>JADMNL010000027.1:155250000-160050000 GCA_016271365.2 Neoceratodus forsteri | reverse complement strand
GACAAATGCTTGTTTTATTCTTACTTTGTTACAGTTGAACTTTTGTTGGGCTATTTCTCCTCAGCAGTATAATGTTTGGATTCTCCTGTTTTGCCATAATTCCATATTTTAGAATTATGAAAAAATTATGGTTGGGGAGGAGTGGGGTTTAGGTTAATGGATGACTGGTGGTTTGCTTGTGTCAAGGTCATATTTGTATTAGAACTGGCTGATTTGTTGGTTGTATGTGTAGGAGTAGGGCACATGAAGGGGTTTATTTGTATGTATTCATCTTACTTTTTTTTATTATTGCTTATTTTAGGGGTGAGTTGCATAATTTGTTTGCTGATTTTATTTTTTGTCAGATTACTGTTTGACTTGATTAGACAGTAGCTGAGGAGGAAGTTCATAGGCTTCAGACCCCAAAGAATCCCTGTTGCTAGACCTTTGCCCTTTCACTGATTTCCCTCTGTCATCTATGGCAATTAGGCACTGTAGGGAGGTCAGGAATGAGAGAAAGGATGGCAGGTGGAAGGGGAATTGGGTTGTGATGTGACAGAGCCGTAATGGGGTGGTCAGAACCCGGAGGCAGCCTGGGGCAAAGTTGGGCCTAGAGAAACGCCAGACATGTTTGGTACCCATACCCAGGATTCCCACCAGACCAAGTAGGTAGGTAGCCGTTGGACCAGTAGCCACTGCCAGTCCCCTTTGGGTGGTGCTGTGCAATGCAAGATCGATCAGGAACAAGACTGACTTATAGAAGACATGATTTCCTCAGGCAATCTGGACTGCATCATGGAGGCCTGGCTGAAGAGACAAAGCTGGTCCATTTCTGGGGGATCTATCTTGGCCAGGTTCTCCATAGTGCACTGCCTGAGGAAGGAATGTGGGGCCTATGGAATGGCTGTCTGTTTTAGATTTGATCATAACCTTTCTGTGCACCCTGTGGGATCCACTTCATTGTTTGAATGCATGGCCATGCATGGGGGTCCAGGTGCAAGTTGTAGAATCCTTCTCGTGTACTGGCCTCTCAGGTGGGAGAGGGAATTCCTGCAGGAAGCCACGTACTTCATCAACAAGAGAGTGTTGGAGTTGCCTAGGTGGTTGGTGCTCACTTTCAGAGAGGCATTTTTCTGTTTCTTGGAATGATCCTCTTGTCACTGCCTCCACCATCAGCAGTGCCAGCACTCACTAGCACTGATGCGACAGATGTAGCACAGAAAAATTTAGCCACAGTAATGCACCCAGCACTTATGCCAACTACTCTTTTTCTAGTAGTACTCTTGGCCCCTGAGGAACCTGTGACAGAAGTAGGTTTTCAGGTACAACACTTTCTGAACCATGGAACCTATGCTCACCTTGGTAACATCATTGCCACCAAAAACTTGAACTTTACTTGATTGTCTCTTTTTGGGAATTTTGCTATTTAGATGTTTTTAACACTGCTGTTAAACTACATACAGGCAACAGCAGTGACAATACAGTACCTCACCAGAGCAGTGTGATTTAAATAGTACTACACAGCAGTTTACTGAGCTAACAGCAGGAACAATAAAAACATCACACAAATAAAATGTTTTAAGTGTTTTTTTAACACAAATGATACACATCAAAAATTAAGAAGACACATAAGACTGGGGTAATTATAAAGAAGTTATTGTATTACAGCAAAACTGGCACTTTAATAACTAAACAAAATAACTAAAAGCAATACAGTAACATCAGACTGACAAAAATTATTCACTAAAACAAATAAAACTGTCCCATGAAATAAAATAACAAACCACAGAAAACAGAAAAAAAATAATTAAAGAGAAACACTGAGGAGAACAACACTACTGCTCACAAACAGAAACATAGAAACATAGAAGCTGACAGCAGAAAAGGACCACAAGGCCCATCCAGTTTGCCCATTTCTTTTTCTACCTTATGAATGTGCCATAGGCCTTTGCTCTGTCAATGGCCTATCTATTCATACTCATCTGTATTGCTCCCTTCTGCCTATCCCATGCCTGTTTGAAGCCATGTACTATATTCATATCCACCACTTCCTGAGGTAGGCCATTCCATGCATCCACCACCTTTTCTGTGAAAAAGAACTTCTTCACATTTCCCCTTAATTGGCCTCCCTCTAATCTCATGATGTGTCCTCTTGTCCTACTATTTTTCTTATACTGAAACATGTTAGACTCTTTCACCTTGTTAATGCCCTTAAGGTGTTTGAATGTTTTAATCATATCACCTCTCTCTCTCCCTCCCCCTCCTTTGCTCTAGGGTATACATATTGAGTTCAGTTAATCTGTCCTCATATGTTTTCTGATGCAGTCCCTGCACCATTTTGGTTGCCCTTCTCTGGACTGCCTCAATTTGGTTAATGTCCTTGTGAAGGTGTGGCCTCCAGTACTGCATGCAGTACTCCAGATGGGGCCTAACCAGTGTCTTGTAAAAGAGGGATTATTACCTCCCTCCTCCGACTTGTGATACCCCTACTAATACACCCCAACATCCCTCTAGCCTTACTTACTGCTTTAGAGGTCTGCTTGGATGATTTCAGGTCATCGGTGATGATGACACCCAAGTATCTTTCTTCCCTTGTGACTGCCAGCAACTCCCCTCCCAGCCTATAGATGGCTTCAGGGTTTCTCTTCTCTGTGTGCATGATCTTGCACTTCTTTGCATTAAACCCTAGTTGCCACTCTTCTGACCATTTTGCTAGTTTATCCAGATTTCTTCTCATTCTGCCCACACCATCTGGATCATCTACTCTGTTGCAGATCTTCGTGTCATCTGCAAACAACAAAGCTTACCCTCCCAGTCCATCTGCAATGTTACTGATGAGGATATTCAAGAGGACTGGCCCCAGGACTGAACCCTGAGGTACCCCACTTGTGACTTTCATCTCTTCTGACTGTATATCGTTTACCACCACTCTCTGTTTTCTGCCCGTCAACCAGTTTGCCACCCAGTTGACCAACATCTGACCCACCCCGAGCCTACCCAGCTTATTAATCAATCTTCTATGTGGAACAGTATCGAAAGCTTTGCTAAAGTCCAGGTAGGCAACAACAACTGCTCCCCCTTGGTCCACCACTCTGGTCACCCAATCAAAGAAATCTATGAGATTGGTTTGAGAGGACCTTCCTTTTGTAAACTCATGCTGCCTTGCTTGCTGCTAGCTGAAACAGCTGTAACAAGCAGCTGAAACAGCTTCTCTCCTCCAACACAGCACTGCTTTACTGCACAAAACAAAGTTACTTCTTTAAAATAAATACATTTGAAAAACTACAATATAAATTGCTAATCTAGCTGCACAAGGCACTCTAGACACTTTCAGGAGTGATTTTGTTCACAATACTCTGTGTTTAAAGTGCTTTTTAAAGGTTTTTGGGCACAGAAATTTCAGGGACAGACTTATAAGACTTCACTGAATTCAGCCTACAAATGGCATGCAGCTCATTGCAGTATCATGTGAGCTCCAATCCCATGGGACATTGCAAACTTCACCTGTGGGTCCCACTTCACAGGCAAAGTTACCAAATCCACCATTCACAAATTTTGGACTATACTGCAAATTAAAACTTTGCAGGGTGTATTAAATTTGCAAACTGAAACAAATTTGTTAATTTTTCCGTGGAGTGAAGTTTCATAATTTTGCACACCTCTGATACTGGGATATTCATAATCGGGCATCAGTACAGATCTGAGTAAAAAGGGCACCATTCAAACTGAGAGCTCATTGGGTGCTCAACCATATTAGACAAATTTCTATTTTTCATTCCTGCAGGCTACAACAAGTGTTTTTCTTTTAGGTTGGGTTGTCTGAACCTGTGTTACAGCACAGATCACGTCCTCACTGCTGTTAACATAGGTTAAGGCAACTGTATTTGTCTAAAACCATGCTAAAGCCCTGCTCCAAGCAGGATTTTAGAACAGATTTAGAACACAGGTTGCTGCATAGTTTTTACCATGCAATAATGTGAACACAACTCTCTTAAAATGTTTTAAGGAGTTAAAATGTTTTAAGAGGCACAGTGTGTACAGGGCCTGAGTGAAACCATGCTAGCTCTTTAAAGTTGTTAAAAACTATTTTAAGTTAGCCAGCATGGAGGGTTGAGGTGCTGGACGCCACACCTCATGCCACACTGGTCAGTAGAGGGAGGGCATGGACTTGGATTGAGCTGTTGGCTGGCAGCTCTCCTTTCCCAGGGAGGGTGCAAAGACTTTGCGCAGCTTTAGATGTTCCTGGTGGTGACCAGGAGAAGTGGCTCACAAGGCTTGGGATTGGGGGTGTCTGGAGCTGTGGCAAGACATCCTGCAGGTGGGTGTGGAAGCATGCCCATGCTGTGCTGGTAGTCATTGCACACTGCGCTCCTGAAAAGGGAGGATCAAAAGTATTAATACCCCCTTCCTGTTGGTACATGAAGGTGGGTCCAGGGGCACCAGGTACCATGTCCACTTCTGGGCTGGAGACATCCTCCAGGCTCTCCTCTCGATCCATCACCCATCCAGATAATCAAGATAGAGTGCTGGTAAGGAGATGATGGTTCCTGCTCCCAGGGGACATAGATCTGGGAGGCTTGGGGGATGAGATGAGATGGAGAGGTTCCCCTCCCTGGGGGTGACGTCCGGACTTCAGGAGGATGGGATAAGCCTGATCACCGAATGACTCAGCTGGAGAGAGTCCAATGGGTAAGGGTGAAGAAATAAAGTTTTAAAAAAAATATTTTAAGACTAGGTACCTAACAGAGTTTTAAAATGTTTTTTGTGAAAACATTTTACAGGACTTGTAGTCAAGATGCAAATAATGCTTAGTGGATTTAAAATGTTTGAATGCATTTTAAACTTTTTAAGATCCACAGTGTGTGCAAGGCCTATGTACATCTTCAAAATAAGTCCTTGAGTGACTTAACGTGAACTTAAGTCACTCAAGGACCTCAGCATGTATTCATTGGAAAACAGAAGGGAGAGGAGAGACATGACAGGAACATAAGTTTCTATGAGAGATAAATAGGATAGATACAGGGGAACTATGTTCCAGGAATGAAAACACTGTAAGTAGCAGCCATGGGTGGCAATTGAGGGTGGTTAGAAAAGATGTCAGGATGTTTTTCTTTAATGAGAGGATGGTGGAGCAATGTAATAGGCTGCCCAAGGAGGTGTTGGAGGCAGGGTGATCAGTGGATTCAAGGCAGGATGGGACAGATACAGGGGGATAAGGACTCAGGGGATGTACAAAGGGATGAGGGCTAGTCTAGTAAGGTTCCAGGTTTACAGGATTTTGCATATTTGATAACTATGACTGGACAGACTTGATGGAAGAGTTTGTTTCTGCTGTCAACTTCTATGTATCTATTTACCTGTTCTAAATAACTCTTACTTTTTTGGCATAAACTGTCACAGTTAAATCATCAGTTCAAATCTGTGCCAGGTCGATAGTGGCTACAAGACATTCTCATCTCATGGCAGAAGGGTGACCTTTGTAACATGGGCCATGGTGATAGCAGGCATTGTGGTCCAGTGGTTAGCAAGTCACTTAACCTCCTAGTGCCCCAGCCCAGGGTCACCTAGCTATGAAATTAAGTAGATTCAAGACTCCACTGAAAATGTGATGCTGCATCCCCTTCATTTATAGGCTGTCCTACATTAAAAACAAATCTGTCCAGTTCCTAATGGACAGGTGTCCAAACTGTAAAAATAGCCATTGCAACATTGGTTTTCAACTACAGAGTATTTTTAGGAGAAAAATTATAGCACTACAATAGCCTGTATTTTTAATTTCAGTTTGACACCATTTTGGTTCAAATTTAAACCTGTAAAGAAAAACAGGTCCTAACATACAAATATTCTGAGCCTTGCAGTCAGATCAGTGTCTTGTAATTTAAGCATATAGTTTAGACATAGTACACAAAAATGTAACTGTCTCCAAAGCTTCAGCTGAGATTCTGCAGCAGAGGGCAGCAAGACGGCAGAGCGTATTTTTCTCCTGCACTGTCTTGTCTTACAGTAGCACAGTATTCTGGAAAGGGTGTTGCCACAAATGCCAACAGCTTGGTTATATTTTTCCGACAGCTTCACAAGAAGTGTCAACAAGAACAAGGAACCACTTGATGGGGGTATGCGAGAAAAGCTATTGCATTACATGTGGTCCTGTTCTATAAATACTTGCTGCAACTTTAACATTTGAAAGTTAAGTTGACTAAGAAGTTTCTGGAGTCTTTGGGAACTATATAGAAGCCATAAAGAACGTCAACCTGCAGTGACCATCTTATTTTAGTATGATAGAGTACTGGACTCTATGGTGCTTAATCTGATTTTTTTCTTGTGGCTATATGTAGACTGTGATTTCCATTGAAGCAGAAATGAATGTTAAAGAAAATAATATACTTTATTACAGTAGGCCCTTCTTTATAATCCCCATGTTGATTTCTGCATTTTACTTCTGTTTCTAAATTCATTTATATGTTGTTATATGTAATTTTATATCTATTATTCACCTTGCCAGAGCTTGTGTTTTAGGACTTGGAGTTACACTTAGAGTTGCTGAGAATCCACTGAATGGAACTGGATTCATTGGATTCTAATGCAAATTTACGATTTAGGTTTTTTGGAATTACAGTGAGAAAATCCTAATTCCTAAACTGCATCCTAAAACCTATTTTTACAATAGAATTTAGGATTTTAAATTTTCAAATCTGAATCCAATTCTGATGTTGAGGTCCTTTTAGGGTTTGAATCAAAGCTGGATTAGGATTTAGAAATTCTTAAATTCCTAAATTCTAAAATCAAATGGTTCACCCACGGCAGTGTGATATGAATCTGCTCACCATAAATTAGAGATCCAGAAACATGTCACCTGCAATGGCCATGGCCCCACATTCCACCACAATGCATCTAAGCCACCAACAGACAATAGTGAAGAAGTTAATTTTTGTTGGGGGCTTTGCACCCTGCACCCTGCAACACTAATTATAATCACCTCTGGGTCTGGGCATGAGTGGAATGGAGGAGAACAGTGTGGACATTGAAAACATCATGAGTGCAGGGCACTGTGAAATTCAGAATGCCCCTGTCACTCACAACCATTTCCCATCACCCTAATTGTGGTGCACACCTAACAGTGTACCAAATCTAATAAGAATCAATCAATTCCTAGCATTCCTAGTTACCATACATCTTGCATTAAACTGTAATACTAATCAGTTGTATTTAGAAATTTGCAATGCATCAACAACTCATAATGCATTGTTTTTCAACATTTAACACTTAACCAGCTCATCAGTAGCTATAATAAAATGTTTAGTCAACTAAACCAGAATTAATCTTCAGCGCTGTCACTACATGATGATAAACTGTGTTGCAGCTCTTAACAACAGTTTTCTAAGGCTTTGTGCTGGATACAGCAACACTTATGCAACTCATTAGAAAAGTGAAAGCAACTGAATGCTGTGGCAGTTTAATATGAATTATACTGTAGTAGGACTGGGAAAAATGTATATTCTGCCAGTGGAATTCTGGTGAAATGCTGATTTCAGTTCTGTGAAATTTCACAGAAGTTCCACAAAAAGTTCACAACATTTTGCAAAAATTTAAATTTTATTTATTTCCATATAATTTAAAAAGTATTTGTCCACACTGCACCAAATTTGGTATGGGGACATTGCCATTGCCCATACAAATATATAGCAAGGCTCAGATCTCTATCTTTAAAGATGACTGAGTTATATGCCTCGAAGCATTTGAAAATTTTAACATTACAGTTAACAACTACATAAACTAAACATGTTGGTCCACATTGCACCAAATTCAGTATGACGACTTCACTAATGCTTATATATCTGTGTAACAACATTCACATCTCTAGCTTTAAATACGACTGAGTTATAAGCCTCCAAATGTTCAGAATTTGTAAAATCATATTTCACAATTACGTTAACAGATGCATTTTAAGCCCCTGTCAGTTTAAAGCTAGAGAATGGAATATCACCAATGGTGTTAGGTTAGCTGACCCTGAATATTAGGCTTTAAGGCAACCCCCATGGCTCAGCATCAGAGTGTCATGCTGCCATGCTGACAACCCAGGTTTAGAAGTGAGCTCAGGATGTCATGTTGGGAGGCAGGTCATTATTAAAACTTACAATTTACATAATCAGTACTTCTCTATTTAGCAGTTTCTATGACTTCCGTTAATGTAACCATCTATGTTTTCAATTATCTAGCTTCAAATGTGGCTAAGTTGTAAGCATAGAAACATTTTCAGAAATGGTCACAAGAATATTAAAACTTGCCAGACTTTGAGTTCCTTTAACTTCTCCACCCTTCATTCAAATATTATGAAAGTTGGCATGTTGTTAGGGCCCAAAAATGCATGCTAAATGTCAGATCTCTAGATAAAACAGGGATTGAGTTATAACCAACTAAATAATTTCTGAAAATTCCTAATAAAATTGTGAAATTTCATGAAATTTCAGAGAATTTCACAAAAATTCCATGAATTCAGAATTTGCTAATTTTGCCATGCTCTGTACTGTAGTCCTTATATCCCAGGTATCCTATAAGATCAGGAAGCAGTGGCTGTTGCATGCTTGTGTATCATGGTCACAAAAAAGGTGATGTTTGGGGGCCTGATTCACATTTGCAGTTGGGGTGGTGCAAAACAGGTGCTTTCTGCCCACACCTATGTGCTACCACCAAAAGCAGAGGTACATGGCACATGGTGGCATTACCCTGTCTCAGTGCTAGAGTGTAAAGTGCCACAGTGTAAACTGTGGCAGTCACAAATGGGGCTTGTACCCACTATTGCCCCAGAGTGCACCCCTGTAACTCTGCATGTCACTGCAACATGAATTTGGTACATCTTACAATTCCTCAAACTGTGGTGATAGCACCAGTCAAGGTGGCCTCTCAGAGAGATGTGCTCGCCATCCTGACTCCCCCACTATTATGGGCCTTGCTGGTACAGTGGTTCCCCCAACTTCTGAGGCATACCCCTGTTAGTTCAGTGTTCCTGCTTCTTGTTTCTCCAGTCATCAGTATCTGTGGTGGTCCAGTGGTGCCCCCTCCATACTTTCAGTGCCTCCCTTCCAGCACAGCTGGCTTCCTGGCTGTTGGGTGCCAAGTTCACTTAGATACAGTGTTGTGCCACTGATATCATCTGCAGTAAACCAGTTGATACATCCAGCAGATCTGGGTTTGATTCCCGCAACCTCCACTTGCATACTGTGTGACTCTGAGTGAGTCACTTAACCTCCCTAGTGTTTCCTGGGGCACCCCTGAAAACAGGTACTTGTGCCTAGTGCGCCTTACCCAGTCATTGAAGAATAAGAAAAAAAAAAGAATGCTGTTGTCCCATAGTAGTGATGTCACATTTATGTACCACTGTAGCTACTGTAAGTTATTACTGTGGTATAACAGCACAGAATCTTGTGTCTATTAAGATTCCTCATGTTTACCAAAATGGCAGATTTCTCAAAAAGAAGATGTCAATGAGACTGGAAACAGCCCAAGTGAACTGTTTGTGAAAAGATGAATTACTAGAAATGCTGCCAGCTAATGTCACTATTACTTAAATCACAGTAAGTGTTTTTTAATTTGTTTGCTGTTCTCTGTTAATTTGATCACAGTTCAAGACAGTTGGAAAGAAAGAAAGAATTAAAAGAATCACATAGTATACAAATCAATGAACAGGTAACAATACGCAACAAGGCTGATGTTTCCATCCTGGTGATCTTCTCATGGAGTGTCCTTTTTATTCAAATATTGGATAGACATTTTGTAGTTAGGAGTGTTTTATTGTTCGAGAGCATCCAACCTGTGAGGAGGAGTATTAATGGAGTAGAATCCTCATAGGCTTGTTCGCCTTGACCCACATAAGAGGTGTCTTTATTTATCCATGTAAAGGCTACTAGCATTTGTTCAGCACTTTGCTTGATATGATATGCTTAGAGTCATGGCATATTCCAGCCTCCCATGGTTGTTGGTGCTCTAAGGATGTCCCTGCTGTATCTAGGTGGCCGTGCATCCCACATGAAGGTGAATATGAGTTTATTTATTGTTTTACAAATTTTGGGAGCATACTAAAGGAAGATTGATCAGACAGTATATTTGTTTTGGCAAAGCCCTCATTCTAAAGGCTGTAATTTTGCCAGGAAGTGAGAGATTCAATTATTTCCATCTCTTCATTTCTATACTTAATTCTGCCAGTTGGGGGGGGGGGGATTTTTCTGCACCAGATCTTGAGGTCAGGGTGTGGCATTTGTACCTATGTAATTCAAGTCTTGTACGGCCCAGGTAAGAGTACAATTTCCCACTATCGCCATATCTGGTGTGCATATTACAATAAAGAGGAACTCAGTTTTGGCTCAATTTACTTTTATGCCAGAGACACCACCAAATCATTTAATAATATTAAGGGACCTTGATAAGGAATGTGTAATCTCTGTTAGAATAAGAGATCATTTGTGTACAACAGTGATTCACAAGTGAGTTGACCACAGAGATCCTATTTATTGTTGTGTCTGGTCGGATGGCTAGTCCTAAGGGCTCCACTGCTAGGATGAATAAGAGAGGTGACAGAGGGCACTGTTGTCTGGTGTAGTGGTGTGCAAAACCAAGGAGTTTCTGGTTTAGGTTTTGATTTTGCCAGATCACCCCTAGTTTTGGTTCTGGGTTTAATTTTGGATTCATGGCCAACATGCATTCAATTTAAAATTTGCTCTGTACCTTCATTTTAAAGTATTTTAAAGTGTAATAAAGAGGAAAACAGGTACAGTTCTGTAGTAGTATGGCAGCTAGCAAACCCTAGCTATTGGTTAAAATGATTTGATCCTGAAAGGCCAGAGGGTATAAGTGGATCAAGATTACCTGATGGCCATGCTGCAAAAAAGAAAGCAGATACTGCAAGTTATAAAGCAGCTCAAAGAAAAAAGGATCAAAGCACCACTGCACTAACCAGCAGACTGATAATACATTGAGAGACAGGCATAACGAGCTATGAACACTCCTCCACGCTACTGTAAACCACTTCTCAAAATGGGCCTCTCCCTTCTGGACATTAATGGTGTCGGAGTTGGCTGGCAAACCGAACAACAAGCAAAGAGGAGAGGAAACAGAACTTGCAGCGCTGCTGCAATACCAGCAAAGAAAACCTGAAATGCTGAGGACACTAATTCTTTTCTATGTCCGGAATCCCTAGCTCTGATTTTGTCTTCTTGTGTACCTTCCTCTCAACCCCTCCAACATGCTCCACTTGATGCAAAGTCGTTTACCTATCAAGTCTGTCATTTGTGTGGTGCAGCATGGTAAGTACAGTTTTTTTCTTGCTAACTGGGTCTCACGACTGCAGCGTGGGGTGGGGAGGAGTGTGAGGTCTGCCAGTGAAACAGCCAGAGTCAACTAGAGATTCTGTGTACAGACTTGGGACTTGCTATTCCATTTTAAGTTACTCACAGAACCCCAGGCTGTCATTCAAGTGGGGCTGACAGTATGTAGTGAACTCACAAAACCTCAAAGTAGGTGGGACCTGGTAAGCATTCATGGACTGGGGACCTCTGCGCTGGTCCAACGCCATGGCATAAAATCATGAACAGCACACCACACTGGCATTCACCAGCAACTCAGATCCAGCAATCCCAACCCCTATGGAGGGGAAACATAAAACTGATAAGAGGGTTCAGAGTGTATGGTGGGGGTGACACATGGAGCAACATTTAATAAAAAGAGCGGGATGAGGATCAACTGTCACAGCCAGATTTGGGGGGTTATATGGGGGGAATGTTTCAAACAGTTGGTTTTAATTTTCTAAAAATAGAGACTGTAACCTCAAGGGGCAAGAATGTGTCTCTGCTGCAATATACTTATTTTATTCTTTGGTAACCATGTAAAGCCCACTAGGCACTAGAGTATGTTTTCAGGGGAGAGCCCAGAGCAACGGGGTGGTTAAGTGACTTGTTCAGAGTCACACAGTATGCAAGTCAAGGTTGTGGGAATCAAACCATGATCAACTGGATGTATCAAGCTCATTGCAGCTTGTTACTCTATCTTCTAGGCTATACTGCCAGCCCAAATGCAATCTGCATTTAAGTTTTCGGGGGTGCTGGGAAGGGGAGATGACCCTATCACTCCCTAGCATGCACACCCTCTGACTGCAGAGACTGATTCCAATTAGAAGGGAGGTTTAGTACCATACCTCAGGCCTTGCTACATTAGGTGGACAGTACTGCACCACTTGTGCTTCTCCTTACACAAGATGCAGACTTGTGTTCAAGGTACAGTCCAGCAATGGACTTAGTCAAAATGTGGGTAAATGTAGATGGCATCCATTAAAGGGGGAATCTAGGGGCAAAAGATGATCTTGACAGGTGGTAAGACCTATACGGTACAAAATATTTCTTTAATATCATGGGGTCACTTAAGGTAGTATCATATAATTTTAAAGGGATAAACTCAGCAGATAAAAGACCAAGCATAATTAGGGATCTGGGGAAGCAGAACTGTTAAATCAGTATACTATAGGAAACCCACTTGTCTCAAACTGAACATATCGAACCGAGGAAGGGTTGGGTTGGGGAGCTGGGTTCTTTCTTGCTTACCTGTAGTAAGAAGGCTGGAGTAGCAATATTGATCAAAATGGGGTTAAACGTTCAGGTCACCCACAAATATGAAGACAAAGTGAGAAGGTTGACCATAGTCTCCAGGGATTAGGAGGGAACAAACACTCATCTGATAAATGTATATAGCCTAGCAAATTCAACCTTTTTCAAAGAGTTTTTTGGCAAGATTTGACAATTACCAGATGGACAAATAACATGGGGTGGGGACTGGAATTGTGTTGATGAGTTGTGCTTGGATAGAGCTCAAGGGGCATGGGGTAGAAGTAAGGTGGGTGCCCATTCATTGAAAATATTGTGAGAGGAGCTGGGTTTGAGCAATACATGGAGGGCACTAAACCCATAGGGATGATATTTTACTGGCCATTCGCACCCACAGAACAGATGCTCAAGACTAGAGAGAGGGGCCTCACAGTCACAGAATGTGACATGCACTCACTCATGGTATCAGATCAGGCCAAAGTTAGCATCTGCATAGATGTCATCCCCAAAGACTGTTAAGTCACTTTGGAAGCTAAGTGCTGGACTACTCTATAATGAGATATATGTTGAGAAAAGTAAAAAAAAATATTCAGAACTCTGAGGCAGAAATTGACAAAAAAGACACGCAACTAAAAAATCACTGGGATGGGGTAAAAGCAGTTCTGAGAGGACATGCAATATCCTATGCCTGCCACAAGAAAAAACAAATGTGGTGAATTCAATTAAATGTGGAAACCAAACTGAAAGAACTAGAGAAAGAACACAAAATACCAAGAACCCTAGAGATGGTTGCACAGATGAAAGAAGTCAAAACAGAACTCATACATACCATTAATAAACTGGAAAACAGAAAATATGCTAAGGTTTACTAACCAAAAATACCATGAGACAATTAATAGAATGGGTAAATTGTTAGCCTTTAAACTTCAAAAACAACCGGCAGACTGGTATAGTCCAAATATTGTGGACGAGGGGGACAGAACTTCAGTTATGTGTAAGTCTAAACAAGTAGACAATATTTTAAGGCTGCTATGCAGATCTGTACAAGGAGGAAGGGTAAGAAGGGAAAAAAGCCAGAATAGCTAACTATTTAGAATAAACTCTAGCAAGAGTCAGTACAGCTGCAGCCAAGGTCTGGCGGAACACGGCACTCTCCTCTGTGTCCAAGATGGCCGCTGGAGTTTTCTGCGTATGCATGATGACTCACACATGCGCACTGAATTCCGGAGGCACAGTCCGCCATGTCCAAGATGGCCACTAGGTTCTTTTACATGCATGAAGACTTGTGCATATGCACTGGGCCCCAGTGGCCATCTTGGATACGGTGGCCTGTGCTGCTGTGCCTCTGGAGTTCAGTGCACATGCATGAGTCATCGCAATTGCGCAGAAAACTCCAGCGGCCTTCTTGAACATGGTGGACAGTGCCATTTTTAATAGTATGGTGGACACGCAGTAATTGCTGTTCACCTCCATTATTTCAAAAGTCCGTTCAGTATCCAGTGAGCTCCTTTTTCTCCACAGTGATCGCAAAATGTCTGCAGAGCTACGCCCACTGCAGCCGTAAAAAGTCACACTGCCTGAGGTTTCACTAGAGCAGAGGGATGAAATAGAAGCCCAGTTCACACATTCTGAACTAGAAGAGGTCCTCAAGCAGTTGGGAACATGCAAATCCCCAGGCCCTGACAGTTTTGTAGCTGAATATTATAAGATGTTCCTGATAGATGTGGCAGACCACCTGTTAGAGGTCTGTAACAAATGTCATTAGGGAGGAGAAATGCCAGATAGCTATAAGAGGGTGGTAATCACCGTCTTGCCCAAACCTGGAAAATCCCAGGCAGCCCATGAAAAAGGGACTGTAATGGTCTCAGTGGGCCTACCTGGTTACCGAAATTAAATAAATAAATATGTGCAGGGTATTATCCAGTTTCTTTGCTAAATCAAGATGCTAAAATCTTTGCAAAATTAATTGCAAACAGGATTCAGCACTTACTGCCCCAGTTAATACACCTGGACCAAACAGGGTTCATCCTTGGTTTATGCCTTCATGACAATGTTAGGCATATACTGAATGTCTTCTTTAGTTTAACCAGTTGCATCAAGGACAGCCGGTAAGCTGTGTTGTGATCGACAATGAAAAGACGTTTGACCACCTAGACTGGGTATTTTTAGACCCCACCCTGCAGAAATTAGAATTCAGAGATAAATTGAGACAGTGGATCAAAGCATTATATGCACAACCCACAACCCTAATTTGACTTAATAATACATTATCAGAACCACTCCCCATTTCAAAAGGGCACGAGGCTAGGCTGTCCACTGTCACCAATGTTATTTGCAGTAAGTCTAGACCCTTCAGAAGCGATGGTAAGAGACAGCACAGACTTAACAGGCATTATCATTGGTGAAAGGGAAAACCATTTCCCACTTTACGTGGATGATTCGATTGTGTCCATTCTTAGAGAATATGGGTAGAAAACGGGGTTTAAAGTCAATGAAGAAAAACAGGAGATGATGCTAGTGGCAGGCACCTTGTCCCTAGAACTTAGCAACACCTGCAAATTAAAATGGGCAAACAAAGGGGTTTTGTATTTGGGGGTGCAAGGAGAAACTGACCTGAGTAAACTCTTCCAAACTATGGGAAACTAACAGAGGAATCAAACTGTCATAGATGGTCCACCCTATCTCTTTCAACAGTAGGCTGAACCAAGACAGTTAGGATGACCATCCAATTAAGGTTCCTGTTGCTCTTTGCTTCATTATCTCTAAAAGTACCCCAGACAATTTGGAAAACTATACAGTCACCCCTTTAAAAATTCGTATGGGGAGGTAAAAGACCTGGGCCAGGATTCACAAAAAAACCCGCAAAATGCTGTGCAAAGGTTTGCGCGGCACGGTTCCGCTGGTGGGCAATCAGACTTTTCACAGTCAGATAGCATGGTACACTATCCGACTGTGAATAGAGTCAATTGCAGTCAATGAGCCATACTGTATACAGGCATACATCTCCTAACATGAGCATTTCAAGGCTTGGCACATGCTGACTCCTGATACAAAAAACAGATGGTGTGAAGCTGGTAGGTAGTTCAAATAAATGAACTGAGCATATGTACATGGTTTTGGACATCCAAACCACAAAAGAGACACACAAAAGCCATTATTAGAAATTAATGATTTACAACATAATTTCCTATCTCCTTTAAAGGACACTGGACCTGTTTGTGCACACAACACTCCTGGCACCCAATGATTTTTGTCCCCAAAATGTGTAACCCAAACAGAATTTCCCACTTGCAATGAACTCAAATCTGTACTATTCCCTCTGGCTCCCTGCATTTCTGCCTGACTGTGATACTCTTTGGTCCTCAAAACTGGGTGGACAAATCCAAATGGGAGCAAAGTGTCCTTCCAAACAATAGCTCCATTGGTGACACCCCTGTCATTGCATGTGGTGTAACCCGGCATTGCAACAAAAACCTCACTATAAGCGTTTACATAAATTCTGAGCCCAACAGCCGCAATTCACAGAGGGTAAGCCACAGATCAACTAGGGTCTGCAGTAATGCATCACATAGGGGAAAAGGGATGGACTAGGTGGGCCATACGGTCCTTATCTGCTATCGCATTCTGTGTATCTGTGTATCCCTCTCTCACTGTTTGCACTGCCCTTTCGGCTAAACCATTAGAAGCTGGGTGGTAAGATTCAGTCCAAATGTGTCGGATTCCATTGCATTCCATAAATTCTTGAAATCCCATTGACATAAAAGTAGGCCCATTGTCTGAAACAAAAATTTCTGGTAACCCATAAATGGAAACTATTTGCCTAAGCTGGGCAACCGTGACCTCTGTGGTGACCAAAGACATTACCCGCACTTCCAGCCACTTGGACTATGCATCCACCAGGACTAATAACATTTTCCCCAGAAAAGGCCCTTCAAAATCAGCATGATCCATACCCAGGGTCTATCTGGCCACTGTCACGGGTGCACAGTACCAGAGCTGGTGCATGGCGTGTCTCCTGAAAAGCTGTACACTTAGTCACCAGTTCCTCTATTTTCCTGTCCATATCCATCCTGTAATAATACATGTGAGAGTACATCCCCCACACCATACTGGGACACATCACAGGCTAGGGACAATCGGTATCTTGGGGTCAAAATGTCTCAGCAGCTGAGAAAACTGCAACAACATTTGTTGAAGCCAAGAATGCAGCCTCCTGAGCCTTCCCCCATTTCCATGGAACCCGCTTGCACAAAAGACAATGCAATGGTGCTAACACTGTGGACAACTTGGGCAGGAATTGGTTGTAATAATTTAAAAGCTCCAAATATGCCTTCAGTTCAGACACTGACTTTGGCACAGGGCCTTCTGCAATTGCCATTACCTTATTCCCTACAGAGTGCAGGCCCTGTGCATCAATTACATGACCCATAAACTGTACAGACTTAAGCAAGAATGAACATTTGTCCCTGCAGAGCTTCAATCCTGCCTGCTGCAGTCTCCGAAGCACAGTCCATAAAGTGTCCAAATGTGACTAATAGTCTTTTCCTGCCAGGAGTATGTCATCCAGGTATACCAGAACATTTGATATGACCTGCAACACTCCTTCAATTGCTCGTTGAAAAATTCCCAGGGCTGACACTACCCCAAAAGCTAGACGGGTATACCTGAACAACCCCCAATGTGTACTGATTGTTGATAAGTCCTTAGATTCCTCATCCAGCAGTAACTACTGATAAGCATGACTCAGGTCCAGCTTGGAGAACAATACTCTCCCAGCTAGTGAAGCAAACAAATCTTTGATTTTAGGAATTGAGTAAGGGTCCAATTTAGCCACTCTGTTCACTGTGATCTTGTAGTCTGTGCAAATCCTCACTGACCCACCACTCTTGATCACAGGCACAATGGGGGTCACCTACTTTGAAAACTGGACAGGTTCCAGGATCCCTTCCAACTCCAGATGAAGTAATTCTTCTACCACTCACCACAGAGCGCATACAGCACAACACAGGGTTGAGCCTCCGGGCTCACCACAATCTGGGCAGTCGTTCCCTGCAAAGTCTCCAGTCCTGGTGAAAATACAGAAGCTGCCTGCTCCAACACCTCTTCCAGTATTACAGGCCAGAGCAAGCATATCCCCTGTCAGTCCAGTTTCAACTCTCACAGCCAGTTATGTGCTATCAGGCATGGACCCTCTCCCTGCACCACCAATAAGGGCAATTGCTTCTGTTGTGACTCATAAGTTACTTGGACCAGCATCTTTCCCACCAATGGAATCAGTTCACCTGCATATGTCAGACATTGCACCCCCTACTGGTTGTAGTACCGGGGTTTCTGCACGGGCCCACAAGGCAGAAAAAAGCTTCTCCCCCATCACTGAAAATGATGCCCCTTTGTCAACCTCCATAGCTACAAAATGGCTGCCCATTGCCACCTGCACCTGGATAGGAGGCGAATGATGATCAGCAACCATGTACATAGAGTAGACTCCATCATCACCCTCTGCTTCTGGCTCTTCCTCATTCACAAAATTGGTTTGGTTTGGCCCCAGCGATTTATAGATCAGGATGACTGGCCCTGTGGCATACTCCCAAAATGACAAAGTTGGGCCACATGGCCCCAGCGCCAGCAGTCCTTCTCTCAGAATCTGCAAGTCTCTGAGTCACGTGCACTGCTACAATGGAAACATCACTCATCTGTGTCTCTATGAGCAGAGCTTTAGTGTAGGCCCCATGTGCAGAGCATGACTTTGATGATGGTAAGGCAGAACGGTGAGGCTGTTCCACCTGATACACCATGGCAGCCCCTTCCACTGTAGAGCTCTGCAACTGTTGAGCCTGTCAAGCTGCAGCCTATGTGGCTAGGGCCATAGCCACTGCTCCATTGGAATCAAGCACTGTCTCTGGCAACAAACAGCACTGAATGTGTTCATCCTGCACTCCACTCACAAACCAGTCCCAGAGCATATGCTCCAAAGTGTCTCCAAATTCACAAAACTCTGCCAAATGCCACAGCTCAACCACATAGTCTGCAGTTGTCTCCCCTGGCTATTGCATCCTGCCATGAAACTTGAAGCAGCAGTGCAATGAAAATGGGCTAAAAGCTGACCCCACATTTTTTCTTCCTAATTGATGCCAGATGTGCTCCAGTTTATGTTGGTGGTGACATTTTCGGTTTCCATTATCATTTCAGAATTTTATGAAAGTTTTAAACAAATGAATTCTCAAGAAAAAAAGATGGCCGCCTAATTTTTGCATTTAAATAATATTTGGACCTGAGGATGGTAAGAATCCAGACAAGAATGCAAATGTATCATACACAGCACATGAAGCATCCAGAAAACCCAAATCAACAGTTGTGCCAATATTTTTCACAACCATGGCAGAAAATTGTTTTTTTGGAAAAACTTTTTTCGTTGCACTGCTGCTTTAAATCACTGCACAATAGCTGAAGGTTGTGGGCTGATATGGCTTTGAACTAATGTGCACAGTTCCCACGGGTTTTAGTCACTGGCCAGTCTGGAGCTACTAACTTGCTGATCAAAGACTAAGTCTTTTGAACACAGAGAGGAAAATAGAGCATTTCTGATCCTCATCTGTGATTTTATTTGTGTTAAAGAAATGTTACAAATGCTCCACATTTTTGGACCAATCACTTGTGCCATCAATCTCTGCCATAGCCCCAAACAATGACATTTTGGGCCTGGTTTATCCTCGTCGCCAGTGTAGTAAACACCAACACGCCTCAGCCGCTTCTTCTCAGGCTTTATTCTTGACATCAACTCTGCTCAACTTCTGCATGCAGGCAGAATTCCTGTGGCTTGAATACAAGAAACAGGAAAAAGCAATATCAGGTTTCCACTATAAGGGACTATCTCTAAAAATCACTATTATTACGCAGTGAACACTAACTAGGACTAGGGAATGCATAACAATTACAATAAGCAGACCACTTTATAACAGTGGCCAAACCCCCCCTAAAATATTGACACTGACATTCCCCCTTATACCAATCAGAGCATGCAGAGACTTTGCCTTGCCCCACGAGGGTTAATTCTATATATGCTAGATGGGAGAAAAAGGGGTTAATAAGATAAGGACCAGTTAATGCAACATGGATCCGCTAAACTGGAAGCAAGCCCATATCATCATTGGTTGGCTGGGGGGGGGATGGACTGTGAGATCCCTGCAACACTGCCACCTGCATGGCCACAGGTGGCAGTGCAAGTGAAGCCATGAGAGGTAGGTGGGCACCTGCTGACAGTGGATGTTGGCACACTTGCATGTGGCATCCATGTCAGTCCTTGCCAGTGAGGTGCCCAAGGGAAGTAAATATGAAAATGGAGACTTTGACTGCAGGATGATGCCCCCTTTCCCCTTACAGGCCCCACACCACTCACTAGGCTGCAGACCAAACATCCAAACTACACTTCTGGGCCGGGGGAACCTGGAAGGCTCCACCACTGGGAGAAAATTGTGATTCACTCTCAGGTCAGAGGTAAGCCCCAGAGACAGTGAGTGATGAGGTTTGGGGAGAGAGTGGCTGATGGGGGCTGGTTGAGTGTGAGAGATAAAGTACAGTAATTTACAAATAAGCATTTGTCAATGCCGAATGTTGGCTTGCTTTCACTGGCATTGGTAGTGCAGGAGTTAGAGAGATGCACAATAGGACTGGCAATGAAGTAGTGAACTGACACCGACCCCAGCCCCACCCTGCAGAGAGTCACAGGCACTGGGGTGTGCCTTTGGGTCATTGGCCATAACGCCCTCACCATTTCACCTCACCTTACCCCGTAGACACCAACAAGTGCCGCGGTGTGCCTTGAGGTCTTCAGGCCTTACATGCATTCCATTTCATAAGGAAAAATGCTGATATGGGTGTAGTATAGGGGAATGGGGTTAACTTTGAGGCTGAAGAGTCCAAGGCACACCTCGACACCTGTCACTGGCTGCAAGGTGGGGGTGGAATGGTGTGAGCATTACAGTTGACAATGCCAAGTCACATACCTGACGCCTGTCAGTCTCTACAGGGTGGGGCATTACAGTTGGAAACCCTAATGCCCCAGGAATTTGTTAGTATTTTCACTCCAAATTTTCAACATGGGCCGTTTCTGATGCCACCTCATGAACAGTAGCACTATGAGTTTGTTTGCGGAAAGGTGATTTTTGTACAGGAACTGTACATTTTGGTGCCACAGGTGTGAGAAGACATTTCGAGCAGGATGTTAAAAATGATAGCTATACTGTTCGTGAAGAGGTGTAAAAAAATGTCATTGTTGAAAATCAGGAGTGAAAATATGAAAAATTGGTGATGTCACGAGTGTGCATAGAAACTGCGCCACGCATGCCTGTAACACAATTATTTTGAGGATTGCTTTTACCAGATTTTCAACATAGGTATTTTGGGACCTCCACTCATGAACAGTATCACTGTGATTTTATTAATTTGTCCAGAACATTGATTTTGCACAACAACCGCACCATTGTGCGCCACATGCACAAAAACACATTTCAGGCAGGATGTGAAAAATGACAGCTGTACTGTTCGTAAGGAGGTGTGAAAAATGGCAATGTAGAAAATCTGGAGTGAAAATATTAAAAATTGTCGAAGTTATGAGTGTGCGTTGAAACTGTGCAATGCATGATCGTAACAGTCATTTTTTGGAAATTTTCCACCATATTTGCAAGATAGGGTTTTTGGGACCCCACCTCATGAACAGTAAGTAACATTGTCATTTTGTTACTCAGTCATGAAAGGTGATTTTGTGCAGTAACTGTGAAATGACCTTTCATGGCTGAATAACAAGATGACAGTGCATGTGTTCATGAGGTGGGGTCCCAAGCACCCCATGTTGAAAATCTGGAGGAAAAATTCTGAAAAATGTCTGAGATATCCACCTAAGTTGAAACCACCCTATTTGTGCCATTATACAGCTTACTGGCATTTCTTCAATTCGTGCTCGGCTTTGAAGACTGCAGATGTGTTCCCGCTCCACCGAAGATAGCAGTGCCACTCTCTGGAGGTAAGTATGGGGTGGTGGGGGTGTGTGGGGAGGCAGTGTGTGCAGAGGGTGGGTGTGGGTTGGGGAGGGGGCACTGAACACAACGAAGGACCATTTTCTTTCAGATTAAAAAAAATAAAATAAAAACATCATGGACCGTTTTCTTTTTTTCAGGTATGAGAAAAATATTGGGCACATTGGGTGACTTGGGGTGGGGGGAGATGTTGGCCACACTGGGTTGGGCTCTCAGTGTGGCACACAATGCGGTTGGGGCGGGGGCAGTAACATGTCAATGGCGGTCGGCTTTTGTACAACGGAGGCACAGTGGGTTGGGCTCCCAGTGTGACACACAATCTTTGGGGGAGTATTTAACATGCCGACAGGGGAATTGGGCACCCCTGAAGTTGACTTTACAGGGATCATGTAAGAGACAGTGGCAGACGCTGCCGCCATGTTTATTGCAATGCTTCACCAGGAAAGCAGGCACATTGGGAGGTGTGTCATTGTGCCGCTGCATGACAAGCTTGTCTCTGATTGCAGCAGCACTTTCTTTACAAATTTTGTCCACTTTACATATTTCTTGTGTCAGTGCCTGCATTCTGGTTTATTGGAGAATGAGGGACGCACCTACTAAAGTGTGCCCTGCATTCGCCCACACTGACACACCTCCAAAATCTACTACTACTGCCAAGATGTTGGCTTGCACCTGCGCGGCAAGCCAACATAAAAAGAGCTTATCAACCCACTCTATCTGTGTGCACAGAGTTAAGAACACACAGTGGCAGATTCACACACACAGGCAGGTGGGGCACTGTGAGCTACAGGCAATAGGAGTCAGTCAATATCCCTCCTCAGTAGCAGACAGACCTGAGCCAGGTTCCAGATGAGGGAAAGAAAAGGGGGAAAAAAATCACACCTTGTTGAGTTATGTCTGACCCTTTGAGAACCTTACCAGATTTATTTGTGTGCACACAGCTAGGCATATATACAGGCAGCCTCACAATAAGCTCATGCACAAGCAGAAGGTATGCTATGAGCTGCGGGACTTGGAGTCAGTCAACTACCCTCCATGGTGGCTCATGGAACCAAGCCTGGGTTCTGGATGACAAAACACAAATTCATACCTCAATGAGTCAAGCCTGAACTATTGAGAATTACAGCAAATTTGTCTGCATCTACACAGCCATGCATGTGCATGGGCAGCATCATTTCAAGAAATGCCCACACAGGCCAGTGGTGCACAGTGAGCTCTGGGCAGTGGTAGTCAGCCAGCTGCCTTCCATGGTAACGCAAGACTGACCAAGCCCAGATTCTGGATGACTATATACACAGAACACTCGATAAATAAACTCTGACTCACTGAACTCATTAGATGGAAGTCTGAAAAAAAAAACATTACATTAAAAAAGTCAAGTATTGAGCACTAGAGATGTTGCAAAGTTGTATTTCGCCGGCAAAGTTTTGGCAAAGTTGGAAAATTTTACTTTGCAAAACACTTTGCAATGAGTTTTCCTGTCAAAGTGTTCCTTTTTCAAGCAAAGTCAGGCAAAGTCATGGTGAAGTTGAAACTTCACCAACAAATTGCATGACTTTGCTTACAAAAGTGCAAGTTCCCCCACCAAAAAACATCACAAAGTAGACACTTTGCATTTTGCAAAATTGGAAATGTTGTAAATTTTCAAATTAAAGTTTGACAACTTTACACATGTCCACTGGACACACTACTGTGCCCGATTCCAAGACCAGTTACACCGCTGTAAGCTGAGATACGCTAAACCCCTTGGCGTATCTAGTGACTTACGCCAAGCGGTATACCAACCCGGATTCCAAGAGGCACCATGCACCATGTCAGCTGTGGGCTATGACAACCACAGGATACACCACCCACTATGCTGCAGCCCAGAGTGACATGGTGCAAGGGCAGGTTACGGCAGCAGTTGTGCCCTATTCTAAGAGGGCGGCTGCCGTAACCCACTAGTGCGATTCTAGGAGCTGCACTGTCACAGCTAAGTTAGAGCAGCCCGGAGGTGCTCTAAGGGGCATCCAATGGTGCCATCCATCAGATGCCAGCTCCACAGTGCCATGGCAGCAGTGCCGATGTGCCCCTCATGCCCCAGCAAGCATACCCCTGCCTCCACCCCCCCAAATGTCGGGAACCCCCGGCGGTCCATTGTCCAGTGCACCCCAGGACTTCTGTGCCACCTGTCCTGCCCCCCATGCACCCTGGTGTGTGCTGTGGTGTTCCGGGGTGAGGGGGTTTTGGGAGGGCTGCCAGTAGCAGGCTGTGAATTGTGACATGCGGGGCTTTTACACCATGCCCATGGTGGTAGCCTCCGCATGGCATGACCTGCATGTTGCAAGTGCTGGGACCCTCGCTCTTGAAATGTGGTGCAGGGTCCCTGGCCATGCTGGCCAGATATGCCAACTCACATCGCGGGTGGAGTTGGCGATTCGACTTGAATCGGCCCCACTGGAAGTGAGTGCACAGTATGTTGAAAAATGTCCTGAAGCAGTGTTTTTAAATTTGCTAAATAAAAATGTTGGGTTTCAGACTGCAGAGCACAAAGTTGGATCTTCAGTTCCTTCCCTATACTTCAGAAGTGGCAGGTTCACAAGGGCTGACTCCAGTGAGCTTTCAAAATGGCCTCTGGTTTGCCAAGGGAGGGGGTGGGGGGCTGCAGGATGACTGAGTGGAGTTGGAATGGCCATACTGTAGTTGTTTTGAAGTTAATTAATTATTGTTTGATCATAAAAAGATCATTACAGTATACATCAAAAGAAGCACAAAGATATCATAGAAGAATTATATAATGACAGCAAACTTATTGAGCTTTCCTAATAAAATCAGGGCACAGGACAATACCTGTTAAGCACAAAAAGACCTAAATGTATTACATACTATATACAACTTGTCTAGGCCACCTGGAGGAAAAGGAAAGGAATTTTCTATTTCATACCTTTTTTAGTGTGCTTTCTATCGAGTTCCTCAGAAAACGGTAGGCCTTTCACTATTCGCATGTGGATAACAAAGCCGATTATTCATAGTATTTAAAAGCCTCAGTTGTAAGTTTCCCAGCATTACAGTCAAGTTCTTCTTTGGAAAATGCTGGTCACAATAAATGACTTACTGTAACATCTTGAGCTGATATAGGTATTACTACTTTTGCAGATATGGTCCTGATTTTGGCCAGTCATCTGAGTTTTTTATAGCCCTGACCCCTCTTTGTGCAGTGTAGAGCTGCAAGTTATGTTCTGCCAGGTTTACAGTAATGTGGAACAAAGAGATAACTGTTTGGTAATACAGCTCCTGTGCTGTGCAGGTAATCCTGGAGATTGCTGTTGGCACTCAGGTTGCATTATAGTGATTTGCAACAAAATAATAATGGACTCCACTGTGTAACCTTCTGTTTGAATAACAGTTATTACTAAGCATTTTCTTGGCTGGTTGAAGAAGTCAGATTTTGATTGCTGAACCAATTTTGTTCGCCAGTATGCAAAACAGTGTGCTGCCTAGTAACTTTTACCTGAGTTTCCCACTTTCATGTGATTGTGTCTCCTTTTATTTGTTTCTTAGAAACATAGTAACATAGAATCTGTCAGCAAATAAGGACCATACAGCCCACCTAGTCTGCCCATTTCCCTACGTAGTTTGGCAACCCCTACTCCCATCTGGACTGCATTTCTCCCACTCTGCTGTACAGCAGGATGCCTTTATGCTTATTCCTTGCACTTTTGAATCCCTGTACTGTTTTTGCTTCCACCACCTCCGCTAGTAGGCAGGTCCATGGATCCACCACCCTCTCGATGAAAAAATACTTAATAGCATTCCCCCAAGCCTCCCTCCAGCCTCATGTTATGTCCCCTTGCCCTCTTTCTTCTCTGATATGTGCATGGGTTTCTTGATGGAGAGCTTACATAAATTTGCTTTGCATTATTTTTATTTAATTTTTTTTTTTTACCAGGAGAGACACAATAAGTTTGAAAGCTTGTTTATAGGTGTGACCTGGGAGCACAAGGAAGTTAAGTGACTTGCTCTGGGTCACACAGTATGCAAGTGGGGGTTGTGGGATTCAAACCCAGGTCTCTAGGTTTGCAGCTCAGAGCCTTAAACCACTGCGCTATACTGCCTCCTTAGAAGATGCACATTTCCTAGTTCATCTCAAGGAGGTCAAACAGGCTGGCAGTATAGCCTCAAGGTTAGAGTAATGTGAATGAGCTTAATACATACAGCAGACCTGAGTTTGATTCCCACAACCTCCACTTGCATACTGTGTCACTCTGAGCAAGTCATTTATTTATTTAGTTTTTGTTGACCTGTTAAGTGCACTAGACATACTCTGGCTATTTTCAGGCACGACCTGGGGGAGTGGGATACAGATAAATGCCAACTGACCTTGAACTAGATTAAGCTGTTGGTGGTATTTTTAGTGAATGGGGGGGGGGAGGGAATTTGGCCAGGACACAGGGAAAATTCACCTGCTCTTATCGAGAAGTGCTGTGGGATCTTTAACATCCACCTGAACTACCACCAAAATAGGCAGATGGGACCTTGGTTTAACATCGCATCTGAAACACAGATTTAAGCACCCCAGTGCTCCCAGGTCACCCCTAAAAATAGGCACTTGTACGTAGTGGGCTTTACCAAGTTACTAAAGAATTAAAAATAAAATATTGAAGGAAAAACATATTTTTTTGCATATGGTTTGTTCTACATACAAGGTTGTATTTGGAGGTAAGCTATACGGAGTGTTGTTTTGTTCTCATTATTCTTCTGTACTATTGTCTCTGGCCATGCCACCTTCTGCCAACCTCCCAAGCCCTACCACCCAGCTTCTCTTGGACTTTCCCTTATACTCCCAATTCTCCATGGCTTGTCCTGTAGCATGGGCAGTGGGGCTTCCTAATGTCTACATTGGCCAGTATGCAATGGGAGGAGGTATCTAGGTCACCCAGTACTGGCCCTGTGGGAGGCTGACATTATCCTGCCTGCCTGGGGTCTTTCCCATTTTCTGGTCCTATTCCTTAGGATGCTGATGGCAAGGGTGCACAAGCCCATGCATGAAAGCATGCAGAGTGTGGCACCAGCTGGCACTACCCCCCCACTACCTGATCCCGACTGCAGTACCACCTGTGGTCAGCCAGTGGGCAGTATCCCAGTAGAGTCAGCTACCCTCCCTCCCCAGAGGAGGAGAACACCCTCTGGAATGATCACACTTCCTACCCCTGGCTTGCCTTCAATGATCCAGGCATTTTCCTGAACCCTGGTCACCAGCATCATGAGTGTGTGTTATATTTGGGGTAATTATGTTGTTTTTTATGCATCCCACTATGGCCCTCAGGAGTGTTAGAGTAGTCCAATGTGCATTTTTATTTTGCCTTTCATGCATGCACAAGCAACATCTTGTGGTAGTAGCACATTTCAGATGTGTGTCGGTGTTGTGGCGAATGCAGGGGATGCTTTAGTGAGTGCGTCCCTCAGCTGCCAATCAGTGAGCATGCTGTCAATGACAGAAGATTCAGAGAGAGCTACAGAGCTGAAACAAATCTGCTGCTGAAATCAGAGACAGGCTCATCATTGCAGCAGCCGATGACACAGCTTTGTTACGTGCCTTTCCTGGTGAAACATTTCAATAAATATGGTGACTCCTTCTGTCCACCATACAATTCCCAGAAAGCCGACATCGGGGTGCCCAATCCCCATGTCAGCATGTACCCCCCACATTATGTGGCAGACCATAACATGGCAGCTCCTGCCGCCCACCACACACTCCCAAAAAGCTGACATCGGGGTGTGCAATCCCGATGTTGGCATCCCCCCTCTTAGTGTGTCTTCCCTGGTTCAACAGTTTCCTCTTTCCTTTCTGACACCAGGATGCCCACTCCCGGTGTTTGATGCGTGCCCCCCCATCTATATGCATTGCCGACATTGGGGTGCCCAATCCCCATGTCGGCATCCCACCAGAATCGTGACACGCTGGGAGCCCACCCCAGTGTGCCTATTTTTTTTGTGTGTGTGTAACCTGTAAATGAAAAAAACTTCCCTAGCGGTCTTTTTTTTCCCCCATGCAAACAAGAAAATGGTCCACCGTTGTCTCCCTCGTTCCCTTCCCCCATCCCCACCCTCACTCTGTGCACCCACCTCCCAGCACCCCCCTCACCCATCCTACCCTCTGGAGGTCAGGAGCCACGATCTTCTCTGAACTGGGACATGTCTGCACTCTTCAAAGCCAAACTGTGAACTGAAGAAATGACGGTTAGCTTTATAATGGGAGGCTATGGGGTTTCAACTTAAATTGATATCTCAGCCATTTTTTTGACTTTTTGCCCAAAATTTTCAACATGGGGTTCTTGGGACCACACCTCATTAACATGTCACTGTCATTTAGTTTCTAGGTTCTGAAAGGTGATTTTGTGGTCACTGCACGAAATCATCTTTCAGGACCCATTAACAAAATGACAATGCCACTGTTCATGAGGGGAGGTCCCAAAAAGCCAATTTTGCAAATCTGATGAAAAAATTCCAAAAAATGACTGCATTACAAGTGTGCATTGCACAGTTTCTACGTACTCCCATAACTTCGCCAATTTTTAATATTTTCTCTCCAGATTTTCAACATAGCCATTTTTTCACACCTCCTTATGAACAATATGGCTGTAATTTTTCACATCCTTCCTGAAATGTGTTTTCACACCTGTGGTGCAGAATGGCACGATCACTGTGGGAAATCAACTTTCAGGACAGATAAACAAAATCACAGTGCCAATGTTCATGAGGAGAGGTTCAAAAATGCCCTTGTTGAAAATTTGGTGAAAAAATTCACCAAAAATTATTGTGTTACATACATGCGTTGCACAGTTTCTACGCACATTCGTGACTTCACCAATTTTTCATATTTCACTCCAGATCTTCAACATTGCAATTTTTTCATACCACCTCATGAAGAGTAAAGCTGTCATTTTTCACATCCTATCAGAAATGTGTTTTCACACCTGTAGAGCCAAATGGCACAGTCACTGTGCAAAACCACCTTTCGGGATTGAGTAATGAAATGATAGTGCCACTTTTCATGAGGTAGGGTCTCAGAAATCCCATTTTGAAAATTTGGAGCAAAAATACCAACAAACGGCTGGGGTGTTAGGCTTTCCAACCATAACTCCCTAATCTGTAGAGACTGACAGTCATCAGGGGTGTGACTTGGGATTGTCGGCCGTACTGCTCACGCCATTCCACCCACACCCTGTAGCCAGTGACAGGCATAGAGGTGTGCCTTGGGGTCTTCGGCCCCAACATTCACCTCATTCTCCTATACTGCACCCATCTCAGCAAATTTCCTTATGGAATGGAGTGACTATAAGGCCCAAAGACCCCAAGGCACACTGCAACACCTGTCAGTGTCTACAGGGTATGGTGAGTTGAAATGGCATGAACACTATGGCCAATGACCCCAAGACACCCCCCAACACCTGTCAGTCACTGCAGGGTGGGGGGGTGCAGTTGTCATCAGTGCAATACTTCACTGCCATTCCTATTATGCATCTCCCTAACTCCTGCACTGTAATGCCAATGCCATCAAGCCAACATTCGGTGTTGACAAATGCTTGTTTGGTTGTGAGAACCACAAACTGAAGGTGAGCAGTTTTGACATGTCAGTGAGACCACTCTTACACTCATAAGACTGCTGCTGGGGAACATATACAGTATTTAAGCAAGGCAGATTTTTATAGCTGTACCCAATATAAAATTCTGACCATGGAATACCCATGGAATTACCATTCCGATTCCGCAGAATTTAGTGGAATTTGCACGAAAATTTTACAGAATTTCGCCAAATGTTAAATTTCAGTTATAGAAACATAGAAACATAGAATTTGATGGCAGATAAGGACCACTTGGCCCACCTAGTCTGTCCATTTCCCTACCTGATGGATAAGCAGCAGATTCTAGTTAATCAACAGCTTACTTCCTCGTACCCACCACTAGAATTGCCTTATGCCTGTCCCATGCATTCTTGAATTCTCCCACTGTTCCTGACTCCACAACCTCCTCAGGAAGGCTGTTCTATGCATCCACAACCCTCTCTGTGAAAAAATACTTTCTAACATTACCTCTGAGCCATCCTCCTCTATCTTCAAATTGTGCCCACTTGTTCTTGCACATCTCTTCTTCAGAAAGATACTACCCTCTTGTACTTTGTTACTTCCCTTGAGATACTTGAAAGTTTCTATCATGTTCCCCCTCTCCCTCCTTTCCTCAAGGGTATACATATTAAGCTACTTTAGTCTCTCCTTGTATGTCTTCTGGTGCAGACCCTGCACCATTTTGGTTGCCCTCCTCTGAACAGCCTCCACTCTGTCTATGTCTTTGCAGAGATGAGGTCTCCAGAATTGCACACAGTACTCCAGATGGGGTCTCACTAGCTGTCTGTACAGAGGGATAACAACTTCTTGTTTCTACTGTTGATGCCTCTCCCTGTGCATCCCAGTATCCCCCCAGCCCTCCTTACTGTCTTCTCACATTGCTTGCCCACCTTTAGGTCATCTGATATACTGTAATTACTCCTAGGTCTCTTTCAATTTTTGTTGTTGTTATTAACTCACGCCCCATTGTGTACTCTTCCCCTGGGTTTTTGTTTCCCAGATGCATTACCTTGCACTTCTTTGCATTGAATCTGAGCTGCCACATATTTGACAATTCTTACAACCTTGCCAAGTCTGTTTTCATTCTTTCCACCCCACCTTGTGTATCAACCCTGTTGCAGATCTTTGTGTCATCTGCAAAGAGATATACCTTTCCTTCCAGGTGCTCTCCAATGTCACTTATAAAGACATTAAAGAGGACCGGTTGCAGTACCGAACCCTGCGCTACCCCGCTAGTTACCCTCCTTTGTTCACTGTGGACTCTGTTTACTATTACCCTTTGTGTCCTGTTGTCCAGCCAGTTTTTTATCCAGGCTACCACCTTGGGACCCACTCCAAGGCTGGCTAACTTGTATATTAATCTTTTGTGTGAGACTGTGTCAAATGCCTTGCTAAAATCTAGGTAGGCCACATCCACAGCCCCTCCCTGGTCTGCTACTTTGGTCACCCAGTCAAAGAAATCTATTAGGTTCATCTAATATGACCTTCCTGCTCTGAAACCATGCTGCCTTGGGTCCTGTGCCCCACTGGCCTCTAGGTACTCAACAATTCTTTCCTTCAGAAGTGATTCCGTCATTTTCCCTACCACTGAAGTCAAACTAACTGGTCTGTAGTTTCCTGCCTCTGCTCTGCTCCCACTTTTGTGAAGTGGAATCACATTTGCCATCTTCCAGTCCTCAGGTACCACCCCATCCTCCCATGATTTGTTAAAGAGAGTAGTCAGTGGTGTTACTAATTCTACCTTTAGTTCTTTTAGAATTCTTGGGCGAATCCCATCAGGCCCCATTGCTTTGTTCACCTTCAGTTTCAAGAGTTCTTTCAAAACCCTTTCTTCTGTGAATAGACTGGTATCAACCCCCCTATTCAGAGTTTCTGTCTTGCTTGGTTTAGGTACCTCCTCCTCCTATTCCATTGTGCATACTAAGCAGAAATGTTCATTCAGTATCCCTGCTTTTTCACTGTCACCCTCTGCCCACATTCCCTCCCCTTTATTAAGTCTCTGTATCCCTTCCTTGGTCTTTTTTCACTCCCTAATGTACCTATAAAAGGTTTTTTCCCCCTTCTTAACAGAGTTGGCTATCTTTTCCTCAGTGTGTGCCTTTGCTGTTCTGACTGCTGTCCCTGCCTCCTTCTGCTTTAACTGTTAAAGTTCTCTGTCCTTCTCCTTCTGTGTTTCCTTATATTTCCTGAATGCTATCCTTTTCTCCTTAACCATCCCTGCCACCTCTTTTGAGAACCATAGTGTTTTTTCCTTCATTTTGTTTTGTTGATTTGCTTCACACAAAGGCTTGTTGCCTCTGTGATGGCTTTTTTGATTATTCCCCATTGTTCCTGCACCCCTCCTTCTTGCCCGTTCACTAGTGCTTTTCTGAGACACTCTCTCATTTTCCCAAAGTCAGCCTTCCTAAAGTCCAATACTCTTGTTTTTGTATGGCTTGACTCTATGGCTGTGTTTATTGTGAACCACACTGTTTGGTGGTCACTTGTTCCCAGATGGCTACCCACATTTAAATCTGAGATCCTTTCTCCTTCCCCATTTGAGAGTACCAGGTCTAAGATTGCTCCCTCATGATTGGGTTCCAACACTAGCTGTCTGAGGCATGCCCCCTGTAGGACATCAAGAATGACCCTGCTCCTGGATGTGCCTGCAGCAAAGGTACTCCAGTTAACATCTGGTATATTCAGGTCCCCCAGCAACAATATTTCCCCTTTTTCTGCCATTTTAAGGATGCCGTCTATCATTTATGTATTTCTAATTCCACAAGTACACATCCAACTAACACTACATTTGGTAGGTTAACAGTTAGTAACAGCTTACATAAGTGTGCTAAATTTAGCATCATAAATTGAAAGAGGGCAGAGTTATGGGTGGTCAAACATTTAATCAAAGTTACATTTTCAAATATTTTGAACTAATTTTTAAAAAAATTGTTATCCAGATTTCTCCACAGTTTCAAGATTTAGAGAAACATACAACATGAGTATGTGCATCATGTTTAAGTCTCAAGCTTCAAAGGGGGATGAGTTATAGCTAGACAAACATTTTGCCAAAATTTAGATTTCTGTTATTTTTGTCTTCTTTTGATGGCTCCACATCAAGTCCTCACATAAAATGCCGCATGGTCAGAACAGCGATGACAACACCGCGCAAGTCAACACTGCACCCAGTGAAGATGAGGGTGGATCACTGCTGAATGTAGATGTACTATTACAACACTACATCACCATGGACCACCACTCCAGTGAAATGTGTAAATTTACCTGTTTTTTGTTGTCAGGTGGTATTCCGTTGCACAGTGTTGACTTACGTGGTGTTGTCCATGTTGTTTTCACCCATGCGATATTGTCTGCTGTAGACTTGCCGTGCTACCCTTTTGATAATATTCATAGATATGTTATAACATTTTACAGGTATACAGGTTAGTACTACATTCATAGTACATAGTTTCAGATTTCTTGCATCAAATGGGACTGAGTTATAGCCTACCAAACATGTTGCCAAAATTTAAATTTAATTTATTTCCCTGTAATTTTAAAACAACGTATCCAAATTTAACCAGATTTGAAACATTTAAACTACTATACCAAATGGTCATTTCTGACAAAGTTCATATTTGCAGCTGTAAATGGGACTGAATGAAAATTAGTCAAACGTTTGCAACATTTTAATATTACATTCTGCAAGAATGTAAACTGGAAATTTACAAACCCCTGAAAATGTAAAATTAGAGAATGCAATGCCATTAAATCTGGCAGGTTCTTAGTCCTTACAAGGAGACTGGGTGTGTCAATTTTATTAATTGCTTGCTGCCAGAAATTGTAAATTAACATCTGTATTTAAAGTCAAATTCCATGAGTATTTGTGAAAATTGTGGAATTTCATGAAAATTCAATAAAACTCATTCACTCATTCTTATCTCAGGATTCAAATTAAAGTATAGGGGTATGAGAGGCAGGCAGTGCAGGGGGTCACCAGGTTCAGGAGCTAGATGCATAGTTTCACAAAGAAATGGACAGCTGAGCTAGGTAGCACACCAGTGGTAGGCCTCCCAATAGGAGCAAGGAAGCACATAGTGTCAACAATTCCAACCTGAATGCAAGGTATATAAGGATCACACCCAGTAAATTGATGATTCAGGGAGTCTGATGTATGTGCAAGTCTAGGATTTACAGGTACTCAAAAAGATACAGTGGGGGAAGACAATGTCTGAGGCACCAGGAAGGAAGAATTCTGGCTATTCCAACAGGATAAGCTGATAGAAAGAGGAGTAGGTGACTCTCATTTTAAAGGTGATGGGAAACAGTTTTTGCACCTCTGAATGCCCTCCAGTTATTCTTTTATTGTCTACCTAGTATTCTGATATGTGTTTGATCATTTCTGTTAAATTAATAATCTAATTTTGTTGCCTTTGTAACTACCCTGAATCCCTCTGTCCTCAGCAGTTGCCTCTCTTTCTCTCTTTTCATACTGCCTGAACATTCTGTGACATCAGAAACAACCATTCCAGGTCATTCAGATGAATAGCATGGAATGGGAGTTACCGATGTCATTGAATGTCTTAGAAATATGAAAAAAGAGAGCAGTAGCTGGTGAGGAGAGTGGAACTCTATGTAGATCTGAGTAAACTCCAAAGTTTGATTATTTATCTATCAAAAAATGGTCAAAGCATATCAGAATGTGGAGGCAGTATAGTGCAGTGGTTTAAGGCTCTGAGCTGCAAATCTGGTGACACCCAGCAGCCCAGACCTGGGTTTGAATCCCACAGCTTCCACTTACATACTGTGTGACCCTGAGCAAGTCACTTAACTTCCCTGTGCTCCCAGGTCGCACCTGTATAAAATTTTTCAGTTTAGTGTGCTACTCCTGGTTAAACAACTGAAAAAAAAAAGAATGCATAACTGTCATGGAAGGCATTTAACTATGTAAACATAATTTCCTAACTCCTTTAAGGGATTTTGTCACCATAAAAAACAAAGAGGATATCAGTGAGATCAGTAGTTCTACTGAATCAATCTCTCTATGCTAAGAGAGAGGGGTGGGTCCAAAATAATCACCCAGAGAGAACCAGCAGAACTGCAAAAAGATCAGCCCAGCTTATCAAATGAAGTAATGATATGTGCATTGTGGATGTTAAATTTCACACAAATAAAATGCTGGATACTTCATCTGTATGCTACCATAAATATTTGATAAAATGTTACCAATATGTTTTAATATTTTTTCCACTGTAAATTTAAAACTGCCAAACTAATTTATCCAGTTGTCTCATACACCAGGTTACACTGCCATTAAATATGTATGTTAAATGTTAAGTCCATGCATGCAAGGGCAGAGAAGTTACAAACATCCACATGTTTGAGAATTTTCACAAAAGTTTGCAAATATTTATATAGTAAGATTTTGAACCCCTGTAACCTAAACATCTCTCATCCAATTCTCTCTATAGTTAGATGACTCTATAACCATTACAAAAAGGTTTTTCATGCTAATTTACACATGTCTAGCCCCAAAGGTGCCTGAGTTATATGCAGACAAATTTTCATGAAATTTTACCTCAAAAAATAAAATGACAGACCTTGAGCACATATCATTTTGAGACAATGCATTCTAATGTCATTTAATTTGAGATGTTGTTACAACACCTATCATCAAGTGATCATTCCAAATTTAGTGCCTCTGGCCCAATAAATGGCTGAGATATATGCAGATAAAATGTTTCATAAGATTTCCCACAAAAAATAAAATTACAAATTTTGAGCACCTATAATTTTGAGACATTCCATCCTACTTTCATAATATTCAGAACATCATTAGAACTCCTCTCATAAGGTAAGCATGCCAAATTTCATATCACTAGTTCAATAAATGCCCAAGTTATAACCAAATTAATACATTTTAAACATTCCACAAAATTCTGACAAAAGTCTGTGAAATTTTAATGAATTTCATTTTTGTCAAAATTCCATGAATTCAGAATTTTCTCATTCCACACAGCTCTGCAGATTTTGGCTACATAGCACCAATTCTGAAAATTCAGGACACTTTCCAAGCAATAAAAATACAGACCATAAGTATTACATTAGTACATTAATAAGAGCAGATAAATTGATAAGCAATGCAGGTGCTGCAAAAATACCTGGAGCTAACAATCTCTGATGACCTAAAGGTGGACAGGCAGTGCAACAAAGCAGCTGGGAGAACCAGTGGGATGCTAGTGTGCATAGGGAGAGATATCACCAGCAGTAGGAAGGAGGTGGTACTGCCTCTGTATAGATCACTAGTAAGACCTCACCTAGAATACTGTATACAGTTCTGGAGGCTACAACTCTGGAAGGACATAGACACAGAAGAGGTGGTCCAGAGGAAGGCAACTAAAATGGTGTGAGGTCTACATCAAAAGCTCTAGGAGGAGAGACTACAGGAATTCTGTATGTACTCCCTGGAAGAGAGGAGGGATATGCTAGTGACCTTTAAATACCTCACTGGGGTAAATAAGGTACAGGAGGAAAGTATTTTTCAGAAAAAAGGTGCACAAGAACAAGGGGTCATGCTATGAACTTGGAGGGGGTAGATTCAGGAAAGATGTGGGGAAGTACTTCTTCACAAAAAGAGTGTTGGATTCCTGGAACAGCCTACCAGTGAATGTGGTGCTGGCAAAAACAGTGGTGGGGTTGAAGAAGGCATGGGATAGGTGTAAGGGAATCTTGGTGGAAAGAAATGGGGGGGGGGGAGGAAAGAACCAGAGATCAGGTAGAATATAGAAGATACTGTAGGTTGGGAAAAATGGGCAGACTAGGTGGGCCAATCTGTCCTTATCCACTGACAAATTTTATGTTTCTATGTTTCTGTGGTCTCCTACTTTTTCTAGTCTTTGTCAATGATCTGCTACAAACTCCAGTATCTTGCTCCTCCCTTCTTTACTCTGATGACATGGTACACTATACTTGATCAAATCACCTGGCTGCTATTAACTCAAACCTTAACAAAGACTTCCATTTTCTGCAGTCATGGCTATACCTGAACAGGCCAATTCTCAATGCCAGCAAATCTGACTATATATTATTTGACTTTGCTCCCAAGCTGAAAAAGTGTCCTGATGGCCTGGGAGTCTGCTGTTTAGATGGCATGCTCCTCACTAATGTTCTTTCTTTTAAATACCTTGGACTAACCCTTGACCCCTCCTTGGATTACTCACTACACATTAATAATATTTGTAAAGTGGTCAATGTTACATTAGGCCTGACCTATAGTGCGAGATATGCCCTCACCTCCTCTGCCCAAATCACTTTTGCTCAGGGTATCCTTCTTCCCAGCCTTACCTATGGATTTGTCACCAACTCCAATTCTTTCCATGATAATTTGAATAAATGGGACATTTCCTATAACAGTATTTGACATTTTGTCTTGTCCTCTAACCATCTTCCCCATCAATGTCAGCAATAGTCTGGTTTAAACTGGTTATTTATTTCTGCTGATCATTGTTTTATTATTGGTGCTCTTATAGACAAAATTCTCTGGACAAATGTGCCCTCTTTCTTAGATACTCTTTTACAACCCCATAGCCTTACTTACCCTCTTCAGTCTAGTGACCAGGCTGTACTTGTTGTTCCAAGATATTCCACCAGTATAGGTGAAAGGGCCATCTCTCTCTCCTTGCTCCTAAATATTGGAACTCCCTTCCATTTGCCCTCCTGTACTCCCCTTCCAAAACCAGCTTTAAAAGGGGACTATACATCTATCCAAAGGTCTCTGACAACTGTACCTGTTCTTGATGCTCCATTTCAGACACTGTTACAGCATACACTTTTACTTATTTAGGTCTTGCCTTATTTGCTGTTTTGTGCAGTTACCTGTCTTTGAACTATATCCTGTGTACTTTCCCAATATGTGCATAGTCTGTTCTGCTGGAATGCAAATTGGCTACTTACTGTGCTGCACTTTATTCTTTTTCACCCCTTCTTGAAATTTGCAGGGAATGTGCTTGTTTACATATTTATTAAAAAAGAAAATATCTTCCATAAATCATAGGAAGTAGGAGGCTCAATGGACAGGAATAGTGCACTATATCCCAGGAGCTGATAGCAAATTCCCAGTCAAAACAACACATCGGGATCAGCACTAAGAAATATTTGCTTTTTCATTTGAGCATCATGAAAATAGCACACATATTAAGGCATAGATTTCACCCAATGTTAAGCAGCAGTGTAGGCATGTACAAAAGTGTAGTGGTCCAAAGTAAAGTAAAGAGCAGGTCCATAAAGCATTAGTATGCAAACGTGTAACAGAGCGGGTGTGCATGCAAAAACGGCGTCTTGACAAGAAAATGGGATACATAACCCCACGAACCCCATAGAAACAGCAGGAACTGCAAAATGCATATAGTACCAACTCAAGGGTAATAAAGGTGCCGAAATAAATTAATGCACCATAAGCATGAAAGCAAAGATGAAAAAGATGAAAAAACACCCCACTACTGATAATATATCAGTATATAAGAAATCTGTGAAAGACATTAAAAGAATAATTAAAATTGCTAAAAAAGTGGCTGAATTAAGGTTAGCTACAACAATAACAGATAACAAAAATACATTTTTTAGTTATATTGGATCCCTTAAAAAGAATAAAAATAACAATACTGTGGGACTGGTCTTAACAGAAACTGGACTAATAAGCACTGAACTTGATATGGCTTCTGTATTTAATCAGTATTTTTTGGCCAGCCCAGTGGCACTGAGGGTTGAGGCGCTGGACGCCACACCTCGCACCATGTCGGCGACCCGGGTTCAGGAACAAGCCAGGAGTTACTGGGGGTCAGCAGGGGGGAAGAGATTGAGCGTCCGGAGGACTGCTCTCTCTTCGGGGTGGGGGATTGCTCACTCACAGGCGACCTCTGGTGGTAGCCGGGGGGTTGCCGACTGAGCAACTACAGTACATGCCAGGGAGGAGGACGGAGCTACGTGCATTACGCTGCCATGCTTAGCTGAGCTCCACGGGGTGGGGAAAGCAAGGGAATAAAGCCTCCTACTGGCTGGTGAGATGACGGTGGCTCCAGCGGACCCTCCCACATCCCAAATACCGGCCCAGACATGCCCAAAGAACCCCTCTGGAGGACCCGACAAACTCACGGTAAGACCCTTCACACTTAGGAGCAGCCACCGAGGGGAGGGCGGAATCAGCCCCAGAGAAGGTACCGTGGGTCGGGTCTACCAGTGGTCATTCGGGGGAGGGAGTTAGGGAGATGCGAGGGGTTCATGTTGGGAGTAGGATGGAGATCCGTGTGGGCACTACTGAAGGATGCCCAGGGTGTAGGATAAAAAAAAAAATCAGTATTTTTTAAGTGTACATAGAGAGATGGAGGCACTTCTTGGAGAATTGCCAGTATTACAATCTGATCATCCTATATTTAGCCCCTCTGATATTATACAAACAGTTAAATCAATAAAAAATAATAGCTCAGTAGACCCTGACGGTATACCAGTAAACTTTTTGAAGGAATTAATTGTCCACCAAGCTGGGCCTCTTTCAATCTTATTTAATGCCTCCTTGAAAAGTGGGAATTCCATTAAAATTTGGAATAAAGCCTTTGTTACCTCAATTCATAAAGGAGGAAAAAAAACTTGACATCAAAAATTATAGGCCTATAAGCCTCACATCTGTGTTAGGTAAAATATTTTAAAGATTATTACAGAAAAACATAATACAACATTTAATAAATATAAAACATATAGACTTGACACAGCATGGTTTCGTATCTGGTAGATCATGCTTGACTAACTTATTATGCTTTTTTGAACCAATTAGTGCTGCTTTGGATAAAGGAATGCCAGTGGATATGGTGTTTCTCGACTACTCTAAGGCTTTTGATTCTGTCTCTATTAAAATCCTTATCCAAGAAGTGATAAAACTCCAGCTACACCCAAATATAATGATGTGGATTAACTCCTGGCTTATTAATAGAACTCAATGTGTATCAAGAAGGGGTTATAAATCACATTGGAGAGAGGTAACAAGTGGAGTTCCACAGGGCTCGGCATTAGGCCCAATTTTATTTAACATCCTCTTATCCACTATGCAAATCCCATCAGGCTCTTGGTTATGCAAGTATGCAGATGATTGCAAACTGGGTGGTATAGTCTATAATATGGAAACCGCCAAAATATTTCAAGATAATTTAGACCAGTTAGTTAAGTGGGCACACGAACATAAATTAGAGTTTAATGAAAAAAGTGTAAAGTTACGCACTTTGGAATTCATAACCTAAATTATCAATATAAAATTAATAATTCTCCATTGGAAGTTAGTACTAATGAAAAAGATCTTGGGATTTGGGTTATCAATAACCTAAAGTTTGATTACCATACAGATATAATTTTTAGGAAATGCAATCAAATCATACGTTGTATTATGCGATCCATAAGCAGTAGAGACTCTGCAGTTATTCTTCCCTTGTATACAATAATTGTACACCCTCATATAGAATATTGTTCACCTTTTTGTGCCCCCTACTCTGTCCAGGGAAGAAACAGACTAGAAAGGGTACAGGAAAAAGCCACTAGGTGTATTTCAGCTGTCAGAGGTTTACAATATCATGACAGATTAAAGTATTTACAGCTTTACTCCATGGAATATAGAAGAATGAGGGGTGATTTATGTTTGATATTCAGAGCATTCAATAATCCAGAATTATTTAAATTAATAGGTTTAAATAAGAGTATAACGCATTATAAAGATACAAGATCGCATAACCTCTGATTGTTTGGAGAAAATAACAAGACTGTCATAAAAAGTCAGCGGTTTACACAAAGAGCTGTCAACATTTGGAATACGCTGCCCAGACATGTGGTCAAAAGTGAAAATATGATATCCTTCAAAGGTAGTCTTGATATTTTTATGGGTGAAAGAAAGCTTTTTTGTTCCACCATTTGAAAATTGAATGGTGGCAAGTTCATTCATGGACCTTGGCCTTTCTGAACTTGTTTTCAAACTATGAAACTATAAAAACGCCAAACACTCATGCCTCCACTCTAACCAGCTCGACCAACGGACAACACTCTTTTCTGGATACGCCTACGTAGCGACCGATAGGCAGTCTTCTTCAAAGCATATCAATCCATGCAGTGTAGCTCCTTTTAAACACAAGGAGCCAATCGTGATTTAAAGTGACATAGTGCTATAGAAATACCATCACCATAACATAGAGAAGAATTGATTAAAAAGAGGAAAAATAGTAAGAACATGCTAAAGACAGTCATCGTGAAAGTACACTAGCAGGACCTAGGAGGGGTTGAAGGCTGCACAAAGACAGAAGTAACCGACTTCAAGGGGGCGGATTTTAAGGAAATGGGAAGGATCCTTAAGGAGCATTTGGATGGGATTGGGTCAGACATGGACGCTGATAGTAGGTGGGAAATCATCAGGAGAGGGGTGCAGGATGCTACTAGCACCTGTGCAAGAGTAAGACGAAAATGCGGTAGGGCCCAAAAACCCTGCTGGTGGACCAGGGAGGTCCAGGAGGTGGTGTGGGGAAAGAAGGCAGCCTATAAGCAATTCAAGTGCTCAAAGAGTGAAAGGGATCGAGGGGAGTACGAGCTGATGGCTAGAAGGGCCACTAGGGTGGTGAGGGCAGCTAAGGCAAGGAAGAAGCAGAACCTGGCCAGGGAAATTAGGAGAGGAAAGGGGTTCTTTAGATACATTGGGGAAAAACGAAGGGTGAATGGGCAGATTAGCAGGATTAAATCAGGGGAGAGATGGGCACAAGACCCGGGGGAGCAGGCTGAGGTACTAAATGAGTACTTCACCTCAGTTTTCACCAAGGAAAATGGGGGTGCTGCATCATACATGGGAGGAGACAGAGATACTGAGGAGGGGGGACCCTTACCGATCGGCGGGTCTGGGGAGAGGGGGAGGCATCACTGGCAGGAGGGAGGAGGGCTAAGCAGGGAGAAGAGGTACCGGAAGTGGAAATCACAGCAGAGAGAGTGAGGGAAGCCCTCAGCTCCCTTAAGACGGAGAAAGCACTGGGGCCGGATAAATTACATCCCAGAGTGCTGAAGGAACTTGTGGATGTCCTGGCGAAACCCCTGGCAGAGCTTTTCACCATCTCTCTGAGGACAGGGTGGGTGCCCCAGGACTGGAAGGTGGCACATATAGTGCCTATCCACAAGGGGGACCAAGGGAGGTGGCAGGGGAACTACAGGCCTGTCAGCCTGACATCGGTGTGTGGCAAGGTGATGGAGGGCATTGTCAAGGAGAGGCTAGGGGGACCTGGATAAGTCAGGGTGCCTGGATGACAGACAGCATGGATTCATCCCGGGGAAATCGTGTCAGACAAACCTTGTGTAGTTCTATGACTGGGTGACGAGTGCCTTGGACCTGGGTAGACCAGTGGATGTCCTCTTTCTAGACTTCAGCAAGGCATTTGACTCTGTTCCTCACATGGGCCTGTTGGATAAGTTGGGAGAAATGGGGGTGGGGAACCAGATGATCAGATGGATAGGCAATTGGCTCCAGGACTGGACCCAGAGGGTCGTAGTTGGTGGGATAGTGTCATCCCCAAGGAGGGTCATTAGTGGGGTCCCACAGGGATCAGTCCTTGGGCCCCTTCTGTTCAACGCCTACGTCTCTGACATAAGGACAGGAATCAGGAGTGAGATGAGTCTCTTTGCGGATGACTTGAAACTGGGAGCAGTGGTGGATGGGAAGGGAGGGGAAGGTGGCCCTACAGGAGGATCTGGAGGCTCTGGAAAGATGGTCTAGAAAGTGGAAGCTGAGGTTCAATGCAGGGAAATGCAAGGTACTCCACCTGGGGGCCAGAAACCCGGGCCAAGTGTACACCCTGGGAGGGAAATGCTACAAGTCTCGATGGCTGAGAGGGACCTGGGGGTGGTGGTGGATGTCAAGATGAACAACTCTGAGACTTGTAGGAGGGCAGCAGCCAAGGCCAACAGGATGCTGGGATGCATCGCTAGGGATCACCTCAGAAGGAGGAAGTGATACTCCTCTGTATAACTGCTTGGTGAGGCCGCACCTTGAGTATTGCGTGCAGTTTGGAGGCCACACTTAAAGAGGGACATTAACCTCCTGGAGAGGGTCCAGAGGAGGCAACCAAAATGATTTGGGGCTTGGGGACAAGACCTATGAGGAGAGGCTCGAAGAGCTAAACATGTACACATTGGAAGAGAAGGGACCGGGGGACATGATAGAGTCTTCAGGTACATGAAGAGGGTAAATAGGGAGGAACAGTCTGGGTGCTTCAAAGGAAGGAGGAGGAGGGCCACTAGGGCATGGGTGAAAGCTGGAGGAAGATTCAGGGAGAAAGGAGGGTGCTACTTCACTGAGAGGGTGGTGGAGCCATGGAATGCGCTGCCTAGGGGGCTGGTGGAGGCAGAGACAATGGAGGGGTTCAAGAGGGTGGGACAGGTACAGGGAAGGGTTCTGTAAGCAAATCCAATGCAGCAAGAATATCCGGAACTGGGAAGGGAGAAGCCAGAGAAGGCGAGGGGGGGCAGCAAGGTCAGCACCCAGGGTGGGGGCTGACCAAACGAGCAGACACGAAAGACCGTTAGGCCTATTCTGCTGGCATTTTAGTATGTAGTATAACACACAAAAAACCTTCATATAATACAATGTATACAAGCAATAAATAATTACAGAGTATTGTCAATAAATACAAAATATGCGAATCCTCACAGCATTACGTATAGAAACTGCCACAAAGTTATTGTAAAGAGAAACATGCTCACCTTAAATCCCACATAGTGACATAACATACAAAAATACCTAGTTCATTACTAACTAGGGACATAATGATCTGTAGATCACCAAAAAGGGGAACAGAGCTGGCAAGTCATGTGCCCCAATGTGACCAGAGCATGAACAAGTCGTGGTCACAAGATTATTCTTATAGAAAAAACACCACTAAAAGGGCAGAGCTGGAAAAGTCATGCCCTCCAAGTAATCAGACCATGAACAGGTCATAATTACTGGGTGGTGCAAGCTCTTATTTTAAATCACAAACCAAATAATTACATAAATTATAAATAGCTATACAGGGGAATGTCCTCATATAGACCATTAGGTCTCATAGTGTCCATTTCAAAAATCCAAAATGCTTCTCTCTGTAAAAGTCTTATCCCAAAGTCTCCACCTCTGAACCCAACTTCTACTTTTTCAAGTCCCACAAATCTTAAAGTGGCCGGAGAACCATGTCTAGTTTCCAAATAATGACGTGCCATCGCATATTCAGCATTGGTGTTTCTAATTGCCCCTTTATGTTCACCTATACATAACATCAGAGATCTCCTGGTTTGTCCTAGGTATGACATGCCACACAGGCATGTCAACATATAAATTACACCCTGGGAACTACAACTGATAAATGATTGGATGTCATATTTTTTCCTAGACCTTATTGTATCAAATTTTTATGCATTTCCTGTACCTTTCTTTTTGCATCTGTACTACATTGTGTGTGTGACTGCACTCTCCCGGGCTGTTACTGAAAATTGGCATATTATTGTCTATCACACTTATCCAGCAATCAAAAACTAAATAAAAAAATAAATCTAGTTAGAGGGCATTGCAGTAGTCCAATTAGGACATCATGAAGGTATGCACTAATGTAACTAGGTCTCCCTATGCAAGAAAGGGTTAAATCCAGGTGTTGTGAAGACATAAAAAGCCACAACTAATGCCTTATGCTCTAGTGTCACCTTTCAGTCCACAATGAAACCCTGGAATCTTCACTCATTTCATAGCTCTGAACTGGGTGCCATTTAGAGATGGCAAAGTGGCCACCATGCTCATCACAGCTGACCTATGGAAGCCAAGTTCAAACAGCAACAATTCCATCTTGTCTGTATTTGCACTCAGCCAAATGGTTGTCCTCTAGTCATTAATTTCAGTAGAACCTCTGTCCAATATGGACACCACATCTTCCCAGTCGGATATGAATGACAGGTTCAGGAGAGTATCAGCTACATAGCAGTGAAACTTCAAGCCATACCATCTATTGACCGCACCCCAAGGAAATTATATTTTTGATCAAGGTGGCTCAATAATATTAAAAAAAATTGACAGAGGTGCTTCTTTCTGGGGCACCTGCACATCAGATACTCTTAACAGAATAAGACTGTCTTATGCACAGGGGGAAAGAGTGTGCCAATGGAAAGCACTCTTGTTTTCTATAAGAATGCAATATATAGAGAATACTGGATGGGCAACCTTGCACACAAGCCTGTGCTAATACAAAAGGGTTCTGGTGCACTCAAAACCCTAAGCTGGTAGCACAGGCATGTTGATGATGTAATTGCCCACCCAGTATTTTTTTTTAGAGTACTTTTTTTATAGTCAGGGAGTGAAATTATTGTGACTGCACATTTCAGTGTGAGAAAAGCAGAAGAACCAAAAGCAGAGCCACGTTGAAATGATTGGACAATAGTTACTTTTCAAGAAGGCAAGTTATGAAAAAAAAAAGTTAGAGTAGACTTATCTGTGCAATGTTGTCTTTCTTTTTTTTGTTTGAAATCTGTTCTGTACATTTGAGTTTGTGCACGGCTGCTGCCGTGGTGTCACTTTTTATTTAAAGGGAATTGTGCACATGGCAGTTCTCAGTCCACAAAGGCCAAGGACTTCCAATCAGCTCGTATGGTGTTGTACCACAGCAGGAAACAACTCTATTCATGACCTTTAAACTGTGGTACAACATTTCAGCAAGGATAAAAATTCATAGATAACAAGGGCCAACTATATACAATAATGAAAGTGTTGCTTATATGGAGTCTTTCATACAAATGTATTACAGGCATTGAGTATACCAGGAGGGGAGTACTAACCAGGCAGTCTGCAAGAAGTACAGGGTGTAGATCCATAAACGGCTGCTACCGTAGGAGAGAATAAATATCCACATTATTAGTTTTCTGTGCAACTCTCCAAATCCCATGCATGCACTCAAAAGCATCAAACTGAATGCAAAGCTTCACTGGTAGGCACATTATTGTGCTGGGTAGGCTGACATGGCTTCACCAGATCAACAATCCCTTTTTAAACTGACTTTTAAGTCTGAGCCATTTCAGACTAAGAATGACAAACTGCAGACAGTTAAATGTTATTTGCCATCATAATTTTCATCTTACACATATATATAAATTAAAAAATGAAGTACTACAGTATTTACAATTTTAGTTTCTGGTGTTTCTTTACTGACCGTGAACATTCCATCTCCTAGCTTCACCTGCTTAACAGGGATGACTCTGCTGTTTAACCTGCTACAGGTAAAACAAAAGACTTGGTTCCATCTGAAATCTTCTGTTGTGTGATTGTGAAAGTGAACATTCTGCCAGTGGAACTGAACAGAAATCTATGTTCTTGCATTCCATCTTTAGTAAACATTCCATCTCTTGAATGTAGGAAAGACAGGAAAAAATGCATGGAAACAGGAGGAAATAATGTAAAGAAGAAAAAAGAAAGATGAGGAAACAGGTAAATGGGGGAGGGTTGGGTAAAATAGAGGGTTTAAGGGCTAACTAAAGAAAATGAATGTTGCTGTGCATAATAGTTGACCCTGAGATGGCATGTCAGTGCTAGGATTGTTGGTGCTACTCCCTGTGCTCTAGAGGCCTGTACACATTGTCCCATCTCCTCCCACACTCCTCAGCTGGAAAATCTGATTTCTCATACTATCTCCCTTCCCTCTGGAACCAGCTACACTCCTCCATTTGTCTCCCACCTCGTCCATTAAACACCAGCTAAAACCTATCCCCCCCCGCTTCTGCCAACCCTCTTCCTGAACCCTTTCTTACTGTTCCCTGTGCACTTACCCACCCTTTATCTGCTCCTCCCCTCTACCTTTATAGTTCTGGCAACTTCAGTGCTGTTTAACAGCCTGTTTTAACTCTTCCTCTCAGCATCCGCTCAGCCTCCCTTCATACTGGCACTATGCACTTTTTGAGTGTGTCCAATTTACATAGATATTTTGTACGCCAATTTATTTGCTTTCTATATGTAATATTTTGCCATATTGACTGTACTATACTCAATGTAACACTTTATGCTTATCATCCCTGTAACCACATCACCTGGCTGGTTGTATTTCTTTGTAATTGTATTCTCCCCTTTCGTGTCCCCCGGGTTGTACCTTGAAATGAGCCTCAGCTCAGTGTGCCTCTCCTGGTTACCAGTTTTTAAATTAATAAATTAAAAAAGACATCCAACTTCAAGGCAGTTCTATTCAAGCTCAGATTTTTATAGCTCATTCAATTCAATTCCCAATATCCATTTCAAAAAGACATTTTTGAGAAAGACTCTGCAGCAGTGAAAATGTTGTCACACAGCCTTCTTTGTGATCACAGCAACAATATGTACAATACTTTGTAAAAGGCAGCTAAATGAAGTTCAGTTTGAAAAAACACAATATATTGAACATGCCCATCTATAATCATAGCAATACTGGGTAAATACGTAAGTAGTAGGCCATGACAGGGTGCGTATAATAGGATTTTAATGCACACCCCAGGTGTGTAGTAAGGCATGAAAACAAAGGCTGAGTGTCCTTATGCCTCTAGGAAATGCATTAAAATCCAATGATGCACACCCTGGAGGTGCTTATTATGCTTATAAAATGGCTTTAAGTAGGTATTTCTGGGAATGAAAATGATATTTTTACTTGACCTTGTGTTTATAGGGCTTTAGTACCCAATAATATGACATGCTTCAGCCAAACATGTTTGTGGATTTTCCAATGTCATTTTATAATGTACATTATAAATACTGTACCTCCTATCTAAACTGCAGTCTTGTGAAAAAGGAAATTTTTTTATTGCACATCAAGTCACAATACTCTTAACCACTTCTGCAGGATTTTCCTGCAATATATACATATATTCATGGCAAAAAACTCCATTAATGCATCAGTTAGGGTTCATACCACAGTGACAAAAGCATGGAAATGTGGGATTAGGGTTGCCACCCCTACCACCCCACCCCCCCACCAACAGGCATCGGGATGTGCGTTGGGGTCGTCAGCCTAACTCTCACCCCATTCCATGTGTAAACAAGCTGAGGTGGTGCAGTATAGGAGAATGGGGTGAGAGTTAGGCATGACAACCCCAAAACACACCCCAATGCCTGTTGGTGTGTGGGGTTGGGGTAGGGTGGTAGGGGTGGTAACCCTAGCACCATAGCACCACATTTCCATGCTTTTGTTGATGTGGTATGAACCCTAACTGATGCATTAACAGAGGTTTTTGCCATGAATTTCCCTTTTTTTTCAGAAAGTGTACTGTAACTGGTAAGTGGTATGTGTTAGTGGGAGAATGGACCCTCTGGGCCCTGCGTTTCCTTCACATTGTCCATTTTTTGCGTAATGGTATTCATACGTGTGCTCCCACTCACATGTAAGTACGGAGCCATACAGCAGCCCTATAGGGCAAGGAACCCTTGTAACAGTAATGTGCCAATATCTCAGCAACCATAGCAGCTACAAAATAAATTCAAGTGTTGTTGTAATCATGACAGTGAGACGTATACATGACATAAATTGACTGAATCTGTATCTCACATTGTTTACGAAATATGGGCACTGAAATGCACTGAAAAGGTACCCTTGGAACATGTTTTTGCCAATATCTCCGTTACCGTAGAAGGTAGGACAAAAATTCCCACTGCTGGTGTTACCTATGAGTTCCAAACTTGTTTCAACAGGTTAGTTTACCTAGAGGTGAAGTAAACTGTAAGTAGTGAAAAGTCCATAGCTCGATTAATTTTCGAGATACAGGTGCCGAAAGGCGTCACAGGCGCTGCAATGTTATCCTATAGGAAATTTCTCAACTTTGGAATGCTGTAACTTTGGTCCCTTTGAATGTTTTGGCACCAAGCCACAAAAAAGCACATCTGTGGGACCAGCGCTTGCCATCCTGCAAATTTCATCCCAAAAGACCTAACCGTTCAGTTGCAGGGTGATAGCAAATATTTGCTGTTTTTTTTTTTAAGTACTATCGCAAATCATGAAAGTTTCGTAAAAAGTAGCATGAAACTTTCTCATTTGTGAATGTATTTTGGCAGCCCTCAATTTAAGGACCACCCCAGTCACATGACTTCCTGTTCAGTTTTTTCCTAAGTCCTCACTTTCCCATTAGCAGGTTATACCAACTCTACAGTAGAGTGTGCTCTCTGAAATCTCTCCCCTAGATTCCTCCAAGCCTCTCCTTTGCCCCTTTCTCTCCTCCTCCTCTCCACTGCCTGACACTCTAGTATCCCATCTCCTCTCACTTCCCTCACTCAGCTCGTACAACCCCAATCTCCCATCCCTTAGCCATCACCTGCCTACGTCCTCACTACCCCACCTCCAACCCCCCCATATCCCCCACACTGCCCTTCCCCAAGTGGCTACTAGGAGCTCCTACCGCACCCATCTTTTTCAGCCAGCCACTCACCTTTTCTCTGGGAATTTCACCATGGCTGCCCAGGTTATCCAGGTACTGCAGGGAGCCCCCCTCCCAGGTTTTGAACCTGGTTCCCTTTGCACTATAGTCTGCAACTCCGTCTCTGCGCCACAGTGACTCCCACATTTCTGGGTGTCAGTATGCTTCCCTTATACTTAACCAATGATGGACCCAAACTTAGCACCATGGCCGTTTATGCCCACCTCCACAGCATGGCCTCTCTTCTGCTACTGATGCTATCCTGCCCCTCCACTGTGCCCAACACCCTCTCCCCAATGTCCCACCTCCGAGATGCTCCTCCCTGCTCCTCCCCCAGCACCTCTCCCACCTTGGCCACCTCTATATCCCCTCCACCACACCCACCAGCACACCTACCCCTACCACCTCCCCACCCAAACTCCTCATGGCCCGCCCCTTTTTCTCACCATCCCAACCATCCACTCCCTTCCAATACCATGCACCGAGCCAATGAAATCCACACATAACCCCACCCCCGGGTGGTATAGGCATTGTCTCCCCCTGTTTAGGATTATCTCCTTACTGCTCATGCTTTGGGGTAACATCCACCCAACCCAGGCCCCAGCACCTCCGGCCTACCACACACACCCCCATCTCTGGTTTGTGTATCACCTCAATGAACATATGCAGCATACTTAAGAAAACTGCTGTCCTGCAGTGCTGGATCATGCAGCACCAACCAGACATTTTAGCACTGGTCGAGATATGGCTCTTCAAATCCACCCCCTGACTCCTTCATCTCCATCCCTGTGTACTCGCTCTATAGGGAGGATAGAGTGGGCAAGCAGGGCGGTGGCTGCGCAATCTACCTGTGCAACACCTTACTGGGCCAAACCCTACCCCCACCAAAACTGGATCACGGCGCCCAAGCTATGTTTTTAAAAATCACCCCGATCCGTCTAGGCCCCCCCCTTATCATCACAGTGGTGTACATTCCCCTACGGAAACAAACCCATGCACTCCCCTCCCCTCCCTCACTGAATACCTCACCAGCTTCCCCCACAAGGTTGAGCATATCCTGCTGGGTGACCTCAACATAAACTGGCTCACCAGCTCCGCTGCCTCAGCCAAAGATACACTCACAGCGCTGGACCTCTCCCAAGTGGTAACGCAACTGACCAGATGCAACCTCTCTACTGGCATACACACCCTACTGGACATTGTTCTTTCCAATCAACCCCATAAAATCACAGACATCACTGTCCTACCTAATGCCTCAATGGCCTCTCCACAGTGATCTTCTCGTGGTCTGGTAGGCTGCCCAAATGCACACCAAGAGTCATTATCTGATGACAACTCTGCCCAGGTAGCACCTCAGATTTCAAACAGCATCTCACCCACTGGGACTGGTCCCCAATATGCCTTGCTACCAACATCGATGTTGTGCTTGAGTACTTCAACCCCTCACTAAGACCCACTCTAAGCAGCACAATACTCCCTGGATTACCCCATCCCTCCTCACACAACTGAGGAATAGAGATAATCTATGGCATAGAGCCATGGACTCAGGCAAACCAGCTGATATTCAGGCATACTGAACCGAGCATAACAAGTGCACATGGGCCATTCGCAAGGCAAGAGCCGAATACTATAGGTCGACCCTAACCGCCTCGTGGTGGTCATCCCATAAGTTTTGGGAGAATATAAAAATTCTAAATGGTAAATCCTGACTCCCCCCCCTCAGCTCAGTGTAAATGGCTCCATCACCACCGATCCGAAGTGTATAGCAGACAGCCTCAATACTAGTTTTACTGACCTAAGCTTGGTGCTTGCCAAAAATTTCTTTGACCCAATACCGGCCCCCCCAACCACCAACCCTCTCACACCCCCCTTTCTACCTTCAGACAATCTCTCCACAAGAAGCCAAGCCTTACCTTGCCAAAGCCCTCAATGGGTCCAGCCCCCAAAACGACCCCTTGGATATAAGGCTCCTCTGCCTGGCACTTGACAAGCTACTCCTTCCCCTGACTGACTTACTAAACCACTCCCTCTGCCTCAGGCAATTTCCCAGTGCCTGGAAGACTGCAGTAATAACTCCCATCCACAAAGGTGGGAATAACTTATCTCCTGGGAACTACTGACCAGTCTCCGTCCTCCCCCCCTCCAAAGCCCTTGAAAAGGTAGTGGCAGACCAACTTGCCGACTACCTCATAATCCATGACCTGCTCTGCAAGGAACAGCACGGTTTCCACTCAGGCCATAGCACCACCACAGCACCCCTAGAATCCTCTAGCCTCTTCCACACTGCACTCAACAAGGGCCAGCTGGCCAGAGCCATGTTCATTGACCTCTCCAAGGCCTTTGATACGGTCAATCACCCCCTCCTGCTTGACTTCCTCCTGCAAGTGGGTTTCTCCCAAGGCCCCTTAGCTTGGTTCACAAGCTACCTAGCATCCAGGGTGCAATGCGTTAAGATCAACATGGTGCTCTCCAGTACACACCCCATCCGCTCAGGGGTCCCAAAGTGCTCCATCCTGGGGACAATACTCTTCAATCTGTTCATTAATGCACTACCTAACTCGTGTACCAGCAAGGTCCTACTCTATGCAGATGGCGCTGTCCTCTGTGACTCCCACGCCAACCCCACCAGTCTGCAGGCCTCCTTCCAGCTCTCCTTCAGTCACACTAAATGCTGGTTCTTGGACCATAGACTGGTCATTAACCTGAAAAAAAAAACAAAGCCATGATCTTTGTCCGCCCATCAAAATAAACTTAAAAGCTCCCCCCTTCAGATCCTCTCCAGCACCCTCCATCCCCTCGAACAGGTCACCTCCTACAAATACTCGGGCATATCCTTTGACCAAGCTCCAACACATGTATCGGCCTCCTCTACCACCACAAAGACTGCCTGCCACCCAGAAGCTCTCCAGCTAGCCATCACCTCCTCAATCATGTCCTTAATTGACTATGGCCTGTTGATCTATACAGCTGCTGATGCTACCACACTAGGCAAGATAAAAGCATCCCTCAATAAAGCATGCAGGCTCCTATCAGGTGCCGACTGGATCACTCACTCCTGCACCCTCTACTCCTTCACCCAGATACTCAAACTCGAGGAAAGGTTCCAATACCAGTCATGTCTCATGGTAAAAAAGACCCTCCTTGGGCTAATGCTGCCTGGAGTCTTGTCATCTCTCCACCACTTAACCCCTTTAATTGCCATGTGCAGCACCAATAAATCCTCTCTAGCAGTCCCTAGCATGAGAACCTCCCTAGCCCAGAGGTCTTTCACCTATAGGGCCCCGTCTTGGTTCAACTCCCTCCCTGTGGCTGTCACCAGTCTGCCCAAAATCGGCACTTTCAAAGTCACCCGCAGGAACCACATTTTCATAGCCCACACTTGTAGGTGCCCTCAGCAGTCCACATAGTCACCTCACCGGTGAGCTGCTAACCTGAACTGTACTTATGACCTAGATAGATCCAGTGACAAAGTCTTACTATCTAGACTGCCTCTGTTAAGTATCCCTTTAGTATACATATAGCTCCCAGGCATTCCAGTTACAGTGTTCCAGAAAATGATTGTACTGACCTAAATAAATGCTGTATTCTGTCTAGATAAATTGCAACTCTACTGAAAAAGGAGGTATGCTGCTTACTGTTACTATCAGTGCTGTTCAAACTATAGTATTATGCAATTGATTCTCATAATTCTGTAACGTGGTTGGCTGACTGACACCTTTTACCCATGGTAAATCCTATGATATACCCATGGAAAAGGTGCCAGTCAGCCTCATCTAGAATCTCCCATTTTGAAACCCATCTGACCCCCCCCAAAACTTGTACAACCACCATATTGTCTCCCTGCCAAGCATGATGATAAAGAGGGAGTTTCAAACGTAGAGAAGGGGAAACCACTCCCTGAAAATAAGAAGCCTGCAAAATTAATAATGAAGAAAAAATTAGTTTGAAACACCTTGCGTTCCACACTCTTTACACCTCCCAACCCTCTTGACAATACCACCTCATGCTATACCTTCTCAGTTACTGATGCCGCTCCTGCCCAATCTGTATCTCCTTAACTCACTGCTGCTCCTTCCCCATGACCTAAACAACACCAGCATGTACTTCACCACAGCAGCCAGCTATGAGGTTACAAGTCAGAGTACAAAAGTTAGGAAAAAAACAACACACACACACACACATATACATATTTTAATTTGCAGTGCAATTCAACCATTACCTACAATAGCAGTGAACGAGGCTGACACACCAATTCCTGTATCTGCCAGAGCCTTTCCACTTACAGTACCAATATTGAAACACAATGATTTTTTTTTTAAAAAGGCACTGTTGTCACACTGTAATCCCAGTCACTTTACAGAAAGTATGAACAGATTCCACATTATTTCCTCCCGACCACAAAACCGTCACCTCGGAAACACATCCTCAATGAAACAGTGATCTCTTTAACAAAAACCAAAAAAGAAAGAAATCGACTTGCATATTGTCTGTTTAAAAAATGAAAAACACATCACAACATTCTCTCTTAGCAGAAACATCCCTGCATCACTGTATCATTTGCTGAGGGGGGTATTTTCTATCTACCAACATGGAACTAATTTTTCTGGTGCAACAATAAAGTCAACAAAATGATTTAAAGTAGCAAACAGCTATATTTTTCTTTCATTTTTGTTCAAAATAATAATAATAATAATCTGTATTTATCTGCGCCTTTCAAGTGTCAAGGCGCATTACAAAATATAAAACCTCATAAAACAACAGTAATAAATACATAAAAAACATAAAATGACATAGTTAATCAAAGTAGGCCTTACTCCATAAATACATTTTCAGTGCCTGCTTAAACCCCCCAGGGTCACGTACTCCCGAATCAGACGAGGTAGAGAATTCCAAAGGGTAAGGGCCACATGCGCAAATGCACGGGCCCCTGAAGATTTCAAAACCACCCTTGGAATCTCTAACAATCCCTCATCTGTTGAGCGGAGCAGTCGCTCGAGGCAGTAAGGAAACAGTAGCTCTTTCAGGTAGTCAGGGCTGAGTCCATGTAGGGCTTTATAAGTCAGTAGTCTGACTTTACAGGTGATCCACCACCAAACTGGCAGCCAGTGCAGTTCGCGCAGCATTGGCGTGATATGGGAAGTCTAAGGAGTCCCTGTCAACAACCGGGCTGCAGCGTTCTGCACCAGCTGCAACCCCCGGAAGCCTAAAGTAAAGGGAGCTGCAATAATCAAGGCACAAGGTCACAAAGGCATGGATTAATATAGGTAGGTCATAGGACAGAACAAGGTGTTTGATCCTAGCAATGTTCCGCAGATGGTAAAAGGATGACTTAACAATGGCCAACACCTAAGATCGCAATGTCAGCCCGTCGTCAAGTATCACTCCTAGGTCCCGCACCCATTCAGAGGTCAGGAGCTGGGAATCCCCCAGGAAAAGCTCCGAGGGATGACCCACCCCTAACCCCCCCATCCGGCATCCAGGATCCACAACCATCACCTCAGTCTTCCCTGGGTTCAATCTCAACCAGCTGGAATTCATCCAGTCCACGATTTTAGTGAGGCAGTTATTAAAAACTGAGATAGCTCCATCCTGATCAGGTGCAAAAGACAGGTAGAGCTGGGTATTATCTGCATAGCAATGAAACCTCAGCCCATACCGTCTTACAATATCTCCGAGGGGCAGCATATACACCTCGAATAACATGGGGGACAGCACAGAGCCCTGAGGAACCCCACATGACAGAGAGAGAGAGAGGGGGTCAGAGGAATAAATCCCCGACACCACCCTCTGAGTTCTACCAGTGAGGAAGGACTTAAACCATCCGAGGACTGAACCTGTCAGTCCACAGATAAACCTCAGTTGCTCGAACAGTACCCCATGATCCACGGTGTCAAAAGCTGAAGAGAGATCCAGAAGCACCAAGATGGACCAGTTCCTTTGATCTCTAGCCATCAGGAGATCATTGATTACCCAAACCAGATCAGTCTCGGTACTGTGCCTCTTTCGAAAACTGGACTGGAAGGGTTCATAGATGCTATGGATGGTCAAATGGTTCTCCAGTTGTACAGCCACTACTTTCTCAATTGCCTTCCCCACAAAAGGGAGGTTAGAGATGGGTCTGTAGTTTGCCAGACAGTCTGGGTCCAAAGAAGCTTTCTTTAAAAGAGAAGTCACCACAGGTTCCTTCAGGGAGCTAGGAAACTCACCCAACTCAAGGGAGCACCAGACTATCTGCGCTAAGACCGGGCCGATAATATCACAACAATCCATAATCAGGGAAGTTGGGCCTGGGTCTAAACTACAGCATGTAGGGTGCATACCCTGGGCAATCCGCATAACATCCATGATCTCTAACCGGTCGAAGGTACTCCAAGAGAGGTGAGGGACAGTCACCAAGTGCCGATCATCAGCAACTCCCATAGAGTGAGTTGGTCGGATCTCCGCCCTGATGGCAGCTACCTTATCAGCAAAGAACCGAGCAAGCTCCTCACACTCCAATTGTGAAAAAGCTCTCTGAACCTGCAGACAGGCTGGGTTGCACAGCCGATCTACAGTTCGGAAGAGCTGTGCTGGTCGGTTCTAAGCGGCAGAGCTCTCCCCGGACAGGAACTCTGCCTTCTTATGGGAGATTTCTGACTGGTAGAATTGGTAATGTTCTAATAGTCTAAGATGGTCAACATCCAGGGCGGACTTCCACCAACAACACTCCAACCTTCGTCCTAGTCGCCGCAACTCCCTCAAAGTCCCATCAAACCATAGGGACTGGGGGTGAAGGGAGAGAGGACGAATGCAATGGGAGCAACAGAATCCAGAGCTGCAGCAATAGCCTTATTATAGGCTAAAACCAAAACCCCTGGAACCCTGCTTGCCATAGGAAATTCCGATCGATCAAGTGCCGCGGCTAGGCCATCAGGGCACACATTCCAAAAAGAGCGGTACCTGACCATCTCCACAGGGGTAGGCCTACGAGGGGGGTGCAAAAATTGAATCTCACAGTGTAGTGGTGGGACCATCCAACGGGTTCCACCCCCACATCAGAGGCCTCAGGCCCCAAGAGAAAAACCAGGTTGAGACAGTGGCCATGTTTATGAGTAGCAGAGGTAACAACCTGTGTAAGGCCCAGTGATGTCATCAACTGGAGGAAGCATTGACCAAAGGTGAAAATTTGTCGTCGATCCAAGCATTGAAGTCACCCAGGACCATCAGCCTGGGTGACTCAAATACCAGATCGACCATGAAGTCCGCTACTTCCTGCAGGAAAAGGTTCTTGTCCCCTGGTGGACAGTAGATAAGAGCCATCCTGTAACCTCCACCTGCTACTACGGCACACTCAAAAGACCTGGTATCCTCAATTGGTACACTAGTGAGACCCAATTCAGTCTTCAAACAGACCGCAACCCCCGCGGTCCAATCTGTCGGTGAATCATCGAAAACCCAGCAGGAATCGCAGCCTCCAATATGGGGCCCATGTTTCCATCCAGCCAGGTCTCAGTGATACATGCCAAATCCGCAGTCCCCACAAGATCCGCAATAATTGTGGTCCTGTTCTTAACAGATCTGGTGTTACATAACACCGCCCGAGTTGGACGGAACTCCTGGGCCGCCCCAACCACCTGCCCACCAATACTGGTGGTGCCCTTGGATATGGAGACTAGACATGGAGGCCCATGTTCCAGGTTCCATTTCACCCCAGGGCATCTTCTGGACTTAACAACCCCAATGTGAGTGCCCCGCTCATCCAACCTCTGCTGTCCCCACCCCCTGCCCCAACCCACTCCCTACGGGCAATGCCCAATGCTCTACAATGCTGATAAGTAACAAATGGCAAGGGTGGGGGAAGGGCAGAGAGCGCGGAGAGTGGAGGCTGGATAGTGCACGACCAGGGGGGCAAATCCATAACGCATATCTCAGGCCAAAATAAAACAAAAATATACCCTCTTTCCAAAACTCCTTACACACTCTCACCAAAAAGGGAGACAAAAAACAAATCTAACTAAATTCCCCACCCAACCTAATGACATTTTATTTTAACAAACAAAAAAACAAATACTTTATAAAACAAATTAAATAAAACCCTCATCAAAAGGATGTTAAATCGCCATTGAAAGTCACTTTTTGAAAGTCCAGATTAGAATTACCAAAGTAATTCAGTACACCTCCTCTCACAAGGTGCACTAATTACCACAAAATATAGGACACCCAGGTTCTCTCACTACCCGAGTACCCAGAGCAACCGGGCCCTCTCACTGCTCGGAATACAAGTTTTGGCAGTCCTGTTTCCCAAAAGAAAACTCCTCGAATGGCAAGAAGCATCTACCAAGTCTCCAGCTCCTTAAAACTCTCAGCGGTCCAAATCCGAATCTAAGAGCAACCGAGTCCCTTCAAACCCTCTTGTGAGGCCCAGCCACAAGAAGTATCAGCCCCACCACTTCAGCATCTCACTTAAAGCCCACTCACCAGCAGACAAAAAAAAAAGAACCTTGGAGAGATCATGAGCCCACCAGCCGGCTCCCCAGCTCCAAATAGGCCCAGCCTCCCGGGTAGAAGCAGACTCCTACGACTGGCCACCACAATAAAGGGCTACAAGCCAGTCTAAGGGACTCTATGTACATATGTACATTAATTGAACTGCAAGGCAAAATCCAACCAAAAAGTCTGAAAGACACACAACATCCAAAAATAAAAGTGATCGTCGTGCTCTTCTTAGCGCTACAAATCCCCAAAACACACGTTCTGCTAAGTCCTTAAAGTTAATAAATTGGAACAGTCTAACCAAATAAAATTCAAAGTAGGCTGATCCTTGACAGGCCCTTAACAGATAGTTGGCAGTTCTTGAACATCTCCACACATAGACTCCAGGAACTTTGCAGCACAACAAAGGCCAGAGACAAGGAGCGAAAAACACTCCAAGAGCTCACCACAGAAAACAACCCGAAGTTGTCCCAGACTGGCGGATCATATGCCAGCAGTCTTTGGGCTGCAAAACTAATTAAAGACACACAGCCACAATTTCCATAAACGAATGTAGCGAGTCCAAAAAACAATGCCAGTATCAATAAAAAACACTGACAGAAGGAGACTCCTTCAAAAACCTGCAGAGAGCGTGAGCGAGAACCACAGGTTCAACAGTCACAGAATGAATACACGAATATGCAGTTACACACTGCAGCTGCAGCATTCATGCACGGCAACAAGACAAAAATCGTTGGGACACTAAAACGAAAAAATAACATAAAAATAACATAAACGAGCAAGACGAACCAAACAAAAAAAAAAACTAAACTTCTATTACTGTGTGATTACTGTGCTATACAAATGAAACCGACGGTCAGCCTAGGGTGGCCACCAAATAGTGAAGGGGTCATTGCATAATTGCAATAAACCTATCCAGGGTGTGGGTTATGCTGGGATTTACCCACAGCTGACCTGGTTTGACCTCTCAGCCTGCAGCCACATAGCCAAACCTTGCCAGCCATGGGTAAATCCCAGCATAACCCACACCCTGTCATGGTTTATTGCTTAAATCACTTCTACAGACATTTACTTGAATGTGAGGGTCCTACATTATTCTGTTATAGATTGCACTTAGAGATGTAGCAAAGTTAAACTTCGTCAGCGAAGTTGCTGCAAAGTTGAGAAACTTCAACTTTGCGAAGCTTTACAAAATTCTCATTGGCATCACAAACTTTGACTTTGCTGACTTCACAACATTTTTTCAGCTGAAGTGACGCTTTTTCCATGAAGTAGCAACTTTGCAAGTGAAAGTTGATCACTTCCTGGAAAAAAGCATCACTTTGCCGGGCAAAAAGAAACGTTGTGAAGTCAGAATTTCGAACTTCGCAAAGATGGCCAACTTGATGTAGTTCTGGTAAAGTGAAATTTTCTCAGCTTTGCATATCTCTAGTTGCACTATCCCAATTAAGTAATCATTCCATGGGAAAGAGGGAAAATGTTCTGCTTCCAATCTTAGAAAATGCAGAGATGGTTTAGCAATGTCGCACTTTCACTGTGTCTCAACATAGTATTATTTGATGTGTTAACACCTATGAGAGGGTAACGAGAAAAGCTTGCTTAGCCCACTGCACTCATATGCCTTGAGTACTACTTAAAATGCAAATTGTAAAAAGGCATACTTCTTTATTGTACTATCAATCTTTGTGAGAGCACAAGTAACTGGCTGCCACTGCAGAAACATTGAAAGGGAGCAGAAACCCTGCAACATTTCCAGTAAATTTTATTTTATTTTTAATTTATTTATTTTGGTGATCAGGAAAGGCACACTGAGCCAAGGTTCATTTACAGGTGTGACACAAAGAAGAGAGTACATGGAAGAAAAGATACAGAAGTCAAGAATAAAAGAGATACAATGGTAAAATGATGAACGTACAGTGCTTAAAAATGCAGATTAATAATCACAGTATAAAGTGTAAATGGAACAAAAGGAATGCATAGTGCAAATAACAGACAAATAGAATAGAGCACAAAATATAATATGCTGCAAAGGCAATGGCCAGATGACAAAAGAGGAAGGCAACAGGGGAAAAGTGGTGAATTTGTATAAGAAGACCAGAGCCAGAGGAAAGATACCAGAAGCGGGAGATGAAGCACCGGATTGATTTAAATGACAGTGGCCAAGAAAATGACAAGGAAAGGTAATACCATGGGTTTGGGAGAGGAAGAGGAGAGGAGGGAGAAGCAGAGATCTCGAGGAGGCAGGGAAAGAAGTGGGAAGGGGAACAGTGGGAAGTTAGGTGCAGGCACAGGAAGTAGTGAAGTGGTCCCATAAGATCTGCTTAAAAGAGAGCTAGGAGGTCGAGAGGTGGAGTCAGTTATTCCAGAGTGTAGGGAAATGAATAGAAGAAACAGTTTGAGCAATGGAGGTTTTGCAGGTGGGGATGTGTAGGATGCTCGAGTCAGTGGACTGGAGAAAGTAGGAGGACGTGACAGATAAGTAGATGAGTGTAGAGACACAGGGTGGAAAGGAAAAGTACCAGTACTTGGAGATGAATGAAAGGCAATGGGACAGTCATCGGACTTTAGACTCAATGGAGGGGGGACTGAAATGTTTAGGTAGAGGGAGCAGTGGTGGGTAACAGGTGGAGAGCTGGAGGTGAAGCACCAGAAGTAATGAAAGAAATAGTCCAGCCTAGCTAGTAAGGACTTTGGAGTGGATTTTGGAGTAATTCCATAAACCACATCTGCGTACTCAAACACAAGTAGAATCATTTTGAGGAGGATCTCATGGTGGATGGGGAGAGGGAGGCAAGCTTTGTTGCTGTATAGGGAATCAAGTCTGTGGCAGAGTTTCTTATGGATAGCATGAATATGTGAAAAGAAGCCCAGGTTTCTATCTAGCCACACACTGAGGTACTTCACGTGGATGACCTCTTCAAGTGGGGGCTTCATCCAGGGATTTAAAAGTGGGGGTGGTGGTTAGCCTAGCAAACTTTTCCCTAGTGCCAAAAGACATGGATACCTGGGCTGCGCAGACTTTTGTGGACAGAATTCATGCAGAATGGCAATTCAGCTATTGAAATGCTTTTCAGAATTTCTTTTTAAATTCCATGTGATTTCAAAAAGCATTTCTTGAAATAAAATCTGCAGTTTATGTAAACTGTTGATTATTAATGTGTAAAAAAAAATTTGCATTCAGAATGTCAGAATTTCGCTACCAACAGAATTATGTGGAATTTTCTGAAATTCTGCGGAATTCTGTTCCATCAGTATTTGAACACTGCACAACACTAATGGATACTGAATTCATTTTTACTTGCCCATTCTCTTTATGTACATCTCTCTTTTTTTTCTTTCTCCTTGGTCTTTTAAACCAACCCTGCATGTAGCCCCCCCAAACCCACTGCACCATTATAAATTCTTCAACCTGGAACATCATAGGTTCAAATCAGCCAGTGGTTCCTGATGCTCATACTACTGCTACTGGCATGGAATAAAGCATATGTTCATTGCTGCTACTTCTTTGTAAATTTCGGCAGGCAATAAAAAATGCTACGCTTTTATCCATTTCTTTGCCACTGCTAAGCCTAGCTGCAGGATTTGCAGTTTGAGAAGGAATGAAACTGTAGACTCTTAGGTTAGTCACTTGCTCTGATAGTGCAGATGTAACTCCAGGGACCTGAGTTCAATTCCCAATTACAGTATGTTGCATTAGTGCTTTCTCATTGTACTCTGTGTTTCCAGTGCTTTGGAATGAGTAACTAATGCTGCAACAACAGTTCCTTGCCAACTTTGGGTTTCCATACAGATGCTCCAAGCCACCCCATCCTGAGATTTAAATGCTTAGTCATTGACTCATTGTGGAGCTATGATTTGAATTCATAGCTTGTGAGTTGAGTGGGTCAACAGACTATGGCACTGTTTCAGGTTTGTAGAAAAGATCCCAGTGATATCCACTGCAACTCTTATGAATCCAGTTGAAACCAAAGTAGATATTTAAATTAGGATTTGATTACATAGAATTTGTCTGGTTTGGTATTTTATGACCCTTATGATTCTGTTAAAATCGGGGTTTGTTGCAGCATGCATAATTCTGATGAAATTACACCAGTGTCAAGAGAATACTGGATGGGCAACTATGCACAACCAGTGTGTGTTGTCACAGAGGGGTTCTGATTCCCTCTAACCTCGAGAGCGAAGATCGAGAAGTCCATGGGAATCAGAACCAGGAGGTGGCAGAACACACTGGTTGTGCATAAAGTTTCCCATCCTGTATTTTTATGTTGATTGCTTGCAGCGCAAAAAAACATATTAGCACAGCTTGCTGAGAAGCAGGCTGTGGAGGCATGGCACTGTTGTGGCTAATGCCCCCATAGCCTGCAAAGGCTTGTCCCGCTTCCCCCAGTGCTGTTGCAGGCTGCTGGTGACACAAGTTTGGAATGTTTGCACCAACTTGTGACAAATCAGCAGCTTCAATCAGGGATCATCTCGTCATTGCAGCATAAGCCATCTGCTGCAATGAGGGAGCAACCCGTCATTGCAGGGTGGATCTAGCAAGCCTGATATTGTTTGTGAACATGGCGGTGGGTTGCGGCCCTGTTCACAAACAATATAACTCCCCCCACAATGTTTATCTGCCAATGGGGGAGCCCACTCCCTGTCGGCATAATGTGCCCCCCCGTTTCAGTGTCTGCTGATGGGGTGCTCAATCCCGTCGGCAAAAGGATTCCCCCTTTGTTTTTGCTGATGGGGTGACCAATCCCGTCGTCAGAAAGAATTCCGTTTGTTGTTTGCCAGTAGAATTTAATCCCCCATCGGCTGACTACCTCCCAAAAGTGAGACTCCAGTGGCACGCTGGAGCCCACCCAGTGTGCCAAATACCCTGTGAAGGTAAAACCATCCCACGTTGTCTTTTTTTCCCTGTAAAGAAAAACAGTCCCTCACAGTCTCCCAGACCCCTCTCCCGAGCCCACCACTGTGCACCCTGCCTCCCACACCCCTCCCCATACACTACCTCGAGTCTGGTGCAATGATCTTGTGTGGACTGGGAATACGTCTGCACTCTTCAAAGCCGACGCAAACTGAGGAAATACCGGTAAGCTGTATAATGGAGTAAATAGGGTTTTTTCCACTTTGCTGCATATCTCAGGCATTTTTGGGAAAATTTTCACCAAATTTTCAACATGGGGTTTTTGGGCCCCTCCTCATGAATGCTTCAACTGTCATGGTGTTATTCGGCCCCGAAAGGTGATTTTGCAGTCACATTTGCGGTCACTGCGTGGCATCACCTTTGGGGGCTGATTAACGAAATGACAGTGTCATGAGTGGGATCTCAAAAGCCTATGTTGCAGATGGAGGGAAGTCCCAAAATGACTGCTTTTCTAGCGCAGCGCTGTACAGTTGCTACGCACACTCTTAACTTCGTGAATTTGCAATATTTTGATGCCACATTTTCAACACTGGCATTTTGTCACACCTCCTTGTGAACAGTACAGCTGTCATTGTTCACATCCTGGCAGAAATGTGTTTTCACACTTCCAGCACAGAATAGCACGGTTGCTGTCAGAAATCAGTGTTCGGGACAGAGTAAGAAAATGACAGTGACACTGTTCATGAGTAGAAGTCCTGAAATGGCTATGTTGAAAATTTGGTAACGATACTCCATAAAATATCTGTGTTACGAGCGTGGGTTGCGCAGTTTGCACGCAAGCTCGTAACTTCACAAATGCAAAAATTTTCACTCCATATTTTCAACATTGCCATTTGCCCACACCTACTTATGAACAGTGCAGCTGTCATTTTTCCCATCCTGGCCGAAATGTATTTTCGTAGTTCCGGCGCAGAATAGAGGGGTCGCTGTGGGAAATCACTGTCCGGGACAGAGTAATAAAATGACAGTGATGCTGTTCATGAGCAGAGATCCCAAAATCACTATGTTGGAAATTTGGTGTCAAAACTCCATAACATGACTGTGTTACAAGTGTGCATTCAACTGTTTCCATGCACCCTTGTAACTTCGCAAATTTGTAATATTTTCACACCACATTTTCAACAGTGGCATTTTTTCACACCTCCTCATGAACAGTACAGCTGCCATTTTTAACATCCTGGCTAAAATATGTTTTTGCACTCCTGATGGAGAATAGCACGGTCACTGTGGGACATCAGTGTTTGTAATAGATTAAGATGGAATGAGTGAGAGGGGGGAGTGACCGAGCACAACTGAGCTCTGTCGGGACTGCTCCGGATTTGTTTGTGGGTAGAAAAAGGCCCCAACGCAAGAGGCCAGTACAAAAGGGCAGCCTGCAGCACTGGGAGAAACAGAACGAGAGAGTTAGTGAGGAAGGGAGAGTGAGCAAACTCACCGGAGCGCTGTCAGGACTGCTGCAGATTTCTTTTTGGCCAGAAAAAGGCATCAGTGCAGACAGGGGCCCAGTAGAAAAGGCCAGCCTGCAGCGGTGGGAGAAACAGTACGAGTGAGTGAGACCAGGGGACTGAGTAAGTGCAACAGAGCTCTATCAGGACTGCCGCGGATTTCTTTGTTGGTAGAAAAAGGCACCAGTGCAACAGGAGCCCCGTTCAAAAGGGCCACTTGCAGCGCCATGACAAACAGAATGAGCGTGTGACAGAGAGAGACTGAGCGACCTCAATGGCGCTTTGTCGGTACAGCTGTGGATTTATTTGTGGACAGACAAAGGTGCCATGCAGCCAGCAGTCCTGTGTGGGAAATCACTGTCCGGGACAGAGTAATAAAATGACAGTGATGACAGCAGAAACACAGAAGGAGCAGGACAGAGAGCTGTACCAGTTAAGGCAGAAAGAAGCAGGGAGGGAAGTCAGAATAGCAAAGGCCCAAACTGAAGAAAAGATAGCCAACTCAGTTAAGAAGAGGGATAAAACCTTTTATAGGTACATCAGCGAGCGTAGAAAGACAAAGGAGGGATAGTGAGGCTGAATAGAATGAACGGTGGGTGGGCAGAGGGGACAGTGAAAGCAGGAATACTGAACTAATATTTCTGCTCAGTATTCACAAAGAGGAGGGGAAGTGCCTAATCCAATTAACAGAAGCACTTTGATAGGGGGTCGATCCCAGTCCTTTCACAGAAGAAAGGGTTCTGCAAGAACTCCTAAAACTGAAGGTGGACAAAGCAATGGGTCCTGATGGAATTCACCCCAGAATTCTAAAGAATTAAGGAAGGAACTAGTGAAACCACTGGCTACTCTTTTAATAAATCATGGGAGGATGGTGTGGTACCGAGGACTGGAGGAAGGGGATGTGATTCCCTTCACAAAAGTGGGACCAAGACACAGGCAGGAAACTACAGACCTGTCAGTCTGACCTCTGTGGTAGGGAAAGTGATGGAGTCACTTCTGAAGGAAAGAATAGTTGAGTACCTAGAGGTCAGTGGAGCACAGGATCCAAGGCAGCATGGGTTCACAGCAGGAAGGTCATGTCAGACGAATCTAATAGATTTCTTTGACTGGGTGACCAAAGTAGTAGACCAGGGAGGGGCTGTGGACATGGCCTACCTAGACTTTAGCAAGGCATTTGACACAGTCCCACACAAAAGATTATTAGTCAAATTAACCAGCCTGGGAGTGGGTCCCAGGGTGGTAGCCTGGTAAAACATTGGCTGGACAACAGGACACAGAAGGTAATTGTAAATGGAGTCCACTCTGAAGAAAGGGCGGTTACCAGTGGGGTACCACAAGGTTCAGTATTGGGTCCAGTCCTTTTTAATGTCTTCATCAGTGACATTGCAGAGGGACCGGAAGGAAAAGTATGCCTTTTTGCAGATGACACAAAGATCTGCAACAGGGTTGATATGCAAGGAGGCGTGGAAAGGATGAAAAGGGACTTGGCAAGGTTGGAGGAATGGTCAGACGTATGGTAGCTAGGATTCAATGCAAAAAGTGCAAAATAATGCACCTGGGAAACAAGAACCCAGGGAAGAATACACAATGGTGGGGAGGTAGTAACAACAAAAACAGAAAAGGACCTGGGGTAATCATATCAGATGACCTTAAGGTTAGCAAGCAATGTGAGAAGGCAGTAGGGAGGGCCGGGGTATACTGGGATGTATAGGAGAAGCATCAGCAGCAGAAAACAGGAAGTTGTTATCTCTGTACAGACAGTTGGTGAGACCCCATCTGGAATACTGTGTCCAATTCTGGAGACCCCATCTCCAAAGGACATAGACAGGATAGAGGCAGTCCAGAGAGAGGGCAACTAAAATGGTGCAGGGTCTGCAAGAGAAGCCATATGAGGAGAGACTAAAGGAGCTTAATATGTATACCCTTGAGGAAAGAAGGGAGAGGGGACATGATAGAAACTTTCAAGTACCTCAAGGAATCAACAAAGTCCAAGAGGGTAGCATCTTTCAGAAAAGAGACTTGCAAGAACAAGGGGACACAATTTAAAGATAGAAGGAGGGTGGTTCAGGGGCAATGTGAGGAAATATTATTTCACAGTGAGGGTAGTGGATGCATGGAACAGCCTTCCTGAGGAAGTTGTGGGGTCTAAAACTGTGGGAGAATTCAAGAATGCATGGGACAGACATAAGGCAATTCTTGTGGGGGGCAGGAAGATATAGGCTGTTGGTTAACTAGGATCTGCGGCCTATCCTGAGGTAGGGAAATGGGCAGACTAGATGGGCCTAGGGTCCTTATCTGCCGCCAAAGTCTATGTTTCTATGTTTCTAGGTACACAAGCGCAGCCTGCAGCGCCAAGAGAAACAGAACGAAAGTGGGAGTGACAGAGTGGTAGTGAGTGAGCTCAGCGGGAGTCTCATTGTGATTGCTGTGGATTTCTTTTGTGGGCAGAAAATGCAGCAACACAGGCAGGAGCCCAGTACAAAAGGCCAGCTTGCAGCATGGGCAGAAACGGAATGAGTGAGTGAGACAGGGGGAGTGAGCGAGCTCAATGGAGCTGTGTCAGGACTGCTTCAGATTTCTTTCTGGCCAGAACAAGCCACCAATGCAGGCAGGAGCCCATTACAAAAGGGCAGCCTGCAGCGGCAGGAGACACAGAATGAGCGAGTGAGGGAGGGGGACTGAGTGAGCTCAATGGAGCTCTGTTGGGACTGCTGCAGATTTGTTTGTGGGCAGAAAAAGGCAGCAATACATGCAAGGGCCCAATACAAAATGGCAGCCTGCAGTGGCAGGAAAACCAGAATGTGCGAGTGAGAGAGGGGGAGTGAGGGGGCTCAACAGAGCTGTATTGTAACTGCTGCAAATGATGGCAATGCAGGCAGGAGCCCAATAGAAAAGGGCAGCCTGCAATGCCACCAGAAATGGAATGAGGGAGTGAGAGAAGGGGACTGAGCGAGCTCAATGGAGCATTGTCGGGACTGCTGCAGATTTCTTTTTGGGCAGAAAAAGGCACCAACAGAGCCAGGAGCCCAGTACAAAAGGGCAGGCTATAGCGCCAGGAGAAACAGAATGAGTGAGTGACACAGGGGGAGTGAGCACCCTCAACGGAGCTCTGTCGGGACAGCTGTGGATTTCTTTGTGGGCAGAAAAAGGTGCCAACACAGGCAGGAGCCCAGTACAAAAGGGCAGCCTGCAGTGCTGGCAGAAACGGAATGAGTGAGTGACAGAGGGGGGCTCAACAGGCTCAACAAACCTGTGTTGGGACTGCTGCAGATTTCTTTGTGGGCAGAAAAAGCCAGCAACAGAGGCAAGAGCCCAGTACAAAAGGGCAGCCTGCAGCACCAGGAGAAACAGAATGAGTGAGTGAGAGAGGGGGAGTGAGCCACCTCAACACAGCTCTGTTGAGACAGCTGCGGATTTCTTAGTGGCAGAACAAGGTGCCAACGCAGGCAGGAGCCCAGTACAAAACAGCAGCCTGCAGCACCGGGAGAAACAGACTGAGCGAGTGACAGAGGGGCAGTGAGCGAGCTCAACACACCAGCGCAATCAGCATTCGGCACTGACAAATGCTTGTTTATAGAGTATAGTATTATATGAAATGTGCATGTGGTGGTTCTTTTACTTTCAGAAAACATCTGACTTGTATAGTCTCTAGAGGGTTTAGAATGCTGTTGGACCACAGAAGGGTACAATCACATTCCATGACCTTTTAACTGTGGTTCAACAGCATTTTGAAAGGGATGGATGTCTATACAGAACAGTGTTGTGCTATACACTTTATACAACTTGTACTAGTGTGTTACAATATTTATAAGAATGTTAAAACTACACAAGAATAGGTTGCACCTCTTATTTGTTGATCAAAATAAGATTAACTTGAATTGGCTTGCATATTAGGGTTAATACAGTTTTGTGCTTCAAATAAGGTATTTCATTTAAGTACATTTGCATATTTAAATTTATGCAACTTATGCAGAACCCAGTATGAAATTGTTTCATATTACTGATTGGCTTTGGCCATTTGGGCATTATAAATAACTTCTGGTACTGAAAAAAAATTTGTTTTTCAAAATTAATTTGTTTAAGCACATTACAGTAATTAAATACAGGGATAATGAATTCATAATATCAATATATCATTGAGATTTAGCACAGTTAGATGCCATGCCACAGCTGTAATTAAAGAATACTACTGAGTAATGCAACATGTTAGGGATGGTGGATCAGTGAAAACTAAAAACATCATAGTTGGAATACACAGATGCTAATTATGCAACACCCCAAGCTAAAACTGAATTTCAAGTCATTCTGCTCTTTTTATTTATTTATTTATATTTCCTTGCTGACCGGCCTTATCCAGCAATCCTCCCCAGCCCCATCACACTGGTGTCCACTGGGGCTTACCTCAACTGGCTCTTTCCCCAGGGTGTGCCCCCCCAGTGGGGTTGTTGGGGCCCCCCTATAGTGCCACCGAGACAGGATCCAGTTTGCTGGAGGTGCCCACCTGGACGGTTGTGTTGCCTGCAGTGAACTGGTTTCACCGTACCATCTGGCAGCCTTTTTCCCCCTGATTCCTCCGTGGTACAGAGGAGGTGGCATGCAATGATGCCACTGGCATCTGCACTGCTTCCACCCCCATTGTGCAGTGTCAGTGTCATAGCCTCCAACCTCAGCTTGGGGCCAGGCTAACACCAACCACTGACTCCCCTCCCTCCCTGGAGGAGGAGGAGAGCAGGCCTTGGGATACTCAATCCTCCTCCTCCCAGCTGACCCTCTAACTCCCATGACTGCTCCCTACCTCCGGTCATCGGCGCTATAAGCAGTACCCCTACCACTGCACCAACAGGACAGTCAAGTCATTCTGCTCTTTAAAAATGAGGATATGTACACCTGAACATGGTCATTATCTTTTAAAGATCATTTCCCCGTGATGATATTCAAGAGCTGATGTCATAATTCACTTGTTCTGACCTCACACTCAGCTCCATACCAATAGAGTGTGATGGCACAAGCAGAAGATTATGACCTCAATTCATGAATAACATATGGATGAAAGCCAAACTGCAAAGGACAAGGGTTACGTTTCGCATGCATACAGTACATGTACAAATGCAGAAACTGATAAATTGACAGCAGAAAAAGGTCCCGTGGTTCAACCAGTGTTCCTGTCCCTACCTGTTCTATGATGTGAAATCCCTATTGATCACTCTCTCCCACTCCCCAATGCCATCCTCCCCTCCTATATCCTTATGCTGTATCATTATGCTACAACCACCTGAAAGATCTCCTGACTCCCTACTCCCCCAATCGCCCTATCCGATCTGCCAACGAGGGATTGCTAGAGATTCCCAGGGTTCATCTTAAAACATCTGGAGCTCGTGCTTTTTCATTTGCAGCACCAGCCCTTGTAGAATTCTCTACCTCATCGGTTGAGAGAGTGCCTGACCATTGGTAATTTTAAATCTATGCTGAAAACATTTTTATTCTCTCTGGCCTTCCCTGATTGATTTTAACTAATTTATTATGTTAGCTGTTGTAATATTGTAATTTGTATCATGTACAGTGCCTTGATTTTAAAAGGCGCTATATAAATAAAGTTTGCTTGCTTGCTTGCGTGCTATATCCTTATTGTTGAAGAAAAACATTTCTTGAATTTCAATGTCATTCTCATGCATTGGGCAACTGCTGAAGCAAACAGCAACTTTTATAACCGGTGACTAGGCCCCTGTTTAAGCTAATGAGCATATTTTGTCTTAATATGTATAAATATCAATCGAATATTATAATATGCACCTTTTACTCTTAAAGATAAGAACAGCACAGTCTTATCTTGCTTGAATGATTTTTTTTAAACACCTGATGTGTCATTTTGCATTTTTATGTTCACGCTTGTGCTTGTGTAAAGTGAACATGCTGGCATGATAATGGATTTTAAGAGGCGTGTCACTGTTGGTCCAATGCAGGCAGTCTGCAGGGGACTCAGCAGTGTCAAACCAATCATCAGCCAGGCTGATCATCACACTCTTCTGAGCTTGCTGGGTGGAAACTGCGTGACATTCAAAGAAAAGAGCCATCTGAATCTTAGGATGGCTGTTTCCTTTGATCTGCATAATGCCGCCCAGCAAACAGAGCTGATCTGCACCATGATCAGCCTGCACTGGTGTTCTCCTCCAACGTAAAAACAATCTCTCCCACCCTCTACCAAGTATTCTTTGCACCTATCATTGCTTCCCCCTTCCTTCTTAATTTTCCAACACAGGGGTGCCCAATTCCTGGTGCTGGCTAATGCCCCTGACCCCGCCAATTTTCACTGTGCAACACCAACTGCCCACCCCAGGTGCCGCCAAACATAACACCTACACTGGTGTGCCCAATCTCTGGTGCTGTTACCTGAAATTAAGAAAACTATCCCTTGCAGTCTTTTTTTATTTATTTATTTTTTTAATTCCTGTAATTCCACCCTCTGCCAAGTATCCCTCCCACCTCCTCATCACTTCCTGTGCCCTTAGAGGTTAAACCAACACTGAGGTGCTCAGTCCCCAGTGTCAATACCTGAAATAAAGAAAACCATCCCTCGTAGTTTTTTATTTTTTTATTTTTATACATTCTGTAAAAAATCAATGTCTGTTGTCACTGCTACCCCTACTGCCATGACCCAACCCAACCCCCTTACTCAGTACCCACCACCCCACATTCCCCTAACCCTTACTTACCTACCAAGTCCAATGCCATAATCCTCTCTGGATTGGAGACTTGGATCATTCATTAGTGCTGGACCATGAACTGAGGAAATCAGGTATGTGGTTCAATGTATTTCAATGCATTTTGAACTTGTGCTCATAACTTGGCCATTTGTAATACTTTTCCCCAAACATTTTCAACATGGCCTTTTTGTGACCCTACCAAATGAATAAGGGCAGTGAAATCTTCAAATCCATCTGAAAGGTGATTTCACAATCACTTTGAGAAATTACCTTTCAGGCAGGATTTGAATATTTTCACCTACTGTGTTCATGTGGTAGTGTGATAAGAAGATTATGTTGAAAATTTTGGAGAAGATAATAAAAAACAACAGTATTATGAAGATACAGTACATTGACATTTTTAACCCTCCCACATTACTTTGGTAACTTTCAATATTTTCCCCCAAAGTTTTCACATAGCCATTTTTATGTTTGCTTGCACGCATGTGCAAGAAACATAGTGCCTTCATCGGAGATTTCGGAGGTGTGTCACCTCCTCCTCCAATTCAGGCAGTGTCCTGGCAGGCGCGGCCCCTGTAAGCCAATGCATTTTGGAGCTGTCTATGACATGCTCCAAAATGCAGTAACATACAGTTGAAAGAGAGCTATGCTTGGTGAGCAGCGATGAAGAAGCTGCTCGCGCAGCTCCCAACCCGCAGGCGATCGCGCCCCGCCGCATAGCGATATAGCCGACGGGTGCCCAATCCCGTCGGCTGCGCTCTGTCGTCTCCCCTTCCCAGTATTTGGTGCCACGCTGGGGCCCACCCCAAGCGTGGCAATGAATGATGTTGCTGACGGGGTGCCCAATCCCCATCGGCTCGCGCCCCAAGGTCCTTGTGCCGCGGCCAGGGCCACCCCAGCATGGCAAGCATTCAATAGTTTTTGCCGGCCAGGGTGCCCAATCCCGTCGGCTGGCGCCCCAAAGTCGTTGTGCCATGCTGGGAGCCCACCCCAGCGTGGCAAGCGGTCCCTTGACGTCTTTTTTTTTTTTTTTTCCTGTAAAGCGAAACTGTCCCAGCGCGTCTCGAGCCCTCCTCCCACATCCGCACCCACCACTGCACACCCAGCCTCCACACCCCCTACCCTCACCCCATACTTACCTCTGGACTCCGGTAGCGACGATCTTCGGTGGACCGGGAACAGTCTGCACACTTCAAAGCCGACCGCGAACTGGGGAAATGCCGGTAAGCTGTATAATGGGCTAGATAGGAGGGGTTCAACTTTATTGCATATCTCAGGCATTTTTGGGAATTTTTGCACCAAATTTTCAACATGGGGTTTTGGGACCCCTTCCATGAATGATTTCACTGTCATGGCGTTTCGGCTCGAAGGGTGATTTGGCGCGGTGACTGCGCGTGACTGCGAAATCACCCTCCGGGACTGAATACCACCATGACAGTGACATCATTCATGAGAAAAGGCCAAAACCCCATGTTGAGAAATTTGGTATAAAATTCAAAAATGACTGTTTAACGACGTGCATTGTGCAGTTCCTCACGAGGCTCGTAAGTTCACGAAATTTCAATATTTTCCTCCAGATTTTCAACATTGCCATTTCACAACACCATCTTATGAGTAGTACAGCTGTCATTTTTCACATCTCACCCAAAATGTGTTTCCGCCCTTATGGCGCAGAATGGCGCAGTCGGTGTCTTGAAATCAATGCTGGGACAAATTAAGAAAATCACAGTGACACTGTTGATAGGCAGAGTCTTGGAAATGGCTATGTTAGAAAATTTGGTGAAAAAATCCTAAAAATGACTGTTTTCTGGCGTGCGTTGCGCAGTTCCTACGCACGCTCATAGGTTTGCGAATTTTCAATATTTCCACTCCAGATTTTCAACATTGCCATTTTTCTACACCTTCTTATGAGTAGTATAGCTGTCATTTTTCACATCTCACCCAAAACGTGTTTCTGCCCATGTAGCGCATAATGGCACAGTCGTGCAAACTCAGTGTATGGGAACATTAAAGAAATCACAGTGTCACTGTTCATGAGCAGAGATCTTAAAATGGCAATGTTGAAAATTTGGTGACAGAATTCTAAAAATGACTGTTTCTGATGTGCATTGCACAGTTCCACTGCCTTTCGTAGGTTTGCGAATTTTCAATATTTCCACTCCAGATTTCCAACATTGCCATTTTCCACCTCCTTATGAGCAGTAAGCTGTCATTTTCACATCCTGCCCAAAGTGTGTTTCTGCCCTTGTAGCGCAGAATGGCGCAGTCGGTGTGCGAAATCAATGTACGGGACAAATTAAGAAAATCACAGTGACACTGTTCACGAGCAGAGGTCTTAAAATGGCTATGTTGAAAAATTGGTGGAAAAATGCCTAGAAATGACTTTTACGAGCGTGCGTTGCACAGTTCCTATGCATGCTCGTAAGTTTGCAAATTTAATATGTTCACTCTAGATTTTCAACATGTCCATTTTGTTAAACTTCCTTATGAACAGTACAGCTGCAGTTTTTCATATGTCACCCAAAATGTGTTATCGCACATATAGCGCACAATGGTGCTGTTGGTGTGCGAAAGCAATCTTTAGGACACATTAAGAAAATCACACTTACACTGTTCATGAGCAGAGGTCTTAAAATGGCTATGTTGAAAATTTAGTGACAAAGTCCATAAAATGACTGTGTTGCGAGTGAGCATTGTGCAGTTTCCGCATCCTCGTTAGTTCATGACTTTGTAATATTTTCAGTCCAGATTTTCACTAGTGGCATTTTCAACACTTCCTTATGAACAGTACAGCTGCCATTTTCACAACATGGCGGTGTGTTTTCACACTTTCAGTGCAGAATGCGTGGTAGCTGTCGGAAATCATTGTTCGGCACTGATAAAGAAAATCACAGTGACACTGTTCATGATCGGAGGCACCAAAATGCCTGAGTTGACAATCTGCTATAAAATATCCCCAACCTACTTATATAACGGGTGTGCGTTGCACAGTTTCTATGTACGCTTGTGACTTCACCATTTTTTTAAATATTTTTACTACACATTTGCAACATAGCCATTTTTACACCTCCCCATGACAGAATACAGCCGTCATTTTTTACAGCCTGTTCGGAATATTTTTGCACCTGTGGTGCTAAATCCCGTAGTCACTGTGCATAAGCAGCTTTCGGCTACCAACCTGATATTCCCCCTGTTCATGAGGTGGGGTCACAAAACAAACATGTTGAAAATTTGGAGTTAAAATACCAACGAATGCCTGAGGTATTAGGCTTTTCAACTAAATCACCCAACCCTATAGAGAATGACAGGAATCAGGGGTGTGACTTGGGATTCTTGCCTGTGATGCTCATACCATTCCACACCCTGCAGTCACTGAGAGGCATCGAGGTATGCCTTGGACTCTTACCCCAAACTTCACCCCATTCTCCTATATTGCACCCATCTCACGTATTTCCTAATGAAATGGGGTGCATAAGAGCCAAAGCCCCCAAGGAACATGTGACACTTGTCAGTCTCTGCAGAGTGGGGTGTGGTGAAATGGCGTGGCCGTTATGCCTGACGACCCAAATGCACACCCCTATGCCTGTCACTCTCTGCAGGGTGGTGGTGGGGTTGGCTTCAGTTCAATACTTCACTGCCATTCCTATTACGCAGCTCTGTAACTTCTACACTACCACTGCCAATGCCAGTAAGCAAACATTCGGCATTGACAAATGCTTGTTTCATATCACTTTGTGAACATGACAGGTGCCAGTTTTCAAATCCTGGCCAAAATGTGTTTTTGCACGTGTGGTGCAAAGTGATGTTTTGGATAGTATTTTATAAAAAATACCTGTTATGTTCAGAAGGAAGGCTCATAAAAAGACTATGTTGAAAAAACAACCAAGTTATCAAGAAGCATTGAATTGTTCCAATGTTTACTCATAACTTAATTTTTGCAGATTTTGTACCCTAATGATCAGTGTATCCTTTGTGTCACCCCACTTCCCTGAATGTGACAGGTGTCTTTTTTCAAATTCCCTCCGAAACATGTTTTTGCAGTTGCAGTACAACATCACCTTTCATGTGGAATTAAAAAAAAAATGTACCTGTCTTCATCGTGACATCAGATCATAAAAAGGCTGCTGGAAATTTGGGGCCAAAATGTGAGAGCACACTGCAAATTAGATATTGCCTCTCAGCTGGCCAATCCTGGGTAAATACAATCTAAAAATGTGTCAAAGCAGGACACCCCTGAAAATGAGATCTTGCATCTCATCTGGTCTGTCCTGGGTAAATATTTAGTAAATATGTCTAAAAGCAGGACTCCAATACTGCAGAGCCCCCAGTGAACTATGCGTCTATGCTGCTCTTTCCTTGGCAAAACAGAATGCAAAAGCTGGGCCCCACTGAAAATGTAACTTGCTTTTCAGTTGGGCTATCCTGGGTAAATACATTATACAAATCGATAAAGGCAAAGCCCCATTAAAAACAAGATATTGCATCTCGGCTGCACTATCATGGGTAAATACAGAGTACAAACTGCGAAAAGCAGGAGCCCACTAAAAACAAAGCACCATCTAAGCTGCTGTACTATCCTGGGTTAATACAGTACAAAGAACTGTTTAAGCAGGACCCTCTTGAAAATGCGATACTACATATCAGTTGGGTTAGATTGTGTAAATATATTGCAAAACTGTGTAAAAACAGTACCCTGTAGCAGAACCACACTGAAAAAGGAGATTTTTAGTGCTGTGCAGAATTTTCTAATTCCAACAGAATGAAATTCCGCAGAATTTTCAAAATTCTGCCAAATTTTCCCAGAAATGGAATAGTGGGATTCTGCAGCAGAAAACAGTTGCAGAATGATTATCCATGGGACAAATTGCTATTCTGCAGAATATTATTCCGCAGATCTCAATATTTTCTGTGGAAATTGTTGTGGAATAATTTTCTGTGGAAAAAATGCTGTTCTGCAGAACTATAGTCTGTGGATCACAGTAGGCAGACTTCCACAGAAGAACCAGTGAACTTCCAGCAGAAATTCCACTGGCAGAATGGTTGTTCCGTGCTAATTCTAATTATCCCTCATGGCAGGGCCTGGTCATGCCAGACACATGAGTAGAGGAGGTTGAACTTCAGATGGAGAGTCTGGCTAATGATGGGGGGGCATGGTCCAGCGTGCCCAGGGATCATACTTCCTGCTCCAGAGCTTAATCTTTTTCTGCTGCTTTTCACTTGCTCAGGATGTCAAAAGAATTGATCCCTAAGCATGCACATGCAAGCATAGCATGCAGGGCCCAGCCAAGGTTCTCCCTCCCTTATATATTCCCATGCACTGTCACCCACGGTCACCCAGGTGGTAATATAGCACTGGGGATCATATCCCTCTCTCCCTGAAGGAGGAGGCTTCCTTAGAGATGCTTGATTCCTTTTCTCCCAGCTGTCCCAACCACATTTCTGAACTCAGGTCACTGGCACAATGAGCCTCAGCGCTATCATAGAGCTGAAAGCCCGGCCCTATTATATGTGATATTTAAAAAGCAACTGACACCTCAAAAAAAATTTAAGCAAACAAAATATTAGGTACAATTCAGCTTGCATTCCATATCTATTCCATAGATTTCTCCTCCTTGTTATTCATTAGTGAGGGAGTTTGCATGAATACATCATATTTATCCTTTAGAGTTCATTTGCCTCAATAGCTTACTCCTAATTTCAAGTCATAATCCTCTGTTGTGACATTACAATCTGTTGCCATGGGAGTAACTGTGATGTCACAAAGAGTGCATTATGACCTCCGATAGGGAGAAAGCAACAGGAATAGGTGCAAATGACCTCAGTAATAAATAATGGGGAGGAGCAATACAGGACTAATGTGGAATACAAGCTGAACTATGTCTAAATACTATGTTTTGTTAACGTTCTCCTGAAGGGGTCATCTGCTCTTTAAGACTGCAGCTATTACCTTACACTTTGAAATAACAATGTTTTGGCCCCTGTGACCCTCTCATAAAATAGGTGTTGCATCTAAAAGAGGATAACCTGGTGTTAAAAATAAAAAAGTCAAATAAAAACAAATTTTCATTTCATTTCCAAATATGGGGACAAAAAGTGTTCACAAGTATTGTTTTTTTTTTTTTTCATAAAGATTTTTATCAACCTTTTTTCAGCTTTTTGTGTATACAGAAGGGTTACAACAATACTGACAAGATTGCTGTACATAATGGCTATTACAGGAAAGTTAGTACAACGTGGTACATGTATTATCTTTCTCAACTTTTCTCAAGTCTTATGAGAAAAGCCACTAGATGGTACAAACTATGAGACACTTGGAGATTTCAAGGTCTAACCATATACAGTATCTTATACATTACTAAGAACCATCCCTGCTTTAAGTGCATACACCCTAGCACATGTCATATAATAAGTTTTTAATGTGTTATCAACTGATATGAAGTGTAGGTTTCACAGTTTGTAGGGTACTATACCCAGGAACTTGGGGATGACACAGCAGGAAGGTGGGAAATGGTAGGGGTATATACTATAGATACAGCATTGCTAGATGGATGAAAACTGGAAATTACTATATTAATACTGATGGTACATTCTTATGGGCCCCATTCTCAAAGCTCTGCATCTGACACAAGGTGCTTGTACCAAACAGGTATGGTGCAAGGTGCACCTTGCATCCAGGGCTGCCTCCACGCAGTTCACAAAGGTTGCCTGCCCAAACAAGGCTTGCGTCAGCCCTGTACCATGCACTGCCCTGCAACATGGCACTAGGTGGACTGCACCGATGCAAGCTGCAGCTTGCTATTCACAGACAGCACCCAGTGGGAGAAATTCTAAATCCCCTTAGACCAGCCAGGGCTGGCGTAAGGGGACTTAGACATCGCTCCCCTGGGTGAGCTGTCCTATGGGTAGTGCGGCGTGTCCCACCTCCTCAACCCCATCGTGCCCCACAAGTGCCACATAGTGGACCCCCCATCCAGGTTGTGCCCCCATCAGGCATCCAGGGCAGGAGCGCCCACCTGATCCTCGATATGCCCCTCTGCATGTTGGTAGTGCCCCCCTCCAGATCCCAGTGTCCCAGTTAGTACCAGGACAAATGCCACCAACCCTCCCACTGGTGCCCGTGCCTCCCACCAATGCAGGTAGTGTCCCCCCCATCCCCAGACAGAGCAGGGGACCGGCACAGCCCTCCGCACACCTCTGCTGCTGGTCCCTAATTGGACGGACCATGCAGCCGACGGTCCAAGGAGTTTGTGGTGAACCCTCCCGTGTGCCATGCAGTTGCCGCATGGCTGGGGTTGCCACAAGCATTGGGACTTAGGCGCCGGGACCCCATCCAGTACCAGAATCAGGTGCAGGGTCCGTGGTGCATGGGGCTTTGGTGCAAGCTGCTATTTGCCGCAGCATGTGCCAAACGCAGCCCTGTTCAAGAATCGGGCCCATAGTGTCCAGTTAAGATCCTGGGGCAAACACTCAGAACTTATCTCTGCATTTCTTCTACGGTTCGCACTGTCCAATATCTAAATATACATATCTATATATCTATATCTATATATCTATATATCTATATATATATATATATATATAATATACATATACATATATATATATATATATATATATTCTCAAGTAGGTGTGAGGTCACGCACAGTCTCTTAACAGGGGGAGATGGATGAAGTGAGCAAGGAAGGAGAGGCAGGTCAGGAAAGTAGGCAGGCCATACACATGTGTGTTGCCAGGCTCCCTACATGGGAGAGGTTATCAGCTGTGCAATACTGGATGGCTAAAAGTAGTTAGTTAACCTGCACTACACAACCCTAATAGGTGGTGGAGGAGGGTTAATGGAGTATTCTTTACACACACTGGGCTGAACTGCGTGGAGTAGTTTCAGGATAGGCAGCCAGGTATGAGCCCTAGACTTTCTGATATCTTTCAAGTTCACCCATTGCTGCATAAGCTATTCTCTCATATCACATGGTGAGAAGGAGGAGATTGGTCCATTCCTGCAGAGCTGGAGAAGATGGATCCCACGTTGTGAAGAATTACTCTTTTTGCTGCTGTAAGAGCTCTGTTGACCCAGTTGAGTTCAATCTGTGTTAGAATTCTACACTGGGATGGGAGCCCTAGCAGTGCTAGTATGGCATCCCAGGCCAGGGGGATGGGGGCCAGGGTTGGGCACAGGTCTCTCTTGTCAGTAGTGGTTTTTACCACTTGTGGAACATTGCCTGGATTAAGCCCCTCATTCTGCTCTAGGATCTGCCGACTCTAGTGCATGCCTTTGTGACCGCTAGGCTTGACTACTGTAACTCTTTCTACTTCAAGGTCACGGAAGGGACCCTTTGCAGACTGCAGCTAGTGCAGAATACAGCAGCCCCGTTGCTGACGGGCCTTTCGAGGTCCAGTCATTTGACCCTGGTCCTGTACGTACTGCACTGGCTGCCCGTCAGGTGGAGGGTCCTTTTCAAGGTGGGTCTTCTCACCTTTAAGGCCCTATATGGCCTGAGCCCTGGTTACCTGTCAGAGCTCCTGACACCAGTGACCTCTGCTCATGCCCTCTGATCCTTTTCGAGGGGACTCCTGGATGTTCCCAGGGTTCAGCTCAGGACTTCAGGAGACCGTGCTTTTTGCACCTCTGGGCCGACCCTGTGGAACTTGCTACCACCTGCAGTCCAGGAGGCCTCCTCGATCAAGGTGTTTAAGCAGTGACTGTACGCCAATCTGTTTGCCTTGGCTTTTGCAGATTGCTGATTCCATCTTTGTTCAGTCCCCGGGTGTAATGTGCTGAAGCTTTTTTAATGTGATTTTTTTTTAAAGCTGTGTTTTATACTGATTGTGGGTATTTTTATAATTTTTCTTTTTGTGTTTTAAGTCATGTCTCCTGTATTGATTCTTGTTTGGTGCCCAGAGCCTCCAGGATTGGACGCCTTATAAATAAACTTGCCTTGTCTTGCCTTGTCTTCCATACCCTTGTCCAGTAAGGGTCCAGTAATGGGCAGGTCCTTAAGATGTGTGTGAGGCCTGGGAGAAGCACATCTTCAACAGTCATTATGCCACATCAAGCCAGCTTGGTACAACCACTGATGTGTCTTGCATGCTGTGTGCAAAATTTTAAATTGCAATGTCTTGGCCTGCACCTCAAGCTTGATTTCATAGGAGTTAACCCAGACCTGATCCCAGTCTGACTGAATTAATGGAGGTCTAATTCCCACTCCCACTTTCCTCTGGGGTTGACTGCATGATCAGGGAGAAGTATAGCTGCTTTTAGATTCCTGAATTTGCTAGCAAGGTGTTGTATAGAGGAGAGACATTGTATCCATTTATCAAAGGGCCCTGGTTGGGGGATGGTGTGATTAGGGGATACCTGATGCCAAAGCAGGTTCCTTAGTTGTAGACATTGCCAAAAGTGGGTACAAGGAATCTTGTAGAGCTGTTGCAGTTCCTCAAAGGGCCATAAAACCTGTCTGGGTGGGTAGTATATGTGGCTCAGGTTCAGTATGCCTTGGCATTGCAATATCTCCCAGCTGAGTGTCTGATTGTCTACAGTCAGTTGTAGATTGTGCCACAGAGGCCTATTACCAGCTGTCTTCTGCCTCCAACCCAGCTGAGATGACTGTTTCTCCCAGATCTGTCTAGTGTACCTGGCACAGGGGGAAATACTGGTTATAAATTACCAGTCTGGTAGCAGGGGTGCTGGAGGGCTTGGCAGTTTGCCTTGTGCTAACTCCAGTGTTAGCCACCTGGGAATCAGATTAGTAAAGGTCGGAAAACTACGTACCACTTCCTGCCACAGTACTACACACTCATGATAAAGTCTAAGGTCAGGAAGGCCAAAGCCTTCCCTACTCCAGTACTCCTACAAGGTTATGATCTTAATTTTGGTGCTCAGTGCACTGAAGAAAGACCCCAGAGTTTGTGTAGGAAGGTTTGCCAGACATACTGGAGCTTGGGAAGGTCTAATAACTTTAGGGCATTCACTTTGCCCCTGAGGAAGGGGATGTTGGGACCCCACCTGTTGAGGTCCAAGTCACATTTACCTAACATAAGTTGTAAATTCATGTATATTGTAGCAGAGTCAGTGGGATTAAGGTTGACTCCCAGGCATACCGCCCCTTCCAGGGACCACTGATATGGGTAGTTAGTAAACTAGACTGCTGTACACCCAGAGTTGAGGGGCATCACTTGCGATTTGGACCCTTTCAATTTAAACCAGACAATGCAAAGAATTCCAGAATCAGGGATTTCTAGGTATTTAGTGATTTGGGGGGGGTCAGCCAGGAACAGGGTGATATTGTCTGCAAATAGCGATATTTTGTGGTGAGTCACTGCTGCTGAAATACCCAAAAAGTCAAGTGCTGCCATTATTTTCTGTGCTAGTGGCTCCACTGCCAGTAAAAATAGGAATGGGGACAGAGGGCACCATTGCCTTGTGCCATAGTATAGGTGGAAAGATTGCGATACTTCCAAGTTGGTAAGTATTGCAGCTGATGGAGGTGTATACTATAGGTGAACTAAGGTAATGAACTGGTCTGGGAACCTAAATCTGCCCATTACATTGAAAAAATATGCCCATTCCATCCTGCCAAATGCTGTCTAGAGACAGAGTGCTGGTTAGGGCAGTAGGAGACATGGTGTCCCAGAAAAATTGGAAACGTCCACAGGCTGCACAATAGGAAGCCTCACCCACCTGTCATTGCCCATGTCTTCACCCTGGGACCTTTCCAAGAACTAGATACAGACACCGGGGCTTGGCGAGGATGACCCTCCCTTTCCTGACTCCACGGGTGCAAGCCATGGGGGCATCTGAGCAGGTGAGTCCAGGGGGAGATGGTGGCCGGTGGAGGAGTCAGGCAGGGACTGAAGAGCCAGTCAGTAGCCCAGACACAATAAGAAATAGCTCTAAGAAAAGAAATCTTCCATTTATTGCTGGGTCCAGCGCTGTTCCCCCCCCAGACCATGGAGAGCACAACGGAAGCGTGGTCTGAAATGAGTATGCCACTCAGTGTGAATTCTCAGGTCTGAACGAGAACATTTTAGGACACAAATATAATATTACTGCATACAACTGGTGGAATCATGAGCTGTGGAATAAAAGGAGTAATTTAAGGCCAAGAGTGGGTAGACCTCCAGGCATTATGGAGACCATTTTGCCGGAAGGTGGTAACCACATGGAAGATACCCAATTCTCATTGCGTGGGTCAAGGCCTGTGCAGTCCAGGTGGGAGTCCAGGGTGATGTTTAGGTCCCTTCCAATCAAAACATGTGCAGGACTCCTAGAAACCTTGGAGAGAATGGAGTCAAAGAATGTGGGGTCAGGGATGTTATGGCATAAATGCTTCCTAGCACTAATGGCTACCCCTGATAGGTGCCCCTCTAATAATAATATCAACCTTCCTGGTCCCTGTGTTCTTTACAGTATGTGTATCTAGTAGGAGGCCCTTCCTGTATAAAATGGCCACACCACACTTGTCTGGTAACAAAGGTGTTATAGAAATGGGTGTCCACTCACATACAATGGATGTGGGAAGCTTCTGCTTCTAGGAGGTGTGTCTCCTGAATGACTGCAATATCCCATTGCATCCACCTTTTTTAACATGCCATGAGATGACTTTTAGATGACAATGCAAAGCCATGCCGAAAATAGTACATGCACCAGATAACATTGTGTATCGACCTTCCCATCTCCTCTTCCCCCCACCTCCATAAACCCCAAGACACAAAAATAACAGCAACCCAATCTTTAACATGAGCCTATAACTATAGTACAGTTTGAAAACTATATTGCAGCGTAAACTATATTCAAAGAGAAGCTGAGTCTTTCTGGTTCAAGGACAGGCACCTTATATAATAGGACAAGGGTCACAGGATAGTAATAAAAACTGACAGTATAATAAAAATACTGAATAATAAGAGCAATCCCAATGAGAAGAGATGAGGTAACTAGACACTACCCACCAATGGTAGTGATGGGGGCACTTAGACCATCGCTCACACAGAACTTGGGTTTGGTGTACTAGACAGGGTCTCCAGCCATTACCTTGGTCCACCTCCTTGAGTTCAAAGACTGGCAGAAGATGGTGTCAGACTAGACATACCCGAATTGGGAGGGCATGTATTAACACCCAGAATACAGGTATGGGGTCTCATTCCTCTTCATGATGGGAGGAAAAGCTGGAACATTAATCAATTTATATTATCATATGCCCTCCGCACTGAGAATAGCACTCCAATAAAACAAGATAGGTAAAGGGGTTAGAGTTTAATTTGGGGAGGAGGCGGGCTCCTCCCCACTCTGGGTTACAGCTGCCATCCTCTGCCCTCATGATGGGGGGGGGGCAAACACTGAAACTATCACCAGGTAGGAGATATCAGACCATCCCTCTTCCCTTCTGTTATGTCTGAGTATTTTTTATTTATTTTTTTTGCAATTGTTTAACCAGGAGTGGCACACTAAGCTGAAAGCTTGTTTACAGGTGCGACCTGGGAGCACAGGGAAGTAAAGTGACTTGCTCAGGGTCACACAGTATGCAAGTGGGGGCTGTGGGATTTAGACCCAGGTCTCCAGATTTGCAGCTCAGAGCCTTAAACTACTGTGCTATCTTGCCTGGAGAGGATTTGCATGAACTGGCTTACCTGAGAGGGCTTGCAACATGCTATTTGATGTCGCCACCAGGGAGTAATGGTGGGAGGGCTTGGAGCAGTCTCACTAGGTGAAACCTACAGTTTAGGGACATAGGCCCTGCTCTGGTGCATGGGGGACTAAATAAACATGTTTAACAAAGTCCACGCAAACAGCAAACTTCAACTCCACATATTAAAGCAATAGTGCATAGGAGAAAAATGATAAAATTAATATGTAATATATATTATTGTGAAATATTATTACTATATAATATTATAATATTATATATCAGTATATTATTATAGTGATAAAAATTGTAAATAAATAAATAATGGATTCTGTTAACCAAAATCCCTTAATGCAAAAGAGTAAAAGTAGAAGAAACAGCCAGGGGCTAACAGCAAAGTCCTTCTGCCCCGATTCTGTGTCCAGCAATGAGTTGCAACAGCCAATAATAACTCTGGCACAGTCTCAGGCATCATGAGGGAAAAACAGGGGTTACATTTGACCCCAATGGAAAAAATCAGTCGCCTTGCTTAATGATGGAGGGTTGAGTACTGGCACTTCTGATTTACTGGCAACTACTGTAGTAGTAAGTGCAAATGGCAAGTAGCCCAGAGTAAACCAAACTACTATGTCCCTGCCAGGTACTCACCATTTCACAGCTCACTGGTGGGTGCTCCTGGTTTCATGTTAAGTTCTTTCTATGCCTCCTAGGATGAGGTCAGGCAGGCAAAGAGCACCGACCCAAGGTGCTCCTGAAGATACTAGTCTGCTTCCACAGGGGTCTGGAAGTGTAGGACCTTGTTCTGTAGATTGATGGTCAACATCCCTGGATAAAGCAGGGAGAAGGTGATTCAGTCATTCTCTGATTCCAGAGGCCTTGCTTGATTTTATCATAAGACTGCCTTCTCTCTAGAACACCTTGTGGGCAATTCTGGTAAAAGGACAAGTGGTAACCATCTACCACAATATATTTACATGTGCTTGCTCTATGCTATATGAGTTCTTTATCTTGGCATCTCAAGAATTTAAATATCATGTTGTTTCTGGAACCATGTGCATGCTGCATCCTGTGAACCTGGTTGATTTCAAAGTCGCATTCCCTGGCTTCTAACTGGAGCCAGATCAGAAGTATCTTCCTCAAATACTGCACTTGATCTTTCCGTACTGACCTTTCTGTGGGCACAATAATCCATAGATTTTTTTTCTTCTTCCCCAGCCTTCAAGATCTTCCATTTTAACCATGATCCATGCTGTCTGGGTCTCTGCAGCTTGCAGGCAGTTGTCCTGAATTCATTGCTTGTCCGTGAGCTCTGTTAGCTTGATTTCAGTTGGAGTGATCTGACCCATCAGTGCTGAAATGCTCTATTGTGTCTCCATTATAGTCTACTTGTTTGTTTCAACAGAGGAGGCAATTTGTTCAAGGAGACTGGCTTGGTAAGCCAGATCACTGTGGTGAGCAGAGCAGTCCCTTGGAATGTCCATCTTTGCTTCAGGGAGGTGGTTTGTAGGAGGCAAGGTAATAGTTCTTTTTATGTTTCTGAGGAGTTGTTGATTCTGAAATGCCAGCCCAGTCTGATGGCATTGTCTCTGGTCTCCCCCATGGTGCTACTAGAAACTGTCTACCACTGTCTAATCATCCAATGAAGGCAGATTTTATCAGAGACAGCCAGGATCTGAGGATTTAGGCAGCCATTCCACTGAGGTGCTCACGTGACCTCCCCCAGATGTTATTTTCATAAGTTTCTATTATCTAGCCTTATATAAAACCATAGATAAGAATTAAATACTTTGTTTATTAGTAGCTATGCACCCCAGGATAGCTTCATTCAGATGATACAGTACCCCTCGTTTCCAAGAGGGTCCAAGGGGACATTACAAGTGCAGGGTACCAATTTACAGCATTCATACAATAGAAGAAATATGTTCAGACAATTATACACTAATAATGACATACATGTCAAGTTCTGAGGCTTTAACAAGGTCGCCTTTATTATTTACACAAGTAGTTACTTTATATACTGTAGAACTAGAAAGTTTTGCTATAAAAATAATTTCACTATATTCACTGGACAGAGTTGTTTAGTGAAATTATTTTTACAGTGAAGTTTACTTGATGAAAGCCTCATAAGCAGTTTCTTGACTCAACGTGGCATGCCTGAACCAGGACCCCCTCCAGTCTTGGTGGCATAAAGTAATGACGATTTACTGTGTATTCATATTTTAAAAAACAGCTAATGCTTACTTAAACATTTGGCTGATGTTTGTTGTTTGTTGATTCACAAGGAATGTCGCATCCACGCCACCACGCCAACACCATGCCAGCCCCCATAAGAAGATCTATGATTCCCTCAAACCTCCTCATATAGTTTGTTACAAAAGGATCCAAACTGTCCCTTCAATCCCTTTACTAAAATTTATCATTTACTGATCGCTCCTCCAATGAAGGTACTGTGGGGGTACTGACTAAACCCATTGATTGTATTCGTCAATGGAAACCACGTGATCGGTCAGTTTCACTTCCTGGATACCGGTGAAAAACTAAATGGGTTTTGAATGGGAAATACATTCCATTAGACTTCAGGTGGGTAAACAGCATAGTGGAACCTATTTTTTTGTCAGGAAGAGAGGCAACTGCTATCTCTTTGGTAGGAAGAAACTGAGGAATGCAATTACAGTAATTACAGGGCAACAGCAATTGGGATGAAAGGTAGCACTGCACAATATTTTATAGGCGCAATCAGGTGACTGCCCTGGGAAGCACAATATAAACTTTACGTGCTTATTTCTAGTTCTACAGTACATTGCATATACAGAATTTTATTTATTTATTTATTTATTTTTTAATTTATTTATTGAGTCTTGGATTATGACATCTTTGAGCAATACAACTCCTTTACAAAGGCTCCATGTCAGTAGTACAAATACAAAACAAGGTAAGCAATATATAAGTAAACAGAGGACATCAAGAATATACTTTAAAAAAACTAATACATCGAAAGCAATCAAAATATCACTGAATGTAACTGAATATACAGTAGAGTGGGCTAGAAGAGAGGGTAGCCTGGAAGGCCTTGTCAAAATCTAGGAGAGAAAGTAATGGGGTGTGAGGTGGGGGATGGGAGAAACAAGAGGGAGAAGGAGATGAGTTGCACAGGAAGGGAGCAGAGTTGCAGAGGAGGTAATGGGGATAGAGAGATGAGGGGATGGGGAGGTGGATGGAGGGAAATGGGGTGATTGCAGGAGAAGGGGGAGTGCTGTTGAAGTGAAGGAGAGGAAGATAAATTAATAGTAGAGTGAGAAGAGGTGGTGTTTAGCCAGAGGAGGGGGCAGCCTAGCAGGCCTTGTCAAAAACCCGAGAGAGAGAGAGAGTAATATGGGTGGGAGAGGTAAAAGAGAGAAATGTAAAGGGAAGGAGGGGAAGAAGTTGCAGAAGAAGTGACATGAGATGAGAGAATGGGTTGGGGGGTGGAAGAGGGAAGGTGAGGAGGAGCAGGGGAAGAACTCAAAGATGCGCTAGCAGGGAAGAAGCAGAGGGTGAGGAGTGGAGGGGGAAAGGCTCCAAGGTAGGATTGAAATAAAGTACCAAGTGTTAAAAGTGCCAAAAGGTATAAGTTCAATGATAACATAAGCAGATGGCTGCTAAGGGCAGCAGTCACATATACTGTTTGCTAATAGATGCTGCCGGAGTTTGTGTTTGAAAGGGGCAAGTTTTGACTCAGCGGAGATGTCCCTACCCAGGGAGTTGAGCCAGAGGGGGGCTTTATAAGCAAAAGATTGCTGACCTAAGGTGGTGCGGCATCTGGGAGCAGTAAAGAAGTGAGTTGCTGAGCTGTGAGTACGTTGGGTACTGTGACAAGGGCTAAGGAGCTGTTGGACCCCGGGGGTAGCAAGCCAAGGTGTGCCTTCTTGGCAAGTAAGCAGGTTTGATATTGGATCCGGCTGAATAATCGAAGCCACACTGTCTGAGCATATAGGTCACACATGTGTGTGAGGTGGGCACCCCTAGTAATGAGTCTGCATGCTTTGTTAAGAGCAACAGTGATCCTGTGAAGGGATGTAGCAGAGGCAGAGCTGTAAACAACCAGCCCATAATCGATGATGGTAATGACAGAGCTGAAAACTGCTATTAATACAACCCCACTGGAAATAAAAAATGGCAAAATCAAAAGTGATATCTTTGTTGCTAACCTATAGCTGAACACAGAGTTTATGTTGAGGGATTTTTCTGAAATATTCTACAGAATAAAAATAAGCCAGTGGTATTTAATTCCATGACAGCTGTAGGAACTACATACAGTATTTACAGCTGCATATGAATTGTCATTCAACTTGGTGTCCAAAACTACATTTACCTTTCGAGGACTGCACCTGATTGCAACAAACATTAGCAATTTGAGGCAATTTTTTGGGGGGGCACAAATTCAGATGGAAGTTGGGCACACACAGGCATGTTTGACCATCTAAAAGAAGGTGTAGTGTGTCAAGACAGGCATAGCCACAAGTGTGCTGTTAAAAATTAGGGCAGGCAGAGATCCAGAATGGGTCTCATTGAAAATCTTTTCCAAAATTCTTGCAGCAGGACAAGAACTCAGAAAGCTACTCAACTGATGCCAACTTGCTGGTGCAGCAGAAGACTACTGTTTATGACACCGATGTCCCAGATTAGGGAATGCACCTGGATCATTTAAGTCTGCCTGGTGGGAGAGGGACTGAGCATCCCAGTGGATGCTGTCCTTCTCTTGGAGGGGGAGCTGTGTGAGCCACCACAGCAGCACGACCTGGGTGAACATTGGCGGTGGTGACCGTTGGAGCACTTTTGGGGGTGGGGAGATGCTGGCCAATGCCACACATCTGCATGCTTTGCATGCATGCTCATGTATGCCATTTCAGCAGTCAGCATCTCAGGGTAAGGGGCCTTAAAAATGTAAAATGGCCCTGACACTTGAGGATAATTGACCCTAGTATATCTGGGCCTTCACTTCTGCCACACCACCACCTAATGACTGAATGCTACCACCCTTACCTCATCCCGTTCTGAGGGGTTTTCCAAGGCTACATGGAGGCCAGCTGAGTGTGGGTCGAAACGGTGTGGGGGGGGGTCAGGTGTTCTGTTGGTCTCTGGAGGGAGTCAGGCAGCAGGGTATGGAAGTACAATGAAAAGGTGAAGATTAAAAAAGTTGTAACACATCAAAGTCATACAATGGTTGTACACTATAAGTAGTTTACATGTAATCTAGCTGCCGGTGCATCAATGTCCATGATATTTAGGTCACTTGCTTGCAGGTTAGTCATATCTGCCCAGATACCGAGGTGAACCTGGCTATTCATCTCCCCAGAGATTTAGAGCACACTGCTGCTTCCCACTGCAGGCAAGGTTGACAGAGCACAGCCAGTCATATCAGCCTTTGTCCCTGGGTTATGTGTCATCGGTCAGTGACTAAGAAACCTGACAAGTGTAACACAGTTTATTTGTTAGTTATTATACAGTAGATGCTAGCTCAATATTGCTAGAGGAAACTGCACTGAATCTGAAGTCTGCTAGGAGCTGAAAACTGGGATAGAGCATAGAAAAATTAATTTATCTTGAATGAATTCACTGCCCTTCAGGAGAAGTGGTATTTCTGTCTTTTCTGTTTGCTTTCTGTTGAGCTGTGTCAATCTGGACATGTAGTTTAAACAGAATGCAGAAAAAGATCATGGTTGTTTGGCATATGAAGAGTTAACAGTGCCTGCAATTCTAAAATAAGAATTGAGGAACTAATCTAAAATCCATCAGAATTTCTCTCGACTACTTCTCCTCCCTCATTTTCTCCTCGTTTGGAATTGGATGAGCATGGCGTTTAGTGGCCGTCTGACTTGCAGTATAAATTGCGTTGCCTTACATTGTGAAAGGTCAAGCCAGACGACTTGATGAAGTGGATTGACCTATTGAATAGCGCTTCACTTCATTTAAGCACAACCAATAGCTTCAAGGCAGAGAGAAGAGTGGAACTAGATGGGGTGGGGTGGACAGGAATAAATCTATTGTTTCCTATTACCAGACTGGTCAGAGCTATGCAGACTGGTTCACACTGTCAACATATTTTTGTAAATCTAATTTTACCAGGGACTGAATTTCTCCGCTCAAGGAAGAATTCTCATTTAAGGAGTGGCATCTTATTCTAGAAACAGTAGAACACTATTATTTAATCAATTGGTAAAAATACTAGGCAGAGAATCTGAATTCAATGAGTTAATTCTCCCTCTCCAAGGGTGGATCATATGGAATGGTATACACAATTTAAAATGAGTCATCATGTGCTATAATTGGGAGCTAGGGTTCCGTAGCCTTATATGAGAGGAGGCCTTAAAGAGGTCGTCTCACAGTAGGATATACTTTTAAATTCATTGCACAGAAAAATAAATCCTGTTGCCTATACTGAATTATTCTGCATTTTCTTTCCTGTTAATGCTATGGTTTAGGGTATTTCTTTTTGAACAAAAGTTTTCTTCTTCATGGCACAAGTATACTACTTTGATATGTAGGAAAATCCCAATCCCATTCTTGTGATATCGCAGAAATTTCCAGATTAACACATTGTGATGTCACAAACACAGGATGACTACACCACTAAAAGCCACAGCAATAGGGGTGGGTGGTTTATGAGGAAGAAACTCTTGCTGAAGCACAATTCTGAAATGGGTGAGAGCAACCATGACATGTGATTGGTCAGAAGTGATCACATGACTGTGTGTTTGTTAATTCAGCACAACAGCACAGGCCAAATATGCATAACTTTCAGATCCTCATTACTTAGTTTGAAAAATAAAAATCAGAGAAATCATTTTATAATCATAGTGAGGTACTCCAGGGCATGAGTAACTGTGGGATAACCACACTTCTCGGGTGTATAAGGTACTTGGCCTTGCCTCGCACCTCATTTCCAAGGCATACTATGATCTCACAGAATGCCTTATTGCTTAAATATTTCTAAACTTACTATCAGTGGGAAGGGAAATGCAGGGAAAGTCATTTGGTTTAACTTAGTCTAGGCCTTCTTCTCAGTCCTAAAGTGTATGTGGAACAAAACAGCGAGCAAGCAGCTGTCTCAGTGCATCTCCACACTCTGGAGTCATAAAAAAAAGTTGCTCTTAGTCACGGGGAGAATATAGCGGTGCATGTGGTGTTTTACTGTGTAAGAGAGTCCTGCATGATAACTGTCATTGTATTGCACCGTTTTCTGCAGACTTCTGCAAAATTCTGCAGAAATCTGCAGGATCAGGTATCCGATCCTGCTGGACGTCACTGTTGTTCCCGTACTCCACCTCACCTCTTGACTAAAATCGCAATGCAAATTTGATAGCCAGATGTTTGTACCACTAATGTACAAGTTAATTATGCCTGAAGAGGCCAGAGGATGAGCATCAGTACTGCTGCTGGAAGTCTGACTGCCCCATATCTTGTGACTTGGTTTAATGCTGGTACATCCACTTATGTGAATGGCTTCAATAGAGTCTTCATTGTCATTCATTGGCTCCCCCCACCCACTACCCTTTGCCATATCTATTCCAGTCTTCCACTTGACCATCCCCATGTCCCTGTACATGGCTTTGTTTAGATCTCAGTCCCATGCTGATCTCTGTTACTCACCCCCCAACTCCTCACTGCCTTAGTGCAGAGTTGCAGCAAATTTACCACCTGCCCTAAATAGCAATAAGGAAAGGGTGTGTCTAAAAACTCTGGCACAACCTCTAAGGATCGTAATACTTTAGAAATGGCCCCTAGGGCCCTAACTCTATTCTAACTCTAATGTCTTGGTTTTTACTCTAGTCACACATCAAGGGAGAGTAAAAATAAATTAGCAACTATTGCTGTCCATATAATTTATAATCATTGGTTTTATAACTTATCTGGTTGGTTCTACCATTTCTTTGATGTTCACAGTGTTAAAAAAACAGATGGGAGACTCGCACCTGCTCCATTTCTATTGGCTAAGTAAAACTGCATTCCACCCCCAATCCCTCGACTGGTGGAACTGGAGCATGGTGTGAGTCAGCATCAGTTAGTTTGAAAATGAAAGTGTAAAATTCCCATAACACATGGATGTAATGTCGTAACTATCTATTATGGGATTTTGGAGTACTGGTTGAGTATTGACTACTGAGTAAAACTGTATTTCAAAACCAGATCACTTGGCTGGTGGAAATAGAGGATAGTGCGAATCAGCATCAGTTAGTTTGAAAATAAAAATGTAAAGCTCCTATAACACACAGGTGTGATGTCACAACTGTGTATAATGGGATTTTTGAGTACTGATTTTAGTTTACAGCAAAAAAATTTATAGTTGGCATCCACAGAACTCGGCTACACAAAACTCTCTCCACACTTGAATTTCAGGAAATTCCTTTTTGTTATTACATTAAACATTTTCATTAAAACAGGATCCATTTCCCTCAAACTTCCTCTATTCCAGTTCTATATTCCTGCTGTGAAATTATAATCCATGGGTTGTGATAGCACAGTTAGAAAGAAGCTGAAGGCAGATTCTGCTGGAAAAATTCATGTAAAAAGGCAATTCTGCTTCCAAAATGCTTTTTGGAATTTCTTTTTTAATTCCACAGAATTCCCAAAATTCTATTTGTCTAGGGCCCAGATATTCAAAAGGGTTGCGCCATGCGCAACAGGGTTGCGCCATGCGCAAGTCCAAATTGCGCCATTCTGCGATATTCAGCAGGAGGCAGTTACGCCACTGGCACCAGGTTGCGCTAGAGAGCAATGCAAATGAATGCATGCTCAACAGGAGGGAGGATCCATGCATAACCTGCACAACCCGATGTTCAGTCGGGTTGCGCGAGGATTAATGCCTCTTCCAACAACCTGTGCCCGAAAGCTTGAGCCAAAAAAAGGCTTAAGTCGAGGGCCACCCACAGGTGAGCTGCTGCATTGCAGGGCGCAACACAGCAGCTGCCACCTGGCTGGCCCCAACTCACTCCCTGTGCCCCCACCAGCCCAATGTGGGGCAGTACAGGTACATGTCTCCCCACCTCCCTTGGCCCGATCAGGCAGAACCTGCCAAGCCCCCAGTGCCCGATCGCGGGCCAGAACCTGCATAAGCCCCCAGTGCCCGATCGCGGGCGGACTCCATAAACCCCCAGTGCCCGGTGGCGGGCAGAATGTACCCTCCCCAACCCGAATAACTCCCTGGTGGTCCAGTGGACCGTAAAGCCCGATCGCCCGGGCAGAATGTCTAGCAAACCCCCAAACATCTCCCTGGTGTCTAGTGTCCCCCACCCACCCACAAGCCCCTCACCCGCTCCCCGCGGCGGCGAGCGACAGCATCCACCTGCCTGCCGCCCCGCCGCCCGCCGACGGTGGCGGCTGTACGCCATTGGCTGTAGCTCTGCACCACGGGCGGCAGCCCTACCGACAGTCAGTCGGGCGGGCGGCGGGCGGCAGGCAGGGGATGTTGTCGTCACCGGCCGCGGGGCGGGTGGAGGGGTCGTGGGTGGGTGGGGACACTAGACACCAGGAGATGTTTGGGGGTTCTGCTGGACATTCTGCCCGCGATCGGGCTTTACGGTCCACTGGACCACCAGGGAGTTATTCGCTGGGGGAGGGTTACATTCTGCCCGCGATCGGGCACTGGGGGCTTATGCAGGTTCTGCCCGTGATCGGGCCATGGGTGATGTGGGGGTCATAACTGTGATGCCCGCGATCGGTTGCATTAGGCGCCGGTCCCCGACGGCCGCTGCCTGGCAGGGTAGCCAGGAGCAAGTCCTCGGGGATCGGCGCACCTACATGCAAATGGCATGCAAATGGGGCCATAAAGAGATGCAAATGGCCCCCCCTGCGCCTTGCATAAATTATGGCCCCATTTGCATGTCACCTTTTGAATATCGAAATCTGGCGATGGCGCAATGGTGCTTGCGCCACCGCAAGTTTAATGCTCAACTCTGGCAACTTGCGGTAGCGCAAGTTCCACTGCGCCATGCGCAAGTGCTGTGGCTCAGGGGCGATATTCAAAGGAGTTGCTCAACAGCGCAACTCCTTTGAATATCACCCCGGCCACACCCCTGCGCAACTATTTTGAGCAGCGCAGGGGCTTGAGCCTCAGACTGGCGCAGTTTGAATATCTGGGCCTATGTATTCATGGACCACTTAAGCCCTGGGATAATATTTCATGGTTTGTGGAAAATTAATCTGTAGTTTACATAAACTGTGGAATATGATTCCACAGTCAACATTCTGCCTTCAGAATTTAGAATTCTGCTTCCAATGGAAGTATGATGAATTAGGCAGAGTTTAAAAATTCCATGGACTTCTGGTGAAAGAGGAATTTGAAAATTTCATGCAGCTTTCATGACAGCCTATTGTCATAGAAAGGATTCTGGTATAATAAACAGGGGAGTATGACTTTAAAACTTGAAAATAAGCAGGGACACAGGGGCCCAGATATTCAAAAGGGTTGCGCATGGTGCAACAGTGTTGCGCCATGCGCAACCCATTTGATGCGCCCTGGCGTGATATTCAAACAGGAATTTTGCCTGGCACAAATCCCGATGCCCCAGAGTGCATCAGTAATGCACGGCGCAGGTAGGGGGGCGTGCCCATGCATACTCTGCACATCCCGATATTCAGCCCGGGATGTGCTGAGTCCATGCATGCACAACCCCTACTTGCGCCGCTCAAAGTTGATCTAAAAAAAAAGGAACAACGGCTGGCCACCCACAGGTGAGCTGCTGTATTGAAGGGTGCAACACGGCAGCTGCCACCTGTGGTGGCCACCCGAGCTCCGGCTGCACCTCCGTGGTGGAGCCCCCCCATGCCCGATCGTGGGCATCTGTTAAAAATAATAACGTCCAATATCCCTGGAGGTCCAGTGGACTGCTCTCAGCCTGATCATGGGCATTTGTAATAATAAAGATAATCCAATATCCCTGGTGGTCCAGTGAACTGCTCTCAGCCCAATTGCGAGCATGTGTAAAAATAAAGATAATCCAATATCCCTGGTGGTCCAGTGGACCGCTCTCAGCCCAATCGTTGGCATTCGCATGAAAAAAGTATGGCTACTATCCCTGGTGGTCCAGCGACCCTCTCCCCACTCCGCCCACTGATCCCCACTGCCCCGTCCCCTGGTCACCAGTGGATGGCAGCACCCACCCACCTGCTGCCCCGTCATCCACCAACTGACACCAGAGGTAGGGCTGTACGCCCATTGGTCCACAGTGTGAGCCAATGGGTGTGCAGCCTGTACCATACTACACATTCCAGATATGTGAATGGATCGGGGGGGTGAGCAGGGCAGTGGGGATCAGTGGGCGGATGGGGAAGGGGGTCCGCTGGACCACCAGGGACAGTGGACATACTTTTTAATACAAATGCCTGCGATCAGGCTGAGAGCAGTCCACTGGACCACCAGTGATATTGGATTATCTTTATTTTTACACATGCCTGCGATCGGGCTGAGAGCAGTCCACTGGACCAACAGGGATATTGGACATGATTTATTATTACAAATGCCTGCGATCAGGCTGAGAGCAGTCCACTGGACCACCAGGGATATAGGATGCTATTTTATATTTACTGAAGTCCGTGATCGGGCTGTGGGGCACATTACTGCGCTGTGCAGGTGGCGTCGGTCCCTGACAGCTGCTGCCTGGCAGGGCGCCAGGTTCAAGTCACCGGGGATCGGCACACCTGCATGCAAATGGGGCCATAATGACATGCAAATGGCCCCATTTGCATCTTGCATACATTATGGCCCCATTTGCATGTGCACTTTTGAATATCGTGGTTGCTGCACATGGCACAATGGAACTTGTGCTAGCACATCCCCCTGCTCCACTCTGGCCACTTGCGCTGGCACAGTGCAACTGCGCCATGTGCACTGCGGGTGGCCAGGGTGCGATATTCAAGGATGCTGTTCCATGATGCAGCTCCGTTGAATATTGCCCAGTCAACGCCCCCGTGCAGCCAAGTTGCACTGTGCCCTGGCTTGTGCCACAGCCTGGCGCAGTTTGAATATCTGGGCCAGGAAGTCTAAATGGATAGTAACCTGTTTTCATGTAAATATTTTCAACAATAATGAATTAAATGCCCAGAAATCCAAATTTGTTTAGAATCTTATGGGTTTTGAGTGTTACTTGTGCCAGCAGTAAGAAGTTTTGCAGAAACTTAGAAAATTTCTTAAGTAGAAAAAATAATAGTGCTGTTTGGAATGCAGAATTCTGCTGGCAAAATTAGAGCAGAATGACCATTCTGTCAGTGGAATTTCTGCCAGAATTTTGCTGGTTCTTCAGTGGAACTTCACCTGCTGTGATCTGTGGAGTAATATTCAGCAGAACATCATTTTGTCACAGAAATCATTCTGCAACCATTTCCATGAAAAATATTGAAACCATGGAATAATATTCCACAAAACAAAAAAATCATTTCACAACTGTTTTCTGCTGTGGAATTCCACCATTCCATTTCCAGCAAAATTCAGTAAAATTTCGTCAGAATTTCAAAAATTCCATGAAATTTTGTTCTGCTGGAATTTAAAAATTCTGCAAAGCACTAACAAATAACACCCACTGCTCTTTAGCGTTTAGTCAAATCTCAGTTTTTCAGGGGAAGATTTTAAAGTTCTACAGTTTTCTTGGGAAAGTAATATTCCCTCTACAAAACTGATATCCCCTTCTTAACTGATATTCCTTTAAGCAACTGTGACTCTGTTGCTGGAACCAGGTCAGTAAAATGTAAAAACTAAGGTATTTTCTCAAAAAAAAACCTTACCAAAGTCTTACTTGAAAAACTGAGATGTTCTGATGATTTAGGAAATGTACCTTGGAACTCCACATACTTCCTCTGTTGGTGTCCACTTACAAAAAAGCAAGGACAAAGCAACAATCCGTTAAAAAGGCTGGGTGGAGAAACAACGCAGTGAGTGAGGGCTGTGTAAATTATTATTCACAGTTGTGTTATACTGTATCATACTATTTTTATAATTTTATTTACCCAGGATAACCCAGCTGAGATGCAGCATCCCAGTATACATGACTGCATGTAGTACTGCTCTTAATTTTTCCTCTTCATTGTTCATGGTTTATAGAATAAAATTGTGTTTTGCACAATGGAGTTTGCCCTTTAAGGGGCAGACCAGGTTGCACTCCTTCCCTTTCTATCAAGATGGTGTGCTCAGAAGGGGAGGGGGGAGGGAAGGGGAGGGGTCAGGGGAGAGAACAATGGCCAAACAACAGGAAGAGGAGGGGTCCAGTGGAGGTACATAATGGACAGCACAGAGGTGGTTCAGCCACTTTTGCTGGAGTTTTGATTTTATCTTATACTAAACTGCAGCACGTCGGATTGGCATATTAACTTAGGAAGGTTTGTGCAACAGAAAGAGGTAAGGAAACAAACAACTAAAGATTTGATGAAGTTTGTTGCTAGGAAGATATAGATATATAGAAAGAGAAACTGCAAGTTGTAAGAAGGCTGTGTAATGAGAAAACAAATAAATAAAAAAGAGAAGGAAATGCATTGTTTTAAGTCCAGTTGCAACAGTGGAAGCCTGTGTAGAACGTGAATGCTGAGGAGAAGTGGTCAATTGTGCATCGCTATTTGGGAGGATTTAGCGCTGAATGCAGCAGTGATTTTGCCTGGTGGAGAGCTGAGGAAAAGGAAGAGGCAGAGCTTGTTTCCAGGATAGCAAGGCTGTTGGTTAGCAGATGGGAAGCGGTGAAGAATGGCAATAAATGGTGCGTTGCCATTTGGAAATGGTTTTTTTTGGTGCTGAAGGCAGGGGTGGTTGCGTGGTGTGGACCAACAGAAAAGGAGACAAAAGCGCATGTTTTTTTTTTTGTTTTGCTTTGCGAGGCACAGCAATAAGGAGGTGAGGGTGATTTGGATGTGATGGGGGTTGCAAGGCTGGAACTGAGCAGACGCACAATGCAGGGAAAAGGGGGTGAAGTGTGCATCGCAGTAGGCTGTGGTGGTAGCCCGAAGTGGGGGCCTAGCAAGGCAGATGGGAGAGGGCACATGAAAGGAGGATGGTGTGGTAGCCAGCAGTGGGCCTCGCAGGAATGAAAAGGGGAGCAAAGAAGGAAAAAACATACAGCGCTGGTGGCCTAAAAGGCCTGGGGATTTGGGAGGCTGTGCGGCAGCTAGGAGGATGTTGGTGTGGGGGAAGCCTGGAAGAAGGGATAGCATGGGGCCTACAAGATGGCCACGTGGCATGACGTCACATGCTGCGACCAGGCTGCGATGCAAGCTGGGTCCCCTTTTTTCCATGAGGTAGGGAGGGCCAATGAAGGGGCTCTATGTGGGAGGGGAAGTGTTTTCTCTACAAGACAATAAGGCAGTACAATAGGGAGGGAAGCCTGGGAAGGGCCAGGTGATCGGAGGAGCAGGCATTGGAGCTACCACGGCGAATAGGCAGGACGTGACGTCACACGCCCAAAGGGCCATGTGGTCCAGAAAAGAAGGGATGAAACTCTGCAGCAGGTCTCAGGAATTGCAGAGAAGGGAACTGGAAGGGCATTGGGGTTTGGCAGCCCCAAGCTGGCACAAGTTATAAGAGAAATGGATTGGGGGGTGCAGCAGAGGCCAGAGGAGGGAAATAAAATAAAAAAAAGAGAGGAGATGGGTTTTGGGTCCCAAAAGGGACGATGCCACATCGTGCAGTGATATGGAAAGTGACGATGAAGTGGGGAGGGAAGGGATGTGCCCGGGGGGACCAGCAGCCAGAAGGAGAGGGGGGCACGCAAGGCAAAGGTTAGGCTGGGAGGGTCACGGGGGGGAAGGGATAGAGTTTTTCTTTGGGACGATACAAGACCATCAAAAAAAAAAGGGGGGAGCATCTGGAGCCATGAGGTAATGGCATGCAGGGGCAGGCCAGGGCACTGGTGAGAAGGGCCCGGCCATACAGCACGACAGCACATGCCACGTAGGTCGAGGAATGGAAGGAGACCCAGGATAGGATGACGGGTTACAGGGATGGTTTGGGGAAAACCAGGGTATAAAGAGGGCAACAAAAAGGCACGTTGTCACCTTCGGAGGCTGCCTCTGGGGGAAGTGGGCCAGGCCATGTGGGATACAGCCTAGGAAGAATTTTTTGATAACGGAATTTCTTTTCTTTTCTTCAGTGTCTTCACAGTTTGCAAGAAGCAAGGAACATGGCACCCAAGAAGAGCAGGCCTTCAAAAGAGGACACCTACAAGGCTATATTGGAGCTGGCAGAGAAATCCAATAGGATGTGGGAATTGGTAGAAGGGGAGGAACCAGGGAGACCCAGGGAGAAAAGGAAAGCAGTGAAGGGTAAAGGATGCAGACGGAAACGGCCAGCTGAGAAGCCACACAGCCCAACCAGGGTACAACCACTGACGGTGGGACCTACCAAGGGAGCTAGCATAATACCTCTGCAACCAATAGACCCGGTACCATCAGTACCTCCCCAGGACCAGGTTGTGGTTCCCCCGGCAGAGCCTAGACCAGAGCCCCAGAGCACAATGGTTCCCCCACAGCCTCTAGTGGGACAACCAACCCTTCAGACAAGGGAAAACATACTGGGGCATCAGGAAGACAGCAGGCAGCAAGGAGCGGACAAGGCCACAGGTAATGCACCTGGCTCCATTGATAGTAGCATCAAAGAGTACATAAGCCAAATTGTTTCGGCACTTGGGGCAGGGGGTGTGGGCCAGATGGAGTCAGCACTGAATGAAATTAGGGTAGAAAAGGAGGTGCCAAAAGAAAAAGAAGGAGGAACAGGAAAAGAAGGAAAAGGTACAAGGAAGATAGGAACTCCTGGGATGAGAGTTGGGGAACACGTCCCGTTAGCCACAAAGGAAAAGATATGGAAGGGAGAATATGTGGATATTTTTGCTTTAGTAAGCCAGAAAGTGGCAGCGAAATATGAGGAAACAGAGAATATAGGAAAAAGTGAGATGGCAGCAGTGGCAGTTTTGTTAGGCAAGAAAGAGGAGGACAAATTTACCAAGGGGAAGACTTGGGAAGATGGTTTGTAGGTTTCGCTACATTCTCAGCCACAGTATTGGAGAGGAGGCCTGAGTTGGGCATCCCACTCATCACATACTCCTTGATAATAAGGAGGGCGAAAGCAAAAGGGGGTGTGGGGTGGATATACTATGATGAATTATTTCGGCAGAGGATGGCGACATATGGGGACGTAAGATGGGACACTAAACAGTTAGATTTGTGGACAGATTACATAACTGAAAAGGCCACGCCTGAGGGAGAGTTTGGGAAGAAAGGTTTCATACCACAGAGATGTTGGGCTTACAACAGGCCCTTTTGTTCCTGGCCACAATGCTGTTTCCGGCATGCATGCTCAAAATGTGGGGGTTTACACCCAGCGAGCAGGTGCAGGATGACATGGGTGCAAAGAGCTGGGGGGCAAGGGTCAGGTCAACAGCTTTTGGGGGGCAGGGTTATAAAGGACAGACATGGAATGGAGGGGGGAGAGGCAGAGGACATGCCAGTAGGGGGAGTCAGAATCATTGATCAGCAAGGCCAGGCATCAAGCGGGTTGGGGGGGATTTTGGCGAAAAGAAGGAAATTAAGATAAGGGAGCAGTTTAAAGAAGCTAGAACCTCCATCATGATAGAGGCATGGAGAGAATGGTTAGACAGATACCCAGATAGGAAAGCAGCTGAGATGATTAAAAGAGGTTTTTGCACAGGTTTTTCGTTGCAGTGTGAGGGACCAAGGCAAGCCAGGGAGGCGAACAATTTGGGTTCAGTGAGAGGGAGGGAAGAAATGTTAAGGCACAAAATAGAGAAAGAAAAGGCAGCAGGGAGGATAGAGGGACCATATGATACCCCCCCCCGCACTGCAGAATATGAGGATTTCCTCATTGGGTTTGGTTCCCAAGAAACAGGAAGGGGAATACAGGATGATTCATCACCTATCATTTCCGGAGGGTGAATCAGTGAACGATTTTATCAGCGAGGAGTATAGTAAGGTGACATATTTCATCTTGGAAGACGCAGTCCGGATTATCCGGGCAACTGCGGATGCATGGATGGCTAAGACAGACATCGAGTCTGCCTTCAGATTACTTCCAGTTAGAAAGGAGAACTGGGACCTGTTGGGTTTCAAAATTGGGGGACAGTACTATTTTGACAAAGCCATGCCCATGGGTTGCTCCATAGCATGTGTGACATTTGAAGCATTTGGCACATGTCTGCAGTGGATATTTCAAGAAAGAACTGGTTATAAAGCAATAATTCACTACTTGAATGACTTTCTTTTCATGTTGCTTGCATGCATGTGCAAGACACATAGTGCCATCATCCGAGTTTTTGGAGGTGTGTCAGCCCGTCTTCCAATGCAGTCAGTGTGTTTGCAGGCATGGCCCCAGTTCCCCAATCACTGCTGCAGCTGTCCATGACAAGCTGAAAATGCAGTGGCATACAGTTGAAAGGGAGAGCTCCGCTTGAGTGAGCAGAGCTCTCCCCCACCTACACACATGCGCACGCACGCACACTGCGTGCTCATGTGCCTTCCCCCTCACTGTACGGCCGACGGGGGTGCCTAACTTCGTCGGGCTCCACACCCCCCAAGCATCCAGGTGCCACGCTGGGAGCCCGCCCAGCATGGCAAAATCATGTTATGGCCAACGGGGTGCCCAATCCCCCATCGGCTCCACTGTCTCTCCCCACCCCATGCTGTCACCGATGGGGTGTCCAATCCTCGCCAGCTCCACTGTCTCCTCCCAGTATAGTGTGCCAGCTGGGAGCCCACCGGCGTGGCAACAGATGCCATGGCCGACGGGGTGCCCAATCCCCGTCGGCCCACACCCCCCCCAGCCATCCTTCTGCCATGCTGGGAGCCCACCCCAGCGTGGCAAACGTCCCGCCATCATTTAAAAAAAAAAAAAAAAATGGTCCTCGTAGTGTCTGCACCCACCTGCTCCCACCCACTGCGCACCCTGCTCCCCACACCCCCCCTCACCCCATACTTACCTCCGGAGTCCGGCATGACGAACTTCGTGGACCGGGAACATTTCTGCACTCTTCAAAGCCGACCACGAACTGAGGAAATGCCGGTAAGCTATATAATGGGATAGACAGGGTTTTTTCAACTTTGTTGCATATCTCAGGCATTTTTTGGAATTTTTGCACCAAATTTTCAACAGGGGGTTTTTGGGACCCCTCCTCGTGAATTCTTGCACTGTCATGGCATCACTCGGGCCCAAAGGGTGATTTCACAGCCACTGCGTGAAATCACCTTTCTGGAATGATTAACGAAATGACACTGCCAGTGTTCATAAGGTGGGCTCTCAAAAAGCCTATTTTGAAAATTTGGTGGAAAATTCTAAAAATGACTGCTTTACAAGCGCATTCGCAGTTCCTATGCACGTCGTAAGTTCGCGAATTTTCAATATTTTCCCAGATTTTCAACATTGCCATTTTACCACACCTTCTTGAGCAGTACAGCTGTCATTTTCACATCCACCCAAAATGTGTTTCCACCCATGTAGCGCACAATGGCGCAGTTGGTGCTCGAAATCAATGTATGGGACACATTAAGAAAATCACAGTGACACTGTTCATGAGCAGAGGTCTTAAAATGGCTATGTTGAAAATTGGTGAAAAATCCTAAAATGACTGTTTTACGTCTTATGCTAGCAGTTTCCTACACACGCCGTAACTTTGCAAAATTTCAATATTTTTGCCCAGATTTTCAACATTGCCATTTTACCACACCTCCTTATGAACAGTACAGCTGTCATTTCTCACATCTCACTGAAATCATGTTTCCGCCCATGTAGCGCACAATGGCACAGTCGGTGTGCAAAATCAATGTATGGGACACATTAAGAAAATCACAGTGATACTGTTGATGAGCAGAGGTCTTAAAATGGCTATGTTGAAAATTTGGTGAAAAAATTCCTAAAAATGACTGTTTTATGAGTGTGCATTGCGCAGTTCCTACGCACGCTCGTAAGTTCGCGAATTTTCAATATTTGCACTCCAATGACTTCCAAATTCCTAAACAGCACATAGAAACAAGCAACATTCAGCACTGACAAATGCTTGTTATAGATAGTGGAAAAAGAGAGACAGAAAAAATGTTGGCCAGTTTCCAAGATCTGTGTGAAGAACTAGGGGTTCCATTGGCACCTGAAAAAACAGAAGGGCCCAGCAAGGTGTTAGAATTTCTGGGTATCGAGATAGATGCTCCTGGGGAAATATTTCGGTTACCAGACAAAAAAGTACAAAAATTGAAGGAACTGATTCAGATGCACACCAGTAGAAGAAGAGTACAATTAAAACAGGTACAACGAGTATTGGGACACCTGAACTTCACTTGCAGGGCAATTGGGACAGGGAGGGCCTTCACAAAAAAGTTAGCAAGAGTTACAGCCAGGGTGACCAGACCACACCATTGGGTGGACATGACAAAGGGAGTCAAGGAGGATTTTAAAGTATGGGAGGAATTCCTCCGGGACTATAATGGCTGTTCCTTCTGGCAGGGGGAATGGGTGTATAACACAGACCTTGATCTTTACACAGATGCAACCAGGGGCCTAGGCATGCGGGGTTATCTGAGGGACAGATGGTTTGCAGAACTGTGGCTGTCAGACTGGGTGAGAGACGGTAAGGTAAAATATATAACATTGTTAGAGATCATGCCCATCTGGGCATGCACCCTGGTTTGGGGGGAAGAATTACGGGACCAGAAAGTAACATTTTGGTGTGACAATAGAGCAGTGGTAGAGGTCCTAAACAACAGGGGAGCCAGGTCAGAAATGGTCATGCAAGTTTTGCGCCTGCTGGTGCTAAGGGCGTTGCATTTGAACATGTCATTCAGAGCGAAACACATAGAAGGGGTACGCAATACCCTGGCTGACAGCCTTTCCCCTCTGCAGCTGGATCATTTCCGGAGGCTGGCATCAACAGCAGAGGAGCAAAAAACACCCATACCAATGAACATATGGGACGTTGGCAAGAAGGAGCAGAACTGTTGTTCTGCAGCTCATGGGCACCATGGACTCTGAGGGCCTATGATGGGGCCTGGTGAGTGTTTCAAACATTCAGGGCAACACACCATATGGAGGTAAGTAGGCCACTCACAGAAGAGCAGTTGGGGAAGTTCACTGTGGAGCAATGGCAAAAAGACACAGCCCACACCACAATGGGGGTCTACTTGGCAGGGATTAGTGTTATTTGTAGTCTAAAAGGATGGAAAGACCTGACAAAATCAATGTTCATTAGAAGAATGATGCAAGAATGGGGTAGATTAAAACAAGGGATGGTGGATAATAGAAGACCAATAGGGGAACAATGGCTGGCAAAACTAAAGGGTGTGTTACCAGCCATATGCAGATCAAAGGCCGAGGCCCAGCTATTTCACACAATTTACACTGTAATGTTTGCAGGGTCCATGAGAGTGAGCGAGGTGGTAGGCCATGGCAGGCAAGACAAGAAAGGGGGATTAGAATGGGAGGATATAAGCTGGGGGATGAAGGAGACATGTATCAGGATTAAGAGGTCAAAGATGGATCAAAGGGGATAGGGTTGTATGGTAACACTACAGAAACATGTAGAGGATGCAGTGTGCCCATTACAGGCTCTGTAGGCTTTCGCCGCAGAGCATGGGAATAGGACAGGGATATTGTTTCTGCACAGTGACGGAAGTAGGGTCACAAGTTATCAAGTCACAGCATTGCTCAAGAAGGGCCTGCAATTCCTGGGGGAAGATCCAATTAACTATTCTTCCCACTGCCTGCGGATAGGGGCTGCCTCACAGTGGGCAGCGGCAGGCGAGACTGTGAATAATATTTTGGAAAAAGGGTGATAGCGGTCTGCCAGTTATAAGAGATACATTAGAACACTACAGTGTGGAGACTAACCTATCACCTATGTTTTGTTACAGATATAGAGCCACATGGGGGGGCAGGGAGAGGTGAAATCATGGTAAGAAACTAAAACCATATATAAAGAAATGTATTTTGTTTAAACCCTTTAGGGAGCGGGAGGAGCACGGAAGTCTGGATCTGCGGCCACTCTTATATTTATTGGGTGGAAAGGAAAGCTGAGAGAAAGGCTGGGGGAAAGCAGCTTTACCAAGATGTGAGACAATGTAGATTGGTCTGGCATGGCATCTGGGGGATGAGATGGGCACAACTGCTCCCCACATTGAAAGAGTTAAAGGAGCGGCGACCCATTCCAGACTTAATCATTATACATTTAGGGGGTAATGACCTTGAGGGCAAGCCATGGGTGGACACATACATGCAGATAAAAAGGGACTTAGAAACAATACAGCAGTGGTGGCTCCAGGTAAGTCTTGCCTGGTCAGATATGATACCAAGGAGGGTTTGGAGACAGGAGCACAGCCATAGAGCTGTGGATAGGGCCAGGAGAAAGACAAACAGAAGGGTATGAGCACTGGTAAGGAAATTGGGAGGCCAAGTAATACTACGGGGTGTAGAAGAGTGGGTAGAAGATTTCTACATATCAGATGGCGTGCACCTGTCAGAGCTAGCCACAGACATGTTTAATGTGGAGATGATGGGTTTTACAGAAGCATGGAGGAGGCATAGAGAAACAGAAGATAAATAAAAAAAAAGGAAAAATGGGGGAGAAGAGAAGGATCCGGAAGGAGGTTTACCTGAGGTATGGGGAAACCAATACCCTAAGTGAGGGGAAAGCCAGTCATCCAATGCAAGCTGGAGACTGGCTAGTGGGGAAAAAGGGGGGGAAGGAGGGGAGAAAAGGAATAAGACGAAAAGAGGAAGAAGCTGAAGGAGAAAAGCGGTCTCGGTTTTCACCGTTACCTAACAGAAAAGGAGAAGAAGAAGGCACCCAATTTTTTCACCTGGGGGAAGAAAAAGAGGAAGAAAAAGGGATGATCAGAGATGGATATATGGATGAAAATAAATGAAATTATGAGAGATATAATAATAAAAGATGATGAAACGGAAAATGGAATTATGATATATAAATAAATTAATTGCCAATTTGAGCACAACAACAAACAATGGTCTCTGTCTTTTTGTGAGGGAAAAGGGGGGAACCTGGGACAATGGAGTTTGCCCTTTAAGGGGCAGACCAGGTTGTCCTGGTGCACCCCTTCCCTTTCTATCAAGATGGTGTGCTCAGAAGGGGAGGGGGAAGGGAAGGGGAGGGGCCAGAGGAGAGAACAATGGCCAAACGACAGGAAGGGAAGGGGTCGAGTGGAGGTACATGATGGACAGCACAGAAGTGGTTCAGCCACTTTTGCTGGAGTTTTGATTCCTCCCACCCACCCTACAAGATAGAGCAAGAGGGGAAGACAGTCAATAAGGGACTGTATGGTAGGTATGAAAAGGCGGATGACAGATGAGTCCGGGTGGATGGTTATGGGACTGCCAAAGGTGGATGGCAGGTAATAATATGTTTTTTAGACTGCCAAAGGTGGAGGACAGGTGATGATATGGTTATTGGACTGCCAAAGGTGGATGGCAGAAAAAGGGGGAGAAGGGGGGAAGGAGGGGAGGGGGAAAAAAAGGAATAAGACAAAAAGAGGAAGAAGCTGAAGGAGAAAAGCGGTCTCGGTTTTCACCGTTACCTAACAGAAAAGGAAAAGAAGAAGGCACCCAGGTTTTCACCTGGGGGGAGAAAAAGAGGAAGAAACAGGGATGATCAGAGATGGATAGATGGATGAAAATAAATGAAATTGTGAGAGATATAATAATAAAAGGTGATGAAATGGAAAATGGAATTATGATATATAAATAAATTAATTCCAATATGAGCACAACAAACAATGGTTTCTGTCTTTTTGTGAGGGAAAAGGGGGGAATCCAGGACAATGTTTTGTATTTGAAATCAACAATAAAAAGATTCTGAATGTCCCTGCTCTGGACGGCAATATACAGCCCGTGTGTGCCAGCTTTCATTCACAGATCTCCAACCTAGCTCTTCCAATTTCATTGTGGGATCCATCCTGCGTGGAGTGCCCAGGTGTACTGTGCTGCTAAATTACCATCAGGCAGTGATTTGTGAAGCAGCAATGATTTACACTACACTTGAAAATACCAACACCAGTTCAGCTCTTCCATCTGGGAGAGGAGAAGAAGAAAAACCTCACCTGTTTAATGCCTGCACTGTTTACACTTGCAGATATACACTTGGTTAGCTCTTCAAACCATCTACACTGGTCTAGAAATACCAGGTGTGAATCAATGGGGCACAAGTCTCCTCCAGCCACAGATTTCTACAGTAGAACATGGATGCATTTTGCCAACAATGTAAGAGCTACATAAAAACATCATGCAGTTCTAAAAATGATTTTAATTACCAGAGTGTAAGTCAGAAACAACCACTGATTTTACCAAATGACCAGTGAAGCTGGAACAGTAACAGACTGTGAACCAGTATTTGAAAAACAGCTTCTATAGACAATACTGACATGCAGGGATAAGATAGTCCCCCTTTAAACTACATAGTGAAGAATCAACTTTTAGCCGAATGCTAAGTAACCTAAAAGTGTCAGGTTTCAACTCACAGCCATTTTCTGAATTATCAGGTAGGTAAATAAAAGTTTTAAAGAGCATCCCGCATCTTTGGGAAAACTTTAAAAAAACATAATATTCAAACACAGTTCAGCTGTTATTTCATATATCTTCTATATATTTCTATAGATTTCTCATCTCATTATTTATTACTGATGACATTCCAGTAAAAAACAAGACCTGTATTCCTTAATCCCTTAGAGTTTAACTGCCTCTATGATTTATTCCTTACTTGAAATTATAAAATGCTCTTTTCTGATATTACAATTTGTTGCCATGGGGACAACTGTGATGTCGCAAGCAGAGTATTATGACATCAGGTTGGAAAGAAACAAAAGGAGCTGATGAACCCTCAAGGAACAAAACCCCAGTTTTCATGCATATGACCTCAGTAATAAATAATTGGGGATAAGAACTAGAAAGTTAATGAGAAATTTAAAGCTGCTTTGTGTCCAAATACTATGTTTTTCAAAGATCTTCTTGAGGCATCGGTAGCTCTTTACATAGAAAGTGACTGCAGAAGGAGACCATTTGGTCCATCTAGTCTGCCCTTGATTTCTTTTCAACCCCCCTAATTGACCTTTCATGTGAGGGCATCCCTGTGTCTATCCTACACTGTTTAGAATTCTCCCACTGTCTCAGCTCCCCACCACCTCTGGGTGCAGGCTATTCCTTGTATCCTCCACTCTCTGTGTGAAGAAAAACATCCTGATATTGATATTGGACCTCCTTCCCTCCCCTTAGCCTCAGATCATGTCCCGTAGTTCTACTGCCCTCCTTGAAGTGAAAGAGGTCCTGTGCCTGCACTTTATTTATGCTTTTCTTGTATTTGAAGGTTTTGTTCATGTCTTCCCTTTCTTTCTCTGCTGCAGGGAGTACATGTTCGGCTCTCGTAATCGTTCTTCACAAGACAATTGTTGCAATCCCTGCACCATTTTTGTCACCTTCACATGAAATGTTTCTAACCAATCAATGTCCTTCTTCAGGTGTGGTCTCCAAAACTGGACACAGTACTCCAGGTGTGGTCTGACCAGAGCTTTATACAGTGGCATGACCACCTCTTTCTTGCTACTTGTGATTTGCCTTCCTATACATCCTAGCATGCCACTGGCCATAAGTGCTGCCATGTTGCATTGTTTTCCATTTTTTAAGTTATCTGAAATCATGATTCCAAAATCATGCTCTTGGTTTGATTCAGCAAGTCTTACCCCTCCTAAGTAATATGCCGTCCTTGGGTTTCTTCTTCCCATGTGCATGACTTTCCACTTTTTGGCATTAAATCTCAGTGCCATGCTCCAGACTACTCCTCAAGCTTCTTTAGGTCTGATTCCATCTTGCTCACTCCATCTAAGGAGTCCACCCTGTTACAGATCTTGGTATCGTCAACAAATAGACACACTTTTGCTTCAAGTTCATCTGTGAAGTCAGCTATGAAAATATTAACGAGTAGAGGCCCCAGCACTGAGCCCTGAGGTACACCACTGGTTACCTTACCCTCTGATGATACTGTACCATTTACCTGGACCCTCTGTTTTTTTACCTTGTAGCCAATTTTTCACCCATGTAACCATCTCCTGTCCAATCCCTGTGTAGTCTAACTTCTTTATCAGCCTTCTGCATGGAACTGGGTTAAAGGCTTTGCTAAAGTCCAGATAGACCAGGTAGACATCCACAGCTCCCCCTTTGTCCACAGCCCTGGTAGCCCAGTTAAAAAATTCAACAAGATTTGTTTGACATGATTTTCCCAATGTGAAACCATGCTGTTTTGGGTCCAGCTGCCTGTTTGCCTCAAGGAATGCTATTATTTTCTCTTTGAGCAGTTTAAAACCTATATTTTTTAAACCCCAACCCAGATCGCCTGTGTGTGGTGGCAAGTGTGGCCTCCAGCACCTCAACCCTCTGCACCACTCAGGCAACCCATGCTTTTTCATTTGATAAGAACTGGAAAGGCTAATTTTTTTTTTTTTAATGAGATAAACAATTGTTGGTCTAATTCCAAATGTTTTGGGGAAAATATTAACTGTTTGGTTAGTTCCAAAGCAAACATACAAATAAACAAAGCTGTGGTCAATAAAAGTAACTAATGGATCCTCATGTTATTTCAGACTGACTAAATAGTAAGTTTGCTCATTGTTTTCTCATTTCACATTCTTCCCTCATAACAGCATCTCAAAAGAAGAGTCACTAAGCGAAAATGGGATATCTGTCAGTTTTGTAGGTTCTCGATTTTACTTCAAGTAGGTTACTTATTCAGAAACTCTTAAGTTAATCTATTCTCTCCCGTTAAGTGGTGGTGACAATGACAGACTTGATGTCCAGTTTCTTAAGCATACAACCCCTTTGATAGTTGTCCCTTTCAGAACTATTTTTCACCTATTTTTGGTTACTCAGTCCTTCCTTACTGCCCAGAAACATGTATGAGTGGTTTCTGTGCCAAAGAAAGGTAACTCATTACCATTTGATGATTTTCAACCAGTATCTATATACTAAATCCTGCTACTGAAGTGCTTGAACATTTTGTTGAAAATCAGTTAAAGGGATACTGTCAACACTTTTTGCATCATATTATTTCAAGCTGAAAACCCATCTTCTATGGTTGTTTACTTTCTTTAAAACTCATCGAAGTTGTTGGTTGAATGATCTGATGCCTTTCTTAGTCAAATTTTGGTCTTTATATTTACTTTGTAATTGTTGCTGTCACTGGACATCTGTGAAAATGGACATTGTTTCCTTGCAGATTTTTTCAGTAAAAAATAAATGAAATGAAAAATGAAAAGAAAATGAATGGGAATGGTGCAATTATACCAGCTTTGCTTTTGCTTTAAATCCTTGATCTACTCTTATTGCATACATTCAGAACATTAGGAACATCCCCAAACAGTGCAGCCACTCATGATGCAATAGTCTCTCCTCCCACAGCATCATGAGTGGCTAGGTCATGTTAGGGGTGTTCCTAAGCACAGAAAAGATGCAGTGGAAGTTGATCAGAGAATGTAAACAAACACATTTTTGTTTTGTAACAGCAGTATGGTGGGCAGTCTGTTTTTTTATTTTTAAAAAGAAAAAATAATGAAGGTCAAATTACCAGCTTAATCAACATTTGCTAAAGAATGTGGACGATCATAATATGTGTTTTTTACCTAAGAAAGTTGATAGTGTCCTTATAAATCTTTATTTGGAACAAAACATATTGCTTTCTTTTCAACAGCTTGTTTTCTGAAAGGGCAGTGAAACTGGGTATGCCTTGGTCAGGGCTCACAGATGAGGTACTTCACTGTACAGAGGGTGCCTTCTCACGCGGGGTTGTGCTTGTGGACCTGACTAAGGCATTTGATCTAATTGATCACAAAATTCTCCTTGATAAACTGACCCCACTTGGCGTCTCCCAAAATGTTGCTTCTTGGTTCAGCAATATTTATCTGAGAGGTGCCAATTTGTAGGTCTTGAATCTGTTGTGTCCCAGTCCTTGCCATTTAAAAGGGGAGTGCCAGAGGGGTCCATTTTGGGACCCCTGTCTTCTCTCTTTATAAATTCAGACTCGAAGACTTGTCAGAGGGATGCATTCCTTCTTCACAATGATGACTTGATTCTTTTTTCTAGTAAAAAACTGTTTGAAATGAGAGACTCTCTTATGTTAGATTTCCATGCAATTTGTTATCGATTTACAGTAAGTCTGTCATCTTGTTTTGAATTCCTTGAAAAAAGAAAACATGCTAATTGGAACACAGTCTGCTATAAATGCTAGTTTACCTCTTAAGTTAATGGATCCAAGTGATTCTGAAACTGAACATGTCTCCCAGTTTAAATATCTTGGCTACTTATTGATCTTTCCTTGTCATTTTCATTGCATGTAAACATGGCTTGTAAAAACATAAATCAGAAAGTTGGCGCAGCGGCAGAACTATTTCTCTTTAGACACAAGAAAAGCAATTGCTGTAGGATCTTTACTGTCATATTTTGATTATGTTTTAAACCCATTTGGGGCTTAGGGTCACAAGAACTTTATTGTCTTTCTGTGGTGTACAACAACAGGGGCTTGATAGTCAGTAAAGCACAACATGGAGCACAAAGGTTTGTGCTGTGCTTTGCAATAGCCCAGGGTTCTGAGGATGCTATATTCAGTCAGATAGGGCATCAGTGCTATCCATCTCAATATAGTGTCATTTCAGCACAACACTAAGGCATTTAGTGCTGTCTGGCCATGGTTACCAAAGCTGACCTCAAGAGTGGATAGTGCTGGAGCACTATTTGCAGTATGCAAATGAGGCCATTGGGCATGCAAGGCACTAAGGGTTTATTTCCATACCCATTATGGGTCCATTTGAATGGGTAGCAGAGGTAGGTTAGCGAAGCATCACACCCCTGCCTCCCCTGGTACAAGACATTTTGCTATCCCTGGTGCTAGCAGTTCCCCTCTATCCGATTGCCAGCACATATCTAAACATAACTTGCCCTGGTGCTAGTGGTCCTCTGCTGATTGCAGCCTGAGGTTTCAATACCACTTCTCTGTTGGTAATGGTCCCTCCCCATCCCTCCGATCTTCAGCCTGAGGTTTCAATACCACTTCCCTGGTGCTAGTGGGCCCCCTACACTGATTGCCAGCCCATAGTATAACCTAATCCCCCTTACATCCAGTAGTCCCTCCCAACACAGACCCATGGTGCCTCCTGTCCCATGTCTCTAACCTCTGGTGTCTGGTGGCCCCCCCACCACCATGGCACTGAACACACACACCCCCAGTCACCTTACCAGTATCCTCGGTGCCATGGATCCACATATGGTGAAAGGCACAGCCCTCCTCACACCGCCTTGGCCGACCACCGCATGTCCAGGCAGGGCATAGTCTACTTATTTATAAGACAGGGTGATGTGCATAATGTTCCTGGCAGGTTGCCTTAATATTACTGTGCTGTACCACAGCTCCCCCAATAGAATTCATGAATGGCTGCATCTTCCTATTGATTCGTATGCACAATTTAGTCATGGCTTTTAAGTTCCCAGCATGTCACCAGTTGTGCCATTGAATAATATGGGACCAAATGATTTTGATCCCAAGCCACCATTTGTAAATGGATTGCAAGTCCTCCTTCATCCTGAGAGCAAATCAGTAACTTTCCAGAGTCCCAGGTGGTCCCCCTCAACCGATGAAGCAGTAAACTATTTGGTGAATTTCCGTGGTATGTCTCTACTGCCAGTCTAGGAACCAGTTCCTCACAGCGCATTCCTCTCTGTCTGAACCATTGGATATGCACTGTCTGCCATGGGATTGCTAGGTTCCTCCCATCAGGCCCAAATCCCACTCTCTCAGCTGTGTAGTGGGTTCAGAAGTGTCCACATATCCAAATGTAATTGGGACTATCAGGAGATCCTGGAGACAGCAAGACAATGTTAAAGTAAGTATGGAAATACATAACTTAAAAATACTTCCACTAGCCCAGGGCCTGGATTTGTCTGTCGGTAAGCCCTTGGGCCCTGGCATTTGTTGCTGTGCCATTCCTGAATGAATGGGTACTATACTCTTTTTCATTCAGGCCCACCCACTGTACTGCCAATCTCAGGATGTGCCTAGACTGATAAGCCATTACATGTGTGCTAGCATGTGTTGCCAGAAGACCTACCCCTCTGACAGGTGAAGGGCTGTGTAATCTGCCACAATGGTCTTAACATCCCATGCCAACCTTGCAGGAGCCCACATGGTGCACCAGCACCTATACCTCCCTGGTCAGTCTTGCTCTTGTGGGGCCGGTTGAAGACACTCTCCTGCATCACTGTCACATCTACATCTGCTAGGCCCATGCAAACCCTGGCCTTTGCTGGTTGAACCAACTTCAAGACCCTAAAGGCCCCACAGAATACCAGCAAAAATGCAGTCTTGAATAAACCAACCTTGCGTGGAGACCAGCACACTGCTGGGAATGTCTTCCACACTTTTTCAAGAAAAGCCAGGCTAATTTGGCACTGTTGGTATACCCATCTTGTGAGTCCTATGCCCCATCTTCAAGGACCTTCCAAACCTTGAATGTATGCATAGCATTAGTGAAGCCCAAGACCCAAGAGAACCATGACAAACCTGCCAAGTGCTGCCCCACCATCCCTGGTGCTAGGACCCAGCTCTTAGATTTAATTATGTAGCTGCAAAACATGTCCACATTAGTAGACCAGCTGTTAGGCCTTCCCGCCTTCATGCACACAGTGTGGTAGTGTTCCACCCCACAGCAAAATGCAACTGTGGTCCTGGGGACAATAACACTGCTTGTACACTCCTAGCCTCAGGGTCACCACCTTACACAGGAAAGGTGGGACTAGTCATGCACCTAGTCCACTGCTGGAGCCAGTTGCCTGAACTTCTGCCAAGGTGAACAAGACAATGCATCAGAAATGCCATTCTCAATGCTGGGAACAGCATTCTTCCCCTTCTGGCTTCTTCTCAGAAGAAGCCAGAAGGGGAAGGAAACCGATTCAATTCAGTGCTTTACAGTAACTGGTAATTGCTATTTTTCTTTTAAACTTAGATTGTGGGCTTTTAGTGACACTGTAATTTCTTTGCTGTCTTTACTTAAAATTGTTTTTGGGTTGCTGAAAATTTAAAACGTATTGGTGGTGTATTTCTTTGCTGTCTTTAATTGCTGCAAATTTTCACCCCCCCTCCCCTTCCCCCAACTCTTAATTATATGCCCTGTTAAATCTGATTGACAGGAGCTAAACAGAGGGGATAGTAAGGGGTGTGGAATAGGAGGGGCATAAGGGGGAAGAAGCCCACCCTCAGCACGACAAGTGTCTTGACTCATTTATTTATTGGTTTATTTTCTTTTCTTTAAAAAGAAAAGTATCTGAGGATCAGTGGCAGGATTTTTAGGACAGTAAATTAATAAAAAGGGAACTAGGAGAGCTTCAGTAACAGACAAGTAGTGGAACTGCAGTATAATGTGGGGAGTGGTGCAATGCAGTGGCTGTGGGGCAGCCATATTCAGGCAGACCTTCTGGACACTGAGGTGCTGCTCTTTCTGCATGCATCTCTCTGGACTGTGGGATGAGGTAGCCAGACTCAGAGAGGAAGTAAACTGGGTCAGGAGTACCATCGCCCCTATCCAGAGACCACCCAGTCTAATGGAACTGCCTCAAAGGATACCGAGAATGAGGAGCACTTGGATGACAGTGGGCTCAGGGAGGGTTAGAGCAGTCAGACAGAGGCACATCCCAGATCCTATTCCACTCAAGAACTCATATGCCACACTGGCAAAAGGGGACAACCAAATAGAGGTACCCAGAGAAGTGGAAGGAAAGGATGTGGAGGTTAGCCAAGAAGGTGACCTCAGTGGGGAGAGCAATGGATCCCAGAGGAGGAGGAAGTGAATCCTGGTGGGGGACTTCATCATAAGAGGGGTCCAGCTAGGAACACAGGAGGGGGAGGACAGGGAGATGAGGTGCCTACCAGGTGCCACGGCATGGAGGGATGGAAGGAAGATCATGGGGATCACTGGGAAGGCAAGATGGGAGGGTGAGCTGGATGTCATTATCCTCCTAGGTACTAATGACCTGGCAAATGGGGAGCCAAATGAAGTTCAAGAAGAGTTTAGGAAATTGGGGAGGGGTCTCAAGCAAGCAGCTACTTCTGTCACTTTCTCAGAAGTACTACCTGCGAGAGGCAAGGGAGAGCATAGGGGTGCATACACCAGGAACTTTAACTCATGGTTGAAGAACTGGTGCTGTGAGGAAGAGTTTGGATTCATTGGTGACTGGGGAACCACCTGGAGGAATGGAGGTTTGTTCAAGCCTGGCCGGCCTGCATCCATCCTGGAGGAATCAAGCACTCAATGATAAGTTTAAATGCTACATTGATAGCATTTAAACTAGCAAAGGGGGTGGCAGGCCAGCAAGGAGGGTACCTGCTTGCTCACCCCACAGCTAGCAGTGGAACCAGTGAACCAGAGGAGTGGCTATCTCTACAAAGAAGTGTGCAAAAGATGGAGATTAGCGCCCAAGAGGTGGATCGGCAGAAAAGGGGCAAAATTCAGCAGAAAGGCAGACAGCAAGGAGAACCAGGGATAAAGGACAACCAAGGAAGGGGCTGGAGTAGAACAGTGAAACAGTCTAGGAAGGTCAAATCATGGAAAGCCAGGTGTGCCAATGCCAGGATCTTTAGCAACAAGATGAAAGATCAGGAGGCTGTCATGGTGCAGTCAGACCTGGACATTGTGGACATCACTGAAACCTGGTGTAATGATAACCACGACTGGGAGATAGCCATACCTGGCTACAACATATTCAGAAGAGACAGGGCAGGTAAGAAGGGAGGAGGAGTGGCACTGTATGTGAAAAATGACATAAGGGCCACAGAGATCCAGGAGGAACAAAATGGGGGAGAGATACTGTGGGTTAAGCTGGAAAGGAAAATGGGGCCAGCCATCCATGCAGGTGTGGTCTATAGACCACCAACCCAGGAGGAAGAAACAGATAGGGAGCTGATGCTAGCCATCCAAAGGATGGCAGACAAGGGTGAGGTAGTACTGGTTGGAGACTCCAATATTCCAGACGTGGACTGGAGCATCCCAGCAGCAGCATCAACTAGGAGCAGATTTATCCTGGAATCCCTTCAGGGTGCCTTCCTCAAGCAACTGGTCATGGAACCAACTTGGCAGAAGGCAATACTGGACCTTGTGCTCACAAACATGGACAGTGTGTTGGGGTGTAACAGTTGGGGAGCACCTGGGGAACAGTGACCACCAGTCATTGTGGTTTGAAATCTCAGAAAAAGCAGAACCAAACCACACAAAAACACGTATCCTGGATTTTAGGGGGGCAGACTTTGGGAAAATGGGGAGACACTTGAAAGAGGCATTAAGGGGAATGGGGCAGGAATCAGGGGTTGAGGAACAGTGGGCAGTATTTAAAATGGGGATTACAAGCACAACAGAATTATGCATTAAGCAGGTTAGCAAGAGGAAAAGGAAGAGGATACCATTATGGTTTTCCAAAGAGGTAGCAAAGAAAGTGAAAGCTAAAAAGATTGCATTCAGGCAATACAAAAAAACACAGGCAGAAGGGGATAGGGAGCAGTACCAGGAGAAGCAAAGGGAGGCAGGGAGGTAAGTAAGCGAAGCCAAAGCTCAGACAGAAGAACACATTGCAAAATCAGTGGGTAGAGGGGACAAAACCTTTTACAGGTACATAAGTGAAAAAAGAAAGGCAAAGGGTGGGATAGCGAGACTGAAGGGGGAGGATGGGGGCCATGTGGAGGATGACAACAGTAAAGCTGACATATTGAACAGGTATTTCTGCTCAGTCTTTACTGAGAAAGAGGAGGGTAATGGGTCTGAAGGGAGTACAAGGGGTGAGAGTGGTGCAGAAATGGACACAAGTCCCTTTACTCAAGAAAGGGTCCTGAAGGAACTGGAAGAAATAAGAGTTGATAAAGCAATGGGGCCAGATGGGGTTGCAAGGATCACTTAAAGAACTAAGAGAGGTGGTGGCTGAACCTCTGGCTATCCTGTTCAGCCGATCACTGGAAACAGGGAGGTACCCAAAGACTGGAGGACAGCAGATGTAGTCCCCTTATACAAAAGTGGGAACAAAGAGGAAGCGGGGAACTACAGACCAGTCAGCCTCACCTCGGTAGTGGGGAAGATCATGGAAGCACTGCTGAAGGAGAGGCTGGTGGAACATCTGGTTGTCAATGGACTACAGAACCCAAGGCAGCATGGTTTCACCAGGGGGAGGTCATGTCAGACCAACCTCGTTGAATTTTTTGACTGGGTGACTAGGGAGCTGGATCGGGAGGGCAGTGGACATGGCCTATCTGGACTTCAGCAAGGCCTTTGACACTGTGCCACATAGAAGACTATTACACAAACTGGGGAATATGGGTGGGCAGGACAGTAGTGTGGTGGGTAGGTAACTGGCTGGGTGGCAGGACACAGAGGGTGGTGGTAAATGGCTGTCACTCCACAGAGGAAGAGTGACCAGTGGGGTACCACAGGGATCAGTGCTGGGACCGGTCCTATTCAACATCTTCATCCAGTGACATTGCACAGGACCTAGAAGGCAGAATTTCACTGTTCGCTGATGACACAAAGCTCTGTAACAGAGTACACACACCAGAGGGTGTAGACAGAATGAGAAGGGACCTGCAGAAACCTGAAGAATGGTCAGGGGTTTGGCAGTTAAAATTCAATGCAAAGAAGTGCAAGATAATGCATATGGCACAAAAACCCTGGCACAATATATCAGTTGGGGGTGAGGATATAGCATGCACCAAGCAGGAAAGGGATCTTGGGGTTATCATCTCTGATGACCTCAAGGTAGGAAACAGTGTGACAAGGCAGCAGATAAAGCAAATGGGATGCTGGGATGCATAGGCAGGGGCATCACCAGCAGGAAAAGGAGGTCATATTTCACTATACAAGACACTAGTGAGGTCCCACCTGGAGTACAGTGTACAGTTCTGGAGACCTTACCTACATAAGGACATAGACAGGGTGAAAAGGTTCAGAAGAGGCAACAAAGATGCTACATGGATTGCATCACAAGTCCTATGAGGACAGGTTGAAGGAACTGAATATGTACTCCCTGGAGGAGAGGAGGAGAGAGGGATATGATAGAGACATACAAGTATCTTACAGGGAGGAACAGGTGCAGGAGTACACAATTTTAAGCGAAAAAGATGTTCCAGGACTAGAGGCATGGGATGAAGTTGGAGGGAGGATGATTCAGAGGAAGCGTGAGGAAGAATTTCTTCACAGAGCGGATTGGTGGACAGAGTGGGCAGCCCTGCCAGAGGAAGTGGTGGGGGCTAAAACAATCACAGGATTTAAGAATGCATGGGATAGACATAAAGGAATTCTGGAGGTCAGGGGTAAGGGGCAACAGACTTCTAGGAAAACATAAAGTGAACTTACAAGCTCAAATGGGCAGTCTGGGTGGGCCACAGGCCTTTATCTGCTACACTGTCTATGTATCTATGTAACATGTACAGCCTTAAAGTCACCGTTCAAAGCATGCATTTAAGAACAAAGATTCTTATAAGATCACCCAACATGTCTTTTTCCCTCAGTTGCCAATTGATAGTGTGGACTACCCCCATATTGTTTGACTGGAAAATGACCCTTCTGTCCTTGGCATGCAGTTATCCATAACAGTATAGTCTTTCAAACTTCATCCCCAACAGATCCCAGTCTGCAGAGTGGACCAACAACAGTACAAATGCTGACTTGACGTCTGCCTTGGCCATCAGGGCCTTTTGGCCTGTTGGGCGAACTGCCTTGACTGCCCTGTCAAAAGATACATACTGAACTACCGTGTAGTGTAGATCAATGTGGTCATTCACTGAGTCATCCTCAGGATAAAACAGGTGGCTGATCATGCAAAACTCACCTGGGGCCTTCTTGGGGACTAAGCCGACAGGTGAGACCCTAAGATTTGACAAAGGCAGGAGGGGTAAAGACCACTCACCCTACCGAGACCCATCTCTTTTTTCAGCTTGTTTTTGACCACCTGTGGCCTATCCCTGGTGGAATTTGGATCCTCTGCTTTATACCCCCTCTGTGATCCCTCATACAGAATGTTGAAACCCACTGGCTTTTAACATTGAACCATGCAGTATGTTGGAAAATTAAGGAACTATTCCTTCATATTACTGCTCTGGTGAATTCTATCACACCAGCAACAGCTCTAACTAAGCAATATAACACATATCAAAGCAAATGCAGAACCTATCCAAGAGACAAAAAGCAGTTTGTTTTTTTAATTTACTTATGGTCCCCAAGTTACTTTGGTTTCGGATCCTGGGCCATAGCCCATAGCATGGTTAGTGACCGAGAGAGGCAACATCAAAAAAAGATTGTTAAGTATGTTTATGTGGTGAATGGGGGGGGCATTAGTAGGAAGCCAGGCTGCCATGCCAAGGCCCTCCCCCAGAAGCCCAGGTTGCTTGTTGCAATAGTGTTGGTAACATTATTTTCCTTTCAAGGGTAGTAGTTTTGTCATTTCATCCAATCCAGTACAAGATGCCCAGCATAAAGAGCAAGGCTGCCTCCAAGAAGCGAAAGCAACTGTGGTGCTCAAAGCCCAGATGATGGCCATGTATGCTAAGAAGTACAGAGACTGGCTGGAGACTTGCCTGGAAAGGACCACCACTCCAAATGAGAACAAGGCACTGGAAAAGTGGAAGCATTATATAGAAGGGAGCTGGCAGCCCCTCTGGCCAAGGTACCCAAAAGATCAAAGAAGGTAAGAAGAATTCAGGTTTGACTGAGGCATTGGATGAGGAATCTAAGCAGCTGGTGATATGGGTTTTCTGCGCAGCACCTCAAGTGGTGCCTCTGCTGGCTAGACCCAACACTAGGAGTAAGAAATGTAACCCAAAAAGAGCAGATCTGGATGTGGAAGTGGTGGGGAAATCCAACTGCCCATGCCTGAGCCAGTTCCAGTGGGCCTGGCCCCGTCGGCCTCCCCCCATATCAGACAGACTCCTTGAAGATACCAACCTCTGAGAAGAAGCCAGATAGGGTTATTAAGGTCATTGTAGGGCTGGTGGCATCAGTTCAGGCCCAGGAGAAGGTGGGAAGTACAGTTCCAGCAGCCTCAGGGGCAAGAGGCAATCAGGCTGTGCAGTCAGCTGTGCTGCTACCTCCATATCATTAGCTTAGTGTGGCAAAGTCTGTTGGCTCCCACATGATGGACAAAGTCAGACTAGATGGGCCAAATGGTCTTTTTCTGCTGGCACAATTCTATGATTCTATGATAAGGTCTGCCAACAGATTCATGGGCAAGGCTGAGCATAAGGCCTCCCATATCATTATGCTCTGAGTTCTGCCTCCTGCTTCCTTTTTTTAAATTTATTTAAGTACCATCCATTACTATTCTATTGAAAGCCAACATGATGTACATAGGCAGAGGCAGATCAGACAGTTAGGGTCATATATGTAAGCAGACCCTGAAAGGGGGTGCAGGCAACATGCCTGGCTGCGTGGTTGCAAAGTGTAGGGCAACTCTCACCCCTTATTAATCCCCCACTCCCCTGGATTTAACTCAAAAAGAAGCCATTCCTTATGGCTGACCGTTAAACTAGCACAATGCTGTGCTATGATTGATGAGCCTTAGGGGGTGCCAAAGCCACGTGGCTCAATGCTCAGTATTGCTATGGCTTCTGCTGAGTAGCCCACCATGCAAGCCAGCCATTGCTAGGCAAGCCACTCAGCCACCATGTGGTGGTCAGCATTCCTGGAGCCATGGCATGGCTTATTCAGCCAAATGGCAGCTTTGCAATGCATCTCATTTTACTGGGGATGCACATTAACCCTCAACACACAGCTCTGTAAGTACCTGCAGCTTCTATTAAAAACACTTGCTCCATGTCATGAACTGTAACCTGTAAAACAGATTTTGCCAATTAAATTTCTTACACATGGTTTATTCTTATAACAAAGTATTTGATGTATAATGTACCCAGATGCAACCTAGTTCATTGGTGGTCCAGCTGTCATCTGAATTGTACAACGAGGTGCACAAGAATAGTAGCGCAAGCCAAATGGCTGTAGTGCAGCATGATGGAGGTGCTGCACTCCCGAGGTGCCATCTTTTGGATAAGGCATTAAACTGAGGTCACATCTGCCTGCTGTGGTGGTTGTTCAGGTGGACGTTAAAGATCCCATGCACGTCTCAAAAAAAGCAGGGGAATTATTTTTATTCAAACTGCAAAATACATTCATACAATATGTAATACAATGGGGAAAAAGAAAAATTTGAAAAATCATTCAAATAAATAAGGATTAAGTCATACATTCCCCTTTTCAAAAATAATAATGCAAAACTGTAATAAATTCTTAAAACACGACCAATGATCCCAAAGCAAAGAAGTATTACTGTATACCCCCTTCCCCCCAAATGGGAAAAAGGTAGGGGAATTTATTATTGTAATTTCAAAATCAGATATTTACAAATAGTGTTAATGCACACAAACAATAATATAAGAAAACAAAATGTATAATAATAATAATAATAATTTATTTGTATAGTACCTTTCAATATATCAAGGTGCTGAACAATTTTAAAAACAGTTCAAAACACTACATAAAAACAGAACATGTACATAAAAATCAACATACCAACATAATAGAATATTTATAATAAAATCCAAACATTAATAAATAACTTAATTATCTAAAAAAGCCATATTCCACAGATAAGTTTTCAGATCTCTCTTAAAAAGCTCATGTAAGCAAATAAGTATTACTGTCATACATTCAAATACAATATTTAAATAATACTACAAGCAAAATCACAAAAAAGAATAAACTAAAAATATAGTCTCCCCTCCCCCCACTAAAAGAGGGAAGCATGACAATTCGCTCCTGACTATTCACTCCCTACAGATTCAATTAAATGTAGCGTCAATTCGCTCCCGAATGCCACTTTTCAGTCCTAAACAACAGTGCATCAGTACAACAGCATTCTGGAAAAACTTCAAGACACTTGGCCTCAGTAGACATAGAAAATACAATTTTGTCCAAATTTTACATAAAATAATGCTTCTATGGTTCTAATTACGGTTCTTTTGAGCAATACAAAGACGACAAAGTTGCTGGCCGGCCAATGAGCAAGCAGGGGTTTTTTTTGCGGTTATTTTTGTACCTTCATGGACATGTAGGGAAGAGTTTCAGGAGTTCCAGAAATGGGCAGCGCTAGAGTACTACGATGAGAAACCTGGTAAATTAATTGCTGGCAAGCGTATTTGTTTAAAATAAAAGTTTACATGAGCTAACCTCGTGCGATTCATTTTCGATCGAGATGGGAGTGAGCATAGATGAATGCCACGTAAACAAAAGGAGGGAAAGTGAAGACAGGAGCCCAGATATTCAAACTGCACTCAAAAAGTGCGCAATAGCAGGAGCAAGCGCAAGTCTATTGCGCCCATGCACAAGAGATATGATATTCAAAAATGGAGCAGGCCAAACTGCGCCTACAGCCGGCGACTGAATATCGCACCATCTGCACCATAGCGCAACTAGGGAGGGGAAGCTGAGCAGATCTGATGCACCATAGCACAACAAGGGATGTTCAGCTGAGCAGTCCAGAGGTGCCATAGTGCAACCAGGGACGCTCCCCAGCAGCATATCAATGTAACTGCACAACCAGGGAGGTAGGGGCCCACCACCCTTGCCACAGATGGGCACAGGAACAAACAGCAGAACAGACATTGTCCTCCCACACCCCATGTGCTGCACAACTGGGGAAGGGCTGGAATAACCACTGGCCCATGGAGACAAGCAAACAACCCACAGGTGGGCCATGGTGCCCCATCACACCTACCGGCAAGCTGTGACTGGCACACAAGGAGGGCTGACCACCCCGTGCCACACCATCCCCCCAATGCAGAGCACACCCTGCACCATGACCCCAGACACCCCCATGAGCAGTGACCACCACTGGAAACCCCCATGCCACCACCCCCATGACACTGCAACCCTGTGAACCACAGAACCATGCAAGCCAGCCCCACCACGAGCACCCATCAGCCGGTAGCAGCACACAGTAGTGCAACAACGGCAGACACAGTGCCACCATGCACAGTCCCCCGAGGTACTGCTGAGAGACCAACCATGCATCGGCACATGAGGTACCCCACACGGGACAGGGAGTGCCCTTTACACCACCACCAGTGGTACAGCACCCTGCACAGTAGTCCAATGACACACCCCAACCCACCACTGGCCACAACAGCCAACACAGACACCCACAGTGGTGTGTGGAAGCATGCACCACACTGGATGCCACACAGTGTATGGACAGACACCCACTCATACCCAAGGGCACAACAACACAGGGACGCAGTGGTGGGGCAACCAAGCCCCCAGTGTGGGCCCATGTAAACTGTGTACACACAACCCATAGTCCTCTATGGCACTGGAGTGCCAGCCACCCTGCACAGGCACTGTGGACCCATACACCACCATCAGTCACCCAGAGCACAAGTCACAAACAGTGGGGCACTTCCCCTGCAACACACACAAGGCACAGCATGGAGGTGGGACAACAACTGTGGTGCCCACAGTGCCACCTGAGGCAGGCATGCACCACACCAGTGACAGGAGGCAACCCAGCAATGTGACGGGTACAGTGGCTGCCCTGCAGGGACTGCCACCACTGACATGCCAGCGGACCGTGCAGGTCACAGACATGCATGTGTGTCAGCTGCACAGGCCATGGATGGGCTGATGGGTGCGCCATGGACACAGAGCTCACACCATGGACCACTGCACACAGTTGTCCAGTGCACAGGGCACAACACACACACCACAGACACTGACTGATAGCTACCCCCACACCATAGTCACCTCCACACGGACAAACACACATACCCATGACCGCACCACCCCGAAGCCATGCAAGCCACTGCAGCTGAGCACCTATAGCCCGCTGCAAATCAAAGACCACCACAGTATTCATATCAAAATTAAATGTATTGAAAAAATATATAACAATCAACTATATACCATATTACAAGAACTATATACAATATTACATATGAACTATAAACAAGGTTGGGGCACAAACAAGGTGGGAGTGGGTAGAGGGCAGGGGTGGACAAATGGGAAGGAAAGGAGGGTGAGGGTGGGTCCGGGGGGTAGGGAATACTGGGACCAATGTATCCCTAGCGGGAGCTCCTCTCCCCGCTCTGACTTCTCCGGGCCCTGTGCCTCCTCAGGACCCCAGTTTCATCTATGCAGTGCAGGACTTCCAGCGATGCCCTTGCCACCAACAATATCTCCCGCAGTGCCTCACGGATTTCATGAAGCTGGTGGGTACCTAGGACAAGGGAGCACAGTCAATAGGTGTGAATGCACAAACCCATACAGCCCGCCCACTGTGCATGGCATATGGCCGTGGGACATATCTCTGTGATGGTGTGTGACCACCAGCAGTGATCACGTCCACATGACCTGCCCACCCAGGCACATACAGCCATGTGGAATGCTGCACACACCCACCGGCCAAGTCACGCACAGCACTACCGTGGCCGTTTAGTGACATGGCTATGTGGTGCAAAGGCAGTGGCACAACCATGTACCTGGTGCATGCATGGACCACCATTGACGCACTCCCAGACATGCATTGCCACTGGACAGTGTTCACTGTAGCAAGTCGCGTGCATGGCAGTGGTGTAGATGGATGGTGGCCATGCCCCGCTGCCCACCCTGTCACACAGCATGCAATAGTAATCATGGATGTATGGCACTCACCTTCATCAGGCTGGTCAAGTGGGTGGTGAGGGCCCTCGCCCTGCCTGGCTACACCATGCTTCTCCTGCCGCCGCTCTTCCTGCGCATGGCAGCGTTCCTCCGGGCCTGTGGGGCAAACATGGAGAGAGGAACATCAGTACAATCCCATAGCAAAGTCCTCCTGCCCCCATGTGTGTGCCCTCCCACCCAGCCATACCACCCACCCACACCCTGTGAACACCACCACAGCCAACCCCAGATGGTCCCTCCCTATGTGCTGGACACATACAACACTGTTAACCATATGGACGATAAAAGTGTGTTGACAGAACCCCTACCTGGCCGTGGCACTGTGTTCCTCCTGGCATGTGCCCACAGGAGTGCCAGTAGCTCTGGCTCCCTCAGCCACAGGTCTCCGTATTGGTGCCTGCACTGCTCTGCACTCCTCCACCATCCAGTGGCCTCCTCAAGGGCAGTGGCCACCTCCTGCCACACCTGGGTCCTGGCCCTGTCCAGGAGCACCTCCCCAAACAGAGGCCCATGGTGTGGCTCCACAATGGCCAATAGGTTGGCCAGTTCAATAGCAGACCACTGGGCTGCCCTTCTGCATGCCATTATCTGTTTTCTAGTTGGCAATATGGCGCTCTGCAGCGTGGCTCCCCACGTGCAGATGCTGCACGGTACAGTGCTGCCATTCCCTATCGCGCTGTCATCGAACAGTGCGATAGAGGTGCACCCATGCCTGACGCATGGCGCCAAGAGGGCAAGGGTCAGGCACAGGATCAAGGGTCTCTGGTGCATGGACACACACAGCACCATTGGAACACAATGCGTGTAGCCCAATTGGCTGCCTGTGTGCCAGCGCCATAGCAGCCTACCGTGCAGTTGGCCCATTGCACCTATGATGGCCCAGTGCCACAGTGCCATGTAGTGACCATCGCTATAGCGCCACTGGCACAATGGTGGCCATGCCCTGCATTGCCTACCGTGGACAGCACGTCATCAGCACGGCAGATGCCTGCATCAGCAACCCGGGCATGTGCAGTGAGGTGTGTACTACGCATGTCACAGAACTGCGCCATTGGCTCAGCATATTCAACACAACTGCGCAAAGTGCAACAGCGCGATATTCAGCCATCATATGCAAATCATCTAATCAGCCATTCAATGGCGCAGCACTGCAATTTGCATCTACTTAAAGTTGCTCCTCGCCTCATTTGCATGGGTTGCACTATAAAAGTGCGACATTGTGCTGCAGTGGCCATAGTCAGTTACTGCAGTCTATTGGGGAGTTGCATGCTGTTTGGGAGTGCGGACTGTGGATTTAGGGACATGCATGGGACTGCACAGTCACAGGTAACAACTGCCATTCTTACAGGCTACATAATGACCAAGCAGGTTGTTGGAGAAGAGGAACACAGTGGTGGGGGAAGGAGGAGGCCGAACTCTACCAAGGCCAAAACCGAAGCCCTGTTTGAGGCCTACCTGGATCAGGAGCCACTTCTCAGTGGTCGGCGGGGAACACCTCAAGCCCGTGCTGCTGCATGGGAGGAGGTGGCACGTGTTGTGAACCTGCATGGCAGCCACCAGCGCTCCGTGCAGGAGTGTAAGAAAAAGATGGGCACGGACAGGAGGAGGATAAAGGAGAAGGTGGCTGCCATCAGGGCAGCATGTGCTGCAACAAGTGGGGGACAGCCAGAGGTGGTACAGCTGACCCCACAGGAGGAGAGGCTTGCTGGAAGCATGCAGTGCAGTTCCATTGAGGGTGTTCAGGATGGTGGCTTCCAGACGGGCGGTGGCCCATCACTGCATGGTGAGTCATGGTCTGTCTATGGGGGGGCAGGGTAGGTCACATGCAGTAACGCGACTTTGCTTTCCCTTACAGATCCTGAGCATCTGCATGAGTCAGCGGTGGTGGGCCTGTCCACTGAGGACAGTCAGCTGGAGTTGGAGGAGGGCCCATCCACCTCCACAGGTATACGTGGATCATTGCGACAGTGGGGCTGCCTGGCTGTCCACACTGATGTCGTTGTAACAGGTGCAGAGGAAGCCCTGCCTGTGTCCCAGTGTGCTGGCATCCATGGATGTCAGCATGCTGTGACCGTGGCCGGTGCAGAGTCTGTCACCGGTGATGATGACACTAACATCATGGGCAGTGACATGTGTGTGCCACGGGATGGCCACACAGCAGGGCAATTCGCGCCCATGGCTGTGAGTGGTGCTGCAGTGGTGGCCTGCATGTCAGCACAGTCTCAGCCTGTGCCTGTCAGCACCAGTGGGGCAGCACTGGTGTCTGCTCAGGACAGTGGGACTATTGCGGCCACTGCAGTGGCACCAATGAGCCCTGGGGAGCGGCAGCCGGAGGGGCAGCATCAGCAGTCGGCCAATGGGCTTGGGGGTACAGGGTTCAGCGGCAGCATCTGTGCACCACCTGTGGACATGCCGGAAGCATGCAGCGCAGTTTCATTGAGGGTGTTCTGGATGGTGGCTTCCAGACGGGTGGTGGCCCATCACTGCATGGTGAGTCATGGTCTGTCTATGGGGGGGCAGGGTAGGTCACATGCAGTAACGCTTCCAGCAAGCCTCTGATAAAGCAATGGGGCCAGATGGGGTGCACCCCAGGGTCCTTAAAGAACTAAGAGAGGTGGTGGCTGAACCTCTGGCTATCCTGTTCAGCCAATCACTGGAAACAGGGGAGGTACCCAAAGACTGGAGGACAGCAGATGTAGTCCCCTTATACAAAAGTGGGAACAAAGAGGAAGCAGGGAACTACAGACCAGTCAGCCTCACCTCGGTAGTGGGAAAGATCATGGAAGCACTACTGAAGGAGAGATTGGTGGAACATCTGGTTGTCAATGGACTACAGGACCCAAGCAGCATGGTTTCACCAGGGGAGGTCATGTCAGACCAACCTCATTGAATTTTTGACTGGGTGACTAGGGAGGTGGATCAGGGGAGGGCAGTGGACATGGCCTATCTGGACTTCAGCAAGGCATTTGACACTGTGCCACATAGGAGACTATTACAAACTGGGGAATATGGGTGTGGGCAGGACAGTAGTGTGGTGGGTAGGTAACTGGCTGGATGGCAGGACACAGAGGGTGGTGGTAAATGGCTGTCACTCCACAGAGGGAAGAGTAACCAGTGGGGTACCACAGGGATCAGTGCTGGGACTGGTCCTATTCAACATCTTCATCAGTGACATTGCACAGGATCTAGAAGGCAGAATTTCACTGTTCGCTGATGACACAAAGCTCTGTAACAGAGTACACACACCAGAGGGTGTAGACAGAATGAGAAGGGACCTGCAGAAACTTGAAGAATGGTCAAGGGTTTGGCAGTTGAAATTCAATGCAAAGAAGTGCAAGATAATGCATATGGGCAAAAACCCTGGCACAATATATCAGTTGAGGGGTGAGGATATAGCATGCACCAAGCAGGAAAGGGATTTTGGGGTTGTCATCTCTGATGACCTCAAGGTAGGAAACAGTGTGACAAGGCATCAGGTAAAGCAAATAGGATGCTGGGATGTATAGGCAGGGGCATCACCAGCAGGAAAAGGAGGTCATAATTCCACTATACAAGACACTAGTGAGGCCCCACCTGGAGTACAGTGTACAGTTCTGAGACCATACCTACATAAGGACATAGACAGGGTAGAGAAGGTTCAGAGGAGGGCAACAAAGATAGTGCCATGGGTTGCATCACAAGTCCTATGAAGACAGGTTGAAGGAGCTGAACATGTACTCCTGGAGGAGAGGAGGAGAGAGGATATGATAGAGACATACAAGTATCTTACAGGGAGGAACAGGGTGCAGGAAAACACTATTTTTAAGTGAAAAGATGTTTCAGGACTAGAGGGCATGGGATGAAGTTGGAGGAGGGACGATTCAGAGGAAACATGAGAAAGAATTTCTTCACAGAGCGGTTGGTGGACAAGTGGAACACCCTGCCAGAGGAAGTGGTGGGGGCTGAAACAATCAGGAGTTTAAGAATGCATGGGATAGACATAAAGGAATTCTAGAGGCAGGGGTAAGGGGAAACAGACTTCTAGGAAAACAAACTGAACTTACAAGCTCAAATGGGCAGACTAGGTGGGCCATAGGCCCTTATCTGCCGACACTGTCTATGTATCTATGTATGCCCAGACCTGGTCCTGGTGCGCAGCACCCACCCTCAAGGGGTGCTGATCACCATGGCCGTGTGCACCCTGAGGAACAGGATGCCGAGGAGGCTGATGACCTCTTGGACGAGCACACCCACCTACTGCAAGCATCATTCTAGCAGCAGATGTGGCTTGCGACGTCCATGGATGCACTGCATGTGGCCCTGGAGTGGGCAGAGAAGCGTCGCAGTAGGGACACTATGCTGATCCTGGCAGGGATGGACTGTTTGGTGGGAGGATGTGACCGCTGCCATTGACAGGCATGCACAGGCATTCACTGCTGTCATAGCCACAATGGGCACACAGTCAGGTGCCCATGCATCGCGGACACCATGCAGTGCACTGTCCACCCCCCATTCCCAGTGTCATGCGACTCCAACCCTGTCAACACCGGGTTCAGCTGAGGGCATCCCGAGCACTCCTGGTGCAGGCATGTTCAGTGTGTTGCAGACCCCTGCATGAGCACGGTTGCATTCATGCAGTGGAACCCTTGGGGGACCATCGGTGCCACCCCATGAGGCCAGTGGTCAGCCTGTCAGTGCTGGCAGGTCTCGGTGGGGCCGCCCATGCATCTGTGGTGGCCGGGGCACTGTGTCGCATAGCTGACCTGTCTCCCAGCTTGGCTACTGTCTGGTGCTGCCTTGTGTGCATTGTGTGTTTCAGTGGGCAGTGCACGGGTGGGTACCCAGCCCTGCACGCGGACACACAGTCCACCTGCACACCCTCCCGGCTGCTGTACACAGTTGCATGTGCATGATGATGCCTGCATTGCGCTGTACACCAATGTGCAATGGTGCTCAGCATCTGACACATGCACATGGATAGGCAGTGGGTGTGGTGGCCTGTGGACATGTGTGCTGCTAGGGTTGATGTTCTGGGTCAGTGTGCCTCCTGCTCTCTGTGCACATTTGGTACGTTGTGTGTGTGTGTGTGTCTGTCCACATGGCATGTTAATCCTCACCCATCCCTGGTTGTGTGTGTGCTTCTGTGCCCTGCCACTTCCCTTGATGGCATGCACCCCTGGTGTGTGTCCATGCATGTGTGTGGGTTGTGCCCTAGCCAGTGGTGGTTGCACATGGCCCCATGACTTACCTGGGTTGGCTGAAGTGCTCCTCCGTGATGGTGTCCCAGTGCAGCTGTGCCAGCTGGATCAGTCGGGGGTCCCGTCGGCCAAGGGGGGGCTGCCCATCACCATCATCACCGGCATCCTCATCCTCCCCATCGCTGTCCCCCTCTTTGACCTGTATGGCTATCCCTCATTCATTGGCCATGTTGTGCAGGATGTAACAGGCCAGGAATAGCCCACAGGCCTTTGAGGGGCTGTACTGTAGGGCACCGCTGGAGGTGTCCAGGCAACGGAAATGTGCTTTCAGCATCCAAAACGCCCACTCGATGACATTACGTGTGGTGGCATGTGCCTCATTGTAGCGTTGCTGTGATGGGGTCACGGGCCGCCGGTAAGGTGTGAGCAGCCAGGGACGGAGGGGGTATCCACTGTCACCTGTGTGTAGAGGGTGGAGGTTAGTTTGGTGTTCAGCATCACCCTGCCCCGGGCCATGTGGGCCCCTACCCATGTCACCTCTGGCCATGCCCCCCCAGGCCCTATGATTGTCCATGTGGTTTGCATACTCACCCACTAGGTGTCCAGTGGGGATGTCCCCACTCTCGAATCTGTGGCACAGTGCTGACTGGTGCCTAATGAAGGCATCATGTGCTCCCCCAGGGTGCGTGGCACAGACATTGATTATGTGCCCCCTGGCATTGCACACCACCTGGCAGTTGCTGCTGGCATAGCCCTTGCGATTGATGTATGTGGCCCCCTCGGGGCCAGGTGGTGTGCAGATGGCCACATGGGTGCAGTCTAATGCTCCTAGCATGCCAGGCATATGTGCTACCCTGTGAAACTCCTGTATGTTTGCTGTGCGCTCCACCGCTGTGTTGGGGAAATGTATGTACTCTGCAGCATGTGGCAGCAGTGCACTGAGGAATTGGGTGAGCTGGCATGACGTGGCCAACTATGTTATGCCTGTGGTATCCCCAGTTGTTCTCTGGAAGGTACCTGTGGCAAGCAAGCACATGCAGGCTGTTACCTTAGTCTCCACTGACAGGGCATGGCTCCGTTGTGTGGGTGCCTGCATCACATCACTGCACAGCTCACAGAGCCACCTCAGAATTGCCCTATTCAGGTGGTACCAGCCCACAATCTCAGTATCAGTGTACAGCTCAAAGCTGGTGTGGGCTCGGTACTGCCTGTTGGGGGCATACTGCCGAGGGGCCCTTCCACGGCCACACCCCCCTGTTGCCCACCTTCTCACCCCCCTCATAATGGCCTCCATCTGGAAGGTGGCACTGGCCATGTCCCTGGCTTGTGTTCACCCCCCCTGGCAGCTGTTGCTGTATTCCCCGGCTGTCCTCCCTGCTACTTCCCCTGCACCGGGAACACCTGCCTGTGGTGGCCTCTGTGATGTGTGGCACTTCCCCCTTCTGCACTAGCTGTAGCTTCCCACACCTTCCCTGTGCATGGGTGTTCAGAGTTCCCTTTTCCTGGCCTGCCCTGTTTGTCCCTCCTGCCCTGTCTGTCTGCCTAGGGTTCTGCCTCTTGTGGCTTCCCTGTAGTGTTCTTGTGCCTCTCCCTTGCTCCTTTTTATTTTGGCTCATTTCCGCTATGGCGCAACTTCCACTTGCTCCCCTATTGCACATGGCGCAAGTCATTGAATATCGCACTGCGCCATTTATGCATGGTTCTTCCCCCTTCGGTTGTGCATGCCTTCATTATCATTGTGCTATTGCTTAGCATGATTTCGGGGGTGCAACTGCCTCCTGCTGAATATCACAGAATGGCGCAATTTTGGACTTGCACAGGCGCAACCCTATTGTGCATGGCTCAACTCTTTTGAATATCTGGGCCAGTGAGTATGCCCTTGAAAGGTGCATGCCTAAGTAGACAGTTGATGCAGTTGCCATGACTTCCCAACTTCCCCCCCGTGTTTGGCACTGAGGTTAGAAACATTATTAAACACAGATTTGGTCAGTATTTTGATTGTTTAAGTCCTAGAGAGATGCTACTGAGTGAAGACTGAAGTAAGTGGAGGGGTGGGAGGAAGTGCCTTAAACCATTTTAAACACCATTTTAAACACTGTAGTGTGAACAGGGCGGGAGCTGTCTGTAGCGGGAGAGAAATTGATAGGAGCAAGAACAACAGAGTGAATGTTCGTCGGAGTGAATTGTTGGGAGTGAATATCGCGGGAGCGAATTTTTGGGAGCGTATTAACGTGTACCCCTAAAAGAGTAGGGGAATTTTTTTTATTTATACTTCAAGAAATTCAAAATACATTTCCAACATAACAGAAGGCAAAAACTTCAAAGCAAAATAAGAGTAACAGCATTTTTAAAAAACTGAAATAAAAAACCTGAAACAAACTAGGTATTACTGCATACTTCACCCCCCTCTTCAGATGGAAACAGGGTAGGGGAAATTTTTACTATAACTAGAAACCAAATGATCTATCCAAAATGTAAGCTCTTCAATGATCAGACCATAGAACATATTTTCCACATAACAGAAACTAAAAATTATGAATCCCTTTCAATGGAGGATTATAAAGTTCCAAACTAAATACACTCCCAACATTCATTAAACTGCAAAAGAATCTCCCCCCTCCCATTCCTTGTCTGGGGGAATAGGGAGAGGAGTGGGGAAAAAGCCCCCTTCTTTTATTTCATTCCCCGATGGTCTTGATAAAATACGAAGTTAACAGTGTTTACCCAGCTTAAGATTATCCTGTATCTAGCCAGGATGTGTTCCTCCACCATAATCTGAACAGTTCTGGGGAAACATGATTATTTTCAGAATGGTGTAACTTTATAATTACCGACCTCACAGTCTGAAAAACCTGTTAGACTGTTTTATGTTGTTGCCTCAACGTCAAGGCACATCTTGCCTGCCATAATTGGAATTTGATGCTTAATAAAATTACCTGAATGGTTACAGTATCATATACAACCCAATTTGTGAGAAAAATTCCTAAATATAGAATCTCTGGAGTCAAGGAATAAAAAGGGGAGGACCGCCAATACAACTTTAAATGCTGCCAGAAAGATATTGCAAAGGGGCATTCCAAAAACAAATGATTCTGCATTTCAAGTGGTTCAGTGCAGGTTGAGATTCTTGGGCAGACCCTCTCTGCCAGATCCTTATGTTTCATATTATTTTTAACTGCTAGTTTTCGGTGGACACATATCTACATAAAATCCTACATATACCATGGACATCTGTTCAAAAATAACATATCTGAAATAATTTTTTGTTCTCTTTGTGTCTAAAATTCATACCAGGGATGCACTACATAGTGTGTTGTTAATACAGTATTGTATTATATAGTTCTTTTGTAGATGTGCTCAACAGCTCTCCTTTTGTAATTTGCCAAACTTTTAATTTCCCTATGGCTTCCTGAAAATGTTCTGGTAGCTCCCAGATATGTTTTTGTTTTTGAATAGAAGAGTGATGTTCCCAAGCTAAAAGGAGGTTCCCCAAGTGATCCCAGACCCAGGGCTTCCACATTTTACCCAAATTCTTGAGTGCTGGTATAAAGTTGATGCAATAAATAAATAGAATCTGGTTAATCATAGTCAAGCCCCCCTGGACTATTGGAAGGTACATTGTTCCTCTTCTTAATGGATTAAGGTGACTACCCCGTAGTCCTTGAAAAAATATATTATAGAGGATAGTTGCTATGGTTTTCAGAGGTGGATAAACCAAACTTTTAAACTGAAAAATCAGAAGTAGAAAAGATTTTGTCATAAATATTCTTTTCTTTTTTGACATCTTCCATGAGTTCTGTAAGGTTATTTTTTTGTTTGGCTTCTTGTATTTTACATTCCCAGTTGTATACCTGGGAGTTGGGACCTCCAAATTGTATCCCTAAAATTCTTTGATAACCAGTAGATGGTGGTATATCCATAATTTGTGAAATTTGTCCATCTCCTTGACAAATAGCTATACAGTAGCTTTTATGTAAATTAAAGACAGATCCCGAAACCACAGAAAATTCTGATAAAATTTCCTTAGCCACTGTCACAGCCAACACACCTGTTAAAATTAGTCCAAGATCATCCGCATATGCAATGGAGACTATAGGAGAATCCTCACTGCCCACCGTCACACCCATAATATCATCACAAGAATTAAGTTTTCTCAACACTGGGTCAATTGTTAAAATATATAGGAGTGGACTAAAGGGACAGCCTTGCCATACCCCTCTAGAAATCATACATTTGTTACTGATCCATCCATTTATATTTGGAACAAAGCAAATATCTTTATAACAGATCTTAATCCAAGAGATGAACCACTGAGGAAATCCGTACAATTTTAACACAGTACATAAGTATTCATATTCAACTCGGTCAAAGGCTTTAGTCAGATCAAGGCTGACTTGTCCCATTATTTCACCATCATCCCCTTTTTTTGCATGATTTCTCATATTAAAATCAGGGCATCTTGGATTTTCCATGAGGGGACACAACTAAATTGAGAAGGATGAATGACAGTCTAATATTGTCAACAGCCGAATGCACAAACTTTTTGTCAAAATTTTACAGTCAGAGTTTAGTAATGAGATTGGGTGCCAATTCCACAGGCCACCTCTCTCTCCAGATTTGAATAAAAGTATTAATACTCCCTCATACATACTTTTTCTCTCTAATAAACTGAGATTGAGCTTCCATATGCCTTGCCCCCTTCTAAAGTCCAGAAGATCACCAATTGTCATAGTTAACATTTTGTGGTCAGACGTGAGAACCTGAGGCATTCTTGCCTCCTGTATAGATAAATTGTTAGAGATAAAAAAAATAATCAATTCTTGTGGAACATTTACCACAAAAATATGTTTTAGGAGCTGGGTCATACTGGTTGGCAAAAATGTCCACTAGGCCCATATCAACTATTAACTTGATAAACATTTATCATCACAAAACAGTTTCTCCATTTGGAGGCCTTGATCTGATGTAGAGATATTACAATTAAAATCCCCTCCTATAATTAGATTTCGAGAAGTAAAAAGGAAAGGTTTTAGTTTACGGAGGAGGGCCACACTGTCAAAGTGTAACTGTGGGCCATATACATTCACAAGTCTAAAATTCATACCTTTTACTGAAACATCAAGAAGAAAAACCCTTCCTGGCCATATGTGAATCATGTTTATAACCTGCATTTTTGTACAAAAACAAATGCCCACACCTGAGCAGGTGTCATCGTCCACTGATCAAAAACGTTCCCCCCAAATCCAATTTCTAGTAACCTCAGAAATGTCAGAAAAGTTGTGTAAATGCACATCTTGAAATAGAACAACACCCATTCCTAAGTTTTGAAACAGTGCAAACGTGCTAAGCCATTTTTTCTCTGACAATAAACTACTTGCATTTAGAGAGGTCACTTTAAGCTGATATTGTTTCGTTCTCATTGAAACTGAGTTAGTTTACAAAATACATCACTTAATTTTACTAGAAGCCCTCGTGACTCTTTCAGATTTTTGTGTAGTAGGTTAAGACTCTTCCGTATTCTTGGAGTCAGACAACATCCCATGTTGGGATGAATGAACAGAAACGTTATCTGATTCCATGTCTATTTTGGAGTCTGCCCCTTGTAAACCTGAATATCTATTTGCAGTCATGACCTCAATAACAGAAGCATCCCTGACTTGCTGTTTGTTCTTTGATGTGTGTTTTTTTTAATTTTTTTGCAACCACTGTGAAAGTAGGATCTTGTTCCATAGGGGGTATGTCAATCCTTGCAGTTTCTTCCCCAGGAACATGTTCTGGTTGATGGCCCTGTTCCACAGTAACTATGGGCACTGACCATGTTATGTTCCGATGTTCTCCTCCAGATCACTAGTCAGTGGGTATAGTAGTTTGTTTGGTGGCTGTTTTAATACAGAAATCTTGAATTACAAAATCAGAGTTATCATTGTTTCTAGATCCCCATGGTCAGTCAGTAAAACAATGGCTTGTATCATCACAGAGGTTACATTTTGGGTCCTTGAAGCAGTGTGCACTTGGATGCCCCAACTATGCACAATGCACACATTTGAGAATTTCACAGTTAGCACTAATGTGAGTTTTAGAGCCACATTTAAAGCAAGTATGAGGTTTCCCTAGGAAAAACAGATAGTCTTTGTCCCATTCTATGAAAAAAAGTGTTTGGTAGGTGGACAATATCAGATTCATATTGATTCAATTTAACTTTTATTTTCCAACCACCATTCCAGAAGCTTTCATCATCTAAGATGGGGCTTGGATTACCTTGAACATTACATCTTTTTTCTAGCCAATAAATCACATCAGCGATTTTGACCCCCTCGTTTCTAAACAAAATTGTCACCACTCAAAAGGGTTGTTTTGTTAAAGGTATGACTAAAAAGTGAGACCACAAAGGACTGTTTTTTAAATGTGCATATTTGATCCAAAATCCCTCTAAGACTTCATGGGATCTAAAGCTGACATCATAGATGAACTCCACCGAGACATGGATTAAAGCATAAACCTCGGTAGGAGTAAAACCCAGGGATAGTTTTAAGAGAATTTTTCCAATATACTGTCTGTCTGGAATATCGTTCCTGTTACCCAGGAACAGCAACCGAACAGCTTTGAACCATTTAACCAGTTCCACCAGCTTGTGAAAGAGACTAGCATACGGGTTGGGGGTAAACATTTGAATCATGGTCAGTAGGTAGAGTATTTGTAGTATTTATGTCCTCTATACTTGGATTAATCTCCTGAGGTACAGTGCTCTGCCCCACAACAGGCCCATTTTGCAAATCATGTGCATCATTTTCCCTTTCATTTGTCTCTTTGGGCAACAGGGGGAGGGTCTGGTTCTGAGACCCATTCTTCATTTGCAGCCTGTTTCCAACCCGCATTCTGCAGACCAGATTCTGGAGACCACGTTGTTTGTTCCATGGCAGGATTTGAAATCAGTGTTTGGGGTGCAGTCATCACATCATTATCCGGGGCATTCAGTGAGCTAGAAACTGCACAAATCTTAGAAAAACCTGTGAGTCAGATAGGTTGGGTGATGGAGTAGAAAGTTTTCTTTTTCTTTCTTCATCCAATTTTGCAAGTTAAATCTGTCTGCTGACTTTTTAAAGTTCAATTTCCACACATTTTTGCTTTTGCAGTAAGGTTAAATCCATGTGTGAAATATCCTCCTCCATATTAGAAGTTAAATTTATGGCAATTTTCTCTTTGTGAGTATTTGCTTCTGAGTCAGGGACATTTTGCTGGCCATCCAGTTGATGCTTTCCAGCTGCCCCATTTGACTCTTCAGAAGCCCGCACACCACCTCTCGCAGCCATTATCTCCAGCCAACTGCTGGATTCCTCCATCCACAAACTGGGATCCAGCACCCCCTACTGACAAGAGATAGGGAATTTCCCCTGTGACCTGGCCAAATTTCCCCCATTCACCAACAATACCACCAACAGCTTATTCTGGTTCAGTTAGTTGCCATCTGTATCCCCCCTTCCCTCCAGTCACCCCTGAAAAAGGGAATTCTAGTCTCAGTGGGCCTACCAGGCCAACATTATTCAATAAATAAATATTTTTTATTTATTTAGTTTTTGTTGACCGGGTGAGTGCACTAGACAAATCCTGCCTATTTTCAGCCACGACCCGGGAGAGGGGGATACAGATGAATGCCAACTGACCTTGAACCAGACTAAGCTGTTGGTGGTATTTTTAGTGAATGAAGGAAATTTGGCCAGGGCACAGGGGAAATTCCTCAACTCTTTTCGATAAGTGCCATGGGATCTTTAACATCCACCTGAACTACCACCAATCCAAGCAGATGGGACCTCGGTTTAGCATCTCATGTAAAAGATGGAACAAAATAAATGGGGCTCTTGTCAGCTTTGAACATGGAGTCTGCTAGTTTCCCAGCCTGTGCTCTAAACAGTAGCCAACAGAGACCCTTGATAAAACCTGTTCTCTGTCTTGAAACATGAACTTGATTGAATGCAAATATAGTTATTCTTCTGTACTAGAGATTTTTAACTTACTAATGTGGAGTTCCATCCAATACCCTGGCCATTAGTTCTAGTAGGTCAAATAGGAGACCATTGCAGAGAACCACAGTGCTCTCAAAACCTCATCACACCAGCTATGCTTGCAGCACATTTTCTGACCTCCGTGTGCCTTGCAAAATAGACCAGGACCAGTATCATGCAAGCTACACAAGAAATTAAAGAATGGTACAGAAATTAACAGAATAATGGGGAAGCTGCAAATCATTAATACAGATTGTGAAGTAAGATAATGAACAGTATTTCTAAGGCAAGGAGGCAGTATGAGGTAGTTATAATTTTGGACCAGGCAGTTGGCCATGTGGTTTGGCATGGTAGCAGTAACCACCATTGTTCTAACTGTAGCACAATGCTGGCCAGTAGCCAGGTGTGTTCCCCCATCAGAATAATGAAAATCAGATTTCATGGTTGAAGCCCTTGATGCATGATGCAGCTTCTTTCAATTTCCACAGTCCCTAGACCTCTGAAGCCAACCATGCCGTGACTGTGGGGACCACTCCTTAGTGGTTCACACAACCAAGCTTGACTGGTGGTATCTGCCATGTGGCCCCTTCAGCCTCAGTTCACCCCCCACCAAGCACTCCACTGACCACCAATGGGATCTGTCCAAGACTTATAGCTCAACTGGGAGTGCTGACTGTGACTCCATTCCTGCTATAGGGTCAGGAGGCTCTCAACTCCAAGTGAACATCCTGGTCAAGCCTACATTGCATTAACCTCTTGCTAAACCCAGGTAAGTGGATGATAAAAGAGGTAAGGAAGCAATTCCTCACTCCCAAGCCCTACTGCTCCAGTCTAGGTCTGCCTTAATACAGAAGGAAGCACAATATAGTTCTATTCCCCCCTCCCCACTAGACAGCTGTAGTAGCTCAAAAATCATAGCAAACAGCAGCACGCCAAGCAGGCATTGATCACTTAGTGAAGGCAAACTGACCTTCCAAATAAATTTCGAATAATCCAACATTTCTTACCAAAGCAAAATTAGCCTGTTGCCTGCTACAACTGTGATGGAGTCTTCCAGAAATCTTAAAAGGTTGAGGACAGTGAGAGGGAGCTGCTGGCTACAGCTCTTTTTATCCCCTCACTCTGCACTCCCTGCAGATGCCTCCCACCCTGTGGGCAGCCCCAGTGATTCCTCACCCAGGGGTGGTGCTAATGCTGCTTCCCACCCCTGTGGGTGGAATCTTACCTGCCCCCTAAGGTCAGGTTACAGTGGAGAGAGCACAGACAAGGAAATGTCTGCTGCAATGCTTTGGCAGATTTTTTTTATTATATTTTTGTAATTTACCCATAAAAGGGTACCAAAGGTGCATCAAATTTGCTTTCCAGAGTTGTAAACATAATAGCAACTGGTGACTGCAATAAATAAGTCAGGCAAAAGTTAGTGCATAAACACAGAGGAGCCCACAGCTACTATCCCTGGCACTTCGGGTCTAACTCTCACCAGTTGTTGCTTTGTTTTCTTGTGTTCTTCTGGTTGCTTTAAGAAGTCAGCACCCATTGCCAGCAGTGCGCTAGCATTTCCTGTGTTTCAACTGAAAACAATACCTATAATCAACTAAATTCCATTTTTTTGCAAACAGAATTGTAATTAAAACAAATAATTTGCAATCAGAAAAATTATAACAATTTTATAAAGAAAACTGCAACTCAAAAGACAGACAAATGTAATTTAACTGAAAGAAAAGGTTCCCTTTAAAATAATTCCTCACGTCACACCATAGAAAATAAGCAATTTTATAAATTGCAGAACATCTAAGAATTATAAAAAAAATGAGACTGCAGTTATGTTTATTCATTTGCTATTTTTTCTCCCTGAAGATAAAGACATTCAAGGAGAATTTTGTTTCAAGAGAAATTTAATTCAATTTGCAGTGTTCTTAATAGTGTTGTGTATGTAGTTTTGGATGGAAAGGTTTTGTACCTTTTTACTCTAGAAAGACTCATTCATTTCTAATGTATTGTACTCAAAATACAGGGAATGGGAAGACTAGCTTTGTGCAGCTCATGACCCTCTACCCTCCAAATCAAACAAGACCACACCGGCTCAGAAAGCAAATTGTGACTCAACCTTGACTTGACGCAGTCCTGTCTGTTGACCAGTTTGAGACCTGCTAGTGACCTGGTTCTGGCTCAGTCAAAATAATGTAGTTTATTTTAGAGCATTTCTTAATGCACAACGAGAATTTTGGTAGAAAAAAATATAAGTGACAAACAAAAAGAATATTACAGTGGGAGCTGGTTCAGTCATTTGATTCAATCTGGATCAGACATTGACCAAGTTCTGGCTCAGTCTGCAAAAGTTACATGTTTTTTGTAACTCAAAACCTTTTACTCAGAATCGGGGCTGGATCACAGCCAGCCCACCCACCTCTACAAGTTTAACATACCTACAGTCTTGTTTTGTTATAATACACAGTAATCAATTACATTCAAAATGTTCTAAAACAAAAAGCATGCCCCTGTAACCAAAGTATATGAAATAAGAGATATACATAACCAGCACATTTGATTGGTACATGGTGAATATTCAAATAAAGAACAAGAACAACATTTTAAAATAACTACACAATAAAAACCTTAGGCATCTTAGGGTTGTTTCCTTTTCTCATTCCCCATCCTGTAAGACTGTTTTTTTGCCCAGGCTTGGTGCATACTTCCTATTTTAATATAAACACTTCCTTTGCTTCTTTTCACTCAAATCACTAATAATCCAAACAGAATATAATGCTATATAAGTAAAGGACAGTCATTAAGAAGCATACTGGAGAGCAGGATGGAAATAAGAAATAAATATGTTTTGTACCAACTTTGGACTAAATCCAATCAGATTGAACAAAAATCCTACCAAAGATGGGCACCTAACAACACTAAGCTGGATTCCAAGGTAACAGACAGATCACATTTCCAGGTCTGTCAGAAGCACACATCAAGAACTTGGTCTCCTCTATAGTAATACAAGCTGTCTTGATCAAACACCAAGAAGCTCCCACTGCAGCAATCCTTGCTCCAAGTGTATTAATATGGAGGAGAAATCTACTGTACAACCAATACCACTGTCTGATCAAAAATGTAGTAGTAGCAGTAATAGTAGTAGTAGAAGTAGTAGTACAATGTTTATTCATTTCATCAAATGAAAAGGAAAACTCAACTGAGTCAAGGCTCATTTTCAGTGAGATCCAGGTATTACTTAAACACATACATGAAAACAAAACAAAAAATCAACTAGACAATAACAAATTACATTCATAGTAAAGTAGACATACATAAGCATCCATTATCTAATACAAAAACAAATACTAATAACAAAACAGTTAATTGTTATAAACACAATATAATAAACCAAAACAACCATTGTTTTTTATGTATCATGCCAGTCTGCATTTGAGTGTGATAACAGAACTCATCATTATGCTCTCCATGATAAACTTAGACTTCTACTCCCAGATAACAGAAGGGAATGCGGACTGGCCAACCTCATAAACAAATGCATACAGGGTCTCATTCCCCAGTACTTTAACAGCCTCCTTGCCAGAACAGTCCAGAACTATAAATTGCACTCCCAGTCCAGAAATATCCAGCGCCAACCCTAGTTTTCTGTAATAATTTATCTATTCTTTCATCCATTTGAAATTATTTTACTAAGAAAGCATACAGGGATCAAATAGAATTCATTTACAGATGTAATCTGGAAGAGGGGAAGAGGTAATTAAAAAAACATAAAACATAGTCCTAATCAGACACCCATGTCAATAGTAATATAAAACAAGCCCTCACAACTGAAGATACTGCCTTGTCATACCTTAAATGTTTCCTAATTGAGGTTGAGTAGAAACATGTCTGGACATATTAAGAAATAATGTTGACTTGCAAAATAGTAATTACAGTAGATCTACTAACACATAGGAAAGTGTCTGGATACTACATTTGGGTATACTAGAATATGAAGATTCCTTAGAAATGATAACATTTAGTATTAAAAGAGGGCATAACTAGATTCATTATGTTATAATGGAAAACAGTCAACAAACAAGATAACTATAGGGACAATCATGCTAATGCCATCATCATTAAAATTAATCAACTCCACTCACAAGTTGGAAAACAGGTAGCCTATTAATAGACGCCAGTGGTTCTGAATGCCAATCACTTGTCCACACTGTCAGAATTACACATTGCTTACAATCCGTGATAATTTCTACTAGATTTATATCACTCTATCAACTTTAGTGATGTGCAAAATTTTAATTTCAGAAGTGGCATTTGGGCAGAAGTCCTAGTTCTCTTTCCATGAAATTTCACATTTTTATGAACTTATCATAAAATGTTTCCAATTATATTTTTTTGTGTGTGTTTACCAATTACTTCTAAAACTACCTGATAGACATTCACAATATTTGTTCATGGTAAGGATCATACCTCACAATAAAGGGGCCCATGGGTCAGGACTCTGGTTCTAAGAGTAGACGAGTTATAAGCCACTACATTCCTGAATTTTCACAAAATGTTGCAGTTATGTAAACTGCACCATAATGAGCCCCTGTAATTTCAGAACAAATTAACTAAAATGTCATGACATTTGGAAGGCTCTCCCTACCATAAAGGGTGTGCATGGCAATACTAAGATCACTAACACTAAGGATGGATGAGTTATAAGCAGTCACATTTTCCAGAAATATTTACAAGATTTTGCATGCAAGTAAATAATGTGATTTTAAGCCTCTGTAACCAAATAATGGTGCCAAATTTGGCATGTGCATACACCCTGAAAATTAGTGTGTGTGTAAATATGAACTTCCAGATATCTTGCTTAAAGGATGACTGTGCTATAAGCAGCCAAAAATTGCAAATTAACAGAAGAACATAAGGTTAAATTTCAACCTTTTGCAAAAATCTGGATATTTTATAATCATTTTGCAGAAGCTATATCCATAAATTGTACCTAGCCCTATACCCTGACCTGTAACTGAGGAATAAGAAAATGGCTGGGTGAAGTGTTGAGAAGGTATTATTCTTTAGGAACTACATACAGTAGTTAGGGCAGTGGGTGGAGTGGAAGGACATTGCATAACCATAATGACAGTGGAGGTCTGGTGGTTCGTCTGCTTGTGGCAGAGATCAAATGAGTGTTATGCAAAACCAGTCAATGCAGCTGAAAGGAGGAACAGACTATCTTTGTTCACATTGGTATGCATGACATGAAAAGCACAAGTCCTGAGGACATGAATAGGTCATCCTCAGAACTAGGAGTATTCCTAAAAGGAATAGCACCCAGAGTGTGCTTTTCCAAGACTCTAATGGTCATGTGGCCCTTAAGGAATGGCAGTGAACCATTAGACTGGCTACCTGTTACTTAGTGTCTGCTGCAAGAAGGAGGATGTTCTTTTACTGGTCAACTGGAGGGCATTCTTTGGGAAGGGATGCCTTCACATGTAAGATGGGATGCACCTATACCAGGAGGACATGGGGGTGCTGGACAGAAGAATGGACAAGGCAGTCATGAGGATTCAAGTTAGATGATAGGGGAAAGAGTTAGTGCAGGGATTCACCAAGGGTTGGAGTCAGATGCAGGGGTCCCCAGGGGAAGGGCAGTAGAGCTGGGTAGCACCAGAAGTGGAGACTCCCCCAGAGTGAGTGAGTAAGAAAGGAAGGAAGCTAGAGGAAGAACAATTTTCAGGCCAGTATGAGAATCACACAAAGCAAAATTGGCAAGCTGAAGAGCCTCATGCACTTAGAAGGCCAGGACATAGTGACACTCACAGCAACCTGGTATGGGAATAAGGAGGCTTGCCTGAATAAAAGACAGGTACATTTGTCCCAGGTCACCTGACCTAAGGGAAGGGGCTCAGTCAAGCAAGTAGTGGAGGGGGGAGGAGAAGGAGAAGCAGAGTTAGGTGAGTGGGTGGGTTGGGAGGAACAAAGTAAAAACAGTTGGCAGCAATTAATTGATTGGCACAAAAAGGGGAGGTGAAAGGGGAGGCAAGGAAGAAGCGGATTGAACAGGGCAAGGGAGAGAAAATGGGAAAGGGGACACATAGAACTGTCTCCCTTCACAATTTTTGCTAGCCTGTGTTTTTGCCAGTGGCCAGCACATCAGTTGGTGGGTTTTCAGAAAGGGGACAAGGCCAAGCATGTGGCTGGTTACAATCAACCTCAGATTAAGGGTTTTGGTTGTGACTTAAAAAAAAAAAAAAAAAGAGAGGGTCTGAGTTAGAAGCAGGAACAGCAGGGGATGCAAAGAAGTGGTGGATATAAGTACGCAATGGCACATGTGGGGCCTTTGGGGTGTGTTTTTTTTTTTAAATAGGTGGATATTAAAGGCAAAACAGTTAAGTGATCGTGCATTTGGTTTCGAATCTAGCAAACCAGCTCAAAAATGGGGCATCTAGTAATATTACTTCCTTGGTGGCTAGGCAATACCCCTGTATATTAAACAAATAATAATAATTTTTCGTGTTTAATGTGAGGCCATCTGCAACAAAAAACAAACTAAAAATATATAAAACATTTACCAGGGACTACAGTTAAGTCCCCCCCAAAATACAAGTGGGACACAGCCTCCATGAAGGAAGAGCATGGAGATTGAAACCCAGACATGCTTAACGGGGCTATAAGGGCCAAAAAAAAAAAAGAGTGGGGCACAAGGCAGATTGGTTGCTAGGGAGTGCAGCCACAGAGAAGGTACCCAATGAACAAATGAGGGCATTGGGGAGGAACTATGGTAGCTGCAGGCCATTTATTTGCCTATTAATCATGTTACAGCTATCACAGTATATGACAATGGCACCACGAGGGCAGAAGAATTCCAAAGAAGAAGCAGCAGTTGGAAATGGCACAGAGAATGCTTGATACTGTGGATGACACCCAGCAGCGCCATAGCCCAACGAGCGCTGGAGGAAGCAGAAAGGTGGCAGGACACTGCTGGTGAGGGGTGCTAAGAAGTAATCAACAGGGATAGTCCCATGGGACATGGAACCAGCAGGACCAGTTCAGTCCCAACCTGCATATCCACAGACACACATTTTGCCTCCTCAGCCTCCACCCCAACCTGACCCTGTTCCATCACAGCCGCAGGACCCCAATGTGGTGCCTCTGTCCCTGGCTCCACCTCAACTGGCTCCGCCTCAGAACAACTGGGCACCAGACCAGCCAAGACAACCTATACCAGTGTTGCCGCAGGCAGCAGAGAGACCAGGTACAGTAGATGTAGCTTTGGAGGGTATTATAAAGGACTATGCAGAATAGATGATAGGTTCCATGGGAGAGAATGGAATTGGGGAATTTGAAAAGGTGCTGGGTGAAATCAAAAAGTGTAAGTTGAGGGATCAGAGAACAGAGGCAGGAGGAACGGGAAACATGGGGGAGTTTGGGGATGGACATGGGCACACCAGGAATTTAGAATTGGGGATCATGTGCCGTTGGCTACAAAAGGAAAGATTTGGAAGGGCGAGTATGTCAATATATTCACTTTAGTAAGCAAAGATATGGTAAAAAAATATGAAGAAAAGGAAAGCTTTGGAAAGAAGGACATAGCAGAGGCACTAGTTTTACTGAGAAGAGGAGAGGAGGTGTGCAGTCTCAGAGGAAAGACATGGAACGCGTGGTCAGTAGGGTTCACTTACTACACTACCATCATGCAGGAGAAGCAGCCTGAGCTGGTGACGCTGCTTCTGGCCTACTCACTTATAATTCACAGCACCTATAAAATGAGAGGAGGCACCAACTGGATACAATATGATGAGATGTTCTGGCAGGTTGGCCTCGCATGGTGATGTACGATGGGACACAAGGCACTCTGACCTGTGGTTCAAAACCATGACAGTGCTGGGAGGGAGCAGTGAAGAAGGGGCCAGGGGGACAGGGGGCTTACAGAAGTGTTGTTGAGGATATAATAGAGCACAATGTTCTTGACCGAACTGTGATTTGAAACACGCCTGTTGCAAGTGTGCCGGGTTTCACCTGGCCTTCAGATGCAGGTCCTATGGGGAAAAAGGCAGTGGGGCTAGCTTTGGGAGTCAGCTTTTTTGGGCTGGCCAGTCAGGGTTTCAGGGGACATTTTGGGGGCATGGGGGGAAGGGAAGAGGTTTCGGTGGAGGAAGGGGTTTTGGGCAAGTGGGCAGATAATAGGAGTGACAGGATGAATAGAGAAATAAGGTACCAGATGGCAGAGATACCTATTAGGTTAGAGGTTTTACAGTAGTGGGTGAAGGACTACCCGGATCAGGAGGCCGTAAGGATATTGATAGATGTTTTTTCCAGGGGTTTCAGTTTATATTTCCAAGGGCACAGAGAAGGAATGAAGACCAAACATTTGGGATCCATAAAAGACAAGGAAGAGGTGTTAGCTAGAAAGATTAAGTAAGAAATTGAAGCAGGGAGAGTAGAGTGATCTTTTCGGATCCCGCCATTCAACAATTTCAGGGTGTCCCCATTGGGCCTCATCCCCAAAAAACAACCAGGTGAATTTCGAGTGGTTCACCATCTGTCATATCCTGAGGGGGGGATCAGTGAATGATTATATTAGTGAGGAGGTTAGCAGGGTGACCTATTCAACTCTGGGGGAAGCAGTAAGGATGATTATGTCAGTCAAGGGGGTGTGGCTGGCCAAGACTGACATTGATGCAGCCTTTCGGTTGCTCCCGGTTCGGCCCAAGGATTGGGATCTATTTGATTTCTGTATGGATGAGCAGTTTTATTTTGATAAGGCTATGCCCATGGGTTGTTCTGCATTATACAATGGTGTGTGACAATCCTGTAACCTCATTGGCCAAAACATGTCATATGACCGTGGGTAAACCCTCATAACCCATGGCTGAGGAATGGCATTTATAAAAAACAAAATTAAACACATTTTAAATTTATTCTACGCATAGGTCAATTGTATAATTGCAATAGTATACCCAGGGTGTGATGATGGGTGATCCGACGACTTGTGGGAGCAAGTCACCGGCTGCACCTCGACACACCACACAAGGCATGTGTAAATCCCCAATAACCCACACCCTGTTGTACCTTACTGTTTAAGCATGCACAACCTTTGAGACATTCAGCACATGGCTTCAGTGGGTATTTGGAGCTTATTACTGGCATATGGCGGTCACCCACTACCTTGATGATTTCCTCCTGATGGAGGAGGGGAAGAAGGGTATGTACATCATGCTCACACAATTTTGAGATATGTGCAGGCAGTTGGGGATACTGCTAGTGGAAGATAAGACAGAGGGGCTGAGTCAGCACCTAGAATTCTTGGGGATTGAAATAGATGCCAGGGAAGGGTTGTTTTGATTACCTGCATAGAAAGTCCAAAAACTTAAGGGTCTTTTAGATGCCCTGCTGGGGCATAGACAGGCCCCACTTCAATTAGTGCAACAACTCTTAGGACATCTGAATTTCACATGCCGTACAATAGCCCCCGGGAGGGCATTTACACATCATCTGGCCAGGGCAATGAGAGGGGCCACCAGACCCCATCATTGGGTATATATTTCAAAGGGGGTTTGGGAGGACCTGGGAATTTGGGAGGAATTCCTATGGTCATATAATGGGGTTACATTTTGGCAAGAAGAATGCGTCTTCAATACAGGCCTGGCCCTGTATACAGACGCAGCTGGGGGTTTAGTGATTGGAGATTATTTCAAAGGTAATTGGATTTTGAAGCATTGGCCAGAAAAATGGGTACAACGGGGATTGATGTGGGACATCACCTTTTTAGAAATCTTTCCCATATGGGTGGCCTTGGTAATATGGGAGGAGGATTTACGCAACCATAAGGTAACTTTTTGTGCAATAGTAGGGCAGTGATAGATGCCTTGAATAGGAGAGACACCATGTCAGAGATAATTATTAGGGTGATGATGAGACAACTGCTGCTACAAGGGTTGAGGCTGAACATGTCTTTTAGGGCTAAGCACATTGAAGGGTTGTGGAACATGATGGTTGACATCCTCTCCTGTCTCCAGTTGGACAGGTTCCAAGCCATCGCCCCAGGGACAGAAAGCAGAAAACCGGTGGTAGCAGCACACATGTGGGAGATTGGTTGGATGGAGCTGAGGTGCTCTTCGAAACTCTTGGTCAACAAGGATCCTGAGGACATACGAGAGTTCATGGAGAGTTTTCCAGGCTTTCTGAGAGAGTCAATGCATGGAGGTAAGTAGGGCAGTCATGGAAGAGCAGGTAACGAAATTTGTGGTTAGTGGCTGCAGGTGTGAGGAGCCACATGCCACCATGGGAGTCCACCTCTCTGCTGTAGATCTGGTCAGTAACTTTTGAGGTTGGGGGGACCCCAGAAAAAGGCAGTTGGTGAAGAGAGTGATGCAGTGGTGGCTGAGTATGATGTGAAAAAGAACCCGACAGCAGGTGCCCAATTTCTGAAACCCTGCTGGAGAGGCTTATTGCAGCCCTGCTGAGGATATGCCATTCAGGGACTGAAGTGCACCTATTTGTGGTTATATTCACAGTGATGTTTTACAGGGCATTCTTGGTCAGTGAGGTATTGGGCCGGGGAGTCGAAGTTAGAGGGACCTTTTTGGGAAGAGATGCAGTAGAATAGGGATGGGGGCCTAAAACTACAGAGATCTAAGACAAATCAGGCAGGGTGAGGGGTGATTGTCATGCTACGGAGGCATGACAAGGCAGAAATATGCCCGGTCTGGGTGCTGCTGGGGTACGAGGTGGTCAGGCCAATGGAGAGTGGGACCCTGTTTACGCATGGAAATGAAACTGCGGCAACAGGAGCACAGATGGTAGTAGTGCTTAAAAAGGGCCTGGAGTTCCTGGGTAAAAACCTGGGGTAGTTACTCTTCCCATTCATTTAGAATAGGTGCTGCATCAGAAGTGGCAGCCCGTGGAGAGTCCAATGACTAAGTAAAGAGATTGGGGAGATTGGTCTCAGACTGCTACAAAACCTGTGTGTGGAAGTTTCATTGTTGACAATGTTTTCTGTTTTGTTTAAGAAGGCTGCAGGGCCACAGGCAAGAAGCATGCTGCGATGGTGGGGGGAGAATATAAAAAAAAGAGAGAATGTTGCTGGGGGGAGGGGGAGAGATGACTCAGAACTCAATGCCTCATGTTCTCTTCTATTTTGGTCATAGGCCCCGGGGAGCAGCTGCAGGTGTGGATTTGCAACCACTCCTTTATATACCAGGCAGAGCACAGAGCGGCAGTGAAGGCTGAGGGAAGGCCATTTTTTCAGGACTGGGAGCAGCATCAGGTTAAACTAGAAAGGAATCCACAGGGTGCCCTGGGCACAGTTACTCCTGCTGCTACAGGACATGTGGATGACAGGACCAGAGCCGCATTTATTAATCATACATTTGGGAGGCAACAACCTGGGAACCAGACCATAAATGGACATTTTCTTTCAAATTAAAGAGGACATTATGAAAGTAAAAGAATGGTGGCCTGGAGTAGTAGTGGCATGGTCAGAGATAAAGAAACTCAGTGCGTAAGCACTGAGGCAATGGTTACCCCAATGGACATTGGCTGGGAAGCCAAATTTCAAAGAAATGCAAAATCACACATACCCCCATAATGCAAAGCATCATGGGATGTATATGAAAGTCACCACAGAATATTATGCTGGTTCAACTTTAAGCAGAAATGCATGGTGCCGAAAGACCTCTCTTACACAGTTTGCAAATGGTGCCAATAGAAGTCACAGACACGTGTTTCGTCCTACCAGGACTCACCAGTGTACCTCATCTGTATGACACCCCAGTGGAATTAACCAGTTACCCTAAGATGATCTATCTGGGTTATGTTGTGGTGAACCCAATAAAAATAAAAAACAAGTTAAAAGACAAAGAACCTCAGTGCGTAAGCACTGAGGCAATGGTTACCCCAAAGAGCATTGGCTGGGAAGCCAAATTTCAAAGAAATGGTCAGAGATGTTGCTGTGTTGAGTATAGCAGTATGCAAGGGAACATAAGGCTATGAATGATGCAAGGAAGAGAATGAATAGGAGGGTAGGGGCTTTTATTACATCAGTAGGGGGAAGGGTCATCAAACATGGAGGGATAGAGGAGAAATTGCCCAGGTTTATATAGGCCAGATGGGGTACATTTGTCCAACATAGTGGTTGACCTTTGTAACTCTGAGCTGGGGACAGCTATCGAGGACTGGAGGAGAGAGGTGAGCAGCAGGTAAAACATTTTAAAAAAGGGGGTGAAGTCCACCATCCAACATGAGCTGGAGATGGGCTAGTGGGAGAAAAAGGGAAACGAGAGGGGAAGGGCCTGTAGGGGGACAAACCCAGCCTGGGTGAACATCGATGTTGGGAGGATAGGTGCCTCTGGGTGTACATCCAGAGGGCTCCAGAGTAGGGATACAGGTGTAAATCCATACCCAGCAGGAGAGATGGGCACCAGAGAAGAATGACCCCAGGTGTACATCTGAGGGGGAAGATGAAAATATAAGATGGGATTCAAGGATTTAAAAGAAATGAAAAGATTGTCATGATGATATATGATTTGAATGAAACAAAAATGTTGAATGTAAGTACAGGATATTGTTAATAATAAATGTTGGCCTACTGAGCACCCAGCAAATAAGGTGTAGTTTAAATTATTGGGGAAAGGGGATCGGGAGACAAAATTACTTTGACACAAAGGGATTCAGGTTATTCTGAAAGGATAGAATTGACAGGAAAGGAAGCAAATAGCTCTTGTTCTATGGAGAGCGTCACAACAGGGCACAAGGATGCATCAGTGGACTAACAGTGCCATGAAGACTATCTGGATCTAGCTAGGGGCAACTGTGTGCAAAATCAATCAATAAAAAGTCTTTATTTAACCAGGCGATTACCGTTGAGCAAGCTCATTTTCGAGGTAGACCTGGATTTGTTAACAAGGAACAAGGGACAATATACATGGGATGTAACACACATGAAAATAGTAATAATACAAATAAAGTGAGATACAATAATACGGTATATACAAAGTATCAGCAGGTAGCATTGGCAGTAGTATATGTTTGGAACAGAGATACAGCTAGTTTTGGGTAGGACACAATTTTTCATAAAAGTAAGAAATATACATATCAGGTGCACCGAACACAAATAAAACCTAATATAAAAAGATATATAGTGATACGTATGGAGAATTTAAAGCCGGAACCAGGGTGAAAGGAATGTGGAAGGGACAGATATGGAGGTAGAAAAAGGGTAGAGGGAAGAGTCGATTATAGATGTGATTAGTCTTTTAACAGTAGTAATTAGAGTGTGCTTGGACTTATAGGAGTCACTATTTAGGGTAGACAGGCACAGGATTCCTTATTATGGTGTAGATATAGAAATTTAAAAGCTGCTAGGCTGATGGGGTGAGTTAATTTCAAGGTTTTTTGCAGCTTGTTCCACAGCTGAGGGAGCAGAAAGCTGATGGCTGCTCTGCCAATGTGAGATTTTGCTTTGTAAACATAAAGGTAGATATATGAGGTGCTTCTCAGGGCATACTTCCCCAGAGTGCACAAAGGTAAACAGACAGAGATATACTGGGGCAGTTTATTTGAGATAGCTTTGTATGTCCAAACCGCAGCATTTTTTTGCCGTCTGTAAGCAAGGGATGACCATCCCACTGCCTTGTACAATGCACAGTGGTGGGTTGAGTATGGAAGACCCATGATAAATCTTATGGCTCTGTGATAAAGTATATCGAGTTTGGCTAGGGTACCTGCAGGTCCATGACTATATAGAAAGTCTGCATAATCCAATAGGGAAAGAAAGGTAGTTTGAACCAGTTTCAGTATAGCGTCTCTTGTGAGGAGATTATTAATCCTAAAGAATAGACCAAGTCTTTGTCTAAGTTTCTTTGCCAGTTCTTCTAAGTGATCTGTGAAAGTAAATCTATGGTCTAACCAGACCCCCAGGTGATTGAACTTTGCTACGTAGTTCAACTGCTCACCTAGAATAGTCACCTGGGGTGTGCTGAATGACTGAAGTGCTTGATGTCAAATAGGTTGGGGCAACTAGGAGGACAACCAAGTCAGAGGCAATCAGGGAGTAATGCCTAGAAAAATTATTATTCTACCAGTGGAATTGTGGCAGAATTATCATTTTCTGTTCCATTAAATTTTAAGAAAGGTCTGTGAAATTTTAAGAAAGTTTTAAAAATGTTTATGAGGTTTTGCAAAGACTAATCTGTGGCACTTCAAGTATATGTTTACAGTTACTTGATGGAATCTCTCCAGTTTTGAAGGGCAGGATTTTCAAAAGTATCCATCCAAGATTCATCTGCCACTATTTTCAAAAAGAAAATACTGTATGTCAAAACCTGCTAAGCCATCTATTAGATGGCCTAACAGTGTTCAAAATTTGCATTCAAAACCAGACATGTGCATCCAAACTGTATGCAACTTGGAACTGTGGCCGTTTTCTATTGCAAATTGTGACTTTTTTGTTATAATTGGATGCAACTTTGGAAAATGACAGCAGGGTTGCCTGAATGCAAGTGGCTGGACACAGGCACTGCATTAGAGCTGGGCGAAAGTTAGCAAATTCTGAATTTGTGGAATTTTCATGAAATGACCATTAGGCTTCTGAAGAAGAACTGGTTGGTCCAAAAGCTAGTGCACTTTGTTCTTGTTGTTACATCTATTTTGGTCCATTAAAAGGTATCAAATCATTTGCTTCTGGATCTGTTCTTGCAAGGACCAATACGGCAAATACTAAATCTAGATTTCATGAAATATTGTGAAATTTCATGAATATTTTGGGAATTTTCCAACATAATTTCATTGGTTATAACTCGGTCTGCTTTGCACCTAGAGATCTGATATTTGTCAAGAATATTGTCTGTTATGGGCCCTAAACATGTGACAAGTTTAAAAGATTTGGATGAAGGGTATGTAAGTTATATGGGCTCCAATTCTGGCCATTTAATATTTATGTGAAAATGTCTGAAAATACAGTATTTCTGTGCTTACAACTTAGCCACCTTTGGAGCTAAATAATTGAAAACTTATATGAATACTGAACAATTCCCACTGGCAAGACTTCTACTTGGCCACAACTATCACCGACACCCTTGAAATATGTCAAGACGTAGTCCTCAGAGCCATTAATCGGCATGCACCGATGGTCAAAGCACACACCAGGAAATTGTCCTGCCCATGGTTTACCCCTCAATTAAAATCCCTGCTGAACCAAAGGGATGCCTTATGGAAAAAAGTGAAAAAATACAAACTCATTGCTGATTGGACCACCTTCAGGGCCGCAAGAAACCTTTGCACTTAATTTATTCGCACTGCTAAAGCTAGCTTCTGTAAAGATAAACTAACATCTGTCTTTAATTGCTCAGCCAATTTCTGGAGTACTTTAAAGGAGGTTGAAGGTTTTCATCAGGCTAACTCCCTCCTGGCAAAAGTCTCCTTTGGTGGTTCTTTCACCTCCGAAAAGCATACCATATTAGACCTCATTAATAACCATTTTGCCACTGCTGGCTTGGCCTTTGACTCCTGCCCTGCAAATAGCTTATGGACACAGCTGAATACCTCCAGCCCAGTCAGTACTAGTTCTGCCTCTCCTTCCCAGAATCCTCCTTTCTCCTTTCTTATTTGGCATGGTCACATTGAAACAAGTAGAAGACCTCCTCCTGGGGCTCAACTCCAGGAAGAGTTCTGGCACTGACCTTATTGACCCTTACTATCTAAAAATAGACCACCATATTCTGACTGCTTCTATCAATCATCTCTTCAATATGTCCCACTCTTAGGGTATCCTCCCACAGGTATGGAAAACAGCCCATGTTATTCCTCTCTTCAAATTCGGTGACCAGTGTGACTTAAACAATTACAGACCTATACCCCTTCTTCCAACCCTATCCAAGCTCCTGGAAAAAATTGTCAGTGCTCAGCTCAGGAATCATTGGGATACATTCAGTCTTCTGAACCCTATACAGTCTTGTTTTAGGCCAAATCATAGTATGGTCTCTGCTTTTGCCAAAGTCTCCAATGACTGGTTAAGGTCTCTGGATACTAAGAATTACACATATGCCTTATTTCTTGATCTCAGCAAGGCCTTTGATACAGTGGACCACGATCTGTTACTGCTCTCCCTGCAAAGCATTGGTTTGTACTTACAAGCCTTGAAATGGTTTTCATGCTATCTTACTGGCCGGCAACAGCAAGTTAAAGCTGGTGTGGAACTCTCCCCTTTGAAACCTCTCTTGAGAGGTGTGCTCCAAGGGTCCATACTGGGCCCATTGTTGTTTGCAGTTTACATCAATAACATTAACACTGGGATTGATTCAGGTAATATCCATCTTTTTGCAGACAACACAGTTCTCTATATCAACAGACCCATGCCTGAGCTTGCCAGTAAAGACCTACAATTCGACTTTAACCTTCTACAGCAACATTTTCTACATTTAATGCTCTTGCTAAATGCAAAAAAAAAACAAAGGCCATGCTCCTTTCTCCTTCATCTAAGTCACCCAGTCCCTGTTTTGCACCCCAAATCACCACCCTCCGGGGGAAAGCCTCAAGTTTGTACCTAAATTCAAATATCTGGCCTTCTGGATTGACCACAAGATGTCCTTCATTGACCATATTGAAGAACTTGTTAATAAACTTAAGCAAAGGCTGGGGCTGTTCTTCCGCATCAGGCACCTCCTTGCTTACGAAGCAAAAATTCAACTGGTTCAGTCCACCTTTCTTCTACTTCTTGATTACACAGACCTCCTCTATGGACAAGGCCCTAGTACTGCTCTATCTAAGCTTGACACTGTCTATCACAAAGTGTTAAGATTTATTACTGATGCCCCCTCTTCCGCCCATCACTGCTTTTTATACTCTAAACTAGGATGGCTATCGCTTAAGCTCAGAAGGCAAAAAAATGCAGTAACCTGGACTTATTGAGCTATAATTAACAAACTGCCCCAGTACATTTCAGAATGTCTGCCTGCCTCTATGGCAAGTAATTATCCACTGAAGAGCCTCTCCCTTATCACCCTATCTGTCCCCAGGATCAGAACACACCTGGGCAAGGCTTCTATAAGTCATGCTCTGCCTGCTGTCTGGAACAGCATCCAAAAAACTTTGAAACTAGCTATCCCGGTCAAACTATCCATTTTTAAAACTCTGCTGGCTCATTCCTTTAAGGAGCTGAGCAGTTGCTCTCGGCATTGACCGCCTTCCCTTCCATTGGTCCCTTTTTCCTTTGCTTCCCTTGCTGACCTTCTACTCTCCTGCTCTATCCCCTTTCCTTGCCTTAACCTTTCTGGTAGTTCCATGTATATTTCATGTATATATTGTATATAAGTATATATTATCTCCTTTGTAATGCTGATGCTACCATATACTCTCGTTGCCTTGTAATTCTTAGTCGTAAGAATTGTCTGTAATGTCCTAGGTATTATATGTTACTATTGGTACTATTGGTGGACATTGAAGCCATCACAGAAACATGGGCCACCCAATACAACGACTGGGACCTGTCTGTACCAGGGTACAGGTTATTTTGTATGGACAGGGTGATTGGGAAAGGAGGGGGGTGGCACTATATGTGAAGGAAGGACTGAAGTGTGTAAGGGAGGAAGGGAAGGAGGGTAGTAAGGAGTCACTTTGGATGCAAATCCAGAATTCCAAGAATAGGATTCTCAGAATGGGAGTGGTGTACAGGCCACCCTCACAGACGGAGGAGTTAGACAGTGAACTAGCGGGACAGATCAGGAGGACCTGCGAGAAGGGTAGTGTGGTGATTGTGGGGGACTTCAACATGCCAGGAGTGGACTGGAGTACCCCAGCAACTAGGAATAGAAGGGAGCAGGTACTGCTGGATGCCGTCCAGGATAGCTTCCTGCTGCAAATGGTCAGTGAACCAACTAGGTCATCTTTCAAAAAAAGAGGTGTGCAAGAACAAGAGGGCACAATTTGAAGATAGAGGGGGGGGCAGCTCAGAGGTAATTTAAGGAAGTATTTTTTCACAGAGAGGGTTGTGGATGCATGGAATGGCCTTCCGGAGGAGGTTGTGGAGTCAAAATCAGTGGTGGAATTCAAGCATGCATGGGATAGTCATAAGGCAATTCTTGGGGGTGGGGGTAGAAAGAAGTAGGCTGCTGGTTAACTAGGATCTGCAGCTTATCCAGTAGGTAGGGAAATGGGCAGACTGGGTGGGCCAAGCGGTCCTTATCTGCCGTCAAATTCTATGTTTCTATGCCCTTGACCTTGTGCCGGCAAATGGGGACTTTGTGTGAGAACTTATGGTGGAAGAACTGCTGTCAGAGAGTGACCACCACTCAGTATGGCTCACATTGGATAAGGGCAAGGAAGGAGTGGAATCCCGCACAAGAGTGCTGGACTTCAGGAGGGCTGACTTTGGAAGGATGGGGGACGTGGTAAAAGGGTACCTGGCCAGAATTCAACCTAGTATGGGCACTAACCAGAGGTGGGAGCTCATAAAGCTGGAGATAGTGTGGAGGGAACCAAAACCTGCAACAAGGCCCAGAGCAAGAAGGCTAGGGCTAAGAAACCAAGCTGGTTGACCAAGGAGGTCATGGAAAAGGTAAAGAGGAAAACAGCTGCCTTTAGGAGGTACAAGAAAACGGGAAGGGGGAGGACAGGGAGGAGTACCTGACAGAATCAAAGGAGTTGACACGGGCAGTAAGGGGAGCCAAGGCATCTAAGAAGCTCAGGCTGGCACAAGGCATTAAGAAGTGGGAGAAGGACTTCTTTAGGTACATCAGGGAGAAAAAGAGCTGTAAGGACCACATAGTAAGGATTAGGAAGGATGGGGGTTGGGTGGAAGCAGGGTGTGATAAGGCAGAAGCACTAAATGATTACTTCTGCTCGGTATTTACTAAGGAGAAGAGGGGGATGATACCCAAGGGGGAGGAACGGCTGAAATGGGGGGGGTGACAGATGAGGAAATCATGGAGGGCAGAGTTTGAGAGGGTTTGAAGGCACTGAGGGTGGACAAGGTACCAGGCCCAGATGGCATCCACCCCAGGGTACTGAAGGAGCTGGCAGAGGTCCTTGCAGGACCTTTGGCAGACCTATTCAATGACTCACTACACTCAAGGTGTGTACCTCAGGACTGGAGGATGGCTCATGTGGTGCCCCTCCACAAGAGTAGCCCCAAGGATGAACTGGGGAATTACAGACCAGTGAGCCTCATATCCATCGTGGGTAAGCTGATGGAGACTATCCTGAAAGAGAGGCTGGTGGCCCTCCTAGAGGCCAAAGGATTACTGGAAAGCAGACACATTGGCTTCATATTTGGCAGATCCTGCCAAACCAACCTGGTGGAGTTCTATGACTGGGTAACTAGGCAACTGGACAGGGACCATGCAGTGGATGTCCTGTATCTGGACTTCAGTAAGACATTCGACTCAGTGCCACATGGGAGGCTGGGAAGTAAGTTAGAAGGCACAGGGGCAGGTGCAAAGCCGGTGAGATTGGTAGGGAACTGGTTTTAGGGAAGGCAACAGAGGATGGTGGTGGATGGGGAGCTCTCACACCCAAGGGTAGTGATGAGTGATGTTCCAAAGGGCTCGGTGTTGGGACCAGTGTTGTTTGGGATAATCATTGCAGGCATATCATTGGACATCAAGAGCAAGATCAGTCTGTTTGCTGATGATACCAAGATGGGAGCGGTGGTGGACAACCTAGGGGGGTAGCAGGGGTTGCAGGGTGATCTGGCAAAGCTTGAAACCTGGTCAGACTCCTGGCAACTGGGGTTTAATGCCAAAAAGTGCAAGGTGCTGCATTTTGGGGTGAAGAACCCAAGAAGGAGTTACCAGCTGGGGGGAGAGCAGCTAGCCCAGACAGAGGAGGAGAAGGATCTGGGGGTGCTCATTACAGGGTCAATCAACAACTTGGCACAATATAGGAAGGCAGCTGCAAAGGCCAACAAAATGCTGGGTTGCATTGCAAGGGGTATATCCTTGAAGAGGGAGGAGATTCTGCCACTGTATAGGTCATTAGTTAGACTGCACCTGGAGTACTGCTTGCAGTACTGCTGCCCGTATCTGAAGAGGGACATTGAGTTACTGGAGGGGTTGCAGCGCAGGGCGGCAAAGATGATCAAGGTGCTGGGGGACTTATCATACGAGAGTAGGCTGAGGGAGTTGAACATGTACTCGCTGGAGGAGAGGAGGGACAGGGGGACATGATCGAAACCTTTAAGAACATGAAAGGAATAAACAAGACAAGTACAGAGGGGCTGTTCAAAGTAAGGGAAGGGAGGGGAGGGACACCAGGGGCCATGTTATGAGACTTAAAATTCAGCAGTTTGTGTAATTTGAAATTAACTTAATTTCTGAACATTTGGAGGCTTATAACTTAGTCAGCTTTAAATCTAGAGATCTTAAACTTGGCACACATATTTATGGGCAATGGTAAAGTCACCATACCAAATTTGATGCAATCTAGATAAACAGTTGTAGTTTATGTAGTTGTTAACTATAATTTTAAAATTTCCAAACTTCTGGAGGCGTATAACTCAGTAATTTTTAAAGACAGAGATCTGAAACTTAGCATACATTTGTATGGGCATTGGCAAAGTCACCATATCACATGTGGTGCAATGTGGACAAAGACTTTTTAAATTGGAGGTAAATAACCAAAATCACAATTTCAGCAACATTTTGTGAAATTGTCACCGAAATTTCTTAAAATTTTACAGAAACAAAATCAGCATTTCACCAGAATTCCACTGCCATAAAATAAATTTTGCCCAGCCCTACACAGCATACATTTGCATCTGCACCCAACCCTTTCGAAACTCTCCCTAGAAATGTTTCGAACCAACACTCCGTATGCATATTAACTGTCAGATAAAAATCTGAATGAGCAGCAGAGTTATACGCATCCAGATTTTGGGGAATATTTCACAAATATCGTGAATAAGTAGGTTGTGAAATTATGAGCATGTGTAATGCAGAAACAACTCAACCAAGTGTTACCATATTTAGCAGTTTCTCAGAACCTTCCAAAGCCATTGTGCATGCAGATTGTCAGGCATTTAGATCCAAATGTGGCCGAATTATAGGCTGCAAGATATGTTGGACTTTTTGTTTTACAAAATTTCACAAAGAAAAAAACTGCCAGATTTTAAGTCCATGTAAATCCAAAACCAGATATCCAAATGTTTAGAGATTTAGCAGGTCCTCTAAGAATCAGTTATTAGACAAGCATGGCAATTGTCAAGTCTCTGAAAGGGTGACAGATATGTTAACCAATTAACAATGATGGTAAAAGTTCCTGTAATTTCACAGTAAAATAAAACTGCCAGATTGTAAACCCCTTTAAGTTCAACACTATGGCCCAGATATTCAAAGTTTTGCACGGTGTGCAAACTGTTTGTACAGGGTTATCGTGGGATTAGCATGGGTCTGCAATATTTAAAAGGCCAACTAGCGTGCACAAACTGCATTAGCACCAGGCAAACCATAATACATTCAAAGGGCAAACTGAACATGAATACAGGCGCTATGAGATATTCAGCGACTAGCTCTGTGCTAAGTTGTTTAGCGCGACTTAGCATGACCCTTTGCACAGTACAATTTACCAACCAGGAAAAGCTGGTCTTAACCCTGGGCAAACAGCTTTGCATGACATTGTGACCTTGTGCAGCTTTAGCATGGCTTTAGTACAGCCTTGCATGACCCTAACATATGATTATGACAAAGAGAAACAGCTAGACTTGGAGGAAACATGCTGCTCACTGATGGCACCACAATGATGCCAATAGCTGCCACCAGTCCCAGCCATGCCAGGCAGTATGTGGTGACTCAGCCCCCAGGGGTCACCATGGTAGTGTGGACATGCAGCACACACCTGCAGACCATACGTCTGTGGTGACCAACAGATGCCAGCACACACATGCAACACCTTGGGCATGGTCACTGGTGACGGGAGGGTGCATGGGTGGCCAGGCCTCACCACAGACCAGGCGTGGCCACACGGCTGGGACACATCACGCACTGCACATGGGCCAGTATTGGGAATACCCAAACACCTTTGTGCCTGTCAGAACATAAGTGCCTCCCCACCACATACCGCACAACTGTACAAATGCCACAGCACACACAGCTGGCCATGTATATGTCACTGTGAGCATCGCATGCCAGAGGTGCAGCATCTGTGGATCACACAACAGCATAACAGTACTGTCCACTGTCAATACTCACCTGCACAATGGGTCTGTCACTGTGTACAGTGCAGTGGTCATCACTGCCCCACATACCATAGGCTTTGCCGTGTCCCTCACACTACTGGCCCCCCCGCCACTGTAGTGTCTGCTGTGCACTGTAGCATGCCCTACAGTGTGACAGTTGCATGCAGCACCACTACCACCTGTGCCTATTCTGTGTTGTCTCCTGAGGTACACAATGCTATGCTGTACTGCATACATGTAGTCTGCAGCTACCATCATGCACTGGCTGACTGACCTACAGGTGGAGCTGTGGCCAGACCTGGATAGCCCCTGTACTTCCAGACTGACCTACAGGTGGAGCTGTGGGACTCTGCAGTAACGCTGGGCAAACTGCTTGCAAATCAGGGCATAATGGGATGCTAATCTGGATGTTTGCCCACAGACTACCTAAGTAGACTCATTTGCATGTCACTTTTGAATATGGCAAAGTTTAGCACCGGGCAAATGTGTTTGCACTGGGCAAACAGCTTACCTCTGTGCTAAAGCCATGCAAACATGTTAGCGTGGCACTTATGGTTCGGAGAATATTATACAGTTTTGTACACTGTACTTTCACATGTGCTGCTGCCTGCAGCTGTACTGGGTCCATGCATTTACTGACACATACATTGGCCACATGGTTCACCTCTACCTACCTGCACTTCACTGTGCACTGTGTTGCTGTTGTGGTTTGCACTTCCTGGTTGCTATATTCAGAGCTGCCCTATTCTGGACTACATTTGCCCTTCACTCCCAGCCCAGTTTGCCTGGCCTCATTCCCATGTTATATTCAGAAGCTGTTTGCCCCAGGCTATTCCTTTTGAATATAGCTTGCTTTTTTCTCCGGGCTAGGTTTGCCCACTGGGCAGTGCTAATTTAGCCCCAGGGCAAAGTTTTGAATATCTGGCCCTAAGTATGTAAAAGCATGCATGCAATGTGGCAGGGGCATAGATCTTTTCTGCAGGGATGTGCAGGCCACATAGCACATCTTTATCTTAAAGAATGACAGTGTCTAAAACAGCTGGAGATACTGGTAACATTTTGTTAAATTTCACAAGATATAAACATTCAGTGGAATTGTTTCACCAAATTTTTAACATAGGCATTTTGTGACCTCTGCTCATGAACACTGTTACTATGATTTTCTTAATCTGTCCAAAACATTAATTTCCCACAACGACTGTGCCATTGTGCGCCAGATGTGCAAATGCATATTTTGGGCAGGATATGAAAAATGACAGCTCTACTGTTCATAAGGAGGTGTGGCAAACTGCCAATGCTGAAAATCTGGAAGGAAAATATTACAAATTTGAGAAGTTACAAGGGTGGGTGGAAACTGCACAACACACGCTTGTAACAGTCATTTTATGGACTTTTGTCACCAAATTTTCAACATAGGCATTTTAGGACCTCTGCTCATGAACAATGTCACTGTGATTTTCTTAATCTGTCCCAAACACTGATTTCCCACAAGTGATTGTGCTATTCTGTGCTGGGAGTGCGAACACACATTTCAGCCAGGATGCAAACAATGGCAGCTGTACTGTTTATAAGGAGGTGTGGAAAAATGCCAATGTTGAAAACCTGGAGTGAAAATATTACAGATTTGTGAAGTTATGAGCATGCATAGAAACTGCACAATGCACACTCATAATGCAGTCATTTTTTTGAATTCTTTCACCAAATTTGCAGCATAGGCTATTTGCGAGCCCACCTCATGAACTGCGACACTGTCATTTTGTTAATCAGTCTGGAAAGGTGATTCCACACAGTGACCGCAAAATCACCTTTCAGGACCGAATAACGAGATGACAGTGACTGAATTAATGAGGTGGGGTCCCAAGAACCCCATGTTGAAAATTTGGTGCCAAAATTCAAAAAAATGGCTGGACATGCACCAAAGTTGAAAAAAAAAACATTTATGCAATTATACAGCTTACCGGCATTTCTTCAGTTCGCGGTCGGCTTTGAAGAGTGCAGATGTGTTCCTGGTCCACCGAAGATCATCGCGCCGGGCTCCGGAGGTAACTATGGAGTGAGAGAGATGTGGGGAGGTACAGCATGCAGTGAGTGGGCGCAGGTTGGGGGAGGGAGCATGGGGCTCAACAAGAGACTGTTTTCTTTTTTTATAGGATTTAAAATTAAACAAAGACATCGCGGGACACTTTTGGCATGCTGGTGTTGGCTCCCAGTGTGCCACCTGGATGAGTGTTTGTTGGGGAGGTAGGTACTGGAGCCGGTGGGGATTGGGCACCCCATTGGCCATACAATGTGGTGGGGGGAGTGTGAGCGCATGAGCCAAGGGGGATTGGGCACCCCCTCGGTACATAACAAATGGGATGGGAGGCGTATCATGCCAACGGGGATTGGGCTACCCCATCAGCAAATAAACTGGGGATGGAGACATGCTGACTGGGGGATTGGAACCCCCAAGTCGGCTTTCATCGGGACTCTGAGGTGGGTGGCGTGAGTCACCACTCGCCGCCATGTTAAAAGAAATTTTACACCATGTAAGGGACTGCCCTGCAATGATGGGTCACTCCCTCATTGCAGCGGTGGATTCCTTTCAAGGTGGTGGCACACTGGCTGAACTAGTGTCAGCAGCAGCATGCCACTGCATTGGGGAAAGCAGGCCAATCCTCAAAAGGCACTGGGGGCATTGGCCCCCACAGTGCCCCAGCTCCAATACCCCACTTCTCTCCTAAGCTGTGATGAAATGTTTCTTGCACAAGCAAACATGAAAAGGAAAGGTTTCAGCAGCCGCTTCAACCCAGCTGTGGACCATGCTAAAACACGACCAGATGGTGACTAAACAGCAATGTATTTCTATTTTATATAATAGCTGTGGCAAAAAATCACTCCCCAGCAATTATATAAGATAAAACATGGGGTGGTGTGTAAAACTCAAATTTTACACAATCCTCTGTGTTGCATGCTTAGATAAACCCCTCAAGCTTCGCTCTCAGGGTTTATGTAGCACAGCACCTTGGGTCTGTGTAAAATCTTGCTAAACACACCACGCCAAGTATTATTCTATATGTCCTAAACAGAAGAGTGTGACTTCATCAGTGGTTAAAGCAAGAGGAACAAAAGGACAAAGACCCCATTTTCATGAAAATGTCCTCAATAATAATGAATAAGAGGAGATAATCATCGAGCATGAATGAAATATACAGTAAACGAATTGTGTCTGAATATCATATTTAAAACAAAAAGTTTTCCTGTTTCTTTTAATAATCACTTTAAAAGTATGTGGGGGAATGGCGGAGGGATGGGACTGATTGGAAATGAGCAGAAGGATGGCCAAGAGACTCGCTCTGGCCACCTGGAAAGGAGACTGAGGGCTTTATTTTTTTTCACTCTGGCCATCCCATTGGCATTGTGACATGGGTGACCCAGGTTTGGGAGTGAGCTCTGTCTGAAGGAGGGCAGGTGGTGAATGTGGCATTGAGTATACCAGAGTATGATCACCTTTTCCAGGTAGGGAGATCATTGTCCTCAGTCCACCATACCATTGCAGCCTGGGCTACCTCAGGTGGGACAGCAACGTGTACTCAGCACAGTGGGGAAGTATTGAGGTTTGCTCCTGTACATGCCATTGCATGAGTCTTGGGAGCATGCTGCACTTCTGGTCTAGGAAGGGAGAACAGTCAGAAAATACCTGCAGTGGCAAGATGGCTCCTGTCCTCCATCATCCCAGCCCTTCCAACTGGACACCTGCTTCCATGCTAGATCTAGTCACTCAGGGGTTTTATCCACTCAAATGGAACTAAAATGGATGAATGACATGGACGCAGGGTAAGCCCAAGGTAGGCACAGTAGGAGCATTAATATTAAAGGAAATAGGAAATGATGTTTATTTAGTTACATGCCCTTCCATCTTCCTTTTCATGCAAGTTATGCATTCAGATTTGTTTCGACCATTTTTTTATAAATATTCTGGCTTTGGTGTGCCCTCAGATTTACATAGAGTTCCACTCTCCTCATCTGCTACTGCTCTTTCTTTTCACATTTCTAAGACGGTCTATGACATCAATAATACCAGTCAAAGTTATTCACCTGAATGTCCTGGAATGGTGTTACTGATGTCACAGAATGTTCAGGCAGTATGAAAAGAGAGAGCAGCAACTGCCAATGAGGGAGTGATTCTGGGTACTTATAAAGGCAAGAAAATTAGATTATTAATTTAACACAAAAGGTCAAAAACATATCAGAATATTGGATAGACACATAAAGGGCAATGAGAGTGCATCTGGAGGTGTAAAAAAAACATTTCCTATCACTAAGTCAAATAACGGTTTGCATTTTTAGTCACCTCAAATTCTTTGAAATAAATACCACTCCCCAATAGGGAAAAATCAGAAATTTGCAGTAACATTTTAGGCAGGTATAGCAACTGAGAAGCATTAATATATTGTTGAGTCCTTGTATTACACAAATCATCTTCAGTTGTATCTAAAGATTTTAAAAGAATGGCATGGGGTGTTAATGATTAGTAACTCAATAAGTTTTCCCTGTTAGTAGAGTATAATGATCATATTTAAGGTACAACTACTAAGTCCATGTCATCAAAGCTTGATGCAGTTTGAAATATTTTTTTTTTGCTAGTGCAGCTCCCATGTTATTGAGGAGCTCTGAAACAGATCTTACTAAACTTCTCCTTTACATCACGAAGAAAACCCCTACATGAAGTCACAGCAACAGAAATGAAAAATGATAAGTCTTTATCTTCATCTGACTCTGCAACACCATCTTAAAAACAGGTCCAGCTGATCTACATTTCTTCACTGCTGACTCAGGCCTGGGGACCACTGCAAGAACTGAGATATCAGCTGCAATTACTCATTCTACAATGGAGCCTGGAAACATGGAACTGAAATGAACTAACCCAATGCTGCTTCTCCCTCAGCGTACGGAACAGCTGAAATGACGCTGAAATCTTTGCCAGGCAAAGGGACCATGAAAGTCTCTCAGGTACTTTCTCAAAATCAATAGAGAGTTTGGTTGAACCGGTTTAGGCATTAAACCCAACAGCTGACATGAAGAATTTTGAAGAGCTAAACGTTGCTATAAATGTCCCTCGTGGAGAGCTTTGATTATAAAATGTATGGTTTTATTCTAAGAACAGAGCTGCTGGAGTAAAGGTTTGAGGAAAGTGACAAAATAATTATTGATGAATGAACTTGAATCCTTGAAAGGGGTGCAGATCAAAATCCAAAATGAGGTAACTGACATTAAAACAAAAGCCTTAAAGGGACACTGTCAATCCTCTTTAGGCCTCAAACTGTCCCTAGTTTAAAATACACATTTTATGATTGGTCACATTCTGTAGAATGTGTTGATGTAGCTGGTAGTTTCATTCAGACCCCTTGTTTCATTTAAAAAGTGAAAAATATACTGCCCATCATACTGGTGTTACCACACCAAAATGTATTTGTTTATATTCCTTAATCAGTTCCCACTGCATCTTTCCTGGACTTGGGAACACTTCCAATATAACCTAGCCACTCAAGATGCAGTGGGAGTAGAGGAGGCTAGTGTATCATGAGTGGCTGCTCTGTTTGGGGGTGTTTCTAATGTCCAAAGTGTGTAATTAAAGTAGAGCAAGGATTTGAAACAAAACAAAGTTGAGTATAATTACACCATAACCATGAATTTTATTTCTGCCATGAAATGAGGCAAATTAAACCCCCAACAACACTAATTAATTTTAGAGATAGCAAGCAATCAAAAAATGTGAGCTTTCAACTAGATGCAAAAAGGGTTGACAGTGGCCCTTTAACCACAGATGCACTAGCCTCAATCAATGTCCAGAACATCATATAGTTAAACAGATACCCTGAGCAGCTGTAAAATTCTAGCCAGCATAGAAATTTAACAACAGTTGGTCTTTCAATTAAAATGAACTTGGACTTTGACAGTCTGTGAGATTTAAAGCAGCAGTGCAACAAAATTAGGCAACATTTGTGACCCTACTTTTTTCACTATAAAAATTCTAGGCACCTTCCAGCATTTTTTTAGTTGTAAAGTTGCCCAGTTCCATCAAAATCTGAAAATTTTATAAATATTTTGATTTAGATTTTTCTCAAGGAAGCAGATGGCTGCCACATTTGGTTATACATACCATTATCAACTTAATAAGGGTTAGGGTTGAGAAAATTAAAAAAAAACTAATTTTGTGCAGCATAGACAGTACCAAGAATAGTACATTTGACAGGTATACTAATAGTTTTGTTAACTGCAGTGAAACTAGCTCTTTTTTTGGAAAAAAATTTTTTGTTGCACTCCTGCTTTATTAAAGGCCAACTTTGTGGATGTTCTACAGCTCCCAGAGTGGAATCCGCCTTTTATCACTCAAGCTTTTTGGCTTCCTATTAAAATCATGGGGAAAAAATTACATCTGCACTGAAATCTCTCTTGTCTGAAGAGGACAATGCAAACACACAAATCTTAAAATAATTAAAGCCACTATTGTTATCTTCTTTGCTTTTCAAATAGACAGGGAGATAGTCATCAAATCTCTCTGAGCACATGGTGCACTCTTCTTTAAAACACAGCAATATCAAACTTTTCTGGAGATCACCAATCTTTCAATAAAGAAGACATTTTGTCTTACAGAGATGATCTGATAGAACTACAGCAGGCACAAGTTGTTATTTTCTTACAGATCTGCAAAGTATGCTTTATTTGCCCCAAGAAGATTTTCCTTTTTCTTCAAAGAAAACAAAACAAAAGGATGCACAGGAAGAATCCTGCAGGAGGATAGAAGAAATCTAAACTGACCAAATGGACACTGATTTAGCTGAATTATGATTGCAAGAAAGAAATAAATTATTTATTTATTTATTTGAATATTGATGACCGGGTGGGTCCACTGAGACAGACATGTTCCATTTTGAGGGGGCGACCTGGGGAATGAAGACATTCCATGAGTAGATGCACACATAGGTGATATGAGACACATATATACAATATCTGAACAAATTGTGTTAACAAAACAAATATAAATAGTATATAGGTATGATAGTAAGTCAATGAAGCACTGTTTACAGCAGTAGAATGATAGACTCCCTTCCTGATCTTTCACAGCCCAACAGTGGATAATCCTTTGCAGGCTCAGAGACCCCAAAGCAGGAGTTAGGATTAACAAACTGAGTATCAATTTCAGCATATACAGTCAAGTAATAAAACAATGTACATATGTATAGGTTATTAAATGGAGAGAAGGTGTGGTCGGGGGGGGGAGTTAGGATGAGCCAAGGGTGAAGGTGGAGGGAGGGGCATGAACACAGGAAGACAGGGGGTATTAGGTATTCTTGATCCTCTGAATTTCTGAGGGCAGGATACTAGATGACTCATTTGAATTAACTGAACGTGTATATTACCTTACTTTTCCATACTTCCTTTGCCAGTTGTCTGAGGATACAGAATTTGTATCTCGTCTGAACTGAAACTTATATTTTACTACGGCAGATATCACCCATGATACCTATGCTGTTACATTCTTTCCTCATACTTTTAGATATTAATAACCTATTAAGAGTTTTGAGATATACTTACTGACTACATTCTCCATGTTCCTGATAAAACTAGTTTTGCTATGACATTTGATTTTGATTCCTATTTATATTTGTTCTTACTGTTGTGCATTATTTCCTGAATTTGTTTTTCGAATATAAATAATTTGAAAAATCATTATGTATAAAAGAAGGTTTGCACTTTATGCTGACATAGGAACACATCAGAGTGTATGATGTAACATTATAAACATCAGAATTCCATGACTGCACAGTGCTGTAATGCATGCTTTACAACTGCCAATCATCTGTTATCTATGTGAGGAGTTTGCTACTATGCATAGGCATCTTAGCCCATCAGGCTCATACAGCAATTAACAGAAAAACAGCATTTCAAACCATTCCACAAACTTAAACATCAGCAATCTACAGGTTATGAATGTTTATATGTAAAAAGTGTGTTGTCTACCTTTACGTGCTATTGCAGGTAATTATTATTTAATAATGTAAAAACGTTGATTTTTCCCCCACTGTTAGGTTAACAAAAATATTGATGTTAATTAAATAATATTTAACATTTACTTTGGTTAAAAATAGTTCCATTATACACTTTAAAAAAATGGTACAGGAAAAAAGCACAACAAGTCTTTGTTTCCATGTTGGGAATCTGATAATATTAAACCAACAGAACTTCACAGTTGTGGTCTGTGATGTCATGAGGATGTCTCAGTAGAATCATAGTCTCCTTGTTTATGTTTCTTCACCCATTATTCTATATACTATGCACTGTTGCACACCTTAAACTAGCTAAACCCTTTGCAGATGTTGATTGCACGTCAGCCAGTTTTTTTGTATTGCAGTATATTTGGAAAATCACTGCAGTATCTGACAAACCTTCCCAGCAGCCTAACACCAGGCTATCACAGCAGTTCCCAGGATGACATCACTTTTACTGTCAATAAAGCCCCATCTAATATTGGCAAATTAACTTTTTTACTATCTGGCACTTCACACATGGAATGTGTTACCTAATTTAGCTACTTGTCCAAAAAACTGACAGATTCAAAAGAACATTTCTTTACCTCCCTGCAGGAGTATGCCATTGCCTTTAGCTACCATTATTGTACTTATATTCTGATGCTGTCACAGGCAAAGCCTGCAATAGCTAGAAAGATTAGAGGGTACTTAAGATGGTGGAAATGTTCACAGTGCGATTAAAGGTATAAGATGAATGCAAAATTGGGTTGCAACTGTACAGTTCCTAATGAAATACAGTGTAGTATAGGCTACCCTAATGTTGAGCTGCCATTGAGGCAACCTGGGTTCAACAGCAGACTCAAGATCACCAGGTCAGGAGGCAGACCATGCGGTAGACAGCTGCTGAGAGGCAGTACGCCTTGACAGGGAAGGGGTGGCAATGAGTTCTAGTGCCACACCAAACCCTATTGTCAGGCTTGGGTGGTGACTCCTTCCCCAGTGGCAGGCTGTGCATGCATGACACTGACTGAGGCACTGCTCATACAATGGAGAGAAGGGTGGATGCGGGAGAAAAACATGAGGGAGAAACAATTACTTGGCTGCTGTCTCTATGATGGCTTCAGCCTGAGCAGGGTATATCTCTATCCTTGGGCTACATCCTTGAACCATGACAGTGGGGCAGGGGATAAAAATCTATATAAAAATGATTTAGTATTACCAAACATTAGAAAACATAAAAAGAAATTAAGTTGTCTAATGTTCTCATATTAACACATATAATTATTATAGTAATATAATAATTTATAAAATATATCAGGAACTAGCTTAATTATCAAATGACAAAAAGGTATACAGTCTCAATACTACATTTAAAAAGCAATAAATATGTATCAATATGTTTTTTAGCAACATATAATATTGAGATGTATAGACATGTATCAACACATAAAAACTACTGTAGATCTGACTTTCATGTCAAAAAATTAAGTATCTAGCCTTGTTTAAAAGTCTGATCTTTTAAAAAATGATTCCTTTAAAATGGGCAAACTTTGGAACTGACAAACAAAGCAAAATGGTAAACTTTTTGACTCTCCTGTAGACAATTGTGGATGCACTAAAACCCCTTCTCTGTCATGTGTCCTTCCCAGACTCAAATTAGGCTTGTACATTCACATCTGCAAGGCTGGTCAGTGCTGGGAGTAAAGAGTTGGCATGCCAGAGATGGGTCAGTAGAGCACAGCATTCGGGATGTATTTTGATCTCTGCCAACTCACTCTCAGGCAGTTGTTATGCCAACCAAAGGGATGCTGCAATGGGTGTGCTCACTGCTGGCAACCTTCCAGTAGATGAACCATGGCTTCACAGTCACAGTCCCCAGTCCTTCTCTTTGCCTCAGAGGGCTGTGGAGAGGATGAGAACTGTGGGTGCACATTTGTAACTAACTGAAATAAATGACACCTCTGCTATAGGGGACCTGGCAGTCTTCATATGGACTACTGTATCAAATGATGCCCTGCCTCTATGAAACAGGGGCTGTACTGTGGGACCAATTGGTGCTTCTGATTGGAATCCCACAGTTTGACCCAGGCTTACCCTTGGCTGGACCCTTTCCTTGGGCACAGCCACCCATACACACATTGGGCCAGCCACAGATAGTGAATCCAAGCCCAGCATGTTGCTTTGCTCAGTACACACCTTTTCTGGCACATGCCATGCCTTTTCATGCATGATGCCCATTATGTGTATGTATCTTTAATTAAATGTTTATTTAAGTCCTCTATTACTAGCAGGGTGCACCTTGGAGAAAGTACCATTGCACAAGTCTAAAACATGTCAAGGATCAGTGGGGCTGCTACTGCTGTTTATTGCTGGTGCTTTTGCATTCTTGGCATAATTAAGCAAGAAAAAGGTTTGCCAAAAAATTCATCTGTGCCCTCTTCCCCTGGAACCTGGACTTATACAGGCAGGTAGGATTCCACTGCTGGGGGTGAGGGAGTAGTCTTGGCACCACCCCAGGGGAGGAACCACTGGAGTCATAAACAGGATGGGAGACATCTGGAGGGGGTGGTGATTGAGGGGTTAAAAAAAGTTGAAGCCAGCAGCTCCCCCTCACTTTCTTCTCCCTCTTTAGATTTCCCACCCACCCACCATCATAAAAGCAGGATTATGGGCCAGCCAGGGAAGAGCAGGGTCCCTTTGCCCCACTATGGGTAACTGCACTAGGGGTTAGGGTGGAGTTTTCCTGGTGTTTCTTCAGATGGTTTTTCCCCAGGATTTTCACCTACTCCAAAGGGGTTTAACCAAGAACAGGATTAGCCTTGTTAATTGGGCTGGCAGTATAGTGTACAGATTAGACTAACCATCTGAGAATGAGCTTGGTACATCCAGCAGACCTGTGTTTGGTACCTCTAACCTCCACGTGCATACTGTGTGACCCTGAGCAAGTCACTTAACCACCCCAGTGCTCCCGGGTTGCCCTTGAAAACAGGCACTTGCACCTAGTGGGCCTTATCAAATTACCAAAGACTAAAATGAAAATAAATGCACTCTCACAGTTATTGTACCATGGTGGCTTGTGAGTCTCTCAGAGCAATGTTAGAAGAAGAAAATGGGAAAAAAACACATTTTTCAGAAGGACTCTTCCACCCCGGTCAGGGTAAGGTCTGTGGGGCTGTAATATCTGATCCCCATTTGGGGGAGTCATGGTTCAACCTCTCTGTGCTTTCTTGCAGGAACAGTGCCACCAGACAGGATGGCTGCTTGCCACCCAGCCATATGATCTCCCCACTCCTGAGGTTTGAGTACCAATTCAGAGAGGTACATTATTTCCTCTGTCTACACATGGGGTAAGGTCCTTCACTGGAAGGGGTGCAAAGGTTCGAGGTGATTGACGAGGTCTCCCAGCTGCACATACCATTCCAACATTGTGTAAATTATTTAACAAACATATAAACAAGAACCATATTCACTCACCCAGATCCACAAGACATTGTATTGCTTGACACTTAGGTAGCTGGCAGACACACACTGGTCTAACACCATTGTAAGTAAGGCACTCCTTATCCTTATACTGTATATACAAGCAAAAGACCAACAAGCATACCTTGTGTTTTTCACCCCAGTGTATGTCTGCTGGCTACCTAAGTGTCAAGCAATACAATGCCTTGTAGATCTGGGTGAGAGGATGTGGTTTCTGCTATCTTCTAACTGCTCAGTCTTCCATTAATACGGCGACGCATAGCTATAAGACAGCCAGGGTCAGTCCGCACTCTAGCCTCTGTCTATCTTTTGAACTCTATGGGCAGAACCAGCTCCCACTTTCTGTGCTGTTTTACTAAATATTTAAAACCTTTTTTTTTTAATCAGTGCATTTTTTTTTCATTTAATTGACTCTGCTGACCACCGATTGCGTGTATGTCCACTGGTCACAATATCTACAAGTCTGGAAGTGAGATGATTTTTTTTTTCATTTTGAAATATTATAGAAACAAGTATTTTTGGCTGTGCTAAACAGTCAGTTATTTGTGCAGGTCTGTAAAACCACAGTCCTGTTATTCACCTAAGTGCTCAGTCATCACACATTTAAAAAAAAAAAAAATATATAAAAATCTTTTTAGCAATGCCAGGTAGCAGTCAATTAGCTGTGTACAACCATCAACCCACAGCCCTGTTGGCAATGCACATTTTTTTAAGCATAATATATTATATAAAAATATGTTTTGGAGCTATGCTAAACAACAGCCAGCTATTAGTACAAGGCTGTGAAACACCTATACCTATACAGTGGGCAAAGCCAATCAGTCCAAACTGAAAAAGCAACAAAAAACAGCCACACCACAAGCCACACAACCAGAGATAGTAGCGGAGGAGCAAGAACCCCTATACCTGCTTTAGCGAGTTACCGTAACCCAACCTTATCCTTCAGCACCATGTTTGAAGTGCACACTTGGGAGGTGAGAGCTACCGGGGTTTCAGTCGGTTGCGGTAACTATTGCAAATTTTGCAAGTAACACTCTAAATACACATTTACTGTCAAGGAGGAACTAGGTATATCATTTTCAATAATAAAGGTGCCTGCAGGTATTGTTTCTAAGTGGAAAAAAAAAACAATCTGCTAAAAGCTGACAGTGTCCCTTTAAGCAAATTAACAAAAGGCTAAGGACTACTGTAAGGTGTGCAGCATGGTACTCATTGCAAACAGGTACTGCAGAGCAATAAACAACAAGACACTTGCTACCAGCTAGAAACGGTTTATTGATATAGATATGAAAAGATATCAATCCATGAGCAGTGGTATCTTCTTAGCACAACACCCAATGTTTCGCACACATACTTTGTCCTTCCTTAACATCCCTTGAAGAAGGGCTTAGTGCAAGTGCAAAACACAGGCATTATTATAGGGGGTACCACTGCTCAGAGTTTGCCTTGTTTTTCGAATGACTAATGGTGATTATTTCAGACAGCAGTTACCCCAGTCCAGTTGTCCTCAGAAGAAAGAAAACTTATTAAGGGACAATTCTGCTCCACGCATGGCTTCAAAGACAAGGACAACAGAGTGAACAAAATTTATCCCAGTCACCAAATGAATTAAATTTCCATTTTGTTTTATTGTTCCCAACACCACACTACTAGCATATTTAGGTGTAAAGAGATTTTATACCAGTAAAACCAATGTTTTGGAGCTGTTGCACTTGCTCCTTCCTCAGGGAATATTCTGGCAAGTCACTATAGATAAAATATATATTTATATATTTATGTACTTCATATTCATCAAATAAATTAATATGTGAAACCAAAGGTGAATTAAAAATACATATAAAACACTAACTTAGCGCAATAAAATATGCTCACAGTCTATCAATCAATTTTTTACGTTCAGCCTAAATGAATTAATATACACATTAGAACCCATAAAGTTTTCTAAATATTAAAGCTAATTTTTTGGATAAATTATAGTTATCTTAAATCATAATCGAGACTTCCAAATTCACATTTGAAAATTTAGCTATTTACAGGTTATTCTGCAAACAATAAATTCAATTTTAAGCCCAGATCTCTCCCAGTTCAGGGGGACTCAAGTATATTATCTATAGTACTGTGTGTATGCCAAGTCCACTTACCTTAACTAACTCTATTGTATTCCTAATGTATGAATGTCTAATCCACACTGTGTACTAAGACTCGAACTCTGCACTGTGCAGGCCAGATTGTGACCTGAAATGGTCAACGCTTCTGCTTGCTCTGTAAATTCTCTGTATGTGAAATGCTCTTCCGTGTAACTAAATCTGGGTCGGCCCTGAAAAAGGGACCTTAGGGGCTCGTTGGGCCTACCGAGTTACCAAAACTGAATGAATAAATAAATAAATAAATATTTTTATAGCATGCTCTTATACATGCTTATTCAGTGCATCATAATATCTCTGTTTAGAAAATTAAAAAAAAAAACAGCGCTTGACCCATGATAACAACCATGTTTAATTTTACCCAAGTACTTTAAAGTTTCTAAATAAGAGGGCATTCATTCTCTCTAATATCCATGTGTTTCCCCATAGTGAAAAGCTACATTATTAATGTGATTGTAAACATGTTGTTAAATGATTCATTCTTACTCGTTTAAAGTATCTGTTCATATCTCATTGCTTGCAAAGCAGGGGAAATGGGTCACTTATTGGTAAGCAATAGATATTCCATTGTATGTTCTGAAGTTGAAGTACCACTTATCCTTGGTGGTAATGTATATCTCAAACCTGGCCCGGCAGTGCCTGCTTCATCCTATAGGTATTTTCTGGACATAGCCCATGTCAGTACTGGGTATAAGCTGGATGATTTTAAACTGTGGGTAACTAACTTCCAGTAAGATGGTGTTGCTGTAACAGAATCATGGCTTACCAGCAGAATTCTTGACAAAGAAATTGAAGTTGACTTCTGCACCCTACTTGGGGGGACCGGGTGTTAAGAAAGGGTGGTGGATGCCTTGTATATACTAAATCCTAACTAAAAGTTGATAAACTTCTCATTAGGTTGGAACATTCTGCCTGTGAACATCTTGCCCTTAACATAAAGCCTGGTGCAAAAAGTGAAAAAATAAATAAATAAATAAACCTCCTCGCTGGCTACATTCCACCTAAGAATGTTTCTAGTGGCTTTGAATGCTTTATGTAGTACAAGTAGTAGTAGTAAAATATTTTATTCATCATCATATGAATCGGGTACTGAGATGAGCAGTACTCATTTTCAATGAGGTCCAGTACATTGCACAAGATACAAGCAGAGGAACATAAAATAACATGTTTAGACATTGTTAAGACATTTGTGGTATAGGTACATTCATACATTTAGACAAAGTTGCAGGCAAGTAACACAATATCATCTGGAGGTATTTAAAGGATTCTACCTGTTCAAGTTTTTGTCCCAGGTCATTGCGGATGGTCACTGCTGTTATTAGCTTTTTTTTCTATAATTATAATTTTTCTTGTAAGAATTACATGCAGTTGTGATAATGCCAACAGTGACATCACACACATATACATATAACAAGTCCAAGACAGATGGAGGCAGAACCAACAACAAATAAAAACATAATTCTTTCATAAGATATGGATAAACTAGGTGTGCCTCAAATACTGTAAATCAGGTCTAAAATGTAATTACTAGTTTGAATATGCAGCATGAAAAAAATCATGGTTAGGGATTTCAACTGCAGGCTAGCCAGTGAGAACAAGGGGGCCAATTCCAAGATGAATGTCGCAGTGAGTGGCGACTTTCGCTGCTATGCCGGGGACCTTGCACCATATTCTAAGAGAGGCAGGGTCCAAGCACCTACAACTTGCAACTTGCGGCAGGTGTAGGCTAATGCCATGGGCATGGCGTAACAGACCTGTATGCCGCAAGTCACAACCCACTGCAAACTGCCCCCCCCACCCTGGAACACCATGGCAAGCACCAGGGGGCATGCACTTTAGAAAACAGACTCTCAGGGGTCCCTGACATTCAAGGGGGTGGGGGGCATGGACATGTTTGTGGGGCCACGTGGAGCACAATAGGACCTCTGCAGAGGTGCTGCAGAGTAGGCATCCATCGGATGGCACTGATGGATGCCTCTTAGAGCATTTCTGAGATGTTCTAACTCTGCTGCACCATTGCGGCTCCTGGAATTGTGTTAGTGGATTATGGCAGCCACCCTTTTGGAATAAGGTGCAGTTGCTGCCACAACCCACCCTTGTGTCATGTCATTGCAGGGTTCAGCGAAGTGGGTGGTGTATCCCACATTTGTCGCAACCCACTTACAGCATGGCGCAAGACGCCTTTTGGAATACCAAATGGCATTACGCATGGCACAAATGCAAGTTACGCCATAGGGTTTGGCGTAATTCAGCTTGCGCCATGCGTAAGTCATCTTGGAATCATCCCCCAAGGACTCTGGGAACAAAATTGCTAATGTCTATCTCACACAAGTTATCTCTAAAATCACTTGTGCACACTACAAAACAGGTATTGCTACCCTTCTTGAATGGATCCAGGTCAGTAACATTGACAAAATAATCTCTAGTGAAGTCTTGCCTGATTTCCTAAGTGACCACTCCCAGGTCACCTGTAGATGGTAAGCCAAGATCAGTAAAAATGAGACAACTATTACAGCTGCTTGTGTTTTCCGCATGCAAAAGCTTCCGTACTACATATCTCTCCTGCAGCAAATTAATTGGTCTTTCCTAATCTGAACTTAAGACATTAACTCAGCCCCAGACAACTTTATCCAGCAGTTCCACAAAGTCTGTAACATTGTTGCCCCCTTCAGGCAAATAGCTAAGAAAGAAAATTCACAGGAATGGTTCAACCTCATAATTAAGAGTAGGATTTGAGAGTGAGATAGATCTTGGAACCTATGGAAAGATCTAGGCCAACTAGGCCTATATAAAGAACTTAGACGATGCTCTTCGCAAGCCCATAAATGAAGAGATGGTCCCCCCCTTCCCATCCGTAATGACCTGGGACAAAAATTTGAACAGGTAGAATCCTACAAATATCTCAGGGTGATCCTGGATAATGCCATATGAACATATGAACTTATGAAATGCCAGCAGAAACAGGCCTCATGGTCTATCGAGTCTGCTCAATTGTGCAGCTAGCCCCTCAACTTGCAGGTGTCTTCCCCTCCCCTCACCTCACCTCCTCATAATCACCCCCCTAATTCTGTCTCGCCCTCTCTTAAATTCTCCTACTGTTCTACTCCATATCACCTCCTCAGGAAGAGTGTTCCACTTATCTATCACCTTTTCTGTGAAAAAGTATCTTGTGATTTCCCTCCTGAATCTCACCCCCTCCAATCTCAGTTGATGACCTCTCCTATCCCTCCCCTTCTGATCTCAAGAATCACTTCTGTATTAATCAATACCCTTTAGGTACTTAAATGTTTTGATCATATCCCCCCAGCCCTCTTCTCTTCCAGGGAATACATTTACAGCTCTCCCAGCCTCTCTTCATAAGATTTTCCCTCAAGTCCTTGTATCATCTTCATTGGCCTATGCTGCACCCCCTCAAGCAGTCTGATGTCCCTCTTCAGGAATGGACTCCAGTACTGCATACAGTATTCCAGGTGAGGCCTGACCAGTGATCTGTACGGGGATAGGATCACTTCTCTGTGCCTGAAGGAGATTCACCTCACTATCCACCCCAGCATCTTGTTTGCCTTTGCAGCCACCTTCCTGCACTGAGCTGAGTGGTTCATACTCCCCATTATTACTACCCCTAGATCTTTTTCCTCCACTGTGCTTACCAACTGTACCCCTCCCTACTGATATTTCCCCCCCTGGTTCCTTGCTCCGAAGTGCAGTACCTTGCACTTCTTGGTGTTGAACCGCACTTGCCATGTCTCTGACCATTCCTGCAGTTTGTCTTATCTTTTGCTTTCCATGTTGTCTACCTAGAGTCCATGGTAAAGCGAAGGTTGGGAGCCTTAGTTTTACCATAACTGGATCAACCTCACTGTGGATATTAGTACCTCATAGTGGCAAGCTCAGTGTTGTCACTGGTCTATTAATGCCTCCCTGCATGCACAACTGCCACTGACTCAGTAGTCAGCACAATATCTGCAATAAGGCTTATCACTTTGTGCTTGGAGCAGGCAAATGCATCCATAGCTGCAGCCTCTAGACCCTAACAAATTGGCTACCCCTTCCTAGCATAATAAAATTCCAGACATGTCTGCTAGCCATATGGGTGCTCCTAGGCCTAACCATCCCTCACCCTAACTCGCTGCTTCTGCCCTGTTACCAGTCTTTAAATTACCAGAAGCAATGACACAGAATGCCCTTAAGCTGCCTTTTCAAACTCAACTGGGCAAGTGTTCATTTGCTGTTAGGGCCTCTGGCTGATTAAATGAGCTACCTGAACCTCTGCTTAACCTATCTAAGTTTGACCAGTTCAAGGGATCTCTGTGGGCAACCTTATAAACTACTTGCAACTATAACCACTAACAATCCTAACTATATCTCTCCCGGTGTGCACATTGAACTGTGCATGGTTCATGCACTGTGGCCATGTACTGATTTTATGCTTGTTTCACACTGTAACTGTTTACTTGTCTAATTGTAAAATTGTTTGCAGTTGATTTAGGCTGTATGTAATGTACTTGTTTTTGACTACATTCACCTGGAATTTGCTTTATGTATATGTAGTGTTTCCTTGTAATCTCTGATACAGATGTGGAACCTTTGTAAATGACCACTTGTGCTAAAAGTATTCTCCAAAATTATCAATGAATAAATAACCTTCAAGAATATGAATAGCTGAAGAACTCCATAAAAATTAAAGTCTAGGATGCTAAAGCTGGCTTCTATAAATCTCAGCAAAACAACTTACTGAATTACCCCCCCCCAAAAAAAAAAAATCTCTTGGACAGCATCAACAAGCTCTTGGGGAATATGCCTAAGAAAACTTTACCAAATACTATCTTACATGATGGTTCTGCTATTCATGGAGATAAGAATGTTGCCAATGTATTTATGTAAACCTTTAGTGACCTATCTGCACACATACCTGACCACAACAAGAACTCTGCCATACCCGGGGATGTGCCCTGCATACCCAACCTTCCTTAATTCTATTTTAAACAGCTTACCTGGTCAGATGTTCATGGCTACCTGTCCAAGCTTAAATTAAAGTCCGAACTTGGTACTAACAACACTGATACAAAACTTCTGAAGCTTGGACTTACTATAATTACCTATCCTATGCAATTAATTTTTTATCTATCCCTGAGTACTGGTAAAATCCTGAATGGTTAGAAAAGGCAGGTGTTGTCCCAGTATTGAATGGTGGAAATACTAATATCCCCACTAATTACCACCTTATCTCTATCCTCCCCATTCAAGGTGCTTGAGAGGACAGTGAATTACCAGTTTATAGAATTCCTCAGCAAATATAAGCCACAGGCTAAGGTGCTACATGGATGCAGGAAAAACATTAGCACTACAGCTGCTCCACTTCATTTCATTTAACTTATACATAATGCCCTGGACAGAGGGAATCTGGCAGGATCAAGATATATATATATATATATATATATATATATATATATATATATATATATATATATATATATATAACCTAATGAAGGCCTTCAACCTTGTTGACCATGCTATTATGTGCCACAAATTGCTATCACTCGGCTTATCCATGGATACTGTTAGATGGTGCCATGACCACTTGTCTTGTGGAGCACAGTCTGTAAAATGTAGGAATGCTTTGCCTGATGACAGAATAGTCTCTACTGGGGTTTTCCAGAGATCCATTCTTAGTCCGCTGCTGTTTAATCTGTTTCTCAGCAAACTTCCATCTTTCTGCCAATTAGCTGATATCATCCTATATGCAGAGGATGCTGTTATCTCCGTAAGCAACAAAAACCCAGAGCATCTCAGGCTGAGGTGACATAATTTTAACTCAACTGAGGCCTGGTTCTCATAAAATCTCCTTGTTATGAACAAAAAGAATACTATGAGTATGTTATTTGGCACACAATGTAATATTGAGTCCTCCCCGCTCTAATCATTTATACCTCCATTGCTGCTACACTAGAAGAAAATGAAAAATTTTAAATACCTTGGTTTGATCCTTGACAGTACGCTGTCATTTGCTGAACACACAAACCATTGCTCTAAGGATGTAAATACTAGAATTGGCTTTCTTTATCAGCATAGGTGAAATTTCCTTCCTGAAATTAAAAACTCCTGGACAAGTACTTTATTAGTACCATTACTGATTATGGCATCGAGATGTAGGGATCAATGAATGAAGTGTGCTGTCCCGGCTCAGAAGACTATTGAACAGAGTTTGTCATTTAACTTTGAATCTAAAGCTGGATACCCAATCCTGTGTCCTATACAACAAGTTGGGGTAGCTCAGTTTTAATTTATGGGAGTAATTCCATACCAAGGTCATGGGTAAAAAAGCATTGCTTGGGCTGCGTTTCCTAGAAATGCAGTCCATCTTCAAGTTAATCGATAATAAATACACTAACTTTTTCATATTGCCACTCAGGAAATAGTCACTGGATTAGAACTCACTCTCCTTTAAATTTGTCTAATCCTGGAATGTCTCTTTGGACCTGTTAAGAGGGGTATGATCCATCTCCTCCTTTAAAACTCAACTAATAAAAAAATGTAAATGTATTTCTGAGATTATTATTATTAAGCTTATTTACTTTATTTGAAAATGTGTAACTGGGAGAGACACATTGAGCCAAGGCTTGTTTCCAGATGTGAACTGGGAGAGAGGGAACAGGAAGTATAAAAATAAAAGCTTGCACGGTATTAAGGATTGGTACATAATAAAGTAAAAACAGAGTATAATTTAACATAATAAATCAAATAGGATCAGATCAACAGATTATCATAGTAAGATAAGGAGGGGGAATTAAAAGAACAGGCGTGTAACAGGGTGTACTAGGCATCTAGAGCTTCTTTGAGGCTCCACTGCTCACAGGAAAGTGAGGTGCTATGTGACTGTAGTTTGCTGTTTTGTGGTTAAAATTGCAATGGGATATCATGTATAGTCATAGACAGAGTGTGTTTCTGTATAAACCCATGATTTTTTCTCTTTTTCCTCTTTTTTAAAATGTGTAGCTGGAGAAGGTACACTGAGCCAAAACTCATTTCCAGGCATGTCTTGGGAGTGCAGGGAGGATAAATTACATGTTCAGTGTCACACAGTATGCAGGTGGAAGTTCTGGGTTTCAAACCTTGGTCTACTGAGTCTTCAAGTTCATAGCCTGGTGCTCTAACCTCTACCTTATAATGCCTTGCTAATGGTGACAGAAAATTTGAGTGAATTTGCAGTTGCTCGCAATTTTCATATTCATATCCCTAATGAGCCAAATTAAATGGCACTTAATGAACAGTTGATACTAAAACTGGGAAATTGATTGTTTTAATTATTATACTCAGCATTCTGTATGGTTCTCTTTGTGGAACCAGGAATTTGGTTTCACTTTTGGCTATGTTACTACATGGATTCAGAACTCTGAGCACAGGCTCTCAACCCATCAGAGCATTGTTTAGTGTTCTGAACACAAACCACGACACTAACAAATTTCTAAATTCCTGATCCCTGTAAATAATTATACTAAATGTTGCCCATAGAAAGAAAATAATGCAAAACACTGTATTTCAGGAACTTGAATTCAGGTAAAGTTATAGGTGGACCATTGGAAGATATAGTATGAATTGTTGATGAAAAACAGAAGTGTTACAGACCAGTACAAACTGCCAGATCAAACTGGATCTGAATGGTTCAACTCTGCTTTCCCTGAAGTCCCCCTCATCCCCAGGGCAATACTGCACACCGTGATCTTGCACAAGTGAGTAGCATGGTGTCTGCCTTTGACTTCTGTGACCTTTAACTGGTGAGTCACAGGGACTCTCAGCAAAATATCTCCACCATCTAATTGATTCTGATTCTGTGTCTATATCAGCAGTGTAATTATGAAAGCAGGCTTACTATAATTATTGAAACATGACTAGAGGTATTTCATTATTAAACTATCCCCCATGGCCCATTACTAATTCATTCAATAAATTAGCATTGTATCTTTTAATAATTCATGGAGGGAAGTTTATACTGTGAACTCCTCCTTTGTCTGCAGCTTTTCTTAGCTATGGGCAGGAAATTGAAGACTATCTTGTTTGTTTAAACCTAACAAAGTAGTACACAAGTATAGTACAAAGTAATGTATCTTAGGTTGGGCAATAACATGTTCAATTTGTGCTGATGTTTTTTGCAGTTTAAAGGGCTCCTGATGTCCCAAGAGAAATGTTGGAATAACAATTCTGAGACACACTTCAACTTGGGTATCAGCTTTGCTCAGTTGGTAGCATATCTGCCTGTGGGTCCGAAGGTTGTGGGTTCTAATCCCACACTGGAACTTGAACGCATACCATACACAATGGCACCTAAGTGCAGTACTAGGAGGATGCTGTACTATCAGAGTGTACTGCCCCTTTGTTGAGATGTTAAACAGAGGTCCTTTCTGCCAATCTCTGATGCAATCCTAGTGGGTGTCCAGGTGGAAGTAAAAAGAACCCAAGGCACTTTCTGCAAGAGTGGTGAATTTTCCCCTGGTGTCCTGGCCAACATTCCCCTTCCCATAGAACCAGTCCAAGCACCTGTTTAATGCTGTGGGTGGGTGTGCATGTGAAAAATGACTGCCATGACATGTTTACAGTCTCTTCACTACTATTCATTGGGCTCTATTCACTATAGTGCAGAAAGTCTATGTGCTGCATATCTGTGGCACATAGGCAATCCTACATGTGTAAGCCACACAGCAATCCTCCTGTGGCATTCTCAATTAGAATGCATGCCAGTTGTGTGCCAGATCTCCTGGCTTCCCAAGCAGCTACATGCCACAGGTGGTCCAGGGGTTGCCAGGAGGCATGCCCACACTCCGCACTATGCACGAAAGTGGTGTAGGCAGTGCAGAGTCATGGGCCAAGGTACATGACTGGGAACCTAATGTAGGTGTTCTGTGCCCCACAATGGACAATTGCTGACAGCAGCAGTGCCCAGACCCCAGCCACAATGCTGCCCCAGCCCACTGGGCTGACAGGGAGGGTGGGGGGCAGCTGTTTGGGCATGTGTCTGTCTGTGCACAACTGTTGGTTCTGCTATTTCTCACACAACCCTCCTCCTGCAGTGTAATGGATCCACTCAGGGACCCATGAGGGCATTCTATTGGATGGCTGCCCAGATCTACAGCTCAGCACCCATCCTCCCCCACAAACCTGCACACTGGGGAGGTGAGGATGTGGATAGGTGACCAGCGATAGTGAATACTGGCCAGTGCTCACCTGTCCATGGGTGTGGAGCAGCACCAGCAGGTTATGTACATTTTGGGCATGATACCCATCCATTAGTGAATAGTGGTCATTGTTTGTAAAGAGCTTTGGGATACAATGTGTACAAAAAGGGCTATATAAATGCCAATTCTTCTTTTTCTTCTTCTTCTCCTCCTCCTCCTCCTCCTTCTTCTTCTTCTTCTTTTCTTTCCTATCCTTATTATCATCACCATCATATTTTCCACATTCAGCTTCCCTTTTTCTTTTCAACTACAGTATGCACATTTACATGGAAACTGGATCATTGTTGTTTTAGAGATTTAATCTACTTTGTTTGTCTACACCTGCTATCCTTATCCTCTGCTTGTGACATCACAATCTCTTTCTATGGAAATTATGATGTCATAAACACAGAATCATGATAACAGGTGTAGACAAGTGGTCAAAATAGATTAAAAGGGACATAAACCCTGCTATTTGCATTTTTTAATAAGGTTGTTAATTTGTTAGTTTTTGTGGATTATTTATGAGTTCTGGAAATTAATTTGGTTGAAGACTTCAGTGAAGCTTTCCCTGCAGGGCTTCTGCTCAACTGATGTCACTGGATTCCAGAGTTGCTAAGTAATTATACAATAACTATTTCACAGGAAAAAGGCAGCATTAACAAGAGACCTGAAATAAGGAAAAAGAGAACTATTTCAAAACAAACTCATAAACCAATATAATTGAAATAATGTTACCCATGTATTTACCACCCCAGAGCTTCAGAGTGTGCACATTCATCCTGCCCCACTGCATCAAACATCTCTGACTGTTTGATCATGTCAGTATCCTGGAGTATGCGAAAGACTGAGATCATCATGTCCACTTTCAGACTCCCTTTCTGGGGGATGAACATGTTAAGGGTCTCTAGAGTAAGGGACAGACTTTTTCAATTTATGTTGCCTCCAAGGCAGCCCTACACCTGAGGCAGCGCTGGTTTGGAGGAAAACATTATGGATAGGACTTGCTCCCAGGCAGGGCTTTAACCTCTACAGCTAAAGAGATGAGCTTCACTGCTGTGCAATCTTGGTGGTGTAGTAGAGAGATCTACAGCCTGATAAACAAGAAACTTTGAGAATGGATCCAGACAAGATCCCTCAGTTTTCTTTTCTTAGAATTTCACTAAAGTGGTGATCCACGGCAGTGTTGAGTTAGAAGATGAAATCTATTGGTAAAGGGATTTCAATGTGAGAAAGACGAATTGCAGCAGTAAAAGGCTGCCTCTTAGGCAGGTCTACACTGGAGGCAACTTTTGTTGAAATAACATGTCACTTGCTCCTCTAGCCTTCCCTCATTGCTTTTGTGCCCAGTTCTGCTTATCATTTTGGTGGTCATCTGAGATAATTTTATATGCAGAGGATGCAGTATTTTTAGTACAGGGGCTGTTTTGAAGGAAGTATTGGGTATTAGACAGAAAGATTGTTACCCTTTTCAAGGCTGGCTATCAAATAGAAGAATGCTATTGAATACTCACACAATAAGATTATGATTTTTTAAAGGTCCAAGAAAGGACAGAGTTGTAGAATCACCAGTAGTTGATCTTATGGGAGAACCTACAGAAACTGTTGAAAGTTTTAAATACCTTGTGATAATTTTGGATAGTGTTTTCACTTTTGAATTCCCTGTGTCACAGCGTGTAGGAATAAACTTCAAACAAAGCAAATTTACAGGTTTAAAACATACCTTGGTGTGATATTTATATTCAAAAAGTTCAAAAAATAATAAATGAAAAAAACAAATGCGAACAAAATCACTGCTTAACATCAGTAGTTTCTCCCATAATATAGTCCTAGACCTTAGAGCTCCTAAGACCCATCTTATCTGCATTCGACAGCTTGTCTACAGCAGCAGTAGAACCTCTCTCTTTTCTCTCAGGGCTGAGCCCCACTGGACTGAACTGAAGTGAACCCAGTGAAGAGGTTTTTATATATTTTGGTGGGGTCACCTGACTGAACCCTTTTCTCTTTACATGTCTGGACATGCTGTTACAAAACCAAGGGGGGTAGAGGGTTGTTTCAGGGGATTTCCTGGTTCAGTTAAAGGTACAGTGTATATCTCTACAGATATTGATTCTCTGTCTCTCTGATCCACAGTGACTAAGCCATTTTATAAAGTATACCACATTCTCATACAGAGACCCTTATATACAGTAACAGGTCTATAGTGTGAATTTATGAAAATACCATAAGGATTTCTTATAACTGTACTAATCATGACATTATTATTGTTTTATGTAACTTCTGAATCCTTTTTCTTTAAAATGGTTTTATTGACTGCAAGTATTCCTATTTAAAATAGCCTTCATGTTTTTTTGTACACAAAATGCACTTTACACAACACCTCTCTGTGTGTTTGGCACCATTCCTGGGACTGGATGGATGGAAATGGAAAAAGAATGAAGAGAAAGAACTAGTAAGAAGTTTAGTAGGGATAGTAAAGAGCTACACTTGGTGGCCAACCTCAGGTGGGGGGAAAAAGAAGAAAAGCAAAGAGAAAAGCGTTAACTGTTGTTAGGAAATAAGGAGATAGAAAAGTGGTCCATCAGTCACAGCCGAGGGTGTAGCCTAACTCCACCACACCCTGTCAAATATGTTACTGCACTGCTCCATCAGAGATTGCGCTCCTTTTCAGAATTTGTAACTTTTTCGTACCAGAGTCTCATAGACTTTTAGCCCATAGCCTACTACTTAGTGTACTGGACTATGGACTTGCAGTTTATACTGCAACAAATAATAGCATTATGTCTAAATTAAAGGTAACTTACAACAATGTGTTTGATTTCATTACTAATCTTCCAAGGAGTACACACCATTGCACCTTATATTGGACTACAGGCTGTGTTAACTCTGGAAAATAGATTCAGTCTAAAGGTGGTTATTATGCATCACAAAGGAATCATTGACCAGCTCCCTCAAACAGTTGTACTGTAATTCCCTAGGGCCATCAATGATCAGGGTATGAGATCACAAAGTAAACCTGTTTTTAAAATTCCTCTTTTTAAAAAGGCATTTGGTAAAAAATCCCTATTATCCAAGGCTCCAACCTTTTAAAGACACTGCAAAGTGAAATGGTAATCTGTGCTGTAAAGATGTCTCTTGTAGCTCCTGTGTGGCTAAGGAATCCTGTGTTTTTTCCTAAAGGTAATGGTAGAGAGAGCCTAGCTTTGGCCATCGTGAACTGACCACTCACTTTTGGTTTCAAAGGGATCTGACTGGTTACAAGGAATGGTTTAAGGTGTTAACTTAGTTCACCTAGTGATGCTCGAATTCAGTGCTATGGCAATATCCACTATAAATGCACTGGTAAGTCTAGAGATCCCTAAATGAAGTTATGGACATCCATGGGAAATGTTCTTGTGAGAAGTCTCAACTCTGCCTGAAAGAGTTGTGAAATGCTTTTGCCTGCTACCAATGTGCCATCTGTGTTGTACAGCTACAAGCCCTGGGGGCACCACCATATTTTCTGTTAACACTCTGTCAGGAATAAAAGCCATACAGTAAAATCCCGATTTCTGGGTGTAGACTTTCCATCTCTGAGCACCTGTGTGAGTTTTTGGGGTCCCCACAGATAGGAGGCACACCATAGAACTGGCACCTCTCCCACAGGCCTGGGTAAAAATAGAAATGTTGTTTTATAGCCCTTCCCCCCCCAATCTCTAAGACACCTGAGCCAGGTGCTTCCCTAATGCCAGGGGTCATACCTTTTCTGCCAAGTATGGTTGTTGCCTTGTCTGAGTAACAAAAATGAAGTGGGGTAGCTACAACAATTGGGGCTTATCCAAGATTTGGGGGGAGAGAAAAAGGTTGCCTTGCAGAGGGTATGATTGCGGTCCTTCTGTCTGCTGGCAGTACATCCTCCAAAGGACTGTTTTTGTGGAGAAAAAGTCACAATTTTCTGAGAAAAAAGCCTTTTGCATATTGTGCAGCTTTGACTGTGGACTACAGTATGGGACTTTGTAGAAAGATGTGTTGCTAATGATTGCTTTAGTGGAACTGTGAAACCTGCTATAAAAGTGCTCAAAACTGTTTAAAATTGTTAAAATTGTCAGCTGCAGAGTGATTTTGGGCAAAGAAACATTTGTTTACTTTGGATACAATTTTTCACCATGCATGAGGCGGAAAGTATTGCAGTCACAATAAATAACTGTGTTTTAAGTGACAAAATCAGTAAAAGCACTTGTTGGACTTTGCACAGAAGCTGCAAAGAGAAAAGTCTGTTGCACTTTAAAATTGGTTCTCATGGCTTGAGAATCACCGTGGAGAGAGAGAGAAACTGTCCCTATCTTATTTTGTATGGCATCGAGTGATTGTCTCTCTCCCCAGGAAGCTCCACTCCCTGGCTAGAGCTCTATGGACTGTTCAGTGTTTGTGGAAGACAGAGAGAGTAGGAGTGTGCAAGGCAGCAGACCTGGAAACAGTGTTTCGGTGGTGGAGCTGTGGATCTAAGTCAAGAGTACTTTAAACAGTGGAGAAAGTCAGGCTTCTCCCGTTAAAAAGTGCAATTGATTGTTCTGGTAGCCTCCCCAGTGTTTTCTCTGTTGGTCATCGGGTGGGACCATCTGCAAAGCAAGTGCGATTGCCATCGACTCATGTACAAGCCGCAGCAATGAAGCTGGAGAAAGCTACTTCTATAAGAACCAAGAAAACCTTCTAGTGCAAAACAAAAGTTTCTAGGCAGTTTGAAGAATAAACAAGTATCTAAGCAAGTAAAACACAGCAAAAGAAAAGCAGTGTGAGTGTGATAGTGACACAGTGGAAAATGCAGCATCCGTGCTAGGGCAGGGGACAGAGCAAAAAGTAACAGCAAGGCAAAAACAAAACGCAGGTCACTTGATAAAGTGGCAGGCTAGAAGAAAGACTTTGCAAGTGAACAAAAATAGAGAAAATTGTGCATGTTGTAACAACAACTTTTCTGCATATGTTTTGCAGGGTGTAAACATGGCAAGTGAAAGCAAGCAGTATCCATTGCATGTTAAAACATGGGTGGCACACAAAGAGCAGGAGCTAAGAATGTTTGAAGAGAAGTATAACTGTGTGGGAGCTCCTCTCGACCTAGCACTCCCTGGCTATCCATTTAGTATGTGTGCAGTATGCCTAAAAGTAGGACAAGATGTCACAGCTGTCCCCTACTGCTAGGACTGCAGGAGATATTTTGGCATGAGTATGGCTAATGGTCCTCTTGGAAATATTGTCCCCTGTGTCTGGTTGGTCCCTACATGGACCCTTAGTGCACAGCATAGCTGCAAAAGACAGAGTGATACCCAGTGTGAGCAGGAGGAAGCAGAGGATTTCCTTAAATAATTTTCTGAGTGTGTGGCTGAGTGCAGCAAAGAGGTGCAAGCAGCAAGTAGCCCCTTGGCTGAGGAAGAGGCTGAGACGGGTTTGAAAGTGTAGTATTCGAACTTGTGGACCCTTGGGCAGAGGGCCCAAGTCCAAGTGTGCTCAGAAAGGATGAGGAGCTGGAGGACCTCATCCCATGGGAGACCCATGCTTCCGGCAGCAGTGGAGAATGGGTGTTCACAGGGGTCAAGCCAGTAACCAACTCCTGGGCAGCCCATATGGAAGCACTGGAGGAGGTGGAGGCATCTGATTGTGAGGCTGGGCCATCAGATGCAACAGTTGACATTTTGGAGCCCTCAGCAGAAGGGAGGGGCTCCTGTGTGCAAGAAGTGGAGGAGAACACAGTAATGGACTACCTTTTTCCTGTGTGGAACAGAGATGCATGGTTGCATCAAACCTGGCTGCCCTCAAGCCAGGCTGAGGGTCTGCATCTGCCAAAGAGCAGTAAGAAGGAGAGAGTGATCTGAAGGAAAGCTGAGAAGAAGTTTGGAGTAATATATCCATTCATGCCAAGGTGGAGGAGGGAAGAAATTGAGGACCAGAGAGAGGAATGGTTGCTGGGGGAAGCCAGGGCATCTACAAATGAGCTCTGGTGCTGGATGAAAGGACTTAAACCATATAGCAGAGAAAAAGTTGCAAAGACAAAGTTAATTCCTGGAAGGAGGTCCACACCCTCCATCTGGACTCAGTAATTTTAACTGGTCAAGAAGGCAATGAAACAGTGTACTCAGTAAAGATGACCCATTCAGATGGAATAATCATTTGTTGTCCTCATCCCCAGTGGTACTACCCCTAAAAGTACATTGGAAGATCCAGCATGTGCAAGCAACCTAAAAAGACAGTAAGCTATGGTCGGCGGGCCACAAGATCAGCAGACAATCGGACGAAGAAAGAAGATCCAGAAGGTCGAAGTGCATCATCCCCTGGGGAGCAATGAAGGAGGTCATGGCTGCAGTTTCTACCTTGGTCAGCAGAAACCAGATCCAGAGGTGTCGTGGAAGAGTTTGATCCAAAGACCTGCCTTCAGCCTGAGAAGAATAGAGGTCCTGAACAATGAGAGAGGTGATGCAGAAAAGTCAGCCTGCACTTGTGAACTGGTAGGGCAACATTTCTCTTATTTGTTCTGTTTGAACAACTGTCTATTGATGCTGTATTATAAATAGGGTCTCAGAAATGCTGCAATCTGATTGACTGTTAGGATTCCAACAGCCTTACATTAATCCATGATATACTGCATGTACAGCCTGATTCACATGGCACATGGATTCTTCCTGTCAGCATTCAATCCTCTAGCACTGCTGAATGTGTAGAATGATGCATTCTGATTTTGAACCAGTATTCTGAAGCTGTTGGTGGAAAAACTATTTTATTAAAACTCTCCCTCTAAATGAGGAAAACATTCAAAAAGTATACTTTTAACACATTTCTTTTGGAATCACTTTTTATAATAACAATAAGGTACTCCCAGGAGTTATATTAACAGTCAGTTAATCATCCCCTAGGGGCAATATGGCACTTAGCTGCACCTCATGCCACATGAAGCCAATAGGGGGTGATTAACAGACTGTTAATCTAACCCCCTGGTCATGCCTTATTGCTTAAATGCCCTACTACCTTGGTCCATTGGACATCTGGTCTGGACATTTCCAGTAGGCCTTGTGCCTGCTTGCAAGAGCTGTTCTGGGACTGGCTTCAGCTGTAATCCATAAAAACATTCAGGACATTACATCCTTAGATGGACAATTAAGAGTTCCCCCAAAAGTATTTTGTATGTATTATTTTTGTACTATTATACTGCCTTTAGTAGAATAACCCTTTAAAAGTTTTTTGGGATTGTATTGTATCTTGCTGGTGGGAGGTTTGTTGCTGTTGTTTTCTGTTGCAGGCTTTCTTTTACAGGTGTGGGTGGAAGAAGAAAAGAAGAGGATTTGGGGCTCAGCCAGAGCCCTGGTGTTTCCTAGTATTTTAAAGTGTGTGATTTAGAAATGTTTAAGCATTTTTAATTATATGAGTAATGTGTGTAGTACTGGGTTTGGGAAATGCATAGCAAGGTCATATGTATGTTTCTAAAGCAAAGTGCAGTGTGAAATGTGAAAAGGTATAGGCTGCCCCTTGGGTAGTGTAGTGATAGATTGCTTTTCCCTAGTGGCTAGTGGGTACATAGGCTGGTGGCACTGATCTGCATGGGGGTGACCAGTACTGTCTTGTTGAGGAGTGCTTCAGGATATTCCTTTGGGACACCATAGAGTGGGGTTTCTTTACCTAGTCTGTCAGGAAAGGCTGAATTTGCTTCAGCATGCCTCTGTATCCTCTGTGGTGACTAGCCTAGGCTGATCATAGGTAGAAGAGGGGTGTACAACCCTCCTCATAGGGTGCCCAGGGGTGGGATGACCTGTGTGGCAGTCCAAATCCCTTGCTGTGGACAGCAAGCTTTTCTGGTGGTGGTGAGTGTAACCAGCCAGTGCCTGGGGTTACTAGGATCCCATCAGTATTAGATCAGGCAGATAGCTTGGCCAGTGTCAGGAGGTTTAAAACTCTCTGTAAAATACTACAGCACCACCTGCTTAGCTCTGCTGAGGCAGGGGATGATGTTGTGGAATTTAAAACCCTCACAGCAGCATAAGCCACAGTGTTCTGCTGTTTTTTTTTGAACTGTGAGTCAGTTTGGAGTTGAGAGTTCTACAGGCAAATGATACTTTGCCAAAGGCCACTTCAAAGTGTGGTTCACAGCATAGTGCTTGTGTATACCTATGAGCTTGGATTTTACGTGCTTGGGGTTATGAACTTAGACTTTAGCCTTTCAGTGTTTCCCACCCTCAGTAGGAATGCTGGGTAGATGTAGGACTAGAGGCCCAGTGGTAAGGGTGAGAGAAGAGTGCCAGAGGAGGAGAAGGCAGGGTAGGAAGGTGGGTGATTTCAAAATGCTCAAAGTTGAGCAACAGAAGTGCTTGGATTTAAGTAGGGTGTGTGTGGGAGGAGCTATTCTCCCCCCCCACTGAACATCAGGCTTTTGCCTTCCCATTGTTAGAGGGAAGGACCTCAATTTTTTATTATCTGCCTTAGTACAATGACCATCTGCCAGTTTTGTGAGATGTGGTGTCTACCAGATCCTGTGAAGCCCTGAGGAGGTGAAGATTTTTCACAGAAGGAGAAATGGGACTGAAGGTTCAGTGAGTGCTTTGAGGCAAACCCAAAAGACTGTGAGAGCTAACAGAACTGCCCAGAATGTAGTGACTATGGCCCGGATATTCAGACTGTGCCAGGCTGTGGTGCAAGCCTGAGCGCAGCACAACTTGGCTGCGCAGGGGCGTTGACTGGGCGATATTCAATGGAGCTGCGCCATGGCACAGCATCACTGAATATCGCACCCTGGCCACCCGCAGTGTGCATGGCACAGTGGCACTGCACCAGCGCAAGTGGCCAGAGTGGAGCAGGGGGATGCACTAGAACAAGTTCCATTGTGCTAGGTGCAACAGCTGTGATATTCAAAAGTACACATGCAAATGGGGTCATAATGTACGCAAAGTGCAAATGGGGCCATTTTCATGTCATTATGGCCCCATTTGCATGCAGGTGTGCCAATCCCCGGCGACTTGCACCTGGTGCCCTGCCAGGCAGCAGCCATCGGGGACTGACACCCCATGCACATCGCGGCAATGTGCCCCTCTGTCTGATCGCTGGCAAATGTAGATTAGATACATGTCCAATATCCCTGGTGGTCCAGTGGACCGCTTGCAGCGATTGTGGGCTTTTGTACTAAAATAAAACCTAATATCCCTGGTGGTCAGCGGGCCCTCACCGCCCACTGTCCCCACTGCCCAGCTCTCCCGGTCAGCAGCGGGCAGCAGCACCCACCCACATGCCGCCCGCCCGCCCGCTGACTGGCACTGTCGGTGAGGCTGTACTCCCATTGGTCCACAGCATGAGCCAATGGGTGTGCAGCCCATACTGTACTACACAGCCAGATATGTGAATGGATCCATTCACAGATCTGGACTCTGTAGTACGGTACAGGCTGCATACCCTTTGGCTCACGCTGTGGAACAATGGCAGTACAGCCCTTCCATACAGTGTCAGTCAGCGCGGGCGGCAGGCAGGCAGGGTGCTGCCACCTGCCACTGACCGGGGAGCGGGAAGGGCTCAGTGGGTGGGTGGGGATGGGTACTGCTGGGACCACCAGGGATATTAGGCTTATTTTTTAGTACAAATGCTCGCGATCAGGCTGCGAGTGGTCCACTGGACCACCAGAGATATAGGACTTTATTATTTAATACAAATGCCCACAATTGGGCTGCGAGAAGTCCACTGGACCACCAGGGATATAGAACATTATTTTTTTAGTATAAATGCCTGCGATCAGGCTGCAAGAGGTCCGCTGGACCACCAGGGATATTGGATGGTGTAGTTACATACTTATGCCTCTGACCGGATGTGAAGTGGTCCACTGGACCACCAGGAATATAGGACGAATATTTAAATCAACTTATGCCCACGATCGGGCATGGGGGCACTGCCACGAAGGTGCAGCTGGAGCTCGGGTGGCCACCCACAGGTGGCAGCTGCGTGTTGTGCCCTGCAATATGGCACTTCACCTGTGGGTGGACAGCAGTTGTTCCTTTTTTTTTTTTGGGCTCACCTGTGTGCAGCGTAGGTAGGGGTTGCACATGCATGGACTAAGCACATCCCGGGCTGAATATCGGGATGTGCGGAGTATGCATGGGCATGCCCCCCCTACCTGCACTGCAAACATTACTGATGCGCTCCGGCTCATTGGGATTTGTGCCAGGCACGATCCCCATTTGAATATCGCACTGGGGTGCATCAGTGGGTTGCACATGGTGCAGCACTGTTGTGCCATGCACAACCCTTCTGAATATCCGGGCCTTGGTGTTTACAAACCTAAAAGCTATGGATTTTGTGTGACAACTATGGAGTTCAAATGCTCTTAACAAATGCCTTGTTGGGGGCGCAAAACATGCTGTAAGTACAAGGTTCATTTGTCATTCATGTGGGTTGTCTGGTGCCTGGCTAAGAGCCCAACAAGGCTAGGATACAGGTACTCATGATCTTTGCACAAAGTTTGTGCTGTGAGGATGTCTCTTGTAATCCCTGTGTGGCTAAGGAATCCTGTGTTTTTTTCCTAAAGGTAATGGCAGAGAGAGTCTAGCGTTGGCCATGGTGAACTGAGCACTCATTTTTGGTTTCAAAGGGATCTAACTGATGACAAGGAATGGTCTGAGGTGTAGGGATGCAGTGAAATTAAAATTAGCCGGTGAAATTGTGGCAAAATTGGCAATTTTGCAGCATGAAATTTTTCTTGAAAATGTAGCAAAATTTTGCAATTTCACCCATATTTTTGACTTCTGAGCAGTCCACCAACAATGGCGAAATTTCTCCTGCGAGTGGTGAAATTCCACCAGCAGTGGCAAAATTTCACTCACAGGTGGCGAAATCCCACAAACAGTGGTAGAATTTTGCCCGCAGGGGAAAAATTTCACCCACAGGTGAAATTTTACCTGCTTGAGGGCAAAATCTCCCTCACAACCGAGGGCAAAATTTCACATTTCACCTGGTGAAATATTTCGCATGATGTGCTAATTACGCAAAAACTTTGGCCCGGTGAAATATTCCAATTTCACTCAACACTATTAAGGTGTTAACTTAGTTCACCTAGTGGTGCTCGAATTCAGTCCTGAGGCAAGATCCACTATAAATGCACTGGTAAGTCCAGAGATCCCTAAACAAAGGGATGGACGTCTGTGGGAAATGTTCTTGTAAGAAGTCTCAATTCTGTCTGAAAGAGTTGTGAAATGTTTTTGCCTGCTACCAATGTGGCATCTGTATTGTACAGCTACAAACCCTGGGGGCACCACTGTATTTTCTGTTAACACTCTGTCAGGAATAAAAGCCATACAGTAAAATCTCAATTTCTGGTTGCAGACATTCCACCTCTGAGTACCTGTGTGAGTTTTTGGGGCCACACAGACAGGATACACACTATAGACCTGGCACCTCTCCCCTGGACCTTGGGTAAAAATAGAAATGTTGTTTTGTAGCCCTTCCCACCCGACCTCTGAGATGCCTAAGCCAGGTGTTGCCATAATGCCAGTGGTGATACCTTTTCTGCCAAGTGTGGTTGTTGCCTTGTCTGAGTAACAAAAAGGGTGGTGCGGTAGCTACATATAAGTAATAAAAAATAAAAATAAAAATGACATAAACTGAAGTTTGATCTATTTGTCATGGGGAATCACATTACTGGGTAACGTATCTTAGTACACTTGAAGATAGCATACCAAACAGGCAGGTTGCAAGAAGAGCAGTGTGCAGGAACCATTAGAGGATACTAGGATAAAATGTTGAATGTGTTTGGTTTCTGTGCATCTCTCCAAACCAAACACATGCATTGTAAAGCCTCAAACCCCATGCAAGGCATTATGGGTATGCATATCCAGATGCAAGGCAGGCTAAGTGCAGAATTTAACTTATTGTGTAAAGGAGAGCTACAAGGAACGTACCACATAGATAGAGTAATGGGGAATTTTTAATTCCAAATCTGCTGAAATTCTGGGGAATTTCAAAATATTCACCTAACTCCTTCTGAAAGCAGAATGTTTTGTTTTTAAAGTGTGGATTAGTAATCCATGCTTTACATAAACCACAGAATAGTAAAACAGAGAAAATTTGCTCTGAATATCCCAATGTATTGTTTATATTTTGACCTGTTCCAACTATGTACATCACTGATTCACTGAGTTGATTGTATTTCTGACTCCTTCACTTTGTATTCACCTATGTTTTGTGCTGTGTCACGTTGTTGTTGTTAATTGTATTCTACTTGTATCCTCCCAGGTAGTGCCTGAAAATAGGCATCCTTATGCCTAGTGTACTCACCCCGTTACGAAAAGCAAATAAATAAATAGTATTCAGAGGATTATGCAAACCACTCATTCATTTTAAAAAAAAAACTGGAATTAAAATATCCCATGGATCATGGAATTTGTGGAATATTATTCTGCAGTTTTTTACATAGAACTGCTTTTCAGAATTCCATGGAATTTAAAAAAGAAATTTCAAAAAACATTTTGAAAGTGTAATTTTCCTTCCTCACAGATTCTACTGGCAAAATTCTACATTTCACACAGGTGTCACAGTTAGCAGAATAAGAAATGTCTGGGAGGAATAAGAGGAGTATTAGGCTTCGGATCCCAGAGGTTTCCAATACTAGAAGTTTTCTTCTCCTAAGCATCACAGCCAAGGTCTATAAAATCTAATGGTATCACTTCCCTTTAAAGTTGTTTTATGATTTCCAGAAAACAAATCCCACTTGGTATCAGTAGCACTTTGTTATGCAACATTCCCCAAAATTTGAATTTCTGGACTTTCCATTTTTTCATTACTAAAGACAGTAGTAGTAAAACAGTTTCTTTGCACATTAACGTTTCTGTGTCACTACTGCTTGTCTGCTGTGATATTATAATCATTGTTGTGGAAACAGGTTGTGATGTCGCAGCTGTTGATTATGACGTCAATGCAGGAGAAGCAGTGAAGACAGGTGCAGTCTAAAAGGAAAAGAGCTTGTTTCCATGCAAGTGCTTTTAGGAAAAAAGAAAGGAAGGTCCTGGAATTAAAATTTTTGGGAAACATAATGAGATGTGGGCCTGTTAAAACCAACTAGATCTTAATGTTTTTACAGAAAAGTGGAAACTCTGTTGAAACAACAGCAGGAGGCAAACATGATAGAACCTTGGTCTTTTGTTGTCCAGTAGAACAGTTCAGAATGAAGAACTCTGCCAGTGGAATTCATGTCAAATAGCAATGCCATTTCCGAAATGCTTTTTGTAATTTCTTATTTGTCTGTAAAATTCCAAAACACATTTCTTTGTTATCTGCAGAATAATATTTCATGGTGTTTGCAGAAACTGAATTCATGATTCATACTGCATAAAGTATTGAATACTATTCCATGTTTATGCAAACTGTGGATCACAAATCTGTGGTTTAAAAAAAATTGCTCTTTTATAATTTTTAGAATTCCGCTTCAGAGTCAGCCGGTTGGCACAGCGGTAGCACTGCCACTCATGATGCTGGTGACCCTGGTTCAGAAGTGAGCCCAAGTTGAGGGGCTGACTGGGGGAGGGAGGTCCATGAGCTCCCCTGCTTTACTGGCATCTGGGTGACCAGAGGTAGCAAGGCAGGCAGAACTGAAATGGGTGGGTGGGGCACCTCCTGATTGGGATGTCAGCATGTTTTGCATGCAGACATCCATCCAATCCTTGCCTGCAAGGCACCTGGGTGAAGGGAACAAAGGGCAAAAAAATATTTAATTTCAGTAACATGGCATCCTCTCTGTTCTTCCAGCCCAGGATCCAGAATGCTTAAAGGGCTGCTGACCGCAAATGAGCTACAACACATTTTGGGCTTGGGGAACCCAGGAAGCTCCACACTGGGGGGTAAAACATAGGGTCCTGCAAGTCTGGAGGCAAGTCACAGAGACAGCAAGTGAAGGGGCTGGCGGAGACAGGACAGCTGATCGAAGCAGATCACGTGTAAGAAAGTATACTAAATAAAAAAAAAAAATTCTGCTTCTTATAGAATTCCATGGAATTAATTAGAATTTCAGAAATCCCAAAGAATTCTAGCATAAGCTGAATTTGAACATTTTGTACAGCTCTGTTGTTTAGAATTTCATATGTACCATTGACTTTAACATGGGTAAAAAAGAATACACTCTTCTATTGCCCTCAAGGGGGAGCAGGAAATTCTAATTAGCAGCTGTTTTTTTCTATGAAACTTTTTGTCTTGGTGGTCAATGCAGGTGGGTTCTCTCAACCCTGTCTCCATCATATCCATCTGGCACTCACCTCCCCTAGACACACCAAGCCCCAAATCCCACATGGATTGTCCTCCATGGTGGGGCCAGAAATGGGCAGGCCATCTTCCCCCCACCTGGTGATACAAATCCAGAGATGGGTCACTAGTCCAGGCGATGACATGGGGATGATGGTTGGCAGGCAGGAATTCATGAAGCCTGCACTGAACATTTTCTGTTTTCTCCCCATGGGTTCCCTGCTGTGGTGGCATGTGGAGGTGCACACACGCTATGGAATTGCAGCCCCTCCCTTCAAAGTTGCTAAAGCTTCCAGCACTACCACCAAGGCCTATAACTGGGGGGCAGCTAAGGGCTGAGTCAGCATCCATCCCCACCCCAGGAGAGGGGAGCAGTCTGGCAGACACTCAATCTGCTCCCTCTGGCTAACTCCCAGCAACCTGAGCTCCTTCCCAAACTTGGGTTGCCGGTTTTGCAGGAGGTAATGTCCACAGCACCTCAGCCATTCGTGCCACTGGGCCAGCACAAATTGGCAGCTATTTGTTATGTTCCTATCTATGGCAGTAAAATTCATACCCCCAAATGATTCACATTTTACTGTACCTTAATAAATATTGATTTGAAAAATTGTGTTTTGTATTGTTTTCTTGTTATAGGAAAAAATACCATGAGTAGAGATGTGAATTTTTAATCTGCTGAAGTAGGTGTACATCCACGGAAATAAGCATTTCATGAAATTCACGAATTGCATGACATATGCACCAGCTTTACCAGCAGATTTAGTTACACTGAATTTGCCCCCAAAAAACTCTGCCACGCACTGTGCTGTAAAACCACCACCCTTCCCACACCCTGAAAAAATAGATTCCATCCCCCCATTCCCCCGCCGGCAGTGTACCTCCCCCACGCCCTAGTGAATTACAGTGTTGCTAAATGAATTGCACAAATCATAAATCATTCCTGATGCACACAGTGCATCCAAAAAAATTTAATTGCTTCCCCCACCCACGTACCAAACACACTTCCCTGCCACCCAAGTCCCACTGTCACATAAAGCACACCCAGTCCCCCACCCAATACCCTGTGGTCCCCACCACCCTCCTACCACACCTATTGGCACCCACAAAATCAACCAAGTTACAAAAAAGGAAACATTCCCCCAGTTTAGATTATCTGCTCTGTTAGGTATAGAGGTTGGAAAGCTATGAATTAGTTATTAATTTATTTATTTATTGAATCAGAATTGCAAACCTTTGAGTCAGAGACTCTTTTGCAAAGGCTCCACATCAGGGAGGTGCAATAAGGTATACAAGCAATGACAATCATGAGCTGGTACAAAATAAAACAAAAACGGAGTATGCTGGATAAAAACTATCCAGGTCAGGTACATACACTTTACATTATACATTATAAATTCACCTAGGTCTGGCTTGACTCTATGAGCCAAGTACTGGCTATTGCAGGCTATTTTCTACACAGGAGTTGAATGCTTTAGACACTGCACTAACAGCTGGGTGTGACAACAAAGCTTACTTTGTCAGTAAATGGCTTGGCTTGACCTTGGCTCTCAATAGCTTATTGAGGCTGAGCCAGGCCAGGCACTAGGCTCAAGCCAGGCTCAACCCTGCTCTGCCTTGCCCACTTCTAGTTAGGTGTCTGTCTTGTAATGAGGTGAATGAATGAATAGTGACATATTTGCTCCTAGTAAAAACTAATTGGCTAAAAATTCAACCAAACAGGATTTTCTAGGAGCATAGACATCACTATTCATTCATTCATTCACATCATTACAAAACAGACACCGAACAGAGCAGATGCTCCTCACAGGGGACCATTTTATTTATTGAGGCTAGATTGATTTTGTGGGTGCTGGTTTGGGGGAACAAGATGGCTGGGATCAGAGAGGGTTTGGGTGGGGGGACAGGGTTTGCTTTATATGACAGTGGGACTCAGGGGGATGATGGTGGGAGTATGCTTGGCGAGCAGGTGGGGGAAAAGGATTACATTTTCTGGATGCACACTGTACATCTGAATGATTCGTGATCCTAAAGGATTCATGCAACTCAGCCAGCAGCACTGCAGCTCAGTGGGGTGGGGGAGGAGAGTGCACTGTCGGGGGGGGGGAGAAACTATTGTTCTTGGGTGGGGGGGTATAGCATGTAAATCATGTTGGGATTATCCTATGAACAGGCCATTCACATTGATTCACCACATGAATTTGGACAATTTGCCTGGTGAATTACAACACAAACTGTGGTCTACAGATCTGTGAATTTTGCCAAAATTCAGATTTTTCCGGGGAGCAAATTTTGACAACTTTCCACACCACTACCCATGAGGTTCTCTTCATGGATGCCAGGATCCAGATTTTATTACTGTGTTATGTAATGCTAAGCATGACCTGAGCTGTTCCCCTATCAGAACATTGTTCAGCATTCTGTACTTAACTCATGACTAGAATGTTTAAATTCTGGGAGAAAAGAATTTCAGAAAACTCCAAATTATTCCACAGAATTCTGTGAGTTTAAAGCAGGTTATTTCAGGAGTATCATTTAAAAACAAAATCAGTTGGACAGCTTCATTTATCTTTTACAAATGTTATCAGCTGCTCTGGCTATTGCACTGGGAAGTCTTTCTGACCATCTCCCAATAAGAGCGGTAGGTTTCTAATCAAGATCCTTCTATGAACTGTATCCATGCTGGATACATTTGGTATCATTTTTCTCAGCGTGTCTTCTGTCTTTGGAACATGATCCTGTCAACTGGCTTGTTTGTTTTGTGAAGAATGAAAATGGCATTCTGAATGATTGAATGAATGAGAGCACAGGCTGAAGCCAGTTATACACGAGCTATGGTAATGGTATCCATTAAAACAATATTAGAGGAGTATGGCTTAGTACATTGGTATCCCCCCCCAACACACACACACACATATACAAAGTACCACCAACACCCTTCTGAAAACAGACCTTGGCCACTTTTAAGTAAAATTTGCAAACCATTTCAATATTTTCAGGAGTTCTTAGGTAAGGCTGGGCAAAAATTGACTTATGTATTTCCCTGGTGAATCTTTTCAAAAATACCAAAAACTGTGTAAAAGCTGCCATTTTCACAAATGCAGGCAAAAAAACCCACAATTTTAAAGCACAAATCACAGAGGTTTATGTAAACATTGCAGACATTGCTTGAAAACCAGTGATTTGTTTGAGCAACAAAGTGATTTTGCTTGGAAATGACTTTTTACGTGATTTTCATTCAAAAAAATAGCTATTTTGTATGAAAATTGATGATTGTAACACAATGTCTGCCAACTGCATGAAAATGGCCAAATCTTTCAATATTCTTATTATTAGTTATAACACAAAACAAGGTTGCTTGTTATTTTCACATGCTAACAAATTCTACCAGCACTACTTTTGGATGAATCACATTTAGTGAACAAAATCACTTGTCTCACTCTGGTGCTGTGTTTTTCTTAGTAGGAGTTTGAAGATGCACTTGAAGTGATTGAAGAATGCTTATTTAAGGACAGAAAAACTTGCTGATTTAATTCTTGGCATTAGACCAACATACTGATTCAGACAGCAGCGCTTGCTCATTGGGTGACCAGGGCAAGTCATTAGAGATGCAGTGAAGTTAAATTTCGTCTGCGAAGTTGCAAAACTTCGGCTTTGCAAAGCTTCTCAAAGTTTCTACTGGCATCACCAGCTTCGACTTAGCAATGTTTTTTCAGGTGAAGTAGCCCTTTTTCAATGAAGTGTCAATATCACGAGTGAAGTTTGGTCACTTCATGGAATAAAAGGGCTACTTCACCTGAAAAACAACATTGCAAAGTTGGCATTTTGAACTTCACAGAGCAAAGTTTTATCAACTTTGCCCATCTCTACAAGTCATTTGACCTTCATGTGCTGCAGTTCACACTCTCAGCTGAAAAAGTGGGTTGAAGAAGAAAAACACTGCAAATGATATGCTGCTTCCCAGTCTGGTTACTCTGGGTAACTTAACTACAAAGCAAAATTCCTTTTTTTTTTTTTGTATTATTTATTTATCTCCCACACTGGTACCTTAGGTCTTCTCTCCAGCTCTGCTCACTCACCCCAGTATCTCGCTCTGCCTGAGGCCCTCAAATGCACTATCTCTGATTCCTCCTCTAACTCCTCCATGCTACATGCCTCCCTGGATCTGAGCACCCCGGATAAGGGCCGCTAACTCCACCAGTGCTCTATCTCTAGGGTCCAAGCTGCAGTCTGGAGGTTGGAAGGTAGGAGGTGTGTCCAGGTGAGTCCAGCATTGAACATGGCTGGGAGAGGAGAGAAGGCCTTCACCTACCCAGGTGCCAGCTCTTTTCCCTTTTCTTGGTTGCCCCAGGAGATCGGACATGCAATGATGTCCAGCGCAAGACGGGCACACTCCCACACCCACCCGCAGGATGTCCACCTCATCTCCAATATCCCTTATGCTGTCTCCTCTGCCTTGCACCTCCAGCCACTGCTAGGGGTCACTCCTACAACAGCTGACATTACCTCCCCACTTACAGGAGAGGAGAGCAGTCTGCAGACACTCACTCTTCCCCTGCCAACCCTGATGACCCAAGTCCATTCCTGAACCCAGGTCACCAGCGTGGCGCAAGGTGTGGCATCTAGCGCTTCAACCCTCAGTGCCATCGGGCTGGCCTTAAAGCAAAATTCCTTAAAGGCACATTGTCAACCCCCACCATAAGCCTCAAACTGTCTCTAGTTAAAAAAAAAAAAATTATGATTGCTCACTTTTTGTGGAGACTGCATATATAGCTGGTAGTAGGATTCTGATTCCTTTTGTCTTTTTAAAAGTGAAAAACGGGCTGCCCACCATACTGATAATACCACACAAAAACATGTTTGTTCACATTCCTTGCTCAACTACAGCAGTATCTCTCCTGAACTTGAGAATACTCCCACACAGTCTAGACATTCCTGATGACGTGGGAGGAGAGAAAGCTATTGCATCATAAGTAGCTGCACTGCTTGGGGGTGTTCCTAATGTTCAGGAAATATGCAATAAGAGTAGATCAAGGATTTGAAACAAAACACGGTTGGATATAATTACACCATTAGCATGCATTTCAGTTCGGCAAATAAAGAAAAGCAGATAAAACTACCAGCAATGTCAATGAATTTTAGAGATGGCAATCATAAATTGTGAGATTTCAACAAAAAAATGATGCAGAAAGGGTAGAGGATTTGTTTGGAACTTTTATATCATGGAGTGACTGGGCTATTGGTTGGAGCGGTTTCATGCTGCAGTCTTCAGTGGAGATTGAATTGGTGCTAGCATAGCGCTGGTAGGCCTGAGACCCGAGGCTGGAGTTTGCTGCTGCTTGGGGGCTTTGGCTGTGAACTGGCCCAGTAGCCGGCTAGTGAGTCTAGAGTTCTCCTTGGTTCTCTAGGGAGTCAGCTGGTGAGCTGGTGCTGGCGGAGCATCAAAGTTGTGGTAGCAAGCATTTTCGGCTTCAGTCCCAATGGATAAGGCTCCCGTCCGTGCTTTGCGTGGATCTGAATATTATTAGAAGGATCTCTCTAAAGGATACCTGCCTGCATAAAACAAAAAACTAAGGGATGAATTTGAAGAGTATTAAAAGCATACCTGCCTGCAAATAAAATACGGTCAGATCTCAATTTTTATTTTTTCTGGCGATTCACATTTCTTCCTGGTTACTAGGCAGTGAGAGTGCCTGTTTCTTTTAAGATCTCCCAGGTAGTGAGAGGGCCTGGGGATCTGAAGACATTGACTGTTTTGCACTATTTGACTTCTGCACCTTAGTGAGACTTGGTGCCTCAAAACTATATTTTGTATTTACTGGTTTTAGCTACAGTTTATGAAGATCTATTACCTATTATCGATTACCTACTTCTCTGTGATTTGAATCTTTTCAAGTAGATCCATTTTTGGCCGGGACTTTGTTGTCTTATGTTTGGCCTAATAGCTCAAATTTTTGAGTGGTCAATCCTAATTTTAACTCATTTTAGCTTTGTATATGTTGGGGGTGGGTGTATAGGAGGAAAAATTGCTAAGGTTATATTATATCTAACTGCTCAGGGGGTGTGAACTCCGGAGGGGATTCCTTAGCCCTATTGGTGGTGAGAGGACCAATGAGATGTGGATAATTGTGTTTCTCCCCTAATATGTTTTAGTTTCTGTATCTACCAATTTTGTTTTATTTTATTATTTTGATTTCATAATTTTTTATGTTTTAGTTTTTTTGTGTAATATTGTTTTGTTTATTATCTGAGGCTGTGAGAGGGCCCGGGATGTTAATTGTTTTATTTACTTTGTTTTTACTTTTAGAAAGTACATTATTAGAGGAGTTTGTGTGAGGGTTTTATTCATTTGGGTTGGGTTTAGAGGGTATTTATTTGGTTTTGAAGGAACAGTTTGCTTATTCTGTTGAGTCACGCAAATGTGTTGGAGGCCTGCCCCCACGGTTGTGCATTATTCATCCTCTGCTCTCCGCGCCCTCCGCCCCTTTTTCCTTCCCCCCCTTCAGTTTACAACTTACCAGTGCCGTAGGGCACTGGATAGTGTGCATAGGGGATGGAGGGGGGGCATGAAAAGCAGATGGTGAATGAGGGGAGCCATCGCATTGGGGTGTAAGATCCAGAAGACTCCCTGGGGTGACATGGAACCCAGAACGTGGTGCCATGTCTGGTTTCCATACCCAAGGGCACTACCAATTGTGGTAGGCAGTTGGTCCAGGCGGCCAGAGAGGTTTGTCCAATGCGGGCAGTGTTATGCAATGCCAGGTCTATTAAAAACAAGACTGCAATTATTGCAGATCTTGTTGAAATGGTGGACCTGACATGCATCACCAAGACCTGGCTGGATGAGAACTCTGGCCCCATTTTGGAGGCTTTAACTCTGGCCAGGTACTCGGTTATACACCGCCCGAGATTGGATCCTGGGGGGTTGGGGTTGCGGTCCGTTTCAAGACTGAACTTAACCTCATGAGTGTACCAGTTAAGGAGACTGTGTCATTTGAGTGTACCATAGTAGCAGGTGTAGGTTATTGGATCACTCTCATCTACCGTCCACCTGGTGATGAAAAGTGATTCCTTCAGGAAGTTGTGGACTTCGTCATTGATATGGCATTTGAGCCACCCAGACTGATGGTTCTGAATGACTTCAACGCCTAGGTCGACGATGAACTCTGGCAATTTCGACAGCACTTCCTCTAGTTGATAACATCTCTGGGCCTCACACAGGTAGTTACCACTGCTACTTATAAACACGGACACTTCCTTGACTTAGTCTTCCTCCTGGGGATCGAAGCCTCTGACTTGGGGGTGGAACCAGTTGGGTGGTCCGATCACTACACCGTGGGGTTTAGTTTTAGTGCCCCCTTCATAGGTCTGCCCCTGTGGAGATGGTTAGGTACCATCCTTTAAGAGATGTAAGTTCTCAAGGCCTAGCGGCGGTACTTGACCTTTCGTCCCTCCCAGTGGCAAACAATGACCCAGAGACCCTCATGATGTTCTATAATTTGGCCATTTCGGTGGCTCTGGATCTCATTGCTCCAGTCCGAGTTAATCCTCTCTCCCTTCGCCATCGATCCCCATGGTTTGATGGGACTTTGAGGGAGATGCAGCGACTAGGACAAAGGTTACAGCGCTGCTGGTGGAATCTGCCCTTGATGCCGACCACCTTAGATTGAGGGACCATTACCAAGCCTATCAATCTGCAATCACCCATAAGAAGGCACAGTTCCTGTCCAGGGAAATTGTGGCTGCTCAGAATCGACCAGCTCAGCTGTTTCAAACTGTGGACAGACTGTGCAACCCAGCCTGTCTACAAGTCTGAAAAGCCTTTTTGCAAATAAAGTGCAATGAACTTGCTCAATTCTTTGCAACTAAAGTGGCTGACATCAGGGCAGCACTCCAACCTGCACACTCTATGGGCATTGCTTTGGATCAGCATGAGGCCACTGCTCCTTGGCTTTCCTGGAGTACCTTCGACCGTACGGAGTTCATGGATGTCAGGCGGATCATCCAGAGTGTGCACTCTACGTGCTGTAGTTTGGACCCAGGACCAACCTCCCTAATTTTGAGTTGTATTGACTCCATCAATCCAGTCCTAGCATGGATAGTCTGGTGCTCCTTGGAATCTGGTGAGTTTTCTAGCTCTCTGAAAGAGGCGGTGGTGACATGACTCTTAAAGTAAGCTTCTTTGGACCCAGACTGCCATGCAAACTACAGACCAATCTCTAACCTTCCCTTTTTAGGGAAGGTGATTGAGAAAGTAGTGGCTGCACAGTTGGAGAACCATTTGACCATCCATGACATCTATGAACCCCTCCAGTCCGGTTTTCGAAAGAGACATAGTACCGAGACAGTGCTGGTTCGGGTGCTCAATGATCTCCTGATGGCTAGAGATCGGAAGAGCCATTCTATCCTGGTTCTTCTGAATCTCTCTTCAGCATTTGACACTGTGGACCACGGGATACTGCTTGATTGCCTGAGGTACATTTGTGGACTGTCGGGTACAGTCCTCAGGTGGTTTACAACATTCCTCATGGGAAGAACTCAGAGAGTAGTGTCTGTTTTATTTTTCCTCAGACCCAGTCTCTCTGGTGTGTGGGGATCCTCAAGGTTCAGTGTTGTCCCCCATGTTGTTTGCAGTGTATATGCTGCCCCTCGGAGACATTGTAAGAAGGTATGGGCTGAGGTTTCACTACTATGCTTATGATACCCAGCTCTACCTTTCTTTTGCACCTGACCAGGATGGAGCTCTCTTGGTCTTTAATAGCTGTCTAGCAGAAATCCAGGAGTGGATGGATTCCAGCTGGTTGAAGTTGAACTCGGAAAAAACTGAGGTGCTGGTTGTGGACTCAGGTCACTGGATAGGGGGGTTGGGGGTTAGTTTGCCCTCTGGACTTTTTCTTGGTGGTTTATCACTCCCGACCTCTGAACAGGTGCGAAACTTGGGGGTAATTTTTGATGAAGGGCTGACCCTGCATTCACAGGTGTTGGCTGTTGTCAAATCTTCCTTTTACCATCTAAGGAATATCTCCAGGATTAAGCATCTGGTTCTGTCCGGTGATCTTCCTACTCTGGTCCACGCCTTTGTGACCTTGCGCTTAGATTACTGCAACTTGCTTTACCTAGGGCTTCCTGGGGTGGAGATCTGCCACCTGCAGCTGGTGTAGAACGCGGCGGCCTGGCTTTTGACAGGATCATCTCGGTCCTGCTTTATTTCGCCGGTGCTACGCGGACTGCACTGGCTGCCAGTACTGTGGTGGATTACCTTCAAAGTCAGTCTTCTGACTTTTAAAGCTCTACACAGACTGGTCCCAGATTACCTGAAAGAGCTTCTGGTTCCTTACTGCCCTGGGCAATCACTCCACCCAGCTGACAAGGGGTTGCTAGAGGTTCCAAAGGTGTGTTTGAAATCTCCTGGGGCTAGAGTGTTCATGCATGTGGCCCCTACCCTCTGAAATTCTCTACCTCTTTGGTTACAGGAGTACACAACTGTGGAGGGATTTAAGCAAGTTTTAAAAACTTTTTTATGGCACCAGGCATTCGGTGACTGATTGATTGAGGGTATGATGATACTGTTGATTTTATATGATTTATGTTTGTTGATGTTTGATTTCTGATTTTAAATCTGTTAGGCACCTTGGTACTTGAAAGACGCTATAAAAATAACGTTTTTTATTATTATTATATTAGTGCTATGCAAAAAGAAAATTCTGCTGTTGGAATTACTGTGAAAGTCTGCTGCGTATAGATGTATTAAATTATAGAACTGAATTCTGCAAAACTGTAATTCTACATGTCATGTGTATCATTTCACAACTTAGAATATTTTGCCAAATGGTGCAAATGAAAAAAGCCAACAGATTCAGAGGGTTTGAATTTTACTAAGGTCAGAATTTTGGAAAACTTCCCCAAATTTGTGAAATTTCATGAAAATTTCACAAAATTGGAATTTGCAGTTTCCGTCCAGCACTATTGTGCCTCTAGCATCCCTGCTAGAAAACTGGGTATTAGTGCAAATGAGCATTTGTCAATGCCAAATGTTTTCTTGCCTGGTGTGCATGTCGGGGGGGGGGATATACCAATGCTACAATGACACTGGTACACCAAACTTCCCACAGCGAAACCCCCACCACACCTATATTGGCATCGATGGGGTTTTTGCATTGACACACTTTAGGGCAATGGGGGGTAAATATCTAACTCCACTGTCTGTGTGACGTGATTAGATATCTATAGTGGGAGGGTGCGGGGGGCACAGACCCCCACCCCCGCATGGTGCGTCGCAGTTTTGCTGGTTATTTTACGGTCGCTTTGGGGTTGGAGGTGTCGACAGGTTCCTGGCGTGGTCGAGGACATCAATGTATTTGTCATTGCACCAGCTTTGTAGATCCTGTCAGGGGTGTATTGTGTTATTTGAAATAAAGGGAGAGAAGGTATGGCAAAATTGGTAACAAACGGTACTTTTTTTTTTTTTTACTTTATTTATGCTCCTTTCTCACCTGGGCATCCTTCTGGGGTATGCACTCGACCCCAGCCTCTACTCCCTTGCCTGAACCTGTTAGTGGAGGGACTCTCTCGGCCTCCCTGGCAGACTTCACCCCCTGGATCACCCCAGAGTGCAGGCCTATCCTCCCGCGATGGCCTGTCTGAAATTAGAGAGATCCTACCTGGGTGTCGGGTCAGTCTTGGAGACCTCCAGACATAGGGTCGGCAGTCGGGATGTGGGCTGTGTCCCTGTCATCCCCTTCATCTCCACAGATGAGACAGGGGATTTTCTGCTTTTTGGTTCTCCTCGGGAGTGCGGCGTTCAAAGACATCTACGCACACTTCCCTGCTGACATCAGCTGCACTCCCGCCCCTTTTTCTGGCTGGCATACCTGTGTTACCCCCGATCTCCATCGGGGGTTGCTAGGATGCCAACCAGCCCCGGGTCCCTCCCCAGAGAAAGGAGAGCAGTCCTCTGGGTGCTCAATCCTCTCTCGCCCCTGCCGACTCCCGATGGCCCAGGGTCATTCCCGAACCTGGGTCGCCGGCGTGGCGCAAGGTGTGGCATCCAGTGCCTCAACCCTCAGTGCCACCAGGCCAGCTAACAATTGGTACTTACTTATTATAAATGTAATGAAGTGAACAGTACAGGCCATTTTTCCTTGATTTCCTGCGAGGCTTGGTGGTGGCATACCAACCATCTGCTCTGTCCTCCCTTTTGGGGATCACAGGGCACGGTGAGGGGGGGGTTCCATAGTTATGGAAGTAGCTATGGGAATACCTAAATCCCCCCTCCAGAGAGTGCTGGCATGAAGGACCAAGGTCCAGGTGGGAAGCCATGCGGAGACATGGCTTCTGCCAAGCATCTAAGAGCCCCCTTCCCTTCCAACACCGTTTGCTGGCTGGATCACTGCCCAACCCTCCCCTGGAGAGGACAGTTGCCTATCAGCAGTTCAATCCAGCTCCCCTCCCCGATGACCCAGGCTCATTCTTGAACTTGGGTCACTGGTGCAGCATGAGGTGTGGTGTCCAATGCCTCAGCCATCCGCGCCACCAGGCCAGGTGGATCCAGACTTTTATGTGGGCATCAATTTTGTTAAAGAGGTAACATTTTCACTGTACAAATTTCAAATGTTCCCTTTTACTAATCGAGTGATGCAAAAAGTGCTAGTATTTGCTGACCTAAGAGGACAGTGATTGTTACTTTATCACATTGCTGGGTCTGTTAGTGGTGAGTAGGCAGATAAGAGTCAGTGGACCATCTATCACTGAGTACAATACCTTTTCCTAGGCAGAAAGGATGATGCATATCCTGTTATGCATTTATCCTACCCATTGTATCTACTATTAATTAGGGGTAATGTGAGGGAACTTTTTATCACTGGATTTTATTTCTCCAATGGAGGTATGGACTGACTTCCAAGCCCCAATAATAAGTTCTCTGACTATCATTCCCCCACTTGGGTGGTTCATCCTCAATGCCCTCCATTTGTGGAAGGTGCCCCCATCATGGTGGGCTTAATTTTTTAAATAGTCTTGTACTTCATCCCTCACTATCAGCTACTCCTCTGTTCATATTAGGTCACAACCCCTAAAATCTGACAACCCACGTAACATAAGCCATGCCCCATCCAATATAATTACCAATTTACAAAATTTGAGGCAGCAGCTCACTCAGATACAGTATAGATATAACATTTGGTTCTGATGGGATTTGAAAAATGGTTCCTGTCGGCCCTGTGGCACAGAGGGATGAGGCAGCGATGCCTTATCTCCTGCCACGTTGGTGACCCATGTGCATGGGTCAAGTGGGTTGTCGGGAGCCAGCCAGGGTGGGAGAGGATCAAATATCTGGAGGACAGATCTCCTCTCCAGGGTAGGTGGGGAACAAAGTCCAGCATTTGCCTTAAACTTAGCGGAGGCTTGCTGTTGGCACGCCTGGCCCAGTACAGTGTGGGGCATGGAGATGGAGCAGCCAGAGGGCATGCTGCATGTGGACACATGCGAGGCATGCCCATTGTTGGCATTGCATGCCCCGACATTAAAGAAATGCGGAAAAATGGTGACCCGGGTTGAGTGGCTTGATGGCCGTGTGACACAATGCACTGCCTCCAGTGAGCATCACCTGTACTGGATCCAGTCCTGGTGGGTGAGTTAGGGGGCTTCCAACCACCCTGCCCCGGGGGTAAGCCCTGGGGGTAGCAAGGTGATGGCCTGAAGTTGGAGGACATATGCGGGATGGACGGCGGTCGGATGAAGGAAGGATGCCAGGAAGAAGGGATCGACCAGGGGGCCAGAGGAGAAAAAAGTAAGCAAGAAAAATGAAGAAAAAAGAAAAATGGTTCCCATAGTCTGTGTCCTAATCACTACGCCACACTAAGTCCAAACAATCTAGCAATGTTAACTTGAAGGATGCACAATGTAGCAGTTCCAGCACTGTTATTGTTATTTTTTTTTCCCTTAGTTATTGTTGACAGGGAAAGGAGGACTACACAATTCTGCCTATTTTCAGCCTCGTCTGGGGTGGGTGGGGGTACAGATGGATGCCAAATGACATTGAACCATTGTCAAACCGAGTAGGGAAATGAGCATACTAGGTGGACCGGTTGGTCCTTATCTGCCATCACATTCTATGTTTCTGTGTAAATCAGATTAAGCTGTTGGTGGTATTTTTAGTGAATGGGGGAAATTTGGCCAGGACAATGGGGGAAAATTCCCCTACTCTTTTCAAGAGGTGCCATGGGATCTTTAACATCCACCTGAACTACCACCAGAACAGACAGATGGGATCTCGGTTTAATGTCTCATCCGAAAGATGGCACCTCAGGAGTGCAGCACCCCTCTCATGCTGCACTACACTGCCAGACTCATAGGCCACACAGCAGAGGCAGTGTTAGGTACTAGCAAACCATGCAGCTGATTGGGGTGCCAGAACAGAAGAGGTGCAGTAAAGTAGAATGTATAAACGAAGATTTGCTTAAAATACAAAAAATGCTAACATGAAAACCAAAACTGGTGTTGTTACCCTTGTATTTAGAGAATTTGGATGGGGAGTAGGGCTGAAGGAAGGAGAGGGAGCAGTGGGAGCATGAAGGGGCACTAAAAGTATTTTTCCTTAGGGTACCATTAGGTGTAAAACAAATCCGGCCATTCGACAATAATAGAGTGGATTACACAAAAGATTTAGGGCTTCATATTCAAAGCTTAGTAGTGGTGCTAATGGGTTAGCACTCACACTAACCTAAGTTTGCATGCACCCTCCTGATGGGGCAATATTAGGAGGCCCCTGGGGCACTGCCAAAACCCACAGCACAGTCATGCTACCCATACCATTGCACCAATGCAAATGAGAGAGCCCATCATGAATAATGGCATAGTGGTATATTCAAATGTTTGTGGTAGTGCCAAACAGACCCCAGAACAGAGCTGTTTACCTTTGCCAAAAAAAACATGTCTTAGTGCAGCATTGAGGCTGTGCCCCTGCTTGCCGAAAGCAGCTGCCCATCCTAGATAGTCTAGTGTCCCCCCCTCCCCTAGATTACCCCTGTAATGATAATAATATGGAACAACCCCTGGCAGTATAGTGCTCCACCCCAGTCACCCCCGTAGGAATCATATAGAACCACTCCTGTCAGGACAGTGGCCCCCAGCCGATAGTCCCTGTATCATTTAGATAAATACTTTCCTGGTGGTACAGTGTTCACCCCCCAGTCGTCACTGTACCAATCATATAAACTCTTCCCTGATGGTATAGTAAACCCCCCACCCTCTGACTGCATGCCAGCACCCACCCACTCATCCACTGCTCACCACCAACCTCGCATCTCCCTCACCATGATCACCAGTTCAACATACACCAATGGCAGCTGGCACAGTCAAACACTCCCCTCTCAGCCAGACTCTGTCTATGTGTCAGTAAGCATGACTGTGCACAGTATAGTACAGTACCTTGGACTGTGCTCATTGACATTCAGATAGCAGCAGGCCAAGGAGGTGAGCGGTGGACTATGTTGGCTGTGGTCTGTGTATGATAAACTGATGACTGGGGGGGGTAGAGGGTCAACAGTGGACGGGCAGTTGGGTGTTGGCATGTGGTCAAAGGGAGGGTGTACACAATACCACCAGGGAAGGGTATATCTGCATTATACAGGGGTGATTGGGAGAAAGACACTATACCACCAGGGAAGGGTGTATCTGCATTATACAGGGGTGATCAGGAGAGGGACACTGTACCAGCAGGGAAGGGTGTATCTGCATTATACAGGGGTGATCAGGAGAGGGATGCTGTACCACCAGGGAAGGGTGTATCTGCATTATACAGGGGTGATTGGGAGAGGGACATTATACCACCAGGGAAGAGTGTATCTGCATTATACAGGGGTGATCAGGAGAGGGACACTATGCCACCAGGGAGGGGTGTATCTGCATTATACAGGGGTGATCAGGAGAGGGACACTATACCACTAGGGAAGGGTGTATCTGCATTATACAGGGGTGATCGGGAGAGGGATGCTGTACCACCAGGGAAGGGTGTATCTGCATTATACAGGGGTGATCAGGAGAGGGACATAATACCACCAGGGATGGTTTAGTACAATTCCTACTGGGGCAATGGGGGCAGCCACTATACTTCTAGGGATGGTTCAGTATTATTATTACAGGGGTGGGAGGGGGTACACTAGACCACCAGGGACACATTAAGTGTGCTAGACATGGGATCACTATGGAGCCAGTGCACTCATGCAAATAAGCCCATATTGGGCATGCAGATGGCCCCCTAGTATCTTGCCTGCCCAATAGCTCATTTGCATGCTTGATCTGAATATGACCCCCAGGAGCCCTGGCACTGTCCCGTTTCGGGCAGTACTATCTCTTGTGGACCACATGCAGCCTTGGTCCATGCTGGTGCAGGGTCTATAAACTTAGCACTGCACCAACATGGTCCAATATTCAGTCAGTTACCTCACTCTATCAGTGCACACTAACTGGATGAATATTGCTCAGAGCTGGTCATGCACTATCGCAAGTGGAAAGCAACAGGCTGTGCTACGCTTATGGGCAGCTCTGAATATGGGAGCATTACAGTTACTGTACTTATTATTGAAGGGAGAACAAAGGTTCTTCATCTGAAGAGGGGCAGTAGATAGGTTAAAGGTGCTGTAACTAACTGTGGAATGTTACCAAAACTGTAGGACTTCCTTTTTTTTTTGGTGTGTGTGTGTGTCTGGGGGGGCATTTACACATAATTGCCCACCATGCAATAGTAAGCAGATGCCCGTAGGGGTATAGGGGTATGTATGGAGGAAGGAGCGCAAGTATTATTTAGATGTTCACGGGTGAACATTGATGACAGCCACTACCTGATCCTTCATAGTGCAGCACCTCTTTTTCTGGATAAATTCTAATATTATATATTTGAAATATATTATCTTCTTGTTTCATTGCACACGGTTCCTGCAAGTGTCTGCTGCGTATGTAGATTTTGGCCACCTCTTGTTCAGAGATACTAATGAAAAAGACAGTCCCAAGGTGTTTCTTGGCAAACTTTTTTTAAGAAGTGCAAGAAAGACAGACATCTGGGTTTATAGGGTGCCTATTATACAAACTATCTCCTGAAGCACATTACAACTCAGAAGAGGGAGGGGACAGAATTCCGCTACACATGGGAAGAAATAAATTGCAGAGAGGCAGATAAGGAAGTTAAGTAACTGCTGAAGGTCAACCAGTAATTAAAGTAGTGGTTGCAGGATCCAAACTTGGCTCTCCTGATTCAGAGTGCTGCATTCTAAACAAACAAAATAAACAGTAATATTAATAACAACAACAATAATAATAATAAAATAAATAATATCTGCCAGATGCTATTCTCAAGCTTACAAAGATCATGCGATGAAAGGGATGGATCTACAGTCCAGTCAATTTCTGTCACCGACCCATAGCCTGAGGTCGTACAACTGTTGGCTAAGCTTGTCAGCTTAGAGCATTACTCTCAACAGATCAATATATGGTTACTTGGGTTCCCCAGGGGAGTGCAGGTTTGGAATGCTTCACTGATTCTGATAAAACCTCTGCCAGCTCTGCTTAAACAGGACTACGACATTAAGCCACAGACTTAAAAGGCTAGTTCTTAGTTTTTTGGTCCACAGGCCAGAAGAAGGTATTAAACACTAAGTCATTATTCTTATTATTACTTTGCTTCTCTATGACCAATCTGGTACCAAAAGCAGCAACAGAAGCAGGTTGTCCCCTAATGTGGCAAGGTCACTGGATCCTGATATTACAGTTAATTATTGACCTACAGAGACAGAAGTTTAATAAAGTGACATAAAAGGGGTTTATGTGATAACGCGAAAGCCTAAAGGTGATCGCCATTATCGCAAAGTCAGAGTGCTGAAAATTTATTTTGGCACTCTGACATCCCGGCGCATAGCAAAACGGTACAGGGGACTTACTTTTTTAATGTTTTATGCAGGAGGGCTGTGCCACCCGCACCCTCTCCGCACCACCCTACTTAAGGATTCTTAACTCTGGGAGGGTGCATGTCGGAGTGGGTGAAAAACATATAAAAAAAAGGTTCGGGCCTGGTGCAACAAAAATGGACCAGTGCCAGGTCCTGAACCCAGTACCCTGCCCACCAATGCAGCCAACCCACCCACCACGCCACGGGGTTGGCTCGGCAACCCACCACGCACCACCCCCATCCCTCCCACCCTCGCAATGCATGCTCACTCCCACCACTCGCGACATATAGCAACATCCCATCGCTATATTCACCAACTGCCCCCATCCAGACACCCTACCCCACCGTAGCCCCAATGACATGCGCTGGGGATTGGGTCCCCATTATTGTAGGTGCCCAATCACTGACGCCCATATCTCGGCCACCCATAAAAGACCAGAAATGCAAACTTGGCTTGTTCTTTTCTGTTGCCATCTACCCTCAGGATCATGATATTGACTGCAATTTCTTCACAGGCCCACACAAAGGTTTCATTACATACAATGCACATTAGGACATCAGTTAATGTAATTCAGAATGAGACCTGACTTCCGTGACCTTTCCTGCAATGTCTGTACTGATGGTCAGTCCACTCAAGTCCTGGGCCTGGTTCTTCTTCTTCTCTGGTCACCCTGGGCTGTGACAGCTCCTCGATAGTGCAGGCAGTGGCAGCTCAGTTAAGGAAGAGCTGCAGGAGCAGAGGCCTGGAGCAGACTGCAGCGCAGCAAACCGGGGATGGCAAACAAAGGGAGCAGGGGGGATAGCATGCAGAGGGAGGGAGTGGGAGGGTTCAGTTGGCTGCAGAAGTGAAGAACAGAGGGAATGAGGTAGACTGCATGCAGAGGGAGGAAGCAGGAGGGTTTAATTGGATGCTGGGTCCAGTGGGGGAATGGAGGATGCAGGGCGGACTGCAAACAGATGGAGGGAGTGGGAGAGTTTAATTGAATGCCATGTCCAGTGGGGGAACAGAGAGTGCGGGACAGACTGCACGCGAAGGGAGGGTGTGGGATTGCTTAATTGTGATGCTGGGATCGGGAATGGAGAGTTGGGCTGACAGCACTATGCAAATGAAAGAAATGAAGTGCTCTTTCATTGGAGCATTTCATTTCTTTCAACTAGAGGACATGCCACGTCAGCAAAAACAAGCACTTGTCAATGCCGAATGTTATCTTGCTGGCATTGCTAGTGCAGGAGTTAGAGAGATGCATAATAGGAATGGCAGTGAAGTATTGAACTGATGGCAACCTCATCCCCACCCTGCAGAGACTGACAGGCATTGGGGTGTGTTTTTGGGTTGTTGACCATAAAGCTCATGCCATTTCACCTCACCCTACCCTGCAAACACTGACAAGTGTCGCGGTGTGTCTTGGGGGTCTTCGGGACTTACACTCTCCCCATTCCATAAGGAAATACACTGAGATGGGTGCAGTATAGGAGAATGGGATGAACTTTGGGGACAAAGACTTCAAGGCACACCTCGATGCCTGTAACTGGCTGCAGTTTGGGGGTGGGGGTGGAATGGCGTGAGCATTCCAGTCGACGATCCCAAGTCACACCCCTGACTCCTGTCAGTCTCTACAGGGTGGGGGGTTGTGGTTAGAAACCCTAATGCCCCAGAGCGTTTGCTGTTATTTTCACTCCAAATTTTCAACATGGGCTTTTTGTGACCCCACCTCATGAACAGTGGCACTATCAGTTCATTAGCCAAAAGGTGATTTTGCACAGCGACTGTACCATTTGGCACCACAGGTGAGAAAACATATTTGGGGCAGGATGTGAAAAATGACAGCTGTACTGTTCATGAAAAGGTTTAAAAAAAATTTCACTGTTGAAAATCTGGAGTGAAAATATAAAAATTTGATGGTCATGAGTGTGCGTAGAAACTGCGCAACACACACTCTTAACGCAATTATTTTGGGAATTTTTTTAATCACATTTTCAACATAAGGACCTCCCCTCATGAACAGTGGCACTGTGTTTTTGTTAATCTGTCCCAAAAGTTGATTTCCCACAGTGACAGCGCCATTGTGCACCACCGGTGCAAAAACACATTTTGGGCAGGATGTGAAAAATGACAACTGTACTATTCATAAGGAGGCAATGTTGAAAATCTGAAGTGAATATATTAAAAATTGTCAAAGTTACGAGCGTGTGTGGAAGCCGTGCAATGTACGCTTGTAATGCAGTAATTTTTTTGAATTTTCTTTCACCAGATTTGCAACATGGGTTTTTGCGAACCCCTCCTCATCAACAGTGGCACTGTTATTTCATTAATCGGTCCCAAAAGGTGATTCCATGCAGTGACTGCAAAATCACCTTCCGGGACTGAGTAACGAGATGACAGTGCATATTTTCATGAAGTGGGGTCCAAAGAACCCGATGTTAAAACTCTGATACCAAAATTCCCCAAATGGCTGAGATATACACCTAAGTTGAAACCCCCATTGCCTGCCATTATAAAGCTTACCACATTTTGTTCAGTTCCTGATTAGCTCAGACATGTTCCCGATCCACAGAAGATCGCACTGCCAGCCCTCCAGATGTAAGTATAGGGTGAGGGGAGTGCAGGGAGGTGGGGTGCACAGAGGGTTTGTGCAGCTTGGGGAAGGGGGTGTGGCAGGACGATGAGGGAACTTTTTTTTTACAGGCAAAAAAAAAAAAGAAACCTGGCTTCAGGGGATGGTTTTCTTTATTTACAAGTAAAAAAATGATTTTGGGCACTCTGTGATGGGATCCTGGTGTGCCATGAGTTTGGGGGGGACATGATGCAGACAGGGATTGGACACCCCCATCAGTAAAGAAAGTGTGGGGGGGAACATGATGCCGACAGGGATTGGGCACCCCCACCGGCAAACAAATTGAACTCGGGGGGCATGCCGACATGGGGCTTGGGCATCCTCGATGTTGGCTTTGTGGGGATTGTGTGGCGGACAGCAGGAGCCACCATATTTATTGGAATGTTTCACCAGGAAAGGCACGTAATGGAGCCTTGTCATCTGATGCTCAAATCAGGAAACTGCACCTCATTGGAGCATCAGATTTCTTTCAACTCCGTGGCTATCTTTGAAACTGCTGTCATCGCTAGCATGCTCGCTAATTTGTGGCTGTGGGACGCACCCACTAAAGCGTTCCCTGCATTCACCAACACTGACACACCTTTGAATGTGCTACTACCGCAAGATGTTGCTTACGCACGTGCAGGACAACATAAAAGCCTACTGTCATGACCAGAGTGCCTGGTCATTGGTCTGAGAGGGATGAGGCCACTGTAGATTGCTCTCCATTGGGCTACTCCCTGACACACCCCTCAAATGTCATTCTGTCCCAAGATGTTTCTTGCCCACGTGCAAGGAAACATAATAAGGGCTGTGGGGCTTAGCGTTATAGAGTAGTATTGCAGCAAAGTGAGAAAACAGTTCCCTATGCAGCGGGATGGAACCATTTGGCAAGCTGACAACCCTGAGCCTGGCATGCCAGGAGAGAAAAAGACAGCAGGGAACAATCGAGCATTTTATTAGTTGCTTTTCTCCTTGGAGGGTATACATTGTGCCATCTAACTGCCTTTAATAAGAGGAGGCACCATGCAGGGACACATGAGGTTAGAACAGTTGCTGGGGCCAGCTGGTGCTCAGAGTGTGATGACATCACAATTCAGCACCCCTAGGGTGAGTGGGAGAGTATGAAACAGCCTGCAACCAGTTTACCCATGTCATCAGGGTATGTCTTGATTGGTACCATCTCCTTTGGTATCCACGATCCATCCCAACCAACACTCAATACACTTTTGCCCCATCACCGTACCAAATTAACCATTTTGCTACGTATTTGCAGATAAACATGTAATAAGGTTGCTTGGGTGTGATTCCCCTATACTCAAGACATTCAGCCAGGGTTCATTCATAATTGCAGATATAGTTACTGCTCTGTGGGGAATGGAGGGGAGAGAGATGTGGTGGCACACCACGTCTTGACACCTGGATCACTAAATTTCTGGGCAGTAAATGCTCTGGGGCACAACTGTGAGGATAATGAACACAGTACCTAATATCCTCCTTAGGTGCCATATCTTTTCCATCATCTCCTGTAGCACTCAGCTTCCTGATAAAGTTAATTCTAAACACAACAGAACAGTACAAGCAGCAACTGATTTTCTGTGCAGTCCCATAGTTATCCATTTTTAATGTATTTAATCAGAATTGCCCAGCTGAGATGCTACATCTTCAATTCAATTGCATTTCATTTTATTAGGAATGACCACTGAGGCAAGTCTCATTTACAGTGGTGTCCATCCGCAGCTTAGTCTCCAAACACAGAAACATAGAATGTGCTGGCAGATGGGGTCCATGTGGACCATCTAGTCTGCCCATGTATACTATCAAATGATGACAATGTTCCATAAAACAATAAAGAAAATTCAAACAACACAAACTTAACATTTGATATAAGTAATTCACAATTTACATACAAAATTATCAAACTTCCTAAAGATACAAAAAAGAACAATACAGAACTTCAGAAAAGCAGTAGTATGTAACCCCTATATGCAGTTTACAGCTGTGATTGTATTTGATTTATTTAAATAATTCTCGGCAGAAAATATCAGGGAGGTCCTGCTTCTACCCATTTGAATACTTTACTTAACAAGGATAGTCCAGCACAGCTACAGAATGTGCAGCATGGCTCTGCGCAACCCTATCCCTTGCATCTGCCTGGTCTCCTATCTCTTCACACTAACTATTCCAGCCCCCCAACCCTAAAAGCACCCTCCCTTTCCCTCCTGTGCCTATCACACTAGCCACCTCTACCATGACTCAGTCATACCCCATGCTTGTTGATCTGCCTTTCCCCTCCCTCTATGTCTGCCCCAGCATCCTTCCACCCCATATGCTATCCTTTGCAGCCCAGGTCAGGGTGGCCAGACCCTCCCCCAAGACCATCCTCTACACAAGGAGACTAAAGCTCCCAGCTACTTACTCTTTCCTCCTTCTCATCCTGCTACTCGCAGGGGATGTCAACCCTAACCCAGGACCCCTGGCTGGCCCCCAACCCCTAAGCTCTCACAAAGGTCTCTCCATCGCCCACATCAATATCAGGAGCCTCCTGCCCAAACTCGACCAATTAACTTGTTGGATGGCCAAGCATTCTCCTGATATTTTCTGCCTGATGGAAACCTGGCTCTCAGCGAAGACTCCCGATTCCTCCATCAGCCTACCAATCTGCTCCCTGCTCAGATAGGACCATGGCAAGAGAGGTGGAGGAGTAGCCATATACTCCAAACAGCCTCTCACGTGTACTGTCTCCTTCAAGGAAGCATGCCTTACCTCCCACAAATTTCTCCTGGCTAAACTCACCATACCAACCTCACTTCCACTATATGTAGATGCACTTTACACCTCTCCTCATCTAACCCATGACTCACTCATCTCTACCATAGCCTCCTTTCCTGACCTAGTTCAAATGGGGAACTGGTCCTCCTAGGTGACTTCAACCTGGACTGGTTAGTCCCCTCCTCCAAGGCCCACATTGCCAAAATAGAGACCCTTAATCTTACCCAGCTACAAAGTGAACCCACCCGCTACAACCCACACTCCCAAAACCACTCACTGCTAGACTGGATTCTCTCTTCCCACCCACACAGAGTAACTTCTTCTGGCACCCTAGCCAATGCACTAAGCGACCACTGCATAACATACTGCATCAGGAAAACTCACATGCCAAAATCTGCCTCAAAATACTTAAATGCATGCCCTCTAAATACACTGGACACTGAATCTCTACTTGCTAGCCATAGACACGCTGACTGGCAACAGGTGTTTATTTATTTATTTATTTATTAGAACATCAATTTAACAACCTTTGAGCCAGAGGCTCATTTACAAAGGTACCTCGTTACAGTGAGGACAAAACAGTGCAAGAAACAAACATCCAGGCAGACAAAAAATCTGAGTACATTTAGGAATCAGCCAAAAAATACAGGCATTTGTCAAACACAGTATACAACAGGCTTACATGTGCACTTTACAGAGTAGACAATATACAGTAGTTACATGGAGGTTGATTCAGTGGGCAGAATAAAGGTAAGGCTGGGTGGAAGACATCAGAAGAGGAGTGTGGGGAAGATAGTAGCAAGTAAAGGTAGAGCTGGACAGAAGGTCAGAGAGCGGCTCAGTGAGCCTTGTCTGGGTGTACTCAGCTTCTGATGCTGATACTGCCTTCTCCAGTTTCCTGAACATTTTCACTAGAACCTGGGACTCTCGTGCCCCCACAAAAAAGACCAGAGTCAAGAAGCGACACCATAAATGGATCTCGGCTCACATTCTAGTGCAATGCAAGGCCAGAGACAAAGCCTGGTCTACTTTCAAGTCCGACCCCACCCCTCCAAAGCAGGCATGTCTATAATACACTTCACAATGCCTACACCAAAGCCATAAGGCTAGACAAAGCAGACTATTTTAAGTTGCAGCTTTCAAACTCTCAATCCTCCAATTTCTGGAGTCATACACTACCTTCTCGATCCTTCAGTCAAACCTAGTACCCCTGCATTCATGAAATATGACCTGCCTACTACAGACCCTATCAGCACTGCAGAAACATGCAACAAATTCTTCACATCCTGTGCCCTACCACCCGAGCCTCCTCCATCTATCTCCACCCCACCCCGAATGACAACTTCCGCTTCCCCGCCATCTCTGAGCAAGAAGTCTTTAAAGCCCTCTGATCACTTAAACTGCTAAATCTAGCTCTGATGGGATCCACCCAAAGCTCCTTCGGATCTCAGCTCCTGCTATCACCAAACCCCTCATCCACATACTAAACCTTTCCTTTTCCACAGGAACAGTCCCTCAGGCCTGGAAATCAGCCTGTGTAATCCCTCTCCACAAAGGCGGCGACCTCGCTCTTCCTGGCAACTACAGGCCAATCTCCCTCCTCCCAGCACTGGCCAAGCTCCAGGAATCCCTAGTTCACATCAGACTGTTGGAACACCTCACCAACAATAACTTTCTCTCCCCCCACCAGTCAGGCTTCAGAAAGCAACACTCCACTGTCTCCCCCCTCTCCTGGGGGTAACTAACCACATCCTCACAGCCTCTGACCAGGGACTCCTGACTGCCGCTGTCTTTGTCGACCTGGCAAAGGCCTTCGACTCTGTATCCCATCCCTCCTCCTACATAAGTTAGAAGCAGCTGGGCTAGCCCCTATCACCATCCAGTGGTTTAAGTCCTACCTCTCGGGCAGCAATCAGTAAACATTGCCGACGTCGCTTCCCCCCCCCACCTATCTTGGTGGGTGTCCCCCAAGGCTCAGTCCTTGGTCCCATCCTCTTCACCCTCTTCATTAGTAACCTCCCTCCTCCTGCTCCAAATCCTGCATACAGATGTATGTGGATGACACTATCCTCTTTGTCTCTTGTCCAACAATACAAGAAGTTCAAGCTACCCTCCAGAATGACTTCAGCAGCATCCAGCAATGATTCAGACTAAACCAACTGAAAGTAAATACCTCCAAGACAGTCTCCATGGTTCTTGGTATGGCATAAAAACTGAGCAGATCCCCTACCCATCATATCGCTGGATGGCTCCCCTCTAGACCAGGTAATAAAATACAAATACCTTGGTGTTTGGCTGGATCCACAGCTATCCTTCTCTACCCACATCGATGCCACTGTCTCAAAATTACGCCCCAAACTCAGGATGGTATACCAACATAGAGACTCTCTACTGCTACCAGTCAGATGGGAAATCCTATCTAAAATGATCCTTCCCATTTTTGATTGTGCAGATATGGTCTATAGCTCTGCCCCTGTTACCACTCTGTCCAGGCTAGACACCCTCCTAAACTCTTCTGTCACTTTGCAACAAACTCATCCCCTCCGAACTCACCACTGTGATCTTTATTCCCTCACTGAGCTCCCCCCACTGTCACACAGACATTATATACACTCTCTCACTCTCATATCTAAATTCTGGTTCAACATGCTTCCCTACTATCTGAGGAACAGTCTGTCCCTGGACTCTCTCTCTCCTCCCCCCCTATGAACTGAGGCACAGAAATGGTAGATACTTCACCCTGCATCGACCAGCTTCCTCAGCCAGCAAAGCTGCCTTCTCCTATTGTCTCCCCAGTTTATGGAACAACCTCCCTCCCCACACCAGAAGCTCCTCCTCACACTTTGCCTGCAAGCAACAAATTCATCTTCTTCAACTACCCCTGTCGCTGTCATATTTGAACCTGCACCTGCTCCTGCTCCACTCCTCTCTATCACTAAAAGACACCCCCACTAAGCACTTAACTCACAACGTCTCTGCTGCTGCAACCTGCTGTCTCTTGTAATTGAACCCTGTATTTTTGTATTTTGTATTCTCCTCTTTAACAACTATGTAGCTGCATTTGCACAGCCTAATTGCTTCCCTGTTATGTCTTGTGAAACCACACTGTAACGCGGCTTTTAGTACTTGGATATGATGTACTCCTCCACTACTCTGCCCCCAGGTCACACCTGGAATCAAGCCTCAGCTCAGTGTGCCTTTCCTGGTTAACAATTGTTTAAATAAATAAACAGCTGTGATGTGAAACAGTAACATGTTTTTCCATAGGGTCCAGCTGTTACCCATTTTTGCAATGTATTTAACCAAGGTACAGTCGCTCAGTCGAGATACAATGTCTCACATCTTTTTTTCACCGGGGTCCAGATTTTATCATTTACAGTGCATTCACCCAGGATACACCAGGTAAGATGCATAATCAGTGGCTAGATTGTGTTGGAGGTGTTGCTGAGTCTAGGAAAGATGCAGTGGGAGCTGGTCAAAAAATGTAAAACAAACATGTTTTGGTGTGGTAACACCAGTATGGTGGACAGTCAGTTTTCACTTTTTAAAAGAAAAAAGGGATCTGAATCAAACTACCAGCTGCACCAACAGTCTCTATAGAATGTGAACAATCATAAAATGTGTTTTTTAAACCATTGTCATTTTGAGATCTAAGGGGGTTGACAGTATCCCTTTAAGTGGGTGTACCGCTTTTACCCATTTTTACATTGTAGTTACCAAGGCTGTCCTGTCCAGTTGAGACATAATAGCTCATTATATGTGTGGTCCTGATGCTGCACATTTTTACAATGTATTTAATTATGATAGTTCAGCTGAATGACGCATTTCAGCTTCAGAGGGGTTTCCCATTCAACCAAGCTCAGAGGCAATATCTTATTTTCAGTGGGGTCATAGAAACATAGATGCTGGTGGCAGAAAAAGTCCCTTTGGCTTATGAAGTCTGCTACCTGTCTGCATCCCCCATAGCCCAACAGTTGCCAATAGCTAGTCTACTGATAGCCTTGACTGTATTTTTTTTTTTTTTTTTTACTTTTTCTCTTTATCTCTCCTGTCTGCTCTCAGAGCCCACTCCTTCCGTCCACTCATTTTTCCCCCATTCCACCTCTGTGGGATCTGCCCCTAGAGTGCCTCCTCTCTCCTCCTGCACAGTGGGGTCTGTCCCTTCTTGGTGGTCTGGATGGAACCGGAGCGGCTTTCATCCAGGGCTGCCGAGAGGTGTTTTTCCGTTTTCTCCCCTAGGTCCCCTACCCTCTGAGACGTCGAGCGCTAGGACGTACGTCCCGAGTGGTGGCGTGCTGATGCACGCGGAGCTTCTCATGCGCCATCAACATCCCCCTTCCCTGGCTCCGGCGAACACAGCCGCCTCTATCCCTTCCTGATGTCGGTGCTTCCACCGGCTATGGAAGGGATGCAGAACGCAGGTGCATTCTTGGTCTCCCACCCCTGAGGGAGGAGAGCATCCATTGGGACGCTCGATCCTCCCTCTCCCCTGCCGACCCCCGGCCACCCAAGTCTGTTCCGAACCCAGGTTGCCGGCATAGCGCAAGGTGTGGTGTCCAGCGCCTCAACCCTCAGTGCCACCGGGCCGGCGCCCTGACTGTATTTCAACACTCCCAGCCCCCTCATCCCCTTCCCTTGACTATAGGCACCCTCACCCCCCCTTTGGTTTGATCTATTTCCTTAAGCCTAGCCCAACTGTGTTTGAAGCTGGCAATGAATTCTGTGCTATCCACCTCTGGCAATTCACTCCACCTCTCCCCTACTCTGTCTTTTTTGTAACCTAGCTTATTGGCCCTTCAAGCCATCACCCACTCCTTACTTTGGACCCATGCCTGCCCCAAGCCCCATCACCCACTCCCTCCACCATCGAACTGGTGGGAATCTGCATGTAGCAGAGCCCAGGGAGCCAGCAACTGTCATTCAGACAACCCGAGGCACATATCTTTTTTCTGGTATTTCTTCCCTTCAAAGTCCCTCCTAGCTCCCCTGCCATCAAGCAGCAGAGGTAGGAGGGACTTTGAAGGGATGAAATACCAGAAACAAGAAAGAGTGGTGGTGAATTTGTGGCTGCAGTCACATCAGTATACTCTGGACAGGCGCCACTCCCCCACATGGGATTAAGCTCCCTGCTTCAATGGAAGGGGATGCTGCAGAGCCAGAGTCTGGACATCTCCCACCCTGGACCGGCTGAAGCTGCACTTGACAGTACGCCTTAGCACTGGCCCCTCTGATACTGGCTCCCTGGGCTTACATCCGAAGTGGGGTCACCAACATGGTAGCACAAAACTGTACCACTGAGCCATCAGGTGGTACATTTACCACCACCCTGTCTTAAAACTAATTTCTTACATCCGTTCTGAATTCCCCCCACTAGCTTCCATCCATGGCCTCTTGTTAAACTGCCCTCACTCCTTGTAAACAGGGTACTGCTGTCCATTTTAATAATGGCTCAATATTATCCCTGCTCTTCAGCCTTGCCTCCAGCATGTACATATTGAGACTCTCCAGCCTCTCATCATACATCTTTGCCTGAAGCCCATGAATCATCTTTGTTTTCCTCTTCTTCCTTCTGCCAGTGTGGGCTCCAGAACTGTTCACAACACATGAGGTGAGGTCTCACTAAAGACCTGTACAGAGGCAGTATCACCTTTTTTCTTCTCCTAACAAGTCTCCTCCCTATACACCCCCAACATCCTATTTGCTTTCCCTGCAGAGTTCTGGCATTGGGCATGGGACTTTAGACTGCCACTTATAATGATCCCCAGGTTGCTTTGCTCTGACGTCTGTTCCACCCACCACCCCCCTAATACTCTGTTTCTGGATTTCTTTGCCAACAAGCATGACTACACTTTTTAATTTGAATAACCATATCTTAGACCACTTTTCCAGTTTGCCCAACCTTGCCACTTATTTTGGTATCATTTGCAAAGATACAATCTTTTCATAGGTCACCTTACTTATATCACAGATGAATATGTTGAAAAGGACCAGGGCTGATCACCATGGCACCCCACTAGTAACTTTTCTATCCCGTAAGTATGCTCCATAGACAACTATCTTCAAAGTTCTTCCCCCCTAGCTAGAAGCCAATCTGCCTAGTTAATTTGTCTCCATTTTCTGATCCCCCGACTTCTTCACAAGTGAATGGCCTTGCTAATGTCCAGATATACTATGTCTACTGTGTGGCCCATATCAACTGTATTCCTGACCCAAATAAAGAAGTTTCTCAGGTTTGTCTGGCATGATCTGCCTAACATGAAACTGGGCAACCTCTTATCACGTTGGGCTCTAGCCACTCCATTACATGTTCTTTTATAATGGATTCTGGTAGTTTCCCTAGGATTGAGGTCAGCTTGACTAGTCTGTCATTTTCTGGGTCTTCTGTACTCTTGCTCTTGTGGAGTGGGGCCACATTGACTACTCTTTAGTGTACTGGAGATACCCTTGTGTTTATAGAGCAGTTAAAGAGGTCAGCCAGTGGTTCTTCTAGGAACCGGACCACCTCCCTTAACATGCAACAGAAAAGCCAGTCATTTAACACGTCACTGCATGAAATCTCCATATGCTCATGTGCTATATTATTAGGTCCAATATGAAAAAAAATCATTTTTTTCCTTTTCCTTTTGGTTCTGTACATGTGTTAGCACCATAGTGTACAGTCCATCTGGGCCTGATGACTTGTCCACCTTTAGGGTCCAGAGCACTTTCTGTACCCTCTCCACTACTATTCACCCATTTCTTTTCCATGTACACTCACCCCCTTGCTAGAATCTCACACTCTGGAAGTTATCGTCTCTCCTCCTCCTCCTCCTTTGTGAAGAGAGAGCAGAAGTATCCATTTACTGTAGATCTGCCTTTTTCTTATCATGTGCTTCCATACCCTCACCTTTGTTTAATTTGATGAGTTACACTTTGTCTCCCACTTTTCCTTGACATAGCAGAACAGGATTTTGTCAAGGATTCACCCCATAGACGCAGATTCAGCACTGCACGCTGAGGTACTGTATGTCTGTTACTCCTCGCCTCTTATGTCTGCACTGTAACCATGTGAATGCATCAGAACACAAAGGCTATGTCTTCAGTTCAACTGGTAGGAAGTACAAGCTACACTCCCTTTACTGAGCTATTTAGGCTAGCTTCATCCAGCCTAATTCAAAAGCACTGTTTCTTTGCTGCAGTCAGCAGCTCTGCTGAGGTACTGTCCCCCCCCCCTTTTTCTCCCCACATTTGTCTGCTGCTTTCCCTTGTGCTTTGCAATTTTGTTCATTTTGTGCCTTCAGCAGCTTTTCAGGTCAGCATTTTGTTTTTCTACCTTTTCTGGCTGCAACTTGTGCTTTCTTCTTTCTCTCTGTTAGCTACTCCTGCACTCATGTACCTCCTGCTTCTTTCTATTTTGATTCTTGTTATGCTTGCTAGTTTCCATAGTATGTCTTAGTTATAACATTCTGCTGTTTTGGCTTGTGCTACATCAGTCTTTTCCATTTTGCTGTTCATATCAGGCCACTTGCAAACCTCCTCTCAGTTACAATGCATTCTTCCTTAATGGCTTTCATTTGGCTTCCTAGCAGGCAGCCGCTCCCATCACTGCTCTGTCATTTTAGTTAGTTTTACTCAGTCAGTCTGCTTCAGCATTTACCACCCTAGTCTTAGTGTGCATTTAGCTTCCACCCTGTCCTGCTGAGGCTGGGTTTTGCCTCTCATTTTGGCCTTTGATGTACATTTTAATCTCAGTACCTTTTTAGTCCTTGTGTTTTCCATCAGTATCAGTCATTCCATTCAGCAGGTATTATTCAATTAGAATCTTGCTCTCAGTGTTCTCCCTTTGAGTAGACAGCTCTTGCTCCCCATGAAGTCTGCATCTTGAGGGTGAGTCCCTCATCTCTGGTGGGGGTCATGTTCTGCAGGCTGCTTGTCTCCTGAGTGCCTCCTGACAGTCCCACCAGGTGGTAAGGTCCAACCCTCTGGGGAACACTTTAACCATGCAGACCTTTGGTCAGTGGCACCTCAAGGTGTAGTATTTAAGACTTCAGCTGCCAGGGGGTGGATCCCTAAGCCCACAGAGGTTCCTTTAGCTGTGCAGACCACTTTGGTAGCACCTCTGAAAGATATTCTCCCTATGTCTGCCTAAGGTCCACCTAGTCTCATATTGTATCCCCTTCCATTATTTTCCATTCAAGGATAGAAATGTAAAATTTGTCCACAAATAAGGACAGTCTGGCCAACTGATTCTGCTCAATCAATTTGTCCCTGCCTACACTGTTACTACATGCCCTACCTTTTCTCCAGTTACTCCCCCTGCTTTCATACTGTGCCTATTCCATGCATACTTGAAGCACTTCACTGTTCTCACTCTGAATACCTACTCTGGAAGACTGTTCCAGGTGTCTACCACTTTTTCAGTGAAGAAGTACTTCCTCACATCCCTACTAAATTTCCCCCTTTCAGCTTCATTGCAGGCCCTCTTTTTTTGGGCCACCTTCTCTTCTAAGAAATACTCCTCTCCTACATCTTGTTCACCCACGTGAGATACTTATGTGTCTCTGTCTTGCTCCACCTGTTCCCTCCTCTCTTCCATGGTGTATGCATTAAGATCCCTCAGTCTGTCTTCATAGGGCTTATGATTCAACCCCTCCACCATTTTAGTTGCCCTCCTCTGGACAGCCTCTATCCTATCTATGTCCTTCCTGAGAAGTGGTCTCCAGAACTGGACACACTACTCCAGGTGGGGTTTCACCAGTGATCAATACAGTGGTAACACCACCTTTCTCCTTCTGCTGGTGATTCCCATCCTATGCACCGCAGCATCCCACTGGCTCTGCCTACTTCCTTGTTGCATTGCCCCATCCCCTTCAGATACTGTATAATGACCCTGAGGTATCTTGTTTTATGACCAACAATACCTCTTCCCCCATTTATACATTCCCCCCCTGGGTTTCTGTGCCCTAGGTGCATGATTTTGTACTATTTTGCATTGAACCTCAGCTGCCATACCCTCAACCACTCCTCAAGTTTTCTTGGTTCCATGCTCATTTTCTGCACCACTACAGAATATCTACCTTATTACAGATCTTGGTGTCATCTGCAGAGTCATGCCTTCTCTTCTAGCTCTTTAGCAATGTCAGATATAAAGACACTGAAGAGCACTGCTCCCAGCACTGAGCCCTGAGGTACCCTAAGGGTCACTCTCCCATTATTAGAGTAAGTGCACCCTCTGTTGCCTATCCACCAGCCAGTTCTGTACCTAGTTTACTCACTTGGGTCCTACCCCAAACTGCCCAGTTCCCTTATAAGCATTCTGTGTGGTAATGTGTCAAAGACCTTGCAGACGTCTAAGTAGGCCATGTCCACTGCTCCACCATGATCTGTTTCCATGGTCACTCAGTCAAAGAAATTAATCAAGCTCAGATGACATTACCTCCCCCATGAATCCATACTGCCTCAGGTCTTGCAACCTTCTGGATTCAAGATACTCCACTAGCCTTTATTTTAGTATTGTTTCAATTAATTTCCCTGCCACTGACGTTATATTGACTGGCCTATAGTTGTCAACCTCCTCCCTGCTGCCACTTTTATGAAGTGGGACTACGCCTGCCCTCCTCCAATCCTCTGGAACCACTCCTGTTTCCAGTGGGTTGTTGAATAGGTCCATCAGAGGTGCAGAAAGTACTTCCCTGAGCTCCCTCAGCACCCTTGGATATACTTTTTCCAGTCCCAAGCCTTATCCCTTATCCACTTTCAGATTTGTAAGTCCTCTCAGAACTCTTTGCTCTGTGAATGGACTTGTGCCCACCTTCCTTCCCCTGTATTCCTGTTGCTCCTACATGGTCCATCCCCCCTTTCTCCACTGTGAAGACTGAGCAGAAGTATCTGTTCAGGTTATCTACTTTTTTCTGATCCTCCTGTGCACAATCTCCCCCTGCCCTTCTTAATTGCACAATCCCTTCCCGTGTTTTCCTCTTTTTGCTTATGTACCTGAAAAATATCTTGTCCCCTTTAGCTACCCTTTTTGCTCTCTGTTCCTCCATTTGCACCTTTACACCCTTTGCTGCCTTCCCTGCTTCCCTCTACTTCTCCTGGTACACCTCCCTGTCCTCTTCCCTCTGCATCTCTTTCTACCTCCTGAATGCCACCCTTTTAGCCTTTACTTTTGCAGCCACTTCCCTTGAGAATCATAGTGATTTCTTTTTCCTCCTGTGTTTTGCCCAGTTCTTTTGCACAGAGGTTTGTTACCTTCACTATGCCATCCCTTAATTTGGCCCACTGTTTCTCCACCCACCTGGGCAATCCCCCCCATTAGGTTGTCGCTGAGGCATTAACCCATTGTTTAAATACTCTGCCCTCCTGAAGTCCAGGACTGTCATTCTTGTACGGGTTGTCTCTTGAGCCATCATTAAGCTGTATGATGATCACTGGTCCCCAGGTGACATCCCACCTTTATGTCTGCAACACTGTCCCCATTTGTGAGCACCAGGTCCAGTATTGCCCCATCTTGAGTGGGATCTTTGACTAGTTGCCTGAAAAATTCCCCCTTCAGGGAGTCTCGGATAGCCCTGCTTTTAGCCGAGACCATGGCTAGGATGCTCCAGTCTACATCAGGCAGACTGACGTCCCCCACTAGCAGCAACTCCCCCTTTTTGGCATCATGCTGATGGATTCCCTCAGTGCCTTATCCAATTCTTCCTCTTCTGTTGGGAGCCTGTATATCACCCCAGTACAAATAGTGACTGTGGCTCCTGTCACAAGGGTGACCCACAGCACCTCCAACCCATCTGTTGCCCCTAGGTTCCCTTGCATTTCCATCACTCTGACACCCTCCTTCACATTCAGCACAACTCTTCCACCCTTCCTCCCCTCCCTATCCTGGACACAGGAACAGGTACATACACTTGAGGACTCGGGGGGAGGGGACATTTGTACAGGTGTATAACAAGTTTATTATTATAAATACATTGTGAGCTTACAAAACAATAAATTGAAGAACTCCAAACAACAAGCCCTCCACTCCCTATCCTTCATGAACTGAGTGTAACTTGATATAGTCATGTCTCAGTTGTTGTTCCCTTTGCACCATGACTCAGTAATGACCAAAAGATTACAGTCTCTGCCACCACCATGATGGCCTCTGGGTCTGGAATTTTATTTCCAAGACTCCTTGCATTGGCAAACATGGCCTTCCACACCTTGCTCCCACTCTGCCTGCAGCCCCACTTCCCCCTTCTTGCCTTTGTTGCAACTTTAAACTTTGCCACTTGAAACTCTCCCTCTCCCCTCCCATTTCACTACCCTCTTCATGCATTGCTTTCTCAACACCTCTCTTTCAACGTCTTCTGTTCATGACCTTCTTGCCTTCAATCTATGGGATAGGCCACCTCATGGTCTCGAGGCTGGGTGATAGCTTTTCAGTAGTCACTACTCTCCTCATTTCATGCTTTTAGTGGTGGGGCCGCCTTCACTGGGAACTTCCTTTAGCTGCAGAGATCAACTCATGGCACCCCACAGTATTATCCCATGTTAAAGAGACAGTAATCCCTCCAAAGGTTTCCCCTGAATTTCAAACTCTGAATTAGCATTCTTAGCTGTCACAGTAAAAAGTTTCTATGCCAGAAGAGATGGTGGCTGAGGCCATGGATCACCAGAAATTTCTTCCACATGTTTTTTTCTCTCCTAAGTGCAGAAGGCCATAATGTAGTATACTTATTTAAGCATAGCATTTGCCCTAGTAGTAGGTTTCTGCTGTGATTTGGGGTATGGTGGCTCTCTCATCCTTCAATCCTGCATTTTCCCCATCTCCCTACAGAATTCATGCTTCTGTCTTCTATCAGTTACCAGTTGCTGTCAGTCATTACTCCAGTTATTCTCTGTCTGTTATCAGTTATCACCAGCTGTTGTCAGTCAGTACTCAACTCAGTCTCTGTGTTCACCACCTGCTTTGCAGTACTTTTGGGCTCCTTCCTAAAGTACCTTTAGCCTAAAGGAATTATGTCCCCATGGCACCTGTAGGGATGGTACCTTCCTCAAGAGGGTTCCTTTGACTTCACAGTATCCCAAAAGAGTGGTAGTCCCCCATGAGACAGAGAGTGCAAATGGCCAAAATAGCCATGTATAACAGTCAAACAACACATTCATTCAACTACCTTCAGACTATCAACATTGTTACACAAGCACACCTCCTCACTAAGCTGCATATACCCATTGAACCAGGCAATGCTGCAATGCTGTGCAAAGTCTTTTACACAGATAGACTTCAGCATGCCTTGCTGATGCTAAAGCTGCATCTGTGGAGTGAATCCCTGCACTAAAGCACTACAAGCACTTTGTGGTGACTTTGTATAAGGAGTCTTATCATGCTTTAAGGTGAGCTGAAACTTATATCAAATGTGAGCACCAGCACTGTTTGTGTGAATCTGACACTATAAATATGTTTGCTCAAATAACATGAACAGACAAAACTGCCAGCAGAAGAAGACTATTGTGGTCTATCAAGTCAGCTCAATGCAGAGCTCAAGCATCTGATGTTACATCGCGCTCTGGCCCAACACTCTTACACTCCCTTTGCATCATCACACTGCCTCTAAAATCCCCCAACTGTTTTCTGGTTTACAGCCTCCTCTGGCAGCCCGTTCCACCCTACCACCATTCTCTCCATGAAGCAGTGCCTCCTGGCCGCCTTCTGAAACCTTCCTCTCACCAATTTGCAACACTGCTCCTTCATGTTTTGGTTTTTTGCTGAATCTAAAAGGTCTCCCAGCTTGATCTTGTTTATACCTTTGAGGTACTTAAAGGTCTCAGTCATGTCACCTCACACCTTTCTTTCCTCCAGTAGTACATATTAAGATTCTCCAGTTTTTGCACATACAAGAGCCCCTGTTGACCCTGAATAATCTTTGTGACTTTTCTGTGTACCACTTCCAGCTGGTTGATGTCCTTGTTGTTGTAAGGGCACCAGTACTGCACACAGTACTCCAGGAATGGTCACACTATAGAACTATAGTGTATAGTGGAACGTTATATTCCCTAAAAATCCATCATTTATTAGTTTTGTTGTACCATTGTTGTGATGCCAGTAAGCTGTTGTACTATCATATGTACATCACAACGATGAAACAACAGCATTGATTATGATTGCCAATGTGCAGATCTCGGGTGTGCTAGACAAAAGGAAACGGCTGTCACCGAAAGTGCTGGCACAAAAGAAGAACCGCGTGGAGCAAATCCATTACAGTAAGGGCAGCAGCCACTTTTGTTTAAAACAATGTTTATTTTCCATGCCCTGAGGGTGTGTTTTTAAATTTCCCTTTGTTTCAGAAAGTTGCAGTGCCAAAAAAGCAAATGTGAAAAAATGTTTATGTGAAAGTGAGGGGGGAGACTGTGACAGAGTGGGACTTGTCCTTGTGTTGGGGGGGGGGACGGGGCAGAAATTGTGAAACAAGAAGCTGGTGATTTAACTGTTGCCCCATACACTATAAAAGTCAATGGATGGGCAACAGTAAACAGCAACGCTATTTTTCACTTCTCAAGGTTTCATGACAACCGAAAACCTCTTGAGCTTCACTCTAGAGGTTTACAAGGTTGTCATGACAACCTCTCGAAGTGAACAACAGTGTTGTTGTTCACTGTTGTCCATCCGCTATCCTCTATGTAGCAAGAGTATGACCTTTTTCCTCCTGCTGGTAAACCCCATTGTTATGCAATCTGCCATCCTATTTCCACTTGCTGCTGCCTTGTTGTATTGTACTGTATAGAGGGTGTCAGACTGCTTGCGACTGCAAATACTGAGTGAATGTATGTTACCCACAGCACCACAACCATTGATAAAGCTACCATTTGTTAGTGAGGCACATTCCTTAACTGTTACCACTATAGAATCCCTACACCACTCTGGAGGGGTGGGACTGACAGGAGGACCAGGAGGAAGCACCTGCAGTAATGACCAAGGGGGATGTGGGGACCCTCCCTAGTAGAGACCCCAATGGGGGTAATAGAGGACCCCAGAGGAGACAGGAGGAACTTCTGGTGGGGGACTCAGCTGTGAGGGGGATAGATTTGGGACTAGGAAAGGGGGAGGCAGGTTAGGTGCCTACCTGGTTCCATGGCCTTGAGGGATGGGAAGTGGATCCTGAGTATTGCTAGGAAAGCAGGATGAGAGGCAGAACTTGATGTCATTGTCCACCTGGGGAATAATGACCTGGCTAGGGATGGGGCTGGGATAGTGCAGGGGAAGTTTAGGAAGTTGGGGAGGGGTCTTAGACAGGTAGCTCACTCAGTGACTTGCTGAGGTGCTGCCTGTTTATGAAAGGGCACAGAGAGGGAACTCTGCACCAGGACCTTCAAGGCTGAAGGAATGTTGCAGAGAGGAGGGTTTGGTTACATTGGGCACTGGGGACCCACCTGGGAAGATAAGGGCCTATACAGGGATGATGGCCTGCATCCCTCTGGGAAGGGAACTGCAGTCCTCAGTGGATGGTTTAAATGTTACTTCAATGAACATTTACACTAGCCAAGGGGGGGGGGTGGCAGAAGGTATCGGGGAGTCAGAAACTTCACCCCCCACAGGCTGATGAAGAGAGTAAGGAGAACCCGAAGGTAGAGGAATTCTCTAGGGTGCAAATTAATAAAGGAAGCAGGGTGGGAGAGATAAAAGGGGACAGGTACAAAGGCATTAAAAAGAAAGGGATGAAGGAGGGACAGCAAAAAGGAAAATAGAGGGTCAACAAGCAAAGCTGAAGCAAAATCCGGAAGTCCATGTGTATGAATGCTAGAAGTCTAGGAAATAAGATTCCAGACCTAGAGAGCATCATGGCAGAAGCCAACCTGAATTTTGTGACCAATACTGAGTCATGGTGCACTGAAAACCATGACTGGAACATGGTCATACCAGGATTGTACTCTGTTCAGGAAGGACCAGCTGGGAAGGAAAGGAGGGGTGTGTTGCTTCATGTGAAGTAAAGCATAAAAGCCATGGAGATACAGGGAATACAGGGGGAGGCAGATGTACTGTGGGTTACCCTGGAGATAGGGAATGGAGCCACTGTTCACACTGGAGTGATCTATAGACCTCCATTACTTTTGGAGGAATTCGATAGGGTACCGGTGGAAGCCATTGGCAAGATTTCAGAAGAGAGGGATGTGCTGCTGGATGGGAACTTCAAGCTGCCAGATGTGGATTGTAGTCTCTGAGCAGTTACTTCAGCTGGAAGCAGGAACATCCTGGACTCTTTGCAGGGGGGTGTTCCTCAGGCACCAAGTCATATGATGGGGCAATATGGAATCCGGGGACTCACTGACAAGGGCAGTATTGCAGACAACAGGGTAGGAGGCCACTTGGGGACCAGCGAACACCATACAGTGTGGTTCAAAATAAGGACAGCTGCAGAATTGAACCACACAAGGGCAAGGGCCCTGTATTTCAGGAAGGCACCCAAGGGTATTGCTCAGGGAAATATTGGCTGCACCTCTGACAGTTCTATTTAACAGCTCACTGGAAACAGAAGCAGTTCCATAGGACTGGAGAAGGGTGGATATAGTCCCACTATACAAAAGAGGTAGCAGGAAGGAGGCTGGCAATTATAGGCCAGTCAGCCTGACATCAGTGTTGGGAAAATTAATGAAATCACTGTGGAAGGAAAGGACTGTGGAATACCTTGAATCCAGTGGGTTACATGACCCAAGGCAGCATGGTTTCACTGGGGGGGGGGGCATGTCAAATGAGCCTGATAGATTTCCTTGACTGGGTGATGAAGGGACTACATCAAGGTGGAATGGTGGATGTGGTCTACTTAGAGTTCAGTAAGGTGTTCAATACCATTCCACACAGGAGACTAGTAAGCAAGCTGGGAAGCTTAGATGTGGGCGCAAAGGTGGTAAACTGGATATGAAATTGGTTAGGGGATAGGTGACAGAGGGTGGTGGTAAATGGAGTTAACTCCAAGGATGGGAGGGTGACTAGTGCTGTGCCTCAGGGATCAGTGCTCAAATTGGTCCTATTTAATGTCTTTGTGACATTGCAGAGGAGCTGAAAGGGAAGGTGTACCACTTTACAGATTACACCAAAGTCTGCAATAGGGTGGATACTCTGGGCGGAGGGGGGGGGGTGGAAAGGATGAGCAGAAACCTGAGAAAACTAGAGGAGTGTAAAGGGTGCGGCAACTTGGTTTTAATCCAAAAATGTGCACAATAATGCACTTAGTGCACAGAAGCTCATGGGTTGAGTACAAAATGGGTGGAGTGGTATTGATGACCACCAAGCAGGAAAGAGACCTGAGGTAATCGTATCAGATGACCTAAAGGTGGCCAGGCAGTGCAACAAGACAGCAAAGAGGGCAAGTGGGATGCTGGGGTGCATAGGGAAGGGTATCACCAGCAGAAAGAGGGAGGTGGTGCTGCCTCTGTATAGATCACTGGTAAGACCCCACCTGGAGTAGTATGTCCAGTTCTGGAGATCACATCTCTGGAAGGATGTAGACAGAGTGGAGGCTGTCCAGAGTAGGGCAACTAAAATGGTGCAGGGTCTGTATCAAAAGCCCTATGAGGAGAGACTTAAGTGACTCAATATGTACACTCTGGAAAGGAGGAGGGAGACAGGGGATATGATAAAGACCTTCAAATACCTCATGGGGATAAATAAGGTACAAGAAGGGAATATTTTTCAGAAGAAAAGGTGCTCAAGAACAAGGGGGCATGTTATGAACTTGAGAGGACAGATTCAGGAGAGATCTGAGGAAGCACTTCTTCTCAGACATGGTGGTGGATTCCTGGAACAACCTTCTAGCAGAGGTGGTGGGGGTAAAGACAGTGGTGGAGTTCAAGAATGCATGGGATAGACATAAGGTTATCATAGTGGAAAGGAAGAGGGATGGAAGAAAAAGCTGTAGATTGGGCACTGTCTGTGGTAATAGTTGGTAAGGAGAAATAGGCAGACTGAATGGGCCAAATGGTCTTTATTTGCCATCAAATTCTATGTTTCTATGAAACATTGGGAATCTATTGATGGCCAGTGAAGCCATGATTTGGCTAATTAAAGAGACCTGGATTTTTGACGGAACTTCTCTGACTGCTCACTGTGATGTCTTAGCAATTTCTGATGTGGACATGCAAATATAGTCAATGAGGGAAGGGTGCATTTTCTACTTCCTTCCTGTCAGACCCATAAATGCTGTGACCCCAGTAAGCCAGCTGGTTCTGTCAAGCAGCTTTAAAACAGCAACACAGTAAAGAACAGAAATCTTTCTCAAACCATGATGTTATCTAAATAGAAATTTCAAGTAAATAGGACTGTCTGCTACAGTACAGATAGACAAAATCTGTGACACATCCCTGCAGCTTCAAGTATGACATCCAGGCATCTGAGCTGCTGTGTACATCTGGGATTCCTGGAGAAATTCCTGTGCAATATTACACAACTATCTCCAGGAAACTCCACTTTTAGTTCTGTACAAAGGGAAATAAAATATTTTGATTGCCATATAGAATCTTTCATGCAGACTGTATCCAAAAATACTTTAAAATCCAGGAGAGGAAGGTGAGAGAATGTTGCTGCAATTTTTACTACAGAGAGATTCAAAGAACAGAGATAAATTTGAAGAGACAATATGGAATGGGTGAACACAGGAAGGTTAAAGAATGGCATTGTATCTGTAAACCTTTTTTACCAATGCAAGTTGTTTTAAAATGCTTCTTATACTTTTGTAGCTGTTTCATCTCGTAATTACACTGTAACTGCATTGTAAAGTCTAGTAGCATGAGCCATATTGACTTGTTTGCTTTTTATATTTGCCTCATTCTCCCCCAGTTTTCCATAATGTTGTCTAGTTATCTCCTAAATTGGGATATGTTTGTACTATGGACTCTATTACTCTGTAATTTGTTCCATTCAGCTACAACTCTTTGGTTGAACCAATGGCCCCCTTGCATTTTTCCTGTAGTTTTCCCCTTTTAATTTTAAATCATGTCCTCTTATGTCCCTGCCCTTATCCTTAGCATTCAGTCCCATGCACTCTCTCAAATTCTGAGCTCTATAAACTACGCACAGATCCCTTCTCAGTCTCCTGCAGTGTAATGAATTCATTTGCAGCTCCTGCAATCTCTCATCATAAGCCAAGTTCCTCACACCATCTACAGATGTGGTTGCCCTTCTCTGTACCCCCTGCAACCTCTTTACATCTCCCGTTCCATGCAACGCCCACAACTGGGTGCATTACTCCATGTGGGGCCTCATCAGGGTGCAACAAACATGTAACTACAGTACAATTACCCTGTTGCATGCAATTAATGATTAGTTACATTGAAACAGACACTTAAAGTGCAACCGTCTATGGTTTGCTCAGAGGCTGTTTTTCATTTACACACCATTAGTAAGTACCATCATATAACTCAATGATATAGTTCATGACCTTTTCAACTACATAGTTGTATAGTTACACATGAATGCATTGTGATTAGGACAGTGCAATACAGATCTTATTTAAGACAAATATTCATAAATATTGGACTTTTTACAAATACAAATATCACTCTCAAGTATTTGCTTTTCTGGTAGACCACATAAAGCAGCGTTAGACTTGAGCTGAGACTCCGTGACACACATAAGACTACTACTGCTCATTACATAAATGCATAGATTATTAATAAAAATCTACAGATTGTACAGCTAACTATCAAACACTTGGGCTTGAGACATCATTAACAACTAGGTCTGGGTATATAAAATATTTTGAATTTGAACTACTACATTATGTAACCTAAGTGTATCTATGTTAAATACTCCTTTTACTGCACCTGTAATGTTATCCTCTGTTTTAATCTGCACTGTAATAACTGTCTTGATGTCTGCCCCCCACGACGAGGTGCCTTTGTAAATGAGTCTCTGACTCAAAGGTTGTAAACCCAATTTGTAATGAATAAATAAATGAATAAAATAAATATTGGAGCCAAAATATTATATTTGGGGCCCCAGTTATTCAGGGATTTGTTATTGGTATCCGTTATTCATGTGCTTGTTAAAAAAAAAAAAGCAGCCCTCCACCCTCCTCCACAGCCCAATCTTTACAATGCACAACCATCCTCCCCCACCCTCTGCAAGAATCCCAATCCCTGTCCCCCAGCACTCATTGTTTCATTTTTTGTAATATTATAAAAAAAGTGCCATGACAGGTGATTGGCACAACCCACCCACTTCCACGCTGACCACCTTCTTCAGTGCTCCATTTTGTTTTAAAATAAATATTCCCCCAACCCCCCATGCCCCACTCTGGAAGCACCCTATAGCCAGCCCTCCTTCTCCAAGAACCCAGTTCTTTTTGAAAGAATGCAACAAAGACGGCGACAGATACTAACCAACCCTCCTCCATGGCCAACCGACTTCTACTGAAAGAAAACACTCCCATGCTTGCACACGATAAAAAACAGCTGATCTCATGATCATCAAGGGAGCTTTTTTTAAATACAAAAAAAAAATTAAGTTGTGGATACTGAAGAGGAGTATGTGATTAGGATTCTAGCAGTGGGTGGAGGGGAAGGGGTTGTTTATTTTAAAGAACTGAGCTGGGGAGAAGGGTAGGGGCTCTTTCTTTCTTTCTTTCTTTCTTTCTTTCTTTCTTTCTTTCTTTCTTTCTTTCTTTCTTTCTTTCTTTCTTTCTTTCTTTCTTTCTTTGTGTTAAATAGCATTTCCCAAATAGGAATACACATAAATAGTTCCACTGTTTGTTATTCAGATACAAATAACAAATAACGCATTATTCAAGGTATTCGGGAAATACTATTCATTATTCGCACACCCCTATTAACAGCATAAGTCTAAAATGTAAAAATATTTGTTTAGTAAGCAGAAATGTGCAGACAACTGTTACTACGACTACCAAAGGCACAAGTACAAGTACAAGTACAAAGAATCTGCCCCGTGCACAGTCTTGATCGTGATAAGAATGAAAGAGCCCAATAAAGACACAAACTGCATCATACAGTTCTAAAATGGCACTTACCACTGGTGTGTAAATCAGAAAATCCCACTGAGTTTACGAAAAGGCCAGAAAAGACAGAACAAGAACAGAGTTGGAACTGGTATTTGAAACACAGCTTCTATAGAACATACTGGCTTGTAGGTTTTATGCCATTCTGCTATAGGTGACTTGCTCAAGGTCACAAAGTAACTGGTAGCTGTGTACTTCGAGCTTAAATCTTAATCTGTACTCCAACCTCTTGTCTAAACTGCTGTACAAAAAAACTCTAATCCTTTGTGTTCTGAACATTCAGTAGTCCTTACTTTGCATATCCAAAACACTAGCAGAGTCAATTAAGTAATACTCAAACAAGCACGCATGTCCAGGGGATTAATGCTTGGCTTGAGTGCTGATGGTCTGAGGTGCAGCCAGGGGCCATTAATTCCAGCAAAGGCATTAAACCCAGGAAATGCCCACATGTAAGGATGTTATTGGGATTACAAATCTGATCTTGTTTTTTTGTTTTGTTAACGGAAAAGAAAAACAAGCTTCGGAGCAGTGCATACTGCACTGCTCTGAGCTGTACCAGATGTGTCCTTAGAGATTAACATCAGGTATGCCAGCCAATAAGAAAGCACATTATAATTGTATTATGCTTTTCTCCACTGACATTTTTCCTCTCCTCCCATATCCCCCACCCAAAAGGGTCACCAAAGTTGCACCCTTCCTCTGGCTGAGATTGCGTGTGAGTGCCTGTCTTTGCAACTAATGTCAATATTGGCTGCAAGGGGGAAGGGGAACGTTGCCCACCTTTCACAGGAAGCCAGGTGCACAACCTCCGTGACATGCCCAGCCCCAGATGGCTTTACCGTGAATTCCCCTGGCCCACATTTGAATGCAGGTCCCTCAAGATGGCAGTATGACACACTGCCACCATGCCACGTGGCAGTTCAAGGACAATCTGTTGAGAAAGCAATAACACACAACAGCTCAATAATAAACCATGCCCCAGGCACACTGTGAAGGATGAAACATTGTTATTATGTCACCAGCCCATTAAAATTGGAGTGCATTAGTGTACATTTAAAATGGGAACACTGTGGAAAAAATTTCAACCAAACTGAAAGACATACAAAGGGGTGATACTGGTTTATGCACTAGTAAACTACAATCATGTGAACAGATTCCACCAATCACAGTGCAGGATTTTCCTAACTCATTTCATTATAAATTATAAAGTGATCCCGAAGGACAGTAAACAAGAAATACAAATTTCCTCATTGGAAAGAACAGAATTTTCCCAACTGGCTTCCTTTCAGGTGACCTCTGCTTTCACAGCCTGATGGGGTTTTTATCACAGCTTTAGCACTCCAGCTTTGCAGGCATCTTCAGTGCGTTCCATGACCTGCGTGGGTTAAGAACTAATGTTGCCCTTGAAAACAAAAAGAGAAAGTCTTGTCTGAGGTGAAGTCAGTATCTATCCAATTTTCAGCCTGCCGTCACATCGAAATGAGAAATCTGAAGCAGAGGCAGGCACAAATAGCTGATAACAGAGTTTCAGGTGAACCTGCTTCACTTATCACTTCAGGGGTCACCTCTGCTTTAAAAGGCTTGTTTCAGTTAAAACAAGACTTCTTAGGATGCTCAAAGCATGCTGGAGTAATGGTCCTGGCAGCAGCACTCTGGATGTATTTCTGTAGCGCTTGAGAAGATTAAACTGCACAGTGGCTAAGGGTGTTAATAAAGTGCAAGGAAACAATGGAAGTGGATGGCACAGTGCAGCGTACCATAGATTGTCAATAATGGAGATGAAGGCTTGAGTCCTGGCTTGGGCCAATGTGAAATGAGATTTGACAGCCCCAGCTTTTTTTCTGTTAGACAAGAGTACACACCACACAACCCCCAGTCACTAATTTCTTTGTCCCCTCACCTGGTCTCCTGGTTAGGACCTCTTTCCATCATCTGAACCCCTATGCCCCACCAAGGTGTCCATCTGATGTGGTCCCTGATAACCTCTGCTCCATACCTGTGCTCCTGTAGTGTTCCACACCACAGCAGGGTACTGTAGGCATCCAGCATCTTCAGTCAAGATGGAAGCCTGAATTCTGCAGCCAGGAAGTGGACACTGCCACACCATTCGGAACCTTATGAGTATGGGGCAAGGGGACATAAAACTATCTGCCCAGATTTTCATATTCATCTTTTCTTCCCTCTTACCAGTGGTATCAGTGTGAGGCCTAAGCCACCCCACTGCATGCAGCATGTCTTCACACTCCTCTTCCCTCCATCAAGTTCATGATGTATGGAAAAGAACTAGCACACCCTGTACAAATATTAATAATTTTTAAAGGTACCTCGGCCCACATATTCAAAACTGAATAGGAAAAGTGCACAAGTGTCTGCGCCGTGCAACTGAGATGTGCTGCCCCAAAATATTGCAATATGCAGAAAACACTCCAGAGGATGCGCCAGCGCAACGTGTTCTGCATAGTGCAACAATTCACCATGGTGCAACTCAAAATGGGCAGTGCACTAGGGCAGGACTGAATATGGGAAATAGAGCAAGTCAGGCTGGGGCAGTGCAGCAGCAACGCATGACTGCAGAAGGGAACTGAGCAGTGCACAACAACAAACACGGTGAGTGCAGACCCCCCCCCCAAAGGTCTGGGTGTGTCCAGAGCCAAAGGGATAGGGGCAAAATGGGTACCAGTACAGCACCAGCGGGCACAGTACAAAGCACCACATAGTGACCAGCAGCCAAGGGGGAGTACATGCCACAGTGTGCAAGGCACACAGACAGACAAGGTGGGAGTGGCACTGCAATGGTGTTGCCAACTGTGGCATGGACAGGCATAGCATTGTGCACCCAGCCCGATGTGCCATGCAGGGCATATGTGTCTGCCATACCACAGCCACACCATGCCACATGCGCACCTGCACACAGGGAGGGGTGCCTCATGTCATACAGGTGCCCCCCTGCAACACTGAGTCTGCAAACAGCATGCACAGCAGCATGGTGACAGGACAACAGCAGAGGCAGGCAGAGGTCATGCCCATGGGGACAGTGCCAGAGCCATAATGTATGCCAGGAAGGACATCCCACAGGCAACGTGTCGGCCAACACATGTGGGACAGAGAACCTGTGTGCGCAATGGAACATGCACATATGGGCAGTGGGTAGCAAAGGTGCAGTGTACAATATTGCAACAGAACAGGTGTTGGCATGAGAAGCAATAGAAAGACCACAAACACTGGTACTGTCGGGTGAACAACAGTTTTAATATAAAACACAATAAGAAAATACAAAGCAAGAACAGAACAGGAAACAGCCAGGAAAAATTATGTACCGTAAAGGGGATGACAGGAGCTGGAAATGCGGGGGGGGGGTGTTAACTATGTACACGGGGCTTGAGTGGATGCGGGTGTGTGAAGAAAGGGGCTATAAACTTGTGGTGCAGATGTGAATGCCCTAACTGGCCTGGACACCGTTGGGGGGTTACATTGTCCCTTCTGTCCACCACAGCGCATCTCCCTCAAGATTGTCCTGATGGCATGAAGAATGGCACCTTGGTGCCTGAATATAGCTGCAAACAGGTCCACAGCTGACACTGTCCATCCATGGACAATGGGCCTTCCACGACCAAATAACCTCCTGTATGTGCCCAGTCCAGCTTACCAGTGACCTACGGGGGGAACACAGAACACAACCTCAGTGATGCAGACCACCCAGTCATAATGCCCCCTTGGGAAGTTGTGGACACGCATGCAAGATGCCATCCGGGCCCCTGCCCAGGGCTCTACTGACAACCAGCACACAGCAGACTGGCACCAGGCTGTGCAACAGTGTCACACAGTGGCTGGCATGTGACACAGAAACAATGAAGAATGGCACCTGCATGCACTAGACAGTGTCCTGGGACATGCAAACATGCTCTACACAGTGTGTGACACCTGCCACTGCTCACACCACTCACTCAGGCCCAGATTGTGTCCCTGTGTGGGCACCAAGAGGCACCCATGGACCTGTACAGCCACAGTGGCCAGGGATCAACACACATAGGAGCCAGGTGCACAGAGGAGATGCAACACGATACCAGGACAATGGTCCAGGTGTGTGTGTCTGGCAACACAGAGGCATGATGGCCATGGGCTGCATTGGGCAATGAACCCCCCCAAACCAGGAACACGCTGCACTGTCATCACACTTACCTCCCTCCTATTGTGTCACATTTCACTGTGTCCTGGATGCACTGGTCCCTGAGTCATCACTGGAGCACTGCAGGGTGAGGCATGTGGCCTGTTGCTGCTCCTCCTGACCTGCAGAGGGGACAAGAATGGAACATCACTGTGTGTACCATGCATGGTTAACAGTGCCTCCCCCAGCCAGGTGTGCAGCAGTGAGACGATGGCCCAGCACACGGCACAATGCATGCCATGTGCTGGCATTGCACACAGGTGCCTGACATGGTCATTGCAAAAGTGACACATGCCACCAGTGCAGCAGGTGGCAGCCATGGACGTGAATGGTGCCATGTGCCCCACCATGCACCAATGGTGATTCCTACCTGCGTGCCAGTGATGGACACCCCTCCTGTACACCCACAAGCCCACCCAGTATCAGGCAATGTTGGCAAGAACACTGTGCCTACTACCTCGGCATGGCACCCCTCCCATGTGCCATGTACTGCAGATGCTGCAAACATCCCATGGCCCTTCTCCACAGGTCACCGTACCTGTGCCGGCACTGCTCCACCAACCATGGCACACCAGTGTGGCATGTGAGGCAAGAGTAATGTCAAAATGAGTCACACCATTCTGATGAAGTATGAAGTAGAACAGCATTTGACTTGTCAGTGTCAAGGCAGACTACTGCTCTATACATCAGAAGAATTTCAATCAAGTAGCAAATCTTCTAATGCATCTAAAATAAAAAGTAGTAGCTACTTCTAAAAATTAATTAGTTTATGTATTTGTAATTTTTGACCAGAAAGGCACACTGAGCTGTGATGGCTCATTGCCAGGTATGTCCTGAGGTGGTTTACACAGACCAGTTTTATTGACAGTGGGGGTTGTTGACCATGATACCAGGGAAACTCTGCTACTCTTCTTTGATAAGTGCCAGGGGATCATTAATTTCCAACCAAAGGGATCAGAGATGGGTAGCAGGGACCCCAGTTCAACATCTCATCTGAAGGATGGCACTTTGACAGTGCAGCACCCACCTTGTACCACACTAAGGTGTGAGTTATGGATACTACCTCAAGTCCCTGCTGTAGGTCTAGAACCCATGGCTTTCTGATCTTCCAGACCCATAGGCAAGTGTGCTATGTACTGAGCCACTGCCACTTTCTATCAGCTCTTTCATGCAGCACTAGTTCTTTCATCTTATGCCTGCTGACTTGGATGTCTGGGGGGCAGGGGACAGTCCAGAAGTATAGTGCACTTTATACCCTCCCCAGGAATGACAAGCATCTCCGGGGTATTGGCCACCACCTCCTTCCAGCCAGCTGTGACCCCATCATGTATGGGCATGAACTTGGATCACCAGCAGGTCAAGTGGCTTCCCAGCTGCTGCATTAATGGACTGGCTCGCCACTCACAAATTCATATAACTGATGCCATTTAATCAAACTGTATGAGTGCTGAGGACTGACTTTCCTTCTTTCCCCTGGCTATGGTGGACCGTACAAGTCAGGACTGCAGTGCATCGGTGGAATATCCCTATACTATAACCCCCCCTCCCAAATGTGTCTGGAAATAAAGTGAAGAGTTCACCATTCAGTAGGTTAATCCCAAAGGAGGCAGTGTAGCCTAGCCATTAGAGTGTCAAATAGTTACCCAGTGTACCCAGGTTCAAATCTCATCAAAGCCACCTACTTGTCTTGTGACCTTGAGAAGGCCATTTAACCACCCAGTTCATCTGTGCAACCAGGTATAAAACACATTAGAGAACAGGGGACACAACTCCAAATAAGATGGTCCATCAAAACCAGACTGTCCTAGCTAAATATGTTTTCAAAAAAAGCCACTGAGTAAGCACCCTCCTAGCGCTAGGGTAAAACTTAGGCAACCTGTTTTCTGGGAGGGGTGCTGTACGTGAAAATCAAAATATGCACTTACTTGAACTTCCAGGTCCGGGGGTGACATCAGCTTGGGGTCATTGGCAAAGGGGTTCTGCAAGGCAGATGTCATATATTTTTTTGCAATGAATTCATTGTCCACTAGCATGGTAAAGTCTAAAGGGTCTGTTCTATTTATTTTCACAGCAGGGTTTAAAAACACCAAGCAAGATTCCTATCACAATCCACCACTACACATTTCAGTCTTTGTTTGTTTTCTCTTTTTCGTAGGCAAGAGCTCTGCTGCTGTATTAACCCTCCAATGGGCATATTCCACAAAAGTCCAGTTGTACTGTGGATGAACATCGACCCTTCTTGACATTTTAACTATTTGCACACCCCATTACCAATTGATGCAGGGGTGAGCATCACGCCCTGAGTCAAAGAAATTGCTTTTACATATTACTCATAATTCCAATTTGCCCTCAGCATTTGCAAGGCTAAAATACATTGGGACTCCTGATGCACACTGTTCTCATTTTACATCTCCCAAGAGCTTCCCACACAGAGCAACCCCCACACGGAAACTTCTGCACTTGTGAAATAACTTAAATCCCACCTTTGTTTTTGCCAACAGGTGCTTAGAGATCAGTAAAGTCAACCCCTCTGGTGTCACCTACCACACAGGCCATGGACACAGGGACCATATGAACACAAGAACCCTTGGTACAGAGGCAAAAGGGTAAAAAACCCACACCCACTCCTGGTTTGTGGACCTACCCTAGGCTGTGCCCACCAGCAATAATGTGGGAATGCCCTCCCTTTTCCCTGGGGTGAGGAGGAAGCTGAGGTTAAAACAGTGAGTCTAACACTTATAATTACAGTCAAGTATTTTTCTTTCTCTGCTACAGAAAGGTGTATCCTAGTCTGTCACAAAAAGTCCTCAGTTAAAGGAGGGAGGGTTTGACAATCCAGGGAAAATAGCCCTTGCAGTCCAAACCCAAGCCTTTTCAGGCATAAATATCTCTAAACACTTGAGAAATAGTAAAACACAGTACAAGTTAGTGTGTAAATGTCTTTTGGCTAGATGTATTCTCATAGAAAAGTCCTGTGACTTTAAGTTTTCTCTCAGGAAAGCCCCCAGGCGAGTACTCACTGGTTCCACAGGAACAAATTGTCTCCAGGCAGGCTGTACTCCAGATAGCACTGTTGTAAAAGAAGGCTATAACCACTCCAACTGGCTTTTAGTTTATTCCCTCGTTCAGAGAAACTGGTACTGCCACAGGGACTTGGAGACACTTGCGGATCAGTGCCCTCTCATCAACCATCAAACTCCACGGGCTGAATTTTCAATATGGACCCTTTTTGGTGTACATGCAGAAAAACTTTGTGGGTTACATAGAAACATAGAGGTTGACAGCAGATAAGGACTGCAAGGCCCATCCAGTCTACCCATTTCTTTTTCTACCTTACAAATGTGCCATCGGCCTTTGCTCTGTCAGTGGCCTGTCTATTCATACTCATCTGTATTGCTCCCTTATGCCTATCCCATGCCTGTTTGAAACCATGCACTGTATTCATAGCCACCACTTCCTGATGTAGGCTGTTCCATGCATCCACCACTCTTTCTGTGTAAAAGAATTTCCTCACATTCCCCCTTAATCGACCTCACTCTAATCTCATGCTGTGTCCTCTTGTCCTGCTAGTTTTCTTATATTTAAACATGTTAGACTCTTTCACCTTGTTAATGCCCTTAAGGTGTTTGAATGTTTTGATCATATCACCTCTCTCCCTCCTTTGCTCAAGGGTATACATACTGAGTTCTGTTAATATGTCTTCAGTATTTTTTCACATGTGCTGTATTTTCCACTGTGGAGCCATTTTGAACCAGCTCTGCAATTTACGGTAACTTCCAGACATTTTTATGGTGCAGCTGTACCAAAATGCTATGCCTGTGAATATCAGGCGTAGCTTTACCCACAAGATAAGAGTGAGTTCCATGGGTGCCACTGACCCCCACAGCTTGTCCACCAATTCTGACAGACACCACTGAAGTGGACACCTAGCCCCCATTGCACAGTGAATGTGAGAAACAGGGTTGCCCTTGGTGTCTTTAGGGCTAGTTGATGCTCCCACAGCTACGCAGTCACCCATATGTAAAATAGAAAATCCTGTCCAGACTGGCAGCTGTGGACTGGGACTAGTCCCAAGACTGTTTGAATATCTGGTCCCTGGGCTACAGATTCCCTCCAAAGGGAGCTACACCCCCTGCAGTAACTCACAGTCACCAGTTCTGAGGCATTAACTGTTTGTCCTCTGGAACCACCTTACTCACTTAATCACACAAGTACCCACCAGGTTGCATGGGGATTATAATTGCCTTGTTAAAAATTCTAAGTCTATCACAAAATAAAATAATTGATGCTGCTGCAGCTGTGATGATTAAAATGTTCATGTTATGGCACTGTGCCATTTGATACCACATCAGACTTGCTCACACAATCACATGGTCAAAAATAAAATTAGATACAACATATGGTAAACAGGGGTGTCAGATAGTGAATTCAGTTACTAACATGTGCTGATCATTATAATGTTGAAGCATTTGTTGAATGTTCATCTATTTCAAAAGCTAGCAGTTCTGGGTTATACTTTAATATTTATTTGTAATTTTTGAGCAGGAAGGGCACTGTGCTGTGACAGCTCATTTCCAGGTGCATCTTGGGAAAATCCTCTTCTGTTACAATAAATGCCAAGGGATCTTTAATTTGCATCTAGGCATCCACCAGAGATTGGTAGAAGGTACCTCAGTTTAATGTCCCATCTGAAGGATGGTACCATATATTGTAGCACCCCCCACTAGTGCTGTACTGCAGTGTCAGTAGTAAGTAGTAGCACAAGTTTCTGATGCGAGACTAGAACCCAGTACCTTCCAAACACCCAGATGCAGAGGTGAACATGCATACAGCTGAGCAACTGACACATTACATTGTTTCTGAGACACTGTAACTGCACAGTATCTATGATGCAATTTCATAAATTATATGCAACTACTGTGTAGTTACACATTTGATCCATGTGAATGAATAATACTTATCCTGCAGTTACAGTGTAGTTTTACTATAAATACTGTGTAGTTGCATAAATTTAATGTAAAATATTACCCAGTTCATTGCTTAAACCCACAGACCCAAAACTGGGATATCACACTGTTCTAGGCTATGAACTTCTCAGCCTTCCTTTCAGCTTTCAGAGAGGGATGGGAGGCTTGTAGTGATGCTAGGATACTAACCTAATAAGTTGGATAGTGCCTGATAGTACTCCAAAACTTGGATTTCAGATGTCAGCAAATAGTGCTGACATCCTAGAATAGATTTGCTTTGATAAGATACTGTATCTTATACGGATCTGCACAGACTGGTCAGACTCACAGATCCAATGGTCTTGGACTGGACCCATGGAGTTGACTGCCGGATCAGCAGATCCGATGGCCCCAACCAGGGATGCCTGGATGTGATCTCAGATGTCTGGATACAACCTTGGATTTATAAATATCTGGCTTTGGGTCCATTGAGTTTGGTTGAATATTTGCTGGATCCTAGGTCAGATACCAGCACTATTTGAGAAAGGCTAGTCAGAACCACTAAAGTACTATCTGAGCACCACTAGAGATTTGTCAACAGTCGTGAGTTACTGAATGGCTCAGATAACTACATGATCAGAAGTTTAGGAACCTTCTGGGTTTTTGAAACGTGAAATTACAAAATCTGTTTCAAACTTCATTTGAACGGATCAATTACTATTTATGAAGAAAAATAATACTAAAGACAATTTAGAGTTGTACTAGTTAATATAGGTAGCATAGTGTTATATAACTAATTATTATGCTCCCCAACACATGTACGTATACACACACACACACAAACACACACCACTGAATAACACCATTTTGAACATAATTGATTAATAATGGGCTGGCAGTATAGCCTAGAGGTTAGAGGAACGAGGTGTGATTAAGCTTGATACATCCAGCAGGGCAGACCTGAGTTTGATTCTCACAACCTCCACTTGCATACTGTGTGACTCTGAGCAAGTCACTTAACTGCCCAGTGCTCCCAGGTCACCCCTGAAAACAGGCAGTTGTTCCTAGTTGGCCTTACCCGGTTACCAAAGCCTAAAATAAAAATGAATCAGCATTAGTGGTCCAGTAGGTATTGTGCTCACCTCTGGGTTCATAAGACTGAAATGTTGTGAGTTCTAGCCCCACACATTTCTCCATCAACAAAACAGTTGTTTAGAGTTTGGAAGCTGTGTGGGACTTCTGTAGCATGCTTCCTTCGACTCCCTTTGATCACGTGTGAGTTACCTAGGTGGAAGCACATTACTTTGCAGAAGCCAGTTTAGGCAATGCAATCTATTTAAGAGTAGCCACTATAAGTATTTCATAGTCAGGACCACACCAGAGGGTTCTACATTGACATTTGGTGGTCTGGCTGTACACATTGGAATTCTAATCTGAAGACTAAGAACCCTTTTACCAGGGAGATAAAAGTAAGAAAATTACCAATGTAGGCAGAAAGAAATCTTAACTTCTCAGATTTGACAAAGGGGGTACACTGGACTCGGCATGTTTGAAAGTTAAAGATCTCATGTCACTTACCATAGAAGAATAAGAGACTTTTCCTGGCATCATGGCCAACATTCCCACGTCAACAAAACAGGGCCAAGTAAACCCTCTCTCCTTCCTATCCCCGGGCACACATACAAACAAGATATCAAAACTCAGTTTGCTTCTCCTGGTCACAAATTACAAATAAATGAAATAAACAAATGATACAGTGCTCCATCGCCGTGTTCTGTCTTCACCCAGCCATTATTATTGTTACAGATATGCGTGGGAGTAGAATGAGCTTCATAACCATTTTTGTTAATTATCAGACCTTTATCGGTACTTGAAAATTTTTTTCTGATACATTAAAATTAATGGAGAATGTTTTTATGTATGCATGCTGTGCAAATCCTTCCCTTTAACATGGGATTTTTTTATGTATTAAACTTCAACTAGACGAAGAAGAAATGAAATACAGTACATTAAGAATGTTAAGAGTTCTGAAAGGTTCTGAATTTATTCAACCCAGCTCCCCAGTCACTGCTTTTCAATCCCACACTCCCTTCTGCCTTTCATTTAATTCTGTCTTTTGGTTCTGTCTTTTTCAAGACTCGAGGTGGGCAGCTGTATCAGCTGACATACTGGTTTGGGCTAGCAGTGCCGCATGTTGTTTCTGATAATATGGTATATTTCCATCAGAGCTAGTGCTTGTGTGGTTGGTACTTTTCCTTCGTTATTTTCTGGTTGTTCTCTGGACAGTGCATCTCAGGCACCATACAAGTTATCCAGAGTTGTGCGGTTTTCCTTTTGTTACTTTTGGCTGCAGTGTAGAAGAGTTGAACATATGAATTAGCCCAAATGTATATCAGCAAAAAGTCAGAATAGTTTAAAATGATCTGAAACATTCATTCCCCACTCAGCATCACAGTTTGGCCTTCTGTTTTTTATATTTTGGAGTTCTTTGAGGTGCAGCATCATTTGTGTGGGACAGAGAACACACACTGAATGATGAAACAAGGAACACAGTGTGTAATATGAGACAGCTGAGTGCTCTGCATGTCAGGTATATTACTACTGGATATCAGCTTCTATATTTATATTTTTCAGGAATTTGAAGAAATAATCATTCCCTGACAATGACATTTATTGAATCCAAATGCATGTCATTATTATTTTCACAGAAGTTGGGGGGGGGTCTAATTTAGGACTATTAAATTATATTATTAACAATTTCTGTTAATTGACTGATATGTTTTTGTTAGGCACTGTGAGCAGGATTTGACAAGTGAGATAAAGGTAATTTAGAAGACCTTCAATATTAACAGAAGCTCACTTTTTTTAGACTGCATTGTGGGGATTTTCACAGCAGATCAGTTCCAGATCTACCCGCCCTGTCTGTAGTGTGTAACAATAGGTGCAAAGGTAGACCATCCATAAAGTTGGCTACATGCAGATGAGACACAGCCAAGGATCAGCCATGTATTTTCCTGCACTTCCACCAATAAATGATGCTACAGGCCACAAACACCGATTTGCATCATTTATTAACCCAAGGTGCTGCAAAGTGTGCTTCAGTGTCACAAAATGCCTGCAGCCTTTAAAAATAGCTACGGCGTGATGCAGGCACATACCCCTTGATGCATACTTGGCCAGATCCTGCACCTGCTTTTTCATTGAGGGGATTTAAAAATCCCTCACTTCATGTCTCTCATTTCCCTTAAAATGTCCCTTCTTCATTTGGTTTTCCAAGGAATTGGTTATACAGCAGTCTATTCAGTACAGTTCAGGCCTGTAGCAGGTTGTTTTCCACTGCTTGGCTTTTGTTCTTTCAGTTACGCCGCACCTCACTGTGCCATGATCTGCCATGGTGGCCATGAGACCTTAAACAAAATGTAGCTGGCCACAACTGTACGTAATGGACAAACTATAAGATTTTGGAGAGGCTGTTTAGATCCCTTGTATCTTATTGTATGGCAAATTAGCTGTAGATTCTGGTTGATGGTAAACTTTGTCACTACCATCTTGACCCATTTTGTCACTTGAAAGACTATGGACAGAATTTTCAAACAGGTCGATTGTGGACGCAAAAGTTTTTTTGTTTTTTTTTTGCCTTTGTCGGCATCTGTCCAATTATGCCCAAACTCAGGAGCCCTATTCGCAAATACAGCAATGTTTTTGTGACAGTTTCAGTGATTGGGGCAACTTGCATCACAAAAAAAGGTGAATGCATGTGATATTTCTTGGATGCAAGCTACAAAACGTTCACCACAATTCTGCATAACTGTTTCAAATTTTGGGCAATGATGCTCTACCTATTAGTGGTCTAGCTGCATTCAGATGTCAGACACAGCTGCGATCAAAAGCGCTGTGGGATCTTTGAAAATCTTGGTGTACACTTGAGAAATATTAATGTGTATAGAGTTGCATGTAATTTTCAAATAATTCTGCCTAAAATTTGGGCAATTCAGTCTAATGGCACAAAATTCCATTGAAAGCTAAATTCCCAAATTTGAGAAGTGATTTTTTTTTTAAACTGTGGATTAGTAATCCATGGTTTTACTGAAATTGCTGAATAGTATTCCACATGTTACTTAAGATGCAGATTAAGTTTCTGCAAACCGCAGAATAATACTCTGCAGATTACAAAATCCACATAATATAATTCTGCAGTTTACATAGAAATGCTTTTTGGAGTTCTGCAGAACATAAAAAATATAAATTCAGAAAAGCATTTAGGAAGAGGAATTACTGTTCTACATGAATTGTGCCTGTGGAATTTAACTTTCTGCACAGCTGTGGCTGTGTAGCAAACTTTAAACCTTTAACCTTAAAACAACCTACTACCACTACCTCCCAATCTCCTAGACAAAGCCACTTCTTTTGGCCGTCCACTCCCTCCCACCCCAGTCTCCCTCCCTCACTTTGACTCCTCCTCCTCAGACTCTCACACTAGGTGTCACACCTCTTTATCTCCTTCACTACATATAAACACTGTCCTTTACCTAGTCGAATGCTCTTGATGCTGTGCTATCACCATTGGCACTATGTATGACATTGTAACCTTATTGTACACTAGCTACCTACTATTCAAGTAATGTATGTAAACTGTTTGTTATTGTTGTCATTGTCACTGTTTGATGTGGACCTTTGTAAAAGAGCTCTGAGCTCAAAGGTATGATCCGAATCCCTAAATAAATAAATAAATAAATAAAAACTAAAAACAGCATGTTGAAATTTTTTGAAGACAGTGTGGTGTAGTGTGGAGGCCTGGCATAGCAATATACTTTTACAGTGGCAGAAAGGACTTTGCGTCCATTTTGGCCTCTTCTTCTGCCATACAGCAGTGACTATACCCTAATTTGAGGGCTGACACACACCCAAGTTGAGCTGTTGGAATGTCACCCATACTCATGCTACTTAACCTTCAGTCCTATTCTCATCTCAGGAATCTTTCTACTGTTTTTAAAGCAGGAACCGTTCTAGTTTTTATATCTTCACAAAGCAGACTATTCAGCATGCTGTACATGATCTGTGTGATGTAATGCCTTTGGAAGTTTCCCTTATCCAGGCTCCAGCCCTCTCATTTTGAATGTATGTCTTCTAGTCCTGCTTGTTTTCCTCTGCTAAAATGACTGTGTACTGTTTGCTTTATCTTATTTATCCCTTTTAGTGTTTAGACTGCTGTGATCATGTCTTACATTATTCTTTGGTTCTCTAGGCCAAAGAGTAACACATCTCCTTTATCATATTGTAATGTGTCTTGTAAGTTTGCAGCGGCATATTAGTCTGCAGAAGGTCCAGTACAGGCTTATTGTGTCATGTATTTTATTAGATACTCTGACACATTTTTACACACAAGCCCCCATCCCCCAATAATGTGCTAGAGAAGTACAAAGCACTTCTTTGTGTCATTACCTGTATTACTGTCTCTGATTACATTCCATCTTGTGTGGCTATGTTGGGTCAGATTCAGCAATGGAAGGTTCTAATGTGATATGGCACAACTGGAAGGAATGGGTTTTAAATTAGGGATGGGAGGGTTCACTGTGATCCAGTTCTGATTCTCACTTACCATTTTCCAAAAGGTTCTGTTTTACTCTGGTTTACAAAAACAGGTAAGTTTTATAGACTGGCCAGAACTGGGTCAGATGCAGATCCAGACAGAGTCAAATGACAGAAAGAGGTTTCTCCTATTCTCCTATAATCAGCATTTTCTTTATGCCATTTATAGAGTTTTTTCACCATTTTCTCATTTTTCTTTTTATTTCCTTTATTGCCACAAGTAGGTGACATACAGTTTCAGTGTATACAGAAACATACAGGTCCAGTGCAAGACATAACATGGGTACAGTTACTTCATGTCTGGGGCAAAAACGTTGTCAGGGAACAGTAGATACATACTACACAGACTATATTTTGTTTCTTATCTGAGCTTTGCAGCATTCCAGTTATATGCACATGATTCACCCCTCCATTCCTGCCACAGGGCCCCTAGAATCTCCTGATGTAGGAGACAAAATCAGGGTTCCTCTCCCTCCTAACCATTTTCTATTTTTTTTATTCCTGTTTCTCTCCTGGCATCCCTGGTCCCAGTGGCATCCCCCCAACCCCATCACCAACACATCTTATGTACTTACAGGTAGAGTTGTTGCAAAGGTTTAATTCGCTGGCAAAGCTCCAGCGAAGTCACCCACTCTACCTCCATGGAGCAATCAGCAAATGTTTGCTATTAGCCTAATAAGTCACCTATGTGATGTTACTGGGAATTCTGCTGCCAACGGCAGAATTTAGCCTGCCAATGGTGAAATTCTGCCATTGGCATCTAAAATCCCATATGGGATGAAAATTTGCACTTTACGATTCGATTTGCACTCAACAAATTGCATTAAATTCCAAGATTAATTCACAGAGCGAACTGTGCCAACTTCACCCATCTCTACTTACAGGTTAACCACCACTTACACAGAGCCATGTTTGGAGGGGTGACCTGCCACGTAAGGTTGTGTGGGGCCTGCAAGGATGCCATGTGAGCCGGGGTGGTTTCATCTTTTTATGCCTACTGAGTACTGCGCATGACGCAACCACACATGTGCATCTTGATGTGAATGCTGAGTCATCACACTCCTGCTCATATCAGCTGGTCATGCTGTGCTGCTGCCCACCCTCTGCTGGGAGGTAGGCAAGCCACATGACTCAGTGTCCCCCTCCCTGAGGGAGGAGAGTAGTCCTTGGGATGCTAAATCCTCCCTCCCCAGCAAGTCCCTGAATGACCCTGGTCTATTCCCAAATGGGGTCACTGGCATGGGTGGAGGTAAGGTGTTTAGTGCTTCAGTCCTCTACAACCCTGGGCTGGCTCATGTTCTCATTTTTAGCAGAAATAAAGTCCCAAGATCACTTAGATGACTTGGACATGGTGAGAATCGGATCACTGACCAATCCAAACTGCAAATTGAACTGGACTGGGTCATATCAGGGTTGAGTCATCAATTACTCTAATTTCCAGAGTTTAGACAATGTGGGCCAGCCAAAGTGTGGGTGGGGGGATGATCCAATCAGACACAGAGCCAGTCTTCCCACCCCAAGATTAAAAGGGCAATTTTCATACCTGTGTATGTTTGCACCATCTCTTTGTGTTGTTCTTAGATTCTTCTACATGAAGAGACCTTAGAGGTCCTGATAGCTTGTGTGTAAAAATCCTTCAGTTATTCTAATACAAGATCTTATCCCCAAATATGTACCAAAAATGTATTTTTTTATAGTTTTTTTTAGTCTTTGATAACCAGATAAGGTCCACTAAGCACAAGTTCCTGTTTTCAGAGGTGACCTGGAAGCACTGAGGAGATTAAATGACTTGCTCTTAGTCACACAGTATGCACGTGGAGGTTGTGAGACTCAAACCCAGGCTCCTGGATGTACCAAACTCAGTCACAGCTCATTACTCTAACCACTAGACTATACTGCCATCCCAAACAGGCTGTAGATAATAATGTGCCACAGATATCATAGTGGCCCAATTCAGAGTCTGTTGGGGAGCAGTGATCTAAAGGCAACAAGGCTGGAATCAAACCAATACATTTAGTAGTGTCGTGTAAAGGTCATCATGATTTTCAGATCCAAGTGTGTATACAAACACTGAAGCAGCAAAGGGTGCTACAGCTACATTTGTATTCTCAGATAGCATGGTGGTTACTGTGGCTTTTGGCTGGCTAGATATCTAAATTCTAATCGGCTCATCTAATGGAAAGTTCTCTGCTGTACTCTGAAAGCCAGTTCCAAGGTTAATTATGCTGCAGACAGAGACAAATTCTTCATTCTTTGTTCAGCCAAGAGCACTTTGGGAAATCATTATTGTTTTAGTTTGTTTTGTTTTGTTTTTAGGAACTACTCTGAACCATTGCTTTTCTCATCGGACTATAATATCATCATCATCATTCCCAGCAGCAGCATTTCAGTTATATTGTGAATACTCTTGATCTTCCTGAGTCTAATGCATTTTCCCAGTATCCAGAAACACTTGTTAAAGCTGCAATGTTTGTTGGTCAACAAAAACATGTCATCCTATAGTTTTTTTTAGCATCAAATTTCTGATTTAATTTGAGTCATCATCAATATATTTTTATTTCTTCCAGATGTTTTTAAGACCGACATTTTAACGAATTTTATAATCAATGACTCAGATCATTAAAGATGGCCACCACTAGCAGTTTTTAAAACTCCCTTTCCTTCACGGTGACATTTTGACATTTACATTCCAGATTCATGCAGTTCCATGTCAGACAGCGAAATGACAATGGTGACAAAGAGATACAGTGATGGCAACACACCGCTGCCGCATATGGGCTTTGCCCCCCGCACCCCTCTTTGTGGGGGCTTCATCCCCCACACCCCCTTACTATAAATAACCAACTCTGGGGAGGGTGCAACTTGAGGAAGGGGGGATTGTAAGTCACTAAATGGCAAGCACTGAGTTGCCATTACAGTATCTGTTCTTTGCCATTGTTGTTTTGCTGTTTTTACAGGCTACCGATTCATACTGTGGGTGTGCTAGAAGGGTGCCAGCACACATTTCTGATAGTAGATAGCACACCCTCACACTAAAATGCTTAATTTATTCATTGTGGGTGTGGCTGGAGAGCAGGGACTTTTCATCCTTGCTGTGCTGTGGAGCGATATATCACTCCAAAATTCCTATGTATTCTAATTCTGTTGGCAGCCTAAGGGTTAAAAACTTCAAAAACCTTTACCTTAGTTCAGGAGTGAAATACAATGAAAAGAAGACATTATTATTAAAAAATTATGATATAAATTTGTTCCACTAACAAATACTGCTTCTTTAAAATAGAATATAAGACACAGTTCTGTGTACAGTATGTTTCATAACTTTGTTTTGTGTTTAGCTCACCTCATTCTTTATTAATGCAAAATTCTACATGACAACATAGAGCATTGTATATGGAAAACCATACACAACAAGCCTGTGTGTGAATCGAGCAGTATCATGGCATCCAGGAACCGCAAGAGCAAAGCTTGAGAGGTCTCCAGTTTGTCATGGATATCTCAAGCCTTTTTTAAGCTCAGGTTTGTTTGTGCATGCTTTCCCAAATGCAATTTTTTATAGTTTATGGGAACTGCATACAAGCAAGCCTGACAATGCTCTGATTTATTCTAAAGAAAAAGGTAAAACTGTTATCTTGGCTCATTGCACTGTTTTTATTTTCTTTGTTTCACCCTACCTTGCTATCATTACTGTGGTTCACAGCTATCTCGCAAGGACATGTCTTGCACACTGCAGATATGTCTCAGATGGTATGGTATGGTCTGGGCTGGGGGAGGTTGATAGGCTCTTACCGCAGTCTCAGTACTGAACATTTGAAAAACAACAGCAGGTTTGATGATCGCCGATGCTGTTTAGCTTATGTCAGCATTGACGACTGGATCCACAATTTCAGAGAGGTGGTCACACATGGATGTTTAAAGTTGTGCTGCAGTAGTGACATACCTAGTGCAACACAACAACTCTATTCCAGGCATGGAATCCATGCTGAACAGTGTCCCACCATACACTAAAGGATCCTTGTGTTTCAGACTTCATCTCATTCTTCTTCTGTCCCCCCTGCCAAAGTTATGATGCTCTGTTTGTGAGATCACAATATTTGCATAGCAACAGACTGTGGTGACACAAACAGCATATTAATTTCAGCTGGGGGAGATGTAGGAGGTTGACATGAAGTTTGGGGGATAGAAGTAAAATTGTCATTCAAATGGCCTCAGTAATGGGGGAATATACAGTACATACATAAAGTTAATGACATATACACTGAATTCTGTCTGAATAGTATATCTTAACACATTTTCTTGCATATGGGAAAAAAAATTCAGACTTATTCCTGGCATAACAGACTACTCCCAGAGCTGTCCATGGGCTGCACACACTCATTTCGTTTGTGACACTTGCTTTGTTTTTTTTTTAATCAGATAAACTGTGGCCTTTCTGATCTAAACAGTCTTTAACATCATGCCGCAGAGTTTAAAGGCTGTAGCCAATTTGCTACTTGTTTTTGTACATGAGGAAACGACATATTTAAGCTTGAACGCAAGTGCCATTAACCTGTGCATTGGGCTATACTGCCAATTGCTCCTGACTCAGGCTACATATGAAACAATGGCAACCGCTATGCCTTATAAAGAAAGGGAAATAGGTACAGTGAAATGCAGTGTAATTTAATTTTATTATGTATAGCAGCTTTCATAGGAAATATTACAGTGCAGAACTGTAATAGAATTGTAAAATATGATGATTAAAGTGATGCATACTCAGTGACAGAAACAGTTCCACAACTGACAAAAAATTTAATCCTGCTTAGTATTTTTTACTAAACAATAGCATAGTTCTGCTCAAACTGTCACTTTTGACTGATGAAACTCTTGTGGCTGCCATATTTAAGCAATAAGGCATGGCAGGGTGTGCACTGTTGTGGGATAATGGCATGCCTTGGAGAGTGAGGCCCAATGCAATGTTAAGTGCCTTGCTCTCCCACAAAGTGCCATTATAGCAGTTACACGCACCCTGGAGCACTGTATTGCCATTATAAAATGGTTTCTCTGATTTTAATTTTTTAAATTAAGTAATGACATTATAAGAGTTTTTGAACTATGCTGTTTTGCTGGAATAACACACTCATATGTGATCACATCTGACCAGTGACATGTCTTGTTTTTTTCCTGCCCATTTTAAAAATAATAATGCCTGCCATGAATTATTTCAAATCTAATAAAAATTCTAATGGGCATTCAGAATGGAGAAAATGGCACCCTACAAGATTGGAGAAAATGGTTGATCAGAAATGGAATGAGTAAGAAATAACCATGATAGGGGATGGGATTATTGGGGATTAATTAACACCCCGGGTGCATTGTGAGGCATGAGGCCACAGGCTGAGTGCCCTCACAGCACCCAGGGTGTCGAGTAATCCCCAATAACCCCATACCCTGTAGTGGGGTATTGCACTTATAACATGGGTTCCTTGAAAAAACAAAAATAATTAACAGAAAGTGTTTTATAACATTTCAAATACAAGAAATGTTACTGTATCCTGCCAACTGCTAAAATAGTCCCCAACAACTAATGCATATTTCAGTTATGTTACGAACACAGGAATGCAAGACAATAATACTACCATAATTTCTAACATTTCTTGTTTGTAACATACATGGGAACAATAGAAAAATGCTTTTTTGGTAAAATCCCCTCCACACGCTTTTTGGAACACATCACACACTGCTTACATGACATCTGTTCTGCCGCTCTTAAAACATGCCCATCCTTTGCTGTTCTCTGTCTCTCCCTGATCACAGAATTGACTGCTCATTACCTGTTTTTCTCTATCCCTCTCTCTGTGGTGTGAAGGGATAACACTGTCTCTTGCTACTACTGTATCTCTCTCTCTCTCCCTCCCACTCGAAGTGCTGCAGAAAACACAAACCAGACCGGAGGCTGCATGACTGAAGATGAGAAAGAGAGCAAGTGAGAGAGAGAGAAAAGGCTGTCTGCTGCTGCCTGTGGAGGGGTTGTGGGATAACAGATGGACCAAACACTGAACTTAAGGTTCAACACACAATCTCTGTGTGATGTTTATTAAAAATACAAGAAATAACCTTTTGCAATGGCATAGTTCTTCTTCAGTACATCAGTTTGCAACAACAGACTATGAACGTCCTTTCTCTGCACTTGGCCAGCACCTACTGACTCTGATCCAATCCATTAGCTAAGATGTACCCATAACCCTTATGCAAACCCTCATTTGCTTAAACAGTGGGAGCCCAAAAAGAAGAAAAACAAAACAAGCTATAAACAAAGAACCTTAATACAGAATCACTGAAAGAACAGTTATCCCAAAGGGCATTGGCAACAAATCAAGTTTCAAAGAAATACAACATCATACATACAGTACAACCCCGCAGATACGGACCTCAGTCATCCGAACTGTTCGGTCAGCTGAACGGGCATTCCCCCCCCCTCACCTCCACCTACAAACAAATTCATCGCGATTAACTAATTAGCAAATCACTATCACCTGTATAACATTCGCACTATAAATCACGTTAAAGCATTCCTGAATCAGTAGCGCTAGCTGGTGTGTTACAAGTGTGTGTCAGGCAAAAGAAAACAAGTTACGTTATCTATTGACACAAAACTCGAAATAATAACAAAGCTTGAATGGGGGGGTTAGCCTCAGTAGTGTTGCTGACGAATACGATATCGGTAAATCAACTGTATCTGACATCAAAAAAGGTCAAGAAAAAAATAAAACAATTTGCCAGAGAAGCGAAGGACATTGGTGCTTCACAGACCCGCTGTATTGTCCGAAAAGCCACCAACGAAGATTTTGACAGAGCCATGCACTTATGGTTTACACAGGAATGCCGTAAGGGCACCCCAGTAAGTGGCGTTCTAGTCACTGAAAAAGCCAAACTGCTGTTTAAGCAGATGTTTCCTGAGAGGAAGAAGGACGATTTCAAGGCTAGTTCAGGTTGGCTACACAGGTTCAAAAACTGCCATGGCATATGCCAGTTGAGCATGCAGGGTGAATCATTGTCCGCTGATTGTGTTGCTGCCGATGCTTTCAAAGAGACCCTACTCAATTTAATATCCCACAACCAGCTAACCAGACATCACATTTTTAATTGTGATGAAACTAGTCTCTACTGGAGGCTGCTGCTCACCAAGACCCTTGCAGATGGCACAGAGAAGCAGGTTAAAAACTTTAAGTCAAGCAAGGACAGAGTGACACTGATGACTACCGCAAATGCGAGTGGTGAGTTTCGTCTACCACTTGTTTTTATCCACAAAGGCTCAAAGCCACGGTGTTTTGCCAATGTGACCATGACAGTGCTTCCTGTTCACTATTACAGCCAGAGGAGTGCTTGGATGGACCGCAATATTTTTACCGACTGGTTCTTTAAACACTTTACACCACTTGTGAAAGAATTTCTACACTCAAAATCATTGTCTGCTAACACCATCCTCCTCATGGACAATGCCCCCTCACATCTCTCCCTTGAAAATTTGGTCTCCAGTGACAGAAATGTACAGTGCATGTTTATGCCCCCAAATGTAGCCAACATCTTACAACCTATGGATCAGGGAGTCCTGGAAAACCTTAAACAACGCTATAAGCGTGATTTGCTTTATCGCCTGCTGTTAGGTGTCAATGAGTTTGACTGCTACATTGATTTTTGCAAACAACTTTCGGTGAAAGATGCTGTTTACCTCAGTGCAAAAGCTTGGGGAGAGAGATCAGCTCTGAGTCCCTTCACCGTTCGTGGATTAAGCTGTGGCCAGTTCAGGAGGATCAGGAGCGTGATGACGTCGCATTAGCTAATAGCCAGGTGCACTTCGTTGAAGGACGAGCAGCACTTCAGCTTACAGAAGAAGAACAAGAGGAATGTTTACGAGCAGATTCTGAAGAAACAGGACATGAGATCCTATCAGACAGTGATATTATAGACCTGGCCAGAGTGAGTACAAAATCGGAGAGTTGTAGTGACAGTGAGGGGGATGAGGGGGATGGGGTTACAGTAAAGATTACACATAGCACATAGCCATGCCGTGGACTGTTTTGCTGTGTGCATTCAATGGATGGAGCAGCAGCCTGAAGCAACCCCATGAATCTGATGCTGCTTCTGGAGTTAAGAAATCAGGCTGCTAAAAAGCGTTTGAATGGACTGAAGCAGAGTGCAATGACTAATTTTTTTAAAATCTGCTGAATCATAGCATATAACTGATTTTTTCCTACTCTTGATAAATAAAATTGATTTCAGAGTCTAAAACGTGATATATTTGCTGCTTTTTGCTTTATTTAGTGATCTTTTCAAAGATACGAAAATTTCAGAGATATGAACACCATTGATTCCCATGGTGTTCGTATCTTTGAGGTTGTACTGTACTTCCATAATGCAATACATCATGGGATATATGCAAATCACCATAACATTTCTGGCTTGTTAAATCTTCAATAATTTACATGCATTTTAAATAGCACAACTAGCTTAATTTCTATAATAGTCACCTAGTACTTTTTACCATTATCAAAACACCAAGTGCCATGGTACTTTACACATTTACAGGTTTCATAAACGTAAGGTATACACATTAAGGTATTTTATAACATAGTGCTGTTACATACTAAATCCAACAACAATAAACACAACCTTTTTTACATATACTCTGAAGTCACCACAATAACCTCCCTGTACAAGGACCTCAGGGGAAAAAGAAAAATTAAAGAGGACACTATAGCATAGTCAAGAGAGGGAGAAGTTGGTGCCCACAGGTGACCAACCTTATGGACTAGAAATAGTAAAGGATAGATTAGGCTTAGAAATACTAGAACTGTTGCAACAGATTTAAGAAAAGGTCGGTCCCCAAGAGTGGCAGGAGCTCCCGGTCACATATCCCCCACCTTAAGAGGGAAACAGTTATTGCAGACTGCTTACCACCTTCCTGTCCCAGGAAGGGATGAAGCTTCTACCCACCCATCTTTAGAAACTGCGTCTCAGGGTCCCTATTAACGATTAATATTTCATCATAAACATGGTAGATATCATCATTCTTTACCCTGAGGCATGAACACATTTCTCAACAGAGACTAATGGTACCTTCTCATCTCCTTTTAGGGAAAGTCAATTACATTTCTTTACAAAAAATGTGGATGGTTGTAAAGTCAGTACCATAGAAAGACTTTCTCTGGGGTAAGTAACTACCAGCTCCAACCCCACCAGACAAGTCAGTTTTAAGCAGGGGCCCATTCCTAGGTTCAATCCCTCTACATAAACCCACTATGACTCTTGATTCATTTCACTTGTTACAGATACAGACACCTGAGGGTAGACACTCAATGTGTTACCCCAGCACAAGTTCCAATCCATTTTCCACCCGCTTCTCCTTTGTAGGTTTTCACTCAGAAAAGAATAAAACACACGTACCGCCTCAGACTCCTTGTCTGCCCTTGGGTACCTCTTTCTTTGACATCAGGCCTGCCCCCCTGACCAAACATGTTACACTTTTGCCTACAGAAAGGGACCATTGCAGAGCCACCTCTGGCCTTGCCTACAACTAACTTGACCTCTCTGTCTTACACAAAGTGTCTGCGGGAATATGGAAGGAGCAATAGTAGTTTCTACTCTTCTATTTCAACCTTTTATAACTTATGACCCCAAATCCATGGTCATCTTATCCCCAGGCAGGTCTCTACAGAAACCTACAGGAAACCAAGGAACCTCCCATGCTGAATACTCTGCAATGTTAAACAGCAGGTTCCTAAACCTTTTAACTCTGGGGTGTCTTAGTTAATATCCTTCTAATCACTGTGCTATTTTCAGCTATCTGTTACCATCTAATACCTTGTGACCTATGTGAAAGTTTCGCTTTCTCCAAGGGTGACATTTTTTTAAATGATCTCTACCCTCCTTAACTTTAACATACTGTAATAGTTTGCCAATATTTGCATTTTAGCATGCAGTATACCCCCAGTCAATACTGTAAATAGATTTAGCTGCATCAATACAAGCAAAAGTCCCTTCAGCCTTATAGGCTTTTTCTTGCTTGCTTTGAGTCTTCAACCCCACAATAATCCATAGTCACCTGATGCTGTGTGCACAATTGGGTTTTTTTTTTTTCCTAAGCACAGTATCACTAAACACAGTCTTACCTGGGGTTTCACATTCAAGTTCCATACTTGCATCTCCGACCTCCAACAGGTAACATCCTGGGAACACAGAAACAAAGAAATATTCTTCTCAGTCAGGAGGTCCTCCTCAAACAGCTTACAAAAAATCCTCCTCCGACTCTTTGTCCAAGCTCTCCAGCAGGAACCTCTTGAGCACCTGGCACCAGTGTTCCACCTCTCTGTGTAGTCAGTCTGCCTCCAGCCATTGCCCACTCGTCCAGTGGACCATACTCATCAGGATCTCCACCTCTAGGGTGTTGTCTTTTGCACCGCCAATCTATCTCGACCAGCATCTCCTCATCTTCTTCAGGCTTGGCCTTCCTCCAAGCACTCAGGTCCAGTCCAGGCAGCAGCTTCTGTCTGCCAGCCATGGTTCTGGTCAGAACTCCACAGACTTTCTTCTCCAGGTTCTCCTCTGGCAACTCCTGGTGCATCGGTCCACCTGGGATATCTGGGCATTATCCACCAGAAAACATCTCTCTCTTTGGCCAGTCCAGATGCTTCCAGCAAGTTATCCCACTTCTAACACCAAGTCTGTGGAGGGGTTGTGGGATAACAGATGGACCAGACACCAAACTTCAGGTTTAACACACAACCTCTGTGTGATGTTTACTCAAAATACAAGAAATAACCTTTTGCAATAGCATATTTTTTGTTCAGTATATCAGTTTGCAGCAACAGACTATGAATGTCCTTGCTCTGCACTTAGCCAGCACCTACCAATACTGATCTCTGATCTGATCCACAAGCTAAGATGTACCCATAACCTTTATGCAAGCCCTCATTTGCTTACATAGTGGGAGCCCAAAAAGAAGAAAAACCAAACAAGCTATAAACAAAGAACCTCAATACAGAATCACTGAAAGAACAGTTACCCCAAGGGGCATTGTCAACTAATCAAGTTTCAAAGAAATACAACATCATACATACTTCCATAATGAAATGCATCATGGGATATATGCAAATCAACATGACATTTCTGGCTTGTTTAGTTTACAACAATTTACTTGCATTTTAAATAGCACAACTAGCTTAATTTCTATAATAGTCACCTAGTACTTTTTACCAATATCAAAACACCAAGTGCCATGGTATTTTAAACATTTACAGGTTTCATAAACATAAGGTATATACATTAAGGTATTTTATAACATAGTGCTGTTACATATTAAATCCAACAACAATAAACACAACCTTTTTTACATATACTCTGAAGTCACCACAATAACCTCCCTGTACGAGGACCTGAGGGGGAAAAAAGAAAATTAAAGAGGACACTATAGCATAGTCAAGATAGGGAGAAGTTGGTGCCCACAGGTGGCCAACCTTATGGACTAGAAATAGTAAAGGATAGATTAGGCTTAGAAATACCAGAATTGTTGCAACAGATTTAAGAAAAGGTCAGTCCTCAAGAGTGGCAGGAGCTCCCACTGTATCTCTCTCCCGCCAAAGTGCTGCAAAACCATGTAGTCTCTTCCCCAACTGCTTGCTATCTGTGTGACGCAGAGAGAGGACACTACAGGCAATCTGGTGTACATGTGTCGGTCTCTCTCTCTCTCTCTCTCTCAATTGTGAGAGGGACAAGTCTCGCTGTCACTGTGTCCTCGATGTATAGTTATGTGCTGTAGGTGCCGATTTGGAGGAACACTTTTAATGTACTTCCAGCACCACGGCTCATGCTCTCCCTCTCTCTCTCCACAGAACCTCTCTCTCTGAAAACCACCACGGTAGAGGGAGAAGAGAAACAATTGCTCTCTGCTCACTGCCGTCAAGGTAACATTGTCATGGACTGTCTGGCATAGAAGGAGGGGAGAGAGGGACACACCACACAAACACAGCTGTACACAAGGAACATTGCTGATGTACATGTCCCTTTCTCTCTCTGTTACCTCACTCTTCTTCTTTCCTGATGAGCTGCCACTTTCTCACTATAGTGAGCGGGGCACAGGGAGTAGACAACACCATGGGGGGGTGCTCTGAATCCTCTGACGTGTATCTCTCTGTCTCTCTCAAGCACTCATGGGGACTGTTACTCTCTCTCCTGTGCCCACTGGTGACCAGGGGAAATTCCTTTGCTCACTGTCACCACATGGTTACCTACTGTACCTCGTCAGGGGGAGGAACCCTAACGCACGGCAGGCTGCCATGACAGCAGTACCTGTGAAAATCAAGCTTGCGGTCCCTAGCACTGCTGTGTGCAGCTCCTATGACAGCAAGAGCAATACAGGAGATCACTAATTAGGCAGCCTTGGAGCACATAGCTATCTCCCAACTTTTAATGACTGCCTGTCTACTTACTGGTGTTCAGTACCTAATGAGTACTGACTCTGCCCTGTGATATTGCTGTGAGACAATTTACAGCAACTGTGCCTTTACTAGCACTTAATCCATAGTCACCTGATACTGTGTGCACAATTGGGGTTGTTTCTTTTTCTAACCCATGTCATAAAAAGGTATAGATGCACACAGTCCCACTATCACATGAACTGCTACTTTAAAGACTGGGTTTGGTGCTGAAGTTCAGTCCAGCCAGGTCCTAGTCCTCTTGTACTCAAACAGTGAACACAGCAGGAAGGTCAGGAACGCAATGCCATTAACATTTCTGTGACCTTGACCTCTGTGCATTGTTGATCAATGCTAAAGTGCTCAATGTGCAGTGATATACTGTATCCAGTCCTATCAGACTAAATTAGGCTGGGACAGCTTATAGAGCTGGTTATACCTGTGACTACAAGAGCCCCACCCCAACCCCTACATCATTTTCAGTTTTGGGATTGAAAGAGCTCTCATACTGGGGTTCCTGGGTATGAGTTACTTCTAGGGGTGTGGCAATACCCTAATATTCAAATTCAGAAACTATTTGGATTCAGATGATCTGAAATTCAGGTATTTATCCTAAATATTAATGACAAGTGGGAGTTGGGTCAGCATAAAAAAATAATAATTTCCTATTCTGCCTATGATGACTTGAATAAATGAAATACTGAAGTCATATTTTGGACCTTCAGTCTGTATCTGTTTTATATATATTATGCCTGTGAGCCACTCAGTAATAGGACCACTATATGGTGCCTAAATGTGGTGTGTAAATTCAGGCATTCATATTTGAATTTATACAACAATCAGCATTCTCTTGGGGTGCCTGATGGCCCAATGAAAACGCATTGTACTTCCACGCCGATGATGCATGTGTCAGAGTGAATGTGACAGCCATCACTAAGATTGCCAGGCTGGGAAAGAGCACTGCCAATGGCAGTGTCCCAACTGGGGGGGTGGGAAATATGATATGCTTCAGAGTGGCAGCGCCCACTGCTGGTGGGCCAGGGAGCTTGCTCTCTCAGTCGAGGCATGCTGCACTCAACCAAGACCTGCCTCCACATGTGCTTGTGTGCCACCTCAGGGATGCTGAGGAGAAACGGAAGGGGAAAACAACCGGCTGAAGCTGGATGAAGGACCAGCACCCTGCAGACTCTACCTTTTCAACAATGGCTCCAGTCTCTCACCCCTGCAATCCAGCTCCTGGGCACGAGGAAGAGCGGCCCCTGCCACGGGGGCCTGGAGAGACTAGGGCAAGTCCTGGAGATGGTGTATGATGGGGGTGGGCTAGGGTGCTGGCATGAATCTGCAGGCCAAGTGATGGAGGATAAACATCAGAATTTAAAAAAATATTCTCTTACATGGGGTGAAAGCCTCAAACCGATACCGAAATGTATTTGCTACTGTTCTACATTTTGTCTTTTAAATATCATTATAAGCAGCTTTTATAGGTTGTTAACTGTCACTGTATTGTTTAAATGCATGTACTCTTATTTTCTTTATTTAGTTGTCATTTTGTTTTGGCGTATTTATATAGCTTTTGCACAGGCAGTCCAGGACATTCTCATTCTTGAAAACAGGTATTTACCACCCCCATGTTCATTTCTTTACCAATTTTAAATAAATAAATATTAGACTATTATGTTCAAGCTGTACACTGGGGTTTCCAGAAAATCAGCAGTAAAACACAGTTGCCTCCCCCCACCAGTAGTTAGAAAGAGTCCCATGCCCATGCCCACCTCACACCCATTGAGTCACCTCTCACCTTGCTGAGGATCATTAATTTATAGAAGTGAATCAGGCACAAGAATGGGGAGTAATGGAGACAGTACAGCATAGTGGTTAGCAGCACAGAGCTGCAAACCTGGGGAATCGGGTCTGAATCTCACAGCCTCCACTTGCATTCTCTGTGACCATGAGCAAGTCACTTAATGTCCCTGTGCTCTGCAGACACACCTGGAATGAGCCTCGGCTTAGTGTGTCTTTCCTTGCCAAAAACTGTGAAATTAAAACAAGTACAACATTATTTTATTTTAAAATTAATTCAAAATAATACACCTCTGTAACCAATATGACCCTCCAAACTCAGGAAAATACCATACTCAACCTTCGTACAAAGACTCCCTCTTTAAGTGGTAGTGGCACCAAAAAGTAGCAGATGGATGTTATTCATTTTTCAAAGTAAGTCAAGGCAAATGTATTTTTACGCCATACAATCCCAGAGGCTCTGGGTGCCTTACATAAATAAAACATAAGAAATAAAACAGCATAAACTTCAAGCACAGAAATATACATAATCACTAAGTAAAGTGGCCAGTTCTTACTTTTTATTTCTAAAGTATTTTTCTTTTTCCTTTAGCTCATTAGAAAGTTTTCTCATAGTATTTGGTTTGATGTGAAGAGCACTGATTTACCGGGAAGTTGGCATATCTAGTTCTGCTTTTCTTCATAGCCCATCAGCACTGTGACCTCACTCACTGGGACATCACAAGTCACTAGAAACATAGAATTTGACGGCAGATAAGGACCGCTTGGACCACCTAGTCTGCCCATTTTTCCTACCTAACAGATAAGCTGCAGATCCTAGTTAACCAACAGCTTACTTCCTCCTACCCCCCACTAGGACTGCCTTATGTCTGTCCCATGCATTCTTGAATTCCCCCACTGTTCTTGACTCCATGACCTCCTCAGGGATGCTGTTCCATGCATCCACAACCCTCTCTGTGAAAAAATACTTCCTCACATTACCTCTGAGCCGTCCCCCCTCTATCTTCAAATTGTGCCCCCTTGTTCTTGCACATCTCTTTTTCTGAAAGATGCCACCCTCTTGGACTTTGTTGATTCCTTGAGGTACTTAAAGTTTCTATCATCCTTCTCTCCTTCCTTTCCTCAAGGGTATACATATTAAGCTCTTTTAGTCTTTCTTTGTATGTCTTCTGGTGCAGACCCTGCACCATTTTGGTTGCCCTCCTCTGGACAGCCTCCACTCTGTCTATGTCTTTGCGAAGATGGGGTCTCCAGAACTGCACACAGTACTCCAGATGGAGTCTCACCAACTGTCTGTACAGAGGGATAACAACTTCCTGTTTTCTACTATTGATGCCTCTCCCTATGCATCCCAGTATCCCCCCAGACTTCCTTGCTGCCTTCTCACATTTGCTTGCCCACCTTTAGGTCATCTGATATAATTACCCCCAGGTCCCTTTCCATTTTTACTGTTGTCAGTATCTCACCCCCCATTGTGTACTCGTCCCCTGGGTTTTTGTTTCCCATGTGCATTACCTTGCACTTCTTTGCATTGAATCTGAGCTGCCATACATTTGACCATTCCTCCAACCTTGCCAAGTCCCTTCTCATCCTTTCCACTCCATCTGGTGTATCAACCCTGTTGCAGATCTTTGTGTTGTCTGCAAAGAGACATACTTTTCCTTCCAGTTCCTCTGCAATGTCACTTATAAAGACATTAAAAAGGACCGGTCCCAGTACTGAACCCTGCAGTACCCCACTAGTAACCCTCCTTTCTTCACTGTGGACTCCATTTACTACTACCCTTTGCATCCTGTTGTCTAGCCAATTTTTTATCCAGGCTACCACCTTGGGACCCACTCCAAGGCTAGCTAACTTTGTATTAATCTTTTGTGTGGGACTGTATCAAATGCCTTGCTAAAATCTAGGTGCTTCATGTCCACAGCCCCTCCCTGGTCTACTACTTTGGTCACCCAGTCAAAGAAATCTATTAGATTCATCTGACATGACCTTCCCATTGTGAATCCATGCTGCCTTGGGTCCTGTGCCCCACTGGCCTCTAGGTACTCAACAATTCTTTCCTTCAGAGTGATTCCATCTTTCCCTACCACTGAGGTCAAACTAACTGGTCTGTAGTTTCTGCCTCTGTCCTGCTCCCACTTTTGTGAAGAGGAATCACATCTGCCCTCCTCCAGTCCTCAGGTACCACCTCATCCTCCCATGATTTGTTAAAGAGAGGTAGTCAGGGTGTCATTAGTTCTACCCTTAGTTCATTTGGAATTCTTGGGTGAATCTCATCAGGCCCCATTGCTTTGTCACCTTCAATTTTATTAGTTCTTTCAGAACCCTTTCTTCTGTAAATGGACTGGTATCTACCCCGTCTTCAGAGTGTTTCTCTTGTTTGGTTTAGGTACCTCCCCTCCTCTTCCTTTGTGAATACTGAGCAGAAATATTCGTTCAGTATCCCTGCTTTTTCATTGTCACCCTCTACCTACATTCCCTCCCCTTTATTAAGCCTCAGTATCCCTCCTTTGGTCTTTCTTCACTCCCTAATGTACCTATAAAAGGTCTTATCCCCCTTCTTAACAGAGTTGGCTATCCTTTCCTCGGTTTGGGCCTTTGCTATTCTGACTGCCTTCCCAGCCTCGTTCTGCTTTAACTGATAAAGTTCTCTGTCCTGCTCCTTCTGTGTTTCCTTATATTTCCTGAATGCTATCCTTTTCTCCTTAACCTTCCCTGCCACCTCTTTTGAGAACCATAGTGGTTTTTTCCTTCGTTGTGTTTTGTTTATTTGCTTTACACAAAGGCTCGTTGCCTCTGTGATGGCCGTTTTGATTACTCCCCATTGTTCCTCCACCCCTCCTTCTTGCCTGTTTGCTAGTGCTTTTCTGAGGTACTCTCTCATTTTCCCAAAGTCACCCCTCCTAAAGTCCAATACTCTTGCTTTTGTATGGCTTGATCGTATGGCTGTGTTTGTCATGAACCACATTGTTTGGTGGTCGCATGTTCCCAGATGGCTACCCACTTCTAAATCTGAGATTCTTTCTCTGTCCCCATTTGAGAGTACCAGGTCTAAGATTGCTCCCTCCCGAGTGAGTTCCAATGCTAGCTGTCTGAGGCATGCCCCCTGTAGGGCATCAAGAATGACCCTACTCTTGGATGTGCCTGCAGCAAAGGTGCTCCAGTTAACATCTGGCATATTCAGGTCCCCCATCAACAATATCTCCCATTTTTCTGCCATTCTAAGGAAGCCTTCTATCATTTCCTTGTCCATTCCCTCCCCCTGAGATGGGGGTCTGTATACAACCCCCATGCAGATTGTGGTGCCATTTCCTGTCTCCAGGGTGACCCAGAGTGTCTCATCTGCTCCCTGTTTACTCATTAGTTCTGTTGCTTTGATCCCTTCCTTTACATAGAGAGCTATTCCTCCTCCTCTTTTATCCTCCCTGTCCCTCCTGTAGATTGTGTATCCTGGTATGTTGACATCCCAGTCATGGTTCTCTGTGTACCATGTTTCTGTGACTGCCACAATATCCAGGAAACCCTCTTCCATCAAGGCCACTAGTTCAGGGAGCTTGTTACACAGACTATGGGCATTGGTACTCATCACCCTCCACCTTTTGATGGCCTTACCCCTTTTAGCCCCATTCCTGTCCTTACTGCCGTTACCTTCTTTTTACATTTACCTCTGTCCTGCTCCCTAATGACTTCTCTACCTTGGTGTTTACCTCACTGATTACCGTGTTTTGTGGAGGGAGGCTGGGATTTCCCTGCTCCTTTTCAGTGCCTCCCCCTTGGCTAGTTTAAATGCTTGCCAATGAAACACTTAAACCTCTCACCTAGGATCCTGGTTCCCCCCGGACAGATGCAGACCATCACACCAGTATAGGTCTGCATCCCTCCAGATGGCTCCCCAGTCCCCAATGAAGCCAAAACCCTGAGCTCCACACCAGTTTTTCAACCATTCATTGAATTCCTTGATCTCTGTCCCTGATCACTGATCTCAGAGCAGATAATTGGCTCTTCCTGAGTAGTTGTGGTGTCAGTCGGTGAGGTCACAGTGCTGATGAGGTATAAAGAGGAACAGAACTACACACGGCAGCCTCCATGCAGAGTCCTGTTCCATCCACACATCATACCTGTTATATTCAGGTAGAAGATCTGCTAATAATAGAAACATAGGGGAAAAAAGTATCTCAGAAAGAAAGCACAACCGTTTTCATATTTTTATTTCATTTTTTAATTTTTATTTATTTATTAATAATTTTTTAACAGTTGACTACTTTTAAAAGTTAAAACTTCAGCCTCCAAGCATCCCCCACCTTGGAGCTGCCTTTGCCCAGGTCGTGTCTAAAGAAAGGGGCTCAGCCCAGCACACTTACTTGGTAAATGAATTAATGAAAAAATAAATCAGGTAAATAAAATCTCCCTACGTTTTCCTTAACCTTCCTTGATCTCACACATTCTAACTGTGCTCGCCCTTATGCCTACTACAAGCAACCATTCATGGTGTGTGATGCAGGATGCTGCACTATGCCAGAACGTGGCACACATTACATCTCTATGAGATACATTTCTGTTATTTTATTAAGTGGACATCCCACTTCAACATTCAGAGCAGTGTACAGTATTTTTTGTAAAGAAGCAATCCTTCATACATGTCTCTCTGAATCAGAAAATCTGCAGGGATTATGTTTATTACCACTGCATTTCTTGCTACGATAGCAATAATAGCAGAGTGGTTGGAGTTTACGAGATAATAGCGCAGCTGTCAGTAACATGGCACATCATACCCCCTACTACATGGGTCTATATGAGCAGTGGACAGGCTGGCTATCCCCTCCCTCCACCTGGTAGTGATGTACCCCTAAGCTACTTATGTACCATGACAAAAAAAATCACATCGCATTACACAATCACAGACCCTAACATATCTAAAATGGGAAGCTATAAGGATCATATGGCTGCTCCTACTGATCTCAGGTAATATCCATCCCAACCCAGGCCCGATGACCTACACTGCAACAAGTCATAAGAAACAGAATGGACTAGCAATAGCATCAATAAATATCTGCAGCCTGCTAGCAAAAATGGACACCCTCCAAGTCTGGGTCCAGCAGCACCAGCCCGACATTCTTGCAATAGTGGAGACCTAGCTATCACCTACGGTGCCAGACTGTGCTATACAACTCATTGGGTATGCTGCATTCAGACTAGACAGACTCTGTAAAAGAGGAGGTAGTTGTATTATATATGTTAAAGACCACATTCAGGGCCAAATGCTTAACCCATGTGACACCAAATGTGGGGCTCAACTGATGGCCATAAAAGTAATACTTGGCAAGAACGGGAAAACCCTAACAACAGTTTCGGCCTATATCCCTCCCAAGGAACAAGCTTTCAATTCTGTCATCAGAATACGGTTTCAATTCTGTCATCAACTACCTCACTGAAGAGGAACCAAACACAGAGCTGATAATGGTTGGAGACTTTAATACCAACTGGGCCTCTGCTGAACCTGCGCACTACAAGGTCTCATTAGCCACTCTCAACCTTGTGCAATTGGTAGACTCCCCCACTCGGTATAACAGCAGAACAGGCAAGGGGTCAGTAATTGTCTGGGTGGTCACAAATCAGCCAGAAAGAATATCCTCCATCATGGTTCTTCCCGACTCCCTCAGTGACCACTCCCCGGTAATCTGTAAATGGTCAAATAAGGCCCCAAAGGCACCATCCAGGACTATTACTGCTAGACTTCTGAAGAAAGGCAAGTTGGGAGCTCTAAGAGCACACCTCAGCCTCCTAGAGCGGAGCTCTATTGACCACAAAACAAATGTCAACACTGCCCTAGAATGCTTTATAAGTAAATTCAATGAAGTCTGCAATGTCTACGCCCCCTACACCAAAAGAAAGATTCGTGACTATGACAGCCCCTGGATCACGACACAGCTACTAGTCCTTACGAAAAATAAAGACGACTTATGGTACAAAGCAAGAAACTCCGGTACCCAGACAGACTACCAGAACTATAGAGCTGCACATAATAAATGCACCTGGGCTATTCACAAGGCCAAAAACACTCACTTTAAAAATGAGCTGACAAACTCATGGGGTGACAGTAGACGGTTCTGGGAGAACATCAGGTCCCTAACCGGTAAACCTAATAAAACTCCCCCCACCTTCCTGAACATTGAGGGCCAACCTATGCAGGATCACAGTCGCATAGCAAATGTCTTCAACAAAGCTTTTACTGACCTCAGTGGAGTGTTGCCCCCTAGCTTCCTTCAACACCAATCAGATACTTGCACCAAACGAAACCCTGGGACATAATCAAACTCCCATCCGCCTTTCTACTTCAGAGCGATCACCTTTATAGAAGCAAAAAAGTACATCCTAAAAGCACTAGGTAATTCCAGAATTAGCTCTGATCAACTGGACCTAAAACTATTTAGGCTCACCCTGAACATAACTCTCAAACCCCTCACCAAAATCTTAAATCTCTCCTTGGTATCAGAAGAATTCCCACCGATATGGAAGGTGGCTGTGGTTACCTCTGTTTACCAAAGTGGTGACAGGGCCAACTCTACAAATTACCACCTCAATATCTTTCTTTCCTCCAGTCTTTAAGGCCCTGGAGCGAATAGTGAGTGACCAACTGACGGAATATCTTGACAAGTATCATTTACAATGTCAACGACAACATGGATTTCGAAAACAACACAGTACCACAACCACTCTAGTGGAGCTTACCAGCTTTATCCATAATGCTCTAGACAGAGGGCTCTTGGTGGGGGCAACATATATTGATCTCACCAAGGCCTTCAACACCGTCAATCACAATCTGCTCCTTGATCAGCTCTCCAATACCGGCCTCTCCCCTACAGTAGTAGCATGGTTCAGAAGCTACCTCTCTGGGAGGGTCCAAAAAGGGAAAATCCTGGACACCTTCTCCGACATCCTTAGTGTTAACACAGGTGTTCCTCAAGGGTCTATCCTTGGCCCTCTACTGTTCAGCCTGTTCTTAAACAACCTCCCTCATTCGGTAAACAACCAGCTACTACTGTATGCAGATGATGAGGTCCTATATTCATGTAATTTTGATCTGTACAAACTGGAAAAGCAAATGCAGGCTAATTTCACCGCGGCTGAGCACTGGTTTCTTCAATCAAAGCTGCTCCTAAATTATAAAAAAACTAAGACTACGTTATTCGCATCATCACATAACAAACACCGCACTCACCAACTTTGCATTCAGAACAATCAGAATATTTCCCTGGAGGTGGTTCAAACATTTAAATACCTAGGATTGACACTGGACTGCACCCTCTCATTTAACCAACACACAGATGCAGTTGCAAAGTCATCAAATGCAAAACTAGGATTACTGTACAGACACTGAAAAGGCCTGACTTCTGAGGCACTCAAAATTGCTGTAACTAGCTCAGTCCTCTTAGTGATAGACTATGGTCTAGCAGTATATGGGGCTGCCTCCCAAACTGCTTTGAAACATATCAAAACAACACTAAATAAAGCGTGTCGTTTAGTCCTAGGTGTACCCCATCTCACTCACACCTGCGAGTTGTACACTCAAACAAAATGACTCAACCTTGACAGTCGCCTCCAGTATCAAGTATGCATGCTCACCAAGAAGTCTATATTAGGACTTACTACTCCAGGCCTGCAAAGCCTCCTTAGCTAACCTAATTCCATCTGATGCACTAGAGGTACAAACAACTCAGCTCTCTGCATCCCTTTCCGTAGAACCACATAAGGCCAACGGTCCTACAAATACCATGCACCACTTTGGCTTAATGCGCTTGACCTAGGCATCACAAAAGAGGATAAAATAGGCCCCTTTAAAGATAAACTCCAAGTGGCCCTCGCCACAAACAGGAACTGTGACTGTGAGACCTGAACTCCCCCACACTCTCCTCTCCTCTTTCCTGCCACCCTCATTCTAACCTGCACCCTTGTCTCTCCTCTCTTCTTGCTAACTAACACTCCCCTAGTAGGCTCCAGGTCCCCACCTCAGCACTTCACCCCAGTGAGTCTAGCCCTCCTTTATGACTGCACTCTTTAGCACTTATGACAAAAGAACTGCTGCCCATCAAGTTCTCTCCTCCTTGTGTATAGTATTAGTTAATTATTTTACAGACTATATCATCCTCTGCTCCCTACCTGATTCACTCTATATCCTGTAGAATCTCAAGTTGTTCACTAAACAACCTGTCAGCCTAGCCTGCTTTAAATTATGTGTCTGTATATTTTTACATATGTACTCCCTGTTATTGTAATTATGTAACCTCTGTAACATGATGTTACTCATGTCTTTCTAGGCATGGAACCACCTCGTATCTGCTTATGTACTTGTAACCATTGTAAATGATGTAATGCCCATGTATTACTATGACGTGGAACCTTTGTAAAAGAGCCTTCGGCTCAAAGGTACTTCCTAGAAATAAATAAAATAAAATAACTGTATCTAGGACTACATAAACTCTGCGACTGCAGGCAGAGGGGCTTATAAAGTCCCAGACACAGTTGTAACTGAGTTTAAACTCCACCATTGTAACTTGTATAGTTACTATACTAAAAAGAAGAACATTTTTATTGAAAAAGGAAGAGTTAGAAGGTATGTTTAAAGAAGTTAAAACATGCTTCCTGCAGCCACTTTTATGTTTCCTTGCGCATGCACAAGAAACATTTTACTTTGCTTTAGAGAACGGTATTTGAGAGGTGTGTCATGGACTAGCCCAATGCAGAGCAATCTACATTGGGCTCCTCCCTGACAGACCAATGACCACACAAGCAGAGTATGACAATGGTCACAGTTTCATGGGCGTAAACTTTATGTACTTGAAAGAACTGAAGCACTCCAATGAGTGAGTGCTTCAGTACTTTCATTTGCATAAAGCTGTCCGGCAAGCAGCTGAATGCAGTACTGGCATTTGGGTTACCCTTACAAAGAGAAGTAACAACAAGCAGCCCCAAAGCAGCAGCCAAAGCCAACGGTAGTGAAACACAAACAAAAAACATCCTCCCACTCCCTCTGTGTGCCGTGCTGCCCCTACCCTCTGTTTCCATCCCAGTAGTAAGAGAAAAAAAGTGGCTTCCTCCCTCTGTGTACTGTATGCCCCCCCCCCCCAATTTCCATCTGTTAACCCCTGGGTCACACCTGGAAATGTGCCTTGGCTCAGCATACCTTTCCTGATTAACAACTTTAAAATAAATAAATACTTAAAAACTCAATAAGTCAACATTGGGGGGCCTAATTCCCATGTCGGTTTCAGTGCCACCCCCCCCCCCAGCATTGTTAGATACTGGGGAGCTCACCCTTAGTGTCCCGATATATTTATTTTCTTTAATTTTAATAAGTCCTGAAAAAAGAAAACAGTCCCCAAAGTCTTTTTTTAATCTTGAAAAAAAGAAAATGGTCCCTTATCATCTCCCCTGTCCCCCTCCCTCATCCTGAGCCTCCCACTGAGCATCCACCACGCCACCCCCCTTACCCCATTCTTACCACCAGAGGTTGTAGGCTGTCATCTTCTGTGGACCAGGACATGTCTGCACTCTTCAAAGCTGAACTGCGATCTGAGTAATAAAGGTAAGTGCCGTATAATGTATTTTAATGGAATTTTGAACTTATGTTCATAACTTTGCCATTCATAGGTTTTTGTTCACCAAATTTTCAACATGGCCATTTTGGGACCCCACCTCATGAACACTGTCACTGTCATTTTGTTAATTGGGTCTAGAAAGTGATTTTAAGTTCACTGCACAAAATCACCTTTTGGGACCAGATAATGAAATTTCATCCCCAGTGTTCATGAGATGGGGTCCCAAAAAGGCCATGTTACAAATTTGGTGACATAAATTCCTAAAACTGACTGCATTACACATGTTTGTTGAAATTTTTCTACTCACACATGTAACTTTGGTAATTTTCACTATTTTGACTCCAAATTTTCAACATAGCCATTTTTTCACACTACCTCATGAGCAGTACAGCTGTCTTTTTTCACATCCTGTCCAAAATATGTTCTTGTACCTGTGGCATGAAATGGCATTTTGGCATGAATTTGAACTTTTCACCTATGGGGTTTGTGAGGTGGGGTCATAAGAAGAGCATGTTGAAAATGTGGGGTCAGAATATGAAAAAATGCCAAAGTTATGTCCATTCATTGCAATTTCATTATGTCTGCTCATAACTTTGGAAATGTTAAATATTTTGACCCCAGATTTTCAACATAGCCTCCTTATTACCCCATCTCATGTATGCCACAGCTGTCATGTTTCAAATTCTGCCCCAAAATGTGTTTTCGCACCAGTGGCATGGAACAGCATTGCAGTTTCACAGAATTATGTATAGAGATGCAGCAAATTTAAAATCCGCTAGCGAAGTGAATGCAAAGTGGCCACTTCACGTTGGCACTTCACTACGTGGCGTGCCCCATAGGAAAGGCTCACTTCACCTTGTTATTATTACTTTGCATTGACATTCCACCTTAAACGTGAAGTAAGGCAGAATGACAACAATATTGGCAGCACCCCACCCACACAGTAACCAGAATTAATGTACACGCCCAAAGTGCTACTATCTTGTTTCCAGAAAACTCCCCAGTGCTGATGAGGTGAAATGAGAGCGTAACAGGAAATGCAAAGTCTCCCAGAATTAATGGCGCAATCAGTCATGTGCACAGTGGTCACACACAGAGTCACCAGAATTAATGTACATCCCCAAAATGCTACTGTCTTGTGTCCAGGAAATTCCCCAGTGCTGATGAAGTGAAATGAGAGCGTAACAAGAAATGCAGTCTCCCAGAATTAATGATGCACGGCAAATGCACAGATTAAGATTGTGCTGCACACTCAAGGGATGCATATGAAAAGGCACAACAACACCTAACCAGTGCTCACAAGTCACAAATCCAAATCTGGAAAGGAATACATTTTGCCAGTTGGGGGATTAGTGCACAGTAGTAACAATCCACTACCAGTAAAGATACCACAAATCAGTATTAAAAATTCATGCAGGTGTGGTGGATAGCAGGTTCACACTGCTGCAATTACTCTGTAGCACAATAAAAGGTGTCTGATTTAATGGCACGCATTGCACACACACTCACACACACACTACAAGTAATGCTTAGCAAATTGAAAACCTTTAGTAATATAACCAAATGTTTTGAACAGACAAATTTGATACTGCTGCACCACAACAATTAGCAAAAAAAGTCAAGAATTACTGAAAATATTACTATGTGTACATTAACACAGTTATACAAGAAAAATATAACCAAAACAGAAAGATTGCCTTTTTTGCCCAGTTAATGTACCTACACCACAAATACGCCCCTCCCTCAAAGCACACTTCACAGAACACAGAATGACTGTTCTAAATTAACATTCAAAATCCACACACAACAATAAACACTCAATGTAATGAGAACAGAAGGGTTTCCTGCAATTGATGTACTAAATTTTGAGCAAACAAAATGACTCAGAAAGGCATTTTAAACAGCTTTTAGAGGTTTTGAATCACAGAGCTCTGAGAGCAAATTGTCTCCTGCTACCACTACACAGTACTCAGGCCAGAATGGAGGCTGTGCAGAACAATCTAAAGCCTATGTGACCTGCAATCCTATGAATCACTGCAGAGTTGCATTTGGAGCTCAATTACAAGGTGAAGTGAGGCGAATTACATTGATTTCAATGTACTTCACCTTAAAATTGGTGGAGAAGTGGTTTGGAGAAGGCGGAATAATGGTTTCAATGGACTTTGCGTTCCTCATTATGAAGTGAAGTACTCCACTTAACATTGTAGAGTACTCCATGGATTCCACGTTACTCCATGAATCACTTTGCAGAGTGAATTGGGGTCACTTCGCTCACCACTACTTGCAGTACTGTAACTCACATGCTGTACAGGAAGGAACGTGAATGCCTATGGCTGTACTTCCCCGATGAGCTGTGGCACAAAACTCCCCGACTTAAAAACTCTTATTAATGAGTATAGTGGTGGGGTGGTGAAGCCTGGAGAGATACTACAAAACAGGCTTACAATACATCCAAGTAACTAGTAAAAAAATTTATGTTGTGATTCGTGACGTGATCGTGAATTGTGATTTGTGACTGCATTTGTGACCGTGATGATGAAGAACATGATTTGTATCATGAGTGACTCGTGATGATGGTCCTGTCTTAAAAACGCATATTAATGAGTACAATGTTCATGCAGAATTATGCACCACACCAGTCCAGTACTCTGAAGGGAAGCCAAAGAAACAACTGTGGCTTAAGTTACAGATGGAGATTGGGCCCTAAAGAGATGCAAATGCACAGACAGATTATGATTGTGCTGTGCACTAAAGAGATGCAGAAACAAAGGCACAACACCTAACCAGTGCTCACCATCAGAATTTCAAATCTGAAAAGAATACCTTTGCCGGTTGGGGCGGGCATCGGGGGGGGGGGGCAGTGTACTGCACTGGTGCAGTAACAGTCACTAGTACTAGTACCAGCAAAGATACCACAAAGAAGTACAAAAATCACACAACTGCAGTGGATAGCAGCTTCACATTGCTGAAATTACTATGTGACACAATAAAAGGTGTTTGATTTGATGACACGCATCACACACATACTCACACACACGCTAAGTAAATTGAAAACTTCAGTAATATAACCATGTATTTTAAACAAACTAAAATTATGCACTGCTGCACCACAACAATCAGCAAAAAAATGGCAAGAATTATTGAAAATATTATTGTGTGTACATTAACACAGTTATACAAGAAATATCACCAAAAAACAGAGAGCACTGTCTTTTTCTCCAAGTTAATCTACCTACACCACAGATACGCCCATCCCCCAAAGCACACTTCCACTTTCTCAGTACACAGACTGAATGTTGTACATTAACATTCAAAACCCATACACAAACAATAAACCATCAATGATATGAGCACAGGAGGGTTTCCTACAATCGATGAACTAAAGTTTCAGCAAAAAAAAATTACTTAAAAAGGGTTTTTAATAGCTTTTAGAAGGTTTGAATCACAGAGAGCTCTCAAAGCAGGCTGTCTCCTACAGCTTCTTACACACACTACCCCGAACTGAGGCTGTGCAGAACAGTCTAGAGCCCATGTGACCTGAAATCCCATGAATCACTGCAAAATTCGCCTTTGTAACTTAAAAACATGGCAAAGTGAGGCGAAGTACATTGATTTCAATGTACTTCACCTTAAGACTTGGTAGAGTGGTGGGTTGGAAAGGCATAGTAATGTGAAGTCATTGTTTGCAATGGACTTCGTGTTACCCATTATAAAGCAAAGTACTCTGCTTCGCGTTGTGGAGCACTCCACAAATTCGTTTTCACTTCGCCCATCTCTAACTATGTATTGGTGGTGATTCAAAAATGTTCTGTACTGAGTACCTGAGGCGGGGTAATAAGATGGCTATGTTGACAATTTGTTCACCATTGGAAAAGTTCCCTTTTTACCTAACTTAAGAACACAAGTTGTTTATAATTCAACTAGCACAATACAGCCCTGCCATATACACCATGCAAGGAAACATTCTGCATTGACAAATGCTTGTTACAGTATATGTTAGTGACATAATGTTGACACTGAAGAGCAGTTTGTAGATGTTAGCCAATCAGCATGCATGGATTAGCATGCAGTCCCATTTTTGAGACTACTATCTGGTTATGGCAGAATATATAGAATAGTGGATGGGTGACCATCCACAACAAGGCTGTGTTTCCCTCAAGGGAGTTGATGATGTCATAGAGACCTCGAGAGCGAAGCTCGAGAGGTCTCTGGCATCATCAACTCCCGAGATGGAAAGACAGCCTTATTGTGGATAGTCACCCATCCACTATTTTTTATAGTATATGGTTCCCCAAAATAGATACAAGGTTCATACCTTGTTCACGCTTCTGCACTCCTCCTCGCTCGAGTCCCTTTCCCTAAGATAACGGTCCTCCTCCTCCTCGCTGTAGTTACGTGCTCATGTTCCGGTCATGTCTGCGCTCCTCGCCATAGTCCCACTCTGCTTTTATTGAAACTGTGCCATTTTGTTAAAAAAAAATAGCAAATTGATATTTTTGACAGACCGACCCGACTATGGTAGTCTGTGTCCACACTGTCTGCTCCCCAGACCGCTCGCTAAATAGTCCGCCATTTTTGTATGTATTTTTTGAATCTCTGCCTGTTTCCACCAATCAGGTAGGAGCTCAAGGGGGAAAAGTTGTTGTACTATCGATGTGACATCAGAGTGATAGTACAACAACTTTTTTGACCTTTGAACTGTCCTACAACAAGATTTGGAAAACCTTTGTTTTCCATATACAATAAGCCCTAACCATATACTATAATGGGATAATAGCCATGCATTCTATTTGGCTGAGGGGAAACATTCTTAATCTGTGGTGCAATCTTCTTACACGTACAGGTTTTCCTGACTCTGGACTATCCTTTCCCCCTGATACATTCTGCTCCTTCCCTTTTTACTGTGAAAGTCATTTTCCATGACTATACAACTCGTGTTTGCATTTGTTTTTGAATCATTTGCATTTCTTTACTGTCCTCATAATCCACTGATGTCTACTTATGTTACCGAGTTCATTATAAATACATATTATTTGTAGAAAGAAGTAGTTTTTTGGTTAACTAGGATCTGCAGTGTATTTAATAGGTAGGGAAATGGGCAGACTAGGCGGGTCAAGTGGTTCTTATCTGCTGTCAAAGTCTACGTTTCTATGTATATATACATGACCCTGCTCTGCACCTGCATAACAGTATATATAGAAAATGCGGCCTGTGTTCATGGGGGACTGGCACCTGCCAAGGCTTTCAGAGTACTAAATGTGCAGTCTATATTGTAATTCAGAAAAGGACTCACCAAAGCTGGATGATGTGTATCAAAAAGAAATTCTTTAGTTCAAGTAATCCACTTAAAACGTAATAAAACACACTTGTGCATAGACACAATTCACAGCAAATCATAGCAATAAAACAATCTCTGGTCTCCACTTAATACCTGATCCCATGAGTCACCATCACCATGTAGTCATCTGACACGTTTTGTAATCACTTGCTTTCTCAAAGCTAACTATGGTGACCATGTCTCCTCTCTTAAATACAAAGAGCCATTAAAGAGACAGTTTCATATAGTGTTACATGTAAAGAGGTTACCTATGCTCAGATGTGGAAACAAATACAAAAAGTTAAAGACATGTTAGTATACATTTATCCTGGTGTACTTCACATTAGCATTATTTATCATTTCATCAAACATTGAATAAAAATATTTATAATGGGAATAAAATTCTCCAATCAGCATTGCATGTTCCTAATGTCTAATACACCATGGTAAACAGAACTCAGTGAAGAGTGCTGTACAGGTAGTACACATATTTGTATAGTACGTTTGTACCATTGCTGTCATGCTTCTTTGCACTCACTTGACACCCACTATTGTTCTGACTGTATAGACCTATATATGCTACTGCTCTCTTGTTACCTTTGTTACCTTTACGCAATATAATTGCGTTATTATTTTGCACTCTTCCCCTTTCCTCTCCAGCTGGGATGCCTCCGGAAATTAGCTGATCCCCACTCAGTTATGTCTTTCCTCCTGAAACGCTTGACAATTTGAAAAAAATCAAATAAAATACAATCTAAAACAACGGCTTGGAATGGAACATTCTGATTGGAAGACTACTATTACAAAGGGCGATGTTAATTTCTGGAAAACCTTCATGTACAACAGAACTTTTAGAATTTCAGCTGCAAAAGTGTTAATTAAGAAAAACAGAACATGCTGGTTTCATAATATTGCAGGGGTTGTGTTGTCTTTGATAATCTATCCTTAGGAGCATCAGGCACCCAATATTTCCTAGTGCATCATCATGATTCCTTAGGGTTAGGCTAACTGATGGTAACCAAACTTGTAGTCATGGCATAATGAATAATTAAGTAAAGAGTGTATAAAGGACCCAAGGAAGCTGAGTCTGGTCTTTTTTTGTTTACACCAGAAATATTCTGAAAATAGCAGGAGTAATCATTCTGTGCTTTAGGTTCCCCCAATGAAGCAGTTACATTTTTATATTTTTAAGGTAAGGGGGTTATAATCCACAGTTACAAATGAAGTAGGCATTATGTCTTGTGTATGCTTCCTCAGGCTGCATGGCTCAGTTGGTAGTACATCTGCCTTCAGGCCAGAAAGTCATGGGTTCTAGTCCTACACCAGGACTCATGCATATAATACCACAAACTCTGGTACTGAAGTGCAGTGTGGTACAGTGCTGGATGTATGTGAGGCTGAACTGACTCTGCTTGCAGTTGCTTGGTTGAAATGGTGATTCAGAGTAACCTTCTGCCTATTTCTGATTCTGTCCTAGTCAGTGTACAGGAAGAGGCCAAACAATATGCAATTCTTTTTGTAAAAGTGCAGAACTTCCTCCTGTTCCCTGGACAATATTCCCCTTGACAACTGATGCTTTCATGAGCATGTCATCACATCCCACAAAGTGGTCAGCCTCAGTATACCAAACTGATCCTTTTATCAGGCAGTGTATTTTGTTTTAATAAGTGGACAGGCTGCCAGTATATGAATGTAATCAGTGAACTACAGTCTGTCTCCCTTAATCTCTCTCTCTCTCTCTCTATCTTGCATTATAAATTCAAGTTTTTCATTTTTTTTAAAGAAAATTGTTTTAAAAGAAAATTGTTTTTGAGATTTTTTTCTTTATTTTACAGTGTATTACTTTTTTCAGAGGCTTGAAACTGATGGTAATGGGGACTTGATTAATTCACCCAATGATAGGCACGGTGTGGGCTGCTGCAGTTTGCCACTGAACCCTGTTACCCCAAACCCTACCCAAGAGGGAGGAACTATCTCTGATAAGTGGAGAGTAGTTAAGACTTCATACCCCTTCAACTCTAGGCCTCCCTTGTTAGATTGCCAACAACATTGCCAGTGATGATGTTGGTAATTATGTGTACCCACCAGAAGCTGACCTAGACATCAGTGTTATCCAGCTGTTAGAGTGCAGCCTTGGGAATGGGGAAGGTTGCATTTTAATTTTTCCAGTTGAAGTTCCACGAAATAGCAGGTTTGCTGCTATGAGATTCTGAGAAACAACTAAAACACATATGCATTTCAAACTGTAATATGTCACTGCATTTTACAGCTGTGTGGAATTTTCAAACTTTACTTCTGATGTAGTTCTGTGAAATTTTGGAAATTACACCTAATTTCATGGAATTCTATCAGCAGTGGAATTGCAAAATTCCGAAAGCAGTACTTAAACTGCAGATTAGAAATTAATAGTTCACATAAACTGCAGATTACTGTTGGTCTGTGGTCTATGGTAACCAGCAAATATCTGAGTTTCTTCAAGCTGTGAAAGATTAAAGCAATCTGCAGTTTACATTAAAAAAACTTTTGAAATTCTGCAGAACTTGCCAAAAAATTCCAAAATCAGTTCAGAAGTGTACCATAATTGCAGTTTCACCTGAATTCAACCAGTGGAATTCAACATTCTGCACAGCTCTGCTTTTCTTTCCCCAAACTGCCCAATTTGCAGGGAAATATGCTACCAATTTCTAGGAATGGAATTTCTAGATTTTGTTTTCTACTACTCTTTGATTTGTGGAACACAACATTTAGATGTCTCCTACTTAGAACTTTCCAGGCTTTTTTTCTAAGAAAGGAACTTGTGATTTTGAAAAAAAATATGTACATTTTTCACCAATTTTTCAAATTTACATAAATGTTCTGGACTTATTTTTCATATTTTACAAAACTAGTCAGTGCAGGCAATGCAAAAATTCACTAAACCCTACTTGGAAAATAGAAGGCTCATGATCAGATACCTCCAGTGATCAGTGCTGTGTGGGATGCAAAATTCTGCCACGGTAATGGGTGGTGAATGGCAATTCTGTGGATTTCCAAAAAGCATTTTTTCCCAAAAAGCATTTCTGTGTAAACCACAGAACAATTTTCCATGGATCATGTAAACCACAGAATATTTTTCTGCAAATTGCAGAAAAAGAATTTTCAGTTTATGTAAACTACTGATTATTAATCAGGAAAACCATTTTGCAGGTAAAATGTCAAAATTCCACTACTGATGGAATATCGCAGACTTTTCCGACATTCTGTGGAATTCTGTTCTGCCCTTTTCTAGGTAAATACAGTACTAAAATGTGTCAAAGCAGGGCCCCATTGAAAATGAGATATTGCATCTCATCTGGGTTATCTTGGGTAAATATATTGCAAAAACTGTGTAAAAAGAGGACCCTACAGCAGAACCACATAAAAAGGAGATGTTGTATGATCTGTCCTAGAAAAATAAATGATAAAAAATGGACCCCACTAAAAATAAGATATCGCATCTCACCTCTACTATAGAGATGCAGCAAGGTTTTACTTCGCAGATGAAATCCTCGTGACTCCATCAACTCCTCCTCCCTGTGCCATTTTGTGAGGTTGCCACCTGGCTTCACCACAACTGGCTTTGCATTGCTTTGAGTGCAAGGAGAAGTCACACCACCCCCATAGCCGGCAGCCAGTCCCTCCCTGGTGTCTAGTGATCCCTTCCCCCCCGCTGATGATGTCTGACCCCAAGTGGTACCACCCCCAGCTGATTGCCAGACCAATATTAAAAAATTAATAAATAAGTCCCCCCTCCTCAACAATCCTGTAAAGTCTATCCCTGTCCTGCTGTCTAGTGGTCCCACTCCCGGCCAATTGCTGGCCCAATATGTAAAATTACATCCTCCTGATGTGTCTAGCAGTAGCTAGTGTCCCCTTCCCACCAATTGCTTGCCCCATTTCAAAAGGAAGAACCCCTCCCAACACACAGGGTGCCTACTACTCAGAGTCCAACCACCATTACAAAAATAAACCAAATAAGTTCCATGATGTCTAGTGGATCTCCTGCCCCATGAAGTATTACCCCCCTGCTCCCCACCCCAACCCCGAGCAGACCACCAGCACAGCCCTCCACTCATCTCCATGACTGGTAGGCTGACTGAGCTCTCAATAAATGAACGCATGCAAGCACACCTCATTCATTAAGAGCTCTGCCAGGCTGCCGGCAATGGAAGGCTGGAGTGAGGGCTGTACTGGTGGGCCACCAGGGTTGAGTGGGGCACACTATAGGTTGGCCGGGGTCCACTAGACACCAGGAACATCTTTTGGTTTATTTTTGTAATGGTGGTTGGACTCAGTGTGGTGGGTGCCTTGTTATGGGGGGTTTCTTCCTTTTGGGATGGGGCCAGTGATTGGCAGGGGACACTAGCTGCTACTAGACAAACCTGGGGGGATGTAATTTTATATATTGAGCCGGCAATTGACCGGGGGTGTGTGTGACCATTAGACACCAAGGAATGGGATAGACTTTACGTGAATCATGACTGGGGGCATTTAATTTTTTTTCATGTTGGGAACAAGCAACGATCAATGGGGGGCACTAAACACTGGGGAGGGATGATCTGTGGGGGGGCACTACTGCAACTACTAGTAGCCAAACGTACAAAATGTGAATTTTGAAGTCTGCCGGCAGAGTTACCAGGCTCCGCATTTTGGGGAGTTTTTTTTTTGGGGAGGATTAAAGTTGGGCTTCACACACTGATCCACTCCACAAAGTGGGGAAGATGCACAAAATTTTTCACAGAGCAAATTTTCCCCAATTCTCACATCTCTACTCTACTCCCCTGGGTAAATGCAGTATAAGAATGTGTAAAACCAGGACCCCATTGCAAATGACATATTACATCTCATCTGTTCTATCTTGGGTAAATATACAGTAAAAATGTGTACAAGTAGGACCCATAACAATGGCATGCAAGCAAACATTTGACATTGACAAATGCCTGTTTCCACAAGAGGCTGCTGCCTCCTGCAAACAATTCTAAAATTCTACAGTTCTAAGTTTAGTTAGCATAACCAATTTCATCACACAGGGGTTTCTGCAACTTTCTACAAAGTCAGAAAGTTGTATTTTAAATTCAAGTTGCAGTTTTTAAAAACATACATCTTCAACATGATGTATAATATGTTTATATATACAATTGCTGTGCCTCTTGTGGTTATAAAAGTTTCTTCTCGAGTCCTTTGTGTGCCAGAACAGCTCAGCTTTGCTTTGCAGTTCTGTCACCCAAAGAACTCAAGAATATGCTCTTATAACCACAAGTGACACAGTAACTAGAGCTGTGCGGAATGTGGAATTCCACTGGTGAAATTAACATGGAACGACAATTCCACTGGTGGAATTTCCAACAGAATTTCTCTGGTTCTTCTGCAGAATTCAGCCTGCTTCAATCCATGGAATAATATTCCATGAAACAGCACTTTTTCCAAAGAAAATCATTCCACAAGGGTGGCCCCATCTTGCCCAACACCCTGATGGCGAAACACGGAAAAAGACCAGTACAGCGACAGTCACTGTAATGGTCCAATTCCTGTTTCACTTTCCCCAAGTGTTCTGCCCCCTCCCTGGACCAACTCCGACCTGGAGTTGAGAATCCTAAAGTCCAGGGAGTGTGGGGGGCACAGACCTCCACAGAAAACACGGTGGGATTGGGCGGCACAATACCTGCATCAGTATTGTGCCATCACTGTGAGGGAGGTTGGCAGTTTTACTGTCGACCTAACTTGATGCTTCCCACAAGGATGGAGCCCTTTTGTCTGACACCCGGTGGCAAAATACTGAAAAAGACCACTACAGCGACAGTCACTGTACTGGTCCTTTTCCGTGTTTCGCTTTCCCCCAGTGTTCTGCCCTCTCCCTGGACCAACTTGGACCTGGAGTTGAGAATCCTAAAGTCCAGGGGGGTGCTGGAGTTTCTGCCCCCCCACAGAAAACACTGGGGGATTGAGTGGCACAATACCTGCATCGGTAGTGTGCCGTCGCTGTGCAGGAGGTTGGCAGTTTTACTGTCGACCTAACTTGGTGCTTCCATTTCACAACCATTTACACAGAAAATATTGAGATCTGCTGAATAATATTCCATGGATCAGCATTTTTTCTGCAGAAAATCATTCTGCAAACATTTCTGCAATAGTGTTGTGGAAAAACGCATTCTGCATTTTTCTGCCATGGAATTCTGCCATTCCATTTCTGGCAAAATTCTGCAGAATTTTGGTGGAATTTCAAACATTCCATGAAATTTTGCTCCACTGGAATCTGAAAATTCTGCATAGCACTAACAGTAACTGTGCATATAACATACACTGTTTAAGAGTGTTTGGAAGTTTTAGAAATAAACAATCCTGACTGGCTAAAAATAATGTCAGGATTAATAATAAGCAGATTTTGTTAGCACTATTGTCTCTACCCCAAATCAATTTGTACTCAACTTGTTGCACCCTGCTTACCTACTAGTGACTGTAAAACCTTGCCTCAATGTTGACTTTTACCTAATTGTATAACCTCGTTTTGCTCTATCTGTATTTTGTCCTTACCCCCAAATCAATTGTATTTTCCATTGTTCACCTCTGCCTATTGTAAATCTCCCAGGTCGCACCTGAAAATAGTCATGCCTTGGCTAATGGCACCTACCTGGTAAACAAAAACTAACTAAATAAATAAATAAAGAGCCTCTTACATCTCAGGTGGTGCTTTAAAAAAAACATAATTTTTAGACACATTCTGCTTTTATTTGTTACATTTTCCATATGTCAGCTCTACCTTTTCCATTGTAGCAGTGAGCCTTGACATGAAAACAGGATTCAGTTCCTGGAGTTCATTTACTCTAACAGCGTTGCTATACTTGGCACCATGGTCCACAGCTTGTGACATAGAAACATAGAAATTGTCAGCTGATAAAGACCTCCAGGCCCACTGAGTCTGCCCAAGTATTCTATCTCTATGTTACCCAAGGACCCTAGGTGATCCGGGTAATTCCCCCCACCCCCTCTCCAGAATTCTCTTGTGCCTATCCCAAGTAACCTTGAATCACATCACTGTTTTGGCCCCCACCACTTCCTCAGGGAATGCATACCACTCATTCACTACTCTTTCTGTGAAGTAATGTTTCCTAATGTTTCCCTTGAATCGTCCCCCTTTTAGCTTCATGTCATGATCCCTTGTCCTTGAGAGCATCTTATTCTAGAATATACTGCTATCTGGGACCTTGTGCATACCCTTTTGGTACTTAAAGGTCTCTATCATGTCCCCCCTTTCCCTCCTTTGCTCCAGGGTATACATGTTGAGGTCTTTCAGCCTCTTCTCATATGTTAAATGGCTGAGTCCTCGCATCATTTCCGTTGCCCTCCTCTGGAACCTCTCCACTTTATCTACATCCCTCCTGAGGTACAGTCTCCAGAATTGGACACCATATTCAAGGTGTGGCCTCACCAACTGTTTATACAAGGGCATCACCACCTCCCTCCTTCTGCTTGTAATACCCCTGCCTATGCATCCCAGTATTCTACTGGCCCTTGCTACTGCCCTCTCATATTGCTTAGCCACCTTGAGATCATTAGATATGATTATACCAAGATCCCTCTCCTACACTATCGTTTCCTGTGTCTGACCACCCATTCTGTACTCTACTTTTAGATTTCTACTCCCTAAGTGCATAACTTTGCACTTTCTGGCATTAAAGCTCAACTGCCACACTTTTAACCACTCCTCTAATTTGTGCAAATTCCTTCTAATTTTTTCTACCCCATTGGCAGTGTCTACTCTGTTGCAGAGCTTTGTATCGACTGCAAATTGACAGACCTTACTCTCAAGCCCTTTCACAATGACCCCTATGAAAATATTAAACAGGATCGGACCCAGTACTGACCCCTGTGGTACCCCACTAGTCACTCTTTCCTCCCTTGATGGAACTCCATTAATGATCACCCTTTGCCTTCTTCCCTTCAGCCAATTTGTCACCCGTCTCTCCACCTCTGGTCCTCACCCCCAGGGCTCTCATCTTTCTGTGCGGCATGGTGTCAAATGCTTTACTGAAGTCTAGGTACACCAAATCCACTGCCTCACCCTGACCTATCACTCCAGTCACAGAATTCAATTAAGTTCATTTGACATGACTTACCTTTTATACCTGCTTACCACTAGAGGGACCCCCTGTCCATGCCACCTCTAACTCCACACTACATCCCCCTCCTGCTGCCTGTCTATCAGCTTGGCCACTTCTCTCCCTACTCCCACTCACAACCTCTGCCCATGCCCCTCCCTTGACCGGCACCTGACTAGCCCTACTCAAACCCATGCCACATTGCCTGATCACACCCACTCTGTTACTAACCCCTTATGACCACTAGGAGTCAGTATTCCAACCCTGTTTTCAGGCCCAAACCAGACCACTTTTAAGCCAACTAGTACCAGGATCCCTGCTCATAGCCAAGTCCTATCCCAACTGCCCCACCAGGGCCTTGAACCTTGTACCCTGACCACCAGAGTCCGTGACAGTACCACTACTCTAAAGTGGTATCTACGCTTTCTGAGGGGCAACCAAAATATCTATAACCCTTCACCCTCCTACTACTAAGGCACTATACCAGGGCACCTCCTCCCCAAATCTGGCAAAATGCCCACACAAACAAACCTTGTACTTCTGCTCTCCTCAGTTTTATTGTCCCTTCCCATTCTAATTCCCCCACTAAGCTGCTTCCCAGCACCCCCCACTGGTAACCCTGACCCATCCTACAAATACCCCTTTAAATCCTCTCTCATCCCCCAACTATCTCCTGATCCCATTTCCCTCACCACCTCCACCTCAGTCTTTCCCTTCGGCTGCCTTCTGGCCTCTCTCACCCACTCCAGTACCCACTTCCTCCACACGGCACCCCATACCACCACCCCCAGCCAGCGCACAGTAAAATCCCAATCTCTCCGGGTCCTATGCTGCCACCTAATCATTGCCCTTCTCCTTCTGACTGCAGGTGATATTCACCCTAACCCCGGCCCTACCCCAACCCCAGGTCCAGACCTCCCCATACCTAACCCCTCAGCCAAAGCCACCTCCAACACTCGACCAGGCTACCTCCCCAGAGGCCTACACCTCCTCTACCTAAACATTCGTAGCCTAGCCCCTAAGCTCGATCAGCTTCAGGTTCAAGCCGCCCACCATGCCCCGGATATAATTATCCTATCCGAGACCTGGCTAAATGCCAGCCTACCTGATAACACCATTGCCATTCCTGGTTTTACTACCATAAGGCAAGACCGGCTCACCAGAGGCAGAGGGGTGGCTATCTACATCAGATCAGCCCTTCATTTCACTGTCTCTCTCACAAAAGCCGAACCCAAAGCTTATGAGCTTCTCATGGTAAAGCTGTCCCCTCCCTCCTCACTACCTATCTTCGTGGCTGGCATTTATTGCCGCCCAGGCACTCCTACCACAATAGTCACTGACATACTGGGCCAACTCTCCTCCCATGCCCAGTCGGGTGAACTATACGTCATGGAAGACTTCAACCACAACTGGTTAGCTCCCACTTTTAATAAAACCCAAACAGAGATAACCACTCTCAACCTTACCCAAACTATTATGGAACCCACCCGCTTAAACCATAAGTCCAGTAATCACACACTACTAGACTGAGCGCTTACATCCCACCCACATCGCGTCATCAGCTCGGGCCTCCTTTCCGATTCCATTAGTGACCACCACCTAATCTACTTGGTCCGCAAAATCCACAGAGTTAAATCCTCTCCCAAATTTATTTTCCAATGCTCATACAAATCCCTCAACCTCTCTCCCCTCCTGGAAGATCTCGCTCACTCAAACTGGGGTCCCAAGCACAGACTGCTCTAGCATGGAATCGGCCTTTACACATTTTCAGAACACCTTCCTCACCGCCTGGGACAGACACGCCCCCCTGCGCTGGGCAAGAGTCCGTGGGTCTCATCTACCCTGGATATCCCCTGAGTTGATAGCTTGCCAACAAGCCCATGACAAGGCCTGGCATAACTACACATCTACGCCCCTCCCAAACAATCTTGTCACCTACCGCATGCTCCGCAACAAATGTACAAAGGCCATCCGCTTAGCTAAGGCCTAATATTTCAACAACACCCTAAACTAAATCTTGGGAAACCTTCTAAATTCTGGAAAGTCATAACTCCTCTTCACCCCTCAACTGCAAACCCTCCACCTCTTCTCCTCGTTCAAGGGTCATCCTCACTGACCCCAGAAGTAGCCATAGAGTTTAACTCCTATTTCACAACTCTGCGTCAAACCCTCCTCGATTCCTTACCTCCAGCAACCTTGCCTACCCCCACACATCTATAACCTCATCTGCCCCCAGTCATCTATCCCCCTCACCAACTGGTAGGACCCACTTTTCCTTCAGACCCATCTCCCCATCGAAACCTTAGATGCCCCATGCCCCTGAACCCTCCAAAGGCAAATCTCCATGGTCTGATAACAAACTCCTCTTCCTTTCTGCCTCAGCCATTGCATAACTTCTAGCCACCGATCAAATCTATCTTTCACCACCGAGTCACCCTCCATATGGAAGTGCCACTGTCCTACCTCTTCCAAAAGGTGGTGATCCTTCCTCCACTACAAGCTACTGTCCCATCTCCCTCCTCCCCGCCCTCGCCAAACTCCAAGAACACCTAGTTCTATCTCAGCTCTCCCACTTCCTCTCAGAAACTGACTTCTTCACCCCTTTCAGTCCAGCTTCAGAAAACACCACTCTACCACCTCCTCCCCTACTAAGACTCACAGACTCCATCCTCACCGGGATGGATAAAGGGCTAATCACAGCCGCTATCTTCATAGACCTAGCTAAAGCTTTCGACACGGTCTCCCACTCTCTCCTACTATCCCGCCTATCAGGGGCTGGGTTAGCAGGATCTGCCACAAACTGGTTCAGCGCCTACCTACTAAATAGGTCCCAATCCACTAGAATAGCTGACCACATCTCCCCTCCCTATTACCACCGAGCGCTCCCCTAAGGCTCAGTTCTTGGTCCCATTCTATTCTTACATCCCTCCTAAATGATCTGCCAATTCATGCTCCTCCTCCGCTATACACATGTATGCAGACGACACGGTCCTTTACCTCTGGCCGACTATTAAGAACTCACTTCCAAACTACAAACGGATTTCAACAAAATCCAACACTGGTTCAATACCAACCAACTCTCCCTAAATCCCAAGAAACCGCTTATGACTTTCGGACAAGGCAGCGCTATCCAAACTCACCCACCCTTTGATCTTCCATACCCTAAACAACACCATCCTCAAGAAGTGCCCTCCTTTAGTTATCTAGGGGTTTGGCCTGATCACCACCTCTCTTTACCACACACTAGATGCCATCACTTCCAAACTGCGCCCAAAACTTGGGGCTCTATAGGAACCGCCTCCTGCCTCTCGCTACCTGGCCAGACGGATTCAGTCCTGAAAATGATTCTACCCATCACTACTGTGACGTAGTCTATAGCTCACTGGAAGACCACCCTAGCCAGACTGGACCCTCCTTAATGCATTCTGCCACTTTGCCTCGATGCCCCCCTCGCCCATATCACTTAGCTCTACCATTCACTGGCCCTGCCAGCCCTGAGCAACCGCGCCTAATCCACACTGTAAAATTCACTTCCAACTTCTGGCCTCGGCTCCCTCCCACCTACCTAGCATCCCTATCTTCCCCACCCACCCCCACTCACGCCCTCAGGTCCACCGACACAAAGCTATTATCCATCCCCAACCGAAGGACCACCGCCGGCCAATCGGCCTTCTCTTACCTCTTCCCCAAACTCGGGAATGGCCTACCAGCCCAGATCCACCATTCATCGTCCAAATACTCCCTATCCTCTGCCCTCACTAACTTCCTCACAACAAATTGCAACTGCCCCTAACCTCCCCTCCTCTTCGGTACCTCTCTCCCCCAGCTGCCTCCCAGAGCCTGACCAGCGGCCTGGCAGTCACCTAATTGGCTGGCTTATATACTGCCCTACGCACTTACACTCACGCTTACTCCCCCCTCTCACTCCTAACACCTCCCTCTCTCCCCCCATCTCTCCCTCCTCTGCCTCACCCTCAGCATCAACACCATTCGCCATCCCTCTCACCTCACCTAAACCTACCCCCCACACTCTTAAAGCATACTAGTCCCTTCCAACTCCAACAGGCAACCTGTGCATCCCACTGCAGCTCAAGGCTGGTACTGGCACTCAAGTTCTGTCCTGTCACACTAGTGTGCTATTGGCACTTACATAACTAATATATTCCCCCTTAGAATAACCATTGTATGTTCACCCCGTCCATGTAGTGTTTGCTCTGCTTTGCTCCTACTATGCCTTGTACTCATGATTTGTATACCCATGATATGTTTACCCTGTCCCTGTTGTGCAAGTTCTGTATTTGCTCTTACCTTGCCTTATACCTATGTTATGTATACCCTGTTGATATTGATCATTGTTCTGTATTCCTCTCCTTCTGTAACAAGTTCATTTGTAATACCGTCAATCGACGTGCATTGTCTGTATTGCATTACTGCTAAAATCATCTACTGTATGTATACCTGCCTCCTCTGTAACCCCTCCCCCCAGGTCACACCGTGAGACGGGCATCTTTTTGCTCAGTGTGCCTTTCCTGGTGAAACATTTTCAATAAATAAATAAATAAATTATAAAACTGTGTTGTCTGTGATCCTTCAGGTCATTTGAATCAAGGTATTTGATAATTCTTTCTTTCAGTAATTTCTCCATCAACTTCCCCACCGCTGATGTCAGGCTGACTGGCCTGTAGTTACTTGCCTCTTCCTTGCTTCCTTCTTTATGGAAGGGGACTACGTCCTCTCCCTTCCAGTCATCTGGAACCACCCCCGTCTCTAACGATCTATTGAACAAGCCAATTAATGGTTCCGCTAGCTCATCCCTCAGCTCACTTGGTATTCTGGGTTGAATTCCATCAGGTCCATGGCTTTGTCAACCTTTAGTCCTGCTAGTTCCATTAGGTCCCCCTCCACTTTGAATAAGCTGGTGTCCCCCCCATACCCAGCTTTCCCCCTCTCCCCGATCCACCGTCCTTCCCCCTCTCCTTCCACCATGAACACGGAGCAAAAGTAGCTATTTAGGATAGCTGTCTTTTCCTGATCCTCCTCCACCATCTCCCCACATTTATCCCTCAGCTTAACTATCCCATCCTTCATCTTCCTCCTTTCGTTCACATACCAGTAGAAGGTTTTATCCCCTCTCTTAACTGATTAGGCTATATTCTCTTCAGTCTTTGCCTTTGCTCTCCTGAACTCAATTCCTGCCTCCTTTTGCCTTTCTTGGTATGCGTCTCTAGCTTCCTCCCTCTGTGCCTGTTTGTATCTCCTGAATGCTGCTCTCTTCTCCTTGACCTTTATTCCAACCTTCTTACTGAACCATAGAGGTCCTGTTTTTACTGACCTGTCTGACACAGAGATTTGTGGCATCTACTGTAGCCCCCTTTATTTTTTCCCAGTTTTCTTCCACCCCCTTCAGATCTCCCACCACTGCAAGAGTTTTCTTGAGGCGTTCTCCCATACTCTTAAAGTCCACTGTCTTGAAATCTAGGACTTTTACTTTGGAGTGTTTCCTTTCTGGTGATATGCTTAGCATGAACCATACTTTATTATGGTCACTTGTGCCTAGGCTTTCCCCCACTGAAAACTCCTCCCACTCTGTCTCCATTTGTGAAAATCAGGTCCAGTACTGCCCCTTCTCTAATAGGCTTCAAGAGTGCCCCATGTAGGGAGTCCATGATATTTCTACTCCTGGCAGAGGCTGCTACTGGGCTACTCCACTCCAAATCTGGTAGACTGAAATCCCCAACAGCAGCACCTCTCCTTTGTTTGCCACCCTCTGAATTTCCTCCATCATGGCTTTTTCCACTCCCTCTTCTTGTGACAGTGGCCTATATATCATCCCTGTATGATTAATATCCCCTTTCCCCTTCTCCAAGGCAACACATAGAGCCTCTGCCTCCCACTTGCCAAATGCCTTAGTAGCCTTTATGTCATCCCTCACAAAAAAATGCTACTCCCCCCCCCTTTTCTGCCTTCTCTGTCCTTTCTGAAAAGAGCATATCCCAGTATGGACATGTCCCAATCCTGTTCTCCATAGCTCCACATCTCCATAATTGCCATGACATCTAGGTCTGCTTCTGCCATGACTGCTGCTGGGTCTGGGACATTGTTTCCCAGACTCCTAGCATTGGTGCTCATGACCTTCCATACCTTAAATCTACCTCCTTGTCCCTCCCCTGCATTTGCCCCACCCTGCCTTGCTGAGGACTTTCTCTAGTTATCTCTCCTTTCTCTCTGATGACCCTGTACTTCCTACCATTCTTACTCCCTCCCTGTGTCTTTCTGCCGTCCAAGTTCCCCTTTATTTTTCCTCTCCTTGATTTGCTATTCTCCCTCCTCTTCCTTTCTTCCTTCCTTCCTTGTTCTGTCCAGCTCCCTGCTCCAGTCATCCTACATCATAATCTGTTGCTTGGGAAATTACAGTGTGATGATATTACAAGCAGAGGAGTATGATGCCAGGTGTAGTTAAGTGACTAGAGCACACGAAGAGGGCAGTGATCCCATTTTTATGGTAATGTGCATAGTTTAAAAGGAAAAGCAGAAGAAAAATACTGAAGAAATACATAAAGAATACATAACAGATTGCACTGGAAAAACACATTTATCTCCACTTGTGAGTGGTAAGGCCCTCAACTCACAAGTGGCAAATACACAGGTTAGTTATGAAGGTCTTATCATTTGTGTGTGATGATTAATGTGTTATTCCACTGCAACTAATCATGTATTTGATATATACACATTATTCTATGCAGTAGCAAAGGAGCAAGCAGGGGCAGTAACCTTCTCTGAGGTGCTACCTGAGCCTGAGGGAACAATTCCATGCATTCCAATTCAATGCATGGCTAAAGGGTTGGTGAAGGGTGGAGGGATGTTGGTTCTTCATGGACTGGGGCCTGACTTGGTGGGATTGGAGGCTATTCAGATGAGACAGTATGCATCCCAATGAGGAGGGAATGAGATTACTGGGAGAAAGATAGGCACAGCACTAGTTTAAACAACAACAACAAAAAATAGCCCCAGAACACTAACTCCATTAAATCAGCCAGAACTGGGAGGTCAGACCTGGATGCTATCACACCCTGTATGTTATGGAGAAGCAGAGAGAGCAAGAGTGTGTAAAGAGCATTTTTGTTGACTACAGGTAAGCCATTATTGCCTGAATTATCTTCAACACACTCTTTCCAGTAGATCTTACACAGCATTATCAGGTGCTTTGTGCTGCGTGTCTTCTCGGTTTTGTTCCCTGCTAGGAGGATGGCCATGATGATGGATTAGCCAGAGCTACGGAGGATGAAAACCCTTGCCAGATTGAGTTGGAAGACACTACAGAACAGAGCAGAACTATTCTGAAAGTCAAGTACAGTGTTTATTTTTTGGAGCCAGAGTCGGGAGTGTGGTGTGCGAAGTATGGAGCTTTCGGAGTGCAGGATGTAAGCTGTCAGATACCTTTGTTCTTAGTGTCTTAATCACAGCTTGTAAACACCAAGGACTGCTTAACCAAATGCCTTAGGAAAGCATATTTTAGACAATTACAGTTGTTGAAAATTGTGCTTTTGTGAGTCTAAGTGTGTCCCCTTCTCATATTAATAATAGTAGTTCAGTTTTTTAAGCCCTCTAGTGGGTCAATTACCACTTGTATTTTTAATACTGGTTCATAGTTGCTAACATTATCTAGAGATTTTAAATCCTTGGATGCATATTTTTGCTTTCTCTTTTTCCTTTATTATTTATTTGAATTTTAACTCTAAATACACGCACTCCCAAACACATGTTAAGGGGACGTGCCTGATTTTTTTTTTTAGTGTTTTGATTCAGAGAGTGGATACTTTGATCTATCATTGATATAATCAGTACCATATTTTCCTCATCATAACCAAAACACCTGTCCTGCTGCCTGTATCTCCCAATTTAAAATAAGTCTGCTGAACACAGGAATGGGAGCCACATTTGATAGAATCTAGTTATTTAGTTCTCCATCTTATAATGTGCATCTTCTACCTTATAAAGGTCAGCCATAAGTTGGAATCACTCAACAAAATCTGGCAGTTGGTTAGCCTTCCCAATGCATTAAAACTGCCTTTTTTTGCCACTATCATCCCTAAATTTATTAAGTCTATGAAATCACCAACATCTTCCTTACAGGCTGCAGCCCCAAACATAGCAATACCCATATCGAAAGGAAAGTCCCTCCCTAGCGGTTTACCAAAAAAAGAAAAAATATTTTGCCAAAATTGATCCAGTTTTGGACAGGAAACTAACATGTGGGTCAAAGTGCTCCTAGCTTTGCTACATCTCTGACAGGTTTCTAAGAGACAATTATCTATCGTATGCATCCTTACTGGTGTAAGGTATGTCCTATGAAGAATATTTATATAAATTTGTCTCACTCTATTGTTTTTTTTTATAGAGAATTTACTGAGATCAACCAGCTCATTCCATATGAAATCCTGAAACAAGACCTCTCTATCTTTTTTCCCAAGTTTGCTTGAGCTGGTCAAGGGAAACCCATTGAGGGTTATTATTGATGAAGTTATACAATTCCCCAATCAAATGTTTAGTTGACGTCAAGTTTCCTAAAAACTGCACAAGAGCACCCTCTTTTACACTAAGGGGATTATTATATTTTTTATAAATGAAGTTTCTCACCTGTAAGTATGGAAAGCAGGCATTTAAAGATAAATTATATTTTTTAAGCTCATTAAATGAGGCCACTGAATCCCCAATTAAAAAATCTTGAACAGTACATAGACCTTTACCATCCAACTTCATCTGAATTAAACCCTTCTTCATAGAAGGGGGAAATTAATATTATTGTCTATAGGTGTGAAGTATGGAATTGCATCTGCTTCTGGCAGCAGTTTTTTTTGTTACATTCCATGCCAAATTAGTTGTTCTAGTTGTACATAATATAGTAGGATATGAGCCCACTTCATTAATATTTATAGCTACAGTATGAATCAAATCGGAGAGTAGAACTCTTTCTTATTCTATAAGAAAGCAGGCTTCCTGATCTTGAGTATGAGTGAACAAGCCCCCCAGACATTCCAACTGGGCTGCTAAATAATAGTACCAAAATTAGGAAGAGATAAACCCCCCCTTTTCCTCAGGCAGTTGAAGTTTACTGAACACCATTCTGGGTGCTTTTTGCTTCCATAAAAACTTCCTTATGGCCTTATCAAGCATAAGAAAGAATGATTTGGGAACCACAATTGGGAAGGACTGGAACAGGAACAATAACCTTGGCAGCACATTCATTTTTATAATGTTAACCCACCCTAGCAGGACCAAAGGCAAATTTTGCCACCTAATTAAATCTTGTTCAATTTTATCAAGAACCGTTAAAAAGTTCAGAGAATATAACAAACTTTTATCCTGTGAAATCTGTATCTCTAAATAGTTCGTATGAGTTTTATGATATTTCTACAAGGGTGGGCTTGACACATTGTGTCACCTTCCAAAATTACTATAGCCTCAGTTTTCAACCAGTTGATTTTATATCCTGAATGTTTACCAAATTCCAAAATAATCTGAAGTATATAATCATAATCTTTTACTGGCTCGCCCAAGAAAAGTAAAATATCATCTGCATATAATAATATTTTATGACTCTTATTAGATAACTCTACTCCTTTAATGCTAAGATCCTTTCTTATTAATATTGCCATAGGCTCTATGAATAGGGCAAATAACAAGGGAGATAAGGGGCAACCCTGTCTAGTGCTCCTCTGTAAAGCAAAATCTTCTGAGTATACATTATTTGTTTTAACAGAGGCACAGGGCATACAGTATATCAGTTTTTATCCAATTCAGATAATTTCCCTCAATGCCGAAGGCTCTTAACTCTTGCAGGGCCATGGATTGATATATCAGTCCAAAATTCCTATACATTCTAATTCTGTCGGCAGCCTAAGGGTTAAGAGTTGAAATAAAAACTCACAATGCTCCCTATCAAAGGCCTTCTTGGCATCGAGGGAAAGCACTGCAAGATCCCCCTTAAATGAAGGGTCCAAAAGATTTAAAGCTCTTCTAATATGGTTCAACCTTCTGCCCAACACTAAGCCAGACTGTTCCTTATGAACAATACTGGGCACTATGCTTGCAAGTCTATTGGCCAATAACCTTGCAAATATTTTGTAATCATTATTTAATAAAGATATAGGCCTATAGGAGGCACACACATCCACTGGTTTATCCTTTTTCAATAATAAGAATATAGAAGCCTAATTGAATGTGGAAGGGGAAATCAGGCTGAGTCTGAAAACTTTGATATAGCTAACAGAGTGGAAGTACAAGTTCTTCTTTAAACTCTTTGTAGAATTTTACAGTGTAACCATCAGGTCCTGGTGACTTGTTGTTAGGCAAATTAGTTATTACATTACATAACTCAGATTCCTCTATTACTTTAATCAGTATTAACTTATTTGATTCTGATATCTTTGGAATTTCAATTTTTTAATATATGCCTGAACTTCTTGCACAGAAGCACAGCAATTATCCTGGTATAATATTGAAAAATATTTTTTAACTTCTTCATTAATCTCAAAAGGATTAAGTATTTTATGACCATCAGTTGCAGTAACCCCTTCTATCCTATTATGGTTATCCTGAACTTTTAACTGATAAGCCATTAGTTTAGAAGGGGAATCAGCAAAAAAATAATAATTTGCCCTGGCCTTATACATCTGTCTTTCTGCTCTCCCTGACATATTTTCTCCATCTTTTCCTTAAGTAAGATCATATTTAATTTATCTTCCTCTTTCCCAGATGTCACATACAATGCCTCTGCCAAGATCAATTCCTGCTCCAGTCCCTCCATGAATATCCTATATCTCCTCAGTGCATTAGATTTGTATGATATAATACATCCTCTCAAATATGCGTTAAGCTATTCTCATATAACTTTCCAAGAATGCCTATCCAAAGAGTTACAACCCAAAAAAGCCTTTAGTTCCCTTCTCAAAAAAAATAATAAACTGTGGATCTTCTAATAATAAATTATTAAAGGACCACTTCCTTGGACAATAGTTATTAATACTTAATAGATGTAGCTACATATAATATGAAGCATTATCTGATATCAAAATTGAATTATAATGAACAAATTTGACTATGTGTAATATAGGACTAGGAACCAAAAAAAATCTATTCTTGAAAAACAGCTATAAACTTTAGAAAAATAAGAACATTTCTTCACGTCAGGATACATTTTCTGAAAAATATCTACTAAGGTCAATTCTTGCGCATAATTATTAGTCAGATCTACAGTTTTCTTCTTTCTTTCTTTCTGGAGCTGAGTAAACCTTATCTAATATTGATCTGGCTACTAAAATCTCCCCTATAATAACAGGGGAACCTAAAATGGAAGCCTTCAAAAACAGATTCGTAAAAAAAGATAGGTTCTCCTCATTTGGAGCACACACACTAACAAGTGAGATCTTCACCTGATCAAATATGACAGTTGTATTAGCCCATCTACCCTCAGGATCTACCTCTGAGCTGATTATCCTCGGTTGTAACTTTTTTAATAAAAATTCCAACACCGCTAGCATTTCCTGCCAAATTAGTAGAGACAGATATCATACCAAATAGATTAGAAAAATACACAGTATCCTTTTTTCAAAATGTGTCTCTTGTAATAGAACACAATCAATTTATTTTTATTATTTAAATAGTTAACTATTTGTTTAAGCTTTAGTCTGTCCTTGGCTCCATTCAGGTTCCAGGCTAATATCCTCAAACTTTGCATCTTATTGAGAGTGAAAGAAGTATTTTCACCATAAAAACAGGCAGCAGGAGATGACCAATAATTTCAATACTTAGTAATAAGCAAAGTAAGTACCCACGCTCCCATTTATAGAAATCAGTATTTTCATTGCACTTATTAATTAATCTTTCCATATAATATTATTATTAAGTACTATCCATTTTCTTAACTTCCATCTAAAAGGTTCCTCTGAATCCAGGAGAACCTTAACCTTCCCTAAAACTTTACTGACAGCTTACCTTAAGCTCTATGTGAATTGTAAATTTTGCTTGCGTTGGCCCCCCCCCCCAACCATTTCACTCGATTGCCTCTACAGATTTTCCTCCCTCCTCCCCCACTTGGTCATTTCTCTGATTAAATCCTCAAGAGCCCCAATTTTTTTAATATAAAACAATATTTTACAGCACTACCTATCCTTCATTGGAGCAAAGCCTCTATTTCTAAGTGTTGGATGCAGAAGAGGCTGTAAAGTCTTTATATTTTTTGGTTTGCAAAACATCGCACACTTCTTGGGGTGTGGAGAAAAAGAAAGGTTTTCCATCCATAAAAATTTGAAGTTTTTCAGGGTGCAGCAAGGCGAAAGAGATACCCTGCTTCCTTAACTGGTCCCTTACCTCATCAAAAGCTTTGCGTTTTGAGAGAATTGAATGAGGGAGGTCAGGAAATGCCTGTAGCGTTATACGATTATAACTTAATCCTTTTTCAGTTCATGCTTTATGTAAAATATTTTCTTTGTCCAAAACATAGTGGTTTAATGTACATGAATCTTGGTTTTCCATATCTTTTCTGGGTCCGAATGTCCTGTAAACTCTGTCTAATTCAATTTTTTTCCTTTGGATTTTTTAACCCCATAATGGAGGACAACATTTATTCGCAGTAAGCTACAGGGTTCCCCCCTTCAACCCCTTCCGGCAAGCCACCTATTTTTAAATTTATCCATCTCGATCTAGATTCACGGTCTTCCACCTTATTCTCGAGGATATCAAGTTCTTTCATAGCTGCTGCTATGTCCATAGAGAACCTTGGCAACTGATCCTCCACATTTGAAAGTCGCTGTTCAAATCACTCAGTTCTCAAAGAGACAGCTTTTAATTTCTCCACCATTTCTGTAACTTTTTGATCCAAAGGAAGACATGGCTAATTTAATGTTTCCAAAACCTGCTCTCAGCTCCTCCAATATAGTTTGCTGTGAGGAGTCTGAATTAGCCCTTCATTATCTATTGCATCCATATCATCTCCCAGGCCCTGAGAGACTAGATGACCTGAATCGGGGGGGGGGGGGTGGTTTGACTGAACTGCTGCTTGGTTTCTTTTGCTTTGTTTTTATCTCTTTCTTTCAGTAGTCCTTCCAACTTTTCTAGCCTGGCTTGTTTATCTTGTTTATTCTGCTTCTCCAAGTTTTTAGCTAATCTAGTTTTGGGTATTGTAACCATTTATATAGTGGCAGAAGATTCCTTTTACACACAGGTGATTGTAAATATGTAATAATAGACTGCTGAAACAATGTGCATGGATGGTTATTCTTAAATTCAACAGAAGTACACAGTGACCCTGAAGTCCCAGCATTTAACTTCAAAATGGAAGAATTCTTACCCGCACTTAAGTTAGCTGTTTTTTACTGATCTAATATGGTGGGAGAAGTGTACAAAGCATGCAAATCTGAGATTTCTTCAACATTAAAAATGTGAACAACAAGCACACCTTTCTTTAAGAGTTTTGCATTAGCAGAAGGGATGCTGTGCGTTTTAGATCTAAAAGCTTGCACACATTCCGGGGGCTGCTCAGCGGTTTGACTGTTGCATTCCCGCTCTGAGCTCTGCTCCCCTGCAGATGCCAAGCCAGAAAGAGTTACACTCAATTTAACACCCTCTACATCTGAGGTCACTTCTTGTATTTGTTGTCTTAGAGGTAAGTCAGAAAAGAGATTCATGTGTTGGGGAGCAGCCTCAAGAGTGTATAGCCCACTTTGTGTATTTCCTCCTAGGGCCCCAATAATAGCTCCTGTGCCCAGAACCTGTTTGCTTACCTTCATCTCCAAAGATGCCCCAAACTCTCCTGGCATACAGTACCTGTAGCATAAGACATGGACACTTCACCTGTTAATACCTCAACTGGGTATGCGAAGGCCTGCAAGGTCTGCAAGGACTGCCAATAGTGTTCTGAGGTCTGCGACCATCTATTAAAGTGGCATCCTCCTGAAGTTTTCTTCTTGTCTTCTCTGGACAGCTCGATATCTTTGGTCCTCCTGTACCATTTAGACATCCCCACCTACATTTTTAAAAAAGAGCCTGCAAGCTTATACTGATAGAGGCTTCATCGTTGTACAATGGCAGGTGGTGGAGTTGAGTGTAGGACTTCGGTTCAGCACACACACACACACCGATGTGCCTGATTTAATATGCATGCACTGACATTGTAACAGACAGTTGCCTTCTGCAAGGATCCATGGTGTGCATCCTCATTCTGTGTAGCTACATGGCAGATTGTTAGCAACTTTTGTAATTTCAAACAATTTTGAGCTAGCTGAAGCTCTGAAAAGTATTTCTGAGAAGTGGCTCCTTTAAACTGATAACTGCAGAATCACTGAGCTGAAACATCACAGAATATGGCCACACAGCATGTGATAGGTGGCCGTAACAAGTAAGTTTTTTTTTTATGTTATACTTTACTCCCCTGCTGTGGCACTATCCTGCTTGGGGCATCCAGCTGCCGGCTCCACCCACCCAGAGAACTGGGTAGCTCAAACTGCACCCAGGAGGATCCAGAATGGCTATCTTGCCATCCTGCTGGAGGGCACCCCCTCTGCCTATACCAGCCAGGATAGCCCTGGACCCTCCCCGACAGGATTCCGCCAGAGTCCGCCAGGCAACTTGGAGTGCAGCCATCAAGCTGCATGGTCACGCCCAGCCATTTTCCTCCGATTTAGCCCTTGGAGCATGGATGTGCAATGACCTCCTGGTCACAATATGCCAACATCCACCGTGATCCCCCTCCAGTATCACCAGTGCAAGGTAGTGCTCCCGGGCATCCCCAGGGGCTGCTATAGCGTGGTGAGAGTCCCCAACCCACCCCAGGACCAGGAGAGCAGTCTGTGGATGCTCAATCCCAGTCCTCCCCTGCTGACCCCTGATGCCCCAGGCTCGTTCCTGAACCCAGGTCACCAGCGTGGCGTGAGGTGTGTGCGTCCAGAGCCTCAACCCTCAGCACCACCGGGCCGAACAAGTAAGTTTTGTTACTTTGAGATGTTGTTTACATAGAAACATAGAAACATAGAATTTGATGGCAGATAAGGACTGCTTGGCCCACCCAGTCTGCCCATGTCCCTACCTAATGGATAAGCAGCAGATCCTAGTTAATCAGCAGCCTACTTCTTTCTACCCACACCCCCTAGAATTGACTTATGACTGTCCCACGCATGCTTGAATTCAACCACTGTTTTTGACTCCTCAACCTCCTCCAGAAGGCCGTTCCATGCATCTACAACCCTCTCTGTGAAAAAATACTTCCTTACATTATCTCTGAGCTGCCCCCCCATCTTCAAATTGTGCCCCTTGTTCTTGCACCTCTTGTTTTGAAAGATGCTACCCTCTTGGACTTTGTTGATTCCCTTGGAGGTACTTGAAAGTTTCTATCATGTCTCCCCTCTCCTCCTTTTCCTCGGGAGGCTATACATATTAAGCTCCTTTAGTCTCTCTTCATATGTCTTCTGGTGCAGACTCTGCACCATTTTAGTTGCTCTCCTCTGGACAGCTTCCATCCTGTCTATGTCTTTGTGGAGATTGGTCTCGAACTTACAGTACTCAGACGGGGTCTCACCAGCTGTCTGTACAGAGGGATAACAACTTCTTGTTTTCTACTGGTGATGCCTCTCTCTTTGCATCCCAGTATCCCCAGCCCTCCTTACTGCCCTCTCATTGCTTGCCCACCTTTAAGTCATCTGATATGACTACCCTCCAGGTCCCTTCCATTTTTTGTTGTTAGTATCTCACCCCCTCGGTACTCTTCCCTGGGTTTGTTTCCCAGGTGCTTTACCTGCACTTCTTAGCATTGAATCTAAGCTGCCATACATTTGACCATTCCTCTAACCATGCCAAGTCCCTTCTCATCCTTTCCACCCCACCTTGTGCATCAACTCTGTTGCAGATCTTTGTGTCATCTGCAAAGAAACATACTTTTCCTTCCAGTCCCTCTGCAATGTCGCTTATAAAGACATTGAAGAGGACTGGTCCTAATACTGAACTCTGCGGTACCCCACTAGTGACCCCCCTTTCTTCAGAGTGGACTCCATTTACTATTACCCTCTGTGTCCTATTCTCCAACCAATTCTTTACCCAGGCTGTTATCTTGGGACCCACTCCCAGGCTGGCTAACTTGTATATTAATCTTTTGTATGGGATTGTGCCAAATGCCTTGCTAAAGTCTAGGTAGGCCATGTCCACAGCCCATCCTTGATCTATTACTTTGGTCACCCAGTCAAATAAATCTATTAGATTCATCTGGCATGACCTTCCCGCTGTGAATCCATACTGCCTTGGGTCCTGTGCCCCTCTGGCCTCTAGGTACTCTACAATTCTTTCCTTCAGAAATGATTCCATCATTTTCCCTATCACTGAGGTTAAACTAAGAGGTCTGTAGTTTTCTGCTTCTGCCCTGCTGCCACTTTTGTGAAGGGGAATCACATTTGCCCTCCTCCAGTCCTCAGGTACCACCCCATCCTCCCATGATTTGTTAAAAAGGGTAGTCAGTGGTGTCACTAGTTCTACCCTTAGTTCTTTTTGGCCCCATTGCTTTCTCCACCTTCAGTTTTAAGAGTTCGTTCAGAACCCTTTCTTCTGTAAATGGGCTTGTATCAACTTCTGTATCCAGAGTGTTTCTATTGTTTGTTTTAGGTACCTCCACCTCTTCATTTGTAAATACTGAGCAAAAATATTTGTTTAGTATCTCTGTCTTTTCACAGTCACCCTCTGCCCCCATCCCTTTATTAAGCATCACTGTCCCTCCCTTGGTCTTCCTTTGCTCCCTGATGTACCTAAAAAAGGTTTTTCCCCCTTCTTAACCGAGTTGGCTATCTTTTCCTCGGTTCGGGCCTTTGCTGTTCTGACTGCCTTCCCAGCTTCCTTTTGCTTTTACTGATACAATTCTCTGTCCTGCTCCTTCTGTGATTCCTTGTACTTCCTGAATGCTTTCATTTTCTCTTGAACCTTCACTGCCACCTCCTTTGAGAACCATAGTAATTTCTTACATCATTTTGTTTTGTTTATTTGCTTCACACAAAGGCTTGTTACCTCAGTGATGGTAGTTTTTATTATTCCCCATTGTCCTTCTACCCCTCCTTCCTGCCCATTTGCTAGTATATTCCTTAGGCATTCACCCATTTTGGCAAAGTCAGCCCTCCTGAAGTCCAGTACTTTTGCCTTTGTATGGCTTGACTCTATTGCTGTGTTTATTGTGAACCATGCTGTTCGATGGTCGCTAGTTCCCAGATGGCTACCCACTTCTACATCTGTGATCCTCTCTCCATCTCCATTTGAGAGAACCAGGTCTAAGATTGCTCCCTCTTGAGTGTGTTCCAATACTAGTTGTCTAAGGCATGCTCCTTGTGGGGCATCTAGACTAACACCACTCTTAGAAGTTGCTGCTGCAACTGCACTCCAGTTAACATCTGGCATATTCAGATCACCCATCAGAAATATCTTCCCTTTTCTGCCATTCTAAGTATACTTTCTATCATTTCCTTGTCCATTTCCTCCCCCTGAGAGGGGGGTCTGTATACTAACCCTGTGCGGATTGTGGTGCCATTGCTCTGTCTCCAAATTGACCCACAGTGTTTCTTCTCCTCCTGTTTACCCTTTCTTGCCTGTTGCTTTGATTCCTTCCCTTATGTAGAGAGCTACTCCTCCTCCTCTTTTACTCTCCCTGTCCCTCTTGTAGACAGTGTATCCTGGTATGTTTAGGTCCCAGTCATGGTTCTGTGTGTACCATGTTTCTATGACTGCCATGATATCCAGATGTTCCTCCTCCATCAAGGCCACTAATTCAGGAAGCTTGTTACCCAGACTATGGGCATTGGTACTCATTGCTCTCCATTTTTTGATGGCTATACCTTCTGTAGCAGCATCCCCCACTGACCTTTCTACCTTGGTCTTTTTCTCATTTAGTACCCTGTTTTGTAGGGGGAGACTGGGATTGTCCTGCTGCTTATCAGTGCCTCCCCCTTTGACAGGTTTAAAAGCTTGCCAATGAAGCATTTAAACTGATTGCCCAAAAGACTTGTTCCCTTCCTGGACAGATGCAAACCATGCCAGTATAGGGGGGTGTCCCTCCAGGTGGAACCCCAGTCCCCAATGAAGCCAACCCCCTGTGCTTCACACCATTTTTTCAACCATTTGTTAAACTGCATGGTGAAAAGTACCCTCGCCTCACCCATGCCACTGACAGGCAGCACCTCTGAGAAGGATACTGTGTGTGCTACTTGTCTTAGGCCCCTCCCCAACTCTACAAAGTCCTTCTGCACTGCTCTAATCTCATGATGAGCCAAGTCATTTGTCCCTAGGTGGACAATGACCTCCAGTTCAGACACCCGTGCAACTGTTCTCATGATCCTAAGGATGCGCTTCCTGTCCCTTCAAGCCATGGCACCAGGCAGGCACCATACTTCAGTTTTCCTTGCTCCCCCCAGTTCCATCCCCCTAATAATTGAGTCCCCCACCAGGAGCTGCTTCCTTTTCCTGTGGTGTCCTCTGCCTCCTTCCTGAGGGCCTCACTTGTGACAATTGTCTGCAACCTCCTTAATCTCCTCTGCGGGTGCATCCATAGGGGAACTATGCTCCCCCCTAATGGTGTATGGATTGTGGAGTGGAACAACTGACTGGATGTGCCTCTGTTCCACCACCCTTACCCTCCCTGAGCCCACTGTGGTCCAACTGCTGTGCTTTCTTCGCAACCTCTGAGGTAGTGGTGGTGGCTCTGGTGCTCCCTGGATGGATGAGGTTCCCTTACTACTGTCCAGTGTGGCCTGAAGACGGGCAACTTCCTCCCTCAGGGCAGAGAGTTGTTTGCAAACAGTGCAGCATCTCAGCCTCCAGAAAGACTCCCGGAAGACTTCTGCCCCACAGCCATTACATTGCACTACTTCCCACATGTCTGTCTACCTTCTTGTTTTTTTTTTTATTTAATTTTTGGTTTTTGTTTTGTTTTGTGTGTGTGTGTGTGTCTGTGATTGGTTTGTTATATAGAAATATATATATTATACAAGTGTATGCTTATATTGTCAGTGCATGTGCTAGAGGATATGACAGTGATATGCACCGTGCCTCTTGAGGAAATGATGTCAGAACCCCAGGTATAAAGGAACTATTTCCAGGGATGGGTGGGTTGAGGGTGGGAAGGGTTTGGGCCTCAAACTGTGCCCCTCACAAAACAATCAGCTAAAAGCTCTGACCTACCACTGGCGGCGAGCGCCTTCCTGTCAGCAAGATGTCTTACATGACAATTTGGCAGAGAAAATACCCTGCTAATCAAACAGAGAAAAATCCAAACATCGAAATCAGACACAGGTAAACCTCCCCAGCCCTAAAACAGCCTGGTGACTTGTGCTCTGAAAGCAGTCAGCCCCAAAACAAGTCAGCTGTGCACAAGGACAGACACAGTAAACAGTATTCAGTCCCTCTGGGTTTAAACTCTTCCTGCACTGACAATCTTAACAATTGTAACAAAAGTAAAGCAAGGTCCACCTCCCAGTGTTGATTGAAAGACTGCATTTTCTGATAATTCTAAGTTCCTTATTTCACCTTTCAGTTAGAAGTAGCCTCCACCTGAAGAATATTAACTTTCCTAATGAATCTGCTACAAACCAAAGACAACTGTAAATTGTAAGGTTCACCTCCCTTTGCTGTGAGCACAACTCGCTTTCTTGCAAATCCTGAGTCCAGTGTTGCAGCTTCCAGCCAGATGTAGCTTCATCTGAAGAATATTAGGTTTTACCTAGATGATTTGGGTTTAGTAAAATAATTAGTTAAAATAGAGTCCAGTATTTAATTTTATCATAGAGTTTTTTTTCTTTATTTATACTATGTTTATAGGATTTTAAAAGCACATCTTTTCTTTTGTATTTCTCTCCCTTAACGTCATTTTAGGCAGCGGCGAACTCCTCAGAATATTCTCTGCCAATCTCACTCCACAACATTTTATGAGAAGAGTGAGCCATACTTTTAAGTGTGCTTTTAATTGAGCTGTGCTTTTCAAAAAAGTATCTAAAGGAGAACCAAAGACACAGATGAGGCATTTCAGTGTTCTGTAATTGTGAGGCTGCAAAGTTTTTTGGCTGGCAGAGTAAAGAAACTTCACTTTACAGCCTACACTACACTACACTATACTACACTACACTACATTTTACATCTCCAACACACCACCTCTCTCTTACATCAGAAGCTAGGTGCTCTCTTCCATGTTCGACATTTCTTATCTCCTGAGGCCAGAACCCATATTGCACTGGCAAACCTAGTCCCATCATTAGATTATGGATCGGTTGTAACTGATGCTACCAGTAAATCCACACTACAGCAAAAACACACTCTATACTACAAAATATGTAAATTTGCCTTAGGTTGCAGGTCCAATGTTCACCACTGTACATCTCTCAAATCCCTTAATTGGCTTCCTCCTGACATCAAATTTAATCTAGCTATTGCAACACTAGTAAATAAAACTATGCATACTGGGACACCTGCCTATCTCAGCAGCCAGGCAACCTTCCTTCCTTCCTCCAGCTCTGCAACCAAAAACAACATAATACCAGAATTTCACACAAATATGGGTCAGCACTCTTTTAGTTATCGTGCAGCTTCAGTTTGGCACTCCTTACCTCCTTCTATCAAAACATCTTCCTCTCCCTATACCTTTGCCAAGCTCCTAATGTCACACTACTCCTCAGCCCAAGCCTGCCAAATATGTCCCACCCAGCAAGGTATGTAACACAAGTAGACAACACAGGAGCATACACAGGTGCAGCATCCTGCTGCCCATCACCTTTGCCCCTGTCCTATGGTGTTTGATCTTCGGGCCTCCAGCTATGCCCTTGCTGTAGTCCCCTGGCATTGCAGTCTGCAAAGAGAAGGGAATGCACCAGTTTCAGTACCATCATGGACATCAACCAAACCCCTTCTAACTGTGCCAGGTCACCATTACGCAACTGTCAAACGGTGTAATGTGCCCACCCCGACAAGCATATGTTGCATGGGACATATATGCACTGTAGGTGCACTGTACATGTGCTACACAACCAGTGATGGGCAACACCGATACCTGTCATGTGACTCCATCAATGCACATCACATGTATGACCACAGGCACTGTTGACCCACACAAACAGGCACCATTGTACCCATAATGGTGCACATAATGCACTGAGTGGGACATACTCAGCAGCATGACAGGCATATGTGCAGGGATCCTCCCTACACATATGTACCCTGAGGAAGACTCGTGAGGAGTCAAAGCACTGGGTGGCTGGACGGCGTGTTAGGTGGATTACCTATGGATTACCTGTGCCTTTTTTTGTTACCTGAAATAAATCTTTCAAAAGGCTCCAGTAGTGCACTTTGAATCTGTGTTACTACATCTAGTGGGATTTGCTGGTACGAGTGCCACATTTCTGTTTTTGTTTGTCACTATGAGCTGGCTGCTTTGTTGTGCACACCGGGCTGACCTGATTGATTCACGGCATTTTACTTTGTTGTCATTGCAGTGTGTACATGGCTGCCCACACCCACTGACATGCAAAAGGCTCTCCTATGAGAAAGGTATCCACTTACCTGGCACAAGCACAGTGCCATCATGCACCATGCATCTGAAGCAGTCCAGCCGCTGCCTCTCCCAGCACCGCAGATCGACATAGAGATGCCTGCACTGTTCACTAGTGTGAGCAATCTCTGTCCACTGTGACAGGTGGCATGCAATGGATGCCCACACCTGTCTCCGAGGCTTGTCCCCCTCGTGAACCTCCCCAAAGAGCTGGCACTCCCTGGCCATGACCAACACAACAAGGTTGGCCATCTTGGCCTCCCCCCACATCTGATCCCTCTGGACCACTGCCCTGACATGACTTCTGGATGCCATAACTATTTTTCTCCACTCTTGTGGCACCACCCTCTCACCTATGCTTCTCTCAGCTGTGCGGGTCACAAACTGAAGTGTACGTACATTAACGCCACTGTGCATGGTCTAATTCAGATGTGCACCACTGAGCATACTTGACCCTTGTGTGACCTTTACCTTGCTGATGTAATTGCGAGTGCATCTTAGGAGTGGCACTAAATCATTTTGCCCAGTGCAATCCGGTTAGCACAAACCTTTTGCCCAGCACAAAAAATTGCTATATTCAGAGGTGGTATGCAAATGAGACTGTAGACAATTGGGGTGCAATCTACCACATTAGCATCTCATTATGGCCTCATTTGCATGCATTACCATGTGTGGATTGCCTGGGCTACATCAGTGGTGAATCAGCACCACCTGCACAGCTGACTGGAACTGCAGGCAGAAGGCTGAATACAGAGTTGACAACAATAGGCCTCAACATGTCCCAGGACATGACATCCACAGGTACAGGAGGTGTCCCTCAATCAATACTTGAAAGGTTCCACCTGTAGTTCAAGGGATGAGCAACCAGCCACACCTACTTCCTGAACTGTATAAGCAGTTCCACCCAGCCTCCATCTGAAGCACTTTCTCTTTGTCAGCCAGAAGCTCTTTTGGTCTGTCTTCTCCCTTGGGCCTGCTGGGGCCTTGCCCTCCCCTTCTGGTTTGTTTGTGCTCTGGACCTTGCTCTGTTTCTGCTGGCTGTGTACCTATGTTTCTCCTGCCTTGGTTAGTATTTGTTTCCTCCGGCTGCTGTGTGCTTCCTTATGTGCTTGTTTTTTTCTGTGTTCCTTGTTTATGTTTTTGGTTTTGTTTCCTTTTTTTTTTTGCTTTTCCTTACCATATTGTTGCTTTTTTTTGTGCTGTGTGTCTCTTTTGTCTGTGCCTCCTATCTAAGCCCAATTTTTCTGTAGTTGTTATTGTGTGTTTAGCTCCATTGCTATTTCTCTGCTCATTGCTTCCACCTGGTCTTGGCTCCTCCTGCAAGCCCTGATCCAGGCTCCTACTGCTCAGCTAGCTGCCAGCTCTGTTGCATAGTGAGCAGCTATTTCCTGTTTTGCAGCTGTCCTCATGATTTACTCAGTGTTAGTTACATTCAGACACATGCTACAGCTCCACTAAGACAAATGCTGCAATGCTGTGCTGCCACTTCTGCTATTTAATGCCTGCTGGTCTCATGGTGCCTTGCTCCTGCTTCCTTGTTAATTCAGGCTTACTCCTGGCGCCCTGTTCATTCAAGACTGCTGTTTTGTCTCCTGCTGCTCAATTTCCATACTACCTTTTGGAGATTTACACCTGCTTCAACATGTTTACCCACCTGAGTCTCATGCAATTCTATATACTTTTCCATGGGATTCAAACCTGCTTGCATGCTTCATTATATCTGTTTCTTTCTACGCTGGAGGTCAGCTCAGCTACAGCTGTCACTGTAAACTAGTTTTAAATTACTGCATGTGAATCATGGTGCTTTAATGTGGCTTCTTTACCTTTTTCTACAGTGGCGACTGGGGGTTATGGTCAAGATTTGTGGCCCCATGTGGTTCAGTTAACTTATTTTTGCCTACTGCCTCCACCACTAAAATCCTCTGATTATTTGTCACCTTTAATTGGCACCTCCCTGTTGTACTGCCCATAGCCCCTGCTGATCCTGACTCATTCTGGTTTCCCCATGCATACTGTCTGTAGCCCCTGCCGATCCTGAGTCATTCTGGTTACCCTATGCTGTGCTGTCTGTAGCTCCTGCTGGCCCTGCATCCATCTGTTTTCCCTATACTGTACTGTCTATATCCCCTGCTGGCCCTGAATCATTCTGGTTGCCATTTTCTGTCCTGACTGTAGCCCCTAATAGCTCTGCATCATTCTGGTTACCCTATGCTGTGCTGTCTGTATACTCTGCTGGCACTAAATCATACAGGTGTCCCTCTGCTGTCCTGTCTGTTGCCTCTCTTTCTCAGCTGTTTGTGCCCCTGCCTTTTATCAGTGGTCTCTGCCCTTGCCCTTTGTTGGCCATTCCTGCCCTTCCCCATTTTCAGCTGTTCTTGCCCTCTCCGTTCTCAACAGTTTGTGCCCCAGGCCTTTCTCAGTAGTTCCTGTACTCACCCTTTGTCCACAGTCCCTGCCCACATCCATTTTCACAGTTCCTGCCCACACTATTTGTCAGCTTTCCTGCACACTCCCCTTCTTGGCAGTTCCTGCCTTCCCCTTTCTCTGCAGTTTGTACCCATGGTCTTTCTCAGCAGCTTCTGCCTGCTCCCGTTATCAGCAATCCATGCCCACACCCCTTTTCAGTGGTTCTTCCCCCACCCTTTATCATCAGTTCCTGACCCTTTGTCAATGGTTCCTGCCCCGTCTTGTGCCTGCACCCTTTTTCAGCTGTTCCTGCCCTCACCCATGCCCTCATCCATTTTCAGCAGTTCCTGCCTACACCCATGCCCACACTCCCTTTTAGCTGTTCTTTGCCCACACCCATGCCCACACCCCTTTTTGCTGTTTCTGCCCCCACCGCTGCCTGCTGTTCCTGCCCAACCTTTGCTTGCAGTCCCTGCTCCTGCCCTTTATCAGTTCTTCGGTCACCCACCCCCATTATCAGCTGTCCCTCTTTTGGCCATTGAGTCATTATTTTACTTTGCCATCACCTTGGCTTTGCTCCCGGAGCCCGGCATGCTTACTGCTCCCTTGAGGTTTGTGATCTGGTCTACCTTTTACATGTAACTGGACTCATACCAGAGTCTAATGCACTTCTGTTTACCTGCCTCTTATCCTTCCTGTTTACTTGCACTTGTACCAAGCAATATCCCTTTGCTTTAGCTCACTACCACCCTCACCTACACAATCCCCTGCTTATTAAGCTCTGTTACTTCAAGATGCTATTCACTGTTTGCACACTTTTTATTCCTACAAAAACCTCATGGTTGTATACTGCCATCGCCACCAGAAACTTCCAGGTAATTATGTCACCTTTACTGGTGTTCATTGATGGACTGGTTTGCTAGCCGCTCAGATTAAGTTTCCATGCTGTTCATTGCCCTTCCAGCTTTTTCCATTGCCACACTGTTTATCTGCTTCTTCTTGTCAGTTCCTCCCTGCATTCTAGCTTCTGGCCCATACAATTTACTAAAAGTGTTCACTCGTTGTGTGTTGCTTGATATATGTTTCTCAATTACCAATGTCTGGCCTGCTCCTTTGCTGAGAGCTTGTAGTTGCAGCCAGTTTTCTCAACCATCCCGGCACTCCCTCCTGAGGGACTGACTAAGTTTCCTCTACCGATTTGAATCCTTTTCCGCTCCCCTTGTTTGGGTTCTCAAATTCGCAGTAGCAGAGCAGTCACTAATCCCAACATCCCAAGCCTGGAGGGAAGGCAATTTCGGCCTTGGATCCCCAGAGATTTCCTCCTCCTCAAAGGTTTTTTTTTCTCTCTTCTCTGTACCACAGGTCATAATGCTACTTAGTTTAGCGATATCCCCCACCTCACTTAGGTGGGTTCTGCTGTTGGATGGAGATGGATGGTGGCCCTGCTAGCTGTTCCCTCTCTCCTTAGGAAGCCCATTGCTGTCATCAGCACAAGCCATATTATTGGAGCTATCCTGCTAACCCGTGTGTCTCATTTATCTTTCATTAAGTTGCCTTTTGCTGTCAGCCTGCTCCTCTATCTCCCAGTCTCGATAGCTGCTATAATTCTGTTGGGGTTCCTTCTTAAAGTACTTTTAGCCAAGGGACCCTTCCTGCAGCACCTCTGGGGTGGAACCCTCTTACAGAGTTCCTTGCTTTAAGTATCTCTACAGGGTGGTAATTCCTACTGAAACAGAGAGTGTGAATAGCTGCAAACATTGTTATACAGTTGCCCAAGCATAACATTATTCTGGTTGAGAAAGCCATTGAATTGAAAAGCTCCACCTGCAGTTCAAGGGGTGTGCAATCAGACACTCCTACTTCCTGAACTATATAAGCAGTTCCTCCCAGTCTCCATCTGAAGCACCTTCTCTTTGCCCCACCATCCTCTCCTCCACCTCCAGTGGCTTGCCTCTCTATCCCAAGGAGGTTCTTTCCTAAGATACCTTTAGCCAAGGGACCCTTCCTGAGGCACTTCTAGGGTGGAACCCTCTTACAATGATTCCTTGCTTTCAGTATCCTTACAGGGTGGTAATTCCTACTGGAATAGAGAGTGCGAATGGCCACAAATGTTGTTATATAGTTGCGCAAGCATAGCATTATTCTGGTTGAGAAAGCCATTGAACCTGCTATTTTGCTCTGCATTGTTGTGTGAGGTCTGCTACACTGACATGAGGCCACAGTTTATGTGTGGGAATATAAATGGGATGTAGTGTGTCAGGTAATGTAGACTGTTGCAGTCACACTTGCATCAGGCCCAGAATGCAGGTCTGTACATTCATAGTGCTGAACTGCTGTTGTGTCTTACCACATGTATCCACTGTGACACTGGCTATGGATGCACACATTGTGACACACATATGGATGCCCATGTGCATCCACAGGAAAGCATGATGTTCCCGGGAAGGGGACTCACAACACATAACACAGCACTACTTTTCACATGGCTGGTTCTGTGCCATCATCATGTATATGTGTACCACATGCCATGCTGTGCATCAACCAGGACACAGTGTTCACTCTGCCACCCCCACTGGTCTGTGTGGTCACTGCATGTCACACACTGGTTGGTGTGCAGAGTACACAAGGGTTCTGGTGCTGCACTTACAGTGCAGATTGCTGCCTGTATCTATGTTGCACATAAACATCATCATGTAGCCGCCAATATCAGATGGGCATGCAGAGGACATTGTTGGGCATGCACAGCATGTGTTGTGGGTAGTGACCCTACATCCCTGTGATGCATACCTACAGCCAATGCCATGCTGTGACCCTTCAATTTTATATAGTGCCTCTCTCTCATACATACACACACGCATGCACGCACACCCCTTACAGGACAGCCACTGTCCAGTGACTACTTACATCCCCACACAGGTGCCTCTGATGGAAAGGAGAGGATTCGATGCCACATGTTCTCCAGGGAGGAGCTGAAAGCACTGGCAGATGGTTACAAGGCCAGGGAGCAAGCACTGTAGTAGTACAAGAACACTGATGCTGTGGTGAGGGACATGTTGGACCAGATAATGGTTGAGGTGAATGCTGTAGGTGCCATGACCACATGATGGATGCAGTACACAAGCGATGGCACGACCTGCTGCGTCTTGTAAAGAAAGAAGAGGCAGCACACCACCATGCACTGCAGGGCACAGGAGGAAGTCAGTGGCTGGTTGAGCTTGCAACACCAATGGACCCTATTTTGGAGGTGGTGGCATCCACCTTCAGGTCTGTGGCAGTGGCAGATGTGGACTGCGATGACTGTGAGACACAGCTGCCATTACACAGAACATGTGAGTACATGACTGTGCACCACCGTGATATGCATGTTTCTCCATGGGTATAGGGGTTGCTCTGCCTGTGTTATTGCACACTGCCGCCCTGGCCTGTGCACATGTATGCATTGTGATGACCTGTGTGTAGTGTGGCACTGTCTGGTGGTGTAATCTATGCAGGACCGGACCTGAAGCATGTGACACATTATCACAGTCATGTTGTACTCTGCAGACAGTGTCCCTGTGCCTCTGTACATAGCGTGTTGCTTGGTAGAAGGTGTTACTTCCACATGTGGTGTTGCATGCTTCCACGTGTGTCACTGGATGCTAAACCTATTACCTCCATTTGGGTTACAGTTTTCATGTGTGTGTGTGGTGTGTTGAGTACATTTGGAGCTGGTCATGTGCATGTCTGTAGGATCATGCACCCTGGCTGTGTGGGTGTATAGGCTCTGGTCACCTGATTTAAGCTTGCACTGGGCTTCATAGGCATCAATGTCATGGTTTGCATGTGGTGGCATTGGTACAGGACCACTGTGTACTGTGCATCATGCATACAGTGTTCTTCTCTGTCCACAGTGTAAGGTGAAGGCCACACAGCAGAGGAATGGTCGGTGGGGGACAATTGCCCATCAACATCCGAGGTGCAGAGACAGTCAGTATAAGCTGCAGAGGGGGTGTCCATGGCCACATTATTTGGCAATAACTCCAATGATGAGGATGATGAAGACACGTTAATTTCCACTGGGGATTACCTTTCTGCCCTTGCTGCTCTGGGGGATTTCTCCCCATCAGAACTGTGCCTAAGTATGGCAGACCAGACAGAGGCCGACAGCAGTGGGCTCATTGTGACCTCCTCACAGTCACCCACCAGGCACACCTTGCCTTTGGTGCTGACAGGGTCCACTGGGAGCCATGCCTCTACTATCACCACTGCCACCACCACCATCACCACCCTCATGACAACTGCCACAGGTATGGCTACCATGTCTGTAGGGTCATATACTGCCCAGCCAATGCAGCAGGTTTCTGTTGGTGGCCATACTGTTACCCCAGCCAATCACACACGCGACATGTGGGGCATGGCAGACAGTGAGGTGGTATGGCAAACAGCCACACAGGGTGTAGGCTGCTCCCACACCACTGATCGCCACCACCCACCCATCCACACCCACTATCCTGGCTGTCCATGCACCCCAGGGACAGGATGGCTCTGAAGCCCAGCAGCATCTACAGTCTGCAATGGACTCATAGTCTGCTGTACAGTGGGAGGTTAGACAGGAGGTTACCTATCTCTGAGAGGCAGTGCATGCAGACTTCAAGTGTGCAGACCAGCATGTGGAGGAGCATCAGGCACTGTTCCTGAATGCCCTCCAGCCATCTTTGGTGAACTCACTGGGGCTGTGAGGGTGCTCACAGACACAGTGAGAGAGGTAGGATGGTTAGGCAGCATCGCACCACTGGCACATGCTGTCAGTGTGCTGGTATTGTCCCCCCTGCATGTGTCCTCCTCACAGAGTGGCAGATCGGGGTCAGCAAGCACTGCTACAATGTCATCATCTGTGGGCACTCCACTGATCACTGGGCAATTCATGTCCTCGGCTACACCCAGCACAAGGTGTGGCCAGGGTCATCCTGGGTTTCCCCATCCTCACATTCTTCACCTACCCCATCTACAGTACTCCCCCCATGTGCTTACAATATGGCATCTGTGAGAACCCATTGTGGGAGACAGTGTTGATGCTTTGTGTGTGCCCCACATTCTTGCACCCTTCCCCACCTGCACCCATCATGAGCATCTTATTGTACATTCACACATCCCATCACACTCCCTGCCTCACCTGTGTGCCTTCCTTTCTTTGTTTTGTGCATCTTATCACCATTGTGTTTATGTCACTGTACTGTACAAAATGTAAATACACTTTCTGAAATCATGTAAGTTGTCCATGTTGTTTTCATTTACCTGTCCATCCATGTCAGGGTTCCGATGATATTTTGTCTGTGCTCCTGGGACCTCCTGGCCATGCGAGGAACGCACCTATCGAGCTGCTCCACTATCCCCTGGAACTCTGGCTCTGGGTCACTCTCAGTTTGTACCTTTGGTTCAAGCAGGCATATTCCATGGTTAAACCACATGCTGTGCAACATACAACAGGCTAGGAATATACAGCACACCTTCTGGGGGGTTATATTGTAGGGCACCACCAGAATGGTCCAGGAATCTAAATCTCATTTTGAGCATGCCAAAGGCACGTTCAATTATATTTCTTTTTGCAATGTGTGCCTCATTGTGCCTCTCCTTGGCCACATTTGCTGGCTGGAGGACTGGAGTTAGGAGCCAGGGTTTCAAGAGATAGGCACTGTCCCCTGTGGAAACATTAACACTTGTTAGCAGGTGTGTACTGTGTAACTCACCCTGAACTGTTTTCAGACCCTACTGTTTGGGTCATCCTGTCTACCTGTACACCTCCCTTGTCTGCTGTACTGTGGCACTGTCCCACCATTGGGGAGATTGTGATTTTGTCTGCTGCAGGTACTCAATGACAAGGTGTTGACTGGGTATTAGGCAAGCCTCAAATGCCTGGCACAACTTGGATTGGTGACAGATGAAGGCATCATGGGCACTGCCAGGGAACTGTGCAAAAATATTAATGATGTACCAGTTGCATCATACACCACCTGGCAATTAATGGAATGGTAGCCTTTCCTGTTGAGGAAGCTGTCTCCCGCTTCATCAAGTGGTTCATGGATGGCAAAGTGGGTGAAGTCAATGGGACCAAGTACTGCTGGTAGGTGTGCAAACTGATAGAATTGCTGCATTGTTTCTCTGTGCTGCACTGTCATGTTGGGGAATATAATGAATTCATCAGAATGCAGCAGCAGGGCATCTAGAAACTGGATCAGGAGATGTGATGTGGCAGACTGCGACACACCAATGGTATCCCCAACCAGTGTATGGAAGGACCCAGTGTATAGAAAGCACATTGCAGCTGTCACTTTTTCCCTTGACTGACATGTCATGGCTGAACTGGGTGGTAGACTGCAGCTCCTCATGCAGGATCTCACAGAGCTGCCTCAGCAGGACCCTGCTTAGTCTGTACTGGCCCACAAAGTGGTCATCTGTGAGTTTTTCAAAAGACATTCTGGGCTGTGACATTCTGGGTGGGCTATTCAGAAATGCACCAAAGCCAGGTGCAAGACTTGTGCAGCACAAATGCAGTGCACCATGGCGCACCAAGTGTGATATTCAAAGGTTGCATATCGCACAAATGCACCATAGCACAAACAGGTCTGTGCCAGGGAGCAACCCAACATGTGCAACAGCACAACCAGGGATGCGCAAGGGGAAGAGGTGCCTGCACCAGGACACATACGTACTGGCAACAGGCACAGCAAGGAGCAAGTCACTGGGGTGGAACATCCCACCACCAGAGTGCCAAGGGTGCCAGGAGTGAGGCACGGCAGGCACATGATGGAACACTGCCCAGTGCACATGGAGAGGCAGCAGACCCCCACCTACATGCACCACAGTGGTGCATGGAGGCAGGGTGGCACCAATGGTCACTGGTGAACAGCCGCTGGCAACCACCCCACAGGAACACATGCACCATGCCACCAGGACCACAGCTGGCAACACACAGGCAGACAGCACACAATGCACACGCCACACTACTGGGACAGAAAGGCCATGGCTGCCCCAGGGCACAGCCACCAAACAATGGGTGAACACCATCAGGCAAAACCCCTGGCCACCCCAGGCACACACCACAGCCACCATGCATACCACTGCAGCATGGCTCCACACACCAACCACAAAGCAGACCCAGACACAGATGTGTAACCATAGAAATGTGTATTATGACCTCAAAAAAACACAACTATATACAGATAAATACAGGGAACAGGGATAACGGGGTAGCTATGTACAAGAAGGCTAAGCCAGGGAAGGGAGGGACAGGGACAGGGGTCAGGACAAGTCAAGGGGACAAGGGAGGGTGAGAGAAGGGGGACAGGGTTGTAGAATAGTCACAGGTCAATGGGCCCTATGGGTGGCCATGCCCCACTGCAACCTGGTACTGTAGCCTGCGAATGGCCCTCTGCCTAATCCTCGCCACCTGCAGCATGGCAGTAGAGACCTCCAGTATCCTCCTCAGAAGGCGTGTGTTCATGGCCGGCCATCAAGCAGCTAGGACAAAGGAGGGTACATGGAATCAGTGCATGTCCAGAACACCCCAGCCCACCCACCGTGCGCAGCGGACAGTGGTGACACTCGCCCCTGAGATGGCACACAACCACCCGCAGTGAGTGGGCCCACACTTGTCACCAACACAGCTCACTGCAGTGATGCGGAACACAGCATACCACCACCGCCTATGGGCCACACACCACCACCATGGCAGGCAGGCAGCATGGTTAAGTGGCAGGATGGCAGTGGCACAGTCGGCGGCCGTATGCACCCACAGCCCACCTGCAGCAGCCACATACATGTGCGATAGCCACAGCATGGTGCAATGACCACTGCAGGTGGTGCACAGCTGCAGTGGCTATGCACACAGGGGGCCGTGTCCTACCCCCACCCTGGCCACCCTGCACAGCAATGTAGCATGTAAGAGTGCCTACCTGCATGCTGCGGTGCACCCTGCACCAGTCCTGCTGCACTGCCCCCCTGCAGTCTGCAGCCCATTTAGGAGACCCTGTGGTGGCCTGCCCTGGCCCACACACAGCACCCACCAGTCGGGCTCTCCTCCTGTCCTCAGAGCCTAGGAAGGTAACATAGAGATGAACACATCAGTACCTGGCATCACCAAAGGCCCACCCGAGCATGCTCCCTGGCTCAGCGTGGGGCCAGCGCATTGGTGCAGCACACACCTGGTGCACCGGCCCATGCTATGGTGTGCACAGCCCCAGTGTCCCCCTGCAGCATGGCATGTCACCCTGCTGGCCCCACAGAACACTGTTTGGGCACATACACATATGATGCACACTTACCTGGCCATGGCACTGCACCCATCTGGACACATGCCTGCAATGCCTGGAGCCTCTCTGGGTCCCTCCGCTGCAGGTCACCATTGCAGTGGCAGCACTATTCACCAATGCATTGGACACCTGTGGCCTCCTCCAGCCCATCTGCCACCTCCTGCCACATGTCTGTATGTGGCCTACCCAGCGGCACCTGCCTAAACAGGCTGCCTGTGTGTGGCTCCACCAGGGCCACAAGGTTCACCAGTTCTATTTGGAACCAGTTAGGTGCCCTGGCTCTGCTGCAGTACAGCATTGCTGGATCACAGTAGGGGAATCCAAAACAGTGCCCTATAGCGCACAAGCCCCATATACTGGGGATGCGTGCCTCACACGGAGATGCGCTGCCAATGGCAATCGTGCATTCTTGGAGATGCACGATATGGGCATGGCTGCACTGGCACATGGTGCAGGGCACCCTAAAGGGCAAATGGTGGACCTGGGGTCAGGGGTCAGCAAATGCACTGTGCGTGACTGTGCTATTGGGACCACCATGCAAGGTGCGCAATAGGGGCATGTGGACACCATGGGATACTGGCCAATAGAGCCCATATGCTGTACACCCCATGGCATCAGAGCGCCATCAGCCATATGGTGCCCCTGTGCTATAGGCCTGACAGCACCCGAGTGCTACATGCCCAATAGTGGCCGAGTGCTGTATAGCGTATTGTGCAGTGTGCGTAAGCTGGGCCATTGGTGTAGGTGCCGGTAGTGAGCACATGGGTACTCCAGGGCTTATTGAGCACATCACTATGTTGTGTCATGACTTGAGCAAGTGCAAGTCCATTGCAGCAGGCACAATAATGCAATATTCAGCTGGAATATGCAGATTAGCTCATCAACCTATCCCGCGGAGCATTGGGGAATTTGCATCTCATTACAGTTGCACATCCCCTCATTTGCATGCAATGCGCTATATGGGCACCGTGGGTTGAGCACAGGACATGGACCTTGCAAAGGAGAAGCTGGCAGCCATCTGAGCCGCACGTGCAGCCACGGACGGTGGACAGCCCGCCGTATCACAGCTGATGCCGCAGGAGGAGATGGTGGTGGCCACCATGTGGTGCAGCGCTGTCGAGGAGGTGCCTGGCAGTGGCTTCTAGATGGGTGGCAACCCATCACTGCATGGTAGTTCACCAGCATCAGGGATGGGGGGAAGGAGGCGGGGGGTCCACCTGGTGTGATAGCAGCAGTAATGCGACTGTATTCCCTTTCAGCTCCAGAGCATCTGCATGCAGGGGTGGGGGTGTCCACCATGGGGGCGAGCCTGGATTTGGAGGACCATCCATCCACCTCCACCAGTGTCCAGGGGCCAGAATGACTGCAGCCCAACACCACTGACTGGCTGGATGCCCGTGTTGTGGTTGCGGATGAGGCTCTGACTGTGTTCCAGCATGACGCCTGCCATGGCGTACAGTATGCCAAGACACAGATTGGGGGCATGGGGTCCAATACCGATGACGATGTGACCATCGTCCTGGTCAGTGGTGTTGCTGTTGAGGGGGAGGCACCCATCCCACTCACCCAGCAAGGCAGCACAGACGGTGCCCTGGTGGTGTTTGCCCTGCCACCGGCCACCACCCCTAGTGTCGCCGTGGGTGGCAGCAGTGCGGTGTCGGCTGATAGGGGTGGCAGTGGTGGTGGAGCAGCCACACAGGTGCTGCCCAGTGTGCAACAGCCAGAGGGGTAACAGCGGCAGTTGGACAGGGATGCTGGGGGGCCAGGTGCAGCTCCTGCTGACGGTGCGCTGGTGAATGAACAGCCCAAGAGGGCCCCGCTGTGTAGCACCCACCTGCATGGGGGGCTGGGCAGCAGGGCCAAAAGGCACCTGTGGGCCAGCGTAATGTTCAGCCACCCCTGGGAGCTGACCCCTTGCCTGAGCACACCCATCTGCTGTGGGCCTCCATGGAGCAACAGGTGCTGATCGTGGCAGGGGTACGTGCACTCTGTGCCGAGCAGTACCAGGCTGCAGAGCAGCGCAACAGGGACTTTGTGCAGCTCCTGGCAGCCAATGATCGCATGCGGGCGGACACAACCACAGCCCTGGATTGACTTACCGCTGTGGTCACGGCAGGCCTAGCAACAGTGTCTGCATTGGTGCATGGCCATCCACCACAGACCCCGTGCAGTGCATTCTCCACCCTTCGGTCACGGCGTCAAGTGATCCCCTCGGTGTTGATGCCTGGGATCAGCTGTAGACATTCTGGGCACACCTGGGGTGGGCATGTTTTGGGGCTGCAGACCCCTGTAAGGACACGGTCATGTTCCTCCAGTAATACCCCTTGGGGACTGTCTCAGACATCCCCCTGTGGCCATCGCACAGCCTGAGTCTGCTGGGCAGTCTTGGCGGGGCCGCCCACATGTCCGCGGTGGCCATGCGACTGTGCAGCAGTCTGGAACCACCCACCACCCTGTCTGCTGCCACCCCGTGTGCACATTGGTGTGGCGTGTGCATGTGCATTCCATGGTCGTGGCATTTGTGGATGTTGCCGCACACAGGCCATGTGCACACCCACCCCGCTGCTGCCCATTGTGGCATGTGCATGATGATGCCAGCACAGTGCCAGGTGCTACTGTGCCCCGGTACTCAGTGTCTGACACACACCTGGTGCCAGCCTCTGGGCGCGTGCCTGCAGGTGCATGTGTGTATATATGTGTGTGTGTGTGTGTGCGGGGGTGTGTGGGTGAGTGTGGGTGGGGTGTGCTGTGCTGTGTGTTTCCGCAGCATCCTGACCCTCAACCATCCATGCTCCCCCCCAGTTGCTCCTGTCACATGACCCGCCCCACCATGCCTGTGCGCTGTGCCATGGTCGCTTTCCGTGCATGGGGACATGTTCATCTACCTACGTACACCGTAGTGCTCCTCTGCAATCATGTCCCTGTGCCGCTGGGCCATCCTGTGCAGCCAGGGTTCCCTTCTCCAGGGGGGGCTGCTCACCACCACATGGCCAGTGGCCGCATCGTCCCCGCTGCTGTTCTCCTCTTCAACCTTGACAGCTATCCCACAGTCAGTGGCCATGTTGTGTAGTATACAGTAGGCCAGGAATAGGCCGCAGTCCTTTGAGGGGCTGTACTGTAGGGCACCGCCAGACCTGTCTAGGCATCAAAACCGTGTCTTCAGCAGCCCAAACACACGCTCGATGGTGTTCCGTGTGCTGGCAAGTGCCTCATTGAATCGCTCCTGCGCTGGGGTCAATGGACACAGGTATGGGGTGAGCAGCCAGGGCCAGAGTGGGTAGCTGCTGTCACCTGTGTGGATAGATATATGGTTAGCATGATGGACTGTGTTGCTACACCACCCATCTCTCCTGGCCACACCCTGTGGTGCCCCTACCCTGGCAGCCCCCCACACCTTTCCCTGTTGTGCCAGGCTGCCCGTATTCACAGCATACTCACCTACTAGGTGGCCAGTGAGGATGTCCCCACTCTCAAACCTGTGGCACAGTGCTGAGCTGTGCCAGATGAAGGCATCATGTGCTCCCCCAGGGTGTGTGGCACAGACATTGATTATGTGCTCCCTGGCATTGCATACCACCTGGCAGTTGACACTGGGGTAGCCCTTTCTTTTTTTTGTAATTCAAACTTTATTAACACATTTTTCCACAATATTGGTGGCAGCAAATATAGCATAAACACTAGTACACAGTGTCATACTCAAACTGCCCCTCTCCCTCCCACCCCCCATGCAGCAGTATTGTGTGACAATTAGCATGAACATTCTAAACAACGTACATGTATGTACAGGAAAAGCTGGTACATAACTACACTTAGGTCCTGATACACATAATTAGGGTGTGAAGGGGATCCCAGATGTGCTGATACACTGGTAAACAGTTGCGAAGACTAGCTATGGCATTCTCAGTGTGGAGGTTAGCGAGGACTTCGTTAACCCACTCCTGGAATGTCGGGCTAGCCTTGTCTTTCCAGTGTCTTAATATAAGTTTTTTAACGGATAATGAAATTATGGAAATATGGAATCTCCTAACCTTGACCAAGATGGAAGACAGGTCCCCTAGGAGACAGATATCTGGTGTAAAGCAATCCTGCAGACCCAACAGGGGATCCAAATTAGATTTAATTAAGTCCCATAGGGGAGTTATTTTAGGACATGGCCAGAAAATATGAAAGAGAGTTCCTTCTCCCCGAAAACATCAGACACATACGGCTGAATCCAGGAGGCCCCAGTTCGCTAGCTTAACTGGTGTATAAATACATGTTGTGTAAAATGTGGAATTGCATAAGGCGCAATCTATCTTGGAACACTTATTTGTGACAGGACTTCCATAGGTCCTGCCAGTTGAAAGTACGTTGGGGGGAAAGAAGATTCCCAGAACCTAGTCGGTCCGAAGGAACCCCCATACCGTCGCTGAAACAAGACATGATATAATTTAGAAATGATACCCCGTGACCCTGACAGGGAGGAAATCTCGGGAATCAGCGCGTTAACTGACTGAGAGGGGGATGTACTGCCCAGCACCGTTACAAGCAAGTGCATTAATTGGAATACCTTGAACTGTAAGAAAGCTGGAATGCTAAATTTCCTTGTAAATTTAGCTATTGAGAGCCACGTTCCATCGTTGTCCACAAACGTGGATACGATCCCGTCGCCCAGTTGGGGCATCCATGTACGGGGAATCGGCTACTTGTTTATAGTGAAAACCGGCGAGGACCAGATAGACTGGGACAGGTCCAAATGGGGGGGGTATAACGCAGAAAAGAGCAGAGCTGCGCTTACACTGTTAAAGTGGTCTTAAGGGTGGGACAAATCTCAGCACCATGTAAAAGAGATATTTTAACATGGAATGAGGATGCAGGATCCATGTTCATAGACCGGATTATGTCCAATTCTATTCTGAGCCAAGTCGGTCTCAGGCATTCAGGACCCGGATTCACCCACTTCAGGCACTTTGCCAGGTTAGAGGTCCAGTAATAGATTGCCAGGTGGGGGATCCTTAGTCCGCCATCAAGTTTGTTGGTAGCCAGCTTATGATATGCTAAGTGGGGATGCTTCTTTAACCAAATGAAATTGATAAAAATTCCATGCATCTTTTGAAACCAGGATAGAGGGATAAATGAATTGAGAAGAGACAGGGGATAAAAAAATACGTGGGAAGACATTCATTTTGATTATGTTAATCCGGCCCCATAATGATACCGGAAGTTTGGACCATCTGTCAAGATCCTGAACAATTAACTGGGAGACAGGTGGGGTAGCTCTTTCTGTTGATGTAGGCTACCCCCTCCAGGTTGGGTGGTGTGCGGATGCCGACATGGGTGCAATCGATGGCCGCTAGCATGCCAGGCATAAGTACTACCCTGTGGAACTCCTCCATGTTCGCTGTACGCTCTCCCTGTGTGCTGGGGAAGTGGATGTATTCCACAGCACATGGCAGCAGTGCGTTGAGGAACTGTGTGAGGAGCCATGATGCAGCCTACAGGGTTATGCCTGTGGTGTCCCATGTTGGTCTCTGGAAGGTTCCCATGGTGAGCAGGCACATGACAGCTGTGACCTTTGTCTCCACAGTCATGGTGTGCCTCCGTCTAGTAGATGACTGCATCTCATCACTGCACAGCTCACAGAGCTGCCTCAGAATTGCCCTGTTCATTTGGTACCGGCCCACAATCTCTGTATCACTGTATTGTTTGAAGGTGGTGTGGGCACGGTACCACCTGTTCCAGATGGACCACCGACGGGCCCTTCCACAGCCACGCAGCTCTGCCTCCTGCCTCCTCACACCCCTCATTACCACCTCTATCTGGAAGATGGCACTGGCCATGGCCTCAGCTGTCCTGATCCCCCTGGGTGGCAGGCCCCTCGGGTCCCCCCGGCTGTGTGCTGCTGCGTGTGTGGTTGTGCTAGGCACACACCTGGTTCATCTGTTCCCAGCTGGCAGCCTGTGGTCTCCACCTCCCACCTGTCTGGGCACCTGTGCCACCTCTTCTGTGCAAGGTGTGAGGGGTGCACACTGGGGCTGTGGCCTCCCTGTCTCACACACACACACACACACACACACACACACACACACGGCCACTCTCTCACTTCCTCTCACTGCCTCTGTCCCTGTCTTGCACCCCTTCTGCTGTTCAGCCTGACCACTGTGTCTCTCCCACTCCTGCTCCCCTCTGGTGCAAGTGTCCTTCCCTTGCTTGCTCCCTCTTTTTATGGTCTCAAGTGTGCTCCATGCATTTCCCATTTGCTCCACGCTTGCACCATCTGTCAGTGTTGAATATCGCACTGCTGCGGATATTCTTGCCACGCCCAACACTATGCATGCATGCATTACCATTGCAATATTACAAGATGACATTTGCACTGCTCAGTTGCCAAGGCTGAATATCACTCTCCAGTGCATTTTTATGGTTGCGCATTGCACAACTGCTTTGAATATCCCACCCTCTGTGTGCAGTATATCTCCTCCTTGGCCTATAGAGTAGCCCAGGGTGGGCTTGGTCTCTCTCTTCCTCCTCCATCATTGCTGCCATCAGGTAGACCATCATGGGGTTGTTTCCAACCACTATGATACCTGTTGCTGTATCCATGCCCCCTCTGTGGTTTACCCTGGGTTAAGGCTACCTTTTTATAGGTGGTAAATAGCTCTGCACAACCTGTTGCACTAACACACATTGCACAGCGCTGTGGCGTTGAATATACTGTTACACCCATATTTATGTCCCTGCCCCTCACTTTGCCCCTTGCATACATAGATACATGGATACTATCAGCAGATAAGGGCCGCCAGGCCCATCCAGTCTGCCTGTGTATGCTACCTGATGAAGCGGCCAGTCACCTTATCTGGTCTTTGGCTTTAGCTTTTCCTTCCTACCTCTAATATTCCTTTATTCCTGTTCCATGCATGTTTGAAGCCTGTCATCATTTGGGAAGCCACCACTTCCTGGGGCAGGCTATTCCATGCATCCACTACCCTCTCTGTAAAAAATAATTTCATGACATTTCCCCTTATGCGGTCACCCATCAGTCTCATGTCATGTCCTCTTGCGCTGGAACTACTTTAAACTGGAATATGTTGTCCCCTTTCATGTTGTTCATGCCCTTGAGGCATTTGAACATTTCTATCATATCACCTCTCTTTCTCCATTGCTCCAGCATGTACCAATTGAGTTCTATGGGCCTGATTCTAGAAGGGTGGTGCAAGTTGCCACCGAATGCAACCTGTGCCACCTGCAACTGTGACAATGACCCTGTGCCCTATTCTAGAAGGGCAGGGTCTCTGCAGCTAAGTCCTGTGACTTGCAACATGCAGTCAGGTAGCCGAACTGCAGGGCGCACTCGGTGACCATGTTGCAAACAATGCAGAAGTTCACACAAACCACCCCTGCCCAGTTTGCCACAAGAGGTGCCCCCAGAGGTCTGTCCACCCCTACCCTGGAACCTACATTAACTTCCCACAGGGCATTCCATTCCCACACCCCTGATGTGCCACATACAGCCCCACAGAGTGCCATACCCCAGCCCCCTGAAGTGCCACATAGAGCCCCGCCCAGGCTACCCATACCCCCATCCTGAATCCCCATTTGGTACAAGCTCCACAGGGCTACCCTTACCCCATCCCACAAATCCTTCATTGGTACAAGCCCTGCAGAGCAGTGCCATCTTCCACCATGCCCGACCCTGAGTCACCAATTGCCGTCTTGAAATACCCTTCCTAGTAGTCTAGTGGCCCCCATCCCAGCCATGCCAGCCCAACCAGCACCACCCACCTGTTCCCAGCCGGCGGCTGGCACTGCCCACCTCTCACCACCATGGTCAGCGCCGACTGGGTGCAGTATGACGGCGTGCTGAAAGGCGCACTCAGAAATTAATTTCTGGCGTGTCTTTACAGTGCACTCATACTGAACTCCAGTCGGTGGCTGGTCATCAGTGGTGAGCATCGCTGTGCCAATCACCAGCTGGGAATGGGTAGTGCTCAGTGGCTATTTTGCAGCTAATTGAAGTGAGCGACAGACTACCCGGGGAATATTAACTGAGGCAGTATAGCGCAGTGGTTTAAGGCTCTGAACTGCAAATCTGGTGACATCCAGCAGACCAGATCTAGGCTTGAATCCCACAGCTTCCACTTGCATACTGTGTGACCCTGAGCAAGTCACTTAACTTCCTTGTGCTCCCAGGTCGCACCTGTAAAAAAGCTTTCAGCTTAGTGTGCTACTCCTGGTTAAACAACTAAAAAAAAGTCTCCATTTGCGGCCCGTGACTCGGGGGTCGGGGCATGGGTATGGGGATGGCAAGCATCCAGTAGGAGCTAGTACCAATGGGGATTTGGGGGATGGGGGGATGGGTAGTCCTGTGGAGCTTGTACCAACAAGAGATTCAGGGGGATCGGGTGATGGGAAGCCCTGTGGGGCTCTATGTGGCACTTTGGGGGGCTGGGGGCATGGGTAGCCCTGTGGGGCATTACTTGTACTCCTGGAGCAGTTGGTGTGGGTAGCCCTGTGGGGCCCCACTGGAGTATGTTGGCATGGTGGGAGGACACCGGTGGCATGACTGCAGGCGGGTCTACAGGACCCCCGGGGGAGGTGTCCATAAGTTACACCACCTAAATGCTGGTGTAACTTACGTTGTGGGTTCTCCTCCGGGGGTTCTTGTAGAATCCCCATATTGATGACTTTGTTGCTGCCCTTCTGGAATGGGGTGCAACTTCTGCTGTAAACCCCCTAGCACCATGTCACAGGGGGTTTATGGTGCAACTGCCGGCGTAACAGCTGTTCCGCTCAAGTGGCCTGTGACATATCACAGACCACTTTGTAGAATCGTGCATGTTGCAACTGCTGGCATAAGTTGCTACATGCGCCATTCTACTTGGCACAAGTGCTGTTATGCCAGGCATAACTATTCTAGAATTGGGCCCTCTGTTTTTTTCCTTGTAAGGCTTGTGATGTAGACCTTTCACCATTTTGGTCACCCTCCTCTGCACCATCTTTATTTTGTCAGTGTCCTTACGAAGATGTGGCCTCCAGAACTGGACACAGTACTCAAGGTGAGTCCTCACCAGGGCATGTTTCCCAAAAGAGTGTGCACAAGGATGTGGTGCTAGAAAACTCACCAAGACAGTAAACTGCATAAGGTTTCCTGCACACACTGACCCAAAAGGGGACACCAAAGCAAGTTGTAGGTACAACAATCACATTTAATATTAAAAAGCAAGTACAGACAGACAAACACCTGACATGTTTTGGATCAAATGTCCTTTTTCAAAAGCTAAAAGACATCAAACCAAACCAGCACTTATACAGGTCAGAAAAAGACATGTGGTTCTTATGACACCCTGTGACACTGAATATCGTGACTGGTTAAAACATTTTTAAATACAATAATGTCATAAGACTTTAATAATAACATAGTGAGAAAAGCACACATAGTGAAATGCCAGGAGTATTTACATACTCCATAAATAGTGCCCTACTGGATTAAAACACATACATAGCATTTAAAGGGACACTGTCAACCTGTTTTGCATCGTAATATTACTAGTTAAAAACCTACATTTTATGATTGCTTGCCTTCTCTAAAGTTCATTGATGTTGCTATTTGTTTTGTCTGTCTCCTTGTTTAGTAGAACTGAAATGTCTGATAATGCATATTTATAAACAACTTTGTTTTGTTTACAATCCTGGATCTGTTCTTACTGCATACTTCCTGAATACTATAAACACACCCAAACAGTGCAGTCACTCATGAGGCAGTAGCATCCTAAACTCCTACTGCATCATGAGGGGCTAGACTGTGTTTCGGGTGTTCCCAAGTCCAGGAAAGATGCAACTGGAGTTGATCAAGGAATGTAAACAAACCTATGTTTGTGTGGTAACACCAGTATGGTGGGCAGTCTGTTTTTCACTTTTTAAATGAAAAAAAGAATCAAACTACTAGCTACATTAGCAATCTTTACAGAATATTGGCAATCATAAAATGTGTTTTTTAAAGTTTTAAACTAGGGACACTTTGAGGCCTAAGGGGGTTGACAGCGTCCCTTTAAGTCACTACTATAGTAGCCTGAATTTGAACAGGATGAAAACTAAGAATAAGAAAAGAAACGGAAATCTAAGAAACATAGAACATGTCAGCAGAAAAGGACTGCCAGGCCCACCCAGTCTGCCCTGTGTGCCTAGCAAGCAGCTAGGACTTTGCTATTGCCTTCCACCCACCCCCATCCCTGGAACTAACAGACCCCTGTGTTTGTCCCATGCTCTCTTGAATCCCCCACAGTTCTTGCCCCCACTACCTCCTCTGGAAGTCTGTTCCAGTTTTCCACCACCCTGAGCATAACGTAGAATTTTCTAATGTTTCCCCTGAACCTCCCTCCTACTATCTGTATGTCATACTCTCCTCCTTAGCTGGAAGATGTCCCCTACTGGTACCCTGTTAATACCCTTGATATATTTGAAGGTCTCAATCATGTCCCCCCATTCCCTTCTTTGTTCAAGGGAGTACATGCTGAGGTCCCTCAGCCATTCCTTGTATGACAGGTGACTAAGTCCCCTTATATACTGCTAAAAACACTATGCATAGAAAACACCAAATTAATTGAAGGTATTCATCTATTTTATTAAATATAAAATATGATATTGATGTAGATATAAAATCAATAATAATATGTCTTCATTTCTAGGCTTCCATTCATGATGGATCAAGAAAACTCTCAAAGCCAAACTGAAAGGAAACTGAAAGGCAGATTAGGACGTAAGAGAACAAGGAAGGAGGGGGGGGAGGGGGGAAGGGTCTTGTACAGTGGAACTATTACCTCCCTCCTTTGGCTTGTGATTTCCCTACCAATACACCCCAACATCCCAGAGGCCTTCCCCATCACCTTGGCTCTCTGCCTTGTGGTCTTCAGGTCATCTGTGATTATGACCCCCAAGTCCCTCTCCTCGTTAGTAACTGCCAACAGTTCTCCCCTTAACCTGTAGCTTGCTCCAGGGTTCATGCTCCCCATGTGCATGATTTTACACTTCATTGAATTAAACTTTAGTTGCCATGCCTCTGACCATCTCTCCAACCATTCCAGGTCCTTTTGCATCCTTTCCACCCCCTCTGGGGTATCCACCCTGATGCAGATCTTGGTGTCATCTGCAGACAGGCAAACCTTTCCCTCTAGCCCATCTGCAATGTCACTGATGAAGACATTGAAGAAGACAGGCCCCAGAACTGACCCTTGAGGTACCCCACTGGTCATCTCCCTTTCCTCTGATTGGGTTCCATTTACCACAACCCTCTGTTTTCTGTCCCTTAACCAGTTTTCCAATCCAGTTTACGAACTTGTGCCCTATACTCAGGCTACTTAGCTTGTTGACCAGTCTCCTATGTGGGACAGTATCAAAGGCTTTGCTGAAATCTAGGTAGGCAATATCTACTGCCCCCCCCCCCAATCTACAAGTCTTGGTCTTGGGCATTTTTTATCTTTTAGCACTTGGTGCTATCACGTTGCTCTGGCACTATTTTGCCTTTTGAATATGGCAGCTCAGTGCAAATGTGGTGCTATTTTATGTATTTAAGAGATTTACCAGGCAGGCATACTGAGCGGGGACCACTCGTTTCCAGATGTGACCTGGGGGTTACAATAGAAATGCAAAATACAGCAGGACAAGTTCAATACATGGGTAGAACATCAGGTCCAGAATAGTACAGAGCTGGACATGCATTGGTGCTATCATAGTGCAATTGGTTAGTGCTCGACGCAAAGTTTTGAATATTGCACGAGTTGTAACGTGTCAGAAACACTAAATAAAGCAGACCAGAAAGGTAATCTTATAATATGAAAATCTAAAATAAAATAAATAATGAATGACCTGCAACAGACAATAATTGGTCTTAAAGACCTAGAATTGAAACTAGAAGAAAACATGCAGATAACTGATGGGTCAAGCACTAACACAAATGGTTCACCTCAGCATCTAGAGCAGCATCCAGAGCTGCAATACTTTGCTTCCTACTTAAGCAAAAACTTGATTAGACTATTAAAAAATAGCATATTGCTAACTTATTGTTAATGGAGCAATTGATTATCATAAGAAATGAACTAGATACAATAAGAGACGCTATGGAAATTCAGGGAGCCAAACATGATGACATTTATAGAAAACCAGATGTTCTGGTACCTAATAATAAGTTTTCCACTAGATCCTGCACTCCATCAGAGTTTTTGTTACCCAGGGATAGGCCTGATTTTAGTAGTATGATAACATACAGTATAAAGTAATTTCCATTTCTCAGAAGCCAAGCAGTGTGGGAGACCAAAACAAAAGGGCAAGAAAAAGATGAAGAATGGACAGCTTGGTTCTAAGGCAGTAGGGGAAGATAAGGCAGAGGGTTACAGAAAGGCAACTAGAGTGGACACCTCTTCAGGTTCACCTACTAGTCAAAAAAGTACCTGTTCCCAGGAAGAGCAACTTATTCAGGGTAATCAAACCCTGACTACTGGGCTTATAGGCCACCTTACCAAGCTGGAAACTGAATGTGACCTCCTCAGGGACCAATGTAGAGATTTACTACAAGGCATCACAGGTAGCACCCCCAAGCAGGGTGATCTGCAGAAAGATTATAGCTCAATTAAGGAACTCACAAAAGATCCCATAAAAGAATCTGTGCAGAATCCTGTACAGTCAAATAAAGAGAATAATTACACAGCCACGTCCGAGGCTGAAATGGTACAAATGACCCAAGTGTTGAGTTACACTTATCCTTTTCTTAGATTCACTGGGCCAAGTAACTAGCTAAATTCTGACACAACTGATTTAAAACAGTATGTAGTGAATTTAATAAAGAACATTTTAGAATTGGAAATTGATGTTGAGGATGTTAGAGAGACAAGCATTATGATAGGGGTACCAGCAGCAGTACTGGATGGCTTTTTACACTTTCTATCCATAGCAAATTATGTCTGGATTAATGGTACCACCCTGCAGAAAAGATATATCTGTAGCATTCCTGAACAGAAATGAATTTAACAGAATTATCAATTTGGGTAACTCAAAATTTGATTCTTCAGTATGCTTAACACTTTTTGGTCTACCTAGAACATAGAAGGAAAATAATTACAAACTGGTAGGATCACTTTGCAACTTTTTTAGTAAGTATTTAAAGATTGAGCTAGAGCAGAAAGGTATTCTGAAAGCCCATAGGAGAGAACAAAGTAGCCAAATATACATATTAGTCCAAAACAAGATGATAGCCAAGAGGATTATGTTGAAAGCTGGTATAATGGATTCAATGGGTCTATGCATGTTGGATCAAAATGAAGAGCTTTTATTCTCCCAATCAGGCCCTGCAGACTCAAGTAGCATTCCACAATCTCAACAAAGTAAAAATTTTCCACTACACTCATCTAACATATATGGCTCTTGCAGGTTATGGGGACTGACTCAATTGTTCAGGTCTCAACAGCCAGCAAGCAATTCTGATAAAAACGCAGATTTCCTCAAAGACAAGGACCCACTGGGGATAAAACATAGTTCTCTATTTCTCACTTGGTATATTGCAGGACATGAACAAAAAAAAATTCTGATACCGAATAGATTCACTTTATATCCATCTGAGACAATATCTGTCTGCAGAAGCTTCGACATGGAGAAGATGCCAACATTCCACTTAATGGTTACAAGGCATATCATCAGCCAGGATACAAAAAAAGCAAATTTGGAAGATGCTCAAGGGGCTTCACTAACTACATTAAAACTGGCTCCTTTAACAACATACAGTTGTACTACAGATCTGGAAACTTTTTGGAGGTTTTGGTAGAAAAACATGGCTATAAATTGGTGTTGTTAAATAGTTACATTCCAATGATGGATTCACAGTTTTTCTGACAAGATTTATGGGACTCAATTAAATGGAAAGTTACAGGAGTTTAACTACAAATTCCCAGAATGGGAAATCCTGATGGCTTATACCCATGTATGCTGAAGGAGGTAGAAGAAGTGAGAGCAGGGCTACTTGTAGACATATTGAACTGTTTTCTGGCCATTGGGGTTGTTCCTAACATAGAAGCATAGAATCTGATGGCAGATAAAGACCACTTGGCCAATGCAGCCTGCCCATTTTTTCTACCTATTGTAACACTGCAAACCCTACTTGATCTCCGGCTTTACACCCCCCGCCCTTTTCTTACCACCAAGGTTCCTGTATGCCTATCTCATGCATTCTTGAATCCCGCTACCATTTTTGGCCCCACCACCTCTACTGGAAGGATGTTCCAGGCATCCGCCACTCTTTCTGTAAAGCAGTACTTCCTCACATTTCCCCTGAGTCTACCCCCCTCCAGCTTCATAGCACGTCCTCTTGTTCTTCAGAATCTTTTTTTTCTGAAAAATGCTTCCCTCTTGAATCTTATTTATACCTGTGAGGTATATGAAAGTCTCTATCATATTCCCTCTCTCCCTCCTTTCCTCCAGGGTGCACATAGTGAGATCCTTTAGTCTCTCCTCATAGAGTGCTTGATGCAGAGCTTGTACAATTTTAGTTGCTCGCCTCTGCACTGTCTCTACTCTGTCTATGTCCTTCTGGAGATGTGGTCTTCAGAACTGGACACAGTACTCTAGGTGAGGTCCCACCAGTGATCTAAACAGCAGTAACACCACCTCTCTCTTTCTGTTTGTAATACCTCTCCCTAGTATCTCACTAGCTGTCCCCACTGCTTTGTCACAATGTCTGTCCATCTTTAGGTCATCAGATATGATTATCCACAGGTCTCTTTCCTGTTTGGTGGCCGTTAATACTACACTCCCATTTTGTACTCTTCCCCTGAGTTTCTATACCCCAAGTGCATGATTTTGCACTTCTTCAAATTGAAACTTAGCTGCCACACCCTTGACCAATCCTCTAGCTTTCTTAGATCGCTAATCATTTTTTCCACCACCCCTGGAGTGTCTACCTTATTGAAGATTTTAGTATCATCTGCAAAAAGGCATACCTTCCCTTCTAGCTCCTCTGCAATGTCACTAATAAAGACATTAAAGAGGATTAATCCCAATACTGATCCCTGTGGCACTCCACTGGTCACCCTCCCTTCCTCGGAATGAACTCTATTTACCACCACCCTCTCTCTCTTGTCCCCTAACCAATTTCTTACCCAGCTTACCACCTTTGAACACACTCCAAGGCTGCCCTGCTTGTTTAGGAGTCTCCTATGTAGAATGGTGTCAAAGGTCTTACTGAAATCTAAGTAGGCTGCATCCACCGCTCCACCCTGATTTAATTCCTTGGTCACCCAGTCAAAACATCTATCAGACTTGTTTGACTTGACCCCACCCCCTCCATGAATCCATGCTGCCTTGTATCTTGTAAGTCACTTGATGCAAGATGTTTCACAGTCCTTTCCTTCAGCAGTGATTGCATTAATTTTCCCACTACCAACATCAGACTGATTGGCCTGTACTTGCCAGTCTCCTCCCTGCTACCATTTTTGTGAAGTGAGACTATGTCTTCCCTCCTCCAGTCCTCCAGAACCACTCCAGTTGTCAGTGAGTGGTTGAACAGGGCTGTCAGAGGTGCAGGTATCACCTCTCTGAGCTCCCTCAGTTTCCTTGAAATGCATCACTTATGGTCCCACTGCCTTGTCAACTTTCAGATTTGTCAATACCTTCAGGACTCTTTCCTTTGTAAATGGACCAGTATCCACTTCCCTTCCTTTGATGTTCCTGGCACGTATCTGTGGTACCTCACCTTTCCCTTCCTCTGTGAACACTGAACAAAAGTATTTGTTCAGGATGTCTGCTTTTTACTGCTGCCCCTCCACACACTCCTCCCTTTACCTCCTAAGCCTCCCCTGGGCTTTCTTTTTTTGCTTACATACCTGAAAAATGTCTTGTCCCCTTTCTTTACTGTCTGGGCTATTTTCTTCTCCATTTGCACTTTTGCACTCCTAATTGCTTTCTCTACCTCCCTACATTTTTCCTGGTACACTTGCCTCTTTGTCTCCTTATACCTTCTGAATGCTAACTTTTTTGCCCTTTGCTTCCCAGCCACCTCTTTTTAAAACCATATTGATCTATTTTTCCTGTTGCTTTTGCTTATGTGCCTGATGCAGAGGTTTGTTGCCTTCACTATCCCCTCTTTAAGATATGCCCCCTGTTACTCCACTCCACCCAAGTCCTCCCCCCCACCAGGGCATCCCTGATGTATTCCACCATCTTTTTAAAATTGACACTCCTCAGGTCCAGGACTCTTGCCCTTGTGTGGTTCAATTCTGCCACAGTGCTTATGTTGAGTCACACTGTATGGTGATCACTGGTCCCCATGTGACCACCCACTGTGACATCTGCAACACTGTCCCTGTTGATGAGTATGAGGTCCAGTACTGCCCCTTACAAGTGGGCTGTTTTACTAGTTGCCTGAGGAAAGCCCCTCCTGTAAGGAGTCCAGGATGTCCCTGCTCCTAGCTGAAGCTGCAGCTGGAATGCTCCAATCTACATCCGGCAGATTGAAGTCCCCTACCAGCAGCACCTCCCCCTTATTTGCCATCTTTTGGATGGCTTCCACCAGAACCTTGTACAACTCCCCCACCTGCACTGGAGGTCTGTAGGTAATTCCAGTGCAAACTGCATCTCCATTCCCCATTTCTAGGGTGGCCCACAGTACCTCCTCCCCTCCCATCCCTGCATTCCCTGTATCTTCCTAGGGACTGGAGGACAGAGGATGTGATCCCACTACATAACAGCAGAAGAAATAATGAGTCAGAGAACTATAGACCAGTCAGCTTGACATCCAGAGTGGAAAAAAATTATGGAGACTTTATGAAGGGAGGAACTGGTGATCTTTCTTAAGGGAAATGGGCTACAGGATTCTAGACAACATGGGATCATGAGGGGCAGGTTTAACCAGTCAAATCTGACTGACTTCTTTGACTGAGTGACCAGAACAGCAGTTAGGATACAGGCAGTAGATGTCATATACTTGGATTTCAGTAAGGTCTTTGACTCAGTCCTCCACAGGAAGCTGATCAGAAAGATAATGGGCTTAGTGGTGTGTGAAAAATTGGCAACTTGGGTGGAAAACTGGTTGTGAAGAACACAAAGGCTAGTAGTTAATGGGAAGTTCTCAGAGATAAAGGAAGTAACAATTGGAGTACAAAAGTTTATCAGTACTGATTAGAGCTGTGTGGAATGGGAAAATTCTGCATCTGTGGAATTTCAACACAATTTCTCAAACTTCTGCGAAATTACATGTAATTTTGTCAGAATTTCACAGAATTTTTAAAATTTAGTAATTTGGTTATAATTCAGCTGCTGTTCAAGCTAGAGCTCTGAAATTCTGAATATATACTCTTTGGGTCAATGGCCACTAACATGCCAAACAGCATGGCATTAGGATGGCTAGTGTAAAATGTATAGGTGCTCAAATATTGTCATTTTATTGTTTGTTCAAAATTTAACGAAAGGAAAACTACACCCTCATATCTTCTAATTTGCATTTGTTTCCATGTCAATAGACAACTCTTTTCATGTAGCTGTTAGAGATGCATGCAACTGCCTTAGTCTCTTTTCACACTTCATACTAGGCCCTGTAACTGTCATGGGAGGCTCCATTTGGTGGTTGTTGAAATCTCATTGTCCCTGAGAGCTACATTAGCATATGAGAACATGATGCATAATTAACCTTTAAAGCTCCACAGTATTCCTGTCTGCTTAATTAATTGTCAGAGAAACAAGCTGCAAGAAGGTATGACATATCATATTTACCTTCAGTGAGCTTTGCAAACTATCTGAGTTGTAATGTATGTTTATCCCCCTTAAACTCTACTCAGTTTATGTGTTTCCAGAGAGTTTTTGTAAGGAATTTGTTCTTTCAGCATAGAGATACATGATATAGATGATTGATTTGCTGAAATACATGATACAGATGGTTGATCTGACATGTTCTCATATGCTAACGCAGTTCTCATGGACAATGCAATTTCAACAATCATGAACTGGAGACCCCCAAGGGCAGTCACAGGGGCTACCATGAGCAGTGGAAACAAACTAAACCTAACACATATAGCCCTAACAGCTACAGGAAAGGAGTTGACTGTTGACATGAAAAATAACATTTAAGTGATATGAGGGTGTAATTTCCCTAGAACATTTTTATCTGCATGTATCTTAACCATCTATTGGGTCAGGGATCTTAAATTTGATATGATTTCTTGATGATAGGTGTTCTAACAATGTGCCAGATTTCATGACAATATGATGCATTGTTTCAAAATGATATGTGCTCAAAATCTGACATTTTATTTTTTTCAGGAAATTTCATAAAACATCTCATCTGCATATAACTCAGGCACCTTTGGAGCCAGACATGTGTAAATTAGAACAGATAACCATGTTGTAATGCTTATAGAATGATCTAAATATGGAGAGAATTAGATAAGAGAGTTTTAAGTTACAGGGGTTCAAAACTTTACTATGTAAATATTTGCAAAACTTTGTTAAAACTATCAAAAATGGGGATGTTTGTAACTTCTCTGTTCTTGCATGCACAGAGTAAACATTAGACATGCATATCCATAGTAGTGTATCCTGGTGTCTAACACAACTGGATAAATTGGTTAAGCAGTTTTAATTTTGCAAAAGAAAAAAATAATTAATAACATTTTATCACATATTTACGATAGTATATACTATAGATGAAGCATCCAAAATTGTTTTGTGGAATTTAACATTAACAATGCACATATCACTACTTCATTTGATAAGCTGGGCTGAGCTTTTTGCAGTCCTGCTGTTCCTCACTGGGTGACTATTCACCCTCTTCTCTTTTGGCATAGCCAAATTGACTCAGCAGAACTACTGATCCCACTGATATCCTCTTTGTTCTTTACAGTGGCAAATGCCCTTAAAATGTGAGTCACCTACTCCTTTTCCTATTGACCTACCCTGTTGGAACAGACAGAATTCTTTCTTCCTGCTGCATAAGGCATTGTTTTCCCCCACTACATCTTTTTGAGTACCTCTAAGTCCTAGACTTGCATGTACACCAGGCTCCCCGGATCATAAATTTACTGGACGTGATCCTTAAATATCCTACATTCAGGTTGGAATCGTTGATGCTCTGTGCTGTCTTGGTCTGACCTGGGGGTCTACCACTGTAGTGCTACCCAGCTCAGCTGTCCATTTCTTAGCGAAACTGTGCTTCTAACTCCAGAACCTGGTGACCCCCTGCACTACCTGCCTCTTATACCCCTATCCTTTAACTAGAATCCCCTGGATAAGGCTGAGTGAAATTAGAAAATTCCAATTTTATGGAATTTTTCATGAAATTCTACAGTGTTCACAAAGACTCATGGGATTTGACTTTAAGTACAGATTTTATTTTGCAATTTCTTACAGCAAGCAATTAATAAAATTGGCACACACAGTCTCCTTGTAAGGTCTAAGAACCTGTCAAATTTATTGGTATTGCACTCTCTAGTTTTAAAGTTTCAGGGGTTTATAAATTTGTAGTTTGCATTCTTGCAAAATTAAATTTTTAAATGTTGTGAAAGTTTGACTACTTTTAATTCAATCCCATTTAAAGCTGCAAATATGAACATTTTCAGAAATGACCATGTGGTAAAATAGTTTAAATGTTTGAACTCTGGTTAAATTTGGATATGTAGTTTTAAAATTAGAGGAAACTAACCAAAATTTAAATTTTGGCAACATGTTTGGCAGGCTATAACCCCATCCCATTTAAAGCTAGACATCTGAAACTATGTGCATATACAAATGTAGTGATAACCTGTATCCCTCTCAATTTTTGTAACATTTCAATGAATACTATTAAAATGATACTAAAATTACAGAAATCCAAAGTTTGGCAAAATATTTGGCACCTATAACTCAGCTCCCATTGAAGCCTGAGACTTAAAACATGGTGCATATACACATTATAGGTGCTTCTCTAAATTCTGACATGACATTGTGGAGAAATGTGGATACAAAATTTTAAATTAAATTAAATTTTGATTAAATGTTTGGCCACCCATAACTCTGTCCCCTTTCAATCTACAACTCTGTAATGGCACGCTCTTAAAAGCCATGGGGTACTGTTTATGTTCCAAATTAGATGTTATGTGGATCTGTACTTTAAAAATGATAGCAAAATAACTGAAATCTAATATTTTGCAAACTTCCTTGGAATTTTCATGAAAATTCTACAGAATTCTGCAGAATCAGAATGGTCATTCTGTGATGAAATTTTATATTCGGCACAGCTTTAGTACTGAGGTGATGCAGAGGTGTGCTGAGGTACTCAAGTTACAGTTTACATTGGCTATAATGTGATTCTACCTCAACATACCCCAGAATTACCTCAGTATGGATCAACTTTTGTACAACAACCACTGTATTAATTTTTGACATGGGGAAGGCATAAAGAGCAAGATCTGCTTCTTCACAGATGACGCAAAAATCTGTGCAAGGGTGGACATGAAGGAAGAGATAAGGGAACACAGGGTGGATATGGGCAGGACAGAGAGTTGGTCAAAGATCTTGCAGCTGGGCTTCAATGTAAAAAAACGTAAAGTTATGCACATTAGGAAGAGGAACCCAAAAGTACAATATGAAGTAGGGGGAGAGTGGTGCTGGAAAACCCCACAGAGGAAAAGGACCTAGGGTTTATTGTATCAGACAGCTTAAACACAACAGCACATTCTAATAGAGCTGTGGGCAAGGCAAACAGGATGCTGGGTTGCATATGGAGAGGATAAGCAGTAGAAGTTGGGAGGTGATTTCCCATTGTTCAGGTCACTGGTGCACCACACCTGGGATACTGCACAAGGTACTGGAGTCCACACCTGAAGAAATTGCAACAAGGTGGCAGCAGTACAGCACAGGGCAACCATGATGGTCCATGGCCATGGGGCAAGACATATGAGGAGAGGCTGCAGGACTTGAACATGTACACCCTTGGGAAAAGGAGAGAAAGTGATGACATGGTTGAGACATACAAGTACCCACATAAGATAAATAAAGTAGATACCAAGGAACTTTCCACTTGAGTTCATATACAGGAATGAGAGGAAACTCACTTAAACTTGCATGGGGAGGTTTAAAAGGGACATCCATGAGCACTTTTTCAAAGAAAGAGTGGTGGGCAAGTGGAGCAAGCTGACAGAGGTAGTGATACAGGCCAAATCAGTGAACAGCTTCAAGCATAGATGAGACAGGCATATGGGGTTAGTTAGACAAAGAGGGCAGGATCAAAGCGAGAGATGGCCACTAGGGCCAGTGCAGAGTAATTAGGTAGGGTGAGCGTACTGGATGGGCCAACAGGCCTTTTTCTGCAGTCATATCTATGTATCGATTAACATTTTTTTTACTATTTTACCTTGTTTTAGCTTAAAACTGCCTCTTTTTCTATGTAAACTCTCAATCTGATACATTGTTTTCTGTGTTCTATTTCCAGATTCTAAATATAAATAACATGTGCAAAGTGAAATATAGATGATACTATATGGGCAGCCATACAGAACAAGCCTGTGTCTGCATCAAGCAGTTTCCATAATAACTTGGAACCTTAAGAGTGAAGCTCATGAGGTTACCTAGTGGTCATTGAAAATTGAAGATGAAGACACAGGTTTGTCTGCATATGGATGTCCATACGTTATCTTTTATAGTGTATGGGCATTCATGCCCATTTGAGGCATTCCACTTCCTTTCAGTGTACTTGCAACTAGGGGGAGAGGCATTTGAAGGTTGGCTCAAATGACTAATTCAACATGCAGCTAGGAGCTGCAACTATTTCTGTAAGTTCAAGTATTAGCAAAAAGCAGCATCTAGCTCAAGTGGCTAGAGGGAAAGCAGCTGTACCATGGCATTCTACAATGTTATGCTGCAATAGTCACATCACTACTGCAGCACAACATATTGATGTCACTACTGCAGCTCAATAACCTTATTGTAGGCATGGGTTTCCATGCAGAACAACATTCTACCATAAACTATAACATGTTCTTTGTGTAACAATTATTTATTTCACGTGATTTATTTACCCAATTTATCCATCACAGTTGTGGTATATATGGGATATACAAAAGGCTGACTAAAAATAGGCAATTTATCCTCACGTGTAAGGGGGCAGGACCAAACATTTCACCAAGAAAGACATACTGAGCTGATAACAGTTTGTTTCCAGATGTTGTCCGGGGGGGGGGGTGCAATAAAGAAATCAAGAACAAAAATGGCAATTACAAAAATTATATAATAGGTAGCACTGGCACTAAGCATCATACATGGCATTTATGTAAAGAGGAGGAAAGTAAACTAGGCAGTGAGGATTTGGAGGGGAATAACAATCTTAAGGGGTGCCATTCAAGAAGTACAATTTGAAAGTGCTGAGGTGTTGAAGGGTTAACAGAAGGTGCAAATATAGACATTATGGAGATCATGGGGGGGGCTAGTCAAGTGCAGAATGGGGAGAAAGGAAGATGAGGAAGAGGAGGTAATGGGTTGTGAGTTGTGAGCAGTATACCAGGGCAGGTATCAAGAGCAATTGTTGGAGTGAGAAGTAAAAAGTCATAGAAGAGAGGAGAGGAGAGTGAGTGATGGGAGGATGCAGAGCAGATGGTTAGGGGGAGGGAGTTCCATAGTTTGGGGAAGTGGTAGGAGAAGGCAGCCTGGCCAGCGAAGGATTTCCTTGAAGGGAGCACAAGAGAATGATAGCCAGAGTTGCGAAGGGTGTAGGAGGAAGGAGTGGGGGAGAAAAGGAGAGAGGTGAGGTAAGGTAGGAGGGAAGGGAGCCTAGCCCATATTTAGAAATGTAGGAGGTACAGTGAATGAGGCATCTAGCTTCAAGGGAGGGGAGGGAGAGGGAGGAGTACAGGGAGCAATGGTAGGTGCGGAGTGGGCAGGCCAGAGAATAGTGACAGAAGGAGTAAAAGAGGGGATCCAGCATGCTTAGGGTGGACTTGGGAGTATCACTGTAGTCTACATCATCATAGTCAAAGATGGGGAGTATCATTTTCAAGAAAATAGCTCAGCGAGCAGGAAGAGGAATGCAACCTTAATTCCAGTAAAGAGCACCAGGTTTGGGGTGTAGTTTTTTGTAGATGGCATCCTTGTGCACCGAGAAGTTGAGGTGCCAGTCAAGCCAGACCTCGAGGTACTTAAATGAGGGAACATGTTCGATTTCAACTCCATCTAGGGTGTGGAAGGAAGGGAGGGATGTTAGCCTAGCGAACTTCTGCCTAGTGCCAAAGGTCATGGATACCATTTTCTTGGCATTGAAAGATAACTGATTTGCCCAGAACCACTTCTGAATGTTAGTGAAATCCAGCTGAAGCCTGGCCATAAGGTCAGAAGAGGAGGAGCCAGAGGCAAATAGTATTATATCATCTCCATGCATATGAATGGATGCAGAGGAGTAGGTAGTGGGGAGGTCATTTAGGAAGACTGTGAAAAGAATTGGAACAAGGATGGACCCTTGGAAAATGCTGGAGCTGATAAGAAGTGGGTGAGATAGGGAATCTCCTATTTTAACAGTTTGAGACCTTCCCTTGTGGGAGATAGGGAATCTCCAATTTAAACAGTTTGAGACCTTCCCTCAAGGTAGGAATGGAACCAATTAATTGAGGTGTCAGAAAGCCTCGCTGACTTAAGCTTATCTATGAGAAGGGAGTGGGCAACAGTGTCAAAGGCTTTAGCCAAGTCAACAAAAATGGTGGAGGTGATCAGTCCCTGATCCTCGCACTGTGACTACTGCAATATCCTATTCTTAGGGCTTCCTGGGGTTGATATCTGCCACTTGCAGCTAGTGCAGAATGCTGCAGCACGATTGCTGATGGGGACGCCCTGGTCCCTGTATATTACTCCTGTGCTGCGCGATCTGCACTGGCTGCCAATTCAGTGGTGGATCACCTTTAAATTTGGCTTACTGACTTATAAAGCCCTACATGGATTTGGCCCTGACTACTTGAAACAGCTTCTTGTTCTCTACTGCCCTGTGTGACAGCTCCGCTCGGCTGACAAGGGGTTGCTGGAGATTCTGAGGGTGACTTTGAAATCTTCTGGGGCTCGAGCATTTATGTTTGCATCCCCTACCCTCTGAAATTCTCTACCCCATCAGCTTTGGGAGTGCATGACTGTGGGAGGATTTAAACAGGTGTTTAAAGCCTTTTTGTGGCATCAGGCTTATCAGTAACATATAGTCATATGGATCTGTTGTGTTATTATTATTATTGTATTTGCTGTTTATTAATTTTGTTTTAACTTTGTACAGCTCCTTGATATCTTGAAAGGCACTTAAAAAATAAACTTATTATTATTATTATTATTATCCATGCCAGAGAGAATGGAATCAGTGAGCCAGAGAGAAGAGGAGGAGTTGAGCAAAATTTACAGAAGCCAGACTGGAAAGGGGTGTAGAAAGAGAATGAATCAAAGATGGGGGAGAGCTGGGATAGCACAATGTGTTCTTGAATTTTAACCAAAGTGGGGATTAAGACACTAGGGTGGTAGTTGCCAGGAGAGGAGGGGTCACCTCCTTTGGGGAGAGGTATGACAGTGGTCTGTTTCCAAGAGTCAGGGACAGAGGCAAGGGAGAAAGAGTGGTTGAGAAGGGAGGTAACAGGTAGAGCAAAGGCAGGGTGGAGAGATAGAGGAGCATGGGGTCAAGACCATCAAGGAACCTGCCCTTTAGAGGGTTTAAGATCCAAGAGAGCCTTAAGGGAAACAGCACGGGTGATAGGAGAAAAGGAGAAAGGGTGTGATAGAGTGGATAGATGGGGGAGGAGGGAGAGAAGGAAGGAAGCCCAGGAGGTGAAGAATGAGTTGAATGTTGAGGCAACAGAGAAGGAGTCAGAAATGAGAATGTCACTCACCTTGAGGACAGGGGAGGAGGGCTGGATTGAGGGGGAGAAGAGGGCATGGATAATCTTCCAGAACTTAGACGGGTGATAAAAATTGTTCTGGGATGAGGAGGCAAAGTACTCAGACTTGGCAAGCCTTGAAGCTCTGGTACAGCTTTTGCGAAGGGACTGGTACTTGAGTAGGTCAACAGGGGAGCCGGAGGACTTATGAGTCCTCCAGGCAAGGTCACGTGCATGGAAGTAGGCCAGCAATTCAGCTGAGATCCACAGGAGGTGGGAACCATGGACCCTAGTTTTTCTGAGTGGGGCACAAAGATCCCAGATTGGTAGAAATTTGGTGTTGAAATAATGGAGGGCAGTACAGATGTTTTTTTTTTTCAATAAAATGTTTTATTGCATATAAATATAAACACATCTCATGCATCAAAACCAACATATAACAATGAAAATCTTGCACATATGTAATTTAAAGAAACTAAAATGCAAACATTCCAAAGTCTTATTACAATATTCTGTTAATTTCTTATTCTTAGTTGATAAATAAAATATCTTTCATAACATTCAACACATGAGAAGAGAGACCAAACTGTTGCAATCAGGTTGGCTTGGAGAGAGGACAAGTCCAGTAACTGGAAGGACTGAATCTGGAGGAATTGGGGGGGGGCTTTAGAACAATGTATTTAACTCACACAACAGACCATATGGTGGTCGCTGAGGGCATCAGGGAGGGTACTAGCATCAGTGATACGGAGGGGGTGAGAGGTACAGTAGGAACCCAGTCCAGTTAGGAGTGGTTGAGGGATATATGATTGCACCGGGCTGGGTTGGATATTAGTTGAGTAAGCTGGAGGAACTTAATGTTTTGGCACAATTTAGTTAGAGGTGGGGAAAATCAGTTAAGGTTAAAATTACCTAGGATGAGTAGCTCCCAAGACAAAGCATGTGAGGGGTTGTGGTAAAGAGCACGGTGACTGATGGGTGGACAGACCAGGGCAGCAGTAGACTCCAGCCACAAAGATATGGGCAGAGAAAGGGAGGGAGAGTTTGAGGAGGAGTATCTCATAGGCAGAGGGGGAGGTGACAGTGAGTACAGGCTCAAACTGGATTTTAAATGAGAGGTAGATGGCATTCTATGCCACCCCTCTTAGCACAATCCTGTCAGGTGAGTGTGTACCCAGGAATGGTGACTGCAGTTTCAGGGATCTTGAGGGATAACCAATACTCTGAGACAACCAACACACCAAATTTGAGATTAGTCATAAGTGGTTGCAGCTGATCAATCTTTGGGAAGAGTCTACAGATGTTTATATGTGCCACTCACAGTCCTTTAGGGAGAAGAGTAAGCAGGGCCAGGATTGGGCTCAATATTGCCTGCCACTAAAAGCAGCAGTGAGACAAAGAACTTGATGGAGCCTGAGAGACATTTATGTGGCAGGTGTGGGGTAGGATGTGGAGTGGGGGGGGCGTGGGAGGGAAGAAAAGATCTGAGACCTTCAAGATGTAGATAAGAGAAAGGGAAGATGGGGAATGGTAGAGAGGGGAAGGCTGGAGGAGGGAGGGTGGTGGGGGGTGAAGGAAAGCCAGTGGGAGGGAGGAAGCTAGGAAAAACAGAAGAGGAAGGAGAGAAAGGTGAACCAGAAACATGGACGAAAGACAGTGGGGAGTAATTTCACAAAGCTTATATGTAAATAGGAGAGGTTAGGAAGCTACAGTAGGTCGGGAGTTAAGTGTGGGAAGTTCAGAGAGAGAAGAAGAAGGGGGACCCAATATAGAGAGTCTGCATGACTGCCTAGAAATATGGGGAAGGGAAGATCGAGAGCAGCACAGGGGGAAGAGAAAGAGGAAAAGGCAGACAAGAGGATTGGGGTAGGTACAATCAGTAGGGAGCTGAGTGTAAGCACCACAGAGAGAGAAGAGTAGGGGACCCTAGACAGGGAGTCAGAAACAGGAAGAGGAATTGAGAGCAACAAATTCCAGTCACATTTATGTATAAATCATTATAACAGGGATAATGCAGACTTGAAAACAGTTGTATCAAAGAACAGAGTTACAGCTGCTACAGGCAAGAAGCCAACTTGAAACTGTGGCACCAATAACCTAGACAGCAATATAATAGCTCTGTACAGAACTGTAGTGTCCTTGCTGTTACTGAGATAAGTTGGAGTCCTGTGGAAAGTGGTGCAGACTGGCTGGCAGACTGGCTCCCTACTGGCTGACTCTGGTAGACTCAAGACAGACAACTATGCTATCCTTAGCACACAGTACTTTGCATGGACAGGCTACTGCATGGATGGGCCATTTGGTGGGACAGCAGTTAAGAACAGTGAGCAGCCCTCCAATCGGCTGAAAGGCTAGAAGTGGGAGGGACAGCAGGCCAGTGTCCGTAGCTAGTGGTGGCAATCGGTGGGGGGAAAGGGGAGGTCAGGCTCAAGAGACCCCCTCGCGACCACTTCCTGCAGCATCTTGCATGTGCTGAAGTCCAATTGGTGTGTACCTAATGTGTCCTTTGTTGCAGGGAATGTAGCTCGAGAAGCTATAGGGTCATCTAGTCCCACCTCCTCTGCCCTCCGATTGGCTGAGTGGCTAGAAGTGGGAGGGATAGTAGGCCAGTGTCCATTGCTAGCAGAGACGATTGGTGGGGTGAGTGGGTAGGTCAGTCACAGAAGTCCCCCTCAGGGACCCTTGCTGCGACGTTTGGCATGCACCAAAGTCTAAGTCCATTTTGAGTTAGTAGTCCATTTTGAGTCAAATCATTGAATATTTGATTTATATAACATCAGTTTACTAGTTATACCCTTTAAAGCAGCAGTACAACAAAAAACGTTTTTTTACAAAAAGTTTGTTTTGGCTACAGTTAACAAAATACTAGTATACCTGTCAAATATACTCTTCTATGTATACTGTACCCCATGATTTTTTTAAATTTATTTTCACAATCCTAACCCTTACCAGGTCTGCAATGGTATTTGTAAGCCAAATGTGGCAGCCATCTTTTTTCTTGAGAAAAAAACTAAATTAAAGCATTTATAAACACTCAGATTTCAATGGAACAAGGAACATTTTACCACCAAATAAAACTGGAAGATACCTGGAATCTTTGATAGGTAGGGTAAAATTTTCATCCAATGTTGTTGTACCGCTACTTTAAATCTGCTATTTGTATAAATATTTAACTGTTTCTAACTTCAGTGCTGCACATGGCTATTGCGATGTCATCAGCATTGTGAAAGCTGCTCTTTGATTGGCTCAGTATGCATTGTGACATACCCTACTTTATCCCTACTTTATAAGATCATATTATCTTATGTTGGGTCAAGATAACACTTTCTATCTTGCTATTTATCAGTACACATATGTTGTATAAATATACAGTATATGTGTGTGTGTGTGTGTGTGTGTGTGTGTGTGTGTATGTGTCTAGAAATTATGTTAATTCAAAGACTCCCCCGTGCGATGTCAAAGGGCTCTTTAAACAATAACTAAGAGTAACAATGCTTCTAAAGCCATTACTAGGCCACTGGGACATTGAGCCCTGCTCTAGAAGGTTTTCTGATGATATATTAACAAACAAAAAATTGTTCTGTGATACTGTATGCTTAACCATGGTTTACACACAACTGCCAAAAGGCAAACAGATCAGTTGGTTTCCTGTGGTGCAATCCATGGCTGCAGATTTGTGGGTGTTTTGCATCATCAGATTCAGTAAGACACAATCCTGTAGACCCCACGTTGGCTGTTTACATGCATGGCTGGTAAACCCTGGTGGAGGTTGCATTATTTACATTCATCAAGTGTAGGAAATAACACTTTAGACTCCCTTCTGTAAATTCCTGTTGGAGTTAACTATAGCCCTAAGGGACTTCAGTTATATTTTTTAATATCCAGTGTCAGGACTTCAGGCCACACTGATATTCAGTGTTTTGGATGTCTTCTATCCAAAATATGTTGTCACAGAACCACTGTCACAAAAAAACAAAGAAAAGAAAAGGAAAAAAAAATGCTCCATTTGAAACACTTTCATAAATAATAATACAGGATAATCTAGTTGCCCAAGAAACTGCACAATCACAGGCACCACTGCTAGCAATACAAAAACGATAGTGGTTTGAAGGAAGGGGATGGTGCAACTCATATATTGTTATGGGGTGAGTGGGGGAGAGATAGCATGGCCTAAGGTCTTGAGGGTTAAACCAAAGGTAACAAGCGATTGCACCAGAGCCCTAAATATGATGTAACGTGGCTTTTAGGTCCATTAGGGAAGTAGCGTGCTGAGGATGGCAGAGAAATGATGATGGGGATATTAAAATTCAGCCTCAGCAGAAGGTTGCAGCGCTTCGTCTTGCAGCTCAGCGCATCGATCTGTTCCAGCATTTGACTTTCAACCATGACAAAACTGTGGGCAAATTAATTGTTCTCCAGGATATTAGGCATCAGAGTCTATTAATCCTCTCTGGAGCAGGATGCTGCCTGAATACTAATCACAGCTGTGAGCTGCAGTCTTGTCTCTCTTAGTCTGTCTCAATGCTGCCGCTCTTTGTAACAAACAAAATCCATCTCCCTGCGCATCCTTATATTGGTCTCCTGTTTTACTTTCTGTTAATAATAATACAAAGGGTGAGGGCACACATGCCCAATGTGGGAGTATAACATGTAGTATCTGTGAGGTACCCTGTTTCTTAGTCCAAATATTAATTCTGAGTAATAATAATGTGGTGCTTTGAAAAGGAATGTGCCCAGTTATTTTTTTCTACCCTAATGTATAGAATAGAACAGAATATCTGCATTTAAAGAGCCCCTGATGTTATTTGGAAAACCTTGAAAAATGTAAGATTTAGAGTCAAATTCAGTGTGCATTTCATGTGTTGTCTGTAATTCTTTTCCCATTTATCTTTATTAATGAGGACAGCTGAATTAAAATAAGATCACCATCCCCAAGACTTTATTTTCTTTAGCTGTTCGTCCACACCTAACATCATAATCTCCTGTTTGTGAAATCATAACTATCTCCACAACAGCAGACTGTGATGCATAAATACAATTCTAATGTCAAGTGTAGACCAGTAGTCAGAGCTGACAAGGCACCAATACTGATTTCACGCAAAATGTCCTTAGCAATAAGGAAATAAGAGTGAGAATTACAGAAAAAAAAATGTAAAATAAAATTTAAATAGTATCTAAATGGTACATTTTTCAGTGTTGTGACAACAATGACAAAAACCTTTTAAGTGCATATTTTTTTTGGAGGGGGGCCTCCCTGTATTGAAACAGATACAGTTTATTGTGAAATGTTATCACTGAAAGAATAAGTAGGGTGACTGTCACCAGTCTTTTCTATAGGTGTGAGAAATTTGCAAATTCTGCTTCCACCAGAATGGCATAGAATTTCAGAAATTCCACCCAATTCTGTGTAATTCTGTCCAAAGTGGAATTCTGAAATTCTGAATACAGACTTTAAGTGTGGAATTGTATTTCATAGTTTATGCAAACCACAGATTTATTTTCCACAAGCTATATAATGTTATTCCGTGGATTACTTGATTATTGATTTTTGGAATTCTGCAGAATTAAAAAGAAATTCCGAAAAGGATTTCGGAAGTGGAAATGCTATTTTGCACAAATTCCACTGGCAGAATTCTGCATTCAGCATAGCTCTAATCTCTTCTCATAGCTTTTCTCCCCATACCCCTAATCATTTTGGTGGCCCTGTGTTGCACCTTCCCAAGTGTGTCCATGTCCGTTTTGTATTGAGGAGCTCTGAACTGCAGGCAGGAGGCAGGTGAGGCCAATATCAAGGCCTTTTAAACAGAAAGGATTATCCACCCAGAGAGTCACCCCCCCTTTTGCTTCACCCCAACATTCTGCTAGCCCTCTTGACACTATGGGCCTGATTCCAGAATGCATGGTGCAACTCGTGGGCGTATGTGAGTTGCGCCATGCGCCGCTATGCCAGGGACCCTGTGCCCTATTCCAGGACAGGCAGGGTCCCCAGCACCTATGTCACATGACTTGTGGCAGCTGCAGGGTTCACCACAGGAATGCTGCAATGGACCTGGGTGACGCAAGTGGGAAACCATGGGGGACAGCTCCCTGAGCCCCCCCTGGCCTGAAACTTGCCTGCAATCCCCTGTGGGCCATGGGGGGTAGGCTGGGTGGCACAGGTGCAAGGGAGGGCATGGTGAAACAGTGACCCGGGTGGCACCCTGAAATGCGGGGGGGTGGGGGGCATCACTGTGCTGGGGGGTTCATGGGGCATGGCAATGTGCAATTTGCAGCACTGCAGGGGGGGCATCCATTGTTTTGCCAGTATGGATGCCCCTTAGACCACCTCTATGCCGGTCTAACCCACAGCACCATAGCGGGACCTGGAGTGGCATAACTGGGTTATGGCAGCTGCCTTTCTGAATAGGGTGCAGGTGCTGCTGTAACCCACCCTTGTGCCACGCTGCAGTGGGTTGCAGGCATAGTGGGTGGCATAGCCCACCTTTGGCACAACTCACATGTGGCATGGCACAAGCCGCAACTTGGAATAGCGACTAGCATATCGCATGGTGCAAGATGCAATTTGCACCATAGGGTTTAGCATAAATTTGCCTTGCGCCATGTGTAAGGCATCCTAGAACGGGCCCTATTTGTCACATTTTAACTCCTTGACTGTTTTAACCCCCAGGTCCTTTTCCTCATCTGTTGCTGTATGAGGACCTATGCAATGTGTGTTCTACTTTTGTTTATCTTGGTGACTTCAACTGGGTGTGCCAAGGTGCTGGGGTATGGGAGCAGTATATTACACTTACAACAAGGCTCGATATGTGTTTTATCCTTTATGTTTTTACTTTTGTGGCATGCCTGAACAGATACAATGGCTATTCACAGCTATTTTAATTCAGATTACATTTCTTGCATTACATTTCTGAAGACAAAATATTTCTCGAACTATGCTTCTGATTCATTAAGTGTTATTTAAATTATTTTTGTTTTTCACTCATGTCTGCTCCAGATCCACTTATCTTAAAATGTTTTCCCTTTTTCATTAACGTAGAAAGTAAATGACCCACCAGGGTGATAAATGCTATCAACAACATACACTTATTTTTGAATATGTCTTTCCTGTAGTTTGGACACGTGTGCCAGCCATTCCATCTGATAAACTGCATTCATTCTGCTCCACCAGACTAAGTGCACTGTGACAGAGGAGGACCCTATCAGACTTGGAAGGACTCTGCACTATCTTTTCCCCCCTCAAGTCTGTTGCAGCAGCACTGAAAACCCTTTCCTTTATCTTTCCTGTGTTTTCACCTTAGCTCGGTCAAGTTGGCCACCTGTAGAGCCCCCCTCCTCATTCTCTCTTACTTTCTAAATCCACTGTGGTTTCCATTCTCCCTCTTCATGGCCTTTCAGGGGTACAAGAAAGGAAATGTATAAAGAGCCAGTTCTGAAGTAAATTAATTGATGTATAAAATGCCATTTTCTAGTTTAAATTACAATGACTGAAATACCAGCCAATAGGAAACAGCTATGTGGGCAAGGCTGCTGCAGAAGCTTTTTATTGACAAAAAATTGTTAAACAGGCTTGAAATGGATGAAAAGGTGTGAAGTTCTGGCATTTATGGTACCTAAAGTATTGTATTGTCTGACTTTGGTTGAACGTTTGAGTATCTGCATCTGTAACAATGCTAATTGTGATGTCATACTAATTGTGATATCATACAGATCTGTAGCTCAGTGGAGACTGATCTGAAGAGGGAGAGGACATGCTGCCTTCATGTCCTGAATTGTTTTCCAATTTGTTTATTTTGTTGTTGTTGTTGTTGTTTTCTGTAAAGACTATAAATAAAACCACACTGTTAGTGGGTTACATGATGTAAAGGTCTGTTTGTCATTCACTGCCGCTTACATGAACATATAGAATTTTGGTAAAGGCTGCCTGCAATCTCACCACAATGGATCCTAATCCCATCCAGTCTTAGGATCTAAGCAGTGTTGGTTCTGGTCAGACCTCCAATGAGTACCAGCTGCTACAGGAAGTGGAACTGGTAGCTCTGCAGGGGATACTGTCCCCTTGGTTAAAAATAACCATACCATTGCCCCAGCATGGTGCTGGAGACACTTTTCCGTCAAAGGTACTATCTAATAGGGAAGTTAAGCTGAGGTCACATCTGCCTATTCTGGAGGTTTGTTTAGGTCAATGTTAAAGATCCTACAGTATGTACTCCATGAAAACAGTAGTGGAATGTCTATAGTGTCCAAGCCAAATTTCCTAATTCACTAATAGAGATGGGTGAAGTTGGCTAAATATGCTCATGAATTAAGCTGCAAATTTGGAGCAATTCACGAAGGGTGGATCAATCCGGGAAGTGTGTAATTCTGTCTGCAAAGTGCAGAATTCCACCATTTGCAGGTAAAATTGAGGCTGAATTATGCCGTTCAAATGGAAAACCTTCAGTTGAAGTTGAAGTTGCTGAGAGTAGGGAAAGCTTTGCAAAACTCCACGAATGCAAATTCTGGCCACTTCATGGCAACTTCACTGGTGAATTGAAACTTTGACACAGCTAACCTGGAATCCCCCTCCCTTAGGACAAGGCTGAAAACAGGAAGTATATTCCAGACCCCTGTACCAGTCAGTCAAAAATGAATTAAATAAAAAATAAAATTTGTTTGAATAAATGTTGAAATTGTCCTGTTTCCTATTGTGCCTTTTGTTAATAGACTGTTACTGTTGGAGAGACAACATTTTAACAGCCATTGGACAGCATGCAAAGCATTGCAACAGGCAATGATTTGTATATGGCGATTCCTAGGGATACCGAAACCTGGTAGACATAACTCAGGTAGCATCAGGTAGTTGTTTCATCACAGGAAGGAAGGCAAGGTAGGGCCCTCAGCTAGGTGGGGATTCCCAGTCTGAGGGGTGGAGCAAGGAGCATAAGAAGCCCTGAGCAGGTCCAGTTCCCCATCTTGCTCTCTCCCTTTGGACAGAATTCCCACCCATTAACCCTCGTAAAAGTTGGGTCTCAGGTCAGCCAGATTAATGTAGGGAACCCTGCTGCCAGGCTATGAGGGATTCCCTTAGGCGTTAGGGAGAAATTTCCCCATGTTTTTCCCACATGGTTTTCCTAAGTTCTTTGTCTTCTCTGAAGGGTGCAATAGACTTTAGAAATGAAGTTACCATCACAGTCATTGTAAATGTAATGTAGCAAGGGAGTCTCACAAGAAGTCATACAAGTGAGAAACAAGATGAATCTGCCTGTGTTCTGGACAGGTTCTCCACCAGGTCAGCATAAGGTGAGGCCCAGATTACCAGGGCCCAATTATTGGGCAGGCCAAGGGTGAACCTCATTGGTCTTGTTCTGAGGGTGAATTGCCATCTGACAGAGGGTGGGCATATGTCACCCTGCCAGAGGGCCCCCTCACCTTGGAAACTGGCATCCCTCCAAAGACCATATATTGGTACCTGGATCCACCTGGAGGGTCTCTTCATGGATAAGGGAGTGACCAGTACTTGTTGTTGACCATCAGGAACCTTGGTGAGACTCCAGAACTGTCCACATCACATGCATGTTATGTAATTGTACAGTTTTCAATAAACACATGGCTAAAATAGTCATTTTATGGCTAGTGCACCTACCCGGTTAACAAAAACTAAATAAATAAATAAATATAACCATTTCCTCATAGACAGTAGTGGATGGTCATTTTTTTAAGGGAGGGATGATGGGGTCTACATGACAATTTCTGTTAATTTACAAACTCATTAAATCTTTTTTTCTGCTGTATCTATAAAAGAAAAAAAAATCCTATGTTTTTTAGGAAAATAGCAGACAGCTGTTATTCATATAACAATATTATGTGTATTCCAAAGCCCTCTACAGCTCAAATCAAATCTTTGTAATTTGGTAGCTACTATCACGCAGACTTGGGAAACCATCTGAAAACTTCAAATTTGTAATCAGTGCAGGTGAAACTACCAAAGATTGAAGTATTCACTGTTTTACCCTGAACCAACGCTGAATATTGTTTAGCTATAAATGATTTGGGTCCCTATATTCAAAAACTTAATGCAGTACTAAAAGGAATAGAGTCATGCTAAGTGGACATAGCACATCTGATAGTGGCTGGAGCCATCTTGAAAGAGCATCATAGCATGGCACTAAGTGAATTGTGCAATACCCTGACTTAGATGAAATCCATAGGTTTGCTGCTTGCTGTGCCGGTGGTGAGGTAAAGCAGGGGGCAACCTCCATCACATCTTATGGGCCTATCTGAGAACCCATGCCTTTTGGTCTGAGGTATGGAATATGTATTCCCTGATTTGGGGCACTCTTCTGCCCCATCCCCTAGCCTCTTACTATTTGGCACCCCCCCGGAGTCATCCTGCTAGGGCCTCAAACTCCAGTGGCTGATGGTGGCAGGAGTTCAGGCTAAGCACCTTCTTTTGGAGGCAGTATAATGCAGTGGTTTAGGACTCTGAGCTGCAAACCTGGAGACCTGAGTTTGAATCCCACAGCCTCCACTTGCATACTGTGTGACCCTGAACAAGTCACTTAACTTCCTTGTGCTCCCAGGTCGTAACTGGAAACAAGATTTAGCTTATTAATCCTTTTCTGGTTAAACAATTTCCTTTTCCCTTCCTTGTTTTTAATGTACATTTCATAAGTCCACAATCACAGAATGGCAGGGAGCACTGAATCAACTGACTTTTCACCAGACTTTCCCATAAAGCCTAAAAACTCAACTACACTACTTCTAGATGTTCTTGAACAGTTAGGGCCAAGCAAATTCCCTATCCATTTTATCAAGAAAATTAGAGTCATTAGAGTAAAAGCAAAGTCTGGCCAGACCCGATATGGCTGCAGCTGAGGAATTTGGGATAAAAATATTGAAAATTACCAAAGTAATGACCCTGCATTTACAAAATGTAATGTAGGCTCATAACCTTGTTTTTTAAATATTTTTAAACCACATTTTCAACATAGCCTTGTTATGAACCTGCCTTATGAAGAAGGGTGGAGAAAAAAGTTCAACTCCTAGCCTAAAGGTGATTTCACGCTGGTACTGCAAAACCAATTTTCAAGATGCAAAAACACATTTTGGGCAAGAGTTGATAAATGACAGCTGTCACATTCATGAGGTGCTGTAAAGAAATGGCTATGATGAAAATTTGGGGTAAAAATATTGGATATTACAGAGAAGCATCTGCTCCATGGGCTGACTTCTGGCTAAAATATATAAATTTTTCCCTTTCGGCCAGCTTGCAGAAGTTTGAAACAAAGCTGAAATATAAATGAAATTACACTTATGGAAGTTAACCAAAAGCAAATGTGGAGGGAACAGGACAGCAGCATGGTATGTACTGTTAAAAATGTGCAGTTTACATAGTCCCTGAGTCAACTCTACAATTTATACTACAACTCTTCTAATGAAAATTTACATTTTTCTATGTCTTCAAGGACTATTGTTTTGCAGTGTTGACTTCATGAAAACAGGTTGGAAGAGAAAAAAAACACAAGCTACTCACTGGGGTCTACGACTCAACAAGTCAGTGAAGGTTGAACTGGAGATTCAAGCTTTCCTTGATGCCACTGTGCAGGGAGCAGAGTAACTTGGGGGACCCTTCAATTATCTGTCAGGGTCGAAAGCCATGACTACTGGTCTTTAGACCAGAAAACCCCTATGTGTATACAGTAGCTTTAGAAGTTTGCTTTGTTGCACTGAATGTGACTTTCTGATCCACTCAACAGCATTGAAGCTGATGAACAAAACAGTTTTTCATTTTCTTAATAATAATATTAATAATTATAGCTTTCTTTGTATGACACTCTGCTGATAGAATACGTCATGACACAAAATTATACTATCATGCATAGAAAGAATAAAAGCAATTTAAAAATACAGAACATCTTCCTACATTATAAATAATTGCCAATATTAAAACAGTGCTGTTCTTAGGAGTATATGCTGTCCTTCCACATGATTTGAGATTTCATCTGGATAGGTAATAAAATATGCAAATCGTTTACTAGTACAACATAAATTGACCCCTATGCCTATATAATCAAGACATGATGGTAGTCTTTCATTCTCAGTGCAAGAGGAGGACATTTCTTTTCATTAGGTGAAACACAGAAATAAGGGAGGGGCAAGCCTTATCTGGAACCTGTAATCACACTTTGTGTCTGTGCTAATTACATGCAGATTACACCCATTTGCATTCTGAACCACTCCAAGTAAAGTTTTTTTAATAGGAATTTTTTTGGGTTAAATGTTACAATGGACAGGGTTCTAGTGGGATTCTTTTTTAATTATTTTTTATTATTAACTTTCCCCAATTTAAACATGGAAAAGTCCCCCCCCCAAAAAAAAAACATGTACTGTACATTAACAATTTAAGATTCATATCATAAACATTGTTAGTTACCTAACACAACCAAGACCAGGATTAATATCCCCATAGGTTAGGCGAAGCCTATGTTGAATCAAAATACCTAGAACACAAAATGTGGGGTCAGATTTTCATGATAAATCACTTTGGTGATTTCAGCTAATTGGCACACGGAGCCAATATACCCCTTTTCTGTGTACTGTGTTCTTTCATGCAGGAACATTAGTATTGGCCTGTTCTACTTCAGAGTTGGTAGAAGGATTGCTTTATTTAACTGTTGAAATGAAACAAAAAGACTTGAAATAGTATAAATCACTCTAGTTAACATGAGTGATTTATACTATTAATAGGGCCTGTGCTGGGTGTCTTCTTTGGTATAAGAGATTCCTCTTATGAGTTGTAGGCAGACAGAACCGCTTAGCTTTGCTCTGTGGTCCTCTTGCCTAAACCTCAAACTCAGAGTCTCTTAGGCCATAAGGGACAGTCAGCAGAGGCTCTATTAACTTATAAAACAGGGGACAGGGAATGCAAGTGCATGTTTTTCTGGTTTCTGCATCCATCTGCTTGTGTCCAACCCACCTAGCAGCCATTTAAAAAAAAAAATCTGGTTATTTGCAATGAAACAGCACAATTTATAATACTCTTTATCCATAGATGACCTGTCAGAAATACTGCTAATACAGACCAGTTATTATCACAAAACTATTATTCCCGTGTGGCAACAGTACTATTTGATATCTAATGTGCTTAATCAGATATGTGATACAGTATATGCAGTTTATAAATACAGCGACTATCTCGTGGTTGTTCAGTTGTTACAAGTTGTATAACAAAATAATTAACCAACAAAAAGAAATTGAAAAAAAAAAAATCTTTATCCAGAAAACAATTTTTTATGTAAATTTGACCATTTTGGACTCAACTGTGTCTGCACGTTGGACAGAGATAGACCAACTAATTAATGGCCCCGAGTATAGATGAATGTCTGCCTTTAAACATAGTGGCAGGCAGGTCCCAGGCATATCCAACTGAGCCCCTTCCCCAGTATCTCCTTCTAAATTTAAATGAAAAAGAAAATATATCATTGGTATTTGCTATAGGTTGCTGGTAAGTCCCTATCTAGATATATTTCCCTAACATAATGGATTTTAATCCCTACTCTATGTAGCACAAAAATATATGAAATAAGGTCTTTATTTTTTAAACTGCTTCTGCCTGCCCCGGTATGATTATGTGCCTCTTTTTGTTAAAGAATTTTTTTTATACACTGTAAACTAAAGAATGTAGCAACAGTTAAAGGACACAGCAGCTATTAGCTTTATAAGCTCTAATTGAGCAGTTATTTATGTCTATGTAGACGCAGCACGGCCCTTCCGCATGATTTGGAACTAAATGCAGTGTTACTTAATTAATGTCTGTGTGTAACACATAAGACTATTACACCTATTAGAGCTCTTGGACAATTAAAATTCCAAAGCTTCTTAGTGCAAATAGTCATCCGAGACTGGAGTGCTAAAGCCAGAGTCTGTTCTGAAAAACTGCTTTTAAAAAACACTGCATACTGTATTGTAAAATGGTAACTTTATATACAGCAAATACAATATCCTGACAAGTTTCATGTTAACAGCCTAATTTCCTACTATCAGTGTAATGACAGTCTCTTAAAATATGCATTTCTTTATACATAAAGAATCTTGTAAATAAGAAGAAAAAATAAGTTGAACAATCTAGGCAAGAAAATGACATCAGATTATTTTGCTTTTATTGTGATGCTTCTGTATTCAACAAATGAGCAAAGATCAAAGCTAAGGTTTGGATTATATATATATATATATATATATATATATATATATATATATATATATATATATAAATTAGAAAAGGCACACAGGGTTTTCTCAACTCATTTCCAGTTTAACTGGGATTTGTCAACTCATTTCCAGTTTCTGCAACACCAAAAAAAAAAAGCAGCACAGTTGGCACTGGTAGCACTGAAATCTCATAACATTCCAAAAAAAAATGTTTATTTGAGGATATTCCATTGTTGATCACCATAAGACATTTGCATGAAAACAGACTCTTTGACCTTAAGACTTCATCTGTTCCTGCTGCTTTTTCTGCCCTGGAATCATAATCCTCTGCTTGTGACATGATAATAATTTCCATGGCAACAGGTTGCCCTGATGTCAGTTGAGAATGTTTAATAGAAACAAGAACATTTCATTAAACATTAATGTGTGAATTATTTACATTGCTTCAGCTCTTGTTTTAAGTGCAGGTAAAAAACTGCACACACAGTATAAATATGTTCTTTATACTTTGGAATGCAGGTAAGGCCAACTGAGCACAAGGCCCATTTAAAAGAGTGAACACAGAGCACCGAGGAGGTTAAGTAACTTTCTAATGGTCACACAGTATGCAACTGACAGATCAGTTTCACTGGGGGAAAGAAAGCTGGTTTAGTCCATAAATGGGATCCCCTCTCCCCCCCATGCCGACGATCATGGAGGAGCCACAGAGTGTAAACCAGAAGAGCCGCAGAATGTAAACCAGCAGAGAATCCTGCATCAGAGCTAAAAAGTGCTTTGAACAGCCACCAGCAGCAAAGGATCCAGCAGCGGAGCTAAAAAGCATTCCTAAGGACAAAAGGGACCAGCAGCCAATCCGCGGATGAGGCGCAAAGGCGCCATCATTTGAATCAGATTGCAAGCCTACCCTAGACTTATAAAAGCACCTGTTGGTGCATCCCCAAACTGAGCGACCAGTTTCACCAGGGGGAAATGAGGCTGGCTTAGTCCATGAATGGGACCTCCTCTTCCCCCCGTGCCAACGATCATGAAGGAGCCACAGAGTCTAAACCAGTAGAGCCACAGAGTATAAACCAGCAGAGGATCCTGCATCAGGGTTAAAAAGTGCTCTGAACAGCTGCCAGCAGCAGAGGCTCCCACAACAAAATTAAAAAGTGCTCCGAAGGACAAAAGGGCCCAGTAGCCAAGCCAGGGCCAAGGTGCAAAGGCGCCAACTTTTCAATCAGATTGCAAGCCTACCCTAGACTTATAAAAGCACCCATTTGTGCATCCCCAAACAGACTGACCAGTTTCACCATGGGGAAAGGAGGCTAGCTTAGTCTCTGAACGGGATCCCCCCCTTTCTCCCATGTCGACGATCACAGAGGAGCCATAGAGTGTAAACCAGAAAAAGTATCACACTCTCCCACCCCTAATGTGTTCATTATTAAATGCCCCAGAAATCAAAACCATTGGACAGCCAAGAGGGGGTGGAGCATCGTACGACAATCGACGGTAGAAGGCAAAGAACACTGGACAATTTGTAAACTTTTAAGTATCTCATTTATTTCTGATGTTGGCAGGAAGTACAAAAAGTGCATATTGGAGGTAGAGAGGTAGAAAGTACTGTGTCTGGAGCAAGTAAGGAAAACGTTATTTGTATAAGTAATAGAACCAGCAGACAGGAAACAGCATCAGGGAGACTCATTTCTTGTACTGTTAATGTGGGAAGTATTCTGTCAGGGGTAATGTACGGAACTGTTTCACTTACAAAAACCTTTAACAAATAGATGGGAAACAACAACTACAGAAAATACTCTACCATACAGTATCTGAATTTGATACTGCTGACCAGGGATAAACAGAGCTTATGGATATTACTGCAGGAAACTAGAACGTGTAATAATCTGAAGGTAAATGTACTGGTCAGAAATACTGCAGTTCTAAGGATTACAGTGTACTAGTTTGAAATATAAGGCACAAGGTATTAGAGTGACATGCAAAACAAACATTTGTCAATGCCGAATGTTTGCTTGCTGACATTAGCATTGGAAGTGCAGAAGTTAGGCAGATGCAGAATAGGAATGGCAGTGAAGTATTGAACTAATGCCAGCCCCACCTCCACCCTGCAGAGATGGGCAGGCATTGGGGTGTGCCTTTCGGTCACCACCCATAATACTCACATCATTTCACCTCACCCTATCCTGCAGACACCAAGTGTCGAGGTGTGCCTTGGGGTGTTCAGGCTTTACACTCACCACATTCCATAAGGAAATATGCTGAAATGGGTGCAGTATAGGAGAATGGGGTGAACCTTGGGGCTGAAGAGTCCAAGGCACACTTCGATGCCTGTCACTGGCTGCAGGGTGGGGGTGGAGGTGGAATGGCGTGAGCATTACTGTCGACAATCCCAAGTCACACTTCTGACACCTGTCAGACCCTACAGTGTAGGGCATTATGATCAGAAACCCTAATGCCCAGGGTGTTTCTTGGTATTTTCACTCCAAGTTTTCAATGTGGGCTTTTTTGTGACCCCACCGCATGAACAGTGACACTATTAGTTCGTTAGCAGAAAGGTGATTTTGCACAGCAACTGTGCCATTTGGCACCACAAGTGCAAAAACACATTTCAGGCAGAATGTGAACTATGACAGCTGTACTATTCATGAGGAGGTGTAAAAAAATGGTAATGCTGAAAATCTGGAGTGAAAATATAAAAAAATTGGTGAACTCACGGGCATGCGTAGAAACTGCACACCGTACACCTATAATGCAGTTATTTTCAGGATTTTTTATGCCACATTTTAAACACAGGCATTTTGGGACCTCTGCTCATGAACAGTGGCACTGTGATTTTCTTACATAGATATGTAGACAGTGTCAGCAAATAAGGGCCTATGGCCCACCCAGTCTGCCCATTTGAGTTTGTAAGTTTACTTTATGTTTTCCTAGAGGTCTGTTGCCCCTTAACCCTGACCTCCTGAGTTCCTTTATGTTTATCCCATGCATTCTTAAATCCCATGATTATTTCAGCCCCCACCACTTTCTCTGGCAGGGTGTTCCACTTGTCCACCACCCATTCTGTGAAGAAATTCTTCCTCACGTTTCCTCTGAATCGTCCTCCCTCCAACTTCATCCCATGCCCTCTAGTCCTGTAACATCTTTTTTGCTTAACAATAGTGTATTACTGCACCCTGTTCCTCCCTGTAAGATACTTGTATGTCTCTATCATATCCCCTCTCTCCCTCCTCTCCTTCAGGGAGTACTTTCCTTCAACCTGTCCTCATAGGACTTGTGATGCAATCCATGTACCATCTTTGTTGCCCTCCTCTGAACCTTCTCTATCCTGTCTATGTCCTTATGTAAGTAAGGTCTCCAGAACTGTACACTGTACTCCAGGTGGGGCCTCACTAATGTCTTGTATAATGGAATTATGACCTCCCTTTTCCTGCTGGTGATTCCCCTGCCTATGCATCCCAGGATCCTATTTGCTTTACCTGCTGCCTTGTCACACTGTTTCCCTACCTTGAGGTCATCAGAGACGATAACCCCAAGATCCCTTTCCTGCTTGGTGCATGCTATATCCTCACCCCCCAACTGATACATTGTGCCAGGGTTTTTGTGCCCCATGTTCATTATCTTGCACTTCTTTGCATTGAATTTCAGCTGCCAAACCCCTGACTATTCTTCAAGTTTCTGCAGGTCTCTTCTCATTCTGTCTACACCCTCTGGTGTGTCTACTCTGTTACAGAGCTTTGTGTAATCAGCAAACAGGGAAATTCTGCCTTCTAGGTCCTGCACAATGTCACTGATGAAGATGTTGAATAGAACCGGTCCCAGCACTGATCCCTGTGGTACCCCACTGGTCACTCTTCCCTCTGTGGAGTGACAGCCATTTACCACCACCCTCTGTGTCCTGTCACCCAGCCAGTTACCTACCCACAGCACTACTGTCCTGCCCACACCCGTATTCCCCAGTTTGTGTAATAGTCTTCTATGTGGCACAGAGTCAAAGGCCTTGCTGAAGTCCAGATAGGCCATGTCCACTGCCTTCCCCTGATCCACCTTCCTAGTCACCCAGTCAAAAAATTCAATTAGGTTAGTCTGACGTGACCTCCCCCTGGTGAAACCATGCTGCCTTAGGTCCTGTAGTCCATCTGTCCTGAACATTGATTTCGCACAGCAATCATGCCCATTGTATGCCACAAGTGCAAAAACATATTTTGGCAGGATATGAAAAATGACAGCTGCACTGTTCATAAGGCAGTGGGAAAAAATGACAAAGCTGAAAATCTGGAGTAAAAATATAAAAAATTGGCAAAGTTATAAGCGTGCGTGGAAACTGCTCAATGCACACTGGTAACGCAGTCATTTTTCAGAATTTGTTCACCAAATTTGCAACATGGGTTTTTTGGGACCTCTCCATACAAACACTATCACTGTGATTTTCTTAATCTGTCCCGAACATTGATTTTGCACGGCAACCGCTCCATTGTGCGCCATATGTGCAAAAAAACATTTTGGGCAGGATGTGAAAAATGACAGCTGTACTGTTCATAAGGAGGTGTGGAAAAATGGCAACGTTGAAAATCTGGAGTGAAAATATTAAACATTCTTATCACGTGATGAGCTGAATCTGTTCAGACGTCTCCTGTGCTGCTCCGAGGCCCTATAACTAATAAAAGGCATTAAAATCTCCGGGACCAGCTCAGTTTGAATTGAAATACATTTAACTGGTCTGAGAGGTGCTGTGGGCTTGATTTTTGAGGATCGCGTGGAAAGACTGTGAGAGAAGGAAGCGAGGCGATCCAGCAGATAGCAAGTGTTTGGCTTTAACACTAGGCCGAGTCACAGCACCGAGATGGAAGCTGAAGTTGTTGAGCCTCTGGCGGCGAGAATCCCAGCTACCAAAAGACCAAAGCCCCACTCCCCTACTCCAAATGATCAGGAGGATGAGCCAGGAAAGGAGGGGGGGTTCGTGTTCGACCACTGCGGATATCCAAGAAATTAAAGTAATGCTGCAGGGACTTGTGACAGATTTTGCAGCAATAAAACCAGCATTACACTCACTCGTGCAAAGAATGGGGGATGCAGAGGCTCGGATTTCTTCACAGGAAAGGAAGGCATCTGTGATGGAGCAAGAGTTGGTGACGGTCAGAAAGCAGGTTAAGAGGCTTGAAGAAAGAACAGAGGATCAAGAATCAAGAAGCAGGCAGAATAATCTGATAATAGCAAGGCTACCGGAGAGGGCTGAAGGGCCAGATTGTGTTGTATTTATGCAGGACTTGTTGCTTAAACTGCTGGACCCTACTCCATTTGGCGAAGCATACAACTTAGAGAGAGCCCATAGGGCATTAAGGGAGATACCACCCCCTGGAGCGAGACCCCCCGGGTGACAATCATGCATTTTCTTAACTATAAGGAGAAATCACATGTACTGTTTGCTGCTAGACAAAAGAAGATGTTGCAGTGAATGGTGCTTCACTCTGGCTATTTCAGGACCAAATGCCCACGGTCAGAGAGAAACAGAAAGAATATTCAGAAATTAAGAAGAAGTTGTATTTGGCAGGAATTAAGTTTCGCCTGCAATACCCAGCAACCCTGGTTGTACGGCTGCAATCAGGGGAGAAGAGGTTCCTAACTGCAAAAGATGCTCTAGAAGGGTTACGGTTGGAGCTCCCTGAACTATTCAAGTCGTTAACCTGAATGGGTCCTGAAGAGAAGGGGGTTGTGCTAACCTAAAAGACTGGGACTGGGGAAGCCGAAAGGAGCTAAAATTTATAATGTTTCTCTTGTTATTCTGGTTATTGGATTAATGTTATAAATGTTGGATTCAAGGGGTCTATCGAGGTTGGGGGGATGTAGAGGATCTATTTCGGGATGGTCGAAGTAGGTGGTTTGACTCCGTGTTATTAGGGCTGAATAGAGTGGATGTTTAATAGCTGCTTAGAGGGATGGGGTAGGGTGCCAGAAGGTTGGAGGTGGAAGAGCTCGAGGGAAATAAGTATAGGCGGGTATTCGAAAGGGACCCGCCCCGTGGAGGTTAGGACAGGAATGCTAATGGAAAGGGAGTGATGGTTGCTATTACAGATACTTGGGGGGGAAGAGGCATTGCTTCTAAGGGAAGACAGATGAGTGAATACCACAAGGTGGCGAGCAGTAAGGTGGGGGAAATGCATTGGTGCTGGGTAGAGGGGGGTTGGAGAGCCCATGAAGGAAATGTGGTATATGGTGGTTGCCATTTTTGAAGCGGGGAAACCAGCAGAAAAGAGCGTAGGAGCTACTATGCCTGCGCCATTTTTTAAATGAATGCTGTTTCTCAGAGACGGGGGTGCCCCATGAGAGCTGCAATAAGATATCGGCAGAATATATCTCACTATATATGGGGCAAATAGTTAATATTATCGCCTCTAGAGGGTATCATCTCCGAGGTGTGCGAATACTGCTTCCTTATGTAAAGTAAAGTAGACGGTACTTTGCTGCAAAGTTATTGGGGCAGAACCATTTGGAAAGTATGCTGAGGGAGACCTGGGCCTAGGAGTCCTTTGGTGGCCCCTAGAATGCAGGAGGGACTACCTATGAGGAGTGGGAGATAGGGAAGGGAGAGTCGCCTAAGTTCGTTAGGTTATTAAGAGGTGGGAGTTTGGAGGACGTTGATCTAACTTAACTATGTAGAAACTAGGGGCAGTCCCTAACCATTGTGGGCAATGTGTACTGTACAGGAGGGGCAACATAGGAAAATAGGAAACAAAGATATAGGGGAAAGGAAGGCTCCTAAGCATTAGTTGTTCCATGGGCTTTGGGCTAGGTCTTGGAGTTACTAAGATAAGGGTGAGGGCGGGGAGGGGTAGCACAGGAACGGGTTCATCCATGATTCGATATTCGGCAGGTGGACCATCTATGGATTGGGGACTGGTGGGGCGGAGGGGGTTACTGAGGGCTGGAGAGAGAGAGAGAGAATAGAGCAAGGTGGATACAGACCTGGAGGCGGACGAAGAGGGGGAGCTAATTAAAATAATTCTGATGTTTATCAATGTCAAGTGTTAAAATAATTTCTTGGAATGTTAAGGGGCTTAGGGGTAGACGTAAGAGAATGCTGATTTTGAGGCATATTGAGCAAATGGGGGCTCATATTGCTGCTTTTGCAGGAGACACACTTGTTGACGAAGGAACTGAGTGATCTTAAGAGACGATGGGTGGGACAAGTATACGGGGTAGGTAGGGAAAGAGCCTCAGGAGGGATGATGATATTAATAAAGAAATCATGCCCATATGAGGTGGTGCAAGTGATTACAAGGGAGGATAATAGAGGGATATATATCTCGGGCACACTGTTGGGTAAGGCAATTTTGGTTGCCTCTATATATGGGCCAACGCCCTCAGATCCTGGGTTCTTTGCCTCAGTAGAAAGGGATATAGCTGTTCTCTCATCACACTCTCTGATTCTGGCGGGTGACTGGAATACCTGCCTTAGTAACCAGGAGGGAGGATAGAATCCCACCGTCTAAGGGGCCTTTGACCAAAGCTCAGATTGCCCTGACAAGGTTACTGGAGGCGACGGCTTTGGTAGATCCGATCAGGATGTATTCGAAAGGGGGAAGGAGTATGACATTTTATTCGGCAGCCCATAAGAGCCATTCCCGAATTGATTTTTTCCTGGTAAATAGGGAGGCAATCGGGGAGATTAGGGAGGTGACAATGGGGGGGTAGAACCTTTTCAGATCACTCTCCCATCCAATTGTCGTGGGAACCTAGACCCATCCTTCCTAGGCCATACAGGTGGAAGCTGAATGATTCCCTATTGGCAGAGCCTTCAGTGCAGGATAGGTTGGAGGATGCACTACAGGAGATCATACGGCAGCAAATACCCACACTGCAAAATAGGAAGTTGGTATGGCCCACCTGCAAGGTGTTATATGCGGGGGTTGCCCAGGGTATTACAGCACAAAGAAGCAGAGAGAGAAGAGTGAAAGAGGAGTTTATTTTGGGGGCAATTGACTCGCTGACACCACTGGAAGGGTCCTCTGGGGAGACTGATGCTGAACTTAGTTTTAAATTTGGTTTATTCATTGTTTTATGTATTGTACTTAAAAATTTGAGGGAGGAATTGGCGGATATTGTTAATGGTAAAATAGAATTTTGGTTAGAAAAGATTAATGCTAGATACCTAATGCAAGGAGATGTCCCGGGGCGGTTACTGGTGGCTAGAGTTAGGGAATGGGAAGCAGGTAGAACGATTACTTCTATTCAGTATGGTGGAAAACTCTTAACCGATTCTCAAGAGATGACAGATGCTTTTGTGTCATATTTTCAAGAAATTTACCAGGCTAGAGATCTGGCTGGGGAGAAAGAAATTGAGAGTTTTTTAGAGGGGATCCCCTTACCAGCTCTGGATCCAATACAGGCCAGGGAGTTAGCGGCTCCAATAAGGGCATCGGAGATTATTGGGGTGGTGCAATCGCTACCCGCTGGTAAAACCCCGGGGGCCGGATGGTCTTACAGCTAAATTTTATCAGGTACATATACAAACTATACTTCCTATGCTCCAGGAATTATTTAGTACTATAATGCAGGAAGGGGTGCCTCATTCTCCACTGTATCAGGCATATATCACACTAATTCCTAAACCAGATAAGCGCAGGGATATGCCCGGAAATTATAGACCCATAGCCCTAATGAATCAAGACATTAAGATTCTTACAAGAATCATAGCAAATAGAATTTTGTGTATCGCTTCTAGTCTAATTAGTCAGGAACAAGAGGGATTTATGCCGGGGAGGGGTGCACATGATGCTCTTAGGAAGTTACATCATATATTAAGCTATGCGCCCGATTCTCAGTTACCCTTAGCCTTGATAGCTTTAGATGCGGAAAAGGCTTTTGACAGGGTCTCCCATTCTTTTTTTTCTTTTTGCTACAATGGAGAAGATGGGATTCCCGGAGGGTCTTCTTAGGGGTATTAAGAATTTATATGCTGCACCAACGGCCAGGGTATTCAATGGCTATGTTTCACGCAAAATTCAGTTGAGAATGGGACCCGTCAAGGATGCCCTCTCTCACCGATATTATTTAATATCTATCTGGAGCCCCTTCTGAGAGCTATTAATTGGGATGTACTTATCAAGGGGATTAAAATGGGGGGAGGGAGCTGAAACTTTCAGTTTTTGCAGATGAAATACTGCTGCACTTGCAGGATCAAGCATCTAGCTTTAAGAGAGTAACAGAAGTAATAGGGCGATTCTCCAAGGTCTCTAACTACAGACTAAACTTGAATAAGACTCAAATTCTCCCTCTGACACCACACGTTTGCAGGGCAGACTTTGCACCATTGTGAATACAATGGAGGGCAGATAAAATTAAGTATTTAGATATCTGGATCACTGCGACTATGGGGGGGAACAAATATTGGGGGAATTATATCAGCAATTAAAGGGGATATAGTAAGATGGAATAAACTACCTTTAAACTTTATGGCTCGATTGGGTCTTATAAAGATGAATTTACTACCCCGATTGTTATACCTGGTGTATTTAGCTCCATATAGCATCCCCCAAAAATGGTTTAGTATAATTAGGAAATTAATTTCAGAATTTCTATGGAATGCTAAGCCCTCCCAGGTTAAAGCATAATATTTTGCGCTTACCGCATAAAATGGGAGGGATCAAACTACCTGACCTTCACATATATTATGTGGCTGGCCAGCTGGGCCTGATGAGTCGGTGGGTTAAAGAGTTCGATGGGGAGAGTTATACTCCAACTTGGCTCCAAATGGAGAAACAAATGCTAAGAGACTCTGGCCTTACTCCGGAAGCAATGCTGTATGCCAATGTTGGAAAACTTTCAAAAAAGGGTATGGGAACCCAATTGCGAAAATGGCAGACGCTTGGTGGTCATTTCTTACTCCTGTACAGAGAAAGGGCCAAATGAGGGCTGGAGACCAGCCTGTGTTGGGTAACCCTAAACTAGTAATTAGGAATCGGGTAATTAGCTCACGGTGGGCTAATCAGATGCTGTGTCTGAAATTAAGGGAAATTATTCAGGGTAACAGAGTGGTCCTGCTGACACGATGTGATGGAATGTCCTTTTTTCAAAGGTTACAAATTAAGCGTATGATAGAGGGTGTGATGAAGAAGCTGGGGGGTGTCACGGACAATTTTTTTTCCTGGGGTAAGCTTAAGGAGGTTGATCAGAGAGCTAACTCCTTATCACAAATATACAAAGTACTCTTGGATTTTCTTAGCCCGAGCTCACCAAGGAGAGTTTCATATTGGGATAAAGTGATGGCCCCTCAGAATTTAGCTTGGGATAATATTTGGGAAAGCAGCAAGTTTAATATTATACCCAAATATAAGAGTATGCAATTTTTTGTTGTCTCTAATTCGTATTTTACTCCTGTGAAACTATGTGATAGAAACCTTAGACAGACAGACCAGTGTTTTACATGCGAGAGGGGAGCAGGTGACCTCTTACATGTGATGTGGGGATGTAGTAAAATATCGCCTCTCTGTGGTGAAATTAAAAGACATATGGACCCAGTGCTGGACTATTCAGAATTTATAACACCAAAGATATGTGTCTTGGGCGACTTTTCCCAAATCTCAGGTGTTATGCCTAGATACCACCTTTCCTTGATGACGGCGGTAGTCAAAGCTTTCTTATTAAAACATTGTAAAGATGGTCATGTATGTGCTTATGATCAGTGGGTAAGAGACTTAATGGGGACTTTGGTTAAAATAAAGAGATATCTATACCTGGGGGAGAAAAGGGTTATATGTTAAAAGATGGGCAGCGTTAGATGCGATTTATTCGCTGCAGGTCACAAATGTTCAAATACAGGCCTGTCTGTCGGATGGTGACTAACGGATGGTAGTTATCTTGGAGTGCGAAATTGCTATTTCTGGTCCTATTCTGAGTTACACGGGGATGATTATGATCTATATTCAAGGGGAGTTCTATGATGGTAAGGGTCTGCTGGATTAAAAGGGGGGATGGGGGACTCTCTCTCTTTCCAGGGGACACAGCAGGATGCCACCCTTTGATGGGAAGGCTTCAGGTTGTAAATGGTGCATTGATGCTGACGGTGAGGTTACAGCTGTAATGGGATTTAGGATACCTATGAGTAGAGTAAATTTATATACGGACCCATTACGTTAGGGTATAGAAGATATGGGAGATTCTGACTGTTCCTGGGGTGGTTTTACCTGCTGTGTATGTATAAAGATGGGTTGTACATAGTTTGCATGGTCAGTTTGGGACTGTGTACCCTGGTTTCGCCAGGTATGTGTATGTCTGTCTATCTTTTCCTTGAAAATTGAATAAAGTTGGTTAAAAAAAAAAGAAAATATTAAACATTCTTGAAGTTATGAGCATGCATGGGAACTGCACAATGCACACTTGTAACACAGTCATTTTTTGGAAATTTTTTCACCAAATTTGCAACATAGGCTTTTTGGGAGCCCACCTCATGAATAGTGACACTGTCGTTTCATTAATCAGTCCCTGAAGGTGATTCCACACAGTGACCACAAAATCACCTTTTGAGACCGAATAACTATATGACAGTGAGTGAGTTCATGATGTGGGGTCCCAAGAACCCCATGTTCAACATTTGGGGCCAAAAGTTGCAAAAATGGCCGAGATATCCACCTAAGTTGACCCCCCTCATTTATGGCATTATACAGCTTACTGGCATTTCTTCAGTTCACTGTCGGCTTTGAAGAGTGCAGACATCTTCCAGCTTCACTGAAGGGCGTTGCACCAGGCTCCGGAGGTAAGTGTGGGGTGAGGGGGGTGCAGGGAGGGGAGGTGAGCAAAGGGTGGGTGTGGGTTGGGGAAGGGGACCAGATGGAGAGGGACCATTTTCTGTGTTTCAGGTTATGAAAAATAAACAAATAAAAAACCACTGTGGACCATTTTCTTTTTTTACAGGTGTAAGAGTTTGGGGAGTCATGTTAGCCACACTGGGGTAGGCTCCCAATGTGGCACACAATGGGGGCAGGGCAGGGGCAAGAGAATGCCGATGCGATGGGGTGGTTAGTCTCAGTTGGCAACGGGCAAGGGTGGGAGCCTCTAGCTGCTTCAGCTGCAGCTTGTTAACTGGCTCACATATTCTTTACCTCTTTAGGCAGTTCTCTAACTTGTTGGATTTTGGAAGATTCCTCCCTTTCTTTGGACCGATCTGAGACTTGGCTGGTGTGGACAACTCAAGCATAGGGCTCTCATCCCTCCTTATCATTCTCAGCCTCTCAAACCTCTTTCATTAGCCAGCAATATTTGGGAGGGTTAGTGTTCCTGTCCTGAAATTTCAATTTCTGCATGAGCACACTGGAATATAAGGCAGATTTGAGGATATGCTCGAATCTGACTCGGTTCAGTTTGCTAGCTGGCACTCCCCCTTTTCTATGGGCCCCTCTGCAAGGCCCATTCAATTCAAGTGATGGAAGCAGACAATTTCTCATTTTTCCATTGCATAGCAGATTTGAATTGCCACATCAGGCCTTCCCCAGATTCTGTGCTGCCAAACACTCCTTCTAAGGCAGAGAGGTACTCAGCTGCGGTGGCTTCTGGGTTGGTGGATTAGAGAAATCGGATTGCTTCCAGTGCAGGGCCCCTTAAACTTTCTATAAGTCTCTTTCTCTTTTCTCCTTCTGAACATTGCCACTCTTGGACCAGTGGAATAGCATAGTCCATCCATGTTTCCATGTCGTCCTCCCACACTGGCACAGGGACTGTGCCAGAGAACAGTCTGAGCCTGCGACAGGAGTCCAGGTGTACAGACAGTATCACTATGGGGGAAGTCACAACCTGGGATGCTCTAAGAGTTGATGGGGAGGTTGGAAGAGACTGTAGGGGAGTGGTCTCCTCTGAAGTGTCCAACATCTTTACCAGTTCCTTGGCTGTTTGACCTTCAGTGGCCAACAGCCTTAACAGTTTGTCCTTAAACCCTTCCACCTTCAGGAATCCCCCAGGGGATGAGGGGTCACTATGCAAATGGATATTCCTCCATCCCTTCTGAGACCCTTCAGGCATGATAACAGGGGGTACTTTTCAGGATCTATGGTGAGGCTACACGAGAAGAGGGCCACCAAGGTTTGATCAAACAGATCTGAGTCCTGCCCCTGCACTTCAACCTTCCCCATTTAACTCTCCCCACAGTTTCTACAATTGTGTCTTTAGTGGTCCCTAGTGGGATATCAAGTAGCAATATGGCATGTCAGGGATCTACCCCCTCAGCCTCACTCCACCCCATCATGTGGTGCATGACCAGCTTGTGGGGGGCAATGTTAAAGGGGCACTGTCTGCTTTTCCCCTCAATTAGTGCTCAATTTCCATGTGATATTCTACAAGCACATAATTGTAAGTCTGTGACTGTACAATGCATCCAAATAAAAGCAAAAGTAAGCAACTTATCAATTTTCGTGATTTTAACATTATTTTCATTACTGGCGTCCTGACTTAAAACCTCCATGCCCCCGGAAGCTGTTCCATGCAGAGAACGTGCATCTACCGGGACCACGGTCCTGAACAGCACATTTTAACATTGGCATGCCAAAAAACATTAAATCCACAAGAAAAGGGTAATCTAAATTGTTTGATGTGTTTGCGATTAAAAACCGAGGACTCGTTCTAGCACAAAATACTTTCAAAAGCTGGTGCCCAAATCTCACGCATGTGCAGTAGTGGCTTGGAAAAAGATCCTGCGCATGTGCGAGAGAGTGCAACGACTGCGCATGTCTGCGCAGGATTTCGCTTGAAAGTATTTTGTGCTAGAACGAGTCCTCGTTTTTAATCGCAACACATCAAACAATTTAGATTACTCCTTCTCTTGTGGATTTAATGTTTTTGGCATGCCAATGTTAAATGTGTTGTTCGGGATCATGCTGGTGTAGATGCTGGTTCTCTGCATGGAACAGCTCAGGGCATGGAGGTTTTAAGTCGGGACGCCAGTAATGAAAATAATGTTAAAATCACTAAAATTGGTAAGTTGCTTACTTTTGCTTTGATTTGGATGCATTGTACAGTCACAGACTTACAATTATGTGCTTGTAGAATATCACATGGAAATTGAGCACAAATCGAGGGGAAAAGCAGACAGTGCCCCTTTAAACTTGGGTGTAGTAAGCGCCTCCATTTCAGTTCCTGCCTTAATTTTTCTCTGGGTTGTAGTTCCCACTTCTGACCACTAGAGTTTGAAAATCCCAGTGGTGCCTCTAAGATGTAACCCCTAGGTGGCACCATCCTATGGACTACTGCCCCTGCATGTGTGACTATGCATAGGTTGAGGGGCCTGAGCTCAGTGAATGGGTGCCTCTACCAGAAGGAATGGTTTTGGGGTAGTATAACTGCTGTTGGTATAGCCCTCTGGGATGCTATAACCTCCCACCAACCCTTCTAGTTGCCCAATTAGTTCAGCAACACATTCACATTTAACATATGACAGTAATGATATGCTCACACCCCCTTGCACTTACCACCAGGGCAGGACCTTCTGCAATTGCCTTGGAGACCCCATGTAAAATAAGACCAGTGATACCACAATACAATGTCAATACTGTATCCCCACCAGTAGGGTACACACTAGCCAGGTTAAATGAGAAAAAAACACAATCTGATTTATTCAGGGGGATGTGAACCAGGGTAGGGCGTGAATCTAGCAGTGATTGGCAAATCTGATTAAATTCAGGTAGATCAGCATGCACTGTAAGTCCCTCTGACCAAGTCCTGCAACCCTGGGTACCCAGTATGGAAAGCAGGCTAGCCTGAAGTGTTGCCTGGGGTAGGCCAGCATTACGGCTGTTGTTGGGGCCCTTAGGAAGGAAAAACACAGTTAACATGCACTCAACCCAAATACTGGATGGCTCAGTCCGTTGCCAGATAAACCCAGAAAAACAAAATCAGATTAACACACAAATGATTATAGCGTTGTTGCAGGGAGCTACCATGTTTTGTACTCATGCTACCCAGACCAGGATGCAGGACAGGCAAGATGAAGACCTTGAAGATGTTGTACTGGATTGACAGGGGAAGCAGGGCCTGCACGACTTATTGTGGTGGTCGCTACCTCTTCGGTGGTTTTGAGCAGGGGGCCAAATCCCCGAGCGGATCTTTCGCCTGAAATGTGTCTGAATTGGGAGCGACAGCCTAGGCTATGGTGGCAGGGCCCAGGCAGAGCAAGCAGTTCAGATGAAGTCTGTGAAAAGTGCTGGAACAGGCTCCAGCTGGCATGACAAAACTCAGTGTGTGGGGAACCAAATCACGACCCATACAACACATTCAGCACATCTATAAAACTGATAGCAACTTGCCACAGTTCAGATAAAGGCTGTTTGCAAATTATAGCTTCTTTTGCACAAACCCTTCGATCTGAGGCTCACTTTGATACCGGGTAGGACAGTCGCTTCTGGAGCAAGTCTTTGGTCCACTCTCAAGCAGCAGCAACACACTTTATCTCTTCAGACATGGGTCTCAATAGGAAATCAGATAAAGTCTGACTTTTACACTCCTAAGAGTTCTTCACACTGGAAGATGTGGGAGGCAGGCCAGCACAACCTTCCCGACGATTCTCCTGCGCTCCTACACAAGAGCAGCTGCTCGTTGACTCAAGCTGTTCACTCTCCAAGCTCCTACTCAAAACTGACACACTGCTGCAGGCAGCTCTGTGCTTTCCCAGTGATCCAAGTAGCAACTGCCGAATGGAGCAGAAATATGGACAGTGAGGCTGGTCATGCATTAATTACTCAGACCCAGTCCAGACTAATTATCTCTAAGAGAATACAGCTCTCTTAAAGAGACAGGCATGAGGCTTAGTAGAGCACTTGCATACAGACAATTTAAATTACTGCAGACACAGAACACCATCCTGACAATGGGCATTAAGCAGCCCAGGAAGACATTTATAGGAACCCCTATTTGTACGGGGCGGGGGGATTACATACAGGTTTTAAAATATTTGAATATTTGGGCACACTGGGGTGGGCTCCCAGTATGCCAAATAAGAGTGTGTGTGTGTGGGGGGATATACACTGACACGGGGATTGGGCACCCCGTGTCGGTGCAAAATATAGGAAATTGCCAGGAGGGCAGATTACTTTGATACAGGATCCTGCATCGAAATTATCGAAAACTTCAATGCAGGATTCTGCACTGAAGAAAAAATATGTCGGGGGACAGTTTTCTTTGTTCCAGGCATCATTTTCAAACATTAAGCCTGTGTACTATATGGGGTTTAAAGTGCAGATCTACCTTTACTGTGCAGCCGGCAGCATGACTTCCAGTTGCAGTTGCAGAAGTCAAGAAAATACTGCTCTTCTCATAGAGAGAACAGGCTACAAGTCGTTCTCTTCATAAGCTGGCACCTGACAAATAAAAAAACTTGGGGAGTCACGTGATGACAGCTTGCTGAATGGCAGCTGGGGCCTAGAGCTCTCCCCTCCTGCTGCCCTAATTGCCAGATTTTGAAATCCCCGGTGCACTAAAGTTTGAGAAAACAGTACCTAAGGGGTGTTTAAATACTGCTTACCGATCTGTGTGGGTGTTTCTACCGACCTATTTCACCTATAAAGAAAGATGGAGGTGGATAGTGCAGGCCGCATGCGAGCATATGCAGCCATGCACCCCTGAAAAGGCATCTAAGAAACGTTCGAACCAGGCGGGCCCAGGGTCGGAGAAATGTGGTGAAAAGACCCAGTCATCCAGTCCTCTAACGGAGGACAAATTCATGCAGGAGCTGACTCCATTGAAGGAAATCCTCCAGGATATCACCGCGGAGTTGAAGTCTCTACGGAGCGACCTCTCTACCCTGTCTACACGCGTATCTGATACGGAGGCCAGAGTGTTTTCACTGGAACAGTGGAAGGCCAAAGCAGAAGTGGAGATGACTGGTTTAAATCAGCAGATGCAGAAACTTCAAGCCAAAACTGAGGACTTAGAGGGGCGTAATCGACGAAACAACCTGCTGATTTTGGGCCTACCGGAGATGGAAGAAGGCCCTGACCTATTGGCTTTTCTGCAGAAGTTCCTTGTTAAGGCGGTAGGCCCATCACCGCTTAACCCAAGTTACCACCTCGAGAGGGCCGATCGGTCGTTGAGGCCTCGACCGCCGCCCGGCTCCCCCCCCCCGCGTCCTATTATAATGAAGTTCCTGACTTACATCGAAAGGCAGCACATTTACAATAGATCTCGGGACCTGAAAGAAGTTGTATGGGGGTCGGTAAAGCTTTGGATTGCCCAGGATCTCCCGAAGGAAACAAGAGAGAACAGGGCCGCCTTTCATCCCACGGTCCAGAAGTTAATCGCCACATCCATCCCTTTTAGGATGATATACCCTGCTACTCTTAGGGTTTCAATCGGAAGCACCACTCACAGTTTCAACTCACCAGAAGATGCTTTTAAGGACCTCTCTACCAGACTCCCCGATTTGTTTAAACCTCAGGGTTGACAGGCTGGCTGTATCTGCACTAATGTAGAGGGGTCTGATCTCATTTGGTTTGCTGGCAGATATTGAGTTTTCCCCTTCTATTTTTGTTTTCTTGCCGGTTTTCCCTATTGGTTTCCTTTTTTGATTACTTTTAGGGATACCGATCATTGTCTCCCTCTTCCCCCGGCTGCTATTTGGCTTTCTTACCTGTGCCGCGTGCACTCATTGGCCTGGGGAGCTGGGCGACGTCCTGAGTGGTCGGGTAAGAGTAGGACCGGGCCGGGATGTTGAGATCCGCGGTTTACTTCCGGAACTCGTGTTACCGGGTAACAGTCCCAGGGTATTTTCCTGATTGGTGGACCGGTCGGTCCTCTATCGAAATAGTGCCCCGAATCAAACGTCTGAATCAGTCCTTGATACTAGGCCTGGTTACGGTTTTGAATCCCCTCTTTGATACCTGAGACAGGGGTGAGTAAATGATAACTCTGGACTTGATTTAAACTGTTTATCGTTCTGTTAAATAAACAAAAGTGGGGCTGTATTGGAGGATTACTTATTCTATACCTAGTGTTCTAATTAGGCGGTCTGGGGAGGTGGGGGAATTAGCTCTGGGCCTCGCATCTAGTAGGGGCTGAATTACGAGCCTATGGAAGGGGTTGGCCAATCCAGTCCCAATCGCGGGTTACTGCTGACTTCTTTAATTTGGATTGGGTCTAGTTCTGGTTTTAGGGGCTCGAGGTTTGGGGTTTTCCTTTCTAATTGACCCGTTGTGCTGGTATTTTTGGATTCATCAAGGTGGCTGCCAGGATCTGAAATTTTCCATTTGGTCTGGTTACCTATCAGTCCTGGTTCCAGGTTGTAAATAGTTGTCTGTTTGGGGTTTGGGAGGGGTGGATGGGAGGGCTTTTGTCAAATTTTTATTCTGTCAGATTGCTTTTTGGATATGGGGGTTCTTTTAGATTGGTCGGGAGGGCCCTGGGGAGGCAGTTGGTTGCATTCTGTTCAATGTTATATCTCAGCATTATTTTCTGTTCTGTCAGAGTTAACTTTCAGGAGTTTCCATTGGGCGGGGAGGTGAGGGTGGATGGGGTTTGGGCATGTCCATTTTCTTGTCTTGTTTCTGGATGGGGGGGCAGAGGCTTGCTGGTTACATCCTGTGCAATTCTGCACTTCAATAACAATTTCTGCTCCGTCAGGGTTATCCTTAATGGATTTCCGACGGCAAGTCGGGGGGGGATGGGGGTGGCGGGTTCGAGTGTGCCTGTTTTCTTGCCTTAGCTCTGGATACTTCTATCTCTTTCTCCCTACAACATGAATTTTAAAATGGCTATGTGCACGCTTAAGGTGATGTCATGGAATGTACATGGGCTCAGAGAGAGGGTCAAAAGAACCCAAATTTTCAATCACTGTGCGTTGCTGCAGACAGATGTTTTATTGCTACAGGAAACCCATTTGGTCAGGGCGGAGAATAAGTGGCTATTTAGGTCTGGCTTCTCGCAAATTTATGCGGCAAGTGGATCTAGTTCCAGTAGAGGGGTAGCTATACTCCTTAAAAAGTATGTCCTATTTTTGAAAGATTTGGTAGTGGAGGACCCAGAGGGGAGATTTGTTTTGGTCAGAGGTTCCTGTAATGGGAACACTGTAGTTTTGGGTTCTATTTATGGCCCCGTCTGAGGAAGTCCTGATTTTCTAATGGCCCTCTTAGATAAAATTAGTGTTTTGCTTCCCTCTCAACTTATCCTGGGGGGGGATTGGAATATTTCACCCTGCTACTCCCTAGATAAAGATCCTCAGGGTACCTGTTCCCTTACTTCCTCACAGAGAGCTCTGCAAGACTTTTCGCAGATGTTAGGTTTATGTGATCCTTGGCGACTCTCTAATCCCTCTCTTCGGGCATTCTCGTATTTTTCCCAACCCCATAGGTCATGGTCCAGGATAGATTATATCCTGCTCAGTATGAGTCTTCTTTCAGGCTGGTATCGAGCCGATAATTCTTTCGGATCATGCATGCGTTTGGATTAGACTTTCGCTGGATCCTGAGTTTCATCGGGATACGGCTTGGAAGCTCAATACGCAACTGCTTAAAGATCCTAATACGGGTGTGGCTATATTAAATCCTTAATCTCCCTTTTTTTGGCGGATAATCTTGGAATTGTCTCAAGGTTTGATCTGGTCTGGTGCTCCTAAAATGTTACCTGAGGGTGAGCTAATTAAGTTAGCCTCGGCAAGGAAAAGGGCTTGGCAAGCATGGGCAATTTCTTAATGAGTAAAATCAGGGAGGTTGAGGCTGCTCAATCTCCTACTTCACTGGCATCTTCTCTTGAGGCCCCTATGCGTTAAAAGTGAATACACTGATCTTCTTAGGAGAAAGCTGAATACTGTTGGATTAAAACACAAGCTAAATATATTGACCATGGGAGAAGGCTGGGAAATTGCTGGCCTTAAGGCTTCGTTCATTAGAGGGTTCTAGACTAATTCCGCCTTGCAAACACCTGCTGGCTCCATTCAAACGTCCCTAAGAAGATCGTACAGATTTTGAGGACTACTATCGAGATTTATATAGTTTGCCCACATCCTCTGCACCTCCCTTAGATATAGATGCATATCTGGCTAACATTGACATCCCGCAGCTCTGCCGGCTCATGAGTTGGCCCTAACTGTCCCAATCTCTCCCGAGATAGAAGAGGTCTTTGCTTCCTTGGCTCGGATAAGGCACCCGGTCCAGATGGGTTTCCTGCCAATTTTTATAAAGTCTTTTCAAAAGAGCTCGCTCCGTTGCTCCTTAAACTCTATGAGCACCTTTTCTCTTCCCCCGTCATTGATCCTACGCTTCTTTAAGCTACCATTATTCTGATTGTCAAGCCGGGTAAAGTCCCTACTGATCCGGCCAGTTATTGACCTATATCTCTCCAAAATTATGATATGAAAATACTTTCTAAGATCTTGGCTGAGCGGGTGAAGAGGGTTTGGACCCATCTTCTCAGTCCAGAACAAGTGGGCTTTGTGCATTCCCGATCGCCGTCAGACCATCTTAGAGTTCTCTCTCATATTTCTCAATATGTCAGCGCTGCTCTAACTCCCAAGGCTTTGGTCTCGCTTGATGCTGAGAAAGCCATTGATCGGGTCGATTGGGCCTTTCTCTGGGCAGTGCTGGCTAGGATGGGGTTCCCGGTTTCTTTTCTCAATTGGATCCAGGCCCTCTACAAATGTCCTTCGGCTAAGATATATTGTAATGGGCTTTTCTCTTCACAGTTCCGGTTACATACTGGTACCAGACAAGGCTGCCCCCTCTCACCGTTCTTATTTAATCTTTATTTGGAACCCCTCCTCATTAAAATTAAATCCTCACCAGTTATTAGAGGGTGCCTCATGTACCAACGGAGTTAGTCCTCTCGGCGTACGGATGACATTCTTCTACACGTCGTGCACCCTGCTGAGTCCCTAGAACATGCGTTGGACGTAATCAGGCAATATGGGGCCCTTTCTCGATACAAATTAAATATTTCCAAATCGGAGATTTTCCCGCTGAATGCTCTTACTTGTAAATCAGATTTCGCTAATTTCGGCATGAAATGGTCTCCTAAGTCAATTAAATACTTAGGGATCCATTTCTTGACAGACCCTTCCCTACTTAGGAAGCTTAATTTGGATGACCTTAAAAGCTATATTCAGCAGGATTTGCAACAGTGGGCCACTCTCCCCATCTCTCTCTGGGGTCGGGTTAACATTATTAAAATGAATGTTCTTCCTCGTATCTTTTACCCTCTTAACTTACTAAATCTCTGGCTACCTGTCTCCTACCTTCAGCAATTCCATAGAATGTTTTCCAATTTCATCTGGCAGGGTAAAGGGGTTCGGCGTTCCTTTTTTAAGTTATCCCTACCCAAAGAAATGGGCGGTCTAAGGCTCCTTAATTTGCAGCTTTATTATTGGGCGGCACATCTGGCTAAATTGGGGAGGTGGTTGCCGGCTAACCCTAATCCTTCTTCCCCGATCTGGCTTCAAATCAAGAAGTCAATTTTGCTTGATTCTGGAGTCAACCCTTATGCAATTTTTTACACTCCCCACTCCATACTCTCACAATCGATAACAGAGCAGACAGCTCTCCTCTCCCTTAAGTCCCTATCACAGTGTATGAGTTCTTTTAAAATATTCCCGAAGGAAGATCTGAGTCAACCGATTACGTTTAATCCTAATATTAAAGTTGGGAACTCAATGATCACTCCTGATTGGCTCCCACAGGTTAAAGAGACTTGCCTAGAGCACTTCTACGGTTGCAGGTCCCTCCTTCTGCTCACGGACATCCTAGATAAGTATGTTATCCCAGGGTAAATATTTTAAAGCATACCAATTGAGACATCTTATTGCCAGTAAGTTTGGCACTCACTACAAAGAATCAGTAGTTTGCTCCTTTCTCTCAGGTGCTAACTCTTGCTGCTAAGCCACATGCCATCTCCAAAATTTACTCCTTTCTGTTGAATTACAAGGTTTCAGAGCCTCTGATAGGTTCCAGGATTTGGTCTTCCCTCTTTCCAGACTCCACTCTGAATTGGTCTCACCTCTGGAAGGATCTCCATAAGTATCATACTCAAGATAGATTAAGGCTTACCCAATACTATATTGTCAGTAATATGTATTACACTCCTAAGAAGCTCTTCCTACTTAAAAGGCTTCCTCTCCTGACCTGCTCCAGGTGCATGCTGGACGAAGGGGACTCCTTGCATATTTTCTGGAGCTGTAACAGAGTCTCCCCTCTGTGGTCCTCTATTCGTGATAATATAGATCTGTTATTGGGTCTTTCTGAATTCTTTACTCCCGAGATCTGCATCTTGGGGGACTATACCAGTGTTGACAGTGCAGAACGTCGTTACCACATGGCATTGATTGCTTCTGTGGTTAAGAGACTGGTCTTTAGGCATTGGACGGATCAGCTGACTTTGTCATATGCTGAGTGGCTGACTGAGCTCTCCGTTGCCTCAATGCCGAAAACTGGCTGCTAGCCTGCGCAACCGCATCGTACTTGTTTCAGAAAAAAGTGGGGTAAGCTGTACTCTTTGTATCTCCATTAATGTTTTAATGATCTTCTCTGAGGCCTGCTGTTCTCAGATGCCCTTTAGACTTTGGTAGTGGCGTGCTTCTGTATTGGGAGATAGAAGTTTGTTCGGTTGGTGGACTTGCTGTATATCCAGTTCTGATGTGTTGTCTGTTTGCACACTTTGGTGGGGGGTGGTGGAGGTGTTTTGGGGGGGAGGAGAGGGATAGGAGGGGGGTGGGCTTAAGTTATACCATGTAATTTCTTGGTCTGTTACTACTGTCTTGCTGTATGGTTTGTTTTTTGTTGTTGAAAATCAATAATACTTAAATTTCAAAAAAAAAAAACTAGTTTGGGACGAGCTTAAAACAATAAAAACATCAGAATACACCTGAAGGGGTACTCTTTAGCTATGTTCTGATGGTTTTTTTTTTGTTTGTTTTTTTAATTCTCTACTTCAAGTTCCTTGCTAAGTGGCAAACAAGATGGCTGACAGCACATAGCTCCACCAATCGAATGACTTTGAACTTTGCACAAAATACCAGACTTCTTTATGAAAAGGTGCTGGTATTTTGTGCAAAGCACCTGTATTGTGTGACAAATATATTTTTTGTGCCTTACATATAAATTTTCCCATGGTAAATAATGGGAAATTAAAAACTTGAATAATTTTTAAACGGATTAATACTTTTTCACCAAACCTTCAAAAGGTACATCTGTGAGGCAAAAGTTCCCTACCCTGAAAATTTGAGAAGAAAGCCTAAAATGATTTCTACAATACAGGTGGAGAAAGAAATGGCAAAAAACCCAGATTTTTCTGTTTATTCAACAGTTTATATCTCAGACACCATGCAAACGGATTCCCACGAAATGTGGAGGTCAAGCGACCTACCCCAAGAGATTATGTATGCCAACTTTCACGCCAATCCATTGAACAGCTCCAAAGTTGTTAAGGTTCACAATTTAGACTTAGAAGTGACATTTCACCCTAATTATACTTGCATGACTGCACTATATATATATATATATATATATATATATATATATATATATATACAGTATATATATATATATATATACACACACAGTATATGTAGACATGTATATGTATATACAATATATCTATATCTATCTATATATATAAAGATATATAGATAAATATAGATAGAATAGATATAGATAGATATATAGCAATATATATAGAGATATAGATCTCTTTCTCTCGCTCTATATATATGTATATATCTATATATATATATATATATATATATATATGTTCATTGCGAAAAACCTTGGTAATGTATCAGATATGGTTAAACAACAAAAGCAAGGAAATAAGACATTAGTTTTGACACCCTAACATCTCCCCCACCTGATCACCCCACCCCACCCCTACCATCCACAGACCAACAGGCAATGGAGTGTTCCTTGGGGTCATCATCCTAACTCTCACCCCATTCCATGTGTAAGAAAGTTGACATGGTGGTATAGGAGAATGGGGTGAGAGTTAGGCCCGACAACCACAAGACACATCCCATCACCTGTTGGTCTATGGATGTGGGGTGGGGTGGTTGTGGAGGAGGTGTTAGGGTGTCAAATCTTCCTAACATCTCATTTCCTTACTTTTTTTATTTTTGCCCCTTACTGCCCCCTCTCTCCACTCTCTCAGATTGCCCCATACGCACAAACTTCATCGTCAGTGTCTGCCCCTAGAGTACATCGATCCACTTCTCTTCTGACCTAGATGCCCAGTTAACTCCCCGGTGTGAGGAGAGGAGGAAACCCACTCATCTTCCCAATAATTCTGTTACAGAAGTGGACCTGCACAATGGAGTCTGCGCCGATGAGCCAAGGATGTGCAGTGAGGAGTTGTTGCCTAGGAGAGATGGGGGATTGTTTCCTTGTTTGTCCCCAGGCATCAGCGTGCAATGAGGGCCAATGAGTGAGAAGATGTGCTGAGACACTCCTCCTCCTTCTCTGCCCCTCTGCCAATGTCTGCCCTTGTCCCCATACTGCTACCCCCCTCTACTGCACCTACCACCTGAGTTCCCCCAGGTGGCGGTATCACGGCGGGAGCTTGCAGGTTGCCCCCCTGGAGAAGGAAAGCAGCCATTGGGCACTCTATCCTTCTCCTCCCTGGCTGACCCCCTGTGGTCCATGCTCATTCCCTAACATGGGTTGCCGGTGTGGTATGAGGTAAGGTGTCCAGTGCCTCAGCCCTCAGCACCACTGAGCAGCCCCATTTCCTTACTTTTGTTGCATCAACCTTAACTGATGCAGTAATGATGTTTTCTACAATGAATTTCCTTACCTTTTGAGATAGTGTAATCTTACCCTTGTATATTTTTTGGAAGCGCAAGGCCCTCTGGGCTCTGCAAGCCCATGGTATAACTTTTTGGGAGTGCAGGGCCCTTTGGAACCTGCACTCTCATCTATCCATAAGTGCACAGACATTGTAATGAACTATCATCTCCCTAATGGAGCACAGGGCCCTCTGGGCCCTGCATTCCCACTACTTCATAAAAAAAGGACCCTGAAGCCACACAACTGCATAACAGTATCCATCTCCCTGTAGGAGCACAGGGCTCCAGGCCGTGCACTCCCACCACTGCATCTTCCTCTGGGAGTGCAGGGCCAGGAGCCCATCACATTTCCATCACTTCATAATGGGAAATTTTCAAACTTCAAAATCTTATAATTATGGAGACAATGTACATTTTTTCACCAAGCCAGCAAAAGTCACATCTGTAGGGCAAGCCCATTCTACCCTGAACATTTCAGTCCAAAATTCCAAAATGTTTATTTTTGCAGTGCCCTTTTAAAATCCCTTTTTGAAAGCTGATCCCTTTTTGTGAGATTTAAAACTGACATTTTTTTAAATAACTACAAAAAAACAAAGGCAGGGGTGGGTAGAGGATGTCCCCCTCACTAAAATCCATGCCTTGGTTTTTACAAATGGCTTCCCTTGAACAGGTTATAAGGTTTTGTTTTCCCCCCTCACTAAACAAGAAAACAAAATGGCAGTTGATTAACACAGATTTTCTCACAAAAAGGGATCCCTTTTCACAATCCCTTTTCACTAGCTGTTTGTGACCAGGAATCCTTTACCAAAACTGTGTACCTATCCCAAAGACTGAACTGAGCATGCTCAGAACCCGAATCTTTGAAATTTAATAACTTTGGAACACATTCATATTTGTTCACCAAACCAACACTGGATTATTCCTTAGGATAACCTCTTCCTACCCTGAACATTTCAAGCTAAAATACCAAACAGTGTGGTTGCAGTATGATGAGGTTAAAAAAAGGGAAATTGGCAAAAATTGGCAAAAAATGCGTTTTTTTCACAATTTGCTGCACAAAATCCACAAATCTGATCAAAACACATCTGGCAAATCAAGAGATCTACCACCTGATACTGTCTATTCTAAATATTGTGCAAATCTGTGGCATGGTTGCAAAGTTATTAATGTGCAAAATTTGGGGTTTAACATTTAAGTTCCTGCTCAACCCTACCTGTAGAGACGTGACCACGCCTCTCTCTCTATCTACTATATACATATATACACACATATATATTTATTCTTTGCAAATAAATTTGTTAATGCATCAGTTAGGGTTGTTTCCACTGAGACAAAAGTGTGGAAATTTAACATTCAGGTTACCAGCCCTAACACCACTTGCCCTAGCCCTCCACCCTCCACACAACAACAGGTGTTGGCATGTTCATTGGGGCCAATGTGCCTCTCACCCCATTCTCCTATACTATAACACCTCAGCTTACTTACAGATGCAATGGAGTGAGAGTTAATCCGATGACCCCAATGAACACCCCAATGTCTGTTGTTGTGTGGAGGGTGGGGGGGAGCAGGGGGTGTTAGGGTTGGTAACCCTAAAGTTCAATTTCCACACTTTTGTCGCTGTGGAAACAATCTTAACTGCTGCATGAACAAAGTTTTTTGCAAAGAATTTCCTTACTTTTTGGAAAAGTGTAATATAACTAGTAAACGGTATGTGTTGGGATCGTGGTGCCCCCACCAAGCTGTTAGTTTGTGCATAATGATATGTGTCTGTGGCTCCCACTTACACATGACTACGAAGCCATACAGCAGCCCTATACGGCAAGGAATCCTTGTAACAATAATTTGCCAATATCTCAGCAATCATAGCAGCTATGAAAACAATTCTAGTGCCGTTGTAATCATGATAGCAAGACATCTACATGAGATATGTTGACTAAACCCATATCTTGCATAGTTTCTGAGATACGGGCACTGAAAAGCACTGTGGGTGCTAACTTTAAGGTCATAATACTGGCCTACAGACATGAAAATGAGCCATTGTATTATGAATTTCCAAATATCTCAGTAACCATAGAAGGTAGAGAAAAAATTCAAAATTCATGGTATTTATGACTTTCCAGCCTACAACTGTACTTACTCCCCCTATGGGGGACTAAGAATTTTTGCGACAAAATTCTGTATCTTGAATTGTTTTTGAGATACAGGCACTGATAGGCATCATGGGCACTGCAATATTATCCTATGGGAAATTTCTCAACTTCAGAATGCTGCAACTGCGGCCCGTTGAATGTCTTGGTACCAACACACCAAAAGGTACATATATGGGACCAGGGCTTGCAGCCCTGCAAATTTCAGGCCAAAAGCACAATCCACCTTGAAACAATAAAGTGGCAAAGAAAATAACACATTTGAAAATTTGTTTGTGCAGTGTTATCACGATTACTTTAATGTGTTCACGGCACTCCTGTCTCTATAATGAGAATGTTGTCACCCAAAGAAAAATGCTGTCGAGGTAATTTTTTTTATCGCGATTATTGTCGCAGCAACAAAAAATGTTGCCATAATCAGAAAACTGCAGAATGGTGGAACAAGTTTGAAAAACATTTTTCCAGACCACCTGGTGAAAAACTATGCCATGGTCATGTTCCTCATGGCCCGATTAGGTAAACACAACTGTTGGTGTGTGCCAAAGAGCATTACTTTTTGAGTTACAATGTTTTTCATCTCTCGCAAACTGAAAACAAGATGGCAGTCAGGGAGCACGACAACAAAAATGTGATTGCGAAAGTTTTTGCAATGCACATATACATTTTTCCATACTCTATAATGGGACATGAAAAAGTTGAATAACTTTTGAACGAACCAATATATTTTCACCAAATCTTCAAAAAGCACCAATTCATCTCAGGCAGCATACAGACAAGCAAATCTGAATCCACTCAAACGCATTCTTCAGTCCATTATGGATGACTGAAGAAATGTACAAAAGTTGACCCTTTTACATGTGTGTGACGCTCTGAGATTCTGCAACTGTACATCCAACTGAAACGCAACTTTCCAGATCCAGAGATATATGGTTGGCGGTTGTGCATGCAAAACATCAGGCAAATCGGATAAACAGTTGCAAAGTTATTAAAGTGCAAAATTTTGGATTTAACTTAAAAATACCAGTGCAACTCTAACTATTCCTGCCCTACCGGGCTGGTATATATAAAAAAGAAACATATATATATATATATATACAGTATATATATTATATACTGTATATATACACTGACACACACACACACACATATATATAAAATGTGTGTGTGTATGTATATATATACACATACTGTACATACACACATACACACACACACACACAGTGATGCTTGCCAGGATGAAACCCAATTCAGCAGCATGCTGCAGCAGAGTTACTGTTGAAAACAATGTAATTTCAATGGTAATTAGACCCTTTTGTTATGCAGGAAACTGTGACATTCTCTTTATCCTGGCACTGTCACATTTTCATACATGACAAAGGGGATTAATTCAAATTGAAATTACATTGTTTACTGCAGTAACTCTGCTGCAGCATGCTGCAGAATGCTGTAGAAGTGGGTTTCATCCTGGTGAGCTTCGCTGTATATATATATGCATATATATATATATATATATATATATATATACTGTATATGTATATATTTATATATACTGTATATGTTTGTATGTATAGATATGTCACACATGGGTGGCATGTGTTTAAACAGAAGTACATCAAAAAAGACTGTAGTTGCACTTCAGGGTCAAAGCTTTGAAGTTCTTACTGTCAGGAACATTGCAAAGTGGCACCTTCACTGGCAAAATGCCACTATTTGTAGTCTTTGCCTGATGAAGCAGGCACTTTACTAGGTGAAGAACAATGTTAAGTGGGACTTTGCACAACATGAAGTCAGCCCACTTTGCATTATGTTATAAAAAGCAAAGTTTAAAAACTTCCCATGCACCTAGTACTGATACAGTTTGCTTTGTTTACTGATTGAAATGAAATCACTGATTGAAATGAAATCACTGGGGGAGCCTATCTACCCCCCCACGTCTCAGTCTGCAGCAATCCCCCCTTCATACACTTCAGTGCCAAACAATACTTAAGCAATAAGGCATGACAAGGTGTGTGTTATCGTGTAATAACGTCACTCCTGGGACGGGTTGAAGCACGTGGCGAAGCAGAGTGCTTCCACCACCCCAGGAGTGACATTATTACACGATAACACACACCTTGGAGTGACTTATTGAAATTATACAATGGCTCGATGTTATAGAAAACAAAAATAAAAATGTGTTTAGTAGATTTTTAGTGAGGCAATATATCTTTGTTTCTGAAAAAAAATAAGGTGCATGCTCCATAAAATCAACACAGTGATGTTATTGTGTAATATCATCACTGTCTCAGGCACACACTAACCAATCAGAGTACAGGAAATTTTCTTGCCATTGTATAATTGTTGAATAGTCTGCAGTGCTGTAACCTGGTGCTTGAATTTCTTTTAATTGGAGCACTACTGATGAAGATATTGCCCGAAACAGCATCTTATCAGTTTCCATGTTGGTACTCATAATGCAACAGGTGGGAAAAGCATTCTTGATGTGGGGTCAATCGAAGCAATGTTTGCCTGCATCTTACAGAAGTTGGGGAAAATTAAAGGTGGCTTCCCTTCAGAATACCAAAACAGTCACTGACCTAGATGTAAGGGTGCTAAAACTGAGAGAGTGGCTAACTCCCCTGAGGTGGCAGTTCAAGAGCTCCAGGTCATGGTGTGGGAGCAAAGCCGCATCCTCTACAACCTCCAGGACAAAATGGATAATCTGGAAAACCAAAGCCACAGGACTAATCTGCAGTTTGTCCATTTTCATGAGAACACTGAATTAAAAAGTGCTGCAGCCTTCTTACAGCAAGCCCTCCCCATGGTGCTTCAGTTGAAGGGTGCACCACTGCTTTAACATAGAGCAGGCCTACTGCTCCCTGGCACCTCCACCCAAGAAGGGTGAATGACTGAGACTGAGTTTAGCACCATTTTTATGTTTGCTTGCATGCATGTGCAAGAAACATAGTGCCATCATCCGAGTTTTCATAGGTGTGGCACCCTGTCTTCCAAAGCAGTCAGTGTGTTTGCAGGCACGGTCACAGTTCGCCAATGAATGCTGCACCTGTCTATGACATCAGTTGAAAATGCAGTGCCATACAGTTGAAAGGCATAGCTCTGCTTCAGTGAGCAGCAAGAAGCTACTGCGTGCGCATGCGCTCCCCACCACACACACGCACTCACGCATATTGGGTGCTAATGCGCTCCCCCTGCACACGCTGTACGGCCGACGAGGGTGCCCAATCCCCTGTCGGCTCTGCTGCACTCCCCCCAACCGAGTTCCAGGTGCCATGCTGGGAGCCCACCCCAGCATGGCAGCAGTCTGTATGGGTGACGGGAGTGCCCAATCCCCCATCGGATCCAATGGTCCCCCCCAACAGACAACTGGGTGCCATGCTGGGAGCCCACCCCAGCATGGCATTAGTCCATATGGCATTAGTCCATATGGCCAACAGGGGTGCCCAATCCCCCATCGGCTTCACTGTCCCCCCAAACAGCCTTCCAGCTGCCACGCTGGGAGCCCACCCCAGCATGGCACAAGTCCCGCATCGTCCAAGAAAAAAAAAACCTGAAAGAAAAAACTTTCCCTCGCTGAATGTCCTGACCCTCCTCCCCCACCCGTGCCCATCCTCTGTGCACCCTACCTCCCCAGCACCCTCTCACCTATACTTACCTCCGGAGTCCGCGTGACGATCTTCTTCGTGGACTGGGAACACGCCTGCACTTTTCAAAGCCAACCGCGAACTGAAGAAATGTCGGTAAGCTGTATAATGTAATAAATAGGGTTTGTTCAACTTTGTTTGCATATCTAAGGCATTTTGGGAATTTTTTCAAATTTTCAACATAGGGTTTTGGGACCCCACCTCATGAATTCTGTCACTATCATTTTGTTAATCGGCCCTGAAAGGCGATTTCACAGTCACTGCGTGGAACCACCTTTCAGGACTGATTTATGAAATGACACTGTCACAGTTCATGAGGTAGGCTCAAAACCCTATATGTTGAAAATTTGTGAAAATGCCCATAAATGACTGTCTTAGAAAGCATGCGCTATGCTTGTTCCTATGCACGCTTAGTAAGTTCATGAATTTTCACTATTTTCACTCCAGATTTTCAACATTGCTATTTTACCACACCTCCTTATGAGCAGTACAGCTGTCATTTTTCACATCTTGCCCAAAATGTGTTTTCACACATGTAGCGCACAATGGCGCAGTCGGTGTGCGAAATCAATGTTTGAGACAGATTAAGAAAATCACAGTAACACTGTTCATGAGCAGAGGAGTTACAATGGTTATGTTAAAAATTTGGTGAAAAAATTCCATAAAATGACTGTGTTATGAGCGACCATTGAGCAGTTTCCATGCACCCTCGTAAATTCATGGATTTCTAATATTTTCAGTCCAGATTTTCACCACTGGCATTTTTCCATACTTCCTTATGAACAGTACAGCTGTTATTTTTCACACCATGGCCAAAATGTGTTTTTTCACTTTCAGAGCAGAAATGCATGGTCTCTGTGGGAAATCACTGTTTGGGACAGATTAAGAAAATCACAGTAACACTGTTCATGTGCGGAGGTTCCAAAATGCCTGTGTTGACAATCTGCTGTAAAAAATTCCCAAACTAATTGCATTATGGATGTGTGTTGCGCAGTTTCTACACATGCTCATGACTTCACCAGTTTCTTAAATATTTTTACTGCAGATTTTCAACATTGACATTTTTTGCACCTTCCCATGAACAGTACAGCTGTCATTTTTCACATCCTGTTTGAAATGTGTTTTCACACCTGTGGTGCCAAATGGTGTAGTCGCTGTGCAGAATCAGCTTTCAGCTAACAAACTGATATTGCCACTGTTCATAAGGTGGGGGTCACAAAAAACCCATGTTGAAAATTTGGAGTGAAAATGCCAACGAACGCCTGAGACGTTAGGGTTTCCGACCATAAAGCCCCACCCTGTAGAGATTGACAGGCATCAGGGGTGTGACTTAGGATTCTCGCCTGCAATGCTCATACCATTCTACACCCTGCAGCCAGTGAGAGACATCGAGGTGTGCCTTGGATTCTTTGGCCTCAAAGTTCACCCCATTCTCCCACACAGCACCCATCTCACTGTGTTCCTGATGGAATGGGGGTGAGCATAAGAACCAAGACCCCCAAAAACACAGGACCTCGGTCTGCAGGATAGGGTGTGATGAAATGGCGTGGCCGTTATGCCTGACGACCCAAAGGCATACCCCAATGCCTGTCAGTCTTTGCAGGGTGGTGGCGGGGTTGGCTTCAGTTAAATACTTCACTACCATTCCTATTATGCAGCTCCCTAACTCCTATACTATCAATGCCAGCAAGCAAACATTCAGCATTGACAAATGCTTGTTAAACTATACTACAAAAGAAGCTATTCTTCATTGCGCCAAAGAAATTTGGAAATTGTACTGGGAAGATCACTTGGACTTTTCTAAAGAACTGTCCTCAAGACAGCAGGAATACACAGAGGCATGAGGGTCTGAAAGATGGTCTGATAGCTCCCCTTCTGCATCTACTTTCACAGAGACTGGGAGAACCACAGCAGCACTATCCAGTATTCCCCTCCCCCCTCACAAAATGAACTGCTTAAGACTCGGCCCAGTCAGGACTGTGGCAATGACTGCAAGTGACCCCCTGTGAAATATTTTGAGGGGCCCTATTTCCCCACCAGTAAGTCAAAGACAGTTTCATCTGGTTCAAGCTCAGTTAGCATTCATCTGTATCCCCCTCCCCCGGGTCGTGCCTGAAAATAGGCAGGATTTGCCTAGTACACTTACCCGGTCAACAAAAACTAAATAAAATAAATAAATAAAATACCCGTCAGCACATATAATATATTTACAAATTGAATAAGTTTTATTGAATAAATCACAACCTTGATATACAGCAGTAAACAAAAAAAAGTGAAACAAATCCAGAAGCGATCGTTTTATAATAGTCAAACAGCAAACAATTAACAGCTTCACCCCCCACATCCCACCATCTACTACCCATGCCCTTCTTCCCCTCCTCCCCTTCCTGTCACAGGAAGAGAGAAAGAAAAAAGGGAGGAATTAAAGGAAGGCGTAATAGACATGACCTGAAATGTGCCCAGTGGACAATAAGAGTCAAGGGGGGCTAACAATTGTTATTCATGTTGTTAATGTGGTATGTAGTGGCTCCCATGTCCGCTTATATAAAGACAATTTACCAGACATATGAGAAATAAGGAATTCCGATTGTAGAGCAAACATGCCATTCCAGATAGTGGGGAGTACAACAGTCCATTCAATGTCAGAGGATAACTTTTTTCGCACAGGCTGAGATCAAGGACATGTGGGGCTTCTGATTGCCAATCAGAAGATCATTATAGTCACCCAGGATAAAAATGTCAGGGAGGAAGGCATCTGCCAAGCCCAAGAGGGGGTCAAGATGAGATCTAATGGAGTCCCAGAAGTGGGTAACTGTCTCGCAGGACCACAAGATATGGAGTAAGGTACCCGGTTCTTTACCACACATATAAAATATTTATAGCATAGGTTCTTTTGTAGCAGTCTTGATGAGCATTGGTCGCTTATCCATGATGCTCCCCTTCTCCATTGCTGGCACCCTGATGAAGGAAATAAACAATATAATTAGACCCTGCTCCTTCTGGGAACACCAGCATCAAAATCAGATGTTTTGAGTACGGGTCCCTATTGCTTCTTTGTTCTGTACCCCCTCCCAATAAAAGAGGAGTTGGAATCTACAGCACAGATCCCACTGCTGACAGACTCAATTTCAAATGGATAAGCAATGTACAAAAAGAAAGCTGCAAGTTTGTGACAATTGAAGATTTTTAATGATGACCTCTGAGGCAGTGGGCCCCCTAAGAGTGGGCCCTACTGCAACCTCATCTCTTGCACCCCCCCGTTCATAGCCACGATCCCGGTTGTTTGCCAGGCACACATTTCCTAGCTTATCTGTACCTGAAATAGATCTCCTGGGACCCTCTGTGACAGTTTTCCCACTGGTAGGGCCTAAAATTGATAACTGCATGGTTCTGACAAATCCGCACCTGTAAACTAACACTGTAATGACTTTATGCATGCGACATGCCTCCTGTCTTTCACTGGATTTAGTTACCCAGTCATCTTACTGGACATTTCTATCCTACTCTCTGGCACTAGATAACATCAATGGGCAACCTATGGTCTGTTTGAACTTAACAACGGAGTCATACGTGATATGGTCCTGAGGGGCACAAGGTCTATCTCATAGCCACTAGGTCTGATCTCTGTACTACTGAACACTGCCCTGCTCCTTTACATACAGTGAGGCTCACTCCAGTGCTCTACAGTACTTAAGATCTTCCAGACTGTATGGTGCATTTATTTATTCTGTGCTGCCAAGAGGATACATCTGCACGGTGGGTGTCCTGCCATTGCATGCTGATATGGACTGGAAGGACTCGGTGCACAGTCTGTGTCTAGGTAGCTTTGTCTCACTTAATGTTGTTTTACAGTTATTTAATGACCAGTTTCATGTTTAATACGTTTTTCTACTTCTCCTGAATCACTAACTGTGTTTTAGCTTGCTGTTGTGTACAGCCTGATCACACCTTTGCCTATATACTGGGGCAGGTGATGCAGGTGGCTGTGAACCATTCATAGTACATCCACAGCTGCAGGACTGCCGCACTTTAGCACTTCATGGCTGCTGGTAACCCCGCTCTCTTTCATGCTCTATAGCAAGTGGGTGGGATGGGGCAGCCAGTTAGCTTAGCTTGAGGGAGATGAAATCCTTTACCAAAGTTGCCTCCTTAACAGTAGGAGCTGTTATTCTGCAGAGTCCTGCTAGGTGGCTGCAGAACCACTCAACCAGACCCCCCCCCCATATACTTGTGCAGCACCCCTCTCCAAGCTCTCAGCCAGTGCGTCGTACCAGCCATACTCCTCTTGACTTTTTTATTTCCTGGGTGAACATCATAAGCAACCCCAGGTAGCCCCTTGGGCTCACATACTGCCACCTTTGTCCTGCCATCAGGAAGCACATCTCTGCAACCAGTACCACTCATTCACTGATACCCCACTTCCAAGATCTTTTATGGAGAGTGTCCACCAACATGGATGTTTTACTTTTCTTAGGACTGGGAATGGGGGAATTTCTCTATAACTGAATCGGAATTGTTTTTGAAACTTTTACTATGTATTACAAACATTGTGGTTCTTACAGGCATCTCTCTTCATGCCTTTGGGAAGTTTATGGGGGACCTTGAGCCCACTTTCAGAGCCGGTCTGTATCCAAATCTTCTCTAGCATTTTATTTCAGTTGTTTTGGTATAGTGTAGCGAGCACAATTTCCTTGTTACTAATTAATCTAGGAGGAAAATGTTTTAAATGTGGAATTGTATGCCGACATTACCTATGTGCGCTATCGCTGACCCACCTCTTACCAGACCCCAATTACCCAGGGTCTCCCTATGGTCAAAGCCATCCCTATAATTATGGACTTCGCCTCTGACAAACCAGTAAATCCTTAATTCAGACTCACCCACCCTACATGACTAGTTCCTCCACACTTGACCATGGCAGAAGTTATCTGTCACATATGGAACATTCAAGTTTTGAAGTCCACAACTAACACCCTTAGGCCTTAACGTGTCCTTAGTTAAAAAAACACCACATTTTACGATTGGACAGAGACTGTTGATGTAGCTGGCACTTTGGCTCTGATTCTTTTTTTTCTTTTAACAGGTGAAAAACAGACTAACCACCATACTGGTGTTACCACACAATGTCATGTTTGCTTACATTCCTTTATCAGATCCAGCTGCATCTTTCCTGGACTTAGGAACACTCCAAGAAAGTCTAGCCACTTATAATGCAGTGGGAGTAGAAGAGACTATTGCATTATAGTGGCTGCACTATTTGGGGATGTTTCTTATGTTCAGGAAGTATGCAATAAGAGTAGGTCAAGAATTTAAAACAAAACAAGATTGGGTGTAACAATATAGTAGCATGCATTTCAGTTTGGCTAAGCAAGGAAGCAGACAAAACAACCAGCAACATCAATGAATTTTAGAGAAGGTAAGCAATCCAAAAATGTGGATTTTCAGTTAGAAATATGATGCAAAAAGGGTTGACAGTGTTCCTTTAAGAGGAAACATGTTGTAATGCATCTCAAAAAGCTCAAATCCAACCTAGCATTCCTGCAAGAGACCAAACTCCTTACAGCTGACCAACTCCACTTACAACAGGACAGAATGGGACCACTGTTTCACATCTTGGCTCACTCTTGCAAATGAGAGGTAGCTGTATTGGTCCACTAAGTCCTGCAATGGACACCTCACACTATGGAGCAGGACCCCCAGAGCCACTGGTAGTGGTTCTGAATGAGACTCCCACTGATCCTATCCTCCTAGCCAGTTTATATGCCACAATGAAGATGGCCCCATCTTCTTTCACATTATTGTGCATAAAATAGGAAGTCTCACTACCACCCCAACTCCTGTTCTGCTAGGAGGTGATTTAATTTGTACCCTAATGCTCAACATGAACAGGGCATCTCAGGATCTGAACCCTATGTAAAAAGCTCCCAGGCAGTCTCACTTTTCATGGCAGACCAAGGCCAAGCAAATGTCTGGCATGTGGCACCTATTTCAGCTGAGAGACAGGGATTATTCCTGCTATTCAGCAGTGTATGACACCTAGAGCAGAACAGATTTTTAGCTAACCTCCTTCATATCATACAGGCTGCTATAAATGCCAGCATTATGCCACTGGTCATTTCAGACCATGTTTCAGTGCAGCTTCACTTCATGTGGGGCGCTCTACCTCCCAAATCGCCTTCCTGGAGGCTTGATCCCCTCTTCCTTAAAGACCTGGAATTTACCTCCTGGATCTAGGAAGAAACAGTTCCTTGAGGCCAACTACCAACAAGACACAACAGAAGGTAATACCTGGGAAGCTCTCAAGGCCACACGCAGGGGAAAACTAATCAGTTTTGTGGTACATCAAGTGGCTCCAGAAGAGAATACACTTCCACCTGGTGCATGACCCGAAAGAACAAGAAGCATTTTACAAAATAGTTCCCTATCCTAACACCAGATTAGAACTGCATAATAAAATTAGAAACTCCTTCTGGAAATCAATACTCTACTTACACAGAAAGCACAGATAGTTATCCTGTGGCTCCAGCACAAATATTGGGAAGGGGGTGAAAGGGGGAGCAAACCCTTTGCATATCGCCTCTGCAAGTAACAGACAGAAAAACTTATAGCAGGCTCATGGACTCCTTGGGGGACGTTAAGGCCACTTCTACTCCACTCTCTACTCCTCCCCAACCCCACCTGCCACAACTGCCATTTAGAAGTTTCTAAATTCTCTCCATTTCCCTAGATTAACACCTGAACAGGCAAAGATGCTGGAAGCCCCCTAATTCCAGAGGAGATCCAAAAGGCTCAGATGTCTTTAAACTCTGGCAAAGCACCAGGAAGGGACTGCTATTCAGCTGAATTTTTCAAGCCTTTAGCCCATCATATATCTCCGCTGCTGTGCCAGTAGGTGGATCAGCAAGGTCACATTCCCCCAGCCCTCAGGAAGGCCATATTTACTGTTCTGCCAAAGAAGAGAGAGGACCACACACTACCAAGTATCTATTGCCCTATTTCACTCATAAGTGTGGACAGTAAAATCCACGCCAAGACACTAGTGGCTAGGATAGATCCACTCATAGCCAACTAGGGCACCCTTCCCAGGTGGGCTTTGCCGAGGGCAGACAACACCCTAATCACATATGCTCCCAAATCAGCCTCATGCATGTCACCTTTTCAAATCCCACTCCTGCAGCAGCGGTAGCCATTGATTTTGAAAAGGCATTTGATTCCATTGAGTGGAGCTATCTGTATTTGGTCTTGGCCCACTTGGGACTGGGTCCATCATTATCTGCATTGGTCCAAACCCTTTGCTATTCCCCCCCTGCCAGGGTCTTGGTGAATTCCCTACTATCTTTGCTCTTCCTATTGGCCAAAGGGACTTCTTTTTTTTTCTTGCTTCTTTTGGTTTTAGCAACAGAACCCTTGGCAGCTTCCATTAGCCAGCACAGCCAGATAGCTGGCATCAAAGTTGGAGATACAGCATACTCATCCTTGTTATACATGGATGACCTGCTGGTCCTTTGGGGGGGATGCACCCATCTCTTTACATCCCCTAATGGACCTCCTTATCCTTTTCACCTACCTGTTCAGATTCAAGGTAAATCAGTTCAAGATGGATGTTCTGCCTTCCAAGTAACAATGTGGTGAATTGCTCTTTAAAGGTGTGGGCCTCATATGGTCTCCCAAAGCTATAATGTACTTACATCTCCAAATCACACCTAACTTCTCTAAGATGTATGATACTAACCTCGCTCCATTATTGACAAAACTCAAAACAAGATGCAACAGATGGAGACCACTACAGCTAACCCTAGCTGGTAAAATCTACACCCTCAAGATGGTAACTGCCCTGAAACTCTTTTATGTACTGTCCCACCTCCCTCTCATCCTCCACCATAAATGGATTGGCTTAACTTGCAAACCCATGGGGAGTTTTATCTGGGAAGGTTCACGCTCACACTACAGCTGCAACAAACTTTCAGCATCCTGGATGGAAGGTGGCTGGAATTTCCCCTGGGCCACAGGATACCTCTGGGCCTACAGGACATCTCAGATTCTTCAATGGCTCACACCCCAGATCTCAACTCACCTTAGTGGGTATAAATGAAGAACTTCCAACTCCCACGGCATTCATTAGCTTCACTCCTATGCCCCCCCTTCCCAAGGTGAGGTCTCACCCAACTATGGTCTCATCTCTGAGTTACTGGGACAAACTACATAAATGGCTAGGTATTTCAACTTGTACAGGAGAATACACCCCACTATGGGACAATCCATGGATTAAGGTGGACAACAAAACTCTCCACTGGAAAACCTGGAGAAGTAAAGGCCTGCTATATCGCTACGATATTATGGTGCCACAGTCATCTGTTGTAGACTCCTTTCTGCCACTGCAACAGAAGTGGGATATACCCAGGACATATTTTTGGAGGTTTCTCCAAATCCACAGTGCAGTGCAGCATATTCTTAAGGACAAATCTCTGCTGGCTGCACCATCGTCAAAAGTGGAACAATGACTGGCTCTCAAAAAAAGTCTTGGCTGGCATAATCTATGATTCAGTCTGTAGCTGTATTCCCAGCCAATCCACATCCTGCATAAACATCTGTACTGTGTGTTGTATCTCGTGTTATACCATGTCCTTAATGGACTACTGACACTTGTATTCCTGTGTCTAAAGATATATGCCAATAAAAAGATTAACTACAAAGAAATAAAATAATTGTTTTTTTGTACTGCATGGGCACTAAAATTCATTTATTTTGTGCTATGGTGTGCACGCTCCCTTTGGTCATCTTTATGCTCGTGAACTTTTGAGAGCAGCACCCTGGTCTGTTGCTGCAGCAGTTTTCTTCTATTGTTTGCTGCTTTATTATTCACTGACCTATGCAGCCAGTATAGTGTTAACCATGTTAGTTTTGGTTGTGGCCGTTCGCACTCTATTCCAGAGGAATTACCACCCTGTAGGGGTATGAAGCAAGGAACTCTCGGAGAGGGTTCTGCCCCTAGAGGTGCCACGGGACAGTTCCAGTGGCTAAAGGTACCTTAGGAATCCCTAAAAGAAATGTAGTATCATCCCCAAAGGAGGCAACATGATGCGTATGAGCAAGCAGTAACAGTAACGTAGAAGCAGTAACTGGAACATAGTAGTAGAAGAATAGTGATGGCTTGCATTGATAGAAGGGGATCCCCTAAGGAGAGAGGGAATGGCAGGACATGCTCCACCTCCATCCAACAACGGAACCTACCTAAGAAAACTAGGGGAAAACTATGCTAAGTGTTATGACCTGAGGCAACGGAGGAGAGAAAAAAAACCCTATGAGGAGGAAATTTCTGGGTATCCAAGGCCTAGGTCACCTTCCCTCCAGGCTTGGGAAAATGTATTTAGTGATGGTTCTGCAGCTGCAATTTGGAAAACCCATTTAAAGGGAGGTGGAAAATATTCCAATTTAGAGGAAGACTCTCACTCAAACCCTCTAGCAGGAACGTCTTGGAAGGTTGCGAGAAAACTCTGCAACAATACGAGCATCCAAGGCACAGGAAGAGAGCAACAACTGCTGAGGCACTCACCTGGCCTACCCGCCCTAAATCAAACCAGGTGAATCAGAGGCAGTCATGGGGAGAATGTGCTGAAAGTGCCTTGCTAGGGAAACCACTAAAGTCAATGGCCAACCGTTATAGTGGAACACTAGAGCCAAAGGAGATCATTGTAACCACCCTCCACCGCTAGTCTTAAATTCTACACCAGAAGCTGCTGTTGCATATCAGGCAGCTAATGCCAAGCCCGAGGCGAGGACATTCCCAGCTATGGGCCAGGTGAGAAGGATCCCACCCCAAGTTGGACACACTCGATGATGTGGACTAAATGCAGAGCGAGACCATCAGCTACAGGAACCTGTGCCAGATTAGAATGGCTGGCATGCCCCAGAATTGATTGAGAGCTATAAAGCTGGTGAGCTGAATGAGCATGGCATGCTGAGATCGTAAGACACATTGAGTGCTGAGACCTTGCAAGGTCAGATGCAGATTGAGAGCAGTAGAATCCCAGGCAAAGCCAAAGGGATGGCACTGGGCATAAAGCAATGATTTGCGGAAGCAAGGATCAATGGTTGCGTAAGCAAGTGAGGACCTGATAGGTCAGTAAGCAGTAGTAGTAGTAATAGGTGGACCTGCATGACAACTATATAGCAAGTAAACAGAACTGAGTTAGGGGCAAGCCAGCCAGACGTGAATATCCAAATCAAGGTGACAAACTCTGAGGATTTTTGGCAGCGAAGACAGGATTTAGAACAAAATTAATTAACCACATAGGCCACAACCCCCCAAACACCTCCCAGTCCCCACTGTAGGACAAACAAGGAAGGGATGAAAGGCCGAGAACCACATGCAGATATAAAAGCTAGTTTAATAGCCTCAGCAGGAGCTTCAGCTAACCTCAGAGTAAACAAGGTAGAATAGGAATGGGTGTAAACAACCCAGCAACAGGAAGCAAGTGGGCCTGTACAGCAGTAGTTAAATGAGTACAGTGTTAAAACATAGGCACTGGGTACAATAGTAATTAAAGTAAACAGTCAGCAGCAGTGGCTGAAGTTGTAAGTAACTGAAAGCAGTAGCATGAGCTCTGAGTAGTGTTGCAGTTGCAGTGCAGTAAATCAAGAGTTGTAACTGAAAACAAGCAGAATGAGCCCTGTAGTAGCAGTATGCTAGGAGTTTTAAAAATAAAAGTCCCCTCAAAAGAGGAAACCAAAACACAGCAAAACAGAAAACAGGGAAAGGCCCCCCAAAAAACAAGAAACAAAACACAGGGACGCACACAGCCGGAGGAAAGATACAAACCAGAAGCAGGAAAACAAACACTAAAGTCCAGCACAGACACACAGAAACGGGGGGGGGGGGGTTTAGGCCCCAGCCAGCTTAGAATACAAACCAACATAGCCTCCGACTGCAAAGACAAAATGCTTCACAGTGAGGCTGAGAGGAACTGCTTATATAGCTCAGGAAGTGGGAGTGGCTGGCTGCTTGGCCACTGAATTACAGGCAGGCCTTTCAATTATATGATTCGTGTCTGTTATACGTGAAATTCAATGACAGCTGAAATGCTGTTGTACCATCAATCTGACATCACACTGTGGTTATACCATTGATCTGACATCAGATCAATGGTAAGACAGCAACCTATTGCCAGCAGCACGTGCCACAGTTCAAAAAACAAAATGTTTGGCCATTACTGTTTAAACTGGACCAAGAACAAATGTCACAATGAGTGAAATGATTTCTTGTTGCTGCCAGTTGTGTTTGTGTTACAGCTTTCTGTTAGTGACTTTTTTCAAGTTTTTGATCTTAACTGTTTTTTTTTCTCATTTCGTTTGTTGCATGACTTTGAACTGGATCTTGCTGTCTGACATCCAAAGTCTTTCCCGACTCTCTCCAAACTGTAAGAACCTCTTTTTTTCCTTTTAAAAGTGTTACAGAACAGATGCTAATCATATACTATACAAAACAGTGGATAGCCAGCCATGTACAAGAAGGTCCAGGCTCCTGACCAAATCAGAGACCACTCAAGCTGCCCTCTTGTGGTCATCGATTTCATCAGGAACCCGAGATGGAATCCTGAGTGTGTTGTACATGGCTGGCCATCCACTATTCTATTTACAGTGTATAGTAGAGCACTGTTGAGCATTGAAGTCTGCCTCTTTCAAAATGCTGTTGTATCACATTTCAAAGGCCATGGAATGTAAGTGTACCTTTCTGTGGTACAATAGCATTCTGAAACCTCTAGACTGCACAAATCAGTTTAGTTCTGTAAGCAAAAGAACTGCCATGCGTGCATTTCATGTAATATTATACATTATAAAAAATACAGGATGAGCAAGTTTATACACAGCCAGTCTGTTCTGAAACCCCAGTGTTCTGATTCCCACCAACCTCTCGAAAGTTGCTCTCAAGCTCAGAGGGAATTAGAACCCCTCTGTGGCAGAACACACTGGCTGTGCATAGGTGCCCATCCAGTATTCTCTATATTCTCACCGGATAACAAAAACTGGGTGCCTAACACTGCAATTATCCAGGTTATCTGAGCATCCAATAATGGATAATGACCCCCAGATAAGGACCCTTTATTCCAGATATGGTAAAAGTTATCTGGAAATTTGGCATGCATAAGGATATCCTTTGGAGAACTGAGCTATCCAGCAGCCTGTGAAAGGTGTCGGTAATGAAGATCTAAGCAATTTGAACAAGTAGTTCATCACAGAACATAATTTTCCACTGTAAATTTGACTTTAATTGAAAATGTTTTACAGAGGTGCAGAAGGATTTTTTTTTGGGGGGGGCATGGTATTCATTACATTTTGTCCTGGGTCTCTGTGTTAGGAAAAGCAAAAAAAATGCAGGCTTGTTTCTACTACATAAGAAATTCATTATGACATTCATAGAAAAACATTTTTATGCTCTGTGAGAAAGCATGGCCTGCCATCATAGGGGGAGCAATAGGATCCCTAAATTCATATAATAGGAAACATACTTGCATTTTCTTTCTTTGGCACACTAGAAAACTATATTTTTTTAATGCATATTCTTGCAGTCTGCTGATGTCATATGGGATATTTCCACCTCTGTCCCAAGACAACAACAATCATTAACAAGGAACACTTTTTCATTTGCTGTTTAGTACTTTCTTTATTTTACAAGTTATTTACTTAGGATAGGCATGCACAGCTGCAGCATCTCATTTTCAGTGGAGTCTTGCTTCTTCCCATTTCCACAGCTGGGTGGAATGGAGCACTGGGAGTTTAAGTGACTTGCTCAATGGCTCCACACTGAGTATTTGACTTTGGTGAGGCTTGAACCCATGATCTCCTGGTTCTCAAGCTGGTACTCTAACCACTAGACCACACTGTGTTATTTGATGTAGTGTATTAATGTACCTTGTTACTTTCATGTTGCTATGTACCCTTTGTTCCCTCGTTCCCAGCTGCACCTCGAAATGGGCTTTGGCACAGTGTGCCTTTCTCAGTTCCTAAATTTCAAATAAATAACCAAAACTGGCTTAGTACATTACAGGGGGTCTTGTGTGGTTACTACCCACTCTGCTTTGTCTAGTTCTGATACAGACAACTATCCATGTAGACCACAAGACAAAGCAATGGGGTACTCTGTGGTATGATATACAGTACATTATAAAATGGATGGAAAGAATGCTGGCTAGTGATTGGCCAAGAGATACTTTCAGCTGGGCCATTTTCCCAGCACAACAGCCTGGCTAAACGTAGCTCAACAAAAAAAGTTGAAGAAATGCATCTAATTTACTAAAAAGGACCTACTTCATAATTGCAATAAGGCATGCCAGGGTACGTTATGATGAGGTAACAGCCCTTCTCAGGGGGTGGAAGCACTCAGCTTTACTTGAAAGTTAGTAACTGAGAAAGGCACACTAAGCCAGGGCTCATTTCCAGGTGTGATCTGTGGAAAAGGGAAAGGGGAAACAGTAAATCAAAAACAGCAGTAGAAAAGCATTTCAAATACAAAGTGCAAACAGTGAACAATTCAACAAGATGCAGGTGCAAATAACAATAAGCAGTGAACAGAAGCTGGTTCTACGAGCAGCAACAACATGAAAGGGAAAGGGGAAATTGTTTAACCAGAAAAGGCACACTAAGTCAGAGCATGTTTCCAGGTGCAACCTGGGAGCACATGGAAGTTAAGAGACTTACCCAGGGTCACACAGTATGCAAATGGGGGCTGATGGGATGCAAACCCAGGTCTCCAGGTTTGCAGCTCAGTGCCCTTAACCACTAGACTATAATGTCTCCTCAACAGCCAATTAAAATGACAAAAGCAGGTTGATACAAATAAGTGCAGCAGTTGTAGTGACATAAACTGACCCCGGGGGTTCCCACTGTAACATTTTTTTTTAAATTAGGCAATGTACCCAGCCTGGTAGCACAGTGGTAGCACTACTGCTCACTACACTGGTGACCAAAGTTTAGAAATGGATGCAGTTCTCTCGGAAGGTGGCCACAGTGGGAAGATTGAGCATCCCAGGGACAGCGCTCCTCCGTTGGGGAGGTGGGATTCTGCAACCCACTACTTGACAGACAACTGGTGAAGTCTAGCTGACAGCACAGTGGGGGCACATACAGTGGTAGCCAACACCATCAGTAGCCAACGCTATCAGTAGCCATATCGGGCTATGCTGGGTCATGTCACATGCTATAACTTTCTATGCATTGGGTAACACAGAACTCTTAATCAAGAACAGTATCACCTCATGGCACACCATAACTTATAATATTATTACTGATGGTGCTGTCTCCCACTGTAGACAGGGTGAGGGGCAGCCGACGGATGGCAAGCATGCATCTGTCCATACCCAATCTACAGCTCTTTCTCCTTCCCCCTTCCCCCATTCACTAGGATTCCCTTGTCCATATCCTGTGCATTTTTGAACCCCACCACTGTTTTCACCCCACCACCTCCTCCTCCTTGTTCTTGGAATCCACCACTCTTTCTGTGAAAAAGTACTTCCTCTCATCTCTCCTAAATCTATCCACCTCTAGCTTCATAGCAGGTCTCCTTGTTCTTGAGCACCTTTTCTTCTGAAAAATACTTCCCTTCTGTACCTTAGTGAGGTATTTGAAGGTCTTTATCATATGCCCCCTCTCCTGTCTCTGTTCCTGGGTGTACCCGTTGAGGTTCTTTAGTCTCTCTTCATAAAGCTTTAGATGCACACCCTGCACCATTTTAGTTGCTCTCTCTGGACCAACTCAACTCTATGTCCTTCCAGAGATGTGGGCTCCAGAACTGGACACAGTACTCTAGGTGGGGTCTTACCAGCAATCTATAAAAAGGCAACACAACCTCCCTCTTTCTGTTGGTGATACCCCTCCCTATACAGCCCAGCATTCCACTAGCACTCCTGACTGCCCTGTTGAACTGTCTGGCCACCTTTAAGTCATCCAATATGATTACCCCCAGGTCTCTTTCCTGCTTGGTGGTTGTCAATACCACTCCACCCATTTGTACTCCACCCATGGGTTTCTGTGCCCTAAGTGCATTATTTTGCACTTTTTTGCATTGAAACTCAGCTGCTATACCTTTGACCACTCCTCAAGTTTTGTCAGGTCTCTGCTCATCCTTGCCACACACACGCTGGAGTGTCTACCCTATTGCAGATTTGGGTGTCATCGGCAAAGAGGCAGACCTTCCCTTCCAGCTCCTCTGCAATGTCACTTACAAAGACATTAAAGAGGACTGGTCCCAGCACTGATCCCTGAGGTACCCCACTGGTCACCCTTCCTTCCTCTTTGTGCACAGTATCACTATGTTTTGTACAGCACAACTATTTTATGCACAATATCGCTACTTTTTTCATAGTGGAATTGTTTTTTTATTCTTTGCTAACCAGATAAGGCCCACTAGGCACAATTGCCTGATTTAGCAAGTGACCTGGGAGCACTAGGGTGGTTACGTGACTTGCACAGAGTCACACAGTATGTAAGTGGAGTTTGTGGGAATCAACCCCAGGTCTTGTGGAGGTATCAAGCTCATTCAGAACTTTTTACTCTAACCTCTAGGCTATACTGTCACCCTCAGTCTTGTTTCCCCATGCCACTAGGATTTGCATAGTATCAACTGGAGCTCCATATAGCTAACCTGCCTACAATTGCTTCCCCTCCCCAGCCTTAAACAGCATAAACAGGAGAACACTGGGGGACCCACTGGAACCCTAATATAGTCGGACTGCCCCCCCAACAGAAAAACTGTGGAAACAGGGGACCTAATGGAGCCCTATATAGCTAGCCTGCCTGCCACAGCCTACATAGAAACATAGAAACATAGAATTTGACAGCAGATAAGGACCGCTTTGCCCACTTAGTCTGCCCATTTTCCTACCTAACAGATAAGCTGCAGAGCCTAGTTAACCAACAGCTTAGTTCCTCCTACCCCCCACTAGGACTGCCTTATGTCTTTCCCATACATTCTTGAATTCTCCCACTATTCTTGAATCCATGACCTCCTCAGGGAGGCTGTTCCATGCATCCACAACCCTCTCAGTGAAAAAATACTTCCTCACATTACCTCTGAGCTGTTCCCCCTCTATCTTCATATTGTGCCCCCTTGTTCTTGCACATCTCTTTTTCTGAAAGATGCTATCCTCTTGGACTTTGTTGATTCCCTTGAGGTACTTGAAAGTTTCTATCATGTCCCCTCTCTCCTTCTTTCCTCAAGGGTATACATATTAAGCTCCTTTAGTCTTTCTTCATATGTCTTCTGGTCAGACTCTGCACCATTTTGTTGCCCTCTCTGGACAGCCTCCACTCTGTCTATGTCTTGCGGTGATGGGGTCTCCAGAACTGCACATAGTACTCAGATGGGGTCTCACCAACTGTCTGTACAGAGGGATAACAACTTCCTGTTTTCTACTATTGATGCTTCTTCCTATGCATCCCAGTATCCCCCAGCCTTCCTTACTGCCTTCTCACATTGCTTGCCCACCTTTAGGTCATCTGATATAATTACCCCCAGGTCCCTTTCCATTTTTACTGTTGTCAGTATCTCACCCCCCATTGTGTACTCTTCCCCTTGGTTTTTGTTTCCCATGTGCATTACCTTGCACTTATTTGCATTGAATCTGAGCTGCCATACATTTGACCATTCCTCCAACCTTGCCAAGTCCCTTCTCATCCTTTCCACTCCATCTTGTGTATCAACCCTGTTGCAGATCTTTGTGTCATCTGCAAAGAGACATACTTTTCCTTCCAGTTCCTCTGCAATGTCACTTATAAAGACATTAAAAGGACCGGTCCCAGTACTGAACCTGCATTGTACCCGCTAGTAACCTCCTTTCTTCACTGTGTACTCCATTTACTATTACCCTTTGCGTCCTGTTGTCTAGCCAATTTTTATCCAGGCTATCACCTTAGGGCCACTCCAAGGCTGGCTAACTTGTGTATTAATCTTTTGTGTGGGACTGTATCAAATGCCTTGCTAAAATCTAGGTAGGCCATGTCCACAGCCCCTCCCTGGTCTACTACTTTGGTCACCCAGTCAAAGAAATCTATTAGATTCGTCTGACACGACCTTCCCATCGTGAATCCATGCTGCCTTGGGTCCTGTGCCCTACTGGCATCTAATTACTCAACAATTCTTTCCTTCAGAAGTGATTCCATAATTTTCCTTACCACTGAGGCCAAACTAACTGGTCTGTAGTTTCCTGCCTCTGTCCTGCTCCCACTTTTGTGAAGAGGAATCACATCTGCCCTCCTCCAGTCCTCAGATATCACCCCATCCTCCCATGATTTGTTAAAGAGAGTAGTCAGTGGTGTCACTAGTTCTACCCTTAGTTCTTTTAGAATTCTTGGGTGAATCCCATCAGGCCCCATTGCCTTTTCCACCTTCAATTTTATTAGTTCTTTCAGAACCCTTTCTTCTGTAAATGGACTGGTATCGACCCCCGTCTTCAGAGTGTTTCTCTTGTTTGGTTTAGGTACCTCCCCTCCTCTTCCTTTGGAATACTGAGCAGAAATATTCGCTCAGTATCCTGCTTTTCACTGTCCCCTCTACCCACATTCCTCCCTTTATTAAGCCTCAGTATCCCTCCTTTGGTCTTTCTTCGCTCCCTAATGTACCTATAAAGGTCTTATCCCCTTCTTAACAGAATTGGCTATCCTTTCCTTGGTTTGGGCCTTTGCTATTCTGACTGCCTTCCCAGCCTCTTTCTGCTTTAACTGATAACGTTTCTGTCCTGCTCCTTCTGTATTTCCTTATATTTCCTGAATGCTATCCTTTTCTCCTTAACCTTCCCTGCCACCTCTTTGAGAACCCATAGCGGTTTTTCCTTCGTTGTGTTTTATTGATTTGCTTTACACAAAGGCTTGTTGCCTCTGTGATGGCTGTTTTGATTACTCCCCATTGTTTTCCACCCCTCCTTCTTGCCTGTTTGCTAGTGCTTTTCTAAGGCACTCTCTCATTTTCCCAAAGTCAGCCCTTCTAAAGTCCAATACTCTTGCTTTTGTAGGGCTTGATTGTATGGCTGTGTTTATCGTGAACCACACTGTTTGGTGGTCACTTGTTCCCAGATGGCTACCCACCTCTAAATCTGAGATTCTTTCTCCGTCCCCATTTGAGAGTACCAGGTCTAAGATTGCTCTCTCCTGAGTGGGTTCCAATACTAGCTGTCTGAGGCATGCCCCCTGTAGGGCATCAAGAATGACCCTGCTCTTGGATGTGCCTGCAGCAAAGGTGCTCCAGTTAACATCTGGCATATTCAGGTCCCCCATCAATGATATCTCCCTTTTTCTGCCATTCTAAGAAGCCTTCTATCATTTCCTTGTCCATTCCCTCCCCTGAGATGAGGGTCTGTATACAACCCCGTGTGGATTGTGGTGCCATTTCCTGTCTCCAGGGTGACCCAGAGTGCCTTATCTGCTCCTATTTACTCTTTAGTTCTGTTGCTTTGATCCTTCCTTTACATGAGACTACTCCTCCTCCTCTTTTACCCTCCCTGTCCTTCCTTAGATTGTGTATCCTGGTATGTTGACATCCCAGTCATGGTTCTCTGTGTACCATGTTTCTGTGACTGCCACAATATCCAGGCAACCCTCTTCCATCAAGGCCACTAGTTCAGGGAGCTTGTTACACAGACTACGGGCATTGGTACTCATCACCCTCCACTTTTTGATAGCCTTACCCCTTTTAGCCCCAGTCCTGTCCTTACTGCCTTTGCCTTTTTTTACATTTACCTCTGTCTTGCTCCCTAATAACTTCTCTACCTTAGTGTTTACCTCACTAATTACCATGTTTTGTGGGGGGAGGCTGGGATTTCCCCTGCTCCTTTTCAGTGCCTCCCCTTGGCTGGTTTAAATTCTTTCAATGAAGCATTTAAACCTCTCACCTAGGATCCTGGTTCCTCCCTGGACAGATGCAGACCATCGCACCAGTATAGGTCTGCATCCTTCCAGGTGGCTCCTCAGTCCCCAATGAAGCCAAAACCCTGAGCTCCACACCAGTTTTTCAACCACTTATTGAATTCCCTGGTGAGGAGTGCCCTAGCATCACCTTGCCATAGACAGGCAGCACCTCGAAGGTTACCATGTATGCGCCACTGTGTTCAAGGCGGGCCCTCCTAACTCTACAAACTCCTCTTGCACTGCTCTGATCCTATTCCTAGCCAGATCATTTGTCCCTAGGTGGACAATGACATCCAGCTCCCTCCCTCGTGAAGTTCCTCCCATGATCCTGAGGATTCGCTTCCTGTCCCTCCAAGCCATGGCGCCAGGAAGTCACCTTACCTCTCTCTCCCCTTCCTCACCCATTTCTATCCCCCTAATGATTGAGTCCCCCACCAGGAGTTGTTTCCTTCTCCTGTGGGGTCCCATGCCACCCTCCTGTGGGTCTCCTTTGTGAAGGTTCCCAGCATCCTCCTTGGTCTCCACTGCAGGTGCCTCCATAGAGGAACCACTATCCACCAGAAGAGCGAATGAATTGTGGAGGTACAGCTGGAGGATGCAACTCTGTTCCACCACCTCTCCTCCTGAGCCCACCCTGGTCCAGCCTCTTCTTCTTGGCAACCTCTGAGGTAGTGGCATTGGCCCTGGTGGTCCCTGGGTGGGGTAGGAGGTTTCACGAATCCTAGCCAGGTCAGCCTGGAGACAGGCAACCTCCTCTCTCAGTCCAGAGAGGCGCCTGCAAATAGGGCAGCATCACAGCCTCCAGAATGTCTCCCGGAACACTGCCGCCCCACAGCCATTGCACTGCACCACTCCTATCATGTCTTATTTTGTGTCCCCTCTCCTGCTTCTCTGTATGCTTACTCTATCCTCTCCTTACAACTCTCACCCTTCCTGTTCTGGGACAGTAACTTCCTATCTTCTTTAGTAGCCTCCTTCTTCCTTTCTCAATGTCAGACCACCAGCAGCTGGGGGGGGGGGGAGAGTGAGCTACTTTTTTTCCTTTAGGGTTGACAAAACCAATGTTTCTCTATGATCCTTCCCTTCCTACTGCCAAACAGGAAGTTCCTGTTGACAGTCAGATCCAGTGGCTATAAAAGTAGAGCTGGCTTAGGGTGGGATGGAGGGCAATTAGTAAGAAAAAAGGCTAGCAACAGGAAGTTGTAATTTGAGTCACCTGCTTTTATAGTGTCTAAGTCACACCCCCAATTAAGCTCTCTTTCCTCCTACTGGTTTAGCAAAGTCAGCTGATACAATACCTTTCCCAGCACAGAACACACTGACTTTATTTCTTTTCTTTCTTTTTTTTAACCCTAAATAAGACCCTTTCTACTTCTAATAAAGTATCTGTCTACTTAATCTCAACAGACACTGACTCCTGCTGAGATATGTTTTAAATCAATAAGAAAATGTAGCTTTTTTAGTTAGCTGCTTTCTGCTCTACAAGCAAGGCTAGCAACAGGAAGTTGTAATTTGAGTCACCTGCTTTTATAGTGTCTAAGACACCCCCCCAATTAAGTTCTCTGTCCTCCTACTGGTTTAGCAAAGTCAGCTGATACAATACCCTTCCCAGCACAGAACACACACTGACTTTCTTTCTTTTCTTTCTTTTTTTAACCCTAAATAAGACCCCTTCTACTTCTAATAAAGTTTATGTCTACTTAATCTCAACAGACACTGACTCCTGCTGAGATATAAGTTTTAAATTAAAAAGAAAATGTAGCTTTTTTAGTTAGCTGCTTTCTGCTCTACAAGCAAGGCTAGCAACAGCAACCCCCTCCCTTCAGGCCAAAAATGGTACACACAGGAGGACTAACACTGGAGTCCGGTGGATCCTCCTATACCCTTCTGTATGTATGATTTTTGGCCAGCAGGGGAAGGGAGTGGAATGTGGCAAGGAGGATAGCTATTTGGGGCTCCAGTGGGTCATCCTGTTTGTGTTGTTTTCGGCCGGGGAGGGGGTAGGATGCAGCCGGCAGGCAGGCTGGCTATATAGAACCTAATATTAGGTTCCCCATTTCTTGCTGCTTGTTGCTATTGCTATACCTGATATGAGGAAAAAAGAAGGTGGACTAGGCCTACAAGCTTGTTTCTTTATGTTCACTGGTCTGCAGAATCCATCCCTGTAGGCTGTTGGGCAGCAGTGCAAATAAACATCCAGCTCCTACTTCTCCCAGAAAAACATTCACACTGCTGTCCCTAAGGGGTCTTACAGCCTGCAGAAATGTTTCAGGCAAGTGAACATACAGAAACAAGTTTGTGGGCCCATTCCAGCTTTTTTTCCTCCTCATATCAGGTTAATATATAGCAGTTGTGTTGGCTCTGACCAGAGCTCATTTAAATAGCATCCCATCCAAATTCAAGAACAGTGGAAAGGGGTTGTGGCACAAAGCACAGAGGGAAAACAATCCGTGATTACCTGCTCTCCCCATTGATACCACAACTACAGTAAACAGCCATAAGGTTGGCCAAAATATTCACAATATTGCATGATACTTACAAGTGTGCCGAGCTCTATACCCAGCTGCTGTGAGCCTCCAGAAAACCCAATGAACTGGATAGTGAAATATCCCCACAGTCAGAGGATCTGATTTCCAAAACCTCCTTCCTTATGCTGACTGCATGCAAATAGCTGAGTGCAGGTGTCAGGTACCTGAGGTATAGGATGGGGGGGCACGAGCCCCCCACTATTTTACACTTATGCCCCTTAAGCCTTTCAAGCATTAACTGCCTTTTTAAAAGTCTGTCCCCCAATATAAGCTCTAGGTTCCCTTTCAAACTTCAACCCTCACACCACTTTTAACAATGTTCAAGACCATTTGTGTGTGTGTGTGTGCGCGTACGCATGCACTGGACAGCCAGGTGGGCCCAGTGGCAGATTTAATGATGCTCAAGAGAAATGACTGATTTCTGTGGGACTCCCAGAGCCCCACACTGCCAGTTGGGGACCAGGCATGTTTCACAGGTGAGATTCTTGGCTTTCTTGGAGGTAGAGTGTGGGCCACCTGGCCAATCAAGGAACAGCATTGCCTGTGAAGGCAATCAGCACCCATCCTCTCAGCTAGATGAAGGATACAGCCATGGTGAAGCCAACAGTTAAAGTGCAGGGCAGGGAAAACTATGGAGAGAAACAGGGGAGAGATAAAAAGCATCTAGCAATATTCAGAGTGATCACAGTATGGTATAACACAAGGTGCTCCCCTCATAAACTGATGCTGTCTCCACACGGCAGCCTTCTTTTTTACATAGAACTATGCTGAAGCATCATGAAGGCCACTCTGTAGGTCAGCCCAGTGTCATGTTAGCACTGCATTCAGCTGCTACCTGGGACACTGGGATTCATGGGGGAGTCCTGGAATCCCACTGTAGATCTGGAATGGGGCAGGGCCAGGCATTTCATGGAGGAACTCAGCTCCTGGTGAGGGAGGGCGAGGGCCACTGAGAATTCATGCGCCCCCTGCTGACTGGCTGACTAAGGAGCAGTTCTTGCATCTGCTGTGAAGGTAGTCACTTGCCTGCCCTCCTGGCTGAAGGACAGGTGCAGCTGTGATAAATAGAGCAGTGAGGCATTTTCAATTTTTGCTTCTGCTGGAATGCCATGGAATCCCAGATAGGTTGCCTAATTCCACAGAATTTAAAAGCAGAGTGCTTTCAGAAAACTGCCAATTAGTAATCCATGGTTTACATAAACCACAGAATAGTACTCAGCAGTTTGCACACACTGTGTAGTCATTTTTTTTAAATGAGGAATAAAAATTGAGGAATAATATTCCGTCGATTATGTAATCAGCAGAGTATTGTTTTTTGTTTTACATAGAAATGCTCTTCAAAATTCCATGGAAAAAATTCCAAAAAGCATCATGGAGGTGGCATTACCATGCTACATGAATTCTGCTGGTAGATTTCTACATTCTGTACAGTTCTAGTGATAAACCCAACAGGATGGGGCATAAGAGTATTTTTTGGTAAAAATGTAGACAGATATTGTCGCACAACTTTGGCGGTTACTCATCATGCCTCACACACCTGGGATATGCATTTAAATGCTATAATTGCAGGGAGTAGCCCGGGATTATTTAGGGGAAGAACTCCTCCCCCACAGCCTATTTAAAGGAAGCAGCTGACTCCCGCTCTGCTTAGAGCTGGTCCGTGGCTGTCCTGTCTTTTCCCCGCCGGTCCTGCCGTTTGTTTCTTCCCTAGTTTAACCCCCCCTTCTCTTCCCTATTATGTTTGTTGTTAGATCGAGCTTCTTCTACCTGCCTATTTGTTTCAACCTGCTTCCATTGCTACTACGTTTCCTCATCTCCCCCCTCCATTTGCTTGTTCCCTGTTGTTTCTTCTTTGGTTTGGCTCTTCTGACTCTGCTGTCTGTATTCTACCTGTTTCCCCTCCTTCTCCTGTTTAGTCTTCCTATCTTTTCTCTCCTCGGGCAGCCCAGCTCCAAGCCTAGTCTGTCGCCGCTTAATTCTTTGTCCGGTTGGTGTGGGGGTTTCTTTCCCTCGCCACCATGCTGCCTACCTGCTCCAGTGCCTTGAGCCCACCTACGCTGCATCGCTCTGAATCTCTGCTGTGGCCGAACACTGCCACCGCTGTGCTGGGCTTCCTTCATTCAGCTGCTACTTCTCGGACCCATGGATTGTATTCCCTTTGCCCTTCCTGCCTGCCGTTGGTGCCTTGCTTTCCCTTCTACCTGCATGGAGCTACTCCTGACATCCTCGTTCCAGCCTCTCCGACTCCGAGCTCAGCATTGCTACAGCAGCGAGCTATCATCAGGGGACTCCTGCCTACCACATCTGGAGCTCCTTTGTCGACTTGTTCGGTTTACCGTTGCATTGGAACTTGAGCCACCCACTTCCTGCGAATTGACTTTCCAGGATCATCTCCAGTGCATTTCTCCTGTATTCGGCATGTCCTATGACCTCAGCATGTCTAACGCGTTGCCGCACTGTAATCTTCCCTTGCAACCTTGGGGCTCACTTATGTTTGGGGCAGCATGTAAGTACTGTAGCTGCATACCGGCCTAATTACAATTCTCGACGGGCTCCTATTCAAGCGAGTCGGCTTCCACCGGTTGGCCATTGTTTAAAAGTCATGTAAGGGATTGGGCGATTGCATGTCTTGTTTGCCGTCCGATACTTCTGGACTTGTAGCGTGGGGAATTATTCCTATCTGGTGCCTTACTTTAACTCACTTGTGCAGCGGTCAGCTCTTTGCAGCATTCAACAGCTTGCAGCTTCCACAGAATGTAGCTGCAGGTTTCATTCGTGGAGACGATGTGACATCGTGACTCCTCCTGACTTACACGGTTGCAGCTCTTTTCCTGAGTTGCTCACTCCAATCAGATTGGGTAAATCAATTTCTTGCCTGCATCCTTGGCTGCCATATCTGTACTCCTCTGAAGCGCTTTCGTATTACTGAGTACTGTATCTATATTGGACTTACTTCAGTTTCTCCTTGAAGAGATCCAGCTGCTTCCTGTTTCAGCACTTCGACCAGTGCTAACTTCATGTCTTCTTCTTCCAACGTCTCAGTCACTCCATCGATGTGAACATTCCAGTCATTGGTTTACTCATGCCCTCTAGTGCTGGTTGCCTGCAGCTCCTATTTGCTCATTCTCACCTCTCCTTCAATTAGTCATCTGTGCCATTGTGCATCATAATCAAGCCATGCCTCGAGACTTGCCTTGCTATCCTTGGACATTTGCCATGCCGTCTCACTTCAGTCTTTCTTTGCTCCTACCTCACTTTCAGATGACTATTCACTGCTGTGGCTGCCTGCCAGGAGCTCCCTGCTATGGATTCAGTTTGTCGTTTGTCATTTATCATATACTCCTTGGATGAGTTCGCCCTGCTTCCTGCTACCATGCCTACCTCATGCAGCTTGCCTTCACCTACAAATTGTACATGTTCACTTCTTACCTTACCTGCTCATGTTACCTGCTTCACCCTCCAGGGCTTAAAGGTCCTTACGAATAGCTTGACATTGCAATCTACTGCGTTCCTCATGGACTGGCTTCCTTCTACCCTATGTTTACATATTACTGCGATTTCTACTTACCAGGACATGACATCTCCATTGCATGCAATTCAACATTTCCATTGCATTCTCTCCTACTGCTCTGCAACCTTCATCATCCACAAGGCCAGAAGTTGGCCATCGCATGTAGTTGGACATATGCCCCTATAAGCTCAGAAGTCCTCATTCCTATACATTTCTTGCACCATAATCGACTACTTCTACATCCTGCCTTCGCCCTTCAGGCTGGGAGGTTTACCTACTAATAATCTACTTCTATGACCTGCCTTCGCCCATTGGGCTGGGAGGTTTGCCTACTAATCTTCTGCTTCTATGACCTGCCTTTGCCCTTTGGGCTGGGGGGTTTCCTCATTCTACTCTAATTCTGCCTCGCCCAGCTCGAGGCCTGGAGTTTCACTCATTCTACTATATGCCTTCCTGCTGCCGTATCACCAGCCTGCAGCTCTTTACTGGATTGCATCTTGACGTTTCTTCTATTCTTGGTTGTCTGCCCTGCTGCCTCAGCCATGGATTACTGCTGCTTCACTTTTCGAGACACTTAGTTAGCGTTTCCTGCAGACTTTCATTGTCATGCTTGTGCTCTACTGGATTCAGACCCTGTGACAATGCTACTTCATTGCTCCAGCCTTTTCAATTATCCATCTGGGAGTCTTCGGGTCTTGTTTGGTTTCCTACCTCGAACTTTGCATACCTTCAATTTGGATGTTATTCCTCTCATCCAGTTGCCATCTGCCTCAGTCTTCCATGCGATCCCTGCCTTCCTTGATCTGGATTCATCGGTTCTCAGCATCATTACATTCTCTATGTCTGCCTTATGGCTACAATACTACTGTGCTCAAGGATGATTCAAGATGTGTCTCATGGAGGCTCTCTGCCGCTCCGAATTTATTTAGCTGCCCTTCGTGGGTATAGCTGCATTCCTATTACCTAGAGCTTCTTGCCTCTCGTGCCTCTCCAGCTGATGGATCACTGCACATCTCGTCGATGGACTATCTTCCACACTCGATTTCTGCAAGCAGACATTCCTGGGTCTGGCTGCGCTTCACCAACTGGAATCAGCCACCTCTCTCCTACATCACCAGCTATCGATTCAGCTGCACTTCTTCAGAGGCTGATTGCCACGTCCTGTTCCTTCTCATCTGCCTTCGTTGGTGCCATTCTGCTCCTACTGTCTCTCACTTTGGATTAGCAGTCAAACTGACTTGCTTACTTTTGGGCTCACCATATTCTACTACTCGGATGCTTCACACCTCGCACCAATGTCTCCGATTATCCTCTACAGCTTGCCATTATTCTAGCTCAACTCTACAGCCATTGCCTTCATATCAATTCTAAGACTATACTTCACTTATCAGAACTGGATTCTTCAGGCGGTAGCCTGGTTACAAGCCTTCTCTCATTCCAAGTACTATACAAGCCCTTTATTAGAAATCAGCAAGTCGTACTATTTCTATTCATCCTGCCTCATTGACGTCAAGTTGGATGCAACTATCTGCATCTGGTCTCCTGTATTGAATTCGTCAGTCATTAGCTTCATCTTCACCATCATCATTTCCTGGATTATGCCCTCTATCAACTGAAGTCTGGAAGATGATCCTTCATATATCCACTCTCCATCACTCTGAATTATACATGGCTTCTCGGACTCAGAGTTTATTAGGAGAAAAATTACTTCACTGGACATTTACAATTCAATTCTTTCTTAAGCTCCGTTTATCTGGATTAAATTCTTCAATTAGAATTCAGATTTAGCTGATTAATTTAGTTTAATTAGGATCTCTCTCCTTTAGTATGCCCAGAAGGACGGGCAAGTCAGTAGCCATGGGTCCTCAGAGGTTTCCCCCCCCAAGGGTTTTTTTTCTCTCCTGAGTGCTACTGGTCACACTCTCCGGAGTTGGAGGAGGTGATCATCTATTCCTATCATTTTAGGTGTTTCATGCACGACTTCTTCAGCATTCAGTTACAGATCAATCGTTGATATATTCTTCTTTTTTGGGGCTTTCATAATTCTAAACCAAGCCTCCTTCCTACAGGTGGGACACAGAGAAAGGCCAAAACCATCAAATATTATCAAACGACTCAATTCAAGCATCCAAGTACCTAAGCACAAATCATTCTATGCTGTCCTCTGTATCCAATAACCATCTACATCATTCCAATATATATGTTACATAAGCACTGAGCTATGAACCACACATGATAAATGGCCATCGAGTTTTTGAATAGTGATGGCCAGTAATTTGTTGTCATAATAACTGGCTGATTATTATGGCAAACACGTGCCAAGCAGCTGTGCTTGAGACTCACACTGACTCTCAGTCCTGAGCGCAGCAGTCTCTCACACTGCGCTTAGAAACTGCCAAGTGAGCAAGATACATTACAAAAATAATTCAACATTTTAAGCATTAACTAACCTGCAGAACAACAGTTTAATCCTCCTGCTATGAAAGAAACCCAAAGCGGACATCCAAATATCATTTCGTCCACAAAACAAAAGCAGTTACACTCAGTATGACATTCTTTACTGACTTTAACAAAAAAAAAAAGAGAAAGTCATGCAAGCATGTTTCACAATGCCAGTCCTTCATTTAGGAACAGGAGAACTGAAACACAAGCTAGTATGCTTTCACAATTATTTTTTTTTCTGGGGGGGAGGGAAAAACTGATGTCCAGAAAAATCATGGGATAGTGTAATCACACAAATTTAATACACACTCTAGATGTGTATGGTGCCTAAATAAACCCCTCAAGCTTTTCTTTTGAGGTTTATGCAGCATCATACACCTCAGGTGTATATTAAATACCCATAATGTACACCATCCCATGTATTATTCTACAGTATATATAGTGTATGGTTAGTGCTTATTGTGCACAGAATTCAAGCTAGTCAAAATCCTTGCTGTGCACATTCTAAAGTTATTGTGCACATTCTAAAAATCTTATTGTGCACGTTCCTCTGTTAACTTCACCTGTGATCAGCTTGCGCTCGCTCCCGCTGACTGGTTTAATTTCTTTTGCGTAGTCAACCTCATGATTCTCCTCACAGTGGTACATTTTGTTTTTTAAATTGTCAGCTGCAGTTCTTTCAAAAGAAATGATGGAATGAAAGAAGTTCATGCTGGAACAAGAAAACAAGCAGACAGCCTCCAACAAGTAGGGTCTTTACTTGTTTACTGTTACTGCTTACTGACTGCAAGAATTCTTCGGAACAATTCTCTTAGTAAACAATTCAAAGATGCACTGTTTGTTTACACAGTTATAGCTAATTGCAATGCAGTACTAACAGTTACTTAATCTTGGGCACAAGACATAAAAAATGCTCAATATTTAATTGTTCAGCAGATGGTTTTTATGTAACAATTTTAAACAAGTATTAGAATTAATGTATTGTTCTTTCTGTTGTTCCTGCAATAACACTAATTATAGTAAAGCTATTTAGAAGCTGTATTATGTTGTTTTGCTTTTAGTTTTTAGAACCATATGCTATAACAAATAAAATTTGGGCAACCGTACACAACTTGCCTTGCATTTCCATCTCAGTACTGAAATACCATCATGGACCTCGCGAGCAGAAACACAGGCTTATTGTGTATGGTTGCCCATACATTGTTCCTTATTTAATAATGCACATCCTGTTTGTTGTTATTGCTTGCATACTGTGGTGATCAGAATTGACTATAACACTACCAATTATAAATCTAATTAAATTTTCATGAGCCTAGCAATGCTCCTGATTGGCTACTGGATTGGTCGTTAATGTCTTAGAAATGACTGATCAAGCTGCCAACTGATGCTGTGCAGCACGTAAAGTTGATTCTGCATGGCTCATGCCACATAAGTAAACACAACTACAAAATTAGTTGTTATTGTGATTTGAAGTATAATTGCAATAACAACCTCAAAGTCAGTCATTTCCTTGGATTAACAACCACTGGAGGGAGGTGTCCTTCAGCTGAGCTTCGGGCCACTCATTCTCAAACTAGTTGTTAAACCCAGGGAAATGACTGGCTTCTCAGTCATTATTGCTAAAGAGCTGCCTTACCAGTGCCCTAAAAGGGGCAGAATCACTTCACTTTCACAGAAAGTTAGGCCTTTCTTAAGGCAGCTCAGCATTCCATATGTCTTCTCTACTGCTGATGCACAGTAATGTGACCGCTTCAATCTCCCAGCAATGATAACTGCTCAGGCACTACCAAACTGAGGAAAAGATAGCCAATTCTGTTAAGAAGGGGGATAAGACCTTTTATAGGTACATTAGGGAGTGAAGAAAGACCAAAGGAGGGATACTGAGGCTTAATAAAGGGGAGGGAATGTGGGTAGAGGGGGACAGTGAAAAAGTAGGGATACTGAACGAATATTTCTGCTCAGTATTCACAAAGGAAGAGGAGGGGGAGGTACCTAAACCAAACAAGAGAAACACTCTGAAGATGGGGGTCGATACCAGTCCATTTACAGAAGAAAGGGTTCTGAAAGAACTATTATAAAATGGAAGAAAAAAATAGGGACGTTTGATTGGTCATTACCTGTGCATTAGATCCATCTAATGCACAGGTAAAAACAAGAGCAGGTCACCAGGTAGGCAATAAGTCCCTATTCATATAAATACTCATTTGGAATGTTGACATTTCAAATAGCAGCCATTTTTTTTTACCTCAGCTGACTTCTGTCATCTCACTAGCCATGAACACCAATGTTTCAGTGAACTTTAATGTAAACTCTTAACCAAAGAAATGGAAAACAGCTTTTCAGCAGAACAAGACTCTGAAAACCAGCCACCAATAGCAGAACTGACTGAACTTACAAACATAGTGAGTAAAAGATATGCCAACCTGTCAGCAACAGAAATAGACAGCATACAAGAGGGCATAAATGAAACTAACACTGTAAAAACTACAGCCTGGGCTCTGAAAGTGTTAAATGACTGGATATCTGCCAGAAATGCTACTCTAGATTGGAAGGCAACCCCTGTAGAAGAATTAAATAACATTTTCAGACATTTTTATGCTGAGGTACGCACTTCCACAGGTTCAGAGTATGCCCTCAGTAGTTTCTCCGGCATCCGCGTGGCTTTAAACAGACACTTAAACTCACTGGCAGTTGGCCGAAATATTAATATTATCAGCGACCCTCTATTTAAATCAAGCAACACAGTATTTGTGGCAATAATGAAACGTTATAGGAAAAATCAAAAGACACATCCAAACATCCAAAAATCCATGAAGCTAGATAGCCTTCTACCTCTGACATCCTTCAAAAGACTGTTCTCCGCCCTTTTTCCAGAGCTCTGCAATTGCTTTTATAAACCATAATCCCCTACCCTACCTGACCCACCTTTCTTTTTCCGTCCATTATATTGTTTCATATTCTATCTTCCGACTCACCTATCTATTCTCACAAAGCTAGTTAGACCCTATAATTTTATATTTTATTCCTGCTATACCCTTTGCCCACATTTTCATGCAGGCAAAATGGTTCTACTGCTCCTTGTATATATGTAAATTGTTGTATACATTCATTTCTTGCCATTATATTGTTATTTATGCTATTCTTGTCTATGTAATAATATTTGTATCCTCATTTGTATGACCACTCAGGTCCATCTTGTAAATGAGCTTTGCTCAATGATGTTCGCCTGAATAAATAAAGATTTTGATTGATTGATTGATTGAACACCATGGTGCCATCACTAAAACAGACCTTGATTTAATAAGGAATTCATCAGTCCTCTTGCTGAACACCGCGCCTGGGCTGGTCCGCAAAGTCTGGCTGGACATCCAGCTCTATATGGCCAGGCGCGGTAGAGAGGGACTGCGACAAATGAAAGTAGACAGCATAGTTATAAAGAAAGATGAATCCGGACTCCAGTATGCCATGTTGTCATACAACGAGCATACAAAAAACCACTGCAACCCCAATGAAATCAACAAAGAAACATACCGTGGGTGTATGTATGAAATTCCGGGATCTCCTCTCTGCCCTGTCTCCAGCCTCCGAAAATATATCGAAAAACTGCCTCCTGATGCTCCTTCTTTCTACTGCCACCCAAAACGTTTGCCCCAACATTTCTTGAATACAAATATGACCTGGTATACAAAAGAACCGATGGGGGTAAACTTCTTATCCACGATGATGGCACGAATTTGTAAGGAAGCCGCACTGACAAACCGCTACACCAACCATAGCGTAGAGCTACTGCCATTCAGCTAATGTCAGATGCGGGCTCGGAATCAGGGAAATTATGTCCGTTACGGGACATAGAAGCAAGGCTAGCCTGCGATCGTACTGGGCCCCATCAACGGACAACCGAAAACGTTGGAGCAGGATACTTGCACCAAAAAAGGAGGAACATAAAGAAATTCCCTCTCCTGTTGCCGGAAATGCAGACATCACAAAGCAGCCTACATTCACAGTGCCACCTGCCGTCCAGTCTTCTAGTAATACACACGGAGCTTTCAACCTGATGAACTGCACATTTAATGGCATAATAAACTTCATTAACCATGAAGCGAGTAAGTAAATCTTACAACATTACTGCTCTACTGTTTTCTATATTTTTTACTGATTTCTAAGTGCTCCATTTCTATCTCTCTCACTATAGCTATGCATCCCAGTCCTCCATCAGCTATTCAGCCAGCTGAGAACTCCCCAAGCAGCTCATCATAATGAACCCTTATGAATTGACATTTCCAGGCATCTGCAAAAGACTGCTAAAACTACCTATTACCTACTTAAATACCTTATCATTATTTATTTTTTCCTCTCTCACATGCACATCTATGAACCACTTTGTGCAGTGGAAGGATATTTATTAAATAAAGCTATTTAAATGTCAAAAAAATCTATAGACTATTTATTTATAAACATGTAAGTACAGTTACCCATTTTATAAGTGCAATAAGACACTCCGGGAGTGTGCATTAGACATTTCTAATGCACGGTCATGGGCTAAACGCACTTGTCCTGTGGCCTCGTGCCTTATTACGCCCCTGACCGTGCATTAGAAATGTCTAATGCACACCCCCTCGTGTCTTATTGCTTACATAAAATTGAAGGTGGAAAAAGCAATGGGGCCTGATGGGATTCACCCAAGAATTCTAAAAGAACTAAGGGTAGAACTAATGACACCGCTGACTACTCTCTTTAACAAATCATGTGAGGATGGGTTGGTACCTGAGGACTGGAGGAGGGCAGATGTGATTCCTCTTCACAAAAGTGGGAGCAGGACAGAGGCAAGAAATTACAGACCAGTTAGTTTGACCTCAGTGGTAGGGAAAATGATGGAATCACTTCTGAAGGAAAGAATTGTTGAGTACCTAGAGGCCAGTGGGGCACAGGACCCAAGGCAGCATGGATTCACAATGGGAAGGTCATGTCAGATGAATCTAATAGATTTCTTTGACTGGGTGACCAAAGTAGTAGACCAGGGAGGGGCTGTGGACATGGCCTACCTAGGTTTTAGAAAGGCATTTGATACAGTCCCACACAAAAGATTAATACACAAGTTAGCCAGCCTTGGAGTGGGGCCCCAAGGTGGTAGCCTGGATAAAAAATTGGTTAGACAACAGGACGCAAAGGGTAGTAGTAAATGGAGTGCACAGTGAAGAAAGGAGGGTTACTAGTGGGGTACTGCAGGGTTCAGTATTGGGACCGGTCCTTTTTTAATGTCTTTATAAGTGACATTGCAGAGGAACTGGAAGGAAAAGTATGTCTCTTTGCAGATGACACAAAGATCTGCAACAAGGTTGATACACAAGATGGAGTGGAAAGGATGAGAAGTGACTTGGCAAGGTTGGAGGAATGGTCAAATGTATGGCAGCTCAGATTCAATGCAAATAAGTGCAAGGTAATGCACATGGGAAGCAAAAACCTAGGGGAAGAGTACACAATGGGGGGTGAGATACTGACAACAGTAAAAATGGAAAGGGACCTGGGGGTAATTATATCAGATGACCTAAAGGTGGGCAAGCAACGTGAGAAGGCAGTAAGGAAGGCTGGGGGAATACTGGGATGCATAGGAAGAGGCATCAATAGTAGAAAACAGGAAGTTGTTATCCCTCTGTACAGACAGTTGGTGAGACCCCATCTGGAGTACTGTGTGCAGTTCTGGAGACCCCATCACCGCAAAGACATAGACAGAGTGGAGGCTGTCCAGTGGAGGGCAACCAAAATGGTGCAGAGTCTGCACCAGAAGACATATGAAGAAAGACTAAAGGAGCTTAATATGTATACCCTTGAGGAAAGAAGGAAGAGAGGGGACATGATAGAAACTTTCAAGTACCTCAAGGGAATCAACAAAGTCCAAGAGGATAGCATCTTTCAGAAAAAGAGATGTGCAAGAACAAGGGGGCACAATATGAAGATAGAGGGGGAACAGCTCAGAGGTAATATGAGGAAGTATTTTTTCACTGAGAGGGTTGTGGATGCATGGAACAGCCTCCCTGAGGAGGTCGTGGATTCAAGAACAGTGGGGGAATTCAAGAATGCATGGAACAGTCATAAGGCAGTCCTAGTGGGGGTTAGGAGGAAGTAAGTTGTTGGTTAACTAGGATCTGCAGCTTATCTGTTAGGTAGGAAAATGGGCAGACTAGGTGGGCCAAGCGGTCCTTATCTGCCATCAAATTCTATGATTCTGTTTCTATGGTCCATTGCAGCTAGTTGTTTATTACTTGAATAGTACCTTCAACCTAAATTCTTTCAACCCATTGTGAAGATCATTACAATTATCCACACTGATTTTTCTTTGCCACTGGTTGACCCACTACCCAGTTCATTTAAGTACCTCAGTAGACTGTCTTCCTCACCTCTGGAATCTATCCCCCTCATTATGGAGTGCAAGCTGACACTAGAACACCAGGTGTTGGCTATAGATTGCAGTGGCTTATGTTTTCATCTTTGTAACATCACCCAGATTAAACTGTATCTTTTGCCAGAGGACCTGGTCATGGTAGCACATGCTCTTGTCACATCCTGATTGGATTACTGCAAAACCCTCTTCCTAGGGTTATCTGGGGGTGAGATGCAGTGCTTGCAGCTGGTCCAGCATACTGCAGCCAAGGCCGACTGCTGGAGCACCTTGAAATGAACATATTACACTGGTGCTGCATGACCTGCATTGACTGTCTGTGCGGTGATGCATCAGCTCCAAGACTGGCTCATTAACATTCACAACCCTGTAAGGTCAGGGTCCTGGCTAACTTCATGATCTTCAGTCTCTATACAACTCTGTCAGCCCTCTTTGATCTGCTGAGACTGGGTTACTGGTGGCCCCCCATCCAAGGATAAAACTATCCAAAGGCAGAGTACTTTGGGTGGGTGCACCCCTTCTATAGAATTATCTTTCATCTCATATCCATGCCACCTGCTCGTGGATGCCTTTAAGGGAGCTTTAAAATGTATCTGTTTGAGCAGGCCTCCGATGTTATTTAGTGAACTGGTGGTACATGTATTTAAGCATTTATGACGTGCTTTATTATTTATTTCTCAACAATCTCCTTGTGAGGTGCCTTGAGCCTTTGGAATAGGATGCCATATAAGTAAAATTGCCTTTTAGCACTGGGCAGGTTCTCTGAGGTTCTTTTTCAGCTGGTTCTTCCCATGGTTGCTCTACGAAATGCTCTGTAAGGCACTTTGTTAACTTGATTTTTTGCAGTGTAGGGCCACTGCTAGATAAAGTTAGGTTTGTAGAGAAGCATGCAGAATTTAGCTTTGGTGAGTGCAATATGCAATGTGTTTTGTTAAGATAAAAAGAGAAACAGCTATTGGGACTGAACCATATGGATACTAGGAAGGGGTCCAAGGTGCCACATCAGCAGCAGATTATCATTATTTTATTAATCAACACATAGTTATTGCAACTTCAAAACATATTGAAAAACAGAAGTACAAAGAGTTTTTCATAAAATCATGACATACAATAAATATCATAAATACATACATTATTGAAACACAAAGCAGGATATACACATATACATTAAATAGCACATCATTCATACCAGGATTGCATACATAGCCATTATATTAATTAATTGTTGTCAAACCTGCCAGAATGAAATGGGACACTTAGGGGTTTGGGTCTGGTTACATACCACCCTCTCAAAAATTTGCATAGCCCCTAGTCTCAAAATCTCAAAAAGCAAAAACACGTTAGATGCAAAAGTCCTAATATAGTATGCCAAAAAAGACCTAGCCACATGTGCCCACCTAGTGTTACATTGTTTTCTTAAGGTCGACATAGAAATTCATTTTATGTCATCCTTATTGGATTAAGAGTTGAAATATAATAAATGGTGCATATTGTTAGTGCCTATAAAGCATGTTGCCACCCTGCAGTTCCATGTCATAATGGTGAAATTTCTAAGGTGACTCACGCAAGAGTGAATACATTTTGCCTAATACAAAAATGGCACTCAAGCCACCTCACTGACTCCCAATACAGCAAAGGAACTATATTACAACAAGAGGATGTTAATATTAATGTTTAAAGTGGGGGGGGCTATGCCCTCTGCACCCCCAAGCTAATATAATCAACTCCGGGGGGCAGACACTGGGGGAAATGGGAAATATACAGGAGGGGGCAATAGTATGCAGGGGGGATACCATGGCTGGGGCACCATCTGTCAGGGGAACAACAGGACACCCCAGGACCAAAAAAAATTTCTAACAGCCAGAACTGTGAAAAACAAATTATTGCCTACAGGCAGTCCCGAACCCGGGATGATCACCATGCTAGGTGGTGACTACCCATCTTCCACTCCAGGCGGGCAGCTCAGCAGCAGGCTTCATACCTGTATTTGGCCGGCATCACTCTATAGCTCCCCCATCATTCACCCTTGCTAAAACATCCCTCCACACTTGCTATTCCCTCCCATTGCTATCCCTCCACACTGGCTACTCTGGCTGGCATGCAAATTCAGCTTGCTCATATTTCAGCTACTCAGTTTGCTTCACCCATATGATGGGATACCCCACTGTGCTACATGACCACACCTTACGTTATCAAGCATGTCTCCTTACTAAGAAAATCCAACTAGACCTTACTCCCACTGGAGTCTCAGCCTCCCTCCGCACTGCACATACCTCAGCAAACACCTGAGTGGCAGATAAATCAATGTGGGCTGTTCCCAGGGTCACAACCACCCTTGCACAATGGTCTTTTTCCTACAGAGCACCATCCTGGTACAATGAGCTCCCCCGGGCCATCACCTCTATCTCCAGACTAGGCTCCTTCAAAACAGCCCTCAGAAACCACTTAATCTCCACCCGTCACTGCCATTATTCCTAATAAGTAAAGGAATCTGCCTACGGATGGTGAGATTCTGGGTTAATAGATATACTTATGACACTGTTGCTACTGTGTGTTAATGACAATGTTGGTAACCCGACTGCACGTACCACCTGCTAGCATATAGGCCATACCTTAATACTGATTGTACTGTTCGCTGATGTTCACAAGCTCCCCTCAGGATTTGTATAGCTGCCCTACTGTATAGGACTAACAGCACTGCTCATACCCTGTTATCTTATCTCCGTCTCCCACTGTAATACTGTATACTTGATATATATTGCCATACGCTGTTATCTCCTTCCCTACCCTCACTGTAATATTGTATTATGACTGCTTATTGTTATGTATTGTACCTTGACGTGGAGCCTTTGGAAATGAGTCCCTGACTCAAAGGTTGTAATCCGATAGTCTCAATAAATAAATAAATAAAACCTTGAAAACTTATTCTGTGCAATGTAAACATTACTTGATAATACTAGTCTCATTCTGTGTATATTGTGTTATAAGTGGCTGCTTGTAATTTTTCTACCTGCCAGATCCAACTGAAAAGGGTTATTTCACCCTGTCTTCCTCCTGGTGAAACAAACAAGTACATTTAAAACATCTGACAAAAACCAAAGCAGGTATTTCTATTCTCTCTCACTAAAACAGTACACTTAAAATACAGAGTTGGGGCAGCCCTCTGGCTTAGCGGTAAGGCTACTGCTTGTGATGCCGATGCCCCGAGTTTGGGAATGGACCCAAGGAGTCAGAGTGCCAACCAGGGGGAGGAGGACTGAGCATCTCATGGACTGCTCTCCTCCTCCGGAGGGGGTGAGAGAGCGTTTGGTGTGAGATCAAACCCTGGCAGAGGCCAGGGGAGCAGCTGCCGAAGCCAAGACATAAGGGAGGCATGCCAGATATCAGTACTTTGGCGCATTGTCATTTCACACCTCACCTCCTGGGGAAAAAACTCAGCAAAAAAATCCAGCCCCATTGATGACACCCCACATCTCTGGCCCCATTGCATCCACCCGTGACACTCAGTTGGTGACCGAGTACAGTCCTTCATCAGGAATGGGCTAACCCCAACCTGGATGGTAAGCTAAGGAGAACTACTGACAGTTGGTGGGTCTGCCGGGCACCTATTTCGGGCTCCTTTGGGGGTGTGCCTACTCAGTGACACCACCCGGGGGGGGCAAGACTGGGAGGACCACCGACAAGGTACTGTAAGTCCCAGGGGGGAGACTGGGGCAGGGAGGAGCAGGGGCTGAGTAACTGGGGTCCTAGCCACAAAAAGGAAAAGAAATACAGAGCTGGTTCATAGGAGTGAAAGAAAGAATGAAAATAAATGGCTTAGTGTGAGTACTGAATCTGGGTAGTGCCATCAAGAGTCTAAAACATTTAATGCTATTTAATCTAATTAAGTACTTTTAGGACAGCAGCACCAAATTAGGCTGGTTATCAGAATCTCAGCTGAAACTGTAGATCTTTAATGGAGAGACCTTGAATCACATTCTGCTCCATTTATGAGCCAATTTTCCTGTTATTATCTTTAGGAAGGTTGGCATATAATTGATGTGTCATGCATTTCTAGATTCAGCACAAGATATTTACCTGTTGAGAGAGGTCTAGGCAGCTAATGGGAGAAAACTGTGTCACTTAATCAGTTTTGAAAGGATTTAGCCCCTGCCTTGTTGCTTGCATTGTAACCAGGTCAAATTTTTGTAACAAGCCTCCCTCAAGGACAAACAGGCATTTGTCAATGCTGAATGTTTGCTTGCTGGTATTAGCATTGGAAATGCAGGAGTTAGATGCACAACAGGAATGGCAGTAAAGTATTGAATGTCACGCCAACCCCACCTCCACACTGCAGAGATGAACAGTCATTGGCTATGTTTTGGGGTCATCGCCCATAACGTTCATGCCATTTCACCTCACCCTATCCTGCAGACACTGACAAGTGTTGAGGTGTGCCTTAGGGTGTTCGGCTTTACAGTCACCCAATTCCATAAGGACATACGCTGAAATGGGTGCAGTATAGGAGAAAGGGGTGAACTCTGGGGTTGAAGAGTCCAAGGCACACCTCAATGCCTGTCACTGGCTGCAGGGGGGGGTGGCAGTGGGATGGCATGAGCATTACAGTCGGCAATCCAAAGGCACACCCCTGATGCCTGTCAGTCTGTACAGGGTGGGACATTATGGGTAGAAATGCTAACACCCCTGGTGTTTGTTGGTATTTGCACTACAGATTTTCAACATGGTCTTTTTGTGACCCCCACCTCATGAAAGCATTTGAGACCTCTTCTCATGAAAAGTGGCACTGTGATTTTGTTAATGTGTCCTGAACTTTGAGTTCCTACAGTGACCGTGCCATTCTGTGCCAGATGTACGAAAACACAGATTGGGAAGGATGTGAAGAATGACAGCTGTACCATTCATAGGGAGGTGTGAAGAGATGGCAATGTTGAAAATCTGTTGTGAAAATATTAAAAATGCTCGAACTTCCAAGCGTATGTGGAAACTGCGCAACGCATGCACGTAACACAGTCATTTAGTGGAATTATTTCACCAAGTTTTCAACACATGCATTTTGTGACCTCTGCTCATGAACACTGTCACTATGATTTTCTTAATCTGTCCTGAACATTGACTTCCCACAACAACCGTGCTATTCTGTGCCAGATGTGTAAATGCATATTTTGGGCAGGATATGAAAAATGACAGCTGTACTGTTCATAAGGAGATGTGAAAAAATGCCAATGTTAAAAATCTGGAGTGAAAATATTACTAATGCATGAAATTACAAGGGTGCGTGGAAACTGCGCAATGTAAGCTCATAACACAGTCATTTTATGGACTTTTGTCACTAAATGTCAACATAGGCATTTTAGCACCTCTGCTCATGAACAGTGTCACTGTAATTTTCTGAATCTGTCCTGAACACTGATTTCCCACAACGACCACGCCATTGTGTGCTGTAAGTGCGAAAACACATTTTGGCCAGATGTGAAAAACGACACCTGTTCTCTTCATAAGGTGGTCTGAAAAAATGCCAGTGTTGAAAATCTGGAGTGAAAATACTACAAATTTGTGAAGTTACGAGGGTGCTTGGAAACTGCACAATTAACGCTTGTAGCACAGTCATTTTATGGACGTTTGTCATCAAATTTTCAACATAGGCATTTTAGGACCTCTGCTCATGAACAGAGTTACTATGATTTTCTTAATCTGTCCCAAACACTAATTTCGCACAGCAACCATGCTATTCTGCACCAGAAGTGCAAAAACACATTTTGGCCAGGATGTGAAAAATGACAGCTGTACTGTTCATAAGTAGGTGTGAAAAAATGCCAATGCTGAAAATCTGGCATGAAAATATTGCAAAAATTTCAAAGTTACGAGGGTGTGTGGAACTGAGCAATGCACACTCGTAACACAGTCATTTTATGGACTTTCATCACCAAATTTTCAACATACGAGGTGTTGGTAGTGGATCCGGGTCTATGGATAGGGGAGTTGGGAGTTGGTGCACCTTCGGAAATTTTCCTCGATGGTGTTTCACTCCCTGCCTCTGAACAGGTGCATAACCTGATGGTAATATTTGATGAAGGGCTGACCCTGCATTCGCAGGTGTTAGCCGTTGTTAAATCTTCTTTTTACCATTTTAGGAATATCACCAGGATTAAGCACATAGTTCCATCCGGAGACCTGCCCACCTTGATGCATGCTTTTGTGTCCTCACACTTGGATTATTGCAACTCCCTCTACCTAGGGCTGCCTGGGGTTTAAATCCACCACTTGCAGCTAGTGCAGAAAGCAGCAGCCCGGCTACTGATGGGGTCTTCTCGATTCTGTCATATCTCGCTGGTTCTGCGCGAATTGCACTAGCTGCCTGTTCAGTGGCGGATCACCTTTAAAGTCGGCTTGTTGACTTTTAAAGCCCTACACTCACGGTTACTAGTGGGGTACCACAGGGTTCAGTATTAGGACCGGTCCTCTTCAATGTCTTTATAAGCAACATTGCAGAGGGACTGGAAGGAAAAGTATGTCTCTTTGCAGATGACACAAAGATCTGCAACAGAGTTGATGCACAAGGTGGGGTGGAAAGGATGAGAAGGGACTTGGTAAGGTTAGAGGAATGGCCAAATGTATGGCAGCTTAGATTCAATGCTATGAAGTGCAAGGTAATGCACCTGGGAAACAAAAACCAAGGAGAAGAGTACACAATGGGGGGTGAGACACTAACAACAACAAAAATGGAAAGGAACCTGGGGGTAGTCATATCAGATGACTTAAAGGTGGGCAAGCAATGTGAGAGGGTAGTAAGGAGGGCTGGGGGGATACTGGGATGCATAGGGAGAGGCATCACCAGTAGAAAACAGGAAGTTGTTATCCCTCTGTACAGATGGCTGGTGAGACCCCATCTGGAATACTGTGTGCAGTTCTGGAGACCCAGTCTCCGCAAGGACATAGACAAGATGGAAGCTGTCCACAGAAGGGCAACTAAAATGGTGCAGGGTCTGCACCGGAAGACATATAAAGAGAGACTAAAGGAGTTTAATATGTATAGCCTCGAGGAAAGGAGGGAGAGGAGGGACATGATAGAAACTTTCAAGTGCCTCAAGGGAATCAACAAAGTCCAAGAGAGTAGCATCTTTCAAAAAAAGAGGTGTGCAAGAACAAGAGGGCACAATTTGAAGATGGGGGGGGCGGCTCAGAGGTAATGTAAGGAAGTATTTTTTTTCACAGAGAGGGTTGTGGATGCATGGAATGGCCTTCCGGAGGAGGTTGTAGAGTAAAAAACAGTGGTTGAATTCAAGCATGCATGGGACAGCCATAAGGCAATTCTAGGGGATGGGGGTAGAAAGAAGTAGGCTGCTGGTTAACTAGGATCTGCAGCTTATGAATTAGGTAGGGGAATGGGCAGACTGGGTGGGCCAAGCGGTCCTTATCTGCCATCAAATTCTATGTTTCTATGTTACACGGACTAGGCCCTGACAACCTGAAAGAGCTCCTGGTTCTCTACCGCCCTGGACAATCTCTCCGCTTGGCCGAGGAAGGGTTGCTAGAGATTCCAAGGGTATGCTTATAAACATTGGTGGCAAGAGCTTTTGAATATGCTGCCCCTACCCTTTGGAATTCTCTACCCCGCCAGCTTGGGGAGTGCACAACTGTGGAGGGATTCAAACAATCCCTCAACATGTATTTGTGGCTTCAGGCCTTTGATTAATTGATATAGCTGATTTTATTAATTGATGTTCTCTTTTTAACTGCTGTCTTATCTTTGTTGTTAGTATTTTAAGGTATGTCTATTTATGAATTGTGAGGCGCCTTGGTTTTTGATAAGGCACTTAATAAATAAAATGTTATTATTATTTTATTATAGGCATTTTAGGACCTCTGCTCATGAACAGTGTCACTGTGATTTTTTTAAGCTGTCCCAAACACTGATTTCCCACAGCGACCATGCTATTCTGCGCCGGAAGAGCGAAAACACATTTCAGCCAGGATGTGTAAAATGACAGCTGCACTGTTCATAAGGAGGCGTGGAAAAATGCCAATGTTGAAAATCTGGAGTGAAAATATTACAAATTCACAGAGTTATGAGTGTGCATGGAAACTGTGCAACGCATGCTCATAAAACATTCATTTTGTGGATTTTTTCACCAAATTTGCAACATAGGCTTTTTTGAGAGCCAACCTCATGAACAGTGGCACTGTCATTTCATTATTCGGTCCCAAAAGGTGATTCCGTGCAGTGACTGCGAAAACACCCTTTCGAACTGAATAGTGCCATGACGGTGACTGAATTCATGAGGAGGGGTCCCAATAACTCTATATTGAAAATTTGGTGCCAAAAGTCCAAGAAATGCCTGAGATATCCAACCCTTGATGCTATTTTACTGCTTACCAGTATTTCTTCAGTTTGTGGTCGGCTTTGAAGAGTGCAGATGTGTTCCCGGTCCACCGAAGATCATCGCGCTGGACTCGGAGAATGAATGTAAATTGAGGGGTGTGTGAGGAGGTGGGGTGTGCAGTGGTGGGCACAGTTGGAGGAGACTCAACAAGGGACCATTTTCTAGTTTACAGGTTTAAAAACTTTTATAACATCACAGGAAGGGTTTCTTATTTACAGGGACTTTTGGCATGCTGGGGTGGGCTCCCAGAGTGCCACCTGAGTGTTTTTGGGGGCTATAGCCAACAGGGATTGGGCACCCCTGTTGGCACATACCAAGTGTTGGGGGGCAAGAGCTGAGGGGGATTGGGCACCCCCCTTGGCACACAACAAATGGGGGGGCCCATTATGCTGATGGAGAGTGGGCTCCCCTGTCGGCAAATGTACTAGGTCAGGGGCATGCCAACAGAGGGATTGGGCACCCCCATCAGTCAGCTTTCATGGGACTCTGAGGCAGCAGCATAAGCCACCACCATGTTTAGGGAAATGTTATACCAGGCAAGGTACCGCCCTGCAATGATGGGTTACTCCCTCATTGCAACGGAATGGCTGACGTTGCAATGACGAGGCGGCCCCTCATTGCAGCGGTCAAATCATTTCAAGTTGGTGGCACTTCTGCAGAACCAGTGTCATCAGGACAGTGGGTCTGCATTGGGTGAACAGTGCCAAGCCCACAAATGCAGTGCCGGCATTGGCTGCCACAGTGCCACACCTCCACAACCCTCTTCTCTCCTAAGCTGCCACATAATGTTTCTTGTGCATGCACGCAAGGAAACATAAAATGTACTTCCTGCCACAATCATCATTTATGTGAGCGCAGTAACATGCTACCAAAATGTAACAACTCATGTCACTGCTGTTCACTGCATTATGATAATCCTATGGATACTAAAAGGCTGGACCCCTGTTCCATTCCTTCTGCCATTTTGCCCTTGACTGCCCTTCCCACACCCATCACTGCTCCCTGCACTCCTCACACTCTCTCTCTTGCTCTCTCTGTCACTTTCTCTCTCCCTCCATTCTCTTGAAGGATGTTGCCTTTCTGAGTGCCTTCCATCATATCCAAGTTCTGATATAGACCCTGCCCCACTCTCTCAGCTCCCTCCTGTCCTACCCCCAACCCTCCACTTGCTCCCTTTGCTCTGCTGACAAACAGTTCTTTTTCATCACCCAGGTCAGAGCCTCAGCTGGTCAGTCTACTTTCTTTCCAAGGCTTCTTCACCAACCTCCCTCCCTCTAATGACTGTGCACCCTCCCAATCTCCCTGAAAGCACTACTTCAAGCCCACACTATCCCTGTATGCTCCTGCACCAAACTCTGCCCTTGCTCCCGCATACTCCCTTTCTCCCCGTCACTCTCTGTAGCCATTTTTGAACACTTACCATTGGTATTTTATTTTTTTTTAATTCTATTTATCTCTCCAACTCTGGAACTCTCTCAGACCTCTTTGCTGGCCGGTGTCGCTCTACTGCCCACTGTGAACCCCGCCATCCTCAAGGTCATTACTTTCTCCCCGGGCACCGCCGGGGGACATAGGGTCCCGAGGAGATTGAAGGGGCGATGGCGGGGCTCCAGTGTTGGGCATGTGGTGGCAAGGCTCTGGGAGGGCCATCACCTATCCGGGCCGGAGCGGTTTTCTAGTAATGTTTATGCCCCTGATGTGGGATGTGCAATGCCGCCCAGCCCATGATGTGGGTGCTCCCACCCACGTCCAGAAGGCAGCTGCCCGACGTTTGCCCCAAGCATGTAAGCCCCTATGTGTAGCAGCACTGCTGATCTCCACTGGGGACGGCTGCTGCACTGGGCTACCCCTGGATCCCTCCCTGAGAGAGGACAGCAGTCCCTCAGACGCTCGATCCTCTCTCCCCTGCCAACCCCCGGTGGTCTGGACCATCAGTATTAATTGCACTATGTTACACTATTCCCTTGACTATCTGTTATCATCACTAACTTGATCATTATAAGGTTTGATTTCTGCTTTTTGCTGCTAAATTGTCACTGTATTTCTTGCTTTCCCAGGTACCCCCCCCCCCCGATGACTCTGGAAATGAGCTATGCACAGCTAGTAGGCCATTTCTGTTAAAACTCTAAGTAATCCTTTGCGCTATCTATGCTATTTATATTCTGTCATGTGGCTGTCATTCCTCAGTTAATTTATTTTTGTAACAGCAGCAAGCAGTAAACAGTACCTGTTGTGTGGGACTTTCTGTTTGTACTCTAGATTTTATTATGTGGTCTGGGCAAGGTGCAGAGATTTGGCTCTCTAGCAATGCTGCTGCTGCTGCTCCGAATATACATAGGACAGGCAGTAGACTGGCAAATCTCAAGTGTTAGCACAGCAGTGAAGGGGTATCCACCAGATAATTAGTCAGTGTGGCAGAGGACAGGCACTGTAGCTGTTACAAGATGGAATGGCTGTTGAGGGCAGGACTGGGATCCAGCAACAGAGTGGAATTGGTGATGAGTGAGCAGCCGCAGGCCCAGCACTGCGGTCAATGATATGGACCGATGGAAAGACAGGCAGAACTGGAATGTGATGATGATGAGTTCTGTATTTAGGCTAATTTTTCCCACATTTACAGGGAGAGCACCCTGCATTCCTGTGTTGATAGGTTGAGAAGAGGTATAATAGAGGAGGCATACATTCTGTTGATTAACAGGGCGAACCGGTTCATCGAAAATATCAACCGACCTGAACATTCCAAAGTGTTCGGAAACAAACTGTTTCCAAACACTTTCGGCTTTCGGATTGATTCGGATGGCTCCTATTATGGGAACTGCAGTGCAGGAAGCACCAGAGCAGGAGGAACCCACAGGAGGGACCAGAGACAAGACTCTGGTCCCTCACTGGATGGTCGTACTGTCCATCTCTCTAAGGTGACACCTGGTTGGGTTGCTGCTTTAGTAACCTACGTGGTCCACCTTAGAGCTACGCAGAGGAATCAGGAGGATGAGAAGGAGCAGCAGCTTCTCTTGACTGCTCCTTGCATTGCAGATCACCAAATCTATTGTTTTTTTTTCTGTGCTTGTGCTGCTTGCATTTTTTTGCCCCTTAGGCAAGTGAAGAAGTCCACTCCTATTCTGCCACTCCCAAAAAGCATAACAAAAGCATAATTTTTAAACTAAAAGAAGAACTTAAGGGAGGAAAGGATTGGGAACTTGGGGAAGTTGGGGTGGGGAGTTGGGGACTGGGACTCGGGGACTTGGGAGGGGATTGCCAGCAAGGACTGGGTGTGGGACTCAGGAGAGAGTTGGAGATTGTGGTGGGGACTTAGGAGTACAATGTATGGGAGAGGAAACTAGGACAGGGGATCTCCATGAACATGAACACTGAATGATGAGCCAGGATGGAACTTACATAGAAACATAAAATTTAATGCCAGATAAGGACCGCTTGGCCCACCTAGTCTTGTAGACTTGTAGAGAGAGACTAAGGGCAACTTGTGAGAACTAGAGTGCTGTGTGTATAAAATCTGCCAGCCAGTTATCAGTGCACTAGTGCCACTTCTTGCTTACTGTCTGTGTGACCCCCCCTTCCTGTGTCAGAGAGGGTTAGACCAGGCACAGTCCCCAATAATCTCTGTGGGTATACTAGCAGAAGTGCCTGCAGCATCACCCTTGGTGTAGGTGGTGTGTGAAATAAAATCTGCCAAGACTGCCAGCCAGTTGTCAGTGCACCAGTGCCACTTCTTAAATACTGTCTGTGTGACCCCCCCCAAGAAGTCAGTCATCTGTTATCTTTCTCCCTGTGCTTACTCAGTGGGGTATAAGCTTTGGCTCAGTGGGCAGGGAATTCTATCACATCATGTGGAATAAAATAAAAATCCTTGAAGAGGAAAAGTCCTGTGTCAGAGAGGGTTAGACCAGGCAGGGTCCCCCAGAGTCTATGTGTATACTAGCAGCAGTGCCTGTAGCATAACCCTTAGCGTAGGTAGTGTGTGAAATAAAATATGCCAGCCAGTCATCACTGCACTAGTGCCACTTCTTGCATACTGTCTGTGTGACCCCCCCCAAGAAGTCAATCACCTGTCATCTTCCTCCATGTGCTCATTCAGTGGGGTATAAGCTTTGGCTCAGTGGGCAGGGCATTCCGTCACATCACATGGAATAAAGAAAAACATTTTAAAAAATCCTTGAAGGGGAAAAGTACTGTGTCAGATAGGGTTAGGCCAGGCAGAGCCCTCCAGCATCTCTGTGGGTATACTAGCAGCAGTGCCTGCAGCATCACCCTCAGCATAGGTGGTGTGTGAAATAAATTTTGTGCATGAAATAAAATCTGCCAGCCAGTCATCAATGCACCAGTGCCACTTCTTGCGTATTGTCTGTGTGACTTCCCCCCAAGAAGTCAATCATCTGTCATCTTCCTCCCTGTGCTCGCTCAGTGGGGTATAAGCTTTGGCTCAGTAGGCAGGGCAATCCGTCAAATCACGTGAAATGAAGAAAAAAAATAACCACTTTTTGATCTTGAACAAGTGACAGACTGGTATTATGAGTACTCCAGAAAATAGTAAAGCAAAAGCTGGGGGCAAAGAAAGTAAAAAAAGTTTATTCAAGAGCCCAGAATGAAGTGGCCCAAAAAGTAAAGTACAACAACAACAAGAAGCACCACAGTCTGTTGAAAGGGCTGAACTAAATACTACTACTAACCATGTGCAGGCTAACTCTCAAAATACTGAAAACCCAGCAAGGGTTGGTGGACTGTATGTCAGAAGGGCTCAGTAGTACAGCCAACAAAGTGCTGAAAGAGTGCCAATAGCAAGTCATCTGAGAAACAAACTGCAAAAACAAAGAATATTCCAATTCCAACTGTACATAAAGTTAAAGCACTTACAGGCACAACTTGCAGTGGAGTTGCTTGATTTGCAACACATGCATATTGAACAACTCAATCTGTGACTGCAAATGTTAGATCTATTGAGTGTGATGATGAAGGGTGATGACCGTGGTCACGGTGAGACTGATGATGATGAGCTTGTGACTGTACCTTTAGCTATGTCTCATTTGGGTTCTGACAGTGACAATGTGGATAAAAATAATGACAGCAATAGATTGTCAAAAGAGAAAAATAAAAAGTCAAAGGCACAAGCCACACAAAGTGAAACAATGTCTGACAGTAGTGATGATGATGATGATGATGGCAATGATGCTGTAGAGGATTCTATGATTGTCTCACCTGATGAACCCGAATCCTCCACTGATATGTCTTCCCCACGTAAACCCAGCCACTCGACTCCTAGTCCTACTGAGGTTGTTACTTGACATAGGCAGTCCACCTCTACTGTTTGCAATAATTTTTACATAAACCCCAAGGATGCTTGCCAAACTATATGTGTGCATTGCAACAGATGTGTGTTAGTAGGGGAAAAATAAAGGGCATCTTGGAACCAAAACATTGATGTGACATCTTTTTTATCTAATTCACTCTATCATTGTATATGGTTCAAAAACACAGTCTAACATTGGTGGCTGGAAAGCTAGCAATGCTCTCGGTGAACAGGAACATTCTGCTGAAACAGTGGGAGATGAGCTCCAGGCAAGATCCAAAAGTCCTCTTTCGCCTCACGGTCATGATAATTCTGTAAGGTCCTCTGTTTTACCAGGCATGGCATGTAGTCATACAACACCCCCAGACAAATATAACTTTACTCCCGATAAGAGGCAGTTGAAGTTAAAAGAAGTTTTTGAAAGTCTAAATATTCATGAAACCATCCCATAGCACTGTCAATAAATTGTAAAATAGCAGAAATGATTATACTTGATTTGCAACCATAGTCTATTATGGAAGATGTGAGTTTCAGAAGGCTTATGAAATACTTAGAGCCATGATATTTAATGCCACATAGAAAATACTTCTCAGTAACCGCTGTGCCCATGGTGTATGACAGCTTAATAGTTTAAGTAAGGCATGCTCTCCGAGAGGCTGATGACAAGGTAGTTATCTACTACTGATATGTGGACCAGCAGCCAAACCATTGCCTATCTTTCTCTTACTGCACACTGGGCCAGTTTTGTGGGCAACTCATCATCATCCTCACATACTACTAGTCTGTCTGCTACCACTTCAATCAGTACTACTACTACCACTACTATCTCTTAGAGCTCCAAAAAAAGTCACGTTTCAGAAAATGGCAGCTTTCCATGTATAGTATGTCGCTTTCAAGACACACACAGAGCACAGCACATTCAGCAAGAACTAGAAAGACTACTTACTGCTTGGGTCACTTCACAGGATTTGAAAGTTGTTGTCTTTTGTTGCTGACAATGGTTCAAATAATAAAAAAGCACTTCACAGTGGCAATTATGTATATATAGCTGCTGTTTTTCCCATTGTCTTAACCTAATCATTTGAAGCTTCCTGGATAATGTTCGGCAAGTATCTACCACTGTGGGTACAGTACACAAAGTGTGTGGCCATTCAACCATTCAGTAAAAGGCTGTGACATCCTTGCTGATATCCAGAAGGACAAAGGTCTTCCCCGTTTCCAGCTTGTTCAGGATGTAGCAACAGGGTGGAATTCAACTTACTTTATGATTGAACGTATCCTTGAACAAAAGGTAGCTATCATTGAGCATATCATGTACAATGATATTGGGGAGGGCACTGTACTCCATTCTACTCAATGGTTTCTTCTGGAACAGTTGTGCCACATTCTGAAACCATTCATGAGTGGTACAAAAGAGGTCATTGCAGAAAAGCCATCCTTTAACCAAGTTATTCCACTAATTCTACTTCTCAAAAAAAGGTTGGAGAAAATGAGGAGCAACTTAGATATGAACTACTCTCTAGTTAATAACATCCTTACCAGACTTAGCAATGATGAGAAATTAACAGTCATGACACGAAGCAACATCTCTTAACAACATTGCTAGATCCACGTTTCCAGAACAGATATGTTCCCTGACGATATGGAGGAGTTGAACTACAGGCAACTTTTGACTGATGCAGAAGACAAGGTTTCATTAGGAGGACTGGCAAGCAGTACTACAATGGCACCACCACAAATTCAAAAGACTGCTCCAAAAACCAGTACAGAAGCAGACAATGAGGAGGATGACATTTGGGACCAGCTGCAGGACATTGAAATTCCACAAGGAGAAAATGCAAGCTCAGTAGTAAGCATGGTAGATGCATATCTGTCTGAGCCCAACAGTAGTATTAAGAATGGCCCTTTAGCTTACTGGAAAGAGAAAAAATCATGCTGGCCAAAGCTGGCTGCCCTAGCTTATAAGTATATTGGATGTACACCCTCCAGTGTCTGTTCCGAACATTTATTTAGCTCTGCTGGGGATGTTGTGACTGATAAATGAACAAGATTAACACCAGACAATGTGAAGAAACTAATGTTCTTGAAGGTTAACTTGACAAACTTTGGCTACATATGTGATGCAGATCTTGAAGATGATACTGACAGCAGTACCTGTGCTGCAGCTGTGGAGTGACAAATCAGCTTTCAATTTCGAGACTCACTGGACTGCTTAAAAGTAAAGATCTGGAACTTGCCTGCCTTTTGACCGCATCATCATCATCATCCTTGGGGTGAGTGGGAGGTGCAGCCAGTACATCACGTTAACGTCATCATGTACTGGCAGCAACTGTGGCAGACAAGTCCCTGTTCTCACACACAGTTGCTTTCTCATTCTGATGAGATTGTTTATTTTATTACCTAATGCACTTAAGAAAAATTATTTATTATATAACCACAGCTCTGTTTTTTCCCCCTGATAGTAGTGGTAGTAGTAGCAGTGGTGAAGTGATAAATTCGGACTGCCTGGTGCTCTTGTTCCTTCACATTGCTTCATATTGCATTCCGTACCAAGACCTGTTGCTATGCTAAAATAATTGGTGACATACGAAAAAGACACTGACCCCTTCTACAAAAAGTCAGACTCAGGAGACTGGCTTAAAAAAAATAGAGATCTGGAACTTGTCTGCCTTTCGACCACATCATCGTCATCCTCTTAGTAGGTGGGAGGTGCAGCCAGTGCATCACATTCACATCATCATGTACTGGTGGCAACTGTGGCAAACAAGTCCCTGTTCTCATACACACAGTCACTTTGTCATTCTAAGGAGATCATTTACCTCAATGCACACAAATAACCAGACTGATAAATGCTGCTAGTTCAGTTTTTTTCCCGTGGTAGTAGTGCTAGTACTACTACAAAGTACAATTATTTAAACACACTGTTGTCCCCTTCTAAAAAAATCAGACTCAGGGAGAGGCCATATATTTACAAACCAGAGATCTGGTCTGGGACTTTCTTGTCATCACAGTCACTTTCTCATTATTTTCTAAGCAGTCACTTTTATTTTGGCTTAGGAACATGCGCAAGCAACATCTTGTGGCAGTAGCACATTTCAGAGATGTATCAGTGTTGGCCAATGCAGAGGATGGTTTAGTGGGTGCATCCCTCAGCCGTCAATCAGTGAGCATGCTGCTGATGACAGCAGTTTCAGAAAGAGACAGAACTAAAATGAATTCTCTGCTGCAATCAGAGACAGGCGCATCATTGCAGCGGCAGATGACACGTCTCCATTATATTCCTTTTCTGGTGAAATGTTTCAATAAATGTGGTGGCTTCTGCCATCTGCCACAGAGTTCCCAGGAAGCTGACATTGGGGTTCCCAATCCCCACGTCGGCATGTCCCTCCCCCACATTATGTTGCACACCTTAACATGGCAGCTTCTGCCGCCCACCACACTCTCCCAAAAAGCCGACATATGGGTGCCCAATCCCGTGTCAGCATCCGCCCCTTAGTGTGTTTTTTCTTGTTAAACAGTTTCCCCTTTCTTTTCCAGTACTGGGATGCCCACTCTCAGTGTCAGATGCGCACCCCCCCATCCCGTCTATACACCTTGTCGACACCGGGGTGCCCAATCCCCATGTCAGCATCCCTCACCTATTTTTTTTTTTTGTTAGGTAACCTGTAAATGAAAAAAACTTCCATCAGGGTCCCCCACAAACAAGCAAACAGTCCACCGTTGTCTCCCTCGTCCCCTCCTCATCCTCACCCTCCTTATACACACTCACCCTCCCTCCCACCCATACTTACCCTCTGGAGGTCGGGAGCTGTGATCTTTTCTGAACTGGGACATGTCTGCATTCTTCAAAACTGAACTGCAAACTGAAGAAATGATGGTAAGCATTATAATGGAAGGCAATGGGGGTTTCAACTTAGGTTGATATCTCAGCCATTTTTTGAAATTTTGGCCCCAAATTTTCAACATGGGGTTCTTGGGACCCCACCTCATGAATATGCCACTGTCATTTAGTTTCTCTGTCCCAAAAAGTGATTTTGCGGTTGCTGCATGGAATCCCCTTTCAGGACAGATTAATGAAATGACAGTGCCACTGTTCATGAAGGGAGGTCCCAAAAAGCCCAGGTTGCAAATCAGGTGAAAACATTCCAAAAAATGACTGCATTACGAGCTTGCATTGCACAGTTTTTACACACACTTGTAACTTAGCCAATTTTTAATATTTTCTCTCCAGATTTTCAACAGTGCCATTTGTTAATACTTCTTTATGAACGGCATACTGTAGCTGTCATATTTCATATCCTTCTTGAAATGTGTTTTCACACCTGTGGTGCAGAATGGCATGGTCGCTGTGGGAAATCAACTTTTGGGACAGAGTAACAAAATTACAGTGTCACTGTTCATGAGAATAGGTTCAAGAATGCCCATGTTGAACATTTGGTGAAAAAATTCCAAAACATGATTGCATTACATGCGTGCATTACGCAGTTTCTACGCAAGTTCATAACTTCACCAAATTTTCAGATTTTCACTTCAGATTTTCAACATTGCCATTTTTTCATACCACTTCATGAACTGTACAGCTGTCATTTTTCACATCCTGCCAGAAATGTGTTTTCACACCTGTTGCACCAAATGGTGCAGTTGCTGTGCAAAACCACCTTTTGTGATTGAGTAACGAAATGATAGTGCCACTCTCCATGAGGTGGGGTCATAAAAAGCCCATTTTGAAAATCTGGAGTGAAAATGCCAACAAATGGCAGGGGCATTGGGGTTTCTAACCATAATGCCCTACTCTATAGAGACTGACAGGTGTCGGGGGGGTGACTTGGGATCATCGGCCATAATGCTCATGCTATTCCACCCCCACCCTGCAGCCAGTGACTGGCATTGACCTTGTGGTCTTCAACCCCAGCATTCACCACATTCTCCTATACCGCACCCATCTCAATGTATTTCCTTATGGAATGGGGTGAGTATAAGGCCTGAAGATCCCAAGGCACACTGCAACACCTGTCAGTGTCTGCAGGGTAGGGTGAGGTGAAATGGCTTGAGCATTATTGCCGGCGACCCAAAGGCACTCCCCCAATGTCTGTTAGTCTCTGCAGGGTGGGGGTGGGGTTGGCGTCAATTCAATACTTCACTGCCATTCCTATCATGCATCTCTCTAACTCATGCACTACCAATGCAAATGCCAGCAAGCCAACATTCGGCATTGACAAATACTTGTTGGTAAATGTGCCTTAACCACATTGATTTCAATGCTGGTAGACTACTTCTGGTTTCCCCCTGACTGTAGTAGGTGGGGGTAGTAGCAGACTGCAGTCTTGAAGTGGTAGCTGTCTGACTGTCTCTCTCTGACTGGCTGCCTCTGCTCTGGCCTGGTGTGGTTTTTGTATTCCTGGCTTCTTCTTCATCACATCTGGTGCCTGCCTGTACCTGTTGAGAAATAGAAATTACTATTGTTAATAATATAACTTATACACAGTATTAGTATTATTTTCTTAAATGTCAGAAACAGAAGCGTGATTGGAGAGCATTCTCTACTACTTAATAGTGGTTCAATTGGTTTTTTCTACAGATATGTTGATTAAAAGCAGTATAAAATGATTTTTTAACATACAGTTACTGTAAAACAATAAAGGTCATAAAAGGTTTGGTTAAGAATCTGAAACTTACCAACCCGGTGGCGCTGAGGGTTGAGGTGCTGGATGCCACACCTCACACCACGCCCTGGCTACCCAGGTTTGGGAACGAGCCTGGGCCATCGGGGGTCGGCAGGAGAGAGGGAAGATCGAGCATCTAGAGGACAGGTGTCCTCCTTCAGGGGGTTCCAGGGGTTATGCTCAGCACAGCAGTGACCACCAGTGGAGACTGGAGGTACTGCCATGTTTAGGGCCAGCATAGAGGGAAGTGGAGCTGCGACAGGACATCCCCTGGCATCATGGCATGTTCGGAGCTCTGCAAGGGGGTGGGGGTAAGGGCATTACAGAACAAGAGAACAACCCCTCTGCCTCCTGATAGATGATGGAGGCTGCAGAGGGGTTAGTCCACCATGCCCAACATCAGGCCCTACTTCTCGTTCCTCTGCTCTCCATTGCCTTGCACTGCCAGATTAGATTATCAGATAGAGGACCAGGAGGCGTAATCTGGCAGTCCCATGTCAGGGGACTCAGAGCCAGGGGGCCAGGTGGATAGCGAGAGCAGTTAGAGGGGTCATGCCCAGAGGTGCGAAAGGGGACTTCAGGCGGGTGGGAAAAGGACAAAGACCTCAAGTGACCACTCCTGAAAGAATTCAAGAAGGTAGGGGTGCAGAAATAAAGTTGTAAAAAAAAAAAGAATCTAAACCTTTTTTTGCTTATTAGAACCTCAGAACCTTCTGAGGTTCTTCCATCCCTAATTACAACCTTAGAGCTACACAGCTCATTTACAAAGTTCCATGTCAGTTGCAAGATACAACACTAGTGAAAAATAAACACGTACAGAAACCCAACAATTGGGCATATAGTGCAAAAAAATGGGCAGGGTGTAGTTCCAACAATTTTGGGAAGTCATTACAAAACATTATAGGAAATACAGCAACCTGTTTTGCATTATCAGGTAGATCAAGAGACAGGGCTATCCTAGATCTAGTACTGAGTAACAGGGAAGGGATCACAGATCTCCAGGTAGAAGGTCACCTGGGGGCCAGTGACCATCAAATGGTATGGTTCAATTTGGCTACTACATCTAAATCATCCCATTCCAAGGCAAAAATATGGGACTTCAGAGGAGCTGACTTTGATAAGATGGCCAACAGAGTTAAACTAGCCCTGGCAAAAAGAAACACAGGTGAGGGGGTACAGGCAAAGTGGGCAAGCATTAAGGATGCAATACTTGAAGCAACATCCCATTGTGTTAGACAGAAAAGGAAGTGCAAAAGAAGAAGGAACCCACTTTGGTTCTCAAATACAGTACAGAAAAGGTCAGAGCCAAAAGGCTGGCCTTCAGGAAATATAAGGGAACACAGCAGGATGAAGATAGGGAGGCATACCAAACTGCCCTAAGGGAAGCAGGGAGGCAGTAAGGCAGGCAAAGTCCCAAACTGAGGAAACACTAGCACGAACAGTAAAGGAGGTGACAAGACTTTCTATAGATACATTAGTGAAAGGAGAAAGTCCAGAGGGGTATTGCTAAGCTTAATGGAGAAAAGGGAGCATGTGAGGAGGAGGACCTGTGTAAAAGCATCTATTCTAAATAGATACTTTTGCTCAGTATTTACTGAAGAGAAGGTAGGGCAGGGCCCACAGCTCAGCACCATGGACACAAGGGGGGAGGGAGGTGAGCACTACTCCCTTCACAAAAGAAAGGGTCCTACAAGAGCTTGCTAAACTCAGGGTGGATAAGGCAATGGGACCTGATGGCATACATCCCATGGTACTTAAGGAGCTAAGGGTGGAACTAGCAGAGCCATTAGCAGAACTGTTTAGTGAGTCTCTGAGCACAGGAGAGGTCCCAGAAGACTGGAGAAGGGCTCATGTGATCCCGCTCCACAATAGCGGTAGCAGGGAGGAGGCAGGGAACTACAGACCAGTCAGTCTTACCTCAGTAGTGGGCAAGATTATGGAGGCACTCCTTAAGAAAAGGATAGTGCAACACCTGGAATCCATAGGGGCACAGGATCCAAGACAGCATGGGTTTACAAAAGGAAGGTCCTGTCAAACTAATCTCATAGATTTCTTTGACTGGGTAACCAGAGTGGTGGACCAAGGGGGAGCAGTTGATGTCGCCTACCTTGACTTCAGCAAAGCTTTCGACACTGTTCCACATAGAAGATTGATAAATAAGCTGGGTAGGCTCGGGGTGGGTCAGAAGTTGGTCAACTGCGTGGCAAACTGGTTGACAGGCAGAAAACAGAGAGTGGTGGTAAATGGTATACAGTCAGAAGAGATGCAAGTCACAAGTGGGGTACCTCAGGGATCAGTCCTGGGGCCAGTCCTCTTCAACATCTTCATTAGTGACCTTGCAGATGGACTAGAGGGTAAGGCTTGTCTGTTTGCAGATGACACCAAGATCTGCAACAGAGTAGATGATCCAGATGGGTTGGGCAGAATGAGAAGAGATCTGGATAAACTAGCAAAATGGTCAGAAGAGTGGCAACTGGGATTTAATGCAAAGAAGTGCAAGATCATGCACATAGGGAAGAGAAATCCTGAAGGCACCTATAGGCTGGGAGGGAAGTTTCTAGCAGTCACAAAGGAAGAAAGAGACTTGGGCATCATCATCACTGATGACCTGAAATCATCCAAGCAGACCTCTAAAGCAGTAGGTAAGGCTAGGGGGGTGTTAGGGTGTATTAGTAGGGGTATCTACAAGTCGTAAGAGGAGGTAATAATCCCTCTTACAAGACACTGGTTAGGCCCCATCTGGAGTACTGCATGCAATATTGGAGGCCACACCTTCACAAGGACATTAACCAAATTGAGGCAGTCAGAAGGGCAACAAAATGGTGCAGGGACTGCATCAGAAGACATAGAGGACAGATTAACAGAGCTCAATATGTATACCCTTGAGCAAAGGAGGAGAGAGGTGATATGATCGAGGCATTCAAACACCTTAAGGCATTAACAAGGTGAAAGAGTCTAACATGTTTAAATATAAGAAAAATAGCAGGACAAGAGGACACAGCATGAGATTAGAGGGGGGCCCATTAAGGGGGAATGTGAGGAAATTCTTTTTCACAGAAAGGGTGGTGGATGCATGGAATGGCCTACCTCAAGAAGTGGTGGCTATGAAAACAGTGCAGGGCTTCAAACAGGCATGGGATAGGCATAAGGGAGCAATACAAATGAGTATGAATAGATAGGCCACTGACAGAACAAAGGCCGATGGCACATTTATAAGGTAGAAAAAGAAATGGGCAGACTGGATGGGCCTTGCGGTCCTTATCTGCAGTCAACTTCTATGTTTCTATGTTTCTAGATCAAAGGGAACTGAGATGAAATCACAGCCTTGCCACTCCTAAAATGTAATAGTTAAGCTGGTGAGGACAAACTGCCCTGTCTGACTGTAGTCATGTGGAACTGTACAGAAAGCGCTGAATAAAATATTTCAGTCATGACTGATCATTTCTCAACTGATCTCACTGTGGCCTTCCTTCTTTTGCCCTCCCTCCATAGAGTCCTGCTGACTGATCTTGCTTATTTGATGCTGTCTCATACTACCAAGCTCCCATGTCTTGCACCTCCCCCAACCATGTCAGGAACTAACTCTGATCCCTCCCCAAGTAGCCAAGAAAGTCAGTCTAGTTTAGGGTACACAGGTGATGCCATGGGGGGATCCAATTGAAAGTGTGTGGGGGGGATATGACCATCATCTGCCACGAGGGTTCGTTCCCCATATTTAGCCCTGCCCCTAAAGAGACCATGAACATGAACTCCCACCCCTCAGACAACTTGCAAAGAATGAGTGCTAAGCTGCTGTGGGGCACCACAGAGAAGCTGCTAGCAGAAACCCTCCCCAATAGATGGAGAGCATTCAATATGATTCTCCACAACCTCCTTCTGCCCCACATTGTTAAAGAGCTACAGTACTCCCTATTATAATGAAATGCTTAAAAACACTAGATTTACACCAACTTTTTTTTAACTTTATTGTTTTCTAGTTATTTATTTTATTTACTTCCCCTGCCATTGAGCAACAAAATTTTGTAGACAATGCAGCAATTATTTCATTGAGTCTTTCAAAATGTATCTCACTCTCCTCTGATAACCACACAATTGCTGTTAGTGGCAACACAGTCTGTTGTCAGGGTGAGCATACTAACATACTAAAATGCCAGCAGAATAGGTCTAACAGTCTTTCGCGTCTGCTCATTTGGTCAGCCCCCACCCTGGGAGCTGACCTTGCTGCCCCCCTCACCTTCTCTGGCTTCTCCCTTCCCAGTTCTGGATATTCTCGCTGCATTGGATTTTGCTTCCAGAACCCTTCCCCTGCACCTGTCCCACCCCCTCTTGAACCCCTCCACCGTCTCTGCCTCCACCAGCCCCCTAGGCAGCACATTCCATGGCTCCACCACCCTCTCAGTGAAGTAGCACCTCCTCCTTTCTCCCCTGAATCTCCCCTCCAGCTTCCACCCATGCCCTCTAGTTGCCCCCCTCCTTCCTTCAGCACCCTGACTGTTCCTCCCCATTTACCCCTTCATGTACCCAAAGACCTCTATCATGTCCCCCTTCTCTCTTCCAATGTGTACATATTTAGCTCTTCGAGCCCCCCTCATAAGTCCTGTCCCCCAAGCCCCAAATCATTTTGGTTGCCCTCCTCTGGACCCTCTCCAGGAGTTTAATGTCCCTCATTAAGTGTGGCCTCCAAAACTGCAAGCAGTACTCAAGGTGCGGCCTCACCAAGCAATTATACAGAGGGAATATCACTTCACTCCTTCTGGAGGTGATCCCCCTAGCGATGCATCCCAGCATCCTGTTGGCCTTGGCTGCTGCCCTCCTACAAGTCTCCAAGTTGTTCATCTTGACATCCACCACCACCCCCAGGTCCCTCTCAGCCATCGAGACTTGTAGCATTTCCCCCCCAGGGTGTACACTTGGCCGGGGTTTCTGGCCCCCAGGTGCAGTACCTTGCATTTCCCTGCATTGAACCTCAGCTTCCACTTTCTAGACCATCTTTCCAGAGCCTCCAGGTCCCCCTGTAGGGCCACCCTCCCTCTCCTCCCCATCCACCACCGCCCCCAGTTTTGAGTCATCCGCAAAGAGACTCATCTCACTCCTGATACCTGTCCTTATGTCACAGACGTAGGCATTGAACAGGAGGGCCCAAGGACTGATCCTGTGGGACCCACTAATGACCCTCCTTGGGGATGAGACTATCCCACCAACTATGACCCTCTGGGTCTGGTCCTGGAGCCAATTGCCTATCCATCTGATCATCTGTTCCCACCCCATTTCTCCCAGCTTATCCAACAGGCCCACATGAGGAACAGAGTCAAATGCCTTGCTGAAGTCTAGAAAGAGGATGTCCACTGGTCTACCCAGGTCCAAGGCACTCGTCACCCAGTCATAGAACTCCACAAGGTTTGTCTGACACGATTTCCCGGACAAATCCATGCTGTCTATCATCCAGGCACCCTGACTTTCCAGGCCCCCCAGCCTCTCCTTGACAATGCCCTCCATCACCTTGCCCACCACGATGTCAGGCTGACAGGCCTGTAGTTCTCTGCCACCTCCCTTGATCCCCCCTTGTGGATAGGCACTATATGCGCCACCTTCCAGTCCTGGGGCACCCACCCTGTCCTCAGAGAGATGATGAAAAGCTCCACCAGGGGTTTCGTCCGGACATCCGCAAGTTCCTTCAGCACTCTGGGATGTAATTTATCAGGCCCCGGTGCTTTCTCCGTCTTAAGGGACCTGAGGGCTTCCCTCACTCTCTCTGCTGTGCACAGTGAGGTTAACAAGGGAGAGGCACATGTTTCCAAATATTTTCTACGCAGACTTTTTAGATGGACTACCAAGATGTGCTATAAATCTTGGAAAAAAACACTGAAAAATGAAAAAAATGTATTCTCTAGCAAATTGTAATAGCTTAAACATGTTAGTTGTGAAAGCACATGCTGAAGTGCATGGTGGGGCATGTGCATGGTGGGGTGCATGCATGGTGGGGCGCATGCATGGTGAGTCATTTGCATAGTTGGGTGCATTCATGGTGGGGCGTATGCATGGTGGGGTGCATGCATGGTGGAGCGCATGCATGGTGAGTCATTCGCATGGTTGGGTGCGTTCATGGTGGGGCGTGTGCATGGTGGGGTGCATGCATGGTGGGGCGCATGCATGGCGAGGCATGTGTATGGTGGAGTGTGTGCATGGTGGGGCATGTGCATGGCAGGGTGCATTCATGGTGGGGCATGTGCATGGTGGTCTGTGTGCATGGTGGGGCACGTGCATGGTGAGATGCGTGCATGTTGACATCTGGTGGCTGCCCCTACCCTTGCTGTGATCCCACTGTGCTGTCTCTTGGCCTCTGCCAGGTGGTAGGAAAATAGTGGAATGTGGTGCCCCCTTCCTAAAGGGAGGAAACCTGTACCTGGGACATTCAATCCTCCCTCTCCTGCCAGACCTCGAGTGGCCCAAATCTGTTCCTGAACCTGGGTCACTGCTATGACAAGCAGTAACACTATTGCTGTGCTAATGGACTGGCCACCAGATGAATTTTAAGCAATTTGCCAGAATCCAGAAAACATTTTAAAATATAATATTTAGACAGAATTTAACATAAATATCATTAGTTTTCCATATTTATCTCCTCTCACTCTTAATTGTTGAGAACCAGATGTTTTAGTGCAGTATCAGCCACTGTTAAGCAATTTAAATCCCAAATTGTAATGAGAAAGAAATAATGTCATCTACTGGGATTTGAACCCAGGCCCCTGGAATACCACCACAAAGCTATAGGCTCACATGGCTGGGCCTGCTGTTTTCCCTTGGGCACACTTTGTTTCTCTGGTGCTGCACAGTCTTCTTTATTGAGGTCATCCAGCTCTGAATTTCACGAAAGTCATTCTAATTCAGACATGAATCATTTGGTCTACAGAAGAACCAAAAGCCCAGCTGGTACTGTTGTGCCAAGCAGGATACAATGCAGTAGCTTGCAGTAAATGACATGCCACAAAATACTGCATACCAAAGGGCTTAATTGCTATTGAATTGCACTGCTCCCTACATCACACTGCAGCAGTCTGCAGCAATACTGCAAGGAACAGTACTGCATTGCAAACGATCCCCCCCCAGCAACAGCATACTTATGGTTTAGAACATCAAGGACAAAACAGAACCTTGGGGTACCCACAGCTGAGCGCATGAGGCTTAAAGGAGGCCTCCCCAACCATCACCCTCCACTGCATTCTGGAGGAGAATAATTGAAAAATGACAGTTACCAGTCTATTGGCGGACAAACTGTATGTAACTGTTTTTTATACTATCTTTTTGTACTCTTCTCTTCTCTGAACATCTCAATCTGGCTACCTCCATGCTCCATCTCACCTTCTCATCACTTCCCTGCCCTGGTCTCCACAGATTACTTCCTGTAATGGAGCGTTAGGAGTCATTGCCCTGCAAGAAATCATGTCAGTGGGGTGGCAGGCAGTCTGTTTTGTTGGGGCCCACAAGTGCAAGGCTTCACTCAGGAATGCACTATTTATTACATTTTTACCCTGTGGATGCACACATACTGCTCCAAATGTAAGCATGCCTTGCAATGAGGCGGTGTGCCATGTGTCCTCCTTCCTAGGCAGGCTGTAATCACTGAACTACCACCTGTGGCCACCCAGGTGGCAGTTAAACAGTGATGCCTACCATCCTCCCCAGAGGAGAAGACTGCTCTCTGGGACACACAATCCTCCTCCCCCTGACCAGCCCCCAATGTCCTGGGCTTGTTTTCACACCAGAGTCACTGGCACTGTGAACGGCAATGCTGGCACTGAACCGATGTCCCAGCCTGTGGTTTGCTGAAATACTATTTGTATAATAATGTCTAATATAATATTACCAATTATCAATAGTCATCCAATTAGTACATATTAACAGATCATGTAGTTGTATTGTCAACACTATAGATAATATAATTATCATACAGTACTGTGGTATGTAATTAAATAATTAAATAGTGTATACAGTACAATTCGGGGTGGAGCCTGGCAGCCAACATGGTGGCATACTAATTCCAATTAGAGGGACCTGAGTTACCCCCGCAAGCCCATCCAAACGTCCAAACTGCATATTTAAACAGTGGAACTGTCAAATTAGTGCACTGGAACTCTAGCACTGTAAATCAAGCCATTTCTCTGGAAAATCAAGCATAGCGTCGGGTAGCAGTATCGAGTACAACCAGACTGGTACTTTCGTGCAGTGCCCTCGATTCAGGCCACAGCAGCGTCGGTGCCTAGTCCTCACTGTACCCAGCACAAACTGCGCAAGCAGAGCAGCAATACCAGGCAAGCCCGAGGGGGCAATGGCTATACAAAACTCCTCCACCAACCTGGCTCATGACATCGCGAATATGACAGTGATGCTAAGCAAAGTGCTGCAGGACACAACAGAACTAAAACTCTCATCCTCAAAAATCACTGAGGACCTAAAGTTATTAGCTCTCAGGGTGGAGGACACAGAGAAAACAGTGAAGGTGCAGGCTGACCAGCTGTCCCAGCAAGATGGCTATTTGAGAGAGCATCATGGACAAATTCAGTACTTGCTGTCGAAGATGGATGACTTGGAGAACAGGGCTAGGATGCTGAATATCTGGAAAGTGGGCATCCTGGAGGACATGGAGAGCAGTGATATGATTTTGTTCCTTGAAAATGCTCTGCCAGCTATGTTAAAGCTTGAGCATGAGGCCTCACCAGAGCTACAGAGGGCTCACCGATCATTCGCTCCAAAACCTAAATAAGGTGAGCGCCCTTGTCCTATACTCTGCAAGTTTTTAAGATACCCTGTGAAAGAATGATATTTGAGGTTAGCGAGGGAAATGAAGACTGTGACATGGCAGGGCTGCTCGATTCAGCTTTATCAGGATTACTCGCAGGATCTGGCAAGAAGGAGAAGGGCATATGCTGGAGTGAAACAGCAGCTCTATAAGATGGGCATCACAGCTTCTCTGAGATATCCTGCCATGCTGAGGGTTCAGCACAATGGGGTCTACCATATGTTTAATTCCCCAGGGGGAAGTGGAGCAATTCTTGTTGACCATTCAACTGAGGGGATGAGAACTGCGGCAAACTTTACCACAGCCACATGGCGTAGACTGGCAGAATATGGAGGCCTCCTCAGCACCAATGGAAACTACCTCTGGTACTCAGACAAACAAGCAGGAGCAGGAGAATGAATGACATAGAGTCCAGAGGGGCAGATCGAGAAAACCTGGCAGGATCATCCCCAACAAGAAGCCCCCCTTCTAAAAGGAACCGATCCAGAAGTCGCCAAAGATTACAGAACCTATCGGATGACAGCACGGTTTCTCCTGTAACAACCCCAGTAAAAGTCTCCAACAGATTCAAACGTTTGAGGGATCTTATCCCAGCAGCATTGGAGCTGGAGGGTAACTCGGAAAAAGTGGAGCCTGAAGATCTCGCTGATCAGAGGCTGCTGGTGGACTGGGCCCCCCTCCGCAAGGACTGGGCAGATTGCAGAGGGGAGATGCAGGACGAAAATCCACTACCAGCTAGAACTGTGGTCTGCAGCAACTTGGGTCAAGTACTTTCAGTATTGCTACCTGCGCTGTTAGAGGGGTGATTTTCCATCTCTGTGAGCATATAACTTAAGTTGAAGCGTTCTTTGGGGGCCCAACCGGGTTTAATTTTCACATGGAAAGTAACCGTTGTGTTTCCAATTTAAGAGGCCCGTGCGGGTCAGTGCGCCTGCTCGGACCACTCCTAATGGGATCGCCGGCACGTTTATGGCTGTCGTGCATCTGTTATTTGCCTCGCACCTCATAGCAGTTTGTTATCAGTTAAAAATGATCCATTGGAAAGCTTTTGTCCCCTGACCTGTGGCATTTGCTTCCTCCTCACACAAGCAGAAGCCACCCCTCTCCCTCACTGGAATAAAGTGAGTTGCTTAAATTTCACAGCTCGGCAGGCGCTGCTCACTCGAGCAGTGTGAGGATGTGATTTGGAACCGGGGCACCACGTCCAGGTACCTAAAGGCATTACACCACTATTTTGTAAGTTAGCTGGTTCCCTGGAAGCAGGTAGCCCTTTACAAGCTGGGGGAGGAGGTTGGGAAGGGTGATGGCTGGCTTCATTCCATGGTATGCAACCTTGGTGTAATAAACAGCCTTGTGAAAGGGGGATAGCTCGTGGCTACTGTGCAAACTCATTGTTCTGGTTGCAAAGTAGCATCCCCACTCAGGAGACTAATGGGGACCACCCGTACAGTAATGTATTTTGTATTACAAGAGGGGAAGTTTACTTGTTGTACTGTAAGGTACTAGTTGAAGTTTCATCAATATGCATTTAACGTTCATTCCTATTGACTTAGTGGTTCATATAGGGGTTCCCAGGAGCCCGAGGTTTGTTTAAATTGTTTAAGTTATGGGAGTCTTAATGCCTCTACTAGTAGAGGGGGTGAGTAGCTCCAATAGGGTGCCAAGCTCCACTCCCAGGAGTGGACTCCCTGACCATGGGCTATCTAGTGTGTGGGTGGCTGGGTTACTATGGGAGATTCTATTAGACAATGATATGCTAAAGGTGTTAAAGGGTGGGAAGGTAGGCAAACGAAAAGCTATGGAGGCCTCAAGGCCTACACAGGGTATGGTAAATGCAACACGTGGGGTTGGATTTGAGGGGAGAGAGGGTGGACAAGACTGGTACTACCGAAGGAAGTGGAATGGTGGTTATCCTGTTACCAAAACAAACCTTATAGAGTCCTGGTTAGGGCTGCAATATTCTTTAATAAGTATAACAGATGGCGGGTAAAGTTATGATTATGGCTACATCCTGGAATGTGAGGGGTTTGAACTCGCCCATTAAAAGAAAAAAATCCTAACTCGGCTAAAATCCTTAAAATCGCATATAGTCTTCCTTCAAGAAACAAAACTGAACCATATAGTAGCTAAGAAATTAGTGAGGGAGTGGGGGCTGGGACGTTCACAGTGCAGCCTGCAAGACCAAAAGGGGGGGGTCTCTATTTTATGTCATAAAAACCTGAAATGGCAGCTGTGGGAGCATCGAGCAGACAAGGACGGGAGATGGGCAATAGCTAAAATTAATACCCCCACGGGGCAAGTTTTCTTAGCAAATCTTTATGCCCCGACTGAAGACTCACTGGAGTTCTTTCATAAAGTTTCACAGGAACTAATGGGGATGATGACAAGGGACATGGACATTAAACTAGGAGGGGACTTCAATCTGGCATTGGATTCCCTCATGGATAGGTCCAACTCGAAGCCTGACTCTCACCCAGGGCCATCAGTGCTCTGACGGACTCACTCAGTATGCATAAATTGCTAGATATATGGAGGGTTGCCCACCCAACAATGATTGATTACACTTACTTCTCAGAAGCCAAACAAGTTGCCAGCAGGTTAGACTACTGGTTTATTTCTCCAAATATCTCAAGTAAAACTCTGGACATAAATATAGCTCCCCAATATTTGTCTGATCATGCCACACTGATGCATTTGGTGGCACCACCCACCCCCTGCCCCAAATCAGTGAACTGGAGGTTCGACCCCCTTTTGTTACAGGAGAGAGAATTTAGGGAATGGCTCCAGAGTGAGGTGAAGACATATTTTTCGGACAACCCTCAATGATCAACCTCGGCTGCTGCCATGTGGGAAGCTTTCAAAGCGACTCTAAGAGGCTGAATTATAGGTTATGCCTCTCACCATAGGAAGCAGAGGGAAAAGGAAACTAAGGATTTGGAAAAAGCTTTGGGAAATAAGGAAATGCACTATAAGAAAGATCCAAATGAATTGCAGGACCCAGAGTTCTTACATAAACTTTTGGCACTGCGAATGAAGCTGTATAAGTTAGCCTCCTGCAAGGCAGAACGCCAAATTTTAAGAATGAAACACAAGTATTGGGCAGGGGGCGAAAAAGCTGGGAAGCTGTTGGCATACAGATTGAAGAAACAACAAGCCGATAGGCATATAGCGCAACTGCAGGACAGCAAAGGGCAAATATTTAGCAATCTGGACTCTATAAACAAAATTATGCTATCATTTTATGACTCCTTGTATAGCTCTCATATTACTTGGGATAAGACCAAATTTGATAAGTTTATGGAGGGCATGAAACTCCCCAAACTTATAGAAGCCCAATGTGAGCAATTGGAGGGGCCCTTAGAAGATCAAGAAATTAGGGATGCAATTAATAAAATGACATCACGAAAGATGCCGGGGGGATGGCTACTCAGTAAATTTTTATAATGTTATTTAAGAAACAGCTGCTCTCCCTATGAGGCATGGGCATAGCTACAAGGGTGCAGTGGCACCCAGGCCCATGAGGTCTGAGGGGCCCAAATCATAATTTTGATGTTTATTCAAAACTAGGGAAGGGCCCTGTAACATTGCCTTGCACCCAGTCCCTCTGGGAATTTGCTACGCTACAGATATGAGGGATATGTTACAGGAGGCCCTGATAAAAGAAACACTTCCACCCACTCTCAGAGAAGTGATTATTACAGTCCTCCCGAAGGAAGGAAAGGATCCAAACCTCCCAGCCAGCTATAGGCCCATTTCGCTTATAAATGCGAACACTAAGATCCTGGCTAAAGTGTTAGCATCACGATTAGAAACAGTCATTTCAAGTTTAATTCACACTTCTCAAGTGGGCTTTGTGATGGGCTGGGCTAGCTCTGATCACATTAGATCGCTAATATCCCTCATACAAAGGGTGGAGCAAATCCTCACCCCGGCAGCAGCCATCTCGGTGGACTTCGAGAAGGCCTTTGACTCTGTCGAGTGGGACTACTTGCATGCCATTCTACAACACTATAACTTCAGCACTGTCTTTAGAAGCTGGGTCAGAACTCTTTATACAGCCCCCAAGGCAAGATTGCTGACAAATAATATTCTCTCTGAACCAATCAAATTACACAGAGGAACTAGACAGGGGTGCCCACTATCTCCAATGTTATTTGTGCTAGTCATACAAGCCTCAGCCAGTGCAGTCGGGGAACACCCGAAGATTGGAGGTATATGTATGGGAAATGTCTCTCACTATGCCCTGTTGTATGCTGATGATTTTCTCCTCTTAACTGAGGATTTCCATACATGTGCACAGTACAAAGTTGAATTACTGCAAGCATTCGCAAGCATTTCAGGTCTAAAAGTTAACCAGAGCAAAACAGAGGTTCTCCCCCTAAACACCAATCTCTCCCCGAAGGACATTTCTAGGGTGGGTCTGATTTGTGCTAAGGGGATCATTAAATATTTGGGGATTAGGATACTACCATCTGTTTCCCCTCTGCCAGAGGCTAATCTTGTGACATTGGTTAATAATCTAAAGGAGGAGACCCTAAGGTGGAAGCAGTTGAACCTGTCCTTACCAGGCAAGGTGGCAGCAATTAAGATGATGTTAGCACCAAGGGTTTACTATGTTCTCTCCCATCTTCCAATCATAATTCAGAAAAAATGGTTCCAAAAATTAGGCAATATAATGAGTATATTCCTGTGGGAGAATGAATAAAGCCCCTCGATACAATAGAGCCAAGCTTCAGGCTCCTTGGAAGAACGGTGGCTGGTGCCTTCCTCATTTTCAAAAATATGCCTATGCCTTTTCAGTGGCTAATATGGTTGGACTGTTTCATGCACATCCTGAAGCCTTGCCAGCCTGGGCAGCAATTGAAAGTGGGGTCCTTATAAGGAATCACCTCTCAGGGTATCTGGGCATTCGCCTCCCCTCCTCCTTCTGTCATTGGTTGACTATTAAGGCTGCCCATTGGGCTTGGAACCAAGTAGGGGTCATCAGCAGGTCATGCCTGAATCTAGGGAAGTATCTACCCCTCTGGAACAATCCAAGTTGGACAATTAATCAGAGACCTTTTGTGTGGGAAACCTAGAAGGAAAATCAGACTAATCAGTTGAGTGATATCCTAATGGAAGATGGGTGTACTTTAGATAGCTTTGCTTCCTTACAAAGAAGGTATAACTTAGGGAAAATCAGAATTTTGGAGATACCTGCAGCCTAGACATCTCTATACAGGCTGGCTTCAGAGGGGGTGCCCTTGTGTAATATGTCATTCCAAGGACAGCGTCCCTGGTAAAAGAATGTCCTTAACCAGATGGATTCAAGAGAAGAAAGGCTTAGTTGGCCAGATTTATAGATTCATGAGAGATTATCTTCCCGACCCCCTCACTGCCGGCTAAAATGAGATGGCAGAGTATGTTGGGTTCTGCTATACCAGAAGGAGAATGGAGCAGTAGTTGGATTATGGTTAAACGAGCCTATGTAGATCCCCGAAGTTTTCTAATCCAAAACAAAGTATGGCACCTCTGGTACTGCATCCCGGCAGTATTGCATAAAATGGGCCTAATAAAGGAGGATGTGTGCTGGCGGTGTGACACCCAAGGGGCAGATTTACTTCACGTACTATAGCAATATGACCCAATCCGTCCCTTTTGGTCTGAAGTAGCTCAATGCTGCTCCAGTATTCTTGCATGCGAGATCCCTACCTGGCCATTATTTTGGGTTCTGGGGATCCCCCCCCTCCAGGTGGCTGAGTGACCGGCCCACTCCTTGCATGGCTGTTGCAGGCATCTGAAGAAGCTAAATGCCTTATACTCTGTAAATGGTGAACTAAGGAGGTCCCCTCCTTAACGGACTGGTGGTGGCTATGGCCAAGCTGGCCAACTACGCCAGGGTTACACATCTGTCTAGCGACACTCTGCATACTTACTGGGAGAGGTGATCTCCATTTATGCATTACATTCGAGGTACTTCCTCCCTCACCATGGACACTGGTGTTAAAGACCTGCTAAAGCCCCCATGAAGATCCCCCCAATATACACTCTGCCATCGACAATACCGGGTAAGGAAGGAAGTCCCCCCCAACCATAGCCCCACCTGATATTAGATACCCTCTGTCTTTCATAGTATTTGTTCAGTGTGTTGCATAACCATACCACAGGCATAGAACCTTGTGTAAAATAAGAAATCCTTTATTTGAGATGTAATGTACCTAGGATGCAGTAAGTGAAATGTTGTTTGCATTCCTTTTCTTACGAAGAATGTAACTGTTATTATGTCTCTATAACTCAGTAAAAATTTTAACTGCAAAAAAATAGTATATGCAGTACAATTCAATTAACTAAATACAATATAAAACAATATATGGGAAATCAAATGAAAATTAATTGGAGGAAAATTAAGCATGCATGCTACTGTCAGCTCAGTAAATGAAAAAAAAAAGCCCAGCATTGTGTACATCACCCTATCGAAATGAACCATGGATATTAACAATTATACAATGGCAAGAAAATTTCCTGGACTCTGATTGGTCAGTGTGTGCCTGAGACAGTGATGATATTACACAATAACATCACTGTGTTGATTTTTTGGAGGATATGGATTTTTGTTTTTCGGAAACAAAGATAAACTGCCTCACTAAAAATCTACTAAAAATATTTTTAATTTTATTTTTGTTTTGTATAACATCAAGCCATTCTATAATTGAAATAAGGCACTCCAAGGTGTGTGTTATCGTGTAATAATGTCACTCCTGGCGTGGTGGAAGCACGAAGGAGCCAAGACTGGTTTAACTCAATGAGGAGGCAGTGTGGTCTAATTGTTTAAGCACTAGCTTGCGACTCAGGAGCTTGTAGATTCAAACCCTTTGTTAGAGATAAATATTCATTGTGTGACCTTGGGCAAGCTATGTAACATCCCAGTGCTCCTGCCCACCCATCTGTGGTATAGAAATGGGCAGAAGCAGAACCCCACTAAAAATGGGATGTTATACCTCAGCAGCACTACCTTAAGAATAAATTGCAAAACAAATTGAACTACTGTATATGGTACCACAATGCATCTGCAAATGGCCAGAGAAGGCTAAAACAGCAAACCACAGACATGTGTTTCAATTTCCTGAGGGCTCATAAGTGTGGTGTGGCTGTTGTCTCAGTCCAGCAATGCAGATCAGTCAGCCAATTGATGACAACTGTTTGGCTCATGGTGATCCCAAAGGGGCACTTTAAAGGGAAGAAAGAAACAGAAAAAACACTAATCACAGATGTATTGGGACTAAATTCTGACATAAAGCCAATCGCCAGTAAAGTCAAGTTATTAAACAATTGTAGAATTATGCATGTCATCTTTGTGTAGTGTAATATATGCTAATTTCCATAAAAGTAGTCTCTGTGGTGTGGCACCTTACAGTCTCACTAACAGCCTAGCCAGCCTAAGCTGTTTTATGGTACTTTTTTTATATACTACACATGATTTAGTGTAGCTGGGTGATGTAGTACAGTACTATATTTAGTATTTCATATACTGTATATGCACTGCATATACTATTTATTAAATAATTAATGTATTTGAATGAACAACATGGCCTTATTAGCAACGTCTGTCTGTTTATCTATCTCTTTAACTATCTACCTATCTATCTACTTATTTATCTAGATATAAATTGTATGTCTACAGAGAGGGAGATGGGGGGAAGGGAGAGAGAGAGAGAGAGAGAGAGAGAGAAATGATCCTGTCAGGTTACCTGCCAGGAATACCAAAACAAAAATAAACATAAAGTCAACATTTTTTTTATTCCTTCCCCCCACCAGTGTTGGAATTACACTTAGTGAGCAGGGGGTCCATGAGGACCCTATCATTAAACTACCACCCTCTTTCCATTATAAGTAAATAGCAGTAATTTGTGAAGTACTGGGGCTCACTTCTGAGATGGGGGCTGAGCCCTGGCAAGCCCACCTGTAATTCCAACACTGCCCCACACTGGTAGCACCCCATCAACAGCCCTCCTTCCCCCTACCCACAAACAGTCCAAGTAGAGTAAATGCCCTATTCTCCAGCCCACTTAACATACAGTAGCCCATAATATTTTCTATATCGATATTTATTTTTGTGTCATTTTAATGAGATAACACACAATCACTATATCAATATGCCCTCTGGTCATTGTTATTTGTAAGAGGTGGCTCATTGCATTTGTTAGACAGTGGACAGCCATGGTCATGATAGGGCTGGCCTGGTCACTGTCTCCACTGTAAACTTCATCGACACATTTCATTGCATTTGACAGCTGACCCTGCAAGCACATTAAAGTGAAACTTTGCTCATGATGGGCACTTCTCCACACTTCATGAACGTTTGGGTGATCCGACAAATGTGATGATACTTGGCCCAACCTTCACGATGAGTGAAGTATCTCACTTTACACTATATTTGCCAATGAAGTTTTACTTTACAACATTCCTGGTAGCTATACTGATGAAAATGAAGCACAGTTTGGAGCTTGGCAATTTTCATTATGCAGCAGCCCATGCAGGTAGCTAGTGGTAACATCATCAAGAGCCGGTTAATTATCACAATCGATCTCACCAGGTGGCGTACATAAAATGGAAAAGTGCCTTTAGCTGAAAAAAAATCTTTATAAATAAAAAAACTCCGTCGGGCATTGCACAAAAGTAAAAAGTAACAAAAAGTTATTTGAACAACCGTCCAAAACAACACATGTAAAATATTTCCCAGAACAAAAAAAGAAGTACTGGGGCAACTCAATGACCCAGACAGAGTGCATCAGAATTCCATGTAGGTGACCACGGTCCCGGATGAGACTCGGGTGGAGGGGGCTTGCAGCCCTGGGACCAGAGTAGAGTATAGCGTTCTGCGTAGCAGCTCATTCCAGCCCTGAGAGGGAGATGTGGAGCAGTTCAGAATGTAGAATTCTGCCTGCCGAAATCGTGCAGTGTGGCAGTTCTGCTTCTGAAATGCTTTTCAGAATTTCAGTTTTAATTCATCAGAATTCTGAGTATATAAACCCTGGAATAATATTTCACAGATTAAGTAATTTAGAATAATTTTCCATGGTTTGTAGAAACTGCATCGATAGTTTGCATAAATCAATGAATACTATTTCACAGTTTTTAACATAAATTCCAGTTTGCGAAGTTTGGAATTCTACTTCTGACAGAATTCTGTGAAATTAGGCAGAATTTCAAACATTCAGGGGAATTTGAGGGGAATCCGGGTGGGGGGGATCTGAAAATTCTGCACAGTTGTAGGGAGATGCCAATGACAGCTGCCACACACCCTGATGAAAGCCCATTAGTGGAGTCGAAGCACTGGGAGCATCATTCTGTGGTTTGCAAAATAAAATTTCATTTTGCTTAGCTTGTCTGATTCACTTGCTTTTAAGGACCTGGGGTGTAGATTACTTTCTTCCAGATAAACTGTGGGTAGCATCAAGGATTAGGGAGGGTCAGAGAGCAGTACATGGAGATCAGCCCTGCTGTTTCAATTGCATTTACTGGTACTTTTGGGTTGTGCACTGCACAATGGTTTTTGGGGCTCGGAGATCACTGGCCAAAGACTGGAAGACTGGGAGAATGAGCAGTAGGGGAAAACTGTTATATAAAACAATTAGGCACTATAGCAGTAGGCAGCTACCATGGAAAGGGGTTTACATTTGCAAAGTGGTGAGGAACTGATTTTAAAGTTTGCTCAGCAGTAATATTTCATGGGGTGGGGCATTTTGCGTTCATGAGAGTCTTAGTGACAGCAGGTGCAATGTATCTACATGTTGCCTGGAAAGACACATACAGGATACAATTCTAAAAAAGTTGCTTATGCACACAGCTTGAATTTCAACTTAAATTTGCAAACATGCAAATGATGTACACAGAATTTCCATGTGTCATTCTCTCAAGTAACAGCTGCCTCACCTGATCAGCCCAATCTGCCGGTGTTGCTTGTAACATACCTTTGTCTGCCATGCTAAGCAAATGTGTAGTGCCTGGAGACTTCTGCTCTAGGCTTGCTCAGCTCTTTGCCTTGCACGCATTTGTTTTCAAATGTTCTCTTTATTTCACAGTACTGATGATGGCTGCTGCATACCTGTGCAGAGAACAATAGAACAGTCAGCTTGACATCTATAGCGGGAAAAATTATGGAGTCTTTCAATTCAGTTCTAATTTTATTCAGTAATCAAAGATGTAATATGACACATATACAGATATACAAGATAAAAATATCTATGACATTTATACAGTACACATAACATGTAATTTCGCCAGAGCAATTTGTATTCTTTGCATAAGTAGTTGTTTCATCTTCGAAATGTAGACTTAATCAGTATTTCGTAACCATCACATTTAGAGTGATGCACAGCCTACTATACTGCACTTTTGGTTAATAGCAGTTTATGACAATACTGTATATAAAGACCACAGAGTCCTGAGGAACAAGTGGTACAACATTTGGTAGACTATAAAAGGTGAAAGAGATATTTAGCCAAGGCAAATAGAAAATACAGAGCTAATTTTCATACTGAATAGGGTGTCTGGATAGTTTGGGCTTGGTTGCCTGCACACATTCCGAAACAGAGCCTGTAATCTCAATTGCCTAGTGGCTGAAGGTCTACCTGACCATAAATCACACTGGATACCTGTCTCCTACTCTTCGATACATCTTCCTATAGTAATGTTATAGGATAGGATTTAAAGACTCCCAATATTTGATGTTTTTTGTAATTGGATTCATGGCAGTAAACAGTCTTCCTAGTAATTGCTGTTTAGAGTCATACAGACTTGCCAGCTGATTTCTTAAATATATATTCCTTTGAGAATTATAAAAAGGGCAAATTACCGCATGATAGATGTCATCAATTACCTTTCATTGCAGTTGCAGAATGGAGATATGAATCATTAATCTTGTCATATCTTTTATTTAAAAGTTACTTCTATAAACTTCAAACATAATCTTGTAAACAGTATTAAATAATAGGGGTTTGGTGATAAGCTATGTGATAAAACCCCAGATCACCACTAGAGAGCAACAATGAATCAATGATATGTACACAGTGGAAAACTGCAGCAGTTATCACAACTCTTTCTATGCAACTCACAATATCACCACTGTGTACACGTCAACACGCAACAAAAAAAAAATGCTGCACTAGATTCCGATGCTGCTCTCGGACTACCACTGAAACAAGAAGGAACACTGGGGAAAAAGGTAATGAAAATACAGCCTTGTAATCAGCAAACCCCTTTTATATAAAATGGATATGCGATGGTTACTTATGTGATAGCTGAATATCAGCACTCTTGGCAAGTGAGCTCAGGGTTCAATCAATCGTGGTTACACCACTCATGATAACCACTGAGCTCACTTGCCACTCATGCTGATATATCACCTATCACATAAGTAACCATCGTGTATCCCCTTATTCCATCACTTGGGTTAGTTATAATTTTAAGATATGGCTCACATTCAATATCCTTTTTATGCTCACCCTTGTGCTTGCCAAAGTGAATATATTGGTATGACACTGGGTTTTGAGAGGTGTGTCAATGTCAGTCCAATGCAGTGCAGTCTGCATAAGGGCTCAACAATGTCTCTTGTTTTTATGCACCCTGTAAAAAAAGAAAACCAATGATTGATGTCTGATGCCACTGCTGGCACACTGCCACCATTACCCTGCCCCTTCGCTTGACTCTCCCACTCAGCAGCCAACACCCACACCCCCTACCCCTTACTTACCTACCTACCTACAGGGGGTCCAGTGCCATAATCCTCTTTGGACCAGAGACACATCTTCACTCCTCAATAGTGGACTGATAACTGAGGAAATCGGGTATGTGGTTCAAGGTATTTCAAATGGTTCTGAACTTTTTTATAACTTTGTCATGTTTAAATATTTATCCCCAGATTTTCAACATGGCCTTTTTGGTACCCCACCTCATGAACAAGGGTGCAGCAATTAAGAAAATCCATCCCAAAAGGTGATTTTGTAGTCATTGCATGAAATCTCCTTTCAGGTAGGATTTGAAATTTTCTCCACTCTTGTTTAGGAGGTGGGTTCATAAGAAGGCTATGTTGAAAATTTGGGGAAAAATATTTAAAAACAACATTTTTCAGTGCATGCTCATAACTTAGGTAATTTTCAATATTTTAAACCAACATTTTCAACTCAGCCATTTTTTTTTATGCCACTTCATGAATTTAATAGCTGTCATTTGTCAAAATGTGTTTTTGCAGTTTCAGACAGGATTAAAAAATGTTCTCCCCCCTTGTCCATGAGGTGGGGGGGGGTCATAGGAAGGCTATGTTGAAAATTAGGGGATAGAAATAATAAAACACAACAAAGTTGTGAATGAGCATACATTGAAGTTTTTCAATACGTGCTTGTAACTTTGGTAATTTTCAATAATTTGACCCCATATTTTCAACATAGCCATTTTTTTCACATCACCTCATGAATGTGACAGCCAACATTTTTCAAATCTTGGCCAAAATGCATTTTCACATTTCTGGTGCAAAATGATGTTTCAGACACTATTTTATAAATAACATTTGTCATGTTCAGAAGGAGTGGTCCTAAAAAGACTATGCTGTGAATTTGGGGTCAACATGTGAAAAAACAAAGTTATGAAGAAATGTTGAATTATTCCAATGTTTACTCATAACTTCATTTTTGCAGATTTTGGCCCCTAATGTTCAAAATATCCTTTGTGTTACCCCACCTCCTTAACATGACAAGTGTCATTTTTCAAATCCTTTTCCAAAACTTGTTTTCATAGTCACACTGCAAAACCACCTTTCTGATGGGATTTAAAAAATTCCACCTGTCTTGATCATAACATAAGGTCATAAAAAGACTGTGGGAAATTTGTGGTCAAAATGTGGTAGCCCACTGAAAATGAGATATTGCCTCTCAACTGGCCTATACTGAGTAAATGCAATCTAAAAATGTGTAAAAGCAGGACACCACTGGAAATGAGATATTACTTTTCAGCTGGCCTATCCTGGGTAAATATATAGTAAAACTGTGTACAAGCAAAACACAGTGCAACAGCAATTCCAAAGGCAAACATTCTACATTGACAAATGCATGTTGTTTTCAGCGAACCATTTATGGGCTTTTTGATTTCTTATTTTTGCCAATTCTTGCTGTTTGTATATATCATGTATTCTTTGCTCAATTCTTGCTAAATTGTAACTCCATGGTTACAGTTTTTAAACAGGAATAAATACTGAAATCCTAAATCATTAATTTTGTTGTAAACTGAAGAAATACATGGTAAATTAAATACTTCCTTTTCGTACTCCATTATTTTTTCCATTGCTTAGTTTCTGCATAATGTTTCCTTGGTTATAGAAACATAGAAGTTGACAGCCGATAAGGACCACAATGCCCATCCAGTCTGCTCGTTTTTATGTTTGCTTGCGCGCATGTATGAGAAACATCATACAGCAGCTTAGGAGAGAAGCGGGTTGTGGAGGAGCGGCAATGTGGTGGCCAGTGCCAGCACTGCATTTGTGGGCTTGGTGGTGTGCACTCATTGCAGGCCCAGTGTCCTGATGACACTGGTTCTGCAGAAGTGCCACCAACTTGAAACAGTTTGGCTGCTGCAATGAGGGGCCGCCTCGTCATTGTAGCATCAGCAATTCCACTGCAATGAGGGAGCGACCCATCATTGCAGGGTGGTACCTTGCCTGGTGTAACATTTGTGAACATGGCGGCACTGATGTCAGCATGCCAACACGCAATTCATTTGCTGACAGGGGAGCCCACTCCCCATCGGCATAATATATGCCCCCATTTGTTGTGTGCCGAGGGGTGCTCAATCTCTCGGCATCATGCTCTCCCAAAGAGTCTTTTTGCACAATGGGGACCCAATCCTTTTGGCTCAGTCCCCTTCCCAGTTCAATTTTCTGATGGGCAGCCCACCCCCATCAGAATAATGTCCCATCCCCAATTTCTGTTGTGTGCCAAGGGGGTGCCCAATACAACTCACCATCATGTACCCCCACCCATTTCAGTGCTGACAGGGCCCCAGTCCCCATCAGCTTTGGTCCCCCCACAAATGCCGGTGGCACACTGGGAGCCCACCCAGTGTACCAAAACACACCTGCAAAAGAAGAAACTGACCCACATTGTCTTTTTACCAGAAATGAGAAAATGGTCCTTGAAGTTTCCGTGCCCTCCCCCAACCTGCACCTACCCTCTGCATCCCCACCTCCTCACACACCCTCACCCCATACTTACCTCCAGAGCCTGGCGCAACAATCTTTAGTGGACCGGTAACACGTCTGCACTCTTCAAAGCCGACCGCGAACTGAAGAAATGTTGGTAAGCTGTATAATGCCATACATAGGGTTTTATAACTTTGGTGCACATTTCAGGCATTTTTGGGAATTTTGACACCAAATTTTCAACATGGGGTTATTGGGACCCCTCCTCATGAATTCAGTCATGGTCATGGCGTTACTTGGTCCCAAAAGGTGATTTTGTGGTCACTGCATGGAATCACCTTTCGGAACTGATTAATGAAACGACAGTGCCACTGTTCATGAGGTGGGCTCTCAAAAGTCTATGTTGCAAATTTGGTGAAAAAAATCCAAAAAATTACTGTTTTATGAGCGTGCATTGTGCAGTTTCCACGCACACTTGCAACTTCGTGAATTTGTAATATTTTCACTCCATATTTTCAACATTGGCATTTTTTCCACACATTCTTATGAACAGTACAGCTGTCATTTTATACATCCTGGCCAAAATGTGTTTTTGCACTTCCGGCATAGAATAGCGCAGTTGCTGTGGGAAATCAGATTTTGGGACAGATTAAGAAAATGACAGTGACATTGTTCATGAGCAGAGGTCCTAAAATGCCTATATTGAAAATTTGGTGACAAAAGTCCATAAAAAAACTGTTACATGCGTGCATTGTGCAGTTTCCATGTACCGTTGTAACTTTGCACATTTGCAATATTTTCATGCTAGATTTTCAACACTGGCATTTTTTCTCACCTCCTTATGAACAGTACAGCTGTCATTTTTCACATCCTAGCCAAAATCTGTTTTCAGACTTCCAGCACAGAACAGCGTGGTCGCTGTGGGAAATCAGTGTTTGGGACAGATTAAAAACAAGTGGGTGAGAGAGGAGGGGTGAGCGAGCTCAATGGAGCTCTGTCGGGACTGCTGAGGATTTCATTGTGGGCAGAAAAAACTGCCAATGCAGGCAGGAGCCCAGTACAAAAGGGCAGCCTACAGTGCCAGGAGAAATAGAATGAGTGAGTCAGAGAGGGGGAGACAGCGAGCTCAACGGAGCTCTGTCGGAACTGCTGCGGATTTCTTTGTAGGAAGAAAAAGGCACCAATGCAGGCAGGAGCCCAGTACAAAAGGACAGCCTGCAGCATTGGGTGAAACAGGATGAGCCAGTAAGAGAGGGGGAGTGAGTGAGCTCAACTGAGCTCTGTTGGGACTTTAGAGTTGCCCACCCTGCTGCCCAGGGTCCTGTGTGGTCCTATATTACAGCAGGGTCTCTGGGGTTGAGATAAAGCAATGATTGGATACTTTTAGGATTGCTGTAGTAATACAGATTTAGTTTTGTTTATTTCTCTAACTGAGCTAAGTACTGAGCTATACTGTTAGGACTGTTGTAATAGTACATATCTATTTTTTCTGTTTATTTCTCTAACTGAGCTGAGTAATAATTGGAGTGCAATAAGATTTCTAACTAGGCTAAGTAAAACTGTATGAGGGCTGAGAACAAAAAGTATAGTAGCTGAGGGGTGAAAAATGGACAAGGAGGCTTTAGGATTGCTACAGTAATGCAGTATCTAATGGATGAGATTTGAGACTGAATTAACCCGGTTGGCAAGGGGGTAGTAGGTGGACTAGTGGTGGTGGGGGGACAGGAATTTGAGTAACTAGGGGCCTAACAGTTGTAGTATGGTACAGAAACTGGGAGTAGGAGCCCATAACATAAGATGGGGGCCAAAATGGGGCAGGAGCCACATGTCAATAGGGTAGGCATCTTTGGAAGGTTGGTGGGGTGTACAGGGTGTGGATCCAACTTGATCCTGGACTGGGCTTGGAGGACGGGGGGGGTGTATGGTCTGTAGACAACTGGCTAGTTTGAGGGAGGAACTGTGGAGGATAGGGAGGAGTCTAAGTGGCAGACAAAGAGTATGATAGGCATTCTGGCTGAAGGAGGGAACAACTAGGGACTGAAACCAACCCCAGTATCACAGGCACTAGCAGAAAAGAGAGGAGAAGGGAGGGGTGCCTGACATGAGGGGAGGCCTCCTGATGGAGGAGGAAGAGACCACGAGGAGTACCAGGGAGAGAGCAGATGGCTGCGGGTAGGGATGGACCAGGGGTGGGACCGGGGCAATGGAGGGGAACAAGTAGAGGGGGGAACCAATAGGGGAAGAGATGTTGGAGGGTATTAACTAGGAATAGATTCAAGCATCTGCTATGGGAGAGAGAGGGAGCAGGAACATACTGAAGGGGGACAAGTGGGCATGAGAGGGATGGCAACAGGTAGGGAAGAGGTAGAGAGGACAAAAGGGTAGAAGGGGGCTAGTAAGGAAGGGGGTGACTGGAGGAGAGAAGGCTATGGGAAGGGGGAAGGATGGGAGGGGCATCAGTATCTGGATCGAAAGAAATGGGGGTTGTAAATCCACAACAACAGGGATAGGAGAGGGGTTGGAAATCAGTAGGGGAGGAGGGGAAGAGGGGAGGTCGACATGGGAAGCCCACTATGAAGTAGTCAGACTGGGAAGGGGTTCAAGAGGGATGGGAGGAATAAAGCAGATAAAAGGGGTGAGGCAGAAGTAGGGGGTTCATATACAGAAGTCACAGAGGGTGCAGCTGGTGGGGGTAAGGGGAAGGGAAGAACGTATACTGGGGTGGTGGAAGGGGCATTAGAAGTAGAAGGGAAAGGGGGTACAGGACAGGGGCGATACTTGTCCTGGGAGATTCTATACTGAAAGGGGTGAAATGGGGTGGAAGGTGGGAAAGGCACAGCCGTATCTGGGTTGAAGCTATCCTTGGGTTGACTGTAGGAGGGGTAGGGCAGGGACTGCTCAAGTGTACAGCAAGAGGGAGGAAGAAGCCTCATTTACTGTTGCAAATGGGTACACACGCCTTGACGGGGAGAATGTGGAAGTAGTGAGGGGGAGGTTCGAAGAGTTGGGCAGGCAGTTTAAGGGGGTGGGGGAGTCAGTGGCATTCTCAGAGGTACTCCCAGTACCATGTGCAAGCATGGGGAGGAAGGGTGGGATCGAGGAGTTCAGCAAGTGGCTGAGGGATTGGTGCCACACCAGAAATTATGGGTTAGTGACTAACTGGGGTAGGGTCTGAGGAATAAGTGACCTGTACGTGGGGGACAGGCTACACCTGAGCAGGGAGGGGAAGGGAGTATTAAAGGTGGGATTAGAAGGGTATATCTCTACTAAGGTGGATTTAAACTAGTGGGCAAGTGGCCAAAAGACTGAGGTTGGTAGAAAGGACCGGACAGGGGAGCCTAATGAGCTCACCCCCTAGATATAATAAATAATAATAATAATAATAATAATAAAATTTATTTGATTAAGCGCCTTTCAAATATTTCAAGGCGCTGTACAAACTTCATACATTTATCATAACCAAACCAAAAATAACAATACAACAGATAAATAAATAAAACAATTTAAAATGCAACAGGGAAGGCCTGAATTCATAAAAATGATTTTAAGTCCTTCTTAAACCTATCCACAGTTGTACTTTCTCGGAGCTGACAGGGCAGAGAATTCCAAAGGGTGGGAGCCACAAAGCCAAACGCACGGGCTCCGGAGGACTTCAAATTCACCTTCGGAATCTCCAGCAACCCCTCATCAGCCGAGCGGAGCTGTCTCAGAGGGGCGTAAGGCACCAGAAGCTCTTTCAGGTAGTCAGGACCTAACCCGTGTAGGGCTTTGTAGGTCAAAAGACCCACTTTAAAGGTGATCCACCACTGTATAGGCAGCCAGTGCAGAGTGCACAGCACAGGGGTGATATGAGATCTTCTAGACACCCCAGTCAACAAACCTGCTGCAGCATTCTGCACTAGCTGCAAGCTGTGGATTTCAACCCCAGCAAGCCCTAGGTATAGGGAGTTGCAATAATCAAGATGAGATGTCACAAAGGCGTGGACCAGAACCGGCAAATTGCCTGATAGAACCAGGTGCCTAATCCTGGAGATGTTTCTGAGATGGAAAAATGAAGTCTTGACTACTGCAGACACCTGATAACGAAGGGTCAAGCCAGTGTCAAGCTCCACACCCAGGTTACGCATCCATTCCAAGGTGGGGATCTGGTCTACCCCAGGAACTAATCCAGAGGGGGACCCTATCCCCAAACCCTCAGCCCTGCGACCAGGGTCCACCACCATAACCTTGGTCTTTCCCGGGTTCAGCTTTAATCCACTGATATTCATCCAGTCTTGGATATCAGCGAGGTAATTATTCAGCACTGGTAAAGGCAGAGGCTTAGTAACCCCGGGAAGGGGCGGGCAGAGTGGTCTAACTGTAATAAAGAAGGCATCACCACCCAGTAAGAATAAGGAGGAGAAAGGGTGCGGACTACCAGGAGGAGGGACACAGGCCAAGGAGAAGAGTGAGGAGAAGGAGGGGTACAGGTGGAAGGTGGTCTCTCTCAATGCAAGAAGCCTGGGGAACAAAATTGCAGAGCTTCGGTGCTCCTTCAGAGGGGAAGGTGGACATTGCTGCAGTGACAAAGACTTAGGCCACAGAGTACCATGATAGGGACTTGTCAGTCCTAGAATACAGGATATACAGGAGGGACTGGGATGTTGGAAGGGGTGGGGGGTTGCACTCTATGTGAGGGAAGGGATCAAATGCTTAAGGGATGAGAGAGAAGAGGAGAGGACATAGGTGCTTTGGGTGCAGCTCCTGGACTCCAAGGGCAGAAATTTGAGGCTAGGAGTGGTGTACAGACCACCAGCCCAATCCTGGGAATGGGATGGGGAGCTGGCAGAGCAGATACAGTAAGGAGGGTGTGTAGAAGGGGGAATGCGGTGATAGTGGGGGATTTTAACCTACCGGGGTTGACTGGAGCACCCCGGCCACTAGCAGTACCAGGGAGCAGGTGCTCCGTGATGCATTCCAGGATGGTCTTCTGACACAATTGGTAAGTGGACCTACAAGGCTTGGTAGCACTCTGGACCTAGTACTGGAAAATAGGGAGGCAGTGAGGGAGGTAAGGGTGGAGGACCCACAACGGGTAGCGACCACCAAACAGTGTGGCTCATTCTCGCACTGGGCAGGGAGACAGGAGTCACGAGCACTAAGCTGGTGGAGTTTAGTATGGTGAACTTTGGGAGGATGGGAGCAATACTGCAAGGGAGACTCCAGGATACAAGGCTGGGGATGGATGGAGAACAAAAGTGGTGAGTCATAAAGACTGGGCTAACAGAGACCACAGTAGCCTGCACCAGGGCCAGGAGTAAGAAGAGCAGAGTCAAGAAACCATGCTGGCTGAACAAGGAAGTGCTGCAAGTGGTGAGGGCAAAGAGGGCTGCATACTAGAAGTACAGGAGAACAGGTAAGGGAGAGGATAAGGAGGCTTACGGGAGTTGGTCAAGGGAAGTGGCCAGGAGGGTGAAAAAAAAAGCTAAGGCCTCCAGGGAATTAAGATTAGCACAGAGCATAAAGGGAGGGGAAAAGGACTTTTTTAGGTATGTCAGGGAAAAGAGGAAGTGCAAGGAACATATTGTGAGGATAAAGCAGGGAGGGGAAGGGATTGGGTGGAAAAGGGGGAGGAGCAAGCGGAAATTCTAAATGAGTACTTCTGCTCCATTTTCACTAAGAAGAGGGATGGTCCACTACCTGCATGGGCTGGGGTAGTGGGGAAAGGGGGGAGGAGGTGACGGACAAAGTGATCACATGGAGTATGGTGCTAGAGAGACTGAGGGCAGTAAAGGTGGACAAGGCACCAGGTCCTGATGGCATCCACCCCATGGTGCTGAGGGAGATGGCGGAGCTGTTGGCTGAGCCTATGGCAGATCTGTTGAACACCTCCCTGGAAATGGGGTGTGTGCCCCCCAGGACTGGAGGGTGGCCCATGTGGTGCCCATACACAAGAGTGGGCCTAGGGAGGAGCCAGGAAATTATTGTCCAGTCAGTCTCATGTCCATAGTGGGTAAGCTTATGGAGGTGATACTGAAGGAGAAGTTGGTGGCATTTCTAGAGAGTAATGGCTTCCAAGATGGGCAGCAACATGGATTCGTCTCAGGGAGGTCTCGTCAAACAAACATGAGAGTATTATGACTGGGTGACAAGGGAGTTGGACAGTGGCCATGTGGTACATGTCTTGTACTTGGACTTCAGTTAGACCTTTGATACAGTGCCTCATGTGAGACTTGGGGGGAAGTTGATGGCAGTGGGGGTGGGAAAAAAGCTGACTAAATGGATAGAGAACTGGTTACACGGGAGGTTGCAGAGGGTAGTGGTGTTGGGGGAGCTGTCAGCACTCAGAGCAGTGATAAGCGGGGTGCCACAGGGGTCAGTGCTAGGCCCGGTGCTATTTGGACTCTGAAATAGCACATGGAGTGAGGAGCAGGGTTTGTCTGTTCGCAGATGATACCAGGTTGGGGGTGATGGTGGACAAACAGGATGGATGGGAAAAACTGCAGGGGGACCTAACCAAGCTACAGACATGGTCGAGGGAGTGGCAGCTTGGATTCAACACAAAGAAGTGTAAGGTGATGCACTTCAGGGCTAAGAACCAGAAGAGGGACCATTGGTTGGGGGGGGTGAGGTTGGGGAATCACAGAGGAGGAGAAGGACCTAGGGCTGTTGGTAACTGGGAGCATGAACAACTCGGCCCAGTGCAGGAGAGCAGCAGCAAAGGCAAACAGGATGCTGGGGTGCATCGCAAAGGGGTTCTTATCCAGACACAGTGATGTGATCCTACCTCTCTACAGATCATTGGTCAGACAACACCTGTAGTACTGTATGCAATAATGGAGGCCATACCTGAGGAGAGCTATAAAGTTACTGGAGGGAGTGCAAAGGAGGGCAACAAAAATCTTAAAGGGGTTAGAAGGAAAGGAATATGAAGTTAGGCTGAAGGAGCTGAACATGTACACACTGGAGGAGAGGAGGGATGGGGGGATATGATTGAAGTGTTTAAATACCTGAGGAGGTAAACACACCCAGCACTGAGGGAGTGTTTAAACTGAGGAGTGGAAGACAGATGAGGAGGCATGGACTAGGGTTGGAAGGGGGATGTTTCAAGAGGGAAATGAGGAGGCACTACTTCACTGAGAGGGAGGTGTCTAGTTGAAATGTGCTGCCAGAGGGGGTTGTAACATGTAGGACAGTCAATAGCTTTAAGAAGGAGTGGGATAAAGCAAGAGGAAGAGTCAGGGGGCAGAGGCTGGGACTAGCAGGGGAGAGGAACTGAGGGGGAGGAGACTGGGGTAGCTGCAATCTAAGCTACTAGCTGCACACTCAGGCAGACTTAGATAGACCAATTGGTCTGTTCTTCTTGCAGATTTGTATGTTCATATGTAAAATCACAGTGACTCTGTTCATGAGCAGAGGTCCAGAAATGTCTATGTTGAAAATTTTTTTTTTTTTTTTTACTCCCCCTCTCCCCTGCGGTCCCCCTCTCTTCAGGAGTCACTTTTACGGCCTTTTCAGCCCTCACTCACCTGCCTGTAGACCAGAGCAGTCCATCCCCCATGGAGTCTTGGTTTACCCCCCCAGGCGGGGTACGGGGTTGGGGCCCTATACACCCCAAGACTACGAAATTTTCGTCGGGATGCTGTCTCTAGGCAGGCTGGGGCATTGAGGGTCGGGGCCTAGTGCTCCATCTACTGGGAGACCACAAGGTGCTTTTTCCGGTGTTCTTTCTCATGACGTGCCATGTCCCCCCTGACATCAAGGCGCTGAGCGCCGACATCTGGCACATCGCCCCCTTCTTTTTCTCTGCCATCGGCCTTGCTACCTCGGGTCTCCACCCGAGGTCAGTCAAAGCCGGCTCTGAGTTCCCCATCCCGGAAGGCAGAGCGTCCTGGGGCGCTCAGCCCTCTCCCGGCCGGCTTTCCAGCTTCCCGGGCTCATTCCCGAACCCGGGTCGCTGACGTCGCAAGCGGAAATCCAACCGCTGCGCAGGCGGGCCTGCTTCTATGTTGAAAAGTTGATGACAAACATCCATAAAATGATTGTCTTACAAGCGTGCATTGTACAGTTTCCACACATCCTCATAACTTCACAAATTTATAGTATTTTCATTCTGGATTTTCAACATTGGCATTTTTTCAGACCTGCTTATGAACAGTACAGCTGTCATTCTTCACATCCTGGCCAAAATGTGTTTTAGCACTTCTGGCGCAGAATAGCACAGTCACTGTGGGAAATAAGTGTTTGGGACAGATTAAGAAACTCACAGTGACTCTGTTCATGAGCAGAGGTCCTAAAATGCCTATGTTGAAAATTTGGTGACAAACATCCACAAAATGACTGTGTTACGAGCGTGCATTGTGCAGTTTCCACGCACCCTCATAACTTCACAAATTTGTAGTATTTTCACTCCAGATTTTCAACATTGGCATTTTTTCATATCTCCTTATAAACAGTACAGTTGTCATTTTTCACATCCTGGCCAAAATGTGTTTTCGTACTCCTGGCACACAATAGTGCGGTCGCTGTGGGAAGTCAGTGTTTGGGACAGATTAAGAAAATCACAGTGACACTGTTCATGAGCAGAGGTGCTAAAATGCCTATGTTGAAAATTTTGTGACAAACGCCCATGAAATGACTGTGTTATGAGTGTACATTGCGCTGTTTCCACGCACCCTCATAATTTTCGCATTTTAAATATTTTCACTCTGGATTTTCAACATTGGCATTTTTTCACACCTCCTTATGAACAGTACAGCTATCATTTTTCATATCCTGCCTGAAATATGTGTTTACACATCAGGCACAGAATAGCGCAGTCGCTGTGGGAAATTAATGTTCAGGGCAGATTAAGAAAAACATTGTGACAGTGTTCATGAGCAGAGGTCACAAAATGCCTATGCTGAAAATTTGGTGACAGAATTCCACTAAATGACTGTGTTACGCGCATGCGTTGTGCAGTTTCCACGTACGCTTAGAAGTTGGAGCATTTTTAATATTTTCACTACAGATTTTTAACATTGCCATCCTTTCACACCTCCCTATGAATGGTACAGCTGTCATTCATCACATCCTGCCAGATCTGTGTTTTTGTACATCTGGCGCAGAATGGCACGGTCGCTGTGGGAACTCAAAGTTCATGACACATTAACAAAATCACAGTAGCACTGTTCATGAGAAGAGGTCCCAAATGCTTTCATGAGGTGTGGGTCAAAAAATGGCCATGTTGAAAATCTGTAGTGCGAATACCTAAAAATTCCCAGGACATTAGGGTTTCTAACCTTAACGTCCCACCTGTACAGACTGACAGGCATCAGGGGTGTGCCTTTGGATTGCCGACTGTAATGCACATGCCATTCCACCTCCATCCCCCCCACCCTGCAGCCAGTGACAGGTATCAAGGTGTGCCTTGGACTCTTCGGCCACAGAGTTCACCCCATTCTCCTATACTGCACCAATTTCAGCATATGTCCTTCTGGAATGGGTTGACTGTAAAGCCGAACAGCCCAAGGCACACCTCAACACTTGGTGTCTGCAGGATAGGGTGAGGTGAAATGGCATGAACGTTATGAGTGACAACCCAAATGCATAACCTAATGCCTGTCCCTTTCTGCAGGGTGGAGGTGGGGTTGGTGTGTGAAGTTCAGTACTTTACTACCATTCCTATTCTGCATCTGTCTAACTCCTGCATTCCCAATGGCATTTTTATTGGAATCATCAGTTATTTTATACAGTATCTTCTACTCAAACACATTGCTTTTAAGTATATTTATTCTGACACCTTACTTCCTACTAGTGTTGCAAAGTGTTACAAAGGCTGAAAGTGATTTATATAGCTCCATATAGTGGTTCCTTTTAGGGTTGTGGTGAGTTCCTACAAGGTACCTGGTTCTTGCTCAAAACCTATCCTTACAGACTGCAAACTAATACTGGCAAAGCAAAATTATGTTAGAAAAGGAAATTTCCATTGTGTGGGTCCATAAACTATGATTTTGAAATATGCAAATTAGTTATTCAAATGTCTACACAGCTAGACTTGGTTAGTCTATATGCATTTGTTGCTGCCCATTTTGCTCTGTAATAAAATATGCATAGTAACCAGACAATGACCAAAAGCTATTTTTAGTGTTTGCTGTATTAGAAAAATAGAAAACTGAAAATTTGGAAACACTGTGCTGAGCAGTTGGAAACACTTAATTTTCCTTCCCTAATGCTTAATAATGGAGGTGCATTTTTTTCTGAATGACAAAGCCGGTTATAGTTATTATAACCAGCTGGTTATAATGGTGAACATGAGCAGCTTTGTCAGTGGCAAAGCCACAAGGCACTGAGTGGCTCACACTATGCTGTTTACCTATTCTAGTAATACTTGTTGAGGCAAAAAAGGAAACAACACCCACCAGAAATTATATAAAACCAGGCACGGGGTGGTGTGTAAAACGTGAATTTTACACACACCCTAGGTGTAATATGCTTAGATAAACCCCTCGAGCTTCGCTCATGGGGATTAATGTAGCATCCCATACTTTGTGAGTTTGTGTGTGTGTGTGTGTTTGTGTAAAATTCTCATTTTACTGGAAACGCATACATTCTAAGCTTGATTTTCAAGATGCTTTTTCACCAGAGATTTGTTATCATAGGAGACTACACTACTTTTAGGGGGCTTTTCGCCCAGCTCATGTGGCTCTGATTTCTGTTGTTACCAAATTGCTAATTTTGAGGCACTGGCTTGATTCATCTCTTCCCACTTGGTCTGAATGGTTAACTGATGCACTTACAGTATGTCGTTAAACATTGAAAAGACAATTGCAGCCTGTTATAAGTCTATACATGTGTACAGATCTAAATGGGAAACCTTACATACTTTGTTTTCATTGTCTCCAGCTAGTTAGCCACTTGATATCCCTTTTCCTTTTTTTTTCTTTTTTTAATGCAGATTGCAGGGAAGGGGAAGGGGTTTGTTTGGGGATAGTGTCTTTTCTTTTTTCTTTGTCATCTTTGTCTTTTATATATACATTTATATAGTTCTCATTGTGACTCTGCCATTGACCTATAATGTCATATTGTGCTCTTTTGTTTTGTGTTGATTTGGTAACCTTGTACCAGTACTTTATAATTTTAATAAAGTATATTAAATTTGGGCAGACTGGATGGGCCATGGGGTCCTTTTCTGCTGACAAATTTCTATGTTTCTATGTAAATTTCAAAAAAAAAAATGTAATTTTACATACCGAGCCATAGATTATTGTTCATGTCAGTGCTTAGTGTAATTTAAAATAATCCATGATTTTTTAGGTGTTTCTGCCCTCATAGTATATACATTCTTGTGTGTTAATAACACAGTCCATACATTTCTGTATTTCCTCTAAGGGGTTTTACTCTGGGTAGGAGCAGAGAACCTGTTCTCCCTCCTTTTTTTCCATAAAGCTTCTTACTCCTCAAGTCAAGCAGGCAGGCTTTCAGCCCTGTCCCTGCTTCTCCCAACTTGCATCCCCCTCCCTGGTTCACCAGGTGAAGTCCCCCACACATTTCCCCATGTGGCAGGCCCAGAGAAGGGTGGGCTATCCTCCTTCCCAAGTACACACATACAGAAATGCCCAGGGACTTAGCGGTGGCATGGATCAAGAGAGAGTAGGCAGAGATTCATTAAACCCACCTGTATCTTTTTCCATTTTCTTCCCTTTCCTTCACCATGGTGGCACATAGGTGCTTGGATGTGGAGACACACATACACCATGGAACGGTGACCCCCTCCCTTTGAGTTGCTCACACCTGCACTACCCCAGGGACTCCACCAGATGGTAGTCAGAGGCTGAGATGGCTGATCACCCCTTCCCCAGAAAGGAGAGTAGTCCCTTGGATGATGGGCTGACCCACAGCAACCCGAATCTGTTCACAAATCGGGGTCATTAGTATGTTGGCAGGTTAGGTACAAGTGCCTCAGCCCTCCATGAGGCTGGGCCGACAAAAAAAAAAATCAGTTTTTGAGTTCCAAGCTAAGCAGTAATTTTCTCAGTTAGCAGAGGTTACCAACAGACCTTTTAGTCAAAGTGTATAGCTGATGTGGGACTGAGTTACTGCTGGAGTGCACCCTGGGACAAAGAGGAGAGGGGGGATATGATAGAGACCTCTAAATTCCTCACAGGGGTAAATAAGATACAGGATTGAAGTATTTTTCAGAAGAAAAGGTGCTCAAGAACAAGGGGGCATGCTATGAAGCTTGAGTGGGATAAATTCAGCAGAGATGTGAGGAAATACTTCTTTACAGAAAGAGTGGTGGATTCCTGGAACAACCTTCCAGTGGAGGTGGTGGGGGTGTAAACAGTGATGAGGTTCAAGAATTTATGGAATAAGCACAAGGGAATCATAGTGGAAAGGAAGGGAGGAAGGAAGAAAGCTGTAGCTCATGCATGGTCTGTGGTAATTGTGTAGGTAGGGAGAAATGGGCAGACTGGATGGGCCAAGCAGACATCTGCTGTCAAATTCTATGTTTCTGTGCATGGGAGAGAAGATACTTAGGGTCTGGAATGAAGGGGAACAGCATTTTGAGAGTTGGCAGTGTCAGTAAGCAGCCAAAGCTGAATTACTGCGGGAGTGGGAGGGGTGGCAAGAGGGAGCATTCTTTGTTTTAAGTGATAGAAAACCGTTTTTTACAATTCTAGATGCCCTCCTGTTTTCTGCTTAGTGCCTATCCAATATTCTGATATGTTTTAACTTTTTTTATTAAACTAACAATTTATTTTTCAACTTTGTAACTACAATGATTCCCTTTCTCCTCAGCAGTTGCTGTTCCTTCATTACATACTGCCTGAAAATTCTATGACATTAGTAATCCCCAATTCCAGGCCATTCAGATGAATAGCATGGAATGGTATCACCGATTCCATGGAATGTTTTAGGAATATAAAAAGAAAGAGCAGTAGCTGGCGAGGAGAGTAGAAAAACTCAAGGTAAATCAGAGTATCCAAAAGCTAGATTATTTATTTATTAAAAATTGGTCAAAGCATATCAGAATACATAAGTGGCATGGAAAGTAAAAGGGCAGTTAACCATCTAAAAATAATTTCCTATCAGCTTTAACATGCCAGAGGGGATTAAGCAGGATTAAGAAGAAGGCCATTAAACATATGCAATGGATTATCCTATCAAAGTAAATGGGGATAACAGTTTTAGTACTCTGAACACAGGATTCAGATTCTGAAGCAGAGGTTTCCACATTAAAGAGGCAATTAACATGACAAAAAATTGGTTTCAGAGGTTCCCTGTAAAGATAATCAGGAATATGTAATAACAAGGCACAAATTAACCATGTGTGACTGCTAGCAACTGATATGATTGGAGTGACATAATCATCAATGATCAACAATTGATCATATATGGATCATCAAAACCACCACACTGACTTAAGTGTACAAAAATAATAAGTAATCATCATTTGGTGATCTGAACATTACATGTTTGATGATTAAATCATGATCTCCTTTGATGATCACATGGTGACATTTGATGATCAACAATGATTAGTCATGAAAGACTTTGGCCTGGGCAGTGCTCGTTAATGTTTCCATGAATCATGTTTCAACTGCACACAAACAGCCTGCCAAGCACCCCCACACTCTGTCTTGTTCACAATAACACAATAATTCTCTGGCAGTCAATGCCCCCCCAACCCGATCTCGGTAGATACAGAACACTTATCACTGATTGTCTGATAGTCAAATTTCCTCACCTGATTCAGGAAACAAAGAATATTTATACCTTGTAGTTTAGTGGTTCCTGCTTCTAGTACCTGGTGACAGCCACCCCCCTCCCCAGCCCTGACATGCTGGCCAGAACTTACCCTTCCTCACTGCTGTGGCTGGCTGCTACCTGCTGAGCAAAGATCTGCATCAATTGATACAGTTCTTTGATTGGCAAATGGTAGCCAGCTGTGGTGATGAACAGATGATAAGTGCCGGCCACCTTCTCAGGCACGGAGGAGACTGTCACCAGATTTTTTTTTATTTTTACTTATTTATTTAGTCATTTGGAAGACACCTTTCGGTACACATGCTGATTTACAAAGGTTCCACATCAAGAAAAACAAGAGGTCTAACACATAATTAACTATAGACAAAACAAGTCATGCAGCTCCATGGGAGCATAGTCAGCATAGAGAATGAGTCTGTAGGTACAATCAAAGACAAATGATCGTGGTTCCAAGGAGTCTAGTCAACAAAAAGTGGTGTAAGTCCCATATAATGTCATGACATAGTGTGGAACTTCACTACATGTTAAGGAGAATAGAAAGTTAGGTCGCATTAGTGTTGTGGCAGGAGCATTTGGAACCAGCAATGAGTTCTTTTCTCAGTGCTGTCTTGATATTGACAATTTTGGGGGCGATCCCTTCAAGGGTTTCAGGTAGTTTGTTCAGCCAATGAGATACCCTTACTCAGCGCTTCAGATAAGTCATTTTTGGACGTATTTTACGTCCAAAAATCAGCTAAAAACGTCCAAAAATGCACTATCTGGAGTCAATTGATGTCAGTAATACTTATGTAGTTTAATGCTGACGCCTGGTTTTTATAGTGTGGACGTCACATCATCATTTGTTTTACTCAGTTTTGGAGTAGTCTAGCCCGCCCACTGTGGAGACGACAAAAATTTTTTTTTTTCAGTGCAGTCCTGTCCATCTGCTGCACACGCACCATCCCAAAATGGGTCAATAATGCTCCTTCTGGCTCCTGTGATGGTGTAGCGTGCCAACTTGTATATGCAAAATGCATCAATAATGATGGATGATTGAGTAAGGAAGAGGAGTTGGGAGCTGCTTTGCTGATGGTGCTTGCTAAGTTTAACCGTGATGCAATGCACCACGAGTTGGTGGGGAGAGTGTGCTGTGTGCCACCAGCAGTCCACGCAGAGGAGGAAAAAGGAAGCTCTGTGGCTGCACAGAGATTGACCGTAGTTGATCATCGGTGTGCATCTTGTCCCATAAGTTGCCGCATTCTAAAAAATATAGTTCAGTTTCATTATCAGACAGAGATCTGATCTGTCTGTGTCATCCTGGTCCACTTTTACTGTAGAGACAGTAGAGATGAGTAGAGGCCAAGAGCAGGCTGGAGACCCCGTGTGGTACCCAATCCCATCATCCCTGAGCGGCAGTATGGTAGTAGTACCACACAACTTCGCAACTGAAGCCGGACCAACAGTGAGGCCCCTGGAGCTGAGGAGGAGAGGGCTCAGAGCCACCTGAGGGGACAGCCAGTCAGGAACAACAGCGGAGGATCGAGATCAGAAGTGCTCCGTGCGCATAAAGAAAATGCCCATAGCTCAGCCTGGGGGTGATGCCTGGTTAGACCATGATTCGCAGTGCCGTGGTGAGTGGACGAGGAGTGGGAGACGAGCGCCTGCAGCAGCAGCCAGTCAGTCCTCAGAGGTGGGTGGCAATTAAAATTTAAATTTAAAAGCTTTTAAGTTAAGCTAAAGGATTGTGTGGGTGGGTCGGGGGTGTATTTAGATTAGGATGGGGTCGGGGAGGGGCACACACACCACCAGTAGGTTGCAAGGGGAAGGCCTGCAGGCTGAGCAGCAGGCTAATGGTGTTGGCCGTGCTGCTGTAAAGGGGATCGGGGAGTGGAGCAAGTGGTGGGTCGGACGACTTGAGCACACTGGGTGGGGTAGGGTAGGGAGGGAGGTTGGTTTAGGCAGGCGGCAGGCCTACAAGTGGCCAGACTCTCCGGGTGGTGGTTCTGTGGTTGGTAAGTGTCCTCCAGGGCGGACGGTGGCACAGCAAAGCACCAGGCAGCAGAGTAGCCAGGCAGCAGGTCAGTTGGAGCCTCAGAGGAGCGAGGTGAGTAGCAGAGGAGTTCAGTGGAGAGCGGCCATCAGCACAGCCAGCCAGCATCTTCCCCAGCAAAGGTAGGCAGCTGCTGGCAGCTAGGACATTGTTTCTTATTTGGCCTTACCCTTAAGCCAGGAACACTAGTCTGTACAAATACCTCAGGATGAATTAAGGAAGACTGCCATTTTTGCAGTTCCTTACATCATGGTCTTTGTGGGTTGGGGTTTATCAGTGCAGGTGCCCACTTCCCAGCATATCATTTAAAATGCAAATTTGTCAGCAATCCCACCAAGGCAACATCAGTGGGGTCAGCAACACTGGGTACACAGGAACTTTATAAGGGAGCTCCCTAGATTGGTTAAATAAATAACGTACACCAGGGGTTTGTAAGTTCAGATCAGTAAGGCCACAAGTCCATCAAAATTTGCGAACAATCCTCCTTAGCTATGGTGCAGTTTTTTTTTTTTCTCTCTGTTGCTGCTATGAGTGGTTTACATGTCAGGGAAGGGTGATCCACAAGCAGAGGGGTTTCATGTATATAAAGTGTTAGTCCTTGCTGGGTTTGTCATTATTTTATTTGGGAGGCTTCAGGGCCTGAATTGTATAAGTGGCCGAGTAAATGGGCCATTGGCCTCAAAGCTGGTTGAGCCTTAACTTGACAAGCTGTTCAGAATGTACTTTTAGCAGGGGTGGGCTGGATTAATTTTTCTGTACCGATTGCATATACTTCATCTTTGGCCAACTAAAATGTATTTTGCCTCCATATGTTTCCCTTTTCCCTCTTTTTCTTCTGTACCCTGTTGTAACCTTGGAAAAAGGAAATAATAAAAATTGCAATTTAAAAAAAAGATATGGAACAACAATAACTGGCTATGCCATGCCATACTTGTCCTTGAAGCTGTCCTGCATGGCTGTAGGTAATACCTGCCATATTTTCAAATTCAGAAATGTGACTTGGTATGTATTCAAGAGACTAGCATGAAATCCACTAGCATGAAGTTACTATCTGGATGGTTTTCTAAAAGTACATCTCGCTGGTGTCTGATAGATGTGTACAGAGATGCAATGTCGATCCCTACCCAGACATAGCTCTCCTCCAGACATGTTGTCTAAAGGTGTCAACTCCTGAAGCATGTTCAGGTCCTACCCCTCCCCCCAGAGTCTCAACACTGCTGCAGATTTTAGTATCGTCTGCAAAAATGGATACCTTCCCCTCTAGCCCCTCTGCAATGTCACTTATGAAGACATTGATCACAGCACAGATCCCTGTGGCACCCTGCTGGTCACCCCCCTCTCCACGGATTGAACACCATTCACCACCACCCTCTGTGACTGTGTCCTGTCAGTCAACCAGTTTAATTTCTGATCCAGTTTGCCACCTTGGAGCCCACTCCCAGGCTGCCCAACTTATTTACCAACCTCCTATGGGACAGTTTTGAAAACCTTGCTGAAATCTAGGTGATGTCCTGAAAACCAAAAGCTGGGTGCTCAGGACTACATTCCAATATATTCACTCAGTCGCTGATTCATATATTTTCTTTTATTTTGATAAAAATTCCCTATGTTTTAAACTGTAATATTTATATTTATGTTTTTTTCTAGAGAGAATATAACAAGAATAGTTATTATTCTAGAACATGAGGAAAAGGCTATTGAAATAAAGATGGTAATATAAGTGAAACGTGTCCTTTAATATAATAGTAACAAAAGAGATGTGATAAAAACTAAATATAGTCAATGAAAAAGTGATTATTATATATTTTTTGTACTTTGACACAGATTCTGAATGCCCCGTGAACAAGCTCAAAGGAGCAAAACGTAGGGAATTTTTATCAAAATAAAAGAAAATATATGAATCAGCGACTGAGTGAATATATTGGAATGTAGTCCTGAGCTCCCAGCTTTTGGTTTTCTGGACACTTTAGAACACCTTCGAGCTCTACTTAAAAGACTTTGACACCATTACCCAATTTTTTGTATTATGGTTTGTATGAAATCTAGGTAGGTCACTCGCATCCACCTCCCATCTCTGATCCACTTCCCTGGTCACCCTGTCTAAGTACTCTATCAGATTTGTTTGACAAGATCTTCCCACTGTGTATCCATGCTGGTTTCATGCCCAGGTTCCTAAACTTGTGCTGTAGCCAATCACAACTGGCCGGCTGGCAAGCACATTTTGTGGTTTTGGATTGTCTGTGTGTGCCAGTCGGGTGGGGGAGTGGGATCACTCCAAGTCTTGAAATGAAAATGTTTGGTTTTTCATGCATACAATCACAATGTCAGTGCGAGAAGCATCTTGCTTGCAAATGTAATAGCCCATGTAGAGTAGCAAGCAGTAGTAGAGTGGTGTCATACGAGGTGGCAGTGGCACCCTCCACAACTATAAAGCACAGCACAGCACTGTCTCTAAAAACTTCATACGTTTAGTTCCTTTTTCCCTGATGCAGGCAGCATAGCATCTGACTGGCAGTGAGCTGAGCTGACTGAAGAGTCACACCACAAACCAGTAGAAGAAGTCAAGCAGCAGCAGGGTACCCTGGGTAGCATGTGGTGATCGTACACATATATTATTCCGAGAGGAAGCCATCACCAGCGACAGCATTTCATCACCTTTATTTGCAAGGTACTTACCGTTACTGTTACCTCTACTGTGCCTCTTCAGTAGAGAAATGTTAAAATGCATTTTTTTTTGGTTGGGTTTGAGGCCAGGTTGCTGGGGGTAGTTGGTGGGGGGAGAAGTAGTACTGTGGATGTAGGGTAGCTACCATAGATATAGAGGATAATGCATGAGCATCAGTGGTTAACCATAATGATGAAAAGGGACTCGGCAAGGTTGGAGGAATGGTCAGAAGTATGGCAGGTTTCATTCAATGCAAAGAAGTATAAAATAATGCACAGGGGGAAACTAAACACAGGGGAAAGAGTACACAGTTGGGGGGGAGGTAGTAACAACAACAGCTTTGGGCATGTGTACTAGGTTCAGTCTGCACAGTTGGGGTTTGTGTTTACAGAATAAGCTGTGTATTTACCACGGGTCCAGGAGATTGATGGGGCCATGCTAGACCTATCTTCTGGAGGGAACCCAGTAAGTCCATGCATGAAGCAATAACGTAATGTCAGACCTGCAGTCTGCAGATGGGATCCTACAGACTAGTGTGACTTTATTAAAACAAATTCTCTTTAGAACAACTTAGGGTAGTCTGGTCACCCAAAGCTTTACAACATAACACTTGGCAAATGTATTAACTTCCATTAACCCCATACATTACAATGGAGTTTCGTACTTGTTTTGTCACTATGTGATGACAGTCATGTGTGATTGCTAGTAAAGTAGCGTACACATGCTGAAACGACTTTTATATATGCTTTAGATAACCTGCTGGCTGAGAACAACCCGAACCAACTGTGCATAAACAACACCTCGTGACACGAATTTTGAGAAGGGAACTGTCGTGACACACCGAATATGTCAAGCTCAGGTCAAGCCAGTGTGAAGACCCAAAGAGAACCACCACCACTACACAAACTCTTTATTAGACTGCTGGTTAATAAAAAATGTCCCGCAACTCAGTGCCTTGCGACTGACTCTGGAGGAGTTCATCATCTGTGAATGGACCGACTGCTGATTGTTCTTCAATTCCAATACTGAAATGGAAAGTGACAGCTGCAACCTTGCTGTAACTTCAATTTGTTATTCTGATGACTTTTCTACACTTCAGTTATCAGATAGTGATGATTGTTCTTCTTCTTATGAGTGTATCCCACAATCTGCAGTTTCTCAGGGTCACACACAAGTGACACAACAATTATCAGTTGTTCAGAAATCATGCAGTGGTGACACTAGAAATCAGAACAGTCAATTATCAGATGCTGTGAAATCTGTTGTTATGCGTAATTACAGACATCAGTGGGAAACTGAATTTGATTGGCTGGAGGCAAGAGATGGGAAAATGTTTTGCTTGCTGTGCCGTTCAGATACGTCTCACAAACAAATTTGCTACTACAGGTGCAGGTGCGTTAATGTGCATGCAGTATATCTGACAGTAACGGTTCCGAGTAGCCTGATTGGCTGTCACAAAATGGGCTTTGGCTTCTCCAGTTCACAGCGGTGGTGGTAGTGAATTAAGTGGTAAGGCATGCCATGAGTGACATCATAACCATCTAGGGAGAGTTATGGTGTGATAACGGCCCGCCCACCTCCAGATGTTTTGAAGCACAAGGTACATGTAGCCAAGTGCTTCCACCACCTGAACAGGGCCCCCCATTACCCCACTATAACTCACCCCATGAAGTGCCATATTGTGCTAATGAAATGTGTCCTTTTTGGAAACCATTATGAATTTTTAAACAGGTTATTTCAACTGGACCACATTGTGCTGTGATAACAGTCCAGCAGTCCAGTAATTTGTTAAAGAGGTTAACCTGGGCTGTTGTGGTGGGATTATGGGTCAGTCATACAAAAAGCATCTGTCTGCCAATCAGAATTCAGCATTTTCTACACATTTCATAATCTGATATTGAAATCGGTAGAAGGGATGCTGAATTCTGATTGGTAGACAGATGCTTTTTGTATGACTGACCCATAATCCCACCACAACAGCCCAGGTTAACCTCTTTAACAAATTAATAACATTTCAAAAAAATTACCGATTTTATTACCACAATACAGCACTTCAGGGAGTGGCGTGGGTGCTTTATGTAATCAATAAGACATGACAGGGTGTGCATGGATGGAACAGATTTTACCATACACATGGCCAAGGGTATAATTTGGCACAAGGCCTTGGCCGAGTACCTTTAGCCCTTGACGTGTGGTAAAATCTATTCCATGCATACCCATCTTATTGCTTACTTCATATTCATCATAGTTCATCTAGTGAAGGCTTGCTACTTTTATTAATAATTTGTAACAGAAATGACAATTTCTGACTCAAGTATTCTGACTTTGTCACCTGTGTTTCAGGACTGCACTGTCCCTCCCACCTAGATGCTAATAAGTTTGATAACTTGTAGCGGACATAGCATGGTGGAGTGCAAGCAACCAATAGAATCCTGCAGTCTATCTGTACAGAGAGTGTAATACTGAGTCACCACACCAGTATTATCTACTTTTAGAATATCACGAACATACATAGATCTTCTTTGGGTGATCTCACTCATCAGGTAGGTATGGTACCAGTCGCAGCAGCACCACTAACACCATAGTGATAGGAATGTCACTGTCAGTGAATGGGAATCCACATGGAAGATTCTCCACAGTACATTGCTCACTCCTCAGTTCTTTTCCACCATTGAGTTGCAAGCACATTCTCCAGTGATGAGCAGCAGTGCAGTGTTGGTGGATTTATCACCTTTTTCAAAGTAGGGCCTACTGCCACTTGGAGTACAATAGTATCACACAGTTGTTTCACCGAGGTGAGTATTACTGTCTTGATATATTTAAGAGCCCATGCATTTTTTGGAAGGGATCCTGCGGACTCCTGTCTTAAGTTTATGGAGTCACGGGCAGATTCACTTACCAAGCTCTTCTGTTTTGAGCTTAAGAAGATCCTTGGCTTGGCCATTTGTTCCAAGTCTCCTGTCTTAAGTTTGTGAGTCACGGGCAGATTCGCTTCCAAGGTCTTCCCAGGCGTGCAAGTTGTGCGTTGATCTGATCCTTCTTTATTAGAGTGATGGTGGGGAAGGACTGCGGATGGAGTGTGTGTGAATGACCAGTGCCACAACTATATTGGGCTGGTGAGGTCTTGCTGATGGTGTCACATGTGTGGCCAAAGTTGCAAACTTAATAAAAACCTGGTGTGTTTACTGTCATTCCATGATGGTGAAGAGTGCCTATGGTGCACTTGTAATCCACCTGGTGAGTGAGATCACCTTAAAGATCTACTCTTTATGGTACATTCTACATATCTGTTATTTCCCTGTGTCACTGATGTATGCCATTTCATTGTGTGCATAAAAGCAGACAGCAACTTAGCCTTTACAGTTTTATTCTTCTCTTATCCAATTCCATAGTATTTACAAGAAAATAATTTTCCTGTTTTAGAAAATTGTCAGAAATCAACCCTCAGGAAGCACAGTCAGACAAAGGACTATCGTACAGCACTGGAAGCAGACATTCTTAGAAGGAGACTGTATGCAGTTAGCAACAATGATGAGGCAGAAAGTTCAGAAGATAATGATTCAGCTATTAAATTTGTAAAAGACAGTGAATGTAATCTGTTTAAAGCGGTGTACTTTGCAGCAAAAACAGATATGGCAAATTGCAGTGTCAACCAGCTTTTACATTTCATTCGCTGGACAGGAGGTCAATGCTCAGTACAAGATATAAGTGATTACACTGTTCATGATGTTCAGAGAAGTATTGTGAAAGTATTAGATAGCAAAGTCATAAAAGAAGCCTTGCAAAGTCCTGTGTTTAGCTTGCTAGTTGATGAATCCACAGATCTTTCAGTCCATAAAACTGTAATAATGTATATTCGATATGTCAGTGAAGGGGAAATGAAAACAAAACTAATTGGCAACATCAGGGTAAAGGATGGTTCAGCACATCACTTAACTGAGGCTATTGTAAACAGATGTCAGGCCCTGGGCTTTGTCATGAGTAAACTTGTGGGGTTAGGTAGTGATGGGGCTAGTGTAATGATGGGCAAGTCCAATGGTGTTGGTGCACTTTCGACTTCACTGCATTCACCTTTTATGGTTCATGTCCACTGTTTGGCTCATAGATTGGCTTTGGCCTGTTCACAGTCTGCTACTCACTTTAGATACCTACAAGACTTTCAGAGTAACATTAATGGTAAATATGCCTATTTCAGTACATCTGCTGTTAGGCAGGCAAAGCTAGAAGATATGCAAAGGGTGATTGGTACAGTAAAAGGAAAGCTGAAAGAAGCAATTAACATATGTTGGCTGTCAATGCAAAATGCTGTAAATGCATTACATAAATGTTACCCTGCTATTCTCCTATACTTAAAGAAGACAGGAACCATGCCAAAGCTCAGGGCCTTCTACGTTTCTCACTACTTATATTTCTGCAGCTGTTCTATGTATGTTCTGTGATATCCTTAAAGTAATGGGAACTCTTGGTAAATCCTTTCAAAAGCAGGATGTGCTGTATGTGGATGTGAAACCACAAGTGTTCTGTGCAATTGGTGAGTTAGAAAACATGAAAAGTGAGCCAGGCCCAATCCTGACAGTGTTTCAAGAGGCATGTGAAATTGAGACTAGCGATAGTGGACAAATGACAGCATGTTGGAAAATAAAGGAATCTCAGCAAGATGACATTCAGATTGAACTCAAGTGTTCACATAAAATGACAGCACAATTCTCAAAACTGAGGAGGAGTATCTCAATACTCTTATAAGCAACATGAAGTGTAGGTTGTGCCCAAATTCTAAAACGGAAGCACTTCTGGATGCCATTGCCAATCTAACTGACCCACAGTCTGTAGTAGACTGTAATACAGTCAGTGTTCAGAAAAGTTTAGAAGTTGTTTGTGAAAATTTGGTTCCAACACACAATATGACACTGATCAAGATGATACTGAGACAAATATTCATAAATGCAAGCCTTTACTAGATGAAAATTGTCTCCGCTCAGACTGGGCAAAAGCAAAGGCAATGATGCTTGGATGCTATAGGAACCTTAGTTCCAAAGCTTTATGAGAAGGGTAATTTCAAAGTACTCTGATACAATGCCAGTATATTCAACATTATGTAATATCGCTTTATGCATTCCACTGACATCTGTAGAATGTGGCGAGGTTTCAGTGTGCAGAATAGGATAAAGACAAAATTTCATTGTTCACTAACGAAGATAGCCTAGAGCTACTAATGAAACTAAACATGGGGCCTGACTTCTCCGACTTTGAAGTCGATAAATCTGGACGTGTTGGAAAAAAAGAAAAGGCGCTATATGTCTTTGTGGCAAAATCAAAAGGAGGAGACTGGAGAAGCCAAAGTCCCAGACAGAGACAGTCAGGTTTCATGTTTCTGGTAGCAGCAACAGCAGCAATACTGGTGGTAGCTGTGCCATATTATCAGAGGTAGCCACACATCAAACAATGATTATGTCAGTATGTCACCATGTATCAGCAGCAATACCTGTTCTGACACTGCAGATGATGGCAGCGTGGGTGCCAGTACCACTGCAGTTTATCCTACAAGCAGTACTAACAGAAGTGCTCATGATGGGAGGGCTGAAGATAGTGAATTGGCGATGAGGATTTCCTGGAAATAATAGAGGCATGGATGACAACAATAGCGAATAATTACATAACTTTCAAATTGGACTGTTTGATCCAGGTTCAAGTACACATTTTGGCCCAAATACAACTTACTGACAGACATACTGCTGCACATTGAATCTGCAGAGTAATTATCTGAAAACCAGTATTATAAATAGTAAATTCACTCAAAAGCTGTGAAGAAAGCAAAATGTTTATTTTCTTTTGTTGCATACTACTGTCACAGTGCTGCTGTGTACTGTACATAGATGGAGTGTACGGACAAGGCAGCGATAGCTGGTGCAGGAAGCATTGTTGCAGCCTGGCTGCTGCAAAAGTGCAGTGGTGATGGCTGGGAGAGGAGGGGACTGGTGTGACTGTGAGTTGCTGAACATAATGGAACACGGTAGGCACTGGATAGTGAAAATTAGTTGCTTACTGTTAAAAGAAGACACAAAGTCTATTGTTCACATCACATGATGATGTGCTGTACCTTGGTTGGTGGCAATTTATGGTGACAGACACTAGCAGACGAAGAGGTACATACTACATCTAGTAAGTACACAACAGGTTGCATTGCCTCACATTGCTTGCAGGTAATGGATGTGATACAGCAGTCACATTACATAAAGCAAGAATGGGTTATTAAATGTATCATGGGGTCGGACATACAGGAATAAGTGCATTGTTAAGGCTACATGTTTTCTGCATTACTCTGTCTCCCCCAAATCAATTCTCCACACGTAACCAAAAAACTGGTTTGCGTACCCAGCAAGACAACATCTTGCCGGGCCATTAGTTACTCACTGTTATATATTTGACAAATTTTAGCACCGACTCACACAGACAGATTTTTTTGGCCTTGATAAGCATCAAAAATGTCATCAGTGCAGGAGTCACCCAATTTCTGCAAAGTGTCAACTTAAGTTCAACCAACCAAGTGCCAACACCTATGGTACCAGCAAGCTTGAAATGTTTTTATGTTTCAAAGTATAATAATTGTGGCTTACCAATTTAAATGTTATCATTAGCACTTTTACCTTGTTAAATAAGTTCAAGTTAGAATGGTAAGGTAGGTTTTAAAACAGCTGTTCCTTGATTGAAAAAGACTGTACAGTTAAATCTCATGGACGATGCACACAATACCCCACCCAGGCGCTGTCAGGCTGCAGCAGACACCCATGTAGGACTTGGCTATTTGTCCATGATGTGTTATGTATTACAATACATATACACAATACCAGGCAGGGCCAGCCAAATACATTGGGTAAATACATCATGTTATTTTGGAACAATTATGTAAGTTTCACTTTATACAACATCATATATTTCACTATACTACAATTTAATTAACTTGTTATAATGTTATTTCCACTTGTAGAAATGGAACCGGACAAAAAAAAAAACACAGATAATAACAATGGGCCAGATAGGAAACTTACAACGGAAAGAAAGGCAGCTTTGAGATAATACAAGGTAAAACACAAAACTAATACAATACTGTATCAAACAGTACAGAACCATTAAAAATGGTGTTAAGGACTACTGTTTTAAGTTTATGGAGTCCTTTGCAGATTCAGTTGTCCTTTTGTCAAGATCTTCTGTCTTAAGTTTAAGAAGATCCTTGCAGGCAGCCTGCAAGTGGCTCTATATAGCATGTGGTGGGTGTGTGGTATATAGCAGGGACTCCTGTCTTAAGTTTATGGAGTCCTTTGCAGATTCAGTTGTCCTTTTGTTAAGATCTTCTGTCTTAAGTTTAAGAAGATCCTAGGCTCTATATAATACCACCACACACCATTTGTAATGATTGTTTGTGGTGTTTATCTTTGTTTTACCTCAAAACTTCCTTTCTTTCTATTGGAATATCCATATGTGGCAGGAAGCCCATTATTCTGAGTTCAATTACCAGGCTATAAGTGGAGAAAACATCTTGTAATACATTACTAAATTGTAATGTAAGTGAAATAAATGATGTTATAAAGTGAGAAAAAAATATTTATGCAAAAATAAGATTTATTTAGCCAGTTTATTCGCATTGCCAGACAGTGCCACTGGAGTATTTATGATGCAGTGTGGCAGTCGGCAGAATAGCCCATTTTTCCAACACGAGTTGTGATGGTAATAACAAATTACTAAAGATTTTACTTTATAACTAAATAAACAATGGGTAGTAATCAATCACTGATTACCACACTATGAATCATAATGTAGGTGGCAGCAGCCTAGAATACTGCTAGCAGCAGTCATCTATCTGCAAGCAACTGAAAGAGCCGCTAATGCCAAAAGTACTACATTGCAGATTCTCAATAAGCATACTGCCAGTAAATCTCATACCAAAAACTAGATTTTTACCTTACTTCGTTTTAAAGTCAGTAGCCATTTTGTAACCTTGACTGCACTACCTGTGCAATAAAAGCAGGTGTCGTTGAAGTGCTGTGTAGCTCTGTAACATACTAGATAATATTGTATACAGTACACAATGATTATTACTAATCTATGCACAGCGATGATTTGAAGATACTGGCATGGCATTGTCTACTATACAAGAACTGAACAATTCATGAAATAAATACATTGTCTGAAAACGATTATCGTGCTTACGTTTTCATTTCTTATCATTGAGAAATGTATTTATGTGGATGTAGCATGGATTACAGTAATGTACTCAGAAGGCCAGTGAGTTGACTTCTAAAACTATAGGAGTTGGAGTATTTTGACTGCCAAAATTTGTCGACTGGAATTATTTTGACTTCCAAAAAATTGACAACTGGAGTATTTTGACTCCAGTAAAACTGAAATACTTCCAAATTTCAACCCATGGAAGTATTTGACTTCCACCCAAAAAAAATTATCTGAAGCCCTGCCCTTACTGCAAAGAAACACCTAGCCTGGCTTGTTTTATGGAAGAGAATTTCTAGAGCACCCCTAGCCATGATCCTAGTGGTGTAATGGTTGTTAACTGGGTAGAACGGGTTACAGATAGACAGAGGGGTAAGGCTTAACAGTGCTTTTTTGTAAGCAGTCAGGACTAGTATCTTATTCTGTCCTGTAGATGAAGCCAGTTGGTTAGGGTGTAGAAGGAGCAGCTATGTGCAAGCTTGTCTGCTCCTAGAACAAAGTGACAGGCCTTTTTGAACACCAGCCTTACTCTGTTGAGTACAGAGTCACTTGCCACTGTGTAAACAGGGAGGCCATAGTCTAGAACAGGTAGGATTGAACTGGACACTACAAGATGCCTGGTTTCGGTGAAAAGTTCAAGTAATTCCTGAACAGAGCTCCTAACTTACGGTTTGCAAGGCTGACAATGTTATCCTCGTGTTGGGTGAAGGATAAAATGTCATCCAGGGTAACACCTAGATATTTAAAGGAGTCGAACTATTCCAAACTAACTCCTTTTTCATTAAGGATGAGAAGGGAAGAGCCCTTTTTGTTCAGTTGTGGGTCTAAAAATAATATGTTTTTTATTTTTTTTGTAGTTTAAGATCCATTTGTTTAACATGAACCATTTCTCTGGAAACTCAAAATTGTCTTGGAGGACAGTGCATCATTTTGTTTGGTGTGGACTACTGGTGAATATAACAGCCTCAACAGCAAACAAGAGCACTTTTGATGTCTGGCAGGCTTCCAGCAGGCTGTTTATGAACAGACCAAAAAGAAGGGGACCCAAAAGTGAGCCTTGAGGCACTCCTTCTGAACAGCTGACAGATGGCTGTCTATCTTTACTTGCTGTGAGTGGTCAGAGAGATAGCTGTGAAACCAGGCAACAGAATCCTTGGAGAGGCCAAGCATAAGGAGCTTGTCTAGCAACAGCTTATGGTTGACAAGATCAAAAGCTTTGGTCAAGTCAATGCAGATGGCCCCCACAAGGTGACTGCCACCAAGGGCCTTATGCTAGAAGTTGGTATACTCTATTAGGGCAGAGTTGGTGCTGTGGTGCTTCCTGAAACCATGTTGCTGGGTGCACTGAATATTATACTTCTTTAGGTAGCTGACCAGTTGGTTAGATACTATGCATTTTTTGGGCTTTGGACATGGAGAGGATCGAAATGGGCCTGTAGTTAGCAGGCCTGGCACGGTCATCACTTTTGAAGATGGGTATGACTAGTGCTCTTTTCCAGATGGCAGAGAACTGAGAAAATGACAGGGAAAGGTTGAATATCTTAGAAATGGGGAGAGCAGGTTCCCCCAGGGCCAGGGCCAGCAGTTTCATGTCTATTGCGTCACTCCCCACCCTAGTTTTACCAAGTACTCTTTTAACATATTCGAGGGTATCTGATACTGAAATGGGCTTGAAACAGAATTTGGGTAAGCCTGGGTCTTGGACAGAGCTGGCCATAAGACCATAGCTAATACTCTCTTGTGTTAGCGGTACAGTATTGGGGGTGAGGAATGAGCTGAGGCTAGTAAATGCAGAGTTGAATTATTTAGCAATTTTGGTTTAGTCCAAGGTTAGAGCTCCATCGATGCTGAGTATTACAAAGGTACTTCATCACTTTTACCCAGGAGTTCTGTTGTATTATCCCAGAATTTTTGCCTAAACCCCAATTTGTTGTTTGCTGTTCTTTGCAGTGGGCAGCCTTGGTTTGTGTTATCTTCTAGTGCACCTATTCTGAGCTTCCTTGCACCTGTGCATGCTATCCGGAGAGCCAGTTGCTCTAACTCAGTGCTGTAGGTTCTCCCTGTCATGCATTTGAGCTAACAAGTTAGGGGTGATCCAGCCTGATGCAGTGCCAGGGATAATACATTTTTTCATGGGGGAAAATATGTTGTAGACCACCATAAAATGGTTTAAGAAGTGGTCAAGGGCAGTGTCAATATCCTGGATGACATCTAGGTAGCTTCAGTCAATCAGTGCCATGGGCTCTTTGAACTCTTTGAGCCTGTCTTTGCATAGGACCCTACTGCTTGTTGTACAAAGAGATAGCTATGGTGTTTTAGCAGACCGTACACTATGTAGAGAGGAGTGGTCACTGATTGAGTCTGGAAGGACAGAGACATTGAGCAACCTTTCTGGATGAGTAACCAGGATCCAGTCAATTAGGATTTTGGTTCCTGTTTTGTAATTGGATCTAGTGCAGTCAGTGACTACTTGTGTAAGGAACAGACTAGCCACAAGGTCCCTGTAAGCCACGCGTGTTTTGGCAGCCCAATTAATATTAAAGTCACCAGTGACTATGGTCTTGCAATTTTGGCTGGCTTGTTTGAAGTGTCTAGTGAATGATTCAAGGCCTTATTTGTGTTTTCCAGGCGGAATATATGTTGATATTAAAACTAGTTATTTATGACACTTCTTAATCCCAGTCACTAGTAAGATTATCAAGTTTCATTTTGTAATCCCTGAAATGCATCTTTTTAGTAAATTATCCCCCCCATTTAGCTTGCTGAAGAAATTAAAGCCTATCAGATTCAGGACAACAGCAAGAGTTTTGGGAGTAAACCAGATTTCTGTTAGGGAGATTATGTCTGGTTGAACAAGTGCAACCCAGGCTTCTAACAAAGCCGGTTTAGGTGGTAGGCTCCCTGTGTTGAGAGATACCATCTTTAGCTTTCCTTTATGATTCATACCTGCCCCTTCTTTCCCAAGTGGGCCTGGGTTACCTTTACCTCTGTGAACCTTTTTCAGTTGTCAGCATGCTAATAAGTCCATAGGGCAGACAAGTTGCAAAGGGGTTATTTGCCGGCCATTATAGATTCATTAGCATATCCACACAATGCCGCTGAGCAGGACTGCATGGATGCATGGTGCAGAGCAGTGCCAACCCCACCACCTGATCACTGTTCTGATGCTCCCACATATTCTAACACAATGAACTCTGGTATCTAGTTGTCCCCACCTCCAATAGCAATTCAGATGCACTCTATTAGTATATTAATAGGATCCCTGGCACTTAGTCCCACCCCTGAACACAAGTCCGAGCCCCCTCTCCATTCCACCTACTCAGGTCCCTCCACTCTCTCCCCAAGGTTGCCCCCAACTTACCCCAGCTGTCATCGCCCCCCCATGATGGTGACAGGCCCAGCCCCTCAGCTCACCACCATAGCAGGCCACTGTCTGAGTGACAGTGAGCAAGCACATGCCTACTGTAGAAACAGCTGTTTCTACATTAGGCATGTGTTCACTCCCTGTCACTTAGCAGCTTGCCAAGGAAGTGAGCAGAGGGACTGTACCAATCACAGTCAAAGGGGGTTGGCTGCCATCTTGGATAAGTGGGGAGGCAGCAGGGGAGGCAGTGGAGAGACTCGAGTGAGTGGAATGGTGAGGGGGTTCAGACTTCTGATTGAAGAGGTCACTAGATGTCAAGGATCATTTTATTTTACTACTTGGGGGCATCAGAATGGTGGTGTGGTGAGGTGACAATGCACACTACTGTCCGCTCCAGTGAGGGCAGGGTTTGGAAGTGTTAAACCGCGCCACAATATCGGCTATTTAGTATTTTCAAAACCTTTGTATATACTGCTGCACATTGTGTACAGGAGGGGATCCCTCACTTGCATAACTACATAGTACATGTGTGAGTACACTTGATAAGGTTAGATCAAGGGCTGCTGAATATGACCCCATCTAACTGCGCTATTCCCAGTTAGTGCGGTGCTAACATGTTTAGCGCCTCGCTAACCTTCTGAAAATGGGTGCCTAACTGACTTAAAAATTCTGGCAGATGTATCATCAGCTGCATAATGTAAACCAAAAAGGGTTATCTTATCTATCTCTTATTTGTTCCATCTTATTTTGTTTGCAGAACTTTGGTCAAATTTTAAAACACTGTGATCTGAATAAAAATGTTTCTAACAATTGTAGCTAAAATACAGTTTCCTCTTCTTCTTTCATCCGGGTGCTGTCTTTATTTACTAATAAAAACAGTCTGGTAGGCTGGCCTGGTGGCTTGGTGACAGCGCTACTGCCTGCCAGGCTAATGGCATGGTTTCGAGAGTGCATCTGGGTCACAATGGGGTCGTTGGGGGGAAGAGGAGTAAGCACTGACTTAACGTGGACTAACGTAGGAGCAGTGACTGCTCTCCCCTCCCAGATGGGGGGGAGGAGATCCAACTGCTTTGCTCTTCAGCTGCCCCCATTGGAAGATGGGTGGCAGGGCAGCAGAGTGGCATAAGGGGGAGGGCTCCAGCATGCACAAAGTAAGAGCATGCCTCCACACACACTAGCATCATTGCAAGCATGGCTGCCCAGGGATGAAACCAAAGGTGTAAAATCTCCAATGGCAAGAGGATCCTCCAACCTGCTGCTAGCTCTGCACCACCGACCAGCCTCTGCTCCTGTCTGGATATGTGTCTCCTTTTAGATGGCCCTCCCCCTCCAGGCCCCGTCACAGGCGGGATTCCATGGGGGGACCTCAGAGCAGGTACATCCTGGGGAAAGTGGGTGATGGGGCTGGTTAGGACAGTGGACAAGGGAGTCACCAGGTGACTAAGAAGATAAAAATCTCTGTGGAAAAAGGTAGAAAAAAAAAACAATTTGGGAAGCACAAACTTTGGATATTTATAACATAGAACAGTCACACCATAGAAGCAGGGGATGCATTATGTGGCTAGACCAAGGCAGACTTACTAGAACAGATCCAGAGCCTAGCAATGCTCTGTCAGTCTTGCAGCGCTCTGCAGATATGCTATGGAGTGGCTGAGGCAGTGAGGCATCACGGTGCAGATATACTCAGAGGTTCTAGAACAGAAATGTGCAAATCATGCATATGCCAGCTGAGCTTCTGATGAGAAATGGACCCTAAGTGCTTGCTGCAAAAAAATACATATTTTTGTTTTGAAACAAAGAATCTTTATTAAACAAAACATTAAAGCAATAAAAAAACTAACTCAAAACCAACTCTGTTAGCTACAAACTAGGAATGCTATTTCCTAATCTAATCACAGTTCCTGCAGTGTTTTCACAGCATTCACCTCAGGTAAGTTATTGGACTAACATAGTAACTGAGTACACATCAGTCTGATCAGAACAAAAACTTCAGCTTATAACAGAAAAATACATTCATTCACCCATGTTTATGTGGCATGACAGTGATACATTATGAGTATCCTGAGTGTTACCTTCACAAACGTGTTAAACATTAAATGAAGGCAACGCTCGGTTGAAAGAATAAACTGCTGTGTATTTAAATTAGTTCTAGAAGTTTTTTGTCACATCACAATTTTCTGAAATGTGATTAAAGTTGTGCAAACAAAACAAGATGAAAACCCCCCATAAAGAAGCAAAAGTAGAAGCAGCAGAAGAGATAGTACTGGTTTGTTTACATTCTGCTCTGCAGCTTTAGACATCCTCTCACCAGGCCCGAAGTTCGCTCAGTACAGCATGCAGTGAGTGCAAGGGCAGGCCATTCCAGGAGTGGAGCTAATTTCTGTATACAGTGTTTTTGTTTCACTGTATAGTTTGTTTCAGAATGTACTGTATATAGAATGTTTCAATAAATAGTGCATGTGTTTCATTATAAAGTGTATTTTTTTAGTATACCATGTATGTGGATTTTTCAATATATTTATTTATTTAGTTTTTGTTGACCAGGCAAGTGCACTAGACAAATTCTGCCTATTTTCAGGCACAACCCGGGGGAAGGGGATACAAATGAATGCCAACTGACTTTGAACCAGATTAAGCTGTTGGTGGTATTTTAGTGACTGGGGGAAATTTGGCCAGGGCACCAGGCAAATTTCCCCTACTTTTTTTGAGAAGTGCCATGGGATCTTTAACATGCACCTGAACTACCACCAGATGGGACCTCGGTTTAACATCTCATCTGAAAGACAGCACCTCAGGAATGCAGCACCCCCCTCATGCTGCACTGCAGTGTCAGTATTGGGATATTAACACAAGTGCTTGGTGTGGGGATAGAATCCATAGCCTTCTTATCTCCTGGCCTCAGAGATGAGTGTGTTACCTGCTGAGCCACTGACACTATATGCTACATGTGTTTCACTATACAGTGTATTTATTTTAGCATATATGTGGATTTTTTCATATACCTGTATAGTGCATGAATCTCAATAAATAGTGTGTTCAATGCATAGAGCATTTCTTTCAGTATATAGTGTATGTGGGTTTTCAGTACTCTGTGAATGTATTTCTATAGTTAGTGTATGCATTTTACTGTATAATGTATGTGTAACCTCCCCTGTTACCCGGGGTTACTAGAATCCCAGTAAGACCTAGTGGTAGGCAGGGAAGGCAGCTTGTGAAACTCCAATTAAATGGATTTCACACTGTCTCACTCTGTTCTCAGTCTCAGCTGAGACTGAGGGATGGCATCACCTAGAACTCTCACAGCTGCATGAGTCACACTGGAATCTGCAGTTGGAAGTTAGGATAGAATGTTGGGGAGTTTTGAACAGTGAGTGTGTGTGCAATCTTGATGAGAGGAGCAGCAGAGCAGTCTGTGGACAGGCTCTCTGAGCCTTAAGCTCTGTCATAGAGCTATTGTAAGGGAGGTGTGTGTTTTCACCAAAAGAGGAACACAGTAAGCTGTTTATGAAGTGGTGGAGACCACTGTTACTGGTCCATGTGCCCCATCCCTGAGGGGATGGGGGTGGAAGGGTTTACCTGCCTTCCAGGGGCAACCCTCCTGGTTCTGGGTAAGGAAGAAGCTGCTTTATTTCAAGTTGTGCTGCAGCACCAGAAGCTGTGGGAAAGAAATTCCTGTGAGGAATCGCCTGTGGGGCACCTGCAACCAAAGGGTGAGTTCGCTCTGACATAGGGCCTATGTTTTCACCTGAATTGTTGGAACGTGGGGATTGGACTACTTAATTTGTAGGAGGTCTAGTGTAATAGACATTGCCGGTTAATGCAAGTTGGTTCAAGTCCAGCACAAAGAGTAAAATGGGGATTGGACTGCTAAAACAGTGGGAGGCCTAGAGCAATGGGCTAAGCCAAGTAAAAGTATGTTCAACTCCAGCACAAAGAGTAAAGTAAAGTGGGGACTGGACTGTTAAATCAGTGGGAGGCCTAGAGCAATGGGCTAAGCCAAGTAAAAGTATGTTCAAGTCCAGCACAATGGGAAAGCAAGACAAGTAGAGGAAATGTGACATACATTTACCCTTTAATCTACATTGCCAAGCTTTACAGAAAGAGATGTTTAATGTCCAGAGAAATGGCTGGGTATGAATTGTGGAAACAAGAGGTGGGTAACCAAATTCACCTCTATGGATTTGCTCTGTGGCACCTTTACTTTCTCTCAGGTACTTGGCCAGTGCTTGAGGAAAGTACCCAGACATGGGATTAAAAGGAAGTTTCCCTGATAGAGCTGAGGTGCTCTGAGGTGGTTTAGGGAGCCACCAACAAAGGTTTTCCATGACATATGGAAGGTGTCCGAGTGGCCGGCAAGGGAGCCAAACCTGGGAATCCCAGATAGTGTACAAGTTTGGGCTGTGTACCCAAAGCAGTGTGCAAGTCCGGGCTGTGTACCCGGTGGGTTCAGAGCCTGAGGGCTGAAGTGTTGAAGAAGTGTTCTTGATTCTTAATCTGCATTACCAGAAGTATAGCCCTGTGGGGGTCCGTCTATGCTTTGTAGTTCTGTTTGGATGTGAATAAAAGCCACACTTTAGAATCCCATTCCTGGTATTGGACATTACAGTTATTGCTTCCTGTGTTTGGAATTACTTGGGTGCCCCTGTGCAGAGTAACCAAATCTAGCCCCTGTGCCAAGTAACCTATTCCTCCCCGAACCCAGTCCTCACCTGGTACTGCTGTGAGATTCAAACAGCATACCATCTGTTGCTTGCAAAAAGGCAGGGGGGTGAGGGTTACATATGCATTTGCATACATAATGAATGTGTTTCATTATATGACATATGTATTTTAGTATATGGTATATGAATTTCACTATATGATGTGTGCATTTCACTATCTAGTGTTTGTGGTTCACTGAACAGTGTATATGTTTCTCTATATGATGTATATATTTCAGCATATGAAGCATGCAACTCACTAAATGGTGTATGTGTTTTACTACATGGTGTATTTAGTCATATGGTATGAATTATGTCCCTAATGGCATCCCATGTGACAGGACCACAAAGTGAAGCTGCATGGTTCTGATTGCCCAAACCTCATGAGAGGATATGCTGTAAGAGACCACATGGAGGCAACTGGTCACCCCTCAAAACCATATTTTGGGTGGGTGTTCAAAGAATCCACTTTCGTGTTAATGTGGGTGGTGGTATTTAAGACAGCCCTCATTTCGTGCCCTTCCTGCATACAGTATTAATGGTATGGCTGGAACAAAGATGTAATGTCATACATCTGTGCGTATGTGCTGTATGTCTGATGTAAGACTTCATTTGTATCTCAGTGACTGTGTACAGCAGATGGAGGCCGGCAGTGGCAATGAGTGGGTAAGTGCCAACCACGGTCTCTGGGCAATGGTGGAGAAAAATGGGCATGAGCATCAGGGGTGTGGTGTCCACTACACTACGAGGATACATCAGTAAATTGTACAGGGCAATAACATTAAGGAATACAACAACTTACAGAAAAACAATACCAGGGAATAAATCTAATATAATAACTGGCTTTGTCTTCTTCCCATAGGGAAAATGTGGCATAATTTGCTGTTATAAAGGAGTGTTTATAACAGCAAACAAGTGCATGTTTTCCCTTGCTATGCGCATGCCCTGCTGCAGCTTTTCCCTTCGGACCGCTGACTGCATGGTTTTTCCCCCTGAAGACTTAACTGCCACTCGGACTCGGCGGTAAGTGTGAATTTAAACAGAATATCTACAAGGGGAAAGAAAACTCATGTTTTTACTTCAGACCAAAAAAAAAGTTTTAAATAAATAAAAAACAGCGAGTCACGGACCGCACTCTAAAATTTAACCAGGCCGGGGACGTACAAGAATCTTCATTTTATATAATTGCTGTGGGAAAAAAAGTAAACCCAGCAATTATATAAAATAAAATATGGGTTGGTGTGTGTAAACTCAAAGTTCACATACACCCTCTGGGTTAGATGCTTTTAATAAACTCCTCAAGCTTCGCTCTTGGGGTTTATGTAGCACCTAACCCCTCGGGTGTGTGTAAACTTCTCATTACATACACCGACCCACACTTTATTCTATATGTAAAGACAAATTATAGTGAAATAAAACTAAGCAACAAATCGAAGGTGCAGAACATAGCACAGGAACAGAAAACCAGGCAGTGTAACTAAAGTATAGTACACAGTACAGGAACACAATACAAGACAGTATAACTAGAGTATAGAACACAGTACAGGAACATAACACGAGGCAGTATAACCAAGATTTAGAAAATGCACTTGAAAAATAAAGCATCCTGACTGGCTGAAAGCCATAGTCAGCCAAGCATTTATTTTTTCAATAGAGCCTGGTGAAAAACAAGTGCCAACTCAATGTGCCCATTACTTAGGGTATCCTTGGGTACCCCGAATTTTCAAACATGTCAGTCGCCATTTTCTTCCCACTTGCAAAGCGGTTAATTGAGAGATTGCCCCCCCCCAACAGAAGTGCAGTATGTTGTGAGCACAAACTGTCCAAAGTATTTTCCATTCTTAAGGCATATTTTATAACAATTTAACAGCTTTCAGTTGAGCAAACTGCTCAAATCTAAAGGCCAATTTCTTGTCCCAGGCTCGGCCCAAAGACCATCCGATCTATTAGCTGCCTGAAGCTAGCATCACATCTCCCTCTATGGGGACTCCACTTGAACTGCCGTGACCACTCCCTGACCCGATTCTCCTGATATGATTCACCCGATCCATGAAGAATTAAAATTTTACCCCTGCTCAAAATCCTAGATAAAAAAAGAGCAGCAAAAACATTAAGAAGCCTAGAAAAGTACCTCATGTTACAGTATCACATTTTTTTCTTCTATCTCCTTAGTCACCCTCCATCAATGTTAAGTTTTGCCGAGAATCTTTCTCTCCCGACCAAAACCTAAACATCTCCTGGCACCAGCATTAAAAGAAATAGGTACAAAAATATTAGTGTCTGAAACTAAATTGAAACAAAAAAAAGTGGAGGGGCTAAACAAAAGTTTTGCAAGATGGTGGTGGGGGGTCGGGGGCAAACAAAGAAACAGCCTGCTGTAGGGGCACTAACTACATACAACCAGCTTCTTTTTTGGTGGGGGATGGGAACTACAGAGTCTCCACTAGGACAAAAGTCCATCATTCTAAAGCAGGTGGAGGAACTATTTTATTTAAAAAATTATTATAGACTAATTTTTTTATTTACAAGTTTTATTTATTTTTTTACAGTGCCCATTTTCTAAGCTCAATAATACCCTCCAGGGTGGGCAGCATTGTGCTATACCAGACCTTCCTGGGACTATAAGACCCTCTGACTGTGGTGTCAGGCCTCATTACGCCCCTGGGCTGTCTGGTATAGACCAATATCACCCACACTCTTCAGTATTATTGCTTACATGGAACACAGAACAGGAACACAATACCAGGCAGTACAACTAAAGTACAGAACACAGTACAGGAACACAATACCTGGCAGTATAACTAAAGCATAAAACGCAGTACAGGAACATAATACAAGGCAGTATCAGCAAGATACAGAACACAGTACAGGAACACAATACCAGAAAGTGTAACTAAGGTATATAACACAGTACAGAAACACAATACCAGGCAGTCTAATTAAAGTACAGAACACAAAATGGGAACACAATACCAGGCAGTATTACCAAGATGTAGAACACATTACAGAAACACAATACCAGACAGTATAACTAAAACATAGAACACAGAACAGGAACAAAATGGCAGGCAGTATAAACAAGACATGGAACACAGTACAGGAACATAATACCAAACAGTATAACCAAACTATAGAACACAGTACAGGAACACAATACCAGACAGTATAACTGAACTACAGAACATGATAAAGACACCCACTACCAGGCAGTATAACCAAAGACACAGAACACAGTACAGGCACACAATGCCAGGCAGTACAACTAAGGTACAGAACACAGTACAGGCACACAAGGCCAGGCAGTATAACTAAGGTACAGAACACAGTACAGAAACACAATACCAGGCAGTATAATATAGAGGATAATGAAGTTTGCCCTTTAAGGGACAGACTAAGTTGTCCTGGTGGACCCCTCCCTTATTAGAAAGATGGTTTGCTCAGATGGGGGGAAGGTAGAGGGAGGGTCAGGGAGCCAGGAAAAGGGGTAGGCAGACAGGAAGGGGAGGAGACAAAGAAAGGAAAGAGACAGGGATAGGAAAGAAAGGAAAATAGGAGGGGCTGAAATTACAGGGTACATAATGGCCAGCACAGAGGTTTTTAGCCTCTTTTGCTGAAGTTTTGTTGATGTTAACATCAATTGAGCTACAGCACATCAGATTGGCTTTCTCTGAGATCTAGTTGGCGTTTTTTTTGTTTGAGGCAACAGCTGGGCTAAGGTTTATGCAAAAGGAGTGCTTTGGGAAGGTAAAAAATAAAAAAAAAATATATATATCTCTGTGTGTGGGTTATATATAAGGCAAGCAATGTGTGGGCAAGCACTATATAATTTGACTTTAGAACAAACGCAGAATTAAAAAAAAATTAAAAAGAAGAAGCTGGTGGTTTGTTTGGGGAGTTGTCCTTGCATTACTGGAGCTGGAGAGAGAGTGTCCTTATGAACAGAATTCGGAGAGATGATGCAGTGACCGATTTGGGCCTGAGTGAGGGGATGTGAGCAAGGAGCAGTAAGTGGCGGAGCGGCCATGGCCATGGAATTTGGGCTGGTTTAGGCGAATTGAAGTGAGTAGCAATTGGGGTGATTTGGTGCTTGGAAGCGATGGAAGGGCGAGCAAGGAGAGGGCCAATCACAGACCTAGCCTTAGAAGCGAGTACACTGCATATCCATAGAGGGGATGAGCGGAGAGTTTAAAACGTGGGTGGTAGGACACTAAGCTAAATAAAAAAACCAAACAAAATGCACACCAGGGTGGGGGTATTTAAGGGAAAGCACTGGAAATTGAAGGGTGGTTATCCTGCAAGAAGAGCTTAGCAAACGAGGCAATGCAGTCAGGAGAGAAAACGGCATCTGACGTCACACCGAGTGGCCTCACGAAAAGCGAGGCGGCTCCTATGGTGAGAGGCCTAGTCCAGAGTGGATCAACAAAGGATGCTGTTGCTAGGCTAGTTTGCACATGAAAAAAAAAAGAGTTGTTTTTGCAAGCAGTATGGGCATTGAACTTAGCATGCTGGCTTTAATGAGCAGACCTAGCGATAGAGGCAAGTCTGGTATGGGGGGCCACGCGGTCATGGGGGTGAATGCAGGAGGTGGAGCCTAAATAAAGCAGAACAGGGGATTGCAAGGTGATGGCCTGCATAAGGAACGGCAAGTTACAAGAGATAGGGACAACCGAATTTTGAATGTTTGAATTGATTTTGCTGCAACCGATGGGGGGGATGATTATGGGACAGAGAGGAATTTTATGCTGGCTGGCGTCATCCTGGAGCATTATGAGAAGCTGCAGCAAGTGATAATGGGGGGGGTGAGCATAAGCATGTGGCCGGGCCAAGAACAAGTGGTGGCATGGCTCGGAGGTGGGTCTGCCCTTTGGACACAGGGAGAGCATGGCTGTTACAGGAGGGTGTTCGAGGGCTGGAGAGGATGTTTTGGTCTAAAGGGAGTGGGGGGCCTCCAAGCTCTGGACAGGAGTGAATTTAAGAAGGGGGGGTCAGGTGAAATGATCCAAGAAATCGAAGGGAACGGGGTGAATTTGGGTTGCTAGTAAGATGACAAGACCAGGGAATGGTATAAAAGTATGACTGGTCATTAATGGGGGCACCTTGTCAGTTATTATTCACAGCTTTTGTGCAGGAAAGTTCAAGAAAAGATGGCACCGAAGAGGAACAGGCCATCAAAGGAGGATGCCTACAAGGCAATCGTAGAGTTGGCAGAGAAGGCCAACATGATGTGGCAGCTGGTTGAAGGGGTGGAACTGGAGAGGTCCATGGAGAAAAGGAAAGCAGAAAAAGGGAAAGAGGGCAATGGGAAATGACCGACGGAGAGGCCACATAGTCCAAAAAGGCTGCAGCTGCCAGTGGTTCCTCCTCGAGTGGTCAGTCTAGTATCACCGCAACCCTGTGTACCGGAAGTGTTAGTACCCTTCCCGGGAGCCGGTGGTGGTGCCATTACCAGAACTTAGACCAGACCCTCCAACCATAGTGGTCCCACTGCAACTGATGCCTCAGCCAGTAGTCTCACCACAGGAATCCGGACCAGTGCAACCCAGCAACAGCAGTTGGAATGGAACAGACAGGCCCACAGGTAGTGTATCAGATTCCATGGGAGAGAGTATAAAAGAGTACACTGGACAAATTATTGTGGCCCTCGGGACAGGTGATTTAGAACAGAAGGAAACTGCACTGGCAGAGATTAGGTCAGATAAAGAAATGATAGGGGAGGTGGAAAAAGTGACAGAAGGGGCAGGAAAAGGAATGAGGGAGATAGGAGCCCCAGGAATGAGAATAGGAGAACACAGGCCGCTGACCACAAAGGAGAAAATATGGAAAGGTGAGTATGTGGACATATTTGTTCTAGTGAGTAGAGAGGCGGCAGTCAAATACGAAGAGACAGAGAATATAGGGAAGAGTAAGATGGTAGCAGCGGTGGTTTTACTGGGTAAGAAAGAAGAGGATAAGTTTACAAAAGGAAAGATGTAGGATGGGTGGTTTGTGGGGTTCACCACATACTCAGCCATAATGATGGAAAAGAAACCAGAGTTGGGCATCCCACTTATTACGTATTCCCTGATCATACAGTGGGCAAAGGCAAAAGCGGGGGTTGGGTGGATATATTATGATGAGTTTTTCTGCCAATGGATGGTGACATATGGGGATGTGCGATGGGACACAAAGCAGCTGGATTTGTGGATGGACTATGTTACTGATCAATCCACAATGGAGGGGGAAATAGGAAAAAGGGGAGGATACCCCAGAAGTGTTGATGGGGATATAACAGGGCATTTTATTCATGGCCCCAATGTCGGTTCTGGCATGCATGTTCAAGGTGCAGGGGGCCCACCCCATGACAAGATGCAGGACCACATGGACTCAGGGGGCCCAGGTGGGATGGGGTAGGGATCTGGCCACCAGCCTTTTTGGGAAGGGCAGGGTTATAGGGAGCAGACATGGAATAGAGGGTTGAGAGGCAGAGGTTACGAGGGATGGGGGGGCCAGTCTTACTGAGGATAAGGACGAACAAAAATCAGCCGGGAGGGAGGGAGTTTCAGAAAGAGGGGAGCATGGGGAGGGGAAGAGAACAATTCCAGGTTGCAAAACCCCTATCAAGATAGAAGTTTAGGAAAAGTGGCTAAAACAGTACCTGGATAGTGGGGTGGTGGAAACCATAAAGAAGGGATTTAGAACAGGTTTTCCTGTACAGTGCAAAGGTCCAAGAAAGGCAAGGGAGGCTAATAACCTGGGGTCAGTCAGGGGAAAGGAAGACGTTTTGAGACAAAAAATAGAAAAGGAAAAAGCTGCAGGGAGGGTGGAAGGGCCGTATCCAGGTCCCCCTTTACGCAACATGAGAATTTCCCCATTGGGCTTGGTCCCCAAAAAACAAAAGGGGGAATACAGGGTTATTCACCATCTGTCATTCCCAGAGGGAGACTCAGTTAGTGATTTTATAGGGGAAGAGCACAGCAGGGTCACCTATGCCACATTGGAAGAGGCAGTACAGATTATCCGGGTGACCCTCAATGCATGGATGACCAAGACTTATATACTGTAAAATCATCCTTTAGCTTGCTCCCAGTTAGGAGGGAGGACTGGGACCTATTGGGTTTTAAAGTAGGGGGCAGTGTTATTTTGACATGGCTATGCCGATGGGTTGTTCCATAGCTTGTGCTACATTTGAAACATTTTGCACCTGCCTGCAATGGCTATTCTAGCAAAAAACAGGTTACAAGATGGTCATATACTACTTGGATGATTTCTTGTTAATAGGCAGTGGACGCTTGGAGACAGAGAGGATGTTGGCTAGTTTTCAGGAGCTGTGTGGAGAGCTCAGGGTGCCACTGGCACTGGACAAAACAGAAGGCCCCAGCAAGGTTCTGGGATTTCTAGGGATTGAGATAGACCCACTGGGGGAAGTATTTAGGTTACCGTACAGAAGCTAAGGGAGCTGATTCAAGTGCACACTAGCAGGAGGCAGGTACAATTAAGACAGGTGCAACAAGTAGTGGGGCATTTGAATTTCACTTGCAGTGCAATTGGGCCAGGAAGGACATTTACTAGGTGACTAGCAAGGGCCATGACAGGAGTAGCAAGACCACACCACTGGGTGGATATAACAAAAGGGGTAAAGGAAGATTTCAAGGTACGGGAGGAATTCCTCAGCAACTATAATGGCCTTTCTTTTTGGCAGGAGGAGTGGGTTTATAACACGGACTTGGATTTGTATACAGATGTGGCAGGATGGTTAGGAATGAGGGGTTATTTGAGAGGAAAATGGTTTTCGGAGCTATGGCCTGCAGACTGGGTAAGAGAGGGAAGGGTAAAGGACATCACGTTGTTGGAAATCATGCCAATTTGGGCCTGCACCCTGGTATGGGGAGAAGAATTACAGAACCAGAAGGTTACATTTTGGTGTGACAACAAGGCAGTGGTGGATGTTCTGAACAACAGGGGAGCTAAGCCAGAGACAGTTATGCAGGTGTTGAGACAGCTAGTATTAAGAGGCTTGCAATTGAATATGTCATTCAGGGCCAGGCACATAGACAGGGTGAGAAATATCCTAGCTGACAGTCTTTCCCGTTTGCAGCTGGATCAGTTCCAGATGTTGGCACCAACAGCAGAGGAGAGGAAAATGCCCATTCCAATGAACATCTGGGACATTGGCAAGAGGGAGCCAAAATGTTGTTTCACAATTCATGGGCACCACGGATCTTGAGGGCCTATGAAGGGGCATGGCAGGCATTGCAAACATTCAGGGAAGCACATCACATGGAGGTAAGTGGGCCAGTTATGGAAGAGCAGTTAGGAAAATTTACGATAAATCAATGGCAAAAAGGGATGGCTCACACCACAATGGGGGTGTACCTAGCAGGGATCAGCTTAGTTTGTAGTTTGAAAAAGTGGAAGGATCCTACGAAGTCAATGCTGATATGGAAAATGATGCAAGGCTAGAGTAGGTTGAAACAAAGGACCAAGGATGGTTGGCATCCGATAGCAGATCAGTGGCTAGCCAGATTGGGGGGATATTATCTTGTAAGTACAAGGATGAGGTGCAGTTGCTCCATATGATTTATTTAGTGATGTTCGCAGGGGCCTTGAGAGTGAGTGAGGCAGTGGGACATGGCAGAAAGGATGAAGAGGGAGGTTTGGAATGGGGAGATATAACCTGGGTGCCAAGAGAAATACAATGCGTAATTAGGAGGTCCAAGATAGATCAGAAAGGGAAGGGGTGTGTCTTAGCCATTATGGCTCACTTGGACGGGCCTTGTGCCTGGTAAAGGCTTTGTGGCAGAGCGCTGTAATAAGGAAGGGAGACTATTTGTGTATGGAGACGGAAAGAAGGTGACAAGTTACCAGGTAACAACCATACTGAAAAAAGGCATGGAGTTCCTGGGTGAGGGCCCAGCTAGTTATTCTTCCCATTCTTTTTGAATAGGGGCTGCTTCAAAATGGGCAGCGGCAGGGGAGCCAGTGACCAGTATGTTGGAAAAGGGACGCTGGCGGTCTGCCGGTTACAAGAGGTACATTCAGGCTCTAAAGGACTGAGATTAACATGTCATCTGTTGTTTTGTCTTACTGGAACAGAACCTGAGAGTGTGTGTGGGGGGAGGAAGGGGATTAAGGGAAAAAACAGAACAGAATCAGAATGAGCAAGTTAAGATGGTTGAGAGATTAAGATATATTTTGCTTGATTCAATAGGTAGAGGGAGGATCACAGAAGTTTGGATCTGCGGGCACTCCTACATTTACTGGATGGAAAGGAGAGTGAGAAAGAAGGCCAGGGGAAAACAGCTGTACCAAGATGTCAGACAATGTAGGCTGGCATGGCGTGGCATTTGAGGGATGAAATGGGCACAGGTACTCCTGACCCAGAAAGAAATGAGAGAGCGGCGACCTATCCCAGATTTAATCATTATACACCTCGGGGATAATGATATTGGGGGGAAGCCATGGAGGATTAAGCAGGATCTGGAGAAGATACAGCAGTGGTGGCTGGGGGTGAGCATGCCATGGTCTGATATGATATCAAGGAGGGTATGGAGACACGAACACAGCCATGTAGCAGTTGACAGGGCCAGAAAGAAGATGAATAGAAGGGCGGAGATGTTGATAAAGAGTGTGGGAGGGCGTGTAATACTGAAAGGGGTGGAAGAGTGGGTAGGGGAATTTTACAGGTCAGATGGGGTTCATTTGTCAGACCTAGCGATAGACATGTTTAATACAGAAATTATGAATTTTATTGAAACTTGAAGGAGACAAGAAGGAAGATAGAGGGGAGGGAGAGGGGCCCAAAGGGGCAAAGGCCAGTCATCCAACGCAAGCTGGAGACAGGCTATGGGGAAAAGGAGGGGAGGGGGGATTATAAAAGAATATGAGGAGAAGAAGAAGAAGCAACAGAAGGAGAGAAAAGCAGTCTCGGTTTTCACCGTTACCTAAAAGAAAAAGAGAAGAAGAAGAAGGCACCCAAGTTTTCACCTGGGGAGGCTTGAAGAAGAGGAAGAAGGAGGGGTGATCAGAGATTGATATTTTAATGCAATATAAACAAAAAATTGTGGAAAAGACATTAATAAATGGTGATGGTATTTGTAAATATAAATGTGAAATATAATAAATGAATTGCCAATCTGAGCATAACAACACACTAGTGGTCTGTCTTTTGTGGAGGGAAAGGGAGGAATCCGGGACAATGACTGTATTTTGGTTAATAACTACTCTATAATCACCTTGAGTGGCTGCCAGAACAACATAGTAAACCTCAAAATGCATCTCAAGAGGTGTATTTTTGTTCTGGCAACCACGAGAAGTGAATACAGTGCAGTTATTAACTGAAAGCAAGTCATTATGTTTTATAGTGGATGGACAAAAGCATTTAAAAACTCAACTGGGCACAAGTTAAATGAAGATTGCCCTTATGTTTTAATTTTTCCCCATAGCGCTGTTCTCCATTAAGGCCAGCTCTTACCGCTGCCGTTCATTATGAGCTGCTAGTTCAAAGCCGCACATGTGCAGATCCATTCCCATTATTATGGTACCATTGTGATGTAGTCAAGAGAGGTTAAAAAGCTCTTCATGTCACAACAATACCATAACAACACTGTAAACAGTTGGATTTCAGATAATAACAAGGGCTCCCCATACATTATTAAAGTATAGAACAAAGTATAGGAACACAATATCAGACAATATAACTAGGATAAAGAACATAGTACAGCAACACAATATTAGGCAGTACAACTAAAGTGTAAAACATCGTACAGGAACACAATACCGAGTGGCAGTATAACTAAGGTATAGAACACAGTACAGGAACACAATACGAGACAGTGTAATCAAAATCCAGAACATACTGTAGTACAGGAACACACCAGTCAGTGTAACTAAAGTATAGAACACAGTACAGGAACATAGTATCAGCAGTGTAACTAAGGTACAGAATACAGGAAGTATAACCAAGGTACAGAACACTGTACAAGGAACACAATACAAGCAGTATAACTGACGTACAGAACACAGTACCACGCAGTATAACGGAGGTATAGAACAAAGTACAGGAACACAATACAGGCAGTATAAATAAGGTATAGAACGGAGTACAGCACCACAGTACCAGGCAATATAACTGAGGCATAGAACACAGTACAGGAACACAACACTAGACAGAATAATCAAGATACAGAACACTGCACAGCAACACAATACCAGGCAGTATAACTAAAGAATATCACACAGTACAGGAACAGAATACCAGGCAGTATAAGTGTGGTGCAAAACACAGTACAGGAACCCACTACCAGGCAGTATAGCCAAAGACATAGAACACAGTACAGGAACGCAATACAGAAACACAATAGCAGACAGTGTAATCAAGGTACACAACACAGTACAGGAACACAATACCAGGAAGTATAACTAAGGCACAGAACACAGTATGGGAACACAATACCAGGCAGTATAACTAAGGTACAGAACACAGTACAGGAACACAATACCAGGCAGCACAACTAAAGTATAGAACACAGTACAGGAGCACAATACCTGCCAGTATAACCAAGACATGGAACACAACACAGGAACATAATACCAGGCAGTATAACTAAAGTATAGAGCACATTACAGAATCACAATACAGTACTAGGCAATATAACTAAACCAGAGCCCCGTGTTCACTGTGGCAAAGTGGACCTACATTCTGAGGCAGGCCCCCATGCTTGCTGGAGTCAGGCTATGAACAATTCTGCTGTGATTCTGCGGCAGTTCTGTGACGGGCTTTGCATTCTCTGGCAACTCAAATGAGCCCCAAAATAAAATCTAGTTACCCAGAAAGGATGCTCAGGAAAAGGCAGCCTGGGACAGGTTGGAAGATGCACAGGCAAGGTAATGCAAGGCAATTCTGGCATCATGATTTGGATTAGATGTGGGGCATGAGGAATTGAATGGCTATTGATTTTTTAACAGCATTCTGTTTTATGGTCCTATGGTTCCTTCCCACCTGCTCAGTGCTTGTTTATGACAGCTATGCTGAGAATTTCTTTCTCTGCCCGACCAGTTGCTTGAAGACCAGTATTGTTTGGTTGCAAAACTGTGCTTTTCCAATTGCTCCCTCCCACCCACTTGCTTGAAGCCTTGTGGTGATGGTTTGTGCTGTAACACTACTCTAGTTGCTTATTCCTGTTCGCACAGTTCAACATCAGTGATGTCATTTGTGTCAGTGCCACTTGGCTTCCATATCTTCTTCTCTGCCACTCTGCAAGGATTTACTGTAAGGCTAGAGAGTAGCTGGATCATTTTACATTAGACAAAGGTCCAGAAAGCCTCCCATTTTTTGTCTGCAAAAAATAATACTTTTTCATTTGAAAGTTCTGCAATTGGCAAATTAAGCCACCATTTCTCTCATGAAATAGACTCCCTGAATTTCCCTCAGTGTTTCTAGGAGGCCATAATGGTCATAGACTTCAGGTCTGGGTGCCAGTGGATTGGAAAGGGGTGGCCACATGAACTACTGCAAACCAGGGAGGTTGGATGAATAATGGAGCTGCCAACAACTCGCACTAATGCCATTTTCACCTTGCTCACAATCATTTTAGCCATTTAGTTGGGGTTTTCAGTGATGACGGCCATTTTTACTGCATCAAAACAATGCCGTTGCTGCGGCAGAGGCTTGTTTCTGTGGCAGAAACATGTTTCTGCACCAGTTGCTGCAACAGCAGAATTGAAGAAAGCATGGGGCCCTGAACTAAACTACAGAATACAGTACAGGAGCCCACTACCAGGCAGTCTAACCAATGATATAGGACACAATACAGGAACATAATACCAGGCAGTATAATCAAGATGCAAAACACAGTATAGAAAAACAATACCAGATAGCACAGCAAAAGGTATAGAACACAGTACAGGAACACAAAACGAGGCAATATAATCAAGATACAGAACACAGTACAGGAAAACAATACCTTATAGTACAGCTAAGGTATAGAACACAGTACAGAAACACAATACCAGGCAGCATAACTAAAATACATAACACAGTACCTGAACACAATACCAGGCAGTATAATTAAAGTATAGAACATATTACAGGATCAAAATACCAGGCAGCATTATGACTAAACTGTAGAACACAGTAAATGAACCCACTACCAGGTAGTATAACCAAAGACATAGAACACAGTATAGGAACACAATACCAGGCAGTATAATCAAGATACAGAACACAGTATAGGAAAACAATACCAGAAAGTACAACAAAGGTATAGAACACAGTACAGGAACACAATACCAGGCAGTATGACCAAGATATAGAAAACAGCACAGGAATATGAGGCAGTGTAATCAAAATACAGAACATAATACAGGAACAAAACACCAGGAAGTGTAACTAAGGTATAGAACACAGTATAGTAACATATCAGGCAGTGTAACTAAGGTATAGAACACAGTACAGGCACACAATACCAGGCAGTGTAACTAACTTAAAGAACATTGTACAAGGGACACAATACCAGGCACAGTAACTAAGCTATAGAACACAGCACAGGAAAACAATACGAGGCAGTATAACTAAGTTATAGAACACAGTGCAAGAACACTGTCCCAGGCAGTATAAATGAGGTATAGAATACAGTACAGGAACACAACACAGGCAGTATAACTAAGGTATAGAACAGAGTACAGGAACACAGTACCAGGCAGTGTTACTAAAATGACTCCTCAACCTTTGCAAATAAGGACTGTCCCAGCAGCTTATTCTAGTAACCACTGATTCCCAAGTTCTGAGGTCCGATTCACTCAGACACCAATCCTGGTGGTTAAGCTGGACCCTCAGCTCATACACATAAACAGAAGTCCGTGACCAAATACACAAAGCAAATTGCAGTGCTGCAGGACTCGCAAACAAACAAGCTATGGTCAGGTTTAGGTGTTTGGGGGGGTGGAGGCAGACAGATGACTGAATGGCTGTCTGCTAGGCTACAGTATTAGGATCATGGTTTTCTTACTTTCAGTTCAAACTGTCGGGATTTTGTAATTCTGTCAATGACATGTCGGGCACTTAACTAGTCGGGATTTAGGTGACAGGATTTTCAATGTTGGGAACATGGGTATCAGGATTTAGTACGGATCCCAACTAAGGTATAGTACACAGTGAAGGAACACAATACCAGGCAGAATAACCAAGATACAGAGCACAGTACAGCAACACAATACCAGGCAGCATAACTGAAGTATAACACACAATACAGGAACACAATACTGAGCAGTATAACCAAGGTATAGAACAGAATACAGGAACACAATATCTGGCAGTATAATTATGGTACAGAACACAGTATAGGAACACATTACCAGGTGGCGTAATCAAGATACAGAGCACAGTACAGGAAAACAACATCAGACACTACAACTATGGTATAGAACACAGTGTAGGAACACAATTCCAGGCAGTATAATTAAGGTATAGAACACAGTACAGGAACACAATACTGGGCAGTATAACTAAGGTATAGAACACAGTACAGGAACATGATACTAGCCAGTATAACTAAGATATAGAACACAGTACAGGAACACAATACAAGCCAGTATGACCAAGATATAGAACACAGCACAGGAATGCAATACCAGGCAGTGTAATCAAAATACAGAACATAGTACAGGAACACAACACCAGGCAGTGTAATTAAGGTATAGAACACAGTAACATAGAAACATACATAGACTTTGACGGCAGATAAGGACCGCTTGGCCCACCTAGTCTGCCCATTTCCCTGCCTACAGGATAAGCTGCAGATCCTAGTTAACCAACAGCCTATTTCTTCCTAGCCCCCACAAGAATTGCCTTATGTCTGTCCATGCATTCTTGAATTCTCCCACAGTTTTAGACCCCACAACCTCCTCAGGAAGGCTGTTCCATGCATCCACCAGTCTCTCTGAGAAAAAATACTTCCTCACATTGCCCCTGGGCCGTGCCCCCTCTACCTTCAAATTGTGTCCCCTTGTTCTTGCACATTTCTTTATCTGAAAGATGCTACCCTCTTGGTTTTTGTTAATTCCACTGAGGTACTTAAAAGTTTCTATCATGCCCCCCTCTCCCTCCTTTCCTCAAGGGTATACATATTAAGCTCCTTTAGTCTCTCCTCATATGGCTTCTCTTGCAGACCCTGCACCATTTTAGTTGCCCTCCTCTGGACTGCCTCCATCCTGACTATGTCCTTGCAGAGATGGGGTCTCCAGAACTGGACGCAGTACTCCAGATGAGGTCTCACCAACTGTCTGTACAGAGGGATGACAACTTCCTGTTTTCTGCTGGTGATGCCTCTCCCTATACAGCCCAGTATTCCCCTAGCCCTCCCTACTGCCTTCTCACATTTCTTGCTAACCTTAACCTTAAGGTTAGCAAGCAATGTGAACATATTACCAAACAGTGTAACTAAGGTATATAACACAGTACAGGAAGGCAATGTCAGGCAGTATAATAAAGATACAGAACACAGCACAGGAAAACAATCCCAGACAGTACAACTAAGGTATAGAACACAGTACAGGAACACATTAAAAGGCAGTATAACTAAGGTACATAATACAGTACAGGAACACAGTAATGGGCAGTATAGCAAAAGTATAGAACACAGTACAGGAACACAGTACCAGACAATATAGTTCAAGTTCACGTTTATTGATCAGCAATATTGCCATTACAAATAAATGAATAAATAAAACTTTAAAAAAACATTTAAATAATAAAAGTATTCCACATACAGAATTTCATAGAGACTTATTACACGTTAAAATACTAACAACTTATTTCATAAAACTAACTGTGATCTTGTGATTAATCTAAGTTGCATAAACATTTAAATAGGTCAAGATTCACAGCAAGAAGTTAGCCATTGCAGTAGTGGCCCTAAACATAGTTCAAACCTGATTATTCTTAATAAGCCAAAAATAAAAATAATTTATACAAAGAGATAATATTCTTTAAATTGCACCAGATAGTGCAATTGTTAACATTCATGGTCAAATCATGAGTGAACATAATACATATTTAGCTAAGACTTAATATTATATCAAGGGTTGCTCTCTGTTATTGACCATTTTGGTATTCAATCCAAAATTATCCAGTCAGATGGAACCTTTTTTTGGTCAATTATTTTGAGGAATGAGAACTCAATATTGCGGGGTCAGCTGTTGTAAATAGAGATATCAGCAACTGCATTGGCTTATAAGATTGTGATTTCAATATATTACCCAACCAAAAGGTCCTATATTTCTCATAAAGAGGATATAAGATCACTGGGTTCATTAGGTTATTTTCACCCTAGCCGGATTTACACCTGTAATCCTTATTTTTTTTCTCCCTAGATATAATCCGGTTTTCCTATTGCTCTCAAATACCTCAAAATGAAATCTGGTTGGAAGGGTCCTCTGCCGGGGGCGAAGGTAAGATAAGGAGGTATCTTTCAAATTTGTGTTCCCTTTTATTTTTTGATATCCATGGACATGCTCTGGATAGTCGACAGGCCTCTAAATCTTTTTGGGCGAAGTTGTCCTTTATTCTATTATTTGTTATTTTGACGTACTCAATAGGAAGCCTTAAACAATCAGTGACTAAGTATAAAAGCCCATATGGTTTAATGAGTTCTTCCAGGATCTTCATGCACAGGAAAATATTATTAGAATGAGAGCAGAGAATTGCCTCTTCCAGACTCAATCGTGGAAATCTGTCAGGGGGCATCCTAAAGGTCCTGATCCAGTAGTTTATTTGTCTCTGCACACAGGCACACTCTATGGATAGCTCTCCGATCTCAGCCCTGACCAAAGCAGAAGGGGTACTATTCGGGAGGCCCAGTATCTTTTTATAAAATTTGTTCCAAAATCCATAGACCCTTTTAGTTCTCGTCCCCATAATTCAGCTCCATAAAGAATTTGGCTTTTAATTTTAGCTCTTGCCACTCTTAGTATTCCATCAACAGATTGCCCCTGTGTTTATATGAAAATGCTGATATAATTGGAAAAAATTCCTCCAGCTTGTTTTTAATACTTTTTAGGTGAGTTTTCCATGATCCAGTTTGGCTTACCATAAGTACTAGGTAGCAGAAATGATTTACCACTTCAATCTTGGAGGCGTTCATGTAATAGTTGTAACCTCTCTTGTTACCCCCAAACATGAGAACCTTAGTTTTGTCATTGTTAACCAACAGATCAGCATTTTTGCATTCGAGCTGGAATTTCTGGATGCTTCTGCACATGCCCAGATGGCTAAGTTATAAAAGTACAACGTCATCTACATAAGCCAGAAACGGGACCATTCTTGACCTTATTTTTGGTAGATGAAAGTCAGAATTATACAAGTCTTTCAAAACTGTACCAAAGTAAAGATTAAACAGTAGTGGGTCCAGTGTACAGCCTTGTTTGACCCCAATGTTGGGGTCAAACAAGGATGGGAGGCAGTATAGAGCAGTGGTTTAAGGCTCTGAGCTGCAAATCTGGAGACCTGGGTTTGAATCCCACAGCCCCCACTTGCATACTATGTGACCCTGAGCAAGTCACTTAACTTCCATGTGCTCCCAGGTCACACCTGTAAACAAGCTTTCAGCTTAGTATGCCACTCCTGGTCAAATAATTGGATAAAAAAAAATATTTATTAGCCAAGTGCTTAATTCCCCAGAGTCCCCATACCTGATACTGGTGTAGTTGTCTTGATGCATGAGTGTGATCATCTCCAGTATAGATAGATGTGCCCCCAGTTCACCAAGTCTATCCCAAAGTAATGGTCTGTTAACACGGTCAAAAGTGGTTTTAAGGTCTATAAAGGTGCAGTATCTTTTTTGCTTTTAAACAATCCTATATTTATGGATCAGGTGAGTTACAATATAAACTTGGTCTATTGTAGAGTGATTTCTGCGAAATCCTGTCTGGGCTTCATCTATGATATTGTTTGACTCTGCCCATAACATCAGTCTATTGTTCAGAATTTTAGTAAAGACTTTTCCTAGAGTATCCAGAAGGCTAATGGGTCTATAGCAACTGGGGTCCTGTTTGTCACCTTTTTTAAAAATTGGTACAACAATATTTAGTTTCCAGCTTTTGGGAATATCCCCATATCTCCAGATATAATTAAAGAGTTTGAGTAGAAAAGGGATCCAAAATAGTTTAGTTCTGGCTATTATATCCAGTGGTACCTCACCTGGCCCAGGTGCAGACAATATAACTAGGATATAGAACACAGTACAGCAACTCAATACCGCAAAATATAACTAAAGTATAGAACATATTACAGGAACACAATACAAGGCAGTATGACTAAACTATAGAACACTGTACAGGAATCCACTACAAGCCAGTATAACCAGACGTAGAACACAGTAGAGGAACAGGATACCAGGCAGTGTAATCAAAATACAGAACATACAGTAGTACAGGAACACAACACCAGGCAGTGTAACTAAGGTATAGAACACAGTACAGGAGAATGTTACCAGGCAGTGTAATTAAAGTATAGAGCACAGTACAGGAAAACAATACCAGACAGTACAACTAAGATATAGAACACAGTACAGGAACACAATACCAGGCAGTATAACTATGGTACAGAACATAGTACAAGAACACAATACCTGCCAGAATAACAAAGGTATAGGACATAATACAAGAACACAATGCCAGCCAGTATAACTAAGGTACAGAACACAGAACAGGAACACAATACTAGTCAGTATGATCAAGATACAGAACACAGCACAGAAATACAATGCCAGGCAGTGTAATCAAAATACAGAACATAGTACAGGAACACAACATTTATTTTGATAAATTACAGCATACTCATGCTCGTTCCTGCCTGCTAGGTCTCGCACCTTCTACTCCCTCATGCTAATGTTGTCTTTATTAAGAATGAATTGTTTGACCTAGTTGTCCACATCAAGTTTTAGTGACATTTCGCTGTATGTAATAATAAGGTCTCTCTACTGTCAAGGTCTCTCAACCCTCTGCACTCTTAGACTTATATCTTATTTTATCTGTACTTGTACAAATTTTCACCTAGTGTCCATATCAAGTGTCTGTGATGTCTACCCGTATATATTAGTAAGCCTCTGTATTTGTACATGTATCTTTTATTTTAAGTTATTTGTTCGAAAACTGGACGTTTGTGAAAATGGGCATTTTTGCTCACATACCCTTCCAGTATAAAATAAATAAACTTGAAACTTCAAACTTGAAAGTAACTAGTATAACTAAGGTACAGAACACAGAACAGGAACACAGTACCAGGCAGTGCAGTACAACTATGGTGTAGAACACAGTACAGGAACATGATACCAGCCAGTATAACTAAGGTATTGAACACAGTACAGGAACACAATACCAGCCAGTATGACCAAGATATAGAACACAGCACAGGAATGCAATACTAGGCAGTGTAATCAAAATACAGAACATAGCACAGGAACACAACACCAGGCAGTGTAACTAAGGTATAGAGCACAGTACAGGAACACAATACCAGGCAGTGGAACTAATGTACAGAACGCTGTGCAAGTAACTCAAGACCAGGCAGTATAACTAAGGTATCAAACACTATACAAAGAACACAAAACCAAGAAGAATAACTAAGGTATAGAACAGAGTACAGGAACACACTACCAGGCAGTATAACTAAGGTGTAGAACACAGTACAGGAACACAATACCAGCCAGTATAACTAAGATATAGAACACAGTACAGGAACACAATACTAGGCAGTATAGTTAAGGTACAGAACACAGAACACAGAACAGGAACACAATACCAGGCAATGCAGTACAACTAAAGTATAAAACACAGTACAGAAGAAAAAATTACTCACCTTAGTAATGTTGTTTCTTCTAATGGAGTCTTGCTATATTATGACATATGCAGTATAACTCCAGGTTAGAACTGCTCCGGAGGTGAAAGAGTTAACTTCCATGCAGAGCATGGAATCTTGAGCGCGAGCTCGGTTGAACACTCTGTCTGTTGAAGCTCAAACTTACACTGTCAGATCTTTACGAGCAAAAACTCACTAAGGTTCTGTGTGGAAGCCATTAAACCTACACACTAGCCACTGGTCTACTAACTAACAAAACATCTTTTGTTCTTGATCTAAAAACAAAGACTGAAGTCGGGGATTCAAGAAGGAAAATTTAAGCATAACACTCTAAGCACCTAGAAGGGTGAAATAAAGTGGGCATCAAAGAAGTGCCAACATTGCACTGCCCACCACATCCCAAAAACAGAGGTTCTGAGAGGGGCAGGTTGGGAGATAACATAGCAAGACTCCATTAGAAGAAACAACATTACTAAGGTGAGTAATTTTTCTTCAAACAACATGAAGTCTTGCTATATTATGACATATGCAGACTACACAGCAGTACCTCCATGGAGGAGGACAGAACCTACTTGGGAAATAGGCTCCTGAAGCACAGCTGTGTTAAATTGAGCATCACTCCTAGCCTGGATATCCAGAGTAATGCTTAGTAAAAGTGTGAACTGTTTTCCAGGTAGCTGCTTGACATATCTCTAGGATAGGAATGTCCCTGGCAGCAGCCAGAGACGCAGCTGTACCTCTGGTAGAGTGAGCCTCAGGCCTGAGGAGGAACCGTGCAGTTTTCATAACAGAATTGGATACAAGAGACAATCCACCTGGCAATGGATCTTTTAGTGGCAGGTTTCCCTTTACCAACCTCACCATAAGTGAGAAACAATTGGAGGGATTCGAACCTGTGACCCTTGGTACTTTCTATATAGTAACTAAGGGCTCTTTTGACATCTAAACTGTGCAATCTCCTCTCACCAGAGGAGGAATGGTCAGTGAAGTACACAGGAAGAGACATGGATTGATTAAGGTGAAAGTCTGAAACCACCTTAGGCAAAAACTTCCTGTTAGTCCTGAGGACTCCCTTATCTCTATGAAAGGAGATAAAATCAGGTTCCACTGACAAGGCTTGTAGCTCACTTATGCGCCTGGCAGAGGTGATGGCTACCAGAAACACAGTTTTCCAAGTCAAGTACTTCAGCTCTGTTGAAGACAATGGCTCAAAAGGGGGTTGCATAAGTTGAGCGATGCAAATATTAAGATCCCAAGCAGGGGCAGGGTCCCTGAATGGGGGGTTGGTGTGAAGCAACCCTTTAAAAAACTTGGAGAACACAGGGTGAGCTGATAAAGAAGAGGGCTTACCTGCTGACAAGAAGACAGACACAGCTGCCAAGTGCACTTTTAGGGTAGCTGGTCTCAGCCCAGGAATTCAAATGCACCAAATAATCCAGGATCATGGGCACACCAGCAGATTCTGGGAAATATGTTTACCAGCACACCATATGGAAAATCTCTTCCATTTTGAATTATAGGTAGCCCTGGTGGAAGGCTTCCTAGAGGCCTTCAAGATATCCAATACACCTTGAGAAAGGTGTAGGTCAGCAAACTCTAACTCTTCAAGAGCCAAGCCTTGAGATTGAGAGATTTGAGGTTTGGATACCAAACTCTCCCCTGGGCACAGGTTAACAGGTTGTGATTCCTGGGAAGACATAGGGGAAGGTGGACTGCTAAGGACATGAGGAGTGGGCACCAGGGCTGCCTGGCCCAATCTGGAGCAATCAGGATCATCTTGCAGGATTGAGATCTGATTCTGACTAGCACTTTGAAAAGAAGTGGGAAGCGGGGAAAAGCATAGAGAAACTTCCCTTCCCAACTGAGAAGGAAGGCATCCAGAGGGACTGAGCCCAACACTGAGGGCCTGCAGCAGAAAAGGGGAAGTTGGTTATTGTCTGGGGCTACAAAGAGATCTATTTGCAGAGTGCCCCATCTGGCAAATATTACCTCCAGTACTAGGGGATCCAGTGCCCATTCGTGATGGCCCTGGGAAATCCTGCTGAGAGCATCGGCTAGAACATTGTCCTTGCCTGGGAGGTGAACTGCCATATGGGAGGCATTCAGAGAATAAGCCAGAGACCACAACTTCATTGTTTCGGTGCACAAGGCCGTAGACCGAGTGCCCCCTTGCTTGTTGATGTACCACATTGTAGTGGTATTGTCTGTTCTGACCTGAACCACCTTATTCTGGACAGATGTGGAAAAAACCTGGAGTGCTAGAAAAACTGCTCTGAGCTCCAGAAAATTGATGTGGAGTAGAGATTCCTGAGGGGACCACAGCCCTTGGGTGAAAAGGCCGCCCATGTGAGCTCCTCACCCCAAGAGGGATGCATCTGTAGTAAGGGTCAAGGAATGAGACTGGGGAGTGAAGGGAACCCCCTGCCACAGATTGTTCTGATCCTGCCACCACTGAAGGGCCTGGATCAGGGTTCAAGTCACTGGAATCAATTTGGTTAGGGGATCTGTCCTTTGAGACCAAAAGGCTCTCAAATGGAACTGAATGTCCCTCATCTGAAATCTCGCTCCCTGCACCACTGTTGTAGAAGCAGCCGTGTGCCCCAGGAGCTGTAGAAAATGCCTTGCTGGTCGAGAGACCTGCAGGGTGAAAGAGGAGGCCAGAGACACCAGGGTCCTTGCTCTTTCCAGAGGAAGGAAGGCTCTGGCTTCTTTTGTGTTCAGTTCTGCGCCTATAAAGGTGAGAAGCTGGACAGGCTCCAGAACTGACCTTGGAAGACTGAGAAGGAAACCTAGAGGTGTAAGCAGCTGCTGGGTTACTTGCAAATGCAGTTTGAACTGTTCTGGAGACTGGCCTACAATGAGCCAGTCATCCAGATAAGGAAAGATGGCAATCTTTTGCCTTCTTAAATGAGCAACTGCTACTGCCAGGCATTTTGTGAACACCCTTGGAGCCGAGGAGAGGCCGAAGGGCATTGCTCTGAACTGGTAATGGCCTGAGGGCAGTTCGAATCTGAGGTACTTTCGATGGGAGCTTCTGATGAGAACATGGAAGTAGGCATCCTTGAGGTGCAGGGAGGCTAGCCAGTCCCCTAGCCTTAGAAAGGGTAAAATAATCCCCAGGGTCACCATTTTGAACTTTGGTTTTAAAAGGTGCTTGTTTAGATACCTGAGATCCAGAATGGGCTGCCATTCTCCTGTTTTTTTTGGGGATAAGGAAGTACCTGGAGTACAACCCTTTGCCCTGGTGTATGGGTAGAACCCTTTCCATGGCTATGAGAGCCAGGAGTGAAGAAACTTCTGCTTCCAGGGCAAGTGCCTCTGATGGGTTTGCAGGTGGAAAGACCTGGCTCTCATCTTCGGAAATTTTTGAGCTGAGAACCAGTCCCTGGCTTACTACTTCCAGGACCCACTTGTCTGATGTTAAAGACTTCCAGTCCTGGACAAAGTAAGCAGCCTGCCCATGGTAGTGGAGAATCGGCCCTGGCTACCCCATCAGGAGCCTGTTTTGCAGGGCTTGGGTTGAGGGGTAGAAGCAGGCTTACTAGAGCCCCTTCTGCCCCTTCCTCTAAAGAACCCTCTGGGCATAAGCAGAAGAGGAGGCCTGGCTTGGTAAATGGCCTATAAAAAGGCTTTCCCTGCCCCTGACATGCTGCCTTTGAGGAGTGACTTGCCTTTTTTGCCTGTGCACTCCTATAGGTGGTCCTATACTCATCCATTTTCTTTCATATAATTCTCTGTCTGCTCCCAAACAGAGAATTTCCCACAACAGGAAAATCCATAGCCTTAGACTGGATATCCTGTGACAGGGCAGTACATCTGAGCCAGGCCATTCCGAGAGACACAGATGTAAGCAACTCTAGATGAAACATCATTAGAGTCTACAGCAGCATGAACTTGCACCTTGGATGCCTCAATACCATCCGCAGCCACCTGCTCCAGCTCCCTGGCAAGCTGTTCAGGGTCTGTTTTGCTAGGGCCAGGACAGTATCCCACCTGGATTTCTGGTACCTAGCTGTGTGCTTGCCATAATTTGCCTGTCTGAGTCCCAAAGATGCTGCCATGTACTGCTTTTTGCCATGGCATCCATCCTCCTGGAATCCTTTTCAGGAGGGTGAGAGGCTAGAGGAATATTAGCCTTGTCACAGGCTGCAGCCTGCACTACCCCACATGGCTGCACTGCTGGGATAGGAACTCCGTATCGAGCCTGATAAAGCATACCTCTTGTCCATCCTTTTATCCACAGGAGGATAGAATGAGGAGTTTTCAGAATTTTTACTGTCTGTTTCAAAAAAGATTTATGCAAGGGAATAGACAGTCTCCTAGACTCTGGAATATCCATCATTTCCACAAAATTAGGCTCTTCTCGATCATCAACAGCTTCCTCAACAGGGAGTTGCAGAGTGTCAGCAACTTTCTTGTAAAACAAAAATGAGAAGGGGACTCAGATAGCCTGGGAGGATACTCCTGAGGTCTGTCTGGAGAGATTCGTTCAATGGGAACATCCAGACTTTCAAAATCACACTACCTCCTCGCACTCTCCTCTCCTTCCCTGGTTCATAAAAATCTTCAAAATCATAATCTTGAACTGGGGAACCGACCGACCGAGCGCTGCCCAATGGTGCGGTTCGGACGGAACTGGGAAGAGACTGGACAATTTGGATAGCTTTGGCTATTTCCTCAGCGAGTTGGAGAAAGAACTTTTGGCCCCAAACTAGCTGACCTTCTAGCCCTTTTAGTTGGAACGGCTCCTCAGAGCTGGCTCTTCGTTGCCGAGGAAGCATCACCTGGTCAGAGGGCACTCCCTCAGGTTCGTTGAACCGAACTGGCTGGCCATCCGGCCAGCGGACTTTTGCCTCCTTCCTGAGCCTACCAACTCTTTTTCCACGGTGGCAGCAGGAAAATTCTTACAAATCTGGCAGTCTGCATTGAGGTGGTCAAACCTCAGACAATATACACAAATGGTGTGTGGGTCAGCCTTGGCAAAGGCTTCCCACAGAGGCCATAATGCTGAAACCCAGTGGGTCCGTTTTCCTTTGGGTTTCAGACATAGTGCCAGCCTAACCAAATTTGCCCATTAATGGCAATCCACCAAGCAAGACTCTCTTATCGGTTCCCAACCGTGTCACGGGTCGTGGAAAAAAACTCAATAAAATCCATTTTTTTTAGAACCGATAAGAACCGGGAACCGCACTCTAAAGGGCTAGAAAGTAATTTTGAAACCCCTCTGATTGGTTCAAACCGAACCGAAAAAGACGTTTACAAGTTCCACACAGAAGAAAAATTAATAAATAAGCCTATCTATTACTTACAATACCCCAGACAGAGCTTGAACCGACGATTGCGGTTAAATTTCGGTAAAATAAACCGAGAATTACACTTTAAAACCGACAAACAAACCGAGCAGCAGGAGAAATCTCCGGAGCGACTGTTCAGTGAGGCGGAGTAAAGAATCTGACAGTTTAAGTTTGAGCTTCAACAGACAGAGTGTTCAACCGAGCTCGAGCTCAAGATTCCATGCCCTGCATGGAAGTTAACTCTTTCACCTCCGGAGCAGTTCTAACCTGGGGTTATACTGCATATGTCATAATATAGCAAGACTTCATGTTGTTTGAAACATGATACTAGTCAGTATAACTAAAGAATAGAACACAGTACAGGAACACACTACCAGCCAGTATAAGCAAGATATAGAACAAAGCACAGGAATGCAGTATGAGGCAGTGTAATCAAAATACAGAACATAGCACAGGAACACAATACCAGGCAGAATAACTAAGGTATAGAACACAGTACAGGAACACACTACCATCCAGTATGACCAATATATAGAACACAGCACAGGATGCAATACTAGGCAGTGTAATCAAAATACAGAACATAGTACAGGAACACAACACCAGGCAGTGTAACTAAGGTATAGAGAACAGTACAGGAACACAATACCAGGCAGTGGATCTAATGTACAGAACGCTGTGCAAGTAACTCAATACCAGGCAGTATAACTAAGGTATCAAACACTACACAAGGAACACAAAACCAAGCAGAATAAGGTATAGAACAGAGTACAGGAACACAACACCAGGCAGTGGAACTAATGTACAGAACACTGTGCAAGTAACTCAATACCAGGCAGTATAACTAAGGTATAGAACACAGTAAAGGAACACAATACCAGGCAGTAGAACTAATGTGCAGAACACTATACAAGGAACACAATACCAGCCAGTATAACTAAGGTATAGAGCACAGCACAGGATGCAATACCAGGCAGTGTAATCAAAATACAGAACAAAGCACAAGAACACAACACCAGGCAGTGTAACTAAGGTATAGAGCACAGTACAGGAACACAATACCAGGCAGTGGAACTAAGGTACAGAACACTGTGCAAGTAACTCAATACCAGGCAGTATAACTAAGGTACAGAACACTATACAAGGAACACAAAACCAAGCAGAATAACTAAGGTATAGAACACAGTACAGGAATGCAATACTAGGCAGAATTATTAAGGTATAGAACACAGTACAGGAACACAAAACCAGGCAGAATAACTAAGGTATAGAACACAGTACAGGAATGCAATACTAGGCAGAATAACTAAGGTATAGAACACAGTACAGGAACACAATACCAGGCAGTGCAGTACAACTAAGGTATAGAACACAGTACAGGAACACGATACCAGTCAGTATAACTAAGGTATCAAACACTATACAAGGCACACAATACCAGGCAGAATAACTAAGGTATAGAACAGAGTACATCAACACAATATCAGGCAGTGGAACTAAGGTATAGAGCACAGTACAGGAACACAATATCAGGCAGTGGAACTAATGTACAGATCACTGTGCAAGTACTCATCACCAGGCAGTATAACAAAGGTATAGAACACTATACAAGGAACACAAAACCAAGCAGAATAATTCAAGTATAGAACACAGTACAGGAACACAATATCAGGCAGTGGAACTAATGTACAGAACACTGTGCAAGTAACTCAATACCAGGCAGTATAACTAAGGTATAGAACACTATACAAGGAACACAATACCAGGCAGAATAACTAAGGTATTGAACACAGTACAGGAACACACTACCAGCCAGTATAACTAAGGTATAGAACCCAGTACAGGAACATAATACCAGTCAGTATGACCAAGATATAGAACAAAGCACAGGATGCAATACCAGCCAGTATGACCAAGATATAGAACAAAGCACAGGATGCAATACTATGCAGTGTAATCAAAATACAGAATATAGTACAGGAACACAACACCAGGCAGTGTAACTAAGATATAGAGCACAGTACAGGAACACAATATCAGGCAGTGGAACTAATGTACAGAACACTGTGCAAGTACTCAATACCAGGCAGTAGAACTAAGGTATAGAACACAGTAAAAGAACACAACACCAGGCAGTGTAACTAAGGTATAGAGCACAGTACAGGAACACAATATCAGGCAGTGGAACTAATGTACAGAACACTGTGCAAGTAACTCAATACCAGGCAGTATAACTAAGGTATAGAACACTATACAAGGAACACAAAACCAGGCAGAATAACTAAGGTATAGAACAGAGTACAGGAACACACTATCAGGCAGTATAACTAAGGTATAGAACACAGTACACGTACGCAATACCAGGCAGAATATCAAGATACAGAACACAGTACAGCAATACAACACCAGGCAGTATAACAAATAGATTAAAGTCTCTCCCAGACTCTCCCTGGTTCTAATCAGTTGCTGCTTTGGCCTTGGCCAGGTGTCACTCCCTTCCCAGATGTATTCCAGTTAACTTCACCGTCCCCGTAATTATCTTCCTAATCTGGTACTCTCCAGTGAACATGCCAGCTATGTCCATTTTTGAGCCTATCCATTGTAAAGGCTTTTTTGCTTATTGTTAATGTATATATCTTTATTATATTTATGAATGACTCTATTCTGTACATATGTATATTTTATTTCTCTGTTTAATGTTGCACCTTGTTTTACTGTGTTACTGTACTATGATTTTTATGTTTGCTTGCATGCATGTGCAAGAAACTTAGTGCCATCATCCGAGTTTTCCAGAGGTGTGTCAGCCTCTTCCAATTCAGTCAGTGTGTTTGCAGGCACGGTCGCAGTGCACTAATCACTGCTCCAGCTGTCTATGACAGCTGAAAATGCAGTGGCATACAGTTGAAAGGGAGAGCTCCACTTCAGTGAGCAGAGCTCTCCCCTCAACTGTCTGCCTTGCGCATATTGCATGCTCGTAAGCTTCCCATCGCACATATGGCTGATGGGGTGCCCAATGCCATTGGCTCCATGCCCCCAAAAAGCTTTCCTAGTGCCATGCTGGAGCCCACCACAGTGTGTTTTTATGTCTGTATGTGTGAGGGGGCCCTAATCCCCGTCGCGTAACCCCAAACAGCCTTACAGCTACCATGCTGAAGCCCACCCAGCATGGAAAATGTCCCGTCATCTTAGTAATAAAAAAGACCCTGTAAATTAAAATGGTCCCTCGCAGTCTCACTGTCCCCACCAGCACCCACCCACTGCGCACCCTGCCTCCCACACCCCCTCACCCCATACTTACCTCCAGAGTCTGGCATGATGCTCTTCGGTGGACCGGGAACACGTCTGCACTCTTCAAAGCCGACCGCGAACTGAGGAAATGCCGGTACGCTGTATAATGTAATAGATAGGGTTTTTTCAACTTTGCTGCATATCTCAGGCATTTTTTTGAATTTTTACACCAAATTTTCAACATTGGGTTTTTGGGACCCCTTCTCATGATGCTGTCGCTGTCATGGCATTACTCGGGCCCGAAGGGTGATTTCGCAGCCACTGCGTGAAATCACCTTTCTGGAATGATTAATGAAATGACACTGCCAGTGTTCATAAGGTGGGCCCTCAGAAAGCCTATTTTGAAAATTTTGTGGAAAAATTCCTAAAAATGACTGTTTTACGAGCGTGCGTTGTGCAGTTCCTACGCACTCTCATAAGTTCGCGAATTTTCAATTTTTTTCACTCCAGATTTTCAACATTGCCATTTTACCACACCTTCTTATAAGCAGTACAGCTGTCATTTTTTACATCTCACCCAAAATGTGTTTCCGTCCATGTAGCACACAATGGCGCAGTCGGTGCATGAAATCAATGTAAAGGACACATTAGGAAAATCACAGTGACACTGTTCATGAGCAGAGGTCTTAAAATGGCTATGTTGAAAATTTGGTGAACAAATTCTAAAATGACTGTTTTATGAGTGTGCGTTGCGCAGTTCCTCACATAAGCTCGTAAGTTTGAAAATTTCAATATTTTCCTCCAGATTTTCAACGCCATTTTACCACACCTTCTTATGAGCAGTACAGTTGTCATTTTCACATCTAACCCACAATGTGTTTCGCCCATGTAGCGCACAATGGTGCAGTCGGTGTGCGAAATCAATGTATGGGACACGTTAAGAAAATCACAGTGACACTGGTCATGAGCAGAGGTGTTAAAATGGCTATGTTGAAAATTTGGTGAAAAAATTCCCAAAATGACTGTTTTAGGAGTGCACGTTGTGCAGTTCCTAAGCATGCTGGCAAGTTTGCGAATTTGTAATATTTGAAGACCAGATTTTCAACAGTGCCATTTTACCTCACTTCCTTATGAGCAGTACAGCTACCATTTTTCACATCTCGCCCAAAATATGTTTTTGCACATGTAGCGCACAATAGTACAGTCAGTGTGTGAAAACAATGTTTAGGACAGATTAAGAAAATCACAGTGACACTGGTCATGAGCAGAGGTCTTAAAATGGCTATGTTGAAAATTTGGTGACAAAACTCCACAGAATGACCGTGGTATGAGTGAGCATTGCGCAGTTTCCATGCACCCTCGTAAGTTCATGAATTTATAATATTTTCAGTCCAGATTTTCACTAGTGGCATTTTTCCACACCTCCTTATGAACAGTACAGCTGTCATTTTCCACAACATGGTCAAAATGTGTTTTCACACTTTCAGCACAGAAATGCGTGGTCGCTGTAGGAAATCATTGTTCGGGACAGATAAAGAAAATCACACTGACGCTGTTCATGATCAGAGGTCCCAAAATGCCTGCGTTAACAATCTGTTGTAAAAAATCCCAAACTAGTTACATTACGGTGTGTGTTGCACAGTTTCTGTACTACTGACTTCACCAGTTTTTAAGATTTTCACAGCAGGTTTTCAACATTGCCATTTTACACCTCCCATGAACAGTACAGCTGTCTTTTCACATCCTGTTGGAATGTGTTTTGCACCTGTGGTGCCAAATGCCATAGTCGCTGTGCAAAAGCAGTTTCGCTAACAAACTGATATTGCCACTGTTCATGAGGTGGGGGTCACAAAACCCATGTTGAAAATTTGGGTGAAAATACCAATGAATGCCTGAGGCATTAGGGTTTCCTGACCATAACGCCCCACCCTGTGAGAATGACAGGCATCAGGGGTATGACTTGAGATTCTTGCCTGTCATGCTCATACCATTCCACCCCACCCACACCCTGCAGCCAGTGAGAGGCATCAAGGTGTGCTTCGGACTCTTCGGGCCCAAACTTCACCCCATTCTCCTATACTGCACCCATCTCACTGTATTTCCTGATGGAATGGGGTGCGCATAAGGACCAAAGACCCCAAGGCACTCTGTGACACTTGTCAGTGTCTGCAGGGTAGGGTGTGGTGAAATGGTGTGGTCATTATGCCTGATGACCCAAAGGCACACCCCAATGCCTGTCACTCTCTGCAGGGTGGTGGTGGGGTTGGCTTCAGTTCAATACTTAGCTGCCATTCGTAGTATGCAGCTCTGTAACTTCTATACTACCAATGCCAATGCCAGTAAGCAAACATTCGGCATTGACAAATGCTTGTTTATTATGACGAGGTCCATCTTGCAAATGAGCCTTGCTCAATGGTGCCTGCCTGGATAAATAAAGATTTGATTGATTGATAGATAAAGTATGGGTTGGTGTGTGTAATGAGAAGTTTACACACAACTGAGGGGTTAGATGCTACATAAACCCCAAGAGCGAAGCTCGAAGGTTTATAATAACATCTTACAAGTATGTAAACTTCTAGTTTACACACCAATATATTTTATTTTATATAATTGCTGGGTTTACCTTTTCCACCACAGCAATTATATAACATGTGATTGGTTCCGTTGCGGCTGCACTCCGGTTTCGTTTTCGGCCGCTGGTTACATTTTTCATGTATACATTTTTTAAATATTGTTTTTAACCCTGTGTGATGTAAATGAGCTTTTGTTTGTTTAAATAACTTACCGCCGAGTTCCTATGGCTGTTAACTTTAGCATGGGAAGGCAAGCGGCAAGTGATCACCAGATTGGGAAGCGACAAAGTGCAGTGGGTGCATGCACAGTGTGAGGGAAACCGTGAGCATGTTTGCCGTAATAAACACTCCTTTTTTACTGCAGATTATGCCATAATTTCCCTATGGAAAAAAGGGAAGACCATTAATTATTAAAGTATAACACACTGTACAGGAACACAATACTAAGCAGTATAACCAAGGTGTAGAATGCAGAACAGGAACACCATACCAGGCAGTATAATCAAGATACAAAATACAGTACAGTAACACAATATCAGACAGTAAAATTATGGTACAGAGCACAGTACAGGAACCCACTACCAGGCAGTATAACCAAAGACATAGAACACAGAACAGGAACACAATACCAGGCAGTATAATCAAGATACAGATCACAGTACAGTCAAACAATACCAGACACTGCAACTATAGTACAGAACACAGTACAGGAACACAACACCAGGCAGGATAACTAAGGTATAGAACACAGTGGGAAGACGACAATTTGCCCCTGACAATACACTCCCTGAAAACCGGGTCCCGTCAACCTGCTCCCATGGCAACCTGCCCCGTGACAATTTGCTGCTGCTGGTAGCAATCTAGCAATGCAGCAGTGCCATACTAAAAAGCAAAGAGCAAACATGACAAAAGCTTTGTTTTATATAATAAAAGTGCTCTTACCAGGAGAATGCCCATCGTTTGGGAATTAATTTACCTTCAAGCAACCTCTGCACATTGAGGAAGGTAACACTGTTTGTTTTATTCCACTCTGCTTTGTTGTACTCCAAACAAACGCATGAGAAGGCACAATATTGTGCTGAGAAACACTATATGCAGAAAACAAGATGGAGTGGCAGCAGCTATAAGCTGTAAGAGCAGCTCAGTGTTAGCATATAATTAAAGTGCACCACCATATTGTGCACAAAACCCAAAGTTGGTTCAGCGTCAAGAGTCAATGATTTAAACTATTATTCAGTAAATCAACACAAACCACACAGTTAAAAGCAAAAACAGAATGTAAATTTAAATTGTCAGTATTTGAAACTGTGGGCTACACCTCAAAGGAATTCTTCAGTTGTTCAGTCAGCACACTTTTCGATAATGTACTCCAGCCTCAGCACATTATCCCTGTATACACATCATGATTTCTTTATTTATTTATTGAAATGTTTCACCAGGAAAGCACACTGAGCGACAAGTCACTTGTCTCCAGGTGCGACCTGGGCAGTAAGGGTACATTAGGAATGAGACATTAAACATTCAACTTATAAGTTCAACATTAACATACAGTTGTAAGGCAGATGTTACAAACAGTGTTACAACAGTGTTGCACATGATAGGTAAAAACAGTGGACAATAATAAGTGCTTGGTTAATAAGTAACAAGTGCTCATGTGAAAGTAAAGGGGGAAGAGAGAGGCAGTGGTGAGGTGTGTGGTGATGCTGTTGATGCATTGCCAGCTATGATCTGCTCAATTTCTGAGCCCCTCTTTTTCTGTACACCTTTGATTTCATCTATGAACTTCCAGATAGTGTGGTGCGCCATGCACAGAATACTCTACGTGACCCTGCAGAATGCCTCTACCATGGTGTTTGTTTTTGCTTGCTTGTCTCTGACACTGTCAGTGTGGTTCCAGAGCTCAACAGCAAAATTTGGCCGGTGGTGTCAATTGTCCCTGCAGTTCCTCCTCCCGATCCATGTATCTTAAAAAAATCAATTACTGATTCTAATTCAGGAGGAAAGACATTAAGAGTTTCATCAGTAATTTCCTCAAATCTGGAGACAACCTGGTAGGGGGGTAGAACACTAATGCTGGCAAATATTTAAAGCAAACTTGGAGTCCTGACAATACTCGGCAGCCAATCCTTCACCTTGAATTTTACGATATATGCACTGTGTGAAATAAAAGAAGGAACCAACCTGGCATGTTTGTGGGAATATAGATTTAAATGCCAGGTTGGTTGCTCTTTTGAAACCTGTCATCACCACCTTCAGATTAAGTCTAGGGTTTAGATCTTTCAAAACTTGCAGCTTGCACTTATATGTATCTCTGTGCTTCCCAGGTAATAGTACATGTATTGTTGGATGCATGTTACCAAAATGTTCTCCAATAATTATGTACATCTGCTCAAATAGTATAGGAGCAACATTAAATGTGCTATCAGTGTACCAATATTTAGCACACTCAAGGAGCGTTAAATTGTTTTCACTGCCAAATATTAATATGCAGTCAGGTCCAGGACCGCTATCATGTAGCAAGAAGTTTACAGCTCCCTCTCCAGAGTTTGGCAAGTATGTCTTGTACTGTGCAGGTATGACAAGATTTTTTAGGTTAGGAGGAGCCCCATGTACTCCTACCCTTTGGATTGTCCTCTTAAGGTTTTTATCTATGATTTTTCATTGTGCTGCTAAAGACACATGCTCCTTAACAAGTAGTTACACCTGGGCAGTGGTGTCCTGAGTAGCGGCTGCCCTTTGCTTGGCACAGTGCAGTGCTTCTCCCTTCTACATCGCTGCTGGGTCTGGTGTATAGGTGTGCTGGCAGAAGCGGCTGATGAATAAAGACTCATCGTAGTTCCTGGTGTGCATGATGGCATTGCAGCCTTTTGACTTTTTTACTGCATTCTTGCACTGCCAGATTGATTTTCCATCACAGTCTCTTTTGTGATGCGTATATATGAAATTATTTTCATCAACAAGTTTGCACTCCTGGCACTCTGATACAATGAATCTGGCTGTCATGTTTTGTTTAACAGTAAACAGACATGGTATGGCCATTACTTTGGGTCAATTTTATGGTACTTGTATTGACTGGGCTAACTGTAAAAAGCTGTCAATTAGTGATTACAGTTAATTCCTATAAGCTGAAAGTTAATTGACCGTTTAAAGCACAGCATCACTTTATTTTTCTTTTACTCTATATTGATATGCTTTGGACAGTATTGTGGAGATGGGAGCATATTGTTGGGAGCAGGATGTACAGGAAAAAGATGTACAGGGGGAAGTCTGACTGGGAGTGAGTTGACAGGAGCGAACCTGTGGGGAGTGAATTGAAGGGAGGGAATTGTCATGTACTCAAACACAGTACAGGAATGCAACACCAGGCAGTATAAGTAAGGTACAGAACAGAGTACAGGAACACAATACTAGCCAGTATAACTAAGGTATAGAACACAGTACAGGACCAAATACTAGGCAGTATAACCAAGATTTAGAACACAGCACCAGCACACAGGACCAGGCAGTGTAAACAAGATACAGAACATAGAACAGAACACAACACTAGGCAGTGTAACTAAGGTATAGAACACTGTACAAGGAACACAATAACAGCAGAATAACTAAGGTATAGGACCCAGTGCAGAAACACAATATCGGGCAGTGTAGCTAAGGTATAGAACACAGTAGAGGAACACAATACCAGGCAGTATAACTTAGGTATAGAATGGAGTACTGGAAAACAATACATGGCAGCATAATCAAGATACAGAACACAGTACAGGAACACAATACCAGTCAGTGTAATTAAAGGTATATAACGAAGTATGGGAACATAATAGATATACAACACTGTACAGGAACACAATACCAGGCAGTATAACCAAGGTACAGAACACCATACAGGAACATAGAACAAGGCAATATAGTACAGCACAGAGTACAGGAACACAGTACCAAGCAGTATAACCAAGGTATAGAACTCAGTACAAGAGGACAATATTGGGCAGTATGATTAAAGTATGGAACACAGTACAGAAACACAGTAACAAGCAGTATAGCTAAGGTATAGAATGCAGTTAGGGAACACAACACCAGGCAGTATAAGTAAGGTATAGAACACAGTACAGAACAGCAATACAGGGCTTAAAAGTAAGGTATGCAGCCATGAAATGAACAATGATAGTGGGTGATAAAAATAGGGTAAAGGGCAAGTAAAGAAAAATTATACTTGGCATATGTGACTTAAATTGTTCAACAGTGGCTAAAACTAAACTCCAAAAACACAAATCTAATTGGCCTCTTGATTATTCCCAGTTGCAGGATATGCAATACCAGAAAAAGGAAGTGTGTCCTGGAACTCCAGGGCCACTCATGTGAGCCTGTAGTTCAGTGTTTAGAGAACCAGAATGGTATTCTGAGGGCCTGAATTCAATTCCCAGGAAGTCACAATATTTCTTTCTCACTACAATGTGTGATTTAATGTGTTCAGCAGTGGCTAATACTGCACCAAAAAAAAACCCAACAACATCTAGTTGCCATCTTGATTGTTCCTAGTTGCAGGATATGTGGATCTACGATGGGTGCTCGACAAAATATTTGTTGAATGCCCCGTCAGTGAAACCGACAGGTCAACCGCATTCTGCAGTCGACTGCCAGTTCCCACTGGCTGTCTGTGTTTTCTTCGGGGGACTGTGCCCCCCACACCCCACCCACTTTAGGATTATCAACTCAGAGTTGGAGCTGATTGGGGGGTGCAGGACCCCTGACAGACAACGCCAGGTTCCAGCAGGTTCCCCACAGCAGCATGGTGCTGTAGTCACTGTGGAGGGCCTCACTGATGAAATGTTGCTGTCGGGTGGGTAACTGAGGATATGCAACATTAGAGAAAGGAAGTGCATCTGGAAACCCCAGGTCCAACCATTTGAGCCTGTAGCTCAGTGGTTAGAGCCATGGGATGGCATCCCAGGGGCTGAGTTCAATTCTCAGTAGGTCACATTATTTCTTTCTCACTAGACTTATTGATACTTGGCTTAGGGACTGAGAAGTGAAGACTGCCACCCACTCTCCCCAGAAAGGAGAGCATCCCTGGGATGCTTGATCCTCCTCTCCCAGCTGGTCCTCCAATGACTTGGGTTCATTCCTGAAAGTGGATCACTGGTGTTATGAGTGGTAGCTCTACCACTGCACCAACAGGCTAACAGCAAGATTTATCTTAACTGCTACTAGACATTTATTTATTTATTCATCCATTAACCATGTTGGTGCTCTGGTCCAAGGACCTTTTTCAGGCATGGCCCAGGCTAGAGACTGGCACAATCAATAGTGAACAACAGCAGTGAAATAATACATAAGCAAGTACAGAATCCAGTACAGTCAGGCAACATACAGAAGTGGACAAATAATAATACAATTACATAGTACAACAAGGCGGGCATTATACAGGAATGTATAAATACAAAAATACAGGGCAAGGTAACATTTACCACTAACAATAGGTCAGAAACAACAGCAGAGCTACAAGCGTGTCCAAGGCAAATAAGTTAACAGGTAGTGACTCAGCTGACAACAGGGATAAGAGAAGGTGGCCAGCGGTCTAGTATAAGGGCAGGAGAGAGAAGCAACTAGCAGGGGGGAGGTAAGGGAGGATAGTGTAAGAGGCACAGCAGTGCCAGTGGCCAGAGGACAGACACAGGATGAGTAGGACGGGAAATGGGTTTTTATTAGGGCATTTACATTTGGGGGGGGGGTCGGAGGAATGCAGTGAATGGAGAAGGTAGTTCTATAGCAAGGGTCCAGCAACAGAAAAGGCTCTTTGGCCCATCCTGGTGGTTATCCTTGGACACATTATTTGGAAGTGTGAGGACAGGCAGAGATTGCGACATACTCATCATTGTCAACTGTACAGAGAACTGGATTGGTTGCCTTTATCAGCATTGCGTGATTTTTATATTATTCATCTTGTATATAAATGTGTGCAGGATAAAGTTCCAGGCTGTATTTCTGTTGTATTGGGCCAGATATTCAAAGCTTTGCATGGTCTGCAAACAGTTTGCGTGGGTTTAGTGTGGGATTAGCGTGGGACTGCCATATTTAAAAGGCCACATAGCATGGGCAAAGTGCACTAGCGCCGATCAAAGCATAATTATATGCAAGGGGCAAAGTGAACATGAATACAGACACTATGAGATATTCAGCAACTAGCACTGTGCGAAGGTGTTTAGCGCGACATAGTGCGACCCTTAGCGTAGAACAAATTAACAATCAGGAAAAGCTGGTTTTAACCCTGGGCAAACTGCTTTGCACATCATTGGTGCATAGCTCGGTGTTTGCGTGGGATTAGCCCGGCTTGCGCTACCCTAACATAAGAGCATGGCACTTAGAAAATGCCTGACATGGAGGACACATGCTGCTCACTGCTGGCACCACCATGATGCCAACAGCTGCCACTGGTCCCAGCCAAGCACAGACAGTAAGGGGGGATCCGACCCACAGGGGACAACTAGGTAGTGTAGCCATACAGTACACACCTGCAGACCATACGTCTGTGGTGACCAACAGATGCCAGCAGACACATGCAGCACTGTGGGCATGGCGACCACTGAGGGAAGGGTGTATGAGTGGCCAGACCTCACCACAGCCTAGGTGTGGCCACATGGCTGGGATACATCATGCAGTGCACATGGGCCAGTAGTGGGGAATACCCCACCACCTGAGTGCCTGTCGGAGCATACATGCCCCCCCAAGCCACATATCGCACAACTGTACAGAAGCCACAGCACACACAGCCAGCCATGCAAATGTCACTGTGAGCATCCCATGCTACAGGTGCAGCATCTGTGGAGCACACAATGGTGAAACAGTACTGTCCACTGTCAGTAATCACCTGCATGCTGGACCTGTTGCTCTGTACAGTGCAGGGGTCATCACTGCCCTACATACCATAGGCATTGCTGTGTCCCTCACACTACTGGCCCCCTTGCTACTGTAGCATCTGCTGAGCACTGCAGCATGGCCTATAGTGTGACGGTTGCATACAGCACCACCACCGCCTGTGCCTATGCTTTGTTCTCCCCCTGGGGCACACAATGCTATGCTGTACTGCATACATGTAGCCTGCAGCAACCATCATGCACTGTCAGACTGACCTACAGGTGGAGCTGCGGCCAGACTTGGCCAGCCCCTGTACTTCCAGACTGACCTACAGGTGGAGCTGTGGGACCCTGCAGTAACACTGGGCAAACTGCATGCAAATCAGGGAATTTTGAGAGGCTAATCTGGCTGTTTGCCCAGAGACTACCTAAATAGGCTTATTTGCATGTCACTTTTGAATATGGCAAATCTTAGCACCGGGCAAACACTTTAGCACCATGCTAACAACTTAGCTCCGCGCTAAAGCTAGCGGAGTGCTAACGGTTCTGGGATATTTATACAGTTTTGATCACTGTTCTTTCACATCTGCTGCTGCCTGCTGCTGTACTGGGTCCACACATCTGCTGGCATGCACATTGGCCACATAGTTTATCTCTACCTACCCTCACATCACTGTGCACTGTGTTGTTTTTGTGGTTTGCACTTCCTGGTTGCTATATTCAGTGCTGCCTTATTCTAGGGCTATGTTTGCCCTGCACTCCCAGCCCAGTTTGCACGGCCTCATTCCCATGCTATATTCAGAAGCTGTTTGCCCCGGGCTTTTCATTTTGAATATAGCTTGCTTTGTGCTCTGGGCTACGTTTGCCTGCCAGGCAATGTTAACTTAACCCAGGGGCAAAGCTTTGAATATCTGGCCCATTATCTGTAAAGATTTCCTGGTAGAACCTTTCCTCTTCTCAGTTGATATCCCTTGAGACCTAATATAGGTTAAATTATGACAGGCATGCATTTGTATTTAGCAGTCCTAAAGCATGGAACTCAGAATTTGCATCCTTGTACTTGCTCACTCACTCACTTTCTTTAAAAAGATCTTTTTTCTCAAGCCACTGCTCCAAAAATATGGGGCAGGATTTTCAAAGCATGGCGCAAGGCTTGCCACAAACTCTGCACCATGGCACTTAGGTTCTGGGGGTGCACCAAACCCATTTGCCACAACTGCACTCGATTTTGCAACCTTGGGTGTAGTTGTGACAGTTTCCACTATTTACGGCAGCTTGTGCCACATATTTGGTGCAAGCTCCGTAAAACAATGTTCTTGGGATTATCGTGAGCTAGACAACAAAAAGTTGGTCTAGCTTGTAGCAGTTGCTGCTGGAGATAGAAAATCCAAATTGCCAGCTGGTGAATGCTGAATGCTCCATGCGCTATTTATACGTCACACTTGGGGGTTGCGGGCATTCATAAGCATTCAAACATCCTGCCCATGTTGTTTGTCAATTTAGTAAGTGTGTTGCATTATATGTATAGTATCATTGTTTTTGTGCATTAAATCTGCTTTATTTATTAAAATAAAATATATAAATTTATGTTTAGGCTTATGCAGGACATCATTTAAAATGAACCTTGGCTAAATGGTTATTTTTCTGAATGAATTATTTTACTACTGCTGCTATAAGACAAGTGTGCTGTGCTGCTCCCTCACTGTTGTTCACCGTGGATGGTTCATTTTTGAATGGATCAGCTAGGGTAAGGTGACAGGGGTGTGAACTGGCAGCTGCAAGAGTCAGGGAGGGAGAGATGCTAGCACGCAGTAACAGCAGGAGCCGGAGTCAGACTGACCCAGGTAGGCATAGCTAGAAATTAATTTGCTTCACTCCCACCTCAGCTGTTGAATTCCAGTGTCATGCTATCCCAATTCCACCTTCCCCTCACCAGTCCAGATAGTTATTTTTTAATGGGAAGCTCAGACCGCCCATATTCTCCCCTGGTATGTTGGGGGTGGCTACAACCTTCCTGCAGCAGTGGTCAGGGGAATATGAGATGAGGAACTATTTAGCATGAATACATACTGAGAAACCCACAGTTATGAGTGGAATCCAATGAGGGAAAGGTTTAAGAGGGATGTGAAGATGTCCTAGTTTATGGAAAGGGTGGTAGAGCCATGTAACGGTCTGCCTGAGGAGGTGATGTGCACCAAGACCATAAATATTTTTAAGCATGGCTTGGACACAGTAAAGGGTTTTGTGGTTGCTCAGGTCAGTAGCAGTAGGGAGGGAAGCAGGAAGGTTGATAGGAAGGGATAAAACCCTGCATGGATGATAGGTCCAGGGGTAGATAACAAACTCTGGGCAGACTAGATAGACCTATAGTCTTTTTCTGCTGTCATTGTCTATATTTCTATGAGTGGCGTTCACCAGCAATTTTTCAAAAACTGAGAACGGAGGTTTGGTCAGGGACAGCGTGCAGAGATGGGACAGGAATTGTGTCTGTCTTGTGTTGGAACTTTGGAGCAGGAGTGGACTTTGGAACAGAGAGCCGGTGGTGAATCTACATACAGTCTTGCCACGATGAACCGGATTACTGTCTATTGAGTTAGGTAACTGACTGCACGGCAATCTGCTGCATGCTAATTTTGGTAATGCAATTCCACTTCAGTAGACTTGCGGATGACAAATGTGGTACCTATTGGTTCTCCCTTATTTTACCTGATTGCATTATGCCTTTCAGTGCTATGCAGCCATAAGAAATATACTCTGCCAATGGCCTGCAGATTATTTCATGTGAAACCTAACAAAAGGTTTGTCCCATATTGACTTCTTAATCTGACTTATAAGTAAATGGAGAATACTGGTTGGGCAACCATGCTCAACCAGTCTGTGCTGCCACAGAGGGGTTCTGATTACCTCAAACCTCGTGAGCAAAGCTTGAGAGATCCAATGTAATCAGAAGCCTAAGGTGACAGCACAGGCTGATTTGGGCAAGTGGACAGTCTTCTGGAGGAGGTGGAGGGCCAGAACAGTAGAAGGATTCAAAGTGGCATTAGATAAACACAAAGGGCTGTCTTGGGAGTGAAGGGGATCTCTGGGTGGGTGGGGGCAAGTAAAGGGGGGATTAGGCAGACTCAATGGGCCAAGATGGTCCTTTTCTGCTGACAAATATCTATGAATCAATGAATCTATAATGTATATTTTCTTTTTTGTTTGTTTAGATTTGGGAAGACCAAAGTGAGTGGCAAATGTGAAAGTGGGAGGACTCTTGCTAAAATGGGTTGAACAACAGTCATGTTTTAAAAGCAGCAAATTAAAAAAAGATTTTTTTTTTTAATATTTATTAAAAACAAAGTAACATCTGTGTGTGTTCTGTTGTGAGTTTGTGTTGGGTTGGTCTGCCTCTCCCACACCGGCAGTTCAGCAGTTTCTCAAAAAGATATATATTATTTATATATATATATATATATATATATATATATATATATATATATTATAGAGGCGCAGCCGCGCCTCTGTAGTAGGGTTGAGTAGGCAGTTTAATGTTATACCCCAAATTTTGAATGTTAATAACTTTGCAACCATTTAACAGATTTGCATGAAATTTGGAATGCATGGTCTTGGATGGCAGATCTCTTGATTTGCCAATTTGTGTTTCAATTGGATTTTCAGCTTTTGTGCAGTAAAGCGCAAAATAATGCATCTTTTGCCTTTTTTGGCAAATGTCAGGGTCATTTTTCAAGATCATGCTGCACACACACCGTTTGGAATTGTGGGCAGAAATTTTCAGGGTAGAAAGAAATTAACCTTAGGAACAATCCAGCATTAGTTTGTTGAAAAAATATTAATCCTTGCAAAAGGTATTCCATTTTGAAATGTTGGGTTCTGAGCATGCTCAGTTCAGTTTTTGGGATAGATGAACAGTATGAAAAGGGATTTAGTGCTCACGAAAAGGGATTTTGACAGCTTAAGAAGAGGGAATTTTAAAATCCCTCTTCTTGAGAAAAAAAATCCCTTTTCTTAAGCCGCCATCTTGTTTTTAGTTTTCCTCAAAAACAAAATGTTATAACTTTATCTACGAATGTGTTCTGAAGTAAACAAAGCATGGGTTTTGTTCAATGGACGTCCTTTACAAACCTATGCCATGGTTTTACTTTAGTCACAAAATGCTCGTTTTAAACATTAAAATCCTTTTTGTGACTCGCTTCTGATCCCTTTTTATGAGCTGTCAAAATTGCTTTTCCCAAGCTGATCCCATTTCATGAGATGATGACCAGATGGCCCTATCTCCCGAAAAGGGATTGGCTCATGAAAAGGGATTCTGACACCTCACAAAAAGGGATCAGCTTGCAAAAAGGGATTTTGACAGCTCTCGAAAAGGGATTCTTTTTTTAAAATCCTTTTCGTGAGCTGTCAAAAATCTCTTTTTGTGTGATGCCGACCAGATGGCCCTACCTCACAAACAGGGATTTTGACACCTCATGAAAAAGGATTTGGCTCATGAACAGGGATTTTGACAGCTCATGAAGAGAGATTTTTAAAGGTTGCTGTTTCTTTGCCAGCTCACTGCAAAGAAATGGATAGGACTTTTGGCTTGAAATTAGCAAAGTACAAAGGGGTTGGCCCACAGACGTGACTTATGCTCATTTGGTGTAAAAATTGTCATCGGTTCCATAGTTATGCCATTCCAAAGTTGAGACATTTCCCATAGGATAACATTGTGGTGAACAAGATGCCTTTAAGTGCCTATATCTCGAAATCGGATTGAGATTTAGATTTTTTGCTAAGCATAGCTTAGTACACCGGTATACTAACCATGCGTAAAGGTTTCCAGTCCATGACTACAACTGCAGTGGAATTTTTTTACAAGATTGCTATGGTTACTGAGATATTGTGCCATTTGAAGTACAAGGGCTACTTGGAACATGTCTAAACCTGCACTGCATCTCTACAATTATAGGCAGCTCCCTTTAAGTATAGACGGGATGAACTTTTAAAAATTGGTACCATGGGAGCAAAACCATATAAGGGTAAGATTACAGTTTCTCAAAAAGTAAGGAAATTCATTGCAAAAAACTTTGTTAATGCATTAGTTAGGATTGAAGTGACAAAAGTAGGGAAATGAGGCATTAGGATTGAGACCCTAATACCCCCCACCCTACCACCTCCACCCCCACCCTCCACAGACCAACAGGTGATGGGGTGTGCCTTGGGGTCATTGGGCCCAACTCTCACCCTGTTCTCCTATACTGTACCATGTCAGCTTTCTTACACATGGAATAGGGTGAGAGTCAGGCCCAATGACCCAAAGGCACACCCCATCTCCTGTTGGTCTGTGGAGGGTGGAAGTGGGGTGAAGTGGTAGGGTGGGGGGCTGTTAGAGTCTCAACCCTAAAGCCTAATTTCCCTACTTTTCTCATTTCAACCCTAACTGATGCATTAATGAAATTTTTTCAATAAAAAAAGTATATATATATATATATATATATATATATATATATATATAGCGTGGCAGTTCTTAGCACACGTGGCCCATGGATGTCTGATCAGCTGATCTATTATTATACCACAGAAGAGTACAGCAATGCTCAGTGACCTCTGAACTGTCTTTCAAGAACATTTCTGCAAGGATGGAAATCCATGCTGAACAAGGGCCCCCTATACACTATAAAAGAATTTTTGTATATCGAACTGGTCAATGTTTGACCTGCTCAGTAAGTGCATATCAAATGAAGGAAGCAAGGCACAGCTTTAAATATATCAGTTTCCACCTCGTTGTACTGCACTTCACTCAAAACAAAACTTGTGTTCCCACACCAGATAATCACAGCTCTGCTGACCATTAAATGGATATCCCTCGCATCAGTGGTAAATTATCTGGGTTTTCCACTGTGATCTGAAAACAACATATGAACATATGAAGAAGCCAGCAGAAGAAGGCCATTTGGTCGATCTAGTCTGCTCATATTGCAGGGCACACAGCTTGAGCTACTGTGCCTGTCCTCCCTTCCCACACTTCCCATCCTCCCTACCCATGATCCTTACCATCCCCCTATGCCTATCCCACTCTCTCTTAAAGTGGCTCACTGTCTTCAATGAGATCACCTGTTCCTGCAGCGCATTCCAAGTGTCCACCACCCTCTCTGTGAAGAAGTGCTTTCTGACCTCCTTCTAAACCTCCCACCCTCCAGCTTAAGACTATGGCCCCTCATGTTATGGTTGCCACTCAGCTTAACGAGACTCTCCTTATCCACCTTATTTATCCCTTTCAAGTACTTGAAGGTCCCAATCATGTCCCCTCTCTCTCTCTCTCTTCCCTGTCTTCCAGGGAGTACATGTTCAGTGCCTTCAATCTCTACTCATATGCCTTACCCTGCTGACTTGCTATCATCTTTGTAGCCCTCCTCTGGACTTTCTTAAGCAGGTTAATGTCCTTTTTGAGGTGTGGGCACCAGTACTGAACCCCATACTCTAGATGAGGCCTTACCAGGGACCTGTACAAAGGCAATATAACCTCCTCTCTCCTACTACTGATCCCCCTAGATATGCATCCCAGCATCTTATCTTTTTTGCCTTTGCTGCTGCTTTCTTGCACTGCATGGAGTGCTTCAGGTCACTAGTGATTATTGCTCCCAGGTCCTTCTTCTCCTCTGATGCAGATATTCTGACTCCACCCAGGTAGTACTCTGTCTTGGGATTCTTGGCTCCAATATGCATAACTTTGCATTTCTTGTCATTGAAGCCAAGCTGCCAAATCCTAGACCACCTCCCCAGCTTTTCCAGATCATCTTGTAGGTCCTGCATCCCTTCAGCCGTGTCCACTCTCCCACAGAACTTGGTGCCATCCACTAATAGGCACATTTTGCCCTTAATGCCATCTCCAGTGTCATTAATGAAGACAGTGAATGACACTGGCCCCAGCACCAAACCCTGTGGGACCCCTCTGGTTTCCTCTTTGGTGCCAGATAACTCTCCCCCCAACAACCACCCTATGGGTTCTGTCCCTCAGCCAGTTTTCCACCCATCTGGCCATCTTTTCCCCAACCCAGAGATCCACCAACTTCCTGGTCAACCTTTTATGGGGCACAGGGTCAAAGGATTACTGAAATCAAGATAGAGGATGTATACTGCTTGGCCTTTGTCTACTGTCTTAGTGACAGTTTCAAAAAAGTCAGTCAGATTAGTTTGACATGATCTTCCTCCCCATGAACCCTTGCTGCCTCGCATCCTGGAGACCATGCTCCTCTAGATATTCCACCAACCTTTCCTTTAGTATGGTCTCCATGAGCTTGCCCACAATGGAGGTCAGACTGACTGGTCAGTAATTCCCTGGGTCATCCTTGGGGCCACTTTTGTGGAGGGGCACTACATGTGCTGTTCTCCAGTCCTGTGGTACCACGCCTGACTCAAATGAACTGTTTAATAGGCTTGCCAGTGGCCCTGCCAGCTCCTCAGTCAGTTCCTTTAGTACCCTTGGATGTACTCTGTCTGGGCCTGGTGATTGGTGACTAGTATCCCTTGATGGGTGGGTAGCATCTGTACAACTTCATTGTTGCTTATGTAGGTATCTGAAAACCCACTGTCACCATTTCTAGTGCTTCCTGCTTGAATGTTAGTCATCATCCCTTTTCTTCAACCAACTACAATACAATATGTATTAAAATGTTATATCAATAAGCTGCTTTAAGATTTCTGAATGAGTTTTATAAGAGTTGCTGGACACAGAAGAAAGCTTTGCAAAAACTGTTGCCTATGGGTTACAACTCAGTTTTGCATTGCATTGCATTATCATGGCACTGCACAGGCATTCAACCTGGGATGCAAAAACATTCTATAAGAATTGCTGTTGAGCAGGTTAAATGCTGAAAAAACATTACAAAGGGAGTTGCCAGTGTATTGTCAACTTGAAAAAAACAATGGAAAACCAACTCATTAATGTTGTAGTTTAATGGGATTTGTACTGTATATTCTTGCATAAGAAACTCATTTACCGTGCCTACGTTATTTCAAAGGGGGACATGGCATTGTAAAGCATATAGGACCAGGTATTCAAATTATTTATGCACCATTTGGTTATCTCTTAACATTTTCAAAATAAAATATGTCAATTGAGGAGACTAGTACTGATGATAACGTAGTAACGTTATGGCTGATAAGGTTGGATATACGTCCATATTCAAACTGGGTAGAAGGCCTGTTTACACTCAGCATTCTGAACTGGTGCAAGTGTTGCAGAGTAGCTGATCCATTCTCAGTGGATACGTTTAGACACATTTTGGAACATTGTAAGCTGATCCACCTCAGGTCCTGTGAAACTCTGCTGTGGTGAGGAGTTGTAACAGTGCTGGAGTTTTCTCCACACCAGCTGAAGTGATATACTTGTAGTGCTGGAAGCCAGGAGAAGAGCATAAATCAAATACAAGGGGTAGTGGGCACCAGGATGCCTGCAACAGACACTCATCTAACCCCCGCCACCTCAATCTCCTACTCAGCACCCACTTCTCCTCCAGCTGCTAATGCTTTTTAGCTAGTTCCCACTATGTACATGTATTTTGTGTTCTCAGATGGTATTCTGTGTAATTTTATCCATTTGAAGTTCCCCCTCCTCTGTTTCCTTGTTTCTACCTGCCGATTGTCTGATATGGCAGGTAGCCCTCTAACTGTGATGTATAATTACTGTACCCTGTGATGTACTATTTCTTGGGACTTGTCCCCCAGGTCACATCTGGAATCGAGCAACCCTGCTCAGTATGCCTTCCTGGTTAAACTCGTAAATAAATAAATAAATAGACATCTCCATAGCTTCTGCATCACTCCACAGCTCCTTTGTGTAGATGTACTGGAAATTGATACAGCAGTGAACTTCACACATAGAACCTGTAACAGTGTCAAACCCCAGCGTGTGTGTTAACACACCTATAGTTAGTCATGATTTTCTGCCAGGACAAGACAGACCATAGGTGTGTTTACACATCCCTTTAAGATCCTCTGATCCACTGCAGTCTGTGCCACTCACCCACCAGGCCTCTTGCATTAGTGACAGCCACCGTTTACACACAGAGCATTGTGCACCGTTGCAGGGGCAGTGTTTCAAACCTGATGTGCTGCCACAATATTTCCGCTGCAGTCAATGGGAAAATGGTATGCAGTCAGAAGCAACAAATGTGCTTGACATGGGAGCTTGTGGGCCAAAAGGGATAGCAGACTATGGGGTGAAAAAATAGTGTGAGGGATACCCTCCTGTTCGTGCTAATCAGGTTTTCCTTTTCTATTTTCCTTTACTATTTATAACCACCTGCTCAGAAATGTCATTTACACCTGCCCCAGTCTTTCTGGGGCTTTTCTTTATAATATGTTCAGCGATCAGGTGTACAAAACAGGTCTCTCCCCATTTTGTGGGCCAAAAGGGATAGAACACTTCAGGGTGCAGCAGAAGGTGTCGTGGGGCTGTACCAATATAGGTGGAACAGCGTGTTTACACACCAACCAAAAAAATGCCTGCACTGGTACATGAACCCACAAAATTGCTAGTCGCTGTGCACTACATCAGAGCCTCCTGCAAAGCTCCACATGACATTTACACAGTCTGACTTGCACCAACGTAACTCACCTGCACCTCTTGCAATGGTGCATATCAAGCATTGTAAATGGGGCTAATAAGTCCCTTTCGCATCACCACAATACTATGTTACTTTGTTCCTTTTCTGACAACAAAAAGACTGTCTCTAGTCTCCTGGATAACATGAGAGTTTATAAAGATTGGATAGTCTACTGTATTCAAATGTCCTTAGAAATTCTGGGCAAGCATTTCTCTTTTAAAAAACAAAATTATTTAAAACTGACTGGGTAATCAAAATTGTATGTGTTAATTTTCTCAGTATCTACCCCTTGACCTTGAAATGAACAACATTTAAAGGCACTGGATTTGAAAGTTGCAGCAATCTTCCTCTTCTTTACGTAGGCTGGGAATCTTAGAGAAAGCAGATAATTGTACTAAGATTATGATTTGATGAGGTTTGCAATTATGGATCGTAAATTCTTAAAGATTTTGTTACCACAGCTAATAGCTGCCCTACTCTTGTTTCTGTTACTGCTGTCTTAGGCTTTCCTTAAATGGCTGCATTAGCCACAATTATTGTCTGCCTAACTCAATATTCAGCAAATTAAGTATTAGGGCTAATTACACTTTGATAAGATTTTAAAGATAGTATGCTCACAGTGTCGCTGCCCATCTGTCAAAGCTACTACGGCTGGCTTGGGAGTCACAGCTCTAGTTTATGCTTTTCCAAGCAAGCGGAATATGGAAACAGAGAGAAGCCAATTAACTATGGCACTCAGAAGCTGATCGTAAGAGTCAGCCTGCTGCTGCAAACCCAAATTGTCTGCGTGGCATCATTAATTATGCATTAGCTAGCTGAGATAGAGGCTGTTTTTTTTGCAGTTTTGCCTAAGTGTTTAGTAAACATGGCAATATAGGAGATGACTTGCAGAAACAAAACTTTCAATTTGTAGTTTGGCTTAAGCCTTACTCTCCCACATCTATTCCCCTCTCCAACTCTTTTCCAAGCAATTTACCCAACTCACGTTTTATACTCTGCATTATCTTCTTAACATAATAAATATCCTCTAAATATTCTGAAGACAAAGATCAGGAAGAATAATTTCTAACATAATAGCAATGAAGGTAGGTAGGGGAACCACTGAATATCAAAAATAATGTATGTGAAATTGGTTTCAAGTAGCCTACTTGACAGTGAGCTGCTTGGATTTACAGTATATCAGGTTCTAGCATTTGTTTAATATATGGGCTGTTCATCTAGTTTTTCTAGATGTAGTTTTATGCAAATGATTAATGCATAAGCGGTGGCTCCCTCCCCAACCCCAATCCCTATGGGTCAGGTGTTCCCCAAGGCTGTGTTCTGGCCCTCTTCCAGGTCTTAATAACCTCCCTAAGGCATGTGTAAGCTCACATATTCAGATGTGTGTGTCTGATACAGTGCTTTTTGTCAGTGGATTTTATGCCTCTGATTTGGAAGTACAGGGCACCTGAAAATGGTTGGTCAAATTCCACTTCTCCTAAGACCATGGATGGCTCTCCTTCAGTATGCAGCTGGATTGATACCTGGACTTTTCCAGTTACATAAGCAATAACACACAACAGGATGGGAATGGAAGCATTTTAATGCATGCTCATGTGACATGTATCAGCCAATCATGTTTGTGGATTTTCCAGTGCAAATGTATATATTGATGCTATCCATACAAAACACATTCCCTAATGTGGTGCACTGCAACCAAACAAAGCTTCTGTCATATGAGGGTAGGCCCAAGAGTGCCAGTAACCATCATATGGACTGTTTGTGGTACATGTTTTGTTCTGGTTTTATCCCACTATTCCCCTGGTACATCCCACCTCCCACATGTAGGGTGTGAGGTAGCACCCTAGCAGGCCACATAAGCTGGTGCTCCCAAATGGGGACAGTGTGATGGAGATCACAGTGGGGGAGCACCTGGGGAACAGTGATCACTGGTCAGTGTGGTTTAGCATAACAGAATGGGCAGAACCCAGTCACTTAAAAACTTGAATCCTTGCTATTAGGAAGGCAGATTTTGGGAAAATGGGGAAATGCTTGGAAGAGGCACTAACTGGAATAGGAAGGACATTGGGGTGGAGGAACAGTGAGCAGTATTCAAAACAGGGATAACAAGGGCAACACAATTATGTGTAAAACTGGTTAGCAAAGGGAAAAGGAAGAAGAGACCATTATGGTATTCCAAGGAGGTAGTGGAGAAAGTGAAAGCCCAAAAATTGCATTCAAACAATAAGAAAAGGCACAGGCAGAAGAGAACAGGGAAAGGTAGTAGGAGAAACAAAGGGAGGTAGGCAGGGAGGGCAGTAAGGGAAGCCAAAGCACAAACAGGGGAGTGTATTGCAAAATCAGTAGTTAGAAGGGACAAAACCTTTTCCAGGTACGTAAGTGAAAAAAGGAAGGCCAAGGGAGGGCGGGATGGACAGTGAGACTGAAAGGGGAGGACGGGAGTAGAGTGGAGGATAACAACAGCAAAGCAGATGTACTGAACAGATATTTCTGATCAATCTTTACTGAGAAGGGAGTGGGAAATGGGCCAGAAGGGAGTAGGAAGTGTAGGAAGGGTACAGAAATGGATACAAGTCATTTTCCACTCGAAAGGGTCCTAGTACTGACACTGTAGTGCAGCATGAGAGGGGTGCTGCACTTCTGAAGTGCCGTCTTTCAGATGAGATGTTAAACCGAGGTCCCATCTGCCTGGATTGGTGGTAGTTCAGGTGGATGTTAAAGATCCCATGGTACTTATCTAAAAGAGTAGGGAAGTTTTTTTTGCAATAATAAACATATAATACAACTCAGAATAATCAAACAACACAGTATTACACTGTAACACAGTGAAAAAAACAAAAAAGAAAAGGAAAATACCTTAAATTAACACAATATAACTAATCCAAAAAGCTTAATACTCACAGTAAATTATTTATATTTAATAAAGTGAGTAAAACCCTGCCACCACTTAGTAACTTTACGTGAAGAAATCACCTTCATATCTTGTGAATAAATCTTTGAAAGTTCATTAGCAACCAAAATGCTATAACATTTATATGACATGTTCCACTGATAAATCACCCATTGACATCTAGCTTGCCATAAAAAATAATGAATACAACAAAAAAATAAAGATAAAGTACCCTCATATAAACCCGCTAAAGATAATGGATAAATTCCTAAAACCAAGATATCGTATGAAATAAACTATAACCAAGAAAACTTCCATAGCATGACTAAATATTTCCACAAACCTATAGAATATGAACACTGCAAAAAAATGTTCCATAGTTTCTTCTAGGTTTATACATTCCATATAAGGACAATTTCTTTCTTCTTTGGCCTTATATTTCGCATTCCCCCGGACATTTAATCTACCATACACAAGCAACCATTGTGCTTCCCATTAACCTGGAGGTAATCTAGGATTATTAAGCTGTGCCAATATTTTAGTATTAAATGAAGAAGGACAATTTTTAAAACAAGGAACTTGCAGATGAATTATTTCCATCACTAAGGAATACAGAGACTGGGTATTATGGGTCTTAACCATGTCTCTAGTGATTTGCCACTTATATAATTTTTGTGCTGCAGGTCTAAAGTAGGTAGGAATACAGACATGTGAATTTAATTTTGGGGCTACGACCTTCCAAGCTTGAAAATATCTTCCCAAAACCTTATCCATCCACCCCTTTTCTAAATCCACTACTGAAGAAAGTCCCCTCTTAACCGTGGTTATAAAGAATAAAGAATGCAAAAATGTAATAGGATCTATCATCCCTAAACCCCCTAATGTTTTCCCTAGGTTAAGTATAATGCCGCTTTACTGGATTTAAATGATTCCCCCATAGCATTTGAAAGAAAATGCTATAGGTCTTTGTTTCTAACTGAGGTGAAGGAGGAAAAATCATCGCTACATATTGCAAACATGGTAAAATAAACTGTTTCAAAATATGTATACATTTTAATTTAGAGAATTTCCACTGTTTCCACCTCTTAACTTTTGTTTCCACTTTCTCGAGTGCCAAAGTCCAATTCTCTGCAGGCAAGTTTTGAGGGCCAAATAATATTCCTAAACTTTTTTGTGAAGTTCAAGAAATACAGATACCATTTTGTATCATCTCAACAGGATCAATTGCCCCAATCAATAAACCTTTAGTCCTCTGCAGATTTATTTTTGCATTTGAAACTAATGAAAAGGAATGGAATTCTTCTAAAAATGAAGAAATTTGAGATGTATCTGAAAAATATAAATTTAAATCATCCACATAAGCTTGCAGATAAAGCTGGTGTGTAAAGGAATCCCCTATTATCCCTGTCCATTTTGGGGTTTTAACTAAGGCCTGCAATAAGGGATCCAATGAAAAAACAAATAAAAGTGGACTTAGGGGGCAACCCTGATGTACCCCTGTTTTTATTCTAAAACTGTTGGCAATACAACCTTTTAAAAATGGAAAGACTGTATTATTTTTATATAATAGTTTGATTATATCCACATCTGTGCTGGAACCCCATATATTTGGAGAACTAAAAACAGATAGGGTAAATACACTCTGTCAAAAGCTTTCTCAAAGTCAGTGATCAAAATACACCCAGATCTTCCAGCCAAAGATAAATACTCAATAACATCCCTTAAAATCATTAAAGCTGATTGAATCCGTCTATTGGGAACACTACAGAATTGATAAGAAGAAATTACACCTTCAGCATAAGCCTTCAATCTATTATTAAGAATATCTGAAAAAATGTTATAATCCGTATTCAATAAAGTAATAGGCATCCAGTTTTTAATATTAGCCTTATCTCCAGATTTAAACAGGTGTATCAAAAGGCCCTCAGTGAAAGAAGAAAAAATAGAATTAGTCTCTAAAAAATAATTAAATAAATGCAGTAAGCAATCACTAAATTCTCCCGAGAAATTTTTATAAAGCTGATTAGGGAGCCCATCCATCCCTGGGGAAATATTAGGTTTCAATTTTTTAATAACCTCTAAAATTTCCTGTTTAGTAACAGGCCTAGTTAACTGAGACACATCAGTAGAACCTAAAATGCTAACCGAACTTAAATAGTTGACTATAGAATCCTCCATTATGCAGGAATCTGGTTCCAAAGAATAATAATGCAGTTCTATTAAGTCCTTTAACTGCTCTATTGTGGTGGCATGTGACCCATCTGTATTGTATAGATAACCAATAGTGGATGAATCCCTTAAAGACTTGCAAGCCTCAAAGGGATCCCCAATAGGGGTCTTACTTGTAGCATTTACTAGAACTGCTTGTAAAGTCTTGGCCCTATCATATTGATATAATCTCATATCATTTTTCAGCTGCTTAATCTGTTCTGAATAATCAAATTTAGTTTTATAGGAAAAGGTAATCAACCTCCGCAGCTGTTGCCTGAAAGACAAATACTTTAAAAAATTGTGGCCTTTAGTTAAAACCGCTTTGTTTTTTAAACCACTTACTCTGGTCTAATTTGGTATCTGCCCACCAGGCTCCTACATCAGTATATAAAAAAACTACAGACAAACGGGCCTGTAATAAAGCCTGTATTCCTATCTTTATAGGTAAAGAATCTAAAATAGATGTATTTAATTTCCATCTCCCTTTATGACCATCTGATAAATTGTCTGAGGATAAAGAACAAATTAAAAATAGATGGTCTGAAAATTCACATGGTTTCATTCTAAGACTCTTTACCTGTACGGATGGAGATACTAGCATATGATCAATAAGTGTATGCAGTTTTCCCTTCATAAAAGACACCCTGGGCCCCTGAGTGCAGTAAGAAAAACAATTCACCAATCCTGCCAACCTTATGATGGAAGCAAGAGCATGGGACTCACAATACATTTTTTTATACAGCTGAGATGTTCCATACAAACAGCAATTAAAATCGCCTCCCCATAATACTTTTACAGAGGTGACTAAAAAAGGTTGAACTGCTTTCATGCGTGCCACTCTATCCACTTTACTCTGAGGGTTATAGATATTAATGAACGTGTAGGTAATATTCAGCCATTTACCATCGAGGATCATCACCCTACCTGGAATAAGGTCAATTAAATTAAGAAGAGAAAACTGAAAATAATTAAATAAAATGCCATACCATCCACACAGTCAGTCCCAAATGGCCAGTAAGAGGGTCCCCAGGGCCATTCCCATTTAAAGGCTAATAACTGTTCAATAGACTGCATCCAGGTTTGTTGTACAAACACAAAATACATTTTTAAATCATACATTAATTGAAACAGTGCTAGGCTTTTGTTAACATTTAACAAACTGTGGGTGTTCAAAGATCCCCAGACTAACTGCATGTTGCTAATCTAAAAAAAAAGTATTCCATCATTTATTTATTTATTTTTTCCTTTTTTTTCTCTTTATAATTATCTATAATTTGAGACATGGCAGAAACTGAGGATTTTTGTGAATCCGAGTCTCCCAAATCCATATCTGTCTCCCCATGGGGTAAATAATACTACATAAGAATTACTTGTTTCAACAGTAACTGTAAGGGGAGGAGATTTAAGTGGCAAGTTCCATGAGAACCTCCGCATAGGTAGGGGAGAAACAGGAGCAACAGTGTCCTGCTCCTGTTTAGAAGCTTCAGGCTCAGTATAACAAACTGGCACCAAATGTAAAACTTCTGGGATACCTATACTAGATTCACCCTCCAAAGGGGCTGCTACTACTGCCTGTTCAGGCATCTGTGGTTAGGAACCTAATGATTATGCCTTGGGCCTCCCCAATTCTTCCATAGGGGTAAGGGAAGGGGGGGAGGAGATGCAGGGGGCAGTGGTGGTGAGGGAGGTGGGGGGAGGAGAACCTGCAGCATCCTGGGCTTTTTGAATCAGTAAATCTGGATTGATTCAAGTGGCCTTGTTTTTTGCTGCCCAGGGGCATTCACGAAACACATGTCCATATTCTTCGCATGAGTCACATCTGGAATAATTTGCACATTGCATTGTGACATGCCCCACTTCCTCACAGTTGTCACATCGGGGTTGATCACACACACTAGAGAGATGAGTCCTAGAGCCACACTTATAGCATGCTCTAGGCTGCCCCCCATAAAAACAAACCCCTCTATCACTTCCTAATAGGAAAGAATTAGGGATGTGTTCAATACCTGAATCCGATTGTCTGAGTTTAATTTTATACTTCCACCCCCCATCCAAAATTGTTCCTAATCCAGGATAGGAGCTGGAGCACTCAATACTTCACATTTCTGTGAAAGCCAAAAGGTAATGTCTTCCACATGCAGCCCCTCATTGCGGAACATAACTGTCACAAATTTTATTAAAGGTTTTGTTAAAGAAATCATCATGAAGAAGGCCCGTACTGGTGAAAACTTTACTTGCCCATATCAAAACCAAAAAAGATCAAGAACGTGTGCAGACCTGAAACTCACATCAAAATTATTTTCCCCTGATATATTTATAAAGGCAAAAACATCCTTCGGGGAGAAATGAAGTGAATCTTTTAACAGGGTTTTCCCCACATAATACCTATCAGGCCTATTCTCCAAACCCCTTTATACTGAATGCAAACAGCATTCCTTCTTGGAGCAGCCTCCCTTTTAGCTGTAGAGAAAAGTTCTGACATAAGAGGCTTTTGAGATGGTGGTGGAGCACTCTCTCTTCTTGTGGTGGAATAACTTTAGAAGCAGGCTTAGTTCCTTCAAGAGTCTCAGGCCGAGGGGTTTGTTGATCCATAGGCCTATTAATAAAGGGAGGCTCCAGAGCTCCTGGCTGTATCCTAAGTTCTGCAGGTTTAATAGAGGTATTTACCTGAACACCAGGTTTCCATACTGGTGAATTCTGAGTAAAAGTAAAATCAGCATCCCATGTTGGGTCAGGAACCCAGGTATCTGAAGAGGCCTGTTTCCATCCTGCTCCAGATAAGGCTTTCCCTAGTGTCCAGGACTCTGCTATTAAGTGGGAAGAAACAGTCTCAGATTCAGACATTTGAGACTGGGTTTTAGCCACATAGGATTCAGTTCCCTTTATAGATTGCTTAAGAGGAGGTCTAGCAGGAAAGGTGAAATCCATAACCCCTGCTTGAGATTCTGGAGTGGATTGATATATAATATCAGGGGAAGAAATAACTTCCTTTATAAGGGGTGAAGTAAATGTCCCAGTAACTGGTTGCCGAAACACAAATCCTGCTGATTTACTAAGCGGGGTGGATTTAGGATGCAAGACCTCTCCAGATTTGTAACTTTCATTTTCCCCCCATAATGTCTGTTTAGCAATAGCACTTAAATCCTTTCCTTTAAGCTGCTGTGATGATAAAGGCTGTAGGCACTTGTTTAAACCAACATTAAAACTGCCAGCCCATTGTGCATTGAAAGAGTTAGTGCGATTACAGAGCATAGCAGGAGACGCTAGTTCCAACATACCTTGTTTTACAGAAGTGTTTGCAACAATTCCAGCAGCTGTTTCATTGACAGCATTTGCAGTAATTATGACAGGGAGTGTCTCTGAAGCAGACAGCAGCTGAGTGCTTACTTTAGCTACCGAACTAAGCTCCTTGAATATCCCAAGGTTGTCTGCACCCTTACAGACTTCCACATTAGGTTTCCCAACCTCAAAATTAGCTGTATCTATAGGCATAGCTGAAACATGCTGTATTTGAGCAGAAATCTGCGGACCCAAAGGGCAGCACAATGATGAATTAGGCTGTAGGCACTCGTTTAAAACAATGAACATACTGCCAGCCTGTTGCATTCCCTGGAGCATAGGAGTAGAATTTTTAACAGTAGAATTAAGCGAATAGGACTCACCAGAACCAATTTGTTTATCGTAAGAACCTCCGGTAGCCACATGCACAACCGAATTAGATGTTTTAAAATCCATGAGCTCCTCCTGAGATAGCGAGGTCTGCAGAACTGCCGTAGCAGCTTCTTGTGACCTAGGAATTTCTTTTGAAATAGCAGTATCTTCCTCAGCAAAGGGTTGTTTGGTGACTTCATCGAAAAATTTGTTAGAAAGAGGAGCCTCATGAAACTCCTCACCTGAATCAAACTCAGCTTGACATTGAAATTCAGCTTCAGTTGCGGAAATGGTAACAGTGGGAGCCAAGGCAAGCACCCCCACTGCTCCAACTTCCTCTCCCTCTGGTGTCTCACACAGAGTGGCCATCATTCAGACAGCCTGTCCTCCTACTGGCAAGAGTAGGGGAATTTCCCCAGTGTCCTGGCCAAATTTCCCTCATTCATTAAAAAAAAAAAATACCACCAACAGCTTAATCTGGTTCAAGGTCAGTTGGCATTCATCTGTATCCCCCTCCCCCTGGTCGTGCCTGAAAATAGGCAGGATTTGTCTAGTGCACTTACCCAGTCAACAAAAACTAAATAAATAAAGGAACTGGAAGGAAGAAGAGTTGATAAATCTATGGAGTCAGATGGAGTACACCCCAGGGTGCTGAAGGAGCTAAGAGAGGTGGTGGCTGAACCTCTGGTAACCCTGTTTAGCTGGTCACTGGAAACAGGAGAGGTATCCAAAGACTGGAGGACAGCTGATGTAGTCCTCCTATACAAAAGCGCGGGAACAGCGAAGAAGCGGGAAACTATAGACCAGTTAAACTGAACTCAGTAGTGGGGAAGATCATGGAAACACTACTAAGGAAAGAATAGTGGAACATCTGATTGCCAACAGTCTACAGGACCCAGGAAAACATGGTTTTGCTGGGGGCAGGTCTTAGAGGAACTTCATTGAATTGTTTTACTGGGTGACAAGGGAGGTGGATGGGGGGGCAGTGGATGTGGCCTACCTGGACTTCAACAAGGCCATTAACACAGTGCCAAATAGAAGGCTGTTAGAGAAGCTGGGGAACATGGGAGTGGGTAGGATGGTGGGGTGGTGGGTGGGGAACTGGTTGTATTGCAGGACACAGAGGATGGTGGTAAATGGCTGTCACGCCATAGAGGGGAAGGGTACCCAGTGGGGTGCCACAGGGATCAGTGCTGGGTCTATTCCTCTTCAAAATCTTTATCAGTGACATTACAGAAGACCTAGAAAGGAGAGTTTGTCTGTTCGCTGATGACACAAAGCTCTGCAACAGGGTGGACACGCTGGAGGGTATGGATAGAATGAGGAGAGATCTGCAGAAGCTTGAGGACTGGTCTAGGGAGCGGCAGTTGAGATTTAATGTAAAGAAATGCAAAATAATGCACATGGGGCACAAAATCCCAGGAACAACATATCAGCTGGGGGGGGGGGGCTATAGAATGCTCCAAGCAGGAAAGGGACCTAGGGATTATAATCTCTGATGACCTCAAGGTAGGGAGTCAGTTTTTGTGACCTCTGCTCATGAACACTGACATTATGATTCTCTTACTCTATCCCGAACATTGATTTCCCACAGTGACAGCGCCATTGTGCGCCAGATGTGCTAAAACACATTTCAGGCAGGATGTGAAAAATGACAGCTGTACTGTTCATAAGGGTGTGTGCAATATTGACAATGTTGAAACGTTTGATTGAAAATATTACAGATTTTTTAAGTTATGAGTGTGCGTGGAAACTGCACAATGCACGCTCGTAACATAGTCATTTTATTGACTTTTGTCACCAAATTTTCAACATAGGCATTTTAGGACCTCTGCTCATGAACAGTGTCACTGTGATTTCTTAATCTGTCCCAAACATTGATTTCACACAGTGACTGCACTATTCTGTGCCGGAAGTACGAAAACACATTTTGGCCAGCATGTGGAAAATGACAGCTGTACTGTTCAAATGGAGTTGTGAAAAAATGCCAATGTTGAAAGTCTGGAGTGAAAATATTACAAATTTGTGAAGTTATGAGTGTGCAAGGAAACTGCACAATGCACGCTCGGACCACATTCATTTTTTTCAATTTTTTCACTAAATTTGCAACATAGGCTTTTTGAGAGCCCACCTCATGAACAGTGCCACTGTCATTTTGTTAATCGGTCCCGAAAGCTGATTCCACACAGTGACTGCAAAATCACTTTTCAGGACAGAATAACCAGATGACAGTCACTGAATTCATGAGATGGGGTCCCAAGAACCCTGTGTTGAAAATTTGGTACCAAAATTCACAAAAATGGCTGAGATATCCACATAAGTTGAAAAAAACCATGCATGCCATTATACAGCTTATCGGTATTTCTTCAGTTCGCTGTTGGCTTTGAAGAGTGCAGACGTGTTCTCAGTCCACTGAAGATCATCGCACTGGACTCTGGAAGTAAGTATGGGTTGAGGGGGGTGTTGGGAGGTGGGGTGCACAGAGGGTGGGTGCAGGTTGGGCAGGAGGCACCGGACTCAACGAGGGACCATTTTTCTTTTAAAGGAAAAAAAAAAAACACTGGAAGGTTTTCTTATTTTACAGGTACTTTGGCATGCAGGGGTGAGCTCCCAGTGTGCCACCTAAGTGTTTCTTTGGGGTCGTCTGTAGCTGATGGAGATTGGGCACCCCTGTCTGCAGAATGTTGGGGAGGGCAGGTGCATGAGCCGAGGGGGATTGGGCACCCTGCTCAGCAACAACAAATGGGGGGGCATTATATCGATGTGAATTGGGGATCCCCATCAGCAAATGAACTGGGGAAGGAGCATGCCGACAGGGGGGTTGGGCACCCCTGTCAGCTTTCATAGGGACTGTGAAAGGCGGCAACTGTCCATTGGCTTCTGTGGGGACTGTGAGAGGCCGATGGAGAAGCCGCCACCATATTTATTGAAACAGGACACCAGACAATGCAGCTGTAATTTGCTGCTGCAATCTGGGACCACCCCAGCAGCAAAAACAGCTGATTGTTAATGACGGGGCACTCTCTGATTGCAGCGGCGAGTTTCTTTCAAGTTAGCAGAAAGCTACACTGCTGCTATCATGGACAGCATGATCATCTATTGGCACCACGCAGACCAGCCCCAAAATCGGCTGCTGACATTGGCAACAACACTGCCACACCTCCATCACTCGCTACTGCAGCAAGCTGCCACAATATGTTTTTTGCACATGCGTGCAAGCAAACATAAAAATAACGCAAGACACATCACAGAAGGTGAAAAATACCAGTTCAGCTTCAGTTGAAAGGGCTTAAAGTGCAGATGTGCTTAAAGCATATAAACATGCAGGAAGTACACTGCACATAAATTAAAATGACTTGGAGATACCTTCAGAGTAAGATAACAACATCTCTAGCATAGAGCTGTATAGCCCAATTATGAGTCAAAACCCACTCAGATTAAAAACATGCTAAAATGTGACATAATTGTAAATTGAAACCAAGCTGTTCAAAATAGAACTAGAAAGTAAATATACATGGCATACAAATGGTTTAAAGTAAAGTTTACCTAATGTGAGCAATAGTTTCACACTATATTGAATGCAAAACTAAGCTGGAAACATTACCCAACTATACTCTCAAACTGGTTATTAGGAACTGAGGATCATAAATAGAGGAATCTGAATGGCCAAGAGCAAAGAGCAGCCGTGATGATATCGGGCTACATCATCATGGCTTCAAAAAAGTTCCGGCACCATCAGCCTCCTTGCTCTCTACTGTCTGAGAACTATTTTTTCAAAATGTACTCCTACACCACCCCAAAACTCATACATAAAATGTTTTAAAATCTGTTTTTTTTTTTTTTTAATTCATAAAACTTCATACTCAGTTCATAATAGCAATAAGTCACTCCAGGGTGTGGTATATCATGGGATATCGTCACTTCTCAGGTTGTTGGACGCACTCAGCCTGCAGCCTCATGCCCAACCACCTGTGGCGTGACGATATCCCACGATATACCATACCCTGTTGTGTCTTATTGCTTAATTATGCTCCATAAACCTTAAGGCCTTTGGTGTTGTAACAGGAGTTTATACATAATAATATAAATTGGCAGTATAAGAGCCAAACAAAAAAGCTGCTTGTCTAGGACCACCAAGAAACTAAGACCATGCAATCTGATATGTACAGATTTCAACTTGATGTACTGAAAATGTCCAAGAAATCTGAATAAGACCAGGAGAACATTCTTAGTCAGGACTGCTGATTTCCAAACATTCCAGGTCATATCCATAAGAAGGTGTCTCATGCTAATAATGTAGTTCTAAAATGAAGTTTTTAGTTCAGTTGGCATAGTTCATTTCCCTTGCAGGCCTATCTGTAATTTTCTACAAAGTAAAACATGTTGATAAGAACTGTGTGGGATGTGGAAATCTGCTGGCGGAATTCACGTGTCATGGCAATTCCGCTACCAAAAAGCTTTTTGGAATTTCTTTTTGAATTTTGCAGAATTCCAAAGAGCATTTCTATGTAAATTACTGAGCAAAATTCTGCAGATGAAGTAGTCCTAAGCGATCAGTAGAAAACGAATCTGTGACTTATGTAAAGGGCTGAATACTTTTCCGTGGTTTATGTGAACCATGGATTATTAATCGACAATCTGTTTTTAGACTTTTGGAATCTGTTTCTGATGGAATTCTGCAGAGTTGGTTGGAATTTCAGAAATTCTGGGGTATTCTGGCAGAAGTAGAATTTTAAAATTCCACACAGGTCTAATTTTGTTTCAAGTTACATTTTTTTTTAAACAGAAACTTCAGCATGAATTAAAATATGTTTATGTGTACAGTTAGGGCATCTCTTATGGTTGTAACAGTTCCTTCTCATGTCCTTTGGGTACCAGAAGTCAACTGTACTTACTGGGCTTCACAAGTTTGTCTGTCTAGCAAGGGCAGGCAATCAGTAGGAAAAAAGGACTGTAGTAAAACCCCATTGGGGTCAGCCTATTTAAGTAAATAATAACAGGAGACAACTCAGTAATATAGTAAGGCGGGTATACGCTAATTAGGGAGGATGTGGGCTCCTAGGAGCTCATACAGACAATAGAACAGCTGGGACATATGGAAAAATAGGGAGGATGGAAGAGACAGGGCATGGGGGAAAGAGAGGGTGGTCAGCTGCAATGGGTATGGGGCAGCAGTATTCCTAGGAACAATGTGGAGAGCAGGGACTGTCCAGTGTGCAGACACCTTGGGCAACTCAAAGAAGAGCTAAGGCAGCTGAGATGGGAGTTGGAGAGAGGGCAGGGAGAGGCTGGGGGTAAGAACAAAGGCTGAACAGGCAGGTAAGGGCTGCTCCAGGCCAACTGAACAGTCGGCACATGATGGAACCAGGGAGGTTGCCAAAGTGTCTAGGGACATCTTTCCCTCAAGGACCCCACAGATCCAGAGCAGGGACTTGGCAAGATGTAAGGAGAACGTGTAGTTGGGTGAAGGAAACAGCACAAGGAGGAAGGGGAAATGAACAGGGAGGGAGAACAGAGGCATGTTATGAAACAAGGGTCCCTTTTCAAACAGGTTCGCAGTACTGGCTGGTTTGGAGGAGCAGGGGGCAGGTGGGGAGATAGAAGATAGAGATAACATAGAAGTCAAAGATAGTGACAAGGGGGTGAGAGGGGAAGTAAGGGGGGTGACAATGAAGGTGGAGAGCAGGAGGGAGCAGAAGGATGGCTACAGGGGGATTGATGGGGTAGTCCATGTGGAGAGACTGGAGGAATGAAGGAAGAAGGGCCCAAGGGAGACACAACATAGGGGAGATGCTGGGGAACAGGGGAAGCTGGACATGTGGGAAGGGAGGGGTCTCAGAGAGAAATGGAAGTAAAAGGGCACTTGTGCAGCAGGGAAGGCAGAATGTGTGGGAGGGGGTCAGAAGAAAGGAGGTAGGGTTGTTATCCTGGGAGATTCAGTAGTGATGGGTGTGAAATGTAGACATAAGGGGGCAAGGCCTGGCCATAGTTGGGTGGAGTGTATGCCAGGCATGACGGTGGGGAGGGTGGGGCCTTTTATAACTAAGTGTGTAGAGGAGGTGTGTGAGAAACCTCACATTATAGTACACTTGGGTACAAATGATCTTGTGGGGAGTGGGGTAGAGGTGGTGCAGGACAGGTTTAGGGAGGCAGAAAAAATCTGAAGTGAGGCAAGAAGGTCAGTAGCCTTCTCTGAAATACTTTCAGGACGTAGGGCTAGTACTGTATGGAAACAGAGAATTGAAGAATTTAACTGTTGGTTAAGAGAGTGGTGCAAGTCAAATGGGTATGGGCTGGTGGGCGGAAGGGTGGGACTTGGGATAATAAGGCCCTATATGCATTGGATAAACTACATTTAAGTAGAGAGGACACCAGGGTTTTCAAGGATAAGCTGAAGGTTTACATGTCAACAAACCTTAATTTAAGCTGAAGGGGGGATCGATTGGGTGTGCTGCAACTGTAGTCACCAGGAGTGGGATTTTGATGGGCCTCCCCCCCATTAAGTCAGCAGGTGGAAGAATAGTAAGAGTGAAGAGAAGGGCTGAGGGAGAGGGAATGGGGAGGGGAGAGACAAGAAGGGTTGGTCAGTGGTAATGGTGTACAGGGGTCACAGTAGAAGGTGGTGTCATTGAATACATGGAGCCTGGCAAACAAGATAGCAGATCTTCAGGTACTAATGGCTGAAGGAGAGGTGGACAACGCGGCCATCACAGAGATGTGGGTCACTGAATACTATGACTGGAACCTCATGATTCCTGGGTATAGAATTTGCCAGAAGGAAAAAGAGACGGGAAGAGGGGGAGAAGTAGCTGTATTTGTGAGGGAAGGGATCAAATACACCAGGGAGGAGGAGGAGGAGGAGGCTGAGGGTAAGACTGAAACCTTGTGGGTACAGCTTCAGACCACCTAGGGGAAAAAGGATAGAATGTGGGTGGTTTACAGACCACCTTCACATGACAAGGAGTTTGACAGACCACAGGGGGAGTGGATTAGAATGGTATGTAGAGGAAGTAACATAGTCATAACTGGCGATTTCAACCTATCCAAGGAGTGGATTTGGAGATTGCCAGCTACCTCCTGCTCCAGGGAACAGGTCCTCCTGGAGGCGTTTCAGGATAGTTTCCTGGTGCAGGGTCACAGAGTCTAACAGGGATAATGGACCTAGCACTATCCAATGGTGAGTATGTCCAGGAATTAGAAGTGTAAGACCCTCTTGCAGGCAACGACCACCACACGGTGGAGTTCTACCTAAATCTGGGCAAGAAAATAGCCAGGACTAAGATAAGGGTAGTGGACATTAAGAGGGCTGACATTGGAAAGATAGGTGAAATCTTAGAGAGGCATCTTGCTGAAATCAGCCCCGAGGTGGAAGTGGAGCAGAAATAATCAAAACTATAAAGATGGGTCTGATTGAGACAACTAAGATGTGTACAAAGGCCCAAAGCAAGAAAGCCAGGAGCAAAAAAACAAGCTGGTTTGGCAAAGAGGTGGCAGCAAAAGTGAAGGAAGAGACAGCAGCCTTTTACATGTACAAACGTACTAAGAGAGGTGCAGACAGGGAGGTTTACTCAGAGATGTCAAGAGAGGCAAGCAGAACGGTCAGGGCAGCAAAGGCCACAAGGAAACTAAAGCTAGCTCAGGGGATAAAGGTAGGGGAAAATTACATTTTTAAGTACATAAGGGATAAATGGAGTACCAGGGATGGGCCTGTTAGATTAAAGTGGGATGGGGAATGGGCAAAAAATAGTGAGGAAAAGACAGAGGCACTAAATGAGTAGTACAGCTTGTTTTTTGCTAGGGAGAAGGCTGGACCTATGCCACATGGAAAAATAGGGGTTCATAATGGGAGTGGGTGTAACAGATGGGGCAATTCAGCAGGATAAGATTTTAAAGGGCCTTAGGGCCCATAGGGTAGACAAATCTCCTAGACTGGATGGCCTGCACCTGAGAGTTCTGAGGGAATTAGCAGAAGTCCTGGCTAACCTCCTAGCAGACCTGTTTAACACCTTGTTAGAGACAGGGTGCATGCCTCAGGACTGGAGAATGACACATGTGGTGCCTCTCCACAAGAGTGGACCTAGGGATGAACCAGATAATTACAGACAAAATCAGCCTTACCTCCAGTGTAGACAAATTAAGGGAGACCATACTAAAGGAGAAACCAGAGGACTTTCTGGAAGTTAATGGTCTTCAGGAAGAAAGATTGCATGGGTTTGTATTAGGGGGATGCTACCAGACCAGCATGACAGACTCTTTTGACTGGATCATAGGGACTGTGAACAAGGGACAGGCATTTGATGTTCTGTATCTGGACTTCAACAAAACCTTCGACTCGGTGCTGTATGGGAGACTGCTCAGTAAGCTGCAGGACCTGGGTGTTGGGAAGAAACTGGCGGGGTGATCAAGAGCTGGCCACAGGACAGAAATCAGAGGGTGATGGGGGGGACTCTGTAAGCCTAGGCCTGTAACCAGTGGGTCCCACAGGACTCAGTGCATTGCCCAGTGTAGTTTAATATTTTTATTGGTGACATAGCAGATGGGATCAAAGGTAAAATATGCCTATTCACAGATGACACTAAGCTCTGTGGGAGAGTGGGCACAGAGGAGGGGAGACAGGGGCTCAGGAAGGATCTGACTAGGCTTGAAAAATTGTCTGGTATCTGGCAGCTGGGGTTCAATGCCAAGAAGTGCAAAGTCATGCACCTGGGAGCAAAGAACCTAGGGGCCAGTTACTGGTTGGGAGGCATACAAGTGCCCAGTTCTGAGGAGGAAAGGACCTAGGGGCAATCACAAGGGAGCTGAGGCATTCTGCGAATTGCTGTAAAGCAGCAGCAAAAATCCACAGGATGTTGAGATGCATTACCTAAGGAATCACCTTCTGGAAAGGGGAAGTCATCTGCCATTGTACAGGTCATTGGTGAGACTGCACTTGGAGTACAGTGTGCTGTTCTGGTGCCCATAACTGAAAAAGGACATCAAATTACTGGTGGGGGTGCAGCGTAGAGCAACTAAGATGATCCAGGGCCTGTAGGAGAAATCCTATGAGGAAAGGCTACAGGAACTCAATATGTATTCCCTGGAGGACAGAAGAGGGGGACATGACTGAAACCTTCAAGTACCTTAAATGTATAAACAAAGTTAGTACAGATGGCATATTCAGTCTCAGGGGAATGGGTCTACAAGGGGGCGAATTCTAAAATTAGTTGGGGGAAGATTCAAAAGGGAAATGAGAAGACACTTTTTCACAGAAAGAGTGGTGTCCAAGTGAAACAAATTGCCAGAGGTGGTGGTATCATCGAAAACAGTGGACAGCTTTAAAAGGGGTTAGGACAGAGTGAAAGGGAGAGTCATAAGGATGGGAAGAAGCAAGGGAGGTGGAAGGGGGAAGGTGGAAGACTCGGCGTGGAAAAGGGAGGGGGGAGGGCAGCTCTAGTAAAACTGTCTGAGAGCTGTGGACTCGAGCAGACTAGACAGACCAAAATGGCTTGTTTCTGCTAGCATTTTCGTATGTTCGTATGTTCACCAGTCCTCTAGGCTAGGTGAATAATTTTGCCCCTCTGTCACCCCAGTCTCCTCTCTCCACCTTCCCTATTGTCGTGGGGTTGTCTTGTTTCATAGAACCCAGGTACATATCCCTGGACACCTCATACAGGGTGGAAACATGTATCAAACTGCCAAACAGCACACTGTGCCTGCAATGCACAGGTATACAGAATTTAAAAAAACAACTCTGCTTTATTGAAAGCAGTTGATAACAAACATAATTCATGTATCTTTCTCTCGTTATCCATTACGTTGCTTTTCTGCATAAAACAGCATGACATGAGAAATAAAATACATTGTATAGGTACTTTTCAATATGCAGTCTTTATCTGACTTAAAACTGCTTTTGTTACCTGTTTTGTAATTAATGATTCTTGCCATTTGAGATGGTCACTGCGGTAGGGTGAAACCCTGAGACTGTGTTTTTTTTGTTTGTTTAATAAAATTAGGAATGAGGTCATAAGTGGCTAGAAAGCCATACGGCTGTAACAAGGCTGTCCTAAGGTACCAGATAAAATGAAAACATGCTGAGACCTGAAACACTCAGTGCAGAAATGGGCATACAGCATGCCAGATTGCCTTTAATGTTTCTTTCTTATCCTTTTGGCTGCATCCTTTCTTTAATTTATACTAACCTTTCTAGTATTCATTCTTGTCTTCACTGGTCTGATCACCTTGAGTTGAAACTTCGGTGCTCTAATTCTAGTCTGTCTGACCCCCCAACCCCCAACATACACAGCTAGCATTATGTCAAAAGGGCTGCTTTAGAGCAGCTAGGGGGAAAGAAGAGTTTGTGTACTTTGGTGCTGTGATTCCCCATTAAAAGTTACCATTTGTAAAATCCAGTAGCAATGGTAGAAATTACATAAAGACTATAAATCTGTATTTTTGGCCCTAAATAAAATATAGAACAAAATACTGAGGGTTAATTTACAATAAACCACCTTTAGTTTTATTTGGGGGGTAATTAAGATATCAGGAAGCAGGAAGCTCTTGTTGGATGAAATGTATCAAACACATGTTTTACAAACTGCTACAAACAATGCATTAGCAATGCCTTTTGATTCACATTGCTGGTCTTATCAGTATTTTCCTGATACAGAATGAAATGTTTCTTTAAGCCCCAAATTGCACACATTGTAATATGTTGAGAAAATATACCTGTTTAAGAAGTTCCGGATTCAATGAGCTTTTGGTTGGCTGGTGTCCATTCTGTGGATTACTATGGGCTCAGGCTGGCTGACGTCTGTTGGCTTTATAGAACTCTAGCATGAGGGTGTCTGGGAACAAGAAAGGTGGGACTTCCTGCCTGGGAGTTCCCTTCTGTATTTTCTTTTTGCTTTATTTTGCAACTGTATAAAGGCAGATTTGTGTTAAAATGTTGTTGTTCATGTTTTGTTTACTTTTCTGTATGAAACAGCCATATTAAAAACTGTTACACATTTTAATTAAAAGTTAAGGTATGATTGACAGGTTACATGATCTCTAGCCCTATAAAAGGAATTGGCAGGGCACAGTCTGAAAGAGGAGATGAACTGTGCACTTCTCTACAAGAGTGAAAACTGGCTGATTGGTGCTGGGGGCAGTCTCAGAAAGACTGACCAATGGTGGTGCTAGCCAAGGCTGAGATGTTTTGGACCAGAGCAGAGGTGAGCAACTTGGGGGAAGGGGGATTGATCTAACTAAAGTGTGGGCTGCAGAACTGCATGTGCAGGTAGGACCACCCTCAGGTACTGGTTTTGTCCTTGTGAACCAAAGCAGAAACCAGCACTCTGCTACTGCTTAACAATTTATCGAACGACTCTAAAATCCAAACTTGGAGAGTACAGGTAACACATAGACTCCCTGAGCAGTTTCAAACAGAAGTTCGTCTTCAGAGAGATCCCTCTAAACATGAACTTCTGTTCAAAACTGGTCAGGGAGTCTGTGTGTTACCAGTACTCTCCAAGTTTGGATTTTAGTCATTCAATAAATTGTTAAGCAGTAGCAGAGTGCTGGTTTTTGCTTTGATTAGCTGATCGTTTTGGGAATAAACCGAGCACCACTTTAGAGACTTGAGCAGACATTTGCTTTTGTTGTAGTTGTCCCTGTGAGCCTACTGGCTGAGTGGGAACTGACAGCCATGTTTTAGTAGTCCAAGATCATCCTGACTGGTCAACCAGGATGGGCAATATAGAAGTTCAGGATTTGCACTATTTATTTCATTGCCCAGCGTGTTGAAGTCCTTATGTAATAAAGTGCCCTGCCCTAAGGGACATTTTAAAACAAAATTTCTTGACTTCTGTGCCATCACTCCAACTCGCCCTCCAACTGTCACAACAACCAATTTTTCTAAATCTCTTCTCTTAATGTTAGCTTTTGAATGTGGATGCTAGACTGGATGAATTCAGACAGTGTTTGCACATGTTTCTGATGGCAAACATCACAGCATAACGCCACCATGTTTAGTTTATTCACAGGGGGCGTGACACAATCAGTAAAACTCCAAAACTGCATAGCTCAGTTCAGGAATGAAATAAAAGGAAAAGAAGAATGAATATATTGATGTTTTGACAGAAATACATTATTACTAAAAAAGTTTACTACGTCTGGATATGAAGCTCCTCAAATCTGCACTAAAGGAGCACATGTGTCCACTCCAACTCATCTTCAACCTGTCACTCTCGGTATGTGCCCAAGATCTGGAAAGCAGATCATGTTACCCTGGTCCACAAAAGGGGTGCCCAAGTCCTTCCCACTAATTACCGTCCCATCTCAATTCTGTCCCACTCTCTAAAATGCTGGAAAAAATCATACAGTAAATGATCAGCTTACTCAATACCTGAGCCAATATGACCTGCTGTCCTATTAGCAGCAGGGTTTCCAAAAGAGCTACAGTACCTTAACCGCCCTGCTGGAATACACTGACTGTCTTCACTGTGCTTTGGACAGAGGGGAGCTTGCAGGCTCCAACTTCATTGACCTCACTAAGGCATTTGACCTTGTCAATCATGTCTTGCTCTGCCAAAAACTAACCAAGCTAGGCCTCTCTGATGAGGGCACCCAATGGCTGAAAAACTACCTGACAGGCAGAACACAAGTAGTAAAATGCCGAGTGTCCCTTTCAGAGAATCAATCAGCAGCAGTGGGTGTCTGTCAAGGATCAGTCCTTGGTCCCCTTCTGTTCAGTCTCTTCATCAATGAACGTCCTGAAGCTTTCAGTTCAACTAAGCTCCTCCTATATGCTGATGATGCTGTTATCAATGTGAATAATAGCAACCTAGCCAATATCCAGCTAAACTTCCATACAGATTTCTCAGTAATCCATGACTGGTTCACCGCCAGTCTCCTTGTCCTAAATACATAAAAAAAACAAAAAACAATTAAACCTATGCTCTCCTATACAAGATGTAAAACCCCTACCCCCCCCAAAAAAAAAAACATTACCTCCACCCTGGGTGCATCAATTGAGCAGATGTGCTGCTTTAAAGGAAAACTGCACCCTCATATCTTCTAAATGCCGATTGTTTCCATGTCAACAGACAACTCTTTTCAAGTAGCTGTTAAAGATGTATGCAACTGCTTCAGTTAGTTTTCACACTTCATACTAGGCCTTGTCACTGTCCTGCGAGGGTCCATTTTGTGGTTGTTGAAATCTCATTATTCCTGAGAGCTGCATTAGCGTATGAGAATGTGATGTGTAATCAACCTTTAAATTCCCCAGTATGGCTGTCTAAGTAGCTTTAAAAGAAACAAGCTGCAAGAAGGTGTGAAATACCACATTTACCTTCAATGAGTTTTACAAGTTATCCGAGTTGTAAAGCAGGTTTTTCCCCCTTTAAACTCCATTCAGTTTAAAAGTTTCCAGAGAGTTTTTGCAGGGTATTTGTTATTTCAGCATAGAGATACAGGGGGTGGGATATTCAGACTGCGCCAGGCTGGGGCGCAAGCCTGGGCACAGTGCAACTGGGATGCACCAGAGCATGGCCTGGGTGATATTCAATGGTGCTGAGCCATGGTTCAGCACCGTTGAATATGGCACACTGGCCACCCGCATTGCGCTGGACCACCAGGGATATATGTCTTTATTATGTGCCCGCGATTGGGCAGGATTCAGTCCACTGGACTACCAGGGTTAGTATTAATATTACATAGCCTGCGATCGGGTGGGGGGGCCATGCCTGGCCTGTGTGCAATACGGCAGCCCACCTGTGGGTGGCTAGGTCTTGCTCCCTTAATTTTTAGCATATCTTTGTGCCCCCCCATGTGGTACAAGGCGGGTGTGTGCCTGCATATGTACCGCACATCCCAGGCTGAATATCGGGATGTGCCGAATATGCATGGGCATGCCCCTGCACTTGCACCGCATACATTACTGGTGAGCCCCGGTGCATCGGGATTTTGCACGGCTCAACTTCCCCTTTTGAATATCACGCCGGGGTGCATCAGTGGGTTGTGCATGGTGCAATAGTGTTGCAATAGTGTTGTGCCATGAGCAACCCCTTTGAATATCCCAGCTAGGATATAAATGGGTGATCTGACATCATGTTCTGTTATGCTAATGGAGCTCTTAGGGACAATGAGATTTCAGCAACCACGAAATGAACCCTCCCAGGAGAGTGACAGGACCTAGTATAAAGTGTGAAAACTAACTGAAGCAGTTGCATACATCTTTAACAGCTACATGAAAAGAGTTGCCTGTTGACATGGAAACAAATAACATTTAGAAGATATGAGGGTGCAGTTTTCCTTTAAGTACCTGGAACTAACCCTAAATTGTGGTTTAACCTACTCTGTGCATGTGGATGCACTAACTAAGGCAGTCAACTCCAGACTCGGCCTGCTTTACAGGTACGGAACTGCCTTCCTCACTGAAGTAAAGCAACTATTGGTCAGTTGCTACACCCTCAGTCTCATAGATTATGGTCTTGTGATCTATGGTGCTGCCTGTGACAGAGTCCTTGCCAGGATCAGAGGCTTGCTGAACAGAGCATGCCACTATGCATTCACTCTGAAGTGGAATTCTCAATACATGCATTCTGTATATTAAACTAGGCTGGCTGAACCTTGACTCCCACTTACAATATAATAACCTAGTGACAGGCAAAAAAGCCTTGCTAGGACTGTTATCTCCAGGGGTCCTGGCCCTACTGAGCTCAGTGGACTAAGATATCCAACTAGAGGTGTACAATATAACTCCTTGGTGCTCCCTCTTAGGAAAATCTCCCTGGGGCAGGCTTGTTTCTACTTCAGTTTCCCCAAAATTATGCAACTCACTTACCCCATCCCTTAAAGTCACTGGGCTTGATTCCCTAAAGGGGATTAGATCAGCGCAAACTGTGGCAAACAGCAGCTTGCACTGAAGCCCAGTGTGCCAAGGACCCTGCACCAGATTCTGGTACAGGAGGGGTCCTGGTGCCTAAGTTCCTAGACCTGTGGCAACCTCTTCTGTGCGGAAAACACCTGGTGCATAGAAGGGTGTGTCACAGGCTCCTTGTGCCAGGGCAAGCAGTCCCCCTTCCCGATGCAGCCCATATTAGTTAATTCATACTTTGTCCCCCCTCCTCATTCCCCAATGCAGCTGTTATTATAAGTACTCAAATATCCCCCATCCTCGATACTGTCTGTAGCTTTAAATTCATAAATCATCCCCCCTCCCTGTTCCCTGATGCGCCTAGTATAATTAAAACACCCCAGTCCCTGATGCTGCCTATTATAATGAATGACCCCTGATACAGCTCATTAATATTGAATAACATGCCCCCTCGTTAGTGGTATTGGGCTCCCACCCCAGCAGGTAGTGCCCATCTCCCATCCAGTAAGACAGCCGGTGCCCGACACAACCTACCTCTCACCTCCGTGGCTGGGTGCCAACTGAACTGTCAGGGAGCGTGTACTGTACAGTGTATGAGCTCAATGACAAACTATCAATGAGCATGTACTGTGTACAGTACACACTCCCTAACAGTTTAGTCGGCACCCAGGTGCAGAGGTGAGAGGTGGGCTGGGCTGGGCTGAGCACTAGCTATTTTTCAGGATGGGGGGAGAGATGATGGGCACTAACTGCTGGGGTGGGTGGCCACTATAGCACCATGAAGGGGGGCCATGTTATTCATTATTAACGAGGCTGCATTGGGCATCAGGGGGTTATTCATTATAATAGGGGCAGCATTGGGGATGGGGTATTTCTTGATTATACTAGGGGCAGCATTGAGGAATGGGGAGTGGGGACAATGTAAAAAAGCACATCAAGGGGTATATCAGGGCAGGGAAAGGACCGCTAGACCACCAGGGTAAATGAATTATTGAATGCACATCAATGGGCATATCAGGGCTGTGGGAAGGACAGCTAGATCACCAGGGTAGTTTAAGTATTAAAAGGACATTGCAGGCATGTGGTGGCTGGGTTTGTGTGTGTTAGAGGAACATGGCACATTGCCACAACTGGATATAGTCCTCCAGAGGAAATTGTTCTAAGTACCCTTAGACCAGCCCTGGTTGAACTAAGGGTGCTTAAAAAATTGTCCTCTGGAGGGGTTTAGTGAATCCCATTTACGGGGATGTGACAGCTTGTGTTTGCCACATGCCCCCTAGCACCAGATCGCCACCCATATTTGGATGCACCGGTGGTGCAAGCCCCATTTGGGGTTGGCAGCCTGCAGTTGATGCAATCTGCTTTTGTGAATAGCTCAGGGGGCAGTATTTGATGCAAGGTGCCACTTGAGCCATTTATGTTTGGCGCAGACACCTTGCGTCACTCTCAGGGCTTTGAGAATCGAGCCCACAGACTCCCTAACTAACTTTAAATCCCATCTCCTAGCTTCACTTGCTCCCCCCAACCCATGTGCCTGCTACAGCTGATTACCTGCCCCCCCCACACTTCTCATTAGATCCTCCAGGCTTTTGAATCATCTCTCCACAAGGATCTGTTGCTACCCATTGTAATGTGCACTTATGTTATAACACACCACTTATCAACACTTGCCCTGGTGATTACATTAAAATAACTAATTCAATGTAACCGCCTAATTCCGTTTGTACTGTATATCCTGTACCTTGTATTTACAAATGTGTTGCATCTCCATTTTTGCTTCTGTTTTGTATTAACCCTAGACCCTTTGAAAATAGGCCCAGCCTAAAGGGTCTTGTGTGTAATAAATAAATAAAATAAATAAATTTGTTGCCACCAACAACTACGGCAGTTTTAATTTTTAGAGGTACACAGGTTGCTATTAATCTTTTTTTTTTTTAATTGCTTAACCAGGTGAGACACGCTAAGCTGAAAGTTTGTTTACAGGTGCAACCTGGGAGCACATTGAAGTGAAGTGATTTGCTCAGGGTCACACAGATGGCAAGTGGGGGCTGTAAGATTCAAACCCAGGTCTCCAGATTTGTAGCTCAGAGCTTTAAACCACTGCGCTATACTGCCTCCAATCTAACCATCCAATTCCCATGTTTCCCATCTTTGGGTGATATTAAAAGGTGCATGTTATATTTACAAGATCTTGGAATGAAACTTAGGTATATATGGGCTTACATTATTACTTTCCAGGCATATATTCTAAATAAAATTCTCAGAAGTATTATTCTGCCCTTGCCAATTCATGTGCTGAGTTACTGGTCAAAACCACAAATTCTTTTTATTTTTTTATTTATAATTACTGGTGACCACATTTATCAATCTCAGGCAACACTATAGTGCAGTGGTTTAAGGCTCTGAGCTGCAAACCTAGAGATCTGCATTTGAATCTCACAGTCCCCACTTGCATACTGTGTGACCCTGAGCAAGTCACTTAACTTCCTTGTGCTCCCCTGTAAACAGCTTTCAGTTTTGTGTGTCTCTCCTGGTTTGAAAAAAAAGCAAAAACCTGATTATGGTTGCTCTCAAATGAAATAATAACCAGAAATCTGGTTAGTATGGTGTTTGATGCCGTAATAACCTGAAATCTGTTTATTACAGCACTCTACAACCAAATTTCACTTTCCCCGAATAGATAACGTGACCGAGTGGTGTTCGGTCTTGTACACACAATGCCCAAAAATTGCAGAAAAACAGTAATCTCTAATATGCTAGCAGCATTTCTCAATGTTAATTTTCCTTCTCTGTTCAAAAAGGAGCTGCCAAGTGTTAAGTGCAAGAACGAGTGACTCAATGGCTTCAAAAGACTGCATGCAAGCGTCAGTACGCACGCTTGTGTGCAGTCTTCTGAAGCAGTTGTCAGTCGCTCTCACGCTCAACACTCAGCGGCTCCTTTTTAAACAGAGAAGAAAATGTAACATTAAGAAATGCTGCTAGCATATTTTAGAGGTTGAGATTACTGTGTTTAGCAATTTTGAGGGGCATAGTGTGTACAAGACTGAACACCACTCAGTCACACTACCTATTTGGGGAAATTGAAAGTCACTCGCCCTCTACTCGCTTTGCTCTCGAGGTTTATGGGTCATCACACACCTTGGGTGTGTGAAAAAAAATCCACGACACACACTCAGCTATCGATTATTCTCTATGTTTTGTAAGTTATTGACCAGGAAAAGCACCCTGATTTGTGACAGTTTTGTATCAGGGATGTTTTAGGGGTCGGTTTACATGTACCTATTTTATTGACAGTTGTAATATTAGCCAGGACTCTGAGAAAAGCCCTTCACTCAACAACGATAAGTGCCATGGAATCCTTTATTTCAACCTGGAATCCAGCAGCGACCTCAGTTTAGCCTCTCATCTGAAGGACTGTGACTCACCAATGCAACACTTCCAAGTCCTTTACTACATATTAGCATTAGAGATGCTGGAAAGTTATGAAATTTGCCTTCGCAAAAAACTTCACCCAAGGGAGAGAGACAGGTCCTTACCTGAAGGGAATGGTGGGGCAGGAGAAGGGGTGAGGCAACCACAGATGGGGGTATTACAGTAGGAAGGGTGCTGGAGGGCCTTAGGTCCCTGAGGTTGGAGAAGGCACTGGGGCCAGACGGAGTTCATCCCAGGGTGCTGAGGGAGCTGGCAGAGGTCCTGGCAGGGCAGTTGGCAGACCTGTTCATCACCTCTCTAAATGCAGGGTGTGTGTGCCCAGGGAGGGAGGGAGATGCATGTGATACCTCTCCATAAGACTGAGCCCAAGGACAAGCCAGGCAACTACAGACCAGTGAGCCTTACGTCAGTTGTTGGAAAAATGATGGAGACTATCCTCAAAGAAAAGCTGGTGCAGTGTCCGGAGGATAATGATCTACAGGACAACAGGCATCATGGGTTTTTCTCTGGTAGATGTTGCCAGACAAACATGATTGACTTTTACTACTGGGTCATGAGGGTACTGGACAGGGGTAATGCGGTGGATGTACTCTACCTGGATTTCAGCAAGGCCTTTGATTTAATGCCACATTATAGGCCGACCTGCAAGTTGAAGAGAATGGTAGTAGAGAGGAAACTAATCAGGTGGGTTGAAAACTGGCTGCATGATAGACAACAGAAGGTATTGGTGGGGGGTGAGATATCAGTGCCCAGGGCAGTGATAAGTGGTGTCCCACAGGGCTTGGTACTGGGACTAGTCCTGTTTAACATTTTCATTGCGGACATAGCAGTAGGAATCAAAAATAAGATCAGTCTCTTTGCAGATGACACCAAAATCGGTGCTGAGGTGGCCGGGGGAGGGGGCCAAGGAGGCAAAGTACTTCAGGAGGATTTGGCAAAACTGGAGGAATGGTTGCACACCTGGCAGCTCGGGTTCAATGCCAAGAAGTGCAAAGTGATGCATTTGGGAGCAAGGAACCCAGGATACAGTTACTGGTTGGGGGGTGTCCAATTATCCACATCCAAGGAGGAGAAGGATCTGGGGGTGCTTGTGACCAGGGAAGTGAACCAGTTGGCACAGTGCAAGAAGGCAGCAGCCAAGGCAAATAGAATGCTAGGGTGCATAGCAAGAGAGATTACTTCTAGAATTAGTGAGGTCATATTGCCCAAGTACAGGTCCCGGTGAGACTGCACTTGGAGTACTGCATGCAGTTCTGGCACCCATACTTAAAAAGGGACCCCAAACTGCTGGAGGCAGTGCAGCACAGAGCAACAAAGAGGATCCTGGGGTTGGGGGATAGACCTTATGAGGAAAGACTAAGAGAGCTCAAAATGTATACCCAGGAGGATAGAAGAGAGAGGGGGATATGATTGAGACCTTCAAGTACCTGAATAGGATGAACAAAGTGGGCAACAGATGTGTGTTCACTCTTAAGAGTAGAAAGGAAACCAGAGGGTGCGCCTGAAATGGGGGGGGGGGGCAGATTCAGGAGGGAAATGAGGAGACACTATTTCACAGAAAGGGTGGTGGGAGGGTGGAACACACTGCCAGAGGAGGTGGTATCATTGTGGACAGTAGGGAGCTTCAAGAGGGTGTGGGACAGATTCAAAGGAAGAGGACAACCCAGTAGGGGACAGGGAGGTGGGAGGGAGGAAAGAAAGTGATAGTGTAAGGGGGAGGCAGCTGCAGTCTAATGGACCAATGTGCTACATACTTGAGCAGACTAGATAGACCATAAAGCCTGTATCTCCTGGCAAATTTGTATGTTTGTAATCAAAAGCAGGTTTTTTATTTGCTATTTTAGAAAATAAATTGTTGTGCTTGGCTTGAATTAAGCAGAATGCTAAATGCATAATACTAAATAATGCTGTGATTTGGTTTGCTCTTACTATGTACTTACATGTAACATGGGACATACAAAGGGACAGGGCTATGTATACAACTAGGGTGGGGTGGGAGCATTGAAGGGATGTTCGGTGTACAGACACTATTTTCTTAGCTACCCCTAGCCTGCAGGCAAAGTCAGTGAAGTTGCAACTTTGCTAGTGAAATTGCACGACTTCACTTGCAAAGGGACACTTTGCTGCCAAACACTTTGAAATCAGCACTTCACAAATCTGTCAAACTTCAAGAATTAATTCATGAAGCAAAATTTGCCAGCTTTGCACATCTCTAGTCAGCAATGGATATTAGAACAAATTTGTTGTGGGGGTCTAAAATCCACAACCTTCCCACCTTCTGGCCCCTGAGGTGTGTCGTAATACCTACTGAGTGACAGATACTGATGTGGTTAATATGCATATTTTTTGAATGTGGATTTAGCACATTGGTGGTGGGTTTGAATAAGTTTGCCAACACATGCAAATACTCTAGGCATGTAACTTATTTGAAAAGGGAGCCAATTATTGTTTTCAAAAGACTGTTGCAAACTGCAAGCCCTTGTCTTAACGTTTAACGTTTAACGTAAGCCCTTTTTAATGTGTTTGAGCTGGGCTGAATTAGAACAGGTGCCAACAGTGAAGGCCTGAATAAGACTAGATTTGCAAACTTCATGGTATGATTTTTTTCACCACGCCCTTACATTTATTTTTTCCATGGTTGTGTAATGTATGGTTTTTCACAGTTAAACAGAAGACTGTATAAACGTCATAGGGTACCGCAGTGTACCAACATTCTAATTCTAACAAAGTTCTAATATGTTTCCTTCACACCAATCTAGACAGATCTGTGGGTCAGTATCTGACATTTGAGTGGCTGCAATAAAACCTGCAGCCTTGAAAACATGGATTATCACTTAAAACAATAATTCATCTTGAAAGTGCCTTTTTATTTCTGATTTCAAGCAGCAGTATGGTTTGATAGGGCTTTTAGATAATATAGTCAACAGCTAGCACAAACAAAAACAGCAATATACCATTTATCTTTCCAGCTTAATTAATTTCAAAATGGACATATGTGGTTCTGAATATTATTAAAAGTTCCTCCTTTCTTGCCATGTCAACCATCTGTAAGGAATTCCTGTTCCTGTCTAGTACCTGCTCCTGTACTTAATTATTTGATAACTGGCGACCCCCTTTATCACACTAATTATCAGTGTGATCAAATGCCGTAATAACTGGATATGAGATTATATCTAGTTATTTAGGATTATGGGGTGCTTGTGCTTACTTTCCCTGTTAGGGAAACTTTATTTTTGTGCTCATGTCCCTGCGCCAGTTTTTATAAAAATAAAACATAGCTTTACTATATACTTATGAAGTATCTATATCTATATATATATATATATATATATATATATATATATATATATATATTAGAGCAAAAACTCCATTTAATGCATCAGTTAGGGTTATTCCCAACGACAAAAGCGAGAAATTCGATGTTAGGGTTGAAACCCCCTTTGCACCCCTCCAGCCCACCCCCCAACTGGAATCGGGGTGCACGTTGGGGTCGTTGGGCCTAACTTTCACCCCATCACATGTGGAAAGAAGCTGAGGAATAGGAGAATGGGGTGAGAGTTAGGACCAATGACCCCAACAAGCACCCTGATTCCAGTTGGGGGGAAGGCTGAGGGTGCAAAGGGGGTTCAACCCTAACATCGAATTTCCTCGCTTTTGTCGCTGTGGAACAACCCTAACTGATGCATTAAATGGAGTTTTTTGCCTCTAATTTCCTTCTTTGAGAATGATAACGAGAAATAGTGAATGTAATGCAGCGGCGGGAGCATGGGGCCCTCCGCCACGTAATGCAGTAGCGGGAGCGTGGGATTGTGCCTGCAAACGCAAATCGTAATGCACATGGTGACACAAAGTGAAACAGAAACAGAAACAGTACTGTAGACAGAAATGTTAAAAACAACTCAAACGCAACTGCAAATGAAAACGCAAAGGGTAACGCACATGGTGGCGTAAACGTGAACGGTAAGTGAAACGGGTACGGAACCGCAAGCGGAAACGGTAATGGTAACAGTAATGTAAGTGCACAGGCTGGTTTTCCCCAAAAGCTGTATAGAGAAAGACAATGAGTACAAAGAATGTAGGCAAAATAATGACTCTCGGAACAGAAAAAATGAGGACTTGGAATAGTAAATTGCTTATATCTCAAGAACCGTATGACATAGAAAAAAAATTTAAAAGTCATACGAGTTATCACTTTCCTGGCTAGTTTTATACTTAGCCCCTGGCAGGGGGCTAAGCATGTTTTCAACGAAAAGTCCGTATCTCACACCGTTTCTGAGATACGGGCCCTAAAAGGCGCGGCGAACGCCGGAATGTTATCCTATGGGAAAAAAAACAGAAGTTCGGAGTGCCATAACTTTGCCTCCCTGTAATATTTTTTCACCAAACCACTGAAAGGCACATCTGTGGGATGTTGGCTGTGTTCCCTGAAAATTTCAGCCCAAAAGACCAAACCATTATTTTGCAGCAGGGCGCCAAACGATTGCTGCAATGCGTTGTACGCCGTAATGTTATGCTATGGGAAAAAGTGTGAACTTTGGAGTACCGTAACTTTGCCGCTGTGTAATATTTTTTCAACAAAATGCTGAAAGGCACATCTGCGAGATGTCAGCTGCGTTCCCTCCCAATTCAGCCCAAAACTCCAAACCGTTCTTTTGCAGCGGGGTGCCAAAGAATTGCTGTCATTTTCCCACAGTCTAGAAAAGTACTGTCGCAATTTGCAAAAGCTTTCTCAAAAATTTGTGACACTTTCGTGAGTGCGACACTACTTTGCGAAAGTACTTTTTCCAGAAATCTGAAAAACATATTTCTGGGGTGTTTTACCCCCAAATAATAGCTAGCATCCTCAGGGCCTGACTAGGTGAATACAAAAAGAATTAGGTTGCTAGAGAGGCCCAAATTTAAATGCCAAGCATTTTTCTGATTGCCAACTGAAAACAAAATGGCAGATTTGTGGCAGTAAAAGGGCCATTTGTGAAAGTAAAAATTGCATTTGTGACACTGTCGAACTTTTTGTTAACTTTCCCCATTGACTTATAATGGGAACTTGTTTTTTGAATAACTTTTGAACCGTTTAATATTTTTTCATGAAATCTTTGAAAGGCACATTGGGGACCCCGGCCACATGTTCCCTGAAGATTTTGGACCAATCGCATAAACACGTGCGACCTGTAAGCGACTTACGTGAATTCAAAAAAGTGTAAACGCTCGCGCGAGATCACGCTAATAACTCCACAGCTGTATATCTGACCAGTACGAAACTTGGCTGATCCCAAGGTGTATGGGTCTTGATTTTGTATTCCAAATTTCAGGCAAATCCGTTGAACGGTTGCAAAGTTATTAAGGTGCAAAATTTGGGGTTTAACATGTAAATGGTTCCTCAACTCTAACTATGGTAGCACTACAGTGCTACCATAATATATATATATATATATATACAGTATATATATATATATATATATATATATATATATATATATATATATATATATATATATATATATATATATATATATATATACACCCTATGTGTGTGATGACCACAAAAACCTCTCGAGCTTCATTCTCGAAGTTTATGAATCACTACGCATGGATGTGTAAAAAAAAAAATATTCATAACATACAGTCACCTGTGCATTATTCTCCATTTACTACTGCTACCATTTGTGTAGTAAAATTGCATCACACCATGCACTTTATGTACTGCTGTTATCACCTTCCACTTTTTTTTTAAATTCATGTTTATTGAAACATTAGGGCAAGATTTAACAGTTCGAAAACAGACATTTAACAATCAGTTCAATCCATATATAATACATTATGAGACGGTTTACTGGGTACAAATCTCAGCAAACAAATTCCATTTTATTAATTATAAACAAAAAGTAAAAGGTATCCACCTGTTTAATACCTTATTTACATTGGTCCAACCGCTGGGAGCAAGTGAACCCTCTTCCCCGTCCCACCCCAACCCCCCAGGCATGATATCCATGCATGCTTCTTTTCCCAGCCCTCACCCCTGGTATGGTATATTTATTTATGGTGATCCAACAGGGTTGTCCGCCCTCCAAATAACCCACTAGGTCCACCTGCATACGAATAAGTGTGGTTTCAAGTTTACTTTGTTGATTAATTCTTCCATGTTTTGAATCTCTTGAACTATTGATAACCATTGGCCGAAGGTGGGGGGGGGGGGTCCTCCCTGAGACAATTCCATGTATCACCTTCCTCTTGTGACTGAGTCTGCTACCACATTTGCTGTCCATTGTATCCAGGGTGGTCTTGATTTATACTAGAGTTGCTGCTAGGCTTACCGTGCTCTGCTTTTTAGGGCTGCAGTGGGCAGAGCCCTGCAGACCTCTTGCGAGCAAAACAAAGACTTCACTCAAGCCAAACAACATTTAGGAGTTGCTTCACATTTGCCTCCATGGTCTGTGAAGCACTCGGCCATCATCGGCACTATTTTTCTTCTTGCTATGATAGCAGCACATCAGGAGCTCCCTCGGTGCTCCCGAACCCCAAGATGATTTACTTGGGCTCCGGAGACATGAGGGCCATGGTGAAGAAGCTGTAAAACTATTGAGTGACAGTGACCACTCTTGGACATAATATATACATTATAATGAACTGCTCATGCATATGAATGAACCCTATTCATGAGCAGCTCATTATTATGATATATTCCATCCCCAAGCAGTCATTGGCGGTCTTTAAACAAATACTGTAGTGGCCTCTGCAATGCACCACTCGCATCTCCAGATCGAAACTAAGTGAACTTGCTGTCCGGGACCACTTGGGGAGCTTCTGATGCACTGATATAGTGGCAAGCAAACAGATGTGCGGCAATACTCATGCACGGACCACCAGTTCACATATTCGGTGCAGCTGCGAGCGGTTCCATGTCTATGCTCCTGTTCTGTTGCTGCCTGTACCTTATTCCCTGGATGAAGCATATGTTCCCTCTGGTAACCCCCTGTTGTGACCTTGGCTGCAGTCCTATCGGCTCTGGCCAGAATTTGTTGTTGTAGTTGTAAATTTTGTTAACTGTGATCATGTTACTCTACCTTTTATTGTTGTATTGTCATTACTTTGTTATTATCAAGTTGCCACTGTTTTTGTTGCTCTGTACTCTTCTAGATCGTGCCTGAAAATAGACATCTTTATGTCTACTGATGCACTTACCTGCTTAACAAAAACAAAAGAATAAACAGCAATAACGCTAGATGCATGGAACCATTCAGTTTACCATCAGAAAGGCATGCTAATGGTATTGAAATACAACCCCAGTATGAATCTAGTGTGTAGAGTCAAAGAGTTAACCACAAGGGAATAGATTTTTACAACCTGATGGTATTGACTTTATTGACTTGCATCAGTCCTTTCTTTGGTAACCAGGTAAGGGCCACTAGGCACAAGTGCCTTTTTTGGGGGATGACTCGGAAGCACTGGGGTGGTTAAGTGACTTGCTCAGAGTCACAAAGTATGCAAGTGAAGGGTATGGGAATCAGATCCAGGTGTGCTGACTATATCTAGCTTATTCATAGCTCGTTACTCTAACCTTGTGGCTATTATCAAAAAACAAAATAAATAAATATACTGCCAGCCCCATTACAAAATGAAGTACAAAACAAACAATAAAAACTGGATACAAAATGTCTGAATTACTTTAAAATACACTAATACGAACATGTGAAAATTGCCAGCAGAAATAATGCCTCTAGGTCTATCTAGTCTGCTCAAGTGTGCAGCTAACCCCTACTTTGCAGCTGCCCCTCCCCCCCTCCTCCACCTTCCCAAATACTCCGCCCCACCCTACTCCATCCCTCTTGAAACTACCCACCATTCTACAGGATACCATCTCCTCTAGCAAAGCATTCCAAACTGCCACTACTCTCTCTGTGAAAAAGTGCCTTCTCATTTCCCTCTTATACCTACCTCCTTCTAATCTAGGTCTATGCCCTCTCATGTCCTTCCCCTTCCAGAGCTTGAATATCTCTTCAGTACCAGACTGATTTATTCCCTTTAAATACTTAAAGATCATATCCCCCCAATCCCTTCTCTTATCCAGGGAATAAATGTTCAATTCCCTTAATCTCTTCTTGTAGGGCATATCTTGTAATCCCTGAATCAACTTTGTCACCCTCCATTGTACCCCCTCCAACAATCTCACATCTCTCTTCAGATAAGGGTGCCAGAATTGCACACAGTATTCCAAGTGTGATCTGACTAGTGATTTGAAGAGTGGCAGAATGACATCCCTGCTTTTGGAAGAGATGCCCCTTGCTATACAACTAGAATCCTGTTGACCTTCACTGCCACCGTCCTGCACTGCACTGAATTGTTCATATTCACCCTAGACACCACCCCTAGAGACTGTTCCTCTTCAGTGGTACATAGCTGCATCCCCCACAGTTGGTAAGCCTTTCTAGGATTCTTTGCACAAAAGTGTAATACTTTGTTCTTTTTCACATTAAACCTCAACTGCCATACCTCTGACCATTCTCCAGCTTAGTCCAATCATCCTGCAACCCCACCAACCTTCTATATCATCCACCACCACCCCAACTTGGTGTCATCAGCAAGCAGACTGATCATATTCTTGACACCATGTGAGATGTCTGCAATGAAAATACCCAACAACACTGGCCCCAACACTGATTCCTGTGGCGCCCCACTCATCACAGCTCTCAGAGATGAGAGTACCCCCACTCACTACTACTCACTGCTGTCTGACCTGCAGCCGGTTCACAATCCAGTTAACCAATTCAGCGCCCACCCCCAAATTACTTAGCTTACCCCCCAATCTCCCATGGGGAACTGAATCAAAGGCCTTGCTGAAGTCCAAATAAATGACATCCACAGCATGACCCTTGTCCAGCTCCCTCGTAACCCAGTCATAATACTCAACAAGGTTAGTCAGAAAGAATCTTCCAGAGATAAACCCATGTGATGAGCATCTTAGAACCCATTGACATCCAAGAAGGAGACCAGCTGCTCCTTAAGTATTGTCTCCATCAGTTTTTCCACAATAGATGTTAGGCTTACTGGTCTGTAATTACCAGGCTCATTGTTTGGACCACTTTTATGGAGAAGAAGAAGAAGAAGAATCAGCATTTATATAGCGCTTTTCATACATAGCATCCCAAAGCGCTTTACAAGCAATGCTAGACTGGTAGTGAAGTGACTGAACGTGTGGTGGCAGCCATATCGCACATCATCACCCACACAGAGCCTGGATAATTGCATGAACTGGTTTATGGGAAGGGGAATGTTGGCCAGGACACCGGGAATGTTCCCTGCTCTTTGTAAAGAGTGCCCTGGGTTCTTTTACTTCCACCTGGACACCCACCAGGATAACACCAGGATGGGCAGAAGGGACCTTGGTTTAACGTCTCATCTGAAGGATGGCACACCCCAGCAGTATAGCACCCCCAATACTGCACTCAGCTGCCAGCGAATTTTAGGTGCAAGTCCAATCCCGGTGTGGGACGAGAACCCATGACCTTCTGGTCCAGAGGCAGATGTTCTATCAACTGAGCCATGCTGACACCCAGAGAGAATGACACAGAGGCACCATGTGTGCCATTCTCCACTCCAGTCTTGTGCCGCACACCCTATTTTCATAGAAGTATTGAATAGATCCATCAGTGGTCCAGCTAATACCTCTGCCATTTCTTTAAGCACTCAGGGATGTATGCCATCCGAACCCGGTGCTTTATCCACCCTCAGAGCCCTTAGACTGTCCAATACACTGTCCTTAGTAATCACACTATCTGTTAACTCCTCATCTCCCTTGCCCACCATCCCCACCGGCTTTGGAAGTAGCCCACCCTTTTTCTTTGTGAACACAGAACAGAAGTACTCATTTAGAGCCTCTGCTTATTCCACCCCACTTTCAGCCCACCTCCCTTCCCTCCTGATCCTAACAATCTAATAAAAGGACACCAGAACTACACTATTGCTTAACACGTACATGATTTACATTTTTGCTAACAAATAATGCTGCTTTAAAAAGATTCTCCAGTCTCTGGAAAAAAAAATTTAAAACATAATATTCAGACACTGGCTTTCATGGCAAATTGGTACTCAGTGTACTGAGTCATACCATTCTTTATAAGTTTGCAAGAAAAAGGGATCTTTGTGTTTCATAGAAGCATCAGCTCCTTCTGCTTTCCCCCTGCTGATGTCACTGTTACCAGCATCAGTCATTGCCATGGCAACAGAGTGGGATGTTGAAAACAAAAGGTTATAACAACAGTGGGAAAAGCAAGAGGCACAGATAAAGTCAGAGGGACAACAATCCTATATTTATGCAAGTGGCATAGGTGATAGAATCATAGACTCATGGAATCTTGGTGGCAGAAAAAGACTCTCAGGTCCATCTAGTCTGCCTTCTTCCACCCCTTTAGTTATTCCACCCCCTTCTGGTGGCCCCCTTCCTGCTCCCACAGAGCCCCTTGTATCTGTCCCATGCAATCTTGAATTCCAACACTGTTTCGGCACCCACCACGTCCTCTGGAAGCCTGTTCCATGCCTCCACCACCCTCTCCACATTGCCTCTGAACCTCCCCCCCACAGCCTCAAGCTATGCCCCTTGGTTACCACACCATCCTTCCTTAGGAGTAGACTCCCTGCTTTCACCTTGTTGATCCCTTTTACATATTTGAAAGTTTCAATTATGTCCTCTCTATCCCTTCTAGTTTCCATGGAGTACAGCCCCAATTTCCCACATCTCTGCTCATACGGTTTACCTGCAAACCCTGCACTATCTTAGTCACCCTTCTCTGAACCCCCTCTGTCTTGTCTATGTCCTTGTGCAGATGTGGCTTCCAGAACTGAACTCCGTACTCCAGGTGTGGTCTCACCATGGCTTTGTAGAGGGGTATCAGCACCTCTCTCTTCATCTGCTAGTGATGCCCCTGCCAAGACATGCCAACATCCCACTGGCTTTTCCCATTGTCCTGCTGCATTGTTTTCTCACCTTGAGGTTACTAAATACTATTCCTCCTATGTAGATGTTGAAAAGGAGGGGACGCAGTACTGACCCTTGGGTTACCCTGCTTACCACCCGCTCCATCTCAGAGTAAACCGCATTAACCACCACTCTTACCATGGCTTTGTAGAGGGGCATCAGCACCTCTCTCCATCTGCTAGTGATGCCCCTGCCAAGACATGCCAGCATCCCATTGACTTTTCCCTCTGTCCTGCTGCATTGTTTTCCCACCTTGATGTTACTACATACTATTACTCCAGTGTAGATGTTGAAAAGGAGGGGACACAGTAATGACCCCTTGGGTACCCCGAGCATCACCGTCCCCATCCGTGAGTAAACCCCATTAAATATCACTCTCTGGCTTCTGTCCGCCAACCAGTTTTCTACACACCTTGTTATTTTAGTGCCTACCCATGCACTTTCCAGCTTGTTCACTAGCTTTCTGTGGGAAACGGTGTTAATGGCCTTGCTGAAATCCAGATAGGGCACGTCCACCCCCTCCACAGTCGATTACCTGCATCACCCAGTCAAAGAATTCAATTTGGTTTGTTTGACATGACTTCCCTTTTGTAAAGCTATGCTGTATATCATCCAGTATTCCACTATCCTCCAAGTAGTTTATCACCCTCTCCTTGATAGTGCCTTCATGACCTTCCCCACCACTGAGGTAAGGCTGACTGGGCCGTAGTTATCTTTCATTTCCCTGCTGCCCCCCTTATGCAGTGATACCACGTTTGCTCTCCTCCAGTCCTCCAGCACCCTTCCTGAATCCAGAGACAGGTTGAACAGCCTTGTCAGCATGGCTGCCAAGTCTTTCTCCAGCTTCTGGGTGTAGCCCATCCAGCCTCATGGTCTTATCCACCTACAACCTGCCAAATTCCCCCATAACTCTCTCTACACCAAAAGGACTTGGGTCTACCCCTTCATCCCACCTCCCCCTAAGCTCTGGCCCCCTGCCCTTCCCCTCCTCCTAATTAAGGGAGGAAGATTAATATGGAAAATTAATGAATTATAAGTTGAATTAGTTAATATCATAATATTTTAAAAAGTTTCCAAATACTTAAAAATTCCTTTTAAGGGACACTGTCAACCCCACAAGCCAATACTTTTGGGACGAGTTGTGTTTTAAAACCAGAATTTTCAGTAGTTCTCTGTTTAAGATCTCTCAACAAGGTCTTGCTTTTAAAACACTATGACCCACATATTCATGGAGATGCATGGCCCAAAATGGAGATACGCAGCACATCCCAGAAAATGCGCGAAAGTGCAATATTCGAAAGTGAGAGATGCATCGTGCATTTCTAAATGCGTGATTGCACAGAAATAATGTATGCGGTGGAAAAAAAGGGGGCAGGCACCTGAATATACTGCCTAAGTGTATATTCAGCCAAAATGTGTGGTGCATGTGTCGTGCATCACAAAACGGTGCCATGCAAAGTTAGGTATGTAAGGGGATGGTCTAAATCGCACAGTCACCCTCAGGCAGGCTGCAGAACTGAAGGCAGGTGACCATGAGACAGCCATTGGAGGTGCACCAGGATGTGCGCCAGGTACCCACACACAGCAGTCATGCCAGGACAGTAGTACCCAAAGCCACAGCCATGCCATGCCGGTGCCAGTTTGCCGGGCACCTGCTGAGTGTCACTGGGTAACACCACCGATACTGCCCAGTCAGCCACCCCCCTCACCACACCCAGGTTGGGATGCCCAACTGCCACATGCTAGTCAGACACCCCCCTAGGACACCAGTGGAGCAGACAGCCACAATGCAGCACATGTACCAGGTGCAATGGTTTTCACCCATGTGGCCATCAGAGTGCCACCTGGTGGAGGCATGTGCCCATTGTGGCATCTGGGACAATGGTGCGCAGGAAGCATGGTGGTAATGGTGACAACATGGCAAGGGTCAGGGACAGCCCAGTGGCACACACCCACAGTGGAACACCATAGGTGCACACAGAACACCTGTGCCAGACCCATGCCACTGGGGACCACATACATGTCACTGATGCCATCCCTGCAGCATGCCAATACCACAGGGGCCCTGGGTTTGGGTCACTGTGGTGTACTGGTGGTGGACAGTGCACAACTGTGAGCAGCACGGGTCAGGGGTGGCACCACCTGCAGCATGGAGGTGGCAGGGGCATGCCCCAAGGACACTGGACCATTCCAGTGTTGTGCATGTGACTACCTAGGACACAGACATGGCCATGGGTAGTAGCACTGCAAACCTCTCAACTGTCACACAGTATGGGGTATGGCAGTCATGTAATCACTCAGACACCCTCTGACCCACATAGGGTGGGTGACATTACACATGGACCATTGGGACTGTTATGCAGAATTGTATGATAATATGAGATGCTAGGTATCAGCAAAAAACAGTAGCTACAATGGTACCCTTATTTCCACAGTCTTCTGAACTTGTACTGCCATGGTTGCTGCTGCGTCACACATTCTGACTAGTTCTCACACCTCTTGGTACACATTTGGTTGCTGAGGGATTGGGGGGGTATGTAGCACTGTACTCAGGCCAATGCTGTCCACCCTCACACAATCATGCATCCTCATCTGCCTGCTAGGCTGCCATACCTCCTGATCACCTTTGTGGAGTGGTGGTGCTGCCCTGCAATGGTGGAACTGTGCATGCCAATGGTATGCAAATGACCTGAATACATTCCAGTAATGAGATGCAAATGTGCTGTTTGTGTACTGACTGTAAAATGAGGCCATTTGCCTACCTGGCTGAATATTACAAATCTGCACACCACGCAAGTGGCTTTTCATCCCACACTTCCATATGTCCAGCTCTGGGCACCTGCTGTGCCATACATCTCCCACTGCACAATTTCACATGTTCAGGATACTCAGCTACACATGAACAATCGCATATTATGGTGCACCTTCTGAATATACTATTAGTTTGTGCCAACACAGTTGAGTTGCGCTGCACAAGCACTTGTGCGAATGTAGCCTGCCACTTTTGAATATGGGGCCCTATAACAATAAAAATAAGCACTATACTGGTACATTAACACCAAAGCACCAACACCCCATTTACTTATATTGACTGTGCTGCTGGCACATAAACAATGCTGGTAACATTGTGTACCATTTTGTACAAAAACTAATTTTTGTTATTAAAAGCTAGTCCTCATTTAGAGATTTTGAACATAAAATATAATTTTGTGTTTAAGTCAGTTTTTAATTCCCTTAGTTTAAAACAGTCATAATTGGCTATTGCTGGCTGGGGGCAGCGTTCCATCAAGGCTTACTGGTGCCTACAGCAATACAGTATGGGCTGGATTTTCAAACTACAGGACAGGCACAATCCCCAATTTGAGGTGCAACTTGATCATGTCAAACATGCTAAAATGTTTGCAGGCAATTTTCAAATGATTTTGATGCATTTACATCAATTTCTACACTTTACAGCAAAAAACAGATACACGTATAATTATCTTGATGCATGAGGAGGGGGCCCTTACCGATCGGCGGATCTGGGGGGGCATCGCTGGCAGGTGAGGGGAAGGCAAAGCAGGGGAACGAGGTAGCGGAGGTGGAAATCATGGCAGAGAGAGTGAGGGAAGCCTTCAGGTCCCTTAAGATGGAGAAAGCACCAGGACTGGATAAATTACATCCCAGAGTGCTGAAGGAATGGTGGATGTCCTTGCGAAACCCCTGGCAGAGCTCTTCAGCATCTCTCTGAGGACAGTGTGGGTGTCCCAGGACTGGAAGATGGCACATATAGTGCCTATCCACAAGGGGGGGGATCAAGGGAGGTGGCAGGGAACTACAAGCCCGTCAGCCTGACATCAGTGGTGAAACAGAAACAGAATTTGACAGCAGATAAGGACCGCTTGGCCCACCCAGTCTGCCCATTTCCCTACCTGATGGATAAGGTGCAGATTCTAGTTAATCAACAGCTTACTTCCTCCTGCCCTCCACTAGAATTGTCTTATGCCTGTCCCATGCATTCTTGAATTCTCCCACTGTTTCTGACCCACAACCTCCTTAGGAAAGCTGTTCCATGCATCCACAACTCTCTCTGTGAAAAAATACTTTCTAACATTACCTCTGCGCCGTCCTCCCTCTATCTTCAAATTGTGCCCACTTGTTCTTGTACATCTCTTCTTCTGAAAGATACTACCCTCTTGTACCTTGTTAATTCCCTTGAGATACTTGAAAGTTTCTTTCATGTCCCCCCTCTCCCTCTTTTCCTCAAGGGTATACATATTAAGCTGCTTCTCGTATGTCTTCTGGTGCAGACCTTGCACCATTTTGGTTGTCCTCCTCAGAACAGCCTCCACTCTGTCTATGTCTATGTGGAGATGAGGTCTCCAGAATTGCACACAGTACTCCAGATGGGGTCTCACTAACTGTCTGTAGAGAGGGATAACACCTTCCTGTTTTCTACTGTTGATGCCTCTCCCTATGCAAAACAGTATCCCCCACCCCTCCTTACTGCCTTCTCACATTGCTTGCCCACCTTTAGGTCATCTGATATAATTACTCCTAGGTCTCTTTCAATTTTTGTTGTTGTTATTAACTCACCCCCATTGTGTACTCTTCCCCTGGGTTTTTGTTTCTCAGATGCATTACCTTGCACTTCTTTGCATTGAATCTGAGCTGCCACGTATTCACCATTCCTCCAACCTTGCCAAGTCCTTTTCATTCTTTCCACCCCACCTTGTATCAACCCTGTTGCAGATCTTTGTGTCATCTGCAAAGAGGCATATCTTTCCTTCCAGGTGCTCTCCAATGTCACTTATAAAGATATTAAAGAGGACCTGTCTCAGTACCGAACCCTGCGGTACCCCGCTAGTTACTCTCCTTTCTTCACTGTGGACTCCGTTTACTATTACCTTTTGCGTCCTGTTGTCCAGCCAGTTTTTTATCCAGGCTACCACCTTGGGACCCACTCCAAGGCTGGCTAACTTGTATATTAATCTTTTGTGTGAGACTGTGTCGAATGCCTTGCTAGAATCTAGGTAGGCCATATCCACAGCCCCTCCCTGGTCTACTACTTTGGTCACCCAGTCAAAGAATTCTATTAGGTTCATCTGACATGACCTTCCTGCTGTGAAACCATGCTGCCTTGGGTCCTGTACCCCACTGGTCTCTAGGTACTCAACAATTCTTTCCTTCAGAAGTGATTCCATCATTTTCCCTACCACTGAAGTCAAACTAACTGGTCTGTAGTTTCCTGCCTCTGCCCTGCTCCCACTTTTGTGAAGTGGAATCACATTTGCCCTCCTCCAGTCCTCAGGTACCACTCCATCTTCTCATGATTTGTTAAAGACAGTAGTCAGTGGGGTTACTAGTTCTACCCTTAGTTCTTTTAGTATTCTTGGGTGAATCCCATCAGGCCCCATTGCTTTGTCCACCCTCAGTTTCAAGAGTTCTTTCAAAACCCTTTCTTCTGTGACTGGACTGGTATCGACCCCCCTATTCAGAGTTTCTCCCTTGTTTGGTTTAGGCACCTCCCCCTCCTCATCTGTTGTGAATACTGAGCAGAAATATTATTCCATATCCCTGGTTTTTCACTGTCACCCTCTGCCCACATTCCCTCCCCTTTATTAAGTCTCTGTATCCATCCCTTGGTCTTTCTTCGCTCCCTAATGTACCTATAAAAAGTTTTAACCCCTTCTTAACAGAGTTGGCTATCTTTTCCTCCATTTGTGCCTTTGCTATTCTGACTGCCTTCCCTGCGACCTTCTGCTTTAACTGATAAAGTTCTCTGTCCTGTTCCTTCTGTGTTTCCTTATATTTCCTGAATGCTATCCTTTTCTCTTTAACCATCTCTGCCACCTCTTTTGAGAACCACAGTGTTTTTTTTTCCTTCTTTTTGTTTTATTGATTTGCTTCACACAAAGGCTTGTTGCCTCTATGATGGCTGTTTTGATTATTCCCCATTGTTCCTCCACATCTCCTTGTTGCCCATTTGCTAGTGGTTTTCTAAGGCACTCTCTCTTTTTCCCAAAGTCAGCCTTCCTAAAGTCCAATACTCTTGTTTTTGTATGGCTTGACTCTATGGCTGTGTTTATTGTGAACCACACTGTTTGGTGGTCACTTGTTCCCAGATGGCAACCCACTTCTAAATCTGAGATCCTTTCTCCTTCCCATTTGAGAGTACCAGGTCTAAGATTGCTCCCTCCCAGTGGGTTCCAACACTAGCTGTCTGAGGCATGCCCCTGTAGGGCATCAAGAATGACCCTGCTCTTGGATGTGCCTGCAGCAAAGGTACTCCAGTTAACATCAGGCATATTCAGGTTCCCCATCAACAATATCTCCCCTTTTTCTGCCATTTTAAGGATGCATTCTATCATTTCCTTGTCCATTTCCTCCCCCTGAGATGGGGGTCTGTACACAACCCCCATGCGGACTGTGGTGCCATTTCCTGTCTCCAGGGTGATACATAGTGACCATCAACTTCCTGTTTACTCTTTAGTTCTGGTGGCCAAGGTGATGGAGGGTATTGTCAAGGAGAGACTAAGGGGGGGCCTGGAAAAGTTGGGGTGCCTGAACGATAGACAGCATGGATTCGTCCCAGAGAAATCATGTCAGACAAACCTTGTGGAGTTCTATGACTGGGTGACAAGTGCCTTGGACCTGGGTAGACCAGTGGACGTCCTCGTTCTTGACTTCAGCAAGGCGTTTGACTCCGTTCCTCATGGGGGCCTGTTGGATAATCTGGGAGAAATGGGGGTGGGGAACCAGATGATCAGATGGATAGGAAATTGGCTCCAGAACCAGACCCAGAGGGTCGTGGTTGGCAGGATAGTCTCATCCCCAAAGAGGGTCATTAGTGGAGTCCCTCAGGGATTGGTCCTTGGGGCCCTCCTGTTCAACGCCTACATCTCTGACATACGGAAGGATATCAGGAGTGAGATGAGTCTCTTTGAGGATGGCTCAAAACTGAGGGCAGTGGTGGATGGGGAGGAGGGGAGGGGAGGGTGGCTGTACAGAGGGACCTGAAGGCTCTGGAAAGGTGGTCTAGAAAGTGGAAGCTGAGGTTCAATGCAGGGAAATGCTAGGTACTGCACCTGGGAGCCAGAAACCAGGGCCAAGTGTACACCCTGTGGGGAAATGCTACAAGTCTCGATGGCTGAGAGGGATCTGAGGGTGGTGGTGGATGTCAAGATGAACAACTCGGAGACTTGTAAGGGCAGCGGCAAAGGCCAACAGGATGCTTGGATGCATCGCTAGGGGCTCACCTCCAGAAGTAGGGAAGTGATACTCCCACTGTATAACTGCTTGGTGAGGCCGCACCTCGAGTACTGTGTGCAGTTTTGGAGGCTACATTTAAAGAGGGACATTGAACTCCTGGAGAGGGTCCAGAAGAGGGCAACCAAAATGATTTGGGGCTTGGGGGATAGGACCTATGGGGAGAGACTCGAAGAGCTAAAATGTACATATTGGAAGAGAGAAGGGACCGGGGGGACATGATAGAGGTCTTCGGGTACATGAAGGGGGTAAATAGGGGAGGAGCAGTCAGGGTGCTCTGAAGGAAGGAGGGCAACTAGAGGCATGGGTGGAAGCTGGAGGGGGGGGAAATTCAGGGGAGAAAGGAGGAGGTGCTACTTCACTGAGAGGGTGGTGGAACCATGGAATGTGCTGCCCAGGGGGCTGCCGGAGGCAGAAATAGTGGAGGGGTTCAAGAGGGGGTGAGACAGGTACAGGGGAAGGGCTCTGGAAGCAAAAACCAGTGCAGCAAGAATATCCAGGACTGGGAAGGGAGAAGCCAGAGAGGGAAAGGAGGGCAGCATGATCAGCTCCCAGGGTGGGGGCTGACCAAACGAGCAGACATGAAAGGCCATTAGGCCTATTCTGCTGGCATTTTAGTATGTTAGTATGTGTGATACTGGGTGTGCTACAATGTGCGGAGCATGCTGTAAATATCACAATTGTGCAAAAAATTATACAAAGTTTTGAAACTCCAGCCCTATAGCTTCTACTCACTCACTCACTCACCTATCTACTCACACTCACTCACTCACCTACTCTCTCACACTCACTCCCTCACTTACCCATTTACACTCACTCACCCATCTACACTCACTCATCCATCTACACTCACTCACTCACCCATCTACACTCACTCATCCATCTACACTCACTCACTCATCTACACCCACTCACTCACTCACTCACCCATCTACACTCACTCACTCACTCACTCAATCACCCATCTACTTACACTCTCATCCATCTACTCACTCACTCACCCATCTACTCACTCACCTACTCTCTCTCTCACTCACTCACCCATCGACTCTCACTCACTCACTCACTCACTCACCCATCTACTCTCACTCACTCACTCACTCATACTCACACACACACACACTCGAACACTCATTCAGTCACTCATTACTAGGTCTGTATTTTTTCACAAAAAAATGCTGTATTCATTGCACCTGCATGGGAAAAACATATGTTATTTCATGGAAATGCAAGGAGACATGACAAATGAATAATACTTTTTATTAATCTTTAACAGAAAATATGTTATTAAAGATGTTAGTGTAAAAACTGTTAAAACGATCATATATCTGTATTTTGTAGCTTGCAGTTCATTTACTGCAGCATGGAATAAACTATGGACACGGCAGATGATTCCATTTCCACTTTTTTGCTAAGTGTGAAGAGGCTTTGAGATTTCAGTCACAGGCAGCTTTCCTTCTGTGATCAACGGGGATGTTTCATATGGTACAAAACATTATGGCCTCCAAAACATGGAATGTCCCTTAGTCATACTGGGCAGACCATTGTTTTGCAAACACATTCCCGGTCTTGGAAGCTGAAGACAGCTTTGCCTTTAACAACATTGGTGTGGCATTGCGGTTTGCAAAACAAGCAGAGGTATTCTATGATAACTGGGACTACTGGAGAGTAACCGTAATCAGGTGCTTTGTGTTGCACATGGGTGTTGATTGTTACAGCGCAATGAGAGCAAGTCAGAGGGACATTTAGGGTGCTCTCTACTAAAACTTTAAAATGCTTGTTGATACCAACTGGGTGATCTATGAAATAGATTTGTGCATATGGACAGTAGGAAACACACAAAGAGTATGACATGTTAAATTCCTCCCCATCAATCTGTGCCATCCAAACAACAACAACAAAGAAAGGGTGATTTGTTGGCAATTTGTATAATGAACTACCATTTTTACGCCCAATGGGGGCTGAGTTCATAGAAATCATGAATTCCATGACTGCCTTGAAAATATTACAGCCTTGCTCATTACTTACTCATCACTCCGTCCCTCACTCACTCACTCACTCCTCACTTCCACTCACTCAGTTACTAACTCACTCCTCACTCACTCAATTATTAACTCACTACTCACTCACTCCATCCCTAGCTCACACTCACTCAGTCACTAACTACTCACTCATGTCATCTCTAACTCACTCACTCACTCACTCCTCACTTCCACACTCACTCACCCACTCATTCAGTCACTCACTCAGTCACTAACTCACTCCTCACTCACTCAATCACTAACTCACTACTCACTCACTCCATCCCTAACTCATACTCACTCAGTCACTAACTACTCACTCACTTCATCCCTAGCTCACTCACTCACTCACTCATTCCTCACTTCCACACTCATTCAATCACTCAGTCACTAACTCACTCCTCACTCACTCAATCACTAACTCACTACTCACTTACTCCATCCCTAACTCATATTCACTCACTCAGTCATTACTCACTCACTCACTCCTCACTCACTCGCTCACTCATTCAGTCACTCAGTCACTAACTCACTCCTCACTCACCTCACTCACTCTTCACTCACTCATTCAGTCACTCAGTCACTAACTCACTCCTCACTTACTCACTCAATCACCCACTCACTCCTCACTCACCTCACTCACCTCACTCCATCCCTAACTTACACTCACTCCATCATTAACTACTCACTCACTTCATCCCTAACTCACACTCACTCTCTAATTCACACTCACTCACTCACTCACCTGCTGTGTTCACCAGAAAAGGAAACACGCAGGCAGGTAGGATTCTGAAACATTCCATTATTCTGATGACTCAGGAACTTGTCAAGGTCCTGCTGTTTGCAGTAGTGCTCATAAGACCTACCTGCTCTTGGGTCATGTGTTTTGTATATACATAGAGCTAATCCATTCCGTCTGAATTGTGAGGCCTTATTTTGATGTTGAAGAACTGCTCTTGGTACATTACACAATGGAGACAAGAATCTTAGACTCATGATAGAGTGAGACCATCCTTCTGACCAATCCATTCCCCAGTGCATGAGAAACTGTTAATCTTTTTTTCTCATAAAGTTATTTATTTTTAGATTACAACATAGTAAATACATAAAAGTAGTAGTCACATTTAACAAGTCTCATAAAAGGAAATATAACCATCAGTAACATGGGAGCTACAATTATTAGCAGCTAATCTACAATAAATTATGGTTCTTAGACAAGAGAATTCATTGCAAAACAAGTACAAATACTGCAATATAGGTTTTTAAGGAGTACAGAGATAACATCAAAGACAGTTCAGTTCATGTTATATTAACATGGGAAGACATAACAAAGAACAGTAATTATTTAAAATAACCTTCAGCTATCAAATACTTTCAGTTGTTTTGTACACAAGGAAAGGGGCTCAGACCTAGTTAAAGATCTGTTGGGAGACAGCATATTATTTTATTTTTAGCTACTGTTCTAAGATTAGTATGCCATTCTCCAAAGGAGGGGACTTTAGGGGTTCTCCAGGAGGAAAGGAGATGTCTCTTCAGTGAAAGAGATGCAACTAGAACCCATTTTGACAGATTTTTATTCAGTTGTTCTAAATTAGTAGTTCAATGTGCTAATGCAACTTGTTGAATAAACCTTTGTGGCCATTTACCTCTTATTCCTTGGGGAGTACCACCTGTAGGGATGCCAAAGGCAAGGAACCTGGGAGGAGGGTTCCACCCCTAGAGGTGCCATGGGAAAGATTCCCGTAGGCTAAAGATAACTTAGGAAGGAGCCCCGAGGAGAGAGGTGAGCCACTGGAGGAGTAGGAGGGGATGATGGTGGGGCAAAGAAAAAATGCTTCTGAGTGAAGCAGGAAGGACAGAGCTTAAATAGCTCAGGCAGTGGGTGTGGCTGGTTGTTTCAGCCAATTGAACCACAGGCAAAGCCTTTCAATAATGCCTAGAATGAATTTCTTAGGTAAGAACTGTATCTTTTTGTGTCTGTGATTGCATCACAAGTTCTGTAGCACTTATTCTGGATACTTTATCTAATATATGAAGGCATTCTTACAGCATGTGCAGCTGCATGAGACTTACTGCACCACCAACAAGATCCATCTGGAATGTACTGCATATTTTCCAGCCTTGAGGTGAGTAGTAATACTGGTGAACATTTTTAAATTGAATAGTCCTACTCTGGACCTCCCTGCAAGACTGGTAGACATTGGACCAAGTTCTAGACTATTCTTCACCTATTATAGTGTGCTCTAACTCCCACTTTGCCTTGGCTGGGTTCGATATAGAGGATAATGTATGGTCATTGATGATTAACCGGTTTAACCACTGAGAGGTTGCCAGGGCAACCCTCTCAAGGTTTACATTGCCATGACAACCTCGAGATGGGTTAAAAAAATGGTTAACCATCGATGTACCATACATTATATTTTATAGTGTATGGTACCATTTATGTTTTTTAAAAAAGAAAGCAGTTCCTTACTGCAGTTTTTTTAATGTCACAACCGCTCGGCTCTCACCGCCGTGGCCGTTTCAAAGCCGTCTGACCCAGTTGGGCGCATGCCCAGACTGTTCCCAGCTGTTAACCCATCAATGTGATGTACAGTACAAGTCACATTAAACTGTTCCTTAAACTCACTGGTGTAGCATTGTTCAATGAGTTTCCTAATCTGTGCAGGGTTTAATTCAAGAACTAGTAAACATTTAGGATTGGTTTGCATCTAGCTGTTATGATCTATAAGCATTATTTTCAGCTGAGTGCTTATGAGTTTCATTTCAGAAGGCAGACTAAACAACTCTTAAGGAATGCTGTGATATTTATAAACAATGCCATGAAAATGCAGCTACTGCCATTTCACTAGTTACATATGAGCTGAATAGGCAGTGAAGGATGGTTGGAAAAGAGTTGAACGCTTCAAGAGTTTGAGTTGCCAATCCAGTAGCATCACAAAAAAACAGTTCTACACCAGTGAATTGATGGAACAGTTTAATGTGACTTGTACTGTACCATTGCTGGGTCAACAACATCATGATGTCGCATCGATGGTAAAACGTTGTTAGAAAATGGTAGATTTCTACCTATAATGGGAGGTCAAGTGATGTAGGTACCGATTGCAGGCTTCTTTCGTTTGATCCAGCCATCTGATTACTATTTACACTTATTTTTACATTTAGAGTAAAATAAATAGTTGGCAAAAGGGAAGAAAAGACTTCTAAAAGGTTTCTTACGCTTTGAGTTCGTACATTAGCTTGAATGGAAGTCGAGATGAAGAAGGGACTCCCCAAAAGAACTCTGCCTGCCACCCCCGAGAAAGGCCCTAAGAAGCCTAGGCCTACAAGTGCAGCTGTCCCGGGTGAGGTAACTCCTAATCCTGCCAAGCAAAAGCCGTTAACCTTGGCTAGGTTTCTTGCCGAATTCAAGCCTTTCAAGGAGGAGATCACGTCTTTGATGGCTGAAATTAAAATGTTGTCGTCTACTTTAGAAGAAGTAACACGGCGAACCTCGGATGCTGAAGTTAAAGTTCACTCCCTGGAAAAAAGAGTTGGCAAAGTAGAGTCGGAGTTGATAGCTACGAAGCAGAAGATTACTAAGATGGAGTCTAAGCTGGAGGACCTTGAAGGTCGAAGCAGAAGAAATAATGCAGTCCTGATAGGATTGCCCAAAGCTGAAGAGGGGCAAGATGTGGTTATCTTCATTCAAAAGTTAGTGGAGCGTGTGGCTGGCCCCTCACCTTATGGGGCCAAGTATGCTATAGAGAGGGCACATAGGGCCCTTAGACCACCTCCCCCATCTGGATCACCACCGAGACCCCTGATCTTCAGGTTCCTTAACTACCTTGAGCGCCAGCATTTTCTGAAGAAAACCAGAGAAGCGCAAGGTATCACCTGGGAGGGCCAAAAAGTAAGATTGGCCCAAGATCTACCAGCTACGATCCGGCAGCGGCGGCGTACTGCCTTTCATCCCTAAGTATCAAAGTTAATAGCAGCTGGAATCCGATTTAAAATGATGTATCCGGCGCCGTTGCAAGTCTCTATTTCGGGCGTCTGGCACAGCTTTAATGACCCGGAGATGGCTCATACTGGCTTGAAGGAATTGCTCCCTGAACTGCTCCAGGAAGTCTGAGTTGCATCTATGGCTAATTTCTGAATTTAAAAGCATCTTCGATGTAATGGTTTGGAAATCAGCTTCAGAAGTTTATCATTTATAATTTAGAGAGAAAAGTTTGCTGGAGTAAGATCAGCTGGTACCCTCTGCTCGCTTCCTCTTTCCTCCGAAAAGCAAAAGCAAGGGAAGCATGCTAACTTCATCAGAGATCAAAAGGACTTTATCTGAGTTGATAATCTGTGTAAACCCTCTTAATAAAGGACATATTTGGTGTTTAGTTCCCGATAAAGGAAGGAAATATAGCTCGCTTTGTTTATGTTGATTTTCAGAGGGGAATAACAGGCTAGCTGATAATTATTTATTTTTCAATGTGTTAAAATTGACTACAGGGGGTGCCGAATAGACCTTTCTCCCAAATTTTAATCGTTACGGGACTATTACTGTGTCAAACTATTTTGTATTACAAATACCCCTAATTCTTAGTATTTTGAAATTAAAGATTACACTACAGTAGTCGGGTCGGCAAAGCACCTTCAGAGCTTTGCATATTTTTTTTTTCCTTTTTGAAATAAAATGGAGGGCTGAAGAAATATTAGTGAGCTTAGCTAACTGGCTTTCTGGTAAGCGGATAGTTCGCATCAAAGCCGGCAGGATCATGCCATCAGAAGTTAAAAAAGGCTTAAATTGAAAGAGAAGTTAGGCTAAGCTTAACAGTTAAAAATCATTTTTCCTTTTTGCTCCCGAGGTAAGGGAGCATACCTGGTGTTGCTTAATATGATCGCTAGAGGGAGTCAGCGCTCTATCTTAGACTTTTATATAGTAGGCTGACATCACGTATATTGGGTACATAAAATTTAATTTGTAATTCAACTTTTAAGGGATTGTGGATGTATTAACCCGGCATGTACTGACTCGAGGGGATTTGTAAGTTATAAAGGATCTGCAGCACTCAAACTCAACGTATAGTCGATAGCTACCTGCATTGGGTTAAAACTGCTGTCTAGGCTATTAAATGGTTTTTTCTCCGGTAGTTAATTTTCAAGGGAATGTAATTATAACAACCCACGTTGTAGTAAACCCAGCTCTGATTCCTAACTTCAAGGCTAATATAACAAAGCAGGCAGGATAATGTCAATAGAGTCTGAAATGGGTTGGCTTAAAAAGAAAATTAGATTAAGCTTCAAAGCAAAGCAAATTCTCTTTTAGCACTCGAGGTAGGGGAACATAATGGGTTTTGCTCACTGCTATCCCAATAAGAGCCAGCAGGCTAGGCTAAGCCTCTAAATAGCAGGTATGGCCCACATACACAAGGTATGTGGGCCATAAAGCTGATTTAGCTTGGAATTCCACTTCTATGGGGTTGCAGGCAGATTACTCCAATATATTTTATTCTGTTGGGGGCTTATTCTTCTCAAATTGTAAAATGAACCGGAACATTCAAACTTAATTTTGAGAGAGATATAACCAATTGGGATAGATTTGAAGCAAGTATATATGGACTTTCTTTGGACTATATTGGTTTTAAAATTTATTCTGAAGGACATCCAAAATGTGTATGCCTTGCCCATTACTCTTATATTTAAGTCGAGGGTTATCTAAGGGTGGCTGGGGGGAGGGGGCAAAGGTATTGGTATGCTGCAGAGCGAAACCTGTGATAGATTGGATGGGGGGGTAGTACATGGTTGATTTTTCAAATTGGTTGGAGGGAGAGGGGGGAGGGATAAGTGAAGTTCGGGGGGTGGGAATCAGCACAGCTCTTGTGGTTTTTTTTTCAGGACTGAGTATTCTCGGGAGTTTAATACCTGCGTATCTTATATTATAAGGAACGTGTAATAATGGCTAATGTTATAAAAATTGCAACATAGAATGTAAAAGGATTAAGGCAGCGTGTGAAACAATATAAGGTCCTTAAGCACCTTGCCTTATTGTCTATAGACATTGCCTTAATACAAGAATCACACTTACTGGATTCAGAAGCCAATTGCATGAGAAGGCAGCAGATTAGTTATGTATTTTCTGCACGGGTTGCTACTAATAGGGCTGGGGTATTGATCCTAATTAATAGAAAAATTCCATTTGTTCCTAAGCAGGTGCTTAAGGACCCGTAGGGCCATTTTTTGTTTATTCGTTGTATTTTATATGCCACCGAAGTTCTCCTGGGAACTCTTTATGGGCCTAAAGTAGAGTCCCCTGACTTTTTTGTACAGCTAACTGAACTGCTATATCCCTATATCTCGTTACCAATTATCATTGGGGGAGATATGAACACCTTATGGATCCATTAATGGACCATTCTTCTCCTGTGAGAAGAGGCCGTTCCCCTGCTCAAAGGGCCCTTCAGGAGCTTATAGAACATTATGCTATGTGTGATGTCTGGAGAGTATTACACCCTTCAGAGAAGGAATTTACCTTTCTATCACCAGTACACAAAACAGCTACGCGTATTGATTATATCTTTCTTTTCCAAACTCTTCTTTCAGGAGTGATAGAAGCCTCTATACAGTCAGGCCCACCCTCTGACTATGTGCTGGTAACATGTCAGTTTGCCCTCTCAACTCTTCCTAAGAAATCTCCCCGGTGGAAGATTAATAATCAAATGTTAAAGGATGCCCATATTGTTAAAATGATTAGTAAACACATAGAGCATTTTACTGAAACCAACATTCACTCTATTTCCAGACCAGACCTACTATGGGGTGCTTTTAAAGCCTTCATTAGGGGCATGTTAATCAGTATAACTACACACAGAAAGAAAGAAAAAGATAGGAAACTAATTTCTCTTCTGGAGCAAATCCGTTTAAAGGAGTCACTGCTTTCCCATAATTTTTCGGAATTAACACAACAGGAACTAGTTAAATTAAAAGAGGATTATTTGGAAATACTAAGGGATAAGGCTGAATTTGTGATTCTCAAAGCTAAGGCAAATTATTCAGATCAGGAAGAGAAAGCGGGAAGATTATTGGCACTCTGGATCAAACAGCTGGAAGCGAATAGGTATATTCCATCAATCCGCTCCCAGATAGATGATGTTCTAAAAACATCTCCGGAGGATATAGTTCTGGAATTCCAGAGGTACTATACTAACTTATATAACCCTAAAATAAAGTTAGTATCTGAAGACTGCCTAGATAATTACTTAGGGGCATCCGGCTTATCCTCACTTTCAGACTTTCAGCAGGAATGCTTATTGTCCCCAATAACAACCAAAGAAATCTCTAGGGTTATTAAAAATTTACCCTCAGATAAGTCACCTGGCCCAGATGGTTTCTCAGCTAATTTTTATAAGATATTTCAAGAGCAGTTATTGCCATTGCTATTTCTTCTATTTCAGTACATTTTATTGGGAGCCCAGGTGGATCTTACCCTATGGGAGGCTTTAATAGTGTTAATATTGAAACCCGGGAAGAACCCAGAGTTACCCGCGAGTTATCGCCCAATATCCCTGATGAATCAGGACATCAAAATATTAGCTAAAATTTTAGTGGATCGTATGACGTCAGTGTTGCCCAATCTTATTGGTCCTGAGCAAGTAGGATTCATGAAAGGGCGCTCCTCAGTGGACCACCTCCGAACCCTGTTGCACGTCCTTCGGTATCTAGAGACACTTCATTTCCAGCTGCTTTGATTTCTCTGGATGCTGAAAAGGCTTCGACAGGGTAGATTGGAACTTTTTATTTAGGGGCCTTAATGCTTATAAATTTCCTGAACTTTTTCAAAATTGGGTTAAAGCCCTTTATAATACCCCTTCGGCTAGAATAATGGCTAATGGGGTTATTTCGGAAAGATTTATGTTGCACTCAGGAACTAGACAAGGCTGCCCATTATCACCTTTACTTTTCAATTTATATTTGGAGCCCCTTATTCGCTGCTTAAAATTCTCGTAGATGATTCAAGGAATTACTATTCAGGGATATGAGGTTAGAGTATCGGCTTATGCCGATGACTTATTATTACAGCTATCGCACCCGGATAAGTCAATACCTGCCATGTTAGCCATCATAGAAGAATTTGTCAATTTTTCCAATTACAAATTAAATATTGATAAGTCCCTTGTTTTTCCGCTTAACCATAAAGTGATTAAACCAAGTATTGTAGAGACAGGTGTGTCTTGGGCGCCGAACTCTTTAAAATACTTAGGCATTCAAGTTGTCATAAATCCTGCTAAGCTTCATAAGTTGAATTTGGATGACCTAGTAAATACTTTAGGAGCTGATTTAGACAGGTGGGCCAAATTATCTATCTCGCTTTGGGGCCGAGTGAATTTAATTAAAATGAATGTCTTTCCTAGGATTTTTTACCCTTTCTATTTGCTCAATAACTGGATACCTATTACCTGGTTCCATAAAATTAATGGTCTGATAACAAAATTTATTTGGGCTAATAGACAACCTAGGATTGCATTTCACAAGTTGGCGGCTCCCAAGGATAAAGGGGGTATCCTTCTTCCACACTTGATTTTTTATTATTGGGCGAGTCATATGGCAAAGTACATGAGATGGATGCAGCAGATGGGAGAAGCGAACTCCACTGGTTTTGTACCTATCTGGCTCAAAATTGAGCTATCTCTAATTAAACGGAGTGGTCTCTTGCCAGCATCACTATTTCATGTCAGGCTGGGTGCTGTCCCACCACCGTTGAAGTCAACCCCCATTGCGACATCGGTCAGAGTGCACTCCCAGATATGTTCATTTATGGAATACAGTCATACTCTAGATTTAGCTCAACATATTGGGGGTAACCCTAATTTAAAAATAGGTAATAAGGCAATCTCGCCTAAGTGGCTTCCTCATCTGGAAGATGCTAAGCATTCTCAGTTTGTTGCCCTGTATAATTCTTGGCTTTCAATTGTTGAAATATTAGATAATTTTAATATTCCCAGTAAGCTTATTTTTAAAGTTTTTCAGTTAAAGCACTTAATAATGAAGGTGTTTGGGCCGACACTGCCCCAAAAAAGTATGAGTAATCTTATGGATGTACTCGCGCTTATGTTTGACAGACCTCATTCTGTATCCAACATTTATAAAATTTTATATAATTATAAATATCCAGCTGTGTTTGCACCGGTAAGATATTGGACCTCATGCTTCTCCGATTCGGAGATAGATTGGGCAGTATTGTGGTCGAATTGTCATAAATACATTACTCAGGATAGATTACGGCTTACACAGTTTCACATTCTACATAACATATATTATACTCCCCAAAAACTATATAAGTACGGTCTTATTGATTCGCCTACTTGCTCTTGTTGTAAGCAGGCAGAGGGCTTGCTTTATCACATATTCTGGGCATGTCCCAAGGCCACCACCCTCTGGAGGGATATTCAACAGAGGATGGATCCCTTATTGGGCCTCTCTGATCTCTTTACTCCTGAGGTATGCCTTTTAGGTGATTATACCCTCATTCCAGTGATTTCAAGACAGTATTATATGACATTGATCTCCCGCTCAGTAAAGAAGGTTATTCTCCGACACTGGAAAGATGATGGAGATATTTCTTATTCGGATTGTCTCAAAGAATTACTGGCTAATCTCAGGATGGAAAAAGTGGTGGCTAGTTTAAGCAACAGGATGAATAGATATAAGAAAATTTGGGAACCTCTGTATGCACTGCTTGTCATTTAGTATATTTTACCTTACTATTGAAGTTAGGGTTTGATTATCTATCTGATAAGTTTGAGCTGTGCTGATTGGGGAGGGGGGTTTTAGTATGGGGGGAATGGGTATGGGGCAGAATAGCTCCAATGTATGCAGTGAAGGACTGTCTCCGGTTTCATGTACAATTCAGATTATCATGATTGGATCTGTTCTTATTTGTGTGTAAAATAATAAACTTTGATTTGAAAAAAAAAAAGATTTCTACCTATAACAATGTTCTACCATACATTATAATGCCTTAGTGTCTTCATTATTGACTAACAGTCTGTATAGCCATGCTGCTCCCTTTCTCATCACAGGTAATCTAACAACCTTACCCCAGTCATCTTCTGATTGCAATAGTTTGCAGTCCTCATCCAAAAGGGAGTTCTGCAGGGCTAAGCTGACCTGTAAATAACGAAAAAATTGAAACCAATGGAGTCCATGTTTAATTTTGATCTCTTCAAATGATAGTACAGGGTTTTAAATAATTGATTAGCAGTTTTTTTCTTGGGACAATACTAACCGTACAGAAAACATTTATATAGGTTTTCTAGAAGTGTTATATTTGTTAAACACAGTGAAGCAAGTGATATGCATTTTTACAATGTTTTAGAACTTTTATGAGCAAAACGCTAATCAATTTTTAGAGTTAAATAAAACCCTGTAGTAGTATCTTAGAGGTGGAATCCAGTATGTCACTTACATTGCTTATACCTTATTTTACTCCATCCTACGTCTTCTGATGTTATTCCTCCAAACTTTATCTCAGCATTTCTCCAAACTGCTATCAGATTTCTATGAGCCTCTTTTAATTTTAAAAGGTCCTGGACCTTCCTCAAAAACAGAGGTACAATCTTTTTTTTTTTAACTTAGTTTTTATTTCTCTGTGACAAACAACACCAATGTACAATATCAAACATATATCAAATATAATGATACAAATATACATAGTTAAAGCTAACAGTGGTTGATTCCTAACTGTCTCAGTACACTGTAGGAAAGTGGACACAAAAAAAGGAATAGCCAGAAAGCCCCAGAGAAAACCTTCAGGAGGAACATTTACAGCTATTTTCTCCTCCCGCCCCCATAAGACTGTTAACCTGACGCTGTTCATTGCAATCCTAGAACCAACAAGGAAGAAAGTCAATATGCATCAGCAGTTAACATATTGGCAAAAAAAGCATATTAAAACCAGAACTTTAACTCTAAGTTTGTTCACCTATATGTTCAAGAACAAATAAGTCCATCAAGGACAAAAATATGGTTGATTATGGAATAAACAAAAGAAAATAAAAAAAAGAGATTATGTGGTGTGTCTTTAACTTAAATACCTTGTGTAAGATCAGTATAGTAGCCAGTGAAGAGGTGGGACACAGCTTCTTATAGAATCCCCAATCAAGCCATAGAGGCCAGTGTCTCTGCCCAGAGTTTGGTTCTGGCCAGCTCAAGCAAGGGCCAATACAGGTTGGTCAAATGGGAAGACAGAGGGGGCAACAGAAGGCCCAGAGGAGTTGACAAAATATCCACACACCTTGGAGGGTTGGTGTCAAAAAGAAGGCATTAATCTTGATCAAAGGTAAGACTTGGTTCACCCATCTCCCAGGTCTCTGGAATGCCATGGGCACCAGAGGTCCATAAAATTCTCCAGCTTAAGATGAAAGGAAGTAGTGAGCCTCTCCATAGTCTCAAACTCCTTAATCGTTCCCCTCTAAATGGAGAGGGAAGGGGCTCTGGGGAATGCCATTGTATTGTAATACATTTCAAAGCTGCCAGCCAAAAAATATGAAACCATTTATGTTGTCCTCCCACACCCTTGACCCCCCATACCCAAACCCAGAACCAAAGTCTGAAATGTGAAAGGGTATGGGACACCTAAAAGGGACCGGATTTGGGTGTGTACTTGTTGCCAAAAAGAAATTAAAACTGGGAAACTCCAGAAAACATGCCAATGGGAACCAGTTAGCCCACAACACCTCAAGCATCTATCTGAATGGGTCAAGCCAAAATGTTTTGTGTACATCGGAGTAAGAAAGAATCACATTGCAATCCTCTAAGTAAACTCCCACCACGATGGAGAAGAGGTAACTGCCCAGCACCTCCAAAGTCAGAGCGAGAATCTCTAAAGCATGGGTTAATTAAGATTTGTTGGAATGGCTTAATAAAAAGATAATCTGGCACTTTAAAAGAAGAAACAATTTCTTGCTCAGCATCATACCAGAGTGGGATGCCTCTTTCATCCATCTATGAGATGTATAAAACTGCTTGTCTAAAGAGACATGCAGTGTGCATCTCTTCCACCTGGGGAGGGCAAAACCTCCTTCTGCCTGTGGTACCCTTGGATTGTTTATAGAAAGGCTAGTAAGTCCCCCAGAGAAACATTTTAACCAGAGCAGATATTTGACTAAATTTAATTATTTTTGCTCCTGACTGGTAGATTTTTAAAAAGCTAAACCAATTCATGGGCCATCAACATTTTCAATGCATTCACTTTACCACCAAACAGACATGTTCAGGTTACTCCACTTAAGATCCAATTCTATTTCTTAAAGCATAGGGGTTAGACTGAGATCCATTAATTTTCTAAATTTTGGACAATTTTCAGTCCCAGGTGCAATATTGCATCCTGTGTCCAGCAGCTGCTGCTAAGGTGTTGAATAACTGGTTGTTGATTACCTTTCCCGAGAGCTCCATTACCGGAGTTTCCCCCCAGTTAACCCAACTGGATAGAATAGCAAATTCCTCTAACTCTTTAGCAAGTTTATGTATGGAATTTTGAGGTTTAGTAAGGCTAAGGAGGAACTCATCAACGTAGTATGTTGTATTTCCCCATTTTAATTGCTTTTATTCCAGGCGACTGTTTCAATTTCCTAATTAATGCTTCCATTGCTATGGAGATAGGGGATGACTCTGCCTAGTACGTCTAGGTAGTTTGAAGGGATTAGAAAGGGATTAGAAATAAAGCCATTTAATTGGTTCAGCCTTAGGAGCTGCATATGGAACTTTGACCCAGGTAGGAAAGGATTCTCCAAGGTTATACTTCTTCAGAGTCTCAAATAAAAAAAAATCCCATTCCAGGGAATCAAATACCTAAAAAAATCCAAACGTACGAATATACAGTATGAAGAATGATGGCAGATACAGGCCTGATGGTCTATCTAGTCTGCATGAGTGTGCAGCTAGCAGTCTTTTACACTGCAGCTGCTCCCCACTCTCCTACCAGCATATCCAATATCATGCCCGTAATAACTTTTACCCCTTCCCCCAGTGCCTCATTGGTGACCTTCCCTCTGATTTTGTACCATCCCCTCTTAAAACTGTCCACCATCTTCAAGGATACCACCTCCTCAGGCAATGCGTTCCACCCTGTCACCACTCTCTCTGTGAAATAGTGCTTTCTCATTTCCCTTCTGAATCTACCACTCTCCAACTTTAGATTGTGCCCCCAGTGTCCCTTTCAATCCTTAATCTTAAATTTCCTCTGTGCCATCTTTATTTATGCCTTTCATATATTTTAAGGTTTCTATCATGTCCCCTCTATCCCTCTGTTCCTCCAGGTAGTACATGTTGAGCTCCCTCAGTCTCTCCTCGTAGGGTTTGTCCTCTATACTGAGGATCATCCTGGTTGCTCTGTGTTGGACCTCCTCCATCAATTTAACATCTTTCTTTAAGTAGGGGTGCCAGAACTGCATGCAGTACTCCAGGTATGGCCTTACCAATGACCCGTACAGTGGCAGGATTATGTCTTCTCTTCTGGATGTGATTCCTCTGGCAATACACCCCCAGCATCTAATTAGTCTTAGCTGCCACTTTTCTGCACTGTGCTGAATGGTTCATTTGCCATGTTATTATCATCCCAAGATCTTTTTCCTCCTCTGTAGGGGATAATTGCACTCCTCCTTGTCAGTAATGACTCGTTGGGTTTCTTGCTCTCAGCTGCATGACTTTGCACTTCTTTGCATCGAACACCAGCTGCCGTGTTTCTGACCAGTGCTTGAGTCTAGCCAGATCATCCAGTAGCCCCTGACACCCCTCTGTGTCATCCACCACTGCACCTAACTTTGTGTCATCCACAAAAATGCTGATTTTATTCTTAATCCCATGTGAGATGTCAGCAATGAAAATGCCAAACTACACTGGACCAGTACCGAGCCCTGTGGTACCCCACTGGTTACAGCTCTTAGAGTTGAGAGTTCTCCCTTATGACTACCCGCTGCTTCCTGTCATTCAGACAGTTCCTGATCCACTCCACCATTTTCTCCCCTGCTCCCTGGTATCTCTGCTTGCTAATCAGTCTCCCATGTAGCACTGAATCAAAGGCCTTGCTAAAGTCTAGATACAAGATATCCACTACTTGGCCCCTGTTGAGCGCCCTAGTCACCCAGTCATAAAAGTCTACCAGGTTGGTCTGACAAGATTTTTCTGAGACAAACCCATGCTGTCTGTTGTTCTGGAGACCATTTACCTCCAGAAAGGTTACTAGCCTTTCCTTAAGGATTATAATTACAATAACAAAATTACAATAGCTTGGTTCATACTATTAGTGGAAGCCCAAATTACATTTGGTAGTCTCCTTGCATTGTCTAAACCTGACCTCCCAGGGACAAAGCCTACCTGATTCTTCCAACTTAATTCAAAAACATTTCTGAGCCTGTTTGCAAGAATTTTAGCCAATATTTTACAATCACAGTTTAGTAGTTAAGTCATTCTATAGCTCTGGGTGTTGGGAAGCCAGCGCCCATAGAGCAGGTTTGCCTGTGTTATGGCTAAGTGGTCTGTCCTTTGGATATTGAAGATGTGCTGCAGTTGTGGTGTGTTACAGACAGGCTGAAGGAGTGGTAACATTTATCTCCCAAGGAACACCTATCTGAGAAGGAAATGTGATTCTCCAAACTGTTTTTACACTGGAAAATCTGAACTGCTGTGTGGAAAGGCTGCTCTTTAATTTCACTTGTGGATTAAGCTGTCACCCCTGACATATGAGACATGACCTGGGGATCTGAATTTGGAATGGTTTTGAGACCTGTCCCTGCTGTGAGAGAGCAAGGGAGTCTAAGTCTGCGTACTCAGTGGTGAGAGCGATGAGTGGAAAGAACTATAGAACTTTTGCTGTGAGAGCAAGGAGGTCTAAGACTGTGTACTCAGCGGTGAGAGCACTGAGTGGAAACATTTTTTGGACAATTTTATAATTTGCATCATTATACTGTAATAATTTATATATTAGCTCCCCAGTGACTATTGACTGTTGGATTCTCCTTTCTATATTGTACTTTGTTTTAATTACTTTAGATAGTGAGTGTGTGGTGGATTGGTGGTGGTGGGGTGAATGTGTGTATCAGATTAGTTAGTAAGGCTTATTTGCTGTGATATAGTGGGGAGTGGTGGGAGGACATGGGTTTGGGTAAGATTGAGATTCTGGTTCTTAGTGTTAATTTATGAATTTTAGTGGAATTTTAATTGATAAGATGTGTAAAGGTGATATTTAAGATAGAATTAAGTGTTTAGTTCTCAGCTGTACTAGTTATATGCTTAGTTGGATATATAAAGAGTGATAGCTCCATAAAGTAAAGAATTAAACTGAGGAGAAGCTTAGGCGAGCAGGTTTAGGCTGTCTGGGGTTTCTGCTCACGCAGGGATGTGTAGGAAGGTGGGTCGGTGCAATAGTCGCTTAGGGATGAGTAGGAATTCTGACCCCTTATGCCTAGTCTATGCTGCATCCCTGCTGCATGACCTGCATCCCTTTTCTGACCTCCTAGTGTCAGATACTACAGTGAGGCACTATAGGGAAATTGGTATAACAAGGGCATGTGTTGGCTGGCTGCAAAGGGGTGCAGCAGGCTGGGCTGAGGTGAGTGGGATAGGGGTTGTTAGGTCCAGGAGACACCTTGGGACCAGACTGAGCATAGAGAGAGAGGCCTAACATGTTTGGTCTTTGTCCCCAGGGTTCCCACCAGACCGAGTGGGCAGGTAGCTGTAGGGCCAGCAACATTCAACAATCCCCTTTAGGCAGTGCTATGCAGTGTGAGGTTGATGAGGAAGAAGACTGCAATTATGGTGGACTTGATTTCCTCAGTCAACCTTGCTTGCATCATGGAGACCTGGTTGGGTTACAATGCAGGTCCAGTTTTGGAAGCAGCCATCTCCACTGGGTTCTCCATAGTGCACTGCCCGAGGAGGGATCATAGGGGTTGGGGGTAGCCATCTGCTTTAAATCCAGTTTGGGCTTCATGGTGCGCCCAGTGGGATTGCCTAGGTCCTTTGAGTATGTGGCAGTGCGTGGGGGTCCAGATGCATGCTGCAGGGACATCCTCATCTATCGCCCTCCAGGGTCTGGAAGGGATTTCCTGCAGGAGATTGTGGACTTCATCGTCGGTGAGGTATTGGAGTCCCCCAGATGCTTCATTCTGAGGGATTGTGGTAGGGTTCATGGGGTAGGGTAATGAAAGCATACACGTTACTCCAAGATTTGTTCAACACACAAATTCTGTGTGCTGTTTATTTTTGTAAAAATAATATAGAGCAAATCATGCTATACAAAAATAAAAACAAATCAATTATAAAGACTGTCTTAAACTTCAGACTATAAACAAAATAAAACAATAAAGAAATAACTGAGCTCTCCATAAGCTCCAGAATTACTACCCTCCAGTGATTCTGCCACAGCGTAGAATACTTCAATCAGTACAATTTTCTACCAACTTCTGTGCTCTCAGTCCAACTTCTCAGGACACTCTCCCAGGATGATTTGCCTAACCTTAGCTCAGTGGCAGCTTTTATAGTGCAGCCCTCCTATGACACTAGTGTCAGCCAATCTGCCCCTTTTCTAATACAGGGGAATATTCTGGCTAGTACAAACATATAGGAGATCAGACTGACTGTATATACAGAGGGACAACATACAATCATAGGGAGTTATTTCATTCTGCCTTTAACACTCTTTTACTGAAGTTGTTGAGAAAGACTTTTTAATTACTTGTAAACAAGAAAACTCCACCCCTTTTCAGCTGTGTGACAGCTGGGGAGTTTCTTATATAACAGCCTCATCATGGGGCTGCTGGCTTCTAGAAGTACATTTTTTTTTCCCAAGAAGGTTTAGCTCAGGTAAGAGCACTCTCTGCATAGAATATTAAAGGAAACACCCCTATATTTAGTTTCTACACATTAGTTATGCATTCTTTAGGGGTTTTATATACAAACTGCTTTAAAAATATAAATCCCATGTCTGTATTCAACACACCCGATGCCTGCAATTTCAGGCCGTCAAAAACAACTTTTATTCACTGCTTTAATATTCTGCAGGAAACATGTTAATTCAATCAATTCAGCCTGCAGTGAGAGTTCCTTTCTCTGACACAGTAACATCTCTCTCTTGCTACGTTTCCTGTCGGGAGGTGCGAGTCAGGGAAAGTGACAACTTTCACTTTCCCAGCTTGAATACACCACGCTACACACCCAACTGTACAATCAGTCTCTCTACCTCCTGCACCGCTGCTAGGAAGTGTGACCACAGTGCTCCCTTGATGTTATCCTTGCAGACCAAAAAGGACACTAAAACAATCGACTGCTAAATATATTTCTGGAAGCGGAGTGCAGCTTTTCAAAGGGGACACTCGCTTTCACTCCAGGGCACTTTCCTTAGCGCAAACGTGCATCGGGACGCAATTTTACCTTTAAATAGCACAACAGAGCCCACAAAGACATCGTTCTGTCTCTAACTAAGCATTATACTAAATTTTTATAACAGAGCATAACATAGCAAACAAGGACACAATCCAACTCTGTGTAGATTATTTCTGCTTATTATTATTTAGTCTTTATTCTTTATGTCAGTCTGCTGTTCTGTCACTCGTTCTCATAAGGGTATATGGCAGGGGAGGAAAAGGAATACAAAGAGGGACTAGTCAAAGGAGAAGAGGTACTATTATGGGTGGCCTATCCAAAGTAGTAGAAAATGAAAAATAGTTATTCAGAAAAGCTTAGAAATGCTACTGCAGTAGACTGGAGGGGTACAAAGAGAAATGCCATAGCCTTATTTCTAACGGGGGTAATCTAAACTATCACAGGGATTTCAATGACTGGGTTGATGACAGATCCTCACACCTTGGTCATAGTCTCCTCCAGTTGATGTCATCACTGAGCCTGACACAAGTAGTTACTTCAGTGACACATCACCGCTGCCACATGCTCGACCTGGTATTCTCCCTGGGGCTTGACATTACCAACCTCATGAGTGATCAGGTTGTTTGGTCTGATCGCTACACTGTGAAATTCTTGTTTGGGACACCCCCAACACCCCTCCTTCACTGAGATGGTCAGTTATCATCCGTTGAAGGGATTGCCCCCAGAGGGATTACTGGCGATGACTGATTTATCTAATGTGGATGCTGCCTGCATGTTCAGCACGAGCAAGGCAGTGGTGGCCTATAATAAGGTGGTCTCCAAAGCACTCAATACCATCACCCCAGTCCATATATAACTCAGATCTTCTCAGCTGAGATCCCTCTGGTTTAATGGGGATCTCAAGGTGATGAAGATCAAGGGTCAGAGGTTAGAGCATTACTGGCAGAAGACCCACTTGGAGAAGGAGGATAAACTGGCCTTGCATGCTCACTATGGTGAATACCAAGAGGCTATCAACCATAAAAAGACACAGTTCCTGTCTAAGGAGATTGCTGCAGGGAAAAACAGACCAGCCCAGTTTTTTCGAATAGTGACAGACTTTTACATCCTGTCTGTCTGCAGCCAAAAAAAAGCTGCTTCAGTCACATTGTATGAGGAGTTTGGTCTGTTTTTCTCTGACAGGGTGTTCTCTATCTGGTCAGAGATTCCACCAGTGAGACAAGCATTGCCTCATAGTAACCTACCCATGATGAACAGATGCCATCCATACATCGGGGATGAGTTTAAACCAGTGGAGGTGGCTGAGGTCATTGAGGTGATCATAAAGTGAAGCACACCTACTGTGAACTGGACCCGGCCCCGATGCATTTCTTGATGAGATGTGCTGAGACAATTGGTCCGGTGTTTGCTGGGTTTGTCCAGTGTTCAGTGTTGGAGGGTGTCTTTCCAGATGCCTTGAAGGAGACTCTGATAAGACCTCTCCTGAAGAAACCATCTCTCAACCCTGACATTCCAGTGAATTATCGTCCAATCTCCAACTTGCCATCTTTGAGCAAGGTTGTTGAGAAATTAATGGCACAGCAGCTTGAAGACCACCTCATGTCCTTTGAAATCTATGAGCCATTCCAGTCAGGTTTCTGGGTGAAGCATAGTATGGAAACGGCATTAGCTAAGGTGCAATATTACCACATTAGGGCGAGAGATAGAGGGGACAAATCAGTTCTTGTCTTGCTCGATATCTCTTCAGCATTTGATACCATGGATCATAACACTCTTTTGGATCACCTTCTAGAGTTATATGGACTTGCTGGCATGTCATCTGCTGGTTTGAGTTCTACCTCTCTGGCAAGATGCAATGGGTGATGATGGGGAATTTCTCCTCATCCCAGAAGCACCTGTCATGTGAGGTTCTTCAAGGTTTGATCCTGTCACAGTTATTCACAGTATACATGCTGCCCCTGGGAGAGCTCATTCGACAATATGGCATGGGTTTGCACTGCTATGCAGATGATATCAAGCTGTATTTGTCTTTTGCACCAAGAACACACAATGCTATGGATGTTCTTAACAGCTGCCTTGCTAAAATCAATGACTGGATATCCTCCCAGCCGATTGTGACTGAACCCAGATAAGACGGAAGTACTGGTGACTGAGCCAGGTCGAGGGTGTGATGGCAGCATAACTGGAGATGATACAAGATTTTTCCTGGGATCAGCTCCTTTGCTGGCCTCCACTAGAGTACAAAATCTTGGCATGATCCTTGACAGCAGATTGACCCTGGAACCCCAGGTGTCTTCTGTTGTTAAGGGTAGTTTTTACCACCAGAGGAATATTGACAGGACTAAGCACCTAGTTCCACCCGATGACATCCCAACACTAGTACACACATTTGTTACTTCAAGCTTTGATTACTGCAACTCTTTATACATTGGGGTCACTGGAGGGACCCTCCGCTGGCTGCAGCTGGTGCAGAACACAGCTGCGAGGTTACTGACTGATCTTCCTAGGTTGAGTCATGTGACCCCTGTCCTGCGAGCTCAACACTGGCTGCCGGTCCAGTGGATGGTCATCTTCAAGATAGGCTTGCTCACCTTTAAGGCCCTATATAGGCTTGGCCCTAGTTACCTAACTGAGTTCCTTTTGCCTGCAACCTCAACCAGCTCCCTCCAATCCTCAACTAGAGGGCTTCTCAACATTCATAGTGTTAGGCTTAAATCCTCCAGCGACCACACTTTCAGTGTCACCAGCCCTTACTTATGGAATTTGTTTCCAGCTAATGTCGGAGGAGCCCGGACAGTTGAGGCCTTTAAGAAGGGGTTGAAGTCCTTCCTGTTTCTACAGGCCTTCCCTGAAGTGGCTATGTAACTGCTATACACCAACCCCTCACCTTGTAGTTTACAATCTAATAGTAGACTTTAGCTGTTTGATTTTATTGCTAGAATTTTAGCATCGTTTTTTAATTTTTAATTATCTTTTTGTATTATGTCTATTTTATTCTGCCCTGTTTCATTTATTCTGTGAGGTACTCAGAGCCCATAGGATTGGGTGCCATAAAAATACAATTTGACTTGCCTCTCAAGTTGAGGGGAGTCTTTGCCATTCTTGAGAATCAGGGAGATGAATGCTTTGTTCATAGTATCTAGTAAGGTCCCTTTCTCTACTGCTTCACTATATATCCTTGATAGGAGCATAGGTATTTTGGAGTCAAATGTCTTATGTAGCTCATCAGGTTTACCATCTGGGCCTGGTGTTTTGTTCTTGGGGAAGCTCCTTTATAATGTGTGCTGTCTCTTCAGGCAATATTGGTTTATCTAGCTAGTTTTTTCTCTGCTCATCTATTTGTGGTAACACAACACCATTGAGGAAATTGTTTATATTATCCATCTGGCAAGGTCCTCTGCTGGTATATAAATTTCCATAATTTTTTCCTAGAACTTCAGTGGTCTCACTATTAAATACTGTTACTATTTCATGAGAAATCCAAGATTCCTAGGATCAGATTTTGTGACTTTCTGTTTTTTGAGTCAGTATGCAAGCAGCAATTTTCTGGATTTTTTTCTCCTGCTTCCCTATATACCTGCCTTGTTCTATATAAAGAATACTCTGCTTTATTGAATAGACCATATTTATATCATACTTTGGGGAAATTATTTCAAAAGGTTTATTGGGAAGGTTAGAAGACACTTCTTCACAGAAATGGTGGTGAGCAAATGGAACATGTTGCCAGAAGAGGTGATCTAATAGAGGATGGTAGGGAGCTTCAGGACAGGCTGGGATATATATAGGAGGAAGACAAAGGTCATGGGGGAGGAACAAGATGGAAAGGTAGGGGAAGGTGGAGCTTGGACAACAGCCTGAGCTGAGAATACTGCACAATGAACAGACTAGAAAGACCAAAAGACCTAATTCTGCTGGCTTCTTTGTATGTTTGTATGTTTTTCTGTTTACTTTTCTTTGTATTCTTGTTTTATCTGCCAACGTTTGGTGTCTTTATCAGCAAGTTCCTTAAGTGATTCTCTTTTTTTAGCTGAAGAATGACTTATTATCCTACTCTTCAGAAAGGCCTTAAAGCAGCAGTGCAATGAAACTGGCCAAAAATTTGACCCTATCTTTTTATCACTATAAACATTCTAGGCATTGTGACAGGGTTGAATATGGCCCTGTCCCAGTTCAGTTGTTATGCAGAAAGTGTTTAAACACAAGGGTCTGTTCCAATTTCTCCTTTTCTGTCTCTTCTCAGTCTGGTTGCGCAACCCAATTTTTTCGTGAGACCTAGGACTTGATCACCCCGACGGTCCTGCAATTCTGTGCCTCTCACTATCTCTCTACCCTCACTTGCTGTTTTTGTCTTTTCTCCCCCCTTGCATATCTGCAGGTATAAAAATATATGTGAATCATTTTTGTGGAAATGTAATTGATGCTGGAATCCCTTTGTTTAAAACTGTATATAGTTATACTGTTGAAATGATTGCAAAGCTATTTGGAATGCAAGGGGTTAACTTGAGATGCAATTTTTAAGCATTTTGCAGAAGACATAAACAAGATGTCAGTTTTGTGTCACAATATTCTTTTTGCTTCACCTACTGAAATTGACAAGAACATTGGAAACTTACAAGAACTCTGTGTGATAAGTATGCTATTTTCTCAACAAGGTCCTGCACAGACTTATAAAAGGAGCTGCAATGTTTTGCAAGAGAGACACAGAGACTGAGAGACTGAGACTGGAAATTGAGAAGAAACTCAGATGGACTTTCTGTGTTTGTTTTGCCATTGTAAATAGTTATTCTGAACAATTTATTTATTTATTTATTTTACTGTTATTAATAACAAAACACTTGTTGCAAATTTTACAACTGCTCTTGGTTTTCCTGTGCTTCCTGACCTGTGCCTCAATGACAGATGGTGTCAGCCTAAGTAGGATTTATGCTGTGCATACTCTAAGTCAGGAGTTTTGTGCGTGGGTACTAGACCTGGTACCAGGAAAGCATAGAAGAAAGGTATGGATTCTGCAGCAGCAAGCCCAGGAGTGGTTACCAGAATAATGGCAGCCAAACTAGCAGAGACAGAAGTCCAAGCTGAGACTGTACAGCTAACACCAGTTATGGAAAAAGAACCTGAAAGCCTGACTGCCTTTTTCAAATGATGGGCTATACTACTAAAAGAGATGGAGAAACAGAGGAGAGAAGAGATGGAGTTAGAGGAGCAGTGGTTGCTGGATGCCTTGCAGGCTATCAATGGCAGAAAATCTGGCACAGATCTAGATGAGCAACAGGACATAGATAACTTGAAATACATTAAACTTACAAAGTTGTGTCCTTCCGATGATACTGAAGCATATCTGACAACTTTTGAAAAGGTTGCCACAGCCTGCCAGTGGCCAAAGCAGCAATGGGTAATCAGACTGGTACCTTATCTGACAGGGAAAGCCCAACTTGCCTACAGCAATATGGACACTGGACAGTCAGAAAACTATGACCTGGTGAAAAACAAAATCCTGAAAAGGTATGACATCTCAGAAGAGAACTACAGGCAGAGATTTTGGTCTCTGAAATATAACTTTGTAGACAATCCTCAAGAAGTCTTCACCCAACTCAGAGAACTGCTGAGGAAATGGCTCCAACCAGAGGGCAAAACAGTCCCACAGATCGACACATTTGCAGTGGAGCAATTCATCAACATCCTGCCTAGAGATGTACAGCTTTGGTTAAAAGAACACTGACCAGAAAGTGGGAAAAAGGCTGTTTCTTTGGCTGAAGACTACCAAATGGCCAGACAGACAGATGCCACAGCAGTGAGGTAATAGCCATGCACCGGTAAGACATTATTTTTCCCATTTAAACTCCAAGTCTGATAAGAACTCTGGTGGGGTAACAAATCTTTGAAAAAACATCAAAATCTGTTTTGCTAGTTTTATCAGAAACTGATAAAGAATATATTAATGTAGCTTATAATAGACTGGAACAAACTGTTACTGCTGATGCTGTAAAGGTGAATGTTTCCTTAACCTCCGAACAAACTGCAGAAATTTGTAGCTTGCTAAAGACATTTAACAATACTTTTATCACAGTACTAGGCTGAGCAAAAGGGGTTGAGCATGTAATACTGACAAGGAATTCTCACCCTATTAGACAAAAGATATACAGATTACCAGAGCAGGTTAAGAGCTGACATGATTAAGAAAATACAAAAAATGAAAGAATTGGGAATCATAAAAGAGTCAAGAAGTGCTTGGTCATCACCAATGGTGAGTGTAAACAAAAAAGAAGGGGATGTAAGAATCTGGCTTGATTTTAGGAAACTTAATCAAGTGTCAGAATCTGACAGTTATCCAATGTCCAGAACAAATGATTTGGTGGACAGACTGGGGAGTACCAAGTATATCAGTACTCTCAATCTCACCAAGGGTTACTAGCAAATACCTGCTAGCTAAAGAATCCAGAGACAAAACTGCATTTGCCACTCCTATAGGATTCTATCAGTTCACCACCATGTCATTTGGTTTACGTGGTGCACTCACTACATTCCAGCAGTATATGGATGTACTTTTATCCCCTCACACTGGTTATTGTGCTGCATACCTGGATGATGTCATGGTGTATAGTCTAGACTGTAAAAGCTACATGGAACACCTAAGAGCAGTTAGCCAATCAATCAAAAAGGCAGGTTTGACAATTAATTGTACTAAGTGTGCATTGGGCATGCAGGAAACCAGATATTTAGGCTATGTTTTGGGAAATGGAGAATTCAAGCCAGAGGTTTACAAGATAGAAGCTGTAGCTAACAACTCTGTCCCCAAAACCAAGAAACATGTCAAATCATTTTTAGGGATGGCTGGTTATTATCAGAGATTTGTTCCCAGTTTTGCCAAGTTAGCTACTCCCCTCACTGAATTCACAAAGAAATGGTTCCCGAATAATGTGAAATGGCCCCCAGAGTGTGACGAGGCTTTTTGGGCCATTAAGGCTGCATTATGTTCAGTCCCTGTTTTAAGATTCCCAGACTTTGAGAAACAATTTCTGTTACAGACTGATGATAAGAGGTAGGCCTATGTGCAGTCTTGAGTCAGCATATAGATGGGAAAGAAAATCCTATTCTATATATAAGTAAGAAATTGCATGACATAGAGAAAATGTACTCCACCATTGAAAAGGAATGCCTTGTGGCAAAGTGGACCATGGAGTCCCTTAAGTTTTACTTACTACGAGCTAACTTTGTTCTTGTAACAGATCACAATCCTCTCTGTTGGCTTAACCAAATGAAGGATAATAATTCTAGAATCACATGGTGGTACCTGGAACTAGAACCATTTAAATTTAAAGTGATGCACAAATCTGGAAAAGAGAATATACATGCTGATTTTCTGTCTAGCTATGGATCTGGAATTGAGAATTTTGAAGGCTGAAAAAACGAATGTGTGAGTTTAAACTTCATTATTTGCTGTACTGTTGTTATGGAAAAAAGGATACTGCATATGCACAGAACTGTAATTGTTATATGCTTATTTTAGATGAGAATTACTAGAATGATTTTGAAAACAGTTTTTGTAAAACAGGTTCCCTCTTAGGGAGGGTGTATGAGACAGGGATGAATATGGCCCTGTCCCAGTTGTTATGCAAAAAATGTTTAAATGCAAGGATATGTTCTATTCTCTCCTTTTCTGTCTCTTCTCTGTCTGGTTGTGCAACCAATTTTTTTCATGAGACGTAGGACTTGATCACCCCACTGGTCTTGCAGTTCTCTGCCTCTCACTATCTCTCTACCCTCACTTGATGTTTCTGTCATTTTCCCCCCTTGCATACCTGCCAGTATGAAAATATATGTGAATCATTTTGTGGAAATGTAATTGATACTGGGGGCCCTTTGTTTAAAACTGTATATAGTTATACTGTTGAAATGATTGCAAAGTGATTTGGAACACAAGGGGTTAACCTGAGATGCATATTTTTAAGCCTTTTGCAGAAGATGTAAACAAGAGGTCAGTTCTGGGTCACAATGTTCTTTTTGCTGCACCTACTGAAACTGACAAGAACATTGGAAACTTACAAGAACTCTATGTGTGAGAAGCATGCTATTTTCTTAACATGCTCCTGCACAGACTTATAACAAGGAGCTACAATATTTTGCAAGAGAGACCCAGAGAATGAGAGAGACTGAGACTGGAAATTGAGAAGAAACCCAGATGAACTTTCTATGTTTGTACTACCATTGTAAATAGTTATTCTGAACAATTACATTTTTTTTTCATTTTACTGTTAATAATAAAACATTTGTTGCAAATTTTACAACTGCTCCAGGTTTTCCTGTGCTTCCTGACCTGTGCCTCAACGACTGGCATGCTCCATGTTTATTTGGTGGTAACATTTTCTAGTTCTACCAAATTGTAAGTATATTATAACTCCTTTTAATTTATTTTTTCTTATGAAAAACAGATGGTTGCTACATTTAAGATTAGAAATACCATTACAGAGCTGATAAGGGTTAGGATTGAGAAACAAAAATAATGGTGTATAGCATAGGAGTTACATAGAAAAGTAGATTTGACAGAGATGTGCTAATATTTATATTTAATTGTTGCTGAAATAGGTTTTTGAAATACGAAATGTTTGTTTTTGATGCACTGCTACATTAAAGGCATCCAGAGACCAACAGAAGATGTTTCCTGATTGTTATTAATGACAAAAAAGTCCTTTTAGACACAAATTCCATGAATGCTTTGTGCCTTAAAAATGAAGTATTAAATCTCCACCTCAGACCTTTTGTAGCCTCTGGCTACCAATAGGTTAACAAAGATAGGGCTATGGTCTGATATTGCCATTTCCTTGATCAATGCAGAAAGGTTTTTTTGTGTAAAGATCTTTTGAGATTAACAGGTGCTGTAACCTGCTATAGGAGCTATGTCTGTGGGAATAAAAAAAATAGTCACTCTCTCGTGGGTGGCATAGTCTTCAGGGGTCTGCTAGAACATAGTCCTTTCTTAGGTTTCTGAAGGCCCTTATGGCAACAGACACTCAACGTTATACAGAATATTTGCTTTTTGTTTCTGTAAATAATGTAAAACTTTTATTCACTTAATGGGGGAGCCCAACACTTTAACATTCAAAGAGAAGATAGATATTCCTGGCTGAAGACATTGCCCTGCTCAGTGGATACTGCTAGAACTATGTGAATAGAATGTTTTGAAGAAAAGTTACAAGGGAGATGGTAAAGAGGTATATAATTATCACCAAAGATATTTACTGAACAAAAGCTGTATCTAGACCACTTTTAATCTCTATTCTGTGTATTTGATGTATTCTACTCTAAGTCTATATGTACACTCAAGGGTGTCATAGAAAGTATTGCACTGCTGTTAGCAAACAGTAAAATAATCTACTACAAGTTGTAATTAGAAACATATGACTGGCAACTAGATTTAAAATGAACTGTAAAGGCAATTGTGTGACTTGGATGCAATTTGCAAACTATAACTTAATCTACTAATAGATTCAACCTGTATTAAAATTCATCTCACCCTGCAGACAAGAGCTTTCAAGGAAAAATTTATTCAGTTGAGTGTGCTGATAAGCACCGAAATGTAACAAAGTTGCTAGCACATTTGAAAGAAACTTACATCTGCGTTCACATAGGTATTTACCTTCACTCCAGGTGGCAGATGTGCTAACACTTATACCATACTCACTGCACATAAGCTACCAATCATAAAACCTCTGCTAACTGAACATATTGGAATAGACATTAAAATAAGATTTCCAATTTGAGAGGAGTTCTAGGCACAGAGATAGCATTTGCATAGATCTGTAATCTTTTTCTTTCTGGAAAAAGGGAAAGTAAATGATGTAATGCCATAAGGGGGTAGTTTGCTGGTTTTCATGAAGACCTTGATAAATGAACTCCTATAGTTTGATCCAAGCTGGCTACCCAAACATCCCTGGGTTTCAGCAAGGGCCTAATAACTGTTAGGAATAGGCAATTATCTTAAGCCCAGATAAAGTGCTCAGGTTATACTGTCAGAAATTCACAAGACGTTGCTGGTTCCCCTCATATACTGTAGCTTGGCATTTACAGCTCTGTAATTCATTTACATTTTCATATGTTACAAATTATGGTACAGTTTCTGAGCTTACTCCTGTACATCTGGGTGGAGTATTAATCAGTGGTAGCAGCCAATATGGGTGAGTATTATTGAGCGGCTCAATATGAGCAACTCAATAGTACCATTCCCATGTAGAGTGAGTGGGGAAAAAGAGCTCTGAATGTGCGTAGTGAGTGTAGCACTGAGGGATACACGTTGCACTCATGAGACAGAGGATAACAGAAATTATTTGGCCAAGCCCTGCCAAGCTGGCCATGTGGTGTAGTGGCTTGAGCCACTGCTCCTGGAGCCTGTGGTGCTGGATTCGGATTCTGGAACAGGCAATTGTTTTGATTCCAGGGGGAGTTTCTATTTTTTCTAAGTCTGCTCCCCTGGAGTTGATAATCCTTATTTTGGGGTGTGGGCATAGGTCCCCCTGCATAAAAAAAGGAGTATTGTGTATTTTTAGAGGACCATCACTGTTTGCAGGGGTCTTTCTAATGGGAAGTCACCCTTTTGTCACGTAATTCTTTTGTCGCTGTACTGAGCAGTGCGATATGCGACTTGCCTTCATCACATAATACCTCAGTCAGTCAATCAATCAGTGTTTATTTATAAAAAGTGCAATTCCAGTTGATCAAAGTGCTTATATAGTAAAATACAACACATACTACATAAAATGATAAAACATCAAATAATCTGTAATAAATAGTACTAGCCAGGCTAACCAAAATCTGAAAAAGCATGGTAAAAAAGATAAATTTTAAAGGCAGATTAAAAACTCTCAACAGTCGGGCACTCTCTTAACTGAGGTAAAGAGTTCCACAGGGTAGGGGCTGCAAAAGCAAAAGAATTGTAACCTGTATCATTGTTTTGTCCTCTCTGTGACAAGATGCCTTTGTAAATGAGTCTCTGGCTCAAAGTTTGTAAATCCGATTGTACAAATAAATAAATAAATGAGTGCCAGAGGTTTTAAGACATACAGTGGCATGAAAAAGTATTTGCCCCCTTCCTGATTTTCTCTATTATTGCATATTTGTCCCACTGGATGTTTTCAGGTCTTTAGACAAAATATAATATTAGATAAAGGGAACCTGAGTGGACAAATAACACTTTTTTTTTTTTACTTATTTCATTTATTTAATGAAAATGTTAACCAACACCAACTGGCACTTGTGAAAAGTAATCTCCCCTAGTTAAATCAACCCAATTAAAGGGATAATTAGAGTCAGTTGATTGATTACAGCCAGGTTTGATTACAGCCAGCTCTGCTCAATATAAACCCCACTTATTTTGGCCCTACCATCAGAGTCACATTATTGCCAGCACAAAGATTCATATGAAGCACATTATGCCATGATCAAAGGAAGTTCCTAGAAAGATCAGAAAAACATTGTGTTGCCCTCTATCAGTCTGGAAAGGGTTACAAAGCTATTTCTAAGGCTCTGGGACTCCATCGAACCACAGTGAGAGCCATAATCTCCAAATGGAGAACACTTGGAACAGTAGTGACCCTTCCCAGGAGTGGGCGGCCTGCCAAAATTACTCCAAGGGCGCAGTGTAAAATCATCCAAGAAGTCTCAAAGGATCCTAAAACAACATCCAAGAGACTGCAGGCTTCTCTTGCCTCAGCTAAGGTCAGTGTTCATGACTCCACAATCAGAAAGAGACTGGGCAAAATGGGCTTCATGTGACAGTAGCAAGGCGAAAACCACTGCTAACCAAGAAGAACATAAATGTTCGTCTCTCATTTGCCAAGAAGCACCTGGATGATCCACAAGCCTTTTGGGAAAATGTTCTATGGACAGATGAGTCCAAAGTGGAACTTTTGGATAACATGGAACCCATAATGTCTCGTAGCAAACACAGCATTCCACAGTAAGAACACCATACCAACAGTCAAACATGGTGGTGGTAGTGATGGTGTGGGGATGCTTTGCTGCCTAAGGACCTGGATGACTTGCCATAATTAAAGGAACCACGAATTCTGCTCTGTACCAGAAAATTCTTAAGGAGAATGTCCAGTCATCCTTCCGTCAGCTGAAGCTGAAGCGTAGTTGGGTCATGCAGCAAGACAATGATCCAAAACACAAAAGCAAGTCCACATCAGAATGGCTAAAAAGAAGTAAAATTAATGTTTTAGAGTGGCCTAGTCAAAGTCCAGACTTAAACCCAATAGAGATGCTGTGGCAGGACCTGAAACGAGCAGTTCATGCTCGAAAACCTACCAAATGTTACTGAATTAAAGCAGTTCTGCTAGGAAGAGTGGGTTAAAATTCCTCCACAGCGATGTGAAAGACTGATATTGAATTATAGGAAGTGTTTGGTTGCAGTCATTGCAGCTAAATGTGGCGTAACCAGTTATTAAGTGTAAGGGGGGCAATTACTTTTTCACACAGTGCCAATTGGTGTTGGTTAACTTTTTTTCATTAAATAAGTGAAATAAAAAAAAAAAACAAGTGTTATTTGTTCACTCAGGTTCCCTTTATCTAATATTACATTTTGTCTAAAGACCTGAAAACATCCAGTGTGACAAATATGCAATAATAGAGAAAATCAGGAAGGGGGCAAATACTTTTTTCACGCCACTGTACCCTGGGAACCTCTAGCAATCCCTCGTTGGTGGAGGGAAGAGACCAGTGGGGGGGCGATAAGGGTGAAGGAGATCTTGCAGGTAACCCGGTTCCTGGCTGTGTAGGGCTTTATAGGTCAATAAACTTATCTTGAAGGTGAGCAGCCAATAAACTTGGCAGCCAGTGCAGACTGCAGAGCACAGGTGTGATATGGTAAGATCTCGATGAGCCAGTCAACAGCCTGGCTGCTGCATTCTGGACCACATGTAGATGACAGATATCACCCCCCCCCCCCATAGCCCAAGGTAAAGGACATTGCAGTAGTCGAGACGGGAGGTCACAAAAACATGAACCAAAACAGGAAGGTCATTAGGGAGGACCAGGTGATTGACCCAGGTGATGATTCTCAGAGGATAAAATGAGGTTTTCATGACAGCAGACACCTGAGCCTTTAAAGTTAGGCCACTGTTGAAAACAACAACTGGGTTCTGCACCTGGTCAAGGACAATCAGCTAGATTCCATTAAGGCATAGCCCCGGATGGTTGAGCAGTGGCTAAACCTAACCCATGATGACCTGGGTTAACTACTAACATCTCAGCTTTATCAGGGCTCAACTTCAGCCAGCTGGCCCTCATCCAGTTCTGGATCCTGGAGAGGCAGTTATTAAACACCGAAATGGTTCCAGTCCATTCAGGCATAAAAAACATGTAGAGCTGAGTATCATTCGCATAACAGTGGAAGCTCAGCCAGTACTGTCTAATAATGTCTCCTAATGGTAGCATATATACTGCGAACAACATGGGTGAAAGAATGGAGACCTGCAGAACCCCACAGAGCAGGGGGAGAGGGGCAGAGGAATAAACTCCAGACACCATTGTCTGAGTCCTACTCATGAGGAAAAATTGAAACCTTCTGAGGATTGTTCCAGACAGTCCACTGAAAAACTGCAGGCACTCCAAAAACACGCCATGGTCCACAGAGTCAAATGCTGCAGAGAGGCCGAGGAGGACCAAGATGGAATGGCCTCCCTGATCTCTCACCATCAGATCATTAAATACCCAAACAAGTGCCATCTCAGTGCTATGCCTCTTCCTGTAACTGGACTGGAGAGGTTCATATGCATCATAGGTGGTTAAATGGACTTCCAGTTGCTCCGCAACTACCATACGTAGGATTATTTTTTATATAGCTTCCCCAGACAGATTATGTACTGGGCTCTTTTAGTGAGGATGAGGTGCAGGAGGTGGTTACATGGCCATTTTCCAATGACAATGTTGCAGATCTAAGTACTACCTAAGTACTGCAGTCATACAGGGTTCCGAGCATAAGCAATGTGAACAGGACACTACTATAATCTTTGCAGTCAAGATCAGATCTATTGACACACACATTTCCAGTGTACATCTCTGAAGGTATTAAAATTCATAGCAGTGAAATGGTGATTAGTCCATACTGTACAAAATCATAAATTAGCATGCACCATTTCAGCACACTTGAGTGATCTATAAAGAAGATTTAAAGTTTGCTGCTCACTGTTTCTATATGTCCATGAATCTAAGTGTGTACTGAGTCTAGGAGAGACTACTATGATCAATCGAATTTTCTTTTTCTGCTGATTTTGAAGAAAAGAAAAACTGAACAAATGCAAAATTAAGTCGAACTATAGTGATGCACAATCAGTCAGGCATTCCTGCATTATGAGAATGATTTCCATTGGAGCGGCTAACTATGCTCTTCCACTTTAGTTGGGGTCACGTTAAGTCTTGCAGGAAGACCCTTGAGCATTAGTAAAAGCCTCACATAGCCTGGGAGGAAGTCACATGGCACTAAACATGGTAAAAAAACAAACAAAAAAAACAAGCTGAAGTAAATTCTGTCAATGAAGCATTTGCGCAGTAGTGTCCTGCTGAGTTAACTTGGTTTCTGGAACAGTTGCAGAAGGTGGATTCCCACTGGAAGGATGCTTACATTCACAGCTTTGCTTTGAGTACGCCTTTTGGAATTAAGAGATTTATCACTCACAAAGGTTGCTTGGCTTCCAGAGGATGGCATAACTTTTTCTAAAACTGTGCTCAGACCATTTGTTATATTTTTGAATGACAACAGCATATGTAGGGATTTGATTAATATGAGGAATAATTTTGCTTCTGGTAAGCAGTGTTTTCGTTATTCTCAGCAGTGTCAGAATCATGATTCTTAGTGTGCTGCCCTGCTCTGTGCATGAGTCATTGGCAAAATCCTTGGTGAAAGCTCGCATTGCCAGTTCTGTGTTTTCCACATTTGAAAATGGCAGTTTGTCAGAATGAGTGGCTGGAGCTGCAGAGTTTGATATCAAGTCCCATGACCTCTCTGGGGTGTCACAAACAAAAGGTGGCCTATAGGATTAGAAACCATAAGGATTTCAGGGTACTTCATAAAACGATTCCACCATCGGGATACTGCCATCCAAGTATGCCTGTCATTAGGGTACCGGGATTAAAATTTGCCGCCCAGGATTTATGTGAGGGGCTGTGCCCCCCATGCCCCCCAACTAAATATTCTAACTCCAGGGGGGCAGACCTCAGGGATGGGGTGGCGAATTTGGAATTTTGGGCCCTATTGACAGGTGCACTCAGATCGGTGCACAGATGGCTGGAAGGACATAAAATAGTTTCAACTCTTTTCTGTAGAATTTGTCTGTCTTCAGAAAGTTCCTTTTTCCTGTTCACTGTTTCTGAAATAAGGTCTTGCAAAAGAAAAATCCTTTCCTCTCTCCACAATAGCTGTTTTTTATCCCTCACTCTCTTCATTATTTCTTCTTTAACTGAAAATCACAAAAAAATTAGTAATCACAGGTCTAGGTCTGATTCCCGGTGGGGGGCTGGTGAGAGAGGAGCCTGTTCAATTTCTAGAGGCCACTGCACTGACGATGTAAAAGCTCTTCAAAAAATTGTTGGGGGAAGCAGGGACATGTTGTTACCCTCCACCCCTTCAGGGAGCCCTACTATTCTTATTTTGTTCCTCCTTCCCCTATTTTCCAGGTCCTCTACTTTCATCAACAAATATTGTATCTGTTTCTCATTCATAAGTTATGTCCTCAACGTGATATAGGAAGTCCTCCACAAATGCAACCTTGACCCTGCCTCCCACTTCTTTGTTGTCTGCCTCAGTTTCTGACATAGAGCTTTTCATTTCTTTTATGTCAATTTTAATGCATTCTAATATTTCAAATATGTTTGCCGGGTCGTATCTGTTGGTTGGATCCTCAGCACCTGTTGTCAGGTTCCCATGGGTGGCTATTTTTACTGCATCACCCAGCTTTCCTCCCATCAGAGCCATTCTGCAGCGAGGAGATTTTTCTTTATGTTGGAAAACACTAAAAACTCACTTAAATTACTAGATTTTTTTTTTTTTTAAATTCATTAGTAGTTAACTTGGACTAACAAATAAAACAACTTAGACAGCGGAAACCGAAGAAAATTACAGTGATTTAAAAAGATATTAAAGTACTGCTAGCAGAGCCAGTAATTCACACCACCACCACCAGTCACGTGCCCTTCAAGAGACAGTGTCATTTAATTTATTTATTTATTTATTTGTACATCAGTTTACAACCTTTGAGCCAGAGGCTCATTTCCAAAGGTACCTCATCACATAGAGAACAGACAGAACAAATTTAGTGTACAGCAAACGATTTAGGTTACAGCATAAAAGTCACATCTTTAGAGATACATAGAGTGGTTTCATACATTTATACAACTTTAGTTGCAATTACATTGATACAATTTAGTTACAATTCCATTGATACAGCTGAGCATATGCTGGTATTAACGGTGGGAGAAGTTGGGGGCAGGGTGAGGTCGAGTGCCTCCCAGTGGGCGTTGTCAAGTCATTCTATGATGAATGTCTCAAGCACAGGTACTCTGGAAATGGAGTTCTTTGGGGAAGGTTTTTAAATCTTTAATATACATTATTATTGATCAGTCACTATAAATAGTATATCAGTAATGCTGTAGACAGAGACACCGGTTATGGTTGTGAGAGTGGTCTCACTTTTTTTAAAGTATTAGAATTGCTCACTTTCTGTTTGTGTCTCATCCTAAGAATGTGCATGAAGCCACTCTTACAACAGTAAGAGTTGTTTCCATGGCAGTATTTATATGCAGTCCACATCCTCTGTGCTTTAAAGGGCTTATTTTGTATAACCTTGTCTTGTATCATCAGTGAAATAAAATATAACAAATGGTGCACACTCAGGCAGCTAAAGCAGCAGTGTGTCATAGTTGTGAAAATGTTGACCTATACATTTTTATTCTATTTTAGATTGCTTCTTATCTCCTTACTTGTATGATACCCTTTTTCCCTATTTTGAGTCTGCTTTGCCCCCCTCTTTTTATTACAGTTGAAACCATAAATGAAACACTACTTATTAATATGGTGTGGGCTAGGTTTTCATCAGTATTCTGTTTTTGAACATCCATTATTTAAGATCACTTGTCTTAGGACAAGAAGGAGCGATTGCCAGGAGTACCAGGGTTCTGAGACAAGGAGTGAGAAGTGGCCATCCAGGGAAGGAGCAGCAGCAAGTGATGAGGCAGAGGTTATCTTCGGGGCAGGGAAGTAACTGCAGCACAAAGTGCTTTCATTTTACCTGTCTGCATTGGTATTGTCTGGGTTCTGGGGGGTGGTGTGTATAGACAAAAATTCTACTTGAGTTGCCGGATTGTTTTTGATACTGTCTTAGGCTTTGTACAAGTTCAACTTTGTTGCATGGGCAGTTGGTATTACATTTTAGTTAAGGCCTGGACTGGTAATTAACCTAGGAAGGACTGTACTTTCTAGTTAGAACTGTATTTTCTAGATCCTGCTGTAACATGGGTAGGATAGTGGGCTGCAATGGATGTGGGGCAGCAGTTTGGATGAACATTTTGTGGAAGCTAGGATGGTATCCAACCTGTCTCAAGCTGAGGAGCCTAGAGGAAGAGGTACTGTGGCTTGGGGTGGGGGGGGAGCTGGAGAGGGGAGGGGGAGAGAGTTTAGAGCAGGAGGTCCTCCCCCATGGAGTAGCATGAGGACACAATATGGAAGACACATCGGATCGAGGGGAGGGGTTGGGAGGAGCTGTGTGAGCATAACACACAAAGGGCCTAGTGCTGGAAGAAAGGCTCAAGTCAAAAGGCAAGAGCAAAGGCACAGCAGCACAGAGGGGACAGGTAATAGCTCTGAGGTGCTAGGGACAATGGTGGAAGGGGGATGTGGGCTACCCAAGACGGGGCAGGAGAAGGAAAGGGGGGGTGAGTGCACAAGGGTATGTAGTCAGTCTAAGGGGGGGTGGCAGGGAAGAACAGGTGAGGAGCACAGTTGGAGGGATAGTAGAATGGAGCAGGGATGCGGGGGTGCACAGCAGGGAGGATAGGGATAACATCGGGGCATAGCAGTGGTGGAAGTGGAAAAGAAGGATGAGGGAAGGCAACAGGAAAAGGCGGTGGGCAGAGTGTGCAAGAAAGAGAACTTGAGCAGGAAAGGAGCAGGGACAGACTGGTGGGAACTATGTGAAGGAGGAGGAGTCAGTCAGGGGAGAAACAGTGGCAGTGATAGGTGGGGAGAATTATGTGCTAGAGGAGGGGACAGGCAGAAGAATTTTGGCAACAGGAACAAGGGAGGAATTATGTGCTGGAAGAGGAGTTGGACAGGAGAGGAATGGGGGAGTGGAAGCAGGTAGGTGGAAATATGGGGGGATACTGGTACTGGGGGACTCAATACTAAAGGGGGTAAAGTGGGGTAGCAAGGCAGAAAGGCATAGTCATATATGGGTAGAGGCCATGCCAGGGATGACAGCTGAAAGAGTGGGACAATCAGTCCTGAAATATGCTAAAAGGGGACGGGAGAGACCTTACTTAATTCTACATTTAGGGACAAACGATCTGGCACATAGTACATTAGGTGTAGTCCAAAAGAGGTTTGAGGAGCTGGGAACTTTATGGGGGGGGAGGTAAATCAGCTATTATTTCTGAGGTACTACCAGTGCCCAAGGTGAGCACAGCTAGAAAACAAAGGATCAAGGAATTTAATGACTGGTTAGGCGAATGTTGTTGCACCAAAGGGTATGGGTTAGTGGGAGGGTGGGGACAGACCTGGGAGGACAGCAGTCTATACACCAAGGATATACTTCAACTAAATGAGGAGGGCAAGAAGGTGCTAAAATGGAAGCTTGGGGAGTGCATTGAGGTAGTGGAGCATTTAAACTAGGAGAGAGGGTAGCAGGGGGAGAGAGGGCACACAGTGGCCACGAGATGGGAAGCAGCACAAGCTTATCCCAGGTGGATGCAAGAGAAGGAATGCTGGAAGTGGGGGGCAGAGGAATGGGGTAGGAAGGGTAAGGGGATGGAAGGTGGCCATCATGAATGCTAGGAGCCTGGGGGATAAAATGAATGACTTACAGGCCCTCATCGTGGAGGGGGAGGTGGACATGGCAGCAATCACGGAAACATAGGCCACCCAATACCATGACTGGTACTTGGCAGTCCTAGGGTACAGAATATTCTGCAAGGATAGGGAAAACAGAAGAGGGGAGGCAGAGGCAGTATACATGAGGGAGGGGCTAAGGTGCACTGGGGAGGAGGGGGAAGAGGGAGAAACAGAGGCATGATGGCTTCTAATCTAGGATTCCAGGAATAGGGCTTTCCGGATGGAGGTGGTGTATAGGCCACCCTTCCAGACTGAGGAGTTGGACAGAAAACTTGAGAGGCAGATTAGAAGGGCATGTGGGAAGGGGAGTGTGGTTGTGGTGGTGGTGGTGAGGAACTTCAACCTGCTGGAGGTAGACTGGAAAACCCCAGCCACCAGTTGTAAAAGGGAGCAGGTATTGCTAGATGCCTTTCAGGAATGTTTCATGACACAGATGGTCAGCGAACCAACAAAGGGGCCGCACCCTAGACCTAGTGTTCACAAATGGGGAGTTTGTGAGGAATATCAAGGTGGAAGAACCACTAGTGGGGAGTGACAGTCACTTGGTATGGTTCAAGTTGATTATGAGCAAAGAGGGGGTGGCATCCAACATGAATGTGCTGGATTTCAGGTGGGCGATGTTGCAAAGATGGGGGAGGTAGTGAGTGGGTACCTGGCCAGGATCCAGTCTAGTATGGACACAGACCAGAGGTGGGAGCTCCTAAGGAGGGGGATACTAGAAGCTACCAATTCCTGTAGCAGGACTCGGAGTAAAAAGACCAGGGCAAAAAAGCCAAGCTGGATGTATAGGGTGTTGTGGAAAAGGTGAGGAGAAAAAGGGTGGCCTTTAGGAAATACAGGAATTCAGGGATGGGGAAAGACTGTGAGGACTACAGGCATGAGGCAAGGGAGGTGACAAGGGCAGTAAGCAAGCAAAAGCTGCCAAACAGCTCAGGCTGATGCAAGACATAAGGGAAGGGGAGAAGAGCTTCCTCCAGTACATCAGGGAGAAAAGGAGCTGTAAGGAACAGATAGTAAGGGTTAAGAAGGATGGGGGATGGGTTGAAAAGGGGGGAAGGCAGAGGCACTCAGTGACTATTTCTGCTCAGTATTTACAAAAGAGAGAGGGAGAGTGCTACCCAAGGGGCGGGGGGCGGCCAGAGGCCGGGGTGGGAGTAACGGACAGAGGGATCATGGAAGGTAGAGTGCTGGAGGGCTTGAGAGTGCTGAGGGTGGATAAGGCACCAAGGCCAGATGACATTCACCCCAAGGTGCTGAGGGAGCTGGCAGAGATACTGGCAAGGCCCTTGGCTGGCCTATTCAATGCCTCACTGAGTTCAGAATGAGTACCCAGGGATCGGAGGTTGGCACACGTGGTTCCCCTGCATAAGAGCAGCCCAGAGATGAACCAGGGAACTATAGACCGGTGATCCTCATGTCCATCGTGGGGAAGCTAATGGAAATGATCCTGAAGGAGAGGCTGGTGGCTCTGCTGGAGTCCAGTGAGTTGCAGGACCGTAGACGGCATGGCTTTGTCACAGGAAAATTCTGCCAAACCAACTTGGTAGAGTACTATGACTGGGTAACTAGGCAGATGGACAAGGGTCATGCAGTGGATGTTCTGTACCTGGACTTGTGCAAGGCATTCAATTCGGTGCCACATGGGAGACATAAAACAAAACTTGAAGGCACAGGGGCCGGATCAAAAATGGTGGGATGGGTGAGAAACTGACTACAGGGAAGGCAGCAGAGGGTAGTGGTGGAAGGGGAACTCTTTTCCCCAAGGGAGGTGACGAGTGGGGTCCCACAGGGCTTGGTGCTGGGACCAGTGTTATCTGGGGTAATTATTGCAGACTTTTCCATGGCCATGGATCAGCCTGTTTGATGATGACACCAAGTTAGGAGTGGTGGTGGTGGATGACATAGAGGGGTGGAGGGGTCTTCAGGAAGATCTGAATTAGCTGGAGACTTGGTCGGACACTTGGCAGCTAGGGTTCTATGCCAAAAAGTGTAAGGTTCTGCATTTCTGAGCAAAACAAATCCAAGAAGAAACTATAAACTGGGGGTGTGTGCAGCTGGAAGAGACTGAGGAGGAGAAGGACCTGGGGTGGTCACCACGGGATCAATGAACAGCTCTGCACAGTGCAGGAAGGTGGTGGCAGGGTCCAACAAAATGCTGGGTTGTATGGCAAGAGGAATAACATCGAGGAGGGGGAGGTGATTCTGCCATTGTATAGATCACTGGTTAGACCTCATCTTGAATACTGTGTGCAGTACTGGCTCCCATACCTGAAAAGGGGAATTAAATTAATGGAGAGGATGCAGCGCAGAGCAACTAAGATGATCCAGGGGCTTGGGGACTTATCGTATGAGAGTAGGCTGAGTGAGTCGAACATGTACTCACTGGAGGAAAGGAGGGACAGAGGAGATATAATAGAGACATTCAAGTACATGAGAGGGATAAACAAGACTGGTACAGAAAGGCTTTTCACGGTAAGGGTGGGGAGGAACACTTGAGGCCATGACATGAGATTGTAGGGGGAAGATTTAGGAGGGAAATGAGGAGACATGTTTTTATGGAGAGGGTACTGGCAGGGTGGAACACGTTATCAGCAGAGGAGGTAGCCTGTAAAACAGTGGGTAGCTTGAAGAGGGTCTGGGACACAGTAAGGGGGAGGATAATGGGAGAGGTTGTGTGGGGGGGGAAGGGCAGTTGCAGAATAGGGCTGCTAGCTGCAAAATTGAACAGACTCGATAGACCAAATGGCCTTTTTCTGCTGGCAAAATCCGTATGTTCGTATAATGAACTAGCATGCAGCAGACATTGCTCCCTGAGCTAAAGGGACAGCAGGTGTACAAAAACAGCTAATGATGAAAATGTGATTTTGAGCCATTCAAGAAGTGGTGCTCTTTTTATTATTTCAAATGTGGTCAAAAACAGTAAAAAAGATATCTCCATTTTGTAATCTCTGTCAGGCAGTAAAAGGGAATATAACTCATGTAATAGCTTAATGTAAACCATTACAATCCAATATTTTTGGACCCAAATATTTGATACAATTGATACTGTTTTAGAGAGCAACTTAAAATCCGAGCAAGAACTTTGTGTTATAAGGACTTCCTCAATGCCTATAGATCTAGACAGAACATTACTGGCTATTGCTCTAGTGAATGCGTGGCTCAGTAGGTAGCACATCCGCCTCTGGACCACAAGGTCGTGGGTTCTCGTCCCACACCAGGTTTGGACTTGCACCTAAAAATCGCTAGCATCCGAGTGCAGAATTGGGGGGTGCTGTACTGCTGGAGTGTGCTGTCCTTCGGATTAGATGTTAAACTGAGGTCCCTTCTGCCCATCCTGGTGTTGTCCTGGTGGCTGTCCAGGTGGAAGTTAAAGAACCCAGGGCACTGTTCGCAAAGAGTAGGGAACATTCCCGGTGTCCTGGCCAACATTCCCCTTCCCATAAACCGGTTCATGCAATTATCCAGGCTATGTGTGGGTGATGATGTGCGATATGGCCGCCACCACACATTCAGTCACTTCACTACCAGTCTAGCATTGATTGTAAAGTGCTTTGGATGTATGAAAAGCACTATATAAATGCTGATTCTTCTTCTTCTTCTATCACTCATCAGTGGAAATGATACTATATCTCCCTATTATCTTTCACGGAAAAATTTATTACTAGTAGAGATGCAGTACATTTTTAATTCACCAACAAATTTCCTGTGAAGTCGCCAAATCTGCCTCCACAAATCATTTTGTGAAGTTTTCCTGTTTAATAAGAAACTCACCATTTGTAAATTTGCCTTGTTTTGCGGGTTTTTTAAGTGTAAATTACACTTAAAGAAAAACAAAGCCAGGTAAAGTTATAAATGGTGAATTTGCTGCTCACCTGCCTGATCTTTCGCAGGTGTCTAGTTGTTCCTCCACCCCCTTCGCCGATTGCCAGCAGATAATGACACTCTTTCCCTGGTGTCTAGTGGTCCCTACCCCCAACAATCGCTGGTCGATGTAAAAAATAAAACAAAAAATGACCCAATCACCTACCGAGCATAATGTTGCCCAGTGGTCACTCCCCTATCCTGATCTGCTGTAGTATTAAATTCCCTGCTGTCTATGGGATGCCCTCCCACCCTGATCCCCTGTAATATTTAAACAAACAAAACAAAAAATATATATATATATATTATACATACGTGTGTGTGTGTGTATGTATATATATATATATATATATATATATATATATATAATTTATAGCATATAAAATAGTATCATTCCTGGTGTCTAGTGGACCCACCATACCCCACCCTGACAGGTAGTGCCCCAGTACTACCCCAGTCTCCCCAAACCCAACCATGAGCTGATAACCGGCACAGCCTTCCACTCTCCATCCTACCAGCCACGACTTAGCTGTCAATGAAGTACTTGAACAAGTACATGCTCATTCATTGACAGCTCAGTCAGTGACCAGCATGGTGGAGAGTAGAGGGCTGTGCCAGTCACCAGCTAGGGGTGCAGGTAGGGGGAGTGGGGTGGTGGGGCACTGCCTATTTGGGGGGGGTGAGGGATCCATTAGACACCAGGGAATAGACTACCTTATTCTTTATTTTATTTATATATATTCTTTGCAAAAAAAATCACACCAGTCTCCATGCACTTCTGTATTTTGAAATTACCTGTACTGTATTTGTAACTCTTGCAATTTCTGTGTTATTGCATTGTATTTATATCTCTATCTCCCCCAGGTCGCACCTGGAATTGAGCCTCTGCTCAGTGTGCCTCTCCCAGTTACCAATCTTTAAATAAAAATAAAGGTAGTTTTTTTCACAGAGCATGCTCAGAAATGTATCTTCACATGTGAGAATACATTTCTGAGCCTGCTCAGTGTGGCCAAAATGAGTGAGGCAAATTTCTGAGCATGCTTAGTGACTAACTTCATTCATCTTGCTCATGTTGGCAAAAATAACATTACTTATCTTGGCAAATTTATTTTCACACCTGCTGTATAAACTGAAGTTTCATATTGTGTTGGTGCTGTTTCACACTATTCAACTATTCATGACAGATATGGGGGATACAAGCAACAAGTTGGTTAAGTAATTGTGCAGACAACACAAAAATAGACATTCTACAAAGAGACTTAGATGAGGGGGGATTAGTTTCAATAGTGATAAGTGCTGTGTCCTGCATTTTGGGAGGCATAACAGAGAAAACATTTATTATCTAAATGGATCTCCATTAAGACAGACATATAGGATAGTGTATGGCCGCCCATACACAACAAGGCAATTCTTCACCTGAGCATTTCCTATGATGGCTGATGACCTCGAGAGCGAAGCTCGAGAGGTCTCTCTGCCATCATAGAAAACACAAGGGGAAAGAGTTGAGTTGTTTGGGAGGCCAAACACTGTTCTATATAGTGTATGGTGCCCCAAAATACAGGATCACTTCCATTTTTTGACCATCGTTTCTCACTGGAGACCACACTCCTGGTCTCTCCAGCCCACCGGCCAGCTCGTGCGCAGGAGTTGCCAACCACCCCCTCATATGAACGGCGCTGGTGGGGGTGATTGCATTGTGATGTCCTCACTAATGCAGAATGAAAAGTTGTTCTGCGTCAGTGAGGACGTCTCTACTGAAGCAGAATGACTTTTTGCGGTGTATGGATTTCCATACACAACCACATTCCACCATACACTACAAAGGAAGAAAGAGATTTAGGAATTACAATAACAGATAAACTGGCCTATGACAATCACTGTAACACTCAAATAGGCAAGGCACAGAGAATACTTTGGACCTTCAAAAGAAACTTTAGAAGCTGGGATGAAAGTGTTATAATGCCTTTGTACAGAGCATATGTTAGACCACACCGGGACTATGGAAGCCAGACATGGGGATATACAACTAAGGATACTACTGGCAAGATGGAAAACAAATCCAAAGACAAACAACAAAAATTATTAATAATTTAAGCACCTTATCATACAATGAAAGATTAAAAAAATTAAGCCTATTGTCCCTCTATACTAGAAGGATGAGGGGGCATTCTTCTGTGTTATGATATCATGCAGGATATTTATCTATTAAATGAGTGAAATTTTGAATTTAAAGATGATACTCTAGGCACGAGGGGACACACCTTACAACTCAGACTGAAAAAACCCAGAACAAGAAACAGGAAAGCCTTTTTCACACAGAGGGTGATAAAGCCATGGAACAGGCTACATGCAGAATTAATAATTAGCAAAGACAAGAATCAGTTCAAAACAGAGAAGGAGAAGGAGGAGAAGAAGAAGAAGAAGAAGAAGAAGAAGAAGAAGGAGGAGGAGGAGAAGAAGAAGAAGAAGAAGAAGAAGAAGAAGAAGAAGAAGAAAAAGAAGAAGAAGAAATCAGCATTTATATAGTTTTTTTCATACACAGTGTGTCCTAAAGCACTAGACTAGACACCTATATTTCAGAAGGAAATATATTGTCCTATTATGGGTAATACAGCAGGAAAACACATGGGCACTTTGCCTTCTCTGCTTCTTATTCCTTGGTATGAACACTATTGAGAGTTCAGAGTCCCTAGACCATCACATTCTTTAGCACAAACCATAAGGTACAATATGACACACTGTGTCCATGCATAGAAAAGGTGATGCAGCTTGGTACACTCATAAAAGACATGGGGTCAGATATTCAAAACTTTGCGCTGGGCATAAACTGTTTGCGCTTGGTTAGTGCCGGGTTTGCGTGGGTCTGCTATATTCAAAAGGCCAAATAGCGCAGGCAAACTGCATTAATGCCAGGCAAAAGTATAACGTAGCAAGAGGCAAAAAGAGGGGGCGTGTACATAAATACAGGCGCAATGGTCTATTCGGTGCATTATCGCCATGCAGTGTTGATGCAGGACTTAGTGCGACACTTTGCACGGTTCAAATTGCCACCCAAGAAAAGGTAGTTTTAACTCCAGGCCAACCAAGGTTGGGGGCGTGGACACAGCAGCAACAGGGAACAAGGCTGTCAGCAGCAATGAGAAGGCAGTGTGGGTGGACTGCCCCCCTAGGCCACTCCATATGCACAGGCACCCAAACTGTGGAATACAATGCAGTTACATTGCTTAGAAGCCAAATAGCCAGTTAGTGATAGAACTGCGCTGAAACAGCACCTGAAGCAGTAATGATTTTCAATGTGGTAATATGTTGCACAGTGTGAATTGTGTGTTGTGTTAATGGTCTGTGTTTAGTGTACTCTATCATCCCAGCCACACATGTTGTGGCTCTGGGAGGTATCTGGCACTGTGCCTCAGTCCAGTGTACTTACCTGGACAACAAGGTGATAAATAGGGATACATGATGGGCACTCTTGTGATATGGAAAATATTTTCACTCCTGCACAGTGACCTCTGGATACTCACGAGTGGCGTATCCAGAGGTCACTGTGCAGGAGTGAAAATATTTTCCATATCACACGAGTGCACATCATGTATCCAATTTATACAATAGGGGCCCCTATTGTTGCAAAAGCTACCATTTTCATGGGTTTGCATGGGTTTGTGCAAGTGTGATAAATGTAATTTCTTACGTTTATCACACTCCGGTGAAAATAACAGGAATTATCACACTCATTTATCACTCACCCCTATTGTATAAATAATCATAGACAGGCACCAGACAGGGTACAAACATGCTGCACACGGATGGCACCTCCTATGTTGCCATTATCTGCCACCAGTCCCAACCATGCCAGGCATTAATTGGTGACCTGGCACCCAGTGGACACCATGGCAGTGTGTCCATACAGCACACACCTAGAGACCGTCCTTCAGTGGACACCAGCAGAATCCAGTGCACACATGTAGCACTGGGGCATGGAGAGTGTTGAGGGGAGGGTGTACAGGTAGCCAGGCTGCACCACATACTGGGTGCTGCCACAAGGCTGGGGCAAGCCATGCAGTGCAAATGGTCCAGTGTAGGGAATACCCCAACACCAGTGTGCCTGTCTCGTATGTGCCCCCCCAGCCACATACTGCACATCTGTACAGAAACCACAGCACACACAGCCAGCCATGTATATGTCACTGTGAGTATCCCATGCCAGTGGTGCAGCATCTGTGGGTCGCACAACAGCATAACAGTAATGTCCAGTGTCAGTATACACCTGCATGATGGGCCTGTCACAGTGTAAAGTACAGCAGTCATTGATGCCCTACACACCATAGGCATTGCTGTGTCCCTCGCACTACTGGCCCTCTTGTTACTATAGTGTCTGCTGTGCACTGTAGCAGGAACTACAGTTTGACTATTGCATGCAGCACCACCACCTGTGCCTCTGTTGTGTAGTCCTCTAGGGCACAATATTCTCTGCAGTGCTTTACAAATGTAGCCTGCAGGTACCACCATGCACTTCCAGACTGCCCTACAGGTGGAGCTGTGGGACCCTGCAATAGAGCTGGGCAAATGGCATGCAAATCAGTTCATAAAGAGATGCTAATCTGGATGTTTACCCACAGACTGCCTAAGTAGGCTCATTTGTATGTCACTTTTGAATATAGCAAATTTTTGCCCCAGGCAAACGTGATAGCACCAGGCAAACATCTTAGCTCCATGCAAAACCTGCGCAAATGTGTCTGCACCATGCAAATGTTTCAGAAACATGGTACATTTCTGCAGAATTTCACATGCGCTGGTGCTTGCAGCTTAAATTAATCCACTCCTTTGCTAGCACACACATTGGCCAGATAGTTCACCTTTACTGTCCTTCACATCACTCTGCACTGGGCTGCTGTTGTTGTTTGCACTTCCTGGTTGCTATATTCAGAGCTGTCTTATTTCCAGGGCTATTTTTGCACTGCACTCCCAGCCCAATTTGCCCGGCTGAATATAGCCTTAGCACGCTATATTCAACAGGTTTAGCAACAGGGCTATCCCTTTTGAAAATAGCGGGCTATTGGTTCTGGGCTAATTTAGCATGCTGGGCAGTGCTAATTTAGCCCTAGGGCAAAGTTTTGAATATCTGGCCCAAACCGTTTTTCTTTTAAGTAAAGGGTTTACCATTGTATATAGTAACTGATAATCTGAAAGAAATGTACAGGTAGTATTTAGTGTGTGTGTGTGTGTGTGTGTGTGTGTGTGGAGGGGGGAGGATTATGTTGACTGCTGGCTCTACATATTAACCACAAAACCATTTTACTGTTTGTTTTTTTTTAAATGGAGAACTACACTGAACCTGTAAGTTATTCATTTTCTCTATAGGAGCTGTTTTTTTAGAACTATTTCCAAGTCTGTTGTTTCCATTGACGCAGGCTTTTTAGTAACCTCAGCGGGTGTCTGATTTACACTCTGGTGGTAAGTGCCATTTTGGAACCCTGTGATGGACTTTCTGTCCCTCTCTACCGCAGAGTTCTGTAGTAAATCATAGATACATTGTGCCAGCAATGGAAGAGCTGAGTAGCGGATATAAACTGCATCATACAGTTCTAAAATGGTTCATACCAGCAGTACACAAAATCAGAAACACCCACTTGGTTAACTAAAAAGCCTGAATAGCTAGAGCTATAACAGAATTCAAACCAGCATTTGAAAAAACAGTTTCTACTAGGAAAATGACTTTGATCTGCAGTGCAGCTCTACTTTAATCATAATAACTGTTCATAATTCGCCACTGCTGGCTAGGGGATTTTATACCATCTTAACAGATGTCTGTTTAAGAAAGTGGCTAAATGGGTATAATAAAAGCAACAGTGGGTAAACAAGCAGGTGTTTTTTGCCAAATGGGTAATTACATTTGACATGTAGAGGCAACAGTAGTAATGCTGTGTTCTATTTTTCCCTGCTTCATGCTGGCCACAAGCCTTTTGATTAATCATAAGTACACTTATGAGGAAGCACAAATGGGCAACCATGGTCTATAAATGTGTGCATGGCTTATATTAATATATCAGCCTTCAGCCAACTGCAATCAAGGATCACTGTGGTCTCAATCCCAGTTTAAAGACCTGTTCCAAGTCCCCAACCCCGACCCCCACCCCCTGACCTGGAAAGCATCTTCTCGGTTGCTGCCCAAGCTAGCTGGAATGAGTTTTCTGATATTGGCAAAGATACAGGGAATCTCATCCACTTCAAGAGAGCTATGTTTGAGCACCTTATTGCACCTTGTACATGTTTTAACCCCCGAATGCTTTTTTTACATCCTCCATACTCTTTCTCTTTCTCTTTCATACACATTTTATCCCAAAGTGCTTTACAAGCAATGAAAGACTGAGAGAAAAGTTCCTAAACTGTATGAGCACAGTTAAGAAGAATGCAGAGGCTGCTTGAGAGAAGAGACACCACCAGCTAGAGAAATTAGTCTCTCTCTCTCTCTCTCTCTCTCTCTCTCTCTCTGTCTCTCTTTCTTTCTCTCTCTCAACCCTCCTCACTACTTACCACAACATAACTCCTCTCTTGGATTTCTTGCAACCTATTTTATTTGTGTATTTGTATATACAGTAAAGTCTGTCTTCTTCATAACGGCTTAGATTAGATCAGATTATATATTTATTATAACTACTATCCTGCTGCTGTAATGTCTCGCCATGGCGCTCTTGGAAAGTAGGAGTTTTACCTAAATAAGGTTCTTCTGGTGTGCATAAGTACATTGAAGTGGTAGCACGGGATATGTCCAAGCACACCTAAATTTATAGGGGCAAGACACAGGAAATCCACATTTATTTCAATCAGATTTCCTGTTATATATACAGCTATATCTAAAGATTTACTGGGACGTATCCTCTGGCTGCCACTGACAAATCAGTTATTAAATAAATACATGTCATATGTTGCTGTGCACTGCTATGTGCTATGTGACGTGTGACTATTGATATTATATTTATGATTTGCATTCTGTAAATGTGTATCTTTGCACAAAATGTAATTAAGAGGACACCATTGTAAATAAGCAGTGCTCAGTGGTTTTATTTTAAATAAAAATAAATTAATCAAAATCAAAATAAATAAATACACTTTAACCTAAACTGCTGCTTTAAGAAATATGTATTTTAGGAATTCAATTCATAGTGACTATCTGTTGGGAACTTGGGGCCTCGTAACATCTTCAGACCCTGAATTACCCCCCCCCCCATCTTTACTTGTAAGACCACCCAGTATCAAACTCCTAGTTCAATGGTAGCCCAGAGGGACATAGAACCCCTCTGAGTGCTCTGCAGTACATGTGCAACTCCAAGCCCTGAAGAGCTCTTTAGAAATTAGGGTGAGTCGGGTCCAGCTGTGTAAATGTTTTCAGTTTTGCTGCCGAGGCCTCGCTTCTGACCCTGTGCCAAGACAAGCTGTGCTCAAGTTGTTCTTGGCAGGCTGTACAGGCTGAAGGAATGTCAGCGTGGCTTTCAAAAATATGACGGTTTGTAATTTGGACCACAGAATGAAAACTGAGCTGCTGGTACGTTGTGTGTTCATTTAATTACCAGGCCCCCAATTACACTCGAGGAACAATCTCTGCAGCTAGGTGCACAGCGAGGTTATTCCCATTTTAATGGATCTGAAACCTTTATGTTTTTCTTTTTCCCTGGTGGATTCCTAAGAAGTTACGAAATTCCAAGTAAATTATTGAAAACGTTCTTTTTTTTTCTTTTGTTCAGCGGGTGCACCCTTATCTTTTGAGTTCCAGTCTGTTATGTGCATCTGGTTTCTCAAAGATCTAATTAAATCTGAAAATGAACAATAATTGTATATTATGAAACTATACCTTTCAGTAAGATAAAACACTCACACACACACACACATACACTGCTTTGGGGGTGTGTGTGTGTTTGCATGGGAAATGTTCTCATATATCTCAGTTTCATGACAGTTTGACTACCTGCCATGAACCATTATGAATGTCTTTTAACTAGGAGAAATTAGGCTTTAAAAAGTTAGAATTTGTTGCTAAGATGTGTTTTTTTTTATTGAGGGAGGGGGTGTTTCTTGTTTCCTGACAACTGTTACATACCCCTTTGGAGACAGACACTACTTACCTACAGTAGGTCACAGCCATGCATTTGTCTGGTCCAGGGATAAAATGGTTAACTGTTTCTTTTATGGTAGTCTAGCAGATGTCTTTCAATGAAATGCTAGTGTAGCCCAAAATCTGTCCAATCAATTCTGTTTTGATAGCACTGCTACGTACTTGCACCGAGAAACCAGTGTGTTAAAGGGCACCGAGTTTCCACCCCATGATGTCAAGTATTGTTTTGATCCACCACAAACTATCAGCAGGACTAGAGGGCATCTGCCTATCACTACATAGTAATGAACGGGGAAATGATGAAGTAGTCCTGGGCTACAGAACGTGGGGCCGCGCTTGTGGTGAGCAGCTATAAACATTTGCTTTGTATGTAACTATGACTGATTGACTGATTGTACTTGCCTGTGGGTTTTGTTCTGTTTTGTATTGACTGTTTTTTTCTGCACATCCCTCCTGCTGTATTCCCACCCCTATCCCTCAGCTCGCATCTGGATAGTAACCTCAGCTGAGTGTGTCTTTCCTGGCCACAGACAATAAATGGAATTTGGTTGGTCCAGCAAATTTGTAAACACTTTTTGGTTTTTCTTTGTGGGGGGTTGGGGGATAGAAAAAGGGCAGTCCACAGACTGCAGCAATATCATACTGATTTGAAGTGTAAGTAGGGCTGGGTACAATTCTACAGTGCATTTGCTGGCCACATTAGTGCAAATTTGTACTTTTTCAGTCATTTTTCCCCCCTAAGTATGGGACACTTGCAGATTTCTTTTGTTTCATTTATAACCAGGCTCTCAACTACTGCTTGTTTAAGCCCAGGCCATCCCGGAGTGCCACCCCCATGCTGCTAACCCAAAAGAGAGATAGAGACTGTGTTGACATGCAGGGCATTTACGAGAGAGAGAGAGAGGGGGAGAGAGAGAGAGAGAGAGAGAGAGAGAGAACACATCTGGATTGCACAGATTCTGCAAAGCACAAAAGGAAAAAAGTTACTGTTTCAACTTTTTACCCAGCACAACAGCCAGAGCACAGGACTTTGTAGGGGGCTGGATTTGTTTATAAGTGTATGGATTTGGAAAGCACAATCAGGGACACTGAAAACATATCAAAGCCTGTGTAACCAGCCAGCCAGGCCATCCTCAAAAGGAAAAAAGCATTTGTTAATGCCAAATGTTGGCTTGCTGGCATTGGTAGTGCGGGAGTTAGAGAGATGCATAATAGGAATGGCAGTGAAGTATTGAACTGGCGACAAACCCCACCCCCACCCTGCAGAGACTGACAGACATTGGGGGTGTGGCTTTGGGTCATCGGCCATAATGCTCATGCCATTTCACCTCACCCTACCCTGCAGACACTGACAGGTGTTGAGGTGTGCCTTTGGGTTTTCAGGCCTTATATTTGCCCCATTCCATAAGGAAATACGTTGAGATGGGTGCGGCATAGGAAAATGGGGTGAAAGTTGGGGCCAGAGACCCCAAGGCCCACCTCATTGCCTGTCACTGGCTGCAGGGTGAGGGTGGAATGGCGTGAGCATTACGGTCGGCAATTCCAAGTCACACCCCAATGCCTGTCAGCCTCTACAGAGTAGGGCGTTATGGTTGGAAACCCTAATGCCCTGGCTGTTTGTTGATATTTTCACTCCAAATTTTCAAAATGGGCTTTTTGTGACCCCACCTCATGAACAGTGGCACTAATATTTCGTTACTCAATCCTGAAAGGTGGTTTTGCACGGCGACTACGCCATTTGGTGCCACAGGTGTGAAAACACACTTCTGGCATGATGTGAAAAATGACAGCTATACTGTTCATGAGGCGGTGTGAAAAAATGGCTATGTTGAAAATCTGGAGTGAAAATATGAAAAATTGTCGAAGTTGCAAACGTGCATAGAAACTGCATAACGCATGCCTGTAACGCAATCAGTTTTTGAAACTTTTTCACCAGATTTTCAACATGAGCAATTTTGAACCTTTCCTCATGAACAGTGGCACTATGATTTTTAATCTGTCCTGAAAGTTGATTTCCCACTGCGACCACTCCATTCTGCACCACAGGTGTGAAAACACGTTTCAGGAAGGATGTGAAAAATAACAGCTGTGCTGTTCATAAGGAGGTGTGAAAAAATGGAAATGTTGAAACTCTGGAGAGAAAATATTCAAACTTGGCGAAGCTACGAGAGTGTGTAAAAACTGCGCAATGCACGCTCGTAACACAGTCATTGTTTTGGAATTTTGTCACCAAATTTGCAACATGGGTTTTTTGGGACCTCCCCTCATGAACAGTGGCACTGTCATTTCATTAATTGGTCCCGAAAGGTGATTCTGCGCAGCAATCACAAAATCACCTTTCAGGACCGAGAAACTAAATGACAGTGACTTGTTCATGAAGTGGGGTCCCAAGAGACCCATGTTGAAAATTTGGGGTCAAAATTCCTAAAAATGGCTGAGATATCAACCTAAGTTGAAACCCCCCATTATAAAGCTTACCGTCATTTCTTCAGTTTGCAGTTCGACTTTGAAGAGTGCAGACGTGTCCTGGTTCAGAGAAGATCATGGGTCCTGACCCCTGAAGGGTAGGTATGAGTCAGATGGTATGCGGGAGGTGGGTGCACAGAGGGAGGTGGGGATGGGGAGGGATAAAGGAAACAACAGAGGACCATTTTCTTGTTTGCAGGGGGGGGGGAGGTTTTCTTTATTTACACAGGTTACACAAAAAAAAATAGGCACACTGAGGTGGGGTTCCAGTGTGCCACAATTTGATGGGTGGATGTCAACATGGGGAGATGTCGGCAAACCTTATAGACAGGTTGGGGGGTGCATCCAACACCGGGAGTGAGCATCCCGGTGTCAGAAAGGAAAGGGGAAACTGTTTAACCAGGAAAGACACACTAAAAGGGGGGTTGCTGACACGGAGATTGGGCACCCCGATGTTGGCTTTGTGGGGACTGTGTGGTAGACAGCAGGAGCTGCCATTTGTATTGAAATGTTTCACCAGGAAAGGCATGCAATAGAGGTGTGCCATCTGCCACTGCAATGACAAGCTTGTCTCTGACTGCAGTGGCAGATTTCTTTCAACTCTGTGGCGCTCTCTGAAACTGCTGACATCGGTAGCATGCTCACTGGTTGGTGGCTGAGGGATGCACCGACTAAAGCATTCACCACAACACTGGCACACACCTCTGAAAGTGCTACTACTGCAAGATGTTGCAAGCCAACATAAAAGGCAGCTAAGGAAAGTTAACTGTGAACTGTGCAAACAAGGAAAACAAGTACAGTATAAGTAAAACCCACCCCACTTGCCCACACAACCCAGTCACCCATTACAGGAGGAGGTAGTTTCTGCCAGATCAGCCTTTAAGTCTAAGGGCCCACTAGTGTACTCCCTGTAAACCATCTGCTATCAGTGGCAGTGTGGTATACCACATTCTAGTGGCAGAACTGCTTAATGCCAGTTTGGAGATCCCCAGCTGAGGATCTGTGCCACCCACCAGGAGACCCAGGTAAACTGAGAGGAGCCATCTTGGAATTCTGAAACCATGAAGGGAGAAGAAGAGGAGATGATGGTCCATATCCAGGCCCAGGCCACTGTTCACTGAGCCACTTGCATACAGGGGAGGGCTGCCAAGCAAGCTATTTAAACTGCCTGACAGAGGGCCTTGGGCATGCCACTGCCTCTTGAGAGGTAGGAAGTAGCACCCATCATATGATTGTTATGGAGTGAAACACATGGGGGGATTGCATTCAACCTTTGCCCCATGCCATAATGCATTTATTCTAAAGGACTTTGAGCCCCAACTGCCAACATTTAGTGCCTACACCTACATGAAAAGGGCTGAGCCTAAAGCCATTCCAGACCCAGAAGTGCCCACACCGCCCTACACACTGCCCACATTATGGATGCCCCAGTTGGTGCCTTACACTCCCACCCCAGCTGCCACTTTTGGAAGGGGCCCCACATAAAAGGAGACAGAGGATGGTGGAGGAAATTGTGAATGCCCAGCTGGATAGGTGGTGGGGCCCCAGGGACTCAGTTAAACCTGGAGAAGGGGTGGGAAGTGTGACAAGAATTCAGAGGTCACAGCATAGCCCTTGCCTGTCCCTGAGTGTTGAAGGTCTGATCCCGTTGTCCTTTCTGAAGGGTGCACAGATGAGAAGAAGGGATTGTGGGCCTCAGAGGATGTGTCGGGTATGTGGCCCTAAGTGGGTATCTCCTTCACTCCCACATGAGCAAATGTGCAACTGGTAGAACTGATATCTCCCAGATGATTCACCAAACTGAGGCACAGCACACCAGATGACAGCTCCTGGGACCCCTGTTGTACCTTCCCTCCTGTAGCCAGCACCAGAGGACATGCCTACTACAGAGCCAGACGTTGAAGAGAAACCCACTGTGACTATACAAAAGAAAACTAAAGAACCCACAGAATCATCAGACTGAGGCAGCAACAGCTGCTTCCCCAAGTGATGCCCCAAAGGAGGAGAGGCTGGCCATTCCTGTGCCTAACCCATCCAAATACTCCAATTTTATAAAAAAAAGAAAATGACTGAGCAGTGGGACAAACCTGAGTTGCCCACAGGAAAAGTTGACTAGTGTTCTCTGGCCAAGCTTTGCAAGGCTGGCAGTCATCAAAAGAAAGTCAGTACTGCTTCCCATAGATGCACAGTTGGTATTGGCAGGAGGTGGAGGCTGCCAAGTATTGAGTATACATATTTTTTCCGTGGAGCAATATTTAATCTAGAGCAATTCAAATATTTTTTTTAAAATATGAAGCTTCAGGTTTTAATGCAGCCTTCCTGGCAATTTGACCTGCTTTTGTAACTAATTAATTGAAAAAGATTTTTCTAACGGTCTTGAGTGTCATACCTCTTCATTGTGATTGTTATATGTATACAAACGGAAATAATTTGTGTTGTTTGTTTTTTGTATGATCATGAACTGTTATATATGATATTTGTTTGTATGGATGTACTTTCAAAAAGAATGTTTTGGTGTTTAAGCATGTTTTTTCCTGACCTTTTCACTGTTTGATTAATTGATTTGCTGTGTGATGTAATTTCTCTGTTTTGGGGTGTATTTAAGCATTTGTGCATTTGTTGGTTAATTCCACCCCTGAGACAGACCCACGTGTTTGAATCGATATGTAGGGGTGTTAGACCAGTAACTCAGCCATGATTTTGTAATAGTTAATAAATATTTTCAACATTTCTCAGCTACTTGGTGTGTGTTCAGCTTTGTTCTTTCACTACAGTTGTGGTTTTTCGCTGGAGCACCTTTAAGGGGCTGATGTGCACTTCCCTACTGTCTGCCACAAATATTGAGCATTGTTTCAGGAGGCAAAGCATTCTGTCACTGCATGGAACAAGGAGATACAGCAGTATTACAATAAGAAAATCAGAGGGTGTTAGTGTTGTGAAAACCTGAGGTACAAGGTGTAGAAGAAGGGTGCATAAGGTCATCTGTACTAACATGGAGGGCCTGCAAAGTGGACACCACATCACTATGCCCTGCTTGTATGGGACCACAATGAGGAAACTTCATTTTCACAACTATAGCCGACTCTGAGCTGGAGGTGGGGAGAGAACTGGATGGTTGTTTCGGCAAAATAATTCTTATCATCTCAATTGATTCTTGAGCTACAGTGGTCGCAGTCTATACAGTAAGTTATCTCCCATGATTCTCTGGTGGTACCTTGAGAAAAACATCTCTGGGACTTTTTGTGCTGCAGGAAATATTGGGAAAATCTCCTTAGAGATCTCAGAAAATATTATGTCAAATCAGATTGACTGCTACTATTGTACAGCTGTGTTTCAGTTATACTGCCTCTTTGGGGGGGAAGCGGAAGAGCCTACAGATCTCAAGCAGAAGGATCCTCTTGGTCCAGTTGCTTCTGTATGCATCCCCTCACTGGGGAATGACAGTGTTTCTGCTTCCAGGTCTTGTGGTGTGGGAAGACAGAAGATGACAAACCTGCAGTATAACTCTTATGCACATTTATTCATGCAGCAGGGGTGCTACAGAGACAGCCCTGGGCTAGGACTTGGGATCTCCTCTGGGGGAACCTGCCTTATTGGAAGCAGGCCACACCCTCCACTGCACAGTAAAAGACGTCCATGTTTAAACCCCATATTGTACTATCCAAATATTATACTTCCCTGTTTTATAAAATTACATTTTTCGTAGTTATGTAATGAGTACCATGGGTTACGGAAATGTAAACTGTACTAGTAAAAAAGTTATATGCATTATTTTATAGGAGAATGAAGATGACCAATTGAAAGATCAGAAAGCCAGGTAGGGTGAAGGTGCTCTGGGAGAATATGGAGTATAAGTTTGAAATGCTTGTGAACTGTATGTGCCAACTGATCCTTTGTTGGAGTGAAGAATCAAGGGCTGTGATATTTATTTTGCAGGTTTAAGTCCGATTGTCTATGTCTGTGTGAAGGTGTTAATGTCTCAGTGTCTTCAGAAGAGGATGCATTGCATAGAATGGATTGTAAGGGCTGCTAAGGGTGACAGAGTTCAAGACCCAGCTATTCAGCACATGGTTTAGAGTTATGGGCAAATGGGTAATGTGGTATAATATGCAGGGTACCCACTTGTGTGTAACCCCTTTTCCCAGTCAGGCTCTTACCCAGGGCTGAACTGGATATTGTCATTTGTTCTGTGGGCTTGTTCATCACCATTTTCAGCATGGCTGGTGTGCTGCCACCTCTCTTCATTCAACCGACCCCAAGACTGCAGTTGGAAAGCCTACCACAAGGAGGTTGTTCAGTTTCAAGCAGCTCTCAAAACTACAAAATGCAAAAACTCTCTTTCCCTGCAAGCATGAACTTTGTAGATTAGTTCAGCTCTGTAAAACAACTGAACTATTACTTCTTGTCCCTGTGAATCTAACATCAGTTTGGAGCTCAGCTCTAAAAACAGCTCTGAATTGCAAGCTGACACAGGACTTAATGCATGTTTTTCCACTGGAACTGATAACCACTGAAAGCCAGGGGGTTAGCATAAAGAATAATGTATGATATGCTAGCCACTGATATTTGATCCTGGGACTTCTGCACAAGGGAGAGTCATGTGCAATAGAACAGATGGGTCTGAGAGAAATTTCTGAGAAAAGGAGAGTGATTGTGAATAGCTTCCAATTGCTATTCCTGTCTGACTAAAAAGTTTGTCCAAAACAGACTTGAGACTCCTGAAAAAGAGGACTGATGCAGCTAGAGTGCCAGGCCTAGGCTCTAGCACCGAAGTAGAGCAGGGATTATCTTGAAAGCTTCTCTGCATCTGGGAAGGGAGAGAGCCAGTGCTTTCTGCTGTTAGGATTTTATTCCAACAGGGATCAAACCAACTGAGGTCCAGAGTGACTGCCACCAGTTGGAGGCTCCCTGTGGGGTGAAAAGGATCATCATCATCATCATCATCCAGAGTATCAAGGCCCACACACCTCAACGCCAGAAGATCACAGAGTCCGCTGTACCTGTAACCAGCTTACAGAATAGAGCTCCCATCATCTAAGATCATCACAGCCCACACCATTTACCACCTGGATACTGCTGGGTCCACTGCACCTGTATCCAGCCTACTGTACAGAAAAGACCATCCAGCCATCATCTGCCTATGCAGGGGAGATGTCCCCATGGAAACAGCACCAGTCTGTCATCTAAAGGTCATGAGTACTGGGTTTTACCCACAGAACTTATCATTCCTATTGTTTATCTAGCTAGGTAGATACTTTCTGGGCATTCCTGCATGATCATAGAATCAAGCCCTCAGCTACAGCTGACAACCACCTGCAACTGTTTTACTGTGCATCTAACTGTTTAATTTGCCAGTCAGCTCAGCAGCTTCTGCCAACAACCAAATTTACATGGTACTGCACTGAGGCTCAAGTGTCACAGGCCTGCAACTCTGCATCAATGTGCGCACTCAAACTGTAATTGGGAGCTCCCAGAAGGACTGTGGGGTTCACTGGTGCCCAGTTGGGGGAGAGGTGCTGAGATACGCCTTTCAGTGGGGGTGAATGCAAACTGCTGTCTTTATTTTTATATTTGCTTTCCGTGTCCCCTATCTTGTTCTCCTACCCCAAAATAAACCCATTTGTTATTTGCAACTGCTGATGTCTTTTGCCATTATTGCCATTTATGTTTGCATGCTTAGAGTGATAAGTGGGGAGGGGATTGTGTTATCGTGTTCCCTGTCACAGAGAGTTGGAGATGTATTTATTTCCAGTGGGGAAACACCCTGGCAGTGCTCCGTCATAAGGATCCCCATAGGCAGAGGCACCATGCCACTTTCCAAGGCCATTTCTAACCACAAACCCAGGTGCCATTCCCTACAAAGCATAACAGACTCTGCCTTTTACCATCTTTAGTATTAGTCAGCAAACCTCATGGGGCGGGGGGGAGACTGTTGCATGTGTAAATGTCAGTACATTGTGAAGCCTTGAGAACAGAGCCAAGATGAGTCCCCTACTGACTCTTGGAACAATCCAATCCACTGGATACTCTACAGACCATAACCATGAACCAAGGTAAAAGGGACCCCAAATATGTTCCCCTCCCATCTCTCCCTATGGTATGATTTTTGTATTCTGTTTCTCATTAGTGATTCTGTCTGTGCTGGTCAGGGGTAAAGGGTGATGTGGCCACATACCTTCACAGGGGCACAAGGAAGGCCTTCCCTTTCCTTTCCTTCTCTTTCCTTCCCTTCCTCTCCTCTCCTCTCCCCTCCCCTCTCCTCTGTTCCTTCAGTTTCTCTTCATAGGGCTTTTGATGCAGACCCTGAGCCATTTTAATTGCCTTCCTCTGGACAGTTTCTATTCTGTCTATGTCCTTCTGGAGATGTGACCTCCAGAACTGTGCAAAATATTCTAGGTAAGGTCTTTCAAGCGATATATATATATACAGATGCAACACCACCTCCCTCCTTCTGCTAGTGATACCTCTCCCTATGCACTCCAGCATCCCACTAGCACTCCCAAGTGCCTTATCACACTGCCTGCCCAGCTGTAGGTCATAAAATATTACTCACAGGTCTTTCTCATGCTTGATGGCCATCAAACACTCCTACCCATTTTGTTCTCTGCCCCTGGGTTTCTGTGTCTCAAGTGAATTATTTTTTACTTTTTTACATTGAAATCCAGCTGCCATATTGGCCACTCCTTGAGTTTCCTCAAGTGTCTGCTTATTCTTTCTATCCCCTGGAGTGTCCACCCTATTGCAGATTTTGGTTTCATCTGCAAAGAGACTATCCCCTCTGCAATGTCAACTCATAAAGACATTAAAGAGGACTAACCCCAGCACTGATCCCTGAAGCACCCTACTGGTCACCCTCCTCCTCCTCTGAGTGAACTCCGTTTACCACCACACTAGGTTGCCTATCCCCTAACAAATGTCTTACCCAGTTTACCACCTTTGGACCCACTCCAAAGCTGCCCAGCTTGTTTAATATGCTCTACTGTATGAGGAACAGTATCAAAAGACTTACTGAAATCTAGGTAGACCACATTCACCACTCCACCCTGATCTAATTCCTTGGTCACCCAATCAAAGAAATCTATCAGATTTATTTGACATGACCTCACACTTGTGAGTCCCTGTCTCAGGTCTTGTAACTCACTGGATTCAACATATTCCACTATTGTCTCTTTCAGCAGTGATTCCATTAATTTTCCCACAACTAAGGTCAAACTGACTGACCTCAAATTGCCAGTCTCCTCCCTGCTACCAATGTTGTAAAGTGGGATTACATCAACCCTCCTCCAGTCCTCCGGCACCAGCCCTGTTTCTAGTGCAATGCCAAATAGGACTGTCAAGGGTGTAGCCAGTACCTCTCTGAGCTCCCTCAGTACCATAGGAAGTACCCCGTCTGGTTCCATTGCTTTGTCCTTAGGGCTCTATCCTCCAAAAAAGGACTAGTGTCTACCTCCCTTCCTCTAGAACTCCTGCTACTTTTTTGTAGCCTCTCCCCTTCTCTTCCTTTGTGAACACTGAACAAAAGTATTTGTTCAGGATTTCTGCCTTTTTCTGTCCCCCTCTACACAGTCCTCCCATCTATTTCTAACCATACAGTTCCACCGCTGGTCTTTCTTTTTTCACTAATATACCTAAAAAATATATTCTCCCCTTTCATTACCACTTTGGCTATACTCCCTTCAGTTAGCACCTTTGTGTTTCCTACTGCTTTCTCTGCTTTTCTCTGTTTCTCCAGATACACCTCCCCACCTTCCTCCCTCCCTCTCTCCCTCTGCATCTCCTTACATCTTCTTAATGTTAATCTTTTGGACTTTACCTTTTCAGCCACCTCTTTTGAGAATCAGAGTGTTCTCTTTTTCCTTTTACTCACTTGCTTGACACAGAGGTTTGTTACCTTCACTGTGCCTCATTTTAGCTTTGCTCACAGTTCATCTACCGCAACCAGGTCACCCCCTCCCATCAGGTCATCCCTGAGACATTTATCCATCTTCCCTCCAGAAGTCCAGGACCATTGTCCTTGTGCGGTTTGATTCTGTCACCATTCTTGTGTTGACCCACACTGTATGGTGATCACAGGTCCCCAGACGGCCTCCCACCTTGATGTCTGTAACACTGTCAGAGTTAATGAATACCAGGTCCAGTTTTGCCCCATTACAAGAGGGTTTGCTGCAGGGAGTCCAGGATGTCACTGCTTCTAGTTGTCACATGAAGACATGCAAAAACTACCACAAGTCAAACACCAACTAGTCAAGCTCCAGCACATTGAGGGTAAACCTCTTCCACAATGGGTCCCCTGAGGAAGAGGTTTACCAGCGAAGTGCCAGGGTTCATGCTAGTTGGTGTTTGATTTGTACTCTGGGTGGAGGGGGAGGGGGAGGAGAAGGGGGAGGAGCAGGAGAAGAAGGAGGGGGAGGAGACTGCTGCAGCAAACAAGGTAATTTTAAAGGCAAGTAATTTCTTTTGTCACCCAGTAATTTGAGACACTACATTTCATCCTGGCCAGCTCCACTGTATATAGTACTTTTCATACATATTGTATCCCAAAGTGCTTTACAAGCAATGAAAGACTGGCAGAGAGAAGTTCCTAAACTGTATGAGTGCAGTTAAGAAGAATGCAGATGCTGGCCTGGGAGGAGAGACACCAGCTACAGAGATCTGTCACTAACCCCACGGGGGAAGGTGTATGGCCATTAGGCAGTAAGGAAGAGACACTGAGAGACCAAGAGACAGAGCAAGGTACCAGTTCAAGACATCTGAGAACAGAGGAAGACAGAAATAGAGATGAGAGTATAGAGCAATAAAAAATGAGAGTCCTGAGGCCCTACAGTTTCACCAGAAGAAAGATGTAGTGGACTTGTGGGGGTCTCCTCTCAAGTGAGTCACCCAGAGGTTCAAGAGAACTTACTCCAAGTTTTGAGGTGGTGGATGATGACAGCTTAGGTCACATGTACAGAGCCATGGGGAGTTGAGAAGAAATTCTGCAGAGGCAGAGACAGAGATTTAAACTAGCTGGGGGGGCACTGAAAAGGAGAAGGGAAATCCTAGCCCCCCCCAAAATCAGGGTAGTTAGTGAGGTAAACACCAAGGTAGAGCAGCTGATAGGGAGAAGGGAAGGGTTAAATGGAGAAAAATACAAAGGCAGTAAGGACAGGGATGGGACAAAAAGAAATAAAGCCATATAAAAATGGAGGGTAATGAGTACCAATGCCTGTAGTCTAGGTAAAAAGCTCCCTGAAATGGTGGCCTTGATGGAAGAGGGATTTCTGAATATCGTGGCAGTCACAGAAACATGGTACACAGAGAACCATCACTGGGATGTCACCACACCAGGGTACACAATCTACAGGAGGGACAGGAAGGGAAGAAGAAGAGGATGAGTAGCCCTCTATGTAAGGGAAGGGATCAAAGCAACAGAACTAAAGGGTAAACAGGGAGGAGAGGAGGCGCTGTGGGTCACCCTGGAGACTGGAAGTGGCTCCACAATCTGCACAGGGGTTGTATACAGACCCCCGTCTCAGGGGGAGGAAAGAGACAAGGAAATGATAGAAGACATCCTTGGAATGGCAGAGAAAGGGGAGGTATTGCTGATGGGGGACCTGAATATGCCAGATTTTAATTGGAGCACCTTTACTGTGGCCACATCCAAGAGCAGGGCCATTCTTGATGCCCTACAGGGGGCATGCCTCAGACAGCTAGTTTTGGAACCCACTCGGGAGGGAGCAGTCTTAGATCTGATACTCTCAAATGGGAAAGGAGAGAGGATCTCGGATCTTGAAGTGGGTAGCCATCTGGGAACAAGCGACCACCAAACAGTGTGGTTCACAATAAACTTAGCTGTAGAGTCAAGCCACACAAAAGCGAAGGTACTTGACTTCAGGAGGGCAGATTCTGTCAAAAAGGGAGAGTGCCTCAGAAAAGCACTAGCAATCAGGCAAGAAGGTGGGGTGGAGCAACAATGGGGAAACATTAAAACCGCCATCACAGAGGCAACAAGCCTTTGTGTGAAGCAAATAAACAAATCAAAACAAAAGAAGAAACCTCTATGGTTCTCAAAAGAAGTAGCGGGAAGGTAAGGGAGAAAGAGATAGCATTCAGGAAGTATAAGGAAACACAGAAGGAGCAGGATAGAGAACTGTACCAGTTAAAGCAGAAGGAGGCGGGGAAGGCAGTCAGAATAGCAAAGGCCCAAACCGAGGAAAAGATAGCCAACTCGGTAAAGAAGGGGGATAAAACCTTTTATAGGTACATTAGGGAGCAAAGAAAGACTAAGGCAGGGATACTGAAGCTGAATAAAGAGGAAGGTGTTTGGGCAGAGAGTGACAGTGAAAAAGCGTGAATACTGAATGAATACCTCTGTTCAGTATTCACAGTGGAAAAGCAGGGGGAGATACCTAATCCAGTCAATGGAAGCATTCTGGATAGGGGGGTTGATATTAGTCCTTTCACAGAAAAAAGGGTTCTGAAAGAACTCTTAAAACTGAAGCTGGATAAAGCAATGGGGCCTGATGGGATTCACCCCAGAATTCTAAAAGAACTAAGGGAAGAACTAGTAACACCACTGACTACCCTTTTTAATAAATCATGAGAGGATGGTGTGGTACCTGAGGACTGGAGGAGAACAGATGTGATTCCCCTTCACAAAAGTGGGAGCAAGACAGAGGCAGAAAACTACAGACCTGTCAGTTTGACCTCAGTGGTAGGGAAAATGATGGAATCACTGCTGAAGAAAAGAATTGTTGAGTACCTAGAGGCCAGTGGGGCACAGGACTCAAGACAGCATGGATTCACAGCAGGAAGGTCATGTCAGACAAATCTAATTGATTTCTTTGACTGGGTGACCAAAGTAGTAGACCAGGGAGGGGCTGTGAACAAGGCCTACCTAGACTTTAGCAAGGCATTTGACACAGTCCCACACAAAAGATTAATAAACAAATTAGCTAGCCTGCTAGTGGGTCCCAGGGTGGTAGCCTGGGTAAAACACTGGCTGGACAACAGGATGCAAAAGGTAATAGTAAATGGAGTCCACAGTGAAGAAAGGAGGGTTACTAGTGGGGTACAGCAGGGTTCAGTACTGGGGCCGGTCCTTTTTAATGTCTTTATAAGTGACATTACAGAGGGACTAGAAAGGAAAGTATGTCTCTTTGCAGATGACACAAAGATCTGCAACAGGGTTGATACACAAGGCGGGGTTGAAAGGATGAAAAGGGACTTGGCAAGGTTGGAGGAATGGTCAAATGTATGGCAGCTTAGATTCAAAGCAAAGAAGTGCAAAGTAATGCACCTAGGAAACAAAAACCCAGGGGAAGAGTACACAATGGGGGGTGAGATACTGACAACAACAAAAATGGAAAAGGACCTGGGGGTAGTCATATCAGATGACCTAAAGATTGGCCAGCAATGTGAGAAGGCAGTAAGGAGGGCTGGGGGATACTGGGATGCATAGGGAGCAGCATCACCAATAGAAAACAAGAAGCTGTTGGCCTTCTGTACAGACAGTTGGTAAGACCACATCTGTAGTACTGTGTACAGTTCTGGAGACCCCATCCCCACTAAGACATAAACAGGGTGGAAGCTGTCCAGAGGAGGGCAACCAAAATGGTGCAGGGTCTGCACCAGAAGACATATGAAGAAAGACTAAAGGAGCTTAAGATGTATAGCCTCAAGGAAAGGAGGGAGAGGGGGGACATGATAGAAACTTTTAAATACCTCAAAGGAATCAACAAAGTCCAAGAGGGCAGCATCTTTCAGAAAAAGAAATGTGCAAGAACAAGGGGGCACAATTTGAAGATAGAGGGGGGTGGCTCAGAGACAATGTGAGGAAGTATTTCTTCACAGAGGGGGTTATAGATGCATGGAACAGCCTTCCTGAGGAGGTGGAGTCAAAAACAGTGGGGGAATTCAAGAATTCATGGCACAGACAAAAGGCAATTCTAGTGGGGGGGTAGGAGGAAGTCGGCTGTTGGTTAACTAGGCTCTGCAGCTTATCCGTTAGGTAGGGAAATGGGCAGACTAGGTGGGCCATGTGGTGCGGTCCTCATCTGCTGTCAAATCCTATGTTTCTATGTCTATGTTTCTAGGCAGCCAGCAAGTTCATGCTGACACATATGTGCCAAGCCTGGCATGCAAGATATGTGTCTGTACCCCAGGATGCAACAAGAGAGTTTGACCCACACTGAGTGGAAGCTGACAGTAGGTTGTAAGGAAGCCTGGGGAGACTAACCTGAGTAAAGTAGGCCTCCCAGAGGTGAGAGGAACAACAGACCTAATAGCAATGGAGGGTGGGTCACTGTAACACTACAGCACCATACCTGCTTCTGGGTGATGCAGTCAATATGATCTGTAGAAATGCCTGTAAATGCTGTATATGTTATGGAGGGCTATGATACATGTGTTAGGGGTTCTTGTAACTCAGGGACTAAGGAGAAATGTCAAGTTTGTTAAATTCTCTTTAAGTAATGTGTCCCCTTAAGGACCGAAGGTCTGCTCCTCGAACAGATCTTCAACCATGGAGGGGTGCTTGCATGAGATTGTTGAGCACAGAGGTCCTGCTCTGCACATACAGTGACCTCCGCCCATGAACAGCCCCACTGTGTGCACCCATACTGCACCCTATCTCTTGCTGCTGGTGCTCCTAACTGCATGGACAGGTCAGGGGAAGAGAAGGGGGCAGGCATGAGCCTGATTCTAACACCAAACTCTATGCTGTGTAGAGTCAAAAGAGGGGGTGGAGGCTGCTTGGCCTGAGTCGCTGCCATAGTGGTTATGAACTCCTTTCTGCTCAGCCACAAGGATGTCCATAGTGACCAATCTGCGGTCAAAGCCTTGCCCCCAACTGACCTCATAACCTTTACTGAGGGATGGGGCCATACTGGTGTAGGCCAGTGCTGAAAAAAAATTGACTATTTTACCAACACTGATGTGGCAGTCTCTGGCAGACTGCTGTATCCCTTCAGTCTCTGCTCCATGAGAAGACAAGGATCTACTATGGAACCACAACAGGCACTTCCACTGTCCTACCTCTGGCCCCTCTGAACAGCACTCTATATGGACTCTGGGGAGAATTATCAATAAGTTACATGCAATACTGTTGTATTCCAACATGGTGAACTGTCATGAATATTTTTTTTGGTACCACATTTCACAAAACCTGCTGACATGAATCTACACAATTTGTCCAGGCTTGTTTATTAGAAGAACAGATGACACCTCTGGGAAAAGTTTTGAAAACCTAGAGCCCCATAGTCTAAAGGTTAGCATGGCCACTAGTAGCCAGTGTTTGTGCAGGCATTTCATCTGGGACCACATTAAGATGCCCCCAGAGTGCTGCCCATGGCAATTAGCATGATCACGCTAACCATACCACTGTGCCTATGCAAAAGAGGGAGTCCCTCGTGCATAATTAGGCTTGTCACTGAAAGACAGGCCAAGTTGTCCTGGGACTCAGCCAGGATGAAGGCTGGGGTGGGGGAGGCAGGGGGGGAGGGGCTACAGGAAGGAAGGGGACATGGGTATGTCATGACAACATAGAAGAAGGGGAGGGGGTGCTTGTTGGCTATTGGACAAGGGGAGGGACCAGTAGGGCCAGGGGAGGGCTAGGGCAGCGGTATATCAAGCCATGCAACCCTGCCTAGAGCCCCTTTTTCTGCTGTAAGATTCCAACCTGCCTGCCCAGCAGAAACGGGGGGGGGAGGGTAAGGCAAAAGTAAAGAGGAAGCAGGAAGGGGGAAGGGGCAGCAGATTGGGACAGCAGGAGGGGGCCCAGTCCGGGCTGGTGGGGCTGCATTAGGGCAGCCAGGGCCAGGGGACTAGGTGGAGTCCCGCTGGAGGTATACAGGAACAAAATGGGCCGAGCAGGGAAAGGGTGGAAGGGGTCACCTGGGGAGCAAAAGGAAAAAAGGGGGGGCAGGTAGAGGGGGGAAGGGGGGCAGGTACCATTGGCTGGGGACAAAGGAACCCAGGCGTGGATGTAATGGGGGAGGGGGAAGGATATTGAGCTAGTGAGTGGATCCCTGTGTCCACACCTAGCGGGGAAGATTGGTCTGGGTAGGTGTGGTACCCGTGTTGGTGATTTGAAGGTGGGGGGGCCGGATATTGGTGTCCGGACCCTGACAAGAGAGGAAGAGGAAGACGAAGAAGAGCTGGAGAAGAACACGAGGGGGAAGACAGGACTGCTAGGTCCTTGAAGAAAAGGGGACTGTTATGTCCATTGTGTAAAAAGTGACTATGGAAAAGATATGGTGCAATATGTTGTAAATATAATTGCGTCCTTGAATAAACATTGCCAACGAGCTTTCAAAGCAAGAAGTGGTGGTCTCAGTCATTCCTGGTGGGGATCCAGGGACAATGGCACAGAAGTATATTAAAACAGTTCTGGCTGTGCTAAACAGCCCCCAGGGCCACGCTATTTACTGCAGTAGAAAAATCCATCTTATTGCAACAATACTGGGAGGGATAAAACCCTGTATGGGCAATTTTATTTTTTTATTTTTTTTTATTTTTATTTTGTTTACCAGGTAAACACTAGAACAAGTCCTTTTTCAGGTTCAACGAGACACAAAAATATAAAAATTACAAAGTACAAGGTACAAACAAATACAATTGACTAGACATAACCACACTAAACAAAGCAATTGCAAACATTCAAGCCATGTAAATAGAATAAGTCCCTGTCCTGCACCCGCCCCTCACTGTGGTCAACACTCACAGTACAGTCATAGCAGACTGGTGTCCAGCACAGCCCTCCACTCACCTTCTCAGTCGGATGCCATCTGACAGTCACAGAGCATCAGAGCATGATCACAAGAAAGTACAGCACTTATGATCATGCTCTGTAACTCTTAGATGATAGCTAGCCAAGGGGGTGAGGCTTTGCTGACTGCTGATATGCTATGATTATACTGTGAGTGTTGATCATGGTGAGGGGGACAAGACAGAGGTCCTCTGTGGTTGGGAGGTTGTAGGGTGATATTGCATGGGGGGGTGCTAGCCCAAAAGGGAGTTTACATATACATGGGATCTAGGGTGATTGGAGATGGGATCTGCTAGTCTACCAGGAATCATTCATTATTAACAATACAGGGGTGATTGGGGGAAGGGGTCTACTGGACTACTAAACTACCAGAGAAATGTTGCCACTCTTCCCTAGAGGTCTACTACGCCCATGCAAATAAGCTCAGAATGGGCATGCAGATAACCTCTTAGTAGCTTGCATGCCCAGTGAACTTATTTGCATGCTTGGGCTAGATTTGGTCCGCAGGAGCCCAGGTACTATTCCTGTTTCAGGCAGCACTTTCTCCTGTGAGCCACATGCAGCCTTGGTCCATGTCAGAAGAGTGCATATCCAACATGGCTCAATATTCATTCAGTTCGTGTACTTCATCAGTGCACAGTAACTGGCTAAACATTGCTCAGCGCTGACTATGCACTTTTTTCACATAGCACAACAGGCTGTGTTGCACTTGCTGCTGGCTCTGAACACAGGGGCCATAATCTTTAGAATCAGCTCTGTTTACAGTTCATTTGTTTTCTGATTCTTTGTCCTTTTTTTCCCAAGGGATATTTGCATGTCAACAGGACTTGTGTCACTTAGACATACTCTACTATGAAGGCTGTTTTCCCACTTGAAGTCATAATCCCAACCTTTAGGACATCAGTCACTTCATTGAAAGCAGATTATGATGTCATAAAGACAGGAATATTACTTCAATTGGGGAATGAGCAGGAGGAGGAGAGGAAAGTTGAAGCAAACAGTTTTCAAGCAAAATAAAAATTTATACTTTTTATGTTGGCGTGCTTGCGCAGCCAACATCTTGCGGCAGTGGGGATTTGGAAGCGTGGTCGCTGTTGGGCGAATGCAGGGCATGTATCAGTAGGTGCATCCCTCATTCCCCAATCAGCCTGCATACTGGTGCCACACCATGCATACTAATGTGGTGAGAACACATCTAAGGAAAGGTCCACTGCAATCTGAGCAATGCTTGTCAGACACAGCGGACCCTTCCTACGTGCTCGCCACATTGTCAGCATGGCAGGCGGCCACCCAACTGCTGACTTTGGGGGTGCCTAACTTCAGCTACTCTGGTCAAGAAGTATTTGCCGACAGAGCCCACCCCCATCAGCATAAAGCAGTCCCCCATTTCTTATATGCCGAGGGGGGTGCTCAATCCCCCTCAGTCCTTGCCTCCTCCCATTTTCTTTGTGTGCCATCGAGGGTGCCCAATCCCCCGTCAGCTGCAGCAACTCCCCCCCAAACAGTTAGGTGGCACGCTGGGAGCCCACCCCAGTGTGCCAAGTCCCCTTAAAAAAACCTGTCCCACAATGTTTTTTTTTTACCCTGTAACACAAAAACTGTTCCTCATAGTCTCCCTTCCCACCATCTGCACCCACCCACTCCTTATCCTTCCTCCCCACACCCCCACCCCAAACTTACCTCCGGAGTCCGTGTGACAATCTTTGGTGGACTGGGAACATGTCTGCACTCTTCAAAGCCGACTGCGAACTGAGGAAATGCCAGTAAGCCGTATAATGGAATAAATAGGTGTTTTTTTCAACTTTGATGCATACCTCGGGCATTTTTTTGAAATTTTGCACAAAATTTTCAACATGTGGTTTTTGAGACCCCTCCTCATGAATTCTGTTACAGTTATGACGTTAATCGGTCCCGAAAGGTGATTTCGAATTCACTGTATGGAATCACCTTTTGGGACCGATTAATGCAAGAACAGTGGCAGTGTTCATGAGGTGGGCTGTCAAAAAGCCTATGTTGCACATTTGGTGGTAAAAATCCCAAAAATGTCTGTTTTACGAGCGTGCATTGCGCAGTTGCTACTCACACTCGTAACTTCGCAAATTCACAATATTTTCATGCCAGATTTTCAACATTGTCATTTTTCTACACCTTCTTGTGAAGTACAGCTGTCATTGTTCACATCCTGGCCGAAATGTGTTTCTGCACTTCCAGCGCACAATTCCACATTTGCTGTGGGAAATCAGTGTTCGGGGCAGATTACAAAAATGACAGTTACACTGTTCATGAGCAGAGGTCCTACAATGCCTATGCTGAAAATTTGGTGACGATACTCCATAACAAGACTCTGTTAGGAGCATGCATTGCGCAGTTTGCATGCACGCTCGTAAGTTCGCGAATTTATAATATTTTCAGTCCAGATTTTCAACATTGCCATTGTTCTCCACCTCCTTATGTGCAGTACAGCTGTCATTTTTTACATCCTGACCAAAATGTGTTTTCGCAGTTCCGGCGTAGAGTAGCGTGGTCGCTGCGGAACGTCAATGTTCGAGACACATTATGGAAATGACAGTGATACTGTTCATTAGCAGAGGTCCTAAAATGCCTATGTTGAAAATTTGAGGCTGACCATCCATACAATTAGTGTTTTACGAGTGTGCGTTGCGCAGTGCATTTGTAATATTTTCACTCCACATGTTCAAAATTGGCATTTTTCCACACCTCCTTATGAACAGTACAGCTGTCATTTTACATATCCTGCCTGAAATGTGTTTTCACACGTCCGGTACAGAATTGCACAGTAGCTGTGTGAAATCAGATTCCGGGGCAGTTTGAGGAAATGACGATGACACTGTTCATGAGCAGAGGTCCAAAATGTCATGTTGAAAATTTGGTGCCGAGTCCAAAATGACTGAGCTGCAAGCGTGCATTACGCAGTTTCCACGCAGCCTTGTAACTCTGTACATTTGCAATATTTTCATGCCCCATTTTCATCACTGGCATTTGTGCACACCTCCTAATCAACAGTACAGCTGCCATTTTTCATAGCCTACCCAAAACACGTTCCCGCAACTGTGGCGCACAATGGCGTGCCCGCTGTGGGACATCACCTTTTGGGACACATTAACAAAATCACAGCGCCACTGTTCATGAGGGGAGGTCCCAAAATACCTATGTTGAAAATGTGCCTAAAAAACACCCACAAATAATTGGGTTGCGGATGTCTGCTGCGCAGTTTGTATGCATGTTCATTGCTTCACCAATATTTCATATTGTCACTCCAGATTTTCAACATTGCCATTTTTTACGCCTCCTCATGAACAATACAGTTGTCATTCTCCACATCCTCCCCAAAACTGTGTTTTCATCCCTCTGTCACCAAATGCCACAGCCACTGTGCAAAACCATCTTTGAGCTAACAAAGTGATTGTGCCACTTTTTATGAGGTGGCCTGCCAAGCAGCCCATGTTGAACATGTAGAGTGAAACTACCCCTACACGCCTATAGTGTTAGGGTTTCCAACTGCAGCACCCCACCTGGTACGGACTGACAGGCATCAAGGCTGTGACTTGGGATCATCGGATGTAATACTCACCATATTCCACCACCCCCACGCCCACCCCGCAGCCACTGACAGGCATAATGGTGTGTCTTGCACTGTTCAGCCACAAACTTTACTCCACGCTCCTATACTGCACCCACGTCAGCGTATTTCCTTATGGAATGGGGTAAATATAATGCCCAAAGACCCCAAAGCACACCGTGACACATGTCAATGTCTACAGGGTAGGGTGAGGTACAATGGCATGAGCATTATACCTGATGACCCAAAGGCACACCCCACTGCCTGTCGCTCTCTACAGGGTGGGGGTGGGATTGGCGCCACTTCAATACTTCACTGCCATTCCTATTATGCGCCTCTAGCTCTGCCACTGCCAATGCCAGCGTGACAACATTTGGCATTGACAAATGCTTGTTATATAGTAGCCATAGACATGGTCAGATATTTCCAAATATTTCTTGAAATTTCTAAAGAGTTTCTCTCTGCTGCCCCTACTGTGGAAATGGATAAAGCAGGAGATTTCTCAAGATATATCAGAAATTTCAGGAAATATTTGACCATGTCTTTGGCTGTGACTGTATATATGTGTGTGTATAGGCTGTGTGACACTTTCAAATTCTGCTTCTGCCAGAACTAGCCAAATTGTGTGGACTTCTGTCGATGTGGAATTCTGTTAGAAGAAGAATTCTGAAATTCCAAAAATGTGATAGTCTAATGTGTTTTCTAAGCTGTGGATTTAGTATTCTGCAGTCAGCACACAGTGCACTGCAGAACAGTATTCCACAGTATGTGTAATCCATGTCATAATTTTCCACAAACTGGAGAATAACATTCCATGGTTTATATTATGGGCTATATTATCTAGTGCATGGAATATTATTCTGTGGTTTACATATAAATGCTCCTCAGAATTAAAAAAATAAATTGCAAGAGAGCTTTACAGAAGCGAAATTGTCATTCTTTATGAATTCCACCTGCGGAATTCCGTATTCCATCTCCAACAGTGGAATTCAACATTCTGCACAGCCCCAACCAATGTCCTTAATAATAAAGAACTAGGAACAATTCTGAAAATATTTCAGTTATAAGTTATATTTCTCTAAATATTGTGGGCTGGATTTTCAAACTGGATCAGTATGCCCAAATTTATCGAGCCAGCTCCTGTCTGCATGGCTACACCATCTGTTAGATAGTCTAGGAGATTAGAAGCAATACATGCAGCTTGCATCAAAAAATGATACGTGCACCATTTTGTCTTTTACTCAGGCAGTTGCAAATCACAAAAATGGTTGCGTGAAACTCAGCACCCTCTGAAAATAAGGTTCTTGAATTTTGACACAATAGGCTGATACAGATGCAGATGGAATATAACGTCTATGTCAACTCCCTTTGAAATCCCCTTCCCCATTCATGTTTCTTAAAGTCCCCTTAGAGACATCAACCACTCATGAAAGACCAATGGAAATTATAGTATCTCGGTCACATCACTATAGTTAAGGTTGAGTATGGTGTTTAATGTTAAACTCCACATTTTGCACCATAATAGCTTTGCTACTGTTCAGTGGAATTGCACAAAAGTTTGCACGCATGGTTCTGTGGGGTACAGCTCTTGACATGCCAACTTCGTTCTGATCTGATGTGCAGATTCCAAGATCTGGATAGTGAAAAAAAGTAATTGTTTTGGATTTTTTGCCTTTTCTTTGTCCACATCTAGCACCCAGATGGTCTGGGAATTTGGTGGGAATTTGGTCTGAAATTTCCAGGGCAGAAAGAGATTGGCCTACAGATATGCATTTTGCTAGTTTGATGAAAAAATATGAATCCATTCCAAAGTTATTGATTTTTTTAAATTTCAGTTCTGAGCATGCTCAGTAGGCACTTTCAGGTTAGCTGCAGAGAATGAAGCAAGAATTGGGTTGTAAGAAAAATGATCTTTTTTCATATTGGTTAATTCTCTTTTGTGTGAAAAAAGTCCTTTTTCATTTGCCACCATTTTGCTTTCTGTTTTTTACCAAAAGAAAATTTCAAAACCCACAACAATGTAATGGTGCAAAGAGACCAATACATATATCTTGCTCATCTGGACCCCATTAGGTAGATTCTGCAGTTATCTGTTGGCAAAATCACAAAAGTTTTTTGGTTTTGGCATTTTCAGTCATTTTCATACATATGGTAACAAATTGCTGTGTTTTTGTCCACCCATAGCTCACAGATGGTTTAGAATGTTGACCTGAAATGTTCAGAGAGTAAAGGGCTTGGCCCACAGATGTCCCTTTTGCTGGTCTGATGAAAAAATGTTAATCCATTTATAAGTTAATACTTATTTTACATTTTGGTTCTGAGCATGCGCAGTAGTCAAGATTTCAAGATTTTTTTTTCTGAATTCTCTTTTTCTCCCCTGCCACCAAACTCTCTCCAGTGACCTCCAATCCACCATCTCTACACCCTGTGTGATCCTGGTTGGCCCTCCTCTCCAGCACGGTCATCCCCCACGGTCTGCCCTCTGGAAAGGTCAACCCGCCCAGGAATGGGTATCTGCAAGTATTGAGCCACCAGGCTGGAGAGGGAGGGAAACGGAGGAGCTGGGTCCAACTTCTGGAGTGTGAATTAGCAGAGGCGCATTGTTATCAGAGGAGAGGGTTTTTCCTTGTCTTTTCCACCCTGTGGAACCCGGCTGCCAAGGCAATGCAAGCTGTGGCTCCACCCCCTGGCATAAGCCACGACGCTCTTTTGGCTACCCCCAGCCTCCACCGGAGGTCGCTCATTGAGCGGTCAGTACGCCAGACCTCCCCAGGGAAGAGACAGCAGTCCTCTGGATGCTCAATTTCATCTCCCCCGCCGACCCCTGGCCACCTGGATCCATTCCCTAACCTGGATCACCAGCATAGCACGAGGTGTGGTGTCCAGTGCCTCAACCCTCTGTGCCACCGGGCCAGCCCATCAAGATTTCAGGATAGCTGCAGGAAATGAAGAAACAGCTTGCAATATGGAAAAAGATTATTTTTAATATTGGCAAATCCTTTTTTGTAATAAGTAAATGATGTATAGTTAGACAAAATTGTATCTGGAATTTAAAGTTCAACTCATATTTTAAGCATAATAGTGCATATAAAACAGGCATACACAGTTTAAAACAGATGAAGAGAATGTCATTCAGTTATCTAATACAACTCTGGTGCTGCTGTTTACCACTCCCGATCTGAAATGTATTGAAAGTACCGCCAACTCTGCTGTCAAAAGGCTTCTAAACAGCATACACTGAAGAGCAAATGACAGCATGACATGGGGGCTGAGCAGAGTCATTCCTGGACTTGTAGCTGCACTTGGGTGGGGGGAGTTGGGTGAGGACATGGAAGGCATTGGGAATTTTGATAGCTGAGTTAATGGTGCTCTCGATATATTTCCGGTCTAGACAGAGACATCGGAAGGGGGGAAGCTAATGGTGCTGTAGCAACCCCAGCTTCTTAGCACATAGTAAACTGCCTTTTTAAAACTGCCTGCCATCTTTGCAGCACAAGTTGTTCTTTTAACCCCTTCTCTCTAGAATTAAACAGAAGTCAATTGAAAGAGATACACATATGTGTCTCTCAGGTATGAAAGGGTTAAAGCTGCTTACAGTTTAGGTAGAAAGCAGACAAGACACTTAATCAACTCTTTCCTTTGTAATATAATTGGCTGCAATTCACACTTTTTTTTTTGGTTTTCTTGCTTGCGTCTTTTGCTGAGTTTGCTGAGAAATGAAAACAATAGTCCCCAGCCCAGCCACTACACCTGAAGTACTGTACTAGGTACTGGAGTCCACACCTGCAGAAAGACTGCAACAAAGTGGAGTCTGTACAGCATAGGACAACTAATATGATCCATGGCCTTGGGGAAATGATGTACAAGGAGAGGCTGCAGCACTTAAACATGTATACCCTTAAAAAGAGGATGGAATGGTGTGACATGGATAATGACATACAAGTACTTGTACAGGAAAAATAGGGTGGATGGCAGGGAAAGAAGGAACTGTTATCCATGAGTTCAAATACAGGGATGAGTGGGAATTCACTAAAGCTGTCGGGCGGGGGGGATTCAGAAGGATGCCTATAAGCACTTCTTCACAGAGAGGGTGGTGGTGGACAAGCGGTATAAGTTGCCAGAGGAAGTGGTACTGGCCAAATCAATCAGTAGCTTCAAGCAGGTATGCAAACAGCATGTGGGCTTAGTGGAAAAAAAACCCAGCAACAGTAACAAAGAAGGGGATTGCCGCTAAGGGAAGGCAGAATAGTTAGATAGGGTAGGCAGACTGGATTGTCCAAGAGTCTTTTTCTGACGTCAACACCTATGACTGAAAAGTTCTGATAGTTTTCCAAACCTTATCAGAACTTTCAGAACCTTTCAGTTTAAAGCACAAAAACAATTTTAAACATCATTGTCCAATCCACCCTTCAGATACTGTCAGTGGAAAGAAAGGAATAAAAAAAAAGTGAAGTTGTACAACACTATCTGCTGCCCCCCTTTTGAGCCTTTCAACCACTTTCACCAGTCTTCTTACTAGATAAAGACCGGCTGGGGAAGCATGCTAAGGTCCAGGATCAACATTTGAAAAACTATCACAACCTAGTCAGAATCTGGAAAATGGCTCTGGTAAGGTTCTTTTACAGAAAGTGGAATAAGTCTGTCCCTCACCCTTGCCCACCTCCCCCCCGTATCTCCACTCCTGCCCCTGCCCCCACCCACCTCCCATACTCCCCTTACCCTGCCTCCTACCCCCTCAATCTCCCACCCTCACTTCTCCCCATCGACCCCCGCCCCTTGTCTTGCTCATAGCTCAAGTCTTTGTACTGGTTATTACATGTCTGTAAGTCAGTGACGTTATGTTTGTAACTAAAAATGATGACTGTTGCACAGGCTGACGTGGAACCTTTGTAAAAGAGCCTCGGCTCAAAGGTATTGTAATCCTAGATTGAAATAAATAAATAAATAAATAAATAAAGTTCAGGGAGGTCCTGAACTTATCTGACCCGGTTCTCCCATCCCTAGTACGCTATATCGATGCTTTTCCCAGAATCACATTATAACTCCTAAGAGATGCTCAGATGCTTGGTCAGCACTTTCAGATTTCATGATTTAGGCTGGACTGGGTCATGTGAATGTTGAGCCTCAAAGTGGGAGGAGAAATTAGAAAAAGGAATTTAGTGCACTTTTTGGGAAATTGCACCAATTTCACATAATTTCAGCCAATTTTGCGAACTAGAACAGTGGCACACTTTTTTAGAATGTTAGCACATCGCTAACTATCATAACAACATTCTAACTGGGTTTTGTGTTGAACGGTGGTGTGGGGGCCACATTCAGTGGCCCCCTGATGTGCGACACAAAATGGGCAATCCCCCTCCCCTTACCTTTCCCCTCCACCCAACCACATGGTTTTGGCTACTTCGTGTGTTGTTAGCCTGTTTCACTACTCTCCCTCAAGACTAGGTCAGTCTCCACTCGTTCAGGCACTAAGCACTTTTTGATCGCGTCCAGTTGCACAGCTGACTTGTATGCAAATTTATGTGTCTTCTGTTATATGCATTAATCTTGCTTTCATGTTTGTTCTGCACTCTGCTTTGGCACTTTATTGTCATTAACTGCATCATCTCACTTGCTGTAATCTTTGTAATTGTGTTCTCCCCTCCCTCAGATCACACCTGGAAACAAGCCTCAACTCAGTGCCCCTCTCCCAGTAACCAATTTTTAAATAAATAAACACTCGCAGACTATTCCACTGCACCCATGAAAATAGGGGATCCGCCAGGGTGCAGTGGTATATTCAAAGGATTTTGAAGTGCCATGTAGCCACTAACACAGTGCTTTTTACTGTTTTTTTAAAACATTTTCTTATCAAAGCATGCAGAGATGGGCAATGACCCCACACCTCTCTAGTCATGCTTTGGTCAGTGGACTGACAGCAAGAGCTGTCACTCCCTGTCAGACTAGTGTCCCTCACAACCCAATTGTCATGCCCTTAGTGTTCACAGATATCTCTAGAAGTCTAGTGGCCCACCATCCCCACTCGCTATGCTTATAATGTTCATAGATCTCCCTAGCAATCTAGTGGCCACCCCCATCCCCAATTGCCATGTCTATAATGTTCACAGACATCCATGGCAATCTAGTGGTCCCCTATAACCATTCCGATGTTTAATGTATGTCTCCATACCCTCATAGTCTAGTGGCCTCCCCATCCCAAATTTTCATTCTAGTGTTTATTGTGCGACTGTCAAAACCCCCCTCCTAGGACCACTCACTGAGCGCCCACCACCACCATACCCTGTAGGTAACAGACTGACCCTCTCCTAACTGTGACAGGCAAAGCCATCATGGTCCACAGATGATGACTGCCACAGCCACAGCCACAGCCATGGCCACAGCTCACCGCTTCAGCTGGCTGCCATCTGCCTCACAGGGAAGGAGTGCATGCGTATTATAAGGAACGTCTATATGGCTGATCTACTTGTGATTTCTGACCATGTCTGTGCTGCCCCAAACTCTTGTGTCAATTCAGGTCTCTGTTTACACTGTCCCCCTCTGCACTGATGCAAGTTGCAGTGAAGATGGGCAGTGCATGGGACAAATGCCATCAGCTCAAGGTTGTGGAAGAAGTCCAGCTTAGCTGTGCACTGGAGTCAGTGGTACAGCCTGTCCACATGGCTGCTTATGCAACTCACTGCAGAATATGTTCCTGCTTCTGCACAGGTTCAGGGAGAGGATGAGAGGATGACATACCACATTACAGTAAATGTCCACATGGCCACCTTTGCACCACCACAACCCACGTACTTGGGTTGCTGTGGTGCAAAGGTAGGAATGTGCAAAAATGCCTAGAGATTCAGCTCCTCTGTGTGCAGTGGCATTTTGCAGTCATGCTAATGGCTACCCAATGACATGCAAATGGCTTGTTGAACCTTGCATGCCATATGTGCTCATTTGCATTCTGGCCGCTGAATTTGGTTCACAACAGCAAAGGTGCTATCATGTTTGGGACGTGCTAGCTCCCTTTGCTCCTCTGAGTCATTTTACTGCAGGGATCTGTATTACCATCTTGCATAGTCACTGTAGCCCCATGTTCAAACAGGTAGCATGCACTGGGCAGGATGTGCTGCCTGTCTGAATATGGCTCCCAGGCCAGCCATGTGCTATCTCACAAGCACCACTAATGGGTGTGTGGCTCATTCAGCTGGCTTTGAAAATGAAGTCCAGCATGTTCAAAATGGGCAATATTGATTGAAATTGCCCCTTAAAAAAACAGCATTTTTGAAAAATGTGCAGTATGGGAAAAATGGTCCTATTTGCTGAAATTGGGTATGGATTTACCTTTCTGAAAGTGCTCAGTTTGGGAAAAATGGCACTATATGGAGAGAATGTTGTGGCAAAGTTATGCTAGATTTTTGGGCGATATTTCGCAAAAAAATGTAGGAATGTGAAATTGGTAATTTGCAAGCATAATAAAAATGTCACCCAGCCATACTCTTTAATGAAAATGTCTTGAGTAATAAATAATGAGGGATCCAACATGCAATATACAGTCACAAGGAATGTTGGCACAGAGCAGGGTAGGAGGGGAACAGTCACACTATTAAATACTGCCCTTTGGGGTCATACAGAGAAACCTTTCAAGTTCACGGGGGAGGAACCTCCCTGACACTATGCAGCAGTACAAATGAAGCAACCAGATGGTAGCTGGCACACACAGAGTTTGCATGTATGAGTACCACAGAATTACAGCAGAGTAGTAACTGCATGGGGAAGGGAATAATACCCAGAAGTCCCCCTACTACACCCCTCCCTTACCTGTGCCCCACCCGTCGCACTCACTAGGATGCTAGTCCATGATTTTTATTCTGCCAGTTTTCAGTTAGTCTGGTAATGCAGCGGTTCCCCTCACCCCTTCCACAGTACATTTTCTCTGCATAGTTACACTGTGCTGGATTTTCAAAGGGGTATCCAGGTCTTGCAGCAGATTTTAACAACACTTGCACAACTTTTGACAAAACATTTGAATAAACGTGTTCTAATGTTTTGACACAATTGCGTCACTTTATGCACAGAAAATGAGACGTATCAACAAATTACAGAGGCACCACTTTTGTGCAATAAAGCAGGTAAACTGTCACAAATGTGTCAAAACATTTGAAAATAGCATTCAAACCTTTTGGTACACTTTGGATGATGGAGACACAGCCCAAAATCTGGAACTGTGTCTTTACCACCGCTTTAGATACTCCTGTGCAATATGTGTAGACTGTGGCAAAATGGGATGCAAATTCATGACTGTCACCAACCTGCCATTGTAACCACTAAGCAACAGTCTCCTGTGCCTGTGAACATGGCCAGGAAGTTCCTAAAATTATGATTTGGGGGGGGGGGGATATTGTTTAACTGAGGTCTGCAGATGCCTAAAGGTGATTGGTTTTGCTGGGAACCAGAAATCTCTTTAACTATGTGGAGCAACTTGTTTCATTATGGGTTTTAGTGTCTTGTGCAGCGCAACAAACCCCAAGGAAGAAATGCAGTGCAACAGATCATAAAACGTGGCTTTCTTTTGTGGCAGCGATATCCAGGTTCCTGTTTTAGTCTGTGCCATAGCTGACAATGCTGGGATTCATTTAGTTCCTTGCTATCCCAATAAAGCAGGTTCATCATTTATTGTATAAATCTTGACATTGCAGTACAAACAGAAATGTGGTATTCTGCTAATCATAGCTGGGAAGTCAGTGTACCAGGCTAAACACTGTTCAGGAGGGACAGAGGTATAAAAAGGGTGGGGGAGTGGCCCTGTACATCAGAGATGGTATAAAGGCAACAGAAGTTCAGGGAAGACGGGGCAGGCTGAGGTAATGTGGGTCACCCTGGAGCCAAGGAATGGAACAGAAATATGCACTGGGGTGATTACTAGGTTTACTAGGTAAGTGAGGACAAAAGGAAGCCATGAAGCCTATCTTGATTGTCCCCACATGTGTGGGAAATTACACTTTGTTGTAGTTTTTGGAGAGCCAATGATCTACACCCTTTTTAAAGGATTCAAAGGTATTTCAGTCTACTAGCTCTTGTGGTAGCTGGTTCCAGAGCCGTGGTGTTCTTACCGAGAAGAAATGAAGCCTCCTGTTTGTTTTTGCTTTATACACCATTAGTTGTTGATTGTGAAGTCTAGGTACTATTTTTCTTTGTGTTTTAACAATACCACATTTGTCCATCAGAAAGGGTGATTTGAGAATTTTATATGAGAACAGAAGATCACCTCTGGCATGCCTAAACTCCAGTGAATGTAGGCCTGTTTTTTGAAGCCTCTCTGGATATGGTAGTGATGCTAAATGGGGCACCATTTTTGTTGCCCTTCTCTGAACTCTTTCAATCATTTGAATGTCCCTGACCATGTATGGACACCACACTGGTGACCCATAATCTGTAAATGGTCTGATGTATGCTTTGAACAATGGGATAATTCATTCCTCTGTCTTAGATATAAACGTGCGGTTAATGTGCCTAAGTAGTGAATTAGCAGTTTTAGCTACATGATTACAGTGATTGGAGGAGGATAATTTGTCATCTATCAGGATGCCCAAGTCTCTTTCACATGTTGGAGATTTAATGATGATATTATACAGTGTATAAGTTTGTTTGGGATTATTGTAACCTAAGTGGAGAACAGACCATTTGTCTGTATTGAATGTCATTTTGTTTTTCTGTGCCCAATGCTCTAATACTGGGAGGTCATTTAGTAATAAGTCCATATTATAGTCGGAATCCACCCTACCACCTAACTTTGTATTATCTGCAAATTTTGAAAGTATGTTCCTGGAGCTAATCTGCATGTCTGAGATGAAAATATTGAATAGTACTGGGCCCAGAACTGATCCCTGCAGCACACCACTCGTCACAGCCATATTACTGGAATAAGCACCACTGATCCTAACATGCTGTGTCCTATTGGTTAACCAGCAATTGATCCATTTTATTATGTTACAGAAAAAACCTAGGTCTGATAGCTTAGCTAGGAGAATATTGTGAGTAACCTTATCAAATGCTTTGCTATAATCCAGGAGGATGACATCCATGGGAATCTTACTGTCTAGTTCTTGGTTGACAGTATTGTAAAAGGCTATTAAATTGGTAGTGCAAGAAAAGCCTTGCTTGAACCCATGTTGTGAGTGGTCAATAATGCCTAGAGTTTTCATTTCTGCCTCTAATATGCCTTTAATAATTTTTCCATTACTTTACATGGGATGGAAGTAAGGCTGATGGGGCGGTAATAACTCACTATGGAACGGTTACCCTTTTTATGTTGCTTGCATGCATGTGCAAGAAACATAGTGGCATTATCCAAGTTTTTGGAGGTGTGGCAGCCCTCTTCCAATTCAGTAAGTGTGTTTGCAGGCACGGCCACAGTTCTCCAATCAACACTGCAGCTGTCTATGACAGCAGTTGAAAATGCAGTGGCCGTATAGTTGAAAGGGAGAGCTACGCTTCAGTGAGCAGCGATAAGATCACGTGCTCATGTGCACTCCCCCCACACACACACGCACTCACACATACTGCGTGCTCGTGCTTCCCCCCACACACACACTGAATAGCCAATGGGGGTGCCCAATCCCCCATCGGCTGTGCTGTGCTCACCCCCAAGAGTTCCAGGTGTCACGCTGGGAGCCCACCCCAGCGTGGCAGCAGTCTATATGGCCAACGGGGGTGCCCAATCTCCTGTCAGCTCTACTGTTCCTCCCCAGACTATCGGGTGCCACACTGGGAGTCCACCCCAGCATGGCAACAGTATCTGAGGCTGACGGGGGTGCCCAATCCCCTGTTGGCTCCACGACCCCCCCAACAGCCTTCCAGCTGCCACACTGGGAGCCCACACCAGCATGGCAAATGTCCTGCATAGTCCAAGTAATAAAAAAAAGGGAAAGAAAAAACCTTCCCTCGCTGCTGTCTTGGCCCCTCTCCCACCCGCACCCACCCACTGCACACCCTGCCTCCCACACCCCCACCTCACCCCACATACTTACCTCCAGAGCTCTGCACAATTATCTTTGTGGATCGGAACACGCCTGCACTCTTCAAAGCCGACTGCAAACTGAGGAAATGCCAGTAAGCTGTATACTGGAATAAATAGGATTTTTCAACTTTGTACATATCTCGAACATTTTGAAATTGTTTGCAAATTTTCAGCATGGGTTTTTTGGGACCCTACCTCATGAAGTCTGTCACTATCATGGCGTTAATCGGCCCCGAAAGGTAATTTTCATGGTCACTGCGCAGAACCACCTTTTGGGACTGATTTACAAAATGACAGTGTCACAGTTCATGAGGTAGGCCCCCAAAAACCCTATGTTGAAAATTTGGTGAAAAAATTCCCCAAAATGACTGTTTTACTAGCATGCGATGCACTTTTCCTACTCATGCTCATAAGTTTGCGAATTTTCAATATGTTAACTTCAGATTTTCAACATTGTCATTTTGTCACACCTCCTTATGAGCAGTATAGCTGTCATTTATCACATCTCGCCCAAAATGTGTTTCCACTCATGTAAGGCACAATGGCACAGTCGGCGTGCAAAATCAATGTTCAGGACAGATTAAGAAAATTACAGTAACACTATTTATAAGCAGATATGTTAAAAAGGCTATGTTAAAAATTTGGTGAAAAAATTCCCCAAAATGACTGTTTTACAAGCATGGGTTGCGCTGTTCTTACGCACGCTCATAAGTTTGCGAATTTTCAATATTTTCACTCCAGATTTTCAACATTGCCATTTTACCACACCTCCTTATGAGCAGTATAGCTGACATTTCTCACTTCTCACCCAAAATTTGTTTCCTCACATGTAGCGCACAATGGTGCAGTTGGTGTGTGAACTCAATGTATGGGACACATTAAGAAAATCACAGTGACACTGTTCATGAGAAGAGGTCTTAAAATGGCTATGTTGAAAATTTGGTAAAAAAATTCCTAAAAATGACTGCATTGTGTAGTTCCTATGCACGCTAGTAATTTCACAAATTTTTAATATTTGCACTCCAGATTTTCAACATTGCCATTTTACTACACCTGCTTATGAGCAGTACAGCTGTCATTTTTCACATGTCGCCCAAAATGTGTTTCCGTGCATGTAGCACACAATGGTGCAGTAGGTGTGTACAATCAATGTTTGGGACATATTAAGAAAATCACAGTGACACTGTTCATGAGCAGAGGTCTTAAAATGGCTATGTTGAAAATTTGGTGAAAAAAATTCCCTTCAGCTGTTCTGCAATGTTACTAATGAAAACATTGAACAGGACTGGCCCCAGGACCGATCCCTGTAGCACCCCACTGGTCACCCCCTCTCCCTAGACTGCACCCCATTTAGCACCACTCTCTGTCTCCTATCTGTTAGCCAGTTTCTAACCCAGTTTACCACCCTTTCCCCCATGCCCAGCCTATCCAGCTAGTTTATCAGCTTCCTACGTGGGATGGTGCCAAAGGCTTTGCTGAAATCAAGGTAAGCGTTGTTCACTACGCCACCCTGATTCACTTCCTTTGTCACCCAGTCAAAGAAATCAACCAGATTTGTCTGACATGATGTCCCCACTGTGAATCCATGTTGTCTACGGTCCTGGGCTCTGATGGGTTTTAGATGCCCCACTATCCTTTCTTTAAGCAATGTTTCCATGATCTTCCCCATTACTCAGGTGAGTCTGAACAGCCTATTGTTCCCTGCCTCCTCCCTGCTGCTGAACTTGTGTAGAGGGACCACATGTGCCCTCCTCCAATTCACTCTTGTTGAATGACTCAGTGAACATGGCTGCCAGAGGTACTGCTATCTCCCTTCGCAGTTCTATTAATATCCTTGGGTGTATGCCATCTGGTTCCATCGAGTTGTCCACCTTCAATTTACTGAGCTCCTGCAGGACTCTTTTGCCTTTGAATGGACTGTTGTCCACCTCTTCACCCCCTTGGCAACTGCTGTACTGCTGTGGCCCTTGCCCCTCCCACTGTTCTGTGAATACTGAACGGAAAGACACAGTGTATGTCTTGGGAGGAAGGCATGAAACTATCACTTCCAAATACCTAAACAGCACATACAAGCAAGCAACATTTGGCATTGACAAATGCTTGTTAAGTATAGGCACAACTGTAGCAGTTATCCAATCAGATGGAATGGATCTTTCCGCTAATGATTTATTAAAAATAATGGAAAGTGGTGTGACAATATTTTCAGCTGTTTCAACCAAAAATCTAGGATTAATTAAGTCTGATCCACAGCTAGTATTTGGTTTTAAATTTTTTAACAAGGAAACTATTTCAGAAATAGTTATGGTGTGGTTATTTTCAGTAGAACTTGATATGGTAGTATTTGTATTAATTATGACTGTATGATTTGAGAATACTTATGCAAAATAGGTGTTAAATGTGTAGTCTGTCTCTCCATCAGATGTAATGGTATTTGTGCCATTGGTCAATGGCCCAATTTGTCTGCTACTGCCTTTTTTACTATTGAGATAAGAAAATAGGGATTTGTGATTATCTTTGGAATGGGCTATGAGGAACTCGAGGTTGTGTTTTGCCTTCCTGAAAGTCCTTTTTAGTTCTTTAACGGCAGTTCTGTATTGTCCCAGTATGAGTTTTTTTGTGTCTGTTGTGCGTTTTTTTAAACAAATAAACAGTTTTTTCTTTTCTTTGATCTATAGACCTTTGACACAGAGGAAGGAAGTAGATAGAAAACTAGTGGAGAACATACATGACATGGCAGCTAAAGGGGAAATCCTGCTACTGGGGGATTTTAATATGCCAGACGTGGATTGGACCACCCAGGTGGCTGCTTCAGCCAAAAGCACAGCCATCCTAGAATCCTGGCAGGGGGTTGGACTCAGGCAGCTGGTGTATGAGCCAGCCAGGGACAAGTTGATTCTGGACCTGGTATGGACCAATGGGAACAAAGTCAAAGAAATACAGGTGGAAGGGCAGCTGGGGTCCAATGATTACCACATGGTGTGGTTCAGCATGGAGACATGGACTCAGTTAAGCCACACAAGGGCAAGAGTATTACATTTCAGGAGGGTAGATTTCAATGAAATGGGTAGATGTATACAAGCAGTCCTGGGGAAGGGAGGGGTTATAGAGAGGGTGGAGGAACAATGGGAGAAACTGAAAGAAGCCATAGTGGAGACAAAAAACGAATGCGTTAGGAGAGTGGCAAAAAGGAAAATAAGAAAGAAACCACTATGGTTCTCCAAAGAAGTGGGGGACGAAGTCAGGGCTAAAAGGCTGAGTTTCAGGAAATATACAGGGAGCCAAAAGGAGGATGACAGAGAGGTGTACCTTGAATGTCTAAAAGAAGCAGGGAAGGCTATTAGGAGGGCGAAGGTCCAGAGAGTAGAGGATTTAGCACACTCTGTAAACAAAGGGGATAAGGCATTTTATAGCATCAGTGAAAGAAGAAAAAATGGTGGGGGGTTGTGAGGCTTAAAGGGAAGAAGGAAGAGTGTAAGGAGGGGGACCTGGACAAGGCAGAAATACTGAACAAATACTTCTGCTCAGTATTCACTAAGGAGAGGGAGGAACAAGGACCACAATTGGGTTGCAGAGGCAATGGGGGAAGGAGAAGTGGACACCAGTCCATTCACAATGGAGAGAGTTATGGAAGAACTCACAAAGCTAAAGGTGGATAAGGCCATGGGGCAAGATGGTATCCCCCAAGGATATTAAGGGAACTGTGAAGGGAACTAGCAGAACCTCTGGTGGCCCTGTTCACAGAGTCACTCTACATGGGTGTGGTTCCAGAGGACTGGAGGAGGGCACATGTAGACCCACTGCACAAAAGCAGCAGTGAGAAGGATACAGGGAATTACAGGACAGTCAGCCTCACCTCAGTGCTGGGAAAGATCATGAAGACACTGCTGAAAGAAAGGATAGTGGCATATCTGGAATCCAGATGTGCTCAGGATCTGAGGCTACACAGATTCACAGCAGGAAGGCCATGTCAAATGAATCTAATAGATTTTTTTGATTGGGTGACTAGGGAAGTAAATCAGGGAGGGGCAGTAGATGTCACCTACCTATATTTCAGCAAAGCCTTCAACACCACCCCACTTAGCAGGCTGATTAATAAGATGGGTAGTCTGGGCATGGGAGACAAGGTGGTGAACTGGTTAACAGACAGGAGACAGATGGTGGTGTTAAATGGGGTACAATCTAGGGAGAGGGGAGTGACCAGCAGGATGCCACAGGGATCTGTACTAGGACCAGTCCTGTTCAATGACTTCATTAGTGACATTGCAAAGGGGCTGGAAGGAAAGGTCTGCCCATTTGCAGATGACACCAAGATCTGGAACAGAGTGGATATTCCAGAAGGGGTGAAGAAAATGAAGAGGGACCTGGACAAGGTTGAAAGATGGTAGGAGATGTGGCAACTGAGGTTCAATGCAAAGAAGTGCAAAATAATGAACTTGGGTAGGGGGAACCCTGGGAAGGGTTACAGGTTTGGGGGGAGGAGGAGGAGCTGACTGTCACCAAAGAGGAAAGGGACCTAGGGGTTATCATCTCTGATGGCCTTAAGGGATAGAAGCAGTGCACAAAGGTGGCAGGGAGAGCCAATGGCATGCTGGAGTTCATAGGCAGGGGTATCACTATCAGGAGGTGGGAGGTGATGATGCCATTGTAGAAAACATTGGTAAAGCCTCACCTGGAGTACTGCATGCAGTTCTGGAGGCCACAACTGCACAAGGACATGGATAAGATGGAGGCTATCCAGAGAAAGGCAGCAAAGATGGTGCAGAGCTTGCACTACAAAACATACGAGGACAGACTAAGGGGTCTCACTGGAGGAGAGGAGATAGCTTGGGCACATGATTGAAACTTTCAAGTACCTCAAGTGCATAAACAAGGTGCAGGTGGGGAACCTTTTCCAATGTACAAAAAGAACTAGAACAAGGGGTCACAATATAAAATTGGAAGGGGATAGATTGAGAGGTAATGTGAGGAAGTTTTTCTACACAGGAAGTGTAGTCGACGCTTGGAATAGTCTGCCACAGGAGATAGTGGTGGCAAGCACAGTGGAGGGGTTTAAGCATGCCTGGGACAGGCACAAGGGAAGACTGAGAGGAGAGAGTGATGAAAAGCCATTGATCACATAGGATCAGTGGCTACATACTGTATAATGTATAGGGCCTATGGGCAGACTGGGCCTAGTGGTCCTTATCTGTAGACAATTTCTATGTTTCCATGTTTTTAAACCCAGTCTTCCTGCACTGGTATTGTGTGCATGTGCACCATATTGTAGTGCAGCTAGAAAAATACAATTTGTAAGCCAGAACCCTTTGGTACCTACTTGCCGCACAGCTGGGTTCCATTTCAAGATATCAACAACTATGTTGTCGACATCCTCGACAGCGACAGGAACAATGCTGACTGTTGGCATTATTCCCATTGGAACAACATTTTTTATTAAGTGGCCTTCACCCCCCCCATGTAGGGGGCTATGCCCCATACCCCCCATCTCTAAATATCCAACTCCAGGTCAGAGTTGGTTCAGGGTGGGGGGCGCAACACCCAGAAAGAGAGCGGCAGTGGAAAGAGAGACCATCACAGTGACCTTGTGAGATTTGTCACTGTGATGGTCTACGCTATTAAATTGTCATTGTGCAGATGTGATACCCCCCAACTGTAGACATACCCATATTTGTCACCCAAATTCCTTGTATACTTCATATTGTATTTCAGGAACTGCATAATGGCCCCTATGCATGAAGCCTATGTGCTTGATATAGATAGTGCATAGACTTTTTGCTAGACTAAAACAGACACTGGGTTCCATGTGCTAAGGAGAAGGTGAGTGCATGCCAAAACAAAACAGACACAAGCGCATACAGGTAGCAGGACCCAAGGAAGGGTGACAATAACTCGTTTGTAGTTGAAGCACTGGGGCACAGTGTGAGTGCTTTCAAATGGCTTCACAATAAATTTCTTGGTATTTGCAACTTAAACTTGTTTTCTGAGACTTTTAAGTTTATTTCTGCAGTGCTCCTTGGGTGCTGTTACCTGTGTGTGTGTTTCACTATGACCAAACACACCACAGCATTCACGAAAGAGTGTGTGCTCCTTCTATACCTGATCCCCTGTCTGTCCATGGCTCTGCACATGTGGAAGGACTGGGAGAGTAGTGTGTGGCAGTGCTACACTCCATGTCATGTACTAAGGTGCAGATTGCCTAAGGGCGGGAGTGCAGGCTACACTGGCAGGGACCTTGCCATAGCTGCTATGCACCCCTCAGTTCTGCGGTAGCCAATCATGACAGGAATATCGATCCCCTTTACCATCTTGGCCCAGCCCTTCAGACATGCAGGGAGGGTTGGTGACAAACATTAGGGCACCTGCCCATTCTGGTATGGTTTTCAGGTTGCACCGGCTTCCACAGTCCCTTTGCTCCACGCAGAGCAGGGAATCCACTCAGCTGATAGGTTGGGCATATGAAAGGATGCCCACCTGTGTCCACTGGCCCCTCCACACCAATGCACCTGTGGGGCAGGACCACAGATGGGTAGCCAGTAGCAATGAAAGGCGCATGATGCATGCCTGTCCCAATATGTGGATGGGCGCAGGCCAGGCACATACCTGTCAGACATACCAACCCTGCACTAGTACATAATCCACATTAAGAGCAAATAAACCATCAGTACATAGTTTTATGCACTTAACATTATATTTAATGCCTAGACGCAAACAAAATCAATGCTCTGGGCCCAGAATGTCACCCCCTTTCTATTCAACTTGTAAGCTGGGGCTTACTTAGCATATGCCTTCCTACATCCATGGCTCCACATGTGTGGTCTAAAAATAAAAGCAGGACATTTCATCCTTTTGTTTATTTTTCTGCCATCATGCCTTTTTTTTCCTTAAGAAAAAGAACACACATGGTAGAAATTAGATATATTACCCATTTGATTGAGAGTGGCTTACCCCTGTGGTCCTATCAGACCGCTCAGTTGACTTGCTTATTATTTCTGACTCTTGTCCTGTATCTGCTGTCTATTGGCAAGGAATTCAGTCATGTTTTCTGCGGATTAACTAGGTTTCAGATATAGGTCCAGTGTCTCTCTGGTTATTGTCTTTTTTTCAGATCATACAGTTTATCATAAATATGTAACAAAAGGAAAATAAATGTGTATGACTAAACAAACTTCTCAACTATCCCTGATTTTCAGGGATGTCACATATTTTCCCTCAAAATGCCCTCTGTCCTTCCAAGATTTGATATGTTGTCACTGATGAGGAGGGATTTGAGGAACAGTGCCAGACATAACATTTGCAGACTAGGGGCAGGACTTTCAAAAGGATCTGTCTGAGCTCCGCCAGTTACTAGTTTCAAAATTCAACTGTATCCAAACTGCTTAGACCATCTATTAGATCCCCTGGGATGCACTTCCCCTGTCGATCCTGTTGGATGTATTTCATATGAGAGAGTTTTATGATGGCATTCTGAGACCTGGGGTTTATCACTAATGATAGCCTCAAGTCCACTTCACATACTGATGCTGCTTATAGGAAGACATAATGGATGTCAGAATTTATAGAAAGTGGATTTGATAGCAAGAGGAAGGAGAGGATACTGCCCTGTACAGATCCCTGGTAAGGCTGCAGCTGGAGTACGGCACGCAGTTCTAGGGTCTGCACTTCAGGAAAGACAAGGACTCAAGGACTGCATACAGACTATACAATTAAGGCCATGCACATGATCCAGGGGCAGTCGGGGGGGGGGGTTGTATGAGGAAAAGTTGGCAGGCTATAAAATATACAGTATACACCTGAGCTCAGGAGGGAAAGGGGGTGGATATAATTAAGATGTGCAAGATCATATGAGTTATCAGCAGCATGAATTGGAAGGCCTTATTAACAATGAGTGAGGGCATAGTAACTAGATAACATAGGTGGAGGCTGGTGGGGGGAGTCAAGAGGAATGTGATGACATTCATCACACAGAGGGTGGTAGGCAAACTTAATAGAAAATCAGGGAAGTGGTTGAAGCCAATATTGTGTCTTAGTTTAACCTTGGGGAGAGGGGGACAGATATAAGGGAATAGTGGGACCTACAGGCAAAAGAAGGGAAGGGAAGGGAATACCTGAGAAAGGGGCTGACAATTAGTCACTAGGACTGTCACATCTTTAAATCCCGTCCAACGTTAGGTCAAGCATGGAACTAGGTAGGGATATGGGGAGACTGGATGGACCTCTTTTTTTTAGCTGACACAAAGTATGTGCCCATGTTTCTATGGTTATGTGATTTTCCAGATGACATCATTCAGTCAGTACAATTCTCAGACTGGACCACTTCTGTAGTACTTGTTATGAAGCCTGATGACTCAGCAAGAATATGTGACGATTACAAGCTAATATTATAAAAGGCAGCAGTCATACATCTACCCAGTTTCTAGTAGGGAGTATCTATATGCTAAGGTGGAAAGACATTTACTAAACTAAACTAGACATGATCTATGCATAACAACACTTGGCACCAGATTAATTTTTGAGACAGTATGTTGCAATCAACACCCACAAAGGACTCCACCAATGAACCCAACAAACCACTTTAAATGTTAACTAACTACGCTGCAGGTACAGTGTAACTGCATTAAACTGCAATGCAGTTGCATGCAATAAATGTAACTACAGTGTAATTATCCTGATGCACGTAATTAATGATTAATTATATTGAAGCAGACACTTAAAATAAATTATACAATGGCAAGAACATTTCCTGGTCTCTGATTAGTCAGTATGTGCTTGTTGCAGTGAGATTATCTGAGCATAACCTCACAGTGTCAAGTCCAAATATACGGATGACTGCATGCCAGACTAAATAACAAGCCACAGCATTTCTTACCAAGAAGGTTTGATACCTTTCAATTGTAGTACTGAAGCACAATTATATACTTATATTACGGGGGGGGGGAGCAAACATTTTTGTCATGGCTAAAACATTTCATAGACAGGCAGAGAACAAGTGTCAGAACGTCTCCTTCATAGTGGGGAACAACTCTTTTATAGTATCAGCTTTACAGTTTTATTTTTTATGAGGACACACACCACATATGAATGCACTGCATCATGGGTATGCAAATACCTAATTGCCTGGTGTTGCATAACACACTACAGTCATAGCAGACAAATTGATTATTTGCATACTCATGATGCAGTGCTTTCACATGGGGAATAAATTAAAATAAATTAAAAAATAAAACTGAACAACTGATACTATAAAATAGATGTCCCTACACATAAAAGGGATGTTTCAACATTTGTTCTCTGCCTAATAGCCATCTACATGTGCTCATTTGTGTCCCCACAATATTAGTAAATAAGAGCCATTGTATAATAGCAATAATGCATGCCTGAGTGTGGGTTGTGTTGTGATAACCTCACTACTGGGGTATTGGAGGCACTTGGCTTTGTGCACAGGTGTGAGAGACACTATATATTTGGTTCATTAGGTGCATGTAGAGGGACCTCAACCAGCTGAAGACAAGGTCTGGACTATATAGCAGGTACTGACATCCAAGAATGCAACCAAACAGAAGTTTTGTTGAGGCTTGATAAATTGTTATGGTTGTTTTTTACCAAATCTAGCAACAGTGCAGGTGCCACATCATGCAATGTACATGAAAGCACATGCTGAAGGTGAGTCCCAAATCAGCCTGAAGCTTTCAGTGCATCTAAAAAACTGCTTCATTCATTGTGTGTGTTGGTACAGTGCACTATGACTCAAGCAAAGATTTATTTTTGGCTTATGATGCATCTCCCTATGGTGTAGGAGTTGTGCTGTTTCACGGAGCAGAGGATGGGGCAGATCAAACAATTGGGCATGCTTCCAGGACCCTGTCACTTGCTGAAAAGTGATATTCTCAGTTGGACAAGAAGGTACGTGCTGTGAGACTTGGTTTAAAAAAAGTTTCACCAGTACCTCTATGGTCTGTATTTAACTGTACTGTAATAATGGACTATAAACCACTTGCCGTGCTGTTGGAAAGGACAGCAGTACCCTCAATGACATCAGCCAGACTTGAGTGCTAGGCTTTACTTACACTCTTGCTCATCAGTCTGGTGAAATAAACGTAACTGCGGAGGATCCTAGGCATTTGGCAATTCAAGATACTGTACATACACAGGCCACCCAGTTCTACAGGAAATCATGCTTCTCGTGGACTTTTTAGAGTCATCACCCATTTGTTCTGCACAAATGCAGCAGATGACTAGTCAGGATATTGCATTGTTCAAGGTACTGTATGAGGGCGTGAAATGCAAGTCTCACCTAATGTTTCCAAGACAGAGGGTCCGCACACCTATTTTTATGTGATGACTGAGTTAAGTGTACAGCGTGGTGTAGTACTGTGGGGATTCAGAGTTGTAGCCCAGATAAACAGGCTTGATTAGAGGGTAGTGCTCAGAATGAAAGCTATTACTAGGAGCCACAGTACAATTTGCATTAAACTTCAATGCCAAATACTTATTTTTATATTGTTGCTTAAAGTTGGTAATGCATTAGCAACCCACATTGTGTCTTTTTTAGCACAGCCCAAGAGCAGCTTTTACAAGATATTCTTGTATCTCAACTGGAATGTATCTTCAGTTCTGTCACAATTCAATACAAAACTGAGTTGCAATTAGACTGTGGAATTCTCAAACTCTGCTTCCACTCGAATTCTTTGGAATTTCAGACATTCCACTTAATTTCAAGAAATTCCATCAGAAGCAGAATTCTGAAATTCTAAAAGTGGTATGCTAACTTTGTAATCATATTTCACAGTTGTAAACTGCAGAGTCATTTTCTGTAAACATGGAATATAAATCCACAGATTACATAATCTGCAAATGCTTTTCAAAGTTTAATGGATTTAAAGAAGAAATTCAGAAAAGCATTATGGGAGCAGAATTGTCATTTTGCATGAATTCTGTTGGTGGAACTCAGCATGCTGCACAGTTGTAGTTGCAACTCGTATGCAACAATTTACAAGGCATAATGCTGGATCCAGCAACAATTATGTAAGTATGGCAATTCATTGGTGTGATATGTTATCTTGAATTATATTTCTATATGACTATTTCTAATTCTTGTTTGTGTATATTTTGCTGTGTGTTCACCCTAAGCCTATGGGGAGGGCACCCAAAATAAATAAACTCTACTACTACTACTTGAATTATACTACAGCCAGTGGTCCTAGGGATGGCCAGGATTAGACAGTGACATAGAGTTCAAAACACTACAGTGGGGCTGAGTAAAATTAGTAAAATTCCAATTTCATTAAATATCTCTGAAATTTCATGACATTTTGTGAAATTTTACAGAGTTATGTGTGTAACCCTCCCCCACTACTTTACACAGTTAGCTACCCCTTGTACCCTTCACTGGGCACAGACACTAAGTCACACATTTAGAAATGGTACCATTCCTAGCTTTGGGAATGTATGCCAGGATCATTACTTCTAGAGGGCAAAAGGAGTGTGGGTGTACAAAAGCAAAATATGACCTATAAGGTATTTACAAAACTAAGTCCTGAGGAGAGAACTTTTTGCTAGGGCTACGCCAGACCTATACTTCTGGAGGGGTACCCAGTAATTCCACACACAAGAAGCAATAAAGTAACTGCCCAAACCATAGTTGGGGTTCTAGAGTGTGACTTTATTCTAAAAGATGTTCTCTAAAGCAAGGGTGGGCCCCCAAGGTTTACACATCATGTCTCTAGGAACTTGCAGAACAACAAAATGACTGAAATTTGACAGAAACTCTACATATTCCTATATTTCATAGGACATTGTACATCTTGCACTGGCATTCCCATATGACATATGACTTTTAAACACTCTCTCAGTGGCACTGGCCACAGCATGAACATTTCTTCCAGTGGCACTGGTCACAACTGAACACACATTTACTGACAGAACTCTTTCACCTTGCATTCCAATTTCACAGGACAATTTACATTTCTTCCAGTGGCACTGGCCACAAACTGGAAATACTTCTAGTAGCACTGGCCACACTTGAACATACATTGGTTAATTACTAGTACAACTCATGTCAGGGGGTAAAATCCTCTTCAGACATTGGCCACATGTCCAAAGTAACCAGACGCCCTTACTGAACCTATAGTCCTGAACTGGTTAGTCCAGATGGAGGGCTGCCCACCCTTTGCTCCCAAATCCATACCCAGTCATTCTTTTAGAGTTACACCTTAAACATCTTGAACACACTTGGGTAAATGCATCATGGAATGAACTTTCACATCCTGCATTTAAGAAACACTACACTGGAAGTGTGAGAACTAAAGTCCTGAACAATGTGAATTAGTCATACATCTGGACACCACACTTGTCAGCTAACATTAAACTGAGAACAGTCTCAAACTTCTGAACAGAACAGGTGTACATTTCCCTCTTTGTCAGAGAAACACCAGAACACAGGTACTTTCTTTTGGCAGCAAAAAGTTAGATCTTACTCACTGTTAGAACATTTCAGGCAGCTTCAAAATGTCCCGGATCAAAAATCTTGGGACAGTAGTCAGTTGTAGTGAGTCAGTGTGAGTCAGTAGTTTGAAGTGTGAGGAGTGAGAACTGCTCAGCTGAGGGCTCTGAGTGGAGAGCCTGCATTCTCACCCTGGTCCTGGTTTTCATCCCCGGAAGGGTGAAAAGGACTGCTAGGGAATGGATCCTAGGGGCAATCCTATTCATACCTCTCAAGTGCCCTTAGGATCCATTCCCTAGTAGTCCTTTTCACCCCTCCGGGGATGAAAACCAGGAGATCATGCTGTAGACAATGGTTTCCACCACTTCTCTTGGCAGGCTGGAGAATACCAGGACCAGGGTGAGAATGCAGGCTCTCCACTCAGAACCCTCAGCTGAGCAGTTCTCACTCCTCACACTTCAAACTACTGATGCACACTGGCTCACTACAACCGACTACTGTCCCAAGATTCTAAAACTCCCCACTCACAGCTGCTGTGGCTTATGCTTCTGTGAGAGTTATGAATTAACTCATCTCTCTCATCTCAGCTGAGGCCAAGTAAACAAGCATTTGTCAATGCCGAATGCACTGGCATTGGCAGTGGGAGTGGTGGAGCTAGAGACGCATAGTGCTGTGATTTTGTGAATGTGCCTCAAAAGGTCATTTTGCACAGCGAGAATGCCATTGTGCACCACAGCTTCAGAAACACATTTTGGGCAGGCTGTGACAAATGGCAGCTGGACTGTTGATAAGGAGATGTACACAAATGCCAGTGGTGAAAATGTGGCATGAAAATATTGCAGATTGACGAAGTTACAAGGGTGCGTGGAAACTGCGCAAGCACGCTTGCAACACAGTCATTGTATGGACTTTCGGCACCAGATTTTCAACATAGGCATTTTAGGACCTCTGCTCATGAATAGTGTCACCCTCATTTCCTCAAACTGTCCCGAAAACTGATTTCACACAGCGACCATGCAATTCTGCGCCAGACATGCGAAAACACATTTCAGGCAGCTGTACTGTTCATAAGGAGGTATGAAAAAATGCCAATGATGAACAGCTGGAGTGAAACTATTACAAATTCACAAAGTCATGAGCGTGCATGCAAACTGTACAGCGCACGCTCGTAAAACACTCATTTTATTGACTTTCATTCCCAAATTTTCAACATAGGCATTTTATGACATCTGCTAATGAACAGTGTCACTGTCATTTTCATCATGCATCTCGAACACGGACTTTCCACAGTGACCATGCTATTCTGTGCCGGAACTATGAAAACAGATTTTGGTCAGGATGTGAAAAATGACAGCTGTACTGTTTATTAGGAGGTGCAGAACAATGGAACTGTTGAAAATCTGGAGTGAAAATATTAGAAGTTTGCTAAAGTACTAGTGTGCGTGCAAACTGCACAACACATGCTCGTAACACAGTCATTTTATGGAGTATTGTCACCAAATTTGCAACACAGGCATTTTAGGACCTCTGCTCATGAACAGTGTCACTGTAATTATCGTAATATGTCCAACCACTGATTTTGCACAGCGACTGCGCTATTCTGCGCCAGAAGTGCAAAAACGCATTTCATCAAGGATGTGAAAAATGACAGCTGTACAGTTCACAAGAAGGTGTGGTAAAATGCCAATGTTGAGAATCTGGCATGAAAATAGTGTGAATGCGCTAACTTACCAGTGTGTGTTGCGCAGTTGCTATGCACACTCATAAAACAGTCATTTTATGGAGTATTGTCACCAAATTTCCAACACAGGCATTTTAGGTCCTCTGCTCATGAACAGTGTCACTGTCATTTTCATAATGTGTCCCAAACACTGATTTTGCACTGCAACCGCGCTATTCTGCGCCAGAAGTATGAAAACACATTTTGGCCAGGATGTGAAAAATGGCAGCTGTACAGCTCACAAGAAGGTGTGGTAAAATACCAATTTTGAGAATCTGGTGTAAAAATATTGTGAATTCGTAACTTATGAGCGTGCATTGCGCAGTTGCTATGCATGCTCGAAAAACAGTCATGTTTTGGAATTTTCCCACCAAATTTGCAACATAGGCTTTTTGAGAGCCCTCCTCATGAACAGTGGCACTGTCATTTCATTACACAGTCCCAAAAGGTGATTCCACACAGTGACTGAGAAATCACCTTTCGGGACTGAATAACACCATGACAGTGCAAGAATTCATGAGAAGGGGTCCCAAAAACCCCATGTTGAAAATTTGGGGCCAAAATTCACAAAAATTCCTGAGATATGCAGCAAAGTTGGAAAAACCCTGTTTATTACATTATACAGCTTATCGACATTTCCTCAGTTCCCGGTCGGCTTTGAAGAGTGCAGAGGTGTTCCTGGTCCACCGAAGATCATCTCACTGGACTGCGAAGGTAAGTATGGGGTGAGAGGGGGTGTGGGGAGGCAGGATGCACAGTGGGTGGGTCTGGGAGGTGGGAGGGGGGCACAGAGACTACAAGAGACCATTTTCGTTTTATAGGTTCAAAAAGAAAAAAAAACATTGTGGGACAGTTTTTTTTTTTTGCAGAGAATTTGGCATGCTGGGGTGGGCTCCCAGTGTGCCACCTAGCTGTTTGGGGTGTCTGTAGCTGACAGGGAATGGGCACCCTCATCAGCAAACAACATGGGGGGGAGGAATTTATGCCGACGGGGATTGGGCACCCCCGACGGCAAACAAAGAAGGGTGGGGAGTAAGAGCTGAGAGGGCTTGGGCACCCCCCTCAGCATTAAACAATTGGGGGGGATGCTTTATGCCAATGGGGAGTGGGCTTCCCTGTCGGCACATTCATAGGGGGCAGGGTCAGCCGACGGGGGATTGGGCACCCCCAAAGTTGGCAGTTCAGTGGCCAGTGTGCCGCCATGTGCATAATGTCATGAGCATGTCAAGAAAAGGACCGTTGCATCTGACGAGCTTTGCTCAGATTGCAGCGGACCTTTTCTTAGATGTGCTCACCACATTATGTATGCATGGTGTGGCGCCAGCATGCAGGCTGATTGGGGAATGCAGGACGCACCTACTGGTGTGTGCCCTGCATTCGCCCAACAGCGACCTCGCCTCTAAAGGTACACTGTCCCACGATGTTGGCTGCGCAAGCGTGCCAACATAACAAGAGAGTGAGTAGGTGAAAAACCCATTTAACTAGTTATTCACCAGCTGCCTTTCCCTATCTAGCACTGACACTGAAGGGATTCTAGTAACCCCAGGAGACTGGGTGGTTACATGTGCAATTACACAAACTTGTTTTTTGTAACAACTCAGCTGTTTGTTAAGCTTCAGATCTAAAAAATGGTATTCTTATGTGTTGTTGGGTATCCCAATGGCATACTAAATAACATGGCATTACAATGAATAGTTTTAAACTTATAAGGGCCAGAATTAGAGGTTGCCAAACTAGGGTAACTGCTTAGGGAAATAGTTTGTGAAATGGCATTTTTATGTGACGAGCAGACACACTTAGAGTAGTGTAAAGTGGCATGTTTCATAGATCTGTTCCCTCTTGAAGACTCTGCATAGTAGTACTTCACCGGTGAAGGTGCCTGTATGAGTAGTTCTACCCAGACTTTGCCTGACGAAGTGGGACTTTGAAAAAGACAAAGACTATGCAAAGTTGCACTTCACCAGTAAAGTGCCAATATGCATAGTAATGTTTTGTGCTGAAGAGCAATAAAACCACCCTGTCCACATAGCTGCTTTGTCCCACTCCACTCCCACCAGACCTGATCACTAAAATAAGTAGACGCCACCAGCACCCACGTACCACTCTTACTGCTCTTGCCTCCCCAGTCCTGGCAAAGTTTAATCAAAAACCCTTCTCCTCCCCCCCCAATTTATAGTGGCACCCCTGCCACTCACCTTCACCCACCCACCGAACACAATAACAACCAGGCCCCCCAACCCCATCACCCTCTGGCACCCTCACCCTCTTCCCCGCCATTGACACCCACAGGATACTAGTTATTCTTCTCTGTTACTCTTGGATTCAAGTTCTTTCACCTGTAAAGTGAAAAAACATCCCTCTCCATGATGATCTGCCAGACCTCTGCATTTGTTGCTTCCTCCACTATCAATGAATGATATTGGTGATGTGCTCCATTGTAACACCTGAGTGGCTGACCACAGTGACCAATCAGGTATTACTATAGAGCAGGTCACTGGCTTTGTTCATTAATGATGAAGCAGACAATGTGAATTCAATTTTATTACCACTACACTCATCCTTTTCCTTTCTCCTTTCAAAATGATCACAACGTTCCATGATTTTCACAAAAAAAACCCTCATGAATTCAACTTTTTTTGATTGCGTATAACATGGACATCCTTTAACCAGAGATTAAAAAGTTATCACATACAAGCTACTATACTTTTTAGGGCCTATGAACTAGGCAAATATGGTGACATCACGTTCTCTAGTTTTAAAGTAGTGTGCTCATAATGTATCAGTTTACTTACTTGTGAAATTTGATGAAACAATTTCCGAATGTTTGGCTGCTTATAACTCAGCGCCTGTAAAGCTAAAGCTCTGAAACTTGGTACACGCACATTTGTGGAATGGACCTGCAGATGTGCCAGATGGGAAATTTGAATGAGTGGTTTAAACTAAGATGTAAATAATTTTTGAAAGTGAAATTTTGGCAAAGTTTCATAAACTTTTTGATGAAATTTCATGAAATTTCCATGGAAGCATAATCATAATTTTGCCTGAATTCCACCAGCAGAAGTTAAATTCTGAAATGAGTAGAAAGAATGCTGGCTCCTTATTGGCCAAAAGGCACTTTCAGCTATGCCGTTATCCTAGCACAACAGTCCAGCTGAAAGTAGCTCAGTAAAAATATGTATAAAAAATACATTCAATTTACTATAAAGGACCCATTTCATAATTACAATGAGGCACTTTAGAGGGTGCATTATGATGGGCTAACAACCCTTCTCAGGTGGCGGAAGCACTCCGCTTTGCCTTATGCCTCAACCCACCCAAGGTCGGTTGTTATCCCATCATAGCGAACCCTTGTCATGCTTTATTGCTTAAATATTGCACAGTCCTACTTAGCAGTGTAAACAGTGCCACATGAGTGTATACCATTATAACAGTGATACTCTTACAATGAATCCCCCACAAGTGACTCAACCAGTTCGACACCCATAGTGTCAAAAGGGTTGCGGGAGTGATGAACAGATTAATTGACTCACGGGTTTGGCCACTGTCCCCTGACATCCAGCCCCCCCACGTTAGAAACCTAAAAGTCTAGGGGGTGCGGGGGCCAAAGCCCCTTGCAAGCAGTGCATGACTCCGGCTGCTGTTGGGTCCATCGACACTGTTCTGCAGCGATGTGATTGCTGTCGGTAAAGTGCTGTCGCTGTAAAGTCCTTTGACAAATTTCTTGTCTAAGTGACCTGGCGGAAGTAAACATGAGTAAGAAACTGTCGCAGAGGCATTGTTGCACCTTTTGGAGCGGCCTGGTTGAGACTGTATTTTGATACACATTCAAAATGGACCTAAATACATCAAGTAAACTCTTCCACATCTGCAACTACTGTATTGACAAACCCAGGCAGACCTTTAGTATACATGGTCTACCAGAGGTCATTGTTTCAGGAAATGGAAATGTTTTCATAAGTGCTAAATTTCACAGCTTCATTAGAATGGTACAAGCTATATCAAAACTGCTCCATATCACCCCTTGTTTAATAGACTGGCAGAAAGATTCATGCAAACCTTCCAAGAAGGGATGAAGAAGTTAACAGATGGGACTCTGGAATCCAGGTTAACATAGTTTTTGTTTGCATGCCATACACCACCACAGATAACAGCAGGGGCATCACTTGCAGAACTGTTAATGAAACAATGTTTAAGAACAAGCCTTGATTTGTTGCACCCAGACATAGAAGGAAGGGTGTAGCATAGGCAGGAATTGCAAAAGTTTAACCATGATCTGCATGACAGAGCCAGGACACTGCAAGAGGGAGACGGGATATGTGCACAGTAGTGCTGTGCAGAATTTTCAAATTTCAGCGGAATGAAATTTTGCAGACTTTTTGAAGTTCTGTTGAAATTCCCCCAAACTTTGCCAGGAACAGAATGGTGGAATTCTGTGGCAGAAAAGGGTTGTGGAAAAATTTTCCACAGAAAAAAACTGTATTCCACAGATCTTAATATTTTCCATGGAAATCATTGCAAAATGATTTTCTGTGGAAAAATGCTGTTCCACAGAACATTATTTTGCGGATCACAGCAGGTGGAATTCCACAGAAGAACTAGTGAAATTTCAGTGGAAATTCTGCTGGCAGAATGGTCATTCCATGCTAATTTCACCATCGGAATTTCACATTCTGTGCAGCACTAGTGCACGGCTTTGCTAGTGGAGCCACTTAACTTCCTGGTACAATTGTTGTGAGAAGCACTCCTTTTCTGCCATTCAATCACAATCAAGGTAGTAGAACTCACTATATGAAAACATGTGGACTATATCATCACCAGAGAGATTCCTAATCAGTTCCAGGAAAGAGCAGAGGTCAGTATTCTGTCCCACAACACCTCCTTGCTAGCATCACCTGAAGAACCACTTTTTGAATTGATAGAGGTTCCAATCCAGTGGATGTTCATTCTACAGAAGCAGTCCCAGTTGATGGGCAGAAACCCAAACCACTGGGTGAAGTGAGTGCAGGATAAACTGTTCTGAAACCAGCTGAGCCTGCTGCCTTTCCTTGAATCCCTTACTGTATGTGATGAGTCAGACAACCTCAGCGAGCTCCTGAGCAACTTAATTTACAAATATACATGTTGAAAGTGGCTGTCACTCAAACACGGGGCAGAATAACTGTCCTACTCTCACTGGAGGTTAGATAATCACCATGAACCTCCAAATGGAGTATTAATAGTGTTCTGTGTTACAAGAATTCAAACACACATATTGTGTGTTGTGACTAAAAGTCATTGCATTATGATGACTAAATGTTATTGCATTTCCAATTAGGTATCAAGTAAAGCACTGCTCATAATTAAGTCAGATGAAAATGTACTGTTGTAATGTAATGATGTAACAGTTACCTTGCCTCAGCTGTAAATCTTCTGAGTTGCACTTCCCCTGTCAATCCCTCAGGGTGTAGTTCCTGTGAATAGTTTACTTATGGATTTCTGCATGCTATGCTGTGCTGTCAGTTGTGCTCTCAGTAAAAGAGCATGCTCAGGCTGGACTGTGCCTGTCCTACTTGTCCAACATACTACAGCCTCTGAAATGTATTACAAGTTAGGGATGTGTGATGAACAGAGTAACACAGTAATCTGAGGTCAGAGAGGACTCTGTTCCCATCAGCCTCCCCATTCCCCAACTCATACCTCTCTACTTCTGTCATTAAAATGTGGGATGCTGATGTTCCAGATGTGGGACACTGGCCCTCCTAATGTGGGACACATCATCAAAAATGGAGATGCAAGCTCAAAACACTGTGGAAACCAGTGCCTGCATCTGTTTATCATTTAAAGAACTAGTGTAGTGCCAGAAACAAATAATAGTTTTTAAATGCAATCAAACATCACCTTTGATATCCGAGGTACTTCTTTTATGTTGGCTTGCGCTTGCGCGCCAGCCAATATCTTGCAATAGTAGCAGATTTGGAGGCGCAGTCACTGTTGGGCGAACGCAGGGCACACGTCAGAAGGTGGGTCCCTCATTCCCCAATCAATCAGCAGCAGGCGCTGACCTCATGCATCCCTAATATGGCCACCAGAACAAAGAAAAGGTCTGCTGCAATGAGAGCGAAGCTCTCATGCAGTGTGACCACAACATGCTTCTCGACATGCAGGCAACATGGTGGCAGTGACTGCCACCACCGCCTGTCACAATGCCGACAAGGGAGCCTACTCACCATTGGCATACTGAACCCCCTCCTATTTAAAATGTATGTCAAGAGGGTACCCAATCCACCTCTGCATCATGCGGCCCCCCCAACAGTTTTTCTTTGAAAACGGGGGGCCCAAAACCCATTGGCGTTTTTCCCCCATCCCCATTGATTTTGCTGATGAGGGAGCCCATCCCCATCAGCATAATGTCTCCCTCCTGCTTTTGTTGCGTGGCGAGGGTGCCCAATCCCCTCGGCTCATGTCTCCCCTCAGTATGTACGGGCACCCAATCAGTCGGCTACAGAATACCCCCCAAAACATGGTGGCATGTTGGGAGACCACCGCTGGCAATCCCCTGCAAAAAAAAAAAGTCCCGCACTTTTTTTTGGGTTTTACCTGTGAAAATGAAACGGTCCCTCTCGGTCTGCCTGCCCCTCCCACAACCTGCACCCACCCTCTGGCGACTCCTGCCTCCCCACACCCCCCTCACCCCATACTTACCTCTGGAATCCAGCGCGACGATCTTCGGTGGACTGGGAACACATCTGCACTCTTCAAAGCTGACCGCGGACTGAAGAAATGATGGTAAGCTATATAATGGCATAAATAGGGTTTTTCCAACTTCGTTGCATATCTCAGCCATTTTGGGGAATTTGGGCACCACATTTTCAACATGGGATTATTGGGACCCCTCCTCATGAATTCAGGCACTGTCACTGTATTATTCGGTCCCGAAAGGTGATTTCGCGGTCACTGCACAGAATCACCTTTCTGGACTGATTAATGAAATGACAGTGCCACTGTTCATGGGGGTATAAGGTAAATTTGTTGGGAAAAATAAAAAATGGCTGTTTTACAAGTGTGCGTTGCGCAGTTTCCACACACGCACTTAAATTCATGAATCTGTAATATTTTCACTCCTGTTTTTTAAAATTGGCATTTTTCCACACCTCCTTATGAACAGTACAACTGTCATTTTACATATCCTGTCCAAAATGCATTTTCGCAAGTCTGGCGCAGAACAGCACGGTCGCTGTGCAAAATAATTTTTTGGGACAGTTTACAGAAATGATGGTGACACTGTTCATGAGCAGAGGTCCTAACATGCCTATGTTGAAAATTTGGTGCCGAAAGTCTATAAAATGACTGTGTTACAAGCATGCGTTGCACAGTTTCCATGCACCCATGTAACTTCGCAAATTTGTAATATTTTTATGCCAAATTTTCAACACTGGCATTTTTTCACACCTCCTTATGAACAGTACAGCTGTCATTTTTCACATCCTGCCTAAAATGTGTTTCCACACATGTGGCGCACAATGGCGTAGTTGCTGTGGGAAATCAACTTTTGGGACAGATTAACAAAATCACAGCACCACTGTTCATGAGGGGAGGTCCCAAAATGCCTATGTTGAAAATGTGGCTAACAAACTCTCAAAAATAATTTGGTTACAGTTGTCTGTTGTACAGTTTCTATGCATGCTCATGACTTCACCAAATTTTCATATTTTCACTCAAGATTTTCAATGTTGCCATTTTTTTACACCTCCTCATGAACAATACAGTTGTCATTTTCCACATCCTGCCCAAAATGTGTTTTCATCCCTGTGTCACCAAATGGCATGGCTGCTCTGCAAAATCACCTTTCAGCTAACAAACTGATTGTGCAGCTTTTCATGAGGTGGGCTCCCAAACAGCCCATGTTGAAAATGTGGAGTGAAAATACCAACCTACGCCTATGGTGTTAGGGTTTCCAACTGTAGCACCCCACCCTGTACAGACTGACAGGCATCAGGGGTGTGACTTGGGATCATCGGCTGTAATGCTCATGCCATTCCACCCCCACCCCAACCCTGCAGCCAGTGACAGGCATCATGGTGTGCCTCGCACTGTTCGGCCACAAAGTTCACCCCATTCTCCTATACTGTACCCACCTCAGCATATTTCCTTAAGGAATGGGGTAAGTATAACAGCCAAAGACCCCAAAGCACACCACGACACTCGTCAGTGTCTACAGGGTAGGGTGAGGTACAATGGCATGAGCGTTATAGCTGACAACCCAAACGCACACCCCAATGCCTGTCGCTCTCTACAGGGTGGGGGTGGGGTTGACGTCACTTCAGTACTTCACTGCCATTCGTATTATGCATCTCTTGCTCTGGCACTACCAATGCCAATGCCAGTGAGACAACATTCAGCATGGACAAATGCTTGTTCTTTTCCCTTTGGTTAATTAGAAGATTGTTTACCTGATGTTAGTAGGTGTGATGTGTGGGACAGCCCTCTGCCTGGCAGCTGACATATCTATCTCTACCTCCCCACTACATCATCAGAATTATGATCTCGTTGACTGTGACATCACTGCTGCTTAGAAACAGCCACTAAGTGGCTGCCAGGTCATTCACATGTGATGTCACTATCAGTGAGATCACGAAGCTGAGGATGTTATGGGGTGAGGGATAAAAATAAATATGTCAACTGCCAGGCTGAGAGCTGTTCCACACATCCAGCACAATATTATCACATACAAGACTTTCTGCTTAGCAAAAGGAAAAATAAAAATACTTCAGAAATAAAATATTACAACTGACAACCTCTTAAAATTTGCACTATTTCCCTTTCTGCCTGTTTTGGCGCCACTAGCTCTTTCAATTTGATTTTGCACCTTAGAATATTATAGAATAAGCAAAAGACTACTCTCAGGAGTTATAAAATAAATGCTCAGATGACTAAATTAAGTTATTATAAAAATATTCATTAGCTCAGTGCAAAGAGAACTACCTAGCCCTGGCACTTCGTCTGAACTTGGTCTTTATCAGGGGGCGCCATAGCAAATTATGAATTCTGCTTTGAAGTCAGTGTTTACAGCACTTTCTCTGTGAGGGCAGCATCTTTTCCATGTAGGACAGACAGGGGTAAAATGTGGGCTGTCCCTTGTGATGTGGGATGGTTGAGATGTATGCTCACACTTCATAAGCAGGAACAAGTAAGTATACTGTGCAAAGAGGTCCTAACTTATAGGATTCCTCGCACACACTCTACTACCCAGGGTACTCTGTTATATCCAGAGTAAATCAAGATGTGTCCAGGCTTAATTTGAAGGCCTGTTACTATCATTGTCATAGCCACTGTATCCACTGGTATGCTGTTCCATAACATCACAACCCTCTGGAAAAGAAGTGCCTTCTAATTGTATCCCTGAATTTGCTACCACTGAGCTTCAGGTTATTTTTCTGCATCATCCTGGCGAACACATGATCAAATATCTCCATGTGTTCAAGCTTGTCGATATGTTTGTGTGTGCAAAAGATTGAACCATGCCCTTCTTAGACTCCTCTTCTCCAGATGAACTGGTTATTTGTGCCATTTCTGGTTCCAATCTGAACTGAACGTAATTAGGCCCATTGTAGGTTGTAAACGGTTATTATTTCAAACCTGTTTTACAACTTATTTGCATACATGAGTATATGATAACTGTATGTTTTACTAAGTAAAGTACATGCTAATTAAACATTTGCATTTCACATTTATAATGCTGTTTTTACAGAGATTCTTTTAATTCAGAATTTCAGAACTGGCCTGTTGGGGATTCTCTTAAGAACCGGGTATACAGGTCACCCTGATGGCCCAGTGGTAGTGCATCTCATTACTATGCAGGTGACCTGAGTCCGGGTGTGAGCTTGGGTCACCATTCTGGGAGGCAAGTTGGATGACGGCAGCTACCATGCAGCAGTGGACCTCAGTCCAGGAGGGTAGGCAGCTAGCAGCGGCACCACAGTTATCCCTATGGCATGGCCAGGCAGTTTGGTCCTGCCACAGAATTAGATGAGTGCTACCGAGGCATAGCAGCTAAGCTCATGTTGGAGGAGGTGGGAGGGAGTCAACATAAATGGAGACAATTCCTCACTTCTGTCTGAATGACAGTCTGAGCTTTGGAGATTCTCCTGGGTCCCAGTGCTTGCCAATACTGGAGCCTAATCCACATGGTGGTCTGCCTAAGGGGGAAGGACAGTCCTCCCGCTGGAGACCCTCACATGGAGGGCAAGCCATGAGGATAACTGGTGGGTTATTGGGTTCTGGGGGTGCCAGAGGTCCTGGACCAGATGGAGTGCATCCCTGGGATCAAGGAGTATCCCTGGGGGATGGAGGGGGACTGGAGAGAACAACCTCTAGAGAACAAAGAACAGACTATACTGTTAGCCTATTTGGGTTGCTCAGAGTTCGCCAAATATAATTAGATTCATTGGAGTCCAACCCAATTTTGGGATTTTACATTTTTGAATTTGCAGTCTGAGAATCCTAAATCCTAAACTGAATCCTAAAACCTATCTTTACATAGATATTTAGGACTTAGGATTTGATATTCAAATTCATTTCTGAGTTTCAGGTCCTTTTTGGATTTGACGCTGAATCAAATTAGAGTTCATAACCTCCTAAAATCCTAAATCTGAAAATCAGATCAGAATTAATAGATTCTGTGTGCCCCTATAGCCTATCCCTAATGCAAATTCTTAAAAAGAACTATTTTAGCTGGCAAAATATCTGAAAATACCTTCTCTTATTTTTAGTGAACCTGTACCTACAAACATTTTTTGGAGTGGGAGATCAGCATTAACTGTTGGCCTGTCGTTGGTACCAGTCAAAGAAACAATGAATTTCAAAGAACTTATTAAAAAAATAATGTTTTTGTTTGCTTGTGTGTTTTGTAAATAAGTATTCAGAGTGGCTAGTTTTTAAATTTCATATACAACACTTTTAATATTTGCTTGCACACATGCACAAAGCAAACATACAGTATGGTTGCTGTAGAGTAGGGAGCTGTGTAGGTATTATTCTATAAGCTGGTAGATGTAGAAATGCATGAGCCTTGCCCCTCAAGTCAATGCTGAGGATGCTGGCAATGACCGTATTCAACCGGCTGATGGGTGCAAACGTCTTGTAGTTCAAAGGATAAAGCCCCACCAATCACACTTTTTTTTGTCCATTAGCCAGCTATCAAACATCATCGGACTTTGAATATAAACATCAGGCCTCACACTGTGTGTGTGTGTGTGTGTGTGTGTGTGTGTGTGTGTGTGTGTTTGTCTCTAGTTACAGACAGAAAGCATGTATTTGGGGAAAAAGCAGCATGCAGAATGCAAATATAATAGATTCAAATATGTTACAAGCATGTCAATAATGAACAGAAAACTCCAGCAATACTGCATTTAAATTAAATATTGTTTATGTTCCATTTAAACCCCCCCAAATATCAGTTGGATAACTTTGAAAAATGTGTAAGTTAGACACAGTTCAGTTTACCATTCAAATATTTTTGCAATCATTTTTTTTTTTTGTGTGGACTTTATGCTGCTGCCCTTCCACATTGACTCCCTTCTGCTATCGACCCCCAGCCCCTTTAATCCACCTACAGGACTTACTCCACCGACTTCTTATCTCCTTGTGTGAGTGAGCGCCATGGATGGTAGTGTTGTGGTATCTTTAAGGTTGCAGCATCATCCTGCAGACAGGAGTTGTGTTCTGCTTGTTACTCCCATTAAGTCAGAGCTACCGGCATGCAGTGGTGTACACATAGACTGTGAAGACGGTACACGCTTCTGATGCCTGCCACTGACTTTCAGTTCTGGTGACCACTGCTATGCCAAGTACCCTCCAGTAGGTGACAGCAAACCAAAAACACACACTGGCCCCCTACCCTGCAGGAGAAAATCCATTGAAGGATGACAAATTATCCTCCCCCTCACCAGCCCCCTCCATGACTCTAGTCTATTCCTGAACCCAGGTCACCGATGTGATGGGAGGTTAGACACCCAGCTCTTAAGCCCTCCATGCCACTGGACCAGCTGCTTTCCTTACAAAATATTGCTTTTGGCCCAGAGAAGGAATGAATCTGCAACCTACTCTTTTACAGGTCTGTGCTTTTACCCTCTGTACTATTCAGCTAGAGCTATGTTTTTGCAGTTCTTTCCCCTTTTTCTTTATTACTGAGGGAAATTACATAAAAACAAGATTACTGTCCCATGGACTTTATTTATTTATTTATTGAAATGTTTCACTAGGAAGGCACATTGAGCGACAAGTCGCTCGTTTCTCGGTGCAACCTAGGGAGAAGGGGAAGGGCTTTCACTGCTTGTCTACACATTATATCATCATGCCCTAATTATGACATCATAATCATCTCCACAGCAACAGATTGGGATGTTATAAACAGAACTGTGAGTGCAGCATTAGACAAGCAGATAGGGCAAATAGGACAGAGATCCTGTTTCCATGCAAATGAATAATGGTGACAATTACAAAAAAAGCATTTGTCAATGCCGAATGTTGATTGCGTTGATCTGTTAAGCTCGTTCACTGCCCCCTGTCACTTGCTCAGTCTGTTTCTCCCTATGCTGCAGGCTGCTCTTTTGTACTGAGCTCCTGCCTGCATTGGCAGCTTTTTCTGCCCACTAAGAAATCCATAGCTGTCCCAACAGAGCTCCGTTGAGGTGGCTCACTCCCCCTCCCTCACTTGCTCATTGTGTTTCTCCTGGTGCTGCAGGCTGCCCTTTTGTACTGGGCTCCTGCCTCTGTTGGTGGCTTTTTCTGCCCACAAAGAAATCTGAAGCAGTCCTGACACAGGTCTGTTGAGCCTGCTCACTCCCCCTCTCTCACGCACTCATTCTGTTTCTGCCAGCGCTGCAGGCTGGCGTTTTGTACTGGGCTCCTTCCTGCATTGCTGCCTTTTTCTGCCAACAAAGAAATCTGCAGCAGTCATGCTAGAGCTCCACTGAGCTCACTCACTCCCCCTGTCTCACTTGCTCATTGTGTTTCTCCCGGTGCTGCAGGCTGCCCTTTTGTATTGGTCTCCTACCTGCATTGGCACCTTTTTCTGCCCACAAAGAAATCTGCAGCTGTCCTGACAGAGCTCCGTTGAGGTCGCTCACTACCCCTGTCTCACTCACTCATTCTGTTTCTTGTGGGGCTACAGGCTGCCCTTTTGTACTGGGCTCCTGCCTCTGTTGGCGCCTTTTTTCTGCTCACAAAGAAATCTGCAGTAGTCCCGACAAAGTTTGATTGAGCTTGTTCACTCCCCTTCTCTCACTCGCTCATTCCATTTCTGCCAGCGCTGCAGGCTGCCCTCTTCTACTGGGCTCCTGCCTGTGTTGCCACCTTCTTCAGCCCAGAAAGAAATTTGCAGCAGTCACAATGGAGCTCCACTGAGCTCGTTCAAGCCCCTTCTCTCATTCTGGTTTTCCCACCACTGTAGGCTTCCCTTTTGTACTGGGCCCCTGTGTGCATTGCTGCCATTTTCTGCCCACAAACAAATCTGCAGCAGTCCCAACAGAGCTCTGTTGAGCTCACTCACTCCCCCTCCCTCAGTCGCTCTTTCTGTGTCTCCTGCCACTGCAGGCTGGCCTTTTGTACTGGGCTCCTGCCTGCATTGGCAGCTTTTTCTGGCCACAAAGAAATCTGAAGCAGTCCCAACACAGCTCCATTGAGCTTGCTCACTACTGCTCTGTCACTCATTCATTCTGTTTCTCTTGGTGATGCAGGCTGCGCTTTTGTATGGGGCTCCTGACTGCATTGGCACCTTTGTCTGTTCACAAAGAAATCTGCAGCTGTCCCAACAGAGCTCCGTTGAGGTCACTCAGTCTGCCTCTCTCACACGCTCATTCTGCTTGTCCTGGTGCTGCAAGCTGCCCTTTTCTATGGGGCTCCTGCCTGCATTGGCACCTTCTTCTGCCCACAAAGAAATCCGCAGCAGTCCTGATAGAGCTCCATTGAGCTCACTCAGTCCCCCTGTCTCACTTGCTCATACTGTTTCTCCCACTGCTGCAGGCTGGCCTTTTGTACTGGGCCCCTGCCTGCATTGACGCCTTTTTCTGCCCACAAAGAAATCTGCAGCAGTCCTAACAGCACTCCGGTGAGTTCTCTCACTCCCCTTCCTCACTCACTCTCAGTGTTCTGTTTCTTCCAGTGCTGCAGGCTGCCTTTGTACTGGGCTCTTGTGCTGGGGCCTTTTTCTGCCCAGAAACAAATCCGCAACAGTCCTGACAGAGCTCAGTTGAGCGCGGTCACTCCCCCCCACTCACTCGATCTTAATCTGTCCCAAACACAAATTTCCCACAGTGACCATGCTATTCTCTGGCAGGAGTACAAAAACATATTTTAGCCAGGATGTGAAAAATGACAGCTGTACTGTTCATAAGGAGGTGTGAAAAAATGCCACTGTTGAAAATGTGGCATGAAAATATTACAAATCTGTGAAGTTACAAGGGTTCATGGAAACAGTTCAATGCACGCTTGTAACACAGTCATGTTATGGAGTTTCGACACCAAATTTTCAACATAGGGATTTTAGGACCTCTGCTCATGAACAGTGCTACTGTCATTTTCTTAATCTGTCCCGAACACTGATTTCCCACAGCGACCGTGTTATTCTGCGCCGGAACTGTGAAAACACATTTCGGTCAGGATGTGAAAAAAGACAGTTGTACTGCTCATAAGGAGGTGTGAAAAAATGACAGTGTTGAAAATCTGGCATGACAATATTACAAATCTGCAAAGTTACAAGGGTGTGTGGAAAGTGCGCAACGCACATTTGTAACACACTCATTTGATGGGCTATCATCATCAATTTTCAACATAGGCATTTAGGACCTCTGCTCATGAACAGTATCACTGTCATTTTCTTAATCTGTCCCGAACAGTGATTTCCTACAGTGACCGCTCTATTCTGCACCGGAAGTGCGAAAACACATTTCGGTTAGGATAGAAAAAATGACAGCTGTACTGTTCATAAAAAGGTGTGGAGAAAATGGCAATGTTGAAAATCTGCAGTGAAAATATTACAAATTTGTGAAGTTATGAGCGTGCATGCAAACTGCGCAACGTACGCTCGTAACACAGTCATTTTATGGAGTATTGTCACCAAATTTTCAATATAGGCATTTTAGGACCTCTACTCATGAACAGTGTCACTGTCATTTTCTTAATCTGTCCCAAACACTAATTTCCCACAGCAACCATGCTATTCTGTGCTGGAAGTGCGAAAACTCATTTTGGCCAGGATGTGAACAATGACAGCTGTACTGTTCACAAGGAGGTGTGAAAAAATGGCAATGTTGAAAATCTGGTGTGAAAATATTGCAAATTCGCGAAGTTACGAGCGTGCATAGCAACTGCGCAACACACACTCGAAAAACAGTCATTTTTTAAATTTTTTCCACCAAATTTGCAACACAGGCTTTTTAAGAGCCCACTTCATGAACAGTGGCACTGTCATTTCATTAATCAGCCCTGAAAGGTGATTCTGCACAGTGACCACGAAATCACCTTTCGGGGCTGATTAACACCATGACAGTTTCAGAATTCATGAGGAGGGGTCCCTAAAACCCCATGTTGAAAAGTTGGTGCCAAAATTCCAAAAAATTACTGAGATATGCATTAAAGTTGGAAAAAAACATTTATTCCATTATACAGCTTACCAGCATTTCCTCAGTTCGTGGTCAGCTTGGAAGAGTGCAGACGTGTTCCTGGTCCACCGAAGATCATCACGCTGAGCTCCGGAGGTAAGTATGGGGTGAGGGGGTGTGGGGAAGCAGGATGCACAGTGGGAGGGCGCTGGTTGTGAGAACTGGGCAGGGAGACTGCCGAGGGACAGTTTCCTTTATTACAGGTTAAAAAAATATATCGCAGGACCATTTTTTATTTTACAGGGGCATGTGGCATGCTTAGGTGACTCCCAGTTTGCCACCAAGGTCTTTCTTTGGGGGAACAAGCTGTAGCCGGGGGATTGGGCACCCCATCGGCACAGAACAAAAATGTGGGGAGGTGACATTATGCTGATGGGGATTGGGCACCCCGTTGGCAGACAATATAAGTGGGGGGGTTTACTTAATGCCGACTGGGAGTGGGCTCTCCCATCGGCAACATACACATTGGGACACTGAAGCCAACGGGGATTAGGGCCTCTGTCGGCAAATAAACATGGTGGGGGGGTTAATATTGTTTGTGAACATGGCAGCAAACCGCCGCCATGTTCATAGACAATATCAGTGTGTCAAGATCCAGCCCTGCAATGATGAGTTGCTCCCTCATTGCAACGAATGGCTTATGCTGCAATGACGAGGCAGCCCAGAGGCTACATTTTTACAAGTTGGTGGCACACTGGCTGAACTAGTGTCAGCAGCAGCGTGCCACGACTTTGGGGATGCTGGACAAGCCTTTAAAGGTTGTGGGGCATTGGCCATAACAGTGCCAGGCCTCCACAACCTGCTTGTGGAGAAAGCTGCCGCAATATGTTTCTTGCACATGCACGCAATCAACATAAAAAGGGTGAAATATAAGCTAAATTGTGTCTGGCTATTATGTTTTCAGAGTTGCCCAATGACATCAGGGGCACTTTAAAGCTCTGTTACACTATAAGTAAACATTTGGCACTGACAAGTGCTTGTTATACTGTCATAGGGCTTATCTTTTTTTTACAATGAAGTTACTCCAGTGTTTTCATTTCTTAAGACTTCTTATAACTTTCTAATTGTGAATGACTGTTCTGTTCCAAACATTATTGTCAGCTTGTGTTCCAGCCACCTGGATTAGTATTTATTTACAAAGGTTGCAATTACGTACAAGTCGTTTTTGTACTTTTTGAATGGTTCCTGTAGTTTCTGCAGATGAGGGTCCCATCGCATGACCACTGACAGCATCTACAGTATAATGTGACTGAGGATAAACTAGAAGTACTAATCTCCTTAATGTTATTGTCCTTCTTATGTGGGCATCCATATCAATCTGTTCAAAAATTATTGAGCTGCAGCATTGAACTGCACTTTCAAAATGGGACTACAGTAGGTAAATGAGACAGCAGTATAGGTGGTAGGAGTGGTGCTGGAATATGAAAAAGGGGGAGTTTGTAAAGGATGCAGTAGAGAAATGTGACAGATGGGGAGGATGGGGTAATGCAAAACAGAGTGGGCAAAGGAGGCAGTAGTGAAATGTAACTGGAGAGACAGTTGGGGTAATGCAAGGGGGTGTTTTACAGAGACAGCAATACAATGTGATAAGAGGGGTAGCAGGAGAAATGTAGGGGCAAGTGGCTAAATGAGGCAGCAGCAACATTTGACAGGAGGGGTGGTGAGGGTAATGTAAAGGGGGTGTGGGTAAAGGAGGAGGCAGCAAAATGTGACAAAAGTGGAGGTGGAAGTAATCCAAAGGGGGTGTTTGAAAAGGAGGCTGCAGTAGGACAAGGGTAATGCAAAGGGGCATTAGTAATTTATTTGTTTATGTATTTATTTATTTAGTTTTTATTTATTTAAAAACTGGTAATCCAGAAAGGCACCCTAAGTTGAGGCTTGTTTCCAGGTGCGACCCAGGGGAAAGGGGAAGAAGAGCACAGAAAGAATAAAATTGCAAAACATCAGAGTATGGTTACATAGACAACATTACAGGTACAATAGCAGTGTGGTGAAGAAGCAGGCAAACAGCAGCATGGTTCATTGCAATGATATGTACACAGGTGTGCAAGAATGCAATAAAGTGTGCAGTGCCTGTTTATTTTTTTTTATTTAAAAGTTGCATAAACTACAGGATGAGTTCCATAACAAATGTTTCATTTGCAGAACCCCCTTCCCCAGTCATAAAAATAACAAAACAGCAAAAACAAACATACATATATGAGCTAATAATTACAACTGCAGCAGCAATTTTTCAAACCGCGTTTGAAAATACCAAAGGTGGGAACATTTCTAAGCTGAGGAGCAAGTGGTTGAACTATGCCCATGGTCTTATTCTGTACCTGGTGTAGTCACAATGAGTCTAAGTTAAGGGGTGGTCCTAAGTAGGAGGAGGTCAGAAGAAAGGGGGAAGAAGAGTCAAGAGGGGGTTTGACAGGGACAGAAGAGAGGAGGAAGGTGCCTTCACTGCCATCTAAGGGTTGTGAGTGAGGTGGAGAATAGGAGGGGAGCAGGTTCATATGGAAAGGAGAGGGGAGGTAAGGCAGCTTTGACAGTAAATGAGGTAGCAGTAAACTGTGACGGGAGTGATGGCGGGGGTAATGGAAAGTGGGATTGGATAAAAGAGGTAGCAATGAAATGTGACCGCAGTTGTGGGACTAATGGAAAGGGTGAGCGTCTAAAAAAGACATCAACACAGTGTGACAGAATTGGCAGTGGGGGTAATGCAAAGGTGGTGTTGGTAAAGGAAGCAGCAGTGAAATACAACGAATGGAGGTGGGGATAATGCAACAGAGGATTGGTTTAATGAAGCAGCAGTGAAATGTGACAGTAGTGGTCATGGGAGTAATGGAAAAGGTGAGTGGGAAAAAGAAGCAGCAATAAAGTGTGAGAGGAATGGAGGTGGGGTAACATAAAGGGGCATTGGACAAGGAGGCAAAAGTGAAATGTGACAGGAAGGGAGGTATGTTCTGGGAGAAAAATGTAGAACTGTTAAATTTGGGGGCCAAATTGTGGAATTTCAATATATTCAACTGCAGAATTCAGCCATTGTGCTACTGATAGAATTTTACAGAATGAGTTGGACTTTTTCAAAGTCCCACAGAAGTCTATTCTGCCAGAATTTGAAAATTCCTTATAACACTACTGTGAGAGCATAATATAAATTCACACCTGTAATTTAAATTGGAATAAACATAAAAAAAATGATTGTACAAAAAATCCAAAGACGTTTACCAGCAGTGGAGAGTTTTTCATACAAATATGGTGGAAATTCAGCAAAAGGCTGTTTAAAAGTAATAAATGCCAAAATAAAAAGCCAGTTATCATACGACGCTGAAATCTGGGGGTTCAACAATAATGAGAAAATGGATTCATTTATGAATGTATATTATAAAAAAACTATTGGGACGTCCCAGTGGAACTCCCTCAACATTAGTTAGATTAGAGCTGGGGCAGCTTCCACTAGAATATATTATAGAAGAAAGATAAGCAAAATATTGGCTAAAACAAAAGCATATGACATGAATGAAAATAGATTACCCCGCATTTGCATTGACAAACCATTTCATATATGAGCCATCAGATATTCTTCCCAAGTCTAGAGGTCATTGAAAAAATTATAAAACCATATGGATTACTGTACTGTTTATTAGAGATCTTTCTGAGGCCCCCTCTAGAAATGAAAGGATTAATAAAAGAAAGAATAAGAGTGATCCACACTCAAAAAGAGCTGGAACTGTGCAGGAGGTACAGGATCAGCAGGTAGCTGGTAGACAACAAGAGGCAATCTGGTTTTGAACCCTATTTAAACTTGATTAAAGATCATAAAAGAAGAAAAATATTAACCAAGTTCAGATTAAAATATTATGATAATCAACGACTTAGAGCCTTTTATGGAAATAAAATGGTAAAAAGATGTACATGTAACCTAGGGGAGGATAATATTACCCATCTGCTAATTTTGTGCCCCTGTACAGTAAACAAAGGAATCATTTTCTGGGGGAGAAGTTAAAGTAATTGGAAATGGAACCAAGATATCAAGCTGCTTGTTTACTAAAATCAATAGATGCTCAGGTCCTAGAGAAAATAATCCCCTTTTGTAAAATTATGAATAGTATAAAACTCCATGTAGATAATCAAGAATAATGCCACAGGTGTTAGAAGGGCATTTTGGTGCCTAGTTGAAATAAGTGCAATAGAAAAGGATCCGTGATAATTGTATCTCATTTATTTATGCTATTTTTATGTAGTGTTAACTGTAGAAATGTGCAATATTTTATGTCATACAATGAAGAGAAAATTGTGATACATGTTGTCTGATGTTTACTCTGTTTTTATTATGTATATGTAACATGTATGTGGCCAGATATTGAAAGCTTTGCACTTGGCACAAACCTGTTGTGCTGGAATAGCACTGAATGTGCACCAGGCTGCAATATTCAGAAGCCCTTTTAGTGCCGGCGCTGTACAATAGTGCCAATGCTAAAAGTTAATGTATTCAGGGGAGGGAGTGAGGGGAGTGGCCATGAATGCCAGCACACCAGCATATTCAAAAGAATAGCGCTGCCCTACAGGTCTTTGCACCACCTGTAGCATGGTGCTAAATACTGCTTGCAAACAGCATGCAGCATTGCAGTGGTGTAATCCAAAGTAATTCCAAGTGTAACTTCCAAATACCTTGATGTTCACCTCAGGTAGTCTAGTGGTCCCCACATCATGATCCCCGACCCCCATAGCTTTCAAAACAAAGTATTTTCCCCGGTAGTCTACTGGTCCCCCACATCAAGATCCCCAACCCCTGTAGCTTTCAAAACAAAATATTTTCCTTGGTAGTCTACTGTCCCCCACCCACCCAGCAGTGCCGCCCCTGCTCCCCACCCAACCATCCCGAATGGAGCCAGAGACTGGCTCAACCCACCTCTCACCTCTGCAGCCAGCCGCCAACTGAGTGATGCATGGGCAAGTGGTACGCTCTGACTGTGCCTTCCAACACCCATTTCCTGCAGCATCCAGCCTGTACTTCCTTTCCAACCAACAGGGGGTTGCTGTGTGTATACCCTGGCTTGCAGTTTCCAGCCTGTACTTCCATTCCAACCAAAAGGTGGAGCTGTATGCTCCATACAATAGTGCCAGGCAAAGTACATGGGAGTGCATGCAAAGCAGGCCATAATGAAATGCAAATGTAACTGTTTGCCCAAGGATTGCCCGAGTAGGCTCATTTCCATAGGATCATTGAATATAGCAAACTTTTGCACTGGGTTAACATGTTTGCACCAGGCTAATGTGTTAGCACTGTGCAAACAAGTTAGCCCCAGGCAAACCTTTCATGAGCATATCACAGTTCTGCAGTGTGCGTCCTCCATTGTTATTTGCAGTTGTTGTGCAACACTTCATTGCTATCACACACATTGTCCACCAACTTCAATTCTGCCTTACTCCACCTCTGTGTCCACTGAGTTGCTGTTGCATTTTGCACTTCCCCATTGCTATATTCTGAGATGTCTTATTTCCCAGGCTATTTTAGCACTGCACTCCCAACCCTGTCTGCACTTTTTCCTTTGCATGCTATATTCAGCAGGTTTAGCCCCAGGGCTATTCCTTTGAATATAGCTTGCTACTGGTTCAGGGATAATTTAGCATGCCATGCAGTGTTAATTTAGCCCTGTGGCTAAGTTTTGAGTATTTATTAGGAAATATGGCTTGAGTTTTCATTGCTATGCTGATGATACTCAGCTATATTTTTCCTTTGCCCCAGGAACATCCAATGCAGTGGATGTGATTAACATCTGTCTGACCGAGATTAATGACTGGATGGCCTCCAGCTGGTTGCGGCTGAACCCCGATAAGACGGAGGTATTAGTAGTGGAGTCGAACAGAGTTCGTGATAAGACGGCCTCTGACACAGAAACTGGGCTTGTCCTAGGGTCTGTGCCATTGAAGGCCTCCGCCGTGCGAAATCTTGGCGTGATTCTGGACAGGGATCTAACCATGGAGGCTCATATATCCTCTGTGGTTCTGACCTGTTTTATCATCTCAGAAACATTGCCAGAATTAAATCTCTTGTTCCGCCTCTGACCTTTACTCTGATACATGCCTTAGTTACATCTAGGCTTGATTACTGTAACACGCCTATCTCGGGTCACGGAGGATCTTCACGACAGAAGTTGGTGCAAAACGCAGCTGCTCCGGGTTGTTTGACAGGGCAACAAAAGCTCTGTCATATTACACCTGTTCTGCGTAAATTGCACTGGCTGCCAGTTAGGTGGAGAGTCCCTTTAAGGTAGGTCTTCTTACCTATAAGGCCTCAGCACGGTCAGGGCCCTGGTTATCTGTTAGATCTTCTGTCACCTGTTCTTCCATGCGCCTCTCCGCCTCCTCCAATGAATGCCTCCTGGCCATTCCCAGAACTAGGTTGAAATCAGCCGTGATAGGGCATTTAGTGTCATGCCCTATTCTGTGGAACTCCTTACCAACTATGGTCAGAGAGGCTCCATCGGTGGATGCTTTTAAGGCTCAACTAAAGGCCTTTTTCTTTTCTAAAGCATTTAATTTAGTTTAATTTAAGTTTCGATTTAGTTTTATATTTAACTATTTAGTTTTGAAATTATTTGTATTTATATGTTTATTTTATATTTATTATGTTAAAATATTTGTTTTAAATTGATTGTACGGCGCCCAGAGCCTCAGGGATAGGACGTCTTTTAAATAAACTTTGCCTTGCCTTTGCCTTGCCTTGCCTTGCCTATTTTTTCCCCTGATGTTTATTCTGCTTTTATTATGTATATGTAATGACAAACAAATTGTCGATCAATAAAACTGAACTGAAATAGTAAAAACTCCACTGGACAGTGTGTGTGTCCCTCTCACCTCTAGTCTGATTGGGTGCTGCCACTGAGTCTGAAAGAAGATTATTACATTCTGTTGCACTGACTACCAATCAGGACTAATCTCTGACTGCAACCACTCTTTAGTTTTGTGCCCCTTCCATGAGAGACCAGCAAGTCAGGCAGAAATGACCAAGCCTTTATTTAGGTGCAGCCCATTGCTGGACATTAATCTCAGTTCTATATCAGAACAATGAATGAGGACGGGTTACTGTCATTTGTTCTGCCCATCCCTGTTTACCCTGTGAGAAGACTCATTCTCCAGACATAATACTGTTTTGCTCTAATTTCGGCTTCTAAAAGAAAGTGATGACTGCAACAATGAGAAAACACAATGCAGCCTTGAATAATTACATCCTGTTTGTTTTACTGTATAATGTGTCAGAGGCGTGAGAGACACTTTGGTCTGAGTGAGACAGCCACAACAGTACCCAAGGGAACATTGAATATGCATATGGTACTAAATCCATGTGGATCAATTAATGAATTAGTAAAACAGTTTGCACAATTAAAATCATATTTTTGTGCAATATCAATTTTGTTTCATGTTTTTTTTCTTGTGAGATCCCTATACTGTGAAAATGAGATCAAAGCTGTAATTCCACATTGGTATTCTGGTTAGACTGAACAACTCAGAGTTTGCTCTCGTGGTTTGTGATGTCACCATCCAAGGGTGGATTTATTACCTTGTAATTGTCAGTCGTCTATTTTTCCAGACATGAGTTTCAAGCCAAGTTTATCTCCCTGTTCCACAAGCATGGCATAATGTCTCTTTTGCCCTCCCAATGGCAAACAACTCCTAAAAAAAAATGCCTTTTTTTTTTAATTTTTGTTGGTTTGAAAATTCATTGTAGGTAAGCAGCCCATCTGTTGGATTGAAAAAGTTTATGACAAACCCTTTAGAGCAAATTTCTTACATAAGTAATATTTTATTTATTTATTAAGAATTCGCAATTAAACACTTATGAGCTAATAGCTCATTTACATAGGTTCCATGTCAGAAATGCATTGGCAATGTTATAGTAATACACAAGCCATGTGGATAAAAAAAGAATGAACAGAAGGTAATAAGATATAAAAAGAGTAATAATCATAGAAAAACTAATAAATTAGATTAGCAGGCATCGGTACGGTATATTCCAAGTCAGATGACTGGAAGGTCTAAATTAAAGATAGAACTATTCCAAGTATTTAATGATCACAATTCTCGATGCACATTAGACAAAAGAGATAAAAAGTATGGCCAGGAGGCATTGTCAAGGAAATGGGGAGACAGAATATAGAGTGGGGAGATTTAGGTGAGAGAGAGAAGAGAGAGAAGAGAAGAGAAGAGAAGAGAAGAGAAGAGAAGAGAAGAGAGAGAGAGAGAGAGAGAGAGAGAGAGAGAGAGAGAGAGAGAGAGAGAGAGAGAAAGTGAAGAGTAGTAATTATCATGTTACTAAAAGTCAATTACAGGTTGTGATCTGAGAGAAAGCAGCCCAGTGGCATTGTCCAAGTGATGGAATGGTATGAAAGGAAGTTTTTTTTTTTGGGTGCGGGAGAGAGAGGGACACAAAGGGAAGGGAGGAGATAGCAGTATTAAGGTAATTAGAAAGGATGACTTACAATTAGAAAGGAAACCAGAAAAGGGCAAGATGGGAAAGGAGAGTGTGGGTAGGGAATACCGGTGGGAGTAATGGGTACGGGAGCCAGGAAAATAAATATATAGTGGATATGGGGAATGGGGAGAGGGCTGAAAGAGGTAGAGGGAGCAAAAGGGGCAGGGAAGGGTGTGGTGAGGGAAACTAGAAGACACGAATAAAAATTGTAGAGAGCCATGGTTAGAGGAAGCAGACATCCTCCATATTTAATGGAAGCAATCACAGGAAGCACTAGCCACAAGGTGTTGCTGCAGTTTGCGCTTAAAGGAGCCAAGTGCGGCAGTGCTAGTTATGTCACAGTGAAGCGAGTTAAACCACTTCGGAGCTCTGATTACAAAAGATCATTGACCTTGGGTGGAATGGCAGCATGGTATTTGGAAAACAAGGTTATCAGAGCTTCTAATTTGCTGTGAACTGCAGTGAGGACCAAGTATCCTCTGAACCCCTGGAGGCACAAGACCAAGCTCGATTTTCTTTGCTAAAAGGCATGTTTGATAGAAAATTCTACCCTAGAGTTGAAACCATGTTTGAGCTACAGTCATAAGGCACACTAGCACAGGGGTTGCTATCAGTATACAATGGGTATGAGAAATCCTGTACTTTCATTGGTGGAATACTGTCACATGACCAAAAAGTTATTTCATACAGAAAAATATATATGTTTTCCATATGCTGTGGAAACCAGAGATCTGGCTTCCACTATATTGTCAGAAATGTATTTTAAATATATCAAATGGCCTTGGGCCCCTTTTAGAACATTTCTATGCCCTCTGTTTTCCTTAGAACGTCCATCATGTAATACATGCTTTGACCATTTTTTGATAAATGAATGATTTAGCTTTTAGTGTCCTCAAATTTAAATTGTTCTAACCTCTCCTCTGCCACTATTGCTTTTTCTTTTCACATTTCCAAGACATTCCATATTATCACCATTCCATGTTTTTTATCTAAATGGCTCAGAATGATGTGCGTGGTGTCATAGAATGTGCAAGTAGTATGAAAACAGAGAGCAGTAGCTACTGAGGAGAGAAAGATTCAAGATAGTTACAAAGGCAATATAAATGCTATTAATAGAACACAAATGGTAAGATCCTAAGAGAATATAGCATTGACATGTAGGTCCTGATCCACAATAGGTTCCACACCCACAGATGAGTGCTTCCATGGCTTTGTGGTGCCAGAGGTCCTGTTCTACACATGTGGAGACCTCTTTGCACTCATGGACCCTTATGTGTTCCTCTTCTGTACCTGATCCCTTACTGCTGGCACTCTTACATGTGTGGTGGTGTTGAGCAGGCAGAGTGGTGGAGGCTGGCATGCACCCTTTCCATAACATAAACATCATGTTGCAGAGGGCTGGCAGAGGGAGCAGAGGCTGCACAGCTCTAAGGGCTGCAGTAGTGGATATATATCCCTTTCCTGCATAGCCACAGGAGACATGTCACTGCTGGATCAGTGACTGACCCTTGTAGCCAGATAGCTGGTGGCTGTACCAGCACCTGTTGGTGAAAATTGGGAATTGTTTGTAATTCCATTGGAGATACAGTGTGCCAGTCTTTGGAGGACTGCTGTATACCACAAACCCCAGCTCCTTGTAAAGCTAGGGATCTTATATCAAGCTGGCTCATGCATATATGTGAATGTCAATAGTGCGACACAACACCTTTTCTAGACCAACCCCAGCCCCTCTACATAGCACCTTTTGCATGGCTTCTGGGGGCCAGGGTTTGTTGATGTCAGCAGGTGGGCTGACACCCAAGGTTGTGCGTCCATACACCCCAGGTATGCATGAATGGCATGTATCTGTAGTGTCATTGTGGTTAAGGCCCTAAAAGGGAAACAGGAGGACATCTGAAGATATGAAAACTGTTTCTTATCACTTTTAAGTCTTTGTCACAGGTTGAATTACTGTAAGTTATAAAAGTTGATTGAGAAATTTAGATGTCTGATTGAGTAAATTCCAGACAGTATTCACATGGCGTGTAGTGTTGTGTGAAATGGAAATATTTTCCCCTGGCAAACAATGTCACATAATTTTGCAGTTATGTGAAATTTTTCACCTAGACGAAACACAATTTTGCCTGTTTTAATGATTTTGTGTAATGGCGAAATTTCGCGTAAAATGCCTTAGCAAAATTTTTTGATTAGGAGAAACAAAATTGTGTCTGGTTTCACCATTTTGCGTAATGGTGAAATTTTGTGTAAATGCCTTGGTCTGCTAATTTCACCCATTGATGCTCAAAATTTCGCCTTGTGGTGCAATTTTGCCAGCGTAACTTTTGATTTTGGTGGCAAAATTTTGCTCCAAAAGTGAAATTTGGAATGCATTGTGGTACTGACTGGATTCCTTGATAACCAGTGGGCTAGGTGGGTGGGGCATGGTGGCAAGATGGCTGCGATGCTGCTCTGCTCCCCAAGCCTTCTGTTTGCTCTGTCAACCAAATCTTTTCTGCCTTATCTTTTTATTTTATTTTTACTTAATGAATGAAACACTTGTCGATTTCAGTAGTCTTAAATGAAGTAGCTCAATTTTTATTGATAGCTCACAAACAATAGTTGCTAGTTGGCATTCAGGACTTGGCGTTGTAACTGGAGGGCTTTTTGCTCTCTGAGTAAGCTAGATTGAGCTCCTTGGATGGAGTGTTGGAGTTTTGTCTATAAATGCATATCTTGGTAGCCGAAACCACGGACTCATAGTGATTTTTGGCATATCAGAGGTAAGATACTAAGATACTGAAAGTTCGCCAACAGTTTCTCCTGGTTGGCATTCAGGACTTGGAGTTCAAATAAGTTAAAATTTTATGAGTGAACTCTACAGTATTTTAACTTATAGCTTTGCGATATGAGTTCATTTCTAGCATAGGATGCCTAAAATGCAGCAAATTGGGTGCTGACTGTTTAATGGTTGTCAGGCCCATTGCCTGCTACTGGCTTCCTGCTAAATTATCCTGATGTGGAGAAAGGAAGAAAGCCATGGCCTTTGAAGAAGATATTTATGGACAGGGATTGGGAACATTTTGACAGAGGTTTATCCTCCGTAAGCTTTTATTTTATTAAAACAAGGTATGACATCATTGCCTAAGGGTACGGGGGTTATAGCATTATGCCAGTCATACTAATTTACTGCACTTAGTGGAGCGCTATTCTCTCTTTCTTTCCCTAGGTGACCTGAAATGCTGAAACGCTGGAGAGAAAATATGAGGATTAATACTGTGAAAATCGACAGTAGCCTCTCACGGAAACCTCCAGGGTAAAGTCACTCCGAAGCAATGTGTATATTGGAGCTACAGACTCCCAAATCAGGTTTTAAATGAAGAGTTTAGCTGACTGGGAAGTAACCTACTACTTGTGCCAAAATCTCCATTTGTTGAATTTTCTTTGTTCGGTGGAGGCAAGGTAAAGAGGGGAGTTGAACTTTTTTTGCCTTTGGAGTGGAACAGATAAACAAGGCAGATATACAAGGCATTTATTGTATTCTGAAACATGTTTGAATCTGTCTTGCCTCCAAAAAGGTATATGTATGGAAATCTGGAGATGTGGTTAAAGCTATATAGAGGACTCTATGAAATGGGAGCCATATATTGCTAGTCTATTTAAACTTAAAGTGACTCATTCAGCTTGAATTAACAAATGGAGCCTTACAGCCTTATTTTACATATGCACTTTTCAAGGTTTAACTGCTGTTTTTAATTGAAGGAACCTTGACGCTGCCTATGTTTGTCAATTGAACAGCTCTGAGCTTACATAGAGTTTTAAATACATCCATTAACTTGTGCTAACAAATCATAGAAAAGGACTCCTGAGTTTAAATGGAGCCACTTAACCTGCTTATCTGTGGTTTGATTAAAGTATCTGTATAAATGGAGTTTTCGGTCTTCTCTTTCTGAACAGATGGACTTCTAAGCATAAAAGGAACCCTCCTTCTTTTGGTTGTAGTTGTGTATTTATGTATGTTATATTTATTTAGTTCTGTATATGCTATGCTCAGATTTTAGTATGAATATTGCAGCTTGCCTTGAGTGAGCTTGCTCTAAGTTATGGTATTTTGGGCTATCTAGGCTATTTTATTATTACTTTGGTCATCTTTTTTGGAGTGTTATTCTGCATGTAAATAGGAAGCACTATGCAGACTCTATATTATGCCTGGAGTTGCTAATGTGCATTATTTGTTGCTGCTTAGGAGAGGTTGATTGAAATTCTGTATAGGCATGTATAAAATGTGTTATGCTACTATGGGTTGTTTTTTTTAGCTACCTCCACGTCCAAATGAGACTTCTTTATTAGAAGCCAGGATGTTGGAGGTTAGAGCATGGAAAATGTTATCTGATGCCTGCTCCTAAATATGTCGGGAAGTTTAATATATAGTAATAAGGAAGCTTAAACAAGACAAATTATTTGTATAATTGAAATGGTGTTAGAGACCGAAGCTCTGATTTTCAAAGTCTTTTTCCATATTTCCATAGTGGCTACTGAAATCTAAATATTTCCCCTGTTATGGGGAAAATAATATATATATATATATATATATATATATATATATATATATATATATATATATATATATATATATGAAGTTCTAACACAATTCTAACTTTAGAACATGAAGGTCCATGGCAAGTCAATGGGCTGATATTTTAGAAATAAGGCAATGATCAAGAGGACTATAAACATAGTCTCAGGCTATAGGAAAATCATGATTGTGACTCTTTTGTGAATGTGAATGAGTATTACTTATGCTTTAGGCATATTGGAAATACTTCTTGATTTTATATTGTGCATTTGTATGAAATGTTGGTATATGTTTTAGAATATTGTAGAATATTGTAATGGCTTATTTACCGAACAATAAACTTGAAACTTGAACTTGGAACACATTGTGGGTAAATAGGCCAAATATCATGTGCAGCTTGTTTATAGCTCATTCTGCTGCGTGTTGAGTCAGAGAGCAATCTCTTGTGGTGCATCACAGTCAATAAAGCCTTTTAAAACCTCATTAAAACTTGTTTTTGAGAGCTAATTACTCCAAAATATAAAGTTTTTTCCTAGTGTTGCTAGGGAGCATTCTCTAATTTTGTGGAGTTTTGCATAATACTTAGTTTAATTAGGTTTTACTTTTGTCTGTGTCTTAGAAGGAGTTGAGTGGGGTAGGGTAGGAGTGTAAAGCAGTGCAGGCTATTTCTAGCCTTTTACAAACAGATTACTCACAAACTGTAAGTTATTTATTTACTGTTATTTCTTATTTTGTCATATCTTGCCATTTTTGTTTCTCTAAAAAAGTTACTCTGTCCTGTTTGAGAGGGTTCCTGCTGCTGTTAGCCTGTGTTATACTGTATATATTATTCTTCCGTTTTTAGTTGTGATTGTGAATTCTAAAGTTTTAAACACACATAGCTGATCCGTTAATTTATTTGTTTGTGGTTAGTTCTGTTTGCTGGATTGTTAACTTGTGTCACTTAAACTGTGAAAGTCAACAGTTCTATATTTTTTTGTATGTTTACTTAAGTACTTTTACTTGATCACTTGAACTTGTCCATTTACAGTCGCACTGCTTTGCTGAATTGCTTCCCTGTATTTTATTCCTGGAGCTTGCCTCTGCACATTGTGTGGTGCTCCTGTTTTAGTTGACCTACCTTACCCTTTCTCTGTTACAGCACTGTTTGTTTGGTATACACCTCCAACAGTGACATTTTGACTGCTGGGTCCCCTACAGCGATTACAGTGCCATGTCACTATAGAGAATCCGCTGAAACCCAGCACTGTCTGTCAGTGGTCATGCACCCACCCCCAAATCAGCTCTGACTCAGAGTTAAGAATCCTAAGTGCTTTTGTGCTGGTTTTGCTGTCGGGCCATTGGACAAAAATGTTGTCGATGACCCATCGTGATCCACTTGTTTAACACCTGATGCATGCATTATAAAAAACTATATATTAATATAGTTGCTTTCAAGAGATTGCTTGATGATCCCCCCCATCCAGACCACTACCATGTTGTGGTACTCACCTTTGTTGAGGTTTTATGGTTGTATCTGTCCTTATATAATAAAAAAGCAATTGTGGCATTAACTAAGTAACAACACATTACAGTACTTTATTTGTCCAGACACAGGTGATCTATATCTAAAGTCAGTCACATGTGCCCTTTTTCCTTGTGTGTGTTTCTTTACTTCCTGTTTGGGTAAAGAAAAAAGTTACCTTTTTGTTTTTACTAGAATAGACTACCTGCCATATACGGTATTAGTTGTACTCTAGGTGCGGCTACCTGTCCTGATTGTGTTTGGACTTGTAAGGAAGCCAGTACTGTAGGTGTGATGTGTGAGGTGTTATTCACACAGTTAGTAATACATCTTTTCTTCAAATACTCCCAGAGAAAGGCAAAGTTTTGAAGCTGCAGCCAGCAAAAATGCCTGCTAAGAGACAGCCCAGTACGGGGGAGAAACGTGGCAGAGGGGATAAGGGAGCGAAGAAGTCTGCTGAAAAAAGTACAACTTTAGTTCCAGTTCTCCATAGCAGTGAAAGCACATGTATGACTGCATCAGTGTCTTATGATATGGGCTCTGATGGTGTGGCAGGAACCAGCAAAGGAGTTGTTGGCAGAAATGGGCCTGGCATAACTGTGTCTTACTTTTTAAGGCTCAAACTGTTGCATCCATGCTAGTGGGGGATGATGACAATGAGAAGAAGGGAGGTACTGATACCAGCACAGGAACAGTGGTCCAGGAGGATGGTGATAAGTCTGTTGGTGTGACTGTCCATTTTCCTGCAGAAGTTGGTGATGATAATGTTCAACCAGAGTCTGACAATCCTGGATATAGGGACAGTCATCCACCTGAGATGGTTGTATAGAAAGAAAAAGGTGCCATGCTGCAAGAAGACAGTGATAGGGAGGAGGAGGAGGAAGACAAGGACATCATCACTATTGTTGGTGATGATGATGACTGAGATGATCCCACATGGGAGCCTGAGTTAAAAAAGGTCAAGGGTGATGTAGGCCATTTATATGCACAGTCAGTGGGTCAGTCTGCCACCAAGCCTATAAGCAAACCTCCAAGCAGTCAAGTAATCCCCCCTCCCAAAAGTAGTGTCATAGAAGTGATGAGAGCAGCCTAAAAAACACACACTTCCTCACCTGTTTCTGAATTATCCCAGTCCCAGAAGCATCTGAAGTTCAGAGGTCAAAAGTCCCCAGTTTGGGACTTTTATGTGCTTGATCCTGTTGATGACACCATGGCAATATGCCAGCTTTGTCAAGCACATGTTAGTCGGAGGAAAAAGGGAAGCCATATAGGCACCGGGGGCCAACAAGCCCACCTGAAAAACATGCATTCGCTGAGATGGCAGCAACACCAGAAGGTTGCTAGAGCTGTTGGTGGCTTCTTCCTTGGCAAGTTAAATGTAGTAGAGCAAGAGCAGGAGGAAGGAGGGCAGAGTGGGTCGGTGGTGGAGGAGGAGGGTGAGCAATTCTTTGATCTCTTGAGTAGTGGGCATAGAAGTGGAGGTACCAGTCCCAGTCCCTTGAGTCTGAAAAGTACACCACCACACCCACAAGCAACCTCAATAACTGGTTTCATGCAGTCTACATAGCACCAAGAGTCAAGTGTTACCTCTAAAAGAACATCATTGCTATCACAAGGACAGTATTCTGGTCGAACAGCCCCAAAGATGCTGCCCACCCTGAAGACCATCCTTGAGCGGCAGACAAAGTACCCCCCCAATCATGCTGCTGCACAAGAGTTAAATGCTGCCACTGCTGAAATGCTGGCTATCGATCTGTTGCCATTCTCATTCATGGAGAATGCTGGTTTCTGCAGGTTGATGGCCTGTGTCTGTCCCAAATGGCAAGTTCCGTCACAAACCTATTTTACTTAGCGTGCCATGCCAGAGCTGAACAGTAGAGTTGCTGATTCCATTAGACATGCATTGAAGCATAGTGCATCACAATATATCCATCTTAGCATGGATATGTGGACCAGTGGACAAACAGCAGCAAGCTCGTATCTATGCATTACAGCACACTGGGAACAGTTGCCTGGGACAGTACTTGATTTTGGGCCTTGCAAAATCTGCATGATACAAAATTGTGGTGGTAGCAACACACCTGGTTTTCAGCAGCATGTGACCCTGAGTATGGCAAGTGTTACTGGTTCTCACATGGCTGCGAAAATGCTTAATGTTCTGTTGGACGAGATTGACTGGTGGATACACACACAGTCACTCATAGCAGGATTCATCGCAAGTGATAATGTCTCCAATGTAGTGAAGTGCATTAGCGATGGTGGTTTTTTTTAAGGTGCCCTGCCTGCACACTGCCTTAATATTGTTGTTCAGCAGTTTCTCAACCATGCAGACATTAAGGAAACAGTTACATCTGTGTCCACTTCTCCCATTTTGCAAAGGTCCGTGACCATTTACGTGAGCTACAGCACAATAACAATGTGCCTCAGCACTGGCTGAAGCTTGATGTTGTCACCAGGTGGAACTCCACACTGTACATGCTTGACTGGCTCTATGAACAGTTTAAGGCTGTGTCAGAATACCTGCTGCTGCACACCACCCGTGACAGTGCTGGAGTGTCCATCGCTGTAACAACAAAGTAGTGGCACCAAATGGATGGGCTAATATGCATTCTCCATCCATTCAAGCATGCTACACATGCAGTGAGTGGGGACACTACTTGTATAAGTCAATCCATACCCCTCACACATGTGCTGAGGAAGACACTAGTTAATGTGCAACACCAGATGGAGGCAAGTGAGGATCACTGCAGTTGTAATCTAATGGATCACATGCTCCATGTGTTGGACACAAATACCCATGTATCTGGCATTTTACAGTCGTCTGACTTTGCAATCACCACCATGCTGGATCCAAGCTACAAACGTGGCCCACCATCTATAATGGAAGGAGGTTGTCAACGAGTATAACAGTTGACAGAGAACCTCATTAGAATGGTACATGCTGCACACATGAAAAAGTCACCCACTGCGGTGAAAATGGGTGTTGCTACCACCACCAGCGGCTCATAGGCAACCCAATCAGAGAAAATGGGCAAGGTACAGCAGAAAACAGCAAGCAGTTCCATTTGGGATGTTCTCCTTCTGGTGGGACTGTTAGATATGGAGGAAAAGGAGCAGGAGACAGATGAGGCAGCTGGATTCAGGGTAGCAGAATGAATGGTGGAGGCCTACATGGGGACCCAAAGCACCTTGCCATTACTGACGAGCCACTGCTGTACTGGAGCAGCAAAGTGGCTGACTGGACAGCACTAACACTGGTTGCTGTGAAATACCTGAGCTGCCCACCATCCAGTATCAGTGTGGAATGAGTGTTTAGTGTGGCTGGGGCCATTGGGAGTGACCGTAGGGCCAATCTGTCACCCAAGAATGTGTCCATGCTAACATTCATCAAAATGAACTAAATGCACATTCCACAGACACAACACAGTGATGTCAGTGGTGTTGCCACAGGAACTGTGTCTCGGTGATGAGGATGATGATGATAATCCCTCGACTAAGGCATCCACCAGAAGCGAGGTGGATGAAGCAGTAATGGTGAAAGAATTCCCACCTGGTGAGAACTTCAGTCTTGAAGATTGTGAGGGGTGCTTCTTGGATGATGTGAAAGTGGAAAAAGGCTGACTTTACTAGAAGGCCACCCCCAACCACTTTCAGCTCAGTATGGTGTTATATCTTGTTTTTAGCTATGTACCATTGGATTGGTTATGATAATGTGTCATCTGCTGCAGTTTGTATAAGTTTCATTTGAGCACCCTTTGATGTAACCCATTGTTTGGTCACCACCAGTCCCCCAGCCTTTATAAAGCAGCAGCAATGTAATTACCATAACCATAAAGATTTTGCAATTGCATAATTACAGTTATAATGTTTTGCTGCCAAAAATACTTTACTTTTCATGTAGACTATGAACCCCATCTTACAGCAAAATATATTGTCTTTATACCCTTAAACGTGCCCATGCTGGCAAATGCCACACTGCCCCCCGTCCCCTCTCACCACCTGACCTGACACACCCATGCACTCCATGTGACCAAAAAAAATTTTCTGCCACTTACTGTCGGTGACATGTACAAGAACTCTAGCTCCTAGTACAAGCAGCATATGAATGTAACACGCTCATTCAGCTGTTAACACCACAAGATGAAAAAATTTTGAAAAATGGTGAATGGTGGCCATCTATAATGATGTGAGTCATTAATTACAAAAGTAATCATGAAAAGGCTTAACAACTTACAACATCAAATTCCCCCCAAAAGGTTACTTATGCTATACTACCAGGTTACAGTTCTTGTGCCGAAACTGTAATGGTTCCTGGGGGGAGGTGCTTGGTGTCCTCAATTTGGATTACAAATTTTCATGGTTACTGCAGCTATGCCACCTCAAATGATTAGACAAGACATTAGCTCCCTCCACCTAATTATTTACTAAACACCATCTTAACCATCCATTTCTGCATATAGTTCCTCCCTGTATGTGGGTGGTGTTTACTCATTAATGGTATGGACACCAGTGGCTAACATCACAGTTCAAACAACACCCCCTGTCTTCCACACAACACAGATCCTGCAGGGTCTGGATGGATGAAGTCATCACACAGAGATATGATGAAACCTCAACAGAGGAAAATGACCTAAGCAAGACCAAAGATAAGAAAAAATGATGAATGCTCATCAATCTGCATACTTGTATTAAGCAAGCAAGTTGAAACAAGCAGAGAAAAAAAAATGTATACTTACCAAACCCCATGATGTAATTAAACTGCAGAAACCGCTCCCAGAAGGAACACGCTGTGCAGGACACATGATTCCAGACCATGATGAAGCACAGTAGCAGGCATTCCCCTTCCCCTATCAGTATTGCGTACCTGGAAATAAGATCAAAAAAGAACAAATTTTGAGGATTGTAAAAAGTTCCAGCCCCCTCAACCACCAACATCCCCCCCATAGAAGACCATAAAAAATAAGTAAATACTTACCTCAGGGCCTGTGAAAGTGCAACCATTGCACAATTAAATAAATCCCCCAGATCTGGTTCCGCAGCAGCAGCAGTGGCAGTAGGAATGAGAGTTAACTTCGCCGGAATTCCTGATGTTAACAAAAGCGAAAAAGAACACAATTATTATCAAACTCAGACATCCGGATGGTAGTAACAGAGATACCACACTAGTAATGAAAATTTCAATACTTACCATCTGTGTTGGGAAATGTGGTGTGATCAAACATCCCTGGATCCTAATCCCAGCCTGGCATGATGATGTCATCTACAGCACTGAAAAATAATATAAAAGCAGTACAAACATATTAGAACTCAAGACGCCATAATACCAACCCACCAACATCCTTATCCTACACAGGAAAAAAAAAAATTACGACAGATATTTACATGTTCAGCAGCAGCAGTATGGACTGTGTGAAGATGATCCACCGTCAACCATCAGAACAGTACTTCTTGTGGCAGCTTGGCAAGTAGTACTCAGAAATAGCAGCAGGCAGCAAGCTACAGTGCCCCAAAATGTCATTCACTCCCCAGCGCCTGGAAAGTTACAACCACAGAGTCAGCCAGTCAACACAGCCAGCCAATCAGGACAGCAGCATAGAGAAATGACAACTGTACCTTTCTATCTTAATTGAAAAATCAGCAGCAGGAGGAAACAATTGCAATTAGCAGCAGCATTTTGCAGGAGAAATTCATTTTCTCTGCATGGGTTGGCACCCCTTTTTAGGTCCCTGAGGTGATGGCACAGCAATGTAACATCAGGACTGACAGCAGATTTCAGTCTCAATTTCATGTATCATTTTCCCTGTAACATTTCTGGACATTTACAGCCTGTTCTGCACTCACAGAAACAAGAGTCAACATGACATCAATGTAAACAGTGGACCAAAGATCATGTTTTGGGTCGGGTGGTGGCTTGGGCGCCATATAACAACATGGCTGAGACATGATTTCGGTCTGAATTTACTGTAACATTTTTTGGGAAACATTTCTGGACTTGTAGGCCCTGTTTGGCACCAGCAGCAATGAGTTTCAGGCTGAAATCATTGGTAAACAGTGGCAGAAGCTACATTTTCAGGTCCCTGAGATGGTAGCACAGCCTGTAACATCAGGACTGATAGCAGATTTCAGTCTTAGTTTGATGGAAAACATTTTTTGGAAACATTTTTGGACTTGTAGGCCCTGTTTGTCACCAGCAGCACTGAGTTTCAGGCTGAGATCATGGGTAAAAAGGGCCCAAAACTGCAATATAATGTCCAGGTGGTGGCGAGGGGCATCATTCACATCATGGCTCAGACCAGATTTCAGTCTCCACTTTATGTAACATTTTTCCTGTAACATTTCTGGACATGTACAGCCTGTTCTGCGCTCGCAGAAACAAGATTCATCATGACATCAGTGTAAACAGTGGACCAAAGACCATGTTTTGGTTTGGGTGGTGGCTTGGGCATCATATAACAACATGGCTGAGACCTGATTTCAGTCTGGATTTACTGTAACATTTTTTTGGCAACATTTCTGGACTTGTAGGCTCTGTTTGGCACCAATAGCACCGAGCTTTAGGCTGAAATCATTGGTAAACAGGACCCAAAACAACAATATAATGTCTGGGTGGTGGTGGTGGGCACCATTCACATCATGACTCAGACCAGATTTCAGTCTCCACTTTGTGTACCATTGTTCCTGTACTTATGTAAGTTATGTACTTATAAGTTATGCGCTTATGTAACTGTTACCACACACAACAGACAGAGACAACAGCATCACATAGCTCTGAGAAAAAAATATGTGTTCATATGAACAAATTACTATACTTGACATTTGTGGATAGGAGGAAATATAAATAAGGAGTAACATAAAAGAAGCAGTAAGGTACACAGTTTATGGGCACAGTACTACAAGCTGGGGCCGTGGGAACATGCACGGTTAGACTCAGTCAGGGTAAGGGTATTCATATGAGACAAAGGGGGGAAGGGAGGGAGCATAAACATTACATAAAACATAACAAATTAGATAGAAAACCACTGGACAAGATAAGATAAAGAACAAATAGGATATAGAAGAAAAAGTGGACAGAAAATATATATAGCCCCCACGGAGATAGCCTCGTTGGTGGTAGCGAGGGTGCATGGAGCTGCCCTCCCCCAAGAACTCACATTAAAGCCATGCCTAGGAGCTCCCACGGAGATAGCCTCATTGGTGGTCGCGAGGGTGCATGAAGCTGCCCTCCCCCGAGGACTCGCATTAAAGCTGTGCCCAGGTACAACAATTCTCAGATCAGGGACCACGCTGCAGTGCTACAGTTTCTACTGTTGCCTTAAATGACTTTCTGACCCCACACAAATGTTGATAGTTTTTGTGGGTTCAATTTTTTTGTGAACTTATGAGCTTTCCAGTTGAACTGTGTCGTTACCTTAAGAGTATGGTGGGGCATATTTGTGAACTTATTGAGCCTTCTAGCTGCTAGTATGTCATATTTACTGTCATTCCTGAGCTGTAAATGTTACCATGTTTGAAGCAGTAGGAAACTTGTAATGAAATGACCTAAAGCCTATCACTTGAATTTAATTCATTATTAGCATTTCTGCGCCTAGAAGCTGTAGTTGAAGCCCTGTTAAGTTACTGCTTCATAGTTCCCGAGCTCCTGGCTTCTTAAAATATTGCCTGGGCTACCATTTTGGCGCCAGTCTCCCATTTTGAAAATTCCCCGAGTCTTGTCCCTGGCAGCACCTTTTTTAAATGTAAGGCTTCCTCCGTATTTATTTGCTAATGTCCCGTGTCCTTTATTTTCGTTTCCTTACACTACCTGCAAAGCCCTGGTTAGTGTAATCTGTGCCATTTAAATTTGTTTTTTTCCTTAATTGCAACACCTGTCCCTGGCTGCACCAGTCTTATCTAAGGCTACCTTCGTTTTATATTCCTAAATGCAAGTGCATGTGACTAAGCAGTAAGGGACTCATTTCTGGCTCCTTTGATGGTCTGCTTTCAGGGATCACGAGTGCTTCATACCTAAACAAGCCGGTACATATTAAAGTCCCTCACCGTGCCTGCAATTTACGGAAGTGCTACTGCTTTTCCATGGGGCACTGTACAGAAACAAAGGAAAGCCTACCACGAACTGTATTAACATCTATATTTCTCGGAGCACTTTACATAAAACAAAGAGAAGCCTATCACGAACTGAAAAAAAAAAAAAACGTAAAAAGCCTATCACTGTGTAAACCTTACCTGACTACCTGCAATCCCAACCCCCCCAAAAAAACGCCCACGTTTTGATTTTTCTCCCTTTAAATACCTGTGTGTTTGTTTCCTTCCAGGAGCCCTCATGGAGATAGCCTTGTTGGTGGTTGTGAGGGTGCATGGAGCTGCCCTCCCCCGAGGACTCGCATTAAAGCTCTGCCCAGGTACAACAATTCTCGGATCAGGGACCACGCTGCTGTGCTACAGTTTCTAGTGTTGCTTCCCCGCTGATGCTTCACGTCAGCTGCCCCCCACCCCACCACCACCCTTGGTGAGCACTCCATTATGTAGTACTCATCAGGTGACTGATTTTAACCAATCAGCCAACTTTTCCATCTGCAGATTATCAGAGCTCACCACTAGCGGCCGCTACAGCATTTTCCCTTTGTTCTTGTTGCATTAAAGTCACCTCTTGGAACGCCATGCTACACATAGCCTTAAAAACAATGCTGGGGATAGCACTCCTTGCAAAACTTGCATCCCTACCACCCACACTCCACCATAATCCACTGCCAGGCCCCCCAAACCTCTCCCCATTCTATTGCCACCCTAGCTACAGCTCCACTACCATAATTGGCCAACTCCCCCTGGGGCCACACTGCTCCTGGATACCTGGCCCATCCATCATCCCCCCCATCCTTCCACACAGGGCTGGCCATAGTAAAACTACACACTTCAGCCTTTTTCACACAGCCTCCCCAGTCTCCCTTACCCCACCGCAAGCCAATAAAAATACTACTAAACCTAAAATTGGTACTAAATTTAGTACTCCTACTCGCTGGGACATTGAGCTAAATCCCAGACCTGCCACCAGTGTTTGCTGACCCCCACTGGCCAACTTCCCAGAGGCCTAAAAATAGCCCATCTAAACATATGCAGCATCCTACAAAAAATGCCCCTGATCCAAACCTAGTACTAACTCTATGCCTTGACGTCCTAATTATCACCGAGACCTGGCTGAAACCACACAACCTGGATGTTGAAGTGGCCCTTCCTGGATACTCCATCACCCACCAGGACCACCCTGGCACAAAGAGAGGCAGTGGTACAGCCATTTATGTATCTTCCCAGGTACAATTCTCACCTCTCTTGATACCTGCTTTCCCAGACATCGACTTCTTACTAATAAAAATCTCCCTTCCCCACTCCATCCCTATCTTTATAGCAGGGACCTATTGTTCCCCGTACTCCCTTTTAAATTCCATAGCAACTCATCTGGACACCCTCAAAACCATTACCTTGGGAGGGAGCTCCACCTCCTAGGTGATTTCAACTTAAACTGGCTCACTAGTGCTAGCACCAAACTCCGAAACCATGTAGCTAGCTTAAATCTGACTCAACTCATCACAGAGCCCATGCTGCTAAACCACAAAACACAAAACCACTCCCTGCTCGACTTGGCCCTCACTTCTTACCCACACAGGATCATAACCTCAGGCCTCGCTGAGTGATCACCATATGATATATATAATACATAAAGTATTCAAAGCCAAGTCACTCCCTTCGAAAACTCTCCTTATCAGATCTTACAAATCCCTTAACCTCGATGGACTCCTACAAGACTTGGCTAACTTGGATTGGTCCTACATAACCCGGGCCCCTCCATGGATCACGCTTTTGACTTCTTTAAGTCAAAATTCCTTGCTGTCTGGGATAATTATGCTCCACCCAGAAAGGTTACAGTAAGGGGAGCTCACCTGCCGTGGATCACTGATGACCTCATGGAGCACTTCCGTGTCAGAGATCAGGCGTGGAAAGCCTATAAGACATCGGGGAGGCACCTCAATCACATTCACTACCGAACGCTTAGAAATGCCTGCACCAGGCTTATCCGCCAGACTAAAGCTCACTACTTCACATCATCCCTCAAAAAAAATTTAAACCATCCAGCCAAGTTCTGGAGGTCTATAAAATCACTCTTCTCCCCTCCCGCCCAGCCACCCACTCCTGCCCTAGATGTGGGAGGCTCTGTCATAACTGAACCACTAGCAGTTGCCACGGCTTTCAACTCAGTGTTTACTAGCAGTGGGTCCCTCACTACTCCAACCCCACCTGCCACACAAATGCGAAATCCTCATCCCCACCCATGCCGACCCCTCACCCAGCCTTCTACTTCACTCTGGTTACCCCACCAGAAGTACTCAAAGCCCTGCTTGCCCTAAATCCCTCCAAGGGTAGATGCACCACAGGCACGGACGCCAAAATGCTCTACCTTTCTGCACCTGCAATCGCCATGCCTCTAGCATCTCTTTTTAACCTCTCTTTCACCTCCACCTATATACCTTCAACATGGAAGCATGCCACAGTTATCCCCCTCCTGAAAAGTGGTGACCCATCCTCCCCCAGTAACTACCGCCCAATCTCCCTCCTACCTACCCTAGCCAAAATCCAGGAAAATCTCGTCCTCTCTCAACTCACCACCTTCCTTGACTCCTCCTCCTTCTTCACCCCTTACCAATATGGTTTTAGAAAATCCCACTCCACCGTCACACCTCTCCTCAGACTCACAGATTCCATCCTCACAGGCATGGAAAATAGCCATATCACATCTGCCATTTTCATCGACCCAGCCAAGGCATTTTACACAGTCTCACACACCCTCCTTCTGTCAAAACTCTCTAAGGCAGGCCTCTCCAGTGCAGCTACACACTGGTTCAACTCATACCTGGGTGGCAGGTCCCAATCGGTAAATATTGGTGCCTCCACCTCAGACCCCCTCCCTGTCTCCATTGGTGTCCCCCAAGGCTCTGTCCTCAGTCCTATCTTATTCTCCATCTTTCTCAATGACCTTCCTTTGACCTGCCTGCATGCTGACATTCACATGTACGCAGACAATACAGTCCTGTACGCCTCTGGTCACTCCCCCGCTGGAAGTTGCATCCAAGATCCAGCTAGACTTCAGTGAAGTCCAGCAGTGGTTTTGTAGAAATCAACTTATTCTAAATGCCAAAAAAATGATCTCCATGACTTTTGGAACAAGACAAAGACTCTCCCGCCTTCCCGGTTTCCCCATTCTCAAAACACTTGATGGGACCCCTCTAGAAGTCTGCACCTCTTTCAGATACCTAGGGGTCTGGCTGGACCAACACCTAGACTTCTCCACGCATGTCGAAGCTACCCACAAAAAACTACATCCTAGACTGGGAGCACTATACCGGAACCGCAGCTGCATCCCTCTGCCTGCCCGCAAAGAGATCCTACAGAAAATGATCCTCCCCATTTTCGACTATGGAGACGTAGTTTATAGTTCTGCTCCTAAATCTACCCTGGCTAGACTGGATTCTCTTTTTAACTCCTTCTGCCGCTTTGCACTAGATTGTCCTCCCTCCACTCACCGCTGCGACCTCTACAGTCACCTTAATCTACCCTCCCTCACCAATAGACGCCAATACCACTGCAGCAGACTCACAGCCAAATTCTGGACCCAGTTACTGCCCTCCTACCTAGCCTCCACCCTAACAGCCCAAAAAACCATCAGCATACTCACTCAGAAATTTTGACTCACGTCTACTACATATCCCACACATGACTACCTCTGCTGGACAGTTGGCTTTTAGAGAGTCCATCTACCAAAACTATGGAACTCTCTGCCGGCTGACATCCGGCTCTCCCCCTCCCCTCGTCTGTTTGGCATGTGTGAGAGGCCTTTCAGCACCATGCAATTCTGCTTAAAGTTGGACCAGCCTAACATTCTGTGGTGATTTGCATATGCAGCTCATGATGCTTTGCATTGTGGGGGCATGTGTGATTTTGTATTTTCTTATATATATATATTTTGTTTTGAGTTTTTTTAATTTTAGAGGGTGCAGAGGAAGAAGACTGAGACTTGAAGAAGGCAAATGAAAGAAAACAAAATTAGATGCACTACTCATCACTTCCACCAAATGTGCCACTGCCACCGCCACCACCACCACCACCATCTCCACTCCCATGATGCAGTCCAAGACCTTCTTTTGGTCCTCTTTTATTTTATCTTGATTCCCTCCTGACCTCCTGGCGGTACTCATCCAACTGTTGCTGGACTCCCTGCACCTCCATGCGCACTGCCGCCACCGCTTGGCACACGGCCTTCAGGTCCTCCATCCTGACAACCTGACCTGCTGGGGGAGTTGCTGCAAGCTGTGAGGATGCTGCTGCAGAATCAGGTGCAGCACGTATGCACCGCCGGTGCTGCTGATGGGTGGGGGGTGGATCACTCCTGGACTCCAGCTGCTGTCTCCTGCTGCAACTACTGCGGGACTCCATAGGCTGCCAAATGCCTTCCTCCTGGTCAGCCCCATCACTGCCTCCTACTGCAGCTTCTTGCTGCTTGGAGAGCACTCAACAGTGTGGTGGTGCTGCAGGCAGCTCCTTTGTCCACCTATCCCAAAGTGGGACCCCTTTTCCCCCCTACTTACTTCTTTTCCACAAAGGTTGCAGATGGAAACAGTTTCATCTAAAACCTTTGTGGAAAAAAAGGACCACACTAAAGAGACCTTGGGGGGGGGGCATCTTCATCTAATGTCCCGACATGGGCTGCCTCATCCAGGACCGAGACCTGCGGCTGCTGCTCTTGCTGGGGGGGAGACACAGGCTGCACATACTTCTAGGGTGGGACAATGGGCTCCTGCTACTCTTTCTGGGTGGGGGGGCACATGCTGCTGGGGGGTGCAAGGTGGTCCCGGTGCTGCTGGGTGGGCAACAGCCACATGCTCCTCTTGGGGGGAGGCAGCTTGGAAAATGCCTGCCTGTTAAGGCTGACAGTAGATCCTGCTGGAGGAGCTCCTCCTGCCATTCTCCCCCTTGCTGTACTGCTCCCAGTTGCAGTCCCTTTTTCCATCATAAAAAAAGGTTTCTTAATAGAAAACTAAAGAAAAAAAATTAAAAAGAAAGAAAGATACAGGGAAGGAGTCAAACACACACACACACACACACACACACACACACTATAAAGATAGAAAAATATAACACTAAAGAAAAAACCCTAACAGAAAATATTTACTTTTCAAAATAAAGTGGGGAAGAGATTACAAACAAACACACACAAACACTATATGTTGGGAAAACCAAGTTCTCCAACTCACTTTGTCTAGTTTCTCCTAGGCTACAAAAGCTCTAAAGGAAGTAGATTTAGTCTGGCGTCCTGCCTAAGTACAGTCACCCATGTGACCAGCAGTCTGTTAGAAAAAGTAAGTCATGTGACAAGCATTTTTTCCCAGTTTCGCCTGATACTAAAGTAAGACAAAAATGTACCAGCGCAAGCAAAATTTACCGGCAAACTTGGTGAAATTTTGCCGTAAGGGCCCAAAGTGAAATTTACCGGTGAAACTGACGGCAAAATTTTGCCATAAGGGCCCACTTACGCAAAATGTTTCGCCTGGTGAAATTGGCAATTTTGCTGCAATTTCACTAGCGAAATTAAATTTTGCTGCAACCCTAATGGCGTGTATGCCTCCGTGTAGTTTTCTAGTGGTGGAGAATATGCATCCAAGCTACTGGAAGTTTTTTTTTAAACTTACATCAACTTGTGCTGTTTGTTGCATAAGGGTTGGGATCACCTGATGGTAACCCTTAAAAAAATCACCTTACTGCCATATTACTCTAACCTTGAGAGGATCAAGAGGCACAAGATGAGCTATATACGAACATGCAAACATACGAAGAAGCCAGCAGAATAAGACCATTTGGTCTATCTAGTCTGCTCATATTGTAGGATCCGCAGCTTAGGCTATTGACTCTGCCCCCTTCCCAATCCTCCCATCCTTGCCATCTGCTCCTCCCATGACCCTTACTTTTACCTTCTGTCTATCCCAGTCTCTCTCGAAGCTGCCCACAGTCTTCAATGTAACCCCCTCTTCCAGCAGCACATTCCAACTGGCCACCACCCTCTCTGTGAAGAAGTGCCTCCTAACCTCTCTGATAAACCTTCCACCCTCTAGTTTCAGACTGTGTTCCCCCTTGTGTTTTGGGTGCCACTTAGCTTAAAGAGACCCTCCTTATCCACCTTATTTATCCCTTTCAAGTATTTGAAGGTCTCAATCATGCCCCCCTTTTCCTCCTCTACCCCAGAGTACATGTTCAGGGCTCCCAACCTCACTTCATACGCTTTATGCTGCTGACTCAAAATCATCTTTATTGCCCTCTTCTGGATTGTTTCCAACAGGTTAATGTCCCTTTTAAGGTGTGAGTACCAGTATCTTACTCCATACTGTAGATGTGGCCTCACCAATGACTTGTACAAGGGTAGTATAACCTCCTCTTGCCTGTTGCTGATCCCTCTGGCTATGCATCCCTACGCCTTGTTTGCCCTTGCTGCTGCTTTCTTACTGCATGGAGTGCTTCATGGGCGCTAATGATTATCTCTCCCAAATCCCTTTCCTCCTTTGTTGTAGATACCCAGACTCCTCCCAGGTAGTACTCTGTCCTGGGATTCTTGGCTCCAATGTGCATAACTTTGCATTTCTTGGCATTAAAGCCAAGCTGTCATTTCCTGGACTACCTCTCAAGCTTTTTCAGATCATCCTGTAGGTCCTGAATCACTTCAGCTGTGTACCACCTCCCATAGAGCTTGGTGTTGTCTGCAAATAGCCACATTGTGCCCTTAAAGGATGCCTAAATTACATTTTGACAACAAACTATTCAGAAGTCTGACTCTGTAGGTGACTAAAGGAAAGGCTGCTGTATTCATTAATGCTAAAACTACATTTACATAATTTACCTCAATGTTGTTCAAGAGCATTTGAAAATTGTAAAATCAGCTTTTCAATTTAAAAAAAATGTCTTACCTGCTTCCTTAAATGGCCGCCAAATGTGTTATGTGATGACATCATTGGAGCCAAAGTCACAGAGATATATGGCTCTCTATAGAGCTAACTAATTATTTTTCCCTTTGTATAAAATTGTTTCACCCAAATGTTCAAAACCATTTGCATAATTTTGTATAATGCACATGGTAGGCTATGGTTCTGTTCATTTTGTTTACTTTAACATGCTGAAATTGTGTTTAATCCAACCGACTTTCTCTGTGGCAAACCACAGTGCAGTACAAATCTTGAATAACCTGGTGGTCTAGTGGTTATGGTGGATCCAGGATGCTACAATGGGGGTACTGGGGTGGTGTGCATGGTTAATATGCACTTTTTAACAAACCTTTATATTTTCTGCTATTATTCTTTTCTAGTACATTTTTGACAGAACCTACAAATGTAATCCATAGTTTGAATGTAAACATTTGTACAATCAATAAATCAGACTTCTTCAACAAAGTGAAATGCAGCAGCAGCAAGCAAGTACATTACTATATGTGTGTGTGTGTGTGTGTGTGTGTGTGTGTGTGTGTGTGTGTGTGTGTGTGTGTGTGTGGGGGGGGAGTTGCAGCCACACCCTTCACCACCCCCTAGAGCCACCAGTTTTTTGTAACAAAGTTCTTATGCAGTCCAATGTTAGAGTTCATACTTTCTCGAAACTCAAACATATGCTTGTCTTGTCTTCTTTTTCCATGGGAAATAATAATAATAAGATTCAGCATTTATATAGTGGTTTTCATACACATTACCGTTAAGCTATAGGCTCACATTGTATCCCAAAGTGCTTTACAAGCAATACTAGACAGGTAGTGAAGTGACTGAATGTGTAGTGGCAGCCATTTCATACATTAATATCCACACACAGCCTTGGACAATTGCATGAACTGGTTTTATGGGAAGGGGAATGTTGGCCAGGACAATGGAGTCAGGTAATGATCAGGGTGCTGGCAGCCCCACATCTTATTCCTCACAGTAATCTGCTCATATTTCTCTCTTTCTGTCTTCCCCCTTCCCTGAATATAGCAGTACCTTGCAAGAGTGGCCTTCTCAGTGCCCCTCTGGTATTCATTCTTCACTATTCCTCCTCACACCGAAAACTGGTGAGCTCATCACCCTTCTGCATCATGAATACAAGTAGTACAGTCCCTGTTTTATTCTGACATATCAAATATAAACATATCTTTCCAATAATTCAGGTTGATAGCAGCAGGAAATAAGGGGAATGATGGACTCTCCTATTCTTAAAAGATCTAGGCTACCTTTGATTAGGCACTATTAAATGATGGGTGTGCACATCATTATGTACATCATATAATAGTGCCTAATCATAGGTGGCTTAGATCTTATATGGGTAGGGAAGCCTATTTTTCCACTTGTGCCATGCTGCTATCAGCCTGGCTTACCGGAAGATCATGTTTATTATTAATATGTAAATCAAACACGGGAGACTGTACTAAACAGATTCATGATGCAGAAGGGTAGTGAATTCACCAGTTTTTGGTGTGGGGAGCAGGTGAGAAGAATGAATGCCAGAGAGGGACTGAAGAGGCCATTCCAGCAGGGTACAGCTATATTCAGGTTAGTTGAAGACATGAAGGAGGACGTTGAGCAGATCTCTGTGAGATCTGAAAAGTGGGTCTGCCAGCATCGTGATCACTATCTGACTGTGGATGAGAGTAGCCAGTGATGACAAATACTCAGAGTGGCAGGGCTGCACCTAAACTGTTACTTGAATTCAGTGTAGGGAAATTACCCTCTGGTAGGGAAGGGGATGTTGATGTTTGTTAGGACAGTATTGAGAAACTTGTGTATAGCTCATTCAAGATTTAGAAGGGTGGTAGCCAGCCAACTCACATTGTGAAGTAGAGCACAGAAATGTACTGAAGAAGAATTGCTGGGAACTGTTCTGCAGGGTTCTGCAGATCATAGGTAAAGCAGTAGACTGACACTGGAAATCAGGTGGATTCGCTCAAGATATTAGTATGCCTCTCCTGCTAATAATATTGTTATCCATTCTCAGTGCAGTCCTTATGAGGGCATGAACAGCAGTTTTTCTGATGGGTCATGATGCTTATTGCTTGGTCTTCCAGGAAGAACTAGTTGTTGGTTAATGAGGTGGGAAAACAACACAACAGGGAACTGTACATACTACCTTCACTGTGCATAAGGGTGGTGATCCACTCAATGTTTACTGTGGGAACAGAAGTCAAACATTGAGAATGTGGACTGGAGACTGATTTGAGAGGCATTTGTTAACAGTGTCAGCTGGTGATGTGTATCAGTACAGGTGTGCACAACTCTCTGAGGTACAAGATTACAATCTGAGGTGTGATAATTCTCTTCATGAGACCTCAAGGTCATATGCGGCCCCAGGCAGTACTAAGGACAGGGAATGGATGGTGGTGTGTTCAATAGAAGGCAGGCTAGATGCAGGGGGTTCACATGGAAAAAAATCAAGCCTTATTTGTGGATTAACAAGAGAGCATGAGCTTTGGAACTGAACAAGGCCGGTACTTTGCTGTGTGACCCTGAGCAAGTCACTAAACGTCCTTGTGCTCCCAGACCACACCTGTAAGCAAGCTTTCAGCTTAGTGTGTCTCTCCTGCTGAACAAAAAACAAAATTCAGTGCATCATATAACCACTAGATAATCAGGTATTTGAAGTGTTGTACTGTAATGCAATTTACCAAAGAAAAGTCAGCTGGATTGCATAACATTTTCCGCAAGTTAAAGTAAACAAAACGAACAAAATCATAGCCTAACATGTACTAATCAAAATAATCCATGAGTTAGTACATAGTGTTGATTATTCTGGTACAATTCAAAATAAAGAGGGAAAAAAGAACTAGTTAGCACTTTAGAAATATATGTAGAGCTCTGTCTCTGGCTCCGAGGATGTCATCATGACTCATCACTTAACACACTTGGCAGACATCTTAGGCTGTTTTTTGAAAGTGAAAGGCTGATGTTTACATTTTTCAAGAGCTATGAAACTGCATTTATATTATGTACATAAATGCAGTTTTAGCATAAATGTAAACAGCAGCTTTTACTTTACCTTGCTATGAAACCAGATTTTGGAGTTTGCAGTTTTAAAAAAAAACTGTTTGTTTAGGTACCCTTTGATGTCATTCCTGATATCACTGAAGAAGACACTGAACAACACCGGTTCAGCACTGAGCCCGGTGGGACCCCACTGATGACCTCCCCGGTGATAAATAACTCTCCCCCAACCACCACCCTCTGGGTCCTGTCCCTCAGCCAGTTGTCCACCCACCTTATCAACGTCTTAGCAGCCTCTAGATCTGTCAACTTCTTGATCTACCTCTTGTGGGGTACAGAGTCAAAGGCCTTGCTGAAGTCCAGATAAAGGATGTCCCTGTGCTTCACCCTTCTCTACTGTCTTAGTGATCCAGTTAGAGAAGTCAATCAGTTATGTTTCACAAGATCTCCCTCCCATAAACCCATGTTGCCTCACATCCTGGAGATCACACTCCTCTAGATACTCTACCAGCCTTTCCTTAAGTATGGTCTCCATGAATGTGAACACAATTGATGTCAGACTGACCAGTCTGTAATTCCCTAGGTCATCCTTGGAACCACTCTTGTGGAGGGGTACCATGTATGACATTCTCCAGTCCTGTGTTACCATGTCTGACTCCAGCGAACTAGTGAACAGGCCCGCCAGTGGCCCCACAAGCTATTCTGCCAATTCATTCAGTGCCCCTGGGTGTATGCCATCTGAGCCTAGTGATTTGTCTACCTTCAATGCTAACAGTCCCTCCCTCCCTCACTCTCTTCTCTTCCGTGTAGGCACCGATCCATCTTTCTTTCTGGTGAAGAGGGAACAGAAGTATTCATTCAGTACCTTTGCTTTTCTCTGTTCCCCTCCACCCACTCATTCCCTTTCTAAAACCTAGCAATCCCATCTTCCTTGTCCTTTTTCTCTTGTATACAGTGAAAAAAGGCTTTCTTCCCTTCATAATTCCCTCAGCTACCTGGTTCTTTCTGTGCCTTAGCCCACTGGACTAACTTACTTGCCACACTAGTCAATCTTAGGTAACTGTCCTTATCCACCTCTCTCTGGGTCTTTCTGAATTTCCTTTAGGCTAATCTTTTATCCTTTACTGCCTGGGCTACCTCAGAACTGAACAAGCTGAATGCTTTGGTCTTTGAGTTCTTCCCTTCGAGCCTAACACACTCCTCTGTGGCAACCATTATTCCATCCTTAATGAAGGACTACCTTTAGCCCACCCATATATCTGCTGTAATGCTCACAAGGTGTCTCCTTAGCATCTCTCCCATCTTCATGAAGTCCGTCCTCCTAAAATAAAGGATTTTGGTCTTTGTGAGGATGCTTTTCCCTTCCCATATCCAACTGGAACCACACTGTGCGATGGTAACTTCCACCTAGGACTCTTTGACCGTTATTTCTTGTACGTGCTCCCCATTCATGAGCACCAACATAGAAACATAGAAATTGTTGGCAGATAAAGACCACCTGTCCCATCTAGTCTGCTGGTAAGCCCTTGTACTGAATTACTGCTTCTGACCCACCCACTACTGTACCTCTGTTGTTCCCCTATGCCTGTCCCAAGCATGCTTGATTCCATCCACAGTGCTCACTCCCACCAGCTCCTGAGGCAGACCATTCCATGTGTCCACCACCCTCTCTGTGAAGAAGAACTTACTCACATTCCCTCTTAACCTCCCATCTTCAATTTCATGTCATGCCCCCTCGTTCTTGTGCTCCTTCTATATTGGAAAATGTCTTCCTCTTGCATATTGTTTGTATCCTTGAGATACTTGAATGTTTCTATCATGTCCCCTTTTTCACTCATCTCTTCCAGTGAGTACATATTGAGGTCTCTTAATCTCTCCTCATAAGTCTTGTGTTGCAAGCCCAGTATCATCTTAGTCACCCTTCTCTGGACCGTCTCCAGCCTGTTAATGTCTTTATGAAGGTGCGGCCTCCAGAACTGCACACAGTACTCCATATGTGGCCTGACCATGGATTTATATAATGGCATAACTACCTCCTTCCTTCTGCTGGTGATACCCCTGCCTATGCACCCCAACATGCCACTGGCTCTCCCTACTGCCTTAGCACTCTGCTTTGACATTTTCAGGTCATCTGAAATAATAACCTCCAGGTCCCTTTCCTCCTTCCTTTGTGACTGTCAATAACTCCCCATCCTGTAGCTTTCCCCAGAGTTTCTGTGTCCCAGGTGCATCATTTGGCACTTTTTTGAATTAAACTTCAGTTGCCAATCCTCAGACCATTTTTCAAGCTTCCCTAGGTCCCTTTTCATTTTCTCCACCCCCTCTGGGGTATACACTCTATTGCAGATGTTGGTGTCATCTGCAAACATGCAGACCTTTCCCTCCAGCTCTTTTGCAATGTCATTAATAAAGACATTGAAGAGGACTGATCTCTGGGGCACCCCATTGGTCACCCCCTCTCCCCAGACTGCATTCCATTTACCACTGCCCTCTGCCTTCTGTCTGGTAGCCAGTTTCTAACCCAGTTTACCACCCTGTCCCCCATGCCCAGCCTACTCAGCTTGTTTATCAGTCTCCTATGTGGGATGGTGTTAAAGGTTTTGCTGAAATCATGTTAAGGGAAGTCCACTGCCCCACCTTGATTTACTTTCTTTGTTACAAAGTCAAAAAAAATCAACCAGATTTGTCTGGCATGCCCTCTCCACTGTGAATCCATGTTGCCTATGGTTCTGGGCTCCGATGGCTTCTAGATGCCCCACTATCCTTTCTTTAAGCAATGTCTCCATGATCTTCCCCACTATTGAGGTGTGGCTGACCAGCCTATAGTTCCCTGCCTCTTCTAGCTGCCGGATTTGTGTAGAGGGACCACATGTGCCCTCCTTCAATCCTCTGGTACCACCCCCGTGTTGGATGACTTAGTGAACATGCCTGACAGAGGTTCTGCTATCTCCCTTCTCAGTTCTCTTAATATCCTTGGGTGTATGCCATCTGGTCCCATCGCTTTTCCCGCCTTCAATTTACTGAGCTCCTGCAGGACTCTTTCCCCTGTGAATGGACTATTGTTCACTTTTTCGCCCCCTTGGCAACTGATTTACTGCTATGGCCCCTGCTCCTCACCCTCTTCTGTGAATACTGAACAGAAATATTTATTTCAGTATTTCTGCCTTTTCCATGTCACCCTCCTTGCATTCCCCTCCCTCTCCCTTGAGCCTTGCAATTCCCCCCTTGTTTTACTCCTTTCACTGATGTACCTGAAGAATGTCTTGTTCCCTCTCTTAACTGCCTGTGCTAAACCTTCCTCAGGCCGTACCTTTGTTCTCCTTACTGCCTTTCCTGCTTCCCTTAGGCACTCTAGGTACTCCTCCCTGTCCTCCTCCCTTTGGGTCTCCTTATATTTCCTGAACCCTTTCCTTTTTGCACTGACCTTTACTGCCACCTCTCTCGATAACCACAGTGGCTTTCTCTTTATCTTGCCTTTGGATACCAACCTGATGCATCAGTTTGTTACTTCCTGTAAGATTTCCTTTAGACACTTCCGCTGTTCTTCCACTCCCCCTCCTGCTCCTATTCTCTCTAGGACTCTTTTGATACCCCTTCCCATTTCAGTGAAGTCAGCATTTTTGAAATCCAAAAACCTTTGTACTAGTATGACTTGAGTGAGTCTCTGTCCCTATGCTGAACCACACAATGTTGTGATCTTTGGATCAAAATTGCCCTTCTACCTGGACATCTGCGATTTGATCCCTGTTGGTCATTACTAGATCTAGAATTGCCCTGACTGTTGTGGGATCAAGCACAAGCTGCCTGTATTTCCTCCACTAGCTTCCTGTCCAGTTTCTCTCCCAGTCCTGGAGGCCTGTATATCACCCTTGTTCATATTACTGTGCTATTTCCAGGTTGAAGGGTGACCCACAGTGCCTCGGCTGCCTCCTGCCTACCCTGTAACTGTGTTGCCATTATACCATCTCTGACATACAGGGCTACTCCATCTCCCTTTTTGTCCTCCCTATTTTTCAAGAATCAAACATATCCTGGTACATTTGTTTCCCACTCATGATTAGCTGTGTACCAGGTTTCAGTTATTGCCACTATGTCCAGGTCTCCTTCAATTATTAAAGCCTCCATATCTGAGACTTTATTTCCCAGGCTGCGTGCATTTGTCAACATGACCTTCCAAGTTTGCCTGACCTCTCTCTCTGGCTTCCTGTTTTTTGTCCCCTGTTTTCCCCCCTTTCCTGATATTTCTCTTGTGTTCCCAGTTCCTTTCCTACTCCATTTCTGCCCAGCTCTGATGACCTTGATATCAACTCCTCTTCCTGCTCCATTGTTCTTCTTTCTCTACCATGTGGGGGTGGACTGCTTGAGTATCTCTGCTCCTGCTGCCCTTCCCCCCTGGCTAGTTTAAATGCTCATCAGCAAAGCATTTAAACCATCCATTGAGGGCTGCCTTCCCCTTGCTGGACAAATGCAGTCTATCCCCACTGTACAGGGTTGCATCACCCCAGGTGAGTCCCCAGTCCCCAATGAAGCTATACCCCTTCTCATTGCACCAGCCTTTCAACCATGTGTTGAAGTTACTAATGCTGAGATTCCTCTCCCCCACCCCAGCTGTGGACTGGCAGCACCTCCGAAAATGTCACAGAGATTACTACCTTCCCCAGGAACCCTACCAACACTGTAAAGTACGCCTTCACCCGCTCCAAGCTTGTCTTATCCTTGGAAAGGTAATTTGTTTCCAAGTGGATAATGACCTTCAGCCCTCCCCTTCCCTCTTTGCCACAGCTTCAGCAATCCTCTGGATGTGCTCCCCCTCCTTCCAAGCTGTGCCTCCTGAAAGGCACTTTACCTCCCTTTTCTCTCTTCTATATGTGCCCAGATCTGTTCCCCAGACAATTGTGTCCCCCAACAGAAGTAACTTCTTCTTCCTATGGGGTTCTCTCCTTCCCTCCACTGGGTCTCCCTGCTGGAGAACCCTCACCTCCTTCATGGTCTCAGCCTCTGGTTCATTTGCAGGGCTGTTCTGTGCCTCCAACACTGTGTAGGGGTTCATGAGCTGGACTGGATGAGGGATGTGTCTCTGCCTCCCTCCCCTGAACCTTCCTGAGCCCACTGTAGTCCATTCTGCCATCTGCCTGGGTGGCCATTGTGGAATTGACTGGGGACCCGATGGCCTCTGGGTGGGGGCCAAGGTCCTCAGTATTCCTGCCAGCTCAGCCCAGAGACTGACATCCTCCATTCTCAGCCCAGAGAGGTGCCTTCAAATGGGGCAGCACCGCAGTAACCAGAATGTTTTTCTGAAGACTGCTGCACCACAGCCAGAGCACTGCACCACTCCCTGCATCAACCTGTGCTTGCTGATATTCCTCCCCTCCTAACCCTTTTTTTGCTTCTCCTTCTCTTCACCCTGTTTTTCTCTCCTTCTGTAGTGACTTACAGCTGCTCTCTTCTCTTCTTGTATGTGCCCTTGTGGACCTAATTGCTAACTACACCCTTTGTAATTCTGCCTATATACCAGCTAGGCTACTGCTTGTGCTGTACAGCCTAACTGTTCCTGTGTCTTTAAATAGGTGTGGCCTGGCCTTCCACTATAAAGATAGAGCATCCGGGGTGGTTGGGGAATGGGGGTGGGTGGGGGGTTTGTTCCTCTGGTACTCAGAAAACAATCAGGTAAAAAAAGACTTTCTTTTGTAAACTACAGAACAAAAACACAGCTCTAGTATAAGGTAGCCGGTAGCTGCTTTCCCTCTCAACTTCTGCAGCAAACAGAGTCCACAGTCAACTCCTGTTTGTAATCCACAATCCCTCAAGCCTTCTTCAGCTCCTGCCCTTATCAGACACCTTCTACATAGTCCTGCAAGCCTTCTTCAGCTCCTCCCCTTATTTGACACCTCTTTCACAAAGTTTCAGTAACAGCTCTAGTCACAAATGATTGCAAATATTCTCCCAGCTAGATTACCTCCCTGGCAAATTAAAGTTACACCAAGTAAAAACAACCCAAAACAGAGAACCAAAACACTGATCTCTACTTACTATTACAGGCTCCTGAATTAAGAATTCAATTCAATATGCTCAATAAATTATCTCCTTGCTTTAGGGTAGTTGGTAGCTGTTCTCCCACTCAACTTCTGCACCAGATCAAGAATGTACCCCTCCCTGGTGGGTTCTGTAATGCCCTGAGTCAGGAACCCACCCTTCAACACTCCTAGAATCACCTGACTCCTGGTACATGTTGTGGATGGTGTGCTCCAGTTTACCTTGGGCAGGTTGAAGTCCCCCACAATCACTACTTCTCCTTTCCCTGCAGCTTCCAATATTTTTGAGCTCAGTTCCCTGTCCCTTTCCTCTTCCTGGTTGGGTGGTCTGTAAACCACCCCCAACCTCACCTTTCTCACTCTATTGGACCTTAACTGAACCCACAATGCTTCTATCCTCCCCATCTCTCACTCTTTCCTCATGCATAATATACCATCCCTGATATAAACCACCACTCCTCTTTCCTTACTGCCTTGTCCCTCCTGTATAGTTTATATCCAGGGATTGAGATTTCCCAGTCATGGTGTGATGTGGCCCAAGTCTCAGTTACTGCCACTATGTTCAATCTCCCTTCTGCTAGTAGTGTCTGCAGGTCATCCATCCTGTTTCCAAGACTTTGCACATTTAGAGACAACACCTTCCACCTAGAATGTGAACCCCCTTCCTTTTCTTGTCTTCTTTTTTCTAATTTCTGCCCTCTTTCTGCTCCCCCCATTGTTAATTGCATTGCATCTCCTCCACCATCCAGTCTTCCTCTACCAATGTGGAGGGAGGTCTGTTGACCATCTCATCCTGGAGTCTTTGGACCTGCAGGGCCCCCATGTCTCCAGGGTAGAGATGTAAGTACAGTTGTACCAGAGAATGCAACATCTTAAACTTCTGGTGTTCAATTGCCATGGACTTTCTCAATTGTTTTTCTTAAATTATTTTTTTTTATCTCTGCATCTCTGTTGTAGCCCTGCACTGCCTGGCCACATCCCAGCCTCATCCTTGCCTCCTTCATAAAGTGCAGTGTGCCATCCCTGTTTAGCTTATACTGTCATCTAATTGTACATGCAAGGACATGGCAAGCACCTGGGAAGTCGTAGTGGAGTGGTCTGGGTCATTGATGAGACACTAGGCAGACTGGTTGGACTGATCTGGAGGCCAGAAATTCACCCTCCCCCCCAACAGCAGCAGCACAATCAAACCAACAGAAGGAAACAACATGGACCCAATGCAGGCCCACAAAGAAGCACAAGGAGAAAGGCAAAGCAGAAGGCAGCATCCAGGCCCACAGCAGGATGGTAGCCATGGAAGGAGGAAACAGGAACACTGGACACTCACCACTGCTTTGTAAAAATCAATGCCACTCCTCAAATTAGTGCAAAAGCTCAGTGCATTTTTTATTTAGTATACTAAAACAGATGGGTAAGAACCATATCACCTGCCTGACATGTTTTGTATTACACAGATCCTTTGTTAAAGGCACAGAAGTAGGATGAAAGCAGATGAAAGAAGCAAAGAGGCATGGGTACCAGTGTGCAGGGGAGGCCACTGCATGCAGGAGCTCCATGGTGTAATAATGGTTGCTGGAAAAGCTGGGCAGTGAAGGCTGGGTTGCATATGCACTGCATAGAAAGTTGGGGCATGATGCCTAAGAACAGAGATGGAGCAACTCTGCTATGAAAAATGAGGGCAAGCAGAAGGTGGAGCAGCCTAAGATAAAGTGGGCAATTGGGAGGAGTGAGAGAGAAGGGCCAGGGGGTAGAAGATCTGGAGGCAGTAGGCCTGAGATACTGAATTACAGGTTGATGGGAGAGCAGCAGTCTCACCGAAGGGATCTGCTGCAAAAACAGGGAGGCAAACAATGAAAACATGCGAACATACAAAATTGCCAGACAGGCCTTACAGTCTATCAAGTGCTTGAGTGTACAGCACTTCAGTTCATTAGACTGCAGCTGCCCCCCTTCCACTTTTTCCTTCACAACACCCCCATGCCCCCTCATGGCTTGTACCCTCCCTTTGAAACTGTCCCACCCCCACTTGCAATCTCTTAAAGTACATATATTTATTGCCATTATTGTGAGTGGGGGGGATTGCAGTGTGTAGTGTGTAGTCTCTATTACCTCACAAAAATCTGGACAATTATCCTAAAATTATGGCATCACAGTATTGTAGATAGGCATTGATAGTCAAGCACTGGAGTACACTCACTGTTGAACAAATAAGTCCCTTGTTGAAACAAAAGCTCTATATTTTCTTTTCCAAATAGATTTGTCTTCTCAGATCTATAAATTATAGTTTTCTCCTAGTTTCAGGGCTTTTTACAGCTTTCTGTATTCTCAGTGCTTTCTTTACCTTCTCTGTGACTTACAATATGGCCCCTAACTCAGCCAGTACTGACTTAGCTTTGCCCTAGCACTGCGCAGAATGCAGAATTGTACAAGCAGAATTGCAAGCCGGCTTCTGAAAAGCATGGCGGTCATCAAAATTCAATAAATACATGTTGCAATGAATTCCGTGGAAGTGAACTGCAATTTTTTTTAAAGTAAGCCATAGGGTTTTACTGTAAACATGTTTTTTTTAATTTTGTCAAATTGTAGAATCAATTTATAAAAAAAAAAAAAAAAAAAAATATGGAAACAGCAGAACTTTGTTATGAACTGTGGAATTTTGCATCTGCTGTTGAAATCCCACATTCTGTAGAATATTTCACTGTGAAAAAAGCCTAAGGTGGAATTCCATGGGAAGCAGAATTTTGCAAATTATTCACAGCTCTTCTTCTCCCCTATTCCAGGGCTTTCTTTAACTTCTCTGCCCTTTTGCACTAAGGCACACAACCTAGCCCTTACTGAGTTGGATTTTACTCGGTCAACTCTCTGCACAGAGCTGAAACTCCATCTCTTTAGTTAGTGTCTAGTTTGATCTCTCCTGGGTAGAACTACGCTTTCGTTCCTCTAGTCAGGAGGTTGCACAGAAACTGACAGCACCCAGGAAGCTGTTGGCAGTGTATTGGCAGAGGAGCAGAGGAGTCTCCTCTAAGGTTTTTGCTCAAGGATGTCCTTAAGATTAGGAAGGGGAGCATTCATTATTTAATAGGCAAGACAGCAAGTAATGGATAACTACGACTCCCTTCTAGGGATGGTCAGTTTAATGTAGAGAGGACAGTGCGGTGTGGAAACTGTAAAATCAAGCAGTGAATTATACACAGAATTATAGTTCTAATGTAAGCAAGATGGCAAGGAACTGGATATGCAGACAAGTCCTAGTAAGGAGACAGTGATCAACAGAATGAAAAGATAAAACATCCATGATAGCAGGTAAGAAATGGAAAAGACAAGCTACGCTGCACAGCAGTTACAACAGCACCAAAGTCAGGAAAATAGTAAGACAGGCTACTCTCCTGTGGACCACTGGTATATGAGTGAGTGGGGGGGGGGGATGTGTTCACACACCCAAGCTGGCTCCTTCAGATTGGAGACCTTTCCAAAGCTGGAAAAGTTTAGAAAGTCCCATAGTTACTGGTGGAGGGTGGAACTCCTTCCAGCCTGAAATCACTTGTGACCTGTGGAAATGGGAAGTGGCTCCTGCCATGCAGATGAGCACTATCCCAACTGTCCATAGAGGACTGCTCAATGATCCCGAAGTCCTCAGGGCAGCTTGGCCATCACACACCCTAACTGACTACCTCTGATTGGATGCCTTCCCAACAGTGCCAGTGTTTATTAAGTCCCATAGTGACTGCAGCGCAAGGGGATCCTGCTCAACTGACACCCCCTGTAACCCCTGTAGTTAGAAAGCAGCTCCAACCATGTAGATGAGCACTGGCCTAACTGGCCATGGAGGATTGCCTGATGGTCTTGGTGTGCCCAGTGCAGTTTAGCAATGAAAATCACTCAATCCTAACATTGGCACAGAATGATTATAAGATGTGATTTAATCTCCGTACAGATACAACCCTGCAATCATTCAGGGCTTATGTCATTCCACGTTACGACCATATATCACAGCAAATAAAATACACCCAAACATTACATAAATAATTCAATTCCTGAGTTCTGGAGACAAATACAAACCACATGCCTTTTGTCTCGTGGCTTGAAATGGCTACAGAACTCTCAATAAGGTTGCATCCTTATTATGTATGGCTGATTGTACGTTATTTCTTACAAATGGTGCTTACTCAGCCATATCTTCATTTTCTGGGCTCCCATTTAAGGGCCTGCTTAGCAACTTCTTTTTGCTTTGGCTTGGTGTGGTAGTCGCGTAATGCAGAACATTCACCACAGTCTCATCGGAATATGACTGAGATCTAGAGAGTTTCATATTTTGTTATTCTGGCACCCGTGCAATTCTGTGTGGAAAAATCTAGACACAATCCCATTGAAAGCAATAGTGTGAGATCACTTGAACATACACATACCATTTGTTTAAATTGGAAAGAGTCAGTAATATTCAGGAAAACATTTTCAACCTTTATTTTTGCTTCACTCTGAAGTTTAAAGGGCTAGTACAGCCGGGAAATTGTGATTCGTTTCTATATGTAGACAGTTGTAACTATTTTTTAAGGTCTAGAGGTAGGCACAGTAGCTAGGTTTACACTTTGTGGACTGGGCTGCACCTGAAAAGAGAACCTCGGATCTGGTGCACTTAGTCAGATACCAAACTAAAGTAAACTAAACTGCATTATTAAAAAGCAAAAACATGCTCCAAGAAACTGTTGTGCTCATGTGTAACAATGCAGACAGGGCAAACAAAAGCACAACACAAGTAACTGCATTTTATACTCCCACCACTTACTCCTGCTTTGTCAGTATTGCTGTTATCACATTAAGGGGGCTGGGTATAAAACTCCTTGCATGAAGGAGGTGTGGGCCCCCTGAGGAAACATTGGGGTGTACATCTAGTCTGGGGAGTGTCCCTATGGTAATGTCTGGTGGTGTTTAAACTTTTTTGTATGAAATGTATTTCCATCAATGTTTTGGCAGCTGTTTTGCACAGTAAAGGTCTCTGTGCCATAAACTGCAGTTGCTGCCGCTGGTGCTGTGCTTGTGTTTGCCCAGATTTACACTACCTTACAGGGCTTTTACACTACCACATCTGCACTTGAGCCAGCAGTGGAGATGGGTTGTACTGGAGCAGATCCAGGAGTGTAAAGAGCTGCTTGAGAACTGCAAGCCACTCCGTTGCAGCGTAAAGCATTTTCTGGTTTGTTGGGAATGTGGACCAGTGTGTACCAGTGCAGACACTTTTTGCAAGCATGTAAAAAGGCTGCTTCACCTGCAATGGTGCCACTGCCATTCACAAAGCCCTCTGCCAGAAATTTCCCCAAAACACAGGAAGGCCATCCGGACCACTGCACAGCTGCAGCATGTAAAGAGATGAGGCTGGCGGTGCAATCAGAGCAGAGGAAGCTGATTCAGATGGCACCACTCCAGGTAATTTGTATGTAAAAGCAGCTATAAGTTTCAAAATGTGCATCACGACAGAAATTCTGCAATACTTCATGCTTCACCCACCAACACAAGTTAAAAGTCATTGCAGGAGTCTGTGGCCCTATTGATTCAAACTGAGTCAAATGGTAAAGCTAAGTGCCATGTCAAGGACATTTCAGCTATTAAAATGTATATGCCAAAGGAAGCAAGCTGCACATGCTTTGAATATCTATTTGAAAGAATCTGAACCAACCCAATTCTGAGGAGTTGGTTTATTTCTGAATTGCCTGGTTGTTGGTTTTACTAAGGAGGGTTGGAGACAGGCTACTTACCACGTGCATTGTGTAGATAACAGTGCTGTAGCTTCTTTGCCTCTGCCAAGCCACAGTTCTTCAGTCACTGTAAATCACAGAAAAAAGTTTGTGATTTACAGTAGGCAAAATGGCAACACTCATGTGACTTGTGCAAATGGATGTTCCATGAGCTCAGGTCTCAGCACTTCTATTCAGGTTGGGCTCTTCTCACAGAGACCCAATGGTATAGATTTCTCAATCCTGGTAGCACTAGGTGAGAGACACATTTATGTATTTGTTTATTATTCTCTTACTGTAACTAGCTGAGTGTGCTAGGCTTAAGCTCTTTTGCGGACATGACCCAAGTTGGAAAGCAAAACATACAAAAATACATGTCATGATTAACAATAAAAAAAAAAACACAACTTAAAAAATTCATATTAGACCATTAACACCATTCACAAATGCAGCAGTCTATAAAGTATTTGCAGGCTAGTGTTTTGAAGTTTAAATGTGGTAAGGCAAAGCATAAAGAACTGGGAAGACCATCTCATATAGTGGGAGCTGAGAATGAAAATGCCCATTAAGTTATATTGGTAGGTACATACGTGAGGCTAGGATACAAAACTTTGGTCAGCAGACCTAAGAGTTCCCCAACAACTCCTAAGTCCATTAAGTCTGAGTAATACACAGCAGGGCAACAAGAATACTAGATGGATATTTAGGCCTAGATTTTTCAGAAGTTGAGACTAGAGATGTGCGAAGTCGGCAAACTGTGCTTTAGTAGATCATTTGCGAAGTTTGACAAATTCGCAAAGTGCTAACTTTGCAAAGTTTTTGGCCCTAAAAGTGGTACTTTTTCAGGCAAAGTCATGCAAATTCACTGGCAATGTTGCAGGTTTGCCATGACTTTGCTTAACTTTGCCTGAAAAAGTGCCATTTCCCCAGAAAAATCAGTGAGAAGTAGGAAAATCATGAAGTTATTGACAAAGGCAAATTCTGCGACTTTGACGGAACTTTGCCAGTGAAGTAAAACTTTGCAACATTTCTAGCTGAGACATTGTCCTTGCCACAGTTTTACAGTCACAGCTACATCAGAATGTTACCAGCCCATTATCAAGCATTCTGACTTAGGGCTGGGCATAATGTTGAGATTCTGACAGAACAGAATTCTGAGAAATTTCAGAGAATTTGCAGAATTCCATTGGTAGTGGAATTCCAACATTCTGCGTGGGGAAATGTTTTTCACAGATTGATAATCTACATCTTATATAAACTGCTGCTTCTTTTTCTGAAATCTAGAGATTTTATTTAGTTTTTGTTGACCTGGAAAGTAGGGCTAGACAATTCTGCCTATTTTCAGCTTCATCCCAGGAAAGGGGAAGGGAAGATACAGATGGAAACCAATGGTAATTGAACCAGATTAATCTGTTGGTGGTATTCTTAGCGAATGGAGGAAATGTGGCCAGGATACTGGGAAATTCCCCTACATTTTTGAGAAGGGCCATGGGATCTTTAACGTCAACCTGAACAACCACCAGAACTGGTAAATGGGACCTTGGTTTAAGGTCTCATCTGAAAGACAGCACCTCAGGAGTGCAGCCCCCCCTCCCACAACCCACATCCTTCTAAATGTCTGGCCTCAGAGGAGAGTGTGCAACTTGCCAAGCCACTGACACTGACATTATTATGCAGCTTGTGTGATCCAAGGAAAATTATTCCATTGCTTTCACAGAAATGCTTTTCAGAATTCTGCGGAATTTAAAAATAAGTTCCGATATGCACTTCAAAACAGAATTGCCATTCAGTTCAAATTCCAGCAACAGAATTCTGCATTGCACACAGCCCTTATTCTGAAGCATTTATGACACTTTATGACAAAATATGATGCATGCATACGAATTTCAAGACATGCTTCATTTTTGATACACATCTTAAGGTAATTGTATCAAGATACTAGACAACATTTTTTTGTGGTCTAACTGCCTTGGCCCAGTTAACACAATCACGGCAAAACTGTGCCATAAGTGTTTGAAAATCCAGCTCTTATTCTATTTTCCATTCTTATTTTACTCTGTTTTGATATTTACTGAGTTGTACAAAGGGAACAAAAGTAGAAATATCCATTTGATAATGATAACTGTAGATTGTAGCATCAACAGAACTTCCCTTTCATGAGAAAAAAAAAATCATCAAAAAAGTTATGAAAAACATGGCTGTTGGAAGGGTAGATGTTTCCATATGAAGCCAGACTTAAGTTTATACTACATCTGGAGCAAGGCTTCTGATATAAGCTGTTACACTGGGATGAAAACGAATATTGAAAAATATATTTCTACACAAGATCCTTTATGGTTATACATGATATATTGTTTAAACTGCTTCTGTAATTCAATACTCAAAAAATATTAGCAAATGTTCCTTATATATACCATATCTAATTAAAAATGTTCTAACTGTTGCAATAGTATTTGAAAAACAACTATTTCATAAGAGAACAAAGGCATGATAAATTGGTGTGAAAAGAACAGATAGCATAACAGTAAGATAGAATTCTGCAATGATGTAAAATACATTGCTGGTTGCATTTTCCATATTATAGACCTCCCTGGCACACTTCACTATCTGTACCATATGTAAGGATAGCTCTTCTTTCTCATACATTGCAGCGATTACATGAACTAATGTATAACAACACTTAATTTCCTGTGGCACAACTGCACTGAATTCTAAGATGTTTCTTTGCAACTGCTAGGGTGCACTATCTGATATCAAATTCAGGAAAGCTGAACATGATCTATAAGACAATAAGTGCTGCAAGATGTCTCTTGTGGCATAAGAGATTTTAGCTGGCACTGGTTGAACAAGAGGACCACAATATGAAGCTCAGTGATTTTGTCTTCCCCAGCCAGTGCAAGCTGACATCTTTTATAACATACTGTAACAGACATCACTCGTGGCACCTAGTCTCATTATACAGCACCTATGAATCCCACATGCTTTGTAAAGTTCTGTTTTTAAGATGTAAATGTAACCACCCCGTCCCCTGGGGATACTAGAATCCCATCAGTGTTAGACTAGGAAGGTTTCTGGGCAGCCTGTGGGGACTTGTTAAAAGCTCCTTACAACATGACATCATTGTTTACTCAGCTAGCCTGAGGAAAGAATGGATTATGTCATTTAGAACTCTTCACAAAAGTAGGAGCAGGGCAGAAGCAGGAAACTACAGACCTGTTAGTTTAACCTCAGTGATAGGGAAATTGATGGCATCACTTCTGAAGGAAAGAATTGTTGAGTACCTAGAAGCCAGAGGGACACAGGACCCAAGGTAGCATGAATTCACAGTGGGAAGGTCATGTCAGATGAATCTAATAGATTTCTTTGACTGGGTAACCAAAGTAGTAGATCAGAGAGGGACTGTAGACATGGCCTACCTAGACTTTAGTAAGGCATTTGACACAGTCCCACACAAAAGATTAATATATTCATTAGCCAGCCTTGGAGTAGGTCCCAAGATGGTAGCCTGGGTAAAGAATTGGCTGGAGAACAGGACACAGAGGGTACTAGTAAACAGAGTCCACTCTGAAGAAAGGAGGGTTACAAGTGGGGTACCGCAGGGTTCAGTATTAGGCCCAGTCCTCTTCAATGTCTTTATAAGTGCATTGCAGAGGGACTGGAAGGAAAAGTATGTCTCTGCAGATGACACAAAGCTCTGCAACAGAGTTGATACACAAGATGGGGTGGAAAGAATGAGAAGGGACTTGGCAAGGTTGGAGGAATGGTCAAATGTATGGCAGCTTAGATGTAATGCTAAGAAGTGCAAAGTAATGCACCTGGGAAACAAAAAGCCAGGGGTAGAGTACATAATGGGGGTGAGATACTAACAACAACAAAAATGGAAAGGGACCTGGGGTAGTCATATCAGATGACCTAAAGGTGGGCAAGCAATATGAGAGGGCAGTAAGGAGGGTTGGGGAGATACTGGGATGCATAGGAAGAGGCATCACCAGTAGAAAACAGAACATTATTATGCCTCTGTACAGATAGCTGGTGAGACATCATCTGGAGTACTGCATGCAGTTCTATAGACCCAATCTCCACAAAGACATAGACAGGATGGCAGCAGTCCAGAGGAGGGCAACCAAAACGGTGCAAGGTCTGCACCAGAAGACATATGAAGAGAGACTTAAGGAGCTTAATATGTATAGCCTCGAGGAAAGGAGGGAGAGGGGGACATGATGGAAACTTTCAAGTACCTCAAGGGAATCAACAAAGTCCAAGAGGGTAGCATCTTTCAGAAAAAGAGGTGTGCAAGAACAAGGGGGCACAATTGGACGATGGGGGGGACAGCTTAGAGGTAATGTGAGGAAGTATTTTTTCATGGAGAGGGTTGTGGATGCATGGAATGGCCTTCCTGAGGAGGTTGTGGAGTCAAAAACAGTGGTGGAATTCAAGAATGCATGGGGCAGTCATAAGGCAATTCTAGGGGATGGGGATAGGAGGAAGGAGGCTGTTGGTTAACTAGGGTCTGCAGCTTATCCATTAGGTAGGGAAATGGGCAGACTGGGTGGGCCAAGTGGTCTTTATCTGCTATCAAATTCTATGTTTCTATGTTAGCAGCAACATAACCCTTTGTCAGTTGCAGGGGAGGGACCAGTTTAGAACATTGAGACGAGAGTCAGAGAGTATGCAGTGGGAGCTCTGAGTGAGCAGCAGTGCTCAGAGTGAGAGGTGCCTGCCAGCCTGTCTGGGCTGGGTGAAGGACCTCCATTCTTTTTCTCACCCTAGTGAGTGAAAATACCAACAGTGCCAGGAAAAGTGGTGAAGACCATTGCCTACAGTACCCCAGTGGGTCAGTCTACAGAGAAGTGAGAGGTACTTCAGTTTCTGTGGATCCAAGGGTCAGTCTCCTGAGGGTACCATAGAGTGTCAGCTGCCCAGAGAGAGAGAGAGGCACCTCATCTGGCAACCTTCATTCCCCAGCCTCCTCAACAAGGCCCCTGGCTGCATCCTTCCTCCCCTACTCAATTGCCTGTCTTCCCCCTTCCCCCACCTGTCACATCCAGACCCTCCTATTGTGTCCCACTAACTCGTCCATTAGGACCCTTGACTGACTCTTTTCACACCTTTCTTCCTCCCCTCCCCTCTTCCCTCCCTCGCCCCATTACCTCACCATCCTCCCTCCTGTCACCTTCTCCTTCTATACTTGCCCCTGTTCCCACCCATTCTACCCCTTCCTGCCTCGCTCAACATGCTTGACAATGCTGCCCGGCTGCATCCCCCCCCTTGTTCTCTGTCCTACTGCTACTCTTCATCCCCTGACTCACCCTTCCCGATTTCCAAATGGGATTACCCACCCACATTTTTGCCTATAAAGTCCTAGAATGCCAACTATGTATCTAATTGCAATCACCTATGTTTACTATGTATTCTGCTGTTCTACTGTTTGCTGTATTTGATATTATCTGTACATGTTATTGTGCTTTATACTCTGTCTGTTTTGTAACCCCCTTCCCATTATTGATGTGGAACCTTTGTAAATGAGCTCCACTGTGCTCAAAGGTATTTTATAATCCTAGATTGAAATAAATAAATAAAATAAATAAGTGTTCTCTGTGAAGATATGACAAGCTACCTGAAAGGGAAGAGGTGCTTCTTCCAGCATTCATGTCTGTAACAAAGGACGAACAAATCTGTGAGTACGGTTACATTGGACTGTTCATTTGGGAGTTGTCTGAAGTGTATGTGACCAGAGATAAGGCTAGAATACACCTGTCAGGGCCCCTTTATCGCCACAAACATGTGCTGAATGTGGGTTTTAAAGTTGGGAGTCCTTAGCAATTCTGGGGACTTGAAGGCTCATTTGGTGTAACCCTGAAGGAATGGCAGAGGCTGGTTGGGGCCAGGGTGTGCAGAACCCCATCTGAAACTTCAGACAGGGCTAATCGGTTCATGGAAGGGCACCAGGTTATATTGGTCATGTTAACTAAGTTGATTGCATTAGGAGGAAAAAAAGGCTGAAATGTTTTTTGACGTGTGTGGAACCCCCCACAAGCTATACACTTTTGGAAAATAAAGGTCCAGTGGTCCCTATTTCAAAGGGATGGACAGTTCAAATTTTCTGTGTGGAAAAGAGTGTACTAAAAGCCCAAGATAATTGTTGTTCTGGAAAGAAAAGGTACTTTAACCTGTGTGTACTGTGACAAACATGGGGACCCCCCGTTCTGCATGTTTTACCATCTTGTGTGAATAAAGCCATACTGTACAATACCATCTTCAGTAGTGGACATTCGATTCATGCTTTCCTGTGTGAACTTGTTATGGGCCCCCTGAGAAGATAGACCTAGCTTAGCCCTACCATCTCTCTCCCAGAACTCGGAGTAAATATAAAATGTTCATTTTGCACTCTAACTCCCCACCCTCTAGATGCCAAGCCAGGTATTTGTCTCAGTGCCAGGGGCGATACTTATTGTTATGCAAACTTGTGACTTGATGCCTTGTCTGTGTACAAGTTGGGGGTCCTGGTTTTAAGACGCTGCTCTTGGCTGGGGTAAGAGTCGCATAAACTTCATGGGAGAAAAGACCCCCCTTGATGTAGTGCAATGGAACTGTCCATTGTCGTTCCACTGCATGACAGGCAGCACACTGTACACACAACTGTAAATCATGACATCATTCTTAGCCAGTCATGATTGTTTATTTCTAAACATTCCAGGTACTCTTATAACCATAAGAGGGTGGGTCATGCACATAGTTCAAAAATACTAACATTCTAAGTTCATTTGGCTTAGTCCATTTCCCACAAAGGGTGTCTCTTATATTCTGGAAAGTAAATCAGTTGATTTTAAATTCAAATTCAATTTTTTAAACAAAACTCTTAAACATAATTTATAATATGTTTATATGTACAGTTTCTGTGTCTCTTATGGTTTATAAGAGTTCTTCATCATCATCAATCATCATCATCATCAACTCTTTATTTATTCAGGCGAACATCATTGAGCAAGGCTCATTTACAAGATGGACTCTTCTCAAGTCCTTTGTGTGCCGGCAGTGCTCAGCTTCATTTCACGGTTCTCTCACCCAAAGACCTCGAGAATGCACTGTTATAAGCTAAGAGACACTGTAACTGCACACATGAGCATAGTTAGTTAGCTAGTTAGCTAGCTAGTTAGTTAGTTAGTTTTTGCTGACCAGGTAAGCGCACTAGACAAGAAAATGCCTATTTTCAGGCACGACTCAAGAGGTTACAAAGGCAAATGAACTTACACAAAGCAGCAATGCCAACAGCACTACAAAAGAACAGAAAACAATATAGGTACAATATGTGTATTACTTGGTATTACTTGGTATGAAAGAACAGAAGAAGGCCCGAGCCCATCGAGACTGTTCCCCACACTATGTGGGACATTATATATCTATTATCCCTCAACCAAACATCTAATTTGTTTTTAAAGACAGTGGCACTAGTTGCCTCTACCAATTCTTGTGGCAAGATGTTCCATACAATGGATGCTCTTATTGGAAAAATATTTCCCCTTTTGCTGGTTTTATGAGTTTTTACTTCAAGCTGTTTATTATGCAGTCTATGAACATTTCTCCTTTTGGAGAGTGTTAGACCACATTTTTCCTTTAGGTCTGGTGAATTTATTAAATTAAAAACCATAAGCATATCACCTCTTAATCTTCTAGTTTAAGCAATATATCTGTGTGTGTATATATATATATATTTATACAATGGGGTGAGCATGTAACCTTGACAATAAAACCATGTATTCTCACTGCAGTGAAATATCTCTGGATGACATAGACACTGTGGGTTTATTTCCTGATAAACCCACAGTGTCTACATCACCAGCAAATATACTCACAATTGTGATGTCACCAGAGTCAGACTATCTACACTGCAGCCTGCATTTAATAGCTTCACAGTTTCTCTTTCTCACTGAATCCTGCAACTAACTCAATTAGCATTGTAAAAGGCAATCACCTGTGTCCCATTGTTATTCTGACAATCCTAGCACACTGTTGTGCTGCTCTAATCTTCAAACCAGCCTCCTTCATAAACCAGTTTCTCTTTCTGAGTGCTGACTGCAACAGTTTCTCTGTCTCAATGAAGCCTGCAACTTACTGAATACACAGTCTGTTCTCACTCCTAGCTGCAGGTAACACAATTATCATTGCAAATCACATGCACCTGTTCCTCATACTATCTAACACTCCCAGCCTATTCAGGAACACTTACACACACACTCAGACCACACACAAACAGTGCTGTCAGTACAGCCTAGAGGTTAGAGTAACAAGCAATGAACCAATTCCTACATCCAGCAGCCCAGACCAGTGTTTAATTCTCACAACTTCCATTTCAATACTGTGTGACTCTGAACAAATCACTTAACTGCCCAGTGCTCTCAGGTTCCCCCCCCCCAAAAAAAACTTACCCAATTACCAAAATAAAGTAAACATGGAGAGAACACAGAAAAAAATGTTCCTAAAATGTACTAGTCCTATTGTATAAATTGCACACATGATGTGCAACTTGTGGAATATGGCAAACATTTGCACTCATGCAGAGTGAACTGCAATAATATCACTTGTGCCTTCGGCACTCATGATATTATCACAGTTCACTCTGCACTCATGCAAATATTTGCCATATTCCACAGTCGCCCATCATGTATCCTCTATATACAGTATATATATATATATATATATCTATATATATATAGATATATATATTCATGGCAAAAAACTCCATTTAATGCATCAGTTAGGGTTGTTCCACAGCGACAAAAGTGAGGAAATTCGGTGTTAGGGTTGAAAGCCCCTTGCACCCCAGCCGCCCCAACCGGCATCGGGGTGTGTGTTGGGGTCATCGGTCCTAACTCTCACCCCATTCTCCTATACCTCAGCTTGTTTACACATGTGATGAGGTGAGAGTTAGAGCGACATTCTAATGCACACCCCGATGCCGGTTGTGGGGGCAGGCTGGGGGGGTGCAAGGGGTGGGCTTTCAAACCTAACACCAAAGTTCCTCACTTTTGTCACTGTGGAACAACCCTAACTGATGCATTAAACAGAGCTTTTTTGCCATGAAAATATATATCTACTGCGTGTACATATATATAAATATATATCTATATCTATCTATCTAGATAGATAGATAGATAGATAGATAGATAGAAAGATATAGATAAATTATGGTAGCACGGTAGTGCTACCATAGTTAGGGTTGAGGAGCCATTTCTAAACCCCCAAACTTTGCACCTTAATAACTTTGCAACCGTTTGGTGGATTTGCCTGAAATTTGGAATTTATAATCAAGAACCATAGGCCTTGGGATCTGCCAAGTTTTGTACTGGTTGGATATACAGCTGTGGAGTTATTAAGTGTGATCTGTGCGCGCGTTTACGCTTTTCTGGAATTCTGTGGTCGCTACTACAGGTCGTATACAGTTTATGGATCGTCCAATTCTTCAGGGAACATGTAGCCGGGTCCCAATGTGCCTTTCAAAGATTTCGTGAAAAATATTAAACGGTTCAAAAGTTATTCAAAACAGTTTCCATTATAAGTCAATGGGAAAAGTTAACAAAAGTTCAACACTTTCGCAAATGCATTTTACTTTTGCAAATGGGCCTGTTACTTTCGCAAATCGGCCATTTTGTTTTCAGTTGGTGAGCAGAAAAATGGTTGGCATTTAAATTTGGGACCCTCTAGCAACCTAATTTTTTTTGTATTCACCTAGTTGGGCCCTGAGGATGCTTGCCATGTCTTTATTTTGTGGTAAAACACCCCAGAAATATGTTTTCAAATTTCTGGAAAAAGTACTTTCGGAAATTACTTTCGTGCTCACGAAAGTGTCGCAAATTTTTGCGAGCTTTCGCAAATTGTGACAGTAATTTTCTAGTCTGTGGGAAAATGACAGCAATTCTTTGGCACTGCACTGCAAAATAACGGTTGGGAGTTTTGGGCTGAAATTTGAGGAAGCGCAGCGACATCTCACAGATGTGCCTTTCAGTGTTGTATTGAAAAATATTACACGGGCGGCAAAGTTATGGCACTCAAAGTTGACAGTTTTTCCCATAGGATAACATTACGGCGCCCGAAGCATTACAGGAATCCTTTGGCACCCTGCTGCAAAATAACGGTTTGGTCTTTTTTCCTGAAATTTGGAGGGAAGACAGCCAACAGTACACATATGTGTCTTTCAGTAGTTTGGTGAAAAAATATCACATGGCGGCAAAGTTACGGCACTCCAAAATTGACGGCTTTTCCCATAGGATAACATTACGGCGCCCGACACTTAACAGAAATCATTTGGAGCCCTGCTGCAAAATAACGGTTTGGTCTTTTTTCCTGAAATTTGGAAGGAAGACAGCCAACAGCCCACAGATGTGCCTTTCAGTAGTTTGGTGAAAAAACATTACAGGGAGGCAAAGTTATGGTGCTCCAAACTTTTCTTTTTTTCCCATAGGATAACATTACGGCGTTCGCCGCGCCTTTCAGGGCCCGTATCTCGGAAACGGTGCGAGATACGGACTTTTCGTCGGAAAATTTCTTAGACCCTAATAGGCTAAGATTCAAATTAGCCAGGACAGTTGTAAATAATATGACTTTTAAATTTTTTTTCTACGTTATACAGTTCCTGAGATATAATGTATTTAGTATTCCAAGATCTCATTTTCTGCACCGATACTTATTATTTTGCATACATTATTTGTACTCACTGTCTTTCTCAATGCAGGTTTTGGGAAAACCAGCCTGTGCACTTACATTACTGTTACTGTTGCCCTTTCGCTTATGGATCCGCACTCGTTCACTTACCATTGACGCTCATGCCACCATGTATGTATCCTTATGCGTTTTCATTTGCGCTTGCGTTTCTGTTATTTTTGCCATTTCTGTCTACAGTACTGTTTATCTTACTGTTTCACTTTATATCACCATGCCCATTGACATTTCTGTTTGCAGGCACCATGTTACTATGTGACAACACATCACGTGGCAGACCATTCCGTCCTCGCCACCATGTGCATTACCCTTTCTGTTCTCATTCGTGCTTGTGTTACCATGTACCACTGTTAGCATTTCTGTTTGCGTTGCTGTCCCTGTTAGTATGCCACAGCACATCATGTGGGCGGGGCCTTGAGGGCCAAAAGGGCCCAGCGTTCCCTATTCGATCATTCACTATTTCTCGTTATCATTCTCAAAAGAAGGAAATTAGAGGCAAAAACTCCGTTTAATGCATTAGTTAGGGTTGTTCCACAGCGACAAAAGTGAGGAAATTTGCTGTTAGGGTTGAAAACCCCACTTGACCCCGCCCACCCCCAACCGGCATTGGGGTGCGCATTGGGATCGTGGGTCCTAACTCTCACCCATTCTCCTATGCTTCTGCTGCTTTACACATGTCATAGGGTGAGAGTTAGGGCTGATGATCCCAATGTGCACCCAATGCTGGTTGGGGTGGGCGGCGGGGTCCAAGGGGGGTTTTCAACCCTAACAGCGAATTTCCTCACTTTTGTCACTGTGGAACAACCCTAACTAATGCATTAAATGGAGTTTTTTGCCTCTAATATTTATATATACAATGGGGGTGAGACATATTCCAGTGAAATAAACCATGTTATTTTCATTGGGTGAAATAAACCTTGTTTTTTTCATTTTTGTTATAATTTTTTATGACGCCAGCAGAGTTAAAATAAATACCACTTATTACATCCCCAAAACCCACACTAAACTCGCGCAAGCCACGCTAAACCCGCACTAACCAGGTCGTGCCTGAAAATAGGCAGGATTTGTCTAGTGCACTTACCCGGTCAACAAAAACTAAATAAAATAAAATAAAAAATAAAAATAACCCAGCACTAATCCCACGCAAATTGTACATCTTGCAACAGTGCCCCATTGTATGAACAGAACAGTGGAATATGAAAAATATTTTCACTCCTGCCTCAAGAGCACTGTATATTCCACTCGTGCCTTCGGCACTTGTGAAATATCCAGGCTCACTCTGCAGGAGTGAAAATATTTTCCATATTCCACTCATGCCCATCATGTATCCCAAATCTATATATACAGTATATATATAGATATGTATATATAGTATATATTTATGCCATACCTGTGAGGATAAAAAAAGGCAAATATTTTGATACTCTCAGAGTGGTCAGACCTACAGTGAGAATATTGCATTTATCCTCACTGTAGGTAAATTTATCCACACAGTAGGTAGAGATTGGCTCATTTGGAACTCATTTGCATATTCAGCTGCAGTAGCAGTAGTAACTGTATTCAAATGTGAAGAACTTTAAAATGAAAAATGATACCATGGTACTGTGAGCACAAAAATTGTTCAGCACAAAACTATCTACAAAATGAGTGGTGTTTCATTATGGGTAACTTTTATTTTTTTTTATATAATTAGCTGAAAAACAACAAAAAGTGCATTTTTGTTCACTTTTTTCAATGAAATGTGAATAACTTTAAAACGCAAAATGATACCATTTTACTGCGAGCATGAAACTTGTTCAGCACAAAACTATCTACAAAATCAGTAGTGTTTTATTTATGACTAACTTTTATTTTTTTATATAATAAACAAAAAAAAACCCAGCAGAAAATGCTATTTTGTTTTACTTTTTTGGCAAACAAATGTGAATAACTTTAAAATAAAAAATGATAGCATGGTACCATGAGCACGAAAGTTGTTCACCACAAAAATATCTATAAAATGAGTGGTGTTTCATTTATAGATACCTTTTCATTTTTTTATAATTAGCAAAAAAAATGCAGAAAATTAAATTTTTTTCACTTTTTGCAACAAACAAATGCATATGACTTTAAAATGAAAAATAGTAGCATGGTACTTTGTGAAAAACATTGATCAAGACAAAAATACCTACAAAATGAGTGGTATTTCATTTATAGAATTCTTTTAAATTTTTTATAATAGGCATAAAATGACAAGAATTTACCTTTTGTTTTCATTTCTTTGAAGGTATGGCATAACTGGAATACGCAACCGCCTACTGGAAATATTGTAGATAGTTTTTGTTCTCATGCCAGTTGACCCAATAACATCACTCGTGGCTTTGCCACTTGTGATGTTATCGGGTCAATTGGCAGTTGAACAAAAAATATTGACAATATTTCCAGTAGGGGGGTTGTGTATCCCATAAATATATATATATATATATATATATATGATAGATATCAATCAATCAATTAACCAATCACTTTATTTAACCAAGCATAAACCACTCTGAGATGTGTGGTCATGCTCTGATATATGCACACCTTGGTGTGCGTCAACCACCCAAGGCATGCATATATCAGAGCACGACTGCACACCTCAAAGTGGTTTATCTATCTTATAAAATGTCAAAATTGTTTCAGAGGTGAGTAAAAGTGCAGGTGTGTGGTCACGTTCTGATATACGTATGGTCATGTGGTGCTCAAGGTCCAATAAATCTCAAGCAATTTCCCTTGCTGGTGGTCCAATAAATGAGCAGCAATTTCCCTACCCATTTATATATATATATATATATATATATATATATATATATATATATATACACACACATATACATATACATACATACATATACATATATATATATATATATATATATATTTAGTCATGGCAAAGAACTCCATTTTATGCATCAGTTAGGGTTGTTCCACAGTGACAAAAGTGAGGACATTTGATGTTAGGGTTCTCACCCCTTGCACTCCACCCCACCTGCCCCCACCAACAGGCATCGGGTGTGCGTTGGGGTCATCGGTCATAACTCTCACCCCATTCTCCATACTGCACCACCTCAGCTTGTTTGCACATGGGATGGGGTGAGAGTTAGGACCAATGACCCCAACGCACACCCCGATGCCTGTTGGTGGGGGCAGGGTGGGGGTGGTGTGCAAGGGGGGTGGGAACCCTAACATCAAATTTCCTCACTTTTGTCACTGTGGAACAACCCTAACTGATTCATTAAATGGAGTTTTTTTTGCCATGAAGATACATATATATATATATTAAATTTGATCTATTTCTTCCCTGGTGGCTGGAGATGGGTGCAGACTGGGGTGGTGTTGACACCCATCTCCAGCCACCCATCCAGCATTGTACCCTAACATCTGGCAGCTCCCACTCTTCCCACATGGATTACCCCCCATGGTGGGGTGGCATGGTGACAAGCCCTGCTAGCTCAACTCAGCTCTACAAGGATCCAGTTTGGGGAGCACCATTCAAGGTCAGTGCCTGTGGCCAGTTGCTGCTTCATTCTGATCAACTGTCAGGACCATTTTTCTCATTTGCACCCCTTACGTGTGACCGGTGTGCAATGACACCAGTGGAGGAAGTGCACACATGTCCACACAAGCTCCTCTGGGTGCCTGTCCCATTTCAGCCCTTTCCTTGCAGTATCAGCGCACTGGCCCCCAACCTTCATTAGGAGCCAGAAGCATGGTGACCACTGGAGTCACCCCTCCTAGAGAGGGAGAGCAGTCCGTCAGATGCTCGATCCTTCTCCAACCCTGCCATCCTCCAGCTGCCCATGCCCAATCCCAAATGCTGGTCACCAGCGTGGAATGAGGTAAGGCATCCAGTGCCTCAGCCCTCAACACCACCAGGCCAGTCACACAATTTATATATAGTTGATATTCATTGCAAAAACTTTGTTAATGCATTAGTTAGGGTTAAACCGACAAAAGTGGGAAAATGGGATGTGAGGGTAGAGGCCCTAACCCCCACTACCCCATCCCCCCATCCTCCACAGACTGACAGATGCCAGGATATGCCACAGGATTGTGAGGCCCAGCTCTCACCCCATTCCATGTGTAAACAGGTTGACATGCTACAGTAAAAGAGAATGGGGGATAGTTAGGTCTCCCAACCCACTAGGCACACCCCGCCATCTGTCGGTCTGTGGAGGATGGGGGATGGGGTGTTGGGGGGATGGGGCTCCATTCTAACAGCTCATTTCCTCACTTTTGTCAGTTTAACCATAGCTGATGCATTAACAAAGGTTTTTTTGTAATGAATTTCCTTACTTTTTGAAACAGTGTAATACAACTAGTAAAGAGCATGTGTTGGTGGACTCTGTCCTCCCACCAAACTGCTCATTTCTGCATAACTATATGCATCTGTGAGAGTGTGGGCCCACCGGCTCTGTGCTGCCCCTCACAAATACAAGTACGGAGATGTACAGCAACAATATACGGCAAGGAACCATGCCACTAATGTGCCAATATCTCAGCAACCATAGCAGCTACAAAAACAATTCAAATGTCATTATAATGTTGACAGCAAGACCTCCACGTATGATGGGTCAAAGAAAACTCTATTTCACATAGTTTTTGAGTTAGAGGCACCACAGTGGCCACAATTTAATGGATGCATGTAACTCAGGCATTTTTAGAATTCTTTCCACCCAATTTTCAACATGGTATTTTGAGGACCCCATGTCATGAACAATGTCACTGCCATTTCATTAATCTGTCCCAAAAGTTGAGTTCATGCAGCGAATGCGCCATTCTGCACCACAGGTGCAAAATCATGTTTTGGGCAGGATGTAAAAAATGACAGCTGTATAATGTTGATGAGGAGGTGTGGAAAAGGGTAATGTTGAAAACCAGGAGGGAAAATATGGAAAACTGGCAAAGTTATGAGCGTGTGTAGAAACTGCTCAATGCACGTTAGTAACCTGGTCATTTTTTGGAATTTGTTAACCAAATTTTCAACATGAGCTTTTTGGGAAATCCCTTTATGAATACTGGTACTGTGATTTTGTTAATCCATCCTGAAATTTGATTTTGCACAGTAATGTGCCATTCTGCAGCAGAGGTGTGAAAACACACTTCCAGCAGGATGTGAGAAATGACAGCTGTACTGTTCATGAGGAGGTGTGAAAAAATGGCAATTCTGAATATCTGGAGAGAAAATATTAAAAATTGGTGCAGTTATGAGCATGCGTAGAAACTGCGCAACGCATGCTTGTAACACGGCCATTTTTGGAATTTTTTGCACTAAATTTTCAACAGCGGCTTCTTGTGACCTCCTCTAATCAAGACCAGGATTGTAATTTTGTTAATCAGTTCTGAAAGGTAATTTATGGCAGCGACCGTGAAATCACCATTCTGGATTGAGTAACGAGATGACAGTAGTGTTGTTCATGAGGTGGGTCCAATACCACCCTATGGATAACAAGGGGTGATATTGGAGGTGGGGTTACATGGGTTGATATTGGAGGAGGGGCTTACATGTGGTGATTTTGGAGGCAGAGCTTACATTGGGTGATATTGGAGGCAGGGCTTATATTGGGTGATATTGGAGGCAGGGTTTACATGGGAAGAGATTGGAGTCAGGAATTACATGGGTTGATATTGGAGGTGGGGCTTACATGGGTTGATATTGGAGGCGGGGCTTACATGTGGTGATTTTGGAGGCAGAGCTTACATTGGGTGATATTGGAGGCAGGGCTTACATGGGATGAGATTGGAGGCAGGAATTACATGGGTTGATATTGGAGGTGGGGCCTACATGGGTTGATATTGGAGGCAGGACTTACATGGCTTGATATTGGAGGTGAGGCTTACATGGGTTAAATTGGAGGCGGGGTTTACATGGAGTGAGATTGGAGATGGAGCTTACATGGGGTGAAATTGGAGGTGGGTCTTGCATGCTGACTATGTGGCAAAATCAAAAGCTCTGACACATGCAGTTGCTGGTTCAGGGAACAATGTACATCTGGTGGTTGTGGGATTCAAACCTATGACTATGAGATCATGTGGTTCATAACTCAGTGCTTTAACCTCTGCGCTATTTTGCAGACCCTATCAAGAGGCCACTTTTTTTTTGTAGTAATTGTTGAGGTCATAATATAAACAGTATAGCAAGTGAAAACAGGAAGGGCATGGTGAAACCATAATAGTGATTGCATAATTCTTGCATGTACAGAAACGCAAACCGTTACTTGCACTGTCACAGTACCACAATTGTAAATGCAAGTGGTAACGGTAATAGCAACCATAATGCTAAAGGAAACAGAAATAGAAATGTAAACACAAGTGCATATGGAAATGCAAACCGTAACGCGCACGGTCATGGTGCCACAATTGTAAACGCTAATGGTAATGGTAACAGAAACAATAACACCAAAGGAAACAGAAATAGAAATGGAAATGCAAATGCAAGAGCATGTGGAAATGCAAACCGTAATGCGCATGGTCATGGTACCGCAATTAGAAACACAAATGGTAATGGTAAAAGCAAGAATAATGCCAAAGGAAACAGAAATGCAAACGCAGTGCATATGGAAATGCAAACTGTAAAACGCACGTGCACTGGAACACAATTGGAAATACAAATGGTAACGGTAACAGCAACAATAACACCAAAGGAAACAGAAATGGAAATGCAAATGCAAGAGCATATGGAAACGCAAACTGTAACGCTCATGGTCATGGTACCGCGATTGGAAACACAAATGGTAATGGTAAAAGCAAGAATAATGCCAAAGGAAACAGAAATGAAAACGCAAGCGCATATGGAAATGCAAACTGTAAAACGCACGAGCACGGGAACACAATTGGAAATGCAAATGGTAATCGTAACAGCAACAATAATGGCAAAGGAAACAGAAACACAAGCGCATATGGAAATGCAAACCCTAATGCACACGGGCACAGGAACGCAATTGGAAAAGCAAAAGGTAACGGTTACAATAGCAATGACGCAAAACGAAAGACAAACGCAAATGGAAGGGCCACCAAAAATGCAAATGATAATGCGCACGGTGACTCAAAGTGAAACACAGACAGAACCAGTACTGTAGACACAAATAGTAACAGTAATGCAAACACAAGCGCAAACAAAAATGCAAAGGGTAACGCACACGGTGACGTACACAGGAACAGTAATGCAAATGGGTACGGAACCGCAAGTGGAAACGGTAAGGGTAACAGTAACATAAGCACAGACCCGGGTTTTTCCCAACAGCTGCATAGAGAAACACAGTGAGTACAAAGAATGTATGCATAATAATGGGGCTCGGAGCTGAAAATGAGGAGTTGGAATAGTAAATTGCTTATATCTCAGGATCCGTAAGATGTAGAAAAAAAATGTAAATTTTGTATGAATTATGACTTTCTTGGCTAGTTTTGCACTTAGCTTCCATTTGGGGGGCTAAGCATTTTTCTGATGAAAAGTTCGTATCTTGCACCGTTTCCGAGATACGGGCCCCAAGATACGGGCCCTGAAAGGCGAGGCGGACTGCGTAATGTTATTCTATGGAAAAAAACGTGAACTGCAGAGTGCCGTAAATTTACCTCCCTGAAATATTTTTGCACCAAACCACCAAAAGGCACATCTGTGGGATGTTGGCTTTCTTCCCTCCAAATTTCAGGCCCAAAGACCAAACCGTTATTTGGCAGCAGAGTGGCAAAGAATCAAAGAATTCCTGTCATGCGGCAGATGCCATAATGTTAGTCTATGGGAAAAGTGTCAACTTCAGAGTGCCATAACTGTGCAGCCAACTAATATGTTTTCGCCAAACCACCAAAAGGCACATCTGTGAGATGTTGGCTGCATTTCCTCCAAATTTCAGCCCAAAAGACCAAACCGTTCTTTTGCAGCAGGGTGGCAAGCAATTGCTGTCATTTTGGCCATAGTGTTGAAAAGTAGTGTCATGATTTGCAACACCTTTTGCAAAAATTTGCTACAGTGTCACAAATGCGACACTATTTTGTGACACTACTTTTCCCCAAAATTTGAAAAACATATTTCTGGTGTGTTTAACATCAAAATAAAGACATGGCTAGCATCCTCAGGGCTCGACTAGGTAAATACAAAAAGAATTGTGTCCCTAGATGGTCCCAATTTTAAATGGCAAGCACTTCTGTGATCAGTAACTGAAAACAAAATAGCAGATTTGAGACACTACTAGGGTCATTTGCGACACTAAAAAGTGCATTTGCGACACTGTCAAACATTTTAACTTATCCCATTGACTATAATGGGAAACTTGTTTTTTGAATAACTTTTGAACTGTTCAATATTTTTTCACGAAATCTTCAAAAGGCACATTGGGGATCTTGGCTGCACATTCCCTGAAGTTTTTGGACCGGTTGTGCAAACTGTGAGACCTGTAGGCGCGATCAAAGAATGCACAAAAAAGCGTAAATGTGCCTCAGAATGTTGCTTAATAACTCCACAGCCGTATATTCGACTGGAACAAAAGTTGGCACATCCCAAGATCTATGGTTATGCCCTGTGTCTGCCAAATTTCAGGCAGATCCATTGAATGGTGGCAAAGTTATTAAGGTGCAAACTTATATGTATATATAAATGTAAGTATATATAGATATATATCTTTAAGGGGGCTTGGAATGTTCAGTCACTGAAGCAATCTGATTCGCTGAACTCCCTCTGATGCTTTATAAAGAAGAAAGAAGGGCTTGTCTCAGAAATTCTTGGGGCAATTTAATAGCTATTTTTAAACCATGAGACTATGTATCTGTGCTTTAAAGTGACCTGGGACTACTGAACCAGCACAGAACTACCACCAACTGCACTTTCTTGTTTAGTCTCAGACTGCAAGGAAAAAGATACAGGGGCAATGTGAGATGGCATTTCTTCATGGAGAGGGTGGTGGAGTCCTGGAACAGACTACCAGACAGAGTGCTGGGGGCTAAATTGGTGGAAGAATTCAAAAGGGCATGGGACAAGCATATGGGTCTGAGTATCAGGGGGAGGGTTGGGGCTGGCAGGGAGGAGGAGGTGTAGAGGGGGGAAAAAAGGGCAGACTAGATGGGCCAGTACGGTCCTTTTCTGCCATCAAGCTTCTATGATTCTATGCTTGATTCTATTAGTGCCTTGAGGTCTGCACTGATAGCCCAGTGGTAGCAGACTACACTGCTATGCAGGTCACCCTATTCTAAGATTGAGCTGGGTCTTTGCATGTCTGGCAGCCCAATGCTCTGGTGAGCCCTCAGTGGCAACAAGAATGGAGAAGCCATCCTCCCACCACAGCAGAAACCCTTGGGTTGGTCACAAGAGACATCAGAAGTAGGTGTCTCTACCACCTCACACAACATTGGCGTGGGAAGAGAAAGGGCAAGAAGAAAATGGAGTAGAACCCCACAGTCATTGGACGATTGCTCTGGTACTCTAAGGTCCTGTGTCACATGAACCTGCTGCACTCAATGGTACTTGTTGGGAGGATACCATGGGAACATGACCTGGGAGGCTTTAGTGGGATAGTAATTGTGTTGGGAAATTGCTGGACATGACTGTGATGGAGGAAAAATGGAACATTAACATCTGTATTAGAAACTGCCTTCTTTATTCAGTGTGGGGAAGCACATATTGTACTCATCTGTGGTGTACACACTGTCAATAAAGAGTGAACATCATTTTCCAGTGCTCAAAACCTCTTAGACCTCTCCCTTTCCTCAAGCTCTAAGTTTATCCTGTAAAAGAAAATAAACAATTTACAGTCAAGTATATATTTGTATAATTTAGCGCACTCAGAGGTAGCATGCCAAGGAATCACAGAAACAGAATTTGTCTACAGAAAAGGACTGCTTGGCCCACCCAGTCTGTCCAGGTGTTCCCTGACTAGTCTGACTCCACAGATCCTAACAGGTCTTCAGCAACCCTCCCTCCTCTCTGCCTATTTACTAACATTCCCCTATGTCTATCCCATGCAGGTTTGAAGCCCACCACTTCTTTTGCCTCCACCACATAGGCCAGCATTGCTCCCACTTTTCCTGAGATAGTTGGTGACCCAGTAAAGTTTCCTAATGATGCTTGGTCTGGTTTATGTCAGGAATACATTCTTCCAGTAGTCCTTTATAGATTGATCCCAACCTGGGGGATAAATCTAAATATTTCCTCCACCCAGTAGTCCCAGTACATTTTACTATGTCCCCCTCAAAGGTAGTTCTAACTGTGTGCCAGTGAAGGAGGACAGCGTATGTCACACTTGTATGTACCTCCCTAAGTGTGTTTTATGAAGTTTTAACTGATCTCACAGGCCCACAAACTCCTTGACACTCTGCTAGTTGCATCAGTGTGGTCTCCCACCCTATTCATACACCCTTTTCCCACTCCTGCCAATATACTTTTTGGGTTGTTCCTGTATTTAGAGTCCACAGTTAAACCAGATAGGCCAGAGGTTTAATGGGATATCCAGAGGTGCCTTAACCACTCATCTTACCTCTTTCTATAGACACAGCATGTAGGTATGAATGCAGTTCCCCTGGTCTGCCTTTGTGTGGTCCCACAATATAGTCCCTGAGTGGTGACCCCCACTTAAACTCTTTTCCGGGTCCAGCCATCTGCTTACCCCTTTTACTTTGTCAGCATGTAGCCACATCCACAGTTGCCTAAGGTCCACTGACAGATAGTGTCATCAGAACTATTGGGCTCTTAATCCACTTTTTATGTTTGCTTGTGCGCATGCACAAGAAACATGATGGGTAGCTTAGGAGAGAAGTGGGTTGTGGAGGTGCGGCACTGTGACAGCCAACGGTGGCACTGCATTTGGGGGCTTGGCACTGGTGGACCAATGCAGGCACACTGTGCTGATGGCATTGGTTTCCAAAAGTGCCACCAAGTTGAAATGATTTCGCCGCTGCAATCAGGGGCCACCTCGTCATTGCAGTGTCAGGCATTCTGCTGCAATGAGGGAGCAACCCGTCATTGCAGGGCGGTACCTTGCCTGGTGTAACATTCCCCTAAACATGGCAATGGCTTATTCTGCCGCCATACAGCCCCATGGAAGCCAACTGACTGGGGTGCCAAATTCCCCTGTCAGCATGCACCCAACCCAGTTCATTTGCTGACGAGGGAGCCCACTCCCCGTCGGCATAATGTAACCCTCTTCCCCATTTGTTGTGTGCCGAGGGGGTGCCCAATCCACCTCAGCATCATGCTTCCCCAAATAGTAATTCTTTGCCAACAGGGGGCCCAGTCCTCATTGGCTTAAGTCCCCACCCAAAATAGGCAGATAGCACTGGAGCCCACCCAGTGTGCTAAGCTAAACATGAAAAAAAAACTTCCAGCGACATGTTTTTTGGTTTTCTCCCTGAAAGAAAGGAATGGTACCATGCCGGTCGGGTCCCTCCCCAACCTGTACCCACCCACTGCGCACCTATCTCCCTCTACCCCCACCCCAAACTTACGCCAGGAGCCTGACTGCGATGATCTTCAGTGGACCGGGAACACGTCTGCACTCTTCAAAGTCAACCGCGAACTGAAGAAATGCCGGTAAGCTGTATAATGGCATAAATAGAGTTTTTCAACTTTGGTGTATATCTCAGGCATTTTGGGGAATTGTAGCACCAGATTTTCAACGTGGGGTTATTGGGATGCCTCCTCATGAATTCAGACACTGTCATAGCATTATTCAATCCCGAAAGGTGATTTTGCAGTCACTGTGCAGAATCACCTTTCTGGACGGATTAACATAGAAACATAGAAACATAGACTTTGACGGCAGATAAGGACTGCTTGGCCCACCTAATCTGCCCATTTCCCTACCTACAGGATAGGCCACAGATCCTAGTTAACCAACAGCCTATTTATTCCTACCCCTCACTAGAACAGCCTTATGTCTGTCCCATGCATTCTTGAATTCTCCCACAGTTTTAGACCCCATGACCTCCTCAGGAAGGCTGTTCCATGCATCCACTACCCTCTCTGTGAAAAAATACTTCCTCACATTGCCCTGGAACTGCCCCCCCATCTTTAAATTGTGTCCCCTTGTTCTTGCACGTCTCTTTTTCTGAAAGATGCTACCCTCTTGGACTTTGTTGATTCCACTAAGGTACTTAAAAGTTTCTATCATGTCCCCTCTCTCCCTTCTTTCCTCAAGGGTATCCATATTAAGCTCCTTTAGTCTCTCCTCGTATGGCTTCTCTTGCAGACCCTGCACCATTTTAGTTGCCCTCCTCTGGACTGCCTCTATCCTGTCTATGTCCTTGTGGAGATGGGGTCTCCAGAACTGGACGCAGTACTCCAGATGGAGTCTCACCAACTGTCTGTACAGAGGGATAACAACTTCCTGTTTTCTGCTGGTGATGCCTCTCCCTATGCATCCCAGTATCCCCCCAGCCCTCCCTGCTAATGAAATGACACTGTGCCAGTATTCATGAGGTGGACTCTCAAAAAGCCTATGTTGCAAATTTGGTGAAAAAAATGCAAAAGATGACTATTTTACGAGTGTGCATTGCGCAGTTTGATGCACGCACATAACTTTGCATATTTGTAATATTTTCACTCCAGATTTTCAACATTGGCATTTTTCCATACCTTCTTATAAACACTACAGCTATCATTTTCACATTATGACCGAAATGTGTTTTCGCACTTCCTGTGCAGAATTTCGTGATCGCTGTGGGAAATCAGTGTTTGGGACACATTAAGAAAATCACAGTGACACAATTCATGAGCAGAGGTCCTAAAATGCCTATGTTGAACATTTGGTGATGAAAGTCCATAAAATGACTGTGTTACGAGCCGTAGTGGGAGACCAGGAGTGGCTCATCCCATCGAGCCACGGCAGCTGCTCAGCAGACCCTCCTTCAACCAGAGGACTTATCCTCTGCAAGGGAAAGAGACAGGGTGCACAATCACACACAGATTCTTTAGCAGTTTTGCACCCTATCACTATTCCCACCCGCACTGTCTCTGATGCATGGTTTTAGCATGCGCCATTCTCTATATGGCAAACTGACCCAGTAGGCCACCAGTAGCATCTCCTGTCCGTAGCTTCAGGTCCACTCTTGTCCTTGTTTCCCTTCTTATCCCCAGGATCTTTTTCTCTGCTACCACTTTCTTCAGACGATACAGGAGGAGGAGGAACCCTCTCTCCACCCTTCCAGTACTAGCCAGAAATATTTTTGTTACCAAAAATGTCTGGGGAGAGGAGAAAAGTGAAAAGTGACTGAGCTGAGGAAAGAGGTGGCCAGGTAAAAGTGCCACATTTCGGCACATTAACCAAATTCAAATTCTGTGTCGGCTCATCTGTAACTCTCACACAATGCTGACAATGCAGTGAACAGGAGATCCCTTTTTCTGCCCAGTTCTGGTGGTTGTTCAGGCAGATACATATAACTTAACTATCACACATTCATTTATTTACTTATTTGTTTGTTTGTTGTTTTTGTTGACTGGAGAAAAACTGGAGAAACATGGCCCCCATTTTCAAGTGCAGCCTGGGAGTAGAGATGCTGTGAAGTTTTACCACACCGGCAAAAGTTCTGGCGAAGTTGTGAAATTCGACCTTGCAAAACACTTCACAAAGTTCACCCTTTGCCACTTTGTAATGAGGTTTTGTGGCAAAGTGGCACTGTTTCAGACAAAGTAAGGTGAAATTGCAACTTTGCTGGCAAATTTGCATGCCAAGTTTGAAAAAGTGCCTTTGCCTGAAGAAAACTTTGTGAAGTTGATTCTTCGCACATCTGTTCCTGGGAGTGTATATTCAGTAATGCACTATATGGTGATGGCACAATAGGCACAAACTAGAAAGCACAATAAAATGCTAGAGTAAACAACAAAACAAGAAACAAAATTAGGAGGAACATTACTAATTTTACCACTCCAAAACTCACATTAGGTAGGTACTGCCCTACATAGTTCACTGAGATTTTTAGGTAGACAATCTCATTCATTTTTACTGCTCAATCAGCCATTGACATTATGAACATGGAAGTGCTTCTATCACTATGATATAATGTGTAACTGATTTTGTCTCCTTTTGTCATATTTGGTCCCTTGTTGGCGTTGGGTAATGAATAGGGATGGGCAAAGTTCCACTGCTACATTTGTGTAGTCTGGATGGTGAAATAAAAACAAAAGTTGCAAAATGTTGCCTTCATCAAGGGAGAGATTCATGGAAAAAAACTCTACAAATTTAGCCTTTGGTGAAGGGCAACCTCCATGGAACCTGTAACTTTTGCGATGAGGTCCACTACAATGCATGTAGCGTGCCAGCAGCCCTGGGAAAAAAAATAATAAAACCCCTTCCCCCCATCATCATAGCTCACCATCTCTGCCATCCTCCCAATGGTCACAGTAAATGAAGATGACATTCCTTTTTGCAACCCACTTAGCCTCTCAAATCCTACTGTTCTCCCACAGTCCCAGGAATGTTCTTATTTGTAATCCCTTTCCTCTAACCCACTCAGGATTCCAACTCTGCTGCTGCCCCTCATAGTCCTGATAATAATTAAATCCCCTTCCATCCTTCCCTCATACCACCTATCACCAAAGTCCCCATTCGGTGAACTGACTTAAAGAGCTCTTGACACTGTTAGAAAACAGTCCAAAAAATGTGAGATTTAGACATAGTTCCATTTATATTTCATATATTTTCTATAATTCCTTACCCTTTTTATGTTTGCTTGCACGCATGTGCAAGAAACATAGTGCCATCATCCGAGTTTTTGGAGGTGTGTCACCCCCTCTTCCAATTCAGTCACTGTGTTGGCAGACGTGGCCCCAGTCCGCCAATGCATGCTGGAGCTGTCTATGACAGCTCCAAAATGCAGTGGCGTACAGTTGAAAGGGGGAGCTATGCTTCAGTGAGCAGCGATAAGATATCACCTGCTCATGCACAGCTCCCCCTACACACACACACACACACACACACACACACACAAACACACGCATGCATACTGCGTGCTGCCCCCCACGCACACACTGTATAGCCAGGTGCCCAATCCCCGTCGGCTGCACTGCCCCCAAAGCCTTCCACATGCCATGCTGGGTGCCCACCCCAGTGTGACAACTCATTGTATAGCCAATGGGGGTGCCCAATCCCCCGTCGGCTCCACTGTCCTCACCCCCCCAGAGTACAGGGTGCCACACTGGGAGCCCACCCCAGCGTGGCAGCTGATGATATGGCCAACAGGGGTGCCCAATCCCCCATCGGCTCCACGCCCCCCCAATCAGCCGTCCTTGTGCCATGCTGGGAGCCCAACCCAGTGTGACAAACATCCCGCGTCGTCATTTCGATAAAAACCTGTAAATAAAAACTGTCCTCGGCGCTTTCCCTGGCCCCCTCCCACAACCCACCCACCCACTGCACACCCTGCCTCTCCACACCCCTCACCCCATACTTACCTCCGGACGATCTTCGTGGACCAGGAACACGTCTGCACTCTTCAAAGCCGACCGCAAACTGAGGAAATGCCGGTAAGCTGTATAATGGGATAGATAGGTTTTTTTCAACTTTATTGCATATCTCAGGCATTTTTTGGAATTTTTGCACCAAATTTTCAACATGGGGTTTTTGGGACCCCTTCTCATGAATGCTGTCACTGTCATGGCGTTACTCAGGCCCGAAGGGTGATTTCGCAGCCACTGCATGAAATCACATTTCCAGAATGATTAATGAAATGACACTGTGAGTGTTCATAAGGTGGGCTCTCAAGAAGGCTATTTTGAAATTTTAGTGGAAAACCAAAAAAAAATGACTGTTACTGACTTATGCATTACACAGTTCCTCACGTGAGGCTCGTAAGTTCACGAATTTTCAATATTTTCACTCCAGATTTTCAACATTGCCATTTTACCACACCTTCTTATGAGTAGTACAGCTGTCATTTTTCACATCTCACCCAAAATGTGTTTCCGCTCATGTAGCGCACAATGGCACAGTCGGTGTGTGAAATCAATGTATGGGACAATTAAGAAAATCACAGTGACACTGTTCATGAGCAGAGGTCTTAAAATGGCTATGTTGAAAATTTGGTGAAAAAATTCCTAAAAATGACTGTTTTACGAGTGTGCGTTACGCAGTTACTATGCACGCTCGTAAGTTTGAGAATTTTCAATATTTTCAATCCAGATTTTCAATATTTCCATTTTATTACAATTCCATATGAGCAGTATAGTTGTCATTTGTCACATCTTGCCCAAAACATGTTTCCGCCCATGTAGGGCACAATGGCGCAGTCGGTGTGCGAAATCAATGTATGGGACACATTAAGAAAATCACAGTGACACTGTTCATGAGCAGAGGTCTTAAAATGGCTATGTTGAAAATTTGGTGAAAAAATTCCTAAAAATGACTGTTTTACGAGCGTGCGTTGAGCAGTTCCTACACACGCTTGTAAGTTTGCGGATTTTCAATATTTTCACTCCAGATTTTCAACATTGCCATTTTATTACATTTCTTTATGAACAGTACAGCTGTCATTTTTCACAACATGGCCGAAATGTGTTTTCACACTTTCAGCGCAGAGATGCGTGGTAGCTGTGGGAAAACATTGTTCGGGAACAGATAAAGAAAATCAGAGTGACACTGTTCATGATCGGAGGTCCCAAAATGCCTGTGTTGACAATCTGCTGTAAAAAATCCCTAAACTAATTACATTACAGGTGTGCGTTGCACAGTTTCTATGCACGCTCGTGACTTCACCAGTTTTTTTAATATTTTTACTGCAGATTTGCAACATTGCCATTTTTTACACCTCCCCATGAACAGTACAGCTGTCATTTTTTACATCCTGTTCGGAATGTTTTTGCACCTGTGGTGCTAAATGCCGTAGTCGCTGTGCATAAGCAGCTTTCAGCTAACAAACTGATATTGCCACTGTTCATGAGGTGGGGTCACAAAAAAACCATGTTGAAAATTTGGAGTGAAAATACCAACGAATGCCTGAGGTATTAGGGTTTCCAACCATAACGCCCAACCCTGTAGAGAATGACAGACATCAGGGATGTGACTTGGGATTCTTGCCTGTAATGCTCATACCATTCCGCACCCTGCAGCCAGTGAGAGGCATCAAGGTATGCCTTGGACTCTTTGGCCCCAAAGTTCACCCCATTCTCCTATACCACACCCATCTCACCGTACTTCCTGATGGAATGGGGTGCACATAAGGGCCAAAGACCCCAAGGCACACCGTGACACTTGTCAGTGTCTGTGTAGGTGGGGTGGTGAAATGACGTGGCCGTTAAGCCTGATGACCCAAAGGCACACCCCAATGCCTGTCACTCTCTGCAGGGTGGTGGTGGGGTTGGCTTCAGTTCAGTACTTCACTGCCATTCCTATTACGCAGCTCTGTAACTTCTACATTACCACTGCCAATGCCAGCAAGCAATCATTCGGCATTGACAAATGCTTGTTTATGTTTGCTTGTGCACATACGCAAGAAACATTATATGACAGCTTAGAAGAGAAGCAGAGTTTTGAAGGTGCAGCACTGTGGTGGCCAATGCCCCCATAACATTCTGAGGCTTGGCCATGTTTTCCCAATGTGGTGGCACGCTGCTGCTGACACTAGTTCAGCAAGTGTGCCAGCAAGTTTAAACAAATTTGCTGTTGCAATGAGGGAGTGACCCATCATTGCATGACGTGCCTTGCCTGGTGTAACATTTCAACAAACATGGCAGGTGGCGGCTCACTGCCCACCGCTCACAGTCCCTAGGAAGCCAACTTTGGGGGTGCTCAATCCCCCTGTCAGCATATATGCCTCCTTTACTATAGTGCTCTGCCAAGGGGGTACCCAATCCCTCTTAGTATCATGCCTCCAAACACAGACATGCTTGCCGTTGGGGGTGCCCAATCCCCCTGTCGGCATGTTAACCCCTCCATCGTGTAGGCATTTTCCTAGCACTGCCCCAACCCGATCGTGTGTCACACTGGGAGTCCACCCCAGTGTGGCTAACATAACCCCCCCAACCAAATGTGACACACTGGGAGCCCACCCCAGTGTGGCCAAAACCTGTGAAAAAAAACAGAAAACGATCTGCATGATGTTTTTTTCATTTTTCTTACCTGTAACAAAGGAAACGGTCCCTCGCCATCAGGTCCCCTCCCCCAGCCTGCACCCACCCTCTGTGCATCTTGCATCCTCACACCCCCCCATCTCATACTTACCTCCGGAGCCCAGCGTGATGATCTTCGGTGGTCCCGGAACATGTCCGCACTCTTCAAAGCCGACCACAAACTGAAGAAATGCTGGTAAGCTGTATAATGGCAAAAATGGGTCTTTTTCAACTTAGGTGGTTATCTCGGCCATTTTTGTGAATTTTGGCACCAAATTTTCAACATGGGGTTCTTGGGACCCCACCTCATGAATTCAGTCACTGTTATGTAATTATTCTGTCTCAAAAGGTGATTTCATGGTCACTGAACAGAATCACCTTTCAGGACTGAGTAATGAAACAACAGTGTTACCGTTTATGAGGTGGGCTACCAAAAAGCCTACGTTGCAAATTTGGTGAAAAAATTCTAAAAAATGACTGTGTTACAAACATGCATTGCACAGTTTCTACGCACGCTTGTAACTCCGAGAATTTTTTAAATTTTCACTCCAGATTTTCAGCACTGCCATTCTTTCACACCTCCTTATGAACAGTATAGCTGTCATTTTTCACATCCTGCCCGAAATGTGGTTTCACACATGTTGCACACAGTGGCGTGGGCGCTGTGGGAAATCAACATTCAGGGCAGATTAACAAAATCGCAGTGACACTGTTCATGACTGGAGGTCCCAGAATGCCTATGTTAAAAATTTGGTGAGAACATTTCACAAAATGACTGTATTATGAGCATGCGTTCTGCAGTTTCCAAGCATGCTCATAACTTCAAGACTTTTTAATATTTTTCACTCCAGAATTTCAACATTGGCATTTTTTCACACCTCCTTATGAACAGGACAGCTGTCATTTTTCACACCTGCCCAAATGGTGTTTTTGCACATCATGGCACAGAATGGCACGGTCACTGTAACAAATGATCATTCAAGACAGATTAGCAAAATCACAGTGGCGCTGTTCATGAGCAGAGGTACCAAATGCTTTCATGAGGTGGTGGTCACAAAAAGGCCATGTTGAAAATCTGTTTCCTAAAGTCCACACTACTTTTGGCATTTGAAAATTGCAAGTTAAAAAGTTCTGTAAATGTTTTAGATGCAGAGACTAGGACATACACTTCCAGTCTTTACTGTCCATTGCAAGTTGACAACACACACAAGCAGGCACGCAAGCAGCACATTCGGATGGCACTTTCCTGGGCACAATCATTCTGTGCAAAGCTTCCTTTTCTGTTTGGGCTACCATGCTACCAGAAAGACAAACTCTAGCCATACCCTCAGCAAAATTCTCTAGTTCTATCCCCAAATTAAACAACATCTTCAGACAAGCCCCCATTTTTTGTAACCACCACCTCCCACTACTTTGCACAGTGAGCTACCCCTTGGTACCCTCGACTGGGCACCCAAACTACTTTGGACAATTTGGTACCATCCCTAGCTTTGGGACTGTACACCAGGCTCACTATTTCTAGAGGTCAAAAAGGGGTGGGGGTGTACAAAAGCAAATACAAATGTGACCAAATAACCCAGGTCCTGATGAGAGAATTTTTGCTAGGACTATGCTAAGTCTGTACTTCTGGAGGGGTATCCAGTAATTCTGCACAAGAAGCAGTAACATGAATGTTCAAACCAGGTTGGGGTTATAGAGTGTGACTTTATTCCAAGGATGGTACAATAAAGCAAAGGTGGACCCCCAAGGTTTACACATCATGGCACAAGTCAATAGCAGAACAACAGAAATCTGTATCGGACAGAAACTCTACATATCCCATATGTCACGGGACTTTGAATTCTCTTCAGCAGCAATGGCCTCAGCTGAAACACACATTTTCTTCTAGTGGCACTGGCCACAACTGAGCACATTTCTCATATGCCATAGGACTTATCATTTTGGCAATGTGGCACCGGCCACGATGGATTACACTGGTGCTCAAAATAAGCACAGCCCACACCAAGGGGTAAACTTTCTCTTCAAGCATTGGCCACCATGACCTGAATAACCAGGCATCCTTACAGAACCTGTAGTGCTGAACTGGACACTCCAGATGGGGGTCTGCCCACCTTTTGCTTCCACATCTCTACCCAGCCATTATTTCAGAGTTACACCTCAAAACATCTGGTAAAACAATTAGAAATATGCATCTTGGAATAACTTTCACATCCAGCATAAGAAAAACACTACTTCTGAGTGCAGAACTAAAGTCCTGAACAATGTGCCAAGTCTCTTTGGGGACCCCACGATTGTCAGCCAACTTTTAAAATATGAGAGCAGTCTTAACTTATCAAATCAAATGAAATCAAATCAAACTTTATTTGTAAAAGGCGCCTTTCCAAAACCAAGGCGCCTGTACATAACATACAGTAATAAAAATCAATAAATAATTAAAACAATGTTAAAAATTTATCCAAGGCAGCAACATTAAAAATCATTATATGCAAGGCTAAAAAGAAATGTTTAGCACATAATTGGTGTATATTTCCCTTTATCAGAGTACACTCCAAGAAACAGGCACTTTCCTCTGGGAAGTGCAAATTTAGATTACTCACGGTTGGTAAAAACAAATAGGCAGCTTCAAAGTCCTGGATCAAAATAGGGGATTGCCCCTTGGATCCATTCTGGCAGTCCTTTCTATCTCTCCGGGGAATGAAAATCAGGAATTCCTGCTCTAGACAATGGTTTCCACCTCTTCTCTTGGCAGACACATGGTTCTTAGCACTAGGGTAAGAAAATAGGCTCTCCTCTCAGAGCCCACACTGCAGCTCTCACTCCTCCAACTGCTCACTACAGACTCTCCACTTGAACTAACCCAAGATTCTAAAACTCCCCACTCACAGTCAGCTGCTGTGGCTTATGTTGCTGTGAGAGTTCTAAATGACATCATCTCTCTTCTCTCAGCTAAGACTAAGTAAACAGAGTGAGTAGGTGAAAACCCATTTAACTAGTTATTAACCAGCTGCCTTCCCTACCTAGCATTGGCACTGATGGGATTCCAGTAACCCCAGGGTACTGGGTGCTTACACTACTTTACATGTATATTTGCTGGCAGGGTCCACCACATCTGGCTGTGGAAACAAAGCTGGCCACATTCTACTGTAAAGCAATTTCCCCTAGTTATCCACTCCTCTAATATATCTTCCTCCAATCCTCCCTATATCTTTCCTCCAGTTTTCATCCCTAAAGTTGTCTGCCACCTGGACCTGTTTCCACAACTCATAAATTTATCCTCTTCCCCTACCTCTTATGATGAAGCCTCTCTGGCTGATGTATTTTCCCTCCCCTATGTAAGTCTTCCTATCTATTATGTATGTCTTAGCCTGTCTTACCTAACTGTTACCCTACTACCCCTAACTCTCTTGCTTCTAATTGTATTTTTACATACACTGTACAATGCCAGCTTGATGTCTTGTTACCTTACTTGCCTAAGTTTAACATTGTATGTAGAGTTTTCTTCGTATTTAATTCTTGCTGCTTAACAGAAATCACTTATGTTTACACTGTTGTCTAACTCTGATGTGTAACCTATGTAATGATCTTGTTCTCAAAAGGTGTTAATCTGAGATCACAATAAAAATAAAATAAATACAAATAAATAATGGTGGCCACATACACTCCGAAAGCAAAAGCCCAAATGAAACACACACATGAGATACTCCAATGTGGATAAACAAATCCAGATGAGCAACAAATAAATCCTAACGAACAAGGGTTCTGCAGAAACCTAGAAGCTTACAGTATGTACTGAAAATTTCTTGTTAGTCCAATAAAATGTAATATATCACCTACTTTGTTCACCTGTCAAGATATCGTAGATTTATATGAATGACCTTCTTATCTGACTTGGCTCCTTTCCACGTTTAGATAGCATAGTTTCCTACTACTGCCCTTTTTCCATATTGACATTTTTGTTCATTGCCATACTTTCATATGTACAGTATACTTTGACTTTATCCAACCGGTGGAAAAGTGGATATAAAGACAGCAGAGGGCTTCAAGTTAAGCCTGGACAAATTTCTGATGGCCAAAGGACTCACAGACTCAAGTGCTGTCAAAAAAGGGGACAAGTTTTTTTTAGGTATGTCACTGAGAGGAGGAAAACTAGGCAGGGAACTCCAAATAAGACCAAGTGATGGAGAGCTGATACAGGGGGATAGGGAGAAGGCAGAACTACTAAACAGCTATTTCTGCTCTGTGATCACTAGGGGAAACAAAAGGGAGGGTGGTTGTGCAGGAGAAGCCAGGGCAGTGGGGGCAGGAGTGGATACAAGTCCATTCCAGATGGAGGAAACTCTGGGAGCACTACACAGCCTGAAGGCAGACAAGACAATGGGGCCAGATGGGGTGCACCCCAGGGTGTTGAAGGAACTAAAGGATATACTGGCAGCATCCTTGACTGCACTTTCCAATAGGTACCTGGAGTCTGGAGTGGTACCTGATGACTGGAAAAGGGAGGATATAGTTCCCCTGCACAATGGTGGGGGTGGAGGTGGTGGGAAACTACAGGCCTGTGAGCTTGACATCTGTGGTGTGCAAACTCATGGAGAAGCTACTGAAAAACAGGATTAACAGTTGCCTGGAGGCAAGCGGTCTGATAGGTCAAAGGCAACACGGCTTTACAGGGGGTAGATCCTGTCAAGCAAACTTGATTGAGTTATTTGCCTGGGTCACCAAAGTAGTGGATCGGGGGGGGGTGGACATCATGTATCTGGATTTCAGGAAGGCATTTGACTCTGAGAGACACACAGGAGACTCCTGTACAAGCTGATATGCCTGGGTCTGGGGCAGATGGTGATTCGATGGGTGAGAAACTGGCTGGGGGGGCAGGAGACAAAGAGTTATTGTAAATAGGGTGGCATCAGGAGAGGACATGGTTACCAGTGGGGTTCTTCAGGGGTCAGTATTGGGGCCACTACTGTTCATTCTATTCACAGGGGACATTGCAGAGGGCCTTGAAGGGGGTACGTGTCTGTTTGCAGACGATACTAAGGTCTGCAATAGGGTGAAAAGAATGTGGAGGGATTTAAGGAGGCTTGAGGCGTGGTCAAAAGAGTGGCAGTTTTCATTTAACATGGACAAGTGTAAGCTCATGCATCTTGGCAACAAAAACCGGAGGGCGGTACACTGTATGGGTGGCCGTGACCTGGCAGTAACAGAACAGAAAAGGGACCTAGGCATCACCGTATCGAGAGACCTGAAGGTGGCAAAGCACTGCAAGAGGGCAGTGGCTAGAGGCAGTAGAATGCTGGGCTGCATTGGGAGGGGGATTACTAGTAGGAGGAAGACGGTCGTAGTACTCTTATACACCCATCTGGTTAGGCTGCATCTGGAATATGGGGTGCAGTTCTGGAGGCCATATCTCAGAAAGGATATGGGGAGGGTGGAGCGTGTTCAGAGCAGGGCAACGAAAATGGTAATGGGGCTCAGCCACCTGTCCTATGAGGAAAGGTTAAGGGAACTGAACATGTACTCTCTGGAGCAGAGGAGGGAATAGGGGAACATGACTGAGACTTTCAAGTACCTAAAAGGTATAAACCAAGTGCCAGTAGAGAGCATCTTCCAGCTGAAAGGAAATCATTGGACTAGGGACCATGGATTGCAGATTGTGGGGGGACAGTTCAAGGGGAACATTACGAAGTACTATTTCACAGAGAGGGCAGTAGATAATTGGAATAGGCTCCCTGAGGAGTTGGTTGGAGAAACAACAGTGGGAGGGTTCAAAAGAGCATGGGACAGACACAAGGGACTGTTGAAGGTGAGGGGGGAAGGACATGTCCTAGCAGATAACTAGGCAAAGTGTGCAGACTTGGGGGTCCTGGCGGTCCTTTTCTGTCATCACATTTCTATGTATCTATAGACTTGTTCACACCGCCGACTGTGAGCCATTGTCAATGGCTCACAGTGACCAGATCGGTGCACCTGCACACGTGTGAACCTTGCTGTTTTGGCAGTTTTGCATTGCGTGGCGTTGCCGTCAAGATCCCTCTTTCCCTGAGTTTGCGGAGTGGTGTAGGTGGTTTCCTGTGCCATCTGAACAGGCAAACCACCTGCATTGCTTCAATTCCCCACCAACCCAACAGTGACTGGAACAACACACAAATCACCGGAAAGGAAAAGGGCACCAAAAACGCCAATGCCATGTGAACGGGTGAGAATGTGACTGATAGTTGAAACAGGTACCCCTTAAAAGGGATTGCTTTAAATTGTAAGTTGTTGTAATTAGGTTGAGAATTCTGAGGAAGGGTTACCTAGAGCTGTCAGAGCTGCATACAAGACAACATAAGCCTTTAATGCTGTAACAAGATTGCTTTCCTGTGGGGATCAGTGTTCTACCTGTAGCTACTATACAAGCAGCAACAGACACTTTAGGCCCTTTTACACTCAGCCTGCCTCACACCATTTCTTTTCTAATCATCTCGCTTCACTCAGTCTGCACTGATTCCCTTTGCTTTTATAATGCGAAGCCCTGTATTGCTCTTGTGGCTCTTCCAGTGTTTTTACTCTCTTTCTGCCAGCCAAGAGCCTGAGACTTGCTTGGTAATGAACAGTTTGAAAGCTGGGGCACAGCATTAACAAAAGTGCAGATAGTTCTCATTCCCTGACCCTCCCTTTAGCTGTGCCATCTCACACCATCACCGCCTTCTCCATGACATTACAACAGCTGGCCCTGAATAGGGATCGAAGGGTCTCTTATGAGTGGCTCTGTTAGATCGATGTGAATGCCAGGGGGTTGATTACACAGCATTTCACTGTGGTGCAAAATGAAAACGTGAACCCAGGAAAACGGGGACAGTGAATACTCGCTTCTGATGCCATTCACCTTGCCCTTACACACAAACAATGGTAATGTTCTAACTGCTCTGCACCACTCACAGCAAGGGCAGAACTGATTGTGTAAAAGGGCGTCTTGATACAGGGGACTGGTAAAGATGGTAAAGCTACTGCATTGTTTGCTGGTTCCTTTTTATGTTGGCTCACGTATGCGCAGCCAACATATTGTGGTAGTAGCAGATTTGGAGGCGCGGTCACTGTTGGGTGAATGCAAGGCATGCATCAGGAGGTGTGTCCCTCATTCCCCAATCAGCCAGCAGCAAGGACCAACATCCTGCATATCTAATGCCGCCACAACATCTGAGAAAAAGTCTGCTGCAATGAGAGAGAAGCTCTCATGCAGCGTGACCATATCACGACTCCCGACATTCAGGCAACATGGCAGCAGTGACTGCCGCCACCGCATGTCACAATGCCGACGGGGAGCCCACTCCCTGTCAGCATAATTCCCCCTTCCCCATTTCCGCTGTCTGCCGAGGGGGTGCCCAATTCCCCTCGGCATCAGGCGCCCGCCAAAAAAAAACGCTTTTCTTTGCCGACAGTGGCCCCTATCCCGGTCGGCTTCAGTTCTCCTCTTTCCCAGATAGATCTGCCGATGGAGGAGCCCACTCCCCATCGGCATGATGTCCCCCCTTTCTTCTGTGCCAAGGGGGGTGCCTAATCCCCCTCGGCTCGTGTCCCCCACTCCCCTTCCATATGTGCCGACCGGGGTGCCCAATCCCCCGTCAGCTACTACGTCCCCCAAAAAAAACACTTGCGTGGTACACTGGGAGCCCACCCCAGCATGCCAAATACCCTGTAAAAAAAAAAAAACCTGCCCCGCAATGTTTTTTTTAATTTTTTATCCTGTGGGAAAAAAAGCGGTGCCTGCACGGTCTCCCTGCCCCCATAACCCGCGTCCACCCTCTGAGCACCTGCCTCTCCAACCCCCCTCACCCCATACTTACCTCCAGAGTCTGGGCGCAACAATCTTCGGTGGACGGGAACATGTCTGCACTCTTCAAAGCCGACTGCGAACTGAGGAAATGCCGGTAAGCTGTATAATGGAATGAATAGGGTTTTTTCAACTTTGATTTGCACCAAATTTTCAACATGTGATTTTTGGGACCTCTCCTCATGAATTCTGTCACTGTCATGACATTATTCCACACGCTGGTAACTTCGCGAATTTGCAATATTTTCATGCCAGATTTTTAACATTGGCATTTTTACACACCTCCTTGTGAACAGAATAGCTGTCATTTTTCACATCCTGGCTGAAATGTGTTTTTGCACTTCCAGCGCAGAATAGTGCGGTCGCTGTGGGAAATCAGTGTTCGGGACAGATTACAAAATTAACAGTGACACTGTTCATGAGCAGAGGTCCTAAAATGCCTATGTTGAAAATTTGGTGATGATACTCCATAAAATGACTGTCACGAGCATGCGTTGAGCAGTTTTCATGCACGCTCATAAGTTCGTGAATTTATATTTCCACTCCAGATTTTCAACATTGCCATTGTTCAGCACCTCCTTATGATCAGTATAGCTGTCATTTTTCACATCCTGGCTGAAATGTGTTTTCGCAGTTCTGGCGTAGAATAGCGTAGTCGCTGTGGGAAATCCATGTTTGAGACATATTATAAAAATGAAAGTGACACTGTTCATTAGCAGAGGTCCTAAAATGCCTATGTTGAAAATTCGGTGACGAAAGTCCATAAAATGAATGTTTTACAAGCATGCATTGCGCAGTTTCCATGCACGCTCGTAACTTTGTGACTTTGTAATATTTTCACTCCAGATTTTTAAAATTGGGATTTTTCCACACCTCCTTATGAACAGTATAGCTGTCATTTTACATATCTTGGTTGAAATGTGTTTTCACATGTCCGGCGCAGAATTGCACGGTCTCTGTGGGAAAAATATTTCGGGACAGTTTGAGGAAATGATAGTGACACTGTTCATGAGCAGAGGTCTTAAAATGCCTATGTTGAAAATCTGGTGGCGGAAGTCCATTAAATGACTGTGTTGCAAGCGTGCATTGCGCAGTTTCCATGCACCCTTGTTACTTCACAAATTTGCAATATTTTCATGCCAGATTTTCAACACTGCCATTTTTTCACACATCCTTTTCAACAGTACAGCTGTAATTTTTCACAGCCTGCCCAAAATGCGTTTCCGCAGCTCTGGCGCACAATGTGCGCTGTGAGAAATCACCTTTTGGGACACATTAGCAAAATCACAGCACCACTGTTCATGAGGGGAGGTCCCAAAATACCTATGTTGAAAATGTGGCTAAAAAACTCCCATAGATAATTGGGTTACAGACGTGTGTTGCGCAGTTTCTATGCATGCTAATGATTCCACCAATTTTTCATTTTTTTCACCTAGATTTTCAACGTTGCCATTTTTGTACACCTCCTCATGAACAATACAGTTGTCATGTTCCACATTCCTGCCCAAAATGTGTTTTCATCCCTGTGTCGTCAAATGGCATAGCCGCTGTGCAAAACCACCTTTCAGCTTACAAACTGATTGTGCCGCTGTTCATGAGGTGGGGTCACAAAAAGCCCATGTTGAAAATTTGGAGTGAAAATACCAAACACAACTACAGTGTTAGGGTTTCCAACTGTAGCTCCCCTCCCTTACAGACTGACAGGCATCAGGGGTGTGACTTGGGATCATCAGCTGTAATGCTCATGCCATTCCACCCCAACCCCCACCCTGCAGCCAGTGACAGGCATTGTGGTGGCCTTGCAGTGTTCGACCACAAAGTTCACCCCATTCTCCTATACTGCACCCACCTCTGCATATTTCCTTATGTAATGGAGTAAGTATAATGCCCAAATACCCCAAAGCACACCACAACACATGTCAGTGTCTACAGGGTATGGTGAGGTACAATGGCATGAGCATTATAGCTGAAAACCCAAAGGCACACCCCAATGCCTGTCAGTCTCTACATGGTGGTGGTGGGGTTGGCGTCACCTCAATACTTCACTGCCATTCCTATTATGCATCTCTAACTCCGGCACTACCAATGCCAATGCCAGCGAGACAACATTCGGCATTGACAAATGCTTGTTTTATTATTGAATTATATTTCTAGACATACTGGCAATTTGGTAAGTGCAACAAACATCAGCACAAGCGTACCATATTATAGGAGTCTGTGAAACTCCTGAAACTTGTCTGGTAAGTATAAAGTTGTGGGGGTGAGGTCTAGGGTCCAGAGAACCTGAGCCAAAAAGAAATGAATGTCCTGTTTGCTCTCATAGGTAGCTCAGGACTGGAGTGTGTTAGGATTTGGTTATAAGGAGAGTCACTCTCAGGGGGCTTGCTTTGCAGTTGTATTATATCCAGATATATCATGATATATTGTGATATGCTGCAGTTTGTTACTGACTGCAGCAGTTGTAAGTTTTTGTTTATTTTGGAATGGGGCAGTGTGTGGAGTAACTGAATATAGTAGGCTGTAGCTGAGTTGACACTGTTTATGACATTTTTGATGCTTTATAAGCAAGAGACTTTGTACTGCGAGTATCTAAGACCAAAACAGAGACCTGGTGGGTCAGACCTCTTATTAGCCTAAGGAAGCAGGGCAAGGGTGGGGAGCACTACCTCTCGGGTGGTAAAGGCTTAGTGTCTAAGGGGATCTATCTACATGCAAAGACAAGTCATGTGGGGTGAGTCAGATCACTTGCTTAAGTGCCATGAGTGTAAATGCCAGGTAAACGGGACTTACCTACAAAGTGGGACTTACAGAAGAAGATCAGCAGTGGTAGAAAACTCTGCTGGACGGTATCCTGTGATGTGGGCATGTTACAAGTGGGTGCCTACCAAAACGACGACCCACTTGTGGTGCATACCCAGATGGCGAGGGAGTAGGGAGGGTGACCAGATGAGGAGGGTTCACGAATGACGACGGGATGTCACTATATGTACACACATGGGGGGGGGTGAGCACATTGAGCTAGGGGTGGGAGGGTTTGTGAGGGGTGGTGCCTTGGTTAGCAGCCAAGCTGGCTCTGTGGCATGGTGGGTGGGTGGGTGCTGGCTTGGGGTGGCTGGGTTGCAGAGTTCAGGTTCAGGTGCAGGTATGTTTTATTGCACTTGGCCCTAGTAAGGAAATTGTTTTTTTACCACTGTTGCACCCCCCCCAACATGCACCCCCCTGGAGGTGGGTGTGGGGGTACGGGGAGTGTAGCACCCCACATAAAAGTCAATTATAGTGTCCCTTGCGCCGTTTTCTTTGTTGCTGGGGTTGTACATCGCTGAAATTGAATTTTGGTAATGTACACTTGCCATTAGGATGATCGCCTTTCATAGAACCCTGCTGGTCTCGTATGACCTTGCACATCCCACCCACTAAAACACCAAAACATGTTCTTGCACACTCACAGGCAGAAAAGCAAGGGGGGTTGGTGGGGGCTGGTGGTAGGGAATGCAGCTGGGCCACCTTCCAGAAAGAGTTCTGGAAGGCTGGCAGATGCCAAGACTGTAGAAGGTTCATGGCCTTCAGTGCAGATCTGGGTGCTCTCAGGACTGAACTGCAGTTCCTGTGGTGCAACATGGCATGAGGCCCAACAGGACCTGTGCTTTCATCACCACAGTATATACCACATGTCAGTGCAGGTGGATGCACTGCAGCATGGGGGCAGGTAGGGGAGGAAAGAGGTAGCAGCAGTTTGTAGGGAATCCCAGGGTAAAATCCCAGCAGATGTTTGATGCCAGTGGCAGAATGAACTTGGGAGAACTGACTGCTCTGCAATGTATGTGGGTGATGTTACCTCTGAAAGTAGGGCCCTGTACGGTAAGGATCAGCCAATGTGTAGGGGGTCAAGCAGCACCTGCGGAGTAAGAAACATGCCATAATAATAGGGTACTGTATAGTTAGAGGACTTGGGAGGATAGTACATCACTTAGACTGGATGGAGAGATCAGTTCTGTGACTCTAAAGGACAACTGCAGAAAAGGTAACCCCATAGCTGGAAAGGCTGCTTTGCAGGGATGAAAAAAAAGTCAGGTGTTGGGCTACATCTAGGTATAAATGATGTGGCAAACTACAGCTTAGATGAGGTAATGGTCAGAGCCAGGGAGCTAGGTAGTAAGCTGAGGTCTAGGACAGATACAGCAGCTTTCTTGGAGGTGCTGCCCATGTCATGCACAGGACAGAGTAGAAACAATGAAGTCACAGGATTGTACCCATGGCCAAAGGGTGGTGTGATGAGGAGGGTGTTCAACTTTTCTGGGGACTGGGAACTTTCTGGAAAGACAGCAAGCTGCTTATTAAAGGTGCCCTGCATCTAAGCTGGTAGAAAACCAGTTCTGTGAGGCAGAAATTAAATGTTATAGTTAGATTTTACACTCGAAAATGGGAGGGCAGCGTAACAGTTAGGGTTCAGGAACATACAAAAGGAGACATGTTGGCTCCTCCCATCTCAAACAAACTGCTAGAACATAAAGAAAGAGGGTCAGGGTCATTGTGTCAGTAACGGGAAGAAAGTATTCAATAATTCAATAAGGTGAATAGGATGAAAGGCGGTGGTAAGGGCAAAAAGAAAGTCACTCACAGTATAAAAATGCAAGGAGCTGAGGCAAGAAAAGGGATGAACTGCATAATGTAATAGCTGCAAAAAACAGTATATAATAGCAAAGATGGAAATATGGGCAAATCTAAAAATATATGATACTTAATGTTGGGTCTCCCAGGAATATAGCGAGTAAATTTCATTGACTTAATTTGAGCGACATGAAAATAGCGAGTACGAAATATGCTATGTGCTCTTAATAGCACATAGTAACATCAGTGATTTTGTGTAAGTATGAGAACTTATATTGCAGAGTGTATGGGGCTTTCTTAGTCAGGCCAGTTCTGAGTTGGCTGTCTGGTCTAGTAGTTAGAGTCACTGCCTGCATGACTGGTGGACCTGGTTTTGGGTCTGGCTGTAGTGTAATATATTTTCTTTTTGTCCTGTGTTGTTTTTCTTCCCATTTCCCCACCCTCTCAACTTTGTTCCCCACCCACCCACCCACAGGTTGCCCCACAATGTTCTCCCCCTGCTGGCTTGTGTCCCCCGTTGAGTGGCCCTCCCTCCCTTGTTTTCCCCTGTCCCCCATAGTCATCTACCCTAATGATGATTATATTTGTTATGGGGGTGCGGGGGTCAGAGCCGCCCCCATAAAAAATTATTACATGTTGTCCCACAGAGAGAAAGTGAGGGGCCATCGATGTTTCCTCATGTTGCTGTAGTGATCATCACCATTTTGGTGTTATAGTGATGTGCACTCGTTTTTGTCAGTGCGATTTTCTTTTCGCTCTAATCACGTATAAATGTTGCCATCTATATTCTTTTTAGGAGGGCATGGAGGATGTCACGAAGGGACTTGGGGTAGCAGTGTATGGAAAAGAAGGCATAAGGGTTTCAAAGGACAAATCAGTCTCAGAGGGGAGGGTGTGGAGTTACTATGGATCCAGCTTGCAGATGATAGGAGAAACAATAATACAGAATTAACTGACAGACTAACAAATCAGAGACAGAGAAGAATGAGGAGATGGAAATTAGAGCAGCTGCTAGCCAGATAAGAACTGCTGTCATGGGGGATTTCAGACTCCCTGACACGGACTGTGACCCTCCAATGGCAGCAAGCCAAAAATGTCCAATGGTCCTCGAAGTAAGCAACCAACTTGCTCCAGTGAGAGGCACTCACAAGGTAATAATAACCAGCACTTACTCTGTGTTCCCGTGCTTTTTATTTTAAAATCTCATCTATTCACAGACAGGGTCAGTCTTAAATCTGCATGAATCCACATCAATCAAGAGTAGTCCCTGCTGAGTAAATTATTTGACACTCCTGTGTTCTAGTAGGCACCACTGGTGCAGGTTCCAAACTGTACTTGTGAAACTAATAGCTCCCTGCTCTGGGCCCAAAATGTGACTATGCTTGTGGAGCCTGACTATCTGGTTAGCCAGGGGATACACTATGCATATGATGTCTTAATCAGCTGACATTCGATGTCATAATTATAAACCTTTCCTCAGAGCATCATCCTGACGTCAAAACATCAGCTGATTTCCACATGTTACACATAGCAAATCCCCTGGCTGATTGGAAACATTCCCTGGACAAATAAATGCACTAAAATTAAATAATTTCCCATATTTCATTTTAATTTTTAATTTTAAATTGTATTAGCTGTGATGCCCTGTTGTACATAGTTAGAACAGTAAATGTAATTAAAAGACATCAGGCAGTAATTAGATTGAATATTTGCACAGGACAATGTGTTTTTATAAACTTTAATGTGTTTAATATTTTAGCAGTCCAGTTTAACTTTTAATTTCATCAGTAGCAATACACGACCATGTGCAGTTAGAATAGTCAATATCTAAACTAGCAAAAGCCAGTGATAAACTAGAATTTGTAAATTTTGTTGTGTTATTCTTACTGTGCACTTGGGGGGATTACAAGTTACCATGAATATGGTTGTGGGGAGGGGGTCCATGAGCCATCCCCTAACTTTGATCCAAACTGGTGGTCAGTTTGCCAAGTTATTACCAAACAAACTTTGTGGGAAGAAAAACTAGGTCTGTTTACGTGCGCAGTAAAGTATTAGGTGGACCTGAATGGACAGTCACGTAAAGCATTTTGAAAAAGCCTATCAGGTGAAAGGTTAGCACTTTAATCTGCTGCTGCTGCTTTATTTTGCTGCAGCACTACAATAAACTGTTACAGTCTTTTTGCACCATTTTTGATTGTGGACGTCAGTTTTTCTGAAGCTGGGGGTGAGTTTTGTGACTGTCTGTTCTGGTCTGTAGCTATTGTCACAAAGAACCGGTTCTTATGTGGTGGCTCTCTACTCTATTGATATTAGGTGGATCTGTTTTGTTTTTTTCTTCGATGCTCAAGTCCTGAATCAATATACAGTAGTGTATAGTGGTACAATACATGTGCAGGACAGAGAGTAGTTGACCAGGTATGTGAGAAAAAGCAGGGTGTTGTCTGCCATCTCATGGGGCTGACATTTTGGAGGAATGTACTTTGGGGATCAGGTAAGAGTGGAATACTTCTGAGACTAGGGATTTATTTACTGTGGGGATCGGGTGAGGGTGGGGGGCCACTAGACTATGAGGGAGATTGTTGTATACTGGGCCGAGGATGTGGCTGGGGGTTATATGTCACAGGCTGGTAGACATCCCCTGTGCTGCCTGCAGGGGACTTCACTTGCTAAATTCCAGGGAGTGAATGCTTGCTCTGTAAGATTTAATGAAGCCATAATTTATTTTATTTATTTATTTATTTATTGAGTACAATCGCAATTACAATCCTTTGAGTCACAGACTCTTTTGCAAAGGCTCCACGTCAGGTTACAGGGGGTGGAGGGCAGACAAATACAGTAAAAGACATACATGAACAGGCAGTATTTACAGTTTCAGTACTGACACAGCAACTTTTTGCATAATCTCCACATCGGTTATAGGGGATGGAGGGTAAACAAATACAATAAAAGACTAACATAGACAGGCAGTATTAAAAGTTACAGTACTGATAGAGCAGTCCAGGCTAGAAACTTATTTAGCAGGTGAGGTAATTAGGTTAGAAACTTATTTAGCAGGTGAAGTAATTTGGTAGCATTTCTGGGGTCCCTAGACAGAGATTTGTAGGATGCCGTTTCGTAGGGTCTAGGGAGTCCCTGTGTCAGGAGAAGTGGAGGATTTGGGAGCAAGGAGGGTAGGCAGCATTAGCCACAGTCACATTTAGCACTCTCCTTTAGTTGGATTTTAAGGCCTGATTTGAATAGTGAGATGCTATGGAACTGGGAGGGGGGTAGTGAGTTGAGCCAGAGAGGAGCACGGTAGCGGAAAGATCTTTGCCCTAGTGCTGTTCTACAGAGGGGAACCAGAAAAGATGGGTGGGCTGTGAGTCTTGTATTGCGCCTGATGGGGGCTGCACTGATAATGGGGAGTAGGCCGACGGGGGCAAGCTGAAGGTGTATCTTTTTTGCGAGAATGCAGGTGTAGTATTTTAGTCTTTGTTAGAAGTTTAGCCAACCAGTCAGTGAATAAAGACTGCAGGTATGGGTTAGTCTGTCACTGCCTGTAACTAGGCGGCAGGCTTTATTCAGTGCAGTGTTTATACTGCTTAGCGTGGTGGGTTCAGCTGAGCCATATATAACTATCCCATAGTCAACTAGGGAGAGGATGGAGGAGGTGACTGCAAGTTGCATGGCCTGTGCAGGTAGGCAGTTCTTGAGTCTGCAGAGGATGCCCACTCTAGTGTTGACAGTGGAAGAGAGAAGATGGGCATGACTATGGTAGGAGAGGGAGGTATCCAGAGTGATACCCAGGTATTTAAAGTTTGCAACGTGTTCCAGTTGGGTGCCTAGTGAGTTCTTAATTAGGAGTGCCATCTCACTATGTGGGCTTTGGCGATGCGCAAAGATCCTGGACTTAGTTTTGTTATAGTTGATCAGGAGGTGATCACTGAACCAGTTCTCTAGCTCCCATAAAAAAACCCGAAGGGCCAGTTGGAGGGCACTTTATTGAGGGTGTTTCCAGTACAGGACCACGTCATCAGCATAGAGTAGTAGATGACTACTGCACGCTTTAGGGAGAGAGTTTAAGAAGAGGGTGAAGAGCAATGGGCCAAGTATAGACCCCTGCGGGACCCCTGAACAAACTGTTTTGGAGGTGGAGATGGTGGTGTTTATCCTGACATGATGTGATCGTCCTGAGAGGTAATTCTTGAACCAGGCAGTGGCCTCAGAGACCACGTTTAGTTGTGGAAGGACACAAAGCAGTAGTTCGTGACTGACCATGGCAAATGCCTTGGTCAGATCCACAAAGATTGCCTCTGTGATTGAGCCTTGGTCAAGGGCCTCGTGGGTGAACGTGGTGAGTTCAGTAAGTGCAGTGATGGTACTATGACCAGTCCGGAAACCATGCTGTTCCTGGCTGAGAAGGTTGTGTTTAGTTAGATGTTCTGTTAGCTGGTCCGAGACTATTTTTTTCCAGTGCTTTGGAGAGAGGAGGAAGAATTGAGATAGGTCTATAGTTGCTGGTGTTAGTGGGGTCACCGTTCTTCAGAATGGGAGTGATTATGACTTCCTTCCAGGTTGAGGGGAACTGGCCAAGGCTTAGCGAAAGGTTGAGAATTTTTGTAAGGTGAAGTAGTGTGACACTGAGGGTAAGCCTAATGAGTTTAAGATCTAGGGAGTCATTGCTGTAACAGGTATTGGCGATAGCTTTGGTAATATAGCATTTTGCCTCACTGCAGGGGATGACTCAAAGCCTGAAAGGAAGCGAGTTGACATTACCCAGGGTTTCAGGGGGAAGGGAGGTTGTGGTTGGGTGGGAGAAATTAGTAGGGAGGATATGGGAGAGGTCAGAGAAGGCGGAGTTAAGGGCTTCTGCGATAGTGGCGGTATCTTGTGTGACGTCCTCATTTAGATTGAGTTGGGTAGGGGTGGGGGAGCAGGATTTACCAGAGTTCTTTTATGTTGCTCCAGAATTTTTTCCCGTCTCCCCAGGAGGAGGTAAGTGTTTGTTGGTAATAGCTTTCGCTTGCCGTGTGGCCCATGTACATTTATTATGAGCCTCCCTGTAAAGCTGTTGATCCTGGGTGCACTGGGAGTCAATGGCTTTGTGCCAAAGGTTGTCCCTTTGTTGCATAAGGTTTAGGAGTGAGGGTGTGATCCAGGGGGTGGTTCTGGTTTTCACAACTTGTCTTGTGAGGGGAGCGAATATATCACAGGCTTTGTTAAAGGTGGTTATGAAGTGGGTGAGGGTAATGTCTACTGACTGCATGGTGTATATGGGGAGCCAGTAGCTATTGGATAGATAGTCTTTGAGGTTCTCTATGCCTCCTCTTTTAAGCCTCAGCTGCCAAGAGATTTTTGGCGGGGCAGGGGGCAGTTTACCCGACCACCAGCAAGTAACTGGGGAGTGGTCACTGATAGAGTCAGGGAGCACAGTTGTTTGGGAGAGGTTACGTGTCCTGTTGGTGAAAATGAGGTCTAGAAGGGTAGAGATCCCGGTTCTAATGTCCTGCCTGGTTGGAGAGGTGACTAGTTGGGTAAGATCAAACGCCAGGGCAGTGTCTTTGTAGCCAGATGTGGCTGGGGATAGCCAGTCAACGTTGAAGTCACCCATTAATATGATTTCACTAGTGTTAGGTAGGTGGGAGATAGTGTAAAGGATTGACTCAAATGCGAGTTTTTGGTTTCTCGGGGGGATATAGGCCGAGATGATGTGTAGCATTTTGGAACCCAGATTGAGTTTGACAGTTAGTGTCGGGGCTCCATATTGTGGGGCGGGGGTATGTACTTCTATGGCATTGAGTGAGGATTTAATAAAATTGCGCAGCCACCGCCTCTTGCTGGTCCTATCTGCCCTAAAGATGGTATAATTACTTAGGAGACAGCATCATTGGGTATTTTTCAGAGAGCCAGGTCTCAGAGAGGCTAGTATGTCTGGGCATGTTGGGCAATCCAGCCTTGCAGAGGGGTGCTTTTTGGGTAGGCTGAAAATACTAAGGGAGGCTAGCAGCAGTCTCCCCTGAGTTTTTTTTGGAGAGGTCTTTGTGCTGGGAGGTCCTGGGTTGGGGTGGATATTGCCAGATAGTAGTAGAAGAAGAAGGAGGGTGTGCCGCAGGAAGGCCAGTCTGCAGAGTTTGGGTGACAAACGCTGGGAATGGTAGGGTGATGGGCTTTTTTTGTTGTAGGAGGGAACTGGGAGACCAGTGATAATGCTGGGTAGAAGGGAGAGGGAAGTGAGGGGGACGAATGTCAGGTTAACGTGGGTGGTGGGGGGCTGAGGTCTGAGATGGGGGAGAGCAGAGGTACAATGCATAACCTGTGTGAGTGTACGTGTTAATGTGGGTGGGTGTGAGTAAAAGTCTTTGGGATCAATCTGGAAAGAGTGGGAGAAGTTGTAGGGACTGGCCCAGTAGTTATTAGTGATAGCTGAAAGATTAGTCTAATAGCTATAGAGGTGTGGTATAGGAGCCACTGGGGGTTGTAGAACAAGTAGTATGATCCTGGAAGTAAGTAGTGTTGTTATAAGTAGCGAATACATTGTGTGGGAATTAAGTGAGAGGAAGGTTACAGTGGCCACTAGCATTAGAATTGTATAACCTGCAGCTGGAAAAGTGGGCTGATGGGTTATTTCGCCCAGGTCACCTGACTAACCCTGCCTATAAATTCGAAAGCCAACCAAGGGTGGTGGAGGGGGCGGTGGGGAGCTGGAGCGCAGCGATGGCGGGGCCGAGTCCGTTTGAGCACTGAGCATGGACACACAGCTCTGCGACTTGACCAAGTTCTGTCGTTGTACCTGATTTGTGGGGGGGGAAGGCATCCTGAGCCCTCACGGACCCTCTTAGCTGCGATCCAGATGCGAGTCTGAGGAAAGGAAGCAGAAAACAGGACTTACATATGCGGACAGGTTGGATTCTGAGGAGGGGCAGAGTGAGATGCCAGAGGGGGAGGGGAGAAAAGACTATAATTTTTCAATCATGGCCAAGATTATAAAAAAACTCGTTGCCACCTTAACGTCTTTAAACCAACTGCAGAAGTTTACTATATCACTAGTTGCCGCTTCAAAAAAACCTTGTTGCAGCCTTAGCGTCTTTAAACCAACTGCAGAAGTTTACTATATCACTAGTTGCTGCTTTATTTGCTGTGAGATTGCAAGACTTTAAACGCAGCTGAGGGAAACAAGTCAAACACCCTTTATGTGTCTCCACTAAAAGCTGCAGTGTTTGCTATTTTTTTTTTTTTAAATCACAGCCGGTAAACAGAAATTACAGCCTTTCGCCTCTAACAGCTGCCGAAATGAATATTGTACTTGTAATCACAGTCAGAAAGCAGAAATCAAGTTTTTTAGCTCTTTACCAATCTGCAGACTGTCTAAAACTCAGAAATCGCAGCAGGGAGGACAAGGCAACATTTTTATCTGACTCTTTTCTAAAGCAGAAACCAAGTTTTAGCTTTATAACAGGCTGCTAACTTACTAATACTCATAAACACAGCATGGGGGACAAGGTATCCTCTTTTCAGGGAAAACAGAGAAATTTCTTGGAAAAAAAAACAGTCTTCATTTGTGCGGGGAATAAAATAAAACATTTAAAGGTACTGCACTTTAAAGGTACTGAACTTTAGGTATAAAATACATTTAAAAGGTACTGCACTTTAAGTTTTAAATAAAGGCGCCAACAAGTCCGTCCGTTTGAGCACTAAGCATGGACACACAGCTCTGCGACTTGACCAAGTTCTGCCGTTGTACCTGATTTGCGGGGGTGTCCTGAGCCCTCACGGACCCTCTTAGCTGCGATCCAGATGCGAGCCTGATTTGTGGGGGTGGGGGGGTGAGAGGGCGTCCTGATGCACATGACCTTACAACACCGTGACTGTGTTCTGACACAGTTTGCATGGGGAACTTTGAATACAGCAAATCACCAACAGGAGCAATCACCACTGTGACAGGCAGTGACTGCCGCTTGTTTCCTTTGGATCCCTATTGTTCCTAATTGGACAAATACCTCATGTGACCTGTAGGGGGGGTTGTAGTTTATGAGCAGCAATCAGGGGCCAGATTTTTAAATGTGGAAATAATTGCACACATGTAGAAACAAGCATTTGTCAATGCCGAACGTTCGCTTGCAGGTATTTGCAGTGGTGTTTGGCATGAATGGTGCTTTACCCTAATGCCCTGTGCGATTGCTGGTATTTGCACAATAAATTGTCAGCATGACCTTTTTGTTACCCTCATTGTCCGCTACATAGGTGGAAACACGTTTTGGGCAGGATGTGAAAAATGACAGCTGTACTGCTCATAAGAAAGTATGGTAAAATGGCAATGTTGAAAATCTGGAGTGGAAATATTGAATATTCACAAACCTAGGAGCATGCGTGGGAACTGTGCAATGCACTCTCGTAAAACAGTCATTGTTAGGAATTTTTTTCACCAAATTGTCAACATTGGCATTGTAAAACCTCTGCTAATGAACAGTGTCACTGTGATTGTCTTACTGTGTGCCATACATTGATTTTGCACACCGACTGCGCCATTGTGCACTACATGGGCAGAAACACGTTTGGGCAGGATGTGAAAATGACAGCTGTACTGCTCATAAGGAGGTGTGGTAAAATGGCAATGTTGAAAATCTGGAGTGAAAATATTGAAAATTCGCCAAACTTACGGCGTCTTTGTAGGAACTGCTTGCTGCAGCTTAGCAAAACAGTTATTTTAGGAATTTGTTCGCCAAATTTTCAACATAGCCATTTTAAGATCTCTGCTCATGAACAGTGACACTGTGATTTTCTTAATAATGTCCCATACACTGAGTTCACACACCGACTGTGCCATTGTGCGCTACATGGGCAGAAACACGTTTTGGGCAAGATGTGAAAAATGACAGCTGCAGTGCTCATAAGGAGGTGTGGTAAAATGGCAATGTTGAAAATGTGGAGTGAAAATATTGAAAATTCGCGAACTTACGAGCGTGCATAGGAACTGCACAATGAACACTCATAAAACAGTCATTTCTAGGAATTTTGCCTCCAAATTTTCAACACAACCATTTTAAGACCTCTGCTCATGAACAGTGTCACTGTGATTTTCTTAATGTGTCCCATACATTAAGATCGCACATGGACTGCGCCATTGTGTGCTACATGGACGGAAACACATTTTGGGCAGGATGTGAAAAATGACAGCTGTACTGCTCATGAGGAGGTGTGGTAAAATGCCAATGTTGAAAATCTGGAGTGGAAATATTGAAAATTGCAAAACCTACGAAAGTGTGCGTGGAACTGTGTAACGACGGCCAGAATCAGTTATTTGTAGAATTTTTTCACAAAATTTTCAACATAGCTATTTTAAGATCTCTGCTCATGAACAGTGACACTGTGATTTTCTTAATGTGTCCCATACACTGAGTTAGCACACCGACTGTGCCATTGTGCTACATAGGGCAGAAACATGTTTTGGGCAAGATGTGAAAAATGACAGCTGTAGTGCTCATAAGGAGGTGTGGTAAAATGGCAATGTTGAAAATCCGAGTGAAACATTGAAATTAAACTTACGAGCATGCATAGAACCGCGCAACGCATAGACTCCAGAAACAGTCATTTTAGAATTTTTCACAAATTTTCAGCACAGCCATTTTAAGATCTCTGCTCATGATCAGTGTCACTGTGATTTTCTTAATGTGTCTCATACATTGAGTTTGCACACCGACTGCTAGCGGCCACTACTATGGCGGAAACACATTTGGGTGAGATGTGAAAAATGACAGCTATACAATTCATAAGAAGGTGTGATAAAATGGCAATGTTGAAAATCTGGAAGGAAAATATTGAAAATTACCAAACTTACGAACCTGCGTAGAACTGCTTAGCATGCCTTCGTCAAAACAGTCATTTTGGAATTTTTGCACCAAATTTCAACATGGGGTTTTGGGACCTTCTCATGAATGATGTCACTGTCATGGCATTATTCAAGCCGAAGGGTGATTTCATGCAGTGACTGCGCGGTGCCTGAAATCACCCTTCAGGCCCGACAATGCCATGACAGTGACATCATTCATGATAAAGGTGTCCCAAAACCCCATGTTGAAAATTTGCAAAATTCAAAATGCCTGAGATATGCATAAAGTTGAAACCCCCATCTAGCCCATTATACAGCTTACCGGCATTTCCTCAGTTCGCGGTTGGCTTTGAAGAGCGCAGAGCGTGTTCCCGGTCCACGAAGATCGTCTAGCGCTGGAGTCGGGTAAGTATGGTGTAGGGGTGTGGGGAGGCTGGGTGCGCAGTGGGTGGGTAGGGTTGTGGGAGGGGGGCTGGGAGGCGCACCGTGGGACCATTTTTATTTTACAGGTGTTAAAAAAAAAGATGATGTGGGACCATTTGCCACGCTGGGGTGGGCTCCCAGCATGGCACAAGATGACTGGGGGGGGTGAGGAGCTGATGAGGGATTGGGCACCCCCGTCGGCAAACTACACAGGGTGGGCTGAGGAGTCGACGGTGGATTGGGCACCCCCGTCGGCAAAACAAAGACAACGTTTGCCACGCTGGGGTGGGCTCCCAGTGTGGCAGCAGGATGGTTTGGGTGGGCCGTGGAACCGATGGGGGATTGGGCACCCCCTTCGGCAAACAAAGTTTGCCACGCTGGGATGGGATCCCAGTGTGGCACCAAACTTTGGGGGGGGCAGCATGACGCAAGGGGGGGACGTCAGTGATGGTGGCACTCAGTATGGCAGCAGTGCTTTCCTTTGAAGCAGAGGAACACCACTGTCATACAGAGCTCCTGCACCCATTGGTGCAGGACTGCCACGCCTGCTCAAGGGAGCAGTGCATTGGATGGGAGAGGCACACCTCCAAGTGTGCTACTCTCCCAAAACGTTCCTTGTGCATGCGCGCAAGTGAACGTAAAAAGGTATGCGAGGGAGGGTTTCCTTGGATGATTGCATTTTTTTCTGCTTGTGCTCCATTTTCAAAAAGGTTGCCTTTTTGCAACATTTTCCACAATTACAGCAGCTTGCACTTACTGTTTCACACAGCTGCGTAAAAATGCTACACCTAGTATTATCAGGTGCAGCATTTTTGCACAGCTGTGGAAATAAGGAAAATGATGCCTGTGCACATAACATGCTGAAAAAAGCATTTTCGCAGGTGTGGGGATATTTCCCTGTCCCTGAAGTCCATCTTCTTCCAGGTTGTGTACAGGAATGCTGGGAACAACTGAGAAGCTGCGTGGAATATACTATTTTGGACAAATTATCTGTAACTAAACTCTCTCTCTCTTGCTTACATCTGAGAGAAGTTTTCCTCAATTTTAAAGTGGCAGAGCTTGGTATTTGTTTTAGTTTTTAATTCAGAAAGGGTTTTTTTAAAACTGCTTATCTTCTGCATATTTGATTTTCCTTGTGGCTAACTGGACTGATTACTTGAATTCTGTGTGAATCTGCATCAATATATTTTGCAACTTTTGGTGGGGCTGTCTGTGATTCAAAATAGCAAAAGCTGCAGGTTGAAACTGGATGCCAAACATAGCCTGAGGTGGGGGTAATTGTCTTCACAAGTCAGAGCTCAGCATCATAGCCATTTGTCTAGCTAGACCATTTGTCAGCATTATTCAATTACTATAAACTAGTGGTGTGCTCCTGTATGAGCCAGAAGTCCATCTTCTTCCAGGTTGTGTACAGGAGTGCTGGGAACAACTGAGGAGCTGCGTGGAATATACTATGTTGGACGAATTATCTGTAACTAAACTCTCTCTCTTGGATGTCTGGATTTTCTCTGTTTGATTAGCAGGGTACTTTCTCTGTCAAATTGTTGTGTAGGGTATCTTGCTGACAGTAAGGCACTCATCGCAGGTGGGGTGAGCTTTTAGTCTATTGTTTTGTGAGGACACAGTTTAGGCCAACCTCTTCCCACCCTCACCCCACCCACCCTGGAAATAGTTCCTTTATACCTGAGGTTCTGACATCATTTCCTCGAGTGCAAGGTGCATTTCACTGTCATATCCTTTCTAGCACACTGCACTGATAATATAAGCATACACATTGTATAATATATATATATATATTCTATATAGTCAAATCACACGCACGCACACATACAAATACAATAAAAAAACTAGATAAACATGTGGGAATAGTGCAATGTAATGGCTGTGGGGCAGCAGTCTTCCGGAGTCTTTCTGGAGGCTGAGATGCTGCCCTATTTGCAGACAACTCATCTGCCCTGAGGGAGGAAGTTGCCCGCCTTCAGGCCACACTGGACAGTAGTAAGGAAACCTTCCCCAGGCCACACTGGACAGTAGAAAGGGAACCTCCCATCCAGGGAGCACTAGCGCCACCACCACTACCTCAGAGGTTGCGAAGAAAGCACAGCAGTTGGACCACAGTGGGCCCAGGAGGGTGAGGAGGGTGGAACAGAGGACACCCAGTCAATTGTTCCACTCCACAATCCATACGCCATTCTGGGGAGCATAGCTCCCTTTATGGGTGTACCAAGAGAGAAGACTGATGATAACTGTCACAAGGAGGCCCACAGAAAGGAGGCAGAGGACACCAAAGGGAAAGGAAGCAGCTCCTGGTGGGGACTCAATTATTAGGGTATAGAACTTGGGGAGATGAGAAAAATGAAGTAAGGTGCCTGCCTGGTGCCATGGCTTGGAGGGACAGAGCGCATCCTCAGGATCACGAGAACAGCTGCAAGGATTCCGAGCTGGACGTAATTGTCCACCTAGGGACAAATGACTTGGCTCATCATGAGATTAGAGCAGTGCAGAAGGACATTGCAGAGTTGGGGAGGACCTAAGACGAGTAGCACACACAGTTTCCTTCTCAGAGGTGCTGCCTGTCAAAAGCATGGGGAGGTGAGGTAATTGGCACCATGCAGTTTAATGAATGGTTGAAAAATGGTGTGGAGCACAGGGGTTTGGCTTCATTGGGGACTGGGGTTCCACCTGGAGGGACACCAGCCTATACTGGCAGGATGGTCTGCATCTGTCCAGGAAGGGAACAAGTCTTTTGAGCAATCGGTTTAAATGCTTCATTGACAAGCTTTAAAACTAGTCAAAGGGGGAGGCACTGACAAGCAGCAGGAAAATCCCAGCCTCTCCCTACAAAACAGGGTACTAAATGAGAAAAAGACAGAGGTAGAACGGTCAGTGGGGGATGCTGCACTGGAAGGTAAAGCCATCAAAAAATGGAGAGCAATGAGTACTAATGCCCGTAGTCTGGGTAACAAGCTTCCTGAATTAGTGGCCTTGATGGAGGAAGAACATCTGGATATTGTGATTACAGAAACATGGTACACACAAAACCATGACTGGGACATAAACATACCAGGATACACTGTGTACAGGAGGGACAGGGAGGGTAAAAGAGGAGGAGGAGTAGTTCTTTACATAAGGAAGGAATAAAAGCAACAGAACAAAAAGGTACACAGGGAGGAGAAGAAGCACTGTGGGTAAATTTGGAGACAGGCAATGGCACCACAATACGCAGAGGGTTGTATGAACACCCCTCTCAGGGGAGGAAATGGACAGGAAATGATAGAAAGTATACTTAGAATGGCAGAAAAGGGAGATATTGCTGATGGGTGATCTGAATATGCCAGATGTTAACTGGAGTGCAGTTGCAGCTGCCACTCAAGAGTGCAGTTATTCTAGATGCCCTACAGGGGCATGCCTTAGACAACTAGTACTGGAGCCCACTTGAGAGGGAGCAATATTAGACTTGATTCTCTCAAATGGAGATGGTGAGAGGATTACAGATGTGAGAGTGGGTAGCCATCTGGGAACTAGCGACCATCGAACAGTATGGTTCACAATAAACACAGCAATAGAGTCAAGCCATACAAAGACAAAAGTACTGGACTTTAGGAGGGCTGACTTTGCCAAAATGGGTGAGTGCCTAAGGAACGCACTAGCAAATGGGCAGGAAGGAGGGGTGGAAGAACAATGGGAATAATAAAAACTGCCATCACAGAGGTAACGAGCCTTTGTGTGAAGCAAATAAACAAAACAAGACGATGTAAGAAACCACTATGGTTCTCAAAGGAAGTGGCAGTGAAGGTTCAAGAGAAAAAGAAAGCATTTAGGAAGCACAAGGAATCACTGAAGGAGCAGGACAGAGAACTGTATCAGTTAAATCAAAAGGAGGCTGGGAAGGCAGTCAGAACAGCAAAGGCCCAAACCGAGGAAAAGATAGCGACTCAGTTAAGAATGGGATAAACCTTTTATAGGTACATCAGGGAGCGAAGGAAGACCAAGGAGGGATAGTGAGGCTTAATAAAGGGAGGAGGTGGGCAGAGGGAGACTGTGAAAAGGCAGAGATACTAAACAAATATTTTTGCTCAGTATTTACAAAGGAAGAGGGGAGGTACATAAAACAAACAGTAGTAACACTCTGGATACAGAAGTTGATACCGCCCATTTACAGAACAAAGGGTTCTGAAAGAACTCTTAAAACTGAAGGTGGACAAAGCAATGGGGCCTGATGGGATTCATCCCAGAATTCTAAAAGAACTAAGGGTAGAACTAGTGACACCACTGACTACCCTTTTAACAAATCGTGGAGGATGGGGTGGTACCGAGGACTGGAGGAGGGCAGATGTGATTCCCTTCACAAAAGTGGGAGCAAGGCAGAAGCAGGAAACTATAGACCTATTAGTTTAACCTCAGTGATAGGGAAAATGACGGAATCACTTCTAAAGGAAAGAATTATCGCAGTATCTAGAGGCCAGAGGGCAGGACCCTAGGCAGCATGGATTCACAGCGGGAAGGTCATGCCAGACGAATCTGATAGATTTCTTTGACTGGGTGACCAAAGCAGTAGATCAGGGAGGGGCTGTGGACATGGCCTACCTAGACTTTAGCAAGGCATTTGACACAGTCCCACAAAAGATTAATATGCAAGTTAGCCAGCCTGGGAGTGGGTCCCAAGATGACAGCCTGGGTAAAGAATTGGCTGGAGAATAGGACACAGAGTAATAGTAAATGGAGTCCACTCAGAAGAAAGAGGGTTACTAGTGGAGTGCCATGAGTTTCAGTATTAGGACGGTCCTCTTCAATGTCTTTATAAGCGACATTGCAGAAGGACTGGAAGGAAAAGTATGTCTCTTTGCAGATGACACTAAGATCTGCAACAGAGTTGATGCACAGGGTGGGGTGGAAAGGATGAGAAGGACTTGGCAAGGTTAGAGGAATGGTCAAATGTATGGCAGCTTAGATTCAATGCTAAGAAGTGCAAGGTAATGCACCTGGGAAACAAAAACCCAGGGGAAGAGTACACAATGGGGGGTGAGATACTAACAACAACAAAAATGGAAAGGGACCTGGGGGTAGTCATATCAGATGACCTACAGACGGGCAAGCAATGTGAGAGGGCAGCAAGGAGGGCTGGGGGGATACTGGGATGCATAGGGAGAGGCATCACCAGTAGAAAACAGGAAGTTATTATCCCTCTGTACAGACAGCTGGTGAGACCCCATCTGGAGTATTGTGTGCAGTTCTGGAGACCCAATCTCCGCAAAGACATAGACAGGATGGAAGCTGTCCAGAGGAGGGCAACTAAAATGGTGCAGGGTCTGCACCGGAAGACATATGGAAGAGAGACTTAAGGAGCGACATGTATAGCCTCGAGGAAAGAAGGGAGAGGGGACATGATAGAAACGCTCAAGTACCTCAAGGAATCAACAAAGTCCAAGAGGGTAGCATCTTTCAAAAAAGAGGTGTGCAAGAACAAGAGGGCACAATTTGAAAATAGAGGCGGCTCAGAGGTAATTTAAGGAAGTATTTTTACAGAGAGGGTTGTGGATGCATGGAGCGGCCTTCGAAGGAGGTTGTGGAGTCAAAATCAGTGGTGGAATTCAAGCATGCATGGGATAGTCATAAGGCAGTTCTGGGGGGTGGGGGTAGGAAGAAGTAGGCTGCTGGTTAACTAGGATCTGCAGCTTATCCAATAGGTAGCGAAATGGGCAGACTGGGTGGGCCAAGCGGTCCTTATCTGCCGTCAAATTCTATGTTTCTATGTTTCTATGTACCAGGAAGTTGCACACATTGACTTACTGTCTGGGCCATGTTAGACCTTTTTGAAAATATGGCCCCAGGTTTTGAACTGGATTTGTGCTTCACTTTTGGACAGTATATTTGAACATGCTTTTAGCATTCACAACATGGTTCAAGAATGTTTGAACATACCAGAATTAGCTCTAGGCACCACTTTGCTCCAGGGAGACCATAGATGTGAGGGGGAGCAATTTTGGAGTTTCCAATATGCTGCCCTGAGGGTGTTATTATAGCATCTCAGCAAGCCAATGAAAATGAGGAAATTTAAAATAAAGAAGGCTGACATAAATGTGCAGGTGTCTGCAATATAGAAGCTACTTGATGAAATCAGTGCTTTTGCTTGTTTTGGACGTGCAGCTGTACTTGGCACATGTGCAAGGGAGAAAGGAGGAAACGAGTCTAATAGGGAGAGGGTAGGGTTTTCCATGGATTTTATTTCATGAAAGTAGATGTCTTTGTCAGTGAAAGAGCTACTGAAGGCATGTTTAAACTTATTTTAAATTTTTATTATTATTATCTACCTAAGTAAATGGGCAGAGATTGAGCCCTTTTCAGCATTGTGCCTAGCTAGATCAACAACAGTGCCATTATTAAGACTTTTCACCATTAATTACAATAAACAATGTAACAGCATTAGTCATTATTTACATACATTTTGACAAATGCTGTGAGTTACTAGACATGACATCAGAGGTAATTATAGGCAAACGTGGACAGAAGGTGTCCTTGGAATACTTGCTTGATTTAATATTCTAACTATACATAGGAGGTTATTTCATAAAAAAAGGCAGTTAATACTGAAAAGTTCTTTTGGATGAGTTCAAACTGGATTTTGGCAGTGATAGGAATCACTCACTGGAAAGACAAAGACCATTACCATGATTTCAGAATTTCAATTCACTGAAAATTTCTCAGCATTTAATTAATTTACAGTATAAAATGGTGGATGTGATCAAGTGCATACCTACAACTTTCATAAAAGCTGTAGGGAATTTTGAGACATTTCAGTAATCAGTCAATTCAGAGGCACTCTTTTGACCTTCCCCCATGCTTACTCAGCCCTCTTATTTTGTTGACTGAGGGGGTGTACAGTATTACAGCAAGTATATATGTGTCAGAAGACTATGCAACCTTTCTTGGAATTTGTTCTTTCTGTCTAGCAAAGATATATATCCCTGGGCTGAATTTCCAAAAAAGCATTTTCGATGCAGACACAAATGTGTGCTCTGCTTGTGTCTCTGTCTGTCTAATTTCATCCAAAAATATGGTGCCCTGTTTTCAAAGAAAGCCCACTGTTTGTGACACTTTTCATGACTTATGGTAGTTTGTGATCGTAAAATAATGAGCATCTCATGCAACTGTGTCCAAACATGGGCCACAATTAGGATGCCTATTTGGTGGTCTACCACTGTTCAAATTTTAGTGCATTTGCATCCAAAACTGGATGGATCTCTTTAAAAATCCAACTCCTGCTTTCTCATTACTGTACATTATTTAATGTACTTAGGGGGCTCAATTTTCAAAGCCCTGAGAATGCTGCAAGACCCTGGTGTGCTGATCATTTTGCACATGGAGCTCGCAGCATTCTCACAGTCAGTGAATGGGATTTTCAGTTCCCTAGCTCCAAATGCCACAGTTTAGACCAGCTTTACCCTGGTCTAACGTGCACCATTTGGGGGATGCCTTTTATGGGGCTTGAGACAAATCTTTGGCACAAGCTGCCATAAATTGAGGAAACAGTTGCAACTGGGCTTGATGTACTAAAATTGGGTGCAGTTGCATAAAAGGAGTTTGCCGCAGCTGTGACACAAAATGGGTTTGACGCAAGGCTTGATGCAAGCCCTGTATCACCCTTTAAAAATGTATCCGGTGTCTCAAACACTGCAGCATTACAGGGGATGGGACACATTGCAGTATTTTCAATCAACTGTATGTCTGCTTGGCCACTGGTCTCTACCTGCTTATATTGCTCATTTTTGTTTTCTGCATTGCAGGTGTCTAAAATGGGGTTGGGAGGGTCAGCTGTGACCCGATTCTGATTCTGACTCTGATATGTTTCCAAAAGGTTCTCATTTACTCTGACTTGCTTTGGTTGGCAAAAATGGCAATTTTTCCAAACTGAATCAGAACCAGGTCAGAGGCAGACCCAGACCTGATCAAACAGAAGAATTCATTTGCCTCCACACCCTCATTATAATCCCATCCTTTATGTCATTTCAAGTTTAAAATAGTTATTTTATGTTTCTTTCCACCAGGCTGTCAATTTCTAATATGAATAAAACTCCAAAATCACTTACATTATCAAGTCTGGGTTAGAACCAGGTCACTGGCAGATCAAAACCTGGTCAATACTCTGGACTAGGTCAAATCAGAGTCAAGTCACAAATGACTCTGATCCCCACAGTCAAGCAAAGGTGGGTCATTTTTTTTTTGGGGGGGGTGGTCTTGATCTGACACAGAGCTGACTTTCCCATTCCTACTCTAATACCAGCTCTATATGTATCCCCTCCTTCAATTACACCATTTTAGGTGCTCCAACTATAGCAAACATTAAGCTCTCACATCAATACTTTGCTTTTACATTTCTCAACAAGTTGCATTGGTGTTATTAAACACAAAAAACTGTTGCCTAAGCAATGCAACTCTATTTTGCATTTTATTGTGACAGTGCTGCAGATTCATTCCAGTTGAGAGTTGCAAAATCTTTTCATAAAGGTTGCTCTCGAGCTTGCTAAGTGTTGCAAAACAGCACAATGGGGGTTGCCAATGCATTAATCACTTAAAAAAAATATACTAAGTCAACTCATTGGCGTGAGAGATCAATGCACACTGTACTATAATGACATAATCAGCTGCAATCAGTCAGTAGCATACAATGCTGATGTCACAACTTGCATGAGTTAAATAATGTATTTTGATTGGCTGTTGCCATTATATTGGCATATGTTTATGTGCCAATACTGCCTTGCAAAGAAAAAGGGCCAACACATGATCTGGAATTTGGACATGTCATATACAGAATTCATGAACCACTTCCCTCTTGTTTGATTTCCATCGCAAATATGGCTGCCACCTTTACTCTTATATAAAAATCTTAAACTAGACCCTACAAATAAAACTTCCTTAAATAAAAAAATGCATAAATAATTGAATGTTCTTTCTGCTCATGATCCCTTTCTTATACACATAAACACATTTCTTATACACATAAATAATAAAAAAAAACAAGCACTATTCAGATATTTTTTATTTCTGGTGTTTCTTTGATGATTGTGAAACATCACCATTATAGCCTAACCAGCTTGACAGAGCAATCTCTGCTGCTAACCCTGCCCCAGAACAAATTGAGCCTCTGACTCTGTATGAGGCCTGTGTGTGTCTGTGTGAGTGTATGCCAGTGGAATTTTATAGAATTTTGAATCCATACATTCCATGTTAACATTCCAAGCTTTGGGGGTGAGGGGGGTAAGCAGTCTATTAAAGGTATACTGGAGAATATTAAATTCTTGTCATGGTAAACAAATACACTTACTGTATGTGTAGAAAGACAAAATGACTGACAGAAATCATTTACATTTTGTAAGCAATGCTTTATTGTATATTGTGTGTCTTTTTTATCTTTTAGAGATTTTTTTTTTAATTTACCCAACCCATTTTCTAAGCACAGTAAGATCCTTCAGCATGTGGAGTTTTGGTGGGTACCCACACTTCCAGGGACTATAAGACCCTTCAGCTGTGGCATCAGGCCTCATTACGTCCTGGATATGAGAGTGTCCACAAATGCCCTACACCCTGTCAGGTCTTATTGATTTCTGACCACAATGTGCAGCTGCTTCATTTATGTCAATGTATGCAAGTAGCGGTGTCAGCTTTAGAACCCACTGACAGATTGCAAACAATAATATCTCTGGATGGTGCACCCATAGTAGCACAATAGGGGGTGTCATTGAGGCATAGGCCAGGAAGCAAAGAAAAACCAGGAGCAGTTGTAAAATTCCCAAGTAACATTGTATTAGTAACAATAACCGCACAATAAAAATAAAAATGATTCAATATAACTATTTACAAAGGTAGTACATACACAGAAAACAAAGTCCTTCATCTGAGGATAGCTCTAATTCCAAGTTTCAGCCTTGCTGTCTCTCTCTAGCAAAAGTATTGCTACTCTTTTTATAAGTCTGTGCCTGGGAACTCGTTAAGAGAATATTCTGTTTCTCAGAAAATGTTCTTGTCAGTTTCCTTCCTTGCAGGTGCAACTAAACAGAACATGATGTCCCAGAACTGGCCTCTTGTTGACAACTCTGCAAAAGAGTTGTGCTGCACATCAAGGTTAACCCCCTAAATTCCAAATAGGTTTTTGCAATCATTTCAACAGTAACAATTTCAAACTAAGGAATCCCTGTATCACTTACAGTTTCACACAAAAATGTACATATATTTTCATAAACACAAATGTGCAAGTGGAAAGAAAAGACAGAAACAGCCAGTGAAGGCCAAGAGATGGTGAGAGGTGGAGAATCACAAGACCATCGAAGTGATCAGTCCCTAGGTCTCACAAGAACATTTGGTTGGCCAACCAGATAGACAGGAGACAGAAGAAGAGGACAGAACAGATCCTTGTGTTTAACTCTTTCTGTATAACAAATGGTTTAGGGTCTTATTCAACCCTGTCACAGGGGGCTTCATACAGTATTGGTTTTGAAGTGCATGTAAACAAAAACCTGAAACAAGAGACTACACTGAAAGATAATAGTGTGCAAGCAGACATGACTTAGGGATGCTGCAGTTCTTCCTATCCCCCGTAATGTCTTGTGTGTGTGTGTATCTGTCTGTGTGTGTGTGTGTTTGTATTTTTTAGTTCAAGTTCTAGCTATTCAATAATGCACCTGATCTGACTTTAAACACCAGGCAAACTGACATTCAGGAATGTGTGCATGTGCTGCTCAGCAAATTTGGCAGATGCACCTCGGCCATAGGTTTTGCTTGCCAATTTGCATATCTGTAGTCTGATTTGCATTGAGTATGCAAATGTATGCAAACAGCAATCCAGAGATAGCAAAAAAAATCTCAGAATATGAAAATTACCTTGTATTTGAATAATGTTTTCATGCAGAAGTGTGGAATTTGGTGAGTAGTTTATCTGAAAAGAAGCATTGTCAGCAGATGTAATGTACATGGTATGTAGGGGTAAAGTTAGGAACTTAATTGATTTTTTTAATTGATGGGTTACATACATACATCAGTACAGATTTAGGAAAGAAAGAATTCTCTTCTTTTTGGTGTACTTATATCTTAACTGTCACTCAAAATTCAGTCCATCCAGAATGCTGCTGCGTACCACCTCCTAAATTACCCCACTCTTGTTCTCTGTGGCCCCTTATGAGTCATCATAGGTTTCAGGATTCTTTTATAAATTGCACTACTTATCCTGGCAAACAAAAGTGGATTTGTCAGTACACACCATAATCAAATAGTCAAAAAGCGGCTAGCTGTTAGTCACTATCACATGGATTAACAGGCCCTTGTGCCACATCATGGATATTGGCCCCACAGAGGACCACTCACATACCTACACAATTATCCCACCTTGACAAAATCTCTTTTATTCTGATGGCATTTGGCAAACATATCCTAGTCTAATATCATTATGTATATTTCAAATCGTATGTGGTTCCAATCCAGCCTTTCTGTCTCTCTTTCTCTTTGATCTTGTCTCCTGCTCACCCTCTTCACTTCTCCTCCGCAACTCTCCTCTCCTGTCCGTACCAACACACAGCCTATCCACTGCCAGTGGCAGAGTCCTTTTCATTGTTGAGCCCTCTGTCTGGAAGAGTCTTCCACTCCACCTCTCTCTCTTCTCTCTCTCTCTCTCTCTCTCTCTCTCTGCTGTACTGACTCTCTTCCCCCGTCATATCTTTTCTGAAAACTCATCACTTTTTCCTTGCCTTTAGTCCTTAGCACAAACAAATTGGGCTGAATTTTCATCCCCACATCGGGAACAATGTGACACAATCAGGCTTATAAGGGAACCTTAGAGGTGGGAAGGAGTGGTGGAAAGTCATTGACCAGGTAGGGTCAGAGGACATGAACAAGTGTAGGGCTAAGGGGCAGACTGGATGGGCCTAGCAGTCCTTATCTGTCTTCAGTTTCTATTTTCTATGTTTCTATGCCACATTTCTGGCACTTGTGTTGATATGTTAGATCACCTTTATGATGGTGTAATGTGTGTAACCACCACTACCTGTGGTGGTTTGGGACCCTGTAATGATGTATAGATCAGTATACTATGTATTCAGTATTATTTTGCTGTAAAACAACCAATTGTTTTGCTACATTTGCCCTTCTGCAGGTGCACCCCAAAACTGGGACTTGCACCTGCAGTAGGACATCTAAACATTTAGCTGACTGTCTTGTTGGCCCCTGGCTTCTGAACATTTATCATTGTACCATCAATGATTCTGTCTGTTATGTTTAATTGTTTTTTTTAAACCTATAAAACATTTTGGGATTCATGTTGTATGAAAGACATTAAAGAAAATGTTTATACTGCATTTTTCAGTTGGTTCCCTCCCTCCCATCAGTCCACCAGTTCAGTGGGAATACCTTGTTAGCACCTTTCCTTTAAAGTACTTATCAAGTCTGAGCTTTAAGGTTTTTACAGCATCAGCTGATAACCTGCCAACACTAGAATTTACAGTATTCCAAATGGCCACCACTTGTTCTGTCAAGCAGTTCTTTATTAGAGTTCCCAGGAATCTTCCTCCTTTCAATGACATCATTGTGTCCCCTTACCCTTGCACATACTAAGGAGATTCATTCTGTCTGATGAAGTTAACCTAGTGCTGTGTGGAATTTATAAATTCTGGCACAATGAAATTCCATGGAATATTCAACATTCCACTGAAATTCCGCCTAATTCTGCCGGAAACTGAATGGTGGAATTCTGCAGCATAAAATAGTTGTGGAATGATGTTCAGCAGAAAAATCACTGTTCCGCAGAATATTATTCTATGGATCTCAATATTTTCCATGGAAATTGTTGCAGAATAATTTTCCGTGGAAAAAAATACTGTTCCCGCGGATCACAGTAGGTGGAATTCGTCAGGTGAACAAGTGAAATTCTGGCGGAAATCTAGCAGGTGCATGCAGTACACAAACTGCACACCCACCAGGACCCCATGAAGATTGATCAGGGACCTGGCAGACACCAGGTGATCGCGTAACTATACTAACTAGAAATACCAGACACACTAAAATGAACTAAAACCATAACCATAACACCACAATACACACACTATATACATTGCTTATTACAGACTAAATACCTCCAGCAAATGTACCTATTTACATCTGGCAGACCCCATGTGACAGCATAACTGAATCCACCAGACATGAGCATGGACACCAGCCTACAGTGACTCACTCAAGACGGGGTGTGCAGTATACCACTTGTAAACACACCAGCACCAAATGAAAGATTGACAAGGGACCTGGCACAACCTCAGGTGACAGTGTAACTGAATCCATCACAGCAGAACATGGGTGCTGGCCTACAGTGACTCAATCTAGCAGGTGTGAGCAGTACACAAACTGCACACCCACCAGGGCCTCATTAAGATTGATCAGGGACCTGGCAGACCCCAGGTGATGGCATAACTGTACTAACTAGAAATACCAGACACACTAAGTAAAATTAACTAAAACCATAACCATAACACCACAATATACACCCTATATACATTGCTTATTACAGACCTAATACCTCCAACAAATGTACATAGTTACATCTGGCAGACCCCATGTGACAGCGTAATTGATTCCACCAGACGTGAGCATGGGCACCGGCCTACAGTGACTCACTCAAGCTGGTGTATGCAGTACACCACTTGCAAACACACCAGCACCCCATGAGAGTTTGACCAGGGACCTGGCACACCCCAGGTGACAGTGTAACTGAATCCATCACAGCAGAATATGGGTGCTGGCCTACAGTGACTCAATCTAGCAGGTGCTTGCAGTACACAAACTGCACACCCACCAGGGCCCCATGAAGACTGATCAGGGACCTGTCAGACCTCAGGTGATGGTGTAACTAAATCCACCAGATGAGAACCCTGGCACCGGTCCTTTGTGACTCTAGTCAAGCTGCTGTGTGAAGTATGCCACTTGCACACCCACCAGAACCTCATGAAAGATTGACCAGGGACCTGACAGACCCCAGGTGATGACATAACTGAATCCACCATATGCGAACAAATGATGATGTGGGCAACCCACTGGATTGGAAACAAAATGGAGGCAGACACGGACACAACCATTGAATTGCAAACAAAAGGTAGGCAGGCATGGACACAAGCACTGGATTGCAAACAAAATGGAGGCATGCACAGACACCCATTGGCTTGCAAACAAAATGGAGGCATACATGACTGCAGCAACTGGCTTGTAAACAAAATAGATATAGCATGGACATCCACAGAATTGCAAACAAAAGGAAGGCATGCCTGGACACCCACAGGATTGCAAGCAAAATGGATTAACTATTTCCATCCCCCTTCAGATCCATGTCAGCAGTCCCTGGGGCTTGGTAGACCATTGTACAATTCTCAAGCCCTGTCAGTAGCCCCCTGGGACCCAAGATCATTCCCAACCCCTCCCCATCAGCCCCGTGGTATGTGAGGCCAGTCCCATTTCCCTCCCCAGTCCCTGGAGCCTTATGGCACACTTCTTAAATGCTCCAGCCATGTAAGCAGTCCCATGGGACCCGAGGTCAGTAACACCCCCTTCCCATCAGCTCTCTGGCATGTAAGGTCAGTCCCATCTATCTTCCCAGTCCCTAGGGCCTGGTGGCAAACTCTGAAAATTCTCAAGCCCTGTTAGCAGTCCTGTGGGATCCAAGGTCAGTCCCAAACCCTCCCCATCAACCCCCTGGCACATGAGGCAAGTCCCATCCACAAGCCCAGTCCATGGGGCCTGGTGGAACACTCTAGCAAATCTGCAGTCCCATGGAACCCAAGGTCAGTCCCAGCTCTTCCTCATTAGACCCCTGGCATATGAGCTCAGTCCCATGCCTTTCCCATATCCATGGGGCCTGGTGGCACACTCCAACAAATCCACAGTCCCATGGAACCCATTGTAAGTCCCATCCTCCTCCTCCCCATTAGCCCCTTGGCATGTAAGGTCAGCTTCATCCCCCTCCCCAGTCCCTGTGATCTGGTGGCACACTTCTTAAACTCTCCAGCCCTGTCAGCAGTCCCATGGCATCCAAGGTCAGTCCCACCCCATCCCCATCAGTTGCCCTGGCACATGAGTTCAGTTCCACCCCCTTCACAGTCCATAGGGTATGGTGGTGAACTTCTACATTTTACAGCCCTGTAAGCAGTCCCATGTGACCCAAGGTCAGTCCCACCCCATACCCATCAGCCCCCTGGCACAGAGGTCAGTCCCATCCCCCTCCCCAGTCCCTTGGGCCTGATGGCACACTCCAGAAAATCCTCAGTCCCATTGGACAAAGGACAGTCCCACATCCCCATCAAGCCCAGGCATGTGAGGTCTAGCCCATCCCCCTCCCCAGTCCCAGGGGCCTAATGATACACTCTGACAAATCCACAGTCCCATGGAACACAAGGTCAGTTCCACACCCTCACCATCAGCCCCTGTGATGTAAGGTTAGTCCCATCTCCCTTCCCTGTCCTGGGGTCTGCTGGTACACTCCTAAAACTTTCCAGATCTATTAGCAGTCCCATGGCACCCAAGGTCAGTCCCGCCCCCTCCCCATCAGCCCCCTGGCATGTGAGGTTAGTCTCATCCCCCTCCCCAGTACCTGGCACCTGTTGGCATGCTCTAGCAAATCTGCAGTCCCATGGGATCCAAGGTCAATCCCTCTGCCCTCCCTATTGGCCCCCTGGAATGTAAGATCAATCCCATCTCTGTCAGCAGTCTCAAGGGTCCTAGTGGCATACTCCTAAAATTCTCTAACCCTGTCAGCTGTACCATGGGATTTATGGCCAGTCCAATCCCTCTCCACATGTCGTCAGCAGTCCCAAGGGTACCTGGTGGCAACTGTCTCCCTCCCCGCTGCCCTATTAGTCATACCTTGGCCACAACCATTTTGTAAATTTAATTGGTGCCATTGTGCTTCCAAGGATCAAGTTACCACTGCAATCTTTATTTTTATAACATACAAGGGTCTTAGTTGCAAAACTTTTCTGTTCTAAAACAATGTCAATGGCATTTGTCCACTTTAAATTTAGTAGGAAATTACTACAGCACCCAATATGTCTGTTGTTTTTAATCTCAGACTTTGCAGCAAACATTCCATTTTTAATTTACTTTTGGATCAGCTGGCAGCCCCCCTTCCCCAAAGCATGTGGGTGACTATTTTAAAACAAAAGTCCTTTTTTTGCATCTCAAAAACAAATGCTCAGTCAAGACAAACAAGTCTTGTAGAATATCTTAATAATCACAATTAAAAAATAAGGTACCACTAGAAGTCCCATCCATTTATATCACGACCACCGGTTTCCTGAGATCCATGTTACAAACATGACTGAACTTGGTTGTATGCTGTTAGGGCAACTTTTGAAAATGCTAAAACATAGACGGCCCAGTGGTGCTGAGGGTCGAGGTGCTGGACACCACACCTAGCGCTATGCTAATGACCTGGGTTCGGGAATGGATTCGGGTTGCTGGGGGTTGGTGGGGTGAGGGAGGATTGAGCATCCCTGCGGATGCTCTCCTCCCTCTGGGGTGGGATACCAGGGGTGCTTCTATCACCCGACACCCATGAAGCTGGTGGAAGCATGAACTTTTGGGGCACCGATGGCTCTACTGGAATCTGAGAGGGGGTCGCTGTTAAGCGAATGGCAGTCAGCATGCATCATCACATCATCAGCCTGGACGTATGTCCTACACGCAAGCGTCCCAGGGTTGTAGGAGACAAACAGGGGAAAAATGTATACACCCTGACCCTATGTGCATAAATGAAACTGGGGATGGGATGCCTTGGGGATTGCCCTGGCCATGGGAGCAGGGCAAATAACAAAAAAAAAAGAAAATGCTGAAACAGATTCCAGGCTTTTTTCACTTTAAATGCATCAGTAAATGACTACAGCACCCAATACTTTTATATTTTAATCTCAAACTTTGCAGCAAACATTCCATGTCTAATTTACTTTTGGATAAGCTGGCAGCCCCCAACCCCCAAAGCATGTAAGTGGCCATTTTAAAATAAAAGTTATTTGTTACACCCCCCCCAAATAAATGCTCACTCAAATCAAACCAAAAAAGCATCTAACATCTCTTAATAATAGCAACGAAAAATAAGGCACCACCAAAAGTCTCATTTGTAACAGGGACCTCTGGTTTCCTGAGGTCCCTGTTACAAACATGATTGAACATGGTTGTGGGCTGTTAGGACAACTTTTGAAAATACTGTTTTGGATTCCATAATTTTTTCACTTAAAATGCATCAGTAAATGACCACAACACCCAGTACTTTTATATTTTAATCCCAACCTTTGCAGCAAACATTCCAGAAATAATTTACTTTCAGATGAGCTGGCAGCCCCCAAAGCATGTGAAAGGCCATTTTAAAACAAAAATCATTTGTTACACCCACATATTCAGTTCTCAAAGAGTTAAACAAATGCACATTAAAAGCAAAAAAAAAATCTCTTTAAATCTCTTAATAATCACAATTCCAAAATAAGGTACACCAAAAGTCCCAGGGTTGTAGGAGACAGTCTTGTTTGTAACTGGGACAGAGATTTTTAGGAGGTCACCATTACAAACATTAGTATGCTACCTCTGTCCCTGATACAATCAGGACAGTACCATAAGACTACTAAAAAAAGATGTTTGGAAGCCTACAAAAGTCGTACATCCACAATGAATTACACAGCCTTACACGCCTGTTTAGCACAATACAAAACTGTGAAATTCACAGTATGTCTGGCACGCAGAAGGCAGTTATTAGAGCCACAAAATAGATAACCTTGAAAAATACGTCAAATACTTGCCATTTTCAGACATAAATGGATATATTTAAACAGCAGTCATGGACCCCAGTAAAATACACTATAAATTCAAATTTTATTTAACATAATTAACCATGTCCAGTAGCTAAATTCTGTTGTAACAGGGACAAATGTATTCTCCTATTCGTCCCCCATCGAAGGACCTCCACCGGCCAATCCGCTTTCTCCTACCTCTTCCCTAAACTCTGGAATGACCTGCCCACCCAGATCTGCCTTTCTTCATCCAAACTGTCCCTTTCCTATGCCCTCTCTAACTTCTTTACCCCAACTGCTGCTGCCCCTGACCTCCCCCCTTTACCTCCCCTTCCCCATTCCCCCCAAGCGCCGGACCAGCGCCTGGCTATCACCTAATTAACTGGCCTATATACTGCCCCACGCACTTATAATCTCTCTCACTCCCCCCACTGTCAATTTCTCCCTCCCCGCTCCTTCAACCCGCCTCCCATCCCCACCCTCTCACCTAACCTCCCTTCTAAGCTCATCACCCCCAATCTCTCCTTTCCTACCCATCTTGCTCTCCTATTCCCCCGCCTAGCCTGTTACATCTCCCTTTAGCTCAACTTCCGCTACTTGCACTCATGCTATGCTATCATTACCCCTGTTATGAAACTTGCACTTATGTACCTCACGCTGCCTCAATGTGTACCATGTTTTGTATTCCAAACCCTATTGTTCATGTTCAGCTCTGTACCTAACTTGCTGTGCAACCAAGACACTGTTTACTCTGTAACTGTTTGATATTGTGGTGTACTTATCTGTTCTCCCTATGTATATGCTCAATTGTAATCCCTTCCACCTATGCTCTGTCTCTGATTGTATTATTGCTAAGCTCAACCATTTATATGTTTACTTGCCTCCTCTGTAACCCCCCCCCCCCGGTCACACCGTGAGACGAGCATCTTATTGCTCAGTGTGCCTTTCCTGGTAAAACATTTTCAATAAATAAATACAAATGTATTAACTCTGTCCCTTGTTACAAACATGATTGACCTTTTCTCTGTCCCCAGAGACCTTACTGGATGCCAATCTGTGCACAGCATTCTCCCATTTCAAATCCAGCAACAAAATGCAGCTAGATTTATAACAGACAGTATAAAAAATCATTATTTCACTGCTATGTAGCCCCATTCATGTCTGCTTATATTTCTGACCAGTTTCCACATTCCTGTTTGTAACAAAGTCACGTGTTTGTAACGGCAAGTTTGGAGGAGGCAGAATGTTCTCATTTGGTGTTTGGGAAGAAAATTGACTGATCCGCAGGCAAAGCAAAGTTTAAAGGACTTAATCTGGTGTTATAATTGGCTAGAAATAAGCCAATGACACTGTGAAAAAAAGTCACACTCCTCAGGCATGATAAGTAGCTGTTACATACATAGATAGGGGTGGGACAGAGACAGATAGCCCAGCTCCACTTTTAAAGGCAGCCAGAGCATCTCTGCAGTTTTTAAATGTTTTTTTTTCAGCCAGAACAGCAAACTAACTGAGCCTCCTTCAGTTCCTGGCATCCAGTGCCCTGATTCTTGCACAGTTTCACGTTTATACCAGTCAATCCCGTATGTAACCTAAGGGGACAGAAAAGGTTACATAAGAGATTGTCACTTTTTAACTCATTCAGGAAAAAAGTAAAAATATATAAAGGCACGCACACATGATGATGTTACAGGGCTCTTTATGTAAAATGCATAGGGGAACTTCTTTTTTTAGCATAGCATTTTGGTAGGTAGAAGGAAAGCATACAACATGTGGTGTCTTGAAATGTCGCACCTAGCCAAAGCAAAAACCAGAGGACAAATCTGTAAGTTTAAAAAAAAAACATTTTTTCATAAAGTATTAGGTGGCTGAAGTCATTTATGTTATCCCACTAACTTCTGTAGTAGACAGCAGTGCAGTTTTGAAATACTGTATAATGCAAAATATTAGCGCATCTTACATTCCGCGCTCTCTAAGTAGCGGCGTATATCCACGTCAATTTATATTAGCAGATTAGGCTTTAAATCTGCCCTACGTCTGCTCTCAGCCACCATTTGATGTTAGATGCTGTTAGATTGTGTTAGTAAGATACAGTACAGTATGATTTGGTCACTGACTCTGCATCACAAAAGTGACATTGTTTAACTCTCATTCAACTCTTGCTGGTGATTCGAACAACAAGGATAGGATTTGAGCAGATGCACCGGCTAGTCTAGCCGCTGAAGAGAACCATGAGGTCGGTGCAGTATGGCGGGGGGGGTTCATACAAATGAAGTAGGCATTGGCAAAAAATAAAGATTGTGGTAATACAAATAGGTGAGCGGAGGCGATGAATGGAGTAAGGTTACTACAAGGGGCTAAGCTAGCTGCTGAAGAGAACCATGAGGTCAGTGCAGTATGTGTGCCAGGAGGGGGGTGGTTGTACGAATGAAGTAGGTGTTGGCAAATAAAGATGGTGGTAATACAACAAGTTGAAAGTAGAGGTAGAATGAGTGAGGTTAGCCACAAGGGGTAATGTGGAATGAGGATACTAATGGGGGTAAGGAAGTATGAATGAGCAAATGGGGTTAAGGCAACGTGACTGATGGAGCCGCCGGAAGGAACCATGCAGATGGGACATTTATAGATGGCAGGACGAGGAGGTTAAGGGGAAAGGTCAAGGTACAGTATTTACTCACACACAGTGGAGAAAATGTCAACGGTGTTGTGGGTAATGGTACTTCAACTGATTAATAATACCTAAGGCAAGTATGTTTTTGCTTAAAATAAATATTAGCTGTCTTTATATACCCGCGCTTTACTTCAGCCCCGCAGATATAGCTAATATTTTTTGACAGCGAAATTCAGCAGTTAAACAGTATATTTAAACACTCTTTGCAGAGTTACTGAGTGTTTAAAGGGTACCTAAACAAGCAGTTTTTTTAAACTGCAAACTCCAAAATCTGACTTCATAGCAAGGTAAAGTAGAGGCTGCTGTTTACATTTATGCTAAAACTGCATTTATGTAAATAATATAAATACAGTTTCATAGCTTTTGAAAAATGTAAACATCAGCCTTTCACTTTCAAAAAACAACCTTGGTTTCTCCCTAAGATGGCTGCCAAGTCTGTTAAGTGATGAGTCATGATGACATCATCTGAGCCAAAGGCAGAGACTCACATGTATTTTTATAGTGCTTACTAGTTCTTCTTTCCCTCTTTATTTTGAATTGCTGTACCAGAATGATCAACACCATGTATTAACTTGTGGATTATTTTGATCAGTACACACATTAGGCTATGATTTTGTTCATTTACTTTACTTTACTTTAACTTGTGGAAAATGTTTTGCAATCCAGCTGACTTTTTCCTTGGCAAACTGCATTACAGTGCAACACTTCAATGACCTGATGATCTAGTGGTTATGTGATGCACTGAATTTTGTTTTTTTGTTAGCCAGGAGAGACACATTAAGTTGAAAGCTTGTTTACAGGTGTGGCCTGGGAGCACAAGGAAGTGTAATGACTTACTCAGGGTCACAGAGCAAAGTACTGGTGTGGTTCAGTTCCAAAACCCATGCTGTCTTGTTAATCCACAAATAAGGCTTTCATTTTCCATGTGAACCCCCTGCACCTAGCCTGCCTTCTGTTGAACACCCCACCATCCATACCCTGTCCTTAGTACTGCCTGATGCTGCATATGTGCTTACGGTCTCATGAAGAGAATTATCATACCTCAGATTGTAATCTTGTACCTCAGAGAGTTGTGCACACCTATACCAATATGCATCATCAGCTGGCACTGTTAAAAAATGCCTCCCAAATCACTCTCCAGTCCACATTCTCAGTGTTTGACTTCTGCTCCCACAGTAAACATTGAGTGGATCACAACCCTTCTGCACAGTGACAGTAGTATGTACAGTTCCCCTGTTGCGTTTTTTCCCACCTCATTAACCAACAACTAGGTCTTCCTGGAGGGCCAAGCAATAAGCATCACGACCCATCAGAAAAACTGCTGCTCATGCCCTCATAAGGGCTGCACTTAGAATGGGTAACAATATTATTAGCAGGAGAGGCATACTAATACCTTGAGCAAATCCACCCGACTTCCATAGTCAGTCTATTCCTTTACCTGTGATCTGCAGAACCCTGCAGGACAGTTCCCAGCAATTCTTCTCCAGTACTTTTCTGTGCTCTACTCCACAATGTGAGTTTTCTGGCTACCACCCTTCCAAATCTTGAATGTGCTATACACAACTCCCTCAATACTATCCTAACAAATGTCAACAATCCCCCCCCCACCTGAGGGTTATCTCCCTACACTGAATTCAAGTAACAGTTTAGGTGCAGCCCTGCCACTCTGAGTATTTGTCATCGCTGGCTACTCTCATCCACAGTCAGGTAGTGATCACGATGTTGGCAGCCCCGCATTTCAGATATCACAGTGATCTGCTCAATGTCCTCCTTCATGTCTTCAGCTAACCTGAATATAACTATACCCTGCTGGAATGGCCTCTTCAGTCCCTCTCTGACATTCATTCTTCTCACCTGCACCCCTCACCAAAAACTGGTGCGTTCACTACCCTTCTGCATCATGAATGTGGTTAGTAGTCTCCCATGTTATTTTTACATATTAATAATAAACATGATCTTCTAGTAAGCCAGGCTGATAGCTGCATTGCACAAGTGGAAAAATAGACTTTCCTACCCTGTAAGATCTAAGTCACCTATGATTAGGCACTATTAAATGATGTGCATAATGATGTGCACACCCATCATTTAGCAGTGCCTAATCAAAGGTAGCCTAGATCTTTTAAGGATAGGAAAGCCCATCATTCCCCTTGTTCCCTGTTGCTATCAGCCTGACTTACTGGAAAGATATGTTTATATTTGATATGTCAAAATAAAAACGGGGACTCTGCTACTTGCATTCATGATGCAGAAGAGTAATGAGCTCACCAGTTTTCTGTGTGAGGAGGCATAGTGATGAATGAATACCAGAGGGGGACTGAGAAGGCCACTCTTGCAAGGTACTGCTATATTCAGGGAAGGGGAAAGACAGAAGTGAGAAATATGAGCAGATTACTATGAGAAATAAGATGTGGGCTGCCAGCACCTAGATCACTACCTGACCCTGTTGTCCTGGCCAACATTCCCCTTCCCATAAAACCAGTTCATGCAATTGTCCAAAGCTGTGTGTGGATTTTAATGTATGAAATGGCTGCCACTACATGTTCAGTCACTTCACTACCAGTCTAGTATTGCTTGTAAAGCACTTTGGGATACAATGTGTATGGCAACCACTATATAAATGCTGATTCTTCTTATTATTATTATTTCTCATGGAAAAAGAAGACAAGACAAGCATATATTTGAGTTTCAAGAAAGTATGAACTCTAAAATTGGACTGAACAAGAACTCTGCTACAAAAAGTGGTGGATCTAGGGGTGGTGAAGGTGTGGCTGCCTTTCTACCACACACAGCGTGCTGCGTGCTGCTGCTGCATTTCACTTTGTTGAAGAAGTCTGATTTATTGATTGTGCAAATGTTTTCATTCAAACTATGGATTACATTTGTAGGTTTTGTCAAAAATGTACTAGAAAAGAATAACAGCAGAACATATAAAGGTTTAATAAAAATGTTAAAAAGTGCATATTAAGCATGCACACCACCCCAGCACCCCCAATGTAGCATCTTGGATCCACCATAACCACTAGACCACCAGGTTATTCAAGATTTGTACTGCACTGTGGTTTGTCACAGAGAAAGTTGGTTGGATTAAAACACAATTTCAGCATGTTAAAATAAACAAAATGAACTGAATCATAGCCTAACATGTGTATTATACAAAATAATGCACATGGTTTTGACCTTTTGGGTGAAACAATTCCATACAAAGGGAAAAAATAACTAGTTAGCACTATAGAGAGCCATATGTCTTTCTGACTTTGGCTCAAATGATGTCATCACATAACACATTTGTCAGCCATTTTAGGAAGTAAGTAAGACAGATTTTTTTTAAATTAGAAGGCTGATTTTACAATATTCAAATGCTCTGGAACCACATTTAGGTAAATTATATATATGTAGTTTTAGCCTTAATGAATACAGCAGCCTTTCCTTTAGTCACCTACGGAGTCAGAGTTTTGAATAGTTTGTTGTCAAAATGTTGTTTAGGTATCCTTTAAGTGCATGTGATGGAACTGCACCCGTTTAGTATGGACATGCCCAACTAAGGCTATGTTTACATCTTGGGCATGTGATGGCATCACGGAGACCTCAAGAACAAAGATCCCAAGGTCTCTATGATGTTGTCACATGACCTCGATGAAAACTGAGCCTTGTCGCATACCGTCACCCATATACACTATTCTGTATGTTGCATATAGAACAAGAGTAGAGCAGGTGTGCACAGACAGTACACTATCTAACAGAGCTATGCAGAATGCTGAATTCCATGGATAGGCTTCATGAAGAATGACAGTTCAACTTCTAAAATTATTTTTGGAATTTGTTTTTGAATTTTGTTGAATTCAAAAACAGCATTTCTTTGTAAACTGGGGAATAACTTTCTGCAGATAATGGAAACTACAATTTTCTGTTCTCTATTTCTGTTTCATTTTCTGGTGTATGTAAATGTATTTATTTATTGATTTTTGATGACTGGGTAGGCCCACTAAAACAAAAGTCCCATTTTCAAGGGCAACCTGGAATTAATTACTAGGGCTGGGTATAATTAGCAAATTCTGATTTTGCAGAATTTTCATGAAATTCCATGAAATTTCACAAAATGTTTTGGAAACTTCTGAAAATTTTAATTGGTCATAAGTCAGTCACTGTTATAGCCAGGGATACACAATTTGGCATGCCTATTACTTGGAGGAGGCCCTAAAAGGATACAAGTTTCATGACATTTGGATGAGGGTTGGGAAGTTACAAGAGCTTGAATTCTGGCAATTTATTATTCATGTGAAAATTTTTGAAAATATTTCTGTGTTTACAACTTAGCCACCACTGGAGCTAGATAATTGAATATTTATATGCATACTTTCTTGGAAGAGACATATAACCTGCCAAATAGAGACATAATTGGTTAATGTAAATCGTAAGTTACAGGAGTTCAACATTTCACAGTTTAATTATTTGTTAAATTGTCTGTGAAATTTGTCAAAATATTTGAATGTTTATAGCTCCACTACTGTTGCAAGTATCCAATCAATATTTGGCATACATGCCAAAGAAAATATGTCCGGGAATCTAATTAAGCAGGATAAATTTGGTTTAGTGGGTTAAAATTTATTGTGGACATTTTAGAAAATTACTGATTGGTGACATTTGCTCAAAAATTCATTACATTGCAAGTCTAGCCTGAGCTGCAGGTGTGTTCTAGTGTACTACTTGCCAAGTGAAAGTGCAGAGGTCCTGCAGGAATTTGTGGAGAGGTTGCCCCCCATGGTGCTGGAGTCATCGACAGACTTGTTGTCTGGGTGATGTAATGCCTGGGTGGATAACACCTTCAGTAATTTTACTACCAGACTCCTCCAGCTGATTGATCTGTGACTCAGGCAAGAGATTTATTTGGCCCTGCATGAAGTAGATCTCATGCTTGGCCTAGTATTCTCAACTGGAATGGAGATAAATAAGCTCTCAGTGGAGCCTGTTGTTTAAATGGATCATTGCAGCATACATTTCAGTATTTGGGCCCCCATGAGACCACTCATTACTGTGGAGATAATCCAATGCCACTGAAATGGGATTTAGATGTTGAGACATTTCTGGGTTTGTCTGACACCTCAAACCTGGTGGCTACCTCCATCAAGAGGTGCTCCGAGCTTGCTGAGGCCTATAATGGCCTACAATCTGGCCTTGTGCACAATGGTGGATCCCAGGCTTTGATTGATTCCCACCATGTTATCTCCAACTGAAGCACACCTTGGTTTGCGGAAGAGTTTGGCAGTTGAAGTTTCAAGGTTGGAGATTGAAGTGCAAGTGCTGGAAACCATGTGTTCATGTTTACAGGCTTATGTAACCTTGTGGAACATTTGGAAGACTACCACAGATAACCCACTCAAAGAGGAAAAAATACCATTCTGAGTTGATTGCCACCAAGAGAGATAGCCCACCATATTCCTCCACAAAACAGACACTGTGTTCCCCCTGGTTGTCTCCGTGCTGCTAAGCTGTCCTCCCAAGCAAGGTGCAAGTGGTTCAGTAGGTTATTCAAGGACAGGATTGCTGGTACGCAGGACCACATGGCTTCCACTGCTAGTGCATGCCACAGCAGCACTATTGAGAGGAGATGTAGAGCTGTGATGCTGTAGGCTGAGTTACACCAGGTAGATGAGCAAGCATTTGCAGCATACCACCACCTGTAGTCTGGATCCTGCTCCTACTCATCTTCATAAGGCTCATCTTTGGGGTTTTGGCACCAACATTGGTGGATGTGGTGAATCCTCCTTTATACAAGGGTTTTCTGCCACTCTCCCTGAAAGGGATGAGTTGTGATGTTCTAGCTCAAGAAAGCTGGATTGGACCTTGCCAAGTACAGACCACTCTCCAAACTACCATGTTTGGCCAAGATGGTGGAGAGGGTTCTGGCCAAAAAGATAGTGAATCACCTGGACAGTAATGATATCCTGAAGCAACTCAGTCTGATTTCCAAAGGCACAATATGTATAGTGCAGTGATCAGACTGTGCAATGATCTCTACCTAGGAAGAGATCAAGAAGAAGACTCCATTATCATTCTCCATGCACTGTCTTCTGCATTTGACACCATGGACTACAAGGAGTTGGGAGCAGACCTAGGGACAATGAAAGGACTGTTTTCAAGTGGTTCTGGTCTTTCTTTACAGGGAGGGAGCAGTTGGTCATGATAGAGTGTTAGAGAGTGCAGATAGCCTAACTCGAGTTCCCAAATGTTCTAACCTCTTTCTCTCCCTTGTTGTTCATGATGTCATGCTTACACTGGCAGAGACCTGAAGTTTCTACACTATGGTTTTCTACTGTTATGCAGACATTACCCAGCTATATATATAACTTTTGCATCTGGTGAATCAGATCCTGTGTGAACTTTAAAATAGTGTCTTTCAGTGATCAGCGCATGAATGACCTCCAGTAGGTTGACTCTCAACCCTGACAAAACAGAACTGTTGAGTGTTGACCCAGACCAGCAGCTAGAAACACTTTGGTGTAGCCTTGAGCTTCTCCTTCTTGCTTAGGTTCTATTCAAAGATGTTGGAGAGGGGCATAGCTTGGGAGTAGTCTTGATAGTCGTCTATCATTTGAAGCCCACTTATTTGGCAGCATCAAGCACTGTTTTTGCTACCTTAGAAATATAACCAGGCTCTGTCTCCTGCTTAGTCCTGCAGATCTGTCCACCCCCAGGAAAGGCTGTTGTCTCCTCAAGATGGAACTATTGCAACATGCTCTATAAGGCCTTAGCAGGGGATTCATCTAGATGTGCAACATTTTCAAATTTGCTTCTGCCAAAACTCCATGGAATTCTATCAGAAGTGTAATTCTGAAATTCACAAAACAGAATGCTTTCTTAAATCAGCAGATTATTAATTTGCATTTATATAAATTGCAGATTAGTATTCAGCAGTTTCCATAAACTGTGCATTCCTTTTCTGCAAATCACCAATAGTATTCTACAGATTATTATCGTTTACAAAGAAATGCTTTGTTTTGGAGTTTTGTGGAACGAAAAAAAGAAATTCTGGAGAGCATTTTGGAAGTGGAATTGCCATACTGCTTAAATCCCATTGGTGGAACTCACACTCCACACAGCTTTTGTCTCATTCTTCTCCTGCAGCATGTCCAGAAGGCTGCTGCAAGATGTCTGTGGTATACAGCAGCATACCACAGGCGTCATTGTTTTCAAGCTCACCTTGCAACACCTCTGGGTATTTGATGGTGTGTTGCACATGTTTCAGGTGCTGGCGAACATCTAAGAAGGATTTATTACCTACTAATTTACCGTCCACAAGTCCATGAGCAGACCCTTCCCCATATGCTGTGCTCCCATGTAGAACGCATGCAAATGAGCCCAGTGGTCCTGCTCAAAGCTACTACAGTGTCCTCCATAACAGGCAGTGCTCAGCCTGTGACCATTACTGGGTGCCATCATCCTGTATCAGATGAGGTTTTAAAGCCAGCAGTGAGACAAATACTATTGGGAATTCCAGCTGTTGTTTTATTGTCCTGTTCTGTATTTTGTCCTCCCCCTCCGATTTATGTACGTTCTGTAGTGCGTTATATTTCTACAGTGCCTTGAGCCTGGGAAAGGTAATGTGCCAACGAGTGAAAACAGTACTACTAATTAATCCTGTCTGGAAATTGCCAATCACTGCACTACTTGTATTGCACTATAGGTGGACACAGCTATGGGCAGTGCTGCTGAAATTCTATGGAGTTCTGCAAGCATAGGAGACTGGTAACATATCCATCATGTATGCTGGTTAGGTACAAACCAGCTGGAAGGTTAAAGAATGGAAAAGCAGGCTACTCCCTGAAAACCAGGCAAACAGAAACTTTAAACTGTGTGCACAGCATGAAACTTAATAAAAAATTCTACCCCAACTGTCCTTTGTGTATAATTGAAAAAGTAATCTGCGAATTGTTCACTCAGATCAAAGTGTAATTATAATCTGTCTGTCCTAAATATTAAAATCTTCAGAAATCTATTTTGGAAAAACTGAAACCTCATTATTCAGATTCACTTCTCCTAACAAATTATGGGTATAAATAATGAGAATAGATTGAAATCAAGCCTATTAGCATATCATATCAAGGAAAATTAATGTGAATGTGATAAATGATGGTGATAAATTGTTTTTACCATTTGCATGGCTTTAATTATTGCATGTTGTTTTTCTGCCTGATTGCCTTTTGTTCTGCCCCAGGATATGACTGAAGAAGGGACTACAGTAATTGACCAGTTTGCTTTTCTGGTGAAAGCATTTATATTTAAGGCTTTAGCAACAAATTGCCACGGAAAAAGCTTAACCAAGAATGTACTATAAGTATTAAAGTGTGTAACAGTGTTTTGGCCAAGAAGACCTATCCTAATAGAATCATACCCAGTATAACTGGGCAGTGGTGGAGGACTATGGACAACTATTCATAGCGTAATGTAGGACAGTAGTACACTACACTACTTGCACCAGTTAGGGATAGCTGGAGCGGTTGCATTGTTGCTTTTTAATTCGTTTGAGTTGGAGGGGCTCCACTGACCACCCTCAGATTTAAAATAAACAAAGGGGGGGTGCAAAGCCGCCCCAACTTAACACAAATTTTAAAAAATAAATTACACCTCCATAACAGCTAACCCTAACTAGCACAAATAGCGTAGTATACTGTGGTGCACTATTAATGCTGGTCCTTCATCCTGAGGCAGTGCTGTAAAACTGCGTAGCAGAAATAACATTATTGTGGTGGTGGAAAGGAATTTATCCCCATCGTGTCCATCCCTTCCACTGCATGGCAGTGACTATACCCCAGTTTGAATTCTGGCAATCATCCAGTCCTAACTGCTAGCCAGCTGTGCAATTCTCAGTGATTCTCTCCTGGAGAAATCTGTCAGTTCTTTGAAAGCCTGAAAGTGCTGGTGTCCATTACTTCACTGAGTAGGCTGCTCCACATGTTGAGAAACCTCTGCATGAAGTACTGTAATGCTTTTGAAACTTGCTCTTAATCCCTGACCCCTGGGCCCCCCCCTTCCCCACACACACAGTTTAAGTGCATGCCTTCTGCAGTAGTCATTTGCACTTACCGGCTCAAACAGTTGGGTATGTTTCGCTATTGTATCCATTTTAGTGTTTGGAACACTGCAGTCATGTTTCCTCCCTTCCCAACCTTCTGTTCTGTAGGCTAAGCAACTGTGAGCACATTCAGCAGATCCTCATAGCTATTCTTGGTTAAATGTTGACTCAAAGTAGTTATATAGCAACTATTCAGTGTCTCTGCCATTCCCTTGTCACTGTCAATGGTTTGTATCTCTCTCTGAAGATCTGGGGCCCCACCTTGTCCTCTACTGTCCTTTTGTTCCACCTTGATGTGGTACAGGGGCTAAACAAGTTCATGAGGGTGTTGCAAGAACTAAACATTTTCTGTCTGTTTTGTTATCGTGTGTGTGTGTGTGTGTGTGTGTGTGTATTTACTAGGGAGAATCAGATTCCGATTTTTGGATTTGGATATATCAGAACCAGAGCTCAAAGTTAGGATTTTAGGATTTTTTTACATTTAGGTATCCAAAATCCCAAATCCTAATCAATCGGATTCCACTCTTAATCCAATCAGATTCAGATTCCGGAATCCAGTTCCCAGATCCAACATTTGATGTTCTCTGTGTAGGCAGGAAGTGGAAGTGGGAGGTATTCTGCAGTGGGATTGGAATCCAATTTGGAGTTGTACTGTATACTGCACTCCAAAGATAAAAACAAGAGACCAGACAGATCAGGTTCTAAAGTATCCAATCACCCCTAGTATTTACTAACCTACTTCTGTTGGCAATATCCCTATGTATTCAAAATGGGGTTTATTATTTAACTTGTGATGCACATTGCCACACAGTCAGTGTGAAAATGAAGCAGTCTATAGGCACACATCTCGTAAATGAAAAGTCAGGGGACCGTGAAGAATTCTTACCCAATCTTCTTTTTATTAGTCATCTGATCATCAAAGCACCACAACACAGGGAACTTGCAAGAAATGCATATCCAGTTATATTCTAGCAACACTATCTTGAAACAACTTTTAAAATTTGAAATCACCCTAGACAGCTCTGAGGAAGGTGAGTACATGCCAAAACGTCAGCAGCCATGTGTGTATGTGCACACATGCACATGCACCCTTTCATCCTTCTCTCTCAGAGCCCATCTGTCTGTGGTGGCCAGAAAACATTCACTGCAACTAAAGCTGGGTTTGTATCTAGCAAGCAACTATTGGACTTAAGCAATTGAGCCAGAAAAAGTTGTTTCATGATACTGCTGCTGGAATATAACTAAATATGCATTGCTTGCAAGTTCCCTGGGTTGTGGTGCTTTAAAAATTGGATGAGCAGTAAAATGACATTTGGGCTAGAGTTCTTTAAGTTTCCCTGACTTTTCATTTGTGAGAAGTGAGCATATAGACTGGTTCATTTTCATACTGACTGTGTAGTAATGTACATCTCAAATTAGACTGTTACTGCTATACTGCACGCTAAACTCTATATCTAGGGGCATACTAAAAGCCTGATGAGCAAAACCACACCTGCATACTGTATTTCATGGGGTTTATTATTTCTTGTTATCTCTTCCGTTGCTGTCTTCCAGTCCTGCCTTGGGCTGCACAAGCACAGCTTTGTTTTTCCCTTGTAATGCCCCATACTTCTGCCTCCCCAGCCCTGTCTTCAGAATCCTTTCAGAAGTCATATACCCACTTGTTCTCTCTTAACTTCCCCTGCAGGTCTACAGGCAACCAGATGGCTTCTGCCTAGCCCTCCTGCCTTCATTACCCATGAAGATGTGCCTTTGTGACCCATTGGGATGCATCTGGTCACTGCCTTTATTATTTGCCGATTCAGGACTTCTCACATGGCTTCAACACACTAGTCACTTAGTGGCATATTTACTGACTGAGCTCCAATCATCTCCCACCATACCACTCTTGTTCTTAATGAAGAAATTATCCAGTAGTGGAAATGGAGGACGGTGGACTCAGTTTCAGGAGAGAAATTAACATTCTGACTCAGTTCAAGGAGAAAAATAAAGAAGGACTGCTCCTGAGAAAAGTCGTCCCCCCCAAAAAAAACATAAAACTTACAAAATAAAGTGCAGAAAAGCCAATCAAGTATACTACTTGGATAGACACCACTCACCATTCATTCTTATTCATGTACTGAAGAGTAAAGACGCTTGCTCTACCACAGAATGGCTTTCTACTTTACTGGAGTTGAAATGGTGAAACTGGTGTTTGGAGACTTTAGGAAGAGGAGAAGGTATTTATTCAAAAAAGGTGAGAAAAGGAGGAAGGTTTCATTGATGACCTAACAAGGACAGGAAGGAGGGAAGTGAGGGGAACTAGGTTTTGTGGAGGGGGAGAGCAATTACCTGCACATTTAGGGACTTTGCAAGTACAGGGGGGAGGAAGGAAGTGGGGGCATAATATGTGGACATTGTGGGGAATATATTTAAAACCTATATGGTGTGGTGGGAGGGAGGTGGGTGGGTGTCAATAAAACAGAGGGTGAGGATGAGTTCTTGATTGTTTATTAAAAATATAACTAACAGTTTAATCAGCCACATAAATTCACAAGTGAAGTTCTGCAGTTGAACCAGTCTGATACATCACAACATACTGCAGGATGAAAGGGCTTAATGACCATTAAATTACACTGTTCCTGGCAGAATACTGCAGCATTTTGTAATATACTGCCATATAACTGCATTGCAACCTCACTGGAGCCCTGTACTTCACTCAGCAGAGTGAGCCCTTGTGACATTTCCAAACTCTACGAAGTGTGAAGTACCTACAATTCCTTTGTGCAGTTCTCCACGTAGCGAAGTATTTCGCAAAGTGAAGTTTCCTGACTTTGCGTATCACTAGATTTACTGTATGTGAGGTCCGATAAACTGGGATTAAGATTTGCTCTTGGACTAGTGCAAAATACATCAGATTGCCTCCCACATATTTGGCTTCAAATGTGGGGTAGTATGACACTAGGTCATTCTTACCCACATAATTGGCTCCCAGTGTGGGTGTGGGCATAATTATCACATATCTGCTGCCCATATCATAAGGCCATGAATGTTACAAGATCTGATCTAAAAAGAAGACATGAAGCATGCTATAATGTAAATTGAATGCACGTTTAGGCTTATTTCTCTCTCTCAGAGCCACAAGATTTAAAAACAATTCCACCATGGCAAGAGGGAGGTACAACAATGAGAGGCATATAGCCCTGAAGCATGGAGAACTGTGAATGTTTTCATAACAACATTATCCTAGTTTTCCTGATTAAATTAGAGACAGAGTATGTATTTTTTTCCTAGTTAGTGTACATTAACAACTATTTCTGGTAATTTCACACAGACTTTACATTCCAAGTTTATACTAAATTCAAATATGAAATTACAGTTAGTGAAGGTACTGATGTGCAGAATTATCCTGTTCTTGATGTGTTTAATAGTAAAAAATGTTTTCTTATAGTACAGACAATTGACAGTAATACCAATGTAGCTGTGATGTTTGATACCAGACCGTGTGGACAAGGGAGTACACACCTCTGGCCGTATTCAGGGTTAAACCTTGAACCAATTTGTCCCCTGAAGAAAGGCTGATGCCAGAGAATAACTTCCAGCCCACACCTGTTTCCCACTGGCAAGCTAGACTCTGGAGTTCAGACAGAGAAGGCTGAAACCCTCACAGAAATGCCCTTCAAACAAGAGCTGTTTCTAAAGGCATGATGTTTGCAACCAAAGGTATGACAGTTTTTGCTCATTGAAAAAAAAATGTTTTTCATTACATGTGTTTTTCATTTGCCACCCAATTAGGAGAAAATGTAGTTTCTGAGAAATAGGGGTGCAGGGATCAAGTGCATTGCCAGTTATGTCCCCAAGAAGTATACAAGAAAAGGTTCAGTAATGAAGTGCCAAGATTTAGGAGGCTATGCCCACCCCCTTCTTTTTTTTTATATTTTTCCCTTTTTCTGGCAGGTCCTCCATCAGGCTCTGCCCTGGTCATGGCCCCCGAGCTCCCACCAACCATCAACTGCCTGCATTTCCCGGTCACCCCTGGCTTGCCCCCGGAGGGTGGGGCCATGGCACTGGTTCCCCTAATTCCAGTGCCGTGGAACCAGTAACTAGTTGGGAGTGCTGGCGATGGTGGCTTACTGAAGCCCAGGGGAAGGCTTCATGTAGACGGAGGACCTGCACCTCCTTTTTCCATTTTTCCTCCAGGAGGGGGGGGGATGTGTAATAACGTCCAGCGTCTGCCCCGCCTCCATTATGTGTGAGTGCCGGTAGCTGTGTGACTCCAAGCCTCTGCCAGGGGTCCGTCTCACACTGGGCACTTCCCCGCCCTCCTCCCAGAGAAGGAAAGCAGTCCACAGGATGCTCTATCCTTCTTCCCCAGCCAGCTCTCCAACGACCCGGGTCGTTCCCAAACCTGGGTCACTGGCGTCGCAAGCGGAAATCTAACCGCTGTGCCGATGGGCCAGCTGCCCACCCCCTTCTTAATCATTGCAAAGGCATGCACAGTTTATGGAATTGAATCCAAGTGTCTTGATGAATATAAAGAGGACTTAAAATACTTGCAAGGATACAAAGCACTGCATTTATGAAAGCCCGGTTTTAAATTAATGGAATCTTATTAAGTAATCAAGTACAAATGAAATGGAATGTTAATGCCCTGATGTAGAAATGACTATGCAAATTATTTATGTTTAGGGCGGTGCTTGGAATATGCATGTCAGAGAAGCGAAAATTATTATAAAGTTTATGGCAACATAGCCAAATTTAATTCTCTAGATGACTGAGGCAATAGCTTATCCCTCCATCTCAAAATCAGACATGCTGGGGAGGTAAATGGCTTCATACACATGCACCTGGGAGCTTTATACAGACCAGAAAGGTGATCCCCCTTCCCTAACTGTACAATGTATACAATAAGGGCAAAAACAACAATTCCCAAGGCATACCAGGTGTAAAGTGAGCATAATGCTGTGGCAACCCAAATAAAACTATACATTTCCTTTAAAGGGGAACAGTCTAGCTGGCCTGGTGGTGCTGAGGGATGAGGCACTGGATGCCACACTTCGCACTACACCAGCGACCCGGGTTCAGCAACGGACTCAGGGTTGTCAGGGACCGGCAGGGGGGTGGAGGATTGAGTGTCCCAATGGATGCTTTCCTCCACCAGGGGTGGGTAACTGGGGGCGTCCTGTTCACCCGACATGCGGGGGGGGTCAGAGGAAGCACTGGCTCACAAGGGCAATGGCGGCTCTATCTGAGAGCCGGGGAAGGGAGGACACTCTGGACACTTGGCAACAGTGTGCATCAGCATGTCATCTGTCTGGACTTCTGTCCTTTGCGCCAGTGTCCTCGGGGGTAAAAAGGATTAAAATGGGGGAAAAAACTCATACAACCCTGAGCATAGTGAAGCCGGGGTTGGGTGGTCTTGAATAGCCCAGGCGGATGGAGTAGGAGGGGGTACGAGGCCCCCCAGAAGCTGTGGAAACTGGGCAAGTGCAAAAAAAAAGGGGGAACAGTCACCACCAAGGGCCCCCACACTCAAGAGTGGAGCTGGTCCCAATATGCTCTTTGTGTGCAAAACATTTTGGTTTACTTACTGTTTACTGTAACATAGCAGATTGTATCAGACTAATTTTGCTTAGTTGTAGGCTGACATCTTCCGTTTCTGCAAATCCCAGAATCCCCTGTAGGTGACATCAGAGCAGCAGGCAGCAGTGAGAAGATTAAATAGCCTGCAGTGCATGGCAGAGTTTATATAAGCTCTGATCTTTTGTTTTCTGGTCCTGCTATCCTTCATAGGCTATGTACAGTCACAGAGGACTGTACATCGCCGGCCCGGTGGTGCTGAGGGTTGAGGCGCTGAACGCCACACCTCACACCACGCCAGCGACCCAGGTTTGGGAATGAACTCGGGCGCTGGGGGTCGACAGGGGAAGGGTTGAGGTCTGAGCACCCGTGAGGTGCTCTCCTCCCTGGACCAAGGAAGATGGGATGGCCTGGTGAGCCAGTGACCTCTGGTGGAGACCAAGGGGTACTGTAGTGAACTGGGCAGGCACATAGTAGTGTGGCTGATGCAGGCAGGGTTGCTGTGTGCCAGTATCATCGGGGCATGCCCACACACAGGAAGGGAGCATAGAAAAATGGAAAAACCCAGTCCAAGGGGTAGGCGACAGCACCAATCCCCATGCCCATGACTGGGTCTGACTCTGCCGGCCTTCGTGGATCTTCCACACAGGGCCCACGTCTGCAGCTGGAGTCTAAATGTTGAGAGCACCCAAGGTAGGAGGGGCCGCCCCACCCAAGAGGGGTTAAGCTGGGGGTGCCAGCTGCGAGGTGGGTTGGGGAAGAGGAAGGTTCAGATGGGGGGGACTTCAGGCAGGCAGGAACAGGCTGGATGCCTGAGAAAAGGCTCCTAGGACCGCAACCAGAGGGAAAAAGAATTGACAAAAAAAAAACAGAGGACTGTACATAATCTTTGGAGAAAGGCATTCCCGGAAAACATCTGATCAAAGATTATAAAAGCTCTAACATGCACAATAGTCTATTGAACCTCCACTGCTGCCTACTGCTTTGATGTCAGCTGCATGGGATTCTGGGATTTGTAGTAAAAGAATTTGTCAGCCTACAACTAAGAAAAATTGGTCTGATATAATCTGCTATACTACAGTAAACAGTAAGTAAACCAAACATTTTTTGCCTACAAATTGTTCATTGGGACCAACCCCACATTTGAGTGTGGGGTCTTTTCGACTGACTATTCCCCTTAAAGTATGCAGGTTAAAAGGGCAGCTCCAGTGCATCCCTGTATCCTACCAAATACTTTTTTTTAGTCTGAACTCTTCAGTTATCATAGACATAAGACCACGTACTGTTGTTACCTTGTTTGTCCTGGTGCATTAACCTGGCAAAAGACTTATAGTACTAAGGAAAGAATAAACTACAATATATTAGCAGATATCCCATTACCTAATTTTGCACCCCTTTGACCCCCTTCTACCACTCCTGTGGTGGGTCTGCTGTCTGGAACACATACAGAGATAACAGGGCAACAAAGGGGAAGTCACTACCCAGGTTGGTATCCCACAAGATTCTAATCACTCCCCACAGAATTCCTACTTTGTTGATGGTTACTATGCATTCTGGGCGGAAAGCAGTTGACAAGTAACCAGTGAAGGAACCACTGATCACTGTCTCTTCCCTGTTAAAATGGGATATGCCAAAGAGCAAGAACAGTGTAAAAGATGGATATCCTAAACTATGGCAAACAAGAAGTAATGGGGTTAAATTTAACACCTTCTGTTTTCTAATACAACCAATATGCCACAACTCCACATTTCCTTGACTACTCACAGGTAGTACAGGAAAACAAGTGCTTTTTCTTTTGTGGTCATTGACCTTTTACATTTGCAGTTTGCAGATGAAAGTGACTACTGGCTCACTGCTCTAACAGGGGGTGTAGGTAAGCATGCCCAACCCCTGCAGTGCCCAGTTTACATCTCAGAATTGTTCTGAGATTAACTTCCCAATCCCTCCTAACCCCCCACCCAATCATGGCCACTCACCTCCATGGAGCCTTGGCTTTACTCCCAGATGGAGTTGGGGACATTGTGTTGCATCAGGCAAAGGCTTGTGTCGGTGAGGCAGGGGACCTGGATTCGTGCCAGGGACCATCTCCATCACAGAGGGGCTGGGATCACAGTATTTTATCCCGTTACTGTTCCCAGGAATGTCACATGCAGGGCATCAAGGCATGTGCATACACAGAGCATGCCAATGTCATGACATTCCTCACTTTCTATCTTCCATTCTTTTCCAGGAGCACTGCCATCTGTGTGCTCTCAGGTGGCAGTGCTGCAGCAGAGCACAGAGCCCTCCACCCCTCCTAGAGGAGGGAATTGTCCTGTGCGCCTTAATCCTCCTTCCCCGGCTGGTCCTGATGACCCAGGCTCACTCCTGAGCTCAGATCACTGGCATCGGGGGCAGTAGCGCTACCGCTGCACCGATGGGCCAGCCCATTCTTTCTTTTTATAGATGTTTTTGTTTTTCTGTCTGTGAATTTAGTGCTTGTGAAAGGTGTTGGATTAACAGCACTGGAACCTGACATCCTCCATTTATCTGCATGACAGGTACAGCGGGGGTAATCACAGTGCAAGTTTCCTTACACTGCCCTGCCAGTGTGCCTCAGCCTTGCCATGGAAGGACCACCATGTGGGTGAGAGGATAGTTTAGACTCCATGCCCTGTCAGTCCTTGGCCTCTTAGTGCAATTTGTGTTAGTGTTTTTTATGATGTGCGAATTATCTTGAATTGATGGCCAGTTAGAATGAACTGGTCTGTCAGTGGAAGCTCTGACTGCTTTTTTTATTTTAATAAAGTTCTTTCTAACTGCACATTTTGAATTTCTGACTAAAATGTTAAATTCGTTATTATCTCTAAGCCCACTGGCATGGATCAAAGTGCTGTATTATATACCACACAAATTAGCAACCAACAAAAATTTTTACATGAAAAAATAGTCAATACATCTTCCACAGAGGGATTTTCTTGGTCTCCTCTATGGAACAACATTAACAACTGGACAGTGAGGTATTTTAGGTGTGTAAGATGAGAGGTATCCTGGGCAGACTGAATGGACCATTGGTCTTTTTCTGCTATCAATGTCTGTGGTTCTGAGTAATCAGTCAAATTATTTAAACATTTGGGGCTGGCCCATTGGCACACTGGCATCTGAGTTTGGGAACAACCTCAGACTGCCAACAACCAAGTAGGGGAGGAGGATTAAATGTCCCAGGGGATGCTCTGCTCCTTCGAGGAGGGTGGGCAGCCAGCTCCACTGCTATACTGCCATCTGGGTGACCACAGGTGACAGTGCAGCTGGAGTGGGTTATGGGCGGAAGCACACTGACTTGTGCTGCACCATGCACACTCATGTGTGTATGTTCTTGGTGTGCCCTGGATGTTGGCATCCTGGGGAACTTGGGAGAACCACAGAAAAAAGCCTGAGTGGCTTGAAGAAGCTGACCTGCTCTCTGGCCCCTAACATGCCTACCTAGGTATGGCCTCCCACACTGGGTATCTCTGTGGCAGGGCATGAGGAGACCCTGACACCCCACCAGAGGAGGAAAGCTCTGTGGGACCATGAGGAAGCTCAGATAAGTCATAGGGGATGTCAGCATAACACAGCTAGAACAGGACAAGTGGATGGGGTCCATCTGGAGAACAGAGGGCATAAACAAGCTAAAAAAAACAGTTAAACATCTGATGTTGTGGTCTTAATTTTTATACGGTTTCTAACTGCAAATCAGCTCACACCTGCCTACCTAGGTATGGCCTCCCACACTGGCTCTTGGTCTTATAGAAATTGTTTAAGATTGTTTAGTTTATGTTTTGGAGCTTTCTTTAGTTCCCTTACCTCTGCAGGAATCGTTTTGCAATATTGACAATATTTTAAATTTTGAGTGGTTCGGAAGGGAAGGGATTTTAATTTGGCCAACAGGAGCATCCACTTCCCTGCAGACCGTCCCCGTGCTGAGAAGCATTGTGACATCTGACCAGGGACAGTGTTCTCCATGGAAGTCTATGGAGCTGTTTTTCCTTACTATTTAGAAAAGTTAAATTGCTTTTAAGCTTAAATCAATACCACCACTCAACTAAGAGCTAGGAGAGTTGTGAAGGTTTACTTCGCTAGTAAATTGCTGGTGACTTGCCTAACTTCACACTATGAGTAGTTACACATTTTGTCAGTTCGCCTACAGTTTGCAGCGGGAAGTTCTTTTTGTAAAAAAAAAACAAGCATTTGTCAATGCCGAATGTTGGCTTGCTGGCATTGGCATTGGTAGTGCAGGAGTTAGACAGATGCATCATAGGAATGGCAGTGAAGTATTGAACTGATGCCAACCCACCCCCACCCTGCAGAGAGTGATAAGCATTAGGGTGTCCCTTTGGGTGTTTGGTAGTGCAGTGTGGGAAAACATGTTGGGCAGGATGTGAGAAATGACAGCTGCACAGTTCATAAGGAGGTGTAAAAAAATGCCAGTGTTGAAAACGTGGCATGTAAATATATCAAATTTGCGAAGCTACTAGGGTGTGTGGGAAATATGCAATGCACGCTTGCAACACTGCCATTTTATGGACGTTCGACACCAAATTTTCAACATAGGCACTTTAGCACCTCTGCTCATGTACAGTGTCACTGTTATTTCCTCAAAGTGTCCCAAGAAGTGATTTCACACAGCGACCACGCTATTCTGCGCCAGAAGTGCGAAAACACATTTTGGGCATGATATGTCAAATGACAGCTGTACTGTTCATTAAGAGGTATGGAAAAATGGCAATGGTGAAAATCCAGACTGAAAATATCACAAATGCACGACGGTACGAGCGTGCGTACAATCTACTAACGCATGCTTTCGTAACACAGTTATTTTATAGAGTATCATCACCAAATTTTTAACATAGGCATTTTAGGTCCTCTGCTCATGAACTGTGTCACTGTCATTTTCTTATATCTGCCCAAACACTGATTTCACAGCAACGCGCTTATTGTGCGCCGGAAGTGCGGAAACACATTTCGGGCAGGATATGGAAAATGACAGCCATACTGTTCACAAGGAGGTGTACAAAAATGATAATGCTGAAAATCTGGCAGTATAATATTGTGAATGCGCGAAGTTACGAGCCTGTGTAGCAACTGCGTAACGCATGCTCGTAAAACAGGCATTTGTTGGATTTTTTCCACCAAATTTGGAACTTAGGCTTTTTAAGAGGGCACCTCATGAACACCACCACTGTCATTTTAATGGGCCCCGAAAGGTGATTTCGTGCAGTGACTACGAAATCACCTTTCGAGGCCGATAAACGCCATGACAGTGACAGAATTCATGAGGAGGGGCCCCAAAAACCCTATGTTGAAAATTTGGTGCAAAAATTCTAAAAATGCCTGAGATATGCAACAAAGTTGAAAAAACCCTATCTAGCCCATTATACAGCTTACCGGCATTTCCTCAGTTCGCGGTCGGCTTTGAAGAGTGCAGATGTGTTCCTGGTCCACCGAAGATCGTCGCGCCGGACTCCGGAGTAAGTATGGGGTAGGGGTATGAGGAGAGCAGGAGTGCGGAGTGGGTGGGTGTGGGTTGTGGGAGGGGGCAGGAGAAGCGCCGTGGGACCATTTTAATTTGCAGGTTTAAAAAAAAAAAAAAAGACAGCGGGGACGTTGCCATGCTAGGGTGGGCTCCAGCATGGCAGAAAAATAACTGTGGGGACGTGGAGCCGACGGGGGATTGGGCACCCCCATCGGCCATGGCATCAGTTGCCATGCTGGGGTGGGCTCCCAGCTTGGCACCCTGTACTGGGGGGGGCGGCACGTAGTAAAGTGGACATAACTTCTAAACAAAGTGATGCTGCATGACGAGATTGTCTCTGATTACAGCGGCACTTTGTTTAGAAGTTTTGTCCACTTTACATAATGTTGGTGTCAGCGTTAGCATGCTGGCTTATTGGGGAATGAGGGACGCACCTACTGATGCGTGCCCTGCATTCGCCCAACAGCAGCCACGCCCCCAAAGCTGCACTCTCCCAATATGTTGACTACCGCGCAAGTACGGCAAGCCAACATAAAAAATGTTACTCTATCAAAAGAAATAAATTGTTCCCCCACTGACTTGTACCATTCTGTCCCACTCTCCTCGCCAGCCCTGACCTGTAAATCAATTACAGTCCCTTCTCCAGCTGCTTAGCAGCATCCAGTCTCACCCTTTTCCCTTCTTGCCCTAGCAAAACAATAAAGACAGTTCGCTTAACCCCACCTGCTTTGTACCCACTCCCATCCTCCTTCCCCAGTCTTGGTGAAATAAACAATAACACCCCCTTCCCTCACTCTCTCAGCAGCACCCAAATCCACCCTAAATCACCATGCCACCCTGGGAGTGGGAGCAAAAATGATGACCCACACAGACCCTCCTCTTGCTACCTCAGTGAACTGTCATCTGAATGAATTAGAGTGCAAGAAAGAGGATTCCAGGTCAATACAGTGCTACAAAAACAGCTTGACAATAACCACGCTGTGTAAAGTGCTAAAGCATTTAGAGCGACAGGGGTATACTAGCGGTAGGGAATTACCGTAACCCCTGTCGTTGTGAACTGTAACTGGTGAGGGATAAAGTTGCCATGTGCATGGTCCTTGGTCAAGCCACTCCCATGGTGGAGTGGCTAAGGCACCAGCACACGGCAGGGTTGGAGACTTGGGACCATAGTTCGGTTCCCCTTAGTTGTCCTGGTGCTGCACCTTTTTTTTTTATTTGGGCAATTGACTTTTTCCCCCTCCTTGAATTTTATCCCATCTCCTAAGTCCACACCCCCCTGGAGTTTGTTATTTAAAGTCCGGAGATTGTGGGTGGTGATGCCCCCCACATTGGGGGATGTGGGGGATGACCCCCCCCATAAAAAAGACAGTCCCATTATTTTCAATGGGGCATGCTGTTTGTGTTGCGGTTGGTGTTTTTTCTGACCATATTTTGCAGCATGCTGTGTTGCTTGCGGCCTTTATTGCCATGCTGTTTTTGTCGGCAATATTATGACCCTGTGCCATATAGAGTAGTCATCATTACCAGTGCTTCTTCCAGCACATTTAATCTCTTGTACAGTGGAGCCACCAGGATGCAACACAATACTGCAGCATTCAGCTGCAGAGTTAATGCAGAAAAGAAGGCAATTTCAATGGCAGTTAATCCCTTTTGTTATGCAGTAAAATGCAATAACTTGAAGCACTGCATAGCATGATGGCAGGCTGCACTGTAGATGGGCTGGAGGAGTCTAAGCCAGAACTGCTGTGTCATTCAGGAAGTTTTTCCCCGTGGTTTTGTCTCCAGCAGAGGTTGCTGGCCAGTTTTGACTGAATGCCAATCCAGGTGATTGTCAGTATCTCCTTCTCCACCTGTGCATACTATTGCTCAGTAGGAGTCAAACAGGGTGACATTCTCCCAGTGGCTGTAACTGTCAGCCTCCATCCTGTCCCAGATGAGATAGTAGTTAAAGACCATTCTCTTTCTCATGACAGTACTGGTCCAGTACTTGTAGAGAACTCAAACATTGTGTTTTTGCTTCAAAGGCTTGTTTCTGGGTATAATCCCAAACAATCACTTCACAAGTTCAAAAGGCCTCGAAGAGGATTGGCCACTGTGTCCAATCCAGAAGAAACATGGTCAGATAACTGGCCATGCCCAAGATTTGTGATGGTCCAAGGTTCCGGCATTACCCGTGTAGCTCTAACCATTTTTGGGTTAGGCTCGAGTCAATACTGTTGCTGAGTGAAATTGCAGAACTTTGACATTTCCTCAGAAAAGTGAGGCAAAATTATGTGAAAAATCACAAAAATGCACAGAATTCTGACAGAAGGAGAAGTCTGCAATTTATATTACTGTGTATTCTATTCTACCTTTTAGAAAAAAAAACTGTAGAAGAAAAATCTGCTATCAACAGCAACTTTAGTAAAATTATACAGTTGGCATTGATGTTTATTCTATATATTAATAAAAACACTGCACACCAAAAACCCACTGCTTAAACTGACTTTAGTAAAAACATTTCAGTTTACAATGGTGTCCATTCAGTGGGCTATGTGCTCTACACCTACATGCTGCTACTACACAGCGTGCAGGCTACAATATGTGTATGTACCATGTGACTTACACGGCATGCATTAAGGCCCCCCCACATGAATCTGCACATGCAACACACCCAAACCAGCCTGTGTTCAGAGGTACACATGCAACAGGGGTGAGGGCAGGAGGGGGAAGTGGACACACAAAGTGGTATGCATGATGCCACCAACATGCAACTTGGTGTGGAAGGATGGTGTTTTACACATACTGGATGACACCAGCCATAAGTGCCTCCATATCCCCCCACACCTAATGGTCTTGGGGATGGACAATCCCAACTGGATCATACTGGCCATGCCCAACCATCCACTGGACCATGGGATGCAGGGCATAGGCCAGATGGCAAAGTCTGGCTATTCTCCATCATGTATGAGATATGGCAGACTCTGGCATGGGCTACCACATCCCAGGATTGCCTGGGTGTCCGCAGCAGGGGGTCCACTTGTTGGTTGAGCAGGATGAAGACATTGCCTGACCAAGCACCACCCATGCCCAGTTTATCAAGTTCCTGAAGCATGTGGGCATGGCCAGGCAATGTGCATGTTGCAAGTGCAGCAGGCATGCAGTGCAGCATCCCAGTGTGGACATCCATAGGCTGGCAATGCACCCATCACATGTTTGCTGGCCACTTTCATGCAGAGGGCCCTATATGTAAGGAAAAACTACGGGGAAAAATCCACACTTTATATTAACTTACTAAATAAGTGCTGTAGTTTACATGAAAGTCACACAGTTTACTTGTTGGTGGAATTTTGGAGAATTTAAAAAGAAAATTCTATGAAATATTTGGAAAGCTCAAATATGTTGTTCAGTGATTCAGGTACCTATGAAAATGATCTTTCCCTTCAAGAATTCACACTTCTCATTCAGTATGAGTCCTTCCTCTTGAATCTGCCTCATAGCCACCACTTACTGATGGTCATTTTCCTTCTGGATCTTACCAAAGACAAGATATCCATTGCATGACACTGTACTTCATCCAGGCCATCTGGCATTTGGGACATTCCCATCTGAAAATGTATCGTTGCTGATGGGATGGCAAATGGCAACCACTAGAAGCAAACATACAAAGTTGCATCATGAAGGTTGTTAGGTTGCTGGACTCCTTTGCTAATGAGATCTACTAATACTCCAATATGGCATTCAACTTAAAGAATATCTTGGCATCTATTAGTATCACTAACATCTGGAAAACCTCTGATAGCATATGACATCTCTGTAAACTGCTGCCTCATTATGGTGTGCTTTGGGCCACTGCAGAGCTGGATAATTCCATCCAACTTGGGAACTACAGCATCACAGCACAACAGTTTATCATCTTTCTAGCATCTTCTGTTACTCCTATGGCTTTAATACATAGGTTCTAGGTATATTTGAATGGTAGTTCCTCTTCTGTTTCTCCATGGGTGATACAGGGATATGTCTGGATGCCAGTAATACAAAACGAAGGATGTGTTGTTTCTCAAAATGTTATGATCTGATTCTAGGAGCTCCAGTTCAAGTACACCGGGGAAAAGGCTTTTGGAGAAATTGGCAGGCATTAGATCAGTACTATCCACCGAACCAGACAAGAGGCATTGACAACCAGTAGGGCAATCAAAGTGTTTGGTAACCCATGTACCAAGAACACATCTTGCTGTGCAGTTCTTTACTTGTATGCCATTTGAGAATGCAATTAAGCAATAAGGCATGACAGGGTGTGTGTTATTGTGTAATAACGTCACTCCTGGGGTGCTTCCACCAGCCCAGGAGTGATGTTATTACACAATAACACACTCCCTGGAGTGCCTTATTGCTGTTATACAATGGCTCATTTTAAAATGATATTATTAAAAAGTTAAAAAAATAAGTGTTGTGATATTTCTGTTTTTTTTTCTATGAGAGGCTTATTTTTTGAAATAAAAGAAAAAGTAGTCCAGTAGGTGGTGCTGCTGCTAATATTGCAGATTTTTTGTGTGTGGTCTCTCCCCCCCACTCGTCATTTCGTGGTGGTAACTTTTACTGAAGTGCCACATTTATTTAGTGTGTTCATGCTGCTTATTCTGAGAGCAGTTAAAAATGTGTCTTCAGCCTGTAAGAAAGACGTGGATTGTAAAAAAGACGAGAGCGAAGCCGATCGGTAACTTCCGGTTTCCTGGTCCGCTTGGTAACTGGACGTCGGTCGGAACCTGTAAGTTACAGGTCTTTCTTTGTTTTTATTTAGGGAAACTGCTTCAGTATGTAGGTTTGACAAACTGCTGAGTGGGTTAAATGCAACTGCCACCGTTTGGGTTTTCTGAATGAAAACGGCCGACGGCACACGTCTTTTGAAACAACGAGGCAGCTACTGTGAACTCTGGGAGTCAGCTGAAAGGTGGCTACTCCCTGTTTATTTTCAATATTGTGACTCTTGGTTCAGTTGTACTGAAAGAGTGAGGTAGCAAGACAGGGAACATGCGTGTTTGTGTTGAGGGGGTGGAGCTGTGACGCTTCAGGGTACTGTCTGTTTATCAGTAGCTTGCGTGGGGAGGGAGGGAGGGAGATTTGTGTCAGTGTTCTTTGGTCACTTGTGTGCCTGGACTTCATACAGTGATGTTATTGTTCAATAACATCACTGTCCAAGACACACACTGACCAATCAGGGAACCAGAAATTTCCTTGCCATTGTATAATTGATCTTGCACCACTAGTTAAACATTTCCTAGCCCACACAGGCTCTTTCTAGTCCTGAGTAGAATCAGTTCCACGCTGGTTTATACCACATCTCTGGTACCACAATGACTCTTGTCTCAAGTGTTCAACCTGAAGTCCACTGCTTGCTCATTCACTGACCTAAGCAGCGAGTATAGTGTTATGCTTATGTAACTGTATTAGTTTGGTTGTGGCCATTCGCACTCTCAATTCCAGAGGAATTACCACCCTGTAGGGGTATGAAAGCAAGGATCTCTCAGAGAGGGTTCCACCCCTAGAGGTGCCATGGGACAATTCCCATGGCTAAAGTTACCTTAGGAATCCCCCTAAGGAGAGAGCACTGCTGCTGTAGGAGGAGAGAAGGATGGTGGGGCAAAGACAAAATGCTGCACAGTGAGGAGAGAGAAACTGCTTATATAGCTCAGAAAGTGGGAGTGGCTGGCTGCTTGGTCACCAAACTACAGGCAAAGCCTTTAAATTCACTGACCTACGCAGCCAGTATAGTGTTATGCTTATGTAACTGCATTAGTTTGGTTGCGGCCATTTGCACTCTCTATTCCAGAGGAATTAACACCCTGTAGGAGTACGAAAGCAAGGAACTCTCGGAGTTCCCATGGCTAAAGGTACCTTAGGAATCCCCAGAAGAAATGTAGTATCATCCCCAATGGAGGCAACATGATGCTTATGAGCAAGCAGTAACAGTGACGTAGAAGCAGGAACTGGAACACAGTAGTAGAGAAGAATAGTGATGGGATGTATGAGAGAAGGGGATCCCCTAAGGAGAGAGGGAATGGCAGGACATCCTCCACCTCCATCCAACAGCGGAACCTACCTAAAGAAAATAGGGGAAACAACTATGCTAACTAAGTGTTATGACCTGAGGCAACGGAGGAGAGAAAAAAACACTCTATGAGGAGGAAATCTCTGGGGATCCAAGGCCTAGGTCCCCTTCCCTCCAGGCTTGGGAAAATGTATTTAGTGACGTCTCTGCAGCTGCAATTTGGAAAACCCAATTAAAGGGAGGTGGAGAATATTCCAATTTGGAGAAAGGCTTTCACTCAAACCCTCTAGCGGGAACGTCGTGAAAGGTTGCAAGAAAACTCTGCAACAATACGAGCATCCAAGGCATAGGAGGTGAGCAACAACTCTGAGGCACTCACCTGGCCTACCCACCCTAAATCAAACCAGGTGAACCAGAGGCAGTTGTAGGGAGAATGAGGTGAAGGTGCTTTGCTAGGGAAACCACTAAAGTCAATGGTCAACCGTTATAGTGGAACACTAGAGCCAAAGGAGATAGTCATAACCACCCTTCACCGCTAGTCTTAAATTCTACACCAAGAGCTGCTGTCACATAGCAGGCAGCTAAAGCCAAGCCCTGGGCGAGGACATTCCCAGCTATGGGCCAGGTGAGAAGGATCCCGCCCCAAGTTGTACACGCTCGATGATGCAGACTAAATGCAGAGCGAGACCGTCAGCTGCAGGAACCTGTGCCAGATTAGCATGGCTGGCATGCCCCAGAATTGATTGAGAGTTGTAAAGCTGGTGAGCTGAATGAGCACGGCGTGCTGAGATCATAATGAGCACTGAGTTCTGAGACCTTGCAAGGTCGGATGCAGATTGAGAGCAGTAGAATCCCAGTCGAAGCCAAGGGGATGGCATTAGGCATAAAGCAATGGTTTGCGTAAGCAAGGAGCAATGGTTGCATAAGCAAGTGGGGACCTAATAGGTCAGTAAGTAGAAGTAATAGGTGGACCTGCATAACAACTGCATAGCAAGTAAACAGCACTGAGTTAGGGGCAAGCCAGACAGACATGACTAGCCAAATTTAGGTGACAAACTCTGAGGATTTCAGGCAGTGAAGACAGGATTTAGAACAAAATTAATTAACCACATAGGCCACGACCCCCCAGACACCTCCCAGTCCCCACCATAGGACAAACAAGGAAGCGATGAAAGGCCAAGAACCACATGCAGATATAAAAGCTAGTTTAATAGCCTCAGCAAGAGCTTCAGCTAACCTCAGCGTAAACAAGGTAGAATAGGAATGGGTGTAAACAATGTAGCAGCAGGAAGCAAGTGGGCCTGTACAGCAGTTGTTAAATGAGAACAGTGTTAAAACACTGGCACTCGGTACAATAGTAATTAACGTAAACAGCCAGCAGCAGTGGCTGAAGTTGTAGGTAACTGAAAGCAGTAGCATGAGCTCTGAGTAGGTTTGCAGTTGCAGTGCAGTAAATTGAGAGTTGTAACTGAAAGCAAGCAGAATGAGCTCTGTAGTAGCAGTATGCTAGAAGTTTTAAAAATAAAAGCCCCCCAAAAGAGGAAACCAAAACACAGCAAAACAGAAAACAGGGAAAGGCCCCCCAAAAAAACAAGAAACAAAACACAGGGAAGCACACAGCCAGAGGAAGATACAAACCAGAAGTAGGAAAAAAAACACTGAAGTCCAGCAGAGACACACACACAGAAACAGCAGGCGGGGGGGGGGGTTAGGCCCCAGCCAGCTCAGAGGACAAACCAACATAACCTCTGGCTGCAAAGACAAAATGCTTCACAGTGAGGCTGAGAGGAACTGCTTATATAGCTCAGGAAGTGGGAGTGGCTGGCTGCTTGGTCACCGAACTACAGGCAAAGCCTTTCAATTGAAAAATATACTTACCATGCACATCTGGTTTGACTCATTTGTCTTACTTCACTTAAGAATGTAAAGTGATCCTCCCCAGAAATGCTCTCTTCATGTATGGCCTCTGTTACTTGAAGGACCTCCTTTCTGCTGCAAAGTGTTTCTTTAATTTACGTGTGCGACACTCAGTGTGTTTTGCTGCCCAGGGTTGCCATGCATGTGTTGGATGTCATCTTCACCTAACCATATGTTTTACCCCTTTTCCAATTTTGATGGTGTATGCCATTGTGGGAACCCGCTGTTTTTGTGTACCCTGACACTTTTTAGACTTCAGGGTCTTTTCCTCGTCTTTATCAATAGGACCTATTCCTACTTTACCAGGTCAATGCAGAGCCACTTGCTGCTGTTCAGTCATCACTTACTTTTAGAGTTGAGTAATGTCTTTCGTCAGGGCCAATCTGCAATCTTTCTGACAAGAACACATCTATGATCCCGACATCTTGTCTCAGATCACGTCATCATTCAGTATCCCAAATGGACAGTGATCTGAAAGGTAGCCAGACTGCAAACTGCCATTGACAAGGCTTTCACGTTTCCTCAGCCTCACCCTGATGGAAGCTGAAGTAGGTCCCGTCAAAAATGACATAGTATATTCCAGCAAAGTGGCTTTCAAACCCCTCCAGGACCTTGGACAACACTCCCTTTTACTCCTCTGAAAGTGGCAGGAGACCAAACCATAATCGTCCGATCCCGATGGTGCATATGAGGGAATCCAATTGGTAACATAGTATTGTGATGAAAGGACTTGGAGTCCATCTTGTCTGCCTCTCCTATCACACAACAATGACTATACCAAACTGCAGAATGGACACACATCCAGGCTTAACAAATGGATTGTTAACCTACTCATGCTGTGTAACCCTTAATGCCATTCTCTCTCTCAGGAATCTGTCTAGTCCTCTGTTACCACTACTCATGCTGTGTAACCCTTTATGCCATTCTCTTTCAGGAATCTGTCTAGACCTGTGTTACTCCTACTCATGCTGTGTAGCCCTCAATGCCATTCTCCCTTAGGAATCTGTCTAGTACTGTGCTACCCCTACTCATGGTATGTAACCCTCAGTGCCATTCCCCCTCAGTAATCTGTCTAGACCTGTGTTACCCCTACTCATGCTGTGTAACTGTCAGTGCAATTCTCTCTTTGGAATCTGTCTAGTCCTGTGTTACCTCTACTCATGCTGTGTAACCTTCAGTTTCAATCTCCCTCAGAACTATGTAGTCTTGTGTTACTCCTAATCATGCTGTGTAACTGTCAATGCCATTCTCCCTCAGAAATCTGTCTAGTCCTGTGCTACCCCTACTCATGCTGTGTAGCCCTCAGTGCCATTCTCCCTCAGGAATCTGTTTAGTCCTGTATTATCCCTACTCATGCTGTGTAACCCTCAGTGCCATTCTCTCTCAGGACTCTGTCTAGTCCTGTGTTACCCCTACTCATGCTGTGTAACCCTCAGTGCCATTCTCTCTCAGGACTCTGTCTAGTCCTGTGTTACCTCTACTCATGCTGTGTAACCCTTAATGCCATTCTCTTTCAAGAATCTGTCTAGACCTATGTTACCCCTACTCATGCTGAGTAGCCCTCAATGCCATTCCCCTTCAGTAATCTGTCTAGTTCTGTTTTACCCCAACTCATGCTGTGTAGCTGTTAATGCAATTCTCTCTTTGGAATCTGTCTAGTCCTGCGTTACCCCTACTGATGCTGCATAACCCTACATGCCATTCTCCTTCAGGAATCTGTCTAGTCCTGTGTTACCCCTACTTATGCTGCATAACCCTACATGCCATTCTCATTCAGGAATCTGTCTAGTCTTTGTTACCCTTACTCATGCTGTGTAACCCTCAGTTTCAATCTCCCTCAGAACTATGTAGTCTTGTGTTACTCCTAATCATGCTGTGTAACTGTCAATGCCATTCTCCCTCAGGAATTTGTCTAGTCCTGTGTTACCCCCTACTTATGTTGTGTAACCCTCAATGCCATTGCCCCTCTGGAATCTGTCTAGTCCTATGTTCTGTGTGGTTCATAGCTCAGTGCTTATGTTACATACTGTAGCTGGATGCTGTAGGTTGTGCTTGGATACAGAGGCCAGCCCAGTAAGTAGGATAATGCTTGCAGGGTACTAGTTGTATGAAATGATTTGTGCTTAGGTACTTTAGCATAGGCATGAGCAAGTCAGTGATTACAGTACGTATGAACTGGATATATATGCAAGGTGCTTAGATGCTTGAACTGATGAGTCACTTGTTATGATTTGATAGTTTTGGCCTTTCTCTGTATCCCACCTGTAGGGAGGAAGCTTAGTCCAGTACTGAGACCCCTGAAAAAGAATTATGATATCAATGATTGTTCTGTATCCGACTGATGAAGGAGTCGAGTAGGAAGGACACCCCCAAGAAAATGAGAGCAGCATGATCACCTCCTCCAACTCCAGAGAGTGTGACCAGTAGCACGCAGGAGAGGAAAAACCCCCTTGAGGGGAAACCTCAGTGGACCCATGGCTACTGACCTGCCCGTCCTTCTGGGCATACTGAAGGAGAGTAATCCTAAATAATCTAATCGGCTAATCTAACCCAGTCCAGAGAAACTGAGAACTGAATACGTATGGAATCGTGACAAGTCAGGTGAACAGAGCAAGCATCCATCTAGTAAATCCCAAGGTCGAGAATCCATGAGCAGGCCAGAATGAAATAGCATGGCATCCATGGTCGAAATGAATGTGAAGCGAAGAGTCACAGGTGGTGAAGCACTCCAGCAGGTGAGGATGACTTCGCAGAGGAGATCCGGAATCAAGGCTCAGCAACCATGACAAGAAGGAGAACGGTTGAGTCAAGTTCTGCATGGCAAGGTTAACAAATGAAGGCTGAGGCGATGAAGCACAAGAACTGGCATATGCTACATAACAGGGAGGATGGAGCAGTAGGAACCTCGAATCCAGAGAGGGGAAGCAAGCATTAAGTAGGTAAAGAATGTAGTGAATGTAGAAGTAGGTCAGATGTAGTTCCAACTTGTGAGGAGCGCAGTAGGTTGCAATTGCAAGTTAGTCGGATGACCTCTAGGTCCAGGAAGGGAGAAGCAGGTAGCATGAGCAAGTATCAGCAGTAAGTGGACCTGTACGATCAGTTGATGCAGTAAGTAAAGCTGCATGAACAAACGTAGAAGCAGGGAAGCGGTATTGCAAGATTAGGTACAGTATAAAGCGAGGGGCATGAATAATGGTACAAGCAAGGGAATCAGAGAGCTTCGTGGATCCAAATGGTTGCGTAACAATGTTGACATCTATGTTGCAAGCCAGAATGATGCCTTAGCCAGAACTTGACTTGTGAAGAATATCCTGATGAGTCCTGAATAGATGAGCTTAGGAGTTCTGGATGGTGATAACTGAAGAGGACGAGTCGAATGAAGTAGCATTATCACAGGGTCCGAGAAGCAGTAGAGCATAAATCAGGATAGTGAAGGTCTTCAGGAGAAGCTCAACTAAGTCTCCTGGAAAGAGTGAAGCAGCAGCAATTCCACACGGATGAAGCAGTAGGGCAAAGCATCCAAGAATAGATGATGAACAAAGAAACATCCAGATGCGAATCCATAGCAAAGGAGTTTCTGGCTGGCCGACATGGCAGCAGGTAGGCATATAGTAGAATGTGGGAATATCCAGGCCCCGAGCTGGGCGAGGCAGAAATACAGCAGAAGTAGGTAAACCTCCCAGCCCGAAGGGCAAAGACAGGTCGTAGAAGCAGGCGATTAGTAGGTAAACCTCCCAGCCTGATGGGCGATGGCAGGTCGTAGAAGCAGGCAATTAGTAGGTAAACCTTCCAGCCCGATGGGAGAAACCAGGTCGTAGAAGCAGGCGACGATTATGGTGCAACAAAATATAGAAACAAAGGACCTCCAGGCCCATAGGGGCACTGGTCTGACTAAATGCGATGGCTAACCTCCGGCTCCGCAGGGCGAGGTAGATTGCAGAGCAGTGGTAGATAATGCAGTGGAAATGTTGAACTGCATGCAATGCAGAGGGTTACGCCCTGGTATGTAGAGATTGCAGTAAATATGTAAACATAGGTTAGATGGATGCCAGTTCATGAGGAGCACAGCAGATTGTAATGGCAGGTTAGTCGTGATGACCTCTAAGCCCTGGGAGTGCGAAGCAGGAAACATGAGCAAGTAAGGTAAAGAAGAGAACCTGTACAAATTGGAGTAGTAAGCAAGCTGCATGATGCAGACATAGTAGCAGGGAAGCAGGGCAAAAGCATCCACAGAATAGATGATGAATGTCGAAACATCAAAATGTAAATCCATAGTAAGGAGCCCCTGGGCTAGCTGCGATGGCAGCAGGTAGGCATAGGAATAAGTGAATCATTAGGCCCCGAGCTGGCTAGGTGGGTGGAGTGGAAGTAGTGTACCCTTGGCCTGGAGGACAAAGCAGGTTATGGGAGGAGGCAAAAGGGGCAGCTGGACCCCACAAAGGTCAGCTGGTAATGTGCACAAGGTGGCAGCTAGATCCATGTAATCTAGCATGCACAGTTGGACCCCTTGTAGGTATATCAGTAAGGTAAGTAGAGTAGCAGCTAGTCTCATGGAAGCTAGCATGCGAAGCTGGACCACGTAGATCAGCAGGTAAGGTAAGTAGAAAATGGCAGCTAAGCCCCACCAAGGCTAGCAGTGCAGCTGGACCACATAGGTCAGCGGGCAAGATAAGTAAGAGTGGTAGCCATCCGGAAGTGAGGTAGGAGCAGTGAACGATCGAAGCGAGATGGCATGGTAAATGTCCAAGGATAATGATAAAAGTTCTTAAGGCATGGCCCGATTATGATCCACAAATGGCACAGATGATGAGGAATTGAAGGAGAGGTAAGAACAAGCAAGTGAGAGCTGCAGACAACTAGCACCGGAAGGCTTGACTAAAACCAATGTCCTGGAATGTTCAAAATTGATGGAGTGGCTGATATGGTGGCAATAGGAAGGATATGAAGTAAGTGCTGGACATCGTGCTGAGACATAATATGCCAAATATCTGGCCGGAGTCCAGACGTCATGGGCAGGTATCAACTACACCTAAAGATGTCATGAGAAATGGCTAGCAGGACGGGAGAGTTGCCAGGTGGGCTGCTTGACAAAGGATGTATTGCAGAGGCAAGTGCAAAGTAGGGGGCCTGTACCCATGCAGCAGATGAGAGCAATAATTAGAAGTAAACAGGACTTAAGTGCCATATACAAATAATGGAAATGGAAAGTCATCTATGGCTAGCAGTGTAGCAGTTATGGTCAGTGAATAAATGCTGTTGGTAGTCTGATAGCTGCTGTTTATCCACTTTTATTCAACCTGAGTTTCTGAGTTTCAAGAATCATGAGTGCTACGATTATACATGTCTTCATGCTGGGATTTGGCTTCCTTTATAGTTGGCGCTCAGTGATATACGTGAGACGTACCGACAAGCGTACGCAATCCCTCCTGATTAGTACCTGAAGTATCACCCCCCTCCAAAAGAAAGTCACAAGCCAGCAGCTGAAAGCAGGAGCCTGACAGAATCCTGAGGCAGCCAGACACCAGCGAGAGCCAGCGGGGAGATAGGGGTCCGAAGGCTCCAACAGCAGACAGGAAGGTGCAGAAGGCCAGGTGTCCAGGAAGCATCAATGGAGGAGCAGAGGCTTGAGCAAGGAAGTGGCAGTGCACAGCTGCAGCGGAGGTCCAGAGTAGTGGTGCAGCGTAGGTGGGCATCAAAGCACTAGCAAAAATGACAACGGTCCAATCAGTGTGGCAGGAGTCCCTTGAATCAACATCCATGAGCCAGTCAAGTCGCCCGAGCAGCAAAGGCACACACCGGAGGACCAGAGTGGTCGTGGAAGCGTAGCTGGTAAAACTGCAGAAAAGGTCATGATGGCTGGTCCGTCTGTAGAGGTAGCACGAACCAGCGGGATCAGTAGCGGCAGGAACCCCAGTGGAATGCAGAGTGGCGAATGGCGCCAGAAGATTCAACGGCAGCTGGTAAGGGAGCAGCAGTAAGAGGGGAACCAGCTTAGTGGTCGGGAAGGTGCAGGAGAGACATTGGCAAGGCAGGCCGTATGTGCGCAAACTGTGGCGGGCATGGAGTGGCGGCTGCTCATGAAAAGGAAAGGTAGGAGGAGAAACAGAACTGGCAAGCAGTACAGCAAGAGCCAAGCAGAGACTGCTGAACACAGTCCAGAGAGGAAAGCAGGAATGGGGAAGCAAGGAACACAAACAAATGAGGAGTGGGGGGGGGGAGTAACGAACAACGAGAGGGAAACAGGGGTGAGGGGAGAACATAGGCAGACAGAATGGGAGAAAAGAGTAGCTGAGCACCAGCACCACCACGCAGCGAGTGCGACTCGCTCTAAGCAGAGCGACAGAGCCTGAAGGCTTATATTGGATGTGGGGGAGGAGCTCTTCCCCACAGAACTACAGGCATGCACCTTACAATTACCCCCTACTCATGCTGTGTAACCCTCAGTGCCATTCTCTCTCAGGAATCTGTCTAGTCCTGTGTTACCTCTACTCATGTTGTGAAACCCTTAATGCCATTCTCTTTCAGGAATCTGTCTAGAGCTGTGTTGCCCCTACTCATGCTGTGTAGCCCTCAATTCCATTCTCCCTCAGGAATCTGTCTAGTACTGTGCTACCCCTACTCATGGTATGTAACCCTCAGTGCCATTCCCTCTCAGTAATCTGTCTAGTTCTGTGTTAGCCCTACTCATTAGGGCTGTGCGAATACCTTTTCCCCGAATATTCGGTATTCGGGTCCCAAGTATTCTGTATTCATTATTCAGTATTCGGCCAGAAAAGGTGTTTTTTTTAAGGAAACTTTAAAAAAGCACTTCAGCAACACCATTAATCACCCATTGAACCTGGTATACCACATACACCTCAATGACACTTCGGCCACCAGCATTGAGCTCTCACTAATGCAACACAAGCTTCATGTGGCACACTCGATCCACCACAACACACACATAGCACTCTGAAAACAATATCAAGCATTGCATTGGGTCAGCACTAGAGGGTGTTCATGGTCCTGAACATGGGTGAAGGTGCTTCAGCCATGGGCATAGGAATAGTGGTAGCAGTGGCTGCAACAGTGGTGACAGCTGAAAGGGTGGCTGCTGCAAGAATGGCACTGGTGGTGGTGGTGGGAAGCACACAGGCTATAGATGTAGCAGCCATAATGGTAGCAGTGGGGACACTGGTGGTGGTGGTGTCTGTTGCTTGCTGCACAAAGCATGTATGCTCTAATTCCCCCCTACTACTGCACAACAGGATGTGACAGTGAACGTACAGATGGACAGGTGGTGACACTAGCAGTATTAGTACTGCTAATGGTATTAGTGGTAGTAGTACTACAGTATTACCAATGCTACAAGAACTAAAATGCTTGCTTGGGGAGAACAATATTTGAGCCCATCAAATAAAGTGAGACACCTGTATGTCATTGTATATGTAGTCTATCTCACCACCTTCTCTGGAATTGTATTATGTATCAATAATTTACAGTGGAGTAAGACAAGATGCAGTTCAGTACTTTGCAGTAAATGGCATGCCACAAAATATTGGATGACTGGAGGGCTTAATTGCCATTAAATGACACTGCTGCTTGCAGCATACTGCAGCATTTTACAGCAATTTTGCAAGATACTGCATTGCGTACTGTCTGGAACCACAGTATGAACTACGTTCTATAATCTTGATGCAGTGTTTCATCCTTGGGTATGTTAGTTGTGGATTATTTTGTTACAAGGGCATCTCAGTCTCATTCATTTTAACTTCACTTATTTATAGCGTGTGTTTCTTTAAGGGTTGTATATTCATAGCGTGTTAGTACGTTCCCGACATGCACCCTGACAAAGACCAGGTTCTGGTCAAAGCACCAGGGCTCTATTGGCATCCTCCAGCCTTAGCACAAACAAATGTATTGGCAACTTTATGCTGCACTGCTCTTAACTGTATTTGTTACTGCAACCAGCTGAGTGCTTCCTTTGTTCTACATAGATTGTTTGGGGTTTTGGCAGCCCAGGGACAACACTAGACAGTGATTGTGTGGATGTGCTGTATGTTTGTGGTCTATCATCCTGTCCCTCACCACTTGGGGCCAGTGGTGCAGATGCTTTTCTGGGGCAGGACCAAGCATGTTTGCAAGATTGCTAAAGACATGATGGATCAGGTCACTACTGGTTACTGGGTAAACCACAAACTATGACTACGTAGTACCTGCATGTGTGTGTGTGTGATGCTTTACTTAGTGTTTGTGGAACCACAGTAATACACCAAGCTTTCCAGTTACACTGCACCACAAAAAAGTAGCAGCAAAGAAAAACACTGCTGCTAAGAAGGGGAAGAAAAGGGCAACCTATTTAGTCAAACATGGAACCGAGCAAGGAACAGACAGATGACATAGAGTTATCTCAGTGAGACAAGCCTGCCCCTTAAGTGCAATGGTTTAATTAACAAAACAACAATAAACAAACAAAAAAAATGCATGTGCACAACTGTGTGCGCACACACACACACACACACACACACACACGCCACAGATTCGCAGGGGGATATATTTCACAAGCACAGCTTAATTGTGTGCAGTGGGCTGTAGAAGTGCGGGGGGGGGGAATAGTCAGCTGCCATGTCAGCATGGCTCAGTTGGTAGCACATCTACCTCTGGACCAGAAGGTCGTGGGTTCTTGTCCCATACTGGGATTGAACTTGCACCTAAAAATCGCTAGCATCTGAATGCAGTATTGGGAGGTGCTGTATTGCTGGGGTATGCCATCCTTCAGATGAGACGTTAAACCGAGGTCCCTTCTACCCATCCTGGTGTTGCCCTGGTGGGTGTCCAGGTGGAAGTAAAAGAACCCAGGGCACTCTTCGCAAAGAGTAGGGAACATTCCCAGTGTCCTGGCCAACATTCCCCCTTCCCATTAACCTGTTCATGCAATTATCCAGGCTGTGTGTGGGTGATGATGTGCGATATGGCTGCCACCACACATTCAGTCACTTCACTACCAGTTTAGCATTGCTTGTAAAGCACTTTGGGACACACTGTGTATGAAAAGCGCTATATAAATGCTGATTCTTCTTCTTCTTCTTCTCCTCATGTATACAAGGATCTATCCCCAGAACCAGAGGAGATTAACAATACTAATTCAGTGAGTCAAGCCTGACTGGCTTAGAACTGAAGAAGTTTATTTCAAAATCTGTGTGCACACAGCTGTGCACACGTGTGGCCCTGCCTCATGAAAAAAATATATTAAGCATGCACATGCAGGGTGAAGCCTCACAAAATCAAATATTTTGCACATATACAGCAAATTATAAGCAGTGACCTGCAGGAGGAGGAATTAGCAGACACCCTTATCAGTCATGCAGGGAACCAAGCTTGGAACCAGACAACAGCAAAAAAAAAAAACAACACAAAAATAAAATGTGCTCCACCCAAAAAAAATCACACTGGAGTTATGTCCGACAGCAGCAGAGAATGAGTCTTAGCAGACAGCCCTCCTAGTCCCTGTAACTGAATACAGCAATAAGGACAAAATACCTGTCAGAAAGCCAAACATAGCTTTTCTAACACTGATCAAAAAAACTATACTGACCCAAAAAAGCCTGTGAAGCAAAAATCAATTTCTTTTTTAGCAAGTTTAAGGTCTCAAAAGTACTGCAGAGCAGCTCTCAGAAACCACTGTCTCCTGTCTTCTACCAGATCAGAGTGAGGAAGTCACATGGTGTGCTTGCCTTTGAGCTCAAGAAACAGTTTTTGATTGGCCAACAAAGCTCTGCAAGACTTGGAAATCTCTCAGAATAGTAGTTCCCGAATAGTGGCCAAATAGTGAACTATTCGGAAAATGCGTCCGAATATTTGGGAAGCCTAGTATTCGTGGTATTCGGAAAATACTATTTGGCCCATGCACAGCCCTACTACTCATGCTATGTAACTGTCAACGCAATTCTCTCTTTGGAATCTGTCTAGTCCTTTGTTACCCTGACTCATGCTGTGTAACCCTCAGTTTCAATCTCCCTCAGAACTATGTAGTCTTGTGTTACTCCTAATCATGCTGTGTAATGTTCAATGCCATTCTCCCTCAGGAATTTGTCTAGTCCTGTGTTACCCCTACTTATACTGTGTAACCCTCAAAGCCATTCTCCCTCAGGAATCTGTCTACTCCTGTGTTACCCCTACTCATGCTGTGTAACCCTCAGTGCCTTTCTCCCTCAGGAATCTGTCTAGTCCTGTGTTACCCCTACTCATGCTGTGTAGCCTTCAGTGCCATTCTCCCTCAGGAATCTGTCTAGTCCTGTGTTACCCCTACTCATGCTGTGTAGCCCTCATTGCCATTATCCCTCAGGAATCTGTTTAGTCCTGTGTTATCCCTACTCATGCTGTGTAACCCTCAGTGCCATTCTCCCTCAGGAATCTGTCTAGTCCTGTGTTACCCCTACTTATACTGTGTAACCCTCAATGGCATTCTCCCTCAGGAATCTGTCTAGTCCTCTGTTACCCCTACTCATGCTGTTGTAACCCTCAGTGCCATTGCCCCTCTGGAATCTGTCTAGTCCTGTGTTACCACCTACTCATGCTGTATAACCCTCAATGCCATTGCCCCTCTGGAATCTATCTAGTCCTGTGTTACCCCTACTCATGCTGTGTAACCCTTAGTGCCATTCCCCCTCAGGAATCTGTCAATCCTGTGTTACCCCTTCTCATGCTGTGTTATCCTCAGTGCCATTCTCCCTCAGGAATCTGTCTAGTCCTGTATTACCCCTACTCATGCTGTGTAGCCCTCAGTGCCATTCTCCCTCAGCAAGGGATAATATGAATTTGCAAAGTGCTTTTTTCAAGGTCAGTACATCACTTAAAGCTGTGTGATGCACTTTCTCTCATATAGCTTCTCTGAAGCAATGAGTTTGAACTGGTGCAGTACACACTGGTTCAAGAGCATGAAGAAAGCCAAGTCGAAAATGTGTCTTCCTTTCCTCTATATAGCCCCAATTTTAGCATATGGATTATTTTTGTATGTCTGAAATGATTTTCTTTTGCCAAAAACTCTCCCCAGATAAAAAATGGATTTCATAACACAACTGCTGGCAACAGTGGTATTTATGAATATCTCAGGAAAACTTGACACTGTCTCTTTAAGGCAGGCTTCAGTAGAATTTCATGCAAGGTTGACATTGGTGGTATAGTGTTACCCTTTAAGGGTTTCCTAATGGCTCACATCTGTGTGAAGCTGGGGAGATGTGGTGGGTTGTTAAGGACTGGCTGTGGGGAGGAGTAAAGCAGTGCAGAGCAAAGCAAAACCTCCCAGGGGATTAGAGAGGGCAGCCAGATGAGATTACGGCATTCTTCAGAAATGTGCTTGCTCGAGACAGTTTGTGTATTTTGGGAAGCATTCCAAATTTTCCACAGACAGCTCTTTTTTCATGATTGGGTGATTATATTGCGGCTTGGGCCCTACCATGTTGGGTCAATATGTTTTTTTTTTCTCTCCCTCTTCCTTTAAAAAAAACAACCTTTTTTTTCCATTATAGAGGCCGGCTGTTCAGAAAAAGAAAACATGTGGTGGGCTTAAAAACCCATGACAGACACGACATACTTGGCTAATTATTTATTTTTCTTAATTTCAGTTTAATGGTGTCTGTTAACAAACTTTTCCAAGATCCCCACCCAGCCCCCCCTAGGCCCCAGTCCCACATGTCAGTCCCTGCTAAGATGGTGCAAGAGCACAGACTGCAGGCTTCATCTACTGCTGATAACTAAATGCTGCTTAGAAACAGGCCTTCAGTTTGTCTCCCTTCTACCCATAGTCAAAAGTGCTGGGATCACAAGCATAATAGACCCATATTCATATAGCACATAGACAAGAATGCATGGGCAACAATGCACAACAAAGTTGTGTTTCCATCCAGGGGCTCTGATGACATCATACAAGAGAACAATACTCAGGAGGTCTCTTTTGTCATCAGAACCCTGAGATGGAAACACAGCTGAGTTGTGCATTGCTGCCCATGTGTTATTATGTAAAAAACACAAAAAATAAAAGAGTACTGCTTTGGTTTTCTTCTCAGGAAATCTGTGGTTCAATGTTTTTAATTATTTTAAAAACTAGACTCCACCATCACCCAGCTGCTGAAAACCCAGTCGGATGAGAGGTAGATTTCTGTTTTTTAAATTAAAAAAACAACAGAAGATTTTATGTTACAAGAGGATCTGGGTTCTGTGTGTGTGTGTGGGGGGGGAAGCAAATGGCAGGTGGGCACGAGTTTCCATTCTAACTGAAAAACACTATTGTAACCCAAAATGGTACAATTGATTTCTATAACTTTTAAACAGTGGCACACCAGCTTTTTAGTTAGGATGGAAATCAGTGCACGACACGGGGTAACTATATACTATACTCCAGTAATCATTCTCAGATGTCCGTCTGTGCTGAACATCAAAGCTGAGCCTTGATGGGATCAAGGAGACTTCCGATACCCTCTTATCATTTATGATCAGTTCTACCTCCATGATATAAAGGATACATCAGTTTCCTAGTACAGAAGCAACATTCCATCTGCTTTGGAATGGAGATTGTGTTCTACAAAAGGCAAAAGGCTAATTAGGACCTCCATCCCAATCACAAGGTAAAAGGGAACCATGAGAAGATCTAGGAACTTAAGGAAGAACTGCTTTGCACCTGTAAGTTATTTTGCCAAAAGAAACCATTTAAAAATTAAATTCTCATTTTTTTGATCATTCCTTTCCAACTCTTTTGTGAACTCAGTGGATGATTTTGATATCAATGCTGTCTGGTTATAAGAGCTGTTTTATTTATTTATTTAACATTTTGGTGACTGGGAAAGGCACACTGAGCTGAAGCTCATTTCCAAGTGTGACCCGGAGGAGGGGAAAGGGGAGTGCATAATACAAAATTGCATCAAGCCATAAAGAATGCAGTAGCAGTGATAAGCTACAAAGTGCAGTAACAGAATAGAGAACAAACAGGTGTACATGCCACAAACAAATGGACAATTTTATCAGCATGCTGGGCAGTGTGAACAAAAGACAATAGGTAAATGCATGGTGCCTGTAAAAAGTGGCAGTGCAATGTTTTAGAACTTTATGATGCAGTTTCTTTCCCAGTCAACCGTAAAATTATATAACAGAACAAAGATGCATTATGACAACACTGCAAGAGTTTAACTTATAGTATAATGCATGAGGTGGTGTGCCTGACACGGATTTTATACCCAGCTGAGGTGTGTATAAAATTCAAATTTTAAGCCCACCATACCATGTTTTAGCTTATATAATTGCTGGACAAAGTTTTTTGGCCATGAGTAGCTTATTAATGTTGAAACATGTACAAATATATAAAATGTTAGATATTTTTATTTATTTTGTTTGCCGTTTTACCTGTGGCTTCAGCCCCCACCTCCCCGCATGCTTTCTTCCACTCTGTCTCATTCCACAGCCTCCCTTTGTTAGCAGCCTGCATTTTCCTTTTTGCTGTGTTTCACCCCCACATTTCCACCCAAGAAAGCAACAGTTATGCAGACTGAAGAAAGAAAGAAAGAGAAATCAACCATAGGTGACAAACTTACTTTTACAAGATAAATGCAAAGTTTGCTTTTGGGACAGTTTCAGCCTGTGATTTTATGTGGGAAACACTGTGCTGTTTGTGTGTGAGAAAATCTGTGGTCACGAGGTGTGAACAGTGCTGTGTCATGTGAATGCCATTATAACTGCCTGGTTCTAACGACAAATTACACATGGTTTTCCCTATAGTAAAGAAAAACATTTTTTTTCCAGTTATTATAAGGGCATAAACTACCTTATGCCATTCTAAAGTTGCCCTTACCACCAGTGTGCAAATCAGAATCACCTGCCGAGTTAAGTGATAGGCCAGAAAATGCTAAACAATAATAATATTTGGAAACAATATTTAAAAACTGCTTCTACATATATAGATGCAGATGCAGTACAGCTCTCCTGTAAGAATGTGTATTCACTGTTATGAAAGGCTTGAAGAGGGATTCCCAATAGTATGTATTCAAATGTGATAAGATTACACCTACAAACTTACTGCTTCTTAAAATAAGTTAGGGCCTGTTCCACATAGGTGGCTGGGGTACACTCAGACTGAACTTTTCCTGGCCATGGCTGTGCACCATCAATACCCATCCACACCATTGGCATCCTCCAACAATGCTCACCATGCTTCATTGGTGTGGATCTGTGCATGGTGGTAGGGGGAACAGAGGGGGCAGTGGTGGTCTGAATCATGAGCGTCCAGTCTGATGGCAATATTGATCTGCAAGTTGATCGTTGCCTGTGCAGGTTGCAGGGACAGATGGGATGTGGGAGTCCTCCAGGACTGCCATATCCCCCACCGGCATGAAAGTTACATTTCTGAACACAAACAGAAAAAAGGACAGCTAAGGAGCACCAGGGCATGTATGGTGCTTTTAATGCATATCATAAGCAAGAACGTAGAAAAATGTAGCACCCATACAGCAATAATCAGTACAACATTGTCGAAATATAAAAATTCCATTTTTATATAATAAATGCAGTCATGCACAAGTACATCGAAAGTGACTTATAGACAAACTAACGTTTCACTGGTACACTGCCAGGCTTCATCAGCGTAAAAAATTTCTACATCCACAGGTGCTCATTAAATATATTGCAAAAGTTAAACATGTGACACATACCAACCAATACACGTTATGCATACAACAAATGAGTCATTATTTGGCAATTTAGGATCCAGAGCCCATCAATTAGATCTTTGGCTCCTTGTATTAACTCTTTAATTTCATGTCTTTATTTATTCAAACACATATTACTCATATCCAAACTTGATGACCTCAAGAAATCTCATTAGTTTTATGTATTTGGTGAAGGATGGTTAAGTGTACTAATATTTAAGTACAAATGCCATCTTATTTTACTTCCACCTGTTAATATTATTCTATTTCAATTTTAAATTTAATTTTACTAATAAAAACAATACAATGAACTTGAGGTCATCAGGCACCTTTCCTTTTATCACGGCAACAGTGAACATAGTAATTATCACCGTACTGTCCATATTTCAGCATTTATATTTTTTCAGAAAAGCTGAGAGATCAATAGTTTCATTCAGACCCCTCTGAGAGTGAGCTCCCAAGGCATAAATCCAATAATTCTCTCTTTGCCCAATCTTTTTGTTCAAACCCCGGTCCTAAAGTGACTGATTCTAGACCAAGAAAATTAAATGGTGTGTTTCTGAGAGCTATGCATTAAAATGTGTTTTGCAATAGCATAGTTGGTATCACCTTTTTTTACTGCTCTTACATGTTCACCTATTCTCACCTTAAATTTGCATATAGTGCGTCCAACATAATAAGCCCCACAGTCACAAGTTAATAAATATACAACACCTACACTGTTACATGTTATAAAATCCCTTAATTGTGTTTCCTTTCCAGTCACAGGGTGTTTAAAGGATTTACAATTATGAACATATTTACAGTATAAACAATTACCACATTTATGTGTACCTATGGGTCTTGGAGCCAATAACATCTGTTTGTTCACCTCCTGGTGGATAACATGTTGGTCACTACATAATCCTTAATACTTTTACTTTTCCTAAAAATTATTTTCAGTCCATTATTAGTCACTTCTTTCAGTTTAGGTTCAAGACCCAGGAGAGTCCAGTTTTTTTCAATAATCTGCCTAACTTCTCTTGCTTGTTTAGGAAAGCTGGTTACAAAAAGGCATTCTGAATCATGTTTATTATTGTCAGTCTGTTGTCTATGCAGTAATGTTTCACTCCTGTCCAACTCATCCACTTTTTTGATAGCTGTTGCAATACTCTTCTTACTATAACCTCTTTCCAAAAATCTATGTACCTGTTCTCCTCTTTTTTTTAATCAAATTCTTCTCATTTAGTGCAGTTTCTGAATGCTCTAATAAGTTGTACTTTTGGGATGTTAAATCTTGTGTGGTATGGATGGCAACTGTCAAATCTCAACAAGGTGTTCCTATCCATTTCTTTCTGGAACAGGGTGGTGCAAACTCCCCCCTCCCCATCTTTGTATATTTTGAGATCAAGGAAAGTGATACTGGTTTGACTAAGTTCATACTTGTATCTTAAACAACTACTAGTGGATTCCATCCACTGAACAAAGCACACAAAGTCTTTATCCGTGCCCTTCCAGATAATAAAAATATCATCTATAAAGCACCACCACAAATCCAGACAAGATAAGTGTGGATTTGTGGCGGCGCCATACAGGTGATCTAGCTCCCACTTTCCCACAAAAAAGATTAGTGTAGCTAGGGGCCATAGTAGTGCCCATTGCTGTGCCCCGTATTTGGTGATAAAGTTGGCCAACAAAGAAAAATATATTCATTTTTAAAACAAGTTCTGCCAACTGTACCAAAAATTGTGTGGGGGTCCTATCCCACTCCTCCTCTGATCTCTGTTCTAGAAAAAAGGACAGTGCACGCAATCCCTCATGGTGTGGTATTACCGTGTATAAGGGAATTAACATCAATAACTGCAAAATACCACCCTTGTTCAACAGAGAGTTCTTCTACGATCTGTACCACTTGGGTGGAATCTTTGAGAAAAGATCTTAAATTCTGCACTAAAGGTTGCAAAAATGAATCCAGATACGTAGAAAGTGGTTCAGTAAGCCAGCCCCTACCTGACACAATAGGTCTTCCCGTTGTTTGTTTTAAACTTTTATGAATTTTGGGTAGGGCATAAATTGTTGGAATAACTGGATGTGTAACTGTTAAAGTTCTATATTCAACCTCTGTGATATACCCCTTTAAAAAACCTTTATTGAGTATCCTATCTATTTCACCTTTAAATTGGTCAACAACATTGCGAGTTACCTTGATGTAAAATACTTCATCACTAACAAGCCTGAACATTTCTTGGGCATAGTCCTTAGTGTTATGCATTACTATCGCTCCCCCCCCTTATTAGCTTGCTTGATTGTTATATGCTGATTAGAGCCTAAGGTATCTAAAGCATTTCGTTCTCCCTTCGTGCAGTTGTCATAAAACTGCCTTTCCCCCTTCTCCTGTAGGTGTTTCAAGTCCAAGTTCACATTTTTTTTTATAAACACTACATCTGTGGGATTCATAGGGGGGCAATATTCTGATCTGGGCTGTAGTCTAGAACAAGTCCCATCATTTTCATGGCTATCTTCAGGTTTCTCCAAAACACATTTGAAGGTTAAGTTTCTACCTAATTTGTGTAAGTCTACACAAGTGTTGAAATAGTCTACACCCATAGTGGGACAAAAAGATAGCCCCTTTACTCAGACCTAACATTTCTTGTTGTGTTAATGTATAGTCTGATAAATTTACCACTGGCACCAATGGATCAACATGTCACCAGCTGGTGACAGTGTCACCCCCAACCCACTGTGAATGCTTTGAGGGCTGGTGCTGGTGGTAAGAATGATGATCAGGCATGGCATCAACATTTGTGGCTTGTCTGAGGGGGTGCATGGCCACAAATGCAGGCCCTAAGCCTGGTAGCTTTCTCTCCTTCTTTAGGTCATCGCACAATGGAAAATGTTTTAAGGATTGCGCATTTACTGACACTTACCCTTAGACTAGCCCCATCCCTGACCTGCCACCCACATAGCCACAAGGATAGCTCTGGATCAGGTACAGAGAGTGCTAGCTGAGAGAGCTGTGGATGTGCATTGGTCCTTGAATGTCCAGAGTGATACTTTTGTGTGCCACAAGCCCTCATAGTCCCCCACTGCAGGTGTGGAAGGGAATCTTGGGCATCTGAGGTGGTGTAAGGTTTGGCAGTTGAAATTCAATGCCAAAAAAATGCAAGGTTATGCACCTTGGAAAAAATAAAACAGGACAGGGTACTGTATGGGAGGGTTAAACAGAGCACTATGGCAGAAGAAAGGGATCTGGGAGTCATCATTAGTAACTCCTTCAATCAAGCCAGAGTAACAAGGCCTATAGTAAGGCTAATAGGATGCTAGGGTATATTGAAAGGGGTATTAATAGCAGGAACAGGAGGTATTGCTACCTCTATATAGGTCACTGGTGAGGCTGGATCCCGAATACTGTGCTCTGTTCTGGAGTTCTCACCTAAGGAAAGACAGGAACAGGCTGGAGATGATGCAATGCAGGGTGATCAAGATGATTCAGGGCCAACAGGGCAGATCTTATGAAGATCATCTCAAGTCTACATGTAATGTAGAACTAGAAATAATCACTTTGGAGGCAGTATAGTGTAGTGGTTAAGGGCACTGAGCTGCAAACCAGGAGACCTGGGTTTGAATCTCAGCAGACTCCACTTGCATACTGTGTGACCCTGAGCAAGTCATTTAACTTTCTTATGCTCTCAGGTCACCCCTGGAAACAGGGACAGATTATGGCACAGGCAACATAGACACTAGCCTAGGGCTCCCACCTGCCAGGGGGCCCCCAACAATCTCCAAACTATATTTACTACATACCCTTTTTTCCGGCTGAGATGCATTTTTCTTGTAATGGACTTGGCTGCTTAATAATCTGAGCAAGGCAGGGCTGAACTGTGATAGGACTCTCACCTTCCTGATTAGTTGATAAGTACAGCTGATAGCTTCAGGGGGCTCCTGCTGAACTGACTTTTAAGGTGATAACAGGCCTTTTCCTTGCTTTGTCTCCCACCCCATTATCCCCAATGGGAAGAAGTAGCTAGAAAGATCCCTTCCCCCTCAATTGGTGTTCCTGATAGGGAAAGTGACAGGTGCAGATCTTAAATGGGGGCCCCCTGCAGTGGTTTGTCTACTACTTGCCTCATCTTGTGCATTTGAGGGAGGCCCTATCATTCATATTAGAAGGATTGGAGAGCCAGCAGAGCCTGCTTATTGGAGAGCCTGTTCCACGTTCCACATGCCTCTCATTACATATGAACATACAAAGAAGTCAGCCGAAGAAGGCCATTTGATTTATCTAGTCTGCTCGTGTTGCAGAGTCCACAGCTTGAGCTACTGTCCCTGCCCCCCTTACCACTCCTCCCATCATCCCTACCCATGATCTTTACCTTCCCCCATGCCTATTCCAGCCTCTCTTGAAGCTGCCCATTGTCTTCAACAAGACCAGCTCTTCCGGCAGTGCAGTCCAAGTGTCCACCACCCACTCGTTAAAGAAGTGCTTCTTGACCTCCCTCCAAAACCTCCCCCCTCCAGCTTAAGACCATGCCCCCTCTTGTTATGGTTGTCACTCAGCTTAAAGAGACCCTCCTTATCCACCTTTTTTATGCCTTTCAAGTACTTGAAGGTAACAATCATGTCCCTTTTCTCTCTCTCCTTTCCTCCAGGGAATACATGTTCAGTGCCCTCAACCTCTCCTCACATGCCTTACCCTGCTGACCTGCTATCATCTTTGTAGCCCTCCTCTGGACCTTCTCTAGCAGGTTAATGTCCTTTCTGAGGTGTGGGCACCAGTGTTGAACTCCATACTCTAGATGTGGCCTTACCAGTGACCTGTGCAAGGGTCGTAAAACTTCCTCTCTCCTAAGTACTGATTCCCCTAGCCATGCATCCCTGCATCTCATTTGCCCTTGCTGCAGCTTTCTTGTACTGTGTAGAGTGCTTCAGGTCACTAGTGATCATAACTCCTAGGTCCTTCGCCTCCTCTGATGAAGATACCTGGACTCCACCCAGGTAGCACTCTGTCCTGGGATTCTTGGCTCCAATGTGCATAACTTTGCATTTCTTGGCATTGAAGCAAAGCTGTCAGATCCCAGATCACCTCCCCAGGTTTTCCAGATCATCCTGTAGGTCCTGTATTCCTTCAGCTGTATCCACTCTCCCACAGAACTTGGTGTCGTCCATGAATCGGCACATTTAGCCCTTAATGCTATCCCAAATAAACACCGGCCCCATCACCGAGCCCTGTGGGACTCCACTGGTGACCTCTCTAGTGCCAGATAACTCTCCTCCCACTACCACCCTCTGGATTCTGTCCCTCAGCCAGTTTTCCACTCATCTGGACATCTTATCCCCAATCTTGAGATTGCCAGCTTCCTGATCAACCTTTTGTGGGGCACAGAGTAAAAGGCCTTGCTGAAATCCAGATAGAGGATGTCTACCGCTTGGCCCCTGTCTACTGTCTTAGTGATCCAGTCAAAAAAGTCAGTCAGATTTGTTTGACACAATCTCTCCTGATGAACCCATGCTGCCTCGCATCCTGGAGACCATGCCTTTCTATATATTCTACCAGCCTTTCTTTATGTATGGCCTGCATGAGCTTGCATATGATTGAGGTCAGACTGACTGGTCTGTAATTCCCTGGGTCATCTTTGGAACCGCTTTGGTGGCGGGGCACCCCATGTGTTGGTCTCCAGTCCTGTGGTACCATGCCTGACACTAGTGAACTATTAAATAGGCCTGCCAGTGGCCCTGCCAGTTCCTCAGCCAGGTCCCTTAGTACCCTTGGATGTACTCTGTTCGGGCCTGGTGATTTGCCCACCTTCAACGCTAGCAGCCCCTGCCTCACTCCTATCCTCCTTCTCTATCACTACATTTGTGTTCCCTCCCCCCACCCCTCATCTCCCTCCTGAGGCACTGATCCGTCCTTCTCCCTGGCGAAGATGGAACAGAAGTATTCATTTAGTATCTCTGCTTTTCCCCCATTATGCTCCACCCACTCCTCCCCTTTATTAAGCCAACAATCCTGTTCTGGTCCTTTTTCTTACTTATATAGAAAAATAAGGTCTTCTCCCCCATCTTAATTACTTCTGCTGTCTGCAGCTCCTTTTGTGCCTTAGCTTGCAGGACTTCCTTACTTGCCTCACTAGCCAACCTTAGGTAGTTTTCCCTATCCGCCACTCTCTTGGTCTTCCTGAATTTTCTATAGGCTAACCACTTTTCCCTTACAGTCTGGGCAACCCCAGAACTGAACCAGCTGGGCACTTTGGCGCTTGTGTTCTTCCCCCTTAGCTTAATGCACTCCTCTGTGGCAACCATTATTGCTTCCTTAATGATGAACCACCTTTGGTCCACCCCATATCTGCTCTGATGCCTGCCAGGTTGCTCCTTAGCCCTTTGCCATCATCCTGAAGTCCTCCCTTTAGAGTCTTTAATCCACCCTTTAGACTAAATTAGCACATGGATGTTCTGTGATATGCCCTGGACCTGGGTCATGTAGTGTGCAGATAGAGGTTGTGGTTCACAAATCCAAGTGTTCTGAGTCTACATGTTTTCCAGGTTCTTGGCTTGGGGCTGTAGCCACTAGGCTATACTGCCTAATGTATTCATTGTTATACTCCATGACTGGAGTTGCATTATCATTGTTAAATTCAGTTCTCCTCTCAGGGAAAATTAGTAGGAGGCTTCATGGCTCAGTTTGGGTTGGGAGGATGAGTATCATGAAAATGATTATCAAAGTTATAAAGAAAAGAAAAAAAATGGGACTACATTTTTGAAGTCCTTTAAGAATACTATATTGCAATTTGTAAACAGTATGGCTAAGCCTGATCTTTACCACCACCTACAAAACCACATTTTAATGACACAAAGTAACAAAGAGGTTACAGTGCTATTGATAGGCTTACAGTGCCGTCAGGGGCAGCAGTGACTTTTAGATCATATTTGTTTAATTTACAGAAAACTGTACATGTTATCAAGCAATATACACACAATACTAGTCTACACCCTATTATGTACAATTGACTGCAAAGTAAACAAATAGTATCTGAAGGCCACCACTAACTCTGACCATTGTAAGTCTATCTATGGCACTACAGCTCCTTCCCTATGTGGTTTTGTGGGTGGGGCTGTATCGGGAAGTAAAATTGTACTTGCAGTAAGTTAAGTAGCATAACAAAGGTGGAAATCATGCATGCTGAGAGTAGTCTTGCACTTAAAGTGATCCCTCGATTATCCACCAAATGTTTACACAAAATGATAGCTGTGCCATTGCCCCTTACTATATCACACCCTTGATTATCCACCCAATTTTGCTTGTATGAAAATGATGGAATAGTCAAGGGTGCACTGTAGATTGTCAGACTGAAATCAAACAGTATGTGACACTTGGGGAAAATGGAGAGGAGAGAATCATGTGCACTAATTAATCACTAATATGATTTTGAGATAGAGGAGCAGAAGGGTAGGAATTTTGATTTGCATTCTGTTGCCCGTATCTCTTCACATACAAACTGTATCCTAACATGAAATGCAGTTTGCATATAAATGGATTCCCAAGGTGTCTTACAGTCTGTGACAGGGTCTGTTTGTGGCGAAGGGGCATGGTCATGGCAAGAGGGGATCCCAGATTTGTTTTGGTACTAGGGGCCCAGGGTAGCTTAATCTGGCCCTGCCTGGAAACAAGCTCTGGCTTAGAGTCTCTTTTCTGGTTAAACAGTTTGTCCTTCCCTTCAAGGCAATGAACATGTACTCACTGGAGACTAGGAAAGGGACCCTCAAGTTTCTGAAAGGAATAAACAAGGTGAAATACAGGGAACTATTTAGCAGGCATACAGAGCCAAGAACCCAAGATCACGAGTGGAAACTGATGGGAGGAAGGCGGGTTGTGAGGAAGTTCTATTTTATTGAAAAGGTGGTGGGGCCATGCAACGGTCTGCCAGCAGAGGTGGTGGGGACCAAGACCATAAATGGTTTCAAGCAGGGCTGGGATAAAGTGAAAGGTTTGGTGGTTGCTCAGGTCAGTAGCAGTAGAGAAGGGAGCAGGGGGATGGACTGGGAAGGATAAGCAGATAGGGAACTCTGGGCAGACAAGCTGGACTTTTGGTCTTTTTCTGCTGTCATTGTCAATGTTTCTATGTTTCTATGAGGCTTGGGGCCTTATTTACATTTGAGGAAATTTTTAAAAATTATTATTATGGATTCTCTGAATTTCTTTGCTTGTAGTCTTCATTACGACTCATCTATATGAAAACTAGCTTTGTCCCCTACAGCTGATTTACACTTTAAGTCTTCTGTATATGACATCATAATTGTTTCCACAGCAACAAAACATGATGCCACAAACAGAAGATTATGACTTCAGCAAAAGAATATGCAGCACAAGCTGAAGAACTCTAGGGGAGAAGGATCCTGGTTCAATGTATTGGCCAAGCAATGGATATCAAAAGGAAGAAAAATGCAGGCAATAAATACAAAATATGCAGAATTATATCTATATACAGTATTATAGCTTTCAAAGTTTTCTCAGAAGTGACTAACTCACTTTAATAATACAAGTCCACGAGTCCATGAGTTGGACACTTTGGGACTGATTTGCAAAAGCCCTGCATATGCTGCAAGCCCCCTGGTGCACCAAACATAAAGCACTGGAGGTTTGTGGCAGTCTCTCGGCGCCGATCGGGAATTTTTTATCCCTGTGCACCAAATGCCACAATTTAGATCTGCCCCCCCCCCATTCTAACTTGTACCATTTGGGTGACCCTTTTTACAGGGCGTGCACCAAATGTGTGGAGCAAGCTGCCGTAAAGTGTGGAAACCGTTGCAACTGCACCCAATGCACAGTTGCGTCAAAGATATTTGGCACAGTTGCACCAAACATCAGGGCTGACGCAAGGCTTGTGTCAACCTTTGAAAATCAGGTCCTATTCTGAACAGGCTTTATAAATGAAACAGCTGTCTGCAGGAGCACATTATAATGTCACAGACTGACAAACATTGGGCTATGTTATTTTGTGTAATGCTTACACTTTACTGGCTTTCTAGTAGGGTTCATGAGAAAAGCAGGTGTGCTCTAGAATTGTATTTACTTAGGGCAGCTTAATTGAAGGACACACACTTGTAAGTGGTTCTTATTCCTAGCCTGCTTTGTTGCAAGGAGCACTAAAACAAAAAGTCAAGTGTCTTGCTCAAGGTCCAGCAATGAGACCACGGCTGTGGTGACAGGATTCAAACTGGGGGCTCACTGGTTCATTGTTCTCTGCTTTCCACTAGTGGGCTGCAGAAATTTTAAATTCCAGCAGAATGGAAATCCGCAGAATTTCAGAAAATTCTGCTAATTCTGTCAGTAGTGCAACTCTGAAATTTTGAAAGTGGAATTTTTCTGTGGATTAGCGATTTCCTTTTCCACAGTCCTCAGAAAATTATTCTGCAGTTTATGTAATCTGTGGAAGTTATTTCATAGTTTACATTGAAATACTTTTTGGGAATTTCATGTAATTCAAAAGGAAATTCTGAAAAACATTTTGGAAATAGAATTGCCATTGTGCAAGAAATCCATTCATGGAATCTCTCATTCCACACTGTTCTACTTAACACGCTGGATACCACTGCCTTCCTGGACTATGCTTCTGCCACGTGTAATGTAGAACTAGAAATAATCACTAGACATAAAATTGTTGCTAGATTTGTGCTTGCCCTTTAAGGTACACAATTATTTTGTTAGTGATTATTTCTGTCACTGTCACTGAACACGTGGTAGTCAGTCAATGGCCTATGCAGCCAGTATAGTGTTATGCTTGTACAACTGTGTTATTTAGGTTTTGGCCATTCAGACTCTGTAGAGGTACCAAAGGAAAGGAACCCTTGAAGAGGTTTGCAGCCCTAGAGGTGCCACAGGATGATTCCCTTGGCTAAAGATACATTAGGAAGGATCCCAAGGAGAGAGAGGCGTTGCCACTGGAGGAGGAGGGGAGGATGATGGGGCAAAGAAAAATGCTTCAGAAGGAGGCTGAGAGGAACTGCTTATATAGGTCTGGAAGTGGGAGTGGCTGGCTGCTTATCCACTGAACCACAGGCCCAGCCTTCCAATTATCAGCGACTCAGTGTTCACGACCATGATTAGTATTGCGACTGACTCCGTACCAATTTGTTGTGCTCAAAACTTTATTTGTGGAAACAAAAACCATTAAAAGTGAATTTATTTGTCCGGGAAAGAACCACTGTCAATGTCACAGACATTGTGATCGGGATTACGACCTTAAGGTACAGCACATTCAGCATTCCGTGCCTGAAGCGGGAAGCTGTGAAACAAAAAGAAAGGAAAAGAAAGTTATTGTGTGTGTTATTGGTTACTTGTATAGTAATAAACTGTACTGTCTCTGCTTAATACCATCTTTGTCTAGGCATTTAGAGTGAGCTTGCAATAGCCCAGCAAATTCACCACCACGTTTGCATTCCTCATTGCATGTGCTTACCTTTTGAAAGTTTGTAACCAGCCATGAGGCATGTAATTTTTTTAAGGCAGCTGTGCACTAGCTGACAGAGATTTGAGAGCTCATATTGCCACTTTCAAACTGGTTTGATACCTCTGTGACATGCCAGTCTCTGAACTGGTGTTTAAATTCACCTTTAATTACTTTATTTATTGCAATGTCCACGGGCTGTAACTGGTCAGTGCATAATGCTAGTACAAAAATCGGAACACTGCTGTGCTTTTTAAATGTTCTAATGGCTTGTTCTGCTGTGTGGCCCCTGAAAAGTTAGAGGATTAGCAGAGTGTGCTGCACAGAGGGTATGTCATTTTTCTGCTTTATTGCTTCAAAATACAGCACAATGACAGCTTCGGCGTACTTGATTGCTATGTCCAAGTTAGTCCATTGGTTTTCTTTATGGCTGATATTCCAGCCAGGGGGAAAACTGAGAGTTGCACTGGCATAGATGATGGGGGGGAAGGGCAGGTAGTCAACAGACAGGATACAACAAGCACAACAGTAACCTGATGTTTATCTCTAAGCGCTGTTACCTCAATTTGTACTTTTGCTGACTATGACTGCTGTCCACTTGGAGCAGGATATAAGATTCACCCATGTCTCTTCTAGGTCTAAGAAAAGCTCTGGTGCTATCAGTTCCTGTCCGACTGCTGTGCTAGTCCTCTGTAAATACTTCCCTTTTAATGAATCAGAGTCTGCTGGTGTTTTTCTTGCATCTTTGATCCCCTTCCACTTACAGAAGCCCCTTCTTTTCAGAAAGAGCCGGCACCACTATATTAGGAGATACATTATTGCACAGTGGCAATTGTGAACATGAAAAATACAGTACAGTATGAACCTACACAGCACATGACCTTGCATTACCATACATAGAATACTGTTTGAGAAAAATGTTTACACCAACTGTATATGAAGGAGAAAAAAGTAAACTGAAATAGGTGTCCGCTCAGTCACCAGTAATATGTAACTGGCCTTCAGGCTGGGTGTACTATAGGCACAAAACAACAAACAAGCATTTGTCAATGCCAAATGTTGATTGTGTTGGTCCGTTGAGCTCGCTCACTGGCCCTCTGTCACTCACTAGTTCTGTTTCTCCCGGTGCTGCTGGCTGCCCTTTTGTACTGGGCTCCTGCCTGCATTGGCACCGTGTTCTGTCCACAAAGAAATCCACAGCTAGCCCGACAGAGCTCCGTTGAGGTGGGTTACTCCTCCTCTTTGACTCGCTCATTCTGTTTCTCCTGGAGCTGCAGGCTGGCCTTTTGTACTGGGCTTCTGCCTCTGTTTGTGGCTTTTTCTGCCCACAAAGAAATCTGCATTAGTCCCGACACAGGTCAGTTGAGCTTGCTCACTCCCCATCTGTCACTCTCTCGTTCCGTTTCTGCCGGTGGTGCAGGCTGGCCTTTTGTACTGGGCTGCTGCTTGCATTGCTGCCTTTTTCTGCCCACAAAGAAACCCACAGCGGTCACAATAGAGCTCCGTTGAGTTCGCTCACTCCACCTCTCTCACTCGCTCATTCTGTTTCTCCCACCGCTGCAGGTTGCCCTTTTGTACTGGGCCCCTGCATGCATTGCTGCCTTTTTCTGCCCACAAAGAAATCTGCAGCAGTCCTGACACAACTCTATTGAGCTCGCTCACTCACCCTCTCTCACTTGCTCGTTCCGTTTCTGCCGGCGCTGCAGGCTGGCCTTTTTCACTGGGCTGCTGCCTGTGTTGCCACCTTTTCCTGCCCACAAACAAATCCACAGCAGTCATGATAGAGCTCCATTGAGCTCACTCACTCCCCCTCTCTCACTCGCTCATTTTATTTCTTCTGGCACTGCAGGCTGCCCTTTTGTACTGGGCTCCTGCCTGCGTTGGCACCTTTTTCTGCCCACAAAGAAATACGCAGTTGTCCCAACAGAGCTCCGTTGAGGTTGCTCACTCCACCTGTCTTATGCACTCATTCTGTTTCTTCTGGTGATGCAGGCTGCCCTTTTGTACTGGGTTCCTGCCTCTGCTGGCACCTTTTTCTGCCCACAAAGAAATCTGCAGCACTCCAGACAGAGCTCCATTGACCTCACTCACTCCCTCTCTCTCACTCACTCATTCCGTTTCTGCCGGAGCTGCAGGCTGCCCTTTTGTATGGGGCTCCTGCATGCATTGCCACCCTTTTCTGCCCACAAAGAAATCCACAGCAGTCACGATAGAGCTCCGTTGAGCTTGCTCACTCCCCCTCTCTCAGTCGCTAGTTCTGTTTCTTCCGCCGCTGCAGGCTGCCCTTTTGCACTGGGCTCCTGCCTGCGTTGGTGCCTTTTCCTGCCCACAGAGAAATCCACAGCAGTCCCGACAGAACTCAGCTGAGCTTGGTCACTCCCCCCCTCCCTCATTCGCTCGATCCTAATATGTCGCAAACACTGATTTCCGACAGCGAGTGCAGTATTCTGCGCCAGAAGCATGAAAACACATTTCGGCCAGGATGTGAAAAATGACAGCTGTACTGTTCATAAGGAGGTGTGGAAAAATGCCAGTGTTGAAAATGTGGCGTGAAAATATTACTAATTTGCGAAGTTACAAGGGTGCCTGGAAACTGCACAATGCATACTCGTAACACAGTCATTTTATGGAGTTTCATCACAAAAGTTTCAACATAGGCATTTTAGCACCTCTGCTCATGAACAGTGTCAGTGTGATTTTCTTAATATGTCCCAAACATTGATTTCCTACAGCAACCACACTATTGTGCGCCAGAAGAGCGAAAACACATTTCGGCCAGGATGTGAGAAATGACACTGTACTGTTCATAAGGAGGTGTGGAAAAATGGCAGTGTTGAAAATCTGGATTGAAAATATTGCAAAGTTGCGAAGGTACAAGCGTGTGTGGAAACTGTGCAACGCACGCTCATAGCACGCTCATTTTATGGACTTTCGTCACCAAATTTTCAACATAGGCATTTTAGGACCTCTGCCAATGAATGGTGTCACTGTCCTTTTCATAATGTGTCCAGAACATGGATTTCCCACAGCGACCATGCTATTCTGCACTGGAAGTGTGAAAACACATTTCAGCCAGGATCTGAAAAATGACAGCTGTACTGTTCATAAGGAGGTGCAGAACAATGGCAATGTTGAAAATCTGGAGTGAAAATATTATACATTTGTGAACTTACGAGTGTGCATGCGAACTAACATACTAAAATGCCAGCAGAATAGGCCTAACAGTCTTTTGTGTCTGCTCGTTTGGTCAGCCCCCACCCTGGGAGCTGACCTTGCTGCCCCCCTCAACCTCTCTGGCTTCTCCCTTCCCAGTTCCGGATACTCTCGCTGCGCTGGATTTTGCTTCCAGAACCCTTCCCCATAACCTGTCCCAACTCCTCTTGAACTCCTTCACCGTCTCTGCCTCCACCAGCCCCCCTGGGCAGCACATTCCATGGCTACACCGCCCTCTCAATGAAGTAGCACCTCCTCCTTTCTCCCCTGAATCTCCCCCCCAGCTTCCACCCATGCCGTCTAGTTGCCCTCCCCTTCCTTTGAAGCACCCTGACTGCTCCTCCCCTATTTACCTCCTTCATGTACCTGAAGACCTCTATCATGTCCCCCCCGATCCCTTCTCTTTTCCAATGTGTACATATTTAGTTCTTCAAGCCTCTCCCCATAGGTCCTGTCCCCCAATCCCCAAATCATTTTGGTTGCCCTCCTCTGGACCCTCTCCAGGAGTTCAATGTCCCTCTTTAAATGTAGCCTCCAAAACTGCACACAGTACTGGAGGTGCGGCCTCACCAAGCAGTTATACAGTGGGAGTATCACTTCCCTCCTTCTGGAGGTGAGCCCCCTAGCGATGCATCCCAGCATCCTGTTGGCCTTGGCTGCTGCCCTCCTACAAGTCTCGGAGTTGTTCATCTTGACATCCACCACCACCCCAGTCCTCCTCTCAGCCATCGAGACTTGCAGCATTCCCCCCAGGGTGTCACACTTGGCCTGGGTTTCTGGCCTCCAGGTGCAGATTTGCATTTCCCTGCATTGAACCTCAGCTTCCACTTTCTAGACCATCTTTACAGAGCCTCCAGGTCTCCCTGTAGGGTCACCCTTCCCTCCTCCCCATCCACCACCTCCCCCAGTTTTGAGTCATCTGCAAAGAGACTCATCTCACTCCCGATATCTGTCCTTATGTCAGAGACATAGGTGATGAACAGGAGGGGCCCAAGGACTGATCCCTGTGAGACCCCACTAATGACCCTCCATGGGGATTCGAATATCCCACCAACTATGACCCTCTGAGTCCAATCCTAGAGCCAACTGCCTATCCATCTGTTCATCTGGTTCCCCACCCCCATTTCTAACAGCTTATCCAACAGACCCCCATGAGGAACAGAGTCAAATACCTTGCTGAAGTCTAGAAAGAGGATGTCCACTGGTCTACCCAGGTCCGAGGCACTCGTCACCCAGTCATAGAACTCCACAAGGTTTGTCTGACACGATTTCCCCGGGATGAATCCATGCTGTCTATTGTCCAGGCACCCTGATTTTCCAGGTCCCCCCCAGCCTCTCCTTGACAATGCCCTCCAACACCTTGTCAACCACCGATGTCAGGCTGATGGGCCTGTAGTTTCTTGCCTCCTCCCTTGATCCCCCTTGTGGATAGGCACTATATGTGCCACCTTCCAATCCTGGGGCACCCACCCTATCCTCAGAGAGATGGTGAAAAGCTCCACCAGGGGTTTCGCCAGGACATCCGTCAGTTCCTTCAGCACTCTGGGATGTAATTTATCTGGCCCCTGTGCTTTTTCCATCTTAAGGGACCTGAGGGCCTCCCTCACTCTCTCTGCTGTGATTTCCACCGCTACAAACTGCGCAACTCACGCTCGTAATACAGTCATTTTATGTAGTATTGGCACCAAATTTTCAACATGGGCATTTTAGGACCTCTGCTCATGAACAGTGTCACTGTCATTTTCATAATCTGTCCCAAACACTGATTTCCCACAGCGACCGTGCTATTCTGTGCCAGAAGTGCGAAAACACATTTTGGCCAGCATGGCATGAAAATATTGCAAATTAGCAAAGGTACGAGCATGTGTAGTAACTGCACAATGCACACTAATAAAACAGTCATTTTTGGGATTTTTTCCACCAACTTTGCAACATAGGCTTTTTGAGAGCCCACCTCATGAACACTGGCACTGTCATTTCATTAATCGATCCCAAAAGGTGATTCCATGCAGTGACCGCAAAATCACCTTTCGGGGCCGATTAACACCGTGACAGTGGCAGAATTCACGAGGAGGGGTCCCAAAAACCCCATGTTGAAAACTGGGTGCCACAATTCCAAAAAATGACTGAGATATGCATCAAAGTTGAAGAAAACCCAATTCATTCCATTATATAGCTTACCGGCATTTCTTCAGTTTGCGGTCGCCTTTAAAGAGTGCAGACGTGTTCCTGGTCCACCGAAGATCATCGCGCTGGACTCCGGAGGTAAGTATGGAGTGAGGGGGTGTGGGAGGCAGGGTGCACAGTGGGTGGGTGTGGGTTTCAGGAGGGGGGCAGGGAGACCGTTGAGGGGCTGTTTCCTTTTTTCACGGGGAAAAAAATTTTAAAAATTGCAGGACCGTTTTTTTTCAGGAGATGTGGCATGCTGGGGTGGGCTCTCAGTGTGCCAACGGGCTCTTTTTTTGGGTGGGGGCAGCTGTAGCCGATGGGGGATTGGTCATCCCCATCAGCACACAATAAAAGGGGGGGTGACATTATGCCGACGGGGATTGGGCACCCCCTCGGCACACAAGAACTTGCAGGGAGGAACATGCCAACAGGGATTGGGCACCCCATTGGCAAAAAATACAGGGAGGGAACATGATTCTGAGGGGATTAGGCACCTCCTCGGCAAACAGACGGGGAATGCAAGGGAGCCCTGCAATGAGGGGTCGCGCCTTCATTGCAGCACATGACACTGCAATGATGAGGTGGCACCTGATTGCAGCGGCTAAAACTTCTCAAGGTTGTGGCACGCTGACTGAACTAGTGTCAGCAGCAGCATGCCACACCATTGGGGAAAGTGGGCCAAGCCTTTAAAGGCTGCGGGGGCATTGGCCACAACAGTGCCGTGCCACCACAACCTGCTTCTGGCAACCTGCCACAATATGTTTCTTGTGCATGCACGCAATCTACATATAAAAACTCACACTCCAGAGCCAGGTGAGTGTAACCTCAGTGAAGGTAACAATTTTGCCAAATAATTCTCACTATAATTGAAATAATGAAGAAGTAAAGTTTTATTCAGGATGAATTGTTGCAAATACTCCTACACCCTGGAATGCTGCTACAGATACCCCGGCGCTTCACCAATTAAGGCTTCATTGGCGAAGCATCGAGGTACCTGTAGCAGCATTCCTGGGTGTAAGAGTGTTTGCAGCCATTCTTGCTGAATAAAACTTCTTCATTATTTCAATTGTAGGAGTGTTTATGCTATTCATGCTGAATAAAACTTTACTTCTTCATTATTTCAATTGTAGCAAGAATTATTTGGCAAAATTGCTACCTTCACTGAGGTTGCACTCTCCTGGCTCTGGAGTGCGAGTCTTTTTTGTCATTTTGTGTTCATATTGGGGTAGCAACCCCTGACTCGCACCCTGCCCAAGCTTGTAACGCAGAACTTTTCCTGTCACACTGGGTGTACTATAGGGCCTTTAGTTGTGGAGGGGGCTAGCCTGGATTTCATCCTGTGGGAGAGGATAATGGAATGCTAAAAGACAGTATGGCACCATACAGATTGTTACTTTATATACTTTAACTCTGGGTTTGTAAATTGCATTAGACTTAAGCAACAGCTGGAATTATTTGAAGAAGAACTGGCGTTACTGTAGTGCTTCATACAGGCCTTCGCTGTCTTTGCACCCAGATTGTGAACTCCCTCCCAGTAAACACTCGCTCCTCCCCCTTCCACTCCTGTTTCAAATCCTCCCTATGGGGTTTCCTCAAATTGGCATCCTCCTGTCTCTGTACTTAAGGGGCCCTCCCTAGTCCAAGCTGACCAGCCAAGGTGATTCTAACCCAGCCATTACTGTGTGAGAAGATGAGTCTCCTGGTACTGAATCCGCTCAATCTGCTGGCTAACCTGCTGCCATCAGTTGTATTGTCTAGAAATGTGTTCCTTTCTTGCCTTTCTGTATATATTATGCAAATATTCTGTACTATCCCTGAGCTTTTGGGCTCTGGCCCACTAATATGTATTTGTGATAGTCTGTGTATTGACTGCTGTCAATCACCTGTACCATACTGTTTTGCATGTGATGTGATGTATACTGCCAAATTGTTCTCGTCTGTACCTTGTAACCTCCCGAGTCACCCCTGAAAATAGGCACTTGGCTGTCTAGTGTGCTTACCTGGTAAACAAAAGCAAATAAATAAATAAATAAAATATGCAATGTATCCAAAACTGCTTTACAAGCAATGGAAACTGGTAGTGAATGAATGTGTAGTGGCAACCATTTTCACATCAACACACACGCCTTAAAGACAACTGCATGAACCATTTTTATGGGAAGGGGAATGTTGGCCAGGACAGTGGGGAAAATAACCTTCTAAGCACGGGGGTCTGTCAGATTCATGTTTAGGGATGGAGGACCTGGGAGGTGGAGGTGGTGGATGCGATGGTGGGAATACCCCTAAAACGGCGACATAAAAGTGATACACGAACAGAGCCTTTTGAATTCTCTGGGCTAACAGTTTTGCAGTCTTGTGTTGGTAAAATTCCAGTTTTGATATCTGAAGAGGAAAGGATGGAAGTTGAGAGCAGAAAGTACAACAGTGAATTCCTCAGCTGAGAAAATCCAAGTAGAGAGGATATGCAGCCAAGAATGGTGGGGAGCCACTGAATCAAGAAAACCATTGTTTAGAGAAGGCAATGTCAGAGAGAAAACAACACCTCCTCAAACTGCTTGCTGAAGAAGACCAGTGCCTAGCAAGAGATTGTTTACAATGACACAGCATCAAAGAAAATATGCCCTAGTCCTTTTCATGATTCACTGCCACCTGAGTCATATGTGCAGTGGGCAGTGATAGCGGATGAAGGTATCAGTAGCACTACTAGTCCAGAGTCAGCAAGTTGGTAGTTTGGCCAGAGGAAAGGCTGTCTGGTGCCAACACCACTGATAGCAGAGCCAAAGCCTTGGTCTGCAGTAGAGGCCCTGGAGACAGCTGGTTGGAGCTGGAACACAGTACAGAAAAGATGGAATCATCTGAATCCCAACTTCAGTGGACATAATAAAAACTAACCACTCTCCTAGAAGTATGTAGCCACAGGACTATGAGGCAAACCTGGCTACTAGTGACAATCATGAATCACGGGATAGTAGTGAAACCCAAAGCATTGCTAAACAGCCACTTTCTGAAGAGTCACAGTCAGCAAATATTACAGCTCAGACTGCTCCACATAAACTAGTAGCAAAGTCTGTGGATACCGGATTGGGTTCTCATACAGACACAATTTCAAGTCATCAGGAGAAAGTCTAATGAACAAGGCTGCAGTCCCTTCACAAATACTTGGCCAGGATGGGGTCCCTTCATTTCAAAGTACAGGCCAAGAGACTGTGATGAATCCTACAAACAGCATTCTTGAAAGGCTGGCCTGTGGTTCAATGGCTGAAGCAACAGCCATACCCCCACCTGACCCATTTAAACTCTTCCTTCCTGCTTCATTCAGGAGCATTTTTATTTGTTGGCTAGGGGATCTATTGGTCTGTCTTCTCCCTTGGGGCCTGTGGGGTTTGCCCCCCCCAGCATTGCTTGTACTCTGGGCTCTGCTTGGTTTGTGCTGGGCTCTGTTCATTGTGTTTCTCCTTCTTGTGGTTAGCATTTGCTGCCACTGGTTGCTGTGTGCTTCTTGTGTTGCTTGTTTTTCTGTTCTCTTGTGTTTGTATTTTTTTTAGTGTTTTTTGGCGGGTTTTCTAGTTTTTCTACCATCCTGTTGCCCTTTATTTGTATTGTGCTAATCCTGCTTCTGAGCTTTCAGGCTCCCATTTACTCAAGTGCTTGCTTCCCTGCCTAGCAATCCTCAGTTTTCATTCAATGGTTATTATATGCTTCAGCTCACAATGCTGTTTCTTTGCTGTCTCCTGTGCTTCCACCTTAATTGTTTGCACCAGGTCCAGGCTCCTACTGCTCAGCTTGCTGCCCCTCTCTGTTTGTGTTATTCAGGCACATTTGTTGCTATTTCAGAATAGCCTCCTTCCTCTCCCAGGCCGTTGGCTTCACTCAGCCTCCTCATCACTAACTGGCTACCTAATCTACAGCCTCAGAATGTTACCAAACCACACATTTACCAAAACCTCAGCAGCCCGTTTCTGACTTCTGCCATATTGAAACTTCAGCCATTCAGTTAGCTCTGTTTTTTTAGGGGGGAGGTTCTACTCTACCAACATTACAGTTGCTATTTGGCCTCATGGTGCTCAGCTTGTGACTTCCCTGTTATTTATTTAATTTGCACATCGGTTTACAACCTTTGATCCAGAGGCTCATTTCCAAAGGTACCTCATCACATAGAGGACAAATACGAATACAAGCATTCTCGGTTCCAGGAATAGGTTACATAGTTTGCAAGCACATGTGATAAAGAACATGATAAATACATATACAAGCATTTTAGGTTCCAGGATATGGGTTACATAGATAGCAAGCACATGTGATAAAGACAATTTTACAGAGACACCAGTTTGGTTACAGTGGTGCATATTAGTACAAAAGTATGAGCAGTCAACAGAGTAGTAGCAGTTTATTCAGAAGTGGTACATACTTGCACGGAGAAAAGGCAAGCAACAGGAGTAATGGCAGTACATACAAAAAAGGGGTAAGATTTAAAGAGGTGCAGTAAGGATGCTGCCCAGTGGGCATTGTCAGAGCACAGAGGGTTGCACCTCAAATTATAGACAGGTGCAACTATGCGTGTTGAATAGTTCACTTCTGAGTGCAGTTTTGAATGTTATTCCCATGGCGGGGGATTGAGATGTCACAGTGGGGCATTGTGACTCCAAGTAGTAGGAGCATGCTTTTATGTAAGCTGTATGAGTTTGACTGTTCCTTTTGCCTACATGGCTTTTCAGTTATCCATGCATAAATACATTGCCCTTGCAGCCTACGTGGCTTTTAAGATCTTCATTCCATTCCATTACTGCACTGCAAATGCTCCTTTCTCAAATAACCTAACTCCTCCTTAATGGCATTTAAGGTATTCATGCCACTCATATTAATTCTCTATTTCTGCTGCAACCATAGCAATCACTGCTAAACCTCACTGACTCAATTATGTTAAACCTCATTGAATCAATGTCTGGCATCACAGCCTCTCACTGCTTAATGGCATCACAGCCTCTCACTACTTAATCACCTACCTTCTATGACACCATTAATTTGGCTTTCTTAATGGAATTGGTTGGATTGCTTTCGCTTGCTTTGCTCATATCAGTCAATCATATTAAGCATTCTTATCCATCAATCTCATCAATCAATTGTATCAGTCAATCATATTACATACCAATACTTAACAGATGGCCACTGGTTTCGCCCGGCCTCCTCATATTTATCACTTCATAGTTGATTGTATGCTCTCATTTATAAATCGGAGGAATGTCAACTATGACCATTACTTTCTATGACTCAGGGCCAGCCCTGCAGCCAATGATCTCACTCTGCACCGAAGTCTGCATCTTGAGCATGCAAAACTTGGGGCAGGGTCCTTCCCATTTGGACCCATAGCAGAATTGTCCTCATTCTCAGCAGAGCTTTAGCCATGTAGCCAATTGGTGGCACCTCTTGATGTAGAATTTAAAAACTTCAGCTATGAGGGATGTGCCCTCATGTCCAAGAGCACTCCTTTAGCAAGCAGAATCAGATTAGGTGGCACCTTTGATATTTTCCCCATGACCTCCTCTGGTTTACCTGGTCTGTTTTTAGTTGGTAGGCTGGCTGAGTGCCTCAGTAGTTGTCGCTCTCCTCATCCCACCTTGAGGGTCCTGCTCTCACTTCAGAGTATCCACTGTTGCAGAGGACTCACTCAACCCTTCACAACATTCACATTAGAGGGATCATGAGAGCTTTCCACCAAACTGGAATATTTTCATTGGGTTCCTAAATTGCAGTAGCAGAGCCATTACTAAATAAAACATCCCTAGCCTGGATGGAAGGTGACCTAGGCCTTGGATTCCCAGAGATTTCCTCCTCAGAGTGTTTTTTTTTTTCTATCCTCAGTGCCAAAGGTCATACTATCTAGTTACTTTAGGTAGGCTTCCACAGTTATTTAGGTAGGTCACCACTGTTGGATGGAGCTGGACGGTGGCCCTCCTTGCTGTTTCCTCTGTTCTTGGGAAGTCATACCCTCTCGTTATAATTCATTCAACTTACATTAAAAGTATTACTCGTTTCAGTTATCTCTGACCATTGCCCTTATCTTTGCTGACCAATGTGTATGTTCCAATCTCAATACCAACTTGTTACCTCTGCAATGCGTTCTGATCTACTCTCTTTTTGGGCATTTCATAAGCTACCTGTAGCCTAAGGGAATCCTTCCTAAGATACCTCTAGGGGTGGAACCCTCCTCCAGGGTTCCTTGCCTTTGGCATCCCTACAGGGGTGGTATTCCCAAGGCACAGTTAGGTGACCAGCCACATCAAAGTTTGTTCAGCAAGTTGCACAAGCACAACACCACACCAATTTGTATAAGCACATCAAATTGAAAGGCTTGCCTGTAGTTCAATGGCTGATGCTACAGCCACATCTCCCCTGCCTGATCTATTCAAACACTTTCTTCCTGCTTCATTCAGAAGCATTTTTCTTTAGTTCCCACCATCTCTCCCCTCCTCTTCCTAGCCTCTCTCCTCAGGAGCTTTTCATAAGCTACCTTTAGCCTAAGTGAATCCTACCCATGGCACTTCTAGGGGTGGAACCATACCCAATGGTTCCTTGCCTTTGGCATCTTTATAGGGTAGTACTTCCGAGGCACAGAAAGGTGAAAGGCCACATCAACATTTATTCAGCAAATTGCACAAGCACAACACCACACCAAGTTGTATAGGCATATTGAACTATAGAAATCAGTACTCCTATATCAAATGTGGATTTACAGTGGTGATCATATAAAAAATTGGAAGTGCTGAGGTATACCGTGAGGCACCTCGAGGTACCACAGAGGCAACCAAGTTAATGTGGTGATCATATAAAAGTTTGGAAGTGCTGAGGAGGTACCTGGTACCTCAAGGTATACCTCAGCACTTCTAAACTTTTATACGATCACTACTGTACCTGCATTTTAATACTATAAGGAGACACCAGCAGTCCAGAAAAAGGCTCCTGAAGTACCAGCTCTGGATAAAGATCTTGGAATGACAGATGCAGCACTTCCAGGTAATTCAGGGGGTAATAAATGAGGTGGGTTGGGGCAGTTGGCATGGATAGGAAACCCCAGGTGAGGGATACATCCGGCTGTACTGGTCTGCCTCAGGAGCAGCCAGGTCTGGGGCAAATGATGCGGCTCTTTGATCAGGGATGGGGAGGAAGTGCCAGGAACTTTGGGGACAGCAGCTCCCCTCCTGCCAGAGCTTAGGACAAGCCAACCCACCTGCAACATTTAGGGAGATCTAGGTCCCCCATCAAGAGACTGGCTGATCTGTTCAATAAATGAGATGATCCAGCTCAGTGCAGGAATGCAGTTTGATTAAAATACAGAGGCATCCCAGAAGATGCTCCTGGCAGAGTGCACATTACTCATGCCATGCTGAAGGACTAAATGACTTTTTATGTGTCCAAGATCTATGCCCTTATTCAATCAGTAGGGAGACAATTTCTGATGTGTATTTTAAAGACCCAGCTTATTGGACCATTTCTGGAGAAAATATTGGGGCCTCAAAAAATACCCCTCTCTGGCTCCTGTTTATAGCTATACCTTTGACAAAACTTGGTATAAAAATTGCCACAGTGCTGTTAATAAATTGAGTGCATTAATGATTCAGATGTCATTCTTTTGGCTACAAAGAGATGTGATATCCTGGAAAATCCCATTCCAATAATAGATTTGGAAAACATCTGGATGAGGTGGAGAATACGATTACAGATCTTAGACTGAGTGGCTACATCTGCTAAGCAATTTCTATGTGAGGAAAGATCGTGCTCTCAGTTTTTACCCTGGACAGCTTAAAACCTGTCATAAGTGTGGCTATAATGCCCATCTGAGCAATGCATGTGACAAGGTCTGCTAATGTCTTGAGTACAGTCATGTCAGCCGGTATTGCCCTAACTCCTACAAATGTAACTTATGTGAAGGTTTAGGACATTCATTTCAGCAATGTCCAGGGCAGTCCATACTCCCAGACCCCCCATCAAGAGACTGGCTGATCTGTTCAATAAACAAGATGAGCCAGCTCAGCGCAGGAATGCAGTTTGGCTAAAATATAGAGGCATCCCAGAAGATGCTCCTGATAGGCTGCGCATTGCTCATGCCATGCTGAAAGATTCAATGACTTTTTATGTGTCCAAGATCTATGCCCTTATTCAATCAGTAGGGGAGACCATTTTTGATGTGTATGTTAAAGACCCAGCTTGTTGGACCATTTCTGGAGAAAATATTGGGGCCTCAAAAAATACCCCTCTCTGGCTCCTGTTTATAGCTATACCTTTGACAAAACTTGCTATAAAAGTTGCCACAGTGCTGTTAATGAATTGAGTGCATTAATGATTCAGATGTCATTCTTTTGGCTACAAAGAGATGTGATATCCTAGAAAATCCCATTCCAATCATAGATTTGGAAAACATCTGGATGGGTTGGAGAATAAGATTACATAGATCTTAGACTGAGTGGCTACATCTGCTAAGCAATTTCTATGTGAGGAAAGACTGTGCTCTCTGTTTTTACCCTGGACAGCCTAGAACCTGTCTTAAGTGTGGCTATAATGCCCATCTGAGCAATGCATGTGAGAAGGTCTGCCAATGCGCTGAGTACAGTCATGTTAGCTGGTATTGCCCTAAATCCTACAAATGTAACTTACATGAAGGTTTAGAGCATTCATATCAGTAATGCCCATGAGCATTGATTCTATACCAGGATACCATCCTACACTAGTCATAATAGACAGAGATTTATAGAGAAGAAGGTTTTTCCCTTACCCCTCTTCCCTCCCCCTTCCCCTTCAGACAGTATCATGAGAGATCAGGATGGAGCATGCCCATTCTGAGGTGACACACCACCCCCTAGCATTTTATCTTTACAGACTCCAGACCCAGCACTGGACCCTACTCTTCCTGCCCACACAAGATGCAGGATGAAGGCAATACTTTAACCCAAGCAGATTCTAGGAATCTTTAAGAGGAGCTTGAGTCTTTTCAGATGTAAACAACACCTGAGGAACCTCTGAACACCTCCATGGAGTAGATCCTACTCCCACAACCCCTACCTGAGGAGGGTACTAATAAAAAATGTAGAACACATAGGTATAACCAACCCAGAACAAAACCTAGAAATATGATCTCTTCCCTTTGGAGACATAGAATAGATGTGAACCCTTGACTAGGTCAGGACAATGGGAAGATACAGCTAGTGATGCAGAAGAGTCCGAGGCTTCCTTAGTAATGTCTTCTCAAAAAGCAGGCCCTTCTGACACAGATGGCTCATTTGTAGAGTCCTGCACCTCATGAAAATGTACAAGGTCTAGTTCTTGACTATGCAGTAGGAAAACATGAGGACTGGTACTGGATGGATGTATATATTTCCCTTTATTCATACAGAGTATGAGGTGAGGCCCACTTAAAGTGGTTACCTGCAATCCAAATAGTATAAAAAATGCAACCTGCACATTAACCACTTTTGCTTTGTCTTCAAGAGGTTTCTACTAATATTATTTGCTTACAGAACACTAGATTAAAATCCCTACAAGACATTTCAAGAGGCCATTGGTTCTTAGGGGAGGAACTCTGTCAGGAGTAGGGGTATTACTGAAAAATAATGATTTCTCAGTAAGCCAGCTAGTTGACATAATTTCTGGGAAGATGCCACTTTTAGATGTACTGTAACATGGCACAGGGTCAGCCGAAGGATTTTTTCAGTATTCGCTCCTCAGACAAAGGCAACCAAGATTTGTTGTTTTAAATTTCTACAGCCATATCTTCACACCAGCAAGGAAAGTTTATTCTGGGGGGATACTAATTGTAGTCTAACACCTTAACAGCCAAAACTGTAAAAGACTGAAAAATAATTTTGTGATTCTATTTTTTAAGAACAATGATGGAGACAGCAAACCTGGAGAATACATATAGGAACAATTATGCATAAGGAGTTCACACTTTTTATAGAGGTGTACATTTCTCCAGGGTAGAATATAATTGCTACTTATTTATTTATTGAAATGTTTCACCGGGAAGGCACACTGAGCAACAAGTTGCTCTTCTCCTTGTGCAACCTGGGGGGTAGGGGAACATGAGGATAGTTTACAGAGATTTGGTACACAATATAAATTTACAGTAGACTACATTCAAATAATTTGAGCAGACTGTACAGGAGTAATGAAATAGCAGGATGCTAACAGTTTTGAACTAGATAGATACTATGCCAACACTTTTGGACTAAATAGATACAACAACACAAAATCACATTTAGGCATACACTAAATGACACATAACTGTGTAGCTAGAAAATAGCTGAATAGAATTGTTGTAGTTTGATCTAGGGAAGTTAGGGAGACATAAACACAGGCAGAACAGGTTGGTTAAGGTATAACAGAAGTACAAGTTAACTATGAGTGCATTAGAGATTTGGGGTCAGCCATAGCTAGGGCTACATAAGGGGGAGAAGAGAAGATGAGAGGTAGCTATGTTGGTAGACGGAGAAGTGGGGGTGGAAGGAGGAGGCGAAGGAAGAGGTAGGAGGAGAAAGGTCTGCTGGGGCCTGACCCCTCCACTATGCTGAGGACCCTGCCTGTACAAGGCAGGGGTCAAGCATGACAGGAAGGGAACAGGTTGTGGCAGCAAGGGGGAATAGACTTTGGAAGAACAGAAGAGAGGGTGAAGGTGAGAGAGAAGAGAAGCCAAATCCCAGCCCTTCAGGATGTGGAGAAGTGGAGGGAAGAGTTGGGTTAATGGTGTAAGGATTGGGTAGGGACAGGCCCTTGGTACAACTTTGTATGATTGAGAAATCACAGTAAGAGAACAATGGCCTGAAGGGAGGGAATCGGAGGAAGGGAAGGAATGCAGGTTTTTAGGTGGGTGGGAGGTGGAGCTGCAGCAGGGGCATTGCATGGGTTCTGAAAAGGGGTAGGGTTTGTTAGGGGCTTAGAGGGGGGAGTTTGGGAGGGTCGTAGCAGCAACAACTAGGTAAAAGGAAGTTTTTGAGGGCAGAGCTGATGGATTAGTTGGAGGATGAGTGACGAATTTGAAGGGGGGGATTCCAAATTATTATTCTAAATTATTAAACCATGCAGTCTGTTCCCACCATCCCAGTTGCCACCTCAGACCACCACATGGTATATTATCACTTTTTGCCAAAATTAGGGCCAAAGCATGCATCGAGTAGTGTGGAAATTAAGTAGTACACTGCTGAAAGACCATAATGTTTGGGAAGCCAGGAATAATTTGTATTAGGCTAAACAAATGTGGTGGGAGGATGTCAAAGTGGATTTCCAAAAGTGTTTTTCTGAACATGGAAAGAAAAAAAAACAAGGAAAGAAAAAAAATGACAGATCTCAATATTTGGCCTATCTTGATCTCGGAAAATATTTGGCATACTTGATAACTAAACAGAATACAGGAGTAAAGCATTTATTGGAACACATTACTGATATTAATTACCGATATTATTTTAGGGAGGCAGTATAACCCAGTGGTTTAAGGCTCTGAGCTGCAAATCTGGAGACCTGGGTTTGAATCCCACAGCTCCCACTTGCATACTATGTGACCCTGAGCAAGTCACTTAACTTCCTTGTGTTCCCAGGCCACACCTGTAAACAATTTTCAGCTTAGTGTGCTACTCCTGGTTAATTAACTGGAAAAAAAAAATACTAAAGCTAAAATGAAAGAGTAACAATGTAGCAGGGCAGAATCCTTGCATGCCGAACTAAAGTTTGGCACACAAGGGAAAAAAACTGCTTTAAATGTGTTTAAAGACTAGAATATAGACCAGGATTTCTACAGGTCTAGTCACTGTGGATGGGATGACACATACAGAAAAGTCTAATTTACAAAATATTGTTCATCAGAAAATACAAAAGTGATTTGGCTGCCCTCTTTTCTGGGTAACCTGTAGAACAATTATATCAGGACAATTTAGATTTGGTTTTAACTCCTTCTGAAAATCATCATTAATTGCCCACTTCTACTGGAGCATTACAGAATGGTACAGCTCCAGGCCTGGATGGGCAGACAGTTGAACTATCCAAAAAAGGCAAAGACATATTGCTACTGGACATGATAGAGGTTTATAATGCTATTTGAGCTACAGCTTCTTTGCCAGATTCTGTGGTAGAATCTATATTGACCATTTTGTATAAAGAAGGTGACAGAAATGCCTTGCGAAATTAAATAAACATTTCTTAGTTCCCTCTTGAACCTCTCCCACCCCTCGTCAGTTTCTACTTATGCCTACCCATGTTCTTGATCCACTACTTATGCTAAATATTTCCCTGCAGCTTACTTTGTTCATTTCTTTCAGGAACCTGAAAGTCACTATCCCATATACCTGTGCTCATCTGGCCTCCAGCGAGTACATGTTCAGTGCCTTGAGACAGATCTCTTAAGATCTGCCCTGCTGGCCCTAAATCATTTTTCCACCCTGCGTTGCACTGTCATGAACCTGCCCTTAGGTTTCCTTAGGTGAGGACTCCAGAATTTGGCACAGCACTCCAGGTGGGGTCTCACCAATAATTTATAGAGAAGTAGTAATTCCTCCTTCCTTTTAACTATCCCTTTCTGTACTCCTCAGCATACTGTTTGCATTGCTATATGCCTTGTTACACTGGCTTGATTGTATTAGGGAGTCACAGATGATGGCTGCTAGGTCTCTTTCCTTAGTGGTTGTGCCCAGCTTTGCCACTCCCCCATCCAGTATTCTGTGCCCAGGTACTAATTCTCTATATGCATAACTTTGCACTTTTTGCCACTGAATTTCAACAGCCAAACCTTTGATCACTTCTCTAGCCTTTGCAAGTCTCTTTGCATCTTCCTAACCCCATTCTCACTGTCTACCCTGCCACAGAATTTAGTGTTATCTGCAATGAGACACACCTTGTCCAGGATTCCTTTTCACATATCACTGGTGAACATATTGAAAAGGACTGAACCCAAGAATGATCCTTGTGGCACCCATCTGGCAACCTCCCTCTCTTCTGATTTAATTCCATTAACTACAACCCTCTGCTGTCTCCCTTCCAATCAGTTTATCACCCATCTAACTGTGCCCTTCTCTGTACCCAGATCCCCTAGTTTCTTCAGCAACCTTCTGTGAGGCACCAAGTTGAAAGCCTTGCTGAAATTGAAGTAGAATAAATCCACAGCGTGGCCCTTATCCACTACCCTCATTACACAGTCAAAGAATACTAACCCTCACTACACAGTCAAAGAATACTATCAGGTTGGTCTGATAAGACCTCTCTGCCATAAACCCATGCTGTTTACTATGCTGGAGTCCATTATTCTACAAGTAGTCCACAAGGTCCTATTTGTCTAATGTTTCCATTGGTTTGTGAACAATAGCAGTAAGACTGACAGGCCTGTAGTTACACAGTAAAAACAAGAACCTTTTTAAAACCATGGAATGAAAAAAGGAATTTGGTAAGAATACAGAAAGGATTTGTAGGCTCTTTTGAACCAAATTTGAGGGATTCACTGGATACTGTTTGTGTCTGATTTTGGCTACACACCAACAGCACCCATACAAAATTTTAAAAAAGTGCAGCATATGAAATGTGATTAAAACAGGTGAGCTTACCATATCCTTAATGATGTTCTTGGAGTTTAGCCAACACAAGAAGGAGGAATAGATAGAGGGTAATAGTGGCGTGGGTCAGAGTAATGTCACAGCAGGATCAGAAAGAAAGAGAAGTTTGGGTCTGAGCCTGTCAGTGCTGTCCATGTTGGAGGGGTTGAGTGCCATTAGGGCTGAGAGTGTAGCCGCTGAAGTGGTCAGAAAGACAAAGAAAGGGGAGGGAAGGGGGGATGGGGTGGAGAGGTAAGAGGAGGAGGGAAGTAGCAAGAGGGACCATGAGGCAAAAACACTGTTAAAGGTGGAGGCAACTTTGCAGCATCAGATGCTATAGAACTCTAATGCTGACACTGCATCAAAGACAGTAGAACTCTCAAGTTTATGGGTATGGATAGAAGATGAGGTGGGTGATCTAAAAGAGAGTGAATGGCCTTCTAGAACTTGGAGGGGCAGTTGATATTGTTTGAGAGGTTGCAGTGAAGTAGTCTAATTTGGCAAGCCTTGTGACTTTAGTGCAAGTTTTATGAAGCTGCTTGTACCTTGCAAGGTCCTTAGGGTAGCAAGAGGCCTTGTGGAGGTGTCAGATCAAGTCTCTTGCTTTCAGATAGGAGATTGGCTCAGCTGACATGCGGGAAGGTGAGAACCTTTGACCCTCATCCTGTGGAGAGGGCTGTGCTTGTCCCAGGCAGCCATGAATTTAGAATGGAAATTAGAGATGGCATTGTCCACATTAGTGGATGCAGAGGTAAAGGACTAATCAGTGTTGTTGGGGTCATCCATCAGGGCACACAGGTAAATCAAACTGAAGGACTGCAGCTGGATGACCATGGGCAGGACTTTGGGGTGATGAACCTTTATCCCACAGTAGACGATGAGATGATCATTGAGGGAGTCAGGAAGTTTGCCAGCTTCCTGAATATGTTGTGTGTGGGAGGAGGGCACCCACTCTATAAGCAAGTGATCTTACGACTAGGGGGTTCAGCCACATAAACTAGGATATGTGATGTGTGATAGGGATTAAATATTCTGATTCTGGAATCTGGACTAGTTTTGTGGAGGAGGGGAGAACTAATCAGAATTGAAATTGTTCAGATCTTGGAGTTAACCTGAGACAGCCAGGGAAGAGACAGAGGAAGATGAGTGATAGAAACTGGTTTGGTGTCAGAATAGATGTCAGCAATTATGACAGGAATGGAGAAGGGTGGGAGAATTTGCTTAGCAGGAGCAATGTGAGGAGAGAGCAGAAAAACAGTGCTCAACCACAGACTTCAAGTTGAAGGAGACATACATGGACACAGCATGCTAAATGCCTCACCCCCCCACCCCTTACTTTGGCCCTCTCTGGCAACAGTGTAGCCTGAAAGGGATATGGCTGAATCATGAATCCTCAGCAGAGCTAGGTCTTGGAGATGATAAGAATGCCAGGCTGGAGGCTGAGTTTGCAAACTTAGTTGATAATTTCTGAGGAGGCTATGAATGTTGAGATGAGGCCACTAACTACAACCCTCTGTGGAGGGGGGGATCCCAATGGTGGGAGGCCCCAAGGTAAAGTGCAGTTTCATTGGCCACAAGGAATAAGGGATAATGATGAGCTTAAGGGAATTTATTTGCTAGTTAGAAGAATGGGTGGGGGGGTTAAGAGGTGGTGTAATGGTGGGGATAGGGAGCATGGAAGAGGCTACCACTGGGATGCAAGGGCTACAATGGGCGCTGAAAGAAGAGGGATTCAATTGGGAAGGGGACGGATAGAGATTAGGATAAAATGGGGTGGGCAGGTGCTAAGGGGGGAAGGGCGAGGAGCAGAATAAGGGGAAGAACATCTAGGGGATTTGTTTTAGGATAAGTGGTCAAATTAAACAAATGCTGCATGAGGTTAGCAACCAGGCATGACAGTTAAACCATAATGTGACTATGATAGACAATGCTATAAACAGTTTTAACAGCAATGCAGCTACAGTTATTTAAGGCTAAACAAATTAAATAGTAAATTAGTAGCTATAACTAACGCAAGGCAGTTGTGAAGGTAAAGCAGCTATGAAAAGCTAAGGCTAGGTGGAAAATGCAGTTTTTCAGCTACGCTGAGCAAAGGCTTGACATCTGAGGCAGTGATCTAGGTAAAACAAGCCAGACTAGGCTGCTGTAACAAAGTATTCAGTAAACAACTGCAATGAACTAAGGCAAGGAAGTATAGCAGTGATGCAGCTAAAAACAGATGAAGGCAACAAAGCTACTAACATAATGTGGAAAATATAGCAAAACATTGGAGAATGATACTAGGCAGACTACAGGGCATAAACCTGAAAATGCAGGCTAACAGCTGGCTGTAAACAAGCAACAATAGATTAGTGTAGCCTAGTGACAGGAAGGCATGGAAGCTTACAAGATAGGTGAGAGTGAAATATCCACAGCAGAACCCAGTAGAGGAAGCAGGAGGCCGAATTTGGCAGCATGATAGGTAGGCACACAGACTCAACAAGTTGACACCCACAAGTAGACACCCTTCTGCTGTAGCCCTTGTGCTGTGGCCTGCTAGGCAAATGTAGCAATATGAGGTGGAAGAGATGGACCTCCCCCTCCTCCAGCAGCAAGGAACCTGACTGGATCTGTAGGAGTAATGTGACTTCTGGATCACAAACAGGCTTAATCAGTCTGTGCGTACTGAGGTGTCAGCCCTTTTCTCTCTTTTTAGGGCTGGTCTGCATAGTAGACCAGTTCATATTGTAATCAAAGTCAGAAAGTCTTTGACAGGTGTCTTACTGTCCCATTAAAATGCCTTGGAAGACTAGGATACACCTTTTTATGTCTGTTAATGGGTGAGTGTGTCTTGCTGTTGTTTCTTAGAGGATCTACTATGCCAGTTCGACATCCTTTATGTCGATCAGCATCTCACCAACAGGAATCATGTCGACCGCAAGTTGCTGTCTACATGATTCCCATGTGTCTCCTGGTCCTGTTATTTTATCAGGGCATTCACCCTTTGAACCCCCCGCACCCTTGACTTTAGGATTCTCAACTCCAGTCGTAGTTGGTTTGGGTTGGGGATGCAGGACCGGAAGACAGCATGTCCCTGTCTTGAGCACACCAACACAGTGACCTGTCAGCAAAGTGTCAATTTTGCCAACAAGTGTGTATTTCGCTGTGTTGGTGTTGCTGTGAGAGTTGCATACCCTTCTTACAGCTCTCAGTAACCAATGCTAACTTTTTATAGGCTACAAGGAGGAGTGCATGAGACTTGTTTTTTTTTTTCTGGAATGCTCAGCTTACTCTAATGTCAAATCACTGTTTCACTGCCCCCTCCAAGCAGGATGCGACACTGGGGTAACCACAAATAGTGCCACCAAACAACAGCATCCCACTCCCACCTGATCCACAAATCACTGGCACCACACCCTCCAAACTGGCTATGACACCAGGGTGCACACACTCAGTGCCGCCAAACAACAGCATCCTCCTCCCACCTGATCCACAAATCACCAGCTCCACCTCTCTCCAAACAGGATGCCACATGGGGGTGCCCACCCCTGGTGCTGCCAAACACCAGCATCCCTGTCCTCCTCACCCACAAATCACCACCACTGTTCCTCCTCCAAACAGGATGCGACACTACACTGCCCACCCCTGGTGCCACAAAACAACAAGCTCAAACTGGGGTGCTCAATCCCCATGTCAGTACTTGAAATAAAGGACACCATTCCTCTTAGTCTTTTTTGGTTTTTGTAAACCTTTTAAAAAACAGGTCCCTTGATAACTTCTGTAACCCCCTATCCTCCAGCCCCATCACCCCCCACCTCGACCACCATCTAAACACCCACAACCTCACAGCCCCCTTACCCCTCACTTAGCCATCCTTTGAGTCCAGTGCTGTCTCTCAAACATCCTGCTGGCACCAACGCTGAATGACAGAGTGACTGAATACAATGCAACTTTGATTAATGGCTTTTCAATGTGTTTTCAACTTTTACTAAAACTTTTTCATTTTTTAATATTTTTTGCTTCATTTTTTTAACATGTACTTTTTTTACACTACCTCATGAACCAGGTAGGTGAAATTTTTCTCAAATCCCCCTAAAACGTGTTTTTGCAGTTGCTCTGGAAAATCACATTTCGAACAAATTTTAAAAATCCCACCTGTCTAGATCATAAGGTAGGGTTATAAAAAAAATCTATGTTGTAAATTTGGGAGTCAAAATGTCAAAAAAAACAATGAAGTTATCAAGAAACATTATATTTTATCAACATGTACTCATAACTTTGTTATTTTTGCGGAGTTGGACCCCAAATTGTCAAAATGGCTCTTTTGTTACCCCATGTCATAAACATAACATGACAGATAATTTTTCAACCCCCCCCCCGAGCATGTTTTTGCAGTTGTACCCCAAAACCACCTCTCAGACAGGATTAAAAAAATTCTACCTGTCTTGATGATAAGGTGGAGTCATAAAAAATTGGTGTCAAGAAGCACTGAATTATTTCAATGTTTACTCATACCTCAATTTTGGCCCCAAATATTCAACATAGCTCTTTTGGCGGTCCACTTCATGAATATGACAGGTGTCATTTTTCATATCCCCTCTGAAACATGTTTTTGCAGTTGCTCCATGGAATCACCTTTATGATAGAATTTAAAAAATTACACCTTTCTTGATCATAAGGTGGGGTAATAAAAAGACTTTGCAGACAATCTGAGGTCAAAAAATTGAAATAAAAACAACTAATTTATATAGTATGAATACACATTGAATGTTTCCAACATATAGATATAACTTTATAATGTGTGTAGATTTTAGCCCTAAATTTTCAACATAGCCCTTGTGTTTTTCCACCTCATGAACATGACAGGTGTCAGTTTTCAAATCCCCTACAGACATGTGTTCATAGTTGCTCTATGTAAGTAACCTTTGGGATGGGATTTAACATATTTCTACTTGTCTTGATCATAACATGAGGTCATAAAAAAACTATGGGTCCTCTTTTCAAAAGGATTTCTCCCATTCTATGTCCATGAACACTTTAAAACTAGGGCCCTATTTTAGAAATTTGGGGTCAAAATGTTAAAGCCTACTGAAAATGAAACATTGCCCCTCAGCCTACCTAGCCTAGGTAATTGCATTGTAAAAATGGGTAAAAACAGAACCCTCCACTGAAAACGAGATATTGCATCTCCGCTGGGCTATCCTGAGTAAATATATTGCAAAAGTTTTGTAAAAACAGGACCCCACTGAAAATGAGATGTTGCATCTCATCTGGTCCATCCTGGATAAATATATAGACAAAATGTGTAAAAATCAGGACCCCCCTACAGCAGGACCCCACTGAAATTTGCATCTATGTTGCTCTAGCCTGGAATAGATATTGGACCCCATTGCAAAGGAGAAATTGCCTCTTAGCTGGGCTATCCCGGGTAGATACATTCATTTCCTCACCTTCCCCAAGTTTCATTCTAGAAGCCCCACCGGGCAACTTACTCTAGTGGGTAACTGGGGTTGAGCTATCCTAAACAAGGACCTATTTTGTTAATGCTTGTTTATTGTACTGTATTTATTAGGTGCTTGTGTTAATCCCTTCTATATAGGCCTGTTATAGTTCCTTGTATGTACTTATTTACTTTGTATCTGCTTTTTCGTTTTTTGCTTTCTTATTCCCAGGACCACTTTGAAAATGAGCTTGCTCAACGGTGTTATGCCTGGTTAAATAAAGTTTGATTGAGTTATTGATTGATTGATTGAAAATAGGTTAAAACATGGCCCCATCAAAAATTAGATACTGTACCGCATCTGTGCTGTGCTATCCTTGGTAAATACAGTGTAAAACTGAGTAAAAGCCGGGCCCTACTGAAAATGAAATATCACATCAGAGCTGTGCTACACTGGGTAAATACATTCTAAAAATGTGTCAAAGGGCATTGAATATGAGATATTACACCTTATCTAGCCTGCCCTATGTAAATATATAGTAACAATGTATACAAGCCGATCCCTAGTACACTACTGCATAAAGTACAACTGTAAAGGCGAGGATGGATGTGATCTTTAAATAAATTAAATTGCAACAGTGACATAATAACTGCTATATAGGGAATACATAATGGATTGCAGTGAAATATCATTATTTATCTGCAGTAGTGCATGGTAAGACCAATAACTCATGAGTGGCAAGACATGAGTTAGTTTTAATGGTCTTACCACTCAAGTGTAGATAAATGTGTTATTCTAGGGCAACCCGTTATGTATATAGGGGATACATGATGGGCATGAGCGGAATATGGAAAATATTCTCACTCCTGCAGAGTGAGGCATGGATATTCCACGAGTGCTGAAGGCACGAGTGGGATAGCCATGCCTCACGATGCAGGAGTGAGAATATTTTCCATATTCCACTCCTCCCCATCGTGTGTTCGATTTATACAATAGGCAACAACTGTTTCTATATGGTTTTGCTATTTAAATATTGTGTCTGAGGTTTGTTTTGTTGTTGTTACTTTTTTTAATTTGGTGTTATTACTCAGTGATTTGCCTGCTGTGTGTTAGTCTGCTCAACTGTGTTATAGGGATTAGTGATGCTTTGGAATCCTCTGTTGTGATTGGTTGATATGGTGTGCAGTGGTGTCTTGGTTGTGCAGGCAGTGGATTCTGAGTTTATTTTTTCATTGGTGCTATTAGGTGTGTGTTGGGGAAATGAATGATTTCATTGGTTTGCTGGTGTTTGTGGGTGGGATGTGTGTGGTATGTTTACTTCCAAAGTGCTTCCGTGACCATTGGTGAAACAGGACTGTTTATTGTTTTGGTGCAGTGTGAATAACATTTATTTATTTATGAGATTTTATTTTATATTGTGTTGGTAGTGCTTAGTGCAACAGTAATTTAGTTCTTTAGCCCTCTCTGCATTGCAGCTTCTGAGAAGGGATATCAACATTAAGATATTGATGGAGGTGATGTGGCACAAATATCCAAGGCTTACAGAGAAAAACAGGTACATGTGGGACAGAGGAGCTTCACTGGTTATTCAGAGTCTGTGTCACTGGTGAGCTGCTTTGAATGCTTTCTGGGAGGAGACTTGTAGTGTCAATGTGTGTAAAAGAAGGTAGAATATTTATTATTTGTTTCTTTCTGATGGGTCTAGCAGTGGCTCCTTATCCTACTTGAACTGTGCACAGCTCAAGAAAATCTCTTTTTCCAGGTTCATTGTTTTCAGTGGATGATGTAATTTTAGTTTTTTCATCTGTGGTGCTTCTCAATGTTTAGGAATTAATTTTGAAAATCTCATTGTACAGAAATACTGTTTTTAGTCAAGTTTTTGTAATTTGTTTTCAATGCTAAGTACTGCTCCAAGTGTACTGCTTTCAGCTTCTGGCTTTTTAAAAACTGCAGGTAAAAGTTTCACACTATGCAGGTTGTGTGTAATTAGGTAGACTGATGATTTCATTTTCAGTTTTAAAAGAAGTTCCAGCTTGTGGTGCTTAACTGATGCTGCAGTGAGAATATCGGGTGATGACATAGCTACTATAGCTGTAAATGGATTTATTTTCACTTCAGCTATGTCATCACCTGATATTCTCACTGGAGTGAGAATACATGCTTTTATTCTCAGTGAATACACAACACCCATATTGTAAAAATTGAGATTATATACAATACTAAAAGAAATAAAAAAAGCCACAGAGATTAACAAACATAACAACATAAAAAAAATCATAAGACCTGCCTTGCTGGCACCAGCCAAATCTTCTTTTTTCTTTAAAGAAAAAATAAAAGAAACAAAAAGCTGTGTCAGTGGTGGAGGGCATGTGAGCTGGCTGGTATCCTCAAATAGCCATGACATGTGATTGTAACTGCCATTCCATTCAGACTACCTGGTGGAAGGTCGGCAATGCCTCAGTCAGAAAGGAGATTCTCCATCTCCAGCAGAAAGGAACCTGACTGGATCCACAGGATTCACATGGCCTCCACATAACAAACAAGTGGATCAGTCTGTGGACACTTAGGTTTCAGCCCTTTTTTATTTAAATAAAAAAGCAGTCTTTCTGTTTTGGTGGGGGGGGGGCACAAGCTGGTTAGTATCCCAGAAACCTACAGTGTGCCACTACCATCATTCCATTTGTGCCTTTTGGTGCTGGCCAACAATGCCCCACCAAGCGAGGGGAAGAAATGGGCACCCATCCTCCAACAGAGAGGAGTTTGACTCTACAGGAGTCATGTCATTTGCTAACCACAAGCAGCCAGATCAGTCCATGGGCAACAATGCAGCATACTACCAGTGGTGGGAAAGGGTACCTGCAACTGCCTGGTATCTCCAGAGACCCACAATGTGCAAATGCCTTCTGTCACTGTCTGCTCATGCCTTCTGTCACTGGGAGAAGAATGCCACACTGAGTGAGAGGAAGGGATGGACAGAAGAGGGTCTGCACTAGGGAAGGAATAACATGGTCCCAACGGTCACCTAAGGGGCACTGTAGGAGCTCCTTCTGTTCCCATCCCAACAGTTGGCACCTTCTAATTTATCCCTTTTTGCTCAGGACTCAGCAGTCAACAACATGCCTCAGAAATTTCCTTAGAATTATAGCCCCCCCCCTTGGTGGTATTCCATTAGAATCAGCATGCTAATAACCTCCTCCTTCTGATAAATAAGGTGATACCCCAAGTGGTGAACATTCTCCCTGGCACTGAGAAGACTTGCAGTCAGGCAGGAATCATGTGGTCTCAGCTTTCCACTGAGGGATGCTAAGGATGCTCATTTTCATCCATGCACCTTATTGCCAAGCTTCCTCCTGCTCCTTATCTCCAGGGACCCAGAGGGGACCCATATCCTTTATAAGTTCCTTAATCTCCTGTAGGTTTCACAATCTGGACAGAATCCACTCCTCCAAATGTATACTCTGTGGAGTGAGAGCCTGGTGCATGAGAAGGGGTGGTTAACCCCAGCTCTGTAGCATTCTGTCCAAACTTACTCAGCACTCGAGGACCCCAGTCTGGATGTTGAATTATTCAAAAAATTGCAAAAATTTGCAGAAAAAATATTCAACTTTATTCTCCAAAACATCAAAACGCAGTGTAGAAAAAGTGGTTAACAACCTCCAAGATAGCTCCCCAGCACTTCAACCAGTGTGTGGTCAGGACACTTCCGTCTATTAAAATAGCGGTAAAAATCATCGCTGAACATAACATCATGGACAGAATATCAAGGACTAAAATAATGCCAGGGAATCATATTGCAGGCCTGAACTGTGCAGACAGGGAGCAGGCAATACTGGCTGCAGGGTGTCCATTGCGGGGCACACATGTCATGTGGCACAGGGCTGTCTCTGGGGCTGCACTTCAGATACGGCATAATGTTCCAGGACTGGACATGGATGCAGGCAGCATAACTCCTGAACAGGATGCATTTGAGGTAGGCAAGTCTCGTTCAGTGCTTTGTGACAGTCAGGGGCACCACAATCACAGGTAGCACTGGCCGTGGTGACAGTAGCTTGCATGATGGCAGGATAGGTTCAGGGGATGTGGGTGGGTCAATGGACATGGGGCTTGCCAGGCAAAGGGGGGGCTCTGGCAGCACTTTTAGCCAAGGGCTGCACGCACTGGGTTCCATGGCTATGACCAACATGCCCTTGTCGAGGACCTACTGTGCCTGCCCCCAGAATAGCAGCCAGGTGCCTGGCTGGTGTACAGTTTGTGTGGGTTGGTGCAACATTCCCATGATGCCCTGGCTATTCTCTGTGGGTTGGTGTGGCACTGCCTTCCTGGTTGTACTGGTTCAGTGCCACACTGACTGTGAGTAGCACTATGACTGCATCCCTTGCTGTCTTTCCATGCCACCCTATCTGTTTGGGCCCTGTGGGGTGTGGCGGCAAACTGCAGGCTCTGCACACGTGGTATTCTGACCCGCAATGTTATGCACCCTGCGATCAAGTCGACCGCGATGTGCTACCTGCGATATATTGCCCTGCTTTATTTTGCAGGCGATATTACCACACAGAACCAGTCAGGCCCCCCTGATGAAGATTTCTGCAAATCCTTGCTATCTTTGAATTATTCAACATCCAGACTGGGGTTATTGAGTGCTTAGTAAGTTTGGACAACACACTCTGGACAGCAGCTGCACCAATCTTCAGAACACATGGGATCATGATAGTTCAGGGACACCCCATGAGAGTTATATAGTGGTAGCATTAACTTTGGTAACAATAATACCTTTGGATTAACCACCAAGCAGCCCCCCATTCAGCCCTTTTTGTTTTGTTCATTACTAGGTAGCTATCTGGTCATCCTGGGCACATTCTGGAGCAAGAAGTTAAAAAGCAGCATGTGGTCTAAAGTCACGAAAGGTTTTGATCAACATGAACAAAACAAAAAAGAATTACATGGCTAGGTCCCACAGAAAATGTCATTTTTCAGTTGGTCTTCCATCAGCTTTTTGCAATCGTTGTTGCTTGCTCTTTTGCAGCTTTTTCGCAGCTTGTCCTGCATGAGCTATAATGCAGTCAATTGGTGACACAAGCTCTATAATGGGTCTCAGATTCTGTTACATTAACCTATGAAGTCTGGGGGAAAATAAAGTAAAAAAAAAAAACAGAAACAGCTGCAAGAGACATACCATTGCATCATGATGGCACACTTAATTAATCACTTACCCACCCAGAAAAAAAAACAAAACAATTTCATTGCAATCAGAGCACCTGTGTGTTATTAACCAGCACAATAGAGCACTATCCTAGTGCATTTAACAAATACAGCAGCCAGCAGAAATCCCCCTTTCTTCTATTGTTTTTATTTGGGGGAGGTATATATGTCTATTTTCTCCCTAAATAAGTTTCTTGTAACCTGCACAAACTTGGGGAACTAAAGGAGATGGATTAAGGAGCTGTAGCTTCACTGCTATGAACATGGTTTGCATACAGCAAATGACCTTTTTCAAAGGAAGAACACATGATGCTATGAAATACCTGTATTTATTATAAAATGGGTTGGTCAAGTGCTGCAATCTGATTGGCTTTCACAGCCCCAAAGCCCTTAACTTATATCAGCACAAGCTACAGTTTGGTACCAGTTATAGAAATTAACAATAGCCGGGGCGCAGGCTATGTTTAGAGACCTTGGGCTCGATTTTCAAAGAGTGACACAGTGCTTGCAACAAGCCATGCATCAACCCCATTCTCTGGTGCAGCTGCGTCAAACTTCTTTGATGCAGCTGAACCCAATTTTAGTACATCGGGTGCAATTGTGACAATTTCAAGACTTTAAGACAGCCCTGCAAAAAGGGTTCCCCAAATGGAGCAAGTTAGACCAGGGGAAAGGCTGGTCTAACTTGCGAAATTTGTCTCTCGGAATGAAAAATCCCAATTGGTGGCTGGGTGAATGCTGCAAGCCCTGTGCGACAAATGATTGGTGCACCAGGGGCTTGCGGCATTCTCAGGGCTTTGAAAATCAAGCCCCTTGTGTCTGAGAATGGGGGTGGATTTCATTCTGGGCTAAATTCCCAGCTATGTGTCTTTGACTGAACACACTCTGGGCACAGCAGCTTTTTACTGGTGCAAATGCCCCATCTGGCCCTGGCCTAGAGCCACCTATTTTCTTTAATTATGTTTATTCATTTTATATCAAAAAAAGATGCCATGCAGTAAGCAAATTGATGGTACAAGTTACTGCAAGAAGTACAAATTAATGTCACATCAATTCTCTCATGTTAGCATCAGAAGTCCATAAGTCCATCAATAATTTAGAGTTGGGCAAAGTGACAAAAATTTGCTACATGGAGTAATCCGTGAATTCCACCTGTTTCGCATAGCAAAATGTGAAATTTTGCAGCAAAGTTTCACATGTGGAATGGCAAAATTTCATCTTGTAAGGCGAAATTTCATTTTCCAAGGTGAAATTCAGCTTTTAGAGGCAAAATTTCGCCTTCCCAAGGCAAAATTTCACCTTGGCAAAATCAGGCTAAAATTGGAGGACTTCACAGATTACTCCACACAGTGAAATTGACCACGTCACTGCATCTTCACCGGCGAAGTTTAAATTCGCTGCATCTCTATAATTGATAGAGCTGGTGCGGTACCACCTAAAACATTTTTACATTGTGACAGGGTAGAATAGGACCCTGTCCCATTTATTATGAAGAAAGTGTGTAAATGCAAGGATCTGTATTCTTTCCTTTTCTGTCTCTTCTGTCTGGTTGCACAACCAAATTTTCCTGTGAGACTTCGGACTTGATCAAGCCGGACAGTCTCGCAGTCCTTTGCCTCTCTCTGCCTCTCTGTTTTCTCTTGCTGTCTGTTTTCCTCCCTTGCATATCTACATATGGTAATATAAGTATATGAGAATCAATGTAAGGAAGTGTAGCTGATATTGGGATCTCTTTTGTTTAGAAAATGTTTAGTGTTGCTGTTGAAATGTATATGTATGTATAATGTGAGATAGCTGCAAAAAGCCTGAGGTTGCTTGGGTACAAATGCCTGAGCCTTTTGCAGTTGCTGTGGGGACCTCAGGAAGTTCTCGATGCTCTAGCAGCTCCTGAAATTTGCAAAGAACAGGATGCTTGCAAAGGATGGGGGTTGAAAAAGACTTATAAAAACAGCTAAGTGAGCTGCAAGAGAGATTTTTTACAAGAAAGATTTTATTTTTTCCTCTGTATATAGTTATTCTGAACAGGTTTATTTTATTTTATGTTGCTGTAACTACAAATAAACAGTTCTGTGGAATTTTACAACTGCTCCTGTGTTTTCTTTATGCTTCCTGACCTGTGCCTCGACGACATGCATTAGATTTCTCCGAATGAAAGTCCATGAATAGCTAAAAAAGTTATAACCTGTGGGAATAAAACATGTATAATCTATACATAACCATATACAATTAGAAATGTGTGAAAATGGCAAATTCTGTTACACAAAACATGTCGCAAAATTTGCCTATTTAGCAAAATTTTTCCTGAAGCAAAATTCAGAATTTCGTCCGCGTAATGCAAAATTTCACATGCAGAATGTCAAATTTTACCATGGAATGTGATATTTCACCTGTGGAATGCAAACTTTCACCTGTGGAAGGTGAAAGCTTGCCTATGGAAGGCGAAATTTCACCTGTGGAAGGTGAAATTTCACCTTCTGCAGGCAAAATTCAGAATTTTGCACCAGGCAAAATATTTCTCACAATGGGCAAATTTCAAAAAATATTTCACATGGTAAATTTGCTGATTTTGCCAGAATTTCACCAGCGAAATATAATTTCATATCTCTATATATACAATGCATTGTGACTCTTTGCAGTCACTATTCCCACTTAACCAATACATTTTGAACTACATAGCCACAAGTTAGGTATTATTTCAAGGAACCCCAACTGACTTACATTGCTAAACTACTTCACCCGTGCCACTGTTTCAAGGCACCCATCTTGATGGTGAGTCGATGCCAAATCTGAATACAATGAAAGCACCAAAATGCATGTAAAGAATGTTGAGCAGCACAGCCCACCACACATTCCCCAGCTGCCTGGTATTTCTCATTAGCAGGGAATGTGGCTTATTTATAGGGCAAGGTGTGTCACCCATGCCCTATAAGTTAAAAGCACTCCATACTAATGAGAGACATCAGTTGGCCAGGAGATGTGTGGTGGGCAGTGCTTCTTGCGCTTAATTTCCCAAAGCACCGCCAGACATGTAGAGGGATCGGGGTGGGAGTCAGTGCCATGGGTTGGTGGGGGTCACTATCCATCAATGGGGTATGGTGGTGGGGAGATCCTGCACTCTGTGTGGCTCAGGGATGGGGCTTTGTTGTGGGGAGGAATGACTTCTGTGCTTATGGTTTGACATGGGCAGTGGTGACCTGACTGTCACAGGGGTGGCTGTTCCAGTACCTGGATGGGGACTGGGTGGGGAGAGGGACCACTGGATACCAGGGAAATGTCTACAGTAAAATGAGACTGGGATCGGTGGGATGGCACCCCTAGACACCAGGGACATTGTAATTATATAATGGGATTGGGATCAGAGGGCTGGCAGGGTTGCTGGTAGCACCAGAAACAGCTCATGGGACAGGCAATATTTGGCACTAAAAGGATCCCCAACCCCATGCAAATGAGCTCATAATGGGCACACAAATTGCCACTTAGTGCCCTGCATGCCCAATGACTCATTTGCATGGGGACTTTTGAATATTGCAAATTGTGCCCCAGCACTAACCATTGCCAGGGCCCTATTTCGGGGGTGTTATTAGGTGGCACTAAGTGGCTTAGGGCTGGGCAATACAGGACCTGTATTCAGATGAATAGCACCCTGTGCTATTCCTTTGAATATAGTAGGCGCTATTGCAAGATGGGGCACAAATATTTGCACTCCACCTTGTGCTTTTTTTCATATACTTTATATTTATTAGTTTGCATGTACTTCAGATACAGATACATAAATCATCTTGGAAACAGCAATATAATTATACACTCCAACAAGGAAATTACATTCCTATGTTGTTCAGAACAGCAGTATCTCCAAGTAAATTCCATACACTGGAGGGGAAAAAGACAATGTTTTAGGTTATACACTGAGGTCCGGATATTCAAACTGCGCCAGGCTGTGGCACAAGCCTGGGTGCAGTGCAACTTGGCTGCGCAGGGGCGTTGACTGGGTGATATTCAACGGAGCTGCGCCATGGCACAGCATCATTGAATATCGCACCCTAGCCACCCCGCAGTGTGCATGGCGTAGTGGCACTGCACCAGTGCAAGTGGCCAGAGTGGAGCAGGAGGATGCGCTAGTGCAAGTTCCATTGCGCTATGTGCAGCAACCACGATATTCAAAACTGCACATGCAAATGGGGCCATAATGTATGCAAGGTGCAAATGGGGCCATTTGCATGTCATTATGGCCCCATTTGCATGCTGGTGCGCTGATCCCCGGCGACTTGCGCCTGGCATCCTGCCAGGCAGCAGCCGTCGGGGACCCGACGCACCCTGCACAGTGTGGCATTGTGCTGCACTGCCCGATTGCAGGCATTTGTAAAATAAAATCACATCCTATATCCCTGGTGGTCCAGTGGACTGCTGTCAGCCCGATCGCGGGCTTAAGTATGAATAAAATAAAGTCCAATATCCCTGGTGGTCCAGTGGATCACTCGCAGCCTGATCATGGGCTTAAGTACGGTAAAATAAAGTCCAATATTCCTGGTGGGGTGCTGTCGCCCGCCGCTGACCGGGGGTGAGCGGGGAGGTGGGGCTCAGTGGGCGGGTGGGAGAGGATTCCACTGGACCACCAGGGATATTGACTTTATTTACTGCTCAAGCCTGCGATTAGGCTGCGGTGGTCCACTGGACCACTAGGATATGTGGTTATTTTACTATACTTAAGCCCATGACTGGGCTGCGAGTGGTCCACTGGACCACCAGGGATATTGGACTTTATTTTACTACACTTAAGCCCTCGAGCAGGCTGGGATCAGTCCACTGGACCACCAGGGATATTGGACTTTATTATATTCATACTTAAGCCCATGATCTGGCTGTGAGTGGTCCATTGGACCACCAGGGATATTGGACTTTATTTTATCCATACTGAAGCCCGTGATTGGGCTGACAGCAGTCCACTGGACCACCAGGGATTTTGGAGGGTCATATTTGTACGTATGCCCACGATCAGACATGGGGAGGGTGCCAGCAGGTGCATCTGGCGCTCGGGTGGGCACCCACAGGTAGCAGCTGCCATGTTGCGCCCTGCAATATGGCAGCTCACCTGTGGGTGGCCAGCCGTTGTTCCTTTTTTTTTGGATCAACTGTGTGCGGCGCAAGTATGGGTTGCTCATGCATGGACTCAGCACATCCCGGGCTAAATATCGGGATGTGCAGAGTATGCATGGGCATGCCCCCACCTCGCCGCGCCACATACATTACTGATGCGCTCCAGTGCATCGGGATTTGTGCTAGGCACAATTCCCATTTGAATATCATGCCAGGGCGCATCAGTGGGTTGCGCATGGTGCAACACTGCTGCGCCATGCACAACCCTTTTGAATATCTGGGCCCTTAAGTCTAAAATTCTGTGTAGCTGTAACCCAAGTGCAGGTGGATTAAACCTTAAAGTTAATGCTAAACAATTTCCAAAATTGCCTCACTTTCCAAGCATTGGGTCCACCATTATACCTAAAAATGAAGTCTGTTATATTTTAAAGACATCAGAGAACTATGGCAGTCCATATCTACATCATTATCTAAAAAACACTTGATTTTCCCAGGTGCTCAAAATGCTGCAACTTTTACTTAACATTTATATAGGACTCAGCATTCATCCATGTAAGAGGAGAAATAAATATAATTATGCCCCTAGGGTCAAAGACCCTAAATTATTAAACCACAGCTGTATCATAAACGAGACAGAACAGCCTTTGTGAAACTGGATTTCTGCAGGCTAAATCACAACAACTTGTTTACTTAGAACAAGTAAGGAGAAATAAAATGTCACCAAATTGTCCCCATCAAGTTTCCTCTAGAGATTCCTCATCCAAGTGCCTTTTTCGGTCATCTTTTTGCTGTGCTTCCATTAGAACGACCCGTTTACCAGCATCAATCGGGTTGGTAAGCACAAATATCTTGTCCTGAAACACAATGCGAAGCTTAGCAGGGAACAGTACAGAGTGGGGTATCTCTAAGTCCCGCAACTTTCTCCATACTCCATTGAATTTCTTTCAACGTTGCCTGGTAGAGAAGGACAGATCTGGAAAGAGATGTACCATGTGGTCTTGCACACTGAGCAGGCCCAGACACTTGGTTAAGGCTAAAACAGAATCTCTGGTGCCTGTGCTATTGGCAACAATCATGAGGACCTGAGGGACTGACTCCATCTGTTTGCCTCAAGACTGAATGCATTACGCCTTGAGGAATCACCAGCCCGAGAAGTTTCCTTGACCCACAAACTGTTCTGAGATCCAGTCTTTGAAGAAAAGCAGGGGGTGATCCCCTTCCAGTCCCTCCGGAAGGCCAATGATTTGAATATTTGTGCACCTTACTTGGTTTTCTAGGAGCTCCAAACAATTTTGCATGTGTTGTGTCTCTCTTAGTCGACCAGCATTTATTGCATTACATTTGGTAGCCTGCTGCTGCAAGTCATCTACCATGTATGATAGTTGTTCCACTGATGACTCGACCAGTGTAATTCACTCCACTAGACCATCTAATTTGGTGTTCATTGCTGTTACTGAAGAGATCAGCATCTTTAACTTGTGGCCTAGCCATTGTAGGGTTTCCTCACCCTCAGCATTGGATGGCAGGGCTGGTCTGATTGATCTCTTGGTTGAAGTGTTAGCTGTTTCTTGGGCATGATCCCTCTGGTCTTTCTTTTTAGGGTTGCCCATCCTGATCTCAGGTATCTCCTCCACCTGTAGACACATTTAGTTTGATTAGATGAGACCTAAAGTACATTTTTATCTTATTTAACTTTTATACAGATGCAGAGCTGCTTATCCAGTATCTGTCTAGCTCTGGCTCCACAGCCCCCACACCTTGCATCTTTTGAATATCTGGCCCTAACTGTCCTAAAACTAAGTGACTGTAATAGTTCAAATCTCAGATGGTAAGACTGAAGAGACAACACAAGACTGTGGTGATGTGTTAAACCTGTTCTCAATCTCTTCTGAGTGCAAAAAAGTATTTGTTTCCACTAAAGAAGTTAAAGTAGATGTTTTGTAGACTTAGCAAACTGATACTGTACTGAGTTGCTCAGATATATTTAAAACTGGTTAGTGAGGCAGTGAGTTTGAGCATCCAGCAGCACTGGTCAGTTTCTGATTAGAATGTACAGCAGTGCAATTTTGATCCTGTCCCAAGGTGAATGGGCATGAGGCAGAGGGGAGCTGGCTAAGTGGGAGTCAAACTCTGGGACTGTATGTAGCCCAGGGAGGACAGCAGGATCTGCACTGCAGGCTGCTGAATTCCCCACTGCTGCAGACCTCCTTTGATATCAGCTGCAGGGGATTCTAGGAGTTGTAGAAACAGGAAAGTCCAGCATGCAAGTCAACAGAAACAGTCTGCTACAATCTGTTACACTGCAGTAAACAGTAAGTACAAAAAATGTTTTTGCACACAAAGTACAAATTGGGACCAGCCCCACACTTGTGAGTGTGGCTCTTAGTGCTAACAGTTTTGGTTTTGAGTGTACTGCTGGAAACTGGCAGTCTTCGAGAGTTGACACCTATGTTTAATATAATTCCCAGTATATGCAGTCCTTTTCACTGATGAATAATCCATAATGCGTTTGCAGCCAGCAGTTCCATGTTCAATGCTGACAGCATGAATGTGCCTCTACACTAAATTCAGCATACAATGAAATCTGCTCCTGGTTCATCACAAGTGATGTAAGCAAACTTAGAACCATTTTGAAAAGAAAAATTCTGTTTGACGGAGCTAAGAGATTTTATTTTGCTTGAAGACACAACACTGGCTCTAATGCGCCTGTTTCCACCAGAGTGCGATCATCCCAAGGATTATGAAGGAATACTTGAGGACTAGTTTTGAAGAGTTATTACTAAGGTACTGGCTTTGTCATAATCGATGTATTTCTTTCTTAATTCAAATCAAGCAGTCAAGCTTTCCAGCTTTTAGTAATGTTTCAAATCAAACTAACTGAACCCCCAGCTCAACAGAGTTACAAACATTTGGCTCCCTCTCATAGGTGATGGAACAAGGCTTGGGGGAGGGAAAAAGAACCCCCTCCACCATGCTACTTTATACATACCATACATAAAATGCCTCTTATGTTTTAAGTCTCCATAAAACATTTGCAGCACCACATTAATCTGTGTTTTCAAATCCCCGCAGCACACACTTTTTACGGCTGCATGGGAAGAGCTCCACAGACGTTTTGTGATCACAGTAGGAAAGAAAAGGGACCATGAGCAGAACGTGTCCCTGTGCTCTCCTACAGTGATGCGGTGACTTCCCGTCAGTGCTGACTCCGTTGTTCTCCTATGGTGGTTCTTCCACTTCCCTCCACTGACAGAGATCCCCTCCACGGCACACTCAGCCCACCGTGGGCACACTACTTTAATGCAGTACTTCCGCATTTCTTCTGGGTATGAGCACTTGTGCCCAGAGCTCACTGCTGACATGGTAGCTGTATCCAAGATGGCTGCCGTGTTACTGTGCACATGCGTGAAGCGATGCACATGCGTGAAGTACGGTGGCCATCTTGGATACAGCACACTTCTCTGCCATGTGCTTCATCTTCGCGGAGCACCAATTCCTCTTCGGTGGCGCTCAGCAATGCTTAGTGCAGCTGTACTGGCTCTGACCAGTGTTTGTTTTGATGTTCTGACAGTTTTCCTTTTCCTACAGTAGAGCTCTTTTTATTTATTGATTAATTTTATTTTTGTTTGTTAACATGGTAGACCATTGGGCAACAGTCAATTATGCAATTTTAAGGGTGAGGCGGATGCAAAACATACTTCTACAGCATAATTTTGAAATATTTCTAAAAATCAAAGAAATTTAACTGGGGAAAACCAGTCAGGTAACTGTGCATTATTACAGAATCCTGGTTCGAAACCTGACCAGATTTGTTAGTAGCCACATCATACAATGAGCAAATCAGTCCCCCTACACTTAGAATTGATCTTCTATCTCAAACATAGCTGCCACCTTTGCTTACTGAAAGCCTTCAACTAGGCCCCAAAAATAAAACTATCTTAAATAAATAAAAGAAATAATACATTAAACGGTGTTTCCCTGATCATCATGCTCTCTTTACTCAAAGAAGAAACATTAAGTACTGTTCATAGTTTTCATTACCAGTGTTTCATTGTGTTCAGTGAAACATCCTCTTCCCATCTTTATCTGCTTATCAGGGTGAATCTCTGTCGCTTACCTTTCCTCTCTAATAACTGGCCACCTCTGGCTCAATTCACCTGCTTATTTTCACTTTCTCCTCATTTCCTATCTCCGACTCTGCTTTCGTATGGCAATTTCTGGAGACTGTGTATCATTTTTGTTGCCCTCCTCTGTACTGCCTCCAATCTATTTATGTCCTTCCAGAGATAAGGTCTCCAGAACTGGATACAGTAATTAAGGTAGGGTCTCACCTGGGACCTGTACAGTGGCAGGATCACCTCCTTTCTTCTACTTGTGATGCCCCTTCCTATGCATCCCCGCATCCTGTTGGCCTTCTTTGCTGCCTTTTTGCATTGTCTGCCTAACTTCAAATTGTCTGATACGATAACCCCTAGATCCCTCTCCTGGTGGGTGGTTGCTAGCTTTTCCCCTCCCAGGTAGTAGTCTGTCTCTGGGTTGCTTCTATCAAAATGATGCATAACTTCACACTTTTTCGCATTGAATTTTAACTGCCACAAGTTGGAGCATAGAAACATAGAAACATAGAAGTTGATGGCAGATAAGGACTGCAAGGCCCATCCAGTCTGCCCATTTCTTTGTTCCAGCCTGAGTAGGTCACTTTTCATTTGCTCTACTCCCTGTGCAGTGTCCATCCTGTTGCAGAGCCTTGTGTCATCTGCAAACAGGCACACCTTCCCATTCAACTCCTCTGTGATATCTCTGATGAAGATATTAAAGAGCAATGGTCTGAGGATGGACCCCTGGGGCACTGTTTGTCACCTCCCTATCCCCTGATGCTGCCCTATTTACTGTCATGGACTGAGTTTTCTGTTCAAGCCAGTTACTCACCCATGTTACCACTTCCTGCCCCACTCCTGTATGGTCAAGGTTGTTTATCAACCTTCTGTGGTACAGAGTTGAAGGCCTTGCTAAAGTCAAGGTAGATAACATCAACGGCTCCCTCTGGTCCACAGCCCTAGTAACTGAGTCAAAGAACTCTATCAGGTTAGTCTGACAGGACCTTCCCATTGTGAAACCGTGCTGCTTGGCATCCAGTTGTCCAGATTCCTCTAATTTTTCATATTTTCACTCCAGATTTTCAACATTGCAATTTTTTGCACCTCCTCAATGAACAGTACAGATGTATTTTTTCACATCCTGCCCAAAATGTGTTTTCACACCTGTTGCACCAAATGGCACAGTCGCTGTGCAAAATCACCTTTTGGATAATGAACTGATAGTGCCACTGTTCATGAGGTGGGGTCACAAAAAGCCCATGCTGAAAATTTGAAGTGAAAATACTAACAAATGCCTGGGACATTAGTGTTTCCAACTGTAATGCCCCACCCTGTAGAGACTGACAGGCATAAGGGGTGTAACTTAGGACTGTCGGCTGTAATGCTCATGCCATTCTACCCCCCCCCCCCCGCAGCCAGTGACAGGCATCGAGGTGTGCCTTGAACTCTTCAGCCCCAAAGCTCACACCATTCTCCTATACTGCACCCATCTCAGTGTATTTCCTTATGGAATGGGGTGAGTATAAGGCCCAAAGACCACAAGGCACACTGCAACCCTTGTCAGTGTCTGCAGGGTAGGGTAAGGTTAAATGGCATGAGCGTTATGGCCGACGACCCAAAGGCATACCCCAATGCCTGTCAGTCTCTGCAGGGTGGTGGTGGGGTTGGTGTCAGTTCAATACTTCACTGTCATTCCTATTATGCATCTCTCTAACTCCTGCACTACCAATGCCAATGCCTGCAAGTCAACATTCGGCATTGACAAATGCTTGTTATATTGTGGGCCAAGACAGAGAAAAAAGAAACAGAATCAGAAAATGAGGCAATAATACTATGTAAACAAAAAGAGAAAAGGTGGGAAAACACATACATTTGAATCATATGTTGGTGTTTTTAGGAGAACTCTACCCCCGAGAAAAAAAAAACAACCTGGCAGGTTCAACAGTTTTGAACACAATTCAATTAAAATAATTGCACCTGTATTGAAATGAAAATAATGTAGCACATGTTTTTCTTATAAAAATGCATGCTGTACATGGTTTTCATTATTTTGCATTGTTTTTAGCTACCCCCCCAGTTACTAGAATATGAACTATTTTTGTCTTCAAATTAAAAAAAATTGAAGCATATAACAATGAATGGTCCTTATTTCTCTTTTTAAAATAAATTCTTTGTTTATTCATTTTAAATTGACATATTTAAATGCCATTGTATAAGTACAATAAGGCACTCCAGGGTGTTCCATTATGGTGATATAATTGCAGTTTTCAGAATCATTTTGGCACTTGGCTGCACCTTATTCCTAACAACACACCTGAGGTATACAGTTATATCTCCAAAATGCACACCCTGTCCTGTCTTATTACTTCCATAATCTACATATAATAGACCTGATATTACAGATATAAAATGATAGGAGTACAGTCACTGGGAGTAATAATATAAACAAGTACTAAGCCACAACAAGGTGTGCATTACAGTATTTTAATACATGTTCCAGGGGTATAGTAAGGCATGAGGATAAAGATTGAGTGTCCCGATGTCCTTGGGAAGTGCATTGAAATCCTATAATGCACACCCTAGGGTGACATATTTATTTATTTATTTATTGAAGATAATTGGAATTACAATCCTTTGAGTCTTAGACTCCTTTGCAAAGACTCCATGTCGGTACAAAAAAACATAAACATAACATTACTCGTATTTTACATAGGTCACATGGTACAGTAAATACTATGTGTCAAGGATCCTGAAATAGATTTTTTGGTCTTAGCTGTGACCACAGGGTAGATTACAGATTCAGGAGGTCCTATTTGAACCCTGAATCAGCTTTATATATACATTGTGGTAGAGGGACCTGAGGATGCAGTAAAGGTGTAAGGTTATGCCTTTTATCCCTACCATTATGGATTTTATACATTAGATGGCGCTATACAGGCTGCTAGCAAAGGGCTTCCTCTTGTGTTTTGGAGATGGTTGAGGCATTACGGTTGCAGTCACAGGTTGCTGATGCAAGGAGGTGGTTCTTGAGGCCAGATTTAAATAGGCCAAGACTAGGGGCTAGTGAGACAGATGCTGGGAGGCTATTTAGCCAGAGGGGAGCCCGGTATCGGAAAGACCTTTGACCTAGTGAGGCCCTGCAGTGGTGGACTAGGAGAGAGGTGCCAGTGGTGTGTCTGGGGGCCCTCCTGTGTGGGATTGTCTGAATGAGGGGGTGGAGACCTTTTGGTGCTAGATTCAAGAGTATTTATTTGGCTTGCAGGATAGTGTGGTACTTAAGCCTATCTTCGAGAGTGAGTCAGTCTGCACGTTGGTAAAGCTCACATGTGTGGGTGTTTCCATCACTCCCAGTGACCAGCCTGCAGGCTTTATTGAGAGCTATGTTGATGTTGCACAGGGCTGTTTGGTCGGCAGCTCCATAAATCGGAATGCCATAGTCGACCAATGATAGGACTGAGGAAGTTACAGTGATATTTAGGACCTGAGGGGGTAGGCAATGCTTATGTCTGTGTAGGATCCCCAATCTGGTGTTCACAGTGGAAGAAAGGTGTCAGATGTGTGTGTGGTAGGTAAGCATATTATGCTTGAATGGCTTTAAGTAGTTTTTTGGAGGATGAAAATGAGATTAGGCACATCTCCATGTGTTTATGTAAGCAATAAGACACAATGAGGTGTGCATGGAACAGATATTACTGCATGCCCTGGGGCACAGTGAGGCACAAGGTCTTAGGGCCAGTGCCTTCAGCCCCTGGAAGTGCAGTAATATCTGTTCGATGCACACCCTGGAGTGTCTTATTGCACTTATAAAATGGGCTTTATTTTTCTAATATATTTTCGAAAGTAAATAATAAATAGGAAAAAAAAGAGCTAGAATAGCTGAATTCATTGTAAAATAGTCCTTCCGCCTATTACATTTTTTTTTTTTTGCTTGAAGGCATTTGTCCTGTTTCGCTATCTGTAGTTGTAGTGGTTGCACCTCAATTCCCCCCCACCTCCACTCACACCCACAAACAGTCTGAAAACTTCTACAGAATAAAAAAAAATTTCATTTCCAGTGTGAATGTTTTTACTTCTGTTGAGCTTAGCTCTTCAGTTTAGCTGCTGATGGTAGTTTTATTCTGTATGGAAGACCGCTGAGATGAGACATCCAGGACTGAGAATCTCCTCTCTTCCTGGGCTGCGACATGACTGAGGAGCAAGCTTATTATATAACATCTGAGGATGTATCATGGTGACACAAAAAAAAAATTGTAAACTGATTTTTTTTGGGTGGTATGTTTAGTTAACTGACTGCGCGGGGCGGTTGTTGAACGAGCAGAAGACCAGACATGCTCATTTGTCAATGGCGCCTTGCCTTCACAGCCAACCTTTGCAGTGGAAATGTAAAAAAAAAAATTACTGAAACTGAGTTTTTTGGGGAGCAGGGGGATGTTAACAATTTGGGGTCAGGAGTGCTACTGACAAAATAACACAGCGGGAGCTGGTTTGCTACTTGACCACTACTGCAGTTGTGTGCATTTCCCTCGCTAAGACAGAAAAAAAACAAATGGCAGAAATTTAAAATGAACATTCTAACAACACACTGATTTTTTCACAATGCGGGCCTGCCTTTGAAGACTTGTTATTACCTGTGCATCAAACAGATTTGAGGGACAGATAACACCCAATCAAAACACAGGATTCTCTCTGCCCATTTTATAAAGAGATTTAATGCACAGTCATATGACATGCTTTAGCCTATCATGTTTGTGGATTTTTTAGTACCATTTTATAAAACTACATATTAAATAAAACTATTACATAAAAACAGGCAACTAAAATCCATTTGTCTTTTTTACCTTTATCTCAATGTGCATCACATAAATCAGACTTCAGAGTGGTGAATTGATTAAGTACAGTATTTGACTTTTACATTTCATTTATGACTGGGCACCTGCCTTGAAAAAAATTATATATTTTATTCATGCTAGGCAGTCATTTTCTGATTTTTGTTTTTTAAAACGAGGTTTGTATTGATTTATTGACTGATCCATAGTGCCCTCTGTGAGTATGGAAGACTTCCTGCAATGGAGGAGTGCCCAGTTTGGTATTGTGCAGAGTCACAAACAGCAGCAGAAATACCTCCCCCCAAATCCCCAACTGGAAAGGGCAGAGTTGCATGCTGTGCAACCCACAGAAAAGAAAAGAAACTTAAAAACTGCGAAGACATTCCTGAAGCTCCTGCCTACAGCATATATAGTAATTTAAAGCATCAGTGCATGGAACAGTGAAGAGTCTGCATCTGTGCCAGCTTATTATAGCTTGTTACACTGTCCATCGGCTACTTTAGAAATCGGTGTCAGAAAGATTCTGTTACTCCCATAGAAAGCAGTGGAGTGGCTGAGTGACTGGCTTGTGGAATTTGTTTACATTTGCTATAAGATCCTCCTCACCTAATGAGTTTGCTATTTCTAGAGTGTGATCCCACTACATGACTCACCTGTTGGTTAAAGCATAGTGTTCTTCCACACTGGCATTGATGCAAAGTAGCCCCCTTTCTTGTTGTAGTTTCACTTTCCATCGCTTCACCATTTACTTAGCAGTCTCCTTCACCAAATGACATATTAGCTTGCATTTATTTCCACTAGATCTCTTGTTGAATGGCATACGTATGTTTATTGTGCTTCATAATTACCATTGGAGATGTGGTTAAAGGCATATCCTCATGTTTCCATCATGCAGCAGTACTGTCCCCCCAGAAGTAAGGGTGACAACAGTTATGAGGAGGAACTGGGATTATGCACACTGGGGGCCCAGTTCTGACCAGGGTTGGCACAAAACAGGTACCTTTTCCCCCAAGCCACTGTGCCACCATCTAAATCTGAGCTACACAGAGGCCCTCAGCAGGGTTGCAGCCCTTCCCCCATGAGTGCAGCCTAGTGCATATTGCCATTCCAGATGCTCATGGGCAAAATCGAGCATGATCTCACAGCACACCATGCACCAAATGTATGTCATGAGATATTCAAGGGTGCACCACTATTCAGGCATGGGACACTCTGGAGTCTTACTGAGCCATCTCACCCCACCCAGTCCTACAGTCATGGGCTCTAGGGTGGTTCTGTGGTTTTCCCCATCACTATCCCACCCACTGTCATCATTAGTTCTGTTAGTCTAGTCCCCCCTCTGCAGCCCTCCATGAACAATGACCCTAGTTATCTAGCAGTTTTCAACTCTCACCCCTGATCGTGGCATTCCTTGGTGATCCAGTGGTCCCTGTCCCTCAAAAAATGGGCCAACTCCATGGTCAGCCAGACATTAGATGCTTGCACAAATGTGACCCTGTTACCAACTAAGAACGGGGATTGCAAAGAAACATGTGAATGGACCAGCAAGAGATTCTATGCCATGCAAAAAACCTTGTGGACCACTTGCATATTAGCTCCTGCCTCCTTTGCCAAGCACCGGCAGTGGTCTTTGCAATTGAAAGAGGTAGGTGTGCAACCTTACATTTTTTTCAGTGGTTGTGCCGGCAGAAAGTGGTCTTTCTGAAAGAATACAGCTGAGACTGGACCCCAGGAATGGGAGGGGATTAGTAGATGATAGAGGGGACTGAGCATATACTTTATGGGATGGTAGGTTATCCATGTATGGTGTAATTATAAATATACTTACCAGGATGGGATGGTGTCAGCATATAGGAGAGGGCAGACATAAAGACTGTATATATAAAAATTAGAGGGGTTATCCCGAGACTCCTCCCCTCCACTCATTTGCATATTATTCCCATACACATAGTATAGGCCACTTGCATATGACAGCACAAAAAGTCCCTAGTTGTCCACGTTAATGTCCTGTCCAGTTTTTATGCATTTTATTTATTTATTTTATTTTTTTATTTCAGGATATTGGATACACCTTTGAGCCAAGGCTCTTTTACAAAGGTGCCACGTCAGCAAACAAGAACAGAAACACATACAAACTACAATGAAGTAACCTAAACGAGCAGCCAGAGGACTTTGTTAGATAAAATATTAGCAAATACACTTCAAAATCATATGAACAACATTATAGCAGTAAGGTCACAAGCTTATATAGGGTAAGAGACAGGCAGGAAAGTCAGTAGGGCAAGAGCAAAGAGGTAGAGGTGAGGGAGGTGGGGAGCAGAGCTGCACATTGAGCACTGTCAGGGTGGAGTGGGTGGAGGGGAGGGGGCAAGGAGGAGAAGAAGTGGGTGGAGACATTATAGGGCCAAAGCAGGAGGGAGGGAGGGAGGAATTGGCTAGTTATGAGAAGCAGTCACAAGAGGCCATGGCAACAAGGTGTTGACAAAGACTGTGCTTAAAGGAGCCCAATGTGGTATCGTTGGTAACTTCTGGTGGAAGTGAGTTGAACCAAGATGAGGCTCTGTATGTGAAAGAGAGTTGACCTTGGATAGTTTGGCATCTGGGAATGGAAAAGGTAAGGTTTTCTGAGTTTCTGGTTAGGCGTGGACCACAATGAGGGGCCAGCAGGGCCTGGACCCCTGGGGGTAGGAGTTCCAAGGTGGACTTTTTGGCTAGGATGCAGGTTTGATACCTTATTCTACCAGATAGTTGGAGCCTGTTTGCTTGTTTGTAGATTTTTCAGGTGTGTAAAAGGTGGTGGGCCATTGTCAGATGATGACAGACCTTGTTTAGGGCCAAGCTAATGCATCGAAGGGCAGTGTCAGTGGCAGATCCATGTATCACTAGCCCATAATCAATTATGGAGATAACGGAGCTCTGGATAGCAGTAATTAGGGCTTCAGTCATGCATAATAAAAAGCCAGTTATGATGGGCATAGAGTAGATGGCGAGGTCCTTTAAGAGGAGGGGAGAGATAGGAAAGGAAAGCCAATGGGAGTGAGGGAGGAGAAAACAGGGCCTTACGAGGGAGTATTTAATAGAGGTCGGGGCCGGGGTGGGGGGAGGGATGAGAAAGTATCCCCAGTAGAAGGCTTGATCAGGGTTAAGCAAGAGAGTGAGAGATTAGCAGCATTGAGGGTATGCGAGGAGAGACCAAATGTTAGCTTCAGTAATGCAAGCAGCCAATCAGTGAAGTTCCTGCTGCATGGTGCCAAACGTTTGATATTCTATACCTGAGCAGGGTCCCGGTGGTCTATAGCTGGGAGTGGGCAACAGCAGTAGAAGCTGCCACACTGCTGCGGTGAAGCCCAGTTATAGGCTCTCTATGGGTCAGGGAATGTACTCAAAATTTGATGTGTAATTGGTGTGTCCGTGTGTGTGTGTGTGTGTGTGTGTGTATATGTGTGTGTCTATATCTGTGTTTCTGAGGGTGTGTGAGTGTTTGTTTCAAGGTGATTGCATGTCTATCAAAGTGTGTGTGTGTGTGTATGTGTGTGTGTGTTTGTCTGTAGAGATGTGCGAAATTAGGAAATTTTGTTACATGGAATAGTTTGTGAAATTCACTTTTTTGCTAAATATTTCACGGGTGTGAAATTCAGCAGACAAAATGTGAAATTTCACATGTGAACTGTAAAATTTAGCCATGAAATGTGAAATTTCGCATGGGAAACAGTGAAATGTGGGCAAAACATTTTGTGGAACGGTGGAATTTTGTAAATTGTTTTGCATGACGAAATTTCCGGTTTCGTGGCAATTTTGCCAGCAAAATTTAATTTTGCACCATCTCTATTTGTCTGTCTGTCGGAGATTGCAGGTGTGTTCAACTGCGTGACAGTGTAAGGGTAATTGATTGATGGTTTCATGAATCTAACATATACTGGAAGAGTAAATAAGAAGAAAAAGAGACATGGTGGTTTCAAAATGTTTTTATTAGCTGACACAGATAAGTTCCTGTAGAACAAACTTCTTAAAGTTGTTTTTCAAAATTCATTTCCCCCCTTGTGGATGGGGCTAGGACAATCACCTGAGAACTACAAGCCTGCACCCCTAATGTAACAGCTTTGTCTGGATTCCTACTCTGAACTGGGATTTTCAAGAGGCTGGGAGTTATGAATGTGGTATAATAGAAGACATCTCAGGGGGATTGAAGACCATGTAGCCATCAGCATTTATCATTGGGGAGATCAGTCATGGAGCTTAGGTGGACCATAGCTGTGCAAATAAGGGACCAGTATCTTCAAAGGACACAGAGTTGGGCATCTTTGCACTGAACCAAGGTATTTTCTGAGAGGCTTTGGGGGATGAGGTAGGGGATCAGCAGACACTCATCACTAGCTAGCAAACAGACTTGGAAGGGTTGAAGTGCATTTGATTTCAGTTGGTTGTCTATAACACTGTTAACAATTATCACATACCTGATGCATTAGTGCAACTAACACAGTGGTTATGTGCTACATACCCATTTTAGCTCCCCTGAATCAAAAACTGGGCTGCCATTGGCACCAGTCAACCTTTGCTCTGTTTTACATTGCCTTTTTTTTTTCCATCATGTAAGATAGACGGTTTCCAAGGTTTTAAGTCTGCATTAGCATTTTTTACATTTTAAATAATTATAGGAGCACTCTTTTAAATGTGGTTAGTCCCAGGTTTTCTTTACTATTCTCATCTGCTGTTTTTGAGCATAAGGTCTACCATGCAGTCAGGAAGCAGTGTCTTTTGCATGCTGGGTCAACTAATTCACAAAAAAGTTGATGTTAAACAACTGGAGTTCAAACATAGCTGACAGTACTTTATCTGAGAAACACAGGCAGAGAATTCAAGTGGTTGGAGCACTGGCTTGGGAAGCAGGAGCTCACAGGTTCAAACCCTGTGGGGGTCGAGTCCTCACGGTGTGACCTTGGCAAGTCACTTGTTTCTTACTTCTGGCAATTGGTTATGGTATTTTGTTATATTGTTCAACAGGAGAGGGTTTGCTACCCAGGGTGATGACCTATAGAATCAGGCGGCAAGATCTGCAGCACAGTTATCTTGCTGTACCTACCATTGTGTATTGTAAAGACAGATGGATTGGCTTCCCCTGCACCAGATATTTGTTACATAGTCGGGGTACTTGCTAAAAAGTGACTTGGATTGTGTTCCTACCTCATTTTATTCTGTTATTTAAAATTACACTAAATCTGTCTATACTTGCTCAGCCATGCAATGTCAGTTTTCCATACCTAGAATGAAGACCACTAGTGGTCAATAGACTACATTTTTTTAAACTGCCTTTATTTTACAGTTCATTGCCAGCTTCATTAACCAGGAATAACAGTTCTGTTCCTAGTTTTAAACTTACTCTAAAAAGCATCTACTTGCTGATAGTCAATGTAAATATAATGATGGTTATATATTGTATATGACAAGTCATGTACTGCAGATTGTTATAATTTATCTATATATTTGTATGTCTCTCTGTTATATGTTCTGGTAACCCATGAAAACTGGTCTGTGACTTACCAGATTTTAAAGCAGCAGTGCAACAAATATGGGCTAAACTTTGACCCCACCTTTTTTCCTTCCTAATTGATGCCAGATGTCTTCCAGTTTATTTTGGTGGTGAAATGTTCAGTTTCTGTTAACATTTAAGATTTTTATGAAAGTTTTAAAATAATTATTTCTCAAGAAAAAAGATGGCTGCCTCATTTTCGCAAATAATTAATATTGTGGACCTGAGGATGGTAAGAATCCAGACAAAAATGCAAATGTACAGTACACAGCAAAGCAAGCATCCAGAAAACCCAAATCAACAGTTCTGTCAACATTTTTCATAACCATAGCAGAAAATTATCTTTTTGGAATAACTTTTTTCATTGCACTGCTGCTTTAAGTAAACAAAACAAACAATCAACAATCATATGTAATCTCCCTCTGCTCCAGTCCACCCAGCTCAGAAAATGGACAAACATTAGGACCCCACTGAAACAAGATGATACATCTCAGCTTGGATATCTTGGGTAAATGCATTGTAAAGAACATTTTTATAAAACAAGGGGATAACCATGTCTTAAGAGCATTCCTTTAATTATTTCTGATATAAAATCTCCAAAGGCTGCCATCTTACAAGACAGGAGAAAAGAGACAATCTTTAAAATAGAATAAAACACTCCTGGTGGAAAACGCCCACCATGACAGACACAGTCAGTGCTGTGTTAAAGTGTTCTATTTTACTTTTACATTTCTGGGGGAGGGAAGGACAATACGTGAGGCAATTCAAGACTGCCAAAGATGGAATATTAATTACATTCAACTGGCAGACTAAACATAAAGAAATTTTCCTAGATGTATTGTGACTGAATTGTGTTAGGCTCAGTCCAGTGTAGACAGCATCCTGCGAATAGATAATTAGGAACCATGTTGTGCTTTCATGTCTTTAGTGTTGCCAGATTCTGAGGGATTTTGATATGGACTGTTGCTATATTGTTTCTCTACCCATGGAAATGGGATTTATATTTCATTTGCAGTATAATATAATGCAGCACTGTTACTTGAATATCCTACATGCCAAGCAAAAATGTTCTTACAACAGGGATGTTCTTATAAGCAAACAGTTAAATTCTATGTAAAAGCAATTTGTACTTACAGTACCGTATAATCAGACCAGGCACAGATTAATGTCTCTTGCTAACCCATTGATTAGAGAATTTTATGATGATTGCTTTATCCAGAAAACTGTTGCTAAATTATTTCCCCTCTCACCGTTCATAAAATAGAATGTTTTTTAACATTCATCTACAACATTGCTCTCATTGGTGGGCTGTTCTTATAGCCTGAACAAATATGTACGTACACCGGAGCAAAATTACACTGGTGGTAATACAATTGTAGAAATGAAAGGAAAAGTGTGGTAACAGAAATGAATTTGGATAAGAAAAAGATTTTTAGAAATGAAATGCTATTATAGCAGAAGTTATGCTACTTCACCTTCATTGCACCACAACATAAGTTATTTGCTAAATATTGTGTAGTGAACCCTAAAGGGCACCTTAATTTAAATTCACTCAGCTTTACAGTGCTGTTTTCTTGTATCATCAAGGGAGTCATCCTGCCTCTTCAGATATAACTGTGTTATAACATGGAGACCTGCAGATCAAGTGGTTCTATTTACAGGGTAATGAAATCTGGTCACAGGAACTTGACCTCAAGAATTGGCCATCACTCTCAGCTTCTTCTCTGTTTTCACTTGTGTTCCAAGTGGCAAACCAATTGCAAAACCCTCATTCACAGTCATTACAGCAGCTGGATGAGATGCAAATCGAAATCTATTTTTAATGTGTAGTTCCCATATTTCAATTTTTTTGATGAAACAATAGCATTATCTATGATCAATTTTAATGCAGGGATTTTCATGACAGACAGTTCATGCCTGTAATTAGCTCATGCCTCTCTTTTCACTTGGAAATGTTAATTGGTGTGTAGAGATGTTGCAAAACTTTCCTTCCTCTGTGAAGATGTGGGGAAGTCATGAACTTCACCCTTTACAAAGATCTCATGAAGTTATCCCAGATCTGGGGCCTAGTGAACTTGCCAAAACTACAGATAGTGCTTCAATGGTGATGTCAGCTTTGGTTCATGAAGGGTGAATAGCTGGGCTGGTCACATGGTGCACAACAGGCTGAGAAAGTGTTTTCACACAAATACACATATTATAAATATAAATATATTTTTAGAATATCAAATATACTGATGTCTCTTCCACTGTCTTTTTTTATGTTTGCTTGCACATGCTCAAGAAACATTATGTGACAGCTTAGGAGAGAAGTGGGTTGGGGAGGTGTGGCAGTGTGGCATCCAACAGAAGCATTGCATTTGGGGGCCTGGCCATGGTGCACCAATGGGGGCACAGTGCGCTGATGACACTGTCTTCCAGAAGTTGCACCAAGTTGTAACATTTTCACTGCAGCAATCACAGGCCACCTTGTCATTGCAGCATCAATGGTTCGCTGCAATGAGAGAGCGACCCGTCATTGCTGGGTGGAACATTGCTAGCATAATATTGTTTGTGAACATGGCAGGGCCTTGCCACTGTGTTCACAAACAATATCAAATGGCCCCAGTGCCGTGGGGGTGCCCAATCCCCCTTGGCAGCATGTGCCCCTCCCCACAGAAGTGTGTTTTTGCCGATGGGGGCCCCAATCCCCATCGGCATCCATCTCCGGTGCTGAGTTGCCGATGGAGGAGCTCAGTCCCAATCGGCAGTATGTTTGCCCTCCCTGTTTGATATGCTGACAGGGGAGCCCACTCCCTGTTGGCATCAGCCCCCCAAAGAGTAATGGGAGAGTCCGAGGGGGTGCCCAATCCTCGGCTATTGCACCTCCCCTCGCTTTGTACTCAAGGGGGTGCCCAATCCCCTAGTCGGCTACACTCCCCCCCAAAAATAGTCTGTTGGTATGCTGGGGGCCCATCCCAGAATGCAAAATGCCGCTGCAAAGGAAAAGCTGTCCCACAATGTTTTTTTTATTTGTTTAAAACCTGTAAAACAAAAACGATCCTCGTGGTCTCCTGGCCCCTCCTCCCACAACCCGCACCCACCCACTGTGCACCCTGCCTCCCCACACCCCCTCACCCCCCTCACCCCATACTTACCTCTGGAGTCTGGCGCGACGATCTTCGGTGGACCGGGAACACGTCTGCACTCTTCAAAGCCGACTGTGAACTGAGGAAATGCCGGTAAGCTGTTTAACGGGATAAATAGGGTTTTTTCAACTTTATTGCATATCTCAGGCATTTTTTGGAATTTTGGCACCAAATTTTCAAAATGGTGTTTTTGGGAAACCTCCTCATGAATTCAGTCACTGTCATGGCGTTAATTGGTCCAGAAAGGTGATTTCGCAGTCACTGCACGGAATCACCTTTTGGGACTGATTAACAAAACAACAGTGCCAGTGTTCATGAGGTGGGCTCTCAAAAAGTGTATGTTACAAATTTGGTGGAAAAAATCCAAAAAATGACTTTTTTATGAGCGCTCATTGCGTAGTTGCTAGGCACGCTAGTAAGTTCACGAATTTGTAATATTTTCAGTCCACATTTTCAATATTGCTGTTTTTCTGCACCTCCTTATGAACAGTACAGCTGTCATTTTTCACATCCTGGGCAAAATGTGTTTTTGCACTTGCAGCGCAAAATAGCATGGTCGCTGTGGGAAATCTGTGTTCGGGACACATTACGAAAATGACAGTGACACTGTTCGTTAGCAGAGGTCCTAAAATGCCTATGTAGAAAATTTGGTGACAAAAGTCTATAAAATGACTGTGTTACAAGTGTGCATTGCACAGTGTCCACGCACGCTCATAACTTCACACATTTACAATATTTTCCCTCCAGATTTTTAGAATTGCCATTTTTCCACACCTCCTTATGAACAGTACAGCTGTCATTTTTCACATCCTGGCCGAAATGTGTGTTTGCACTTTTGGCACAGAATAGTGTGGTCGCTGTGGAAAATCAGTGTTCGGGACACATTATGAAACTCACAGTGACACTGTTCATTAGCAGAGGCCCTAAAATGCCTATGTTGAAAATTTGGTGATGAAAGTCCATGAAATGACTGTCTTATGAGCGTGCGTTGCACAGTTTCCACGCATGCTCATAACTTCGGACATTTGTAATATGTTCACTCCAGATTTTCAACATTGCCATTTTTCCGACCCGCCTTATGAACAGTGCAGCTGACATTTTTCACATCCTGGCCAAAATGTATTTTTACACCTGCAGCACAGAACAGCACGGTTCCTGTGGGAAATCAGTGTTGGGGGCATATTAAGAAAATCGCAGTGACACTGTTGATTAGCAGAGGCCGTAAAATGCCTATATTGAAAATTTGGTGATGAAACTCCATGAAATGACTGTGTTACAAGCACGCATTGCACAGTTTCCAGTCATGCTCATAACTTCGCAAATTTGTAATATGTTCACTCCAGCTTTTCAACATTGCCATTTTTCTGCACCTCCTTATGAACAGCACAGCTGTCATTTTCCACATCTTGGCCGAAATATGTTTTTGCACTTCTGGCGCAGAATAGCATGGTTGCTGTGGGAAATCAGTGTTCAGGACACATCAACAAAATCATAGTGACACTGTTCATGAGCAGAGGTCCTACAATGCCTATTTTGAAACTCTGGTGACGAACGACCATAAAATGACTGTGTAATGCACATGCGTTGCGCAGTTTCCACATACTGTATGCTCGGATGTGCGAGCACTTTTTATATTCCCATACAGCTGTTCAACATTACCATCTCTTCACACCTCCCTGTGGATGGTACAGCTGTCATTCTTCACATCTTGCATGATCTGTGTTTTTGTTCATGTGGCGCAGAATGGCACTGTCACTGTTGGAAATCAATGTTCGGGATACATAGACATACTCACAGTGCCACTGTTCATAGGTAGGCTCACAGAAAGGCCATGTTGAAAATTTGTAGTATAAATACCAACAAACGCCTGAGGCATTACGGTTCCTAACCATAATGTCCTACCCTGTACAGACTGACAGGCATCGGGGTATGCCTTTGCATTGCCGACTGTACTGCTTATGCCATCCCACCCCCACCTCCAGCCACTGACAGGCATCGAGGTGTACCTTGCACTCTTCACCTCATTCTCCTATGCTGCATCCATTTCAGCATATGTCCTTATGGAATGTGGTAACTGTAAAGCCAAACACCCTAAGGCACACCTCAACATGTGTCAGTTTCTGCAGAATAGGGTGAGGTGACATGGCATGCCCCTCATGGCCGACTACCCAAAAACTTACCCCAATGCCTGTCTGTCTCTACAGGATGGAGGTGGGGTTGGTGTGAACTTCAATACTTCACTGCCATTCCTATTCTGCATCTGTCTAGCTCCTGCATGTCCAATGCTAACACCAGTAAGCAAACATTCGGCATTGACAAATGCTTGTTTAATTTATTATACTTTATTGTTTTAATTACAGAATAGGAACAAAAAAAAAAAAGCATCCAACAACAATACTAACAGACATGCTACTAGCACAGAAACAAAAAAACACAAATACAACCCCCCCAACCTCCCCTCCCCTCCCTCCCTGCAGCTCAGCTCTTCAGAATAAAAACAAAAGAAATAACATGACTGGCCATGAGATTAATCCCTAAAGACGTCAAAAATAGAGATGAGTAAGTGAAAAAGAAGATGAGAGTAAAGGGCTCAAGACTGCAACCTCGCAGAAGAGACAGATGAGAGAGTATCAAGCGATCCCCATCTACATTGAAAAAGATAGGGACACTTCTGTAAGGAAGCAATATGCTTCTCAACCATAAGTGCAGTCAATATCTCCTGATGCCACTCCTAATAGGAAGGAACTGTGTCATCCTTCCAATGATGAAGTATTATAATTGTTGCAGTGGCCAAGATCAGTGACGTATGGAATTTATGGGTACTTATCATATCACAAGGGAAGAGACCACAAGGCAAATGTAGGGAGTCTAAAAATCCTCTAACCCTAATAGTGGGTCAAGTGCAGTCTTTATGGTGGTCCAAAAAGCACTACCTTTGCACAGTCCCACAGTACATGTCTGAGGTGTCTCTCTACGAGGCTACAACTTGAATAGACAGGGGGACAGGAGCTACTCATTTTATGAAGCTTGGAGGGGATGTAATAAAGGTTATGGAGAACTTGAAACTAAGTCAATCTCAGTCTGTCTTGTTTAATAAATTTATACAGACTACGCCAAACTGAATGCACTATAGTACAGTCTTCTGAAACAGTTAAGGCCTGTGTCCAATAGTAACAAACTCCAGAAGGGGTGTTAAAATCTAATGATTGAAAGAACTTGTAAAAAACCAGTCACCGAATGTTGCTGAGTGTCTCTGCCCCCGTCTGCATTTGTAACCAACTCCTCCCTAGGTCGCACCTGGAAAAGAGCCTTGGCTTAGTGTGCCTTTCCCAGTTACCAACTTTTAAATAAATAAATAATATTTCCTCACTTTATATTCAGTGCTGGTAGCTGTGATTGGAAAAGAAGCAAGCTGAGGCTGGGGGAGGAAAGCCCATATTATTTCCTTCAAGATGATGTAGGTCATACTGCAGACCACAGGTGCCGACCACCACTATTTTCAAAAATTGTCCCTGACTGACATGTTAGGAGGATGGCAAGCTTGAAGTGAATGAAACTAAACACACTTGAGGAGGAAAACAATGAAGCTTGATGAGACTGAGTGCATGCACTCTGGAGTAACTGTATCTAGATTCTATTATGAGTTATTGATTTATTATTAAGAAATGTATTTACATTTATTAGTTATAGTATTAAGTTGAGAAAGGTTAAATTCAGACAGAGTGACCTTTATAATATTGTTTTATTTATTATTACAGCATTTACACTTACTTATTTGCACAATAAAAAGAGCAAGGATGCATTTCAGAGAGGCTCAAGATAGGCACGCTGGAGTCAAGCAGGTAACATATTCAAGGTATTGTGATAACTTAACATTAGGCAATAAAAAAAACATCACTCACTTCTGATTGCCAATTCAGATTGCACGGTTCCTGGCCATACACGCACACAGTCAGGCACATTCAGGGCTGAGAAAGATACACATAATGTAATATGGCAAAGTGGAGGGCAAGCAACTGAGCAAAAGCACCCAAAGGTAACACATGTTATGAGAATAGCTGAGTATGGCAATACACATAAAGGAGATGGGGCATAGAACAGTACCCCTGAGTACAGGCTGAGTCCGGATCCAAAATGACAGAAACAAAATTGCATGCCATGAAACCCTAAAGAAAAAATTTCATCCCATGAAACCCTGAAGAAAGAAATATAGATTTTTATGATAGTATTAGAAGTGTGCAGAATGTGGAATTCTGCTGTCCATATTTGTGTGGAATGGCAATTCTGCTTCTGAAATGTTTAGTTCAGTTTATTATATGTATTAGAGGCACCCCATCCAGGGATTAGAGTGCCTGTACAGCAAAACATTACATGTACAATCATAAACATAAAACGGCAAGACATACCATTTATATACATAAATACAATGGCACAGAGTCATAATGTCACAAGACATTATGCTGCTTGGCTAAATCGCACTGCCAATACAGCACAATTTATACTATGAGGCATAAGTTTTTTCTGTGGGGGGCTCAGACCCCCCCACACCCCGTTATGGGGGGCTGCACTTCCGGTCCCCCCACTAAAGATTCTCAACTCCGGGCGGGGTCCTACTGGTAGTGCACAAAAGTGCTAAAAAACAAAACATTCTGGGACCGGGAATCAAACCCAGTCCCAGATGTAGCGCCTGGGTTCTTGCTGCTATGGCTCAGTCCTGTGAGCCACAGTAGCTGCTCAGCAGAACTCACTCCCACCAGAGGTCTTATCCTCTGCCTGGGAGAGCACTACTGGTACAGTACCGTGTATAGCAGTATACGTGCTATTGCACCAGTAGCGGTAGCATACTACGCTGTACCGGGTTAGCCATAATGTCGTATGCCATTAAGCATGCGACATTATGACCCGGTACAAAATGCAATCATTCTGTCTCACATGACCCTTTCTAAACTGGTACTCAACAATTCAAGCAGAAATTACTCAGGCTGAATTATTCGAAAGCCAAATGGAGTATGAAGCATTTCATTTTCTTTTTAAAAGACTATTCAGACCAAGCAGTAGAGATGTAGTGAATTAAAACTTTGTTGGCGAAGTTGCTGCAAAGTTGCAAAACTTTGACTTCACAAAGCTTCACACAGTTCCTATTGGCATCATCAACTTCAACAACTTTGCATTGTTTTTGCCAGGCGAAGTGGCACTTTTCCCTGTGAAGTGGCAACTTTGCTAGCAAAGTTTAGTTACTTCTCAGCAAAAAGTGCCACTTCGCCTGGCAAAAACGTTGCAAAGTCAACACGTCAGACTTCGTGAAGTGTGTGAACTTTGCAAACTTCTGGTCAGGCAAACTTTTCTCAGTTTTGCATATTTCTACCTAGTGGTGCAAATACCCTCTGGTAGTGAGTTACAGAGGGTAGGGGCTGCCACTGAAAATGGTAGATCTCTAGCAGATTTTAAATGGGATGGTGGCACCTCAACATACCCTGGTCTCTGGACCTTAGATCCCTAGATGATGTATGGGGAGTCAGGAACTCACTGAAGTATTGGGGGCCCAGTCCATTCAAGGCTTTAAATGTCACTGAAAGCACCCAAAAATCATATCTCAATTGAAAATGCTTTCTAGAATTTCTTTTTTAAATCTGTGGAATTCTGAAATGCATTCCTATGTAAACCACTGAATAATAAAGGAATAATGCACTCCAGGGTGTGTGTCGTGCTGGGATAACGACACGCCTCGGGGAGTTGGGCACGAGGCCGCAGGCCGAATGCGTCCAATGCCCCAGGCATGGCGTTATTACAAATGACACACACCCTGGAGTGCATTATTCCGATTATGCAATGACTTGTTGTTATATGTAAAATTAAAAAAATTATTTTAAGAATGTTTTTATTAGTGTGGAAAAATATTTTTGTTTCTTTAGAGGAGATGCAAAAAAGAGATGCTCAAAGTCCATAATGATAATTACATTGGTTCACAGTGCTGAGACTGGACCTGTGGCATTGTGCTGGGATAGTGCCATGGGTCCAGCCCAAAACTGACCAATCACAGTCCAAGATTCTTTCTTGCCATTGTATAATATTCTGTAGATTATGCGATCTGCATAATATTATTCTGCAATTTGCAGAAAAATTACACTTTATTTCCCCCATATTCTGTTTATGCTCCTTTTAGGGCCATGGCAAGGGATGCTCCCTTCTGCTAGCTGCCATCACTCCCTTCCACCTCTTCCTACACATTCACAGGGAACTGGTGGTGAGGGCACGCCCATGGTTTTACCCCCCACAGGGTCAGGAGAGTGAAATCTGGCCTCCTTCCTGAAGCCCATAATCCAGTTTCCTCGCTCCGGGCTTCCTGGTGACATAGTAGGTTGATATGTGGCCAATGAGCATCATACACCCTTGCCATTCCTGTCCTTTTCCTCTAGTTATCTTCTCTTAGTTCCCCAGGGCCACAGCAGCATGGTCATGCATGCATGTGGAGGTGCATGTGCACACTGGATCCAGTGATCCCTGCACCACCCACCCTGGTCTAGGTCCCAGTCCCCTATCTGTTCAGCACTGCCATTGAGCCTCCACTGAGTGGCAGCAAAGCACTGGGAAGACCTACCTCCCATACCTGGGAGACGAGAGCTATCTGCCAGCTGCTCAATCCTACTCACAGCCCACCCCAGCCAACCCCGGCAACCTGAGCTCATTCCCAAATAGTGATGTGCCGAAGTTTTAATTCCCCAGCAAGATTGCCGTGAAGTGGACATAATTAGCATTTGTGGAGTTTTGCAAAGTATTCCCTGCCTTCAGCACTTCGATTACACCCGAATTGTGAAGTTTTCACTGCTAAGTGTGGAATTCCGCTGATAAAATTCCACACGTCACAGAAAAATTCCACACTTCACGGTGAAACACTGCACTTTATGAATCAATCTGTGCTCTACAAATTGTGCTAAATTCATGGATAATTCTTAGTGTGAATTTTTACAGCTTCGCCTATCTCTGTTCCCAAACTCAGATCTTCGACATGGGAGAGGTAAGACACTAAGTGCCTCAGCCCTCTGCACCATTAGGCTGGCTAAAACATTACACTTTCACAATTTCACAATCCCAACTCTCACAGAATTTCATGTAATTAGGCAAGATTTCCCAGACTCTACATATCCCAGTGCAATCAAAATTTGAAAACCCTGCAAGGTCTAGATATTGTTTATAACATTAGTGTTATTTTTATTATTGTGTATATTTACTATTTTATATTGGTATCACATTACATTTACTGGCCTAAATAGTAGTTAATAATCATACAGTAAACAAGCTATTGCTATTTAATAAGATATCAGTGGGGCTTAATAAGCAGCAATATGCTTTTACTATGATGCAAATGACACTTGCACATGTAAAGAACTTATATTTAGACATGTATTCTTTATTGAAAAATCAATTAATGTCTAATTAGCATCCAGAAATAATTTAATAGATATGTCTCTGCCATATAAAATGTACTGCTATCTTAGTGCTCTGCCGTTACTACCCTTTGGTGCTATGTGGAAGACTAGCTTTGCACCCAATGTTTTTGGCTTTTACCCAGGTTCTATAAAATTCAACAGCCAGGTGGCAAAGAATGCTGAACATTCAATAGTAGTAACTCATCAAAATGCGTGTTTCACTTTATTTGACAATTTATTAATCTTTAATAGGTATCAGAAAATATTTTAATAGATGTGCATTTGCCATTTAGAATATACTGATGTCCATTGTAGTGCTTACTTCATCTTGTGTGTGAAGGAATTCTTTCTATTTGCACTTCAGGAAAGTTCCACTTTGCATTGCACAGCACTTTATGAAACAGAGAGCTTCACAAAGAGCTGTACAAAGCAAGGCTTCTCCATATCACTCACCACTAGTCATAATCAGTGGTCAGCACAGACCATTCAAACAAAGAGCTGCAGTGCAAAGCCCCCATATAAAAATGGTTAATGCAACACTAAATGGATTAGTGCTGTGCTGTGAACAGTTATAGCCAATGGGATGGGGGCCATATTCAAAGGCCCCCGGTGTGCTATGATGACCCGATAGCCTGACTGTGCAAACTGTACCACTACACCTATTCAAATTTGCGATCCCCAAATATCCTAGTGTATTAGTATATTCATGGTAAATTCATAGAGTTTGGCAGCATTAAACAGCTAACATGAAGCACTGTTTAACATGGCTGTGCAGAATTTTCAAATTCTGGCTGAACGACATTCCACAGAATATTCAACATTCCACTGAAATTCTGAAGAATTTCACCGGAAACTGAATGGTGGAATTCCGCAGCATAAAATAGTTGCAGAATGATTTTCTGCAGAAAAATCATTGTTCCGCGGATCTCAATATATTCCATGGAAATTGTTGTGGAATAATTTTCCATGGAAAAAATACTGTTCAGTGCAATATTATTCCATGGATCACAGTAGGTGGAATTTCGCAGGTGAACAAGTGAAATTCTGGCAGAAATTCCACCTGTGGAATAGGCATTCTGCACTAATTCTGCTAGTGGAATTCTCATTCCGCACAGCACTTCTGTTTACCACGGTTGAAACTATGCCATTACCCCCATGTAACAATGAGCTCCTTCCTTCCTTCCTTCCTTCCTTCCTTCCTTCCTTCCTTCCCTGAGTGTCCATCTGTCCATGTTAAATACACATCCCCGTTATGCTGGTGGTCTTGCTGTCTCCCCACACCTGATCACCTGACAGTGAGATGTAACCATTGATATATATCTGTGGTGGTCCAGTGACTCCCACTCCACAAAGATCAACAGTTCCTCACCAAACCCACCCACTCAGGATCCACCTCCCTGCACATCCTCACTGCTCACTCACCAATGCCATTGTATAACAGTTAACATGGCAACTGGCACAGCCCTCTGCTCACCACCTCCGTTGGGATCCGTCTGACAGGCATTAATGATCACACATACTATTGAAACAACTGTAAGGCTTTACTGTTGAACAATAAACTACTGTTTACTTATTTTTGATACAATGGATGGACACCCTGGGAATATGGCCTTTTTTGGCCCATTCATAGGCCTTTATTCTCAATAATTTTGAGCTAGGGGATTACAGAGAAAAAATGTATTATGGGGAATGTAGGTAAGCAGACCTAAATCACTTAATGGCCTATTTACAGTTCAGCATATTTGCAGAATTATCTTGGTGTGACCTCCTTATGTTAACAATGTGCACCTGACCAAATGCATAGTTGTTATATGATTACAGTATATATGATTATGCTATAGTTTTGTCTCTATTTATAATAATGTATTTTCATATTTTTTTTTTTCATTGTAATGACTTCTTGTCAAACAATGAACTCAGCTGGACTGGACCAGCTGCTTTACTGAATGAGCGCATAGTTTGTCAAGTGCTGAGGTTCTCAGTGGGGATGGCAGTAATGGCACAGGCTGATTGCTCACTATGGTTCTCTGTTGGGCTGATCAAACAAGTCAAACTGTATTATGGTCATTCAATATAGCTTAAGTGAGATATGGCATCTCATTTCTCATGGGGTTCTGCTTCTGCTTGGGACAGCTTCATGCTTTCAGTACTATTGCTATTTTGATGTCACTTTGTTACGTAAACATCCTGAAGTATAGTCAATTAACTTATTCAATCCCTATTTGCTAATTGAACATATGTAATAGGTGTGTGAACTCAATGCATGAGATAAAATGACATTTTGGAGCTATGATGAGTCTAATGATGAAAATGCAGATTTATTCAAACAGTAGACTTGTTATAGCATTTATCCAAACAGTGAACATGTCATTCATTCAGGTTCTGCTGGCTCTACATTGGAATGCACAAGTTCAACTGTTGCATGGTCACTTTGTAACACCTAGAACACCCACCCCCCCACCAGCAAGCATTAGTTATTCATGATTGGGAACAGTTTTTATAGCATAAGTGCAACTTGTGGGATTCTTGCCACTCAACTGAATAAAAATTCAGCAGTACTACATCTATAAAATTGTTAAAATTGTTACGATTTTCAGTGCAGGAAGAGTTTAAACCCACTGGGACTGAATACTGTTTACTGAGTCTGTCCTTGTGCACAGCTGACTTGATTGGAGTTAGTGATTGACTGTTTGCATTGCAATATTTGTAATACTGTGAGTTATTCACTGGGCTAAGCATTTGCCATAAGTCCTGAATTGACAGCAGGTTACAGGCTGTGTATTTAACCCAGACAGTGCCCCAGGGGGTGGAAACTGGTTTTTCTTTTGTTTATCTCTGTGTGTTTTAAAAAACCAGGCCAGACTGTGTCAGGAAGTGCTTACATCACAGCTACTTATCAGCCAATAGCTTTGGAAGAGTCTTAAAGACCTGATAACAATAGTACTATAAGCAAGTGGATTTTTAGCAGGCTCATCAGATAACCTAATATTCTTCAGTGACACTACCTCTGGTTGGAAGCTGCAACACTGGACTTAGGATTTGCAAGAAAGTGAGTTGTGCTCACAAAAGAGGGAGGTGAACCTTACAATTTACAATTGTCTTTGGTTTGAAGCAGATTCCTTAGGAAAGTTCATATTCTTCAGGTGGAGGATACTTCTAACTGAAAGGTGAAATAAGGAACTTAGAATTATCAGAAAAGGCAGTCTTTCAATCAACAGAGTGAGGTGAACCTTGCTTTACTTTTGTTACAATTGTTAAGATTTTCAGTGCAGGAAGAGTTTAAACCCACAGGTACTGAATACTGTTTACTGTGTCTGTCCTTGTGCACAGCTGACATGTTTTGGGGCTGACTGCTTTCAGAGCACAAGTCACCAGGCTGTTTTGGGGCGGGGGAGGTTTACCTGTGTCTGACTTGGATGTTTGGATATTTTTCTGTTTGATTAGCAGGGTATTTTCTCTGTCAAATTGTCGTGTAGGGCATCTTGCTGACAGGAAGGCACTCATCGCAGTAGTAGGTCAGAGCTTTTAGCTGATTATTTCATGAGGGCACAGTTTAGGCCCAAACCCTTCCTACACCTCACCCCACCCACCCCTGGAAATAGTTCCTTTATACCTGGGGTTCTGACATCATTTTCTCATGAGGGGCAAGGTGCATATCACTGTCATATCCTCTCTAGCACACTGCACTGACAATATAAGCATACACATTATATAGTATATATATTTCTATATAATAAACCAATCACACACACACACACACACACACACATAAAAAAACAAACAAAGCAAACAAAAAAATAAACAAAGTAGACAGAAATGTGGGGAGTAGTGCAATGTAATGGCTGTGGGGCAGCAGTCTTCTGGGAGTCTTTCTGGAGGCTGAGATGCTGCCCTGTTTGCAGACAACTCTTTGCCCTGAGGGAGGAAGTTGCCCATCTTCAGGCCGCACTGGACAGTAGTAAGTGAACCTCCCCCATCCAGGGAGCACCAGATCCACCACCACTACGTCAGAGGTTGCAAAGAAAGCACAGCAGTTGGACCACAGTGGGCTCAGGGAGGGTAAGAGTGGTGGAACAGAGGCACACCCAGTCAGTTGTTCCACTTCACAATCCATACACCATTCTGGGTGAGCATAGTTCCCCTATGGATGCACCCAAAGAGGAGACTAAGGAGGTTGCAGACAACTGTCTCAAGGGAGGCCCTCAGGAAGGAGGCAGAGGACGCCACAGGAAAAGGAAGCAGCTCCTGGTGGGGGACTCAATTATTAGGGGGAATAGAACTGGAAGGAGCAGGGAAAACTGAAGTAAGGTGCCTGCCTGGTGCCATGGCTTGGAGGGACAGGAAGCACATCCTTAGGATCACAAGAACAGTTGCACGGGAGTCTGAGCTGGACATCATTGTCCACCTAGGGACAAACGACTTGGCTCATCATGAGATTAGAGCAGTGCAGAAGGACTTTGTAGAGTTGGGGAGGGGGCCTAAGACAAGTAGCACACACAGTATCCTTCTAAGAGGTGTTGTCTGTCAGTGGCATGGAAGAGACGAGGGTACTTTGCACCATGCAGTTTAATGAATGGTTGAAAAACTGGTGTGGAGCACAAGGGTTTGGCTTCATTGAGGACCGGGGGTTCCACCTGGAGGGACACCAGCCTATACTGGCAGGATGGTCTGCATCTGTCCAGGAAGGGAATAAGTATTTTGGGCAATCAGTTTAAATGCTTCATTGGCAAGCTTTTAAACTAGTCAAGAGGGGAGGCACTGATAAGCAGCAGGAAAATCCCAGCCTCCCCCTACAAAACAGGGTACTAAATGAGAAAAAGACCAACGTAGAAAGGTCAATGAGGGATGCTGCTAGAGAAGGTAAAGCCATCAAAAAATGGAGAGCAATGAGTACCAATGCCATAGTCTGGGTAACAAGCTTCCTGAATTAGTGGCCTTGATGGAGGAGGAACATTTGGATATCGTGGCAGTCACAGAAACATGGTACACAGAGAACCATGACTGGGATGTAAACATACCAGGATACACTATTTACAGGAGGGACAGGGAGGGTAAAAGAGGAGGAGGAGGAGGAGTAGCTCTCTACATAAGGGAAGAATCAAAACAACAGAACAAAAGGGTAAACAGGGAGGAGAAGAAGCACTGTGGGTCAATTTGGAGACAGGCAATGGCACCACAATCAGCACAGGGGTTGTATACAGACCCCCCTCTCAGGAGGAGGAAATGGACAAGGAAATGATAGAAAGTATACTTAGAATGGCAGAAAAAGGGGATATATTGCTGATGGGTGATCTGAATATGTCAGATGTTAACTGGAGTGCAGTTGCAGCAGCCACTTCTAAGAGTGGGGTTATTCTAGATGCCCTACAGGGGGCATGCCTTAGACAACTAGTATTGGAACCCACTCAAGAGGGAGCAATCTTAGACCTGGTTCTCTCAAATGGAGATGGAGAGAGGATCACAGATGTAGAAGTGGGTAACTATCTGGGAACTAGCAACCATCAAACAGTATGGTTCACAATAAACACAGCAATAGAGTTAAGCCATACAAAGGCAAAAGTACTGGACTTCAGGTGGGCTGACTTTGCCAAAATGGGTGAGTGCCTAAGGAATGCACTAGCAAATGGGCAGGAAGGAGGGGTGGAAGAACAATGGGGAATAATAAAAACTGCCATCACAGATGTAACAAGCCTTTGTGTGAAGCAAATAAACAAAACAAAATGATGTAAGAAACTACTATGGTTCTCAAAGGAGTTGGCAGTGAAGGTTCAAGAGAAAAAGAAAGCATTCTGAAAGTACAAGGAATCACAGAAGGAGCAGGACAGAGAATTGTATCAGATAAAGCAAAAGGAAGCTGGGAAGGCAGTCAGAACACCAAATCCCAAACTGAGGAAAAGATAGCCAACTCAGTTAAGAAGGGGGATAAAACCTTTTTTAGGTACATCAGGGAGCGAAGAAAGACCAAGGGCAGGATAGTGAGGCTTAATAAAGGGGAGGGGGTGGGCAGAGGGTGATGGTGAAAAGGCAGAGATACTAAACAAATATTTTTGCTCAGTATTTACAGATGAAGAAGGGGAGGTACCTAAAACAAACAATAGAAACACTCTGGATACAGAAGTTGATACCAGCCAATTTACAGAAGAAAGAGTTCTGAAAGAACTCTTAAAACTGAAGGTGGATAAAGCAATGGGGCCTAATGGGGTGCATCCCAGAATTCTAAAAGAACTAAGGGTAGAACTAGTGACACCACCGACTATCCTCTTTAACAAATCATGGGAGGATGGGGTGGTACCTGAGGACTGGAGAAAGGCAGATGTGATTCCCCTTCACAAAAGTGGGAGCAGGGCAGAAGCAGGAAACTACACACCTGTTAGTTTAACCTCAGTGAGAGGGAAAAATGATGGAATCACCTCTGAAGGAAAGAATTGTCGAGTACCTAGAGACCAGAGGGGAACAGGACCCAAGGCAGCATGGATTGACAGTAGGAAGGTCATGCCAGATGAATCTAATATATTTCTTTGACTGGGTGACCAAAGTAGTAGATGAGGGAGGGGCTGTGGACATGGCCTACCTAGACTTTAACAAGGCATTTGACACAGTCCCACACAAAAGATTAATATACAAGTTAGCCAGCCTGGGAGTCGGTCCCAAGATGATAGCCTGGGTAAAGAATTGGCTAGAGAATAGGACACAGAGGGTAATAGTAAATGGAGTCCACTCTGAAGAAAGGGGTTACTAGTGGGGTACCGCAGGGTCCAGGATTAGGACCGGTCCTCTTCAATGTCTTTATAAGTGACATTGCAGAGGGACTGGAAGGAAAAGTATGTCTCTTTGCAGATGACACAAAGATCTGCAACACAGTTTATGCACAAGGTGGGGTGGAAAGGATGATAAGGGACTTGGCAAGGTTAGAGGAATGGTCAAATGTATGGTAGCTTAGATTCAATGCTAAGAAGTGCAAGGTAACGCACCTGGGAAAGAAAAACCCAGGGGAAGAGAACACAATGGGGGGGGTGAGATACTAACAACAACAAAAATGGAAAGGGACCTGGGGTAGTCATATCAGATGACTTAAAGGTGGGAAAGCAATGTGAGAGGGCAGTAAGGAGGGCTGGGGGGATACTGGGATGCATAGGGAGAGGCATCCCCAGTAGAAAACAGGAAGTTGTTATCCCTCTGTACAGACAGCTGGTGAGACCCCATTTGGAGTACAGTGCGCAGTTCTGGAGAGCTAGTCTCCTCAAGGATATAGACAGGATGGAAGCTGTCCAGAGAAGGGCAACTAAAATGATGCAGGGTCTGCACCGAAAGACATATGAAGAGAGAGACTAAAGGAGGTTAATATGTATAGCCTCGAGGAAAGGAGGGAGGGGGGGCATGATAGAAACTTTCAAGTACCTCAAGGGAATCAACAAAGTCCAAGATGGTAGCATCTTTCAGAAAAAGAGATGTGCAAGAACAAGGGGGCACAATTTGAAGATGGGGGGTGGCTCAGAAGTAATGTAAGGAGGTATTTTTTCACAGAGAGGGTTGTGGATGCATAGAATGGCCTTCCGGAGGAGGTTGTAGAGTCAAAAACAGTGGTTGAATTCAAGCATGCATGGGACAGTCATAAGACAATTCTAGGGGGTTGGGGTAGAAAGAAGTAGGCTGCTGGTTAACTAGGATCTGCAGCTTATCCATTAGGTAGGGAAATGGGCAGACTGGGTGAGCCAAGCAGTCCTTATCTGCTGTCAAATTCTATGTTTCTATGTTTCTATAGTGTGTGATGTCACTCTCCTGTGCTCCCACCCCTCTTTGATCTGCAGTAACACTCTAACTAAAACAAAAATAAAAGGTTTAATTCAGCATGGCCTGAACATCAAAGTAAACAAAAATGTTTTCCTGCAATCATCTAAACAGATATGCGAGCTGCCACTGAATACACTGTCAATGACTAGAATGCGGCACCCCACCCCACCAACCAACCAGCATACATCATAGTGAAAATAGTTAAAGCATTAATTTAAAACAGCAAATCAGCCCCTTTGATCTACAACACCAAGCACAACCATCAAATGCAGAAGTAGTAGTAAGCAAAATAGAGACATACAAGAAATAGTAAAATCCCTAGCTAGAAGATGTACTAGAGAACTGTAGCATTCTAACCAGCTTCTCTTTCCTCAGGTATGCAGTCAGTGAGATGTGTCCCTCGGGTGCCTGAAACTGTACCACCGCTGCTGCACACATTTACATTTTAAGGCCTCCCCACAGTGCCCCCCCCACAGCAGCATGTGACAGTCAACTGTTGTTTTAAAAGTGATAGACCCTGCCAAACAAACGTTGCGCTGTATAAGAAGGACACATATATAAGAATCAGTCAGTTGTAAAAAAAAAATGGCAAAGTGTATTTAAAAATGAGTATTGAAGACATCAGCAACAGAAGTTTTGATCTCAAGCTGCAAGAAATATTAATGCAGATCAAGATGGATGATGATCCTTTTTTAGATGAAAACCAAGAGTCAGCAGAGCTCAGTAATCAATTGCTCAATGGAACTGGATATGGTGGTGTACCACAAAGTAGTACAACAGAAACTAGTTCAGTGTCATTCAATATCATAAATCCTTCTGTGTTATCAAGTGAAATATCTGAGATTGCAACATCAGGCACAGAACTCCACCTACAGGAAAATAATCACATGACAGAGAACATCACATTCTCTCACATCAACAGAAATTAAAACATGAAACAGCAAGTAGAACCACAGCCAGAAACAGTGACATTGCAAGAGTCAGAAACCAGTAACATCACAATAGCAGAAAACCAGCAACATGCCCACCAGCCCTTAGTACACATACCACAGCCTGTGGAAAACAGCAATGCCAGGCCACAATACAGTATGGTGGATACCATAGCTATGACCATGATAAACAACTACATTGAAAGCTCAAGGAATCACAATACATACTGAAAAAACTATAGGGGATGTAAATGTATTTAAACTACATTCAAATGAAAACTTCAATGAGAAGAGAGTACTAGAAAGCCCAACACCTGAGGAATTAAATAAATACCTGTGCCACTACTTCATATAAAATTAAAAAAAAAGATGGTCACCCTTATGAGCCCCTAACTCTGTGGTTAGTATTCCAGAGTGTGGAATGGAGCATGAAATGGAAAGACTACCCCATCTCCCTATCGTCAGGCAGACCATTTGAAAAAGCACATGAAGCACGACAAAGTAAACAGAAACATTTAAAGTCTATGGGTCTCGACTGCCCGTTTCAATGCAGCTGATGAGTTGACACATGACATTATATCAAAGCTCTATGCAAAACAGAAACTGGACTTCTATTCAACAGATTCACTGTTAAATACCTTGTGGCTCTTCATCAGTGTCTACTTTGGTGTCTGTGGGAACACGGAGATGAGGTCAGTACAGTGGGGTGATGTCCAGCTGAGGACTGATGAGAATGGTATGAAATACTTAATTTATGAAACTGAGCGCCAGACAAAAATCTGCACAGGGTGTAACCCGAAGGACACAAGAAAGCTTAAACCAAGAGCTTACTAGGTGAAAAATAATAACATAAGATGTCCTGTATATAATTATACCTGTTATGCGCAGCAATGGTCAGCAAAAGCGATGACTCCAGATTCTCTGTTTTTCCTGTTAGTAAATGTGAAGGCTTCTAGACTACTGTACACCACCACCTGGTATAAAAGTGAACCTGTTGGGATTAATAAGCTATCAAATATTGTAAAAACAATAATCATAATGGCTGGGATAAGTACTAACAAAAAGCTAACCAATCACTCAGCAAGAAAACACCTAATACAGAAACTGACCGATTCCAGTGTGGCACGCACAAACATCATTCAAATCTCTGGATGTAAGCAAGTTCAGAGCATAAATGATTATTCTCGCTTAAATGAGAGAAAGCAGCAACACATTTTAACCAGTCTTAGTGGACCATCAAACCAGAGTATGCGCCCACAAGTAAAGGCACCTACACAGTCTGCAACCATCTCTGAAAATCTTGGTGACCTTCTAGGTACCTGTTTCAATAAGCCTACAATTAAGGCAAGAAAAATAACCTTTAACATCATTCAAGGTAAGCAAACCACAACAGGTATCAATAGTACCTAAACTTCAAGCACCATACTATAATTGTACGTGTCACAGTATTTAGATAGCAATTTTAAATGTGATATTCTGTGTTTCTCTCCCACAACGCTATCAACCTAGAGCAGGTAACCACTATGAAGGACAGAAAAAAGAAGAAATGTAATTGACAGTGACTTGGACTAGAACAAGCTTGCTGGAAGGAAAGAAAGAAAAAGAAAGAAAGAAAGAAAGAAAGAAAGAAAGAAAGAAAGAAAGAAAGAAAGAAAGAAAAAGAAAGAGAAAAACACATACTTGATTCTTGATTGTTTATCATTTGTTTTATTGTACTTTTGTCTTGTCCCCAATAGGTAACCCCTGACATGGTATACATAACAGTATGACTTCCCAGTGAAGGTAATGTGAAAATCAGGGATTAGAAAAAGGACTCAAATAGGAATACATTTAAGCTTCACAGGTAAATAGAGACTAAAATATTGCAACATGTAAGCAGAGCTAACAGTAAAACGTGGGAAAAAATAGTAAAATAAAAATAGTGCTGTAATTCAACAACAGACTTTTTATGTGTGACTATTTTAACAATAGACAGTAAAAGCATACTTAATTATGTTGGTGTCATTAACAACTGCATTGAATTTCATTCTTACAGCTGTATAAAAATGCATTAACTATAAAAACTGTAAAAAAACATAAGTGTCTACATACTGTAAAATACTAATAGTATAAAGCACCTCTTTGTGTTTGTGAAAATGAGTTTTCTCAGTACAATTGGTATTACAGACAAAAAAAAACTTCTTGTATTGAAAACCTTAAAAGTTTTTAAATACTCTTTCATGTCTGTTTACTTTATTGTCACAATAAAAAGTGAATCTAATTTTTTTTGGTTTTAAACCAAAAGTTGATGTGGATAGATGATAAGAAATTATAGTAATTTAAATAGTAAAAGTTGTTTATGGATTTTTGATGGACTGTTAAACAATATAAGGAATGAATCTGGAATTAGATGTATCTGAATGTCTACTAACTTTAAATCTTAAAATGTGTTCCCATTCGAATATAACACAGGTCCATCATTTAAACCCTTGAAACATCCACTCACTGCACAGCTCATGTGTTGCAAATTGTATAACAAAAAAAAAAGAGAAAAGAAAACTAAGAATAAACATAAGACCAGGTACTTAACATCTATATCAGTGGGGAAAAAAATCCATCCTCTGTACCAAAGTAATGTGTGCAGCTCCCTGATACTGACATGAAACAACTAGAGCCACATTGAAGAGGACTTGTTGAGCTGGGCATCTTCAACAGTAAACACCACTGTTCACAAAGTTCTTAAATGAGTAGGCCATGAAATCACACTATGGCCACTTCCGCATCATTCTGCAAATTGACTGCACATTCACAGATGTAAAACAGATGTCAAAAACTCTGAGCCAATCAGATACCACACACTGTTTTACACTGTCCAATCACATCAAGCAAGACAGCAGAAAAATGGAAGAAAATGGCAAACAACAAGGTAGTACTCCACAATGAAATAAAAAATGTAACACTTTCTTAATTATATACAAAATCAAGAAATATGGGGGGCTAGTGCATACATCGAATATGCAATGGTATTTTGTATAATTTTTTTATTTGAACTCATTGGGACGGATATTCAAAAGGGTTGCGCCATGCGCAAGTCCGAAAGTGCGCCATTCTGCGATATTCAGCAGGAGGCAGTTGCACCACCGAAAACATGCTGAGCAACAGTACAATGCAAATGAAGGCATGCGCAACCGAAGGGGGTGGATCCATGCATAAAGAGCGCAATGCGATATTCAAAGACTTGCACAATGCACAACAGCAGAACAGCCGGAAGTTGCGCCCCAGCGGAAATGAGCCAAAATAAAAAGGCTCAAGGAAGAGGCGCAAGAACGCTACAGGGATGCCAAGTGGGAAGAGAGAGAGAGAGAAAGACAGACAGTGACAGGCCAGGGCAGGCAAGGGAAGCAGTGTGGGCCATAGGCTGCAGAGGCCAGTGGGGGTGCCCGGTGCAGTGGAAGTAGCAGTCAGGACAGCGGGGTAACAGAGCAACATCAGCCAGGGGTCACAAGCCAGGGAGATGGACAGTGGCAGCTTCCACATGGAAGCTGTAATGAGGGGTGAGAATGCAAGGTGCAGGGGCGTGGCGTGGATGGGCCCGTCGGTGATGCGCCCCAACAGGCAGTACTGTGCCCGCATCAGCTTTGAGCTGTACACAGATGTAGAGATCATGGGCCAGTACCACCTGAACAGGGCAAAACTGAGGCAGCTCTGTGAGCTGTGCAGTGATGTGATGCAGGCACCCTCACGACGGAGTCACGCTCTATCAGTGGAGACCAAGGTGACAGCCTGCATGTGCCTGCTCACCACGGGCACCTTCCAGAGGCCAACAGGGGACACCACAGGCATCACACAGTCGGCCACGTCATGCATCCTCACCGAATTCCTCAGCGCACTGCTGCCACATGCTGCGGAGCACATCAATTTCCCCAGCACCGCGGCAGAACATACAGCAAACATGCAGGAGTTCCACAGGGTAGCACATATGCCTGGCGTGCTAGGGGCCATAGACTGCACCCATGTGGCCATTCGCATGCCACCTGGCCCTGATGGGGCCGCATATAGGAACAGAAAGGGCTTCTCCAGTGTCAACTGCCAGGTGGTGTGTGATGCCACTGGGCATATAATCAATGTCTGTGCCACACACCCTGGTGGAGCACATGATGCCTTCATATGGCGTCAGTCCGCACTGTGCCATCGATTCGAGAGTGGGGACATCCCCACAGGCCATCTAGTGGGTGAGTACGCAAGTAGGAAATGCAAACTCAGGGCAAGGGTGGGAATGCCACAGGTGCCATGGTAGTGGCACACAGGGATATGGGCAATATGGACCTGAACATGATGCTGATCTCCACTATCTCACACAGGTGACAGCGGATACCACTCCATCCCTGGCTGCTCACACCGTGCAGGCGCCCTGATACCGCCATCTAAGCAGCTATAATGAGGCACATGCCGCCACTGCAACATCATTGAGCGGGTGTTTGGGATGCTCAAGGCATGCTTCCATGCCCAGACACCTCCGGCGGTGCCCCTACAGTACAGCCCCTCAAAGGCCTGTGGGATATTCCTGGCCTGTTGTATCCTGCACAACATGGCCAAAGACTGTGGGATAGCCCTACAGGTTGAAGAGGGGGACAGCGATGGGGATGCCAGCGGCGCGGTGTTGATGGTGATGAGCAGCACCCCCTTGGACGGCGGGACCCCCACTGATCCGGCAGGCCCAGCTGCACTGGGACACCATCACGGAGGAGCATTATGCATGACACAGGTAAGTCAAGGGGCCATGTGCAACCAACACTGTCCTGGCGCAACCCACAGGCACACAAAGTAACACACCAGGGGTGCATGACGGCAAGGGGAGTGGAAGGGACCAGGCACACAAACACACCATCAGGGAGGGGCGAACAGTCATATGGACACACACACACACACACACACACACCAGGCACAAAGTGTACATGGGCAGGTGCACAGCAGAGCAGGAACAGACATGGCAAACACACAGATCCACAGACCACACTCACCACCTGTACTGTCCAAGTACGTGTGTCAGATGCTGGGCACCCTTGCACCTTGGTGTACAGTACAATGCAGGCATCATCATGCACACACCTGTGGACAGCAGTCGGGATGGTGTGCAGGTGGTCCATATGTCGGCGTGATGTGCAGGGCACCCACCAGTGCACTGCCCATCATGATGCACAGTGCACACAGGGCAGCACCAGACAGGGCCCGCACTGGGAGACAGGTCAGTCATGTTGCACCATTCCACGGCCACTGCGGATGTGTGGGCGGCCCCACCATGACCCAACAGCACTGGCAGGCTGAGCAGGGGCCACATGGGGTGGCACCGATGGACCACCAGGGGTCCCACTGCGCAATTGCGACCTTGTCCACAGTGGGGTCTGTTGTATGCCAAACATACCTGCACCAGGGGTGCTTGGGATGCCCACAGCAGAACCCAGCATCGACAGGCTTGGTGTCGCACGACACCGGGAATGGGGAGTGGAGAGCGTACTGTGTGGGGTGCGCGGTACAGGAGCACCTGCTTGTGTGCCCAATGCAGCCACGACAGCTACCAATGCCTGGGTCTGCCTATCAATGGTGGCGGTCACATCCATCCACATATGGACCATCTCTGCATGGTCCAGAGCACAGTCCCTGCTGTGCCGCTCCACAGCCACACACAGTGCCTCCACGGACATTGCAACCTGCCTTTGCTGCTGTACTGATTCCCGCAGCAGGCGGGTGTGCTCTTCAAATGGGTACTCTGCCACAACGGCATCCTGTCCCCTAGGGTATGGAAGGTCCTGATGCTCAACACCCCTTGAGGGTGGGCGCTGTTCACCAGGACCAGGAATGGGCATATCAAAGGGTGGTGGGCATGTGCCACCACTGGACACTGTACCCCCAGACCTGGTGGGTGACTGCTGCCCCTCCAACCGCTGTGCCCCAGGGACCACTCGTTCCACTGCTGTGGCCACAACAGTGCCAGACACCTGCACAGCCACCGGTGCTGCCCCACCGGTGCTGACAGGCATAGCCTGGGACTGTGCCGACATGCTGGCACACACGTTGGAACCAGCTAGGCCCAGGGGCATGTGCTGGCCTGCTGTGTGTCCGTCATGGGACACACACATGTCACTGCCCATTGCAGTCCTTGCATCATCAATGGAGCAGGTACATGCTACAGCCACAGTCACAGCGTGCTGGCATGCTTGCATGCCAGACTGCTGAGACACAGGCTGTGCACCCCCCACACCCGACTCACCGACACCAGAGTTGGCAGCCCGGCGTGCATGCTGGTTCAGTGCATGCTGGCTGGTGACAGCGGTGGATGGACCCTCCTCCATGTCCAGCAGGTCTTCCTCACTGCCTGGACCTACCACCACTGTCCCCTGAAGATGAACAGGATCTGTAACAGAAAGAGAGGATATGTGAGTGCATGTGAACAACCTTCCCCCCCAACACCACCACCATGTTATACCGTGCAGTGATGGGCTTCCACCTGTCTGGAATCCACCTCCTGGTATCACCTCAATAGCACTGCACTGCATTGATGCAGCCAGTCGGTCCTCAGCCAGGGTCAGCTCCACCACCGCTGGCTGGCCCCCGCCAGTGCCAGCACGTGCCGCCCTGAGGGCTGCCACCTTCTCCTTCACCCTCCTGTGGTCTGTCCCCATCTTCTTTTTGCATTCCTGCACGGAGCGCTGGTGGCTTCTGTGCAGGTTCACTGCCTGAGCTACCCCCTCCCATGCAGCCGCACGGGCCTGAGGGGTGCCCCGCCATCCACTCAGTAGTGACTCCTCCTCCAGGTAGGCCTGGAAGAGGGCCTCTGTCTCCACCGTGTTGAAGTTGAGCCTCCTCCTCCGCCCACCATCCTCACCCTCACCTTGGCTCTGCTCGGTCATGGCGATCTGTATGGGTGGAAGTGGACACCTGTCACTGTGCAGTCTACAGCGTTATCCCATGACCACTGTCCAGAACATCACACAGCATGCAACCCACCTCTCACCTGCAGTAACCGAATCTGGCCAGCGGAGCCCAATGTCGCACATTTATAGTGCAATACATGCAAATTAGGAGTGGAGCAACTGTAATGAGATGCACATCGTGCCACTGCGCCTTCGAATGGCTGATCAGATGATTTGCATGTGTCGGCTGAATATCATGTCGTTGTGATTTGCGCAATACGGTTGAGCCGGCTGAGCCAATGGCGCAGATCTGTGACTGTGTGGTACACTGCATTGCACATGCCCAGGTAGCTTACGCAGGCATCTGCCATGCTGATGATGTGCTGTGCACGATCAGCAATTCAGGCCATGGCCACCATTGTGCCAGTGGCGCTACAGCACTGGGCACCATATGGCGCTGTGGCACTACTGCGCAATAGTCCACTGTGGCACTGGCATGCAGGTGATCGGTCACACAGGATGTGTAGACATCAGATGGCGCTGTGCGTGGCCTTGCATCATAGACCCCTGACCTGGTGTCTGACCTTTGGCCCCTGGCACTGTTCGGCTGCCATGTGTACGGCTCTATTGCGCTGTTTGGTGACAGCTCTATGTGAACCGACGGCGCTATACGAACAGCGTGATTGGAACCTATGGTGGTCTATTGCGCAACATTTCCACGTGGGGTTGCCACGCTGCGGGGCGCCATATAGCCTGCGGTACGACCCCAAATATGGCACTCAGGAGAGCTCCCCAATGGAGCCAGGTGGAGGTGGCCAACCTGGTGGCCCTGGTTGAGCTCCACTTTGAGGCACTGTATGGGTATAAGCCCCTCACCATGGCCCGCACCCAGGTGTGGCTGCAGGTGGCCACTGACCTGGTGAGGGTCACAGGGCAGTGCCGGTCTGCGGAGCAGTGCAGGCACAGGTTTAGTGACCTCCGCAGGAGGGAGCTAGACATGCTGCAACACCTCAGGTCACATGCCACGAGGGGCATTGTGCCTAGGCCAGGTGGGTGTACCATCTATGCACCTGTATTCTCCATAGGGGTGTGACTGTGTTTTGGTGGCGGTGCATGGGGGATGGCTCTGCCATGGTTGGCTGTGTCAGTGTGTGCAGGTGTGAGATGCATGGGTCTGGCTGTGTGGGCAGGCACACTCACTGGGGCAGGGGGCAGTCTGCTTTGGGGTCACACTGATGTTTTTCTCAACATTTGTCACCCACAGGCCTGGAGGAGAGGATGCAGGCACAGACTGAGGAGGTCCGTGGCAGGGCCCAGGTGGCAGACGGAGGAGACGTGAGGGGTGGGCCACAGCGGCGGCAGCAGCAGCAGCAGCAGCCACAGCTGCTTGATGAGTGTGAGTATCATTACATCATGGATGCTATTGCATGCTGGAGGGGGTGGGCATGACCACCAGCCATGGACTACACAACCATGCAAGACACAGGCAACAGTCATCACTGTCCAGTGTCACTGCATGTCTGTGTGTGTGTCACTGGTGGTCCATGCATGCACTGGGCACATGGCTGTGGAACTGGCATCCCACCACATTGCCACATCACTTGACAGCCTTGTTTGTGCTGTGATGGACATGGGCAGTGTGTGTGTGCAGTGGTGCACATAGCTGGTGCTGCCTGGTTGGGTGTATCATGTGCATGGTCACTGTGGGTGGGTACATACCATCACAGGTGCGGGCACTGGGCTATATGCCTGCAGGATGGGTGGTGTTCAGGGTTGTGGACAGTCACAGCCATTGACTGTGTTCCTTTCCTAGGCCTCAGCATCTCATCGCGAGATGGACCGTGCCCTCCAGCGGCTGACCAGGGTATCCATCGCAACGCATGACATCCTCCAGGACATTCAGCGCCATGGGGTCAGGTGACGGCGGAGGTGACAGGTACAGCACCAGGCAGCAGCAGACCAGCCTGCAAGGTGCTAAATGTGCTTCCCCTTCCCACTTCACCCATCCCTCCCACCCTGCCTTCCCTCTCCCAGTTGTTCACCCCTACCCTTGCCCACCCCTACCTTGTACCCTCCCCCGTCTTGTACATATCTGTATATAGTTTTGTTCTTGATCTTGGTGTTGTAATTTCTGTTTTCCAATATATATATATTTGTTATGAATACTGTGGTGGTCTTTGATTTGCAGCTGGCTATGGTTGCTCAGTTGCAGTGGTGTGCATGCCATCTGGGGTGGTATGGTCCTGGGTATGTGTGTGTGTGTGCATGGGGAGGTGTCTCCGGTGTGGCAGTGACTTTCAGTCAGTCTTGCCATCTGCTGCCGCCCACTGCTGGGTGCCCAGGGTGGGTCTGGCTTGTATGGTTCTATGCTACACGAGGTTGATGTGTGCCGGGGGGGATGCATGGTGTTTACTGCAGTGACAGTCACTGCACATGGGTGGTGTCTTGGGGTCACGGTGCAGGGTGTGCTGTGCAGGACGGGGGCTGCTGTGCACTGTGGTTGTCAACCCCCTGTGTGTGGCAGTCTCAGCCTGACAGTGGTTGTGCTGGGCGTCATGGCCCTGCTGTGCTTTGTTGGCTTGTCCCCATGGGCCAGTGGATCATCCATCCCTTCCCCAGTGATGCTGTGTTTGGGGTGTGCAGGTGTCTTGTTGGTTCTGCAGTGTGTTCCTGTGCCCATGTGTGGCATGGCTGGCAGTGGGCCCCAGCCTGCCTCCCTGGTTGTGCAGTTCCATTGCTCTGCTGGGGGTGGGGGGGCTCTGCTTGCGCTATGGCACCTCTGGCCTGCTCAGCTGGGCTAGCCTTGTTGCGCTATGGTGCAACCTTTCTGCTCAGCTTCCCCTTCCTGGTTGTGCTATGGCGCAGTTTGTGTGATATTCAGACGTTGGCTGCTTGTGCAATTTGTTTTGCTCCATGTTTGAATATCGTGTCTGTTGTGCCTATGTGCAATTGACTTGTGCTTGCTTCTGCTGTTGCGCACTTTTTTGACGCAGTTTGAATATCCGGCCCATTATGTTTTGATGTCCATGTTCTCACTGATGGTTGCACCACTTGTGAACACAAGGAGATCAAACCGAAAAGTCCTTCAAATAAAAAAGTAATATTGCTGGTACCAAAAGCAGGGATAAAACGGGCCAGGAAAATAAGACATGACAACAATAAACTAAGAAACTGGTGCCTGAAAGAAAATATAAGATGCATTAAAACTTGAGAGATCTTTAATGGAATACATGATCTGTATGCATATGATGGACTGCATCTAAGTTGTAAGGGCAGCGGAACACTAGGTAACATTTTCTGTAACACAGTGAAAGACTACTATTTAAACTAGATATGCAGGGGAGTGGGATAAATACAAACTCCATAGAAAATGCAGAAACAGCAAAACAGGTACAGAAAAAGAAAAACAATGGACAACATCTAAAACATTTGTATTAATGGAATAGGCACAGAAAACATAACAACATTATTAATAAATGCACAAAGCTTAATTAATAAAAAAGAAGAATTGCAATATATGGTACACAATGAAGAAATACATTTATGTGCTGTAACAGAAACCTGGTGGCAGGAAGACGAATGGGTACCAGAGATACCAGGATACAAGCTTTTCTGCAGAAACAGAGTAGGAAAAAGGGGAGGAGGAGTATCACTCCATATAAAAGACTCATATGAAGTTTACGAGATAACACAAGTCACTGAAGGGGTGAAAATATGGGCAAACTGATTAAATCAGGTAGTAAAAAAATGAATATAGGAGTTAATTATAGGGCATCTGGGTTAAATATAGATGAAGACATATAGAATAGTGTATGAGTGACCATACACAACAAGGCTATGTTTCCATCGAGGGGATGTGATGATGTCCTACAGACCTCGAGAGTGAAGCTTGAGAGGTCCATTTGACATCATCACATCCCCAAGATGGAAACAAAGCCTTGTTGTGTCTGGTCACCTATATACTATTTTATATCGTACATGGTTCCCAGAAATGTCTACAGTTGAAATACAAGGTTTCGTACCTTGTGTTTACATACCCGCTTGCTCTCCGTTGTCGCTGCAGTCCCGTTCTGCTTCAGGTCCTCGCTACGTCTCTGCTCACCACCTGGCATTCGAAAGTGCTGATTATTTAAAAAATAAAGAAGAAAAATTTCAAACTGATAGTTTGGACACACGGAGCTGACAATGGCAGTTTGTGTCCAAACTATCTTCATGATTATTTGCTTCTCAGCTTGCTAAGCAGTGCCGCCATTTGCCCCATTTGTTTTTTTGAACACTGAGCTGCTTTAACCAATCAGGTGACAGCTCAAGGGGGAAAAGTTGTTGTAGTATCGTTGCGACATCAGAACGATACTACAACAACTTTTCTTGCCCTTTGAACTGTCCTACAACAGCTTTTGGAAAGCCATCGCTTTTTAGCCACAATAAGCCCTAACCATATGCTATAATAGATTTCTACATAGTATAGAAAAGATGGACATGAGTGGGACAACATTACTACTGGGAGATTTCAACTTGCCAAGTATAAACTGGAATGAATATAGTAGTAGTAGTAAAAGTTTATTTTTATACAGGTAGCAGTATTAAACATCATTGGGTCGAGGACCTATTTTCAAGATGGACATGTGGCAATTTACATACAAAATGTACACACTTGTTACATAAACAACATACTTAAACAACATATATCATAACTGCAGCTTACCTATTAATATCAATATTTCCTTTGCTACATTATTACAATCACTCATGGAGCCAAAAAACAAACTAATATACAAAGATACATCATTGACTACAAACTTTAAAATTTCAACAGTTTCCTAACTTTACAAAAAAGATTTACTACAGTCATTAACTCTTTAGTATATTCATGCATAAATGAATATAAGGGGACAACAGATTTCGAACATAGGCTTATTGAAGTAATCATAAGCAACAACATGGAACAACATGTAAAACAAAACACAAGAGGACATAACATCCTAGACAGTGTATTAAGTAATATGGAGTATGAATTTTACCAATGTACAGTCAGAGAGCCACTAGGAACAAGTGACCACAATATGATATACTTTACCATCCTAGGAGGAAATCAGTCAGCTAGGGGCACTACTACAATGAAATGTTGAAATACGGCAAACTACACCAAAATGAAAACAATCCTAAGAAACTGGAACTGGGAAACAGAATTGAATAAACTAGATGTAGAAGTGACATGGGAATCAATAAAACAAAAAGTGATTTACTATACAAACGAATACATACCCAACAAAATAAAATACAACACAAAGGGTAGAATATCATCATGGCTTAATAAAAGGAAACAGAAACTAATAAAAAAAAGAAGAGGGTATACAGTAGGTACAAGAAAAATCCTTCTCCACAAAATTGGAACATACTGAAAACCATAGCAAAAGATTGTAAAAAGGCTATAAAATCCGCAAAAATAAACGAAGAATTAAGAATTGCAAATAAAACAAAAGACAACAAAAAAAAATTTCTTTAACTATATTAGCAACCAAAAGAAAAGAACAAGCCAGACAGGCCCATTAAAAGAAGATAGTACTGTAATAAGTGATGAAAAAAAAAATGGCAGAACAATTTAATAACCATTTTCTAAGTACACAACAACCAAAGGAAACACCAAATAAAAATCATGGAAAATCAGAGGCACACTTACATTCTGATAACAAAATATTATTCGATTCAAAAAACATAACACTCCAGCTACAAAAACTGAAAATCAACAAATCACCAGGACCCGATGGATTATATCCCCAAGTATTGAAGGTGCTGGCAAACGGACCTGCAGACCCTATAACAATGTTATTTAGAAAATCACTGGAAAATGGTGAGGTGCCCAGTGATTGGAAAACAGCCAATGTAATACCAATATTTAAAAAGGGAACAAGAACTGATTGTCAGAATTATAGACCTACAAGCCTAATGTGTGTACTAAGTGAAATCATGGCGGATTACATTAAGGAATACCTTACCAGACATCACACTATCAAAGGGCAGATGTATGTAACATAACATGGATCTACACCTTGGAGATTGTGTTAGATTAGCCTGATACATTTTTACGAACATGTCAGTAGGGCACTGGAGGTAGGATTACCAGTGGACATTGTGTATTTGGATGTTTTCAAAGCATATGATCTAGTGCCACATGCAGGACTAATAGGTAGAATGCAGGAGTTTGGGGTGGACACCTCAATAGTAAAGTGGATAACATCATGGCTGATGAATAGAAAGCAGCGGGTGGGCATCAGAGGTTACATGTCTGACTGGGGAGAGGTGGCAAGTGGGGTGCCACAGGGCTCTGTCCTGGGGTCCATCCTATTCAATATTTGTATGTCTACACTTCAGACATCAACACACTGTTGGATGACAAAGTTTGCGAACAATAGCAAAACTGGGGCCATTTCCAGTACTGAGAGGGACATCATAAACTTTCAAACCGATTTAGATCATATGTACAGGTGGGCACAGGAAAACAAAATGAAGTTCAGCACTTTATTTATTTGAATTTTGTTAACTGGGTAAGACCACTGAGACAATAGAAGTCCCTTTTCCAGGATCGACCTGGGGGTCACATGTTACATAGCATTACAATAAGTATCACAGAGTAGAATATTACATTTCATATCAGAACAACAAGTATCACAGAGCAGTACAGTGTACATACAGTAAATGCAAGACATCTGTGGAGCATCATCAAATGCTGTGTGATACATTTTGGGGAAAAATAATAAACAAGCCAAATATTCATTAAATAACAATACCTTGAAATCAACAGAGGGGGGAAGAGATCTGGGAGTAGTTGTATTGAATAATTTGACATTTATCAACAGAGCATAGAGGTGTCAAAAAAAAAGCAAACAAAATGAACTGCATCTTGAGGAATATAAAAAGCAGAGATAGCACTGTTATTATGCCACTGTATAGTCTCTGGTTAGGCCACTTATGGAGTTTAGTACCCAATTCTGGAGTCCTTCACACAGGAGAGACATAGAGCATGTGGTGAGAGTGTAGAGAAGAGTAACAAAAAGCATACATAGACTAAAAAATATAACTTATGAAAACAGACTCAAGGAATTGAATCTATACACACTTGAGTACCGGAGACAATGAGGAGATCTATGTCTTGTCTAGGGAACATATAGAAATAAGGATTTTGGGGAATCTATAGGACTGGAACAAAAGGTACCTAGCAGAAATACAAGACCACACAGCTTCCAGTTAAAGAGAGACTTATATAGAACAAATACAAGAGGATCACAGTTTAACTAAAGAGTACTTAAACCATGGAATGGGTTGCCAAGAGATATTGCGGAAAGTGACACCATTAAAACATCTAAAAATAAAATAGACAAATATTTTTGCAAATAGATAGACCCATTGAAAAATGGCAAGTCTTCTTGGCACAAGCTATAGACTTGATTTCCAACCTATGAAACCTATGATGTCCCTTATTTACTTCCACTGTACCCCTTCCCTCAGTACCCATCTGGAACAACACATTTTTTCAGGTCAGTATGTTCTTCCTGGTGAACAATTTAAAACTAGGTAAATACATTAAGAACATTAAATTATCTGTCTCCCAGACTGCAGCATCACCGTGACTTTTCCTGCCACATACCAAACACAAAACAACTTTTCCTAAAGATTAGGGCATTATATCAGAAAAAATCTTATATCCTCTGTCTGCTTGCCATGAAATGGTTGTGAGAGTCATACTTGTGGCATTTGGCTATGAGGATATGGTTACCTAAAAATTCAAAACCACACATACGCACATACTCCAAAGCATCATGGACTATATATGCAAATCACCATGAACAATTAGGTTCCATTTTAAGCAGGAATGCATGGTGCCAAAGAACCTCTCACACGATCTACAAAGGCTAAGAACAAAAAACGCAGGCGTGTGGTTTGTCCTCAGGACTTATCAGTGTGCCTCATCTGCATCTCGACCTAGGGGAAACAAACCAGCTTTTTTGTAGTCTTATGGGTTTGAGTCATGGTTGTGTTCCCAGTGTCCTTTTTGAGTAACCCCTGTTTCAGTGATTTTGTCTTTTTTTAGCCCTAGTTAATAGAACTGCCTCCAAATCCACTTGAACCATCTGTTTCACTTGTTCTGTCACTTTACGGTTGACTGCCTACATCACATTTACCACTGCTTCTTGCATTCCTCGTGCTCTTCACCCTCCCTGGAGGTTAGCTGTTCCTCTTTCACTGCATAGCCCTTATCCCTGAATGCTGGCTTGGATCCCTCCCCTGCTACTACCTCATCCCTCTCCTTAACTGACCTTATCCCTCATCCTACTCTATTGGAAACTTTAATGCCAGTTTCTTCTTGCTCTGTCCAGTAGTGCAGGGCAAAAATTAGAATAATCCATTTTGCATACTTTTCTAGAAATTATACTAATCTAGCATAATTTTGCACAATTTCATGAACTAAAACAGTGCATTTAAATTTGGCAGTTTAGATTGAAATTATGACTTTTTTAAAAGAATGTTCAATTTGGAAAACAAAATGGCACTATTTGCTAAAATTGTGCATTATTCAGAACTTAATTTTTTTTTCAAATGCACAGTTTGGGGGGAAATTGTGCTATTTGAATAAAAAACATTGCCAAAATGATAAAGATTTACTGCAATTTAGCAAAAATTGTGAAATGCAAAATTAGGAGTTTCATACAATTTTGCAAGCATAATAAAAATTTCAGCCAACCCCAGTCCCTATTCCCAAGTCCTCAGTTGGGCTGGCCACTATCTCCTACAGTTTCCTTCATCTACTGTCTAGCCTCCCATTTCACCACAACTTGTTCTTCACCCTGAAAATTCTCCTCCATGAGCTACTCATATTTGTACCTGTACCTAACCTCCATTATTTCCCCATTACCCCACTTTTTCCTTGTACTGTCCTTTCTGTCTCCTCCTCCTCACCAGTTTTTCATCTCCGACTCCCCATTTCTCCTTCAAGATCCTGTGGTCCTCTTGGTGCTGGCCCCTTCCTGATGCAAGACTACTACCCGGTAAATAGTTTTGCTAACTGTCTGCCATCCAAAATCTCAGTGAATACATTTCTGTACAGTCATTCGGTCATGATACATTTTTTTGTAGATACCGTGAAACCCTCTTCGATGAAACCCAACTCTACAGAATTCTATAGCAGAGTTACTGCAGGAAACAAAGACATTTCAATGGGAGTTCATTGCTTTTGTCATGCAAGAACCTGTGGCACTGCATTTCATCCTGGTATAGGCCACTGTATGTATTTTTGTATGCTTGTTGAATTATGCATCTAACTTTCCTCCCCTTTATTTATTCATTTATTTTTATTCTTTTTCGGTAACTGGGTAAGGCCCACAAGGCACAAGTGCCTGCATTCAGGGGTGACCCAGGAGCACTGGGGTGGTTAAGTCACTTGTTCAGAGTCACACAGTATGCAAGTGGAGGTTGTGGGAATCAAACCCAGGTCTGCTGGCTGTACCAAGCTCATTCACAGCTCATTATTCTAACCTCTAGGCTATACTGTCAGCCATGATTTATTTATTTAATTTTGGAAGGCCCACCGAGACCAGGTGATCCCTTTTTCAGTGGCGACCCAGGGTTAATTACAGAGAAACATAGCACAGTAACACATCCATTATGCAGTCAGGTGGGAACAATAAACACATCATACAGAGGTGTACAACAATATTAGTCCACATATTTCTTAACAAGACGCAAGACACAATTTACAAAGCAATATTGAAGCTATAATTCATAGAAAATCATGTGCTCACAGGTTGAGGCCTAGTATGCTGATTTTATCCATTTTTGCTTGAAGCAGCAACATTGGTTTGATTTCAGTAGATGAGATCTGATGAACTTGGAAATGAGTTCTTATCAGCTCGGTGTATTCTACAGGTCAAATATTTTATTTCTTTTTTGCATAGCTGTTTGTCATCAGCCATGCCACCTTATGCCTACTGTCAGACATTCCTCTGGGATCCAGTGCCAACTACTACTACTCCCCTGCCATCATGCCGGTGGGGATCCACATACAGCAGGATCCAGACCACTGCTAAACTCGGCAGCACCGCTGCATGGCTATTATGTAAGGGGATTAAGATGTATGGTATTTTACATTCTATACACCTCCCTTTTCTGAAACCCTCCTACCTCCCAGGCATTGACACAGCCACTGGCGACCTTGATCACTGCAGCACATACTGAGCATATCACACCCCTCATGGAGGGGCACACTCCCTGGCCCCTATGAGAGGTTACCACAGCATGAGGTGTCAGGTGACCTCCCTCCCTGGGCTGCCTTAAGCTGCTTTTGCAGCATTCCATAGCTCAGGACCACATGGATCCAGCTCACCAAGCCCAACCCTGAACCCAGGTGCTGGCACAGAAATGTGACGTGTGTCCACAGGACCACTGGGCAGCCTCTTAGTACAAATACTTTAAATAACTAAATAAATAAGATAAAAATGTTCCCTTCCAGGTGTGGCTTGACCTGGCAAGATGGTGGTTGCTTTTTAGAGCTGCTCCCAAGGGTACCGATTAACTTCAGCTATAGCACTGTTTAAACTGAGAGTTGAACAATTTACTTGTACCTGCAGCATGCCAGAGATTCATGGCTTTGCAAAAATCACAAATGAAGCAGACGCTGCTAAACTTGTAAGCCGTTCCATCACTGCTCCATCGCCACAAAGATCTGCAGATGTGCCGCAAGAAGGCTGCACACGTACCAGAGGTATGGTGTCTGGTGGGAATTTGCCAGCTGAACAATGAGATTGACTGCTTTTCATGTTAATTACTAATTTACAAAATGAGATGAAAGCTGGATTTGAAAATATCTCAGCTCAAATCCTACATGTGCAAAATATAGTTAAAACACTACTGAGTACAGTAACTATGCATCCCATGCTGCTAACGGATGCCGATCAACGAATCAGCAACTTTGAAGATCAACTTGCTGTCATTGCCAAGGATTGAGACAACTTAAAAACTTCTGTCACTGACCTGCAGCTGAAAATGGATGAACAGGAGAATCAAAGCTGGCCTTCAAATCTCAGGTTGGCGGGCCTACCCAAGGGTCTGAAGGGTAAGAGCCCGGCCCCACTGTGCAGAGGTGGATCTTGGAGATGTTGGGCCTAGGAGGGAGTGCGGTATCCTTTGAAATTGAATGCACTCATTATGTCGGCCCCTGACCCAGCAATGGAGAACTATCCTGACATTTCCTGTCGAAATACCTCTGATATACAGATGAGGAAGTAGTGCTGAAGGCAGCCAAAGCACATGGTCCCATACAGTTGGAGTCTGGTCAAATAAACATCTTCCAGGACTACAGCAGAGATCTCCAGGCTAGGAGGCAGAAATTCAATGGGGTGAAAATTGCAATGTATCTAAAAGGCTGTGAGTTAGCACACCAGTACCCCTCCCATCTCAAGATAAGCAGAACAGGCAAGCCACCTAGATTTTTCACTGACCTGCAGGAGGCTGAAGCTTTTGTCAGTGTTGCAGAGGCTGCTACAGAAGGGGGAAGGGGCACCAGAGTGGTGGGTCTGATGACCTGAATTTTACTTACTAATCTCACAGTAAGTAACCATGAGGTGGGAGTTTCAGGGGCTGGGGATGTAAGTGCAAGACATTAGCTGGGTTCAGATGTTTTACATGGTAGGTGTATACTGTGCCGAACACTTCTTCCCCAGATCCCAGTGTGTATATGTTGATATCTTAGCATTACAAAAATTCCTTTCTACGGTGGTCGAGACTCGAATCAGCCAACCAACTGGAAAGAAACTCATTGAACATAATGACGTATCCTTCAGAGTAGCAGGTTCCTACTCTTGCCACAGGCCAGATATTCAAATTCTTATTTTCACTTGCTCAGTTAAAAACACTGGCCATTTTATGAGTGCATTTTGTGCATGCATCTCTCCTTTCTAATGTTAATGCCAATACAGTGCAAGCAGAGCCTGAGTTTTTGCCTTGTGGCACTGAGGGGCCTTGTCCCGGGAGAGGAATCTGTGCCCTCCTACATCCCAGAGTTTCTACTTGAAATGTCCCCTGCTTGCTTGCACACAGGCAAGTGTTGCTTGTGCAATATGTGTTATCAATGCCCTGTACATTTTACATTTGCTGGCATTTAAAATGGTCATGGCTCTTGCCAATGGATTTATATATGCGATTCGGTGGCTTGTGGGATTACAGCACAGATGGCACCTCCTTGATATTATGGGACCAGTTGGCACCCCCACACAGTGCTGAAGATGAGAATGCTACCAAATGGCAACTATATTAACTGTTATTATTGCTCTACATAGCCTCCCCACCAACCATGAGGATTTATCAATTATGGAATCTAGGTATCAGCAGTTTACCCATGATGGTGTGCGGTCAGCTACCACAAAGTACTTTAGTATGCCGAGTTTAGCAAGTTGGGAAACAGATCGAAAGACATTGCTAAACTCGGTAGCAGTGCTGCACCATCTTTGGTAAACCAGACCAACACACTACACATTGCCAGCAAACACTATGGAAAGCAAGGACCGCCAATTATTGCCACCAGACATTTTCCCACATCCTCCGAAAATGTATATAACAAACTCCAAGTCACACCTATAGAGGAGGAAGGTGCAAGTTAGAGAAAATTCAGACAACAGTGTGACAGGGATAGAGCTTGAGCAACACAGGTTTATTACAGTGCCGTGGTCTCTCAGGGCACAATGCATAGTTCATAACAACTCCACACCATTATTGCACACACTTGTAACAGCCGGTGGTAGTGGGACACAGCTCTGCACCTCGTCACTGATTTCCTGGTGCTAGAAACACCCGGAATCCAAAACAACCAGATGCCCAGGCTACTGATGCTCCCATTCTCATGCCCAAGTGACTGCACCTTAATCTCTTACTTGACATGTTCTTATAATGGGATACTGGTATCAGCAGGGGTAGGTCTTACATTTATTTTGGCCAACCTATAAAATTCCCTCTTGAGCTGTAGCATGCCTGTGCCTTGTTTGATTGAACTGGCACTGGTAATTCCCATGTCATTGAGCCGATACTGGTCCCAGAACCCAGCAATTAATTTGGTAATGATGCACTAGACAGGGATGTATGAACCGAATCAAAATGTTTGCAGCCATGTTTCATCATATAGTCCTTCTAATGGAGGTTTGTTTGTAACTGTGCTACCCTATGTTGCAGGATTTCTTCCTGCAATTACGAAGCACTTCCATATGATTAGACAGATTCATTGCTGGGCATACCAGAGCATTAATTATGGCTAAAACAAGCATGTAAAACTAATGTAAGTGTTAATAGTGCAATGCATAAATATATTCCCAAATATTGAGCTCAGTTATTAGTTCACAGGGGGAGGATTTTTCACCAAGATAAACCTAAATTTAAATCTGTAATTTAAATCTGTTTGGTAAAGGGCTTATGACTAGTCCTATTACACACCATCACAGAGTAAAATCCTCACCTACTTGCAACACAATGGCAGTTCGGCTCAGCTGCCTTCTTGGTTATACAATTGGCAACCTGGATTAGACAGAATTCAGTCAGGTTTTCCAAATGTCCTGCTATTGGGCTCTTACTGACTTCTTATCTGAATTTAATTAAAGTTATGCCTTCACCCCCCCCCCCACAACGAGAGCGGAAGATCTCCTACAGCTATTATGTATGGCTGATCCTATGATCACCTTGGATGGTCACTTTTATTCTGGTGCTCCACTAGTTGATGGTAAAAAATTCACCACAGTTGTTTGATGAGGAAGTTGGCATGGGCAAGGTTGTGCCCGGCTAGGGAAAAGGTGTGTGTGTGGGGGAGAATAATGGAACAGTTCTGTGTTTGCTATCTGTTCTGTTTTTGTTACTTGTTGTGGATATGGGGGGGGGAAGGTTATGTTTCAAAAGGTTAAAAATGTTAAAAGATGTGGAGGTTTATTGCTTAGATGCAGTTACATCAGCAAACTGCAAGGGCACTATTAAACACGGAATGAGGACTCACAGTGCTTGGGGATTTCACTGGGAAACAAAAGCACCATTCGATTACGGCAAACGTAATATGTTAACCTGGAATGTGAATGTGTTAAAAATGTCGTAAAATGAAAGAGGATACAGACCAGGGTCTGGAATCTTAAAAGGGCATATTATTAATGCAAGAAACCCACATGATGGAAGGCAAAATGAGTAAAACTGCAAAATGATCAGAGGGGGGCAGGCTTGGTATGGATCCTGCTTTAATGCTAAGGCCAGAGGTGCTGCAGTGTGGGTGAGGCAAAACTTCCCAGTGGAAGTGACTATGGTTAAGAATGACCCAATGAGGTGATACACGCTGGCCCACATAAAAATACATAATGGCACAGCCTTCTTGGTAGGCTTAATGTATAGGACCAATACTGATGGTCACTCCTTCTATCCCAAGCTGCAAGTGGATATGTTGGGACTACCAGGGCCATGGGTGTTGGGGAAGATTTCAATTGTATTCTCGATAAATCAAATCCTACCCCAGTGCCATGAATCAGGTGCGCTAAGGCGCTGGAAGCTTTTTTTTTTTTTGCAAATAACCAAGCTTTATTGAAACTTATCCAACATAACATATATACCAAACAAGTACATAATACAGAGAAACCATAAAACAATAAATAGGAAAGGAATAACAAAGCAAAACAAGACTCCTAAAACCCCCTCCAAAATAAAAGGGAAAAAAGGTACCTATCCCACCCCCACCCCCCCTGCCCACCCCTGGCAGCTATCCCTGTGGCTGACTCCACTTAATTAATGAATATAATCATAATGTAACCTCAGAAAACAAACAAAGTAAGACCCAACTATATGTAGTTTGGCTGAGTCTTCAAAAGGAGGCACCAAGGAGGAAAGGATACACCAAATTAATGTGCCAAGCTGGGGTCGATATCCTTCCAATAGTTAGAAGCGAGAATAATGGACTTTATCTCTAATACCCGTACCTGTCCTTCAAACATTGGAATAGCTTCCCCCAACACAGTAGAAACATTGGTGAAGCATTATAAAAGGAAAGAACTGATCTTTCTGCATTCAATGTGCTCATAAACTCCTCCCACCACTCCGCACACGATGGAGTCCAGTCACCTCTCAAGTGGCGCAAAATTATCAATTTAGTTACCGCTGCTACCATAGCTAATCAACATTTAGTTAACTTGCTTTGTATTTTATCAAACACACCGAATATACAAGCCTCTGGAGTGAAGAACCTGTCCAGATCGTAAAATTGACCAATCTTTTGCTTCACCAAATGCCACAATCCCATCACCTTGGGGCAGGTCCAAAATTTGTGGTAGCTGGTAGCCAGAGAATCATTACACTCAGTACAATTCGCTGTAAAGCGACTGTCTATCCTTGAAAGCTTAGCTGGTAAAAAATATAGATTATGAAGTAACTTAAATTGAACTTGTCTTAATCTATCCTGCTTGATAAATTTATAGATATCGACCCAAGCCTTTTCCCAAGTTTCTGCTGATTTGCCCAAGGACAAATTTAATTCCCAATGTATCGGGACTGGTGACGCTTTCGAATTCCCTTTGACTATTATATACTTGTAAATTTTTGATATCACCTTGCCCGCTTGCACAAACCCTTTCAACTCCACAAACATAGCTCCCAAAATGTCTTGCCCCAGCTTTTTACCAAAATACGACTTAACGCAGCTTAGAATTTGACTTAGTTTTAGGTAGGATTGAAATTTACCTCCCAATTTCTCCGCCAGAGCCTGAAATGAAAGAAGGCTGTTATTCTGAAAGAGATCCTTGACCGCCACTCGCTTTCCTTCAATTCCCGTCTAGATATAGGTTGTTTCCCAATGATCGAATTCGGATTTCCTACTATGGGTTGGGATAAATCATATCGTTGTGAGATTTGAAATTTCACATAAAACTGTTGCAAAGCTTTAATATCCCATCCTAACGGCATATCCCTCACCCTCTTGGGAATCTTAGCCCATGAGACATAAAGTAAAGACTCTAAATCCAACTTAAGGCCTTTAACAAATAAACGATCTAAATGAAGGCCAGGGTATGTTAGGTCCTCGTCGCAAGCCCAGGCACCCAACCTTGCCAGGTGGATCGCAAGGTAATAAGCATAAAAGTCCGGTAATTGAAGCCCTCTGAGTCAGCCGCTGCTGAGTAAGTTTGAGGTAACTCCTCCTAGGGGGTTTCCCATTCCATAGGAAAGCCACACATTGTTGAAATAGTGGCTTGAAAAAAGACTTTGGCAAGTAAACATTTAAATTAGATAAAGTATAAAAAAGTTTGTGCATAACCACCATTTTTATCGTATTGGCTCTTCCCGAAAAAGTCAACGGGAGCTTTGACCACCTAACCAAATCTTCCTTGATGGTTTTAATTAACGGTTTAAGATTTAAATCAGTTAAGTTCTCTAAATTCTTAGATATTTGAATCCCCAAATAGGTTAGTGATTTGGTTTGCCAACGAAGTCCCAGAGAAAGGCATCAACTTCTCTGAAGAAATGGGGACAAAGAATAGACTGACGTTTTGGCCCTATTCAGATTATACCCTGAAAACCTACTAAACTTGTCGATTAAATCAAGCGCTTTAGGAAGGGAAGAAGTAGTGTCCAAAATGTGTAACAGTAGGTCATCTGCAAATGCAAATAGTTTAAACTCAGTGCCTCCAATCCTTAGCCCCTTCACCTCTCTATTGGACTTAATGGATCGAATTAACGGTTCAATATATACATTGAAAAGGTATGGCGATAAAGGGCAACCCTGCCGAGTACCTCTAGAGAGAGGAAAGGCCTCAGAAATTAAGTTGTTACATTGGATTTTAGCTACGGGGCAAGAATATAAAATATGAACCATGTGAATAAATCTATCTGGAAGGCCTAGTTTTGACAGAGTAGTGAACATAAAAGTCCATTCCACCCTGTCAAAAGCTTTCTCTGCATCTAATGAAACTAATGACGCATCCAACGCAGGGTCCGCAGACTCAGAAACCAGGTAAAACAACTTACAAAAATGATGAGCTGAGGAGCAACCCTCCACAAAACCGGCTTGCTCTGGGCTCAATAAAGTCCGCCATACTCGTTTTAATCTGTTGGCCAGTATTTTAGCAAAAATTTTTACATCCAGATTTAACAAAGAAATCGGCCTATAACTACTCACTTCATCGATGGGTTTGTCTGGTTTTGGCAACAAAATAATCTTGGCCTCGAATGGTGTCTGGTCCCTGATCCCTTGATCACACCAGAAAGAAAATAGCTCCTGCAATAAAGGTGCAAGAATATTTTTAAATTGCTGATAAAAAAAAGCTGTAAAACCGTCCAGGCCAGGCGCGCTGGAAGCTTTGATGAGCACATACATCCTAACAGACTGCCGGAGACATGGGAACCCCACATCCCTCTTGAATGTCTGTGGCCTTTATATAATGCTTCACATAACGTGCCACTCCTCCCCCCTTCCTGCCTGCCCTGTCCCTCCTGAATAGATTGTAGCCTGGTACTGCCATTTCCCAGTTGTGTTTCTCATTACACCAGGTCTCTGTGATGGCCACAATGTCCATTTATACAAGAACTTTCGCTCTGTTTAGAAAAAGTGTATGCATATTTTTCTCAACAAATAACATGCATTCTTCCTTTTTAGAAGGTTTACTTATTTTTTTATTTAAGTCAGGTGACAGAACTTTGCTTCAAAACTGGAGGCCAATCACGATATTGAATGCAGATTATAAGATATTGGCTCATATCCTGAATAATAGATTAACAAAATACGCCAGTTTGGTCAAGAAAAATTCAATATGCTCTTATGGTACTAAGAGACTTAATAGATCATCTATCTCTGTCTGGTTCATTTGGATGCATTTTATCAGTTGACCAAGAAAAGGCGATTGAGCAAGTATACCATCCATTTTTATTTTCCACACTAAAAGTATATGGGATCTCTCGGAAAATGATTCAATATCTTAAATTACTTTACACCTCTACAATAGTGTACCCAGTCATTAGATGTCAAATCATGGCTGGTTTTCAAACAAGGGTAGGAGTGAGGCAGGGATGCCCACTCAGCCCCTCCCCCATATATTTTCCCTAGACCCCCTACTCAGGAAACTGTCTGACTATCCTAGATGGGTGGGCATTAAAGGAACAGGTATAAGAGAGAGTTTACAATTACAGGCCTATGCAGAGGATATCTGCCTTTTTTTCTCTGATCATGCACAAATACCAAATTTTCTTCAGGAAATGGCAGAATATTCTTTTCTTTCCAATTCCAAAATAAATAAAACAAAATGTACAGGACTTTTTGTGGGATCTGGGTACCTCAAACCATAGCAAATTGGAGGTATTGCTATTTCATCAGAAGCCATTATGATACTGGGTATTACTTCTGGGCCTCAAAACAAAGTCAGATTTAATTAGGAGAAGGGTTTACACAAGGTAGAGATAAAAATTAATAGATGGAAGCACTAGTCAGTGTAAAAAATCAAAAGAATACAAGTGATAAAACATTTTATCATACTAAGTTTGTTATACATGACCATGAATTACCACTTACCAGCAGAGTTAGAAACTAAAATTTACAGTCTGTTTTTTTCAGATGTTGTGGGGTAATAGGTTAAACCATATAAAAAGAAGCTACACATGTTTACTATTATCAAAAGGAGGTCTTGGAATGATAGATCCTGGCATCTTTTTCCGGAGTGTTTCTGATTCACTTCATAAAAAATGTACATGTTTGATATTGGCAAGATATGTTCAGGCTTGGAATATAGTCACTCCAAAAGTGACTAAATATCTTCACATACCTGACTATTTTAAACCCACTGCCTTAAAACTATACAAATGGGGGTTAACCAAGCAGCAAATCTTATCTAACTCTGAACAGCAACTGTATCAGGTGGTGTTAGCTAAAATTTACTTGAAGGAACCCAGTTTTAAAAACTTTCTCCCCAAAAATAATTAGTTTGTTTTTGCACAACTCAGCAACCAAAAGGTTCCCCTTCACATGTGGGAATATCTTTGGTTATCTTCATATGGTAGGATTAATGTAAGAGGTAATGCCGAAAATAAAATGAGAGAGGAGAGAAATTGTCCATATCTTGAATGTATAAACCAAGAGAAAACAATGGACCATTATCTATTTACATGCTCCTATGTAAAGTCTCTAGGGAACTTTTTAGCAGATACATGGAATATGGGGTGGTTAAAGCATTTAACATACAAATTCTTGATACTAGGTCAATATCCTCAAGCTGGGTTACAGTACCACCACAATACTTTAATGATTTTCCTATGTTGTATAAGATTGTATTTATGGCAGGCAAGATGCCAATGGGTTCTACAACAAAAGAAAATGTATTTTGAGACATTGAGTATTTTGGTTCAGCAAGCCATGCTTAAGATCTACCTTAAAGATATTGATATTCATTCATCTCAAAAGGTTTTTAAATGGTGGACAGGTTTTGATTATTTAATAAAATACAAATAAGCAGATAGTACACAAAGATGATTTCTTATCCGATGTAATGAAAGGATGATTTTGTGGGACGAGCTAGTAAGGAAGAGTATGAAAGACAGGTATTCATAGTTATTCCTACACAGTTATTATGATTAGAATGTGTTTCTGTTTCAACATAAAAAAAAAAATATATATATATCATACAACATATATTGGGAAGGGGCAGGGTAATGGGGGGTATTTTTTGCTAAGTAGTCAACAAGGGTTCAGGTATAAAGTTTCAGTAAAATGGGTATTGAGTACCTTATCATGAAATAGTTAAATTCAGGAAGGAATGTATCAGTTATTTTTAATGTTAGTATGCATGAAATACACATTTGATTTTTTTATTTTTGTTTAAAGTGGTATATGTCTATTTTCTGTTTTTCTATATATTGTGTGTGATTTAACACTGATTTATGATTTGTTTTTGATGTTTTAGTAATAACAAATTCCCCTACTCTTGATCATTTTGCCAGCTGGTCACCAGAAAAAGCGCTTAAGGAAGCAGGGTGGAAAAAAATGCCTACTGGTAAATGGCTACCAGATCCAACTTGGCACGACCCCCTCCTTATACACACCCCAGAATAACACCCAACATAATAGAGCCAAGTACCTGGAGAAAAATTGAGTACAGAGGGTAGATCACCCTCTGAATTAAATGTGTAACCATGTAAAAAATAATTTGTAAGATGTTTTGTTATGTGCTAACAACCTGTAAACCATGTTTCGTCCCTTCTGTACTCTATGTATGATGTGGAACCTTTGTAAATGAGTCTTTGACTCAAAGGTCTTTCTGAATATCTCAATAAATAAAATAAAATATATAAAATACTATCAACTGCCAGGAGCTCCATCAAAAAGAAACTGGAACAGCAACGACTTTATTAACACTGGAGGGAAATGTCTCGGCAAACAGTCCAGGGCTCCCTAATGGGGACTCCCCCCCCCCTCAGAAAAATCTAACAGAACATCACAGGTGGAGGAACCTGATCCTACACCAGAAAACAATCCAGAGAAGAGAGACAGGAGTGATTCTCCTCCACAGAGGCCTTTATAGTCAGAGAACTTTTCTCCAGATCCAAAAAAGAGGCTGCTCCAAGGAGGAATGTGGTTAGAATCCACTACAAAGGGGGGCTGGAGATAAGGCCAGACCATCAATAGGTGGGGAGGAAACTCTCGAAGGACTCCCTCCATTTTTCACCTAAGGAGGTATCTGCCTTCTTAACACCTCAGGGGAAGATAATTATGATATTAGTTTTAGATCATCCTACAACTTTGAGATGTTTTGGCAAAGACATAACCAAGTGAAATATTCACTCCATGGTCCCCCTTTTTAGTAATCCCCTTGACGGAAACCCTCATCAAATATGTCACAGTAATGTTTCGTAATGAAGATGTGCATTTTGAAGACATTACATATTGGCTATCACAGAAATGTGAAGTGTTATGCTCTCCGGAAGCACTGTTAGATTCAGAAATGTTTTGAACAGGTGGGTAAAAATACAAAGTGAAGTTTAGACAGACTGACAATGACAACAAACATATCCCAAATTTGTTCATGTTAGGCAGAGTTAGAGGGTTACATTTTTACTCAGGACAGCCTCGAGTCTGTTACAAATGTGGGGCCTGAACCCGCCTCTCAAGCATCTGTGATTGATCTAGATGCAATAGCTTTGGAGAAGTGGGACACAGTAGCATGCAATGTGCAAATCTAGCCAAGTATGGTCTGTGTGGGGAAACTGGACATACCTTTCCAGAATGCCCTTGGGCTACAAGAAATTAGGCCACAGTTATCAGCCCTGAGCTTCTCATTCAGCATGCCAAGGAGGAAGACTCTAATCCTATGGACTCAGATCCAATTAGACCAGGAGGCCCTTCTAGGGCTCCCCCTCCTCCATCTACCACAGGTCCAGAACCTGCAGCCACAGAACATGTAATTGATCTCACGAAAAATAATCTGGGGAAGCAGCAAAATCAAAGAGGATTAGAACCCCTCACCCCCTTCCCCTGTTCTGATCCAGTGGGGAGATTTTCCCTCCTGTGTACTACACAGATAGTCAGCCTACAGAAGATAAAGTGAATATAAGCACTTCCCCAACCCCACTTCCTCCAAGGAGGGTGACCAGGAACTCCAAACCTCCTCCACACCCCCACCTGATCCAGTAGGCTTTGGGGAACCTAACCCCTTTGCAGTCTTAGGCCCACAGGGGAGGAATTGAATATGGATCTCACAGAACCAGACCTCCCCTCCTCACAAGAACAGGAAGGCAGGGCAGATCTCACAGAGTATAAAGTGGAAATAAAGAGGAGGATAAAAGGGCCATAAATTAACAGACAATGAGCAAGTTTTCCTTGGGGTCATGTAATTGTCATAGTCTATTGAACTCCTCTGAGAGGCTTGCCTTCTTCCAATACCCGATGAACTTGAAACTTAACATTGGGTTTTTACAGGAAACATGGATGTTCACTTCCAACCAACTTAGGCTTTTTCAGGCTGAATGGAGGTGGGGCCCATCCTACTGGTCATTTGGGCTTGATAGAGCAGATGGGCTTGGCATTGTTTTCAGCTCCCATTCTTTCCATATGACCAAAATTATTGACCTTATCCCAGGGAGACTGCTAATTCTTGATGGGTATTGGGAGCAAGCACCATATAGGTTGATAAATGTCTATAGCCCCCAGTCCAATGCAGATAGAGTGGCCCTGATTTCAAACTTACAGCCTTACCTTCATACAGCTTCTTATGTTATTCTAGGAGGGGATTTTAATTGTGACTTACCCAAGGGCAAACAAGGGGGAGAGGGGAAAAAAGCTTATTATGATTCAAATGCTCTAAAAAAATGCATAAGCACTGGTGAGCTGTTGGACTGTGCCCAATACCAATTACATGGACCTGGGTATACATACTGAAGAGGTAGGTTAACCTCAAAAATTGACCATATTTTTATCTCTAAAAATGTACCTATCCCTACTTTCCAAACATCCCCGATGGAATTTTCAGATCACTTACTCCTACAAATCACCTTCCAGTCACCTCCCCCCAAAAACAGGAAAAATAAGAGATGGAGACTGAACACCTCCATTCTCTCCAATACCTATGTTCAGCAAGAGATCTTGTCACTGCTATGGGCCAGGACATTGGTAAGTGACTTATATGAGGATCTCAGAGAGTGGTGGTCAGACACAAAGAAAGATATTGCAAAGTTGTTTCAAAATTATGGGAAACACATGGCAAGAAGTAATTTTTTTACTACCTAAGACTCAGGTCGAGCTTACAAAACCTCTATTCCAAGTCTTCTTCTTCCAGGCTTGATTTTAGCCCCCAAATAGAGCAGCTAAAGGATGAGATGAGAACGTTCCAATACGACAGCGCAAAAACCTTGAACACAGAGCTGCAATATGGAACCCAAACATCCCCAGTTGGTGACACCTATGAGGCCTGCAGGCAAAAGAAGGAGGATATGGCCCTACGTCATCTATCAGATGAGCAGGGAAGGGTGGTAGGCGATGATGCAGAAATCCTCAAACTGGTACAAAGGCTTATGGAGTTACATGAAGGGTCCCCCTTCCCCAACCAAACAGGATATCACATTCTACCTGCAAAAAATTCAGGTAAACCTCCCCACAGAAGACCAGGAAGAATCAAACTCTCCCCTGACAACACAAGAAATTGAAGGGGTAATTACAAAATTGAAAAATGGACCTTCGCCTGGCCCTCATGGCCTCCCCTATGAATTCTATAAAACATTTGCGAGGGAATTAACAAGCTGCCTGTTAGAATTTTTTTCCCCCTTTTTTAATCAAGGTTGAGTTCCATCACAATTCAAATCAGGTCTTCTGATATTCCTACATAAATCAGGAGATAGGTTAGACATCTCAAACTGGAGGCCCATTACACTGCTAAATTCGGACTTCAAAATTATTTATGACAAACTCTGAACAATAGGTTAAGAAGAATTGCGTCTAAATTAATACATCCTGCCCAGTTTTGTGGGTCAAGAGAGAAAGATACTGCATGCCCTAATGAATTATCATTAGGGCATGCTGTATCTTTCTCGCTGGTAACCCACAAAACTCTCTCTGGATATAATCAAATTCTACAGTGCAAATCAGAAACAAGGTTGTATCATAACCCTGGATCAGAGTAAGGCGTTTGACAGAGTGTGCCTTCCATTCCTTTTTCAAACACTACAACACTATTGTATAATAGTTGACTTTGTAAAAAAAATAAAACTCTTGTATTCTAGTGTTATTATACAACCAGTCATTAAAGGGGAGGCTGTAGAGAGAATTGCTATAAATACAAGAGTGCTATGGGGTGCCCCCTTAGCCCTCTCTTGTATATTTTCTCTGCAGACCTCCTGATCAGAACATTAAGTAGTACACAGGCCTGGGAAGGTTTGCAAAGCTCTCCAGATCAGAATGAGACAAAGGTCCAAGCATATGCAGGTGATATCTGCTTGTTTATGGACAACCCAATTCAGATTCCTGCCCTAATGATGCAATTACAGGAATACTCAGGAGTTTCTAACTCTAAACTGAACCTAAAGAAATGTAAAGGCCTTCTTCTGGGCAACTTTGCCCAAGAACCAGTATCAGTAAATCAAATGTATCTTTCCACAGAACCACAAAAACTTCTGGGAATTCAGTTTGGGCCTCAAAATCTTCCCCTGGAAAGTGGGAAAATGCACTAAAAGGGGCAGAATCCAATGTTAAAAGATAGAAGTCCTGGAGGCTCTCAAAAAATAAAAAGGGTCCATCTAATAAAATGCTTTATCATACCCTCCTTTGTATACATAGCAATGATTTTTATCATCCCCTCCTTTGTATACATAGCAATGATTTTTCCTCCCCCTGCCACGCTAGAAACAAGGCTATATGCCTGTTTCTTCCAGATGGTATGGGGTGCCAGTTGAACCCAGTAAAAAGATGCTTTACCTACCTTCCCAAGGCCCAAGGGGGTTTGGGTATGATGGACTCCATCTCATTTTTTTTATGGTCTATATATTTCACAAAACTTTAAAATTGATCTTGGCACACCTTACAGCTTGCAATATCAGTGGTTCCATAAGGTTCTCTCAAATTATTTAGAATTATGGATAGATAATATTCCACCAAAGCTACCCCCCCCCCCCCGGATACAAAGACTTGAATATATAAAATCTGCAGTGAAAAAACTACATAAATGGGAGATAACCAAGGATCATATTTCCAAGCTATCTGGTCAGCAGCTATATTCCCATGTAATGTGAAAAGTTCATCCTTCAGATACAGAATTTAAAAACTGCCCCCCACCAACTTAACAGCTGGGGTTTTGAGACAGTTGAATAACAATAGAATATCCATACATATATGGGCGATCCTGTGGTTACCTGTATATGGGTGACTAAATATTAGAGGAAATGCTAAACAAAAAGCACAAGAAGAGAGAAATTGTCCATGTAACGGGTGTCTAAATATAGAAGAGATGATGGATCATTTTTTATTTAGATGTTCATTTGTCAAACCTTTATGGAGGTACCTAGCGGATGACTGGAAGTTAAGTTGGAGTTTAAATGTGTCTCATGAGTCACTTGTTCTAGGGTGTTGCCCACATTTACTAAGTAAATATGACCATGGAACCCTGATGGTGTTTTTCTGCTGCTTAAAATTCTATCTCTGGCAGGCACGATGCCAATGGACATTGCACCAGAGACTGATGCCCTATATCACATTTAAACTGTTAGTAGAAAATGTAATGAACGCAGCCTATACCAAGGACCTCACACTAAACCCTAGGAATATCATGATGAAATGGTGGAAAGGGTTGTCAGGCTTTATAAAATATAAATAAAGAGTAGAAAAATAAATATTGTTTTATTAAAATGCTAACAGAACTGTGAGGCAGACAGCCACCAGTAAATTAAATAGTGGCAGGTTTCTTATTATCATGTTTTTTTTTTTTTTATTACTCCCACACCCCACTGACTCCGACCCTTTGGGGAGGCCAAGGAGTCATCCTCCTGCCCCCTGCTCTACCCAAGCCAGCCTAGCAGACCCCATGGAGCTGTGGCTTAGTTCCCCAAGCAAGGATGAGGTAGGGAGGCATACACCCCGTAAATCAACTTGCGTCTATCCAGAGGTGGCTGGGAGAGTGGGGGGGCACATCGGAGGCATGCTCCAGGCAACCCATTTTCCCAGATTGGTGAGCATTTTCCCATTTGTTCCCCCTGCTGCAGTGTGTGGCCCTGATGTCATGTGCTACGCATCGATGTCCACTGCGTGACTGAGCCGCCCATCCCCGACAAGTGGGGCTTGCAGTACCCTGAGCCTCCACTCTGTGTCAGGCAAGTTGAGGGCTATGGCCCCCCACCTCCCCCCTGGAGAAGGTGAGCTGTCATGGGATGCTCAAGCTGTTCTCTCCTGGCCAGCCCTCCAGTGACCCAAGTTCGCTCCCGAACCCGGGTCGCCGGCGTCGCAAGAGGAAATCCAATCCCTGCGCCAACAGACCGGCTCTTATTATCACGTTTAATGTTAGTTTTTTTTATGTTAAACTTTATATGAATTGTTTCAATTATGATGAACCAGTGTTTTGTTTTGATGTGTCTTACAATAAAAAATTCCCCTACTTTTCCAGTAGAGGGACCCTGTGACTGTCGGTCCTTGATGGCCACTAGTGGTGGGTCGCTGGAGAAGATAGACGTGCAAGAAGCTAGGGAGCAGGTCTCCTCCACAGTCTCTTTCCCTTTTGAGACTGAAGATATTGTGATGGTGACTGAAGTTCAAGGAAATGAAGGAGGGCCTGCTGAAACTTTGGAAACTGCCACTTCAAATGGTGTTGAGGATGCACAGAGTGAATATCAGAGGCTGCTACAAGTGGAAAAAGATGTAGAGCAACAGCACAAAGCCTTGAGACAACATTTAAAGAATCTACATTCTGTATCCCAGCTAAATCTCTCTGCTGCATTGCAGTCTGACACTAGACAACCGCCTGACACTCAGCTGATCCCTTCTCAGAGCAATGACGTGGCAGTATCAAAGGCCAAAGCTGCAGCTCTACAGCCTCTGCATCTATATATTGACCCCAGCTTAGAATTTGAAGTGTTTCCAAAAGACATGTCTGAAAATAAACCCTTGGAATGGTTGCAGCAGGAAGATGAATCTATTTTTCAAGTACAGACTAGTCAGTGGATTCAGCTCTCCAAGCGGCAGGTTGGGAAAAATCCCCAGACGGTTCACGATGGATCTCGGACCCTTCACCCATTTGGATGCCTTCACCCTCAGGTAATTCTGATGTAAATTTCCCACTGCATTTAAAGCAAGCTTTGCAATTGACAGAAGAGCCAGCATTGAATTCTTTAAATCTAGACTCCCCAGTTGCACTGAATACTCCAGAGGCCCCATTGAGTTTAAATCCAGTGACTGCATGTAAACCTTATGCTTCTTTGTTTCATCTGCCTGTTGCACCAGCAAAAAGACATAACAAAGTAAAGTTGTTATATAAAGGGGGCTTCGAAACTGTGCCGGATCGTATATATGTGGGGAAAACTTTATTAAAGGACTCTCTGAAATTCTTTGAGACAGAGATTTAAGTTCTCATACATGTTTCAGTACAGCATACATATGATGTTAGCTTTAAGACAACAGTTGGATTGGAAAGGTTCTGGAAAAAATATAACTATGTAAAAATACACCATTATGGATCCCACTTGAGACTGTTCCCCTCACAAAACCAGCTATAAAGAACATAACCATGCTATTTCCCAACAAGGGTGTTAGCGTTTCAGACTAAACATATTAGATCAAGCAGTGCTGCACTATTTTGGAAGGACCCACTGCAATCTTTGATAGTGAACATTACTGGACAGGGGGTTGGAGATATAAAATATTGTTGAAAACATCAAATGAGGCTTACAGCATTTACTTAATTCTTTCTTTTTAGGCTGAGACAGAGGCATTTTATTCTGTGCGGGCCAACCCAAGGCCTGCTATAAATGCGGCTCAGTAGGCCACATTAGTAGTATATGTGACAAAGTGCAATGCTCATTGTGTACTGAACTAGGGCTCCCTAGTAGTCAATGTTTAAATGAGTTGGTGTGTAGCTTATGTGAGGAGACAGGTAATTCCTACCAAAGTTGCCCTTGGGCTGCACACAATAAAAATCAACAGGCTGACAATGACGAACAGCATTGGCTCATTGCAATAGCTCAAAGGAAACAGATCAGTACTACCCAACCACCCCACCACCCCCTCCCCCCTCCTCACCCTGCTACTCCTTCTGCCCCATATCCATCTATTGCTCCTTTAGTGGTGGTGGATCCCCCCTCCTGTTGTCTCAGTTCCTATTGTTGAGCAACCATCCACAACAAAGGTCGTGATGGCTCCTGTTCCCAACACTTCTGCAGAGATGCCCCCCACTTTGGTTGACAGAAAGGGTATGTTGACTCATAAATGGCAGGATAAAAGTGTCCCAGCCTCAAAGCTAGCAAAAACATAGACGATTCCCTTATCTAACAGGTTTAAATCCCTACCACTTGACAATACTGACTCTGACACTGACAGACTCATCTTCTGTTAGATCTTGTATTTGTGATGCAGTATCTGAACTGGAGGGGGATGCCTCTGCCAGTAATTTGAGAAAAAGGGAACCTAAGCAAAAACCCAAGTTAAACTAAAAACTAAATCTGGTACCAGAACAACACCAAGGAAAAAATGATACTACTCTTTGTTTCCTTGATTTCTATTACCTTTAATCTAAGCTGTTTTTCTATAAATGTGAATAATATTAAACGTCATAGAAAAGACACAACAGTTTTTTCAGCTCTGCTTTCAGGTCCCCCAGGTATTTCTTTTATTCAGGACACCAGGCTGCATACTATGTCAGATATTCAAACTGCAACTTCTGCATGGTATACTGGGCCATCATATTGGTCCATTGGCCTAGATCAGTGCTCTGGGGTTGGGATTCCTTTTCATTCTATAGGAATCCATTTGATAAAAGTATTGGATTTATTTGCAGGATGAGCATTGTTGCTAGATATTAGCTACCAAGGCTATCTACTCCACCCAAATAATATTTATGCCATGCAAACAAAGGCGGAGCGTGTACAACTGTTTAAATTAATCCAGCCATATTTGCATACTGCTCATCCTGTTATATTTGGTGGAGACTTTAATTGTGGTTTGACCAAACAAGATAGCGGGCTATGAACCACTACAACTAAAACATAAAGTGATATGAATTGCTTTTCAAATATTATTAAGACAGCTAACCTAATTGATGCTTCTCTTGCATTTACGGGTAGAGTGGTCCCCACATTCCATAAGGGACTGCAATCAACCCATATAGACATTTTTTTTAATCTGGCAATTCTTAGAGATTTCAAATACTGTATAACCTCAGCTGCAGTAGAATATACGGATCACTCCTTACTAGCTCTATGTATTGGGGTTCCCCACAAATCTGGGCCAGGTATATGGAAATTTAATTCTTCTTTATTGTTGCTCGAAAATTGTCGGTCTCAAATAATATGCTTCTTATCAGCCAGAAAATACATCCTATGTTTATATGATTCACCTGTCCAGTGGAAGGAAGACACGAAACAGGAATTGGTTTCCCTGTTAAAAAGTATCAGCAAGCATCATAGAGATGAGACATATTTTCTTTATTTACAGAACAGAAAACAGTTACAGAAATTGATTTCACTATCTCATATTCCAACACATGATTACTCAGCATAAATTAAATCAAATTGGACATGCTACAGTTCCATAACAAAAAAGCAGCAGCTTTAAAATTTCAATAAACATTCAGCTTACAAGGTACATCTTATAAATTATGTCCCTATGATACCTGTAAAATAAGAACCCAACATAAACAAATTGTAAGTCTCCAGGATACACAGGGGATAATATATACTGACCCGGATAACATAAGCAGAATAGTTATTCAGTACACTATGAATTCATTTTCTGGGATTTCCATTGATTCAAGCACACTACAGGATTTTTGGTACACAGTTCAAATCCCTGTATGCCCCCCTCATATTCTACAGGACATTATACATGATATTACAACTGAAGAAGTAGCAGTAGCCATTAAAGCTCTTCCTACCAATAAATCACCTAGAAAGGATTGCCTAACTGGAGAGCTATACAAAATACTTTCTGACAGTCTCATAGAAGAACTGGCTATTGCTTTCTCCTGTATGCTTGAGAAATCATTCCCCTTAAAGATGACAGAGGGAGTGCTGATTTATCTTTACAAATCCCGAAATAAACAACTACTAACTGGAGACCTATTTGCCTCCTTAATATGGACTTTAAAATTTTAACTAAAATTCTTACTTCAAGATTGTCACATTTGGCAATACTGGACCTTGTTCTCACAGACAGGGACAGTGTGATGGGGTAACAGTGGGGGAGCACCTGGGGAACACTAAGCACCAGGCACTGTGGTTTGAAATCACAGAAGGAGCAGAACCAAACCATACAAAAATACGAATCCTGGATTTTAGGGGGGGCAGACTTTGGGAAAATGGGGAGGTGCTTGAAAGAGGCATTAATAAGAATGGGGCAGGAATCAGGGGTTGAGGAACAGTGGGCAATATTTAAAAAATGGGGATTACAAGAGCAACAGAATTATGCATTAAGCAGGTTAGAAAGGGGAAAAGGAAGAGGAGGCCATTATGGTTTTCCAAGGAGGTAGCAGATAAAGTGAAAGCCAAAAAGACTACATTCAGGCAATACAAAAAGATGCAGGAAGAAGAGGATAGGGAGAAGTACCAAGAGAAGCAAAGGGAGGTAGGGAGGTCAGTAAGGGAAGCCAAAGCTCTGGCAGAAGAGCGCATTGCAAAATCAGTGGGTAGAGGGGACAAAACCTTTTACAGGTATATAAGTGAAAAAGAAATGCGAGGGAGAGATAGTGAGACTGAAAGGGAGGATGGGGGCATGGAGGATGACAGCAGTAAAGCTGACATATTGAACAGGTATTTCTGCTCAGTCTTTACTGAGGAAGAGGAGGGTAATGGGCCTGAAGGGAGTACAAGGGGTGGGAATGGTGCAGAAATGGACACAAGTCCCTTTACATGAGAAAGGGTCCTGAAAGAACTGGAAGGAATAAGAGTTGATAAAGCAGTGGGGCCAGATGGGTTGCACCCCAGGGTCCTAAAAGAACTCAGATAGGTGATGGCTGAACCTCTGGCAATCCTGTTTAGCCAATTACTGGAAACAGGGGAGGATTATATTCTTCAGTTTTTGGTTGTTTAGTTTGTTTGTGGGTGATATTTTCTTATTTTAATTATTTTTTTTTGTTGTTATTAGGATAGAGTTTTGAGGTTGTTTTATATTTTGTTTTAGTTTGATAGTTTTTTGTTTCGTTTTCATGTTTTTTCTTTATTTTTCCTTCAAGTGAGAGTTGAGAGATAATTATTTTTATATAATTTAGTTATTTTATCTTTTTTCGACTGGGGTTGTTTTGTTATTGTTTTGCCTGCCTTGGTGACTGATATATTTTATTGCTGTTTTCAGAATGTGCAGGAGGCCTGCTCCCATGATTGTGCACTATTCACCCTCCGCCCCTCATGCCCTCCACCCTTTTTTCTCCACCCCCATTGCAGTTTACAACTTACCAACGCTGTCGAGCATTGGGCATTGCCCACTGGGGGGAGGGGGTTGGGGTGGCAAACAGGGGAGGATGAATGAGTGGAGCCACCCCATCGGGGGTTGTTAAATCCAGAAGATGCCCTGGGGAAAAATGGAATCCAGATCAGGGTTCCCCATGTCTGGTTTCCGTACCCAAGGGCACCACCATTATTGGTGGATAGGCAGCTCGAGCAGCCCTGGAAGTCCATCCAACTCGACTGGTGTAATGCAATGCCAGGTCCATTAAAAACAAGACTGCAATTACTGCAGATCTTGTTGGGACAGTGGACCTGGCCTGCATCACTGAGACCTGGCTGGATGAGAACTCTGGCCCTATATTGGAGGCTGCAACTCCAGTCGGGTACTTGGTGATACACCGCTCAAGATTGGATTTGGGGGGGGGGTTGCTGTCTGTTTCAGGACTTAACTGGGCCTCATGAGTGTACCAGTTGAGGAGACTGAGTCTTTTGAGTGTACTGTAGTAGCAGGTGTAGGTTGTAGGATCAATCTCATCTACTGTCCACCCAGGGATGAGAAGCATTTCCTTCAGGAAGTGGCGGGCTTCATGATCGACATGGCATTTGAGTCACCCAGGCTGATGGTCCTTGGCAACTTCAACACCTGGGTGATTATGAACTCTCGGAATTTGGACAGCACTTCCTCCGGTTGATGACATCTCTGGGCCTTACTCAGATTGTTACCACTGCTAATCATAAACATGGTCACTCTCTTGACTTAGTCTTCCTCCTGGGGATTGAAGCCTCCGATGTGGGGGTGGAACCTGTCGGATGGTCCAATCACTGCACCATGGGGTTCAGTTTCCATGCCCCCCTTCGCAGGCCCACCCCTGTGGAGATGGTCAGATACCGCCCTTTATGAGATGTAAGCTCTGAAGGCCTGGCGGTGGTGCTTGACCTATCAGATTTTCCAGCGGCAAACAATGACCCAGAGGCCTTAGTGATGTCCTATAATAAGGCTGTTTCTGTGACCTTGGATGTCACTGCTCCCATTTGCATTCATCCTCTCTCCATTCACCCTCGGTCCCCTTGGTTTGATGGGACTTTGAGGGAGATGTGGTGATTAGGATGAAGGTTAGAGCATTGCTGGAGGAAATCTGCCCTAGATGCCAACTGCCTTAGATTAATGGATCATTATCAAGTCTATCAATCTGCCATCACCCAAGGCAGAGTTCCTGTCCGGGGAGATTGTGGCTGCTCAGAACCAACCTGCTCAGCTCTTTTGAACTGTGGACAGACTGTGCAACCCAGACTGTCTGCAGACTCAAAGAGCTTTTTTGCAAGTAGAGTGCAATGAGCTTGCTCGGTGCTTTGCAGCTAAGGTGGCTGACATCAGGGTGGAGCTCCAACCTGCACACTGTATGGGTATTGCTTTAGATTGGTGCTCAGTCACAGTCCCTCAATTTTCCTGGAGTTCCTTTGACTGGCCAGAGTTCATGGATATCATGAGGATTGTCCAGGGTACGCATCCTACATGCTGTAGCTTAGATCCAGGATCTGGGCTGTAGTGACATCATTGGCCCAGTCTTAGCATGGATAATCTGGTGCTCCTTAGAAACAGGTGAGTTTCCTAACTTCCTGGAGGAGGCTATGGTGACACCACTCCTGAAGAAAGCTTCTTTGGACCCAAATTGCCATGCTAACTACAGGCCAGTCTTAAACCCTCCTTTTATAGGGAAGGTGATTGAGAAAGTAGTGGCCCTACAACTGGAGAACCATTTAACCATCCATGACATCTATGAACCTCTCCAGTCTGTTTTTTTGTAAGAGGCATAGTACAGAGACGGTGCTGGTTTGGGTGCTCAATGATCTCCTGATGGCTAGGTATTGGAAAAACCATTCTATCTTGGTTCTTCTTGATCTTGCTTCAGCATTTGACACTGTGAACCATGGGGACCTTCTCGACCGCCTGAGGTTCATCTGCGTCCTGTCTGGAGCAGTCCTCAAATGGTTTACTTCTTTCCTCACCAGAAGTTCTCAGAGGGTGGTGTCCGGAATTTATTTCTCTGACCCAGTTCCTCTGTCTTGTGGGGTCTCTCAGGGGTCGGTGCTGTCCTCCATGTTGTTTGCAGGGTACATGCTACCTCTCAGAGACATTGTAACAAGGTATGGGCTGAGGTTTCACTGCTATGCTGATGATACCCAGCTCTACCTTTCTTTCACACCTGGTCAGGATAGAGCTCTCTCAGTATTTAACAACTGCCTCTCTGAAATCCAAGACTGGATGAATTTGAGCTGGTTGAGGTTGAACTCGGAAAAGACTGAGGTGTTGTTTGTGGACCACGGGCGCCAGATAGAGGGGTTAGGGGTGGTTTCACCCTTGGGAATTTTTCTTGGGGGCCTTCCACTCCCTGCCTCTGAATGGGTGTGAAACCTGGGGGTGATTTTTGACAATGGGCTGACATTGCGATCGCAGGTGTTGGTAGTTATCAAATCCTCGTTCTATCATCTGAGGAACATCTCCAGGATTAAGCACCTTGTTCCATCTGGCAATCTTCCTACATTGGTCCACGCCTTTGTGTCATCATGCCTTGATTATTGTAAATCCCTGTACCTAGGATTACTGGGGGTGGATATCTGCCCCTTGCAGCTGGTGCAGAATGCTGCAGCCCGGTTATTGATAGGGACCCCCCAGTCGTCTCATATTTCTCCAGTGCTGTGTGAACTGCACTGGCTGCCAGTACAGTGGTGAATCACCTTTAAAGTCAGACTTCTGACTTATAAAACCCTACACAGACAGGGCCAGGACTACCTGAAAGAGCTTCTGGTCCCTTACTGCCCTGGTGATCGCTACGCTCAGCTGACAAGGGGTTACTAGAGATTCCAAGGGTTTGTTTAAACTCTTCAGGGGTCCATGCATTTATGCATGCAGACCCAACTCTTTGGAGTTCTCTACCCTGTCAGGTATTTATTTTATTTTTTTATTTATTTAGTTTTTGTTGACCTGGTAAGTGCACTAGACAAATCCTGCCTATTTTCAGGCACGACCCAGGGGAGGGGGATACAGATGAATGCCAACTGACCTTGAACCAGATTAAGCTGTTGGTGGTATTTTTAGTGAATGATGGAAATTTGGCCAGGACACTGGGGAAATTCCCCTACTCTTTTTGATAAGTGCCATGGGATCTTTAACAGCCACCTGAGCTACCACCAATCCAGGCAGATGGGACCTCGGTTTTAACGTCTCATCCAAAAGACGGCACCTCAGAAGTGCAGCACCCCTCTCATGCTGCACTACAGTGTCAGTATTGGGATATTAACCCAAGTGCCAGATGTGGGAACTGAACCCACAGCCCTCTGATCTCCCGGCCTCAGAGGCGAATGTGCTACCTACTGAGCCACTGACACTGACAATGGGGGTGAACTGGGGTGCACAACCATGGAGGGATTCAAACAGGCTCTTAAAACCTTTTTATGGCACCAGGCATATTCTGTGTGATTAAACTTGTTTTATTAGCATTTTATTGTATTTACAAACTGTATATTATGGTATTTGTGTTTTGTAACTATTTTGTAAGGCACCTTGGCATTTGAAAGGTGCATTAAAAATAAAGATTTATTTTTATTATTACAAAGATTTATTACCCAAAGACTGGAAGACAGCAGATGCAGTCCCCTTATACAAAATTGGGAACAAAGAGGAAGCAGGGAACAACAGACCAGTCAGCCTGACCTCAGTAGTGAGGAAGATTATGAAAGCACTACTGAAGGAGAGATTAGTGCAACATCTGGTTGCCAATGGACTACAAGACCCAAGGCAGCATGCTTTCACCAGGGGGAAGTCATATCAGACCAACCTCACTGAATTTTTCAACTGGATAAATAGAGAGGTGGATCAGGAGAGGGCAGTGGATGTGGTCTATCTGGACTTCAGCAAGGCCTTTGACACTGTGCCACATAGAAGGCTATTAAACAAACTTGGTAATATGGGAGTGGGCAGGACAGTAGTGCAGTGAGTAGGTAACTGGCTGGGTGGCAGGACACAGAGGGTGGTGGTGAATGGCTGTCGGTCCACAGAGGGAATAGCGACCAGTGGGGTACCGCAGGGATCAGTGCTGGGACTGGTCCTATTCAATATCTTTATCAGTAACATTGCACAGGACCTAGAAGGCAGAATATCCCTGTTCACTGATGACACAAATCTCTGTAACAGAATGGACACACCAGAGGGTGCAGACAGGATAAGGAGGGACCTGCAGAAACTTGAAGAATGGTCTGGGGTTTGGCAGTTGAAATTCAATGCAAAGAAGTGCAAGATAATGCATATGGGGCACAAAAACCCTGGAACAACATATCAGTTGGGGGTGAGGATATAGTATGCACTAAGCAGGAAAGAGATATTGGGGTTATCATCCCTGATGACCTCAAGGTAGGGAAACAGTGCGACAAGGCAGGAGGTAAAGAAAATAGGATGCTGGGATGCATAGTCAGGGGGCATCACCAGCAGGAAAAGTGAGGTCATAATTCCACTATACAAGACATTAGTGAGGCCCCACCTGGAGAACAGTGTACAGTTTTGGAGATCTTTACCTACATAAGGACATAGACAGGGTAGAGAAGGTTCAGAGGACGGCAGCAAAGATGATACATGGATTGCATCACAAGTCCTATGAGGACAGGTTGAAGGGTTTGAATATGTACTCCCTGGAGGAAAGGAGGGAGAGAGAGGGGATATGATAGAGACATACAAGTATCTTATAGGGATGAACAAGGTGCAGGAATACACTATTTTTCAGTGAAAAAGATGTTCCAGGACTAGAGGGCATGGGATGAAGTTGGAGGGAGGGCAATTCAGAGGAAACGTGGGAAGAATTTCTTCACAGAATGGGTGGTGGACAAGTGGAACACCCTGCCAGAGGAAGTAGTGGGGGCTGAAACAATCACAGCATTTAAGAATGCATGGGATAGACATAAGGGAATTCTGGAAGTCAGGGGTAAGGAGCAACAGACTTCTAGGAAAACATAAAGTGAACTTACAAACTCAAATGGGCAGACTGGATGGGCCGTAGGCCTTTATCTGACAACATTGTCTATGTATCTATGTTATTTTTCCCTCTCAAGCATGCTCTGTGATGAATAGAAACATTTCAGACCATTTATTACTCTTGAGAGAAGTTATAAATAGGGGGAATAGGAATGAAATCCCTGGGTTTCTTTGCTCCCTAGGTCAGAGAAAAACATTTGATTGAATATGCCATGCATACTAATGGTCAATTCTACAAAAATATGGTGTTTCACTAAAATTTATTATGTGGCTTCAAAATTTATATCAAACAGCAACAGTAACACCAAATATCAATGGTAATTATGGTCCACTGCTCCCCATAAAAAAGGGGGTACAACAAGGGTGCCCACTCAGCCCCCTTCTTTACTTTTTTTGTATTGATCCTTTGTTACATTTAATAAATATCAATCCCAACATCCGATCCCTCAGGACTACTTAGGATATTATATCATACAATTATATAGTGTATGTAGATGATTGATGCCTTTTATTAGAAGATGAATCCTCGGTTTCAACTGCACTTCAAATCTGTGAACAATATACGGTAGTATCAGGAGCTAGTTTAAATATCAATAAATGTAACAGTATACAATTAGGTCCTACAGGTCCTTATATACCTATGGTCTCTAACATCCCTATTTCACATGCCCTAATTAAACTTTTGGAGGTTCTTTTTGTCCCAGGAGATTTGGACATATTGAATTGGACTCCTAAAATAGAGGCGGGTAAGGCTATGGTTGCTACATGGAACAAGTGGCAACTGAGTAAAAAAAAAACAGATTGTCTTAATTAAAACATTTTTACTACCACAATATACATTCATAAGTATGATTTTTCCTCTTTCTAAACAGTTGGAATTAACACTTCTCAGTATTTTTTATCAGGCGGTTTGGGGGAGCCGACTCAATCCTTTGAAAAGAAGCATTACTTATTTACCATATCAACAAGGTGGTCTTAGTATGGTAAACCCAGTTGTCTTCTACTTTAACATGTTTATTTATGTAAATATTAGACCTTTATTAGTTAATCAGGGTAAGGTACGGTTCCCTTTTCTTTACCGAACAATGCAGGTCTGGTTTCCATTATGGGATACAGCCACTCTCTTTGTTATAAAGCCGGTACCTTCACTTCCATTGTATTTTAGAGACATATTTGTTAAATTTAAAATGTGGAATATCACTAGATGTATGTTAATGATGAATACCAGGAAAAAGATCTATGCATCTATAACTGACTCCCACTTTACAGAACCTGTTACTGTTCCCTCATGTCTAGCAGCATTCCATTCCTCGCTATTACAATTTCTGACAAATTCTAGAATACCTGCAAAGACGTGGCATCTACACTGGTTGAGCTGTCATGGAAAAATAAATGTCAAAAGTAATCAAAAACATAAACCGCTTACAGACCTATATTGTATAAGAGATTCTTGTATACAACAAGAGGAAACTATTTCTCATTTATTTTTTTTCCTGAACATATGTAGCAGCATTTTGGGATAATCTCTCCAGACACTGGTCTATGCCAGTGATCTCTACAGTTACATATGAGGTCCTTATGTATAGCTCATATCCCACTCCATGGCAGAAATACCATGTGAGCACTCTTAACCTGATCTTTACAGTTATAAAATGGTGCATTCGGAATGTTAGGTGTGTTTTTTCTTTACAGCAAACAAACACGCCTCTCTTGTTATTGATTCATCAAATCACAGCAGAACTACAGGCTATTTATCGAGATGAAGCTGGTAGATATTCTTCACAGATGCTGGAAGCACACTGGTGGAAATTACCATGGATTATGGATATTGATGTCCCTATCACTTGAATAAGACTTATGTGATTCTTTGCATGATCCTCTATTATGAGTTTTGTTTGGTTTAATTTTCTTTTGTTGTTCAGATCTTTTCTTTGATATATATTGTTTGATTTTTCTCTTTTCAATAAATACACCTACTGACGAGTAGGGGGAACCATTGGCCTACTGCTTGGCCATTTCCATGGAGCCACTGAAGGAGCAGGATGTGAAGGTGGCTGTGGAGCTGGTCTCCTCCACTGCTCTATGGAACTCCAAGACTGAAAATGTTTTTGATGCTCCGACTATGTTAGAGGAAGCATTGGAATTTCAGACCGAGATGGAACTTGAACATGCAATTGCATTTTCAAAAAATTCAGAGACAACTTCTGGAATGAATCTACCTCAAAGACTTGAACCAGGAAAAATTGTTAGAGGATATAGACCTCGAGGCACAATTGTTGCAGGAAGAACAGTTTTTTCTGAAAGAAAGAAGAGGTTGCATGATGCCATAGTGGCAAGGGATACACATAATCTGCCTGGAGATGCAGTGGTGGCACACTCTAGCGAAAATACATTGGCCCAGCTGCAAACAACAGGTGCAGCTGGTGGTACTTTGCAGCAGACCTTGATGTCCCCACAGAGGAGTGTTCTGACTGAGGAGCACCCAATGACTGAATCTACTTTTACGTTCCAGGCAAGTGGCAACCCTGTTTCATTGTTTGCAGTTAATGGCAATATGAATCAAGGCAACACAAATCAGGGTACTGTCATGGGAAATCAGGGTGCAACATCGGGAATGGCAATTTCAGAAGCTCTCGCTTCTGGCCTAGGATGTAGTCCTCTCACCCCGAAGAAACCTATTTTGAATTGGTCTGTAGAGACAGCGTTGGAAAATGCTGGCTGGGAAATGTATTTAGATGGTCGATGGGTCTCAGGGCCCTCTTCTATCAGGGTATGAGGTACCAAATTAGACATTAACACTGTTACTCCTGCTGATGTCTCTACTAATATCGAATGTGTGGTCCCTGAAGAATTATCGAGAATTTTAGTGTCACCACTGCATATACCTAACTCGCTACTATTAGCCCAACAGCTGCATCTGGAGCTTAACTTGGCACCTAAAGTTATAGACACTGCTAAAATTCAAGTACGAGCTAATACAACAGTGCCTTGCATGGGAAATACAGACCCTAGTACATCAGGGCCTGAGCAGCCTGATCACCCAGGCACTGCAAACTCAGAGGAACCTTTCCTATGCATCCTTCTTTCATGAAACTGTGTACCCAGCTGTAAGGCACAATGCCATATGACTAATTTACAAAGGTGGTTTGGATCTGATCGTGGACCACATGTACATTGCAAAAACTTTATTGTTTGACACTATGAAATATACGCCAGCTGAAATATATGCATTGATCCATGTGTCTGGAGAGCAGACCTTCAATGTCAGCTTTAAATTAAACAGCAGACTACAAAAATTTTAGGAACTTTATCATCATGTGAAAGTGACCCCTGAGTGGTCACCTTTTGAAGTAATTCCACTGATCAAACCAGCTAACAGAGCAATAACTGTACTTTTCCAGAACAAACGGGTCAGCCTGACTGACCTTCTCTATTGGCTCAATCAGAGTTGCACAGTTCTGGGAAATCCAGAAGCCATTTTCGATGATGTGAAAATTTGAACTGGGAGATGGAAAGTGAGGGATGTTTTGCATACAACTGAAACATAGAATTTGATGGCAGATAAGGACCACTTGGCCCAACCAGTTTGCCCATTTCCCTACCTGATGGATAAGCTGCAGATTCTAGTTTATCAACAGCTTACTTCCTCCTACCCCCCACTAGAATTTCCTTATGTCTGTCCCATGCATTCTTGAATTCTCCCACTGTTCCTGACTCCACAACCTCCTCAGAAAGGCTGTTCCATGCATCCACAACCCTCTCTGTGAAAAAATACTTTCTATAATTACCTCTGAGCCATCCCTCCTCTATCTTCAAATTGTGCCCCCTTGTTCTTGCACATCTCTTTTTCAGAAAGATACTACCCTCTTGTACTTTGTTAATTCCCTTGAGATACTTGAAAGTTTCTATCATGTCCCCCCTCTCCCTCCTTTCCTCAAGGGTGTACAATTAAGCTGCTTTAGTCTGTCCTTGTATGTCTTCTGGTGCAGACCCTGCACCATTTTGGTTGCCCTCCTTTGAACAGCCTCCACTCTGTCTATGTCTTTGCAGAGATGGGGTCTCCAGAATTGCATGCAGTACTCTAGATGGGGTTTCACCAACTGTCTGTACAGAGGGATAACAACTTCCTGCTTTCTACTGTTGATGCCTCTCCCTATGCATCCCAGTATCCCCCAGCCCTCCTTACTGCCTTCTCACATTGCTTGCCCACCTTTAGGCCATCTGATATAATTACTCCTTGGTCTTTTTTGATTTTTGTTGTTGTTATTATCTCACCCCCATTATGTACTCTGAGACTGGACTCCAACACCTACCTAATAGTTTTTTTATTGGGAGGGACAGGGTTGTGTTGTTTTATCAGGGGCAGCCTTAGGCTTGTTATTGGTGTGGTGTAATGGGACATATTAGTAGCCTCTGTAGTAAACTAAAATGCACCCTGTGTGGGGAACTAGGACATACCAGTGGCCACTGCAGAAATGACCAACTCTGCAATCTTTGTGACACTAAGGGCCATTCTTATCTCACTTGTCCTTGGGCTGCACACAATCAGCAGAATCAGACTGATAGTGAAGAGCAGAGACTAATGACAGCTATTGCTCAGAGATCTAGAGGTAGACCCCTGCACCTGCACAACCCCCTCCTCTCCCCAGACTTCTACTCTACAACAAGGACAGGAGCATACAGTAATTGAAGAGCAGGTAGAACACACAGTAGGGATGGAAGGCTGATCTGAGCAGACTACTGAGCCCCTCCTTCCTGTCACTCCTATGACAGTCAGCACTGCTATAACACACTCAGTGAGAACGCATATACCTGAGAAGATGCCCCCCCCAAGCCACAGTGGAGACAGAGAAATCTAGGAAGGCCTCACAGTGTAGACAAAACTGGTCTAAACCTTCTCTCAAGGTTCAAAAGACTACAGGGATCCCTGTAGCTAACAGGTTTGAGACACTGACAGATGTCCCAGAAATGTCAGGCAATGTCAGTGTCAGTGGCTCAGCAGGTAGCATACTCGCCTCTGAGGCCGGGTGATCAGAAGGCTGTGGGTTCTATCCCCACATTAGGCACTTGGGTTAATATCCCAATACTGACACTGCAGTGCAGCATGAGGGGGGTGCTGCACTCCTGAGGTGCAGTGTTTTGGATGAGACATTTAACCGAGGTCCCATCTGCCTGTTCTGGTGGTAGCTCAGATGAATGTTAAAGATCCCATTGCACTTCTCGAAAAGAGTAGGGGAAGTTTATTAATAAAAGAAACATAACATCACAGAAAAATCAAGATACACAGAAAAAATTCTCCAAAATATACAAAAGAAATCAAGTAATCTTTACTAAACATAACAAAAGAATAAAATAGAAACGTAGTAAGAAATCAAATAAAAAAAAAGTTTCCACAAATCATTCACTTTATCTCACGGGAATCTACGAAAATCATTCTCTTTGACACATAATAATCCTGCTTCAATTTGAGAAATAATAGTAGCATTCAATACTTGTTATTGTTGTAGAACATACTGACAGCGTGCCTGCCATAAAAAATACTGAACATAGGCAAAGAATACATTCAATGTACTCTCATGATAAGTCATCCATATTCCCGTATAATCACCCAAAATTAAAGTATGATAAGAAATAAGGCACAGAAAAGGTATATTCAAATGAAGTGCAGCATCATGCCAAAATAGCTGGCTATGAGGACAGTCAATAAAAAAATGAAGCATATTTTCTTCTACATTAGAACATGTGAGTCTAGGGCAATACCTATCTGCTTGAAGTTTATATTTCAGATTTCCCCTAACTCCCAACCTCCCTTGAACAAAGAGCCATAAAATATCCCAAATATGAACAGGGAGTCCAAAATCTGTTAGCTTGCACAGGGCAAAGGGCATTTTGGTAGGAACATGATTAGGAAAAAGAAGATAAATTTGCTGAACATCATAAACAATATAGGAATAAAAGGACTTCCTATCAAGAAATAGTAATTTGTGACAGGAAATTTTCCATTGTTGCATTTTTTTAATAGAAGATATCCCATAAACAGGAAGAGAATCAGAAAACAATACTTTAGGAGGCAAAAGAATCCATTTTATAAAACAATGAGACCACAGGAATTGAGACCACAATTGCCACAACATAATGACAGAGGTCCAGAGATAACTAAAAGAATTAAAGAAATAAAGGGAGTGATAAAAAGCAATAGGGTTAATCATATTTAAACCACCTTTATTAACAGGCAAATAAGTAATTTCCCATTTCACTGGATTTAGTCTATGACCCCATATCATTTGAAAAAATAAACTAAAAATTCTGGTTTCTAAATGAACTGGAGGGGGGTATAAATAACTTAAGTAAAGAAAGACAGGTAACAAACATTTGTTCACTATCATAACACATTTTTTCTTCCCAAACTTCCAATGTTTCCACATATTAATTTTGGTTTCACCAATCTGCAACGGTCGTTCCCAATTATATGTAGCCAAATCACCTGGTCCAAACCAAACACCCAGGATTTTGTGAGGGGTAGAAACTAAAGGAATCCCAAAAACTATCCAAAGAGTCAGTCCCTGTATTATCTAAAAAAAAAATAAGACTATTTCCTGTATTATGACCTGCCCCAGAAAAGAGACCATAACATGAGAAAACATCTAGAGCCTGTTTCAATGAAGAAACATCTCAGACAAACAATGTAACATCATCAGCATAAGCTGTGATCTTTTCGAGTGGTAACGTGGGGGGAAGGAACTAGACCGATAATACTCTGATCCCATTGTATTTGTCTAATAACAGGATCAAGAGCAAAAGTATATCAAAGAGGGCTTAAAGGACATCCCTGTCTGACTCCCATAGTAAGTGGAACATCAGTCCCAAAAAGTCCATTAACTGAAGGGATAATGGTGGCATTGGTATATAGCATAATAATTCAGTTTACAAATTGTCTGGGAATAGCATAACGCAATAATAAAGGAAAGAGATACTGATGTTGAACCCGATCAAAAGCTTTGGCACGGTCCAAAGCTACCACATAACCTGAAACATTGTTCAGGTTACTTGCCTCAAAAATTTCTCTTAGAAGATATAAATTATGCTGAATTTTTTGATTGGGAATTGCACAGGTCTGGGCTGGATGAATAAGGGACTCAGCAACTGTTAACAGCCGATTATTAATAATCTTGGCCAAAATTTTATAATCACTGTTCAGGAGACTAAGAGGTCTCCAGTTAGAAAGTAGAGTTTTATCTCCAGATTTATACAAGAAATGAAGAAGAGAGGTATTAAACCCTAAAATAGGTGAATGTTAGGGTAACATAAAGTTGAAAACTAAGGGCAAAAAATAACACATATAGGGAAGGAAATTTTTATAAAAATCATTACGGATACCATCAAGTCCAGGAGATGTACCTGTAGTAAGTTGTTTTATTACCACTTCTACTTCTTGTGAAAAAATAGGCTGCAATAAACAGTGTGTCATAGAGTCTGCCATTTGAGGAAAGGGTGTAGACAACCCTTTTAAAAGGGCAGTAGTAGAATCAGAGGGGTACTAAAAGTAGTACAAATAAATTGTTGTACCACAGACAGCATTTCCAAATCAGTGGATACTAGAGTACCATCTGGTTTAAAAAGGCTGGTCATCAAAGTTTTATCCAGTCATTTTTTTACATGCTGCATATGGATCAGATGCTGGTGTTTTCTTCATCCCATATCTAAATTACATTTCCAAAAATTTGGCCCTATCATATTGATATTCTTTCATTTGTTTTTTTTGATTTCAGAAATATGGGACTTGAATTTTGAACTTTCATATGGAGGAAAGGACATTACTTTATATAATTGATTCCGGAGCATTAAATAGAGTAAATAATTAGAATTTGCTTTTTGTTTACCAAATCCAAGTAAAAGATGTTTCAATTCTAATTTTGTATCGATATACTAATCAAAAAGTTTGTCATAAAACACATAGTAGAATTCCGAGCCTCAAAATAAATCTCTATTTTAAGGGCACAATAAGGGGAATTCAGAAGTGACATATTTAAACGCCATCATTGAAAAACAGAAAAAAACTTTGGGAGGAACAGCAGATAAACTTAAAGTACAGAATAAAAGCTCATGGTCTGAAAATTATGTAGGCTTGGATATACAAAAAGTAGGTGCAAGGTGTTTAGAAACAAAAAACATGTCAATACAGGTAGCATAAATGTGCCTATGATATGTAGCCCCACTATTAGTCTTATGTAAAATTCTGTAAGCAACCCATAAACTAGCTTCAGAAGTAATATGTTTTAAGGCATGAGAGTCGCAATACATTTTTTTCTGTACATCACCTGAAAATTTAATGTCTACGTCACAATTAAAGTCACCTCCCCAAATAACATGCATTTTTTATACAAAAAGGGTTTTATGTCTTCAAATAATTTGATCCTAGCAGTTCTAATTTGTGGAGCATACAAATTAATAAGACAGAAAGAAAAATCCCCAAGGGTGCAGTCAAGAATCAAAGCTTGGCCAGGTCGTATGTCTATGAGTCTGGAAATATGAAACTTAGTGGACTTAAATAATATGCCAATACCATCGACAGAATCCAATCCAAAAGTCCAAAAAGAAGGACCCCAATGCCATCTTCTCTTTACTTGCTCAATATCATAAAGAGAGGATAACTAGTTTCTTGTAAAAAAAGGATGTCTACATCAAGGGAGTCAAAAAATGAAAATACAGAAACTTGTTTTTTATAAGCGTTCAAGTTACAAACATTATAAGACCCAATCCTTAATGTAGCCATCTAAAGCGAAAATAAAGAAAGTCAAGGCCCTACTTTTGAACTATTACTAGCTTTCCATTTTTTACCTTTTTTTACCTTTTTTTCTTTGGATATTTCCATGGATTTACTATCCTCATCCTCTGTTACCAGCTCAGACCTATGAGAAGTGTCAGATTCCAGATCGGAATCACCCACATCATCTTGCAGGGGAGAAAAAAGATTCTCCATAGGTATAGGGCATGGGGTATTGTGTCTAAATGAGGATCTAGTAAACTGGCTATTTTTGACAGTCTCAAATAAGGGAAGAGGTATGGAAGTACCAACAGGTTGTCCCTGCACAAAGGGAGGAACTACTGAAACAGTATCAGTAGAAAGAGCAATATCCTGAATCTGTCTTGGGGGTAGGGAAGGCCCATGTTCAGAAAGTGTAGTTTCAGTATTCTGGGAAAGGAAGGATTCTGTAGAAGGAACTGTCTCCTCTTGTGGAACAGAGGAAGTAGAAAAACTAGAATCCCTTTTCCTTTCCTGGGCCTTGTTGACTAAATCATCCTGATCCCATCCTTCAGTTCTATTGCGCTTGGCCCAAGGACATTGATGAAACAAACGAATGCCCTTTCTCATCACAGAGGTTACACTGAAAAATGTTTTCACATAAATCAACTGAATGACCATAGCCTTCACATAAGGAACACTTTAACATGTCGCAAGAGCTGCTAATATGAGTTTTTGACCCACACTTATAGCATGCCCTAGGTTGTCCACTATAAAAACAAACCCCTCTATCCTTTCCCAGAAAAAAACTATTTGGCAAATGAATAATATCCGAATTAACCTGAAACAATTTCACTTTAAATTTTCACCCCCAAGTCCAAATGTCTTCTAAATCAAGGAGAGCTTCAGGAGGGCCAAGAATGTCACAACGATTTTGTAACCAATGATAAATGTCACTGACATTAACACCTTTATTGCGAAACATTATAGTAACATATCTGATCTGTGGCTTTGTAAGAGGGATTGCAAAAAAGGGGTTCCATAGAGGGGTAGCTTTAAGAATAGAATATTTTTCCCAAAATGTTTCCAAGCTGTTGTTATGTTTAAAACTGACATCAAAAGAATCTTCCCCCGAAATATGAATCAAAGCATAGATATCAGAAGGAAGAAAATGCATAGAGCCCTTCAAGAGTTGATTAGCAACATAATATCTATCTGGGTGTGTAGAAAGCCTCCCCATATCTTAGCCTAGCAGCATTTCATCTAGGTGCTTGCTCAAGCTTATTTTTAAACAAGTCTACCATAGGCACACAATGAGATTTTCCAGAATTACCTTTTTCAGAGCCCATATCAGAACCCACTTCCCTCCGGTAATCATCCCCACCCTTACCCAAGGATGTGCTCGGTCTAGACAAGGTCGCAGCATGATCCCCTGATAGATGCACATCAGTAGGTGAGGTCTCAGGAAAAAAGTTTTGTTCAGTACCTTAGCTCAGAGTTGTAGTCATGGTGGTATGCTTTGATGAAGTAGAAGACAGAATATCATCCCAATCAGGATCCGGAGTCCATTGTCCCGAAGCCGTACGCTTCCAAACTGATTTCTGAAGCGCCTCATCAGCCGACCAATCTTTCAAAAAAGCCTCAGAGTCAGTCGAAAGACCAAATTGCCGTCGCACCATTTGTGATGTGGAGCAAGTCACAGTAATAGAGGGAGCAGATTCTCCAGCACTACGTTGTTCCAGCACAATACCCGGAAGTCCCGTTTGAGAGGTTAGGTCCTTAGGAGATAAAACCAACATAGAATTGGGACAAAAATGTTGCAGTTCCACAGGATCAGAAGGCAGTACTTGCACTGAAGTAGTTGAAACATTTTCAGATGCTTTCTTCTGAACTGGTGGTATACCAGCAATCTCCTGATGATATGAATCTGGGACAATAATTGAAGGTACCTGTGTCTCCTGAATGCAAGGCATAGCAATCTCAGCAGAAATCGTTACTTCTGTAGAAGTCTCTTCTGAAGCTAACAGCAGCACATCCTGCTGCATGAAAGGTTGTGAACCATCTGCCATCCTGCAGACAAATGCCAGCACTTCCCCTTACTGGCAACAATGCAGTAGGGGAATTTCCCCAGTGCCCTGGCCAAATTTCCCCCCATTCGCTAAAATACCACCAACAGCTTAATCTGGTTCAAAGTCAGTTGGCATTCATCTGTATTCCCCCTTCCCCAGGATGTGCCTGAAAATAGGCAGAATTTGTCTAGTGCACTTACCCGGTCAACAAAAATGAAATAAATAAATAATAAATAAAATGAGTCAGACGACTCCTCAGTTTGGTCATCTTTACCAGAAGCTAGATCCTATAGGGAGGATTCCCTGCCTATGGAAACTACAACTACTGTTATTCTACAACCACCTTCAAAAGCTAAAGTGAAACTTAAACACACTAGGCAAACAAAAGCACTTCTAAGCAACCCCCTTGAGTAATTTAACCCTTTCACTCCCTTGATGCATCAGCTCACATTACACTCATGTAACATTAATAGTGTGAAGAACCACAGGAAAAAACAGGCAGTTTTTTCTTACTTAAGATCTTGTCGTATTGGTATCTTTCTTCTTTAGGATACCAGACTGCACACTCTGCTAGATATTAAGGAAGCTACTGGGTTATGGCATGTAGAGCCCTCCTATTGGTCTCTGGGTCTAGACCCTTGTTCCGGTGTTGCAGTATTATTTTCTGGCCTCCAGTTTCACCTGATAAAAGTGCTGGATATTCTACCCAGTAGAGCACTGCTTGTAGAGGTCAGGATACATGGGACTTTGTTTAGAATAATAATTGTCTATGCAGCACAGACTAAGGCAGAAAGATTGGCTCTCTTTCAGCTTATCCAGCCATATCTTTATTCCTCACACAACGTAATTCTAGGAGGTGATTTTAATTGTAGTTTATCACTGGCAGACAGAGGTAAAACAGCCAAGACTCGGAAAATCTTCTGTGATATGTCATACTTAAATAAAATGATCCAGGATGCACAACTGATAGATGTATATAATAGTTTACCAGGGTTGGCTAATCCTACTTTTTTAGGGTTCTGTTAGCAAGATGAATTGATCATTTTTTTAATTTCATATTCCCTCCCAATCCAGGCTGCAAACCTTCAATTTATTAAATTTTTGGATCATAAATTATTACAGATGATAGTAGGTATTCAATCAGTTGATCTTCAGCCTAGGCACATGGAAGTTTAATTATTCTTTATTAGAATCTCCAGATATACTTCGAGAACTTGATTATTTTCTTGAAGCTAGACAATCTGTGTATTACTTGTATGATACCACCCCCGTGGTGGGAAGACACTATTCAGGAGTTGACAAACTTATTAAAACACCTGTCTAAAGAAAAAAGGAATAAAGAGTATGACCAATATTTGCAGCATAGGATGCAGTTTCAGAAGCTGTTGTCTGTCTCACATAATACAGGCCATAATTTTGGGGATCAAATTCACAATATTAAACAGAAAATGATGTCCTATCATCAGTCCCAGGCCCAAAATTTACAAAACCTACAAAGATTTTCAACACAAGGTAGGAAGGAATATACCTGCCCATATGAAATTTGCAACTCTAACAACAAACAAAACTGAATGGATGGTTTATGGGACACTGACCATAACCTTTGTACAGAGCCCCTGAAAATTCTGAGAATTGTTAATGCATATACTCAATTATTATTCTCACCCACACGCACTGATAATCAAAATTATGATGAGTTATTTTCTGGATTGGATAACCCTAAGTGTTCAGTGCAACAGGGAGGGCACCTGACACAACCCATACAGTCAGAAGAATTGAAACAAGTCTTAGACACTCTAGTAGCAAATAAATCCCCAGGCAGTGATGGAGTAACCAACGAACTGTATAAATACATCGGTAATAAACTGTTGGTTGAATTGACTGAGGTTTTCACTCATACTTTAAAATATGAATCACCATCTCTCCAAATGACCAGTGGACAAATTGTATACTTATTTAAACAAGGGGATAGAAGGGATATGCAAAATTGGAGGCCATTACTCTGCTTAATAACAATTTTAAATTATTGGCAAAAATGCTAAATTTTAGGCTATTAAGGATGGCTGAACTATTACTTTCACCTGCACAAGCATGTTCAGTGCCAGGCAGAAAAATAGCTGGCCATCTATTCCTCCATAGGGAACTCTGTGAACAGGGACAGAGAGTGCTGCTGGAAGGGGTGGTGTTAACATTAGACCAAAAAAGGCATTTGATTCAGTCAGTCATGATTTTTTATGTGCAGTTTTGACTCAATGTGGGATACCTACTATATTTATTGATTGGATTAAATGTTTATATAGAACAGTGACTGTGACCCCTTTACTACATGGCTGGAAGGAGGCCATGTGTAAAGTTGGGAAGGGAGTGAGGCAGGGCTTCCCTATGAGTCCTCTTTTATTTGGTTTCAGCATAGACCCTCTTTTACAACTTCTCAAACAATCTGGATGCATACAACATATAATGCTCAGGGAAATGACCCTACAGTTTGCAGTAACTGCTTATGCAGATGACCTCTGTATTTTAACCCATGACTCCAGATCAGCCTCGATTGCTATACAGATCTGTGACCAGTACAAGGTGTACACAGGCATAGAACTCAATAAAGACAAATGTGCCGCTAAAATAACAGGAGAAGGGCTTCAGAGGCCCAGGCACATTCAAGGGATTCAGGTGATTGTTAGACCATTGACAATTTTAGGGGTTACTTATGGATCAGGACAAGATGATTTTTTGAATTGGGAGCAAAAAATAAAACAAGGTCAACAATTGGTGGGAGGATGGAACAAATGGAAGCACAGTAAGAAAAAGAGGGCCTATCTTGTGAAAACTTTTTTGTTACCGATTTTTCTGTACATTAGTCATATTTTCTGCCACCAAAGCAGTTAGAAACCACCATTCTCAATATTTTCTTTCGGGCAATTTGGGGTAGTCGATTAAATCCAATCAAAAGAAACATTACTTATCCAACCATACAGCAAGGAGGACTAGGAATGATCAACCCCATCTCCTTTTTTATAGTATTTTTCTTTATATAAAACTTAGACCATTATTAGTTTTTTTCAGGACAGGAATGGGTTCCTCTGCTCCACTCTACCTGTTCAGTATGGTTATCCTAGTGGGAACAAGGTCAACTGAGGCAATTAAAAAGAACCGCAGTCATCCCTGAGTACTCTACATTAGGGAATATTTCTTTAAAATTAAACGGTGGCAGGTTACATGCACTATAATGATTACAAAATCCAGGAAGGAAGTATATTTGTGGGTACAGAGAACTTTTTTTACTGAAGCAGTAACATTTCCCAATTGTCCAGACTCTCACATCTCCTCATTATTACATCTAGTAAAATAATCTAAAATACCAATTAAAATGTGGGACCAGCATTGGCAAAGTTGTCATGACAAAATCAACATAAAAGCAAACCATAAGCACAAGCAGTTGGAAGACAGATATTGTAGTAGGCCACACTGTTATCAGGAACTAGAAACAACTGAGCACCTATTCTTCACAGATTCATATATTCAGGGTTTTGGGAGTCTTTTAGCAACTGAATGGAATACGCCGTGGTTTAGGTCCATTACTTATGAAGCACTGATGTATGGTCACTATGTAGGACAGGCATTAAGATGGAATAGAAGCACCTTGTTTGTTGTGCTAATAGGGATTAAATGGTACATTTGGAATATTCAAACCTTTTATCTCCTTGCAGCAGAAGCAAATTAACCATGTTGAATTATTAGCAAAAATACAGTATGAATTAAATAGTATTTATGCAATTGAAATCAATGCACTTTTGGAGATTTAAGAGCAAGGTGGAGACATATGCTTTGGATTACAGATTAAGACACCCTAGTAATGTAGATCAAGCATACTCTCACCTTCTGACAATACTAGAATATTATTATAATGCTTAGTATTAAACTGTAGTACTCGTGATTTCTAACAAGACTATTTTTTTCCTTTTTCTTTAAGTTTTTCCTCTGTATACAGTGACTATGTGATTATGGGTTTGGACAGAATGTTTATATCCCAGATATTTTGTTTTGGCTTTAGTTTTATTTTCTATATGCTTGCACTACTTTTGTATTAATTCTGGAATGCTGTTATATTGTTTGGTCTTATACTATAGCAGTTCTTGTAACTATCAACAGGATTGTATTTTTTCATTTCCCCTTTTTTTAATGGCTAAGTGTTTATGACTTCAAATATCATGATTATGTACCAGAGAATTTGTTTTGTATTACTATTTGATTTTTCCTTTAATACACACCCCTGCTCTCCAGTAGGGGAACCTTTGGCCATTTGCAGAATGGCCAGTTCGTCAGCAAGGATGGACATGTGAGAGGCTGGGGAGCGGGTCTCCTCCTTTGTCTCTAACCACCAAGAGCCTGAAGAGTTTTTTGATGCATCAGGAAATCAGGAAGAAAACATTGTTGAAACAATGGAAATTGCTCAAAATGCTTCTACTACTGTGGCAGACCCAGCTGCAGAGAAGGATATTTCAGAAAAAGTGAATGGAATAGAAATGGACATGCACTTACAGCATCTTAAAGATCAGCCAGGAGTTACTCAACAAACCCTTCTTGCAGCCGAGGAAGAACGTTTTCTCCAAAGGAAAACAGCTCTCTGAAGCCCTAGTGGGGGCATGATCAGCAGACCATGCCAAAACGAGACAGGCCCTGCTTGACAACCAGACCACTCTCTCGAGTACACTGATGGTAACCCCTATGGAATGCACATTAAAAGAAAGAGCTACTGCACAAATTGTCTTCCAGACAATGGGAACGGATCAACAGGATGCAACAATTTTCTCTTTTCAGCGTGGGCATAGCAACACTCAACATTAAATTCAGTAAAACATACTGGGCAAAGTAAAACATCTTGGGTAGACTTAGCAAAGGTGGTGAACACACACTGGACGGTGGAGAACTCCTTAAAAGCAGCTGGATGGGCTCATTCACCAACATTAGAGGACCGAATATCAGGGTTTTCACCCATAAAGATCCCGGGGTAAGGATAAATGATTCTATATTCCCTACAAAAAAACACTGTTTCATTAATGCCAAAATGTAAAAAAAATAATAATGACATTGCAGGGGGTTCAAAGAACGTGACAGAAGAAGCAGGTGCTGCACCTATTTCTCCATTAATGTTACCTCCAGAATTAAATTTAAATCAGAACCTGATATTGCAAGGGGGGGATATCTCTATAACCTCTTCTCCACCGAACAACACAGATATTGCAGACACTGCAAGTGAAGCATCAAAGGCTTCTGTCTCGTCTAATAACCTGGGTCATACACAGAATTCAGGGAATCCAGAACAAGATAATGTACCAAGTGACCCAGAAATGGACCAAACCAGACAAAACTCAAGGCCTTCTGCATCCCTCTTTCACACACCAGTATACCCTGCAAAAAGGGCATAAAGCCATTTGATTACTGTACAAGGGTGGGATGTAGACTTTTCCTGACAGGCTCTTCGTGGCCAGAACACTACTGAAAGACAATCTGCATTTCCACACAGAAGAACCGTATGCATTAATCAAGGCCCCTGGAATTCTGCAGTTCTGCGGTTGTGGAATTTGCCACAGAATTTGCATCATACCGCAGAATATATGTAGTGCCACAGAATTCATTGTTTTTGGTGAATTTTCATATTAATATACTGTTTTTCCATAGTGTCAGGCTTTCTTTTTCCCACCTCGTTTATCCTGAAGCCCCTCCTCTATGCCCAGCATATGATGTCATCAATGACATCACATCATATTTAGCCAATGACAGGACTGCATTCTGCCAGAGAAATGAATAAATAATGCAGCAGAAATCAGAAAATGCTGCTGCAGAAGTCAAGGAGCCCTGCCGCAGAAATCAGAAAATTTTGCTGCAGAACACCAGGGGCCCTGGCATTAATACATGTATCAGGGGATTCTTCCTTTCATGTGAGCTTTAAGCTCAATAGTGGACTGGAGACATTTTGGGTTAGTTATCAAGCAGTAAAGAATACACCTTTGTGAACTCCTTTCGAAGTCATACCTTTAACTAAACCTGCCAATAGAACAATAACTGTACTTTTTTAGAAATGAAGGTGTGAGTGTCATGGATCTAATCTATTGGTTAAAACAATGCTGCACAGTGGAAGGACATCCTGAAGCCATATTTGACTGTGAAAGCATATGGACAGGAGGGTGGACGATAAGGGTCATTTATGATCTGATGAGACTGGGCTGCAACATAGAAACATAGAAGTTGATGGCAGATAAGGACCGCAAGGTCCATCCAGTCTGCACATTTCTTTTTCTACCTTATAAATGTGCCATTGGCCTTGATCTGTCAATGGCCTATCTATTCATACTCATCTGTGTTGCTCCCTTATGCCTAACCCATGTCTGTTTGAAGCCCTGCACTGTATTCATATCCACCACTTCCTGAGGTAGGCCATTCCATGCATCCACCACCCTTTCTGTGAAAAAGAACTTCCTCCCATTACCCCTAAATCGGCCTCCCTCTAATCTCATCCTCTGTCCTCTTGTCCTGCTATTTTTCTTTTATTGAAACATGTCAAACTCTTTCACCTTGTTAATGCCCTTAAGGTGTTTGAATGTTTCGATCATAACATCTTTCTCTCCCTCCTTTGCTCTAGAGTATACACATTGAGCTCCGTTAATCTGTCCTCATATGTTTTCTGATGCAGTCCCAGCACCATTTTGGTTGCCCTTCTCTGGACTGCCTCAATTTGGTTAATGTCCTTGTGAAGGTGTGGCCTCCAGTACTGCATGCAGTACTCCAGATGGGGCCTAACCAGTGTCTTGTAAAGAGGGATTATTACCTCACTCTTCCAACTTGTGATACCCCTACTAATACACCCTAACATCCCCCTAGCCTTACTTACCTACTGATTTAGTGGTCTGCTTGGATAATTTCAGGTCATTGGTGATGATGATGCCCAAGTCTCTTTCTTCCCTTGTGACTGCCAGCAACTCCCCTCCCAGCCTATAGGTGGCTCCAGGGTTTCTCTTCCCTATGTGCATGATCTTGCACTTTGCATTAAACCCCAGTTGCCACTCTTCCGACCATTTTGCTAGTTTATCCAGATCTCTTCTCATTCTGCCCACCCCATCTGGATCATCTACTCTGTTGCAGATCTTGGTGTCATCTGCAAACAGACAAACCTTACCCTCCAGTCCATCTTCAATGTCACTGGTGAAGATACTGAAGAGGACTTGCCACAGGACTGATCCCTGAGGTACCCCACTTGTGACTTGCATCTCTTCTGACTGTATACCGTTTACCACCACTCTCTGTTTTCTGCCCATTAACAAGCTTGCCACCCAGTTGACCAACATCTGACCCACCCTGAAGTCAAGGTAGGTGACATCAACTGCTCCACCTTGGTCCACCACTCTGGTTACCCAGTCAAAGAAATCTATGAGATTAGTTTGACAGGACCTTCCATTTGTAAGCCCATGCTGTTTTGGATCCTGTGCTCCTATGGATTCCAGGTGTTGCACTATCCTTTCCTTAAGGAGTATCTCCATAATCTTGCCCACTACTGAGGTAAGACTGACTGGTCTGTAGTTCCCTGCCTCCTCCCTGCTACCACTGTTGTGGAGCAGGATCACATGAGCCCTTCTCCAGTCTTCTGGGATCTCTCCTGTGCTCATAGACTCACTAAACAGTTCTGATAATGGCTCTGCTAATTCCACCCTTAGCTTCTTTAGTACCCTGGGATGTATGCCATCAGGTCCCATTGCCTTGTCCATCCTGAGCTCATCGAGCTCTTGTAGGACCCTTTCTTTTGTGAAGGGACTAATGCTCACCTCCTCCACCCCCGTGACCATGGTGCTGAGCTGTGGGCCCTGCCCTACCTTCTTTTCAGTAAATACTGAGCAGAAGTATCTATTTAGGATAGATGCTTTTACATGGTCCTCCTCCTCACACACACCCTTATCTCCTTTGATCTCAGCAATACCCCCTCTGGACTTTCTCCTTTCACTAATGTATCTATAGAAAGTCTTGTCATCTTCTTTTACTGTTTGTGCTAGTGTTTCCTCAGTTTGGGCCTTTGCCTGCCTTACTGCCTCCCCTGCTTCCCTTAGGGAAATTTGGTATGCCTCCCTATCTTCATCCTGCTGTGTTCTCTTATATTTCCTGAAGGCCAGCCTTTTGGCTGTGACCTTTTCAGCTACTGTTTTTAAGAACCAAAGTGGTTTCCTTCTTCTTTTACACTTCCTTTTCTCTATAACACAATGGGATGTTGCTTCAAGTATTGCATCCTTAATGCTTGCCCACTTTGCCTGTACCCCCTCACCTGTATTTCTTTTTGCCAGGGCTTGCTTAACTCTGTTGGCCATTTTATCAAAGTCAGCTCCTCTGAAGTCCAATATTGTTGCCTTGGAATGGGCTGATTTAGTTGTAGTGGCCAAATTGAACAATACTATATGATGGTCACTGGCCCACTTCTACTGGAGATCTGTGATCTGTTCCCTTTTCATCAGTATTAGATTTAGGATAGCCCTGTCTCTTGTGGGTTGCTGTACCAATAGTTTGAGGCCCTTCTCCTGCAGGGAATCCACCATGTGTCTAGTTATGGCAGATGTTCCGGCTGCTATTGACCAATCTGTACCTGGCATGTTGAAGTCTCCCATTATCATAACCTCCCCTTTAGCTGTCATGTTTTGTATATCTTCTAACAGTAATGTGTCTATGTCCCCTCCCCCCGGTCTGGGGGCCTGTAGACAACCCTAGTTCTTATGGCTATCCCATTTCCTTTTTCCAGGTTGAAACACAGTTCTTCTGGCTCCTTATTTGTATTCTGAATTTCTGTAGCTTTGATATTTTCATTGACATACATGGCCACTCCCCCCCCCCCCTTTTTGCACCTCGGTCTCTTCTGAAAAGTACATAGCCAGGTATTGAAGTCTCTCAAGTGTGGTTACTGGTAAACCACATCTGCTGACTTGTTTTTTTTCTGGCAAGGGATAGGGGTGTTCTGTTTTATGCAGGACAACCCAAAACCTGGTGTAAATGTGGATCCCCAGGACACATTAGTAGTGTTTGTGACCATATTAGATGTACTCTGTGCAATTTTTGGGAGGCATACTAGTGGCCAGTGCAGGAGTGTGGCCATTTGTAATTTGTGCAATACTAAAGATCATTCCTACTCAAATCTTCCAGAGCAGAACATAGTCAGATGGATTTCTTAGATATAGAACCATGCCTACTGGTAACAATAGCCCAGAGAGTCCACTCTGCTATGACACAGAGATTCCCCCCTCTCCCCACCGCGAAATGGGGATCAAGTGCAGGAGGATTTTAGGAAGGACAATGGAACAGCCAAACAGGGACCACCTCCCCAAGAAAGTGCACCCTCTAGAGATACAGAAAACATGACAAGGGAAGTAATGGAGGCAACTCCTGTACCAGAAATCCCACCACCTACAGATACTGTTACCATGTCTGCACACCACCTCTAACTCCACAAACTGCAGAACTAACCAAGAAAATGATCATTAGGTGGAGCCAAGCATGGTTGGAACCTGCACCAAAAGTGCCAACAATTTTGGTTACCCCTACATCCAGTAGGTATCAGGCCCTATCAGCAGCCTCAGAAATCTCAGACATTGAGTCAGAGGATTCTTCAGTTGAATCAGGACATCAGGAGGGGGTTTCTGAGAATGATTTAAGTGAAACAGAAGGAAATTCTGACACTAAAAACAAAGGGAAACCTCAAGCAAGAAGGAAAAACAAAGTGGAAAGTCTAAAGCTGCAAAGGGAAAACCACCTTGAGTTTAAGATACCAGATAGGCAGTACATTACATTACATAAAAACCTATGTTACAGCCCCTGACTTTAGTTACCATTAATGTGAATGGTATAAAAATGCAAAAATAGGGGCAGTTTATTCACATTTAAGAACAAATAAGGCAGATATTATATTCCCCCAAGACACTAGGCTCCATACTATACCTGAAATCACACAAGCTACTAAAACCTGTTTCACAGGTGTGTCTTATTGGTCCATGGGTATGGAAGCATGTTTGGGTGAAGGAATTTTATTTCATAACATCACAGTGACAGTACTTAAAATAATCAATTTGATACCAGGGAGGGTATTGATTCTAAATATTAAACACTGGAACTCCTATTTTAGACTTATAAATATCTATGCTTCTCAGAAGAAAGTGGATAGAACTTCATTCTTTCGTCAGGTACAACCATATTTGTTCTCCTCCCAGAACATTATTTGGAGGGAGATTTTAATTCTGGAGTGTCTGGAAATGACAGAGAATGCAGAGCAACCACTCAGAAACATTTTTGTGACATGTCTTTCTTGAAATTGAATATATATACAGTTAATCTAGTTGGCCCATATTATGTTACTACAGCTAGAGTGGATCCTACCTTACATAACAGCAATTTAGCTACACAAATTGATTTTTTCTTTTTAAATAAGACATTACCAATTCAAGCAGTTAGAACTTCCCTTGTGGAATATTCTGACCATAATGAATGATATGTTACCATAGGCCCACATCCAGTTTTAAATCATGGTCCTGGATTATGGAAATTTAACTCTTCTTTGCTACATAATGAAATTATTTTTCAAGACATAACATATTTCATCATAAATAGGAAATCGTTATATGATATGTATGATGATTCATCATTCTGGTGGTCAGACACCAAAATAGAACTGAAGAAACTTCTTATTTCTATTAGTAAAACACATAGAAATAAGGATTATTTTCATTATTTAAAACACAGGCAGCACATACAACACTTAATGATCTTAGCTCAAACAACTAAACATAGCTTTACTGAACAAATAAAATTTTCCAAACAAAATATGCAGGAATGTCATTATAAACAAACAGCTACTTTAAAAATGCTACAGACCTTTGGAACACAATGGAAATTTGTTACAGTGTGTCCTTTTATCAGCTGCAATGAATGTATAAAAAGAAAATCTATGGATGCTGTGTTTAATTCCAATTATGTAGTGAAAACTGCACCACAGAAAATGTTAGGTATAGTTTCTCAATACTCCTTTATACTTTTTCAAGAAGAGGTGATGGCTCTGAATAATGCTCCATCCTTCTTCAAGAAATGTGTACCTTCTGAATGCCCACCAGAAGTTATAGTAGAATTGACAAAACCTATAGCACTTACAGAGGTTGAAATTGCCATCTCTTCCTTGAGCAATGGGAAAGCACCAGGGAAAGATGGCTTAATGGATGAACTTTATAAATTTCTTAGTGCAGACATAGCCTTAGAGCTGGCTCAGGTTTTTTAATTTTTGTTATTAAGTTCAAACATACCTTTAGAAATGGCAGAAGGAAGTTATTTTTTGCACAAAAAAGGAAACAAAACAAGTTTTATTGAATTAGAGGCCTATTAGTCTCCTCAATATAGATTTTAAGATCTTAACAAAAATATTAAATAAAAGGTTATTCAAAGTAGCCAAATACCTCATAACACCAGCACAATCATGCATTGTGCCTGGCAGATCAATTATAGATCAACTTATTTTATTATGAGATATTATAGAAAAAGATAACAGGGTTTATTTTATCCCTGGACCAGCAAAAAGCTTTCAATTTGGTAAGTGATGCCTTCATCTGGTATACTTTAAAAAAAATATGGGACACCAGATCTAGATAGATAGATAGATAAAACATTTTTTTTTTAACAGGAGTTAACCATTAGGACTGCAAAGCCATGTTTACAAAGTTGTCCTGTATAAAATGGGTTGCCATTAGGGGCAGCCTCCATTCTTCCAGGCCAGCTGACCCTGGGAAGAGAATAGGATGCAGCAGGGATAAGGAGGTGGGGGCCGGGAAGGAGAATGAGGTCATAAAAGTGGAGGCATCTCCCATGATGTCACCAGAGGGTCAGAAGGGGGTGGGAGACAAGGACCAATGGAAAGCAAGACAGGTAGGGAAGGGTGGAGCAAAGAGGTTTAAGATGGGCAACACAGAGGGGCTTGGCCACTTTCTGCTAGGTTCTTTGGGTAAGTAAAATTTCAAGAAAAAGAACCTAGCACATCAGTCAGTGAGTTCCAAAAAAAAAGGTAAGAAAAAAATAATATATAATGTATAAAAAAAAAAATATATATATATATATATATATATGGGATGCTTAAAGTTTGTGCTTTAGTTGATTGAGTGCTAGATCAGTTTTGATGGTGTTTGGATAAGAAGATGGTCAATGAAAATTAATGCATGCAGTTGGGGGTAGCAAGAAATTGGTTTATGTGTTACCTTTTACTGGTATGCTGAGAAAAATAGACAGTTTTACAGTGAAATTTGAGAGCTATGCAGCATTGATTGGTATACATACAGAAGGATATAGTTTTATAGCTCTGAGGATGGACAACAAATGGTACGGAGCATGTAGTTGGAATGCTAGTGTGGGCCTAGTAGGCTGTAACAAGGCGAGGTTGCACTCATTAAACATAAGGCTGGCTGAAAAAGACGATGTTGGTCAGATAGAGGTTTGAGGTTTTTGCTCCAGAAATGGAGAATTACTGAATGAAGACTTATCGCTTGGAGCACATATTGAAGAAATGCTGGTACTCATATTAGTTTGGAGCACGCTCTGTAATGTTAGTAGGCAGTAGCAAGAGGTTGCAGCATATGGTTCAATCATGCAGGCTGTCCGGGAAAGGAGAGGTTGGTCGTAGAGGTGTTGAGGCCCCTGGTGATTCGGAAAGTGAAAGAATGCTGGAGGATGCCACAGCAAGTCTTATCCCTCATTAAAAGGGATAATTATCCCAATGGTAGTGGTGCTGGTAGGTGCATCAGGCTCGGGACGAGAGAAGAAGAGAAGATATGGCGTGTAAAAAAAAAAACCAGGCCTGGGGGTTCTCAGGAAAACAAGGAGTGAGAAGAACTTGGCGGGCTCCAGGAACCACGTGGTTAGTGGCTTTGTTTCCCGAGCTTTTTCCCAGCAAGAGAACCGTGAATGGGGAAAAGGGTTTTGGGGGGATGGGGCGGAATTCTGGAAAGGGCCAGCTTTGGGCTCCGAGAACCATGTGGCTGGTGGCCTTGTTTCCTGAGCATGTTTTCTAACAAAAGAACTGTGAATGAGAAAAGGTTTTGGGGGTGCAGGAATCCTGAAATAGCCAGTGTGAAATGAAGTGCCAAGAGCATGGCGAGCAGCTGCTGGCAGAAAGGGATCACATGGGAGAAGTGGGGTGTTTGGTCAGAAAGAAAATGAGAACGGGTGAAAGGGGGATGGAATGGGGGAGCCCAAGAATGGACAAAAAGAAAGGCAGCAGGAAGTGGATCCAAACAAGGCAGAGGGCCCCGACAAATGGAGGGGGGACTGCCATTGAGGAGGTGACCCAACGCCGGTGAAAAAAGTGAGGAGGCAGCTCAACAAGTCGGGGAGGAGCCAGCCATGTGGGGAATGCCTAGGAATGGCGGCATGGATGAGAGGGACCTCCTTTTTTCACACGTCTGTTAAGACAGGATGGCACAAAAAAGGGAGCAAACAACACTAGGCCAAGGGCCATTGAGCAGGAAAGCGGTGAATGGGCACTTGCCACAGCATGGAGCAGAGCAGGTGGGGAGAGACAAAAGGGGCCAACCAAAAGAGCGCGGTAGGGTGAAAACGGGGTAGGCCTCCATTTGTGGAGGAGGCTGGTGCTACGCAACAAGGATGGGGAAGCTGGCATTGTGGGGAGGAGGGAGAAGAGTGGGGGTGAGGACCACAGGAGGGCCACAAGAAATTTGGGAGGATCTCAAAATGTCAGGGTCATGGCTAAAAGGAATTTTAGCAAAGTTAATTAAGCCAACAGGAGCATGGTTCTCAAAGGAGGGGCCTCACAAAAAAAAAAAAGAAATTGGGAAGGTCCTAGCCAGGAGAATAAGGGGAAATGGTGAAGGCCAAGGTAAGGGCCCCATAACAAGAGGTAAAAAAAAAAGAAAAAGGGGGGGTTTGTATAGCTGCAAAGTAAAGGAGATAGAAGGGAGGTGAAGCCTTGCCACTGAGCAATGCTGATACTGTTACCATGTGCGTTTTCGACTACTGTGTCTTTCTAAGAAAGGCTGCACCACCCTGGGCAATGCATATAAAAAAAATAGATAGATAGGTCAAGGCAGGAGCATTCTGTCAAAAAAAAAAAAAAAATGAAGAGAAAGCCAGGGAATGAACTAACAAAAATATTCTGTGTTGTAACCAGGAAAAGACAGGATGAACACCAGAGAAAGCAGTTCGATGAAAGCAGATGCCATGAAAATGATCATGGACCTCATGGACAGGGCCCACAAGGTCCTGGATACAGTGGAGGACACGGAAAAAGGGGACAGACTGGCTCCGAAGGACAGGTCAGAAAGAAGGGACAGAGCGGAGCAGGAGGAAAAAGGAAGGGAGCAGGGACACCAATGCAAAAATGCCCAAGGACAGCTTCGCCTGGGTGGGAACCAGCACCCCTTACAATAAGCGACCCGAGCCCTGCACCCAGTCAGATGAGGCTGATGACGAATCCGGAAACCAGCCCAATGGAGTAGGATAGGCCTCTTCCAGGGCTGGTACCCAGCATCCCTGCACCTGAACTGAGCCGGCCAGAGGCAGATAAGGACAGGCAAGCCACGAGCAATGGACCACAAGGAGGAGGAGCAGAACCGGGACCCAAGACAATGACTGAACCATCAAAGGAACCCCAGGGGAAAGCAGGTACAGTGTTGATGCTTGACAGTACCATGAAAGAATATGTGGAACAAATTTTACTAGGTATGGGGGAACGGGGATAAGAAGTTGCAGAAGGTGCTGGGTGAATTAGAGGAGAAGGAAAAGGGGGAAAAGCAAGGTGAAGAGGGAGAAAAGGAAGTGATAGAACAGAAAAGGGGAGAGGGGTAAGAATAGGGGACCATGTACCACTAGCGACAAAGGAAAAGATCTGGAAGGGAGAATTTGTCGATATTTTTGCATTGGTAGACAAGAAAACAGTTGAGCACTATGAAGAAAAGGAGAGCTTCAGCATGAAAGAGCTGGCAGCCTCTGTAGTTTTGGGCAAAAAAGGGGAAGAACAGAAGGGGCCCATGTTTAAAGGAAAATCGTGGGAAGCTTGGATCCTCGGTTTCACTTATTATAGTGCAATAGCCCAGGAGAAGAAGCCTGAGTTTGGCATCCCCTTGCTAGCGTACTCTTTGATCATAAGAAATGTATATAAAATGATGGAAGGTACCAACTGGTTACAGTATGATGAGAAGTTCAGGACCCGAATGGGCAACTATGAGGAGGACTGCAGATGGGACTCCAGACATAATGACCTATGGTGGGAAACCATGACAGTGGCCAGGGGAGGGGAAAGCGAGTGGCAGAGGGGAGAGCCATGGTATCAGAAGTGCTGCTGGGGATACAACAGACTGCACTGTTCCTTTCCAGGTTGCAAGTTCCGGCATGCCTGTTCAAAATGTGGGGGAGCCCATCCAGCAGTGAGATGCTGATCTTATGGCGAGAGTAACCCCGGGGGGGGAGACAGAGAAGTGTCTCCTTTTGAGGGGATTACAGAGGGGCACAGAGAGACAGCACATGGAGAGGGAGGGGGCATACGTGGGGGAGAGGGTTCCACCCAGGGGGAAGGTAGAAAAGGTCAATTTCGGCTAGCAAAAACCACGATCAAGGCTGAATTATTTGAACAATGGATGAAAGGATACCCAAATAAGGGGGTTGGAAAAGAGTTAATAGAGGGTTTCCAAAAAGGTTTCAGTTTACATTATCAGGGAAAGAGGTTTGGGACATGGGCCAAAAATTTAAACTCAATAAAAGGCAAGAAGGCACTTTTAAAGGTGAAGATCGAGGCCGAAAAAGAGGCGGGGAGAATAGAGGGACCATTCAAAATCCCTCCTTTCCGGCACCTACGAGTCTCACCTCTAGGCCTAGTCCCAAAGCAGGCAGGGGAATATATGGTAATTCACCACTTATCCTATCCAGAGAAAGAATCAGTCAATGATCACATCTCGGAGGAGGATAGTAGGGTGTCATATGGGACATTGGAGGATGCAGTGGAGACCATCAGGGCGAGACACACCCCATGTCTGGGAAAGACAGACATCAAGTCATCATTCTGGCTATTGCAGTTTGCAGGGAGGATTGGGAATTGCTGAGATTTCAGATGGAAGGGGAATATTATTTTGATAAGGCCATGCTGATGGGGTGTTCAGTGGGATGCTCCACATTTTAAAAATTCAGCACGTGGCAACAATGGGTATTCAAAGCCAGGTATGGGCATGACACAGTAGTGCACTACCTAGATGATTTTTTGTTCATAGGGGAAGGGAAGAAAGGGGTGCGGAAGATTATGGAGGATTTTCAAGAGATGTGCAGGGAGTTGGGAGTACCATTGGCTAAGGAAAAAACAGAAGGCCCAAGCAGGTACTTGGAATTCCTGGGCATAGAGGTGGATCCGGGACAGGGTTTGTTCCATTTGCCAATGCAGAAGGTTAACAAGCTAAGGACATTACTGGTAGAGGTAGGAAAGAGAAAAAGCGTACCCCTGATGAACAGCCAGCAATTAATGGGACACTTGAATTTTGTGTGTAGAGCGATCGGGCCAGGACGAGCGTGTACACGACATCTGGCAAGGGCCATGGCAGGGGGTTCAAAGCCATATCACTGGGTCAGTATAAGGAGGGAGACCAAGGAAGACTTAAAAGTATGGGAGGAATTTTTAAAAAAACCACAATGGGATAGCCATTTGGCAGGAGGAATGGCTATACAACATGGATATGGAACTGTACACAGATGCTTCAGGCAGGTAGGGGGTAGGCGCCTACTTCCAGAGAAAGTGGGTAGTGGACCCCTGGCCGAGAAGATGGATCGAGGAGGGTCTGACAAAAGACAACACTTTCCTAGAGATTTTTCCTATATGGGCGGTTACTAAGATATGGGGACCATGGCTGCAGAACCAAAGGGTCACTTTTTGGTGTGACAACAGAGCAGTCATTGACGTGTTAAATAACAGAGGGTCAAGGTTGGTCTTGGTACTCTGCATCCTCCGGGCAATTAATGCTACAAGGATCAAGGCTCAACATGAGTTTCAGAGCCAGGCACATTGTGGGAACAGACAACTCCATTGCTGACAGCCTTTCCCGCTTGCAGATGGAAAGATTTCGTGCACTGGCTCCCAACGCAGATCTGACGGGAGAGAGAATCCCAGAGAAGCTATGGGAGATTGGCTGGAGGGAGTAGCAAATCTCCTTTGAAGCGCATGGGCAGACCACATCCTAAAAGCTTACAAAAGCTCATGGAGGGTTTTCCAAGCCTTTAGATCTCACCACAACATGGAGGTAAGTGAGAAGGTCACAGAAGACCAAGTGGGGAGATTTGCGGTGGAGAACTGGGAGGAAGGAATGGCTTGCGCCACAGTAAAGGTACATCTAGAAGCCATAGGATGGTTCTGCCAGATGAAAGGGTGGGGGGAGCCGGGCAATAGTATTCTGGTAAGAAGAATGATGATGGGGTGGCAAAGGATAAAAGGGAAAGAGAGGGATAAGAGGGAACCAAGCACGGAAAACTTACTGATGCAGATACTTAAAAAATTATCGAAGGTTTGCTATAACCCGTACGAAGTGAGCCTATTTAGGGCGCTATTTATGGTTATACAAGACAGCATTCAGGGTGTCCGAAATAGTCGGACCCGCTATACCCGCCAAGGGAGGAGGTCTGCAATGGGAGGATATAGAATGGAGAGGGACAGTTCACCCTCATAATTGCAAGGTCAAAGACGGATCAGACAGGCAAAGGGTACAGGGTGAATATTGAGCCAAGAGAGAACCCGGACATGTGCCCATGCCAGTTGATGCTGGATTTCCACAGAGTTAGGCCAAGGCAAGGGGGCTTCTATTTTGTACATGAAAACAGGGAAGAGGTAAAAGGGAGTCAAGTATCTGGGGTGTTGAAATGAAGCGTGAAGGAGCTGGGAAAAAACCCGGACAGGTTCTTGTCTCATTCCTTCCAGATTGGGGTAGCTTCTAAAGCCGCTGCCCAGGGAAAAAGGGGAGAGGACATAAAAGCCATGGGAAGGTGGGCATCAGACTGCTACAAGAAATATATTAGAGATACAACACACTAACTTTATCATGTTTTTGTCTCGCTACAAAAAAAAAGAGGTTGTTGCAAATGGTTGCCTGTCTCACTGTTTTCTTTTAATTGTTATAGATATATGGAAAAGGAAGGACGTATGGATGGTGGGACACTCACACATTTATTGCGTGGAAAGGGAAGCTGCACTGAAAAAAGGCAGAAGGCAGCTGGGTTATGACCACAAAGGAATAAGGATGCTGTGGAAAGGAATTCAGGGGATGAGATGGGGGCAGCTCCTCCCCTTGCTTGTAGAGATGAGGAAGAGCAACAAGGATCCAGACCTCCTGATAATACACCTGGACGGGAATGACCTGGGACATGGCCACTGGCTAGAAATTTTTTGCAGCATACAAAGGGATGTCAAGGTCATAAGGACATGGTGGCCAGAGATAACAATCATGTGGTCCGAAATGATTCCACGTAGAGTGTGGAGACAAGCCAGGCAACATAAGGCCATAGAAAAAGTAAGGAGGAGAATGAATAGCAGAGTGGGGAGGTTCATGAGGGAGAACGGAGGAGCTGCCATTAGACATGATGAGACAGAGGAAAGCATACATGGGTTGTACAGGATGGACGGGGTACATCTATCCCAGATGGGGAACCACATATTCATCACGGAGCTAGGCAGGGGCATAAATCAGTGGTTGAAGAGTTTTTGCCAAAAGTGGGGAAGCTTACCATCCAACGCAAGCTGGAAGCAAGCTAATGGAAGCTAGAAGGTAAGGATCTGAGAAGGTAAGGGAAGGGGTGGGGGTTAGGGAAAACAAAATGGAGGAATTAAGATCTGGAAGAAAGAAAAGGGTATGGACACCCTGATGAGTGAGCAAGAAAAAGGGGGGCAGGAATTGGACCTGCTCAGAGAGAAAAAGGGGGGGCAGGAATTGGACCTGCTCAGAGAGAAAATATAAGACCAGCTCAGGTTTAAACCCGGGCAAGGAATGGAATGTGACCCCCTCAGGTTTCGACGCCCGAGGGAGAAACAAAAAGGAAAGCAAAAAGTAAAATAAAGAGGACTGGAATAAAATGTGACAGAGAAAATAAGAGGAACTCAATATTGTAAAAATGTATATTATTTATGTTGTTTGGACAATAAAAGGTTTTGCCGACTGAGCAGCCAAATCTACAATATTGAGTGCGATGCCTCTTTTTGGTGGAAGGGGATCTGGAACAAGCTTATGGTTGCAAAGTACAAATCTTAACATAGTTTCACAAATACAATTTCAAGCCATATCGTCAGCACACAGAAAGATTTGCCACTTATCAATCAATTGTGGAATTGGGTTTATGTAAATTAGAAACAAAAAGGGGGGCCCAGGATCGAACCCTGGGGAACACCCCTACAAGTGGCTTCTTTATCAGTTAAGCTGTGCCCCACACAGACCTGCTGTGTACATTCTTTCAAGTATGTCAACATCCATGATTTCACTGGTTCAGACATTCCCACAAGTGTAAGTCTCTCAATTAGAACACTATAATCCACCAAATCAAAGGCTTTGAAGAGGTCAACGAACACCACTTCCACTGACTCCCCCAGCTCCAGTCCATTTGAGACTAAGTCAATTAAGTCTGTGAGAGCAGTGTCCTTTGGCCTCCCTGCTCTAAAACCTGCCTGATAATCCACCAGCAGGTGTAGTTATCTAAAAACTCATGGATTTGCTTATACACTAATCCCTCAAAGACTTTTGAGAGCATAGGCAGAAGAGCTACTGGGCGATAGTTTGATTGGATGGTTCAGTTACCACCTTTAAAATAGGTATTATTTTTGAATTTCTCCAATCTTCTGGATAGCTTTTTTGCTGTAAACTAAGATTAAATAAGTTTGTTAAAGTTAGAGTTATCTGTTTAACAGCATCCTTTAGAAATTTTGTTTCCACTTGATCTAACCCGGTGGCTTTCTGAGAGTTTAATTTATTTATTTGCTTTTGTACCTCATACTGTTTAATTTCACTAAAATAAAATTGAGGTGTTTCCAAAACATTTTCCAAAAAAGTAAATTTTGAGGTAACAGAAGCATCCAAACTTTTTACAGCTTCCAAATCTGGGAGTGTGCAAAAATAATGGTTCAAATTCTTTATAGCCTGGTGAATGTTTATTTCTTTGCATTTTCATCCTGTGTAGGTATGTTTCAATTCTGACTTGTTTTCCCTTCTAGTTGCTTTATTAACTTCCAATATTGGACAAGATTTTTTGTCTGTTCTATTTTTTGGTTATAATACTTTTTTTTCTAACCTTTTTGATCAAACTTTTACATTTGTTCCTTACTTTTTGAAACAGTTCCCAATCTTTTGGTTTTAGGGTCTGATTTGACTTTTTCCAAACTCTATCTTTCCATCTGATTTGTTTTTTTATTTTATTATCTATCCGTGGATGGTGAAATTTCCTTTCCTTTCCTTTATTTGTTTAAAGGGAGCATTAGTATTGCAAATGTCTACAAAAGTATTGGTAAATTCTTTAACTGACAGATCAACATCTGGGATAAGATTTATTCATTCCCAATTTACATGTTCCAATTGTTGTTGAAATATTGTTCTGTTAAACTTTTTATAATCCCTTATAAATTTCACCTTTGTTGGGTCTGATTGTCTGTATTTTCCTGCTATCTCACATTCTATATAGCAATGGTCTCCTATATTTGGTGTCCCTACTGTCACACTTGATGGGTTTAAACCTGTGGTCACAAATATTAAATCTTGTATATTTCCATTACTCTGGCGTTAACTTTTCCATGTTGGAGTTCTCACAATCTGTGTTAAGCCCATAGATTGTAATTCCACAGCTAGTTTCTGGCCTCTAATTGTGCCCCAGGCACAGTTAAAATCATCCACCAACACTATATCCTGTTGTTCTACTATAGTAGTTAATTTGGCTGCTAATAACTCAAATGCTTTGGGTTTAACCTTGGGATGTGAGTAGACCACTCCAACACATAATTTCAACTCAAAAACATAAACTAATACAATCTCTATACCTTCAATATTTCCGGAAAACATTAATTTCATTTTGCCTTAGCAGGGTTTTAAATAATTGATTAGCAGTTTTTTTTGGGATGATACTAACTGTGCAGAAAGTATTTATATAGATTTTCTAGAAGTACTGTGTTTGTTTAACATAGTGAGGCAATAGCTATGCATTTTCACAAAGATTTAGCACTTTTATGAGCAAAACTCTAATCCATTTTTAGAGTTAAATAAAACCCTGCTAAGTTATCTTTTATGAATAAGGCCACCCCCTCCTCTAAGTGGCCTATCGTATTGATGTAATGCATAATCTTTAACTGCTATCTCAGAGTCTGGGTGATTTTTTGTGAGCCATGTTTCTGAGATATCTACCATATCATAGGCTTCTGTATTAATCCAATGTTCGAGAAGATCCTGTTTACCTGTTAAACATTTTGTGTTGTCATGAGCCAATCAAAATTAGTTTGATAGCTGAATAGGTCCCGGATTTAGCTCCACATTACCACTGACCATGATTAAAATTATAATGAGTGACATGCCCCTACTAAAATCAGTGCTCACAGGCCCTGATCCCAAATGTGCCCAATTTGTTCCCCTAAAGGATCTTAACTGGGATTTAAACCATATTGTATATTTATTTCTTTTAGCTCTTTTTTTTGTCCTACTATATTTGTTTTCAGGCCAGTGAGCAATGATGTAAGAGAGTGGCACCCACTTCCATTTCTTTCAGTATGTGTTGTTAAATTACACCAATTTGAGGCAAGAAAAATTGTTAATCCAATCCCAAAAAAAGGGGGGGGGTATGCATTTTTATGATCAATTTTTAGATTTCACCACTCTTTTAACCAGGGTAACCAAAGGGCTTTTGCTAATCAAGTTATTTTAAAACATGGTGAGCTAAGGCTATGAGTGTAGTCCAAAATTTCACTATATTATCCACCCCAGGCCAATAACTTTTAACACCACTGGTTTAAAAATCAGCAAAGAACACAAACCTAACAGATGCTTTAAACAATTATACAAATATTATATAAGCAACTGTAAAGTATCACTAATTAAGCACTGAAGGAAACCAAAACAATGCACAAGCCTAATGAATGTTTTATACAGTTTTGCAAGTACTATATAAGCTACTGTTTATTTATAAATTGGCTAAAATCCTTGTATAAAACAGCAGCAGTTACTCAGCAGATAAATGGTAAGTGTGGACCTTTAGATCCCATAAAGAAATGGATATGGCAAGGTTGCTGTATCAGTCCATTATTATATGTATTCAGTATAGATCTGCTATTAAGGATTTTAAATACAATGCAAACTATCTCTCCTATTCAGATTTCTGATCAAGTCATACCATTTACTGCTATGGCATATACAGATGATATTTACATTTTTGGATAAAATACTTCCTCAGCAATTGAGGTAATAGCACTCTGTACAGAATATGAATCAATATTTGGAGCTGTTTTGAATAAAACAAAATGTATAGGTAGGGAATTAAGAAAAAAGCAAGTGTTTCAAACACAAATAGCTGGGGCCAGTCTGTCGGCGCAGCGATTGGATTTCCGTCTGTGATACTGGTGACCCATGTTAGGGAGTGGACCTGGGTTGTTGGAGAGCCAGCCGGTGGGGAGAAGGATGGAGCGTCCAATGACAGCTCGCTTTCCTGGGGGAGGGTGGGGACATGGCTCAGTGTGTGCTGACTCCTGTTGGAGGCCGGGAGCACAGTAGCATGTCAGCGCCTTGGGCTTGGCTGGCCACAGGTGTAGGTTTCAGGATCAGCAAGCTCCAAGGCTGACACAGTGGGGAGGATGTTGCAGACATTGGCACTCGAACCTGATGTCAGGGCAACCATGACATCACTAGAAAACCAGGAAAAAAGCCCTTCAGCTCTGGGTAGATGGAGCTCCCAGAGATAGTCCTCATGTGCCTCTGCCTGCTGGTCCACCTTGGGACTGACAAAATTCAGATGTGTTCAGCATGTAAGGGCCCCACCTCGATCCCCACCTGGGGGGGATAGCTGCGGCTCCATGGGGGACTAAAGGATGGATCAGGTAAGGCAGAGAGCAGGGGTAGTCTCCAGGGGACTCCCAAAGAGGCAGAGTTGGAGGGGCATGGGGGGAAATACATATTAAAAAAAACACAAATAGCTGGAATAACCTTAACAAGGGATCCTGTGAAATCACTGGGGATAGAATTTGGCACATAATAAATGGATATATTAAATTGGGATAAGAAAATAGAGCAAGAGAAAGTTTTAGTAAAAAAATGGAACCAGTGGACTATGAGTAAAGCAAAATGAATTTACTTCATCAAAACATGTTTTCCCATTTTAATGTTTGCTTGCATGCATGTGCAAGAAACATAGTGCCATCATCCGAGTTTTTGTAGGTGTGGCACCCTGTCTTCCAATTCAGTCAGTGTGTTTTCAGGTGCGGTCACAGTTCACCAATGAATGCTGCAGCTGTCTATGACAACAGTTAAAAATGCAGTGGCGTACAGCTGAAAGGGAGAGACTGCTTCAGTGATCAGTGATAAGATAGTGTTGACTAGCAAATTGCCAGCAAAGTGTTGTTTAGCATATTGCCAGCAATCCTGCTTGTATATGTCTCTGCTTTCTCTTCCTGGAACATAAATTCAGTTTGAAGTGAACTATGGCCAACAAGAGTGCCGAATCCACTGTCAGCTCAGCACCCCCCAACACACTTCCAGGTGCCATGCTGGGAGCTCACCTCAGCATGGCAAATATCCATCTGCTGGCCCCCCCAAACACACTTCCAGGTGCCACACTGGGAGCCCACCCCAGCATGGCAAACGTCCATCTGCTGCCCCCCAAAAACACTTCCCGGTGCCACACTGGGACCCCATCCTAGTGTGGCAAACTTCTGTATGGCTAATGGGGGTGCCCAATCCCCCATTGGCTCCACTGCCCCCCCAAAAATAAAAGTTCCAGCTGCCATGCTGGGAGCCAACACCAGCATGGCAAAAGTCCTGCAACATCTTCCTAAAGAAAAAGACCTAAAACAAAAATGGTCCCTCGTTGCTTGTCTCGCCCTCTTCCACCTGTGCCCACCGCTTGCACCCCCTGCTTCCCCATTCTCATCTCACCCCATACTTACCCGGAGTCTGGCGTGATGATCTTTGGTGGACTGGGAACATGTCTTCACTCTTCAAGTCAACTGTGAACTGAGGAAATGCCGGTAAGCTGTATAATGGAATAAATAGGGTTTTTTCAACTTTGATGCATATCTCAGGCATTTTTTTTGGAATTTTGGGACCCGATTTTCAACATGGGGTTTTTGGGATCCCTCGTCATGAATTCTGCCACTGTCATGGTGTTAATCAGCCCCGAAAGGTGATTCGCGGTCACTGCATGGAACCACCTTTCAGGACTGATTTATGAAACAACAGTGTCACAGTTCATGAGGTAGGCCCCCAAAAACCCTATGTTGAATATTTGTGAAAAAATTTCCCAAAATGACTAATTTACAAGTGTGTGTTGTGCAGTTCCTATGCACACTCGTAAGTTCACAAATTTTTTATATTTTCACTCCAAATTTTCAACATTGCCATTTTACCACACCTCCTTTTGAGCAGTACAGCTGGCATTTTTCACATCTCACCGAAAATGTGTTTCCGTGCATGTCGCTCACAATGGCACAGTTGGTGCGCAAAATCAATGTTTGGGACAGATTAAGAAAATCAAAGTGACACTGTTCATGAGCAGAGGTCTTAAAATGGCTATGTTAAAAATTTGTTGACAAAAGTCCATAAAATGACTGTGTTACGAGTGAGCATTGCGCAGTTTCCACACACCCTTGTAAATTTATGAATTTTAATATTGTCAGTCCAGATTTTCACCACTGGCATTTTTCCACACTTCCTTATGAACAGTATAGCTATCATTTTTCACACCATGGCTGAAATGTGTTTTCGCACTTCCAGTGCAGAAATTGTGGTCACTGTGGGAAGTCACTGTTCAGGACAGATTGAGAAAATCACAGTGACACTGTTCATGAGTGGAGATCCCAAAATGCCTGTGTTGAGAATCTGCTGTAAAAAATCCCCAAACTAATTACATTACAGGTGTGCATTGCACAGTTTCTATGCACGCTAGTGACTTCACCAGTTTTTTTAATATTTTCACTGCAGATTTTCAACATTGCCATTTTTTTCACCTCCCCATGAACAGTACAGCTGTCATTTTTCACATCCTGTTTGAAATGTGTTTTTGCACCTGTGGTGCCAAATGGTGTAGTCGCTGTGCAAAATTAGCTTTCAGGTAATGAACTGACATTGCCACTGTTCATGAGATGGGGGTCACAAAAAAACCATGTTGAAAATTTGGAGTGAAAATACCAATGAGCACCTGAGGCATTAGGGTTTCCGACCATAATGCCCCACCCTGTAGAGACTGACAGGCATCAGGGGTGTGACTTGGGATTGTCGCCTGTAATGCTCATACCATTCCACCCCCACCCACACCCTGCAGCCAGTGAGAGGCATCGAGGTGTGTCTTGGACTCTTTGGCCCCAAAGTTCATCCCATTCTCCTATACAGCATCCATCTCACCATATTTTCTGATGGAATGGGGTGAACATAACAGCCAAAGACCCCAAGGCACACCGTGACACTTGTCAGTGTCCGCAGGGTTGAGTGTGGTGAAATGGTGTTGCTGTTTTGCCTGATGAGCCAAAGGCACACCCCAATGCCCATCAGTATCTGCAGGGTGGTGGTGGGGTTGGCTTCAGTGCAATACTTCACTGTCATTCCTATTATGCAGCTCTGTAACTCCTACACTACAAATGCCAGTGCCAGCAAGCAAACCTTTGACATTGACAAATGCTTGTTCTTTTTATCAGTAATATTTTTCCACCACTTAAATCAACAGAGGCAACTATTCTAAGTATCTTTTTTCAAGCTATATGAGGCAGCAGATTAAACCCTTTAAAGATGAATATTTTATATTTCCCAATAAAAAGCAGTCAAAATATGATCAATCCAATACTTTTCTTTTATTGTCAATTTATATTCACAAACCTAAAACCTTTATTAATTCATAAGGGGAAATTTTGGGCAGATCTACTCTTCTCCACCATTTCCACATGGTTTTCCCTATGGGAGACTGCTGTACTAAGGATTGTTAGGAACAATTCACAGACTTAGGCATATTTAAGAGAGGTATTTGTAAAATTAAAACCCTGGAACATAACAAGTTCACCAATTCTTACCGGAACAAAAAAGCAAATTTATGCACAAATTATAGACACACATTTTTCAGAACCTGTAACTTTCCTAAAATGTCCACCAGATTGCTTATTAGCCTTACAAACACTGATCACCAAAAATAGAATACCCCCAAAAATGAAAGATATAAATTAGTTGTGCTGTCATGAAAAACTTAATATTAAGGCCAATCAAAAACATAAACAGATGGAAGAGAGGATCTGTTCTAGATAAAAATGTATACAACAGTTGGAAACAATGGAGCATTTATTTTTTTCATGCTCTAACATACAGAACTTTTGGGATTATGTAGCACAACAATGGAATGAAAAATGCTTGTCAAATATAACTCATAGGATTCTAATTTATGTTTTTCCCCCAAAAGAATGGGAAAATGGGAGAAAAGTACTCTTAATGTTATATTTGCAACTTTTAAATGGTGCATATGGAACACAAGCATTTTATTTACACTTCACCAAAAAAATATAAATGCTATAGAATTATTGTCTAAAATCACAAATGAATTAAAGGATATGTATTATGCTGAGCAAAATGCAACACTCAACAGTATTTACAACAGACATGGGAGAACCTAAGATGGATCACAGATATTAAAGCTGTGCAGAATGGGAAAATTCTGAATCCACAAAATTTCGATGACATTTCACAAAATTTCATGAAATTTTACTGAATTTCATTGGAATTTCACTGACTTTTTAAAATGTAGTAATTTAGTTATAACTCAACAACTGTTCCAGCTAGAGCTCTGAAATTAGGAATATGTACTCTTTGGGTCTATGGCCACAAACTTGCCGAATAGGATGTAATTTGTTGGGATAGTTGCAAAATTAGGTGTGCAAATGTTGTCATTTTACTGTTTGTGCAAAATTTTATGAACGTTTTTTGTCTGCATATACCTTAACCATTTGTTGGGTCAGGGATCTTAAATTTGGCATGATTTCTTGATGATAGATGTCCTAACAATGTGCCAGATCTCATGACAATATGATGCATTGTCTCAAAATTATATGTGCTCAAAATCTGTCATTCTAGTTTTTTCAGGACATTTCATGAAAACATTTCATCTGCATATAACTCAGGCACCTTTGGAGCTAGACATGTGTAAATTAGTATGGATAACCTTTTTGTAAGCTTATAGAATTATCTAAATATGGAGAGAATTGGATGAGATTTTTAAGTTACAGGGGTTAAGAACTTTAATATGTAAATATTTGCAAAACTTTGTGAAAACTATCAAAAATGTGGATGTTTGTAACTTCTCTGCTCTTGCATACATAGAATTAACATTTGACATGCATATCCATAGTCCATGTATCCTGGTGTGTAACACAACTGGATACATTGGTTAAACAGTTTTAATTTTGCAAAAGAAAAAAATAAGTAATATTTTCTAACATATTTATGACAGCATATTCTGTAGATGAAGCATTCAGAATTTTCTTTTGTGGAATTTATCATTAACAATGCACATATCACTACTTCATTTGATAAGCTGGGCTGAGCTTTTTGCAGTCCTGCTGTTCCTCACTGGGTGACTATTCCCCCCTTCTCTTTTGACATAGCCAGACTGACTCAGTAGAACTATTGATCCCACTGATATCGTCTTTGTTCTTTACAGTGACAGACTGCCTTAAAGGGTGAGTCACCTACTTCTTTTCCAATCGACCTACCCTGTTGGAATAGTCAGAATTCTTTCTTCCTGCTGCACAATACATTGTCTTTCCCCTCTACATCTTTTTGAGTTCCCCTAAGTCCTAGACTTGCATGTACACCAGGCTCCCTGGATCATACATTTACTGGACATGATCCTTAAATATCCTGCATTCAGGTTGGAATTGTTGACACTCTTTGCTTTCTTGCTCCAACCTGGGGGTTTACCACTGTTGTGCTACCCAGCTCAGCTGACCATTTCTTGGTGCAACTGTGTATCTAACTCCAGAACTTGGTGACCCCTGCACTACCTGCCTCTTATACCCCATCCTTTAATTAGAACCTCCCAGAGAAGGCTGAGTGAAATTAGAAAATTCCTGTTTTATGGAATTTTTCATGAAATGCTGCAATTTTCATAAACACTCATGGGATTTGACTATAAGTACAGATGTTATTTTGCAATTTCTTGCAGCAAGCAATTAATAAAATTGGCACACACAGTCTCCTTGTAAGTTCTAAGAACCTGCCAACTTTAATGGTATTGCATTCTCTAGTTTTAAAGTTTCAGGGGTTTATAAATTTGTAGTTTACATTCTTGCAAAATTTAATTTTTAAATTTTGTGAAAGTTTGACTACTTTTAATTCAGTCCCATTTAAAGCTGAAAATATAAACCTTTTTAGAAATTACCATGTGGTATAGTAGTTTAAATGTTTCAACTCTGGTTAAATTTGGATATGTAATTTTTAAATTGGAAGGAACTAACCAAAATTAAAATTTTGGCAACATGTTTGGCAGGCCATAACACAGTCCCATTTAAAGCTAGAATTTGAAACTATGTGCATATCCAAATGCAGCGATAATCTGTATACCTAGCAATGTTTGTACTATTTCAATTAATACCATCAAAGTTGTAGTAAAAGTACAGAAATCCACATTTTGGCAAAATATTTGGCTACCTATAACTCAGCTCCCTTTAATGCTTGAGACTTAAAACATGATGCATATATGTATTATATGTGATTCTCTAAATCCTATACTGAGGAGAAATTTGGATAAGAAATGTTAAAATTATCTCAAAATAACTGAAAATTAAACTTTGGTTAAATGTTTGGCCACCCATAACTCCATCCCATTTCAATCTACAACTATGAAATTTGGTACACTGTTGTACATAATATGGTACTGCTTAAGTGCAACAATTGGTGTTATTTGGACAGGTACATTTTAAGTTATAGTGAAATAACTGAAATTACAAATTTAGTGAAATTCCACAGAATTGTGGCAAATATTTCATGGAATTCCACAGAATTGGAATGGTCCTTCCACGGACATTCCATGAGTGGAATTTTATATTCTGAAAAGCTCTACGGATAATGATGTTCCAGTTGCGTAGCATGTTTTCCCTTTCCATATGAGACAGCTTGTGTATATGAATAGAATATACAGTAAGTTTTAAATTTTAAGTTTATCCTTTGGCTGTTTCATTTCTTTTCCCTTCTGTCTCTTGTACATAAATGTAATAGGAACATGTATATTCCTTGTTTTGATTGTATGATTCTTCAATAAAAACAAATTCCCCTGCTCTTTTTGAGAAATGCCATGGGATCTTCAACATCCACCTGAACAACCACCAGAACAGGCAGATGGGACCTCGGTTTAATGTCTCATCCAAAAGATGGTACCTCAGGAGTGCAGCACCCCCTCATACTACACCACAGTGTCAGTATTGGGATTTAACCCAAATGGGGATAGAACCCACAGCCTTCTGATCTTCCTGCCTCAGATGGAAGTGTGCAACCTGCTGAGCTGCTAACTTAGCACTTAGTTAATTTAACTAAGCAAATGGATGCAATTTACACTTTGTGGTGAATTATTGACATGAAGTGATGCAATTCACATAGTAAAATTGCTGCAAGTGTGTAGTACGGCAATTCGCATAGAACAATTTGTGAAATTGCACAAATTTCACTATGCAGATTCACATACTATGCTGTGCACTATACAAATCGCAACATTTTTTATTTCACCTGTTGCTACACAATAGGCAAGTGCAGGCTGTGGGAATAAAACCAGGGTTTGCTACATGTTCCCAGATCATTTACAGCTCATTGCTCTAACCTCTAGGCTAATAGTGCCAGCACTCTGCCGACTATTACATACTCTAAAGGTATTAATAAAAGTGGACAAAAAGGTCACCCAGTGCTGCTGCTGTCTGACTGGATGAATGGGATAACCTGCTGTGCCTATATTTTACTAACGTAATGCTGCATTTTATAAGCCACTGTTTCAGTACTAGCTGATTTTATAAGTGCAATAACTCTTCAATTTTCTATGTTGGAAAGGCAGCAGGAACCCCTCTGGTGTGTGCTGTGGAGCCCTTGGACTGAGGCTTCATGCCTCAGTACACAACACAGGAGTAGCTATGTCTCTCAGTGAACACACACCTTGCTGTTTGGTGTTGCTCACATGACACTCCCCGGAACATTTTATTTTAGCTATTAAAGTTAGGATTTATAGGTTTAAGAGTCAGCACATTTCTTCCAACAACAGCACTGCTTGCTTACACCTGCTGCTTCTTGAACTCCATTCTTGTTTTACAAACTGCGGCCCCTGCTAGCTGTAAAGCCCAGTTATCAGTGACATCATTTTCTCAGCAAGGAAGTGTTTCTGAAGAAGTTGATGAAGGCAAATGGCCCTAGCATTTTCATCACTTTGGGGCCAGTTCGTACTGCCAGTGATGTGGAAATCAATACTGGATAGCCATCCATGGAGGTAACAGACTGCTAGCATAGTCACATCTGAACTGCACTATATTTCTGAGTAATTTAAAGGTGCAAGATTAAGGAGGCTGGTACCAGAAGCAACATTAGGCACAAGCAAAGCAAACAGCTGCTTTGGAAGCAAGTGCAGTGGGGGTGCTTTAAAGTAAATTGTGGAACCAGAGCTTTGCTTGAAATGTGCAACAGATGAGCGCCATTTACACTAACCAAGCTGTTACACACTGGTGTGGCTCACACCATTGTCAGTCAGCACCTGGTCATTTATGAAGCCAGTGGTGTACCCCACTTACATGCTATATTCACACAATGAGAATTTATATCAGTGCTGTGTAGATCATTGCCACGATTTATACTGAAACACTATGGAGCACAGTCACACAGCAATGCTCTGGAGTGCTGTGGATGCTTGCAGAGGTGTTCTGGCATTTTGAGTTGGTTTCCAGTTGTGGAGGCTGTGGGGTGATGCCATAGAAATGGCACTACAGCACTGGAAGGTTTGTGGATGGGTCTTCAGACTGAGTTCAGCTAAAGGTTGATTCTAGTAGTTTAAACACAGCTGAACTCAGGCAAGTGGCTCTTTTTGTAAACGGAGGGCTGAAAATGGCAGAAAACAAGGTCTCAGAGTTGAGCCGTGACATTGGCCATGCACACATGCGTATGCATACGCACATGACCAATGTCACGGCTCAACTCTGAGACTGTGCTTTCTGCCATTTGTAGCCCTCAGTTTACAAAAGGAGACGCTTGCCTGAGTTCAGCTGTGTTTAAACTACCAGAATCAACCTTTAGCTGAACTCGGGTCTGAAGACCCATCACAAGCTTTATAAGTGCAGGCTGGGAAAAGCCTGCCACAATGTTGTGGGTAGTGCTGGCTGTTCACACAATCCAGAAAAATAGCAGAAAACACCAGCACCACTAAGCTTTCCCAAGAAAAGAGGGATCACAGTCACAATGCTATGCAATGAGTAATGTGGAAAACAGTGGTGTTAGATGTGCACTTTTTTTTTTTTAGTTGTTTAACCAGGAGTAGCACACTAAGCTGACAGTTTTTTTACAGGAGCAACCTGGGAGCACAGGGAATTAAGTGACTTGCTCAGGGTCACAGAGTATGCAAGTGGAAGCTCTGGGATTCAAACCCAGGTCTGGTCTGCTAGATGTCACCAGATTTGCAGCTCAGAGCCTTTAACCACTGCACTATACTGCTTCCCAAGGCACCAATCTGGCTGCTGTGCACCACCACCAACAATGGCTCAGAGCTGGTCATGTGAATGGGTCTATAGACATTGTCTTCCACACCGGTGTCACACCACTGTCTTGGGAACTGCATTGTGGGACCCATCCTGCAGGCAGTTTCCTGTGTGTTCTGTTGCTAAATTACTTTCAGGCAGTGAGGTAAAAAGTGGACACTAGTTACACAGCACTTGAAACCATCTACACCAGTTCAACTTCTCTGTCTGGGAGAGAAGCAAAAAAGCCACACCGGTTTGATGCCTGTGCAGTTTACATACACAAATGCACACTGGTGTGGCTCTCCAAACCATCTACACTGTTGTAGAAATGGCCAGTGTAAATGGATCTGTATTAACACATTATTGATATGATGAAAGGGACTTGGGGTTAGTGCTCATCAGAATTTTCAGATTCCAACACAATAGAATTCTGTGGAATTCTGTCAGGAGCAGAATTCTGAAATGTTAAAAATCGAATGTTTTTCATGGATTAGTAATGGTAATACGTGGTTTGCATAAACCACAGATTCGTTTTGTGCAATTTAGGAAAATTATTCTGCAGTTTATGAAATGTGTGGAAGGTTATTCCACTGCATACATGAAAATGTTTTTTGGAATTCTGTTTAATTTAAAAAGAAATTTCAAAAAGCATTTTGAAAGTGGAATTACCATTCTACGTGAATCCAGCTGGCCAAATTACACATCCCATGTACTGTATTTATACCTAGGGTCCATTTTCTTGGCCCATTCTGCTCCCCAGCTGAGACAATAACTACACCCTATGTTAGCATGGGCACACATCTACATTTATTTTTCAAAATTCTTCCCCCTAGTCAAGCTGCACAACCCATTAAAAATTAAAATGTGCTTCTATAAAAAGCAAAACTGGTGTCACTTTCTGTATTCAGAATATTGTTAGAACTTCTATGTATGTGAGGTGGATATGGAGGGGGAGGACTGGTGAGAACAGTGAGGGGGCCCCAATATGTTTGTGTTGTTAAGGAGTTCCATTACATCTGATGCCAGTTTAGGCTGTTGGAGTACTTGTTTGCAGGAATATGCGAAAATGTGTCATAACTACACTTTCCTTTGTTATTGTAAGATATACTGTGACTCTGTTTCCAGATCAGAAAAGTTTGTTAAAATTGTAAAAGCCTGTGGTAAATAAATATTCCTTTTATATATAAAAGGTCTTTTATTGCTTTGATTTTAGGTGCCACAGAAATTGTTTTATTACGACATTGGCTTGACAATCAACCTCTTTTTGGTCTGAATGGCATGCAGAAAACCTCAATGCCTTGAACGTGGAATTGCATAGTGTGAATATTAGGCACAAATACCATTACTTTCTAGTGAAATGGGGTTTATTATACAGTATGTCTGGTATCCAGCTGGGTCCCTTTTTTTGTTGTTATTGGGTGTTTCCACTGTTTTATAACTTCCTTGTTACCTGTTTTCTCAGTTAGCAGCACTTGGTATTTCGGGTGGGGGGTGTTCTTTGAGTGCTTTTTCTTTTATGGTTATTGTACTTATTTTACTTTTCTTGGATTGTATTTGTGCTGTTTTTTCCTTTTTATTGTACTGGTGTTTGTGCTATTTATTCTTGTATTGCATTTTTGAAATTTTCTAAAGTATAGTTAATAAAATAAAAGTGCAGCCAGGTAGGTTAAGTGACATGCTCATGGCCACACAGTGAGTAAATGGTGGGTTGGGGATTCAGAGCCAAGTCACCAGGTTCACTGCGTTGTACTATAACCACTAAGCAAAACTGCCTGGTTTGGTCCTGTTTAATTAGGCAAGCTGTGAGTCTTTTGCTGACTGGATACATTGAGCTGTAGATAACCAGTGGAGAAAGTCCCCCAACTGCAAGGCAGGCTACAAAAGAGGGTGTCTCAGGCTCAACTCTAGTTCATAGTCCAGTATAGAAAGAGGGGTAGGAGTAAGGCTTGAGCTAGGGTGGTATCATAGGTCTTGAGTCATGCATCACATGCCACTGTAGCTTGATTTCCCCCTATGAGCCCTCCCACTTCCTGGGCATGATTCCCACAGGTTGGCTCTAGCTGCACCACCAGCAGCTTGCTCCAACCACTGGTGCACAAGGAACTCTATACCTGATTTACTATATTGTAGGGTCCCAGCTGCAAAGTCCTGTGGCTTGCAGCAACCGTGGCACTGCACCAAACAGATGGCCCATCCTGAAGGTATGCTGCAAGCCAAGCACTATGGATGGCATTCCCTAGTGGGTATCGCCCCCCCCACCATCCCAGTTCAGAAATAAAAAATTAAAATGATCTCTGCTGGGCTAGTGGACCCCCACCCGATCCCCCATTATTTTGCATATAGGATCCCTGGTGGTCTAGCGGTCCCCCCTCCCTAGCCCCAATGCCCTGTTAATTTTCATAAATGATCCCTAGTGGTCTGGTGGTCCCCCCTCCCAAGCACCAATCCTCCATTAATTTTCATAAATAATCCCTGGTGGTTCCAGTGGACCCTCATCTGCCCTCCCTGACAGTGTCCCACCACCCTGCTCCCCTCATCCCAAACCAGCAACTGGGACATCCCTTCTCTCACCTCCACAGCCAGCTGCCAACTGACCTGACAATGAACATGTACTGTATAGTGTACGTATTCATTGACAGGCTGTCAATCAATGAGCGTGTACACAATATAGTATGCATTCAGTGACAGGTCGGTCGGCGTCCATCCGTGGAGGTGTGAAGAGGGCTGTGCCAGTCACTGGCTTGTAGTTTGGGATGGGGAAAGTGTGGTTTTGGGACACTGTCAGGGTCCACTAGACAACCAGGGACTATTTATGACAATTAACAGGGGAATGGTACTAGTAAGGGGGGACCGCTAAACCACCATGGATTATTTCTGAAAATTAATGGGGTATGAGGCCTGGGAAAGGGGAAGACTGCTAGACCACCAGGATCTTTTATGTAAAATAATGGGGATCAGGGCTGGGTGGGGGATGTGACACATTGCTGCACAGTGCTCAGCTGTTTCAGAGGGACGTATTCTAAGTACCCTTAGACCAGCCCTGGCTGGTATAATGGTACTTAGAATATTATCCTCCGGAACAGTTTTGTGAATCCCAATATAGGGGATGAGGCAGCCTCCTAGCACCATGCCACAGACACTTTGCTGATGCAAACCCCCTTTGATGCATGCAGCTTACATTTAATGCAGGCTACTTTTCTGAATAGCTCCTGGGGCATCTTTTGGCACTAGGTGCCACTTGTATCAATACAAGCACCTTGTGTCAGTCTAGGGGCTTTGTGAATTGAACCTTATGGGCCCAATTCTCAAAGGGGGCTGTGTTCGGCACAAGCTGTGGCAAACCGCAGCTTGCGCCAAAGCCCCATGCACCAGGGACCCTGCTTGCGGCAACTCCACCCATGCGTCAAAGACATGGTGCACTGAAGGGTTCACCACAAGCCCCATGTACAGTCCGTTGCATGGACAGTACAGTGGGTGACCAGCCACAGAGGTGTGTAGAGAACTGTACCAGTCTCCTGCACAGTCTGGGAATGTGGAGGGGTGCTGTGTCTCTGGTTGGAGGGCACAGGACTTCAGCAGGAGGGATGGTGGCATGTGCCTGGTACTGATGGGGGCACCGGGATCTGGGTGGGGGGCCCCCATGTCTATACATGATCCGGGCACATCAGGGGCACAGTGGGGATTGGGCAGGTGATCCTGCCCTGTGTGCCCTGTGGGGGCACAACGTGGAAGGGGGGTCCGATAGCAATATGGCATATATGGGGCACAACGGGGTCTGGGCAGTGGGACATGCAGCACCACTGACAGGACAGCTCTCCCAGGGGAGCTATTTCTAAGTCCCCTTAGACCATCCCTGGCTGGTCTAAGGGTACTTAGAAATCTATCAGAAGGGCGTGGTATGTGAATACCGTCTTCAGGTTGTGCCGCAGGGCTCCTTCCGCCTTGTCGCAGCCCAATGCTGGGCACAGAGATGGTGCAAGCCCCATTTGGGGCAGGCAGCCTGCATTTGATGCAGGTTGCCTTTGTGAATTGCTCCTGGACACACCGTTTGGCACAGGGTGCACCTTGCACCATTCCCCATGGTGCAAGCACCTTGCACCATGCTGGAGCCTTTGAATATCGGGCCCTATGACTCTAACAGTCACTCTGACTCTAATAGTCACTCTAATCCTATGTCTTACCAGAAGGGGGGATCAGGATGTTATGTGGTTAGCTGCAGTGCCTACTGCTGTCTCTAGCCCTCAGCTGGATGGGCTCATTGAGCATGGAGGCCCCACCTCCAGATTTTGAGGCTATCCCCATAGTCCCACAGACTCCACCTACCTATGATATAGGAGTAGGAGCATCTGCATGGATGCATGACATTCCTTTCTGGTGTCTCCAGGATGGGTGAACATTAGCTGGTTTTAAGAATCTAACCATGTAATATTCAGAGTATGATCTAGTGGTTAGAGCTCTGGCATAGGAACCAGGACATAACAGGTTCAAATCCAGCTAGATCAAAATACTCAGTGTGGCAGTAGGCAAGCCAGTTAACCTCTCAGTGCTGCAGTCCACCAAACATAGAAACACAGAAATTATTGGCTGATAAGGGCCTTCGACCCAGCCAGTCTGCCCTATTAACACTAACAATTGCACTTTATCATGCACTGCTGGCTTTTCTCCCCCCTCCCAGATTATCAGCAATCCTCTATGCCTATCCCAAGCATGTTTAAAACCTGTAATCATTTCTGCCCCCACCACCTCTGCTGGCAGGCTGTTCCACTTGTCCACCACCCTCTCTGTGAAGAAGTACTTCCCCACAGTCCCTCTGAATCTCCCTCCCTCCAGTTTCATCAGATATGGTACGTAATCTTGACTCTTGATATCCCGACAAACGTCTGAAATCCTGACGATATCATAATACTGATGCATGTATTCTTAACAATTAAAATCCCATTTCTCAAAATACTGATGGTCTTGCTGATGCACAACCAATGGTTGCTGCTAGGTTTTAAAAGGACATGCGCACATTTTTTAAAAGGACATTCACTCCCCTCTGTGAATCCCATAAGAGTGACACAGCCTGTTATTGTGATTGAGACTGAGTTAAACATCTCCCACTGCAAAGATATTTCCTGTTTGTAAGCACTCTGCTGCTGTCAGACCTTGCAACCCAAAGTCAGAGCAGAAGGTAGCCTCGGGGTGGGGGTGGGGGTGGAAATTGCCTTACTGGAGATGTTTGATGTTTAGATGTTATCGGAAGACTCTGCAACAATCAGTGACATTGCTGACATTATTACAATTGAGTATGCAAAATGCGAATACCTCCTGGATCTTCCGGTAACATCAGGTAAGGTATTAATATAAAGCGTGGTGTGGAGGGTGCCTGGAGGCTGAATATGTATGATCACCTCAGTAAGCTTTTTTTGTATCTGTACACTTAATCTCTGACTGCTGTGTTACCATGTTTTTTTTAAATCCTTATCTGTAACTTGCAACTGCGGTTTATAAAAACTGGCCCACAGCTATCAAAGTAATAAACTTGCATTTCTAATTTTTCTCCCTGCACGTTCCTATTATGAGGCATGAGTTGCTTTAAATCTGTAGCTGCACACTCTTAATTTAAACTTTTTAAACTTTCCCCATCATTGGTGTTTCTGGTTTGCATCAGTAAGATCGTACTTGCAGTCAGTATTTTGAGACACAGGATTTTAATTGTCGGGAATACATGCATCAGGAATATGAACATGGCGGGATATCAGAGTTGAGCATTCAGACGTTAGGATTTTTCTTCAATACATCAGTTTGCAGCAACAGGGTATGCATGTCTTTCCTCTTCACTTAGTCAGCACCTACTGATCTACCTTTCCTGTGGAAATGAACTATCCCCTATGTTGTTCTTGAGTGTTTTGGTGATGGGGAGATTAAAAGAAGAAAACCTCCAAAACAAGCTAAAGACAAAGAATCTCAGTGCAGAAGCACTGAAGCAAGGGTTACCCCAAAGGGCATTGGCAATAAAGCTAAGTTTCAAAGAAACACAACATCACACATGCCCCCATAATGCAATGGGATCTATATGCAAATCACAATGAAATTTTAGGCTTGTTCAGCTGAAAGTAGGCATGCATGGTGCCAAAGGGCCTCTCAAACAATCTGTACTTTACATGCATTTTAAATAACACAATTAAGTACATTTTTATAATACAATCCCCTAGTAACTTTTTACCTTTATCAAAAACACCTAGTGCCGTGGTAGTTTCAACATTTACAGGTTTCATACACATAAGGCTTACAGAGTACATAAGGTGTTTTATGAAACAGTGCTATTGCATGCTAAATCCAACAATGAGGAACACAGCCTGTTGTTTTACATCAGCTCGGAGGTCACCACAATGACCTTCCTTAACGAGAACCTGAGAGGGAAATTGAAAATTAAAGAGGACACTATAGCACAGTCAAGAAAGGGGATGGGGTGGCCAATCTTATGGACTAGAAATTGTAAAGGATAAATTAGGCTAAGAAATAGAAGAACGGTTGCAAGAGATTTAAGAAAAGGTTGATCCTCAAGAGTGGCAGGATCTCTCTGTCACACTCCCCTCATTCTATCCAATCCCCCTGGTGTGTCCACCGTGTTGCAGAGTGAACAGGCACATTTTCCATTCCAGACCCTCTGCAATATCACTGATAAAGATATTGAAGAGGACTGGACCCAGTACTGATACCTGTGGTACCCCACTGGTCACTTTACCCTCTGTAGAGTGAATGCCATTTACCACCACCCTCTGGGTCCTATTATCCAGCCAATTCTCCACACCTACTTCACTACCTTTTTTCCCACCCCCATGCACCCCAGCTTGTTTAACAGCCTTCTATGTGGCACGGTGTCAAAGGCCTTGCTGAAATCCAGGTAGGCCACATCCACTACCCCTCCCCGATCCACCTCCCTGGTTACCCAGTCGAAGAACTTAATGAAGTTAGTCTGGCATGACCACCCTCCCATAAAGCCATGTTGCCTTGGGTCCTGTAGACCGTTGACAACCAGGTGTTCCACTATTCTTTCTTTTAGTAGTGTTTCCATGACATTTCCCACTACTGAGGTCAGGCTGGCTGGTCTGTAGTTCCCCACTTCCTCCCTGTTTCCACTTTATATAGAAGGACCACATCTGCTCTCCTCCAGTCCTTGGGTACCTCCCCTGTTTCCAATGACAGGTTAAACAGGGCTGTCAGAGGTTCTGCCAATTCTTCTCTTTGCTCTTTCAGTATCCTAGGTGCACCCCATCTGGTCCCATAGCCTTATCGACTCTTATTGCCTCCAGTTCCTTGAGGACCCTTTCCTTTGGAAAGAGACCTGTGTCCATTTCAGTGCAGTTCCTGCCCTTATCACTTATTGCTGACCCATTTCCTGCCTCCTCCTTTGTAAAAACTGAACATAAGTATTTATTCAGTATATTTGATTTCTGGTGGTCATCCTCTACACTACCCCCATCCTCTCTTTTCAGTCTCACAATCCCTCCCTTTGCCTTCCTTTTTTTCACTGATGTACCAATAAAAGGTTTCGTCCCCCCTTATTACTGAGTTTGCTTTGCCTTCTTCTGTTTCTGCCTTGGTTTCCCTAACTGCCTTCCCCACCTCCCTTTGTTTTTCTTGGTACCTCTCCCTACTCCCCTCCTCCTGTGTCCTTTTGTATTGCTTACATGCTATTTTTTTGCTTTAACCTTTTTTGCTGCTTCCTTAAAAAAACATAGTGACCTCTTTTTCCTCTTCCCCTTGCTGACCTGTTTGACACAGAGTTGTGCCACCAATGCAATCCCTGTTTTGATCATTGCCCAGTGTTCCTCTATCCCCTTCTGCTCCCCTACTCTGACCAGTGCTTTTTCTAGGCATTTTCCCATCTTTCTGAAATCCACCATTCTAAAGTCTAAGAATCTTGTCTTTGTGTGGCATGGTTCCTCCCGCTCCGTTATTTCAAACCACGCTGTTCGATGATCACTGCTCCCCAGGTGTTCCCCTACTGTAACCCCTGTCACACTATCCCCATTTGTGAGCACCAGATCCAGTAGTGCCATCTCTCATGTGGATTCTATGACCAGCTGTTTAAGGAATTCCCCCTGCAGGGAGTCCAAGATGTTCCTGCTCCTAGCTGTTGTTGCCATGAGGAGACTCCACTCCATGTCCAGTAGAATGAAATCACTGACCAGCAATATCTCTCCCTTGTGCACCATCCTTTGTATTGCTAACATTATCTCCTTATCTACCTCGTCCCCCTGAGCTGGTGATCTGTATATTACCCCTGGGTGGATGGCCTTCCCCTTACTCCGTTCTTGTATATATTCCATATAATCTCTTCTCCTCCCAATTCCCCTTGAATTTCTGTGGCCTTTATATTTTCCCTCACAAGAAGAGCCACTCCTCCCCCCTTCTTGCCTACACCGTTCCTCTTGAATAGTTTGTAACCTGGTATGGCCAGTTCCCAGCTCTGGTTTTCATTACACCAGGTCTCTGTGATGGCCACAGTGTCTGGGCCAGATTCCACCATAGTAGATTCAAGGTTACCTATCTTGTTATGCAAACTTCAGGCATTTGTACACATGTCTCTCCAGGATGTGGAATCCCTTCCCTGCTTTGCTGTCTTATGCCTCTCCCTTTTGTGATCCCAGTCCTTATCAGACCCCCCCCAGTTTCCAGTCTTTGTGCTGACCCGAGGCCTCTGTTGTTCTTTTATTTTGTCTTCTTGAGTAACCCTGTAGTTCCTATGCTCTTAGGGGGGTGGGGGGATGTATTAAGTTAAGGAAATGTGTTGAAGCAGAATCCTACTGGAAGTGAGATGTTGCACCTCAGCCGTGTGTTTTTTTTACTGAGTCAAATCTGGTTGCAAACTTGGTGGTCTGATATTATAATTCATTTGATATTTACCTGTCAATCAGAATACTTGGTGTTAGATCCCCTTCATCCATTGTACATTCATGCTCTCAGTCAGACTCTTGGGTTATTCCATACTCCACCACTGAGACAGGGGAATTTTAGAAAGTGATAAAGTGCCCCTCATTCAGCCCCAGGCAGTCATTTTGGATAAGATTAAGCATAGAACCTTTCGACTCATATTTATGCTGTAGGGCAGAATGAGGCCATATATGTATTGTTTCTCAAGGTTGTCTGTGATTTATAATTAATTAGTAGTAGCTCTAAGATATGTCTGTTACAGTATAGACTGCATCATCTCAAAGTACACCATACAGTACTTCTGTTAGCCAAATACTGGTCAGGAAAAATCTTTCTGAGTGCCTAGATGGTCTACTTGTCTGAGCCATTAAACCAACTTAGAAAATGGGCTTGAAAAATAAAGCATCCTGATTGGCTATAAGCCATGATCAGACATGCATTTATTTTTTCAAGAGAGCCCCGCAAAACCGAGTACCACTTCGGGGTGACCCATTACTTGGGATATTCTTGGGCGACCCCAAATTTTGAAACTTTGCAGCTGTCATTTATTTCTGCTCACTTAGTGGGTGAGTTAGTAGCACCCCCCCCCCATCTCAAGTTTCTTATGGACCTTGATATTTCATTCACCTATCTTACAGGCGGGAAAGAAAATTATTTGACAACAGTACCTCTACTGGGATCCTGTTGGGAAACAGACTGCAGTGCAGATCCCCTGCTGTATGAAAAGAAAATCTGGCCAAGCCTCATATTCATTACCTATCACTTTCAGGGCCACGCAGGATGTTGAAATGCCTATGGAAAGGAATTCCACAGAATTTTGCAATATTCCTCAGAATACCATTGGTAGCTGAATGCTGACATTTTGCATGTGAGATGGTTTCTGTGGAGTAATAATCCACAGTTTACATAAACAGTGGAATATTGTTCTGCAGCCTGCAAAATCGTATTCCGTAGTTTATGTGACTTACACAGAAATGCATTTCATAATTCTGTGAAATTTAAAATTAAATTCTGAAAGGCATTTCAGAAGCAGAATTGTCCTTCTGCACAAATTGCGAATGCAGAATTTTGCATCCTGCACAGTCCTGGCCACTTTGATTTCTGAAGAGTTAATTTGAAAGAGTTAAACTCAAGGACCAACTATGAACAAACAGCACATACTAGCTTTAATAGAAAATATATATTCTATAATATACAGAACCTGTTAATTGTAAATACTGTAACATTTCTTAACAGTCGATGAAAGAATGTGATTCTTGTAACCTGCAAGAAACTGAACTGTTATGAATTATTGAATAATTGTTAGAATAACACTGTTGTCATTGTATGTTACAGATTATTTGTTTACTGTTTCCCTCTAATTTTCTCATTATATTACATATACTGTATGTGATATATTGCCTTACCCTGAAGGGATCATTGTAATGTAAATACTTTTTTTTTTAAATCTATGTTATTGTTGTGTTCAAAACCCCCAATACAAAGTGAATTGTAAAAAATAGCTAACCTCCAGATATAATCCTCTTCACCAAGCAAAGTGCCTTAATGCTATATTATATTAAACCTTTTATTTTTGAAAATGAACATTACATCAACTATTCTACTTGTGTTATTGTACATAAGAGTTTCCACCTGTTACCGTAACCATTTTAGAATTCCTTTTAGTCATTCAGATTGCTCCATTTCCAGTCACTGTTTTATAATGCTGCTTATAAAATGACAAGAAAAAGAACCCAGAAATGTCATTGGTTGACAGATGTCACCTGACTGTACATTAAATCTGTATAAATGTATGATCAGGTACCAAATCTAATTTTCCTCCCAATGAAACCTACTTAGAGACATTTTATAAGTGTAATAATCCCCTCCAGGGTGTGCACAAAGGATTTGAATGCACTTCCCTGGAAGCATAAGGACACTTGGCCTTTGGCCTCATGCCTTACTACACCTCTGGAGTGTGCATTAAATAGAAAATAATGGATAGGCAACTGTGTGTTATGGATATTTTTTTTTACATAGCCAATGTGTGTGATGATCCATAAACCTTGGGAGTGAAGCTCAAGAGGTTTATGAGGTCATCACACATCAAGGGTAAATAAAAAATAAAATCAATAAAGCATAAAAGACAAAGAACCTCTGTACGCAAACACTGAGGCAAGGGTTACCCCAAAGGGCATTTGGCTGGGAAGCCAAGTTTCAAGAAAATACAAAATCACACATGCCCCCACAATTGGAAGCATCATGGGCTGCATATGCAAATCACCACAGAATGTTATGCTGGTCCAACTTAAAGCAGAATTGCATGGTGCCGAAAGGCCTCTCACACAATTTGCAAAGGGTGCTAACAGAAGACATAGACACGTGTTTCGTCCTAACAGGACTCATCAGATGCCTTAATTTTTTATAGTTACTGGTGCAGGGACTGGAACTGCTATAATCCTTGCTGCCTCTTATACAGTCCCTGTGCTACACACAGACACACACACACACACAAACACACTCACACACTCACTCACTCACTATCTCCCTTTCCATTCACTCACTCTCTCCTTCTCCAGTATGAACATTTTCTTTTTTTTTACTTACAGTGTATAATCGCAAATGCATTTAACTAGCACTGTATGCAGTCAGCCTCTGCACCATTCCTGCTCACACTCCTGAAGCAGATGAACTCCAGGATGGTAAGCCACAGGTACAGTGACATTTTGACAGTGGGGCCCCCTACAGTGACTACAGTACTATGTCACTGTAGGGAACCTGCTTGAACCTGGCACCGTCTGTCGGTGGTCCTGCACCCCCCCCCCCAAATCAGCTCTGACTTGGAGATGAGAATCCTAAGTGGAGGGTGCAGGGGGCACAGCTCCCCGCGTGGGGGATTTGGGGGCTTCGCCCCTGTAGAAAACACTTATTTTCATCTGAAACCAGCAGCCAGCTGTAAAATGCAGTCAACCTGCTGGTTTTGCTGTCTGGTTGTTCGACAACATTTTTGTCGATGACCAGTCATGGATCCCTCCAGGATCAACCATATAAAACTTTTTAAAATTGAATAGTATGATCAACCAGGTAAATATGTAAAAAAAATAGAGAGAGACTTGGGAATCTCATACTAGCGGCTTGCCACTAAGTGACCAACTGAGCCACCATGTTTATGGAACTGTTCAGCCTGCCCACATGAGGAATAAGAGCAAATGAGGTACTGCAAGGAACATAATTGATGGGAGAGTTAAAACAAAATACCACAATAGCTGGGTAACCCGGTTATTATAGCGTTTGAAGCACTCCTCTAATCCATGTATTATTAAAAGGAGGTTACCAGTAATTATAATCCTATAATGCACACCCTGTCATTGCTTACATTACTTACTTAACATGAATGCTACAACTTTGTATGTTCATTATATGGGACTTTCTCTACCTTTCTCCCACACTGTAAGGCTGCAGCTGAAAAAGAGACTGTCTCAATCTCTGTATTGCTTACTGTACCTGCTAAAATAATTGTAAATTATACAATAAATGTGTTGGCAACTGCTGTAACTCACTGAGCTTCATTTTGTAGTCATTGTTGTACCCAAAGCTGCAGAGGTGGCACTCTACTACCAGTAGAGGCACAGCTCCAAGCCCCTATTAACTGATATCGCTACCTCCACTGCTATAGCATAACCTGTGATGCATGACCCTTTTACTGTAACAGCATATCTCTCATTTCAAGATACACAAAATAAAGATAGGTAAAACAAACCATACTAATCAAATATTTTTGATACTCTTTGAGACACTGAAACTCTTCCACAGTAAAATATAGTATTGTTGTAGACAAGTTCTATGGCCCAAAAGCCCCCCAAAACATCTAAATCATATTACCTTACTTACACTATCTAAAGCAAGGTTGGTTATATCTTATTTCTACACCTTTCATGCCAAACCATTGAAACATGTTACTTTTCTATGGCTAAGTCGGCATATATGGAAGTGTTTTTGTGTGATCTCATTGTCTTGCAGTGTGGGCATGAAATCACAATTTTTTAAGGGTTCACAAAGATTTTTAAGATGAGCATGACAAACAAATTAGAGTAATCAAGTCAAAACCTGCCTAATACCTGAATGTCTGTCAGATCTGTGGCAGTGCAGGGAGCAGTATGTCTCCCTTTTTGTTTCCGAGCCTTGATTCAGTAGGCTGTGGGTCATGGTTCAGTTTCCTTTGACTCCTTGGGTTAGTATCACTGAGTATAACTTCATTTGTAAAGATATCAGTGGTCATGTGGCACATTGCTCTTTAACCTCCTGGGGCCTTGAGGTATACTCCATACTCAATTACCCATCTTTTAACTAGTTTTAATCTGTTTACCACTGTTCGTGAAACACAACTGCTTCTACTTAACCTAATCAGCCATTAGGACTGTGAGACCTCTATGTTCAAAAGAAAGCCATGCAATAATGTTACCTTAAAACTCTAGAAAAAAGGAGATATGGAAGGATTAACGGTAACTCAGAATTTGATATTATCTAATGAAAGCCCACTGGGCAGTGCAACATGATAAATAAAACACTTATATTGATTAGCACTTGTTGAAATTTTGTTTGAATCTAAAAGCCTCTTATTTTGTGTTCCTATCTGAAGTAGCATAATAATTCTTAAGTATTAAATTTGTCTGTCCATGAAATGCCAAATTCTGTTCCTGCTTGGTCATAATTTCTATGTGTTCCATCTCTGATGACTTTATCATGGAATTCTAAGCATGAAACAGTAGCTGCCGAGCAATAGAGCAGTACAATTGTTTTGTGTGTTACAAATTTGTTGCAGATGCAGAAGAGTAGTTGTTGAACTTATGATGTCATCTTTCAGAAATGCCCTTTTGGCCAAATTCCTAGGAGGCGATAATCCGTTTTGAGGCCAATAAATAAATAAGAAAAGCCCAAATGCAAATGTCTCCAAGCTTGTACCACTCTAAGGCCATTCAGTGACATGAAGCCTGCCTTTCAGGGAAGTCCTGCTGCTCATTCAAAGATGCCCTTGCTTCTTTGACCTTTTCTGAACCAGCACATTGCCGCTAATTGTGATTGGCAGGTAAAGCAAATGCAGGCCAGTGATTGGCAGATGAACTAGCTTTCTTCCTTCCCACAATTCATTGAGGTCCTCCCCATCAATAGACACAAAGTTGGCTACTTTGCTGGGATAAATAGAAACCTTTGGCCTCTTCCATTCTTCTGTAAAGGCCATCTAGCCCTGTTCTTTTGAGCTGCGTCTTGGAATGTTACTGAATAGGAGCTTCACAAAGGGAGAGTTTTCCTTTCCTTTTTGTCTTGGGGGCTGGATAGGGAGGAGAACCTTTTGAATGAGAGTGGACAAAGGCTCATTAGCAACACTTTTGGTTTCCATTTCAAAATAAATGTGTCACTTCTGAGTAAAATAAACCAATTTTCAACTTTGTATCTTTGCTCATGTTACTTTGTATTAGGATTGCGGCACTGGTTCAACAGGATGTCCACAGATTCAGTATTATTTCACCTTCTAAATTTAATCTGTGTATTTTGCACACAAACCCCCAAAAAGTATTTTTCTGAATTACTGAAAAATTACTTCTTAACCTTTATTTGCCTTGTTACTGTGTTTTAAGCATGTTGCTGAGTCAATAAGAATAAAGTAGATGGCATCAAGTTAGTAGGAATACCATTTGTTAGACTAACAGAAAATTGTTAGACACTTTCAAAAACTGATGCCATGTGTAGGTGAAGGAAAAACCTACTTTGTTTTGAAAGCATATCTAATAATTTTGCTAGGCAACTAAAAGATTACCATTAACTCTGCTATGTTTTTAACCCATTTTAAAAGATTGTACTTTTATATTTTCTAACTTTCCTAGCACCACATGAAACCAAGAAATAATTATTTTGTATTGTATTCCTGATGGTGAAGGAGAAGCTGGCCAGTCCTAAAGCCCTATTCACTCAGTGCTGTGTATCTGATTTTTTTTCCACTGCTAGCAAAGAAATATGCTTATCTCAAAGGTGCTTTGCATATGTGTAACCTATGGGGGGGATCATACTGCAGCACAAAGGGAGAAAAAGTATTTGCTGTTCAACCTAAAATGCAGCCCCTTCCCTGGGACAAAAAACTGATTCTGTCATTTTCAAAATACTGATACAAAAATGATGTAGATTCTGAGATACTATTACTTAGCTACAGTACTGTTTATTCAAAATTAAATGTTTTTTATGTATGAAAATGTGCTCTCCTATACAGAACTTTGAAATAAATGAAACAAACTGTATCACCTTTACAGATATTGTGATGTTCATTCTACAGCAAAAGAGAAAAGGAAGATGTAACATGTATTGTTAGGCAGTTTATACCTTGAGGTTTTCACCAAGAGTAGTCACTAGTATAAATTAACCAATCAGAAGTCTCCACTAATATAGAATCATACTAACATACTAATTGCCAGAAGATTAGGCCTTATGGTCTATCGAGTTTGCTCGAACCTCAGATCCCTAGTTGGGAACCGAGGCCCTCCCCCCCTTGTGTTCCAGAAACCCCTATCATCCATCCCCACCCCCCCAGGCCAGGCCATCATCTGATACATCCACTTTCTGTGTCTGTTTCACCCTCTCTTGAAGGCCTCCACTGTGGATCTCTGAACCAGCTCACCAGGCAGCGCGTTCCAAGGATTCACCACCCTCTCAGTGAAAAACCTCCTCCCCCCCCCCACCCTTCCACCTTCCAACTTCAACCATGCCTTCTGGTGATACCTCCCTGCTTTAGTCTAAAGATCCCCTCCGTGTTTACCCTATTTATTCCCTTGAGGTACTTGAAGACATCAATCATGTCCCCCATCTCTCCTCTCCTCCAGTGAAAACAGGCAGAGCTTCTCAAGTCTGTCTTCACATGTCAAATCCCCAAGTCCTCTTATCATCTTAGTTGCCCTCCTCTGTATCCTCTCCAGGAGCTGTATGTCCCTCTTCAAGTGTGGTCTCCAGTACTGTACACAGTACTCAAGGTGTGTTCTAACCAGTCCATTGTACAGTGGCAGAATCACTTCCCTGCTCCTAGAGGTGATCCCTCTTACGATGCATCCCAACATCCTGTTTGCTTTGCTAGCCACTCTCCTGCACTGCTCAGTTATTCATACATGCATCCACCATGACCCCTAGGTCTTTTTCCCCTCTTGAGGCCTCCAACACCTCCCTTCCAGGGTGTACCTGTGTTTAGGGTTTCTCCCCCCAAGATGTAACACCTTGCACTTGGTGATATTGAAATTTAATTTCTATGTGTGAGCCCACCTTTCCAGGGTGTCCAGGTCCCCTTGCAGGGCCAACCTCCCCTCTTCCCCCTCAACTACTGCTCCCATCTTGGAGTCGTCAGCGAAGAGACTCATTTCACACCCTATACCCTCCCAGATGTCTGAAATGTATACATTAAACAGGATCAGACCCAGGACCAAGCCCTGCGGTACCCCACTACTGACCTCTCTAGGGTACAAGAGCTCCCCACTGACCACTACTCTCTGAGTGCATCCAGCTAGCCAGTTTTCAATCCATCTGACCATCAAAGGGCCTACTCCCAACCCCATCAGTTTCTCCACCAGACCATTGTGGGGGACAGAGTCAGACGCCTTGCTGAAGTCCAAGAATAATACATCCACAGTCTCTCCCCTGTCCAGTTCTGATGTTACCCATTCATAGAACTCCACAAGATTGGTTTGACATGATCTACCTGGCACAAACCCATATTGCCAACTATCCAGACCTCCCACCTCCTCCAAGTATACCCCCAATCATTCCTTTAGTATACTCTCCATTAATTTTCCCACCACCGAGGTCAAACTGATGGGTCTATAGTTACCTGGTACTTTTCTCGACACCCCTTTATGGATTGGCACCACATGTGCTTCTCACCAATCGCTAGGTACCCTCCCTGCCTCAAGTGACCTGTTGAAGAGCTCCGCCAGGGGAGCAGCCAGTATGTCCACCAATTCCATTAGTACTCTCTGATGAATGCCATCCGGCCCATGAGGTTTATCTTTCTTTAAGGCCTTAAGGGCTAACCACACCCTTTTGGTGGAGATAGTATTATCCATCCCCTCCACCTTACTGGCCTTTTTATCTTTATCCTGATATGACACCCCTGGGGTACCTCTCCCTCCCTCTTGCTCCATTTCTGTTGCTCCCCTGATCCCACTCACTACTGCTTCTATCCCCATCATGCCTTGCTTTGTAGATATCCCATCCCCCTCCCTAGTGAACACAGAGGTGAAGTACGTGTTTAATACTGCTGCCTGGTCCCTTGCCTCTTCCACCCACCCTCCTTCTGATCTCAATCTGCCGAGGTGGCCCTTAGTTTTTCTCCACTCCCCAATGTACTGGAAGAACCCCTTTTCCCCTCCCTGTATCCCCGGTGCCAGTCGCTGCTCTTTACTGGACTTTGCGCCCCGCACCATCCGGGTGACTTTTCTGGATGCAAGATGGTACATTTCCTTTTCCCTATTCCCTCTCATTGTCTTATATTTTTTGTAGGCAGCCTTCTTTTCTCTGACCACTACCTGAACCTCACTGGACCACTGGCATGGTTTATGTGACCTTGCTCCCTTACGCTTCACCTTAGCGCAGGTCCTGACTGCCTCATGAAGTCCCCATTTTATGACCTCCCATCTCTTTTCCACACTTGTCATTGTTGTAATCCCCTTCAAGTGATCCTTGAGAACATTTCCCATGCCCACAAAGTCTGCCCCCCTGAAGTCCACTGCCAGTGTCCTAGATCTCTCTCCCCCCTCCCCCCATGCTTACTTGAAACCAAATAGTATTGTGGTCGCTCACAGTCAGGGGATCCTCTACAACCAGGTCCCTTACCAGATCCCCATCTGCCAGAACTACATCCAAGACATGCCCCTTCCTTGTGGGCTCCATCATGTGCTGTGTTAAGAACACATCCTGGAAGCCGTCTAGCAGCCTCTGCTCCTTGGCCACCTTAGAGGACATGGTTCCCCAGTTTGTGCCTGGCATATTAAGGTCCCCCATCAACACCACTCCCTCCCCTTTTCGTCCACACTGGGCAATGATGTTGTCCAGCAAACCATCCTCCAGAACATCACCCATCCTGGTGGGACTATATACTACATCCAGCTTGACCTTACCTCCTGCCTGGGTTCGTAAGATGACCCGTAAGGCCTCCATGTTTCCCTCTGCCTCTTCTACCCTAGCAATTTCTAGGTCATCTCTAATGAACATAGCCACTCCACCTCCTCTGCCCTCCTTTCTATCCTTCCTAAGCATAGTGTACCCCCACACGTTTAGGTCCCAGTCATGGTTTTTGTTGGCCCACGTTTCCATGACCGATGCCACATCCACCCCCCTCGTGAACAGCATGGCCTGGAACTCTGGCAACTTGTTTCCCAAGCTCCTGGCATTTACTAACACCGCCTTCCACCCCTTATCCCTGATCACCTTTGTCAAACCCCACCCAGGTTCCTTATACTTCCATCCTCCCTCTGCTCCTCCTGAAACCTCCCCCCCAATCTGTTTCCCCCCTCACCCCTTGGGTTTGAAGGCTATTCCCCTCATCTGGAGGAGAGGGCTTCTGGTCAGCCCCATCCTTATCCCTCCCCCCAACAAGTTTAAACCCCACCTTTCTTGAATGTAGTCAGCCACCCCCTGTTTAAGGACTTCCTTCCCTAGCAGGGCAAGATGAAGCCTGTCCTTGGCATACAGTCCCTTATCCTGCCAAACTCCTTTCCAGTTCCCTAACACCCCCGACCCACTTTCTTCACCCCACTTTCTGAGCCAGTCATTAACCTCTGTGATCTTCATTTTTTTCTCCACTGAGGCCTTTGGTACCAGCAATATCTTTGAAAAGGAAATGTTGCATCCATTATCCCGACAGACTCTGGCAAGTTCTCAGACCCTTGCTTGGATTTCCAAAACACTATTTCCTTCTAGATTGTTAGTTCCCAAATGCACCAGGAAATCCGGTTTTCCTCCACAATCCCTAACCAGTTCGTACACCATGAACTTTGCTCTGTACACCGTCATCCCAAAGATACTCACTACCTTCACCTGGCTATGGCATCCACCCCCCCATCCCTCCCAATGGATACCCCTAATCATCGAGTCTCCCAATAACAGAACCTTAACACCGCCATCATCCTTATGGTTACCTCCACTATGCGCTCTCAACCCCCCATCACCCCTTTATTCGTGTTCTCAATTCCATGGGAGTCTTTTTGCCTTATTAGAGATCCCCTTGTCACCCTCCCCCTTCTGCCTCCCTTGTTATTTTGGCCACTTAACTCAGACCCCTCCTGAATAGGTGTCCCCTTTAACCCTTTTATCCGAACCATTTATCCTGGCCCTGATGGTTTCCCCTTCCCGCACACCGCCATCCTCCCCCTTGTAATAGTACCCCAGCCTCCAGAGGCCCTCTGTGGGTCCCCTTTACCTAGGGCCCCATCCTTGGTACAGACCTCCCTCCTGAAGGGGGGCCCCTCACCCACCTCCTTGTTTCCCAGTTTCTCTCCAGTCATGCTCTCCTCCCTCATATCTGCAATGTGTTGCATCTCCCCCATCTGCTTAACATTTATGTTTCACCTTCTCCCTCTGGGACTATTTCTATCCTTTCCATTGCCAGTCTGTGATGCCCTATGGGTATCCAACTCCCGGCCTCTGTATCAGTTTCCTCATTTCCACCAACCCCTTCCTCCCTCTCTAGGTTGCTTAGTAGCTCAAATTTATTGTAACACTCTATACCAGCCTCCATCAAGTAACTTGATTTTCCCCCAACTGCCCCTCTAAACTGCCCCTCTTCCTCCCCTCTTGCCCTGTTCTCCTTAGGAGCTCCCTTCCCACAGTCTGCTGTTTTAGGCTTCCCCACAACAGCCCCTTCCTTCTCACTGTCTGCTCTTCTAGACTTCCCCACAACAGCCCCTCCTGACTATTCCCCCTCCACTCTCTTTATATTCGGAATGTTTACCCTGTAAGTTTTCCCCTTAGCATCAACATCCCTATCTAAAGGTCCTCTGTCCCTAATATTCCCCCCACTTGCTGTAACACAACGTCCTGTAATTTCTGAGTGTTGCCCCAGCCTCCCCTCAGCCCCACCCTTCTGCCGCTCAAATCCACACCCCTTATCCTTAGACACACAGCCCAACTCCCCCAGCTTACTCCTTAACCAACATACTTCACTCCTGATATGACATAGCTGTCTACAGAGTGGGCAGCCTCCCTCTCTCCAGGCCCAATTGAGAATTATTGCCACCCCACAGCCTGTGCAGTCTACAACCCTTCTGAAGATGCCTGCCATGGTGGAATGTGGCTACCCTGTTTGTCCCTCTCTGTTCATAATGGCACACACCCCTTTTCTCAGTTCCTTCCCCCGGAATACAGTCTCTCTCTATACTGACTGCAGTTGTTTATGAACCCAGTTTCAACCCCACCAATAATGTTCCCAAGTCTCACAAACACATACAGTACAGTGTGTGTCCAGTCCCACTAACAGTGTGTGTATACAGACATCAGGTACCATATGATGTCACAGGCCCACCAGTTCCTGTTGCTTCAAATTTCAGTCACAAACAGAAATGCACAGCACTTCAATCCATCCTCCACTAGCTTTTCAGTATTTAAGAAAGTGTACAAAACAGGGTGGGTGGGAGGCTCTACCACCACCAGGCAAACATCACATTTAAATTTCACTCTAATTATCACTGCCAAACAAGTGCTCCCACAACCAGCACACAAGCCCCAATAGTTACAATATCATAGCCCAAGTAACAGTTCTAACTCAAAGTAATAATTTTTAACACAGAGAACTAATTTCAAGTACAAAACTATTCAAATATTTCAGTTAAAACAGAAGATAAACCAAACCTCTTTCCTGAACAACCTCCTACTTCTGTTCCCAGGTGGACAATGAAAGACAAGATGATTCTTGATCATTAACCCTGCAGTCTACTAATGATAAAGTAAAGTACTGTAGCTATGGATTAGAGGAACTTTGGACTAACTCTTACCAAGTACATAAGTACTTTGACTAACAAAGCTTCCTGAAATATTTTCTTAATTGGTTACTAGGAATAACATCCTTTACAGACATATAAAAAGAAAAAAATAACCCAGAATGGAAAAAGAATAAACAAAAAAAAATAATTAAGTTGTTAAACTATTACAATTTGTAAAAGTTCTTATTTGTATTTTGTGGTGAATTTCTGTCAGTGCTGAAAACTATTGTCCATGCTTACCAACTTGTATTCACCATCACCACCTCAGACACTTCTTGGCTCTGGAAATGAGCTGCACAACTCAGTATGCTTCTCTTGGTCAAAATGTTACCTACAATAAATAAATAGAAAGTACATTTAAAAGACAAGAACTTCAGCATAAGAGCACTAAAATAAAGCTTACTCTAGTCATTGGCAGTAAATCCAAGTTTCAAAGAAGTATCAGGTGACATCATTTGGTTTGGTAGATTTTCTTGAAATGTGGCTTTATTGCCAATATCTTTACAGGGTAAGGTTTGCCTCTGTGCTTTACACCAGTAGTAGAAATGAAGTTGGCAGTGGCTTTGATGGGGTGGGGGGCTGTGGTCACTCACTTAAGAGAGTGGAATTAAAAGCCTGACTAAGTCCCAGTAGTAAAATGGAAAAGAACTCTGGTTTAAAATATGCCCACTAAAGGCATAAAACTGCCTAAATAAAGTGTAAAAATTCAACATATGATGAGCAAATGTGTCCTCGGACCCCTGTAAGGTATGTGTCAGTTCTTCATTTGAGGTGATGGTTTGCCCCAGTGAATTGCTTCCATTTCCAACACTATGTTGCTCTAACATTCTTGTATGTCACATTGCTTTCCTATTTTGGGCCCACCATGACTCAAGCAACAGAGATCATGCGGATGCTCCCCTCTCCCTGGGCTGAAATACAGATGTGGCACACTAATGGGTCCTAATAAAGACTAACCATGTGTCTGTGTCTTTGCTTACTGTTGGCGTACTTTGCAGATTGTTTGTGAGGTATTTGACCACTATTCTATCCTTAAAACACAGCCAGCTTTAGTTTTCTCATGATAATTTGCATAAACTTCCCACAATGCTTTGCATTAGAGTCATATATGTAATTTGGTGCACTGAAGACTATGTAACTAACTATTGCACTCACTGAATCATGATTCATTATGTAATAAGGTGAGGATAGTCAATTCCTCAAATACCCATATCAAATTGTGTTTATTTATTTGTAATCTTTGACCAGGAAAGGCACATGTGACAGCTCATTATCCTGTTATGTTATTGCAGTGGGCTACATGGATTTTTTTGATAGGAGAATATTGGTCAGGGCACAAAAGAAGGATATACTAAGAGAGACTGATAGATTCTTCCCCGACATCCAGACTCCTGAAACTACATTCCTGACACACGATATGCTGACAATGAAATATTGCCGGTGGAGAAGTTTATTTAATGCTTCGGTGGGCTTTGCCTCCTGCACCACCCAATGCAGGGTGCTCCCCCCCACCCCCCTTAATTAATATAACAAACTCCACTGCATGCATAATTTCAATGTCAGGATATTGTGTGTTGGGTATGTGGCGTCAGGATTCTGGGTGTAAGGCTGTTTTGTTTCTGTCAAATAAAAGTATACCCAAAAGAAGGATATCCCCATCTCTTATGATAAGTGTCATGGAATCCAAACTTCAGCCTTTATAGCTGCCTTAGATGGTCAGAAGGGACCTCACTTTAACATCTCATCAAAGGATGGCATCTCAATAGTGCAGCGCCCCCCCTCCCCCGCAGTTATTCAATATAGTGTCAGCATTGGGTATTAGTCCAAGTTCTTGTGTGGGACTGGAACCCTATGACCTTCTGATCTTACAGACTCAGAGGTAAGTGTGACACATTTAAAGCCAGTGGCAGTGCACAATACAGGCCCAGATCTTTGAGTGCAAGACTTAAGATGATCTGGATCAAAGTCAGCACATTATTTTTTTATGGGGGGAGGATAAATTCAGGCCACATACTAAAGTACAAAAAACCTTTTTGCATTCAAACTGACATTTTGACATGAATATCTCCAAAATGATTCAGATTGTCTGAATATAATTGAGACTGCCTGGCATGGAGAGGAACAGATGTTAATCTGAATTGGCTGAATCATCCCTACTGTACCCTCCCCACAGGGATTTACCTTTAAGGCTCCCTGTATTCAGACATCAAAGGTGTCAGCTGCTGCCAATGGAGTTGATGAACTAGTGCTCCTGACTGAATCGGAAATCCCTAATAGCTGCCTCATCTGAAATGGACAGATAAGCACACTCATACAAGACTAGTTAGGGGCATGAAACATGGTTTGTGAGCAGGACTAGGTGCCAAAAGGATATTTTTGGAACACTGCTTGCGGACTACAAGTTTGGCAGCCATCTTCATTACCTCTGACTGGCAATGACGTGGTGAAAGGGTCAGAGGGTGACTGAACTGCCAATCAGGTTCAGGAGCCTCTGGAGAGAGTCACAAGGGCTTGTAGACCAAAAATGGGCTTCATTAATTCAGACGGCTTTGCAGCATCCAGTATACAGTTCGAGTGACATACCTCCAGACCTGCTGGAATTGAATGATAGCTCTAATAGCCAATCATGAGCTGCAATTCCCCAGCGAACTGCAGATACTGTTCCAGAACTCATACAGTCTGCATAGTGTAAGTCTGATGTCAGTGTAGGACAGTAAAGTGAGCAGGACTACTGTGTTGCTAGAAGAGGAAGACATGTAACTGCCAAAATGAGAATAAGTGAGAGGAGAAAGAAACAGATCTGCTTATAAAAAAAGAGGTGATCATGTGCTAGTTCTGTGTGAACTGAAACTGAAGGATGTAGCTATTGAACTAAGATACTTTGTTGAGTTGCACAGCAGCTAAATACTGCCTGTGTGAGAGAGCAGCTTTAAGTCTGAAAAGCCACCCAGCAAGTACCATTGCTTGGTGCTGGCCATCCCAACACAGCAGGGAGTGTCTGCCATGGTATGGTGTGTTGGGCAGACAGTTCAGTTTTCACGGGCTGAGCTGTCCCGTGTTACAGACCGTCTGCCAAATACAAAGGTCAGGAAAGACCTGACTGAGCCTGAAAAATTACCCAGCTTCATTAGCTGACATCAGAAGCCTTCAAGAAGAGAAAACTGAAACCAGCATGAGAGGGACTCAGTGTTTCTGCATCACGGGAAACATCCGGGTCTGAGAGAACTGTAAGTAAATCAATGCTTGCCCTGTAACAGCACCCCTATATACAGCACCCCTGTTTCACTAAAAATACCTCCAACAGCTTAACAACCTGATTCAATATGTCAGTTTGCCTCTATACCCCCCCCGGTATAAGGCTGGAAATATGCAGAATTGCCTAGCTCTCCACTCCCAGTTAACACAAACTAAATAAAATAAATAAGTCAATATATAAGTTGCTTGGTAAATTACTTGTTGGACTAGGCCAACCAGATAGCAATTGCAAATACCTTCTTTGGGGGGTTTTGTTAGGGTTTTATGCAACTAGGTAAAGGGTTTGTTAGTTCCTTTAAGTGCAGCAATGCTAGCCAACCGCATGCAATTACATTGTACCTGTACTGTTCCTATAGGTGGGCACCCACTAAAACACCAGGAGGTTCCTAGTAATAACTTAAGGGTATTTATTTATTTATTAACTAATTTATTTGTTTCAAAATTTTCACCAGGAAAGACATACTGAACTTGTAACAGCTTATTTCCACATGCGTCTAGGGGAGGGGAAGAGAACATATACAAGTACTATTCATTAAACCATGCAATAAAATAGGAATAGTAAGTCAAAGTGAATTACAAACTCTTAAGAATACATTTTCAGCAGTAAATTACTATAAAATTTGACTGAAAAAGACAAAGGAACAAAACAAAACCAGCAACTAAAAGAACAGAGAGGAATAATAGAAGCAAGTTATGGCCTAGGTAGTGTCAGTGTTGGTGGAAGGTAAATAAAAGTTAACTGTCCCATATCAGAAACAGCAGCAGAATGAATAGAAAAATTATGGAGGAGAGATTTCAGACCAGGAAAGCAAGGAGCAGAGCAAAGGGAAGGGGGAAGAGAATTCCATAGTTTAGGGAAACAGAACAATAAGGCAGATTGACCAGTAGTAGATTTCACTTGAAGGTGAGCATGAGAATGAGAACAAGCACTGTGAAAGGAGTGAGAGAGACAGAGAGAGAGAGAGAGAGAGAGAGAGAGAGAGAGAAGAGAAGCAAGATAAGAGGGAAGAGAGCTGAACCAATTTTTGGAGATGAAGGAAACACAGTGCGAGAGGTGCCTAGCTTCAAGAGAGGAGAAGGGCAGGGAAGAGTACAGAGTACAATGAGTAATTGTCAATGGGAAAAGAAAGTGCCCAACAATACAGCTCGGCAAGAAACAGTACTGCAGATGTATGGTTTGGGGCTGAGAAACTATTTATTGTGGCTGTGCCTAGGAGGACATTAGAAGAGCAGCCTTTTGTGTTAATTTAAGCTGGGCCTAGTCAGGCACTGGAAAAACATCTCAGAATATACACTGCTACCTTATTGCTAACCCACTTTTTTAGTGCTGCTTAATGTAAGACAGCAGAGTTTTTCAATCACTTCAGGATACAGTAGGTATACCTGAAGGAAGCAGAAACTTGCCCAGTGAAGTGTGGACTACTTTTTAATGTTCTTCCGCCACCGCCTGCCTACCCAAAGATATCCCCATAGAGATTGCATGACATAAAATCTGGCCTGATGCACCACGGCTGCATAATGAAGTTAGTGAAGTTGTGTGGAATTGTTAAGGAGGTATGGAGAAACAGCACAATGATTTGTAAGTAGTAAGATTTGTTTTAGTTTCTGTTCTAAGTAAGGCATATACCTTATCAGAAAAATATGTGGAGGTGTACATTTTAATGGAAAGAATGGGAAGCAATATAGGTTTGCAAAACAACCCCAGAGCAAATGCTACTGAGGTATGTGTTATCCCAGATGATATTGGTTGGACAGACACATTTTTAAGAAAACACAATTGCACATACCCCAATAATGCAAAGCATCATGGGAAACATGTGCAAATCCCCATTATGGTACAGAAGGTGGCAGTGCATGAATAAGTAATGGCTGGCATATGTTCAGCCTTGGGATTATTTACACAGTTGTTTTTTTTTTTTTTAGAGAAACTGTTTTTTTTTTCCCATGAGGTGATGTAAGTTATATTTAAGCATTGTGTTGATATCAGGAAATCAGGTGTAATGATAGACAGCTAGCAGAGAAAATGTGATAGTAACTTTCAGAGGGGGTTGTTTTTGATAAGGTTAAGGTAGTTATGCATGTGATAATGGGAATATTAGGAAAGCATAAGGTCTATGCCAAAGTGGAGTGCAAATATGCACAATTTCATAAGTACTGTATGTGCTCAGAGTGCAGGCAAATGTGCTATGCAGGTTTGTTTTAGAAATAGGTAAAAATAGCAATACATGCAATTGCTAGAAAGATAGATAATTACATAGACATATAGATAGAGAGAGAGACAGACAAACAGACAGACAGATAGACAGGGAGAATAAGAATGGCAGTGAAATATTGAAGTAACACCAAGCCCACATCCACCATTCAGAAATGGACAGACATTGGGGTGTGACTTTGGGTTGTTGCCCATAACGCTCATGCCATTTCACCTCACCCTACCCTGCAAACACAGACAAGTGTTGAGGCGTGTTTTGGGGTGTTCAAGCTTTACACTCACCCTATTCCATAAGAAAATATGCTGAAATGGGTACTGTACTATATAACAGAATGGAGTGAACTTTGGGGCTGAACAGTCAAAGGCACACCTCGATACCTGTCACTGGCTGCAGGGTGGGGATGGGGGTGGAATGGCGTGAGCATTACTGTTGACAGTCCCAAGTCACACCCCTGATGCCTGTCAGTCCCTACAGGGCAGGGTGTTATGGTCAGAAGCCCTAATGCCCTGGGTGTAGTTATGTGACTTCTTAACCTAGCAACAGCATTTAGTGCATTACATTAAAAGGACAAGCAAATGTTTTTAATACATGGACAGGCATTTGGGCATGCCGTTGGGTTATTGCCCATAATGCTCATGCAATTTCACCTCACCCTGTCCTGCAGACACAGACAAGTGTCATGGTGTGCCTTGGGGTGCTCAAGCTTTGCACTCACCCGATTCCATAAGGAAATATGCTGAAATGGGTACAGTACTGTATAAGAAAATGGAGTGAACTTTGGGACTGAAGAGTCAAAGGTACTCCCCGATACCTGTCACCAGCTGCAAGGTGGGGATGGGGGTGGAATAGTGTGAGCATTACTGCTGACAGTCCCAAGTCACACCCCTGATGCCTGTCATTCCCTACAGGGCAGGGTGTTATGGTCAGAAATCCTAATGCCCTGGGTGTTGTTATGTGACTTCTTAACCTAGCAACAGCATTTAATGCATTACATTATAAGGACAAGTAAATGTTTTTAATACATTTACAGACAGTTACATAAACTTAATTTTCTTCACAGAATAATTTAAATTTAGTAACAGTGGTAGTACAAAGCAATTATCCAGACAACATGAAAACGATAACTACTTTATGTTGTATATTGACACCCCATAAGGATCTCCTTGAAATTGAGATGCAAATGTCACACATTTCTAAGTTTTTTAACAGGAATATTTTACTATCCTAAATACATTTCTTGCTTCAGTAACTGCTCAGCATATCTATTGCATGACCTACTTATTGACATTTTACACTTGCTATGCAATGTACTGCTGCTTACTACACCAACATCATGAACCATTAAACAGATGACTGCCATAACTAGGGAGGCAGTATAACACAGTGGTTTAAGGCTCTGAGCTGAAAATCTGGAGATCTGGATTTGAATCCCACAGCCCCCACTTGCATACTGGGTGACCCTGAGCAAGTCACTTAACTTCCATGTGCTCCCAGGTTGCCCCTGTAAACAAGCTTTCAGCTTAGTGTGCCACTCATGGTTAAACGATTGAAAGACAAAAAAAACACAATATATTATTTTTCTTGCTTTATTTTGCTACTGCAAGCTTTGACTACTGCATCCATCCTTAAATGTACTTTTTATAGCTTATGTGTCTTTGAGCTAGGCAGAACTACACTCAAAATCTTACACATAAATAAATAAATCATCAGAATAACATATGTTTTAGTAGTATCTCCTTCCTTTTCAGGTGCCCATGACACTATGTGAGTGTATCTATCTCTCTCTCTCTCTCTCTCTCTCTATATATATATATATATATATATATATATATATATATATATTATGGTAGCGGTAGTGCTACCATAATTAGGGTTGAGGAGCCATTTACATGTTAAACCTAAAATTTCGTACCTTAATAACTTTGCAACCATTTAACAGATTTGCCTGACATTTGGAATACACGATCAAGAATCATACATCTTGAGATCTGCCAACTTTTCGTAATGTTCGGATATACGAATGCGGAGTTATTAAGCGTGATCTGCAAGCGCGCTTATGCTTTTTTGGAATTCTTTGCTCATCTCTACAGGTCGCACAGTTTTTGCGACCAGTCCAAAATCTTCAGGAAACGTGCCGCTGGGTTCCCCGATGTGCCTTTTGAAGATTTTGTGAAAAAATATTAAACGGTTCAAAAGTTATTCAAAAAACAATTTCCCATTATAAGTCAATGGGAAAAGTTAACAAAAAGTTCGACAGTGTCGCAAATGCAGTTTCTACTTTCGCAAATGGCCCTTTTACTGTCACAAATCTGCCATTTTGTTTTTAGTTGGTCATTAGAAAAATGCTTGGCATTTAAATTTGGGACACTCTAGCAACCTAATTCTTTTTTGTATTCACCTAGTCGGACACTGAGGATGCTAGGCATGTCTTTACTTTGGGGTAAAACACCCCAGAAATAAGTTTTTCAAATCTCTGGAAAAAGTACTTTCGCAAAGTACTTTCGCATTTGTGACACTGTTGCATGAATTTGCGAAAGCTTTCGCAAAGTTCGACAGTACTTTTCCAGGCTGTGGGAAAATGATAGCAATTCTTTGCCACCCTGCTGCAAAAGAACTGTTTGGTCTTTTGGGCTGAAATTTGGAGGAAACACAGCCAACATCTCGCAGATGTGCCTTTCAGTATTTTGGTGAAAACATATTACAGGGCGGCAAAGTTACAGCACTCTAAAGTTGACACTTTTTCCCATAGGATAACATTACAGCATCTGCTGCATTACAGGAATCTTTTGCTGCCCTGCTGCAAAATAATGGTTTGGTCTTTTGACCTGAAATTTGGAGAGAAGAAAGCCAACATCCCACAGATGTGCCTTTTAGTGGTTTGGTGAAAAAATATTACAGGGAGACAAAGTTATGGCACTCCAAACTTCTCTTTTTTTTCCCATAGGATAACATTACAGCGTTAGCCTAGCCTTTCAGGGCCTGTATCTCGGAAACGGTGCGAGATACAGACTTTTTGTCAGGGGCTAAGTACAAAACTAGCTAGGAAAATCATAAATCATATGACCTCTACATTTTTTTTCTACATCATACGGTTCCTGAGATATAAGCAATTTAGTATTCCAACTCCTCTTTTCTGCTCCGAGATCCATTATTATGCATACCTTCTTTGTACTCGCTGTCTTTCTCAATGCAGCTTTTGGGGAAAAACAGCCTGGGTGCTTACATTACTGTTACCCTTACCGCTTCTGTTTGCAGTTCTGTAACCATTTCACTTACTGTTCCCGTTTACGGCACCATGTGCGTTACCCTTCGCATTTTCATTTGCGCTTGCGTTTGCGTTATTTTAACCATTTGTGTCTACTGTACTGTTTATCTTTCTGTTTTGCTTTGTGTCACCATGCGCATTACCATTTGTGACAAGACATCATGTGGCGGGACCGCGGGGCCCTTCACTATTTCTCATTATCCTTCTCAAAAAGAAGGGAAATTAGAAGCAAAAAACTCTGTTTAATGCATTAGTTAGGGTTGTTCCACAGTGACAAAAGTGAGGAAATTCAGTATTATGGTTGAAAACCCACCTTGGACCCCCCCACCCACACCTCCAACCAGCATCGGGGTGCACGTTGGGGTTGTCAGTCCTAACTCTCACCCCATTCTCCTATACCTCTGTTTTTTCACACATCTGATGGGGTGAGAGTTAGGGCGGGCAACCCCAATGCACACCCCGATGCTGGTTGGGGGTGTGGATGGGGGGGTCCAAGGGAGAGCTTTCAACCCTAACACCGAATTTCCTCACTTTTGTCGCTGTGGAACAACGCTAACTAATGCATTAAATGGAGTTTTTTGCCCCTAATATATATATATATATAGAAAGATAGATATGTGTATGTGTATATATATATATATATATATATATATCTTTTAACTTCAAAGCACTAAACCTATTCAAATGCACAAAACACAAGACTTTATTCTCTTCACACTTTACTGCTAAACTTCAGGTCCCAAACAGATAAAACTGTAGAGCTTCACCTAGCTATTTGGGTGGGTGCTTCAGCTGTGTGTATGTGTGTTTGTGGGGGGGAGGGTATAACAAGCTTTTAAGGAACAGACACTCTAGTATCCAATATGGGATAGTCTTCTTTGGGTGACATATTTGACTCCTTTGTGGGCTTATACCTTAGTTGTCATTATTGTGTTGCAAGTGCTTGTTTTCCTCAATTGCTGTAATTTCAGGATGCAGTTTCACAAGTGCTGTATAAGGATGCAGTTTCAGGCACTCCTTAATTACTTTTTATTTCCTTCTGAACCTTAACCTCTGATGCCCCAGGCAGCTGTGATAGTCAGTTGTTCCCACATGATAGATCCACCTCATGCCCCTCCCACATGGACAAAAAGGTGGGGGTGGATGTTTAGAAGCTTCTCAGGTGGAAGTGGGCATGTGGCTCTTACGCCACCCCCCAAAAAAATAATGCTGCCTCCCACTACTCAGGTTCCAGTTCGTGTACCTCCCATTTAAGAAAGAAAATAGTGCCCTGCAACCGTTGACTAACTTGAAGGCATATTTATTTGAGGGCAGAAAGCATTTCTTGGAGGAGGGTAAGGCAGAGGAGACTATTTACACCTTCAGCCAGTTTCGTGGACAGAAAACATGACATCAGTCCTTTGGTACATGCAAAACTTCTGCAGGTTCCGCCCACTGCAGCCATAAAAATGAGATCACTATATGTGGGCTAGTTCAACCAGAACTATTTGGAGGGATGGTGCTGGCACCAGCACTACTTGAAGTGCATTGGCAACATTAGAAACATAGAATTTGACAGCAGATAAGGACTGATTGGCCCACCTAGTCTGCCCATTTCCACACCTAATGGATAAGCTGCAGATCCTAGTTAACCAACAGACTACTTCCTCCTACACCCCACTAGAATTGCCTTATGACTGTCCCATGCATTCTTGAATTCCCCTACTGTTTTTGACTCCATGACCTCCTCAGGAAGGCCATTCCATGCATCCACAACTCTCTCTGTGAAAAAATACTTCCTCACATTAGCTGTGAGCCGTACCCCTCTATCTTCAAATTGTGCCCCTTTGTTCTTGCACATCTCTTTTTCTGAAAGATGCTACCCTCTTGGACTTTGTTGATTCCCTTGAGGTACTTGAAAGTTTCTATTATGTCTCACCTCTCCCTCCTTTCCTCGAGGGTATACATATTGAGCTCCTTTAGTCTCTTTTCATATGTCTTCTGGTGCAGATCCTGCACCATATTATTTGCCCTCCTCTGGACAGCCTCCATTCTGTCTATGTCCTTGTGGAGATGGGGTCTCCAGAACTGCACGCAGTACTCCAGATGGGGGTCTCACCAACTGTCTCTGTAGCGGGATAACAACTTTTGTTTTCTACTGGTGATGCCTCTCCCTATGCATTCCAGTATCCCCCCAGCCCTCCATACTGCTTTCTCACATTGCGTGCCTACCTTTAGCTCATCTGATATAACTACCCCCAGGTCCCTTTGCTTGAAATGAAATGAGTGGGAGAACATCTACAGCATTTGTGGCAGTGTTAGAAGTGTCTTTCTGCTGAGGCGGACTGGGAGAATATCCACAGAGTGGGCAGCAGTACTAGAAGTATCTTCGTCTACCGAGGGTGACTGTGAGAATCTCTGATATGCCGGCAGAAGTGCTTAAAGTGTTCCCCTCTACTGAGGAAAGCTGTGAGATCACCCACTATGCTAGCAACAGGGTTTGAAGTGTCCCCAGGTGTAGGACTGTTAAGTTTTAGTTCACCTGTGAATTGTTGATAAAATGCCAAATGTTGTACTATGCGTAGGCAGTGCAAAGACAGCACTTTATCAGCAATTCACTGTGCCATGTTCCCCCCAAAATTCCATGCTTCCACCCACTGTACCACCCCAAAACTCACCCCTTCCCCTAGGTACCAACCCAGTCCTAACTATTTTAGTAGTAGATACCAACTTCCCACCACCTGCTCAGCACCCATTCATCCTGTGTCCCATTCCCACCCCATGGAAAGGAAAATACACAGCTGTCTGTCAGCTGATCATAAATGAAATAACCCTTTTCATCCATATCCACTTAGAACCCACCACCCTTCACACCCCCATGTGTCATCTATCCTCCTGTACCTTTCACCTTATCCAAAGAGGATTAAGAAACTGAGTCTTCAGTGGGCTGAAGTTGGTGACTGCCACTGACTTTCCTCTCAGCACCTCAGTGGGCTACCATCTGAATGAATGGAAGCAAGAGCGTATAGTAAAAATTGTTTATTTTATTATAAGTGTGCATGAGTTAATCTTTTTGTGGGGCAGGGATGAGATGGAGGGTGAATGGGTACTAAGCAGGTGGTGAATTAGGGATGTAACAGGGTAGTGAACCAGGCAGCTTCTGGGGAACACTCTCAAAGAGAATACTCAGGATACTGGGTTAAATGAAATGAAATCTGCTTTACCTTCATCAACAGGAAAAAGAAACAGCTTGTATTCAGATAAACAGAAACTTCTTGCAATTTAGTCTCTTGCAATCTCCACTGTCATCTCAGTCAGATAGAAATCTCTTTCTGCTTGTTCACCCTTCTCCCTTTATTGGACTCAGGTGCTGCTTCTTAGCACTCTCTCTCCCTCTGAGAGAGAGCCAACAGGTAGAACATCCAGTGCAGTGAGGCCTTAAAGGGTCAACTTTAAAACAAAAGGGGTTTGGCACAAATCCCACCACAGCTCCTGTCAAAGCCTGTGTTGTCTGTGTTGCAGTGCTGTGAAGAGGTTTACAGGTGAAAGGAGCATGACAGACATATACTCCATCATGGGGGATTATCTACTATTAACATAGTCGAGTCTGCTTAGGGGCCTGGGGGAGGAGGGGGGGATCTCTTTTGGGTGCTACAGTGGCTGGAAGGAGGAAGCATTTCATTTTTTCAGGATTGAGTCTGACAGAGACAGACTCTATGAAGTGATACTTCATGACTGACATGCCACATCATGGAATCTTTGCCAAGCAAAGTTGGCACTTCACTTCATGTAGCACTATACGAAGGAATGTACTAAGTAGCAGCACTTCACTTAGTAAAGTTTGACATTTCACCTGTACCTAACCAGGAGAGTCTGCTTCTATATTACTGTACCTTAACGTGTAAGGATGTATTGAATTATAGCAAACCACAAATACAGTACAACCACAGACTTTAAGCTGATGCTAAGGCAAAGGAGCTGTTGTTTGCTATAGCCAACTCTTGTATTTTTAGGGCCTTGATCTGACCCTAAATAGATTGTGTGTTATTTTCTGCTTGCATTCCTTGTCTGTGTGTATATCCATTTACAGTGTTAGGCTGCACATTTTGCAGGGACGATCACTGTACTCAGTTGGTTTATGGGAAGGCTGATCCTGTGGGGAAGTGAGCAGCTAATGCATTCCAGGGGTGGTACTTCACGTACGTACATCAGGCCAGCTTAACCCTTTCAGTGGGTGGAGTCATCACACTATTTATATCTCACCTTGGATACAACCCCCCCTCAAAAGAAATTTAACAAACCTAGGCCCCACAACCTTGTTGATCCCACAAGGCAGGGGTTGTAACTGCAAAATCGACAGTGACTCAGTCATACAATAATAAGACCTGACACAGAGTTCATTATCTTAAACTATGGATCAGCTTAGTTCACCAGATGCATCCTGGGATAACAGCAGCTCCATGGCATTATGATACGGCCAGACCTCCAGGAACCTTGGTGTGACCACCATAGTACTCTCCTCACTCACCCGACTGGTACTTTAATGCCCTGTTCTGGGCTGCCGAGCCCTTGAGTATTGCCTGATCCAGTGGTTATCGCCTGGTAGCCCATTAGCCCAAATCTGGCTTCCCAACCCTTAGTCAGTCCCCAGCATCTAGTAGAAGCCCCTCCTTAGCTGAAGTCCACCCCCCCACCACTGCCATATCCAAATATTATGCCATGATGATTTCTGTCCCTTGCCAGCTTGCCAGTTGGTGGTTGCTGTTTTGCAAGACCCCTACTGCATCCTGTAATGGATTTAGAAACAGGTAGTGTTGCAATACTCTATAACCACTATTGCGAGTAGGGATGCAGTGAAATTAAATTTCGCTGATGAAATTGCAGCAAAATCAGCAATTTCACCATGCAAAATGTTTCACGAAAATGCGGCGAAATTTCGCCCTCAATTTCGCTATCTCACCAGTCCACCAGAAATAAGAAATTTCACCCACGGGAGGTGAAATTTCACCTGCAGGTGATGAAATTTTGCTGGATTGGGGGTGAAATTTTGCTTCCAACCAGCGGTGAAATTTCACATTTTGCCCAGCAAAATATTTTGCGTAATGCGTTAATTACATGAAATATTTCGCTGGGTGAAATATTCAAATTTTGCATATCTCTGATTGCGAGGGCTGCCATGCTTTCTGCATGTCCCCTTCATGCCATTTGCGTGGCAACCCAGTCACTTTTTCTGCATGGTCATAATGTAATTATCAACTGTTTTGGGAAACTAGTTTAGTTTGGATAGTTTAGTAGGAAAGTAGAATGTTTAGTATTTTGAATCAAGTGGGCTTTAAGACTAACCACAGCATGGATTCTTGTATGTGGGGGGGGGGGGTCATGCCAGATGAACCTGACTAATTTCTTTGCCTTGGGGACCAGGAAAATATATTACAAGGGGGCAGTGAACATGGCCTAAATGGACTTCGGCTAGGCCTCTGACACTATACTACACAGGAAACTGAATAAGAAATTGAGCTTCCTAAGAGTGGGATCCAAAGCAGTGAACTGGGTTAGAAATTGGTTAATGGATAGGCAATGAGGTGGTGGGTAATGACAATTGCTCTAAGGATGGAATGGTGACTAGAGGGTGCAACAGGGCTCAGTACTGAGACCGGTCCTCTTCAATGTGTTCATGAGTGACTCTTCAGATGAACTGGAAGGGAAGATATGCCTTTTTGCAGATGATACCAAAATCTGTAATAGGGTGGACAATCAGTAGGGGGTGGAGAGAATGCATAGCAATCATTGGAAACTTGAGAAATGGTCAAACACAAGGCAACTGGAGTTCAATGCCAAAATGTGCAAAATGATGCACCTACAGTAGGGCATAGGAACCCAGGAACTGAGTATAGGATGGGAGAGGTGGTACTGTCAGTCACTAAGCAGGAAAGGGGCCTAGGGGTTATCATATCTGATGACCTCAAAATAACAGGGCAATATGATGAAGCAGTAGGCAGGGTCACTGCAATGCTGGGAGGCACTAGGAGAGCTCTCTTCAGCAGGAGGAGGGAGGTGGTGTTGCCACTGTATTGCTCACTGGTGAGACTCCACCGGGAGTATTGTGTCCAGCTCTGGAGGCCACACCTTAGAAAGGATATAGACAGGATGGAGGAAGTCCAGAGCAAGGCAATTATAATGGTAAAAGGTTTCCACCAAAAGCCCAATAAGGAGAGACTGCAGGATCTGAACATGTATACCCTGGAAGAGAGGAGAGTGAGAGGGGACAAAATAGAGACCTAAAACTATCTCACAAGGATGAACAGTGTGCAGGAGGGGAACCCCTTCTAACTGAGAATGAGCATCAGGATCAGAAGGTATGCAATGAAACTGGTGGGGAGGAGTTTAAAAGGGATGTGAGGAAGTACTACTTCACTGAAAGGGTGGTGGACTCCTGGAATAGACTGCCAACAGAATTAGTGAAGATAAAAACAGTAGGGGGTTTCAAGTATGTGTGGGATAGACATATGGGAATATTAGTGAATAGGCAGGGAGGAGAGAGGGTCATCGGAGACCAGTTAAGAGTCTGTGGAGGCAGACTAGGTAGGGAACATCTAAATAGAGTGCGTGGGTCAAGTGGTCCTTTTCTGCCAACAAATTCTGTGTTTCTATGTTTTGATAAAAGTCTCAGGAACATATTGTGCAAAACACAGCACAAAGAAGCTCAAGACGAGTGACTGCCACTAAGTGGTCATTGCAACATATAGCAAAATTACCTTACAAATGGGAACCTAGTATATTTTAGGGATTACACATCACGTGGTGTGCGGTTATAGGGGAATATTTAAGATCATATAGGAATTACAACCCTTTGAGTCATAGACTCATTTCCAAAGGCTCCGCGTCAAATACAAGGTAAATACCGAATCAACAAATGGTATCAACAATAGGTTATTACAAGGCAGCAATTGTGACAATTGACTACAGTAAGATGTCATACAGTGATGTATTGCACACCCTGGGTAGTTGTTAGGCATGAGCATAGCCTTTTGACAGCACACCTTGGAGTGTATTATCCCATGTATAAAATGACATCTTGAAGCCACAGGCAGACCTTTTGTACCACCAGTTGTCATTGTCTTGTGGACTTATTGTTCCACTTGGTATGGGGTACAGGCCCCCCTATTCAGAGCTAGCCGTGTGTGCTGCACTGACAGAAACACTGCACAGCAATTAGCATGTAGCCAGCACATATGTAACATCCAGACAATTAACATGCTCTGATGCGAGAGTAATAGCTGTCTAAACATGGGGCTGTGTTAGCATAGCACATTGTGAATAAGCACTGCTCTGACACAGCTCCAGACTAAATATGGGGCCTCAGGAGCCCAAGCATCAGGGCTCCTGTGGGCCGTATTCAGCCCTAACATACTAATGAGATCATTGGCAAACAAGGCACTATGGGCCATTTGCATGCCCTTTATGTGCTTATTAGCATGTGTGTGTCTACCCCCTCCAAGTGCTCATCCTGTAGCTCTCTTCAATATTCATGGAGGTCTAGTGCCCCTCAATCAACTGTCCTGTACCTGTCTTGAATATTTCTGATAATCTAATGTGTTCCCCCCATAAGGGCATCCAACCTCTTCCTCACCTGTCTGCTCAAGACTCTCCTCCACACACCCACTAACATAACCCTCTGCTCACTGCATTGGCCAGCTGCCATCTGACTGTCAGTGCACAGTTGTGAGCACTGTAGAAACAGCTGTTCCTACAGTACTCATAATTGCTCACTGACAGTCAAATGTCAGCTGGCCTAGGCGGTGAGTGGAGGGCAGTGATGGTCACCATCACTATTGCTGTAGGTTGGCTTATGTGACTGGGGCAATGGGGTGCATGGACGAGCATTCTGAACAGGCTGGTTAGGAGTGGTATGGATGCCCATACAGGAGGGGAGGATCAATAGATGACCAGAAATATTCCAGACAGCTACAGGATGGAGAATCAAGTTTGGGGGGCCACTAGATCAACAGGAATATTCAAGAGAGCTACAGGGTGGACAATCAGGGCAACAATGGAGCACTAGATTACCAGAAATATTCAGGATAGCTACATGACAGGCATTTAGAGGGGCGAAGGACCACTAGACCACCAGAAATATGCAAAACAGATATAGGATAGGTGATCTTGGGGGTATTTAGACAGGGTTCCTGCTATGTTCAACAGTACTGCAACAGAGGAAATTTAGGGCTGTTTGAACCCCTAAATATACTGCTGCACCCAGCAAAAATAGGAATCCCACATTTGCATGGGCACAGTGGTATACTTTGTGTGGTCACACTGTTGGGTTAGTGCAGGGCACCATTAGTGTTTGAATATGGCCCCTGTCCCCTCAGCCAGTGCTATTCACCGTTAGCATTTCAGTAACCAGGTTAGTGCCATGCTAACTGCTTAAATATGGAGTCCCTAGAGCAGAAAAAATGGTGGACAGAATAAAGAACATCTTTGTAATGTCACCATTTCTTCATAACGTCATTGTTTTTTCACATGTTGACCCCAAATTTTAAACATAGTCTTTTTAGGACCCCACGTTATGATCAAGACAGGTGGAATTTTTTAAATCTCATTAAAATGTAATTTTGCAAAATGACTGCAAAATGCATGTTGCAGAGAAGATTTTAAAACAAGGGCTATGTTGGAAATTAGGGTGCAAAATGTGCAAAAATAACAAAATTATAAGAAAATGTTGGAAAAATTTGACATTCCTTTATAACTTTGTTGTTTTTTGATATTTTGACCACATATTTTCAACATAATTTTTTTATGGGCCCATCTTATGATCAAGACAAGTAAAAATGTTTAAATCCCTTCTGAAAAGTGATTTTGTGAAGTGACTGCAAAAACATGTTTCAGAGGAGATTTAGACAATGACACCTGTTATGTTCATGAGGTGGGTAATCAAAAGGCTATTTGAAAATTTGGGACCAAAACCTGCAAAAATAACAACTAAAACCGCAAAAACAAGTTTTGTGGGGCATTTGACAAATTTCACCTGCTTTGTTCATGAGGAGTGATCCCAAAATAGCCACGTTGAAAATTTAGTGCAAAAATGTTAAAAAATGACAATTATGAGCAAAAGTTCAAAATGCATTAAAAAACCATTAACCAAACTTACCTTGTTTCACTCAGCTCCTGATCAGCTTTGGAAGCAGCAGGACATGCCAGTCATCATCGGAGTTCAGCAGTTAGGTAAGTTTGGGGTGCAGGAGTGTGTGGGGTGGTGGGTGCTTGGAGGTGGGTTGGGGTGGGAAGAGCAGAAAATGCCTTTTTTTTACAGGTTTACAAGACAACATGGAATGACAGCTTCCTTTATTTTAGGTATCAACATAGGAGACTGGTCACCCCAGTGCCAGTTTCTTGTTTGTCAGCACCGAGGGCAAACACCCTGGTATCACATCCTGTTTGGGGGGACTAGCCAGCACTGGGGAAGGCACCCCAGTGTCCCGATTGTGTGTGTGTGTGTGTTTGGGGGAAGGATTAAAAGCTGGATCATGTGGGAGGGGAGATACAGCTGGCAGGGTTGAGCATGCACCTACCACCATTCACATAAAGATAGAAACATAGAATTTGCCAGCAGAAAAGGACTGCTTGACAAACCCAATCTGCCCAGATGCTCCATGCATATTCTGCCTCCATAGACCCTATCTGGACTCTGGAAACTCTGCTGCCTCCCTAGCTCTTTTTTAATATATGCCTATGTTTATTCCATTTCTAGCCTCTACCACTTCCACTGGCAGTCTGTTCCAGGTGTCTACCACCCTTTCATTGAAGAAATATTTCCTGACATCATTCTTGAACTTCCCCCTTCCATCTTCATCGCATGTCCCCGGTCCTGGTGCTCATGCTCATTTCAAAGAGACAGTCCATCTGCACCCTGTTTAACCCTGGAGGTACTTGTAAGTCTTTTTTTTTTTTTTATACTTTATATTTATTATATTTTCATTTGCAAAATCATAGGACAGTTTTTACAGTGTATAAGTTAAGACAGCACATAATTACATCAGTCAGATACATAGCAATACATTAGTCAAAGGTCTCAGGACAACTTACATATTTGACAAAGCAATTCATATAATGAGCACTAAGACATTTACAGAAACCATCATCTGGGTCAATATATTTCTAAGGTACAAAAGTAGGATCTAAAGATGAAATTTATAGAATCCATTTCCTCCATTTAAGCTCAAATGCACACTATTTATCTGTGCTTTTAGCTATTAATCTCTCTAATGCATACATTTCTCCCATTATTCCCCACCAGTCCTGTATGTTTGGAGACTTCTTCTTCCCCAGTTTCTAGTAATTGCTTTTTTAGCTGCCAGCATATATGTGATTAACAGTGATCTTCTGGGTATTGGGAGACCCTCTGGCAGAATTGAGAGTAATACTAGCTCAGGGGTCAATACCAATTCTTTTAATGCCCCTAAAATATATCTCCAGTAACCTGCTAACTGCGGGCATGCCCAAAAAAATATGGAACTGATCCGCAGATATTTCTCCACAATCTCTCCAGCAATTGCTTGGTGTCCCTGATGAGAACCTGGCCAGTCTTGCCGGTGTATAGAAAAATCTATTTCTAGCTTTCCAGGCAAATTCTTGCCAATGGGGGCTACCAAAAGTCCCATTGAGAATTTAGTACACTTTTCCCAATCCTCCTTTGATACCTTGAGTGGAAGCTCTTTATTCCAGGTATTCAGAATTCCCTGAGTTGAATTTTTTGATAATTCCCTCAAACCCCTATGTATTAGTCCCACAAAGTGGGGCTACATCTGAGCTCTCCCAGTGGTCATGGCTAAAGTAAGCAATGAAGTGGGGGGGGGGGATCTGGGAGCCTACTAAAGGCTGATCCTTTACGTTCAATGTCCTCTCTTAAGCTTGTATAAATTGTAAAGTCTTATTGTGGAAGATTGTAAGTTTCTTGAAGTTTAGTAAATGAGAGGACCCCCCCCCCCCGGCATCCACCAAGTGGAACATAAATTTAGAGCCTTTTTGTTTCCATTGAACCAAAGTACCCTCCTGTTCTAAAGTATGAGATTGGATTCCGAAATTTAACAGATTAAGATAGGCACCTACTGGTTCTAGCTCTCTTAAATGGATGAGTCTCCTCCAAGTCTCCGTAGTAGAATTTGTACTATAAATACATTAAGTCTAGGTCTTTTATTTACTGGGACATGTAACAATTGTAAAAGTTCGCCCCTCTCCTTCACCCCATTAAGGGTGAATTCCAAATTCTTCTAGGGTATGTCATACATTTGATTATTCCAATTGAAAACTCGAGCTATCACAGTGGCGTATGCATACATCTGAAGAGCAGGCAAATTTAAGCCTCCCTTATTTTTTTGGTAACATTAATGTGGACCACTTGATTCAAGGTTTTTCCCAGCCCAGACAAATCTCGCCATAGACTTATTCCAGGAGAGAAAGTACATTCCATCTGGCATCGTCAGTATGGTCTGAAAAAGATATAGCAGCCTTGGAAGAATAGTCATCCTAATAAGATCCACCTTAGAATATAATGATAAATGAAGTTGAGACCACTGATGTAGATCACACTCTATTTTTTGTGTTAGAGGTTCATAGTTTACCATAGTGAGATGCATTAATTGGTTTGGTAACTGTATGCCTAGATTGTTTATCTTGATGTTGTTCCAGCGCAGAGGCAAACTACCCTTCAGTAACTGCGAGGGGGGGGGAATGAAAGGGGAGAACTTCTGTTTTAGAAGAATTTATTTTATATCTGGAGAATTAAGCACATTGCTGAAGTACCTCCCATATTGCTGGAATAGAGGACTCTGGATTCAATACTGACAGTAAAATGTCATCTACATATAAAGCCAGCTTCCAAGATTGATTGCCAGCTGAATGCCCTCAATTTTTCTGATTTTCTAAGCATCATAGCCAGGGGTTCAATATAGATGGTGAATAACAAAGGCAATAGGGGGCATCCCTGTCTAGTGCCTCGCTGTAGCTTAATATGAGGTGTGATACCGCCATGGTACTTGTAAGTCTCGATCATGGCATCTTTCTCTTCTGTCTTCCAGCGAGTACATGTTTAGATCCCTCAGTCTCTCCTTGGAGGGTTTCTCATGCAAACTCTGCACCATTTTAATTGCCTTCTTCTGGACCACCTCCACCCTGTTTTTGTCCTTTCTGAGGTGCGGTCTCCAAAACTGAACATAATTTTCCAGGTAGGGTCGCACCAGTGAGTGATACAGTGGCAGCACCTCCTCCCTCTTCCTGGTGGAGATACCCTCCCTCTGCACCCCAGCGTCCCACAAGCCCTACCCACTACATTCAGTCAAGTTGGGCTGGATGGGAGGGGGATACCAGCAGTGCCAGTCACATACAGCTGGGTCAGATTGGGGGGATATCAGTGGCATTGGGTGTTACTGAGAATAAAGGTGAGGAAGATGCTGGACATTGGCAGATGGGTGGAAAAATGAAAGAATGCAGCCAGCAGTGATAGGTGCAGGTGCAGCCTATCCTATGTAACAAGTTCCCACCCATCAGCTAGCAAATCAGCATTAGCAGCAGTGTAGCAGGATTGGGTGTGCACATGCACACCTCCTGTAGGCTAAGCTGCAGTGGCTGCTTGCAGCACATGGATATATTATGAAACACAGAAACTACCTTTCCTGTGTTTCACAATTTTGACGTTGGCTGCCCAGAATACAGATGCTTGACACCGGGATTTTGCCCACAGCAAAGTTTCTTCCATGTTTCAGGCAGCTTTGCCCCCACACCCCTCAATTCAGGGTGGGTCTGACTCCCCACACCTCCCTTAATTAAGAGATCAAATTGCACCACAGACAAAATCCTGATGTCGGGCAACTGTGTTTCGAGCACTCAGCATAGGGGATTGTAAAACATGGGAAACGGAGTTTCTGTGTTTTAAATGTATGCCCAGCACAGATCTCCCCCACCCTATTCTTCCAGGAGTTATCCCAAGATGTTTACTTTGTGCATGCATGTAAGCCAGCATAAAAATGATGTAGTTTAGGTGAGGTGTGCAGTAGTTAGAAAATAATCACCAGTCATGTAACGTGTGGCGGATCACATTCAATGTCAGTCTTCTGACCTACAAGGCCCTACATGGACAGGGTCCAGGCTACCTGCAAGAGCTCCTGAACCCTTACTGCCCCAGCCGACCACTCCATTCATCTGACAAGGGGTTGCTAGAGGTTCCCAGGGTACGGTTGAAAACCTCTGGGTCCAGGTCCTTTACGTACATGGCCCCCACCCTGTAGAACTCTCTACCTCATCTGATTCGAGAGTGCCAGACCATGGAGAGCTCACAGACGGCTTTAAAGACCCCATTTGTTCCATCTTGCCTTTGGGGACTTATGTAGTTAACTGTTTTAAAGTATATTGGTATGAAGTCTGGAATTGCATTTTTTTTTATTATTCTATAGGTTTAATGTGTTTTTATTGATACACTTGTACAGTGTTTTGATTTTTTTAATAATGCTATAAAAATAAAGATTATTATAATTATTACTATTATGTTTTGACCAGTAAGATTACAGTGTTGTCCATGCCTATTTTATAATCAAGCTGTTTTCATGCTTTGTACTGAAGTGATGGGGCTGTAGGCTGATTATCATGGAATATACTATAGATTAGAGTTCAGCCAATTACAAAGAAGCCCACCAGGATGCAACATGATACTGTCATATTCTGCAGCAGAATTACTGCAGAACACAAGGCATTTTGTCAGTAAATCCCTTTTGTTATGCAGTGTCCTGTGATACTGTATTGCATGCTGGCAGGCTCTATTGTAGATTCATGTTTCCAGGCCACAGGTTTATGATCTGCTTAACATGTTTTGCCAGGACTTCTTATCTTCTTGAGTGCTGTTAATTCTTAACAGCAACTTGGTACTGCTACATATTGTTATACAGTAGTTCTTGGACTGCTAGAAAGGTTACCAGGAACATACTGTACATAGAAGGAGTCACCTTAGAGTTGTGGTGACTTGGATGGGCTAGAAGCTTTGCGAACTCTAAATCATGGGTGATTTACAGCTCAGTCTAAAGGAAACCAATCTGCATGCTCAGGGATCATGGTGCGGCTCCTGTGCTGGAGTCAATCAGAAGGGCAGCCAGCTACTGACACATTAAAGAACAGATGCATCAGTGCTTAAGGGATGTTCATGCTTTTACAGCTATAGAGCACTCTTTGCCTTAATTGTACAAAGATAGCACTGAAAAGATTGCTGGATGCGCTGAATGGTGCCTCAGAACAGAAGTGGTAGTGAGAATGGCAGGTTCAAGTGCATTAATAATATACAATTAAAGTATCATTCATTCATTTCCCCACTGAGAATCCTGTCAATTTATTAAACTATTAACCCTTTCCTTCCTAGGGACTTCTAAGGATTTACGGTGTTTCTTGTGAAACATCACTGGTTTGCACTAGATAGTTTTAAAAGAAAAGAAAATCACTATTGTTAGAATGCCATCAACCAAGTTCCAGTCATTTTCATCCAGCTTTATTCTCTTTTGTTTGCTATGTCCTTAACATGAAGGAGAAAAATCAAAGAAAAAAAGATGTTAATTTTAATTCTTAAGTTCTCAGTGGATGTATTGTATAGAGTACAGTATATGCAACCCCTGCCCACAGGGGTTACTTTACTTATCACCAGTTATTAAAAATTATTTTTATTATTTGTTGTAAAGGTTTTGAAATGGCCTGCTGAGCTGAAAACAGCTAATTTCTAGAGGCATCATGGTGGGGGGGGGGGTACATAGGGAAATGCATATAACAATTTATTTTTTGCCATAAAGGTTTTTATCCTTCCTTACAGAACAGGTAACTGTCAGCCCTGTCCCTATGAGTTGCTGTTGTCTGCAACCTCTGCTAGCCAGGGGCTAGTTTCTCTGTGAATTCCTCCCCACAGTGAGGCTGAGGAGATGAGGGCTGTCCTCCCCCTCAAGCACACATATCCAGAGTTCCTCCAGCTGGATGGCAGAGTGGGCCATGACTGCACAAGCAGGGCTTCATGAAACCCATCCCCTATTTTTTTTTTGTTGTTTTTCTCCCTTCCGATTCTGGGGTGTGCATGTCAATGCATGCATGTAGAGGCATGAACACACCGCAGATGTCTTGCAGTTTCCTCCCTTCATGCTGCTTCCTAGCCATTCTGGTGGCAGTCATGTGGCGAAGCTGACATCCTTCCCTACTGGAAGAGGGGAGCAGTCTATCAGATGCTCCATCATATCGCCTCATCAGCCAGCCCCCAGAAACCAGAGATCACGCTTAATCCTGACTTGCCAGTGTGGTGGATGGTAGCGTTACTGCTGCACCACTAGGTTGGCATGCATGCAGCAATTAAACAGCAGACAGAAATCCATATACAGTTAATATCAACACTTTATACATGCAATACAGGTAGTCGGAACAGTGCAACAGTTAAAAATAAATACTAATATAAGCAATTTGACTGCAAACTGAATAATTCATATACAGAGAGCAGCAACAGTTTATAATACAGGCAGCAGGAATGGTGCAGGTAGTTAAAATCAAATATTTCTGGTAAGGTGAGATGAGGGCAGAGATTATGTGCAGAATCAAATATATAGTGTGGGTTTTTAAGAAGAGGTTTTAAAGGAGAATGGGGAGGAAGCAGCACAGATGGGAGGGAGTGAGGACCACACTAGGAAAGCCAATGAAAGAATGCAGACTGACCAACACAGGTTTTAGCCCATGGAATGGAAAGGATCAAGAGTCAGCAGAGCAGAGGGAATAGAAAGTTTAAAAATATGCACTTTAGCAAAATAACTGCACTATCTGAATAAAAATCTGCTTGTGAATTCTGCCAGATTCTGTTGCTATTTCACAAGGAAAAAAAATGTACAAACTGAAAAATGGCAGTTTCATGTTACTATAGTTCACTTACGTTCTGTCAGTTTCTCCCAGTGCTTCAGAGTACATCAGTTTTGCAATGCGCTCGGCCCAGGGCTAGCCATAGTGTGGTTCTCTGTGAACTACCTACAAGCTCTGATCAACCAGGTGCCAGTGTAATGCATTATCATTATATTAGGGGGGCAACCTGATTATATTTCACATAGGGTTGCCTCTGGTCCAGTTCTTAACAGGATTGTCCAGTTTTTAAGGTCTTTATCCGGTTATCTAGTTTTCCACTGAGGTACTCCAGTTTTTGAGCTATGCTTGGTTGTCTACAGTACCTGCTCTTCAAACAGCTACTGTACTGTCAAATTATTTGTCGTTTGGAGCCAGGCCATATTTTTGAACTGCATGCAACAGCTGACGTACAGACATTTTAAAAAATCAGAAAGGTGTTAAAGTAATGCTGGTGAGCCCCTCTTCTGTTTTACATCTCATGCAATGTAATCACTGCTTCATGAATATATCCTCTGATAAAACAAATGGCAGTGGAGGAGGTAAAGTGGACTCCTCAGTAGTGAAAAAGGGGTAGTGCTAGGGGTGGAATTTAGGGTGAGGTTTAGTGTATGGGTTTGGCCTCATTCAGAGGCAGATACTCTATGTATAATGTCTTTGTTCAACTTTTCATGAAGTTTGCCATTTTTTATTGTGCTTTTGCTACAAAACAATGAACGAAGCAAACAGTTACATATTGTATTTACACATCTCAAGACTTTGGTGTGTAGCCTAAATGACATAAGCCCCTTTTTATGCCTTGTACATGTCTATCTCGCTCACCCATACATTGGTAATCTGATTATGTTTGTGTGTGGGGGTGGGGTGAGGGAAGGCTATAAGTATTTATAGAAATCCAAAGTTACAGATATCCATATTAAATTGATAAAATAAGTGAGAAATAGCATATCTATTATGGGTAAGTGTTGTATCCTGGCTCATTCTGCTGTATGCATAAACTCAAATTAGTTAAACTTTCCTACAGAAAGCTCTAAGGTTAAATATTATAGTGTTTACATGGACCTTGTTCTATAAGTGTGTTATGATCCAGTACATTTATAGAAGAGCTGTTTGTGGTCTCACTAAGTAGTTATCGGGGGGTTGAGGCAAACTTTCAGTTTCCTGTTTTTACTACCTCACAGTCCAACTTTTCATATCTCCAGCTCCAGAGGGAAGGCAGTTGTGTCTTTCACTGGAACTAGTTTGGAAGTACTCCAGATAGACAGGGAATAGGGCAAAATGCAAAACTGTCACCTTTTGGAACTTCTGCAAAGGAACAAGCTTTACAGCCCTTAATCTTGACTCAGTTTCACACATGCACTTCCATGATAGTCTTTCATCACCCATCATTGTGGATATGTTTTTAAAACAATAAAATACTCACCAATTCATTTACTATCTTATATGAAAAAAAAACAAAAAAAAAATGGAGGATATATATATTCAGAAACGTATAGATAAAACAAAAATAGATGGTACTTAATCAGCATGTAGACAGACAACTCTTGGCTACTTAGTAGTTCACTGTGCTACAGGTGATTTTTTTTTAGTTATATTTTGGCTTAGGTGCTGACATTTTCACCCATTCTCTTCTCTTTGCTGACTGCTTTAGTTGTCTGAAAATGGGTCCCCAGCTGGGAAACCCTATAGCTGTGTTTTTGAAAATTTAATGGCTCAGTGGCTTAGTCGGAAGAGCTCACCAATGGACAGAATGTTTAGCATTGCTGATGTTATTTAAAGAGTAACTGCACTACCATTATAATGCTGTGATGCTACCAAGAGCTATACTGAGCACCAGGACTGTAACCAGCGTAATCAGGATAGAAAAAATTTCAGAAAATCAATTGCTCACATTTCAGTCTTGCAACTTGTTGCATTTTGCCGCAAGAGCCACATTTGTTATGGCTGAAGTGTGCAACAGCAACCGTTTGCTGCCTAGCTGCTGTGCATGCTCAGGGTGGGTGTCCTGCCCCACCACAAGCTGAGAGTGGTACACATGGAAAAACTGTGGACACCAAAGGAGTCAAACATTGACCACATGGTAAATCTGCACCTAAACTCTGATGAAAGAAAAGGAAAGCAGGAGCTCGGCAACCCAGAAAAAACATTGCAGCCAGGTCCTGAAGTTATCTGTACAGATACTATGCACCCTGATAATTCTCACTGCATCTGCGATACCACCTAAAAGGATAGTAACCTCTTTACTTTCTCTTTTTAAATTTGAACATTTGAACTGCAGGGTGATTGTGCTTTTACTTCAAAAAAAGCATAGTCTTTTGGAACAAGAAATAAAACTTTAAAATACTCAGGAAGGTATAGAAGGCATAAAATATAGACCTCTAAATTACTACTTGAAAAGTCAGACTGTAAACAGACTTTGCAGGAAGTAAAATTGGGTTGGGGGCTCTCTGGGGACTGGGACTTTAGCCATTAGCTCTCAGTTGATGTTTACTGTTTATTGAAGCATTGTAATAAGGGGAAGACTGAGGCACATTCTGAAGTATGCCCTTGTGAAATTTGTCCCCGCCATTGGTAATATACTTTATGGTGGCAGATCAATGCAGACAAGCTATTCTAAAACAGGCAGAAATTCAAAAAGCCCTGAAAGAAAAGCCCAAAACAAAGCTGGCTACTAAGAAAGACTGGGGAAGTTACTAAACAGCTCAAGAAAAAAAGACATTAATACAGAACAGTTAAAAGATAAAGAAACACCAGCAGCATTGGCTCCGAACTCAAAGGCCGCCTAGACCGAGCGCTCTCTATTTCCTTCGGTATTTCTCTGTGATTTGCACTGCCTAGTCTAATTTAATACATCGGTGTAGCAGAGGACCATAAAACAGGACTTACCGGGAACATTATTTTAAACTCCGATTCACCCTCACACTTGATGGTACAGATTAAACAGTGATATTCGATCAACAGAATGGCACAACACGGTCAATCCGATGCCACCACAGGGCCGTCCACACAGCAAACAACTGAAATGTTCACAGCCCTACTCAAACAAATGGTCGAAGTCTCCTTAGCTTCAAATAAAACCACAACTGCCTTTCAGCAGCTAGAAGCCAACATCGGCCAAACAGACAATAAAGTAAACAAAAATGCAGAGGCAATCGAATTGCTTACCATTATGATATGAGAGCAGGGTAAGATAATTTGCGCGATGCAAAACAAAATGGATGACATGGAAAACTGGAGCCATATGAATAATCTCCACTTCTTAGGCTTCCCTGAGGGGGTCAAACGTGGCTATCCCCTAGATTTTCTTTATGACATTCTGCCTGAACTTTTACAGCACTAAGCGCCCCAGGGCTAGCCATCGAAAAGGGCTCACAGAAAGCTTAATCTGATGCCAAAGCCCAGGGAAAGACCCAGACCCATTATGGCCTGCATACTGAATTTTGCAGATAAGGAGTGGATCTCTGTGAGAGTTCGAGAACTAGGAGCTCTTTCCTGGCGAGGCCATAGAATTCTAATCTTCCAGGACTCCCATGAGCTAGCTGCCAGGCAGAAGGAGTACGCAGAAGATTGCAGAATGATGCACTCTTTCTGCATAACATTTTCTCTCCGGTACCCAGCAACTATGCATCTGGAAGTTAACGGTACCTATATGTCCTTTTCCACACCTGATAGCCTCATGCAGTACCTAAACACCAACGGACCATCACAGCACAGACCGGACATGTGGCCAGTCAACAAGCAGTGACAACACAGAATTCAAATAACAAATTTGCTCCTATTGACACTGCTGCCTTCATCATGGAACCCAGACCAACCGGCTTCCAATTTCAAGGTAGATGGCCTGCCCTCCCCGCAAGATCACGCAAGCAGCAGCAATCTGGGAGACACCCAAAGTGGGACCACCCTCAAGACAGGACCAGAGATCTATCCCCGATATCACCAGTGCTTTCCAATGATATTGTCACTCAATTTTCCACACTGAACCATTTTGCCGCACTAACGCCTGTAGACATGGCCAACTCTGCTGCCTTCCCTGACTATCCAGAGGAGGAGATGGTGCAGGAGGTCGCCAGGACTGAGGCCTGTACCCAGGAACTGAACAAATGAATATCTCTGTGCACAGCCTCCCCTCTGGCCTTCTGGACTTTGCCCCATACAGCCTAGACAATGGAGAATACTGCAGACAAATGGACACAGCAAGTGCCCTCTGATGCTGACTTACTCCAGGTGGCGGATCAACCGGACCCGACATAGAGACGTGTCCATCTCTCCTTTCTGTTTACTTTTTTCTCCTTTAGTATGCATAGCTTGGTTGGGACTCTGGGGAGGAGGCTCCTGGTTAACAATAATTTTTTAGGGTTGGGCCAGATGGGCCGACTAGTCCTGTTCTCTTTCTGATGTAGTCTGAGGCAGAATCCCAAAGGTCCCTGAACCAGAGCTGCGCATGGCATGGAAAGAATTTAGGGCACTACTAGCTACTAATATTTGCCTCTAACAGAAGAAGTTACTATGTCTACTGCCATTTTAAATGGTAACAGTCTTCTTATAAAATCTTTATAATGCTAATTGTTCTTCTCCCTTTCAAATGAGTAGGGGGGGTGAGGGATACTTGACAATACCGCATCTTGGACTTAGAGGATTAGCAATACTCTGTCCTATAACACATCCTCATAACTTCTCAGCTAAACAGGTGGTAATCTACAGCTGGACTTATTTAACCATTCTCGATCACACTCTCCCCTCCCTTTACCCTTGCCCTCTTTTCCCCGTGTTTGGACTTCAAGGCCTGTGGGCTGCTCTTGCCCACACCTATTATTTGCCTCTGGCTGCACCTGTATACATCAGACATCATAGGCGGGCATCCCTGATTCCTTCCATCTATTTCCCGTGGGACAGCATCTCACACTCTGGGCCTGCCCAGGTGCTAGGGGTTCCAACTTACCCACCCCCTGACTGGCTCAGTGGGTAGGCCGTAGAGGGCGTTACGACCTCGGCCTATGCTACTCACCAGTGCCATTGTGCAAGGTTGCACATCAAATGTAAATAGTTTAGGTAATCTGTATATTCTTGTGTTATCACTGTCATTCCTATCTACTGTGTTATTACCTGCAGAATGTATGCCTGAAAGTATGTTTATTCATGTATCTCTTTTCCCAACCGACACCCCTCTAAACCTACAACTTAAAATAACACAGGACTTGCTGCAACTCTCTTCCTCTGACGAATCTTCCCCATGGCCTATTGTTTACATTATCTTGGTTACCATGCTCCAATACAGGCCTGAACATGGGTGAAACCTCCTTTATAACATGGAATGTCAGGGGTCTTAATTCTCCCTCAAAGAGAAAACAAGTTCTAACTCACTAAAAGAGGCGAAAATCCCAGATTGCCTTCCTACAAGAAACCAAACTGACCAAGCAAGATCACAAATACTTGGTGAAGGATTGGGTGGGGTCAGAAGTTCATGCCAGTGCTCCTACAAAAAAGAGAGGCTTGCTCATTTTAATTCACAAATCCCTCCCCTGGACAATCCTGCATAGCAAAGCTGCTCCCCAAGGTAGGTGGGTGATGGCCACATTGGACACGCCCCATGGCCAAATCCTAGTAGCCAAAATATATGCTCCCAATGAGGATAACCCCTCCTTCTTTCTAAATCTTAATGCCAAACTGGGGGCAATGGCGAAACCCGTATACCAATGTTGGTGGGGGGACACTTTAATTTAACCCTTGTCTCCACCCCGGACAAAAGTGACCAGGGGAAAGAATCCCATACCCAGGGAGTACAGGCCACCTTGGATCTCAGCTCTGAATACTGTCCGGTCGATATTTGGTGCCTAGTTCACCCCTCAGACTGCGACTATACTTTTCAGTCTGGGGTGCATGGCTCCTTTAGTAGACTGGATTTTTGGCTAATATCCCAATCTCTCACACCATGTACCCTAGAAATCAGTATTCTTCCCATGGTTATATCAGATAATGCCCCGGTATTGTTGATCCTGCTCTGGGACCCAATCACCCCATGGTCCCCATCCTGGAGACTAGATTCCCTTCTTATGCATGACCCAAAATTCATCGAATGGACCAAATCCAAAACTCAACTCTTCCTACAAGATAATCCCATCTCTGAGACCTCAGCACAAAATACTTGGGAGGCCTATAAAGCCACTATGCGAGGCAACATTATTGGGTATGCTACTCATAGAAGACAATGCAAAGAGAACAATCTCATCCTGCTCGAATGTGAGTTACTTGCCACAGAACAGGAGCTGAAGACCCTTCCCCACCCCTCCCCCCACTCTGAATGTGGAAGAAGAGTCCTGCAAATACACATACAAATTAATGAATTAATCTCCAGAAAAGCACACCTTGCTCTTCTCAGAATTTGACACATGTACTGGGAGGGAGGGGACAACAAAGGAAGGGTCTTAGCCTATCAACTCTGTAAACAACAGGCACTACAGATACATAGCTGGGCTAAAAAAACCAGACACTGGAACTGTTCAAACTACATCCCAAAAAGTGAATGAAATTATGGCAACATTCTATTATCACCTATATACCTCTTCCAGACTTGCAGCTACCTCAGAAACTCAGGCCTTTCTCCACTCTATTAGGCTACCCAAACATTGCCTCTCTCACAGTGTTACTCTAGAAGCCCCTCTTACACCACAGGAAGTCTCCACAGCTCTGATGGCCCTCAAAACAGGGAAGGTGCCAGGAGGAGACAGCTTCCTGGTGGACTTTCTCCAGGCACTGTCCCTCATGATTTCCCCCCTGTTATGCCATGTATTTACAGAAGCTGAGACTAAGGGCATTTTACCACAAACCCTTTGAGAGGCCACTATCACTGTTCTTCCAAAAAAAGAGAAAACCCCCTGAGGAGCCGGCCAGCTATCGCCCTATCTCACTGATTAATGCTGACAGTAAAGTGTATGCTAGGGTGTTGGCTAATAGACTAAACCCTATACTCTCACACCTCATACATCCTTCCCAAGTGGATTTGTGAAAGGTAGGTACAGTACAGACCATCTTCTAACCCTTCTCAACCTCATTCACCTAGCAAAAACCGCATCCACACCTGTGGCTGCATTGGCAATTGACTTTGAGAAGGCTTTCGACTCTGTTGACTGGGGCTACCTTCAGAACGTTCTTCAACATTTTGGATTTGGGCCCCAGTTTAGAACAGCTGTAACAACTTTATACACATTACCCCAGGCAAAGGTACTCACCAACTCTATAATATCAGAGCCATTTCAACTTTATAGAGGTACCAGACAGGGTTGCCCACTATCCCCCCCCTTCTGCTTCTCCTAGCGGTGGAACCCATGGCTGCAGCAATCCGGCAACACCCCCTGTAACAGGTATTGGGTCAGGACAGCCACAGTCCTCAACCTTAATGTACGTGGATGACTTACTGGTGATCCTAGGAGATGCTTCAAAATCTATTCCTCCCCTTCTCACCTTATTAAAACATTTCTCCAGTGTTTCTGGGCTCAAAATTAACCAAGCCAAAAAAGAGATTCTCCCACTTAATTCTAAATGTCTCCATCATACCATGTCCCACCATGGTTTGCAATGGTCCCAACACACTATCACATATCTGGGAATCAAAGTAGGAGCTAATCTTGGGAAGTGGTGAGATAAAAACCTAGGCCCCATGATAAATAATTGCAAAGCAGAACTAGACTGATGGTCTCATCTTAACCTCACACTAGCTGGAAAAATTGCTGCCTTTAAGATGTCTATTGCACCTAGATTCTTCAATTTACTATCACATATCCCCCTACTTCTTCCCAAGCCATGGCTCCACAGATTAAGCAAAACTGTTGGCTCTTTCCTTTGGGGCATGGACAAACCCTGATTTGGCAAGAACTTACTATGAGCACACTGGAAACATGGAGGATGGGGTCTTCCTTAGATGGAGGGCTATAAGATAGCATACCAGTGTACTCAAACTATGAAATGGTTTCAACCCCACTCTAAGGATTCCCCTCAGTGGCTACTAATGGAACAAACCTTAAGCAGCTCTCCCATCGCACCTACTCTGCTATGGCCTGGGGCACCACAGGATCTCCTATCACATCCCACTATATGTCCCTCAATAAAATATTGGTGAACCTTTCACAAAAATTTAATATCTCTGACCTTCCCCTATTATATACTCCTATAGGGAACAACCCCAGTATCACTATAGGTGGTCTCCCTATAACATGGGCCAAATAGCAAGATAAAGGTATTCTATTTCTAAAAGATGTATTTGTGAAAGGTTCTTTAGTGGTGGGCATCTTTCAACAACTACAGCACAAATGGAATTTACCCACCTCCGATTTTTGGAAATTTCTTCAAATTAGAGATGCTCTAAAGCCTTGCTTCATAAGGGGAATCTCCCAAGTGACCTAACACCCCCAATACACGCATGGCTCACCTCAAAAAAAGGTATGGCCTGGACTCTATATGCCCTAATTAGGGATACCTTGCCCTCCCCTAATCAATGCTCAAAGGTCAAATGGCAAAAGGTTTTACAAGTATCAATCACTGACCATCAATGGAAACAATGCTGGCAGGTGGGACACACTGTCTATACCAATGCCTGGAGCAGACTTATTCATAACAAAGTTCTGCATTCATGGTATAGAACTCCCACCATGCTTATGAAGATGAAAATACTTTCACATGACAATTGTTGGAGGTGTCTCCAATCTGGAGGAGACCTCTACCATATCCTATGGCTCTGCCCCTTGATCACAGATACTTGGAAGTCAATTCTCCAAGCAGCAAACAAAATCCTGCATTGCACTATTCCTCCTAGTGCTCCCCTTATGCTACTGGGTCTTAAATCTGAAGCCCCAGATCTCAGCCCCGATGAAGTCAGATGGTTAATGCTGCTCAGCATGCAAGTGAAAAGTACCCTCCTTAAAAACTGGAGAACCTCCAGTACGCACAATGTGACTGAAATATTATCAATACTTACTACTATACCTGAATTAGATAGATGCTCTCATCTGATAAAAGGGCAACTACCAAATTTGAACATATGTTGGGCCCCTACATGGCTTATTTGGCTTCTAGAGCAGGTGTTGGTTGAATGTTTTCTAATATGTACTACAAGACTTCCCTCCTACAAATGTACTGCTTAACTCAACTACTTGCATACAACTATAATAATGATATGATATCATATTTCACCCCAATTATAGGATGACAGTATTGTAAATAGTTCATTATCTTTGTAGCACAATTCTGAACTCCAACGTGGCTCAGTTGGTATCACATCCGCCTCTGGACTAGAACCTCATGGGTTCTCGTCCCACACCGGGATTGGACTTGCACCTAAAAAATTACTGGCATCTGAGTGAAGTATTGGGGGGTGCTGTACTGCTGGGATTGTGCCGTCCTTTGGATGAGATGTTAAATCGAGATACCTTCTGCCCATCCTGGTGATGTTCTGGTGGGTGTCCAGGTGGAAGTAAAAGAACCCAGGGCACTATTTGCAAAGAATAGGGAACATTCCCAGTGTCCTGGCCAACATTCCCCTTCCCATAAACCAGTTTATGCAATTATCCAGGCTGTGTGTGGATGATGATGTGCGATATGGCCGCCACCACACAATCAGTCACTTCACTACCAGTCTAGCATTGCTTGTAAAATGCTTTGGGATACACTGTGTATGAAAAGTGCTATATAAACGCTGATTCTTCTTCTTTCTTCTTAAGAGACAGGTTCTCATTATCCCTATTTCAGCAGATAACAAAGTTATTATTGTTACTTTTGTACTGTTATTTCTACTCTGCCCTCCTACAGATAGTGTAGTACAGAGATAAAGACATGCATCCTCCATGTCTAGAAGTAATAATCTCCTTTAGTTACTTTGTGGTACCCTTTCTTCATCTTTTCTTAGGCACTCCCTCTGAATCAGCTATTGGAAGGTACATCTACTGAAACATATGAAACCATGTCTAATCAGCAGGAGTACCTCCTTATGGTTTTGAATTCTTTGTAGAAGTTGAGGTAGGTACATCTACTATAAATTGGATTTAGCTGCCTGTGTGCTCTCATACCTCAGACAGATATACCTCCTATGGCCCAAGAAATGTGCCTACAGCTATATAATACATATGTGTGTAGACCAGTATACTTGTTGCTGTTCTCTGTACTGTATGATGTCACCATTGAAATGTTGTTGTGTTTTCCTAATTTTCTGTGTTTGTGTTTTAAAACAATAAAACATTTAACTGCAAAAAAAAGAAACACCTGCAGCTAGTGGAAGCAGTAAGACATACTCCACAATGACAAAGTCCCAAAGATTCTCATCTAACACAGACCCAACAGAGTTTCAAGAAAATTGATGAAATCTGGCCAAAAAGGGTGCCTAAGAACCAAGCAGAACAGGATAAAAAGAAAAAAGATGCAAAAGCCAAATGCCTAAATGAAAGAATTAATGATGACATAATAGCAGATGTTGAAGAATACTGGTCATATTTTAGTAACTGTAGGTAAAGGAGGAGCATCTGAAGAACAGAAAATATATAAAATAGATAACCAGGGGCAAGATCCCAGAAATAATATGAGGGAGAAAGAATCCCAAAGAAATGAAGATTCAGAGGCCCAATATAGAGCTGAATGCTCAAATAAGCAAGATTGCTAAAAAGAGGATGGCACCCCTCCCATATGGGCCAAGCAGATTATCTCTAATCAGAACACCTTAGGAGAGAACATGAACAAATTAAAAGGTATTCCAGAAAATGTTGAAACCATTAAAAAAGGGGCAAACTACTGCAGAAGAAAGTAGATGAGACATCTAACATAATTCAACATCTAGAAAACAGAAAATCAGAATTGGAAGTCAACATAACCCGATGATTTCAGAAGACTAGAAAATAAAAGTAAGACAACTAGCAGCAAAACAAGATGACTAAGAAAACAGAGTGCTAAGAAAAAATATAAGAATTTTTGACATTCTGACCAACTGGAGAAAGAGAAAGACATTGCTAATGGTCTGTTCAAATGCCTTCCCAAAATGAACATACATGTCCAAGAAAATGTTAGACTACACTGGACTAGGGAAACAATTAGACCATTTCATAAAGATGAAACCCAGCCTAAATAGTGAAGCTATTAAGGAGTGAAGATAAACGGTATTTGATCAAAGCAATTTCACAAATTTAAAAACTTTACCTACTAAAGTCAAACAATTTGATATTAGGCAGGATGTCTCTCAGGAACTTTTGAAACTCAGAAGACAACATGCTACAACCCAACAGACTTTATGGAGAGATACAATTAAATCAGTTATCATTTTTCCTGTAAGGCTAAAATTATTTCTAAATAACCAGATTTTAAAGACTTAAAAATTCTTCTTCCAACTCTTTTATAGGACACTATTTGAACTTTGAAACCTGCCATTGAGATTGCGATAGGGGTGGTGGTGGTACTTGCTATAGATTATAAGGAGGGTGGTAAAACTGAACTTATATGTAAGAATGTGATATGCTTAGGCCTTTATCAATCAAATGTTTAACAATGATTTTCATTCCTTCATAGCTAGAAGGTGCAATATACCGTGTCAATGCAGGTATGCCAAGTATGTAAGGAGGTGATGCCAGACTATGTGCAGGGCATTTATTGTAGTGGGAGGTTATGGTGATTTGGAAGGAGTGGAGGAGGGTATTGTGTGAAATAAGAGAAAAAAAGCTAAGAGGAATGAAACGAAAAGTCCAAAAAGAATAGGTAACAATCTTATTTGTATCTTTAATGCAATAAGTCCAGACAGATGTATTCTAACAGGTAATCTAAGATTATAATGGGAGCAACCTTAACCTTTTTAACTTGGAATGTGAGTAGCATAAACACCCCCATCAAGCGACTTAGAGTTTTAAAGTACATAAGGGAAAACAAGATAGATATTAATGCCCTCCAATAAATATTACTGAATAAAAAAAGCATCACAAAAATTAAAAAGAGGGTAATTGAAAGAAGTATATTTTTTCCATGCCGTAGGTAGAGGGCATGGCAATTGCTGGGAAAAAATATAAAGGTAAAATATTTGATTCTTATGCAGATGGAGAAGGCAGAATTGTATTACTGAAAATACAATTGAAAAATATACTCTGCATGAGGGGGTCTGTCTTTGCTCCTTTCAAACAATTTCAAAGTTTGTTTGCTGCCATCAGTAGTGCCCTATGCCAGTGGGAGTGTGAACATGTTATTTTGGGTGGTGACATGAAGAGTTTGGCTCAGGTCTCTTTAGATAAACCATCAGCAAGTAGAGGGTGGGACAATTTTAAATCTTGAATTCTCAACAACTTTATGAATAGAAACTCACTGGTAGACATTTGGAGACAATTACATCTTTCTGCAAAACAGTATATATTTTACTCTAACAGGCATAATTCAAGATCAAGATTATATTATATTTTGGTGGCAAAACCATTCTTCATAGACTGCTCATGTCATCAGTCCAAAATAAAATCTTCACGTATATCTGGTCATAGTCCTGTTTTGTACTCATGCATGATAGAAAAATCCAAAAGGTGCCTTATCTGGAGTTTCAGTAACAAGTTACTACAGAAACCAGAGAATCAAATACCAAAAGCAATTCAATGCATACCATAGTGCTTGTGTATACTTATGAACTTTGAAGTTATGAGGTTTAATTTGGCTTTTCTCTATTCCCACTCTTGGTAGGAATGCTGGGTAGGTGTAGGAATAGAAGCCCAAAAAGGTTGTTAACGGTTTGAGATTACCTCCTCCAACTCCAGAGAGTGTGGCCAGTTGCACGCAGGAGAGGAAAAAACCCCAGTGGAGGGAACCTCTGCGAACCCATGGCTACTGACCTGCCCATCCTCCAGGCAATCTATGAGGAGATACTCCTAAATGATTGGACTGAGGTTGTTTCTGGTTCAGTTGATGAGTTATGTCCTCTGAATCATTGACAACTCTGGACCATTGTTAGGTAGATGGGTTGTATCCTGAACATTTGACCATGTGAGTAGGAAGGTTGATTCTAGAAGATGAAGGAGAATTCTAGTCAGAAGAATGTCCAGATGAAGGATGATGGTGGTTAAATGATGTATGGGATGTCTTTATGGTATCCAGTATTAAAGTATTTGAGGCATACGTACAATTTGATAGTTTTGAGCGTATGGATAAACATGAGCTTTATATCTGGGGTGCTGGAGTTCAGTGCTTGAATATGATGATATAAAGGGGTTCCATAATCAATGGGTAGTGATAAAGGGAAAGTAATAGTGCTTTGGAGCAGGCTAAAGTTTTATGATGGCAGTCAGGTCGAGGAATGTTGGTAGATTTTGAAAGTCTTGATCGGATGCCAGAGATGCAATTAAGGTGGCACTGGAGTTCTGGAGTCAATTAATGGAATAGCGGAGGATTGTGAGGTGGATGGCAGACCTGAAAATCCACAGACAATGTGAGCAATGGATGGAGGAGACATCTTAGGATGGAGGAATGGTTACTTGAAGCCTGAAGCAAGGATGGATCCAGGGAATAAAATCAATGGATGGTTAAGCACTAGATGATGGTGCACTTGAGGCCCCAAAAAAGAAGAGAAGGACGACGTACAGGAGGCAATCCAGAAACAGTGCAGAGGAGAGGAAGGAGGGCAATGCAAAGTCAAGGTCAATGTTAGAATTCATCAGAGGTCCAGTGGAAGCCAGCACTGAAGGGATCCGAAGCAGGTAAATGGTGGTTGGAAGGAGGAATAGAATATGAACAGACTCCCAGCACTAGCTGAATTTTAAACAGGTTTCCTTTACCTTTCTTTGTTTTTTTTAATTGAGTAAACTTTATTGATTTTATAAATAAACAACATAGCATATAAGACCAAAAACAACAGTAAAACCACAACCATGGACAGAATAAATCAAAGAAAAAAAAATCACTATCTATCCCACTCACCCCCCATGCCACCTGTAGCAGTAAGGGCAGAAAATGAAGGAAAAAAACATAATAAAACAGACACTATCATTGAAATAACAGATAAGGAATGTCACAGAGCAAAGTAAAGGCATGATAACCAGTATTAAGATTAAAACAAACAGAAAGGTCAACATAGAGGAAGGGGCTGCTCCAGAGGAACCTAAATTGTGTAAAGGATATGCAACCTGCTCCATTTTTTGTGATAACTTGATAGTCTATTGTGAATACTAGCTATCATTTTTTTTTCAGTGCAAAGATTAGCAAGAAGCTCCTGCAACCACTCATTATAAGAAAGCGGGGATTGATCCAACCAGTAGTGAAGGACTATTTTTTTAACAGAGAGTGAGATCATAGTCATGACATATTTTCATTCTCTTACTGGAATTGAACTATAATCTCCCACCAAGCAGACCTCCAGAGTGAAATCATCTTCAGTGCCTAGCAGGGGATTGGCCTTCATCCTAATTAAAGCCCACAGAGGAGTCACTTTAGGGCATTCCCCCCAAAAATGCATTAAAGTACCTTCCACACTACCGCATACTAAGGAGGGCCACTGATCCATTTTAGCCGGTCTGGAGGGCATAAAATAGAGATTATTCAAGATATAACATTGTGTAAGCCAAAGCCTATCCTGCAAGGTACAAACATATAGGTCAGTCCATATTTTAGGCCAATTAAAGTTCCTCTGTGGGAAAGTTGTCACCCAATAGGAAGCATCTCCCAGTAAGTTTACAAAAATTTTGGAAAACAGAAGTAAATATAATTTAAAACGGCATGAAATTAAGTGGCAGCATTAGTTACAGATTGCAGGAACTTTGTATAATTAATTCTGCCTATTGTAGGACCAAATTGTTGCAAAATACTATGTCTGATTTGATATACCTTAAATATATCCTTGATTCCTACAGGGAAATATGTCATGATAGATTGGCAGGACATTAACACACTATTATGGAGCAAATTGCACACCCTAACCCCACCCAGTTGTGTCAACAAAGCTTTGCCAACCACCCTGACTCCAATTTTAATATTAGGATTCCTACAAATGGGCTGTGCAAAATCCTGAGAGGGTATGTAATGCATAGCAGCACTAAGTCGAGTATGAACCCGAACTGAGGTCCCAATAATTGTCTCTCGTATGTTGCTCGGGAGAGATTTGAGGGGTGAGAAAATAATTGATGTCGGGGAGAGGCCAGATTTGTTAACCAGTTCTTTCTTAATATGAAGCCAAATAGGGGAATAAACAGATGTATCTGCAATAGTGTCAGTATGCAACCATTTTAAATATTTGCTAGCATGATTAGCAAAGTAATGCACTAAAAAATGCAGGAGATGAAGACTGCCTAACTGTTTTGGAGCTGCTAACCTATGATAAGCATGCCTTGATGTTTTACCCAGCCAAATGAAATCTGTTACTAGCTTGTAAACCTATTGAAACCAAGAAGAGGGGGAGCCATACATCAAGCATGTTTAAGGGGTAAAAAAGACAGGGAAGTATGTTCATTTTAATAATATTGATTCTACCCCAGAGAGTTAGGGGTAAGCTTTTCCACCTCTTCTATGCACCTTCAATTTCTACCTCTTCTTGATGCAGAACCTTCACCAACTTATCCAAGTTAAACTTTTTAGTAGAAGATAACTCCTCATCTGTTCATTTTAATAATATTTATTCTACCCCAGAGAGTTAGGGGTAAGCATTTCCACCTCTTCAATGCACCTTCAATTTCCACCTCTTCTTGATGCAGAACCTTCACCAGCTTATCCAAGTTAAACCTTTTAGTAGCGGATAACTCGTCAAATAAATCCCAAGATACTTAATTTGTTTGGGTTCCTAAGATAGCCCTAAAATGGAAATATCAGGTATAAAAGCTGTAGAAGTAAGGGGAAAAAATGCTAATTTGTCTAAATTAAGTTTTTAATTAGACAGTTTGCCAAATTAGGCAATGGTAGTTAAGGCAGACGGAAGAGACATTTTAGGGTTAGCTATATGCAGCAAACTGTCATCTGCATATGTTGAGATCTTGAGATTCCAAGAGCCCACTGGGACACCACACACAGTCTGGTTAATTGTAAGTTTCAAGAGTAAGGGTCCCAGATATAAATGAAATAATAAAGGTGAAAGCAGGCAACCCTGCCTTGTTCCAGAGTACAAAGAAAAGGTTGAGGAAAAAACTCCGTTACAGTAAATCTTAGCAGCTGGTTTTGAATATATAACAGTAACCCAATGAAGAAAAGAAGAAGGAATTCTGAACACTTCTACTGTAGAAAATAAAAATGATCAACTTACTCTATCAAAAGCTTTCTCCATGTCCATTGATACCAGAGCTACAGGTATAGCAGAGTCCCTGGATGCAGAGAAGATATGAGAAAGCTTACACAAATGATCAGCCGAAGACCTAGTTAACATAAACCTGGCTTGCTCATGACTAATGAGTCCAGTCCATACTACACTAATCTGTGAAGCTAAAATGTTTGTAAAAATTTTAATATCGTAATTCAATAAGGAGATTGGACGATAACTTGAAACCAAATCCAAAGGTTTCCCAGGATTGAGAAGTAACACATTCAGGGCTGCCAAGAGGGTATAATCCAAAATATCAGATTCATAGATGTATGAAAAGAAATGGAGTAATAGAGGGGCCAATTCTTTAGCAAAAGGCTTGAAAAAGTTAGAGGCAAAGCTGTCAGGACCGGGGCTTCATCTGAAGCAAGGGAGCTTATCGTGGTCAATATTTCATGCTCAGAAATAGGTGCCAAGAGTGAGGCCTGCTGATTAGCACTGAGGGTAGGAAGACTGATATTTGCAAGATACTGGCAGATTTCAAATTACAGAAGCAGAATCAACCATAGGGTCATGTAGACTGCTATAATATGCTGCAAATTTCTGGGCAATATCCCTAGGTTCAGCTTTGATGGAATTGTCCCACTCTGACTTAACCCAGGTAATTAACTGAGAGACCTTCTGTTTCTGCAAATGCAATGCCATCAAGCGACCGGCCTTTTCCTCTTGGTCTATGTAGGTAGAGTGTGTTTTGTAAGTAGCTTATTCACCCAGTCTCACAAGAGTTCAGCATTTTTATCTCTTAGTATGAACAGTTCCATCCAGAGCACATCAGAGGAAGTTGAATTCAAAACTTTTTCTAATTCCCAGATACAATTTAACAGAGTGGTGGCCTCACTCTCCTGGATCTAGATACGCTTCCTCTTAGATGCAAGTCATATAAGCCCCTCCCTTATAAAACATTTAAAGGAACTCCATTCCATGTCATGCCAGGATACAGACTGGGCATTCTGGTATGTAAAAACCTCTATTTGCATTTTGATTCTATCCAAGATAAAAAAGTCTTTAAGTAGCTGATTATTTAATTTCCATGCAGTATCTTTTTGGGAAGTGGATACTAAAGTAAGCTGAACCCAAACCAAAGAATGATCAGACAGGACTCTGGGATCAATCTCGTAGCCCAGGACTCTCACTAGAAGACTCTGAATAATGAGGAAGTAGCTAATCCAGGAATAAGTCCCATGTGCAGCAGAATAAAATGTAAAATCCTTCATGTTAGGATGAAGGATGCGCCAAGGATCACATAGGCCAACCAAATCCACTAAGTCTTGTAGGACACACTGGGCCGGAGATAGACCAGCATAAGTTTTACCCATTCTGTCCATATCCTGGGTAAAAGAAAGGTTGTAGTCTATCCCTAACACTAAGAGAAGGCTAAGGAACCGAGCCAGGGCTGAAGCCAACTAAATGAAAAAAATGGGATTGCCATTATTGGGACCGTAAACGCTATCCAGGAGAACTTCAGTATGGTCTAAAAGTCCTTTAATGAAGAAAAAAATTACCTTGAGGGTCTGCAATACACTGTACCTCTTGAAAATGAGTTCCCCTAAAAATCATAATAGCCACTTCCTTGTTATTAGTGCTGGTGCCAGCCACAAATACCTGGGATACTGCTTGTCCACGGAATACTGAACCTTCTGAGGCAAACAGATAGGTCTCTTGCAAAAAAGCAATGTAGTATCCTATAAATTACAAATGTTTATGAATTTGATATTGTTTTACCCTGGAGAGGGGCCCTTTTACATTCCAAGATATATATTTGAAGAAATTAGCCATGAGTAAGAACTGATTGGATATAAATTATGATATTCCCAAAACAAACATTGAAAATGTACCTGTTAAACTCTGTACAACTGCTACACCCCAAGAAAGCACTACTCCCCCCTCCCCCCACAGGTTTGTCCATCCCCTCATAAAAAAGACCCACTGAAAAAACAATACTCCCCAAAACACCAATAGTACTAACTACCCCCAGTCCCACAGACTGCCACTCCCAAAAGACCAAGCCCATGATGAAATCAGCCCACCATCATATGACCACCACCCCCACTCCTCACCCTTTAATATCCGTAACTATTAACACAGAAACAATAAAAAAATAGAGAATATCATGCCCCAATATGTAAATAAATCCTCCTAAAGTAGAAGGACACTAAGCTAACATTGTAAATGACAATATGAGGAACACCAAACATCACTATGCTAGGAGGAAATAAACAGCATTTCCTACCTGAAACAACAAAACATTCAAAAACTTACTGTGGGTTAGATCAATAGTCAAAAACTTTCACTTGAATGTTATTTATAATATTAAAAGAATATCAATGGTAAGGCACCCAGCTATACGTCCCAATGACAGAGCCCAAAAAGCTGATGCAAATGCCCATTCCCAATAAATATCTATATTATGCTTCCTAGTTGCGTTGTTGGGCACTGACTGCAAAAAGATAATAGTGTGGGTGAACCCTGCCTTCTAGAAATGAAAATCCCACAGAACAGCCAATGGATAAGGGGGCCCCTCATCCCAAACATGCCAGATGAAAGCAGTGGACATCATGCCCTCTTCCAGTGCCTCCCTCTCCTATTAACTGGCAGTACCACATATAGGGGAATAAATGAACCCTCTGCCATCACCCTCATCCATTCTCCAAGTATCAAGGAATGCACCATTCATAGAAGACTCAAAAAAGTAATCTGTTCCCCTCCCTGCATGAAGCAGTTGAAAACCTCACTGACAAAGTTCTCTGGTAACAATGGGTCCACTGCCAACATATGGAAGCAAAGAGCTACCTCGGGGGGGGGGAGGATCTAGGATCCAGATCTTCCTCATTGACACTGAGCTCACTTAGTGATGGTTAAAAGAGGTGTAGAGCCAGCCAGCTGGCTAAGAAACAAAAGGCACACATAGCCAGGTAGGAACCAATATGAACTGGTGCATCTGCCATAAAACAACTCTCAGCTACAGTACCATTTTCAGCTATGATGCTTAGAGATGAGAGGAAAGAAGAACCTGGAGCCTGGTACTCCAGTCACTGTTAAGATGCAAATTAACCAAACATAGCAGAGGGCAGTTAATAAATGGTATATAGTCTCCCCATTTGTTCCCTTTGCTGCAGGAGAAAGGGCACAAGCAATCAGGCTGATAATCCCCAGCTCACATTACCAGCAGGAATAATCTAAGAATGGTCCCCAAAACCAACTTGGCCATTTCTGTAGACTAAATATAAGTTGCCCAGCTCACAAACTAAGTTCATCCCTGCAGTGATGATTAAGATAATAATGATACATATAAGCATAAAAGGGCTACCTAAAAATGGAGGAAAAGAAAATGATCCCTTCCATGTATAAACATACTGAAAAAAAAAAACATACAGTCCCTGGCATATGAAGCAAACTTTTGCAGGGCCCACACTCAAAATCCAAAGTTAAGGTAGCAAAGTAACCTTATCCAGAATAACAAATAGAAGTAAAACATCAGGTCGATGAAGGAACTCTGCGCTGAGTCGAAGGATATCTAGCCGCACTTCCACACAATTCGAAGCAGGATCAAAATTCAAAGAATGAAGGAGCACCGATGCAGAAAGGAAAATCAAACAAAGCAGAAGGTCCATCGCAGACACCACCAGGAATCCAACTTGTCACCATCCCAGCAAGTGCCAGAGTCAGACTTCTCCAGACTGTGCTCCGTTCACATATAAAAAGGGATAACTCAAGTCCAGAGACTCAGGTGAAAGACAAAAGGGAACGACATCACTATGGATTGACAAAGCACAGCAAAGGCATCAGCTAAAGTGGGATCACAATAAAACATAAAAGTCATGCTAAATAGAAAATCATTTAGAAGGATAATGCTGCAGCCCACAAAATCCTCCGTAGTAAACCAAAGAAATGCTGCACTTCGGGGCCCATCTCACACATCAGACAATTCAGACCAGGATCTAAGTGTGAATAGTAAATATGAATCGAAGCAGGATGAAATATCGAACACACAGCAGGAAAACTTACCGCCCTCTACACCATAACAGACAGTTTTCAATCCAGCCTCCTTCCAAAAAGAAAAGCTCTTCTTCTTGAGAGTAGTAAGCTGTAAAGAGATTCAAGAAAATGAATCCCATGTCCAAAGGCAGTAAAAGGCTAAGGGGAAAAGACAGACACCAACGTGAAAATATCAAGTAGAAGGCTCGAACAAGTCTGGGAACAGCCTTGGCAGTTCGGTGCAACATTGTTCAGCAGTTTCAAACACCTTGGGAGAACCATTGTAGGTAATCCAAAGTCCGGCAGGGTACAGCATACAGAACCATATCTGGGCAGCTATAAATTTAGAGACGACCGGTCCGTAGGCCGCACGTTTTAGTCGAACTGATCAGGGGAGATCCTGTGCCAGCTTCAGTGTGTGCCCATCCCAGGATATCTCTTTAGCTTCCCTGACTTTGTTGAGTAAATGTGTTTTATCCAGATAGTTCAGTTGTTTAACAATGAGGGGACGAGGTGAGGCACCCGGAGGAGAAGTGGAACAGAGGACCCGGTGAGCACGCTCCACAATATAGATGGGCCATTAGGGGAAGCACCTGTAATTTTATCACAAAACTTTTGGATAAAGAGAAGTGTAATCTGTCCCTCTGAGCTTGCCAGCAGCCCAATAAGCACCAAATTGTTTCTATGGCTGTGCCCCTCCAGGTCCTCCAGTTTTTCCTCCATATAAGCCAGTTTCTGATGAAGGAATACAGTCTCTGGCTCCACACGGTTACGCCAGTACTCCATCAAACTGATTCAGACTTCAGCACTGCCCTTCCTTTGGGTAAGATGATCTGTAGAGGCATGAATAGACTTCAGTTCTTCAGTAATAAGGTGAAGGGAATCCCTGAGAGAGGAGAATTCTTTTATAAAGCTATCCTCCATAAGTGACTGAGATGAGGTCAGTGATCCAGATGTAGCTGGAGCCTGGGTTTTGCTTCTTTTCATGGCCTTGCCTCTCTTCGGAGTAGGTGAAGGGGTATGATGCACCCCTGTTTTTTTCATTTCTGTGACCATTTTGGGACTATTTATGTCAAACCTGATGATCACTAAGTTAGTCACTACAAGTAAAGAACAAAACTAAAGAAAATAATAGCTAGGTAACTACAAAAAAGAAAAAAATTCAGTAGGGTGAGGAGCAGAGCAGAGAAGCCAAGCTGCCTACACAGCAAGGTGCATCACGTGACTCACCTTTGCCTTTCTTTGTTTGTAGGGGCATATAAGGGGTTTTTTTTGGTACTCCTTCCAGGACACCAGTAGGGAGCTTGGAACATCAAGAGATGGGGTAGAGAAGGTTTTATTCTGCAGTCTGGAGCCTCTCACCCCTTCCATGGACCTCCTACATTGAAGCACAGCAACCCCAGTCCCTCGTAGCACACAGATAGATATGGGGACACCGGAACAGCAGACCCCTGACTGGCAGCCAATCACAGCATGGAGCTGGATTGGTGCTGAATTTCAGTTTTACTTTGCCTTTCTTTGTTTGGAGGGGTATATAAGGGGTGGTTTTTCAGCACTCCTTCCAGGACACCAGTCAGGAGCTCGGAACAACAAGAGGAGGGGTAGAGGAGGCTTTGTCCTGTAGTCAGGACTCCCTCACCCCTTCCATGGACATCCTTCATTGAGGAGCAGCATCCCCTGTCCCCTGCAACAGAATGACAGATACGGGGACACCAGAGCTGCGGACCCCTGACTGGCAGCCAGTCACAACATGGAACATCGCTTTGGCAGGTGCAGTCTTTAGAGGCAGTGGAGTGCTATGATTGGCTGTCGGTTGGGGGTCTGCTGCTTCAGTGTCCCCATATCTGTCTGTCTGCTGTGGGGGACCGGGGATGCTGCATTTTAATGTAAAAGGTCTGTGGAAGGGGTGGGGGGGATCCTGGCTGCAGGACAAAGGACACAGCCTCCTCTATCCCTCCTCTCACTGTCCTGAGCTCCCAATTGGTGTCCTGGAAGGAGCACCAAAAAAACACCCTTATATACCCTTCCGAAAAAAAAAGACAAAGAAAAACTGTTTGAAATGCGGCTCCAATCCAGCTCCATGCTGTGATTGGCTGTTGGTCGGGGGTCTGCTGCTCCAGTTTCTCTGTACCCCTCCATCTGAGGAGACCCGGGATGCTGCACTTCAATGTAGGAGGTCTGTGGAAGGGGTGATAGGGTCCCAATTGCAGGACAAAGCCTCCTCTACTATAACTCTCAGTGCTCCACTATCTTGACTGATATCCTGGAAGGAACATTGAAAAACCTCCCCTTATATGCCCCTACAAACAAAAAAAGGCAAAGGAAACCTTGAGAACTACAGACCAATAGCTATTCTATCAGCTGTCAGCAAGCTACTTGAAAATGTGGCTGCATCCCCTCTCACAGACTATATCCAGAGTCATGAACTATTATCCCCAGTGCAACATGGCTTTCACAAGGGTTATAGCACCTCCTCTGCCCTTGTTAAGGTTACATTTGAGATCAGGGTTGTCACAAATGCACTCTGGGGGTCAGGGCCTCTGCTCCCACAGTGCCCAACCTCGAAGTGTAATATGTGAACAGGAGACAAACAGGGTAACCCTCCTGTCTGTTTTGGGTCTGATCACTACCAATCTCGAGTCCTGGGGTCAAATATGAACCCTTTTTCACTAGCACACCCAGGTAACAGGTTCAAATATCACACCCTCTTTGGGAATGCAGTGCAATACTTATTCCAGTGGGCACACAATCTGGTTCACAATCCCCCTTCTGACTCAATTGCGATAGTATTTTTCTTACCTTGCTGCATATGGTAACACACTGTAAGCGCTTAACAGGTCTGTCAAAATTATCAACACTGTCCCAGCATTCACACTCAAAATGAGAAAAAGACTCAGGCAGGATTTCAAGGAAAACAGAGTTTACTAGAATTAAAAATGGTAAATAAAATACAAAACACGGAACATATAACATTAATGGTACAGTCATAAAAAGAAAAGAACAAGTATAAATGAACCACCTTTTTATTGAGTAACGGATCCTACCCCAGTTTCAGTTAGTAAATAGTGGTACTGAAATTACCTGTCTTCGGTAGACATGCTTCTTAAGAGTCCAGAAGTAAAAGTGTCTCTTCAAAGTCCAAACACAAGTATGCATTGTTCCCTCCGCACCTTGACAATTTCATGAGGGGAAAAGGGTCCCACCCAGCTTGTGAGGTCACAGCTCTTTGGTGATGCTGGCTGTGAAGTCACTCTCATTCTTGCATACTGACTTAGTCACAGGCATCTGCATATTACTAAGTATCCCACTTAAAATATATATATATATATATATATATATATATATATATAAGGGATATGCAATGGAAGCAAGTATAATAAATGATTTATCTGCACAACAGCAGTTTGACCTAGGGGGCATGTCTTAGTCAAAAAAGTGAATAAAATTGACTTTTCTGCCATTTTGTGCTGATTATAGAAAATCTAAAAGGAATCTATAATTGAAACACCTCTCATTTTGTAGATATTTTTATGCTAAACAATTTTCATGCTCAAAGTACTATACTATCATTTTTTGTTTTTAAGTTATTTGCATTTGTTTGATGAAAATGTGCACAAAAATTGAATTTTCTTTGGTTTTTCACTAATTCTGAAAAAGCTAAAAAGTGTCTATAAATGAAACACCACTCATTTTGTAGATATTTCTGTGCTGAATAAACTTCGTGCTCGCAGTACCATGCTATAATTTTTCATTTTAAAGTTATTTACATTTGTTTGTGGACAAAATTAAAAAATATATGAACTTTCTGCTGTGTTTTTGCTAATTAGCAAAGAATCTAAAAGGTATCAATAAATAAAACACCATTCATTTTGCAAATATTTCCATAATGAACAACTTTCATGCTCACAGTACCATGCTATCATTTTTCGTTTTAAAGTTATTCGCATTTTAAAATGGTTAATACTGTTACTGAGGCTGAGCATTCTAAATGACATAAGCACTGTATAGACAAGCATTTGTCAATGCCGAATGTTGTCGCACTGGCATTGGCATTGGCAGTGCCAGAGCTAGAGATGCATATTTGGAATGGCAGTGAAGTATTGAAGTGACGCCAACCCCACCCCCACTCTGTAGAAAGCAACAGGCGTTGAGGTGTGCCTTTGAGTTGTCAGCTATAACGCTCATGCCATTGTACCTCACCCTACCCTGTAGACAGTGACAAGTGTCGGGGTGTGGTTTGGGGTCTTTAGGCATTATACTTACCCCATTCCATAAGGAAATATGGTGATGTGGGTGCAGTATAGGAGCATGGGGTGAACTTTGTGGCCGAACAGTGCAAGGCACACCACAATGACTGTCAGTAGCTGCATGGTGGGGGGTGGAATGGCTTGAGCATTACATCCGATGATCCCAAGTGACACCCCTGATGCCTGTCAGTCTGTACTGGGTGGGGTGCTACAGTTGGATACCCTAACACCATAGGCATGTGGTGGTAGTTTTACTCCACATTTTCAACATGGGCTGCCTGTCAGGCTACCTCATGAAAAGCAGCACAATCACTTTGTTAGCTGAAAGGTGGTTTTGCACAGCGACTGTGCCATTTGGCAACAGAGGGATGAAAACACATTTTTGGGCAGGATGTGGAGAATGACAACTGTATTTTTCATGTGGAAGTGTAAATAAATGGCAACTTTGAAAATCTGGAGTGACAATATGAAATATTGGTGAAGCAATAAGCATGCATACAAACTGTGCAACACACATCCATAACCCAATTATTTTTGGGAGTTTGTTAGCCACATTTGTAACATAGGCATTTTGGGACCTCCCTTTATGAACAGTGGTGCAGAGATTTTGTTAATCTGTCCCAAAAGTTGATTTCCCACAGCGACCACGCCATTGTGTGCCACAGGTGCGGAAACACATTTTGGGCAGGATGTGAAAAATGACAGCTGTACTGTTCATAAGGAGGTGTGAAAAAATGCCAGTGTTGAAAATCTGGCATGGAGATATTGCAAATTTGCAAAGTTACACAGATGCATGGAAACAACGCAATGCACGCTTGCAACACAGTCATTTTATGGACTTTCGGCACCAACTTTTCAACATAGGCATTTTAGGACCTCTGCTCATGAACAGTGTTACCATCATTTCCTCTCACTGTCCCAAAAAGTGATTTTGCACAGCGACTGCGCTATTCTGCGCCGCACATGCGAAAACACATTTTGGCCAGGATATGTAAAATGACAGCTATACTGTTCATCAGGAGGTGTGGGAAAAATGCCAATTTTGAAAATCTAGACTGAAAATATTACAAATTCACGAAGGTACGAGCGTGCGTGGAAACAGCGCAACGCACGCTCATGGAACAGCTATTTTTTTATTTTCTCCACCAAATTTGCAACATAGGCTTTTTGAGAGCCCCCCCCCCCATGAACAGTGGCACTGTCATTTCATTAATCAGTCCCAAAAGGTGATTCCATGCAGTGGCAGCAAAATCACCTTTTGGGGCCGATTAATGCCATGACAGTGCCAGAATTTATGAGGAGGGGGTCCCAAAAACCCTATGTTGAAAATCTGGTGCCAAAATTCCAAAACATGCCTGAGATATGCATCAAAGTTGAAAAAAAACCTGTTTATTCCATTATACAGCTCACCGGCATGTCCTCAGTTCGCAGTCGGCTTTGAAGAGTGCAGATGTGTTCCCCATCCACCGGAGATCATCACGCCAGACTCTGGAGGTAGGTATGTGGTGAGGGGGTTGTGGTGAGACAGGGTGCACAGTGGGTGGATGCAGGAAGTGGGCAGGGACATTGTGAGGGACAGTTTTCCTTTTTACAGGTTAAAAAAATTAAAAAATAAACATTGGGGACTTTTTTTTGGAGGGGCTTTGGCATGCTAGGGTGGGCTCCCAGCATGCCACCTAAGTGTTTTCTGTGGGGATGCTATAGCTGACAGGGGATTGGGCACCCCTGTCAGCACACAACAAAAGTGGAGGGGACAAGAGCTGAGGGGGATTAGGCACCCCCCTCAGCACATAACAAATGGAGGGGGATGCATTATGCCGGTGGGGAGTGAGCTCCCCCGACAGCATATACATTGGGCCAGGGTATGCTGACAGGGGGATTGGGCACCCCCGAAGTCAGCAGTATGCCGCTATGTTAATTTTCTTTTTTTCACCACCAGGGAAAGCACGTCGGGAGGTCTTCTGCGTATGATGAGCTTAGCTTGCATTGCAGCGGACCTTTTGTTTGATCCCATGGCCACATTAGATATGCACGATGTGGCGCTGGCATGCAGGCTGATTGGAGAATGAGGGACACACCTACTGGTGTGTGCCCTGCATTCTGCCAACAGTGACCGCACCTCCAAATCTGCACTACAGCAAGATGTTGGCTGTGCAAGTGCATCAACATAATAAATGGTTGATGACATAAGCACTGTGTGGATAAACAGCTGATGACATAAGCACTGTATACATAAATTAAATTTATGTACACAGTTACTCAGATAAATAGATTTATCACACTCTGTTTATCTCCACCCCAATTGCACATATAGATATATTTTAATTAGTAAGCCACAGTGTTATAGCAGGTCAGAATTACCACTTTGATCTTCAGAAGGACACCCTGAAAGCTATTTCTCCTATCTGTGTGAGGATTTTCACAGGTATCTGTCAGAAGCTGCTTTCCTCCTGATAGGTCATAAAATGCAATCTGATATGGCCAGTTTCCTAGATTTAAAGTAAATGCTGGTTTTACAGTATGGTACAGCCTGGGGTCTAAAGGAAGCTCTTAATTAGATTTTCCACTTGGTCAGGGATAGTGCAGGTTCCCTCTTTTCTCTCTTCAGAAATCCCATGTGGCTTTGCTGCTTGGCCTGTGTTTCTAAGCAGAAGTCTAAACATGTATTTATATCAAAAATATAATACAAATAATAACAAGCAGATGGCTATCATCACAGTCCTCCCTCCCTCCTATACTGAATTTGGGAGAATCTATTCCTAGGTATGGGATGAGTTTCCCAAATTCAGTTCACTGCTCTAACTGACAGGATAGCCCATCTGCATTTGCATTTGCTTTCCCTGCCCTGTGAGTGACAGTCATGTCGTAACCCTGCAAGGCAAAGCTCCATCTTAAAAGCCTACCATTTGTTTTACCCATCTGTCCCAGCTAAACCAGGGGGTTATGATCTGTTTGTACCTCAAAGTGCTGCCCATATAAGTATGGCTCTAATTTCTTTAGTGCCCACACCATTGCAAGGCATTCTTTCTCCACTGTAGAATAAGCCTGCTCCCTGGGAAGTAATTTCTTACTGAGGTACACTATTGGGTGATCTTTCCCTTGGCTAGAAGCCTGACTAAGTACTGCCCCAACACCCACATCTGAGGCATCTGTCTGGACTACAAATGGTTTACTGTAGTCTGGACTGGCTAATACAGGAGCACTGCACAGTGCCTCCTTTAGCCACGTAAAGGCTTATTCACAGACTGGTTCCCATTTTACCTTTTAGGCATTCTTTTCTTTAACAGGCCAGATAGGGGAGCTGCCAGGGCACTGTAGTTTGATACAAATGTTCTATAGTACCCTGCGGTCCCTACAAAACTCCTAACCTGCTTCTGTGTTTCAGGTTTGGGCCATGCCTCGATTGCCTCTATCTTTGTTTGATTAGGATGGAGCTGTCCCCGTTCTACTACTTGCCCTAGGTATGCCACCTCAGCCATGGCAACCTGGCACCTTTCAGCTTTTACAGAGAGCCCGGCCCTCTGTATGCTGCCCAACACTTCCCTATGGTGGGACAGGTGTTCCTTCCAGCTGGCACTGAAGATGGCAATATCTTCCAGGTACACCATGGTGTAATCTTCAGTACCATTTAACACCTGGTTCACCAACCTTTGGAAAGTGGCAGGGGCCTTCTTCATTCCAAAAGGCATTACTTTAAACTTAAATAACCCTATCACAGTGATGAAGGCCAACATCTCCCTAGCTCTGGCAGTTAACTCCACCTGCCAATACCCTTTTGTCAGGCCAGTAGTGGTAAGACATGTAGCCCCTCCCAACTTATCCAGTAGTTTGTCTGTCCATGGCATTAGGAGGGCATCTGATTTTGTGACTGCATTGAGTCCATGATAGTCCACACAAAAATAAGTAGAGCCATCTGGCTTGGGAACGAGGACTACTGGTGAGGCCCAGGGGCTGTGGGATTTCTGGATTACTCCTAAATCCAGCATTTCCTCCACCTTCCTCTTAATGTCCTTTTGGACAGCCTTTGACACCCGATATGTTATTTACTGTATGGGTGCTTGTGTCCCTGTCTCTACATTGTGCATCACTAAGGAAGTTAGTCTAGGCTTAGCATTAAACAATGGAACAAAGTCTGCTAAAACCTCCCTAACTTTCTGGATCTGGTCCGGGGACAACTGGGGCAACATTTTTATTGCCTCCACAAAGGACTCACTCTTGCTTTCTTCCAGCAAGTCCAGAAGGCGGTCTTCCTCATCTGTCCCCTCCCCAGGACTACACACTGCAAAGACCATGTCAGCCCTATTTGCATAAGGTTTCATCATGTTGACATGATACATCCTTTGGGTATGTCTCCTGTCAGGTAGTTCTACAATGTAATTTACGTCATTCACCAATCTGACTACTTTGTACAGTCCTACTCACTCAGCATGCAGCTTATCTTTCCAGACCAGAATTAGGACCATGACCTCCTGACCCACAGTGTACAAGCGAGCTCTGGCTCTGCGGTCATACCATACATTTGCTTCTGCTGGGCAGCTATCAGGTTTCTTTGGGCTGTTCCCATAAGCTCCTTCAGCTTTTCCTTAAACTTAAGGACATAATCCACTATAGGAGTTCCCTGGGTGGTGTGCTTGCCTTCCCAGTCCTCCTGGATCAAGCCTAGGGGCCCATGCATGCTGCATCCATATAAGAGCTTGAAGGAGGAAAACCCTGTCGACTCTTGGGGTACCTTACTGTATGCGAATAACAGGTGCTGAAGGCATTTCTCCCAGTCCCTCCCATGCTGTTCAGCAAACACTTGGAGCATCAATTTAAGGGTACAATTAAACCTTTCACAAGCCCATTGGCTTGTGGGTGATAAGGTGTCATATGTCTCTGCACCACCCCACACTTCTCCCACAAACTCTTCATCAGGTCTGACATGAAGGAACCCCCGCGATCGGTGATAACCTCCTGTGGGAACCCGACATGGGAGAAAATCCCTAGCAAGGCATCTGCCACTTTGTCTGTCCTCAGTGAGGATAGGGCGACTGCCTCTGGGTACCAGGTGGTGTAATCCACCACTGTTAGGATAAACCTCTTCCTGGAGGAGCTGAGGGTATTCAATGGCCCCACAATATTCATTCCTCCCCTCTGGAATGACTCCTTCACTATGGGCAAGGGAATTAGGGCAGCTTGGGTTTTGCTACCCCCTTCTCTATTTCTTGACACCAGTGACAAGACCTGCAATATTCCTTCACCTGCTGGGTGAAGTTGGGCTAACAGAAATTCTGGGCCAATTGCTGTATAGTGCATGTGATTCCCAGATGTCCAGACATGGGGATATCATGAGCAATCTTGAGCAACTGCTCATGGTACCCCTGGGGAATGACAAGCTCCCTGCCCATCACCCCTCCCTCTGTCCTTACATTCTGCATATACAGCAGTCCATTGTCCCAGTAAACTCTATGTCTCCCTTCACCTCCCTGTGTCCTGTCAGATTCTGCTCAAGCCCTCAGCTTCTCTAAACTAGGGTATTTTTTCTGAGCAGCTGCAAAATCTTTACACATTCCCAAGGCATGGGACTGGTTCCCTTCAGTTCCTAAACTAGGGTCCCTAGCTCTCTGACAATTGCCTACCTCACCCTCCTCAGAGTAACCTTCTGTAGCTGTTTTGTTAACTGCTACCTGGGGTATTTCTATCCCCCCCTTCACTACACTCCATATCAGGAAACACAGGCTGGGGAACTAGCCTCCCAGTGTTTCCACAGGGGCTTCTATGGGGTCCAGGGAACTACAATCTGCCTTTGCTACCTGACTGCGAGTAACTGCACACACCACTCCCTTTTGGAGGTTGTTCCCTATAATCACATCCAGGGCCAGATTTTTTGCCACTGCAACTTTTTGCACAGTCTCTCCTGTCTCCAGGAGAACACTAGCAAGTGGCAGAGTTTTCTCCTCCCCAGTGAATCACTGTACTGTAAGAAAATGATTGGGTATAAGCTGTTCAGACTCAACCAAATCCCCTTTTACCAAAGTAAGGGACACCCCCGTGTCCCTTGACTCATGGGTTTGCACCCCATTCACAGTAACTGGGTGTATGTGCTCCTTCATGTTTACTGGCATACTTTCAGGGATACACACCAAAAAAACACTTCTTTCCAGGCACCACTTTGTGTGCTTTGTGCCTTTTTAGGATACTGTCTTGCAATATGCCCGGGTTGTTTGCAAAACCAACAATCATTTCTTTTATCAGGCAAATCCTTTCTTTGTAACCTGGGGCTACCCACTTTCTGGACAGGTAGTGAGAGTTTTAGCTGCCCTGAAGGTGTGCTTTTCCCTTTCTGCGCTGTCACACCCACCCCACTCCCTCTCAGAGCAGGTCTGTTCCTGGCATAGTGGTCCGAGAGCTCATCAGCCTCCTGCACTGTTTTTGGATCTCAGTTCTCTAGCCAGGTTTTCAGCTCTGCTTGGCAAGCCCAAAAGAAATGCTCCAAAAGTACAACATCCTCAATTTTCTCTACAGAGTCTGCTTTAACCCCTTCTCACCAATGTTTCAAAAACTGACGTTGTTTTGTAGCTAGCTTCTTGTAGCTCATGTCAGAGCTTCTCCTGAGCCTATGAAACTTAACTCTGTATGCTTCAGCTGTCAAGTCATACCTTTTTAACAATGCAGCTTTAAGTTTGCCATAATCATTACTGTCCTGATTGTCCATTTGACCCAATGCATCATGAGCTTTACCAGTAACCAGGGGGATAGCCAGAAGCTCCAGGACTCTCTGGCAATTTTTGCTTGAATGCATACCTTTTAAAATGAATTTAAAAATGCATCCATATCTTCCCCCTCTTTAAATTCTGCTATCAATTTAGAATTTATTTTGTAACCCAGTCCTGGAGGTTCAGGTTCACACATGCCACTTACCTGCTCTGGTGCTGGTCTTTGCAGTTGTAGCTTCTACAGTTCAAATCTCTTGCTTGGCCTCTCACTGCTCTTGCTTCTCTCTCTCTCTCCATCTCCAGCTTCCTCTGTTCAAGCTTCCTTCGCTGCTGGGCTTCAAACCTTTTCTGCTCACTTTCCAGTGCCATCCTCTGCAACTCCATCTGCAGCCTGATCCCTTCTGGCTCCAGCATGGTGGTGACCTTCCCCTGCCATGGATCTCGGTTCACACTGGTCTCACTGCTCTCCTCCTTGGGACTGGACACTGTGATAGACTCTGGCACCACCACATCCAAGATCTGGTCCCTTCCAGTGACCGACTGTGACTCAAGGTCTTGGGCATCTGCTGCCATAAGAGCCTCCATGAGGGGCTGTTCATTTCTCCCCTCACAACGGACTCCTCTCTCCTGGCACAACTGCCTCAGATATTCCGCAGTGTACTTGCTGTAGGTGGAAGTGATCTTCTTCCCTAATCTATGGCTATGCTAGCTTGCACCCAAAAAAGAAATAAAACAGGTAGAGAACTTAGACTGTAACCACAATGATATATTTCTTTTTTTTTTTTCCAAATCACTGCCTTGGTTTGTGTGTGACCTGTTACAATTTATCAGTCTGACACACTGCACTGTTAATGCTCATGTCACCAAATAACTTCACCATATCCAAACAAACCTTTTTGATTGCAGCACTGCAAACCAACTCTTTTAGATCACACCACTGCCAACCAGATCTGTCACAAATGCACTGCGGGGGTCAGGTGCTTTGCTCCCACAGTGCCCAACCTTAAAGAGCAATTTGCGAACAGGAGACAAACAGGGTAACCCTCCTGTCTGTTTTGGGTCTGATCACTACCAGTCTAGAGTCCTGGGGTGAAATATGAACCCTTTTTCACTAGCATGCCCAGGTAACGGGTCTAAATATCACACCCTCTTTGGGAATGCAGTGCAATACTTAATCCAGCGAGCACACCACCTGGTTCACATTCCCTCTTCTGACTCAATTGAGACCGTGGTATTTTTCTTACCTTGTTGCATATGGTAACACACTGTAAGTGCTTAACAATTCTGGTGGAATTATCAACACTGTCCCAGCATTCACGCTCAAAATGAGAAAAATGCTCAGGCAGGATTCCAAGGAAAACAGAGTTTACTAGAATTAGAAATAGTAAATAAAATACAAAACACAAAACATATAACATTAATGGTACAGTCATAAAAAGAAAAGGATAAGTATAAACAAACCACCTTTTCACTGAGTAACTGATCCTACTCCAGTTTCAGTTAGTAAATAGTGCTGCTGAAATTACTTATCATTGGTAGAAGTGCTTCTTAAGAGTCCAGAAGTAAAAGTGTCTCTTGAAAGTTCAAACACAAGTATGCATTGTTCCCTCTGCAGCTTGACAATTTCATGAGGGGAAAAGGGTCCCACCCAGCTTGTGAGGTCACAGCTCTGTGGTGATGCTGGCTGTGAAGTCATTCTCATTCCTGCATACTGAATTGGTCACAGGCATCTGCATATTGCTAAGCATCCTACTTAAAAATGTATATATATATATATATATATATATATATATATATACACACACACTTTTTAATTAGTGAGCCACAGTTTTATGGCAGGTCAGAATTACCCCTTTAATCTTCAGAAGGACATCCTGAAAACTATTTCTCCTGTCTGTGTTAGGATTTTCACAGGTATCTGTCAGAAGTTGCTTTCCTCCTGATAGGTCATAAAATGTAGTCTGTCATGGCCGGTTTCCTAGATTCAAAGTAAATGCTGATTTTACAGTCTGTTACAACCTGGTGTCTAAAGGAATCTCCTAATTAGATTTTCCACTGGGTCAGGGATAGTGCAGATCCCCTCTTTTCTCTCTGTTCAAAAATCACATGTGGCTTTGCTGCTTGGCCTGTGTTTCTAAGCAGAAGTCTAAACATGTATTTATATCAAAAATATAATACAGATTATAACAAGCAGATGCCTATCGTCACAAGGGTCACCATAAATCAAGGCAATGCAACTGGAGCTATCTTCATTGATCTCCCCAAGGCCTTTGATCTGGTTGACCACACTTTCTTGTGCTCTAAAGTCCAGGCTCTTGGCCTGTCTGTCTCTCTCCTAGCCTGGTTTGCTAACTACGTGCAAGGGAAGCAACAACTTATAAAGTTTAATAAGGTTGTCTTGGAGCCCACTCCTGTCAAATCTGGGGTCCCTCAGGGGTCCGTTCTAGGACCCATTCTTTTCTCCCTATTTGTAAATAACCTGCCTTTGGTCTGGCTCCCAGTTCATGATAGTGTTACCTTATACGCTGATTACCTAGTGATCCTAACAAATTCCCAAAACATTAATGTCATAAACCCCACCTCAATACTGACTTTGGTTACACAGAATCTTGGCTAAAGGCCAACAAGCTTGCCCTTAAGCTCCAAAAAAATTCAGGCTATGTTTTTTGGATCCTCTGCCAAAATCAAAGCATGTTCTGCACCTCTGAGAGTCACTGGAGCTGATGGATCCCTTGTGAGGGTCGCTGACTCCCTCCAATAACTGGGAGTCACCCTCGACCCTCAGCTCAACTTCTCTCTGCATATTCATAACATGTGCAAGGCTGCCAATCGCAAGCTGGGCCTGGCATACAGAGCAAAACACAGTCTTACACTAGCTGCATGTAGTACCTTGGCCAAAGGTGTAGTCCTTGTTGGGTTGGAGGTCAGGAGGTCATAAATGGCATGAGCATGTCATTAATAAAAACATATGATCTCAGCACATGGAATAAGTGCTGAGACAGTCAGCATTAGTAGTCAAACTTCATGAGTCCAGTATGCATATAAATACTGGAACATTTAAACTTTAGACAAATATATTAATTAAATGTCTCTATGTATTTATTAGATCTTATGAGTCCAGTGTGTATAGTGTTATGAACACACTGGAACAAGTTAGATTCTCTTGTATGTAATCACATTGAGATAGAGTAGCATTTTATATTTTAATGCTAAATTAGCCATAACAGGATCACACATAATACACAGCATTAGTTCCTAGGCACATTTTTACCACTGAGGGGTCATTAAAATGGGGTGAAGACTTAGGAGTAAAAACAAGGCCTTTGTGATCTTCGTGGTGAAAAGACAGAGAAAGACTGCTACTCAGAGAACAATAGTATAGAAACCCAGATGTATGTTTACCTCATACTCAGGAAATAATGGTATGGGACCTGAGGCTGATCACACAATATTCTTAAAAATTTAGCTGACAAGACAGTCTTCTGTCAGTATGGTTACTTCCCTAAATTTGACTAACAAAGCTATCTTATTTGGGCAGTCTGGGGCTACCTCACCTACCAAGCAAGGAAGTTACCATGTAAGCCATTTATGAGGTTATGTATTTTTAACTTATGCAGGGACAGTCTGTTTGTCCAATACCATACATATATATATATATATATATATATATATATATATATATATATATAGCTAAGTTGTTATCAAAGTTGTCACACAGTTGGGCACAGTGATGCTGTGATGTTCCTTCTGCATTGACTCTACCACTAATGTAAGTATAATTCATATACTATGTGGTAGTAGCCGAGGTGACAGAGGGGTGCAGCACCCCATATGTCGAATGGGAAGAACACCCCTTCCCCTCAGCTAGTGGTCAAACAGGAGTTCAGCATGTTTGCAGCTCATTTGCATCACCAGGTAAGGAAGAAGGTCCAGCTCCCCATACGACACACAGGGGAAATGCCAGACCTCACCCAACAACTAACACACTGAAATATGGCCAATGGAAAATCATGTACACAAATGCTCGCAGTCTGGGAAACAATATCTTAGACCTGCAGGCAATAATGACAGAGGCTAAACTGGACATAGTAGCAATTAGCAAGATGTGGTTTACCAGTAACCACACTTGGGAGACCTCAGTACCTGGCTATGTAGTGTTCAGAAGAGACTGAGGTGCAAAAAGAGGGGATGGAGTGGCCCTGTATGTCAATGAAAATATCAAAGCTACAGAAATTCAGAATACACAAAAAGTGCCAGAAGAACTGTGGGTCACCCTGGAAACAGAAAATGGGACAGCCATAAGAACTGGGGTTGTCTACAGGCCCCCAGACCAGAAGGAGGACATAGACACATTACTGTCAGAAGATATACAAAACATGACAGCTAAATGGGAGGTTCTAATAATGGGAGACTTCAACTTGCCAGATACAGATTGGTCAATACCAGCAGGAACATCTGCCAGAACTAGACGCATGGTGGATTCCCAGCAGGGGGAGGGCCTCAAACAACTGGTACAATAACCCACAAGAGACAGGGCTATCCTAGATCTAGTACTGACTAACAGGGAAAGGATCACAGACCTCCAGGTAGAAGGTCACTTGGGGGCCAGTGACCATCACATGGTGTGGTTCAGTTTGGCCACTACAACTAAATCATCATATTCCAATGCAAAAATATGGGACTTCAGAGGAGCTGACTTTGATAAGATGGCCATCAGAGTTAAGCTAGCCCTGGCAAAAAGAAATACAAGTGGGCAAGCATTAAGGATGCAATACTTGAAGCTACATCCCATTGTGTTAGAGAGAAAATGAAGTATAAAAGAAGAAGGAAACCACTTTGGTTCTCAAAAACAGTAGCAGAAAAGGTCACAGCCAAAAGGCTGGCCTTCAGAAAATATAAGGGAATGCAGTGGGATGAAGATAGGGAGGCATACCAAACTTCCCTAAGGGATGAAGGGAAGGCAGTAAGGCAGGCAAAGGCCCAAACCGAGGAAACACTAGCACAGACAGTAAAAGAAAGTGACAAGACTTTCTATAGATACATTAGTGAAAGGAGAAAGTCCAGAGGGGGTATTGCTAAAATCAAAGGAGATAAGGGGGCGTGTGAGGAGGAGGACCATGTGAAAGCATCTATCCTAAATAGATACTTCTGCTTAGTATTTACTGAAGAGAAAGTAGGGCAGGGCCCACAACTCCAGCACCATGGACACAGGGTGGGGGAGGAGGTGAGCACTAGTCCCTTCACAAAAGAAAAGGTCCTACAAGAACTCGATAAGCTCAAGGTGGACAAGGCAATGGGACCTGATGGCACACATCCCAGGGTACTAAAGGAGTTAAGGGTGGAACTAGCAGAGCCTTTATCAAAACTGTTTAGTGAGTCTCTGAGCACAGGAGAGGTCCCAGAAGACTGGGGAAGGGCTCATGTGATCCCGCTCTACAAGAGTGATAGGAGGGAGGAGGCAAGGAACTACAGAGCAGTCAGTCTTACCTCAGTAGTGGACAAGATTATGGAGGCACTCCTTAAGGAAAGGATAGTACAACACCTGGAATCCATAGGAGCACAGGATCCAAGACAGCATGGGTTTACAAAAGAAAGGTCCTGTCAAACTAATCTCATAGACTTTTTTGACTGGGTAACCAGAGTGGTGGACCAAGGGGGAGCAGTTGATGTCGCCTACCTTGACTGCAGCAAAGCTTTCGATACTGTTCCACATAGAAGATTGATTAATAAGCTGGGTAGGCTCGGGGTGGGTCAGAAGTTGGGCAACTGGGTGGAAAACTGGTTGACAGGCAGAAAACAGAGAGTGGTGGTAAATGGTATGCAGTCAGAAGAGATGCAAGTCACAAGTGGGGCACCTCAGGGATCAGTCCTGGGGCCAGTCCTCTTCAATATCTTCATCAGTGACATTACAGATGGACTGGAGGGTAAGGTTTGTCTGTTTGCAGATGACACTAAGATCTGCAACAGAGTAGATGATCCAGATGGGGTGGGCAGAATGAGAGGAGATCTGGATAAACTAGCAAAATGGTCGGAAGAGTGGCAATTGGGGTTTAATACAAAGAAGTGCAAGTTCATACACATAGGAAAGAGAACCCCTGAAGCCATCTATAGGCTGGGAGGGGAGTTCCTGACAGTCACAAGGAAAAAATGAGACTTGGGCATCATCATCACCGATGACCTGAAATCATCCATGCAGACCACTATAGCAGTAGGTAAGGCTAGGGGGATGTTAGGGTGTATTAGAAGGGGTATCACAAATCGGAAGAGGGAAGTAATAATTCCTCTTTACAAGACACTGGTTAGGCCCCATCTGGAGTACTGCACATAGTACTGGAGGCCACACCTTCACAAGGACATTAACCAAATTGAGGCAGTCCAGAGAAGGGCAACTAAAATGGTGCAGGAACTGCATCAGAAAACATATGAGGACAGATTAACGGAGCTCAATATGTATACCCTAGAGTAAAGGAGGGAGAGAGTTGATATGATCGAAACATTCAAACACATTAAGGACATTAACAAGGTGAAAGAGTCTAACATGTTTCAATATAAGAAAAATAGCAGGACATGAGGACACAGCATGAGATTAGAGGGAGGCCGATTAAGGGGTACTGTGAGAAAGTTATTTTTCACAGAAAGGGTGGTGGATGCATGGAACGGCCTACCTCAGGAAGTGGTGGATATGAATACAGTGCAGGGCTTCAAACAGGCATGGGATATGCATAAGGAAGCAATACAGATGAGCATGAATAGAAAGGCCATTGACAGATCAAAGGCCGATGGCACGTTTATAAGGTAGAAAAAGAAATGGGCAGACTGGGTGGGCCTTGCAGTCCTTATCTGCCATCAACTTCTATGTTTCTATGTTTATTAATATCTCAAGGTAGAGGTGCAAAATGTATAGACAGTTTGTATTTGAGTGTTTAACTATATAGTGGCTTAGGGAAAATCTAAGAATACTATATAGATGTCTGTGTTTGCTTTGTACAACCCTATGAAATAAACCGGATTGTGTCATAATTTTATAACCGTCTACAAGAACTTTTATTGCTAATTTTATAATTGTAAGTAAACCCTCAGATATAAATTATAATAAATCACAAATCTAACACTCCTCCTCACACTTTTTATGGGCTCATAACCTTTGTCTATGCCCCACAATCAAGTCTGTCAAAATGGGACATTGCTTATAACAACATTTGTCATTTCGCCCTCTGTGCCCCCATCTCACTCATCGTTGTGAACTTTGTAATGAACTTGCATGGCTCTCCCCAGGTAATCATCAGACTTTTGTATTGGGCTGCTTCATTGAAAATATAATCAGAACAGCTACCCCTCCAGTTCTAGTGGAGCTTCTTAAACCTGCAGACTCCTCATATCTGCAAATGTCTAATGGCTCACCTGTGCTCCATGTTCCAAAACCCACATGCTTATGGGTGATCGGGCATTCGCCCTCTGTGCACCAAGGCTTTGGAATTCTCTTCCCTCTCATATCCGCATGGCCTCCTCCCACTCCTGCTTCAGAAACTCCAACTGGAATTATTTGAAGCTCACTTAGGCCTATAACTGTACCTAAGGTGTTTGTTGCCCTTTTTTGTACAATGCATTGCACTTTAATATTCTGTTTGGGCACCATCCTGAGTCTGACTTAATCTGAATTTTTAACTTGATTGTTACTGTCAAAATGTTTGCCTTTTTATGTTGGCACACTTGCGCAGCCAACATCTTGCGGCAGTGGAGATTTGGAGGCACGGCCGCTGTTGGGCGAAGGCAGGGCATGCACCAGTAGGTGTGTCCCTCATTCCTCAATCAGCCAGCATGCTGGCATCACACCATGCATAGTTAATGCAGCGAGCACATCTAAGGAAAGGTCCACTGCAATGCAAGCAAAGCTCATCACATGCAGCGGACCTTCATACGTGCCTTGCTGCTATAAACATGGAGGTACAGTGGCTGCTAAACTGCCAACTTCAGGGGTGCCCAATCCCCCAGTTGGCTTACCCGGCCCATCATCTATGTGCCAATGGGGGAGCCCACTTCCCATCTGCATAATGTGTTCCCCCCCTCCTTTTATGCTTGCCGAGTGCCCAATCCCCCTCAGCTCATGCGCCCCCACTTTTGTTGTTTGCCAGCGGGGTTCCCAATCCCCATCGGCATCCATCCCCACTCCCTATTTGCAGACAGGGGTACCCAATCCCCCATCGGCTACTGTATCCCCCCCAAAAAAATAACATCTGTAACAAAAGAAAACCGTCTGTGATTTTTTTTTACACCTGTAAACAGAAAACAGTCCCTCGTAGTCTCCCTATCCACCACCTGCACCCACCCACTGCGCACCCTGCCTCCCCACCCCCCTTACCCCATACTTATCTCCAGAGCTTGGCGCGATGTTCTTTGGTGGACCTGGAACACGTCTGCACTCTTCAAAGCCAACCGCAAACTGAGGAAATGCCAGTAAGCTGAATAATGTAATAAATAGGGTTTTTTCAACTTTGATGCATATCTTGGGCATTTTTTGGAATTTTTGCACCACATTTTCAACATGGGGTTTTTGGGAGCCCTTCACATGAATTATGTCACTGTTATGATGATAATGGGTCCTGAAAGGTGATTTCACAGTCACTGCGTGGAATCACCTTTTGGGAATGATTAACACAAGGACGGTGGCAGTGTACATGAGGTGGGCTCTCAAAAAGCCTATGTTGCAAATTTGGTGGAAAAAATCCAAAAAATGGCTGTTTTACGAGCGTGCATTGCGCTGTTGCTACACAGGCTCATAACTTCACGAATTCGCTATATTTTCATGACAGATTTTAAACATTGTCATTTTTGTACACCTCCTTGTGAACAGTACAGCTGTCATTTTTCACATCCTGGCCAAAATGTGTTTCTGCACTTCCGGCGCACAATAGCGTGGTCACTGTGGGAAATCAGTGTTTGAGGCAGATTACAAAAATGACAGTGATACTGTTCATGAGCAGAGGTCCTAAAATGCCTATGTTGAAAATTTGGTGATACTACTCCATAAAATGACTGTTACGAGCATGCATTGTGCAGTTGCTACGCACGCTCTTAACTTCATGAATTTGCATATTTTCATGCCAGATTTTCAACATTGTCATTTTTCTTCAACTCCTTGTGAACGGTACAGCTGTCATTTTTCGCATCCTGGCCAAAATGTGTTTCCGCACTTCCGGCACACAATAGCGTGGCCGCTATGGGGAAATCAGTATTTGGGGCAGATTATGAAAATGACAGTGACACTGCTCATGAGCAGAGGTCCTAAAATATCTATGTTGAAAATTTGGTGATGATACTCTTTAAAATGACTGTATTCTGGCGTGTGTTGGCACAGCTTGCACATGCCTTTCATCTTCTTGTTAATAATATTTTCACTATGATTTTCACCATTGGCATTTTCTACACCTCTTGATGAACAGTACAGCTGTCATTTAACATATCCTGCCCAAAATGTGTTTTGCAATCACTTTTTGGGACAGTGTGAAATGACAGTGACACTGTTCATGTGCGAAAATACTAAAATGTCTATGTTGAAAATTTGGTGCTGAAAGTCCATAAAATGACTGTGTTACAAGCGAGTGTTGCGCATTTTCCACGCACCCTTGTAACTTCACAAATTTGCAATATTTACATGCCACATTTTCACCACTGCCATTTTTCTACACCTCCTTATGAACAGTACAGCTGTCATTTTTCACATCCTGCCCAAAATGTGTTTCTGCACTGCACTACCAAAGCCAATGCCAGTGTGACAACATTCAGCATTGACAAATGCTTGTTATGAGTTGTTTCTTGTTTTGCCTCACTGTTATATCATGCATTGTCTGTATATTGTTTCTTTGAAATCCTGTTAATCCTTGCTCTGCCTGTAAATTCCCTGCAATCTCCTGGGTTGCTCCTAAAAATGGGCATATGTTTGTCTAGTGTGCTTACCTGGTCAAAAAAAGATAAATAAAATAATAAATTGCCTTAAATATGGATTTCTTACACTATTACCTAAACCAGAAAAAGATCTAAATAAAGTTCAAAATTACAGGCCAAAAGCCATTTTGAATAACAAATATAAAAATCTGGCCAGCCCGCTAGCACAGTGTTTGGAATTCTGCTCGTGATGCCAGTGACCCAGTTTTGGGAATGGACCTGGGGAGCTGGAGGACTGGCTGGGGAAGAAGGATAGAGCACCCTCAGGACTGCTCTCCTTCTCCGGGGGGTTGGGTTGGGGAGAATGCCCAGTGCATGAGAACTTCTGGCCAGGAGGAACTGCAAGCACCGGAGTCCAAAACGTTCAGAGGGATGGGGTAGATGCAGGACATCATTGCACATCCCCACCCCTGTGGATCCAAGAAAAAACCTTGCTCATAGCTGCCATTATTGACGCCCACCCCTGGCCCTGATTAGCCTCCAGGCCGGCTCCTGATCCTAGATCCACAATTGCAGCACTGGGTTCAGGTACCACAACCCCACCCTGAGTGGGAAAGCTGGGGCTGTTGGGAGTCACAGCCAGTATGGAGGTGAGGGTTCAGGGGTCCGTAAGCCGGTGGATGTGAGCAGCATAAAAGAAGAGAATTTAAAAAACAAATATAAAATTCTAGCCAAAATCATTAATAATCAGCTGATCTCTTTTCCAGACACACTTTTACATTATAATCAAAATAGTTTTATTCCTAGCAAATTTTTAACAGTATCTATGTTATACAATACATCATAAAATATTTACAGAAAATCAAAGGAAGGTACAATAATACTAAGCCATGATGCCACCAAAGCAATTGATAAGGTGGAATGATACTATCTTTTTTCATGCTAGAACATTGGGTTTTTCCAAAGACATTAATTAATTGGATTAAAACCCTGTATGACTCCCCTAAAACAAAAATTAAAATGAGAAACAATTTGACAAATACGGTGGTCCCTCCTGTATCTACCACCTTTTATTTGCCACCCTCACTTTCTGCCAGTGTGAACTCCTATTCCATTTTCCAGAAATGTTATTGGCCCCATTAACCACCACCCTCTATTATCTGCCACCTTCTTTTATCCACCAGTGTTTAGGATGTACAGAGGTTGGTGGATTAAAGAAGGAGCACTGTAGTTTTGAGCTATCTCGGGGGCAGATGGGGCTGTCCTTTATCCTCTACTCTCTTTTCACTCGTCTTATAACCACTACTAATTGAAATGTGCCATAATGAAAAACTACTGGGCATAGAAATAGGAGGACAGACTACCACACTACAAGCCTAAGTGGATGGTATACTGCTATTATTAAAAAACCCTGTATGAACAGCCTATTAGAATTGAAATCTACAATCTCTCACTTTTCCATAGTAAGTGGTTACACTTTCAGTGTGTCTAAATCAGAGGTACTTATTTTCAGAAGTATTCCAAAACAAGAAATCCTAACTATTTTTAATGCTAATATTAAATCAGATTACATGGATTATATAGGAATTAATCTTAGAAAAATAGTGGAGGAAATGTACAATTACTACCATGCTCTAATATTGGAGGTTTTAAGAAATAAAATTATGAATTGGTCTAAATTACCTCTATACCTTTGGGGGAAGTCCAGGTGCCAAAACTGGTGGCAATTCCTTTCATCTTACATTTTGCAAACATTATTAACCCTGATTCCAGATATCTTGTTCAAGAAAATAACTAAACTATTCGAAGATTCATTTGGAATTTTAAAAAGCTGAGAATAGCTTGACATAGGTTATGCCTGCCAAAGGAAATGAGTGGCTTTGCATGCCCAGGTCCGAAAAACTACAAAACAACATATATGACAAAGTATGCTACTATGTTGACAAAAGGGGCAGTAAACATGTATTTGAGAACACTCTGGTTAACTAGGGCTCAGATTTACATTTTTCTATAGACATGCAGTGGCACACACAAACTTTTTTATAAGAAAAAGAAAAGTAATTGTATAATCATACAAAATCTGAGCATAGTTGTGTGTGGCAGTATTTGGCCAGATTCAATATAAATGCCAAAATCTTCAAATCCAATATATTGTGGAGTAAACCAAATATCAGAGTAAATAGAAATACGATACCAGCTTGCACTTGGCAAGTTAGAGGCATCAAAAGGTGGAAAAACTTATTGTGGCGTAAGAAATTTATAGAATGGGACTACTGTAAATATAAATATAACCTGTCACTAACAGATTTTTTTAAATATATACAGCTGGAAAGATTATTTCTAAAAGATTATACCAGGTGGGAAAGAGCTCCATATTTTGAACACAATAATAGGGTTGAGGAAGAGTTGAATAAACTAGAATCCAGTAAATGGAAAGGCTTGTTCAAACAAAAACTACATGACAGACTTGAAAATAAATGGGAGAAAGAGCTTAATACAAAAATTACAACCAAACAGTGGGATCAAGCTTAGTGCTCAATGATGGAATATTCAACATCTAGAGATAGATCAATACAATTTAAAATTCTAAATAGAACTTATTTCACGCCCTCAGAATATTGTATAAGACACGACTAAAAAATAAAATCAAACTGTTGGCATTGCCAAGACAAATATTCCAAGCTGATGCACTGATTATGGCCATATAATTTGGTCTCTGGATGGTGGCCCAAATCTCTCTCAATTTTAGAAACAAATATGTCCACCAAATATAGCTAGAACATTATCGCAGTAATTTTAGATGACTATAAAAATGTTTTCCTGTCCAAAAAAAGTGAACATAATAAAAGATAATAATATAGCTGTTAAAATAATCATACTAAAATACTGGAAGTTAGACAACAGTTCTGAATTATTTCCATTAGGAGAATGGAAACAACTCTTTGTGTCAGCATTGTATGAAATTAATTTCTTTGGTTCTGATGTAAATTTCTGGAATATATACAAAAATCCAATTTCAGAATGGTCAGCTTGGCTCTCCCAAACCTATTAAGGTATGGGGTAAACTACTAACTGTATGTATTATGACATTTTTAGTTTTATATTGTTAAATTATGACAGTAGTAATTCGATATGTTGTATTTACCAAATATAAAATCAATTTTGGCAGTCCAGTTGTTTATAAGACTATATGAGTTGCAACCTATCTAATGTATTCAACAAATGTAAGTTATTTAATGGCTGAAATATCTCAATAAAAAAATATTTTATGCAAAAAATGTGGGTAGGTTGACAAAAAAGCAGAAACAAAAGGGTTAATGTAAATGTCTGCAGAGTTTAAATGAAATACCATTTATCCTTTGGATAAGACATTAAATCAAGGTCCTTGGTCCAATGGCTCCTCCTCTTTTACCTTGTCCCTCTCCTTCCCCCCCCACTGCCCACTGCTTCTTACTCCCTTTGTATCTCTTGCTATCACTTTCTCGCCCCCCCCACCTCCATGAAATCTTTTGTTGATCAAGCCGCATCTCTTTTCACTACCCTAAATTCTGGGTCTGTCTCCCCACTTCCCATTTGTTCTGCTCCTTCCCTTTACACTCTGAAATCTCTCCTCTGTTATTTCACTACTCACTCCTGTAGTTGCTGCTAACTGGGTCCTGGATATTTGTCTGCTACCCTGCAACCTGCAGTGTCTTCAGTATAGCCTTCCCTACCAAGGTTTTTTCCATTACCTCACCCAACTTAGTTTTGCATTGTTGCACACTGCATATTGTTCATTTAGATTTATTTTTCTCCACTTTTATTATATCACATATTTCCTGTCCAGTAGCATTGCCTGTGAATTGCTCCTTTTGTTGTATGTATGTACATACTGTCGCATTTTCTGAACGTTCTATACTATAATTACATTGTACTCTCTCCTCCCCATGACACATCTGGAAACAAGCTGCTACCACCTCAGTATGTCTTTCCTGGTAAAACATTTATACATAGACACACAGAATGTGTTGGCAGAACAGGACAGTTTGGCCCACCCCAGTCTGCCCAGATGGTCACTGACTGATCTGTCTCCACAGACCCTAACTGGTCTCCAGCGATCCTCCCTCCTCCCTGCCTGTTTTCTAGCACATCCCAATGTATATTCTATGCATACTTTTCTTACTCTTTTTTCTCCATGCTGGCTCCTGGTTGGCACACTTGTCTTTGCTTCTCTTTGGTCTCAGGCCACCATCTGGTCTGGCCCTAGCTTCTTAGAGCCCTTGCCATCTTCCCCTGCAGCTTGCCCCCCATGGAGGGGTGGTGGGGAGCCCCCAACTCTCCTGCCAGGTCCAGATCCAGTTTTGGTGATCCCCTGAAGCTGGGGCACCTTTTGGACAGCCATCAAGCTGCCATGACCTAGGATGCCATTTTTTCATTTTGCCCCTTGTTACAGGGGCACGGTGTGCAATGACACCAGTGACAAGGTCACGCATGCTCCCCTGTGTGCCACATCAAGCGTCTGCTGCACTACAGCCCCTTGTGATTGTGACTTTGTGTCACCAGCCCCCAGCTTCCACTAGTGGTCAGGTGTGCACCAGCCACAGGGTTCCCCCCTTCCCCGGAGATGGAGCGCAGTCCATTGGATGCTCGATTCATCTCCTCCCTTCTGACCCATGGTGACCAGTGCTCGCTCCTGAACACAGGCTGCCAGCTTGGTGTGAGGTGTGGCATCCAGTGCCTCAACCCTCAGCACCACCTGGACGGCATATTCTATGCATACTTGAAACTCCCCATTATTTTTACCTGCACCACTTTTGCTGGCAGTCTGTTCCAGGTGTAGACCACCCTTTCAGTGAAGAAATATTTCCTCACATCCCTTTTAAACTTATCCCCATCCCCCCGAGCCTCATTGCAGTCCCATTGCTCCTGGTACAATTTCTCAGTTGAAAGATACTTCCCTCCTTCACCTTGTTTATCCCTCTGAGGTACTTGTAGGTCTGTATTATGTCACCTGTCACTCTCCTCTCTTTCAGGCTGTACATGTTGAGTTCCCTCAGTCTTTCCTCAGAGGGCTTCTTGTGCAACCCCAGCACCATTTTAGTTGTCCTCCTCTGGACTGCCACCACACTGTCTATGTAGTTTCTGAGGTAGAGCCTCCAAAATAGGACACAGTACTCCAGGTGGAGGTCTCACCAGTAAGCAATACAGTGGCAACAGTACCTCCCTCTTCCTACTGGATATACCACTCCTTGTGCACCCCAGAATCCCACTAAAAATTACCACTGCTTTGTCACACTTCCCTGCCTCCTTGAGGCATTCAGATATGATAAGCTCAAGGTTATTTTGCTGTTTGCTGACTGTCAGTACCCCCTCCATCCTATACTCAGTGCTTGGGTTCCTATACTCTAAGTTCATGTTCTTGCACTTTTTGGCATTGAACCCCAACTGCCATGCTTTAGACCACTCCTTAAGTTTCCCCAGATCACTGCTTATTCACTCCAAACTTTCCAGAGTGTCCACCCTATTGCAGATTTTGATATAATCTTCAAAAAGGCAGTCCTTCCCTTCCAGTTTCTCAGCAATGTCATTTATGAAGACAATAAAGAGGACCAGTCCCAGAACTGAGCCCTGAGGCACCTCGCTGGTCACTCCATCATTTGAATGCATTCCGTGTACCACCACCTATGTCTCCTATCCATTAACAAGTTTCTAACCCAATTCACCACCGTGGATCCCACCCGCAAGCTACTCATTTTTGTTTATCAACCTTCTGCGTGTCACAGTATCCAAGACCTTGTTGAAGAAGTCCAGAGGGGACATGTTCCCTGCCTTCCCCAATCAATTTTCACAACAGGCTACTGAAAGGAATCCATCTAATTCATTTGGCATGACCTCCCCCTGCGATTCATTTCATTTAATTTTCATTTTTTACTGAAAAGGCATGTGGGCAAAATGCCCATTTTTACAAGTGTCCAGTTATAACAAAACATGGATAGATATAAACACAAATACAGAAAAAGATTTTTACAGAAAAACACTTATTACAAAGGTGGGTATATGTACAATTACAGAAAACACAGATTTTACAGAAGTTCACTTAATGCATAGATACAATGCATAAATGTGTTAACCGTACAGAGAGCATGTCAAAAAATGAAAATTACATACCTACCATAATTCTTGATCTTCTCTTTTATCTTCACCATTCATTACTGCTGGGTGTAAGCCAGAGGAGTGCACCTGCATGAGAGTGTTTTTTTTGGGGGGGTAGCCGGCACCGACAGCACTGCCCACGAGGCCCACGCACTGCGTGGCACATGCAGGTTGGCCGTTAGATACTGCAGGCTCCTCCTCCACCCCAGTTCCATTCTGCCAGTGAGGAAAGAAAAAAGGGGGAGAGAGAAAACTAAGGATGAGGCAAGAGAGCTGAAGGACAGGAAAAGGAAAGGCTAGAAACTGAAAAAGTAATAAGCCAACCGGAGCACAGAGGGGATAGAATAGCTTGCTAACTGGCATTAAGGCCCCAGCCCCTGGGCAGCAGCACAGGAAAAAGACAGAGAGAGAGCGGAGAGAGAGAAAGAGAGAGAGAGAGAGAGAATGAAAGAGAGGAGGAGAAGAAGAAGAAGAAGAAATAGGGGAAGAAGGGGGAAACCTCTGCCATTCTCAGCTGGAAGACCATTGGCTCAGTTCAACTTCAAGACCCTAGGGGAAAGAAGACACAGGAGCAAGAATCCTGTCAACTTCAGGGACCACTGGACATAGGCCCAGATGGAGAACTTTTTTATGGTCATGGAAAATATAAAGCACGGTGAAGATGTAATCCCCCACTGTAGACCCACATAAGGGATGAAAGTCCTGGAGCATGACCTTCTAGTTAAACACCCGAGGTTTAGTTCAAGGGGAAAATACCTCCTAAACTGGAGAGGACACTGTCCTGAAATTACCCCCATAACAAAACGAGTGCCCCCATGGAATGTACCAACGAAGCCCTCACCTCTCCAAAAGCCTGTAATGGCAATCTAAGCCATGCCATGTGAGGACCCCAAGTATACCCTACTGAGAACCCTGGGGAGTTCCCTCCAAGGTAAGAGCAAGTACCCTACTTGCTGCCCTCTGAGGAAAAATGCTCTGTGACTTTTTAGAGAAGGAAACAGAGTTCCTTGAGGAACCAGGGGGACTCTGCCCCCAACTGGCCTGGCGGGAGCAGGTGAGCAAGCGGCAGTGCCCAGGAGCTGAGGTCCAAGGGGAGGTGGTGGGAATCAGTAATGAATGGTGAAGATACAAGAGAAGATCAAGAATTATGGTAGGTATGTCATTTTCATATCTTTCCTTGTCAATCTTCGCCATTCATTACTGCTGAGTGAGTACCAAGCCCTCATGAGGGGACCTGGCACTGCCCTGAGGGAACAGATTCCCTCAGTCTCCTGTGGGTGAGGTGCAGGAGGGGGAGACCCCATATCGCTATTTGACCATACATGGCCTAATACTGGTCAGGCTGAGGAGGTGTTCACCATGGCTGGGAGGATGGAACATGCCCCTGCAAGTTCATCCTTTCCCTGCAGGAGAAAAGATGGGTCCTTGGAAAGCAGAGGAAATCACCCTATGCCAGGCAACCGGTGACAATCTGGACAGACAAAGCCATGCCATCTGCCTGATGCAGATCGCTGTCCCTGCCAGTCTGGAGGCCATCTCATTGGCATCATAAGATGCCCTTGCTTGGTTCCTTGCAAGCTCCAGACCTTGCGCAGAGAGGGCAATGGCTTGCCTAGATTCCTTCGAATCAGGCAAAGATGCTAACACCTGTGCTAACACCGACCACAGGTGCCCATTGTAGGCAACATGGTGAGCCTGATGTGAACTGATACAAAGCAGCACATGAGCCGAAGAGAAAACTCTTCTTCCCCACTGATTGAACTCAGCGGAATCCGGATCCGGTGGTAGTTCATACACCGAGTGTTGAAGCCCAGAAGGAATATCTAAGGCTGTCAGCCCCGAAGGCGGGTGAGGCAGAGAACCAAGAGATTCCTGGGGAGTGCAATACCTTCTCCTGCAGTCCACTGGGGCTGGAGATGAGGTGGCTGGTGACTACCAGGTGTGGATTAATGCTTCTTGGAAGAGAATAGGCCAGGAAGGTACCACTAGGTGGTGCGCATTAAACTCGCTCAAGAAGGAATGTGTCTCCCACTCGGTATTGCATCTTACCATGTGGGATATATGGAGTTCCTGTACCAACCTCGAGAGGAACCACTGATATTCAGTGAAATCAGCATCAGAGGAAAGGTGAACTGAATGGTTCTTTTCCTCAGAAGAGGAAGCCGAGGAACTCAAGTGCTCAGAGTCTGGTGGAGACAGGTAGAAGACCTACTAGTCCATGGTTCTAACATACCTAGGGAAGGCCACCGCAGTGGCCCTGAATGTCTCCCAAGTTAAGAGCCCCATAGGGCCCACATGGCCAGGGAGAGGTAGAGGTGACTGCAAGGGAATTGGGGAAGAGCACCTAACTGAAAGTGTCCGGCCTCTGCCAGGGCTCCGAGACCTCACTGGTGATCCACTAGCTCAAGGGGATCCAGGGATTGACCCAGTCAGTGTCTGCTGTAGATGTGAGAACATATCCTGACTGAGCCCTAAGAGGGAATCTCCCCTGTGGTGCGACCAGGGTTGCATGGATCCAGAAGGGCAACCCCCAGTGCTGCTCACTATTTTTTTATTTATTAATTTGTGATCTAGGATAACACCATTTGAGAACAAGCTCATTACATAGGTTCAACGTCATTTAGAAAAAGAAAAACAAGACAATACAGTATAGCTTGAGAACAAGTTCGTTACCTAGGTTCCAAGATGGTGTAAAAAACAAAGCAGTACAGATGTAATGTAGATACAGCTAAGAAAGAAAAAAGACTTAAGTGTAAAACTGATTTTAACAAAAAAAAAAGGAAAAAACTTCATGCATTCCATCAGAACAGGAGGCCAGGATTATGACCAGACTGAGAGTAGGAAGTTATATTCAGTGGGGTCAAAATTAGGAAGTCAGGTGAAGTATAATCAAGGAGGGAATAGGACAGCAACAGAAAATTAAGTGCAGGTAATGAGCAGGGGTTGGGGAGAGAGTGATTAGCCCAATTTAAGTCTCTTTAACTAGCATGTAATGGGAAAAATAAGGCGATAATTCAGCCCAGTAAAGACCTTGTCTGCACTGACATAACCAGCAGGAATGTTAGTTAAAAAAGATAGATGCGTGCTACAATAGTGCATGGTCATGTGTGGGGTAAGGCCTGAGCCTTATTAGGGCATAATCCAGGATCTAGTGAAAACAGTCACAGCTGGCTTGGGCAACAAGGTATTTTCTGAGCTCTTGCTTAAAAGGGTCCATCTTGGATTCTGCTATCAAAGTTGGTGGAAGTGTTTATCCATTTTGGAGCTCGGTGGGCAAAAGCTCTTTGACATAGGGAAAAGCGACATTGGGGGATCTTAAAGATCACACTGTCTGAGCTTCTGGTGGGGCGGTTGCATTCATAGGGGGAGAGGAGCATCAGTACCCCCATTGGCAAGAGGCCCACGCCAGCTTTCTTTGCCAGGAGGCAGGTTTGGAATTTGAGCCTGCCTGACAGCTGGAGCCGGTCAGCCTGGGCATACAGATCATACGAATGTGTAAGCCATGTGGACCCAGTTAGATGGTGATAGGTTTTATTTAAGGCAACTGTAATTCGGCACAGGGCTGAGTCTGTTTCAGAGCCATAGACTACTAGCCCGTAGTAGACCAGCAACACAGTGGAACTAAATATTGTACTGTTAAGAACTTCAGGGGTAAGACTCTGCTTGTACCTGTAAAGCAGGCCTATATGGGTGTTGACAACCTTGGCTGTGGCATCTTTGTGATTGGCATATGACATGGTGCTGCCAAGTGTGACACCCAAGTATTTAAAGTTATGAACTTGTTCCAATGAGGACCCCGACTCATTTTTTATGCAGAGAAGGAAGGACCGGTTGCCTGTTTTGAGGACTGAAGAACAACATAGTCTTGGTTTTCTTGTACTTCATAATGAGTTTGTGGTCCTTGAACCATGTCTCAACTGCAGAGGCACTATCCTGGAGTCTATGCTCAAGTACCAGAGGGTCAGCGTTACTTGTGAACAGGACCGCATCATCTGCATAAAGCAGAATTTGGCAGTGACTGGCAGACGGAAGTTGATTCGGGAAGATGCCAAATAATAGGGGCCCCAGGACTGACCTCTGGAGCACTCCAGAGAGGACTGGTCAGCTGTCTGATAATACACTGTCAATCCTAACCTGTTGAGAACGATTGCAGATATACCTTTTGAACCAAGTGACTACATCCTGGGAGAGCTCATCTAGCAGTAAGACATGGTTTACTGTGTCGAAAGCTTTCGATAAATCAATAAATGTCGCACCTGTGAGTGCTCCATTATCAATAGAGTTGTGGATATACCCAGTGATCTCTAGTATTGCAGTTGTGGTGCTGTGCCCTTTATGAAACCCATGCTGCTGCAGACACTGTATTTTACAATTATATAAGTATTCAATCAGCTGATCCGTGATTATTTTTTCAAGAGCCTTCAATACTGGCAGGAGAATTGAGATGAGTCTGTAATTTTCCCATAGGGCTCTGTCTCCACTCTTGAAGATTTGTGTAACTAGAGCTGCTTTCCATAGCTGAGGGAATTTTGAGAGTCTTACAGAAGTATTTATAACGTGCGTCAGTGGCCCAATTATGGAGTCCAAAGTGAGCGCAACAAATTTAAGGTCAAGGGAGTCACCACTGAAACATGACTTGACTAAGAATTTTAGGAAGTATTTCCTAGCTTCACTTGTGGTGACAGCTCTGAAATGGAACAGCGAATGAGAGAGTAGTGGGTTATCAGAGCTGGTTCTTAGAAGGGTGGAAACAGGGATGAAGAAGTCTGGTAAGAGCACACTGCTTAGATCAGTGAAAGCATTATTGAATGAATTTGCTATAACAGTGCAGTCAGTGGAGGGTTCATCATTAATGCATAGCATTGAGGGTGCTGCCTTCCAATCTTTCCCAGTGACTTCTCTGATGTAATCCCAGAATTTCCTGCTGTCATTCCAGGATCTGTTTAGGGCTTCCTTGAAATATTGATTTTTCATTGCACGTATGGTCCTTGTGCAGTTATTGCGTGCTTTTTTGTACATTTGTCACATACATCACTAAGGGCACCTCTGAGGATGAGAAGCAGGGCTCTGCACTGCGACTCCTTCCTACTTCCCATCAGGAAAGTGGAAGAGGGCCCCCGTGCTTCATCCCAGACCCTTAACTCCTCGGACTCCAGGGCTGCCCTATTCCTTGACCCCAGTGCTAAGGGGTCCCCTAATCCTGCAGACCCCCCAAGAGAGGCTGCAGAAGAAGATGTCCCCATCCCAACTGAAGAAGCCAAAGCAGCACCAGATATGGCAGCTGTCCTATCCTCTGAGGTCGAGACCGCCACACCATGTCCTCCGGGACTGCTATTTATTTATTTATTTTGTATTTGTTAACCGGGTAGGTACACTAGACAGCATAGCTGCCTATTTTCAGATATGACCTGGGAGATTACAACAAAGGGTATGTAGACAATAGTAGATACAAGAAAATATCATGGGAACAAGTAGAAGTCAGACATAGTACACTTTACAGTGGGGGCCCTGATACCGGAGTCAGCAAGGGGGCCCACAGAGACCACAGACACCAGGGAGCCCAGGAAGTGAACACTAGGTCACCTGGTGCTATGTCCAGGGGGACACCCCGACCCCAGGGAGTCAGGATGCCAGTCCAGATCGGCCAGCAAGTCATCCTCTTCTGAAGAAGAGGAGACCATGCAAACCTCCAGACGAGTGACCCCAGGAGCCCCAGAATTGACAGTGCTGCAAATGGCACTGCTGCAGGACACGGCACTGCCAACAGCACTACCCTGATCCCCAGCACCATGAATGGCACTGGAATCTGAAGCAGCACCGGCAGGTGGTGCCAAAGGTGTGCTGGTGCTGGGCCCAGCAGCCACAGGCAGCAACATTGGGAGAGCCTGCACCTCTGAGAAGGTGATTGCCATGATGGTGTTCCTGACCCAGCCCCACAGGGAGCTGAGGCATTCCTCTGACACTGTAGAAGAAACCTAATTGACAGCAAGGCTGAAATCCAAGGAGGTTTCCTCTTCACCGGGCTGTATAGACTAGGACTGCGCGAACCTCTAAAAGTTCTACCTTGCGAACTTTCTGAGTAGAACCCAAAAAAGTTCTATCTGGTTCTACCTGGTTCTACCAGGTAGAACCCAGTAGAATCGGATTCTACCAGGTAGAACTGTGTTCTACCATTTATAATCAAGTTCTACCAAGTAAAACCAGGTTCTACCAAGTAGAACCAGGTTCTACCAAATAAAACTGGTTCTACTATGTAAAAAAACAAGTTCTACTAAGTAAAACCAGGTTCTACATGGTATAACAAAGTTCTATAATATATAACACAAAAAAAAAGTTTACATGGTTCTACTCAATTAAGAAATCCACAGAGGTCACGTGATGCAGCGAGCCTGAAGAGACACCTTTTGTAACTTCTCCCGCCTACCACCGTATTAATCCGATTTTAAATCTACCAATTCAATTTCTTGAACTCAGAAAAGGCAACTAAAGTGTACATGAAAGTCTTGGGTATTAAGTTGGATTGTTTTTTATGAGATGGAGGTAGATATGAAGAAAATACAGCGGAAGCATACTCCTCCTACCACGCCTGAAAAGGCACCCAAAAAACAAAGGGCCAACACTTTGCCTGTACAATCCATGCCACACCAGAGCCCCAAGCAAGAACCGTTAACACTTTCTGGCTTTCTCACTGAATTTCGACCTTTCAAGGAGGAACTAAGGAGCCTTACTACAGAAATCAAATCAATTTCGCAAGCTATAGAAGATATCGCGTTGAGAACGTCCGACAGTGAAGCACGAATTACTTCTCTTGAGAAAAGAGCAGACAAATGCGACCCCGAGGTGGTGACCATCAAACAAAAGTTGGCAAAGATGGAACAGAAATTAGAGGATTTGGAGGGCCGTAGCCGCAGAAACAATGCAGTAATCATCGGCCTTCCTGAAGCTGAAGAAGGGCATGATTCAGTCCTATTCATACAAAAGTTTGTGGAGAAAATAGTGGGTCCTTCACCTTATGGGTCCCATTATATCATAGAACGGGCTCACAGTGCACTTCGACCAACTCCCCCCACCGGGTCTCCCCCCCGACCCTTGATCTTTCGTTTTCTGAACTATTTGGAGAAGCAACACTTTTTTATCAAAATACAAGAGACCCAAGATCTTCAGTGGGAGGGGGTAAGAATCCATGTTGCCCAAGATTTGCCACTCACAGTTCGCCAACGGAGGTCTTCTTTTCACCCTCTTGTCACCAAAATAATTGCGGCTGGAATTAAGTTCAAAATGATATACCCAGCCAGACTGCAGGTATTAATCTCAGGAGCTCGGCACTCGTATGAGGATTTGGATATGGCGACCAAAGGTCTCAAGTCGGCTATGCCCGAATTATTCAAGAACACTTGAAGGAGGACAAGCATCATGCTGGGGAAGTCATCGGGGAAAAAGATCAAAGAAGTATGGATTTGTTATTTTCATTTGAGAACTGTTGGATTCTGAGTATCAGAACAGTCCTGGGGACTTGTGCGTTGGTTGTACTGTCTCTACTCTCTCTCGTAGTAAATGTTTCAGAACTGGATTAAAGATGGTGTGTAATAGAAGGAGAGGCCTACGTTTTAAAATCATAGGTTAGAACAGAGTTAAACAATACAATATAGCCATAATACTTGTTTTCTCACCTCAGAAGAAAATGATAATAAGTGCGAGTTATCAATGTGGTTCTGATCTCAGGTTTGGGGGTGATAGTAGTATAGATGTAAGATGTAACGCTTAGACTAACTACGAGGATAGTGCTTAGGAATATAGATCTATTTCTCTTTGTATGCCATTAATAAGTATACATATTCACTCTCTTTCACCAATTTCAAGGATAAAGAGATTTGCACGATTTTATGCTGAAGGGCTGTTTTCAAATGATAAAACTACTTTACAGTTTATTTGATAGTTAAGAAAGAGGTTGGCAGCGGTGTTCCCCTGATACGATCAGGTTCTATTTTCCTTTTCTTTTCTCTTGCTGGTCTTCTTCCCCTCACTTTTAGTAGTCGCAGTAAAATTAGTTGAGTCCTTTGTAAGGGATGTAGTAATGCTGTGCCACCACGGGAGGGGAGTGTTGTCTCAGTTTTACCACAAGCTTAGTATTTAAATGAGACTTGCGACAAGGCTACTGTAGCAACGTTGTTAAACAAAGTGGCAATAATAGGATACAAGTTGCTTTTGAGGATGTAGGCTAACCGATTAGGTTGTCTTTTTAGTTTAAGCTTCAAGTTATTCAGCGATAGAGAATCATCAGGTATTGAAGCCTTAGAAGTAACCAGGAAAGACCTGGTATGTGATATATTTTCGTTTGGGGTTTTTATCTGCAGTACAGCAAAACTTTAAAGCTTCATAGTATATATTTGGTCTTTCTTCTCTTTCCCTTTTTCTTTTTCCTTCCTCTTGATTTAGTGCTAGGTTAAATCTAGATGGTCAAATAAGGTGTATGGGGAGATCCCTATTTGACAAATCCCCACATGCTTCACATTTTGTAGATGTGGATAGTTATTGAATTTAGGATTTATTATACAGCTCGTATGGTTCAACATACTTGATACATACCTTGTTATGGGGATGGTTTTATATTATATTATATGGAGCTTTTGGGGAAATTACATGGTGGAGGTGGGAGGGGAAAGGCGATTTGTGGTGTGCTGCAAATGATTCGCAGGATAGTAAGGGAGGTAGGGAGGGCTGGGGATGGGGATATTCAAGGGGTTTATAGTTTAGGGTTTTTTTTCATTTGGTTTTCTTTGTTGTTTAGTGGGGAACAGTGGATATGTTTGGGATAGGGTAGGGTTAGGTAGGAGTGAGTGGGTTCAACAGTCCAATACAACAAAACTTCATAATGGTTCAAAAATAATCACTTTCATCTCTGGAATAGGTCTGGTTTGTGAATAGGTAGGATGGCTAATGATGTGTGTATTTCCACTTGGAATGTTAAAGGGGTCCATCAGAAATTAAAACAATACAAAATTTTGAAATATTTAAACATTTTGCATTCACATATTTATTTCATTCAAGAGACTCATTTATTAGACTCCAAGGACATTCAGATGAGAAGACTGCAAATAGGACAGGTTTTTACAGCTCAATGTACCTCTAACAGTTATAGAGTTTTAATTCTCATTAATAGGAATATTCCATTCAATGTTACACAGGTGATTAAAGATCCAGAGGGTAGATCTGTATTAGTTAAAGGCACTCTTTATTCCACGGAATTACTACTAGGGAGAATTTACGGTCCTAACAAGGAGGACCCTCTTTTCTATATGCAATTACTTAATTCTTTGCTCCCATTATTACCTGCATCAATAATTTTGGGAGGAGACCTTAATTTGGTATTGGATCCTGGTAAAGACCGTACTGGTAATACTTCTGGAAGACCTTCTCCTGCCCAGCGTGCAGTACATGATTTAATGGACCGCCTGGGTCTTTGTGATGTATGGAGAGTATCACATCCAGAAACTAAGGAGTATACCTTCATATCCCCTGTCCATAGATCCTCATCTCGTATTGATTACCTGTTGTTGTCACAACAACTTTTACCTGGGGTAATATCCTCTTCTATTCAACCAGGGCCTCCCTCAGATCATTCATTGGTGCAGTCTAGGTTGTCTTTTTCATCTTTGCCTAAACGTCATACCCGATGGAAGTTGAATGATCAGTTACTCAAGGATTCCAAAACCGCTGATTGCATCAAGGATCATATTAAACAATTTTTTGAAACAAATTCCACCCAGGACACTAAACCTGACATTATGTGGTGTGCTTTTAAAGCATATCTCCATGGTATTTTAATTGGCTTGGCGTCCAGTAGGAAAAAAAGTCAGTAGTTAAAACAGAAGGCTGTGTTATCCCAGATCAGATCACTGGAGGTTAATTTACACCCACAATCAACCAATGAGGTTAAACAAAAAACTTGCAAAATTGAAAGACTCTTATACTGGCCTTCTTAATGAGAAGGCAGAATTCGTCATATTATGTGCAAGGCCCTCATACATAGACCATGGAGAAAAAGCAGGGAAGCTATTGGCTCAGAGAATTAAACAGCAGGAGTCAGCCCGTTTTATCCCTCCCATCCGTTGTAGTTCGGATGGGTCTCTGAAATATTCCCCTCAGGAAATAATCTTTGAATTTACCAGGTATTATAAACAATTGTACGGTGTTATGGCTAACCCTGCTTCTAATTCAACTCTTTCGCTCTATTTAAAAGAGGCTCAATTACCCGCTCTTTCGGAAGCCCAGCAGACGAAGTTAGTGGCCCCAATCTCATCATTAGAAATAGCGGAAGTAATACAGGGGTTACCTTCAGACAAAACTCCGGGACCTGATGGGTTTTTGCTTAATTTTTATAAATGTTTTAAGGAACAGATTATCCCATATCTTCTCTCTTTATATCAATTCATATTATCCGGTACACGAGTAGATCCCACATTATTTGAGGCTCTCATTGTATTTTTACAAAAGTCTGGCAAGAATTTAGAATTAGTGGAAAGCTACAGACCCATTTCTCTATTAAATCGGGACATTAAGATACTAACCAAGATCTTGGCAGATAGGCTCAGTTTAATTCTTCCGGATTTAATAGGTTCACAACAGGTAGGTTTTATGAAGGGAAGATCCTCCGTAGACCACCTACGCACTCTCTCCCACGTCCCCTCGGAGTCCAGGGATGCCTCCTTTCCAGTAGATTTGGTGTCCTTGGACACAGAAAAGGCTTTCAACAGAGTTAATTGGAATTTATTTCTTCAAACCTTGAACACCTTTGGTTTTTCATAACAATTCCGGGATTGGGTTAAGGCGCTCTATCAAAATCCTTCAGCTAGAATTTCAGGCAATGGAGTCATTTCAGAACCATTTTCCTTACATTCTGGTACTAGACAGGGCTGTCCCCTTTCCCCCCTTCTTTTCAACCTTTATTTGGAGCCATTAATTTGTAAATCGTCTCTATGTCCAAAGGTACAGGGCATCACAATCTCAGATACTGAAATTAAAGTGTCCGCTTATGCTGATGACTTACTTTTGCAGCTTTCATACCCAGAGGCCTCCATTCCTGTTATGTTAGATCTAATAAAGGAATACAGTAAGCTTTCTAATTATAAGCTAAATGTTGGTAAGTCCATTGTATTCCCTTTAAATCACAGCGTTCTTAAGCATAGTACTGTATTACTGCTTTAGGCCTATCATGGTCAAAGAAATCGCTACGCTATCTTGGTATTGAGTTAACTAGAAGCACACAGCTTTCTATTAAGAAGAACCTGGATTCATTATTAACAACAGTGATGCAGGATTTAGAATGTTGAGCGACTCTCCCCATTTCCATGTGGGAAGAATAAACCTAGTCAAAATGAGTGTACTTCCCAGGTTGCTCTATCCTCTTCACTTGTTGAATACCTATCTACCAGGGACTTGGTTTAAAAAGGCCCAAAGCCTAATAGTGAAATTTATTTGGTCAAAAAAACAACCAAGATTAGCATATCACAAGTTAGCTGCTTCTAAACTTAAAGGTGGCCTACGTCTACCCCATTTTAGCTTGTATTATTGGGCTAGTCAAGCTTCCAAATATCTTCAGTGGGTAGCTCCAAATCCAGCATCTGCTCTTTCTCCATGGTTGAAAATTGAATTGGAAATGATTCGTTCATGTAATATGGATCCTTCCACATTGTTATTCCTAAAGGTATCAGTTTTACCAAAAAAATTAAAAGACACTACCATAGAAACTTCTATTAGAATACACTCACAGTTATGTGGGTTTTTAAAATATAAACAATACACAGATCTTTCCCAATTGATTTGGAATTCTCCAGCCTTCAAAACTGACAATAAGCCATTACCATCTACATGGTTACCATGATTAGGAGAGTGGAAATTGTCCCTGTTCATGAAGGATGATGGATCATGGTTATCTTTAGAAGAGCTTTTATTGAAATTTAGTTTACCACCAAAGGATCACTTTAGAATTCTTCAATTAAGGCACCTTCTGGTTAAAAAATTCGAAAGGGTAGCTCCCATATCATCAAAGTACTCTTTTCACCATGACTTAAGTCCCCTAACTACTTCCACAAAAGTAATTTCCAAATTATATAATTTTCTTTATGATTGGCACTTTCCCAAGGCTTTTGGACCTTCAAATTACTGGTCAGATCTTTTTTCACATTGGAATATAGACTGGTCTGCCCTGTGGAGTAACTGTCACTGTTTTGTAGCTCAAGACAGGCTACGTCTGATGCAGTTTAACATATTGCATAATCTTTATTATTCCCCGCAAAAATTGGCTGCTTAGGGAGTAACAACATCCAATTTATGCACCAGGTGTTTACAGAGTGAAGGTACTTTGTTACACATTTTCTGGGACTGTCCTAAGATAGCTCCTCTCTGGAAAATGATACAGGACAGAGTAGATCCATTATTGGAATTGTCGATTTATTCTCGCATGAGATATGCCTTCTCGGGATTACCTCAGATAGCAGTGAATAATCGCTAAATATCATATTGCCTTGATTTCCATGTCTGTTAAAAAGTTGGTCCTTAAATATTGGAAGAATGCACAGTCAGTCTTCTACTCTGAATGGCTTAACGAGCTTCTAGCTAATCTTAGAACAGAAAAGATAATTTCTAGTCTTAATAACAATAATGCAAAATATAAAAAGATATGGGCTCCTTTACATACGCTATATTCTACCAAACATGTAAGTTGTGATTTAAACATGTTATGTTGAACTATTTGGTCACTGGGACTATGGGGAGGGGACTGGGGTTGGGGTGGGGGTTGGAGGGAGGGGGATGGGGATGGGATCATGTATGCTGAATTTTCTGGTACATGTTTTGTTTGGATAATCTTGATCCTGTCCATTGTAAAGTGAAAAATGTTAATAAACTTTATATTAAAAAAAAAAAAGAAATCCATAGAAGTATTGTTTTTTGTTTGGGAAAGTACATGTAGTACTAAGAATGGTATAAGTACAATTAAGTATTGCAAAGCTTTGGTGCATAGGATTCTGTCTCGGTGCTCGAAAGCTTTGCAAAAATTACCATTCTTAAAGTTAGAATCTTAGTATTACATGTATATTCCCAAACATGCAAAATAAAATATGTGGATTTTTTTTATTGTTAAGTAGAACCAGGTGGAATGGGCTTACTGCTTATATATTATAGAACCACCTGGTTACCCAGCAGATGCTTAAAAATACTAGTGTTGAAACAGATTTAACAAGCGGTAGAGGTCAGGGATGATACATGACTCGTATATTATCCCTTACAACTTTAGCTTTTTAAATCTGGTTACAGGCAGCCCAAAGGGTTAACCCTCTGAGCTACACCCTGTTACAATAATTTTAAATCTTCCCCCACTGTTAGACTCAGGTACTAATAGAGCTCAGTTCAAAATAACTGGTGCCAGTGGTACCTATAGCTTCAGCTGCTTTAGTACCAAATAAGTACATGGACAGAAGTTTATGTGCAAAATGTATTTAATCCACACAATGTGGTAAAGCAAAACGCCACACTGCCCCAGCGCTTCTGTACCTTACCTTCCTCAGTGCTGCCCCCATCCCGAGAAAGGCATGGTGCTGACACGCTGGGGCAGTGTGGCATTTTGCTTTACCACATTGTGTGGATTAAATTATGTTTTTACTTTAAATTTTGTTTGTGTAGTTATTAGTTTGGGGCTTTCTGTTATTCTGAGTTACTAGTGTCGATGTTAGTACTACATTACCCACCACACTCTCCTGCCCTGATCCCTATACCTCCCATAGGTAACTATTTCAATACTGTATTACTGTATTTGTCCCACCCTCCCAAACATCTGCCCCATCCTCATCTTCACTCAGAATAATTGAGAAATCCATAATAGTATACCACCTGCAAATTGTGTTTATTTATGATGCCAGGTCATATGCATGGTTTGGTGTCTAACAATGGAGGGTGAATAGTATTTGTAAGAGGGAGTGTCCCAGGGGGTTTGGAGGGCTTGGAGTTTCGGACGGGGGCTAGGGTAAGATCAGTGATTTTTTTTTTTATTGTCATGATAGTTAGTGCAGTATGTGGGAACAGCATTTTGTAAAATTTATTTTTTTATATTTTCATTTTACAGGTTATAATGAAAACAGTTTCTATCTGGTGAATGGTTCCTTCAGATCAAAACATTGGATGTCATTGGGTGCAACACTGAAACTGGGAATGTATTGTAAAGTTGACATTTTACAGCAAAAAAAAACATTTTTTAAATTAAATTCCCATCTGGAATTGAACCAGAAGAACAGTTATTTATTATTTATTTATTGTATTAATGTCTTTGTTTGTTAACAGCCAGTAATAAGTATTCATTGAGTGTGTATTTTGTAATAAAAATCCAATAAAACAAATGGATGAAGGCAGAGCTGTGTGACAATCTGTAGTCATTTCTGGTTATTTTAGTTGAACTGCCATATGCAGTGGTCCTTCAGTTTCTGGTGCTAGTCAGATTGGGCCTTAGTGGCACATGAGAACCAGCAGTGGATGTTTGTTTCTGAAATTAATAGAACTCCTTGATGAGGAGGAGACAGGGGGACCCACCAGTGGAGGAAAGACAGCTGGAAAGGCTAGTGGCTACTAGTGGCAACAGAATCCTTCACCATCATCATCGACATCATCAGCGTGGCATGATGCCATCTGTGTGCTGTCATCCTGCATGAATTTGGGACAGTATATGTTTTTGAACTGAGGCAGGTTCATTTTTAAAAAGTGAGCCTCTCTACATTCTTCATGGAAAGACATGTTCTTTTGTCATTCACTATTGTCCCAGCAGCACTAAAAATTCTCTCTAAATATGTGCTGACAGGTGGGCAACTGAGGTATTCAATTGCGATCTCAGTTAAAGAAGGCCAGATCAATTTTTTCTGTTGCCAATAAAGCAATGGTTCATCACCTGCAGTGAGATGTACAGTCTCCTCCATATAATCCTTAACCATTTTTGCAGCAGGGACTTCTGGTACCACTATTGCCGACTGAGCCTTCCCAGCTGTCTTTATTAGACCAAAGTCTGACAGCATGTCCCACAGTGGTTTGTCCTCTTGTGGTGTAGCAGCAGTTCTGGTTTGCGTTTGATGAGCCAAAACATCAGTAGTGGTGGCAACAGCAGCAGCAGCAGCAACAGTAGATTGTGCTCCCTCCCTCTCCACCAGATTTTGGTCAGAATTTAAATGGGGGCACTGATGATGTACTACTTTTCTGAACTATACATGCTGACACTTTCTCAATTAACAGTTCACAATAGTGTTCCAGGTCTTTTAAGTCATGTGGTTTGAAGAATGTCTCAATTGTATCCTTAAACCGAGGGTCCAGAAGTGTGGCCAAAATGTAATGTTCTGCTTTGCACATATTTACAATGTACTCATCAGCCAGGAAGGTTTGTATCATTTTTCCAACAAGTGATGCAGCATTGATGTCATCATTGTCAAAGAACTGTGACTCGAGACACTGCAGTCTCATCCTGATGAGTGAAATTAAGGGTATGATCTGACCTAGTCTGGCACCCTCAGAGCTCACCACTCGGGTAGCCTCCACAAAGGGTTTAAGGATACAACAAAGATTCTCCATCAGATGCCACTGATTGGGGCTGATATTCACATCTCCTTTCCCAATGCCATGTTGGACTGCATGCTGATGGATGGATCTCTGTTGTTCAAGCATTCTCTGCATCATATAGTAAGTGGAATTCCACCGAGTTGGAACTTCCTGTATCATTTGGTGGAGAAGGAGGCTGTTTTCAATCTGAATCTGCCACAACAACTTTTGGGCTTTCACAGAATGGCTAAAGTGAGTGCACACAGAGCAGGTAGCTGCAATCAAGTTCTGCACATTTCGGTCCTCACTGATGAAGTCTTTTATCATCAAGTTAATAGTGTGTGCAAAGCGTGGTACATGTGTAAACTTACCAAGTCTTACTGCTTTCACAATATTTGAAGCATTGTCAGACACTATAAACCCTGGTTGCAGGGACTTTGGAGTCAGCCACTCAGCAAACATTTCTTCAAGGCCCTCCAGAAGATGTTCCACTTTGTGATCTTTTTCAAAACCATAAATACATAAATGCATAAAGCTGCCTGCCTTTGAACTGTGAAAATCCCTTGCTTCTTGCTGCTGCTGCTATCACCAGTGCCACCACATGATGATGATGATGAGGAGGAGGAGGAGGCAGAGGGAGGAAAGTTTACCCAGTGGCCAGTCACAGCCATATAGTCAGTCATCTGACCACTGGTCCACATGTCTGTCGTGACATGAACCTTTTTGCCCACTGAACCTTTCAGAGCATCAGACATGCTTTTCCGAACAGCATCATACAAATCTGGAATGGCAACACTGGAGAAACAGGTCCGGCTGGGGACCTGATACTTTGGCACAGTGATTTCCATGAGTGCTTTAAAACCTGGGTTAGCCACAAATGAGAATGGGAGCAAGTCAGTGGCTATCATCTCCCCAATTGCCTTTGTCAATCGCCTTGCCTCAGGCCTGTTGGGCTTATATTTCTGTGACTGCTCAAAGCAGTCTTTCAAAGAAATTTGATGCCCGCTATGCTTGCTGCTATCACCTGATTTTCCGGGCTGCTTCCCTTGACCTTTACCACCATGAGGGGTGGATGTTGTGGCCATGGATGGTATATGACTCTGGTTGGGCTGTGGTGGTGGACTCAGAGGGGTAAAGAAATGAGAAATAGAGGATGCTGTGCTTTGACTGGAAGGAAGACTTTCATCATCCTCCACCTCCGCATCAGTTACTTCATTGCTTTGGTAAGCATCCATTACCTCATCCTCCTCAGCTGAGTGCAGAAGTGCAACAACGTTTGTGTGCTCCTTTTGTGCTTTTTGAAACTGATAAATGTGAGACTTGTTCATATGTCTTATCATTGTTGATGTTCCCAGTCGAGTACCCACTTTACCCAACTTAATTTTGTTTTGCATAATTTGCAAACCACATGGCTGCCAGATGATTTATCTTGTGTGAAAAAATCCCACACAATGGATTTCACAGATTTTGTTGCACTGCTGCTTCGAGGGAGGATATGTTCATTACTACCACTGCCACTACCACCACAGCCACTACTATTTCCATTACCTCTTTGAGGTCTTTCCATGCCCATCTGCACGTTATTTTGAAGATGCACAACCTCTCTGACTGGTTGAACTGCATCTCTTTCTTCCCCTCTTGAAGCCTGTCCATCGTCTGTCCGCTGTTGTTCCTCTGCATGTGTGGCTGTCTGACTCTCCAAGTTATGCCCCACTATCATTAATGTTTTTTTAGCACCACAGCCATCCTTCCGAGAACTTGTTTTTGTTCTTTTTCTGCCTCTGTATTCCTCCTCCTCTTCATCCCACTCCCCAGAGCTACTACTACTTGACATACTGACTGCTGCCTTATTTACTACAAACTCAGGATCTGTGCCACTGATTTCCTCCTCATTCTTATCACTCTTCTCCTCCTCATCATCATCATTATCATCCATCACTCTGCTTACTACAACTGGTTGCCGCACTATTATGGCCCTTGTGCTCATCCTCTGAGTACCACGACGGGTTACTCCTGCAATGTCCTGAATTTTCTGTACTGTTGTTACTGTTGCCTGGATTGCCTGAGAATGCTGCTATTTTTTTTAACCACTCATGGTTGCATCGAGTCAAGTACTTTTAGTAAGACACAGGGAAATTTACTCCCAAACAGGAAAATAGAGCACTGCTGGCTGCGTCAAGTCAAGTACTTTAAGTAGTAAGGCACAGGGATATTTTCTCCCTAACAGGAAAATACAGCACTGCTGACTGCGTCAAGTCAAGTACTTTAAGTAGTAAAGCACAGGGATATTTTCTCCCTAACAAGTAAATAACAGCACTGCTTGCTGAGTCGAGTCAAGTACTTTAAGTGGTAAGACACAGGGATATTTTTATTTTCTCCCTAACCGGTAAATATAGCACTGCTTGTTGCGTTGAGTAAAGTACTTTAAGTAGTAAGGCACAGGGATATTTTCTCCCTAACAGGTAAATACAGCACTGCTGGCTGCGTCGAATCAAGTACTTTTAAGTAGTAAGACACAGGGATATTTTCTCCCAAACAGGAAAATACAGCACTGCTGGCTGCATCGAGTCAAGTACTTTAAGTAGTAAGACAAAGGGATATTAGTTTCAACTTTCCAGGCTCTTTAAATATTTTTTTTCTGTTTGTTCTGTAAGCCTGTAGAACAGAGATTATTTTTTTTCATGACTGTTTTTAGCCAAGTTTGTGAATGTGTGCTGCTGTACACACTCCTCTAACACTTATCTGAATTAACACACACTAAAAGTAACAGCACAGTCTGCACAGTGCACACTTCAGTCAGTGTGTGATGTTGGCATCAGAGTTTCAGAGAACCCTCAGAAACCCACAATTTCACAAGACAACACATATGGTCAGGTCACACCAACTCCTCCAACATTTGTCTGCACAGGTCTGCTTTTTTTTTAAGGCTTAACGTTTTCTTCCTCCCAAAACAAAAGCTGCCTAAGCCAGCTCGTCCAGCTGGCTATCACAGAAAGAGATGGGGGAAGAAATAGATGTTTTAATTTTTTAACTGATCCACCACCGCTCTGAATGCCAGATATAGATAGACGACACAGTAGTACACAAAGTTTACAACAACCACTCTCATTCAGTGCTGCTTGAGAAATGTACTGCACACACTGCAGCGAGCAACTCCAGTACTGTGACCCACGTGGGTATCTGTGATCCACTCCAATAGCTGACTGGCTTGCTGAGGGACAAAAACATGAACTGACTGAAACACCAATCACCATTTCCCATCTAGCATGTTCTCTCCCTTCCCCACAGTCCTCCTTCTCCACGGTCTCTCCATCTCCACCTCTTTTGAGAGTCCTGACTGGTGCCTGCGTGCTGCGAGCAGCATCACGTGTGCTACATCGGAGAGACAGTGAAGGAGCATGCGTGGCAGTGCAGTCCAGCATCTGGTATGTGTGTACTACTGTTAAGTACTGTTTTAGCAGTTTCTACAGGTGAACCAAAGTTCACAAAGTTTGCATTTTTGGGGGTGATGTTCTACCATGGGCGGACTATGGAAAACAATGGAGGTTTGACCTTTTTTCAAATTTGATCGAACCGAACTTGCAGTCCTAGTATAGACCCAGGAGGGAACCCTGAGGCAGGATCAAGAGATCTTGCCATGGCATCATTAGAATGATGTCGTACTCTGAACATTGGCAGGGCCCTGCCAGCTTTAAATATGCAGATTTCCAGAATGTGGCAGTCCATGGAGAAACAGGCATCGCAGTTGTCCGTATCATGGTTGGGACCCAGGCATCACAGACAAACATCATGTCGGTCCATCACAGACAAATACCAGCCACAGGGACACCAACACATGGGGGCAAGATCCGCTTTGGAATTTCTCTTAGCCTCCGAATCAGACATGACGCAAAAAGAACACACCATAATTCACAGGAAAAGGACCCAGCACCATTGGGAATAATAATAAAAGGAACGCATAGGGAGGATCCAGAACTGGGATGGAGAAGCAGCAAAACTGTGTCAAAATATGGAACAGGCCAGATGATGTAGCAAGCACTGAAACTCACACATCAGGTGTGACCTGAACGGTGTGAGAAACATAACTGGGGTGGAGGAGGAGCCTACAGCACCTAACGGCCAACCCGCATGCATCACGCAGTTTGTGGGCCTCGTGGGCAGCACCATTGGCACTGGCTCCTCTGCCCCTCCCCAAAAAAACACTCCCATGCAGCTGCGCTCCTCTGGCTTACAAACAGCAGTAATGAATGGTGAAGACTGACAAGGGAAGGTCAAACATTAAGATACTGAATAACTATGAACAGCTGACTATTCCATAATAACTATTCCATGCTGACTGTGGTCTTTGCAGCTCATTGGATTCACGATACTCAACCAGTCTTTCCTTTAGCAAAGTTCCCATTAATTTCCCCACCACTGAGGTAAGACTGACCACCCTATGATTTGCTAGCCTCCTCCCTAATGATGCATTATGTAGAAGGACCCATCACCTCTTCTCTAGTACTCCAGAACCAGGCTAGTTTCCAGCAAGTTATAGAACAAGGCTGACAGTGGGAAAGCTACTGTAGCACCTCCCTGAGTTCCTTTAGAACCCTTGGGTGTATCCCATCTGGTCCATAGCTTTGTCCACCTTCAGAGCTGCACTGAGAAGACTGAGCAGAAGTACCTGTTCAGGATATCTGCTTTTTCTTATTCCCTTTCTGTGCAGTCTTCCCCCAACTCCCTTTTAACCCTCACTATCACTATCCCTCCCCTTGATTTCCTATTCTCGGGTATCTGAAGAAAGTCATCCACTTTACTGACCCCTTTTGTGACTCTTGCAGTGTCGGCACACTTGCCCCCCCCCCCCCAAACTACCTTGCCTGTTTCCTTCCGTTTTACCAGGTATACCTCCCGGTCCTCCTCCCTCTGTGCTTCCTTATACCTCCTGAATGCCACCCTTTTTTTATTCACCACCTTTAACACTTCCTTAGATGACCATAACAGTCTCTTTTTCCTGCTGCTTTTACTCGCTTCCTTCATGTAGAGGTTACTTGTTTTAGTTATGCCTTTCCTTATTTTTGCCCACTGTGGCTCCACCCCTCCCTGGTAATCTCCCCCACAGAGGCAGTTTCTGAGGCAGTTCCTCATCTCTTCTACTTGGATGCAGATAAAGTCAAATAAATGTACTAATTCTGCATCTGTTGTTCATACAGTACAGTGACTTTCACACAACACACACACCCAGCATTGCTGATATGTTTCTCATTAGTGTTGTTATGCAGCCTCTACACTCATAACATGCCAACTCAGAGCCCTATCTTACCAGATACCACTTCAGGAAAGAGCTCACATCTCTATAACAGTAAACAAATATTCACGTTTTAGTAAGCTTCCATTTTTCTTTTACAATACATCATATTTGTACAGCTAGTGTGTTCACAAGAGGCTAAAATGCTGGTACATATAGACTGCATTAATTAAGTCATACATTTCATTTGTTGCCATTTGTTGCTGTTAAACCTTTTATGTTAACATTTCTCTCAGCCTTTAAATGTTCAATATATAGTCTGTCTTGACATCAGATGTGTGTAATCCCGATTATCACAGCCCACTTAACATAAGCATTGCAAGTTAGGGTACACTGCATCTATATTAATAGTTTTTCCAAGATGTTAAAATATGTCTTTGCCAATATATCTCTTATTTTGTTCCTGTAATTATTGCCTTTTAAATTTATTGTCTTTTCAATTTAGAATTTAAAAGTGTGAAACATCCATTACTTACTGGTCTGAGTCTACGAAAACTTACCAATATAGTATGTCATGCTGGCATATCCCTTACATTCTCAATTGTGTTACACATACTTCTAGTAGAGTAAAATAAGCAGTCCTTCAATGTATTCAGATCAAGTATGCAGCAAAGTGCTCCTTACCTGTGTGCTGTCACTTCTGCAGCTCAGAGTAAACTGGCAGCATTGAGCTCCTGAGCACACACCCTCTTGTGTGCGTGACCCTGGAAGTTGGCATGCTGATGCATGATGTCAGCAGATGGTGAATGCCAATGCTGTTACTAGGCAGCCACTCACCACAGCCTGTGCAGACTGTGCTTCTGGCCATGAGCACATTCAACAGCTATCCAGTGTATGTTTGTCCAACTAGTGCTCAGTGCAGAGTCAGCTTTAAATGATTTGCTTATATTTCTATTGGAAACCCTCTGTCCTTCATTGCGAGGTACTTGGAGTTTGTACTTGATCATTTTTATTTTGTTTTCTACTTTCCAGAGATTTTGTGCTCTGACTTTTTAGTGTGCTGCAGCACAAGAACAGAAACCAGAAATCCTTTTGGTTCTAATAATTTAGAGGCATGAAGGGATGGACAACTCCTGAGTGCTCACTGCTGGGGCTTACATTCTTTATTTGTTTAATGTTAAAATTTTTATTACAAACTGTAAAAACTGATTGTTCTATCTAACTGCTTAAATCTCAGCTGTTACCCTTTTTTACCTAACCTGGATCCTGTAATTGCTACCATTGGCCATCTACATTACACACTGCATATATATCTATATATCTATATATATATATATATATATATATATATATATATACATATATGTACACTGCACTTTTTCAGGATGCAATATCAACATGATACCCATGTACTGTTAGATACTGTACTAGCAACAGCTGTGCAACATTGTCTTACCTGCATGTAAAGGCATATAATTGTAGTTTCACTGTATTGTACACTTGGAACTTACCCTGTAATTGTAGTCTTTTGTTGTACCTGACTCTAAACCCTTTGAAAATAGGCTTTGAGTAAAGGCTGAAATGAAAAACTAAACTGAATTAAAGAAACTTTTAAAAACAACCATCATCAAATTACAGCACACCGTAAAAGGTGTGCAAGTGTTGGGTACACGTCTTACATTTCAGATGATCAGAGCAGGCTTCTTGTTGTACATACGTTCAGAACCGCTTGCTTAAGAAGACCATGCACTTAGAGTAAGAAAGGGACCCCAAATTATATCATAAGTAGACATCTTATTGACAGCTTGGTGTGAGAAGCGCTCAAGGGAGGTCATCTGGCTTATGGTTTATAACCATTCATTAAGTGAGGGGATTTCTGCTGACCTCCGGTGGTGTAAAAGGAGTCATTTCACTGCAGTTGTAGTTGCAATTCCCCATAAAACCTTTGGGTGTGATTTAGATATCTAGGGGTGATCCCCCAAGAGGAAGAATTGTTCATCCAAGAGTAGGAAATTAGGAAGTGCTTTTTTACAGTATGCAATGACCTGTCCCAGAAGGGATGGACTAAAGAGCGAGACCAGAGGATATGTAATAATGATCCAGTGTTAGCGGAACATCTCCAGCATACCAGTAGAAGAGATGCCCAATGTTTCAAGGCATGAGAAGTTCTGTACTAGTGGCAGAGGATCTTATGCTAGATGAGGTGAACCTTGATATCCCTATAGGCCACATGTGCCCTAAACCAGCAATTTTTCCAAATTTGATCTTAGATTTTAATATTTCAATTTATTTTCCCATTTAGACTTGCTGGAGTTGATGATAGAGGGTCCACTATCCTTAAGGTACTTGTAAATGACATCAGCTTTACCCCTGCAGAGGTCAATCCATGTTTAGATGGTCCAGCTGAATTGGTGGGACAGGTCTTTGGGTTCTGACCTTAAACAGAGAGATAGCAGTTCTGATCTGTAAATACCACCAGAGATCCCATTGTGGTAGTTTGAATTGGGGGGCTAGCTCTGTAAAGCACATGAGATAAATTGGGTCTGGAGAGAGGTGGTCTTGGGCAATCTGGATTTTACCTTGTTTCCATGTTGGCCATTGAATGGTTTTCTTGTCAATCTGGAAAATGTTTTTTTTTCCATAGCTGTGCAAAAGAAATTGGTGACTGGAGAATGTGCATGATAAGTATAATATTACACCACTAACAGAAAGAAATGTTAATTGTGGGGTGACAGTGCATGTTCTGTGGGGTCTTTGAATAGAGTACAGATATAGGTGAAGGGATGCCCATATGATTGCCTTCTATTGTCACCCATAGTTGGGAATTGTTGTCCTTGGTGATGAACCATTTAGTGACTTGAGCATCTATGAAGGTCATGTGATACTGAGCAAAGTTAGGCAGTCCCCAGCCTCACTGAGACCTATGTTTGCATAGTTTATTTTTACTGAAACTTGGCGGCTTGCCTTCCCACAGAAATTGGCCTATTAGTTTATTATGTGCATTAAACAATTTGTCTGGTATGTGAATGAGGAGGTGGGCTAACTGGTGAAGAACCTGGGGTCTAGCATAATTTTTATAGCCGCAACTTTCCCAGTGAGAGAGAGGTGCAGGGATGAATTCAAGATGAGGAGCCAGTGCATTGCCAGAATTTTGGCACTAGCATGACTCAGGGAGATTGGTTTGTAGCTACCCAGGGACAATGGATCCTTGTTTTTTGGGGGGAAGAATCATAATGATCGCCTCCCAGTGGCAGATCCAGGGGAGAGTGAAGGGGATGTCTGCACCTCCATTGTAGCTTGCTTGCTTGGTGCTGCTGCATTTTGCGTTGTTAAAGTCTAGTTTATTTCTTGAAGAAAATATACATCCAAAACTTAGATTATATATGTATTTAATGTCAAAAATTTAATGAAAAACATAATAGAAGACAATGCAACGTATTAAAAACAAGCATTTGTCAATGCCGAATGTTTGCTTGCTGGCATTAGCAGTGGAAGTGCAGGAGTTAGACAGATGCAGTATAGGAATGGCATTGAAGTATTGAACTGATGCCAACTCCACCCTCACTTTGCAGAGATGGACAGGCATTGGGGTGTGCCTTTGGATCATCACCCATGAAGGTCACGACATTTCACCTCACCTTACCCTTCAGACACTGACAAGTGTTGAGGTGTGCCTTGGGACGTTTGGGCTTTACATTCACCTCATTCCATAAGGAAATATGCTGAAATGGGTGCAGTGTAGGAGAACAGGGTGAACTCTGGGGGCAAAGGGTCCAAGGCTCACCTCTATGCCTTTCACTGGCTGCAGGGTGCAGGTGGGAGTGGAATGGCATGAGCATTACTGTTGACAATCCCAAGTTACACCCCTGATGCCAGTCAGTACCTACAGGGTAGGGCATTATGGTCAAAAACCCTAACACCCTGGCATTTCTTGGTATTTTTACTCCAAGTTTTCCACATTTTTTGTGACCCCACCACATGAAAAGTGACACTATTAGTTTGTTAGGTGAATAGTAATTTTGCACAGCGACTGCGTCATTTGGCACCACAGGTGTGAAAACACATTTTGAACAGGATGTGAAAAGTGACAGGTGTACTGTTCATGAGACGGTGTAAAAAATGGCATTGTTGAAAATGTGGAGTGAAAATATCCAAAAACTGATGAAGTCACGAGCGTGCATAGAAAATGCGTAATGTACACCTGTAATGTAATTAGTTTGGGGATTTTTTACAGCAGATTTTCAACACAGGCATTTTGGGACCTCCGCTCATGAACAGTGTCACTGTGATTTTCGTAAATTGTCCTGAACACTAATTTCCTACAGCGACTGTGCTATTCTGTGCTGGAAGTGCGAAAACACATTTCAGCCAGGATGTGAAAAATTACAGCTGTACTGCTCATAAGCAGGTGTGGAAAAATGCCAGTGTTGAAAATCTGGACTGAAAATATTACAAATTTGTGAATTTACGAAGGTGCGTGGAAACTGCACAATGCACACTCGTAACAGAGTCATTTTATGGACTTTTGTCACCAAACGTTCAACATAGCCATTTTAACACCTCTGCTAATGAACAGCATCACTGTGATTTTCTTAGTGTGTCCCGAACATTGATTTCACACACTGAATGCGCCATTGTGCCCTATATGTCCGAAAACACATTTTGGGTGAGAGGTGAAAAATGACAGCTATACTGCTCATAAGGAGGTGTGGTAAAATGGCAATGTTGAAAATCTGGAGTGAAAACATAAAAATTCTCAAAGTTACAAGCGTGCGTAGGAACTGCGCAATTGACAGGCATTAAGATAGAACAGTTTTTGGAGCATTTTTTCTACCCAAATTTTCAAGTTAGGGTTTTGGGGGCCTACCCTCATAATCAGACACTGTCATTTCATTACTCGGCCCGAAAGTTGGTTCCACACAGTGACCACGAAATCACCTTTCAGGACCAAATAACAAAATGACAGTGACTGAGTTCATCAGGTGGGGACCAGAACTTCATAACATTTGGTCGACATCTAAATAACTGAATGTCTACAAAGTTGAAAAAAAAACATTTATGCCATTATACAGCTTACCGGCATTTCTTCAGTTTGCGGTCAGCTTTGAAGAGTGCAGATGTTTCCGGTCCACTGAAGATTGTTGCACTGGGCTCTGAGGTAAGTATGGGGTTGGGGGTGTGGAGGTAGGTGCAGAGGGTGGGCATGGGTTGGGAGGGGTCAAGACAGTCAATGAGGGACTTTTCTTTTTACAGGTGTTTTTTTTCTTTTTCAGGAAGATGATAAGGGACATTTGCCACGCTGGGGTGGGCTCCCAGCATGGCAGCTGGAAGTTTTTTGGGGGGGCAGTGGAGCCAATGTGGGATTGGGCACCCCATCAGCCATACAGACTTTTGCCATACTAGGGTGGGCTCCCAGCATGGCACCTAGAAGTCTGTTTTTGGGGGGGTACAGTGGAGCCGATGGGGGATTGGGCACCCCCGTCGGCCATACAGACTTTTGCCATGCTGGGGTGGGCTCCCAGCGTGACACCTGGAAGCCTGTTTGGGGGGCAGTGGAGCCAGCGGGGGATTGGGCACCCCCATCAGCCATACGGTGTGTGGGGGGGGAGCACATGAGCATGCTGGGGTGGGCTCCCAGCGTGCTACTTGGGTGTTTGCTGTGAGGGGGGAGTAGAAAAAATGGAGCTATCTATGGCAGCTGTTCACATGCAGTGCTGAGTATAGGCACTTTGCATACTGCCAACGGCAGTATGTAAATTGCCTGCCAACGGCAGTATGCAAATTGCCTACACGTTACCACTGCTGATGGTAGCGGTCTTTGATTTCCAACTGTATGCCACTTCTTCTGAACTGCTATCATAGACAACTCAGACATTTATTGGTGTGGTGAGGCCGTGCCTGCAAGAAGGAACAGGGCATTGGAAGCGGGGTGGCACACCTATGAAAATTCATATGGTGGCACTATGTTTCATGCACATGCGTGCAAGCAAATGAAAAAAATTGCATATCAAGTATGCACACCACCTCAGTACCCCCACTGCAAAATCCTGGATCTGCCACTGCTGCCTCCCTTAGCATAGGGGAAGGGCTGACTGAGAAGAGAGTGTGTGAAGACCCTTAAAAGGAGTGCAATTAGAGTTTCATGTACTGCTTGGTAATGGTCTATAGGAAAACCATCTGCTCATAATAGCATGTTTGATCTCCTCCTTGGAGAGATGGCGGTCGAGGTCTCCAACTTGAAGGGAGATTATACAGAGGAGGACAGGGGATTCCAGAAAGGAGGGTGTATTTTCTGTGCTGGGGTGTCTAGTAAAAATTATTCATGATATTTGAAATATCCATCTGTTTAGTTTGGATATTATAATTAGAATCCTTCAGTCCAGAAATATGCCACTCTGCTTGAAGTTTGCAGAGTCTATATGATAAAATCTTGCTAACCCTCTCACCAACCTCCCTGTATGTAGGATGTGTCCTAAATAGGGCTGGTTCAGCTTTCCTGGTGTACTGTGCATTTAGTTTAGATCTAATATCCAACACGGCAGAAAGATCAACCAAGGGATCAATCTTTTGTTTGCCCTCCAACTTGTACAATTTTTATTCTAAATCCTTGGCTTCCTGTTCCCTTGTCCTTCTCCTGTGTATGGCAAAGCCAATGATCTGGCCTCTTGAAAGCCTTAAAAGATTCCCATAGAATTCCATCTACTACCTCATCAGTGTTATTGTGAGATAGAAAATCATGGATCTCCTGACTGATCCATGGAAAAAATTCAGGATCATGGACTAATAGGGGATCTAGATGCCAGGAGGATAACCTGTGGGATGTAGGCCCCATAGGATATGAATCCTAATAGGAACATGACCAGAGATGACTATGGGGTGAATGGTGATGTCAGTGGTGAGAGGGGTGACATGGGAGGGGTGTCACACTTGGACAGCTGGTTCTGATACATGTATCATTTTTTTTTGTAAATATAAAAAAATGTGATATGAACTGTCTGTCAGAAGGAAATGCCGTCTTGCTGAAATTGACACATCCAAACCCCCAGGGATAAGTTCAAAAGACCGGAGGTAGTTTAAACTGCAGATTTTTAAAATGCAATTACCTTGTCAATTTGCTTTGATTCCAGGAAATAAAATTAGCCATTTATGATGTCCTCAGGGAAATCCTTTGATCTGCACTAGGTGTCATAAAGGAAAGAGCATGCCTGTGTTTTGGGTGTCTCCCAAAGATAGCCAGTAATTACATTAAAGGGTCTTTGATGTCTGGGCCAAGTAGGACCCAGACTAATTTGGAAGGTCCAATAACCATTCCAAGGAAGCCCTTGAGTTACAACAAAGAGACTTTTGCTATGTATGTGAAGCAAGAGTACAGACCGGTTTTGACCAGTAAACATGAGAAGAGGAGATTTATTTTGTCATCTATTTTTTTAAATATCTTAGTAGGACAGCCTGTGTTATAAAATATTCATTTTTATACACCAAGGCGGAGTTTGGTGACCTCAGAGAGAAAGCTGGCTCAGGACTGTTTTTAAACCTACTGAGCAAACCTTAGGACACACATTCATATTTCTGACTGAGAGAAGAGAGACAACAAAGCACTGAAAGATTAAGAAGTAAGGACCTTAGACAATATCAGTCTGAGAGTATGTGTTGTAGGAATTTGCACTTTTAAACCTGCTTTGTTTTAAGGCTGTATGTGTTGGGATATTTTGTTCTGTATTTTACTGTTTTTTTCACCTATTTTAAAGTAAAGATATATATTTTAAAATGGAAATTGCCTGGTGTGTCTTGACATTTCTTTTTATTTAAGTGAAGCTTTTGAAGGTTATAGTTGACACTGTGTATGAGCTTATTGTGATACCATACTGGGAAATAGATGGAGTTCTCTAGGTCTTGCATATAATTCTAAGGGTTCATTTTGAAATACCAGATTAGGTGCCTGTAGGCAAAGATAACTGTCCCCCGAAGACAGAATTATCTGAGCCTGATAATTGGGTATGCTAACAATAGGTTATCAGTTTGAATCCCTCCCGAACTTGAGACTAAGGTGACTCGAACCCACAAAACAGACAAGAGGGTTACCTTGTACTGTTCACTGTTCACAATTCTGTGCTCAGAGGTTGGCACTTTGAGAGTAGAGGGCTGACCTGCTGAGTGAATCTGTGACAGGGGTTGTAAGCCAGAGATCAATATGATTAAGGGAGTGATGCACACCTAAGAGTTAGGCGTAACCTTTGGTGGAGAGGTTTGATAATTGCCAGATATCCATGAGGTAGTATTCTTTAAGAGGTTGTTAATACCTCTGCAGCCTTCTATGTGTTTTAGGGAGAGCAGATGAGTGGGCCAAGAGTGAGGTTAAAGTTGTCCCCTATTATAGTGGGCATGGGACAGTGCTAAGGGATGCAAGGCTGCTAAAGAGGCAGATGAAAAAGAAGGGATCATCAGTATGGAGTGCAAACTGTAGATGTTAAGAAGAAGAAGGGTCCTTCAGGGTTGGACATTTTGGCCATAATCCAGTGGCCTTCTGTATCTGCAAGTGAGGAGGTACAGTGCCATTTCAGGAATTTATGGATGAGAATGGAAGCACCCTTTTTTTGCAGATGTGAGAGTGTTATGCACCTCCAGACCCATCCACTCACTTTTAATTTACAAGACTCAGTTAAAGATATCTTAGTTTCCTGGAGAATGTCCACCTTGGTGTGAAGTTTCTTGATATAGGTCAGTACTTGTTTATGCTTTATAGATGAGTTGAGCCCTCTGATGTTCCACATTGTAAAAAATAGATCTGTTGTGAGAGATTTTGGTGACTGAGTGTTCTGGGCAGGGGAGAAATGTTTTCCTGTCCAACAGATGGGTGTGAGTATAAAGAATCACAAAAGAAGAAAGACGTCTTTGTGAGTGGTGGGGCCAATTCACACTGATAGGTAGCTGTGAATCTAGGAAACCTTGCAAATTTCTGACCACTTCTATTAGTGCCCAAAGTTAGAAAAAGAACAGTGTGATACATACTCTGAAAAATAACAAGGTCCTCCAGAGACCAATATTTTAATGTTGAAATGTTATGCTACTATAATTGCAGTAACGGAAAGAAACAATCATAAACCCTGTTTGAGGCCATGCATCAGAACCTACAATGTACCCATGGGACATAGAAACATACATAGAAACATAGAAAGTGATGGCAGAAGGGGACCATAAGATCCATCTAGTCTGCCCAAATATGTTTTAACAGGATGCTACCCCCCCCAGACCTTCTGTAAAATGACACCCATATGCCTATCCCATGAGTTTTTGAACTCTCTCACTGTTTTGGCCCTCAACATGGCTGTTTTGACACTAAGTAGAGATACAGGCCTGATGCATGGTATTCCCCATTCCCCATTCCCCATCATCAGAACAACATTTAACCTGTAATAAGCAGAACAGCAACTGAGAACAAGCATTTGTCAATGCTGAATGTTGATTGTTTTGCTCTGTTGAGCTCGCTCACTCCTCCTCTCTCACTTGCTTGTTCTGTTTCTCCTGGCGCTGCAGGCTGCCATTTTGTACTGGGCTCCTGCCTGTGTTGGCACCTTTGTCTGCCCACAAAGAAATCCGCAGCTGTCCCGGCAGAGCTCCGTTGAGGTCGCTCACTCCCCCTTTCTCACATGCTCATTCTGTTTCTCCTGGCACTGCAGGCTGCACTTTTGTACTGGGCTCCTGCCTGCATTGCTGCCTTTTTCTGCCCATGAAGAAATCCACAGCAGTCCTGACAGAGCTCTGTTGAGCTTGGTCATTCCCCCTCTCTCATTCGCTCGATCCTATTCTGTTCCAAACACCACTCCGAAAGCGACTGTGGTACTCTGCGCCGGAAACATGGAAACACATTTTGGCCAGGATGTGAAAAATGACAGCTGTACTGTTCATAAGGAGGTGTGATAAAATGCCAGTATTGAAAATCTGATGTGAAAATATTACTGATTTGTGAAGTTACAAGGGTGCATGGAAACTGCACAATGCAGGCTCATAGCACAGTCATTTTATGGAGTTTCATCGCAAAATTTTCAACATAGGCATTTTGGGACCTCTGCTCCTGAACAGTGTCACTGTGATTTTCGTAATGCGTCTCGAACACTGATTTCCCACAGTGTCCGTGCTAACACATGGAGGCGGTGTGCTCCTATACTTTAAGGCGCACCTAAATGTGTCATCTATTGATCATACACCCCCTACTTCCCTAGCCTGTGAGTTCCTGCATGCCCTTCTCCAGCTAGGGAATGCAAAAAAGGTACACTTGGTCTGTGCCTACAATCCTCCTAGGAGAGGAGTACTAGGGCTCTCCTCTCTACTCAACTGCCTTATTGACAAGGTGGGCTCTAATGAGGTACTAGTTCTGGGGGACCTTAACCTCAATTGGACAGGACCCAACACAAAGCAATATGAGCCCCTTCTCTCAGGTCTTGCCCTCAGCCAGCTCATTACAGAACCCACAAGGGTCTCCTCCAAGGGGGATAAAGGAACCCTCATCGACTGGATACTGAGCAATAGACCAGATAGAATAGTCTCCACAGGAATTCTCCCTGACGTCATCTCAGATCACTCACCAACCTACTGCATATGGGGTATCTCCTTGCAAAACAATCCCCAGTAAAGTGATCAAGATGAGGCACTATTCTAAATTTAAACTAAACGACTATCTAGCGGACCTATAACATGCTGACTGGTCCAGGGTCACCACCACTAACAACCCTGCAGGAGCCCTTGACCACTTCCTCATGGTTTTTGGCCCCTTGCAAAACAGGCATGCACCCCTCACAAAAAGTAGGGTGAGGGGTACTGTCATGAAATGGTTCCATGGTGGCCTATTTTCCCTCATGAAACATAGGGACAAATGCTGGGAAAAGTACAAGTTCTCCCACAACCACAACGATCTTCTTGAATATCGGCAGCTCAGAAACTCTTGTAAAAGAGCAATCCGCACTGCCAAGAGCGAGCACTGTCAATCTGCCCTGCTTTCCTCAGCCAGAAATCCAAGGAGCTTCTGGCAAAACATTAAAAACTTGGCTGGAGGGTCTGCGAGGGCTCAGGTCTCTGACATGCATATTAACAGGGTCAGCTACAACAACCCACGTACCATCGCCAATGCTTTCAACTCCATGTTCTCTGACCTGCCTGCCCCACTCCTTCCCAGCCTCCTGTTCTTAAGTCCCCCAGTGGGCATACCCCTCCGACCACCCTTCTACCTAAAATGGGTCTCTGTCATGGAGACCCAGAAGCTCCTTGCAGGTCTCTCCCACCACACGGGGGGGCAGGGCAGGACATGACAACCTTGAACCCAAATTGCTCAGTCTGGTGCTCCCCTTCTAGCCTGGCCTATCACCCACATCTTTAACTCATCTCGAATTGTGGGGATCATCCCTGATACATGGAAAGTGGCCAAGGTCGTCCCTGTCTTCAAACAAGGTGACCCTAAAGAGATCAAGAATTACCACCCCATCGCTATCCTGTCTGCAGCCTGTAAACTTCTCTAAAAGGTTGTTGCCATGCAGCTCTCCCACTACATACACAGCTATGGACTTCTCTCCCCTGCTCAGCATGGGTTCAGAAAAGAGCATAGTACTTCCACTGCACTTGCTGTGGTCACCTCTGAGATCAGGACTGATGTGGATCAAGGCCAGCTGACCGAAGCCATCTTTGTTGACCTCTCAAAGGCCTTCGACCATGTCGACCACTCCCTCCTATGCTCCACTCTTGGCTCTCTTGGTTTCTCAACCACTGCCCATGCCTGATTCTCCAACTACCTCGTGGGCAGGCAGCAATTCATCACTTTCAATCGTGCCCTCTCTGACCCCTCCTCTGTCAACTGTGGGGTTCCCTAGGGATCTGTCCTAGGACTCATTCTGTTTTCCCTATTCATTAATGAACTGCCCACTGTTGCTAGCCAGGGGTGCACCACCCTCTACGCGGATGATCTTGTTGTCCTGGCTAGCTCCCAGGACATCACTAGCATTAATTCCAGACAAAATTCCAACTTCAAACTTATCCAAGACTGGCTAGAGGGCCATAAGCGGACCATCAACCTGGGCAAGACCCAGGCTATGCATTTTGGCTCCCTGGTCAAGACAAAAACCTGCCCTGCTCCCTTAAAAATCTATGGATCTGATGGTACCCTACTGCAGGCCATGGATTCATAGAAACATAGAAACATAGAAGTTGATGGCAGATAAGGACCGCAAGGCCCATCCAGTCTGCCCATTTCTTTTTCTACCTTATAAATGTGCCATCGGCCTTTGCTCTGTCAGTAGCCTATCTATTCATACTCATTTGTATTGCTCCCTTATGCCTATCCCATGCCTGTTTGAAGCCCTGCACTGTATTCATAGCCATCACTTCTTGAGGTGGCCATTCCATGCATCTACCACCCTTTCAGAAAAAGAATTTCTCACATCTCCTTAATTGGCCCTCTAATCTCATGCTGTGTCCTCTTGTCCTGCTAGTTTTCTTATATTTAAACATGTTAGACTCTTTCACCTTGTTAATGCCCTTAAGGTGTTTGAATGCCTCGATCATATCACCTCTCTCCCTCCTTTGCTCAAGGGTATACATATTGAGCTCTATTAATCTGTCCTCATATGTCTTCTGATGCAATTCCTGCACCATTTTGGTTGCCCTTCTCTGGACTGCCTCAATTTGGTTAATGTCCTTGTAAAGGTGTGGCCTCCAATACTGCACGCAGTACTCCAGATGGGGCCTAACTAGTGTCTTGTAAAGAGGGATTATTACCTCCCTCTTACGACTTGTGATACCCCTACTAATACACCCTAACACCCCCCCCAGTCTTACCTACTGCTTTAGAGGTCTGCTTGGATGATTTCAGGTCATCAGTGATGATGATGCCAAGTCTCTTTCTTCCTTTGTGACTGCTAGCAACTCCTCCCAGCCTATAGGTGGCTTCAGGTTTCTCTTCCCTATGTGCATGATCTTGCACTTCTTTGCATTAAATCTCAGTTGCCACTCTTCTGACCATTTGCTAGTTTATCCAGATCTCTTCTCATTCTGCCCACCCATCTGGATCATCTACTCTTGTTGCAGATCTTGGTGTCATCTGCAAACAGACAAGCCTTACCCTCTAGTCCATCTGCAAGGTCACTAATGAAGATGTTGAAGAGGACTGGCCCCAGGACTGATCCCTGAGGTACCCCACTTGTGACTTGCATCTCTTCTGACTGTATACCACCACTCTCTGTTTTCTGCCCGTCAACCAGTTTGACACCCAGTTGACCAACTTCTGACCCACCCCAATCCTACCCAGCTTATTTATCAATCTTCTATGTGGAACAGTGTCAAAAGCTTTGCTGAAATCAAGGTTGGCGACATCAGCTGCTCCCCCTTGGTCCACCACTCTGGTTACCCAGTCAAAGAAATCTATGTGATTAGTTTGACAGGACCTTCCTTTTGTAAACCCATGCTGTCTTGGATCCTGTGCCCCTATGGATTCCAGGTGTTGCACTATCCTTTCCTTAAGGAGTGCCTCCATAATCTTGCCCACTACTGAGGTAAAACTTACTGGTCTGTAGTTTCCTGCCTCCTCCCTACCACTCTCATGGAGCGGATCACATGAGCCTTCTCCAGTCTTCTGGGACCTCTCCTGTGCTCAGAGACTCACTAAACAGTTCTGCTAATGGTTCTGCTAGTTCCACCCTTAGCTCCTTAAGTACCCTGGGATGTATGCCATCGGGTCCACTGCCTTATCCACCTGGCTTAGCAAGCTCTTGTAGGACCCTTTCTTTTGTGAAGGGAGTAGTGCTCACCCTCCCCTGTCCATGTAGTAGAGCAGTGGGCTCTGCCCTACCTTCTCTTCAGTAAATACTGAGCAAAAGTATCTATTTGGATAGATGCTTTTACAGGGTCCTCCTCCTCACATGCTCCCTTTTCTCCATTAAACAGCAATACCACTCTGGACTTTCTCCTTTCACTAATGTATCTATAGAAGATCTTGTCACCTTCTTTACTGTCCGTGCTAGTGTTTCCTCAGTTTGGGACTTTGCCTGCCTTACTGCCTTCCCTGCTTCCATTAGGGCAGTTTGGTATGCCTCCATCTTCATCCCGCTGTGTTCCTTTATATTTCCTGAAGGCCAGCCTTGGCTCTGACCTTTTCTGCTACTGTATTTGAGAACCAAAGTGGTTTCCTTCTTCTTTGCACTTCCTTTTCTGTCCAACACAATGGGATGTTGCTTCAAGTATTGCATCTTTAATGCTTGCCACTTTGCCTGTACCCCTCACCTGTGTTTCTTTTGCCAGGGCTAGCTTAACTCTGTTGGCCATCTTATCAAAGTCAGCTCCTCTGAAGTCCCATATTTTGCCTTGGAATGGGATGATTTAGATGTAGTAAGCAAATTGAACCATACCATGTGATGGTCACTGGCCCCAGGTGACCTTCTACCTGGAGATCTATGACCCTTCCCTGTTAGTCAGTACTAGATCTAGGATAGCCCTGTCTCTTGTGGGTTGTTGTACCAGTTGTCTGAGGGCCCTCCCTGCAGGAATCCACTATGTGTCTAGTTCGGCAGATGTTCCTGCTGGTATTGACCAATCTGTATCCGCATGTTGAAGTCTCCCATTATCAGAACCTCCCTTTAGCTGTCATGTTTTTTATATCTTCTAACAGTAATGTGTCTATGTCCTCCCCTGGTCTGGGGCCTGTAGACAACCCGGTTCTTATGGCTGTCCCATTTCCTGTTTCAAGGTGACCCACAGTTCTTCTGGCTCATATGTATTCTGAATTTCTGTAGCTTTGATATTTCACGCCGGGCCACTCCTCCCCCCTTTGCACCTTGGTCTCTTCTGAACAATACATAGCCAGGTACTGAAGTCTCCCAAGTGTAGTTACTGGTAAACCACATCTCACTAATTGCTACTATGTCCAGTTTAGCCTCTGACATTATTGCCTGCAGGTCTGGGATCTTATTTCCCAGGTTGTGAGCATTTGTGTACATGATTTTCCATTGGCCAGATTTCGGTGTGTTAGTTGTTGGGTGAGGTTTGGCATTACTCCTGTGCATCGTATGGGGAGACAAACCTTTTTTCTTACCTAGTGATGCAAATGAACTGCAAACATGCTGAATCCCTGTTTGACCACTAGCTGAGGGGGGAGGGGTGTTCTTCCCATTAGACATATGGGTGTTTGCCACCTCCCCCATTTGCTAGTTTAAATATTCTGCAAAGACGTCAAACTTCTGCCCCAATGCACTGACTCCCTCCTTAGTCAGATGCAGTCCATCAAATTTAAAGAACTTTCGCTCCCAGAACTGTTGCCAGTTCCCTACAAATCTGTGTCCTTTTTCCTGGCACCAGCCCTTGAGCCACGTGTTTAGCTCCCCTATCTCCCCTTCTCTGACCTTCCGTCCATCTGCCCCCTCTCCCAGACTGGCAGGATCTCAGAGAAGGAGATGCCGGATGAAATGGATGATAGTTTGTCACCCAGCCTGGTCAGGTGTTCCTTGGTCTCCACAACTGACCAGCTGGTGAGATCATTAGTCCCTATGTGTACTAGGACATCAATGTTTTCTCCTGCTTTGTGAACAATTTTAGCAATGCGGTCAGTGTCTCTCCATGCTGGTGTACCTGGGAGACATCTGACCATTACCCCTGGCTGGAGATAGTATCAACTCCCCGAATCATGGAGTCTCCCATGATCAGAAGTTTTTTGGATTTCCTTTTTGCTTTTTTTGTTTTGGTTCCTGATTTGGGTGAGTTTTGTTGTGCTAGCTCCTCTGCCGCAGTGTCCTGCTCTGCAGTGTCTTCTGCCTCTTTGTTTGATTTCAGAGATAGAGGCAGATACCTGTTTGTAGTGTTTATATGTTTTTTGGAGGTAATATGTTGGACAGCATAGTGTGATGGGGCACCCGATTTGCCCTCCTAACCACCTGCCAACCTCCTGGACCAACTACCCTCTGCGGTCAAGGTTTTTCTGTTGGATGCTGGGGAAATGGCGGTGGTTCTTATAATGTATTTCCTCTTGAATATGAAATTTGAGGCATGCAATCTCTGCCCATGCTGCCGGAGCTGAGCCCTAAGATCTCCAATGGCCTAGCATGTAGGACAGTGTCCTAAATCCTGTAAGACTGTCCTTCTGAAAATTGTTCCACAGTACCTGCAGTTAATGATATCCATTCCAGATAAGTTGCTGGGTTTATAACCTAGTCAGAGTAATTAGAAGGAAAAAATGCAAGTAATGGCTTGATTGTGTTTTGTTTTTGTTTAACTTGTTATAACAAGTTAAATTACTAGTGCCTCTGTAAATGAACTCACCTTGTGGATGCCCCACTGATCCGCCCCTTCCTGCTCTGCCACAGAAAATGTCACAACTGTGGTAAACTATAAAAGGAGTGTAGTGTGGGGTGGTTGGGGATGGTGGTGGGTGGCTGGGCCCTTCCCCTGCCGAAAAAGAAGAACCACAGACGAAAGAACAAGGAGGTAAGAGCAGAAACAATCAGTCAACAACAAATGCAGTAACCCTGAAAGCTTATCCTAATGTTAGATAAAACTGTAAAACCTGTAAAGCACCACCTGTAATAATTTCAGAGAAGATATCGCTGTCAAGAAACACTTTGCTACAGAGAAAATAAAGCAATGAAATGTTAGCAACAAACAGTAGCAATTCCTGTGAGTAAAAAATAAAAACAACACCACACAGTAAATCTGCTTAGCCAAAAGAAGTCTTAATCCTTTTCCCTTGCTCTGGTAAGGTTCTCTACTCTGCCTTTCAAGCAGTCTTAGAAGGGAAGAGCTCAGGTGAAGCTAGGTGCCTTGGCCAGCAAACCAAGTCTTCAGTCAAGTATCTGGGAGTAACCCTTGACCCCCAACTGGATCTCAACCTGCACATTCAGAATGTATGCAAGTCAACCAATGGCAAGCTCCGACTTGCCTACAGAGCAAAAAGTTGTATCACCCCGGCTGCATGGGTTGCCCTAGCCAGGGAGGTCCTCCTGCCCATGCTCTGCTATGGGCTCGTATCCTTTGCCCCAGTCCCGAAATCTAGTCTTACAAAACGGGACATGGCATGCACTAATATTTGCTGCTTTACACTCTCTGCACCTTGCCTCATGCATCGCTGTGATCTATACTCGCGGCTGGAGTCGCTCCCCCCTGAAAAGTACAGCATTTTCGTACTCGACAATTTCATTGACAACATTGTTAGAATGGCTACCCCTTCCGCACTTGCCCTTCCCCTCAAACATGAAACCCCTGCCTACCACTTAAGATCCAGTGCCGCACTGGACTGCTAAGTTCCCAGGACCCATACCCTTGCTGTAGATCGAGTTTTCTCTGTCCATGCTCCTAGAGTGTAGAACTCCCTTCCAGCATCAACTCGCTCCTCCCCCTTCCATCCCTGCTTCAAAGCCTCCCTATGGAGCTTCCTAAAATGCACCTCCACCTGTCTCTGTGCCATATAAGACCCCGATGCGGCAATCTCTTCCCAAACTGATTGCTGGGGGGGGTCACACTTCTGTGTGCTTGGTCCCATAATACGCTGAAATTTGCACTGGGGCCCTTTGTCCCCCTGCTTGCTTGTCTCTGAGTGGTGTCCTCTGTGACTTAACCCATATCTTTAGCCTTTTGGACAGAGTCTGTATATTGTTGCTCTGCCTAGCTATATGTTATGTATTCTGTTGCTATCTTTCTATCAACCTGTTATGCCTGTAATCCCACATGCTGTTATCTACATAGTCTACTTATTATGCTGGATGATCTTATATGTTACCCTGTCTCAGCTTGATGCTTTGTATGTACCTTGTATCCTCCCAGGTCGCACCAGAAAATAGGCACTTGACTGTCTAGTGTGCTTACCTGGTTAACAAAAGCAAATAAATAAATAAAATAAATTTTGAGCCAGAAGTGCAAAAACACATTTTGGCCAGGATGTGAAAAATGGCAGCTGCACTGTTCATAAGGAGGTGCATAAAAATGGCAATGTTGAAAATCTGGAGAGAAAGTATTGCAGAATGGCAAAGTTACGAGTGTGTGTGGAAACTGCACAACACACACTCGTAACACATTCATTTTATGGACTTTCGTCATCAAATTTTCAATATAGGCATTTTAGGACCTCTGCTAATGAACAGTGTCACTGTGATTTTCGTAATGTGCCCCAAACACTGATTTTCCACAGTGACCGCGCTATTCTGCACTGGAAGTGTGAAAACACATTTCTTAGGATGTGGAAAATGACAGCTGTACTGTTCATAAGGAGGTTCAGGAAAATGGCAATGTTGAAAATCTGGAGTGAAAATATTGCAAATTTGCGAAGTTACGAGCTTGCGTAGCAACTGCATAATACACACTCGTAAAACAGTAATTTCTTGGATTTTTTCCACCAAATGTGCAACATAGACTTTTTGAGAGCCCACCTCATGAAAACTGGCACTGCCATTTTGTTAATTGGTCCCGAAAGCTGATTCTGCACAGTGACTGCAAAATCACCTTTCGGGGCTGAATAACACCGTGACAGTGGCTGAATTCATGAGGAGGGGTCCCAAAAACCCCATGTTGAAAGTTTGGTGCCAAACTTCAAAAAAATGCCTGAGATATGCATCAAAGTTGAAAAAACCCTATTTATGCCATTATACAGCTTACCGGCATTTCCTCAGTTCACAGTCGGCTTTGAAGAGTGCAGATGTGTTCCCGGTCCACCGAAGATCGTCTTGCTGGGCTCTGGAGGTAAGTATGGGGTAAGGGGGGTGTGTGGGAGGTGGGGTGCACAGAGGGTGGGCGCAGGTTGAGGAAGGGCCACCGGACTCGATGAGGGACTGTTTTTGCTTTACAGGTAAAAAAACAAAAAACATACAGGGACTTTTTTTAACAGGGCATTTATGGACATTTGGCATGCTGGGTGGGCTCCCAGCATGCCAACCTGTTGTGGGGAAGCTGTAGCTGGCGGGGGATTAGGCACCCATTGGCATATACGAGGCACAATGGCTGAAGATTGGGCATCCCCTCGGCACACACCTATGTTTCATCGTGAGGGGACATGATGCCAGTGGGAGTGGGCTCCCCATTGGCAAATCAAACTAGGAGGGGGAGATTATGCTGAAGGGGAATGGGTGCTCCCACTGGCAACTTGAACACGTGCAGGGGACTGAAGCTGAAAGGATTGGGGCCCCGTTGGCAAACAACCACTGTTGTAGGGGGGCACATGCTGCCGAGGGGGATTGGGCACCCCATCAGTACTCGGGGCTCACTAATATTGTTTGTGAACATGGCGGCAAGCCACTGCCATGTTCACGAACAATATCACAGAAGCAAGGTTCTGCCCAGCAATGACGGGTCACTCCCTCATTGCAGCGGAATGGCTTACGCTGCAATGACGAGGTGGTCCCTGATTGCAGTAGCTGAAACCTACAGTTTGTGGCATGCTGGCTGAATTAGTGTCAGCAGCAGTGTACCACCCCATTGGTAAAGGCAGGCCAAGCCTCCAAAGGCTGTGGGAGCATTGGCCACAACAGTGCCATGCCTCCACAACCTGCTTCTGCAGCAAGCTGCTGCAATATGTTTCTTGCACATGTGCACAATCAACATAAAAAATGAAAGAAGAACCAATGTCCTCACCATGTCTGTGGGGGGCCTGCCTAGCCATTAATTCATTTGACATTGGTTGAAATCCATAGTCTGTTTTGACTACCCAAGGGCAGATTCAAGGTATAAGTGCAGACACCATACAGCAAGATATCAGTACAGGCATGATACCCTGGTGAACGGTAGTATGTCTCTGGACTTTCCTGGGGTTGGTCAGTGAATTAATAAGTTAATGAAATGTACTGTATGTATTCTTGCTAGTGTGTTTTTGCTGTTAAAACCTAAATCCCAGCCTCACAGCCAAAGTAATACAGTCCTTTCCTGTCTCTGTAGCTCTTCCAGACTGCAGGGCGCCAAGGAAATCACTGTTCCTTTTAATTGCTAATTTTGGTGTCTTCAACTTGATTGCTGGCCTTTGTGGAGCACCTCCTTAAATCTGACTCTGTCTCTCTTCCCCCTCAACCGTGAACCCGACTGGGATTCCAGCTCAGCCACCCAGGAGGACCGCAGCCACCAGGCAGACGGCGCTTCCGAAGCTGCCGTCTGAGACCACTTGCACAGACTCCGAAGGCAGAGAGGTACGGCAAAGCCACAAATTTTTGCCCACCCATCCTTCCCCCACCCCTGTCACTAACTTTATTGGCCTCCTAGCCCTGCCCGCTACGGTTCCTGATGCATCCTTGCCTTATCCCTTGATGCCTTAAACATATATCCACCTGTTTTAAATCGTACCACTGGTATATTCAATTAGGCATCCGGTACACTACGGTCGTCTAAATCTCCTTTCCCGATACCTCTTCTAAACCCCCCTGAATAATTATTTTAGCCTGTTCATAATCAGCACCACCATAAGCAGTAGCTGCCTTCCACTGCTCCATATATCAAAATGGCTTACATTTGGCAGCTTGCACTCCTCACCGCTCTTCTTACTCTGCCACCCATAGGCTACATCCTGGCAAATTATGAGTCACGAGAGGCACCGCATCTACTACCCCAAGACTGTCTACCCTTCATGACTGAATTTAATTCTTGCATTATGCCTCTACTTCACTGGCTGCATCAAGTGATATATCCTCCTCGAGGAGAAACCATCACTCTGCTTCCCATGCAAACAATATTAAATGGCCCCCCTGGCAAATGCACCATTTGGAGTCATTTGGCTAGAGTTCTAGCCTAAGTAACCCTGGGACTGCACAACCTAAAATGTAAACCCTGGCACCGCAAGACTGGATTAATAAGTAGCCGGAAAAGGACTCATGCTCTCATGCTCTCTCTTGTAATCTTGAGGGAAACTTGTACTCTTACTTCTTCTTTGCTCTGGAAATGTTGAGCTCAATCTTGGCCCTATGCATGCCCTCTCCTCCCCATCTGAAATTAAAAATCTCAAATGAATCAGCTTCATGCATATCCTCTTATCTTTTGTTGACAACGCTCTATCTGTCAGTGTTGCCATCTGTGAGTTACCAATGACTGCTGTGAATTACAATTTCATAGCCTGCAAGCCTGTGAGTGAAACCTGAATTGCTGTGTTTGACCTGTTTTACCCCCCTCCCCCTTAACTCGTAGACTGATTTTAACTTTAATCACATTGAAGCTGCTACAGGACCTGAAGTGTGCTGCATAGACTGCTGTTTGAGTCTGCACATGAGTCATCTGTTGTTGAGAATTGTATATGCTAAAGTTCTGTGGAGCTGTGACTGACTTGGGTTGCTAGGTAATAGCACAGTACCTGACCTGCTTGCAGCATTATTGCCATCACCTGCTTTCATTGAATTCTGTTCTGGTCTCCACATTTTTCCAGATGGTGGCAGCTCTGGGAAGTGGAGGGGGGGGGTGATTTTAATATAAAGGCTGCCTTCTACACAGCGGCAGCGTCAAAGTGGCAGCAGCTAAGTGGGACGGCAAAGTGAAGAGAGGAGTCTGACCGGAGTCAGACCGGGGGACGGACTGGGCTACTAGAGTTTGTAATATCTTGCTTAGCGTTAATCATTTCTTTTGGGTTTGTACCTATAGATTAGTTATGATTAACAGAGGGATATTGTTGTGTGTAGCCTATACACTTTGTGTTTTGTGTACTGATGGGTTATTTTGTTCTATGTGTGTTAATAATGACTTTAGAACGTATGAAAATAATCAGATTCTGGAGTTCCAGACTCAACTGTTTATTCCTAATTATAGTCATTTATTTGGTGAAAGGTTAAATACATGTGTATAACTTGGGTTACAGTGTTAGGAAATATAAGACACGGAAATGTGTTCTGCCTGTTTGCATAAGAACCTGGTTACATTGCTTTCTCTTGCTAATTCGATCTGGCAATGTTGAAAGCAACCTAGTCCTTTAACAAACGATATGGCAGATAGTGATTTTTGCAGCATTCATATGGCCTCAAAATTATGCATTTTAATGTATTAAGCAACATCTAAATTTCATGAGGTGGAGTCATGGATTAGTTTATATAATCCGGATGTTCTGGCACTGACTGAAACCTGGTTAACCTTACCTGTTCTTGATACTGAACTTTGTATACCTGCTTATAAACTTTTAGAAAGGATCGTGCCACTGGTAGGGGGTGGGGTTTTGTTTTATGTTAAGGAATATTTAATGGTAAATGAGACCACTATATTTAACAGTAATTTGGAATATTGTGAACATATTACTATTCAGTTATTGTTGGGATCTGTCAAAAATTAACTATTTGTTGTGTATCTTCCACCTAATGGTAGCAAATCAGGCTTACAAGAACTTGTAAATGCTTTGAATACTGGGGTTTCTACAGAGTTAATACTACTGGGGATTTTAATTTAAATTGGATGGGTTCAGATATAACAAAGTTAATCACGGTCTTGTCTCAGTCTGGTTTACAACAGATTATTACTTTGCCCACTCGACACAATAATAGATCAGGAAATCACACATTGCTGGACTGGATATTAACAAATAGACCTATTAATATGATAAAATGTGGTTTGACCTCTGATTCTTAAGTGATCATCATCCAGTCTTCTGTATTTGGAAGCATGGGGGACTGAAGAAGTCTAAGCCAATTATAAGGATTTCGAGATCTTTTCTAAATTTGATGTACATTCTTTTGTACAGAGTTGGGTAAAATAGATTGGTCTTTTTATTCTATCCCTGATGTGGATTCTGCATTGCATTTTTCATTACTGAGTTTACACATGTTTTGGACCAGTTAGCTCCCTTGTTAAAAGAAGGGTCCGAGGGAAAACTTATGGGTGGTTAACACCTCCTTTGATTAAACTTATGAGACAACGAGACAAGGCCTGGAAAACATATAAAATGAACCATTCTGCTTCTGGTTATCATGTATAGGACTTTAAGGAACCAATGTAAGGCTAAGATAAGGAAGGCTAAAACAGACTATATTCGTCATAAACAATGTGAAGGGTTATCTAACGCTACTACTTTTGGAAAACAATTAATAATTTCATAAGGCCTAATGTTTGTCAACCAGGTTCAATGAGGTTGAATGGTGACTTGTTGTCTTGTCCACTGAAGATAGCTAACGAGTTTAATTTGAAATTTACTACATTGTCTGATTCCTTTAGTGACCAGTCCAAGGTGAACTACTTGGGATTGACTGAAGATTTTACAGTTAATCCTAAACTGTATTTAAGGACTACTACTCCGAAGGAGGTAGAGAAGTTGTTGCGTTGTATTAAGAGTGTTCGTGGACTTGACCAAGGCATTCGACTCAGTTGATCACCAATTGTTGATTTCTAGACTTGGGTCATTGGGAGTTGGTGAGTCTTTCTTGGACTGGATGAGGGATTATTTAACAAATAGGTTTCAAAGGGTTAAATATAGGGGTGCTGTATCAGACTCTGTAATGGTTAAGTGTGGGGTTCCACAAGGTTCTATTTTGGGGCCACTTTTGTTTTCTTTGTTTTTGATCAACTAGTAAGTGTGATTAATAATGCTTCTCTAACACTTTCGCTGACGATGCAGTAATTTATCATAGGGTTTGTCATTTGGAGATCTAGGTGTTTCTTTAACAGAGGAAATGTGCAATTTTCAGTCTTCACTTATGGCCTGTAAATTACTCTTAAACAAATCTAAGACAAAGGTGATGGTTTTGGTACCCCACCTAGACTGAGATCTGAGGTTGGTACTTTGGAAGTTAAATCTCTTGATGGATTTCTGTTTGACTATGTTGATACATTTCAATATCTTGGGGTATTACTAGATTCTCATCTAAGTTATGAATCTCATTTTTGAGGGTTACCTCAAGAATACATTATAGATTAGGTTCTTTGTACAGAATCCGTTCATTTCTTATTCCTGAGTCTAGGCTGGTTATTTCTAATTGCTGCTTACTTCCTATTGTGAACTATGCAGCTATGATTACTGACACTGCTTCTGCGACAGTGATTTCAAAGAAATCCACTTTACTTCACTTGATAGCTAAGTTTGCTTTAAATTGTTCTAAGTCATCTCATCATTGTGTGATTTTGAAAGAAATGGGCTGGTTACGGTTTCATTAAATTTCCAATACTGTGTGGCCAAGTTCATATATAAAGTTATGGACTCTGAATTCCACATAGTATTTCAAAGTTTTGAGACCATATATTGATGGTCATTATTCTAGACATAGGTCAGACAGTAGGTTTCTCGAGATTCCTTTTATGAAATCTAAAAGTGGACAAAGATCCTTTGCTTATATTGCTCCATTCATTTGGAATGAAATTCCTCAAGATATTAGGTGGTTGTGTTCTGTCAAAAGTTTGCCGATGCATTAAGGATGTATTTTGAATCTCAATTTAATTGTAACTGTTTTTATGAATTTTTTATGAATTTTATAAGTAACAAAGACATTTTGTCTGCAATTTGCTGCATTGTATATGTATGTTTGATTATGTATTGTCTGTATGCAATATATGTGGGTCGCACCTGTAAAAGGAACTTGTTTCCAGTGTGCTTACCCGTTAAGCGAATAAACAAACAAACAAACAAACAATGTATGCAGTCTTCTGAAAAAACATACTCTAATTGACGCATGGGTTATCCCCACGGAGCCTGATGTGCTTGTAGTCTCTGAGTCCTGGCTTAGACCCACCACGCCTGATAGGGAGATCAACATCCCAAACTACCTATTATTCAGAGCAGACAGACTGACTAGAGGTGGTGGGGTTGCGATTTATGTCAAAGATAAGTTCTCTGTCTCCACCCTTGATGCCACCTCAATAGCAAATGGGTTTGAATGTTTGGCTATAAAAATAGTACTTTCCTCATCCCTAGCTCTCCAAATCATAGGATGCTACAGACCCCCCTCAGCTGGCTCACAGCTTCTGTCTCATCTCTCTTCCATCTTGGATACCAGACCCCTAGAACCAATTATATTAGGGGACCTCAATTATGACTTGTTGTCTGAAGCCTCACTCCCCCCGAAAGCCTTCTGTGACTCCCATGGGCTTTTTCTACTTAACAATGAGCCCACCCATAAAAACAAGAAAAACCTCACAAAAAGCTCACTTCTGGATGTAATTTTAACAAATAAATCCTACTCCTTCTCTCATGCCGGGATGTTTGACATGGATGTCAGTGACCATTGCCTAGTCGTAGGAGTCTGGGCTGCTACCAAAGTGTCTTCCATATCACAATTTTCCACCAGGAGGTCAAAACAGTCCTTCAACCCGAAGGCATTTTCTCAGGACCTAACAAGCTCCCCGCTATGGCAGAGCTTCTACTTGGCTAAATCAGTTGAATCAGTGGAAGCAGCTTATGCCTTTCTCCATGAGATCATACTAAGTGATCTGAACGTACATGCACCACTGACGAAAGTGCACTTAAAAGCCAAAAGATGTTGATGGTTCTCGGTGGAACTCAAGGCTGCTCTTCTTTCTAGAGATAAATTGTGGAAAAAGGCTCGTACATCTTAAAAGGAAGAAGACTGGTGCTGATTCAGAATAGCCAGGAACAGCTGCACCAAGATGATCAGAGTGACCAAAGCTAGCTTCTTCAGTACTGAACTTAACAAAACCTCAAATCAGCCCTCCAAATTCTGGGCTACACTAAAAGAAGTGTCCGGGCACACGTCACAAACCACGCTTCCCCTCAAGGTCCTTTCAGGCAATATAGTACTAAATGGTAAAAGAGAGATACTGCAAGCATTTAATTCTCATTTTGCCACAGCAGGCTTAGCTTTCGACAGTTCTCCTGCAAGTAAACTGTACCCCCTTCCCGGAATGCAACCTACTAAATCTGGTCCCACATGCCAGATTTTTTCCTTCCTCTCTGTCTCCCTTAAGGAGGTGGAAGATCTGCTTCTAAAATTGGACTCTAAGAAAGGCACAGGCACAGTCAACATAGAGCCCTATTTTCTAAAACTAGCTTACCATGTTCTTGCATCTCCAATAACGCACCTATTTAACTTGTCACGATCTCAAGGAACCCTACCCCAAATATGGAAAACTGCTCATGTTATCCTGTTATTCAAATCTGAAGATCCCTTCGACCTAAACAATTATAGGCCGATCTCCCTTCTCCCCACCTTCTTGAAACTCTTAGAAAAAATCGTGAACTCCCAGCTGAGATCTTTATTAACAATACTAAATTTTTAAACCCTCTCCAATCTGGGTTCAGATCGAAGCATAGTACAATCTCAGCACTAGCCAAGGTAACAAATGACTGGCAAAAAGAATTAGACTGCAAGAAGTATGTCTGTGCTGTATTCCTTGATCTAAGTAAAGCATTTGACACGGTAGACCACTGTATTCTCCTCTCCTCACTAGAATTGCTAGGATTGGGCCCTACCTCCTTAAGCTGGTTTCGCAACTACCTGTTCGACAGGTACCAACAGGTAAAGGCTGAAGGTGAGCTTTCCTCACCCACTTTGTTATTAAGGGGGGTTCCCCAGGGCTTCATCCTGGGACCACTAATATTTGCCATCTACATCAATAACATAGACACTGACGTTAAAGAGGCAAGCATCCATCTGTTTGCAGATGACACAGTGCTCTACCTAAGCCACCTTACTTCAGAATCTGCAAGCACAGACCTACAAAAAGACTTTGACCACCTGCAACTGCAACTCCTTAGAAGAAAGTTACTTTTCAATGTCAAGAAAACCAAAGCCATGTTACTCTCACCTGTATGTGACCTCTCCTATACAGCAGCAACTGGTACACCCCATCTCCACGATTCTGGGAGAAAATCTCGAATATGTCATGAAATTCAAATATTTGGGGTTTGCATTGACCACAAACTCTCCTTTGTGGACCATCTGGATGACCTGCTGAGGAAGCTAAGACAAAGTCTTGGCCTTTTCTACAGGATAAGATGGCTGCTAACCACTGAAGCTAAGAGACTACTAGTCCAATCAACGTTCCTCTCAATAATTGACTATGCTGACCTCATATATAGCAGCTGCTCTGCCTCCTACCTCTGGAAACTGGATACACTGTACCACAGAGCCTTATGTTTCATCTCAGACCTTCCTTGTACCACTCATCATTGCTCCCTGTATGCGACTGTAGGCTGGACCTCATTACAGTATAGGCGCGACATGAACGTGGCCCTCTGGACATTTAGATCTATTATAGGCAAACTTCCCCAGTGTAATGCTGATTGCCTAACCCCTATTGTTGCTGGAAGCTTTGCCCTTAGAAGCTGTTCCATAATTTCCCTGCGAGCACCTAGGGCACACAGTCACTTTGGGAGAGCTGCTATAAGTTTCGCACTCCCTTCGCTCTGGAACAAACTCCAGAAATCCTTAAAACTAAGATCCCCTATTAGCCTTGTCACATTTAAAAAGCTATATCATAATGTCATCACTGAAAAATGCAGCTGCTATGCATGTACCTAATAGCCCTTACCACTAAAATCTTTCTTTTCTTAGCACTTCCATTTTCCTCTGGTGACCTCAACTCTAATTCCCATTCCTGTCCATCACCAAGATTCGATTATTCCCAGCAGGGTCCTGCTTGCTTCGATACTAAACTATGCACTTGCACTATTTTGGCTGACTGCTATCCTTTACTAATGGACTGGCCCCAATTGATTTTTTAAGGTCTAGTGTTCCTATTCTGTCATATGCTATATTTCCGACTACTGTAATTAACCTGTGATCCCTTAAATGAATCCATTGTTTAAATGTATTACTGTAATTAATCTGTGCTCCTTGAATGTACCAATTTCTTAAATGTATTACTGCATGTATGTTGCAGGTCCACCTTGTAAATGAGCTTGCTCAATGGTGTCCGCCTGGATAAATAAAGATATTGATTGATTGATTGATTGACTGAATGCACTTTAGTGTAAAAGGTAGGGGCAAGACACTGGGGGGTATATGTCTGTTGGGGTTGGGGGATGCAGAACTGTGCAATCAGTCCACAGTGTATCAGGAGGCAAGTATGATGGAGTTATGCAGAAACTCTGTGAAGTGGATACATAACCCCCCACATCATATGTGAAAAGGGTGTCTGAGTGCATCTTTTCCTCATAAGAAAACATGTGGTTAGAGAGGGATCAAATCAGGAGACAAAAGGGGTGCATGAGGAGCAGGTTGTTCACAAAAATAAGGCCCCCCCTATTCTTTGTATGATTACAGCATAATGGAAGTCAGCAGTCTCCACCTCTGGTGGATCCATGATATGGATAAAGAGGAATGCCTGGTAGTGATAAGGGATTGTGAATTGACACTCTGCCCTAGGAATTGCTATAATTAAGGTCGGCTGTTGCTTGTTAACAAAATAGGGCTTGAAAGGGGTTATTCATACATGAGTACTGTACAAGTGACAGAAAGTCATGCACTGTCCAACAAATTACGGTTAAGGTGCACAGCATGGTGGGATGCTATTTCACAACATCGCTCCATCGAGCAGGACAGAGTGCTATGTGAGGGTTGGCAGTCATTAGTCAACAACAATCGAGGTGGTGGCCATCTTGTAGCCACGGGGTCTGCACCATGTAAACAAAAATAAAAAAAGCAGATGATGGCAAAAAACCTGTGCTTTAACAACCTAAGAACATACCCTAGAACATTCTTTATCACAGTCCTGCACCCCCCCCATCATGACCTAGAAGATATGAAGAGGCATGATTTAATACATTTAAACAAATATGAACAGGACTACTGAAGTTTAATAGTTGATTATTACTAAAATCAAGGAGAAAATTAACAGATCAGTCAGTGATTTTCTATTGATAGAGTATGAATGGTTTAAAGCGGGCAGAACTGCTAATAAGCAAGACCATAGTAAAAAGGATATTGGATGGAGGAGGTCAGAGTACTTGCTCATTTGGGGTGTGACCAGCTCTTAATAGCTGAAGTGCAGGGATTGCTCGAGAGGTTCAGCTTTGGGTGGGGAGGGCTGAGTTCAGCAAAGAAACTAGTATACAAATGGGCATTTTGTTCACAGTTATAGTCAGTCTGTCTCAGAGTACACAGTAACAGTCCTGGATGGAGTCAGTGAAGTGGCAGCTGCATAGGTCCAGAGTCTCTGTTCCTCCTTGCTTGGTGGGGTGCATTGGAAAAGGGTGGTGAGTTCTAGGTGGACTGCTGCAACTTGTATTTGAGACACTTCTGGTACAGGTTTATCCTTGGAGGTACTGGCATTCTTTCACTGTTCTTTGGGTTCCTGTCCAGAGGAGGAGGCAAGCCAATGTAGAGGAGTGAAGAGGCTACCAGAGGGTTCTGCATCCGAGCTCTGGCTATGACTGCAGATGCAGTTAATTGGAGAAAGGGAATTTTTAGTTGCATTCTCTTTTTTCTTGGAAGCACCTCTGCCCTAACTGTGGAATGTAGGCACTCATGAGTCTTCATCCAGATCTTCCAGGAGAGGGACTGAGAGCTATGCAGACTTCCTGGGCCTGTGAGCAGCAGGGCCGGGTGTAGTATCCATTTCAAAGGTCTCATCAGGTCTATGAGGGTCAGGAAACTGAGCTTTGGAATGGGAGCAGAGGACGAAGTATTTGGAAATTTCTAGGGCTGTGAAGGAGTGCAGGATCCCTTTCCTTGTTATGTGAAGGGTGGCAGGGTATCTTAAGCTGTGCAGTACTTTGAGTTGCATTACTGTGTGTGTTGAGCCCTGGTGAATTCCAATTGCCATTCAGTGAGAGCAGGGGAAAATGCAGGAAAGATCTAGATTTGGTGACCCTGCCAAATAAAAGACCCCTTCTCTCCGGCCAGCTGTATTATCTGCTCTTTTATTGGGAAGCAGAGAAACTTCCACAAGATAGGTCAGGTTGTTGTCTGGGCTTGGGAAGGGGGGCCAGAGAGTGGTGACCTCTCTCAATCTCCAGTGAAGATGGCCATTGCTGTTGGAGCAAGATCAGAAGGACAGTCTGGAGGAAGGCTTTAGTGTCTTGCCCTTCAACCCACTGCTGGAAACCCACAAATCCCAAGTTTTTCCTTTGACCTCTCTTCTTGAGGTCTTGTGTTTTGTCCCATAGCTGGCTGATCATCCGATCCTGCCTAGGAAGGTGGTCTGAGAGGCAGTCTATCCATCTCTTGTGAAAAGAGCTGCTGCTCATTTTGGGTCACTTGCTTTGAAGACATACAAAGTCTTGCTCAGTTTTCATATCGTTGTCCTTAAGTTCCCTGATCACTTTTAATGTGGGCCACCATGATCATGGAGCTGCCAAGAGTTGCCAAAAGCTGAAGGTGGGAAGAAATTTAAAGTCTGATTTTGTTTCATACAGATGGTGCACAGACACAGGAGTCTGTCCACAGTGTCAGAAAATGTCCAGTGATAGGCTGTGTCACAGTCCTGTGGAGATTCTGATTACAGAAGGGTGACAGTATGCAGGGGAATCAAGCTGCCATAATTTGGGCTGCCAAACCACACCTCCCCCAACCTTACATTCTTTGTAACAGCTACGTATTCACAGAGATATAAAACTAAAATTATAATAAACACACAAAATGCTATGTTCTATGCCCATCATCCCTAAATTTCTTCTCTCCCCTATTCCATTCTACTATGCTAAATCTCTATTTACAGTAGTTTGATGAGACTATTTTTATGCACATCAAAAACTTATTTGTACCTGGAGGGCTCTGAGGAGGAGGTAGGAATGGCACGAAAGTGAAGTGATGATCAAGAATGTTCCTAGTATGTTCCACACTAACACCCCTTACTGTCAAATCAGTGTACCAAATAGGTATTTGGTGTGTCCCCTATCTTGTACAACCAACACGCTGACCAACTGGTCTCCTCATTGAGGTCCCACCTGTTTCACAAGGTGGCCAGTTGGTGCGTCCACCACATTTCTGCTTCATTCTAATAGCTTGTCAAAATCTCCACTTTTACTTGGTAGAATAACCTGCCATAATCCATCCCAATATGGGCCTTATGATCACTGGCTCATCATCTCATTACCCAATAGTTCATGGCAATTCACAGATGGCCATGCAAATTTTAGCAGTATTACCTAGAATTTGACCAGTTTGTAGTATGGATTAGACAACATAGATTAGATGTTATTTCTCTTTCTGAAACTTCGTTAATGCCACAAATTAGGGATTATGATCTGTATATCCCAGGCTATCAGCTCTTCAGGAGCCAGATATAATTTAGGGTCCCTCCCAGGTCCCTGATCTCCCACCTGATGATAAAAAAAAAGAACTTTTTCCGTAGTGTAGAATCTGTCCCTGGTCCCCAATTTCCCACTTGATAATACAAAAATTTTTTTCCATAGTGTAGGGTCCCTCCCCTGTCCCCAATCTCCCAACCGATGATACAAAAAAACTTTTTCCATAGTGTACGGTCCCTTCCCGGTCCCTGATCTCCCACCTAATAATGAAAAATCAGATTTTCCATAGTGTAGTGGTTCCCTCCCAGGCACTGATTGACATCACCAAATGAGCAAATCCTATTCCTTGGTAGTCTAGGGTCCTCCCCTCACCTCCCACGTCATCGAGTGTGACCCACCACACCGCTCTCTCCCCAACCCAATCTTCAGTCAGTGACCAGCACAGCACTCCTCTCACCACCTCAATTGGCCACAGACTGACCCCTTTTGGAGTGCGTACTGTATACAGTACTGCTTCTTGACTGTGATTGGTCAATCACAGTCAAGGAGGCATACCGTATACAGTATGCACTCCAAGAGGGCTCATTTGGCGGCCAGCCACGGTGGTGAAATGAGGGTTATGCTGGTCCCTGACCGAAGATTGGGATGGGGGAGCAGGTGGTGGATCACACTTGACGGGGTGGGGAGTGGGGAGGGAACCCTAGACTATCAGAGAACAGGATTTGCTCATTTGGCCATGGTATCGGTGACCGGCGGGGGGGGGGACCACTACACTATGGAAAATCTGATTTTTCATGATTGGGTGGGAGATCAGAGACTGGGGAGGGACCCTACACTGTGACAATATTTATTTTTATTATCAGGTGGAAGATTGGGGAGGGATCACTAGACTACAGAAAGGGTTTTTTTCTTTTGAGGTTGGGGATTGGAGGACGGGGGATGGCATGACACTTGGGGACTGTGGCTGCATGGTGCATGGGCTGGTGGGTGGGGCCGTACAAGGCCACTCTAATGCCATGCATATGAGCCCATAATGGGCAAGCTAATGGCCACTAGTGCCTTGCATGCCCAATGGTCTCATTTGCATGACTACTTTTGAGAATAGCACTTTAATGAATGAGCGTTATTGGCAGTGGGGCCATTTTCCTGGCTGGCTGTGGGAGCAGTGCTATTGGGTATCCCACTGCTTTTCCTGGGTTAGCGCTGTCCCTGCCGGCCCCTAGTCACACTTGGATAGTGCACCATGCTATCCAACTATGAATAGCATGATTGCCCTTCAGCACAACCACGAGGTGCTGCGCAAACTTTTGTGTGGCACTTTGTGTTTTTTTTGTGAATCCTGACTCTGGAGTTTGCTTTGTAAAGAAATCTGGGCTACAGCATCCTTTTGTTTTGACTTTATACATTTTTATTGAGTAAAGAGAAGAAAAAAATTCCCACTGTCAATTTAACAACATTTCAGATGAAAATGCACATGTTTCAGTAAATACAGGATGACTGTTTTAAAACAAGCTAACATAAAGCATGTATTGACTAAATATTTCTACGTATCCAACATGAATCTATATATTGAAATACACTACATTGTATAACTTCTATTCTACATTTTATTAGTGCCTCTACACTGAATGAGAAGAAATTTGAGAGCTGGCATGGGCCACAGCAAACATTTAATATAAAATGTTGTGCTTGGATCACATTTGTGCAAAGCAGTCTTGTAACTATAAACGATTGGTATGCTCTCATTCAGTCAGAGGCTTGTATTGGGGGAGCAAGTGTGAGCTCAGTACAGTATGTGATGAGGAAAGAGCTCATGTTTATTAATGTTAAAGCGACTAACGTTTATATACTGTACATCATAGTGTGAAACTGGTATGTTTTTCCCCAGTGGCTTGGTTTTCTTCCTAGTATTGTAGGTATGGTGTTCCTTTACTGCAATAATGTTGAAGCATTGGCGGTCTTTCAATTCTTCCAAATGTTTGTGGCAGAGTTAATTTCTTCTGTCATCCAGGTGCATGAGTACAGAATACAATAAGTTTGAGGTGCACCTGGGTTTGGGTTAGATGGGATGGGAATGACTCACTTTCTCATGTAAGTCATCCTCGCTCTAGCCTCAGGAGGCACACAATTCCATCGTCTGACACACTGGTGAGGAGTGAGCCTTTGTTTTTTAATCTGTACTTTTTTTTAAATTTTGGTCATGCCCCCACTGACCTGAGCAACCACACAGCCCTATCACCACCAGCTGCAGCACTCTTCTTCCAATTCCCAGGTCCCCCCCCTCCAGGTGTGGCTGGAGAGGATCAGGAACCCCCAGGAACCTGTAGTTCTAGTTATAATGGGCTGCTCAGTGGCTGATTACACTGAAGTTTTAAGTGGTAGCCCAATAGTTGAATCATTGCAGACCAGATGCGGATTGTGCATGGACAGCTACCACACCGGGGAAGTAAAGCAATCCGGTAACACCATTTATAATCCTAGGCCTGTTGGCCTAATGCTGGTTTTGTACCCATGGCATCCCTTACCACTCAGTCCTGGTAAGGGGCTTCCAGCACCCTACCAGCTCTAACTACAAGGCATTGGAGGGCCAAGGCACAGATCTGTTACATTGCTGTAGCCCTTTTAGGCTTCAGAAGGCCTCAGTGTCTGAAGACAGGTTTTTCTATGGATGCTGCTGCTGATACTTCAGGAATGCCAGATCCCAGTGCATTCTGCATAGCAATCTTTGCAGCATGAGGAACCTGCAGGAGTGAGCTGTGAAAGTGACATCACTGTCTAGCTGGCCTTCACCTTGTTTTGGGGCTTCTGTCTAGATGGCCAATGGAGTCCTTTTCTGCCGACAGATTTCTATGTTTCTATGTTTCTGTGTCTTCACCCTTGAGTAGGAACTTCTTCCTCCTCTTCTGCCCAAATAGAGAATTCATCAATGAATCAACATGTGGCTTGCACAGACATTTTCAGACAGGCCTCTGCTCTCTGATGGATATTCTGGTTCCATTTGGAACACAGTCTACACAGCAGAGATCTGATTGGTTTCAGCCTCTTGCTGTTTACACAGAACCATAGAAACATAGAAAATGTTGGCAGAAAAAAAAGCATTGATCCATCCACTTTGCCCTGTTTTACCTTGTCCCGCCCCGGAATCTAATGTCTAGTTGGGGTTATTGCCCTCACCTTCCCTCTTGCCTTACTGATTTCTTCCATTTAACTAATATAAGCATTTTACTTAGTCCCAGCCAGATTTGAAACCATTAATGGTTCTTGTACCTACAAGCTATTTCACAGCTCATCCACTCTCACTGTATAGTAAAACATTCTCATATCGCTACAGAGTTTCCCCCCAGTCAGATTCCACTCGTGGTCTCCATGTTCTTGATTCACCAATCCTGCTAAATAGTTCCTAGTAATCCACCTTGTTCATTGTTTTCAGGAACCTGAAGGTCTCTATCAGGTTTCCCCTCTCCCTTCTAATCTCCAGTAGTACATTTTCGGAGCTGTAAGCCGATCCTCCTAGGATGTGTCCTGCTGGCCCTGAATCATTTTGGTTATCCAACGCTGTACTGGCTCTAGCTTGTCTTTCTTTTTCTTAGGGTGGGGCTCCAGAAGTAGGCACAATATTCTAGATGTGGTCTTAGCAATGATCTATAGAGATGCAGTATCACCTCCTTCATCCTGCTATTGAATCCCCTCTCAGTACACCCCAACATCCCGGTTGCCTTTCTGTCCTTGTCACATTGGCTTGATTGTTTTAGGGATTTGCTTATGATAACTCCCAGGTCCCATTACTCAGAGGTAGTATCTGGCTTAACCTCTCCATTTCAGTATTCCATCCTGGGGTTCTAGTTGCCTATGTACATCACCTTGCACTTTTTGGAATTCAGTTTAAACTACCAAACTCTGGAACAGCTCTCCAATCTTTCCAAGTCCTTTTGCAGCCCCTTAACCCCATCCTCCCTGCCTACTATGCTACAGAGCTTAGCGTCATCTGCAAAGAGAGACACCATGCTTTGTATTCCTTCTCCTATGTGACTAATGATCATGTTGTAGATGACCAGCCCCAGGACGAAACCTTGTGGCACCCCATGCAGGACCTCCCTCTCCCCTGACTTGATCCTGTTTACCACCACTCTCTGCTGTCTCCCCCTCAGCCAGCTTCTCACATATGTTACTAGATCCTTCATTGTTCCCAGATCTGCTAACTTCTTCAGCAACATTCTGTGCAGCACATAGTCGAATGCCTTGCTAAAGTCAAAGTAGAGCAAATCCACTGCTTGTCCCTTGTCCATTGCCCTAGCTACCCAGTCAAAGAACAATATCAGTTTGAGCTGAGATGACCTCTCTGCCATGAACCCCTGCTGCTTACTATCTTGTAGCCTATTTCTCTCCAGGTATTCCACTAAGTCCTCTATGACTTGTGTTTCCATTAGTTTCCCTGATATGGATGTAAGGCTAATGTGTTTGTAGTTTCCCAATTGCTCTTTGCCTCCTCTCTTGGGGAACAGGACTACGTCTGCTACCTTCCAGTCTTTCTGAACCACCCCTGACTGTAAGGAGTTATTGAAGAGCCCTGCCAGGAGTTAAACCAGTTCCAAAGCTACTTCTCCAAGCACACTCATGTGCATCCCATTCGGCCCTGGAGACTTATCTATTTTTTGGGCTGCTAGCCCTTTTTAACCATTTATCCCATAAACACCATCTGCCCATTACTGGGATCCCTCTTACAGCAGCCTTTATGCTACTTTCAGGCAATGGCCCTCTATCCTACACTGTGAACACAGAGCAAAAGTAGTTGTTTAGAACAGCTGCCTTCTGCTCATCCTCCTCTGTTACCATGCCTCTTCCGTAAGCCTAATAATTCCCCCCATCTTTACTTTTTCCCTAATGTATCTAAAGAAATGTTCCCCCTTGACCCCCTCTGCAATACGTAGTTCTGTGTCTGCTTTTGAGTCCTTGACTCCCTTCTTGGCCTCCCTTGTCCTTAACTGGTATTCACTCCATTCCTCATCTCCCTGATGCTCCTTGTATCTGATGAAGGTCCTATTAGCCCTCATGGCCTCCCAGACCTTCTTCATGAAAAAGATTGGTCTCGTGTGCCTGTTACTCTTGGTAACTATTTTCAGGCATGACCTAGTTGCCTCTAGAATGGCCATTTTAATTACTCTATACCTCTCCTGCACCTCTGGTTCATCCACGTCACTCAGTTTACCCTTGACCTGTTCCTTCATATGGTCAAAATCTGCTCTTCTGCTATCCAGAACCACAGCATTTGATATGGGTATACTGGGACCCAGGGTGAGTTCAAACCATATGGTGTTATGGATATTGTACCCCAGAAGCTCATCAATCCTCACCCCACTTACCATTTCTGAATTGGTGAGCATAATGTCAAGAATGGCAGTTTGTCTTGTAGGCTCCCTGACCAGCTACACCAGCATACTATCCTGCAATAGGAATTTTAACCCATATTTAATTTTTGAGCTTTGTTATGCCATGCATACTGTACATGCTGTTTTTATACTTGTTTGGTATTTAATTGTATTAAGTTTGCTGTTTGTATGGTGCCTAGAGTCTTGGATAGGTGGAACAAATAAATATGCCTTGCCTTACTTATATATTTAGCAGGGCCTGACTCCTGGTGCTCTTAGCTGCTGGAATGTCCCAATCAAAATCTGGTAGACTGAGATCCCACACCACCATTACCTCCTCCTTTGCTGCCCCCTTCTGAATTTCTGATCCTAGTTCCCCATCTCCCTTATCCATATGCCCCGGAGGTATGTAGGCCACCCACATGCACAACACCTTTTCCTGTAACCCTATCTCATCTATACATGGTGTATCCTGGTATTGCTAAGTCCTAGTCTGTTTTTATTTATTTATTGAATTTTGTCAACAGGGTTGACTCACCGAGACAGGTGACCCTTTTTTCAGGAGTGACCCAGAGTTTCATTAAGCAAGGAAATCAATTCACTTGTGCAAGGAAAATGATGTTGATTTTACCAGGGATATACTGTACAACAGGACCAGTGACATGACAACAACAATGCAGTTAATGGATACACATAAGGTTGTACAGTACAGTCATTTGAAGGAGAAAAGAAAAAGTCTGTTCGAACAATACACCCTACATGGGTAAAAGTCTTGTGTCTGTCACAACTCCAAACACTCTGGCCTTTCTTGTTTCCATTTTTGAAATGGAACATAGAAACATACATAGAAACATAGACTTTGACGGCAGATAAGGACCACTTGGCCCACCCAGTCTGCCCATTTCCCTTCCTATTGGATAAGCTGCAGATTCTAGTTAACCAACAGCCTACTTCCTGCAACCCCTCACTACAATTGCCTTATGTATGTCCCATGCATGTTTGAATTCCCCCACTGTTTTAGACCCAACAAGCTCCCCAGGAAGGCGGTTCCATGCATCCACCACTCTCTCCTGCTCCTCCACTATAGGCTATATGTGCACACACACAGTCTCTCTTCCAGGCCCTTAAGGGTCTCTAGCAGCACTCCCAGTTTCCAATCTCAGTGAGTAATGAACTACCAGAATCTCTGCTTGCTGCTTTAGGCCCTGCTCCTAGCTTGGTCAGTCCTTGAGATAGGAGTGGGCTCCCTGGTGAGTTCTTTTCTGCAGTTACCTGCTCATTGACAGGCAAAAGGCTGGGACTCACACCCAGAATGCTTTTCTCGGGGCAACTACCCTTAGGCCTTGGCACCTTGCATCCTGATTGGCTGCAGGCTGACCTTTCTCTCTAGGGGGTCAGGGCTTGAAATCATGGCAGTAGTAATGTTGGTTAACATTCAGTCCCTTGTAGGAACATCTTGAAGCATGCCAAATGCACCTGTTAAACAGGTGGCACAAGCCACAGTCTTTCAGCGTACCTGATAGTGCAAATGGTCAAACCTGCTCCTCTCCTCCATCTGCTGATCCAGTCGCCCAGCAAAAAAATGTACAGAATGGGACCAGGTGAAGAGAGGGTCTGCTATTGCTAACCTGGGCCCCAGAGAACCCAGGCAATCCCCTCACAAGAGAGGGAAGGTGGGTACACACACATTTTAAAGGAGCTCTGATTAGTAAGGTAACTGTCATACTGAATTAACATATTAAAAGTGTGGTCCAATCAGCGATCTCTACATGCATACATAGTTACTATAGTATGCATGGCAAACAAGATGCTCTTTGAAGGGACTCGGTCACGTGATGGCTGCCTGAACAGTCACATACTCTCTAGCTCCCACTCCACGGTCGGATAAAAGAAGGTTTAAAGTCGAATCCAAGTTTTTAGCATCTAAAACTGGCTTACTCTATTTTTAAGAAGCCACAAGGAGTATCGCGGCAGTGAATCTCCCCTAAAATGGATGAGGAGATGCGAGACAACTTATCCCACCGTTCACCACCAACAATACCGACGCAGGATAAAACAGCTAGGCGCTCGAAGGTAACTCCAGCAGGGGCAGCAGCTGAAGCTAATCCCCAGGCTGCACTCACGGAGGAAAAATTCTGGGAGGGAATATCCCCTCTGAAAGAATCCCTGGAGTCACTAACGGTTTCAATCCAGAGTATTACCTCTTCCCTGGCTTTACTAACGCAGCGCACAGCAGATAACGATTCGAGGATTTCTTCCCTTGATGACTGGAGAGGGAGAGTTGAACCCGAGCTGTCCCAATTGTGCCATCCAATTAAAGCAACGGAAAATAAAGTAGAAGACCTGGAGGGAAGCTCAAGAAGGAACAATCTTTTGATTTTGGGGTTGCCCGAAGGCGAAGAGGGCACATCGCCTGTGTTATTTGTACAGAAGTTATGCAGCAAGCTGGCAGGCCCCTCTCCTAATAGCCCGGAGTATGTGATCGAGCGGGCCCATCGATCCTTAAGACCACTTCCTCCAGTAGGGGCCCCTCCACAGCCCATATTCTTTAGATTGTTGAACTTTACTGATGAACAGCATATCCTTGGCAAAATTCGGGATATCAGTGAACTGCTTTGGGAAGGCAAAAGCATACGGATGACTCAGGATCTTCCAAAGTCTGTGAGGCAAAAAAGGAAGGAGTTTCACCCGATAGTCACAAAGCTTATTCGGCTGAAATCCGTTTCAAAATGAAATACCCCGACACACTGCAGGTGTGCCATATGGAGGAATGGCATAGTTTCGAATCGCATCTCCAAGCCGCTGAAAAGTTGCAGAAGCTGTACCCGGATATGTTTAAATGAAAATATGAAGTAGAAATGTTCATTCGGATATCAAGATGACTGTTGGGCTGTACTGTGATGAAGACTGACATCAACAATCTGAGAGAAAATGTATCAGAGAAGACATAATGGTGTATAGGCACCCAAGAGCCTGTAGCTAGTGTCCTGTTATCATTATTTTGGAAGCAGACATGCTAAGTTTTATTTTTAGGGAGTCCTCTGGGATCGGCAAGCCTCTAGAGTGGAATGTGGTATATAGGCAAGCAATCTTAATATGTCTACCAGAGCCTGATTTTTACCTTCAATTTAACTAAAGCCTGACAGATTTACTGGGGTGTAATAGGCTTTGAGCTCCTGGTCTTTACGAGTTAATTATTTTTATAGAACTTGGGGATAGCCAACTCAAGGGCTAGTCTAAAAGCTGTTTTTCTTTTCAGCTGTCTCTTTTCACTTTTATCTCACTAATAGGGGTATCCGGTAAGATAGGAGAATGAGGCATAATTAATCATTAAACGAGTACTTAGGTATAATAAAAGAATTTAAGTTCTTTGAAGTAGTTTAGCCAGATTATGGCCTGTGAGGTCCAAGAATAGCCAGTAATATTGTATAAGTGAAGTAGAGAGTTAATAGTTACCTTAATGTTTTCCATTTAATTGATGTAATGTGGGGCGGGGGCGCGGGGATTTATGGGGTTGTTTAGGGGAAGGATACATCACAACCCGGACTTGAATAGCGTTCTGGTGAATAAACCAGAATGGTAAAAGAACAAACTTTTAATTTTTTGTTGCTTTTGGGGATGGGGTTATGGATGAAACGGTGTTGGGTTTTGTTTTTCTGTTTCAGGAGGGGGGCATAAGGGAGGGTAAGATACCTAATCGAGGGGTCAAATGGGTAGCGTTAGTTCTGGAAGACCTGGGTACACACTGTAAAAGGCAAATACAGAATGAAATACGTTTCATGGAACGTTAAGGGATTGCGTTCTACTATTAAAAGGCACCAGGTATTAACTCACTTGCAGACATTACAATGTCAGATAGCCTTTCTCCAAGAGACCCATCTCTTGACTTCAGACAATCTTTTTCTTAGACGTTTATGGGTGGAACAAAGTTATACAGGGGGAAATTCCACTAATCAGTGAGGAGTGGTTATTCTCCTCTTAAGGGGACTACATTTTCAGTTAAATACAGCTATTGTGGATCCGCAGGGTCGATATATCTTTTTGCATGGGATTCTGGACCAGATAGAGTTACTTATGGGTTGTGTGTACAGACCAAATATCCCATCCCCTAATTTTTTTACTGAGTTAGAGAAGGTGATATCCAGATTTATACACCTTCCCTTAATTTTTTCAGGGGACTGGAACGTCACCATAGCTTCTAATTTAGACAAATCGAATAGTCGGGCTATTAGACCATTCTCGACACAGCAAGCTCTCCAAGAATTCATAACTATGGGAGGTCTCTGTGATCCTTGGAGGACTTTCCATCCAACTACTCGAAAGTACACTTTTTACTCCTCAGTACATAAATTCCTGTCTAGGATAGACCATTTTTTAGTTAGTGCTGATGCCCTAACCCATATTGCAGATGCTGGTATAGCTCCTAGAGTACTGTCGGATCATTCGCTGGTATGGATCCTATATAATCCAAACCGGAATGTTAAGCGGGATTAAGTATGGAAATTAAATACACAACTCTTTAAAGACCCGTGGGTCATAGAGAAACTGCAAGTTCTCATCCGAAATATTTGGCAATCGAATTTAGGATCTATTGTTAGCGTGGATAAAATATAGGGGGTGTTAAAATGTGTCCTTCGGGGGGAGTGTATTCGGATCGCTTCTACCCGTAAGAGAAAGTGAGAGGCTTCTTTACAGGCTCTCTTAGTGCAGATAGAAGCACTTGAACATAGCCCAACCCTGGAATCCTCTGAACGAGAGCAAGTCGAATTAACCAAATTATGGCATCAATACGCGGACTTACTAAGGGAAAAGTCTGAATATGTATTACTCAAGATGCGGTCGACATACATAGACCAGGGAGATAAGGCAGGGCATTTGTTAGGTATGCGACTTAAAGAACAAGAAGCCTCCCATTGGGTTAAAGCTATCTCCTCCCAATTTGATGGCACCCTTAAAACCTCCCCAGAAGAGATTGCCCAAGAATTTGACAGGTTTTATTCACAACTATACTCTCCTCCCTCAAATGTCCTTTCAAATAAGGAGGTCCAGGACTATTTGGAGAGGATTCCATTCCCACAATTATCCCAAGCTCAACAAACTCTTTTAATACGGCCTATATCACAGATTGAAATTTTAACTGCTATTCAGGCTTTGACATCAGATAAATCTCCAGGGCCGGACGGATTTCCCGCTAACTTATACAAAGCCCTGGCAACTGACTTAACCCCCATTCTTGCCCAGGTTTTCTCCTTTCTTTGTGAAAGGGGTATATCTGATTTCTCACTTTTGCAGGCCCTTATAGTAGTTTTGCCTAAACCCAATAGCCCCCCGATAAAGTTTCCAATTACCAGCCCATATCTCTCATGAACTATGATATTAAAATCCTAGCAAAAATTCTAGCTGCTAGAATAATGCAAGTCTGGGAGGGATTTACAGGGCCTGAACAGGTAGGGTTTATGAGGGGGAGATCCTCTCTGGACCACTTGAGGAAGTCAGAACATATTTTCTTCGTATCCAGGGAGTCTCGGGACCCAATAGTCTTGGTCTCCCTGGATGCGGAGAAAGCTTTTGATAGGGTATATTGGGAGTTTCTTTTTTTGGCAATGGAGAGGTTTGGTTTCCCTATTAGGTTTATTGAATGGGTGAAGATTTTATACACCAGCCCGAGCGCAAAAGTTTATTGTAATGGCATTCTGTCGAAAGGCTTCTCTCTTCACTCCGGGACTCATCAGGGTAGCCCTTTTGTTTAATATTATCTTGAGCCCTTAATCAGACTCCTGAATTCAGCCCCACAACTGCATGGTATCATATTAGGTCCCCTGGAAGTAAAAATCTCAGCTTATGCTGATGATCTTTTACTGCACATTTCCCATCCGGCCACCTCACTACCAGTTGCAGTACAAATCATTTCTCAATTTGGATTGGTCTCGCATTACAAGTTAAATCTGGATAAAACCACCCTATTGCCATTAAATAATTGTGTAGGTCCAACGGATTATATACACTTAGGACTGAAGGAGTCAACCAAACTCATATATTTGGGAATAACTCTTGCACAGAGTGTAGCACTGAGGAGAAAGTGGAACCTGAAGAATTTGATGGTATCTATTGCAAGGGACCTAAATAGATGGAGAACACTCCCGATGTCAATGCAGGCTAGAATTAGTGTTGTTAAAATGAATATTCTCCCCCACATCTTTTATCCCATCCATATGCTTAATTTGTTTATCTCAATGGCATGGTTTAAAAAACTTCATGCATTATTATCCCACTTCATTTGGCAAAAGAAATGCCCTCGTCGTAAACTGGGCACCCCAAAATCTTTGGGGGGACTTAGGTTACCAAACTTTTATTTATATTATTTAGCCAGTCATATCTCAAAATATGCCGATGGACCATAGAACTGGGGACTGTGAATCCCTCACAGTATACGCCTATTTGGTTACAAGTGGAGAGATATTTGATTTGGGCAATGGGAATTTCTTTAGAGGCTATGTTTTTTGTATTGGTAAATAGATTACCTATACAATTAAAATGTTCAGTTATCGGCGTATCGGTTAAAGTACACACTCAGCTTTGTAAGTCTATGAAATATGAAAATATAAAAGATATTTCCCAAGCATTATGTGGGAACCCTAACTTTAAACTTCAGTGAGCATTTATTTGTATTCCAGAAATATCAGAGAAATGTATTTCAGACCTTATACAATAGGGAAGAATATTTGAAAGCCCCAAACTACTCCAGGAGCTTTGACTTCCGAGATCAACAATTTTTAAGGTGTACTAGATCCACCATATGCTGTTGGAGTGGTTTGGTATGCGAACATGGGATACTAATCAATGGGATTTTCTTTCCCACATGCAATACCTTGCCCGATCACCCCATTCGGTGTCAGGCTTAGTAAATTTTATATTTCCCTACATGTATCCCACAATATCTGGGGAATCCCAGTACTGGGAGGTGGTATTACCCAGGTTATCCAAAGAATGGGCTCGCATTTCATTAGATCTCCACCAATACTCCGCAAATGATAGGTTACGCCTTACCCAATTCTATGTTCTCCATAACATATATCTTACCCCAAGGCATTTATTTAAAATGGGAAAACTTCCTTCGGTAACATGCTCTAGATGTTCTTCTGCAGAAGGCACATTATTTCACATTCTATGGGAGTGCAGTAAGGTAGTTGCATTATTGGAAAGAATCAAGACAACAATTAGTCCCCTATTAGGTTTAAAGGACCTTTTTTCCCCTGAAATATGTATTGCAGGGGATCTTTCATTGATCCCTATTAGGGAGAGAAGGTTTCATATCTCCTTAGTATCCTTAGTGGTAAAGAGGGTGGTACCACGTCACTGGCTAGACCAGGAAGAAATCTCTTATTCAGAATGGCTAAAAGAAATTTTGTATAATTTAAGGATTGAAAAAACAATTGCCACTCTTAGGGACCATCCTCAGGGATATGGCAAGAGATGGGGCAAATTGGAGACTTTGTTAATGGTGTAATTATTTCCTATTAATGACAAGGGAACATATAAGGTCATATATCATGGCTTTAAGTCTGAGTGGTAAGGATGAAGGCTGTGTGACAGTTCTTATAAGTTTACTGTATACCCATGAGATACAACCCCCTCAATTCTTTTTATTTATTGATTTTGCTTGTATGTTAGTTTAGGTACCTTAGGGGAGGGAGGGTTAATAGGGGGGGAATATATGTATTGCTTGTGCAACCAACTCTAAGATGTGTGGTCTTTACATACTATGTAATGTATAATGTAAATGTACAAGTTGATACAATAACGCTTACTAAATTTCAAAAAAAAGATGCTCCTTGAAGTTTTAGTTCTGAATCATTGGGACTGATGTGGGGGGGGGAGGGTCAGAGCTCCCAGCAAAGTCTGAATGGAACATGCAACTGGGAGGAGTATAAGAACTTATTGTTGAGGGTTGGGTGTCATCTTCTAACATAATACATGTTTCTATGTATGTTTCTATGAGTAGTTCGGTGTTATAGAATGGGCAAGGTAAATCAACCACTCAGAGAAGCAGCTCACCATGCGTGAAATCCATTCCATGCATGGGTACAGAAAAGGGCTGGCAGTAAAAAGGCCAAGATTCATGTGGTATGGAATGTTGTCATTTTCATGGGCAGCCATCTTTTCTGAACCCACTGCGAGTACTGTATAGCGGGAATGAAAGACTATTTATTTTGTTCCTGGCTGTGAACTGTGCATTCTGTGAAGGTTTGTGGTAGCGGTCAGTCAGACCCGGCAGTCAGAACTCAGGTGTGCGAGCACTACCCTGTCACTGCTGCAGCGAGCCACTAAACGGTTGGGCTTGGCACTGATAAGGAACTCCAGCGTTGTGCTCCTCACCGCCAGAGCTGAATAAACTGCAGAGCTCCCACCACAGAATCCATGCAATTTTCCTCCCATTGCAGCTCAACCTCATATCCCATTATCAGGCAGGAAGCACTACCGGCCACCCTCCCAACCACGCAGCCTGTATTTTTTTTCAGTCATTTTTGGAGGTGCCTTGCTGCTTCAGAGGACACTGACCATGGGAAACATTTGAACAACAGTGCATGGGGTTTGAATCCATGAGTTGTATCCCAGCAGCTGCAGCTTTTTTTTTTTACTGTCCGTCTTAGAGCATGGATCATTATCTGGAGGTATTGCGTTTTCAAATAAAACAATTCCGTCCATCTTTTTACGTTTCACAATGTATGGCCTGCTTTTTAGTTAACTTTTAGTTTGATGTGTAATTAATATGTCTTGCTTAGGGATGGCAATGATAGCAAAGTAAAAGTACAGTGCTATATGTAAATGAGCTACTGAATATTAGAAAATTCAGGCAGAAGGACTATTTTATCATAGATTTGCAGAATGAAATATATTTTCTACATATAATCATTCTTTTTCTAACTGTGAAAAGTTATATAAAAACAGTAGAGCATTTTATAAGCACAATAAGACACTCTGTAGTGCATGGAACATATTTTACAGCACGCCAGGGGTTAAAGGCACTAGGCCAAGGTCTTGTGCCTCACTACGTCCCTGGCCATGCTGTAAAATATGTTCCTTGCACGCCCTGTCATGCCTTATTGTTTACATAGAGACTTATTTAGGGGTTTGGGGGTTACAGCTAGAAGGGGAAAAGGGAATCTACAGACAGACTAGTAGTGATGTGTGAAATGCTGTACTTAGCCAGCAGAATTCTGATGGATTTGCCATTTCACCTAATATCATTCTATGGACTTTCCGTCATGCAAACGCGATGAAAGTCTCCACCAAATTTCTTCCTGCAGAATTCTGAAAATCTCTATGGGCTTCCTTAAAGTAGTGGAAGAATAATATGTGGCATTTATATAGCAGTTTTAATGCACATTGTATCGCAAGGCACTTTACAAGTGATGAGAGAGTTAAGTGGCTATACGTCTAGTGGTAGTCATTTTTGTACATCAAAACCCATGTTAGGCGGAATATAACCTTGACAAAAATATTTACTTGATGCACTGAGTATGTAATAACCATCACTAGTGTTTAAAAATGATTTAACTACTCTGTAAGTCAAGGCAAAACCATATGTGTTTGCATTGTTACGCTGTACTTCTGGGAAATCAATAAAAGAGATTATAAGAACCACAAACACAGCCTTGGGCAATTGCATTCACTGGTTTTATGGGAAGGGGATTATTTGCCCAGGACACCAGTGAAAATACCCATCTCTTGCAAAAATTGTCTTGCATGAATTTACTTCCACCTGGACACACAGCTGGACATCACCAGAGATGGCCAGGGGGGACCTCGGTTTAGCATGTCATCCAAAGGATGGCCCACCCCAACAGTACAGCATTCCCCAGTACTACACTCGGGTGCCAGTGTTTATGATATGATATGAGCTCAATTCTGGTGTGGGTCTAGAACCCACAACCTCTATGCACAGAGTTGGATATGCTACCAACAGAACCACACTGAATACCTCAGTAATGAGTATAGGATCTTTAAACTTTTGAGGATCTTTTGCAGGGTTGCTAGTCTGATCCTTAAATTCTGGCTCCTCCTTAACAGATGCCTTGATCTTATAATAGAAAACAACTTTTGTCAGGATTTCCAAAGGGGGCATGCGCAGACGCACATGCATGTTTGCATGTGGCTGCATCTGCCCATTTGTACCAAAACTTGAGAGCCTAATTTTCAAAGGCTCCTTAGTTTATAAACGGACTGGATTTACAGATTGTTTTGGGACTATGTACCATTCCACAGTTGCCAGTGCAGAAAAAAAAATGTCCACACTGGCACCAAGTCTTAATTGCCATACAGGTGGCAAGCACAGCTGCAGAGGATGTTAAGCTTGATCCAATCAGGTGTAAGTTTTTGACACAGCTGCACCAGAAAATGGCCGCAACCTGCTGTAAATTACAGAGCCAGTCACAAATGGATCCACAATTGGAAATAGGGTGCATGTGGAAAAAGCTTGTGGACCCTGCAAGGTTTTTAACTATGGGTGCCAAAAACAGCCAGTTTTGAAAATCCAAACACAGGTTTGGCTATTTGCAGCAGTCAGTGTAAAACAAAAAAAGACAAAAATGTAATTTACTTTACACGAACTTCACTTTTTCAGTGCAAGGTGTCTACCTGGGTACAAGCATCAGATGCAGATGCACCAATAACAGAAAATGGGGCACTAACAATCTTTCCTGACATGGGGTTTTGTTTAAGCCGCTTGGGCTTCTTCAAACTTTCACCCTAATAGAAACATAGAGACATAGAATTTAACGGCAGATAAGGACCACTTGGCCCAACCCAGTCTGCCCATTTCCCTACCTAATGGATAAGCTGCAGATCCTAGTTAACCAACAGCCTACTTCTTCCTACCCCCATCCCCTAGAATTACCTCATGACTGTCCCATGCATGCTTGAATTCCGCCACTGTTTTTGACTCCACAACCTCCTCTGGAAGGCAGTTCCATGCATCCAAAACCCTGTCTGTGAAAAATGCTTCCCATTACCTCTGAGCCACCCCCATCTTCAAATTGTGCCCCTTGTTCTTGCACACTTCTTTTTCTGAAAGATGCTACCCTCTTGGACTTTGTTGATTCCTTGGCGTGCCAGGAAAGTTTCTATCATGTCCCCCCCCTTTCCTCGAGGATATACATATTAAGCTCCTTAAGTTTCTCTTCATATGTCTTCTGGTGCAGACCCTGCACCATTTTAGTTGCCCTCTTCTGGACTGCCTCCATCCTGTTTATGTCTTTGCAGAGATTGGGTCTCCAGAACTGCACGCAGTACTCCAGATGGGGTCTCACCAGCTGTCTGTACAGAGGGATAATTGAAGGGCACATGCCCATGGTTATGTAGGGGAAGAGCTCCTCCACCACATCCTATTTCAGCAAGCACCAGACTACCGCTCTACTTAAGCGATTGCACTCACCGTGTGCAGTTGCTGATGCTTTCAGCTCTCTTCCTCCTTCTTGTCCCCCCGCCTTCGTCCATTTTCTGCTTGTTTGCTGTGTTGTTCTCCCTGCTTCCTCGCCCCCATTGTTTCTGTCATTTTTCTGTACCTGGTTTTTGGGCTGCTGTGCCCCGTTTGGTGCTTGCTTGCTGTCCTCTGCTATTGCTCCTTCACTGTATTGCTTCCCACTCCTTGCTCGCTCTTCCTTTGCCTCTGCCCCCCTTTTCTCGAGCAGCCAGTGCTCCATGCTACCGCCACATCCCTGTGCATTTGCTCTGCATTCTTCATACTCATTTTCGGCTCTCCGGATGACTCCTGTGCAGCTGCACCTCTGCCCCTCAGCTTCTCTGCTACAGTCAGATGCACCACCTCTGTGCTGGGCTTCTGTTTTGTTCGCTCCTGCTCTCAATCTCCTGACCTGTTCCCTGCTGAACCGTAGCTGTTGTAACCTAGCTTCCCCTTCCATGGATGCCTTTCCCTGACTATCTCTCTTGGATTTGCCTCTGCATGCCTACCTGATTCAGCCTTCTCCCACCTGGCTGTTTCTTGCTGGACTGCTCTGCTGCACTCCTGCCTCTCATTGAGCACCCGTTTCAAACCTGCTTCCACCTGGATTTCCGCCATTTTTTTGATGCTGCTGGGATTCATCTAGTGATTGCTGCCTGCTCTGTGGCTGTACTGTGCCAGTTTGTTTTGAGGGGATGATGCAGTTCTATGCTTCTGGCGATTTCTTTCACAGGCCTAGTCCAGTCATTTATTACACCCATACTCTAGCCTAGCTGCTATCTGCTTTGGCCCTGGCCTCCTGCTACGTATTTCAGCTTTCATTACGCTTCGATCGAGGACTGAGTCTGCATACATGGGACATTATTTGTGCTTCCTTACTTTCAGTGTGGAATTCCTGAACCACATCATGTAAGGGGGTCGGACTACTCCCCTGTTATTTACACCCCCATGTACCTTATGCATTATGCAAGTACTACTCCTCGTTACTGCATATACGCTCATGCATCCATCGGCTGCCACTACTAATACTGCTGCCGACCCACGTGCTGGTCCCTGGCTTCCAACTTGTTACCTATTGCTTACAACATGCCATTCCTCATCTGCTAAAAATACTCGACCAGTGTTACTCGATCTCACTGTTTCTCATACTAGTCAGCCCAGTTATGCTCTATATTCTCATTTCATTCATGCTAATCAGCTAACCTACGTGGGGACCAACTGCGCACACTAGCCTTCGAAGGTTAGCTGCCACTCTACTGGCTTACCAGCAGATTATAAGGGTCTAGCTGCACTTCCATGATTCCATGGAACTAGTCGCCACTCTACCTACTATACCAGCTGATCTACAAAGCTCTAGCCATGCATCCTAACTTGCCACTCTATTTACTTACCAGCAGACCTATGAAGGTCTGGCTGCGCTTTCATTTTACCTGGAGCTAGTCGCCTCTCTACTTACCTCACCAGCTGATGGATAACCTGCACATCCCACCGAGGGACTAGCTGCCACATTCTATTACTACCATCTGACCTCTGTAGGTCTGGCTGAGCTTTCATGTTGCCTGGCGTTAGCTGCCTCTTTACTTACCTCACCAGCTGATGGATAAGCTGTGCATCTCACCCAAAGAACTAGCTGCCACATTCTATTCTGTATCACCTGACTACCTTGGTGCATTGCTTGCTACTTACTACCTCATTTTCTAAGTTACGTGGTCCACCCGCACTTACTTACTTATTGGACTCACCCTGTTATACTTCATGACTGCTTTCTAACCTTGCACCAGTGCTTCAGATTTACTTCCCTTACAGCCTGCCAAGATTCCAGCTCAACTCTGCAGCAGTTGCCTTCTATATCATCACCTAAGAATGTACTCTACTCCTCTCGTACTTTACCTGAACTGGATTAGTCAGTCAGTAGTCTTGCTGCAAGCCTTCTACCACTCCCCGTATTATTACAAGTCATCCTCACTTATTGGAATGCTTCACCACCTGCAGTTTGTCGCTTCAAATTCATATCAACTATGGATTCCACTCTACTTCATTGCGGCCTGCTCATGGATTCTCGAACTTGGAGTTTACTACTTGGATGCTCGCTCTATTCACCTGACATGTCATGATTCGATACATCTCCAGTTCTCAGTTTCTCTGGATTGGGTTCTACAACTTCAGGGTTTGGATTAGCCGATTAAAATATTTTGGATTACTCTCCTTTAGTATGTCCAGAAGGACGGGCAGGTCAGTAGCCATTGGTCCTCAGAGATTCCCCCCAAGGGTGTTTTTTCTCTCCTGCGTGCTACTGGTCACACTCTCCAGAGTTGGAGGAGGTGATCATACTGCTACTCATATTCCTGGGGGGGTCTTCCTTCTCAACTCCTTCATCAGTTGGATACATAACAATCGCTGATATCATAATTCTTTTGGGGGCGTCTCACATACTGGACTAAGCTTTCTCCCTACAGATGGGATACAGAGAAAGGCCAAAACACCATCAAATCATAACAATTGGCTCATCAGTTCAAGCATCTAAGCACCTTGCATATACTATTCAGTTCACACATACTATAATCACTGACTCGATCATGTCAATGCTGAAGTACCTAAGCACAAATCATTCCATACTACTAGTACCTAGCAAACATTGTCTTACTTACCAGCTGGCCTCTGTATCCATCCACCATCTACATCGTCCAGCTACAGTATGTAACATAAGCACTAAGCTATGAACCACACATAATTGAAGGGCACATGCCCATGGTCATGTGAGGAAAGCTTCTCCCCCACATCCTATTTCAGCCAAACACCAAACTACCGCTCTGCTTAGAGCGAGTTGCACTCACCCTCCATCCTCCCCTGACACCGTTTCCTTCTGCGGCACTCTTATCCCACCAGGGGTCTCACATACTGGACTAAGTTTCCTCCCCACAGGTGGGATACAGAGAAAGGCCAGAACACTATCAAATCATAACAACTGACTCGTCAGTTCAAGTATCTAAGCACCTTGCATATACTATTCGGTTCACACGTACTATAATCACTGACTCGATCATGTCTATGCTGAAGTACCTAAGCACAAATTTTTATTTATTTATTTATTTAGTGTTTGTTGACCGGGTAAGTGCACTAGACAAATCCTGCCTATTTTCAGGCACAACCCGGGGAGGGGGATACAGATGAATGCCAACTGACCTTAAACCAGATTAAGTTGTTGGTGGTATTTTTAGTGAATGAGGGAAATTTGGCCAGGACACCAGGGAACTTCCCCTACTCTTTTCGATAAGTGCCATGGAATCTTTAACATCCACCTGAACTACCACAAATCCAGGCAGATGGGACCTCGGTGTAACGTCTCATCCGAAAGACGGCACCTCAGAAGTGCAGCACCCCTCTCATGCTGCACTACAGTGTCAGTACTGGGATATTAACCCAAGTTCCAGATGTGGTTCCATACTACTACTACTAGTACCTGGCAAACATTGTCTTACTTGCCAACTGGCCTCTGTATCCATCCACCATCTACATCATCCAGCTACAGTATGTAACATAAGCACTAAGCTATGAACCACACATAACAACTTCCTGTTTTCTACTGGTGATGCCTCTCCCTACGCATCCCAGTATTCTCCCCAGCCGTCCTTACTGCCCTCTCACATTGCTTGCCCACCTTTAGGTCATCTGATATGACTATCCCAGGTCCCTTTTCATTTTTGTTGTTCTTAGTATCTCACCCCCCATTGTGTACTCTTCCCCTGGGTTTTTGTTTCCCAGGTGCATTACCTTACACTTCTTAGCACTGAATCTAAGCTGCCATACATTTGACCATTCCTCCAACCCTGCCAAGTCCCTTCTCATCCTTTCCACCCCCACCTTGTGTATCAACTCTGTTGCAGATCTTTGTGTCATCTGCAAAGAGACATACTTTTCCTTCCAGTCCCTCTGCAGTGTTGCTTATAAAGACATTGAAGAGGACTGGTCCTAGTACTGAACCCTGTGGTACCCCACTAGTAACCCCCCTTTCTTCAGAGTGGACTCCATTTATTATTACCCACTGTGTCCTGTTCTTCAGCCAATTCTTTACCCAGGCTACCATCTTGGGACCCACTCCCAGGCTGGCTAACTTGTACATTAATCTTTTGTGTGGGACTGTGTCAAATGCCTTGCTAAAATCTAGGTAGGCCATGTCCACAGCCCCTCCCTGCTTCTTCATTGTCTACTGGAACCATTGGTATTCCTACAAGAACATCCTCAGACTTGGATCTGTCCTTGGGTCATGAGAGCAGTGCACTGTTTAATCTACCAATATATCTGATGGCTTGAACAGTGAATACTGGAAACATTGTTGAATGTCATTTAGCCAGGTAAATGGATTTGGATGGAATGCTGTCTGTCTACTCTGGATGCACAGATAATTCCCACTATCCAAACCCGCTGGGAATTACAGGGGAGTTCACCATAACTAGAGAGGTCATGAAGTTTTACTTCACTGGCGAAGTTTTGGCCGTGTTGCGAAATTTGCTTTCATGAAAAACTTCATGAATTACTCACTTCATCAGTTCGTCTCTTTGCGGTGGGTTTTCCAGGGAAAGTAATACTTTTTGCCAGCTTTGCACATCTCTAACCATATATTTTTCCACCCAGGGAGCCCGATCTCAGGTAGTGCAGTTAACAAAAAAAAAAAGTTAAAAGTATCAGTTGCACAGCTGAATGAGACCAGCCCTGTGACTACTGGATCAGAGCCTCCTTTGTGGGAGCAGTACACCCTTTAAATAGGGTTAGAAGAGACTCCATTGAAGTTGAGGTAAAGAAAGTAAAAAAAAAAAGATTGTAAAAACAAATTTAAATAAATAAATGTAAATAACTGAACAATAAAGTGGCTGAAAACTAAATATGTACAATCAAAGCCTTTGCTGCAGCTACTGTTTGGGATCCTCAAAACCTTAGCAGGAAACTAGAAAACTTGCAGAACCAGCTCAGGTACAGGAATCTGAGTTGTGTGGGCCTATATGGTAGCTTGGATAGAGAGCTTCCAAACCATCAGAATCTAATAAATGCACTAGTGCTTGCTGAGGCCTTAGGCTTGCCTTTAGAAAATCCCGTCTGCTTATTGCTGATGCATTAAGAGTTCTTCTAAATGTCATAAAACTGAAAAAAAACACGGTAAAAGATTTGAACTGTGTGAAATGTTAAATTCTGCTTCCATCAGAATTCTGTGGGATTTCATAAATTCTGCCCAGTTTTGCAAAATTCCATTTGAAGAGGAATTCTGAAATTCTGAAACCGTAATGTTAACGGTGGAATCATATTTCACAGTTTATGTAAACTGTGGATTTATCTTCTGAAAATGGCAGATTACACGATCCATAGAATATTATTCAATGATTTACTTTTGCAACCCCAACCCCCCTTTTTTGTTACTTAGACAAGGTAACAACCACAGTTGGCAGAAAAGGTATCACCCCTGGTGTTAGGGCAACACCTGGCTCGGGCATCTCAGAAGTTGGGGGGAAGGGCACAAAACAACATTTCTGTTTCTACTCAGGTTCAGGAGAGAGGTGCCAGATCTATGGTGTGTCTCCTATCTGTGAGGGTCCAAAAAACGTCACACAGGTATCCAGTGATGGAGTGTCTGCAACCAGAAATTTGGGATTTTACTGTATAGCTTTATTCCTGACAGAGTGTTAACAGAAATTGGGTGGTGGCCCCAGGGCTTGTAGCTGTACAGAACAGATGGCACCCTTGTAGCAGGCAAAAACATTTCACAATTGTTTTGGGCTGTACTGAGACTTTTCACCAGAACGGTATCCACTGAGGATGGTGACTGAATATGAGTGACCATCAAAATGACAACTTATATTCAGCATTTCCTCATGGGCTGTCCTGCAAGGGTAGCAACCCTAAGTGAAAGCAAGAGTAGGGAAAGGTGACTGGAAGGAGGGGATAGCGAGGGAAAGGGGAAGGATAGGGAAGAGAGTTTGTGAGGGGGTAGTGTACCTGCTGCAGCTGAGCTAGCCATGTGGTGTGGCGGTGAGGGTGGCTAGCTGCAGCACAGCAGGTATTGGGTTCAGGGCTAGGTCAAGGGAAGAATTTTGCCACTGGCTGCCACTGTGTCTTTTTTGGGGGGGAATCTGGAGTGTTGCCCCCTTCCCAACATGCACTTCCCTGGAGTTGAGAATCCTTTAGTGGGGAAGGCCCTGCATAAACACCCGGACTCCTTGCTGGATGTCTTTTTGCCGGCATGTGTATATTGCTGATTTGCTTTTCAGCAATATACACTCACCATAATATCAATCGCTGTGTTGCAATCACTATTATGACATGGAACCCACAAACATTTCCCACAGATGTCCATCCCTGTTATAAGGGACCTCTGGATTTTCTGGTGCATTTATAGTGGAACTTGCCACAGCACTACATTCGAGCATCATTAGGTGAACTAAGTTAACACATTAGACTATTCCCTGTAACCAGTTAGATCCCTTTGAAACCAAGAGTGAGTGGTCAGTTCACAATAGCCAAAGCTAGATTCTGTCTGCCATTGCCTTTATTAAAAATAGGATTCTCTAGCCACACAGGGGCTACAACAGACATCCTTACAGCACATTCTTTGTGCAAAGGTCCTGAATACCTCCATCCTAACCTTGATGGGCCCCTAGCCAGGCACCAGCCAACCCACATGAACAACAAATGAACCTTGTACTTACAGCATGATGTGCCCCCCAAGGCATTTGTTAAGAACACTTGAAATGCCACAGTTCTCACACAAAATGAATAGAAACATAGCATCTGTCAGCAGATAAGGACCATATGGCCCACCTAGTCTGCCCATTTCCCTACTCACTGCTGCAGCCCAGATCCTATTGCATCTGCGGCTCTCCTGCTTTGCACATTTCCAGGATACCCTTATGTCTATCCCATGCACTCTTGAACCCCTGTATTGTTTTTGTACCCACCACTTCTGCTGGAAGGCTGTTCCATGGCTCCACCACCCTTTCAGTGAAAAGGTACTTCCAAACATTACCCCTTAACCTTCCACCCTTCAGCCTCATATCATGCCCCCTTGTTCTTGTGCAAAGTTTTCTCTGAAATATGCTTTCCACCTGTATCCTGTTTATTCCCCTAAGGTACTTGAAAGTCTCTATCATATCTCCCCTCTCCTTTCTTTCCTCCAGTGAATAGATATTAAGGTCCTGAAATCTTTCCTCGTAGGGCTTCTGGTGCAGTCCATATACAATCTTCATTGCCCTTCTCTGGACTGAATGTATTTTGTCAATGTCCTTCCAGAGTTGTGGTCTCCAGAACTGGACACAGTACTCCAGCTCTGGCCTCACCAGTGATCTGTACAGTGGCATCACCACCTCTTTCCTCCTGCTTGTTATGCCCCTCCCTATGCACCCCAACATTCTGTTTGCTCTCCCCACTGCCTTTTCACACTGTTTGGTCACCTTCAGGTCATCAGATATAATAACCCCCAGGTCTCTCTCCTGACTTGTGGTGGCCAGAATTTCTCCACCCATCCTGTACTCCTCTCTTGGAGTCCTGTGACCTAGGTGCATGATCTTGTTCTTTTTAGCATTAAAACTCAACTGCCAGACACCCAACCACTCATCTAACAGACTTAGGTCCTTTCTCATATTTCCCACCCCGTCCGGTGTGTCCACTCAATTGCAGATCTTGATGTCATATGTGAAAAGGCACACCTTTCCCTCCAGAGGTTCTGCAATGTCGCTAATGAAGCCACTGAATAGGAATGGCACCCCACTGGTCACCTTTCTCTCTTTTCAGATTTCTTGCCATTTACCACCACCCTCTGAGTCCTGTCCCATAGCCAGTTCCAAACCCACTTTACCACTGTACGACCCACTCCCAGGCTTCCAGTTTATTTAGCAATCTCCTGTGTGAGACAGTGTCGAAGGCCTTGCTGAAATCCTGGTTGGCTACAACCACTGCCCCTCCCTGATACCCAGTCAAAAAAATCTATAAGATTCATCTGAAAGGACCTTCCTGCTGTGAGTCCATGCTGCCTTGGATCCTGTGCCCCACTATCCTCCAGAAACTTCACAATTCTCTCCTTAAGTAATGTCTCCATTAGTTTTCCCACTACTGAGGTCAGGCTTACAGGCCTGTAATTGCCTGCCTCCTCTCTACTTCCACTCTTGTGGAAAGGGACCATATCTGCTCTCCTCCAGTCCTCAGGTACCTCCCGTTTCTCTAGTGATGCACTGAAAAGGGCAGCCAGTGGTTCCACTAGCACTTTCCTGAGTTCCTGTAGTACTCTGGGGTGGATCCCAACTGGACCCATTGCCTCATCTGCTTTTATTTTCCTGAGTTCTTCTAAGACTCTGTCCACCGTGAATGGGCTGGTGTCTACCTTCCTCCCCTGAATACCTCTCTGATTGAGTCTCAGTTCCTCACCCTCCACTTCCCTGGTGAACACTGAGCAAAAGTACTTGTTCAGAATCTCACCCTTTTCTAGGTCATCCTCCATCCTTTCACCTCCTTTCTTCTTCAGCCTAACAATCCCATTTCTATTTTATTTCCTCTCGGTAATGTATCTGAAGAAGGTCTTGTCACCTTTCTTAATAGCCTGGGCTATGCCTTCTTCTGTCTGTGTTTTAGCCCTTCTAATTATTTTTCCAGATTCTCTCTCTCTCTCTGCTTCTCCAGATATTGTCCTCTGTCCTCATCCTTTTGTGTCTCCTTGCATCTTCTGAAGGCTCATTTATTTTCCCTTACTTCTCGGCCACTACCTTTGAGAACCATAATGGCCTTTTCTTTCTTTTACTCTTGCTATGCATTTTGACACAGTGACCTGTTACTTCTGTTATGACTTGCTTGAGTCTAGACCACTGTTTTTTCACATCTCCTCCTGTACCTTCCACTGCTAGGGCTCTTTTAAGATTTCTACCCAACTTCTTAAAGTTAGCCTTCCTGAAATCTAGGACCTTTATCCTTGTATGGCTTGTCTCCTCCACTGTGGATACCTTAAACCATACTATCTTGTGGTCACTGGTACCAAGGGGACTGCCCACCTCCACATCTGTGATCCTGTCACTATTGGTCAGGACCAAATCCAGTATAGCATCCTCGCGAGTTGCTTCTGCTATGAGCTGTCTTAAGTTTGCCCCATCCATAGCTTTTGTTTTGAAAACACACAGTCTCTACATTCTGACAGTTCTGTTAGGTCTTTCAGTCTTTTGGGGGTTGCCCCAGAGTATTCACTGAACCTTCAGTCCCATTTCTCCTTCTGTGAAAAATCTTCACCCCCTCAGGGCTTCTCAGATCTGGTAGCCACCACATCCCATGAGACCGGCCACTAGTTACAGTACTAGGGTGTAAAATAACAAACTGAGGGTCCTTCCCTCTGACAAGTGGCCTCTATCAAAGCATCACTTGCTTGTAGAACTCTCAACTCCAAACTGACTCACAATTCAAAAACAACAGCAGAGCACTGTGGCTTATGCCGCTGCAAGGGTTCTAAATTCCATGACATCATCCCCTGACTCAGAAGAGCTAAGTAAGTGGTGATGTAATGTTTTTCAGAGAGTTTTAAACCCTCTGGAACTGCCCAGGATATCTGCGTGATCTAAAATGGATGGGATCCATGTAACCCCAGGAACTGGTCAGTTACACATAGAAATGCTTTTTTGAATTTTACAGCATTAAAAAATAAATTCTGAAACCATTTTGGAAGTGGAATTGTAGATCAGCACAAACTCTGCCACTGAAATTCTGTATTCCACAGTTCTACAAAAGTTGCAGCAAAGGTGGAAGTTCTTGGTACAGATATAGCTATCTGTGCCTTCAGGCTTTACTGATATTTGTAATACTGGAGTTCACAGTGGCAAGGAATCACAACGTATCAAAAACTGCATGCTAAGGCTCTATCCAGTGTTAACAGGCTTCCGATATACCTCTAGTGAGCATGGCCCAAAGCACTAACTAGAGCTGTGTTGGGATTTTTGAATTCCAATGGAACAGACTTCTGCAGAATCTCAGAAAATTTGACCTAATTATGCAGAATTCAGGCAGTAGTGGAATTCTGACATTTCAAAAGCAGAATGTATTTTGCAGATTCATAATCAGTGGTTTGATAAACTGCAGATTCCTTTTCTGCACTCAGCAGAATAACCAGAGTTTATGTAATCTGCAGAAAGTTATTCTGCAGTTTACATAGAAATGCGTTTTGGAATAGCATGGAATTCAAAAAAGAGTTTTCGGAAAGCATTTGGGAAGTAGAATTGCCAATTGCCACCAGAGGAATTCCACATTCCGGATAGCTCTAGCATTAGCTTGTGTATGAGTGCCAAGCACAGTGTTGACCATCTGCACAAGCCAGAAAACAGGGATCATCATGGCAGAGAGGCTGAGCAGCTTGTGAGACACATGGGGAAAAATGTATGGGTAACCAGACACAACAAGGCTGTGTTTCTGAGATGAAAGCATCTGAACCTCAAGAGCAAAGCTAGAGAGGTCCATTCTGTCATCTCAACCCTGAGATGGAAACACATGTTGAACTGCATGTGGTTGCCCCTATTTTAATTATATAATATATGTTTTTTACATAGGAGTTACAGAAGTGCCCCCCCCCCCAAAATTAAAAACCAAAAACTTGCCATTTCTTTGTTCTGTTCTATGATCGAATAAAATTTATAGACTTTTACGAGTTAAAAGGTACAACTTTGGACACTGGTTAGTCAGTAAGCAGTTGGATGCAGGATGAATGAGGAATTAAAAATGCTGTGAGCAATGAACTGTGCCAAACAATTATTTGGAACGTGCACAACAACACTTTGGAATGGGCACGACAGTTTAGAATGTGCACAAGAAGGATTTTAAGTAGGCCGATTTTTACTCAGAACAAAGGCTAACCATATACTACAATGGTGTTAGTGCTGCAGTGTTAATTACCATGCTGGTGCACGAAATGTTAATGACACTATTTTATTTATTTATTTAAAAACTGATAACTGGGAAAGGCACAGTGAACCAAGGCTCATTTCCAGGTGCAACCCGGGGGAGGGGGAGAGGAAACAATAAGTAAATACAATAGAATAGATGTTTACAAACAAATAAGTGCAAACAACTGTAGTTCAATTTGACAAAGGTGCGACATTTTCAAGATACGGGTATCAGGAGTGAGAAACATGCTCTACATTCTGCACTAGTCAAACTGCAAGGCCCTAATGCCTCCTTACCATATAATTACAGAACCTGTGCATTGCTCCTGAGCAATCCAGTTCCACGTGTGAAAAGTGTGAAAGTGTGAGATGTGAGGATGTAGCACCCCTTTTGCCACATTGAAATACATATATTCCTACAGTGTGTACAGGGAGGCCTGCACAATATTTGCAATCTGCTTGTCCAAGAACTACTACGTAAGTATGGCATTATACTGTGCTCCACTGCCAGTAAGGGTTTCAGGTCAAAGTACTCCACTCACCATTGCCAGTACAACTGAAAGCCCCTTTACCTGCATTTGTCTGTCCCTGTTGCTCACATAACTGGCTTTTATAGAGTTCTAGTGCAGAGTTTGCTATGATACATGCTATTTTCATGTTGTTAACGCATGCTTTTCCACAACCTTTAGCATTGCACATATAGCCAATTAGCACGGCCACCCAGCTTACAGTACACCACTGTGCCATGTATGCATGGCTCCATCTTTTGTTTTCATGCACTTGAGCTCTGCCTTTGTGCTGATGTGCAAATTGCTTTGTGCCATGCAGACTGCAACTTTCAATATAAGGACTGGTGTACAAACTGCCTTCCAAGTAGAGCTCTGCAGAATGTTGAGTTCTGTCAGTGGAATTCATGAGGAATGGCAAGTCAGGTTCCAAACTGCTTTATGGGTTTTCTTTTTTAATTCCTTGGAATTGTGAAAAGCATTTCTATATAAACCAAGGAATAACATTCCATAAATTCTGTAAACTGTGGAATAACACTCCACGAATTGCGGGAAATGAATCTGCAATTTATGTAAAATGTGGTTTACTAATCTGCTAAAAACAGTCCACTTTAAAAATTTCAGAATTCTGCTACCAGCGGAATTCTATGGAATTAGGCAAAATTTTCCAACATTCTGTGGGATTCCATTGTGTCTCAATTTACGAATTCTGAACAGCCCTATTGCCAAGTAACATTCTTGTCATAGTACAAACACAGTTGGCTCTGTGCAAATGTTTTGAATATCCTGACCTATAATCTTCATGAGTGGGGCCATTGACCCATACATTTATTAATGAGGAATGAAAACATGTATGTTGTCTCCCTTGACCTTTCTGGATGACTAAACTAAGTGAAGAACTTAAAGAGACACTGTCAATTCCTTTAGGTTTCAAAGTGTTTCTAACTGAAAAAATATACATGGTATGATTGGTCACATTCTGTAAAGATTGCTGAAGTCATTGATCATTTGATTCTGATTCCTTTTTTCTTTTCAAAGTGAAAAGCAGACTGCCCACCATGCTGGTGTTACCACACACAATGTGTTTGTTTACAGTCCTTGACCAACTCCCACTGCATCTTTCCTGGGCTTGGGAATACCCCCAACACAGTCTAGCCTCTCATTATGCAGTGGAGGAGAGAAGACTATTGCATCATGAGTGGCTGCATGGTTTGGGGAATGTTCCTAATGTTCAGGAAATGAGCAATAAAACTAGATAAGGAATCTAAACAAAACAAAGTTTGGTATAATGACACAATTAGCATGCATTTTAGTTCTACTAAGAAAGGAAGCAGGTAAAGTACCTAGCAACATTCATGAATTTTAGAGGAGATACGCAATCATAAAAAGTGGGGTTTTAACTAGAAATAATATGATGCAAAAAGGGTTGACAGTGTCCTTTTAAAGTGCTGGTGACATGTTTAGGAGAACTTTAACTAAATGTGATATTTATACACAGTCCAGCTTGTATTCCCCGTTAGTGCTGTATTGCCCCTCACCATTATTTAATACTGAGGTCATTTGTAGGAAAACAGGATCTTTGCTCCTGAAGGCTATCTATTCCAGCTGCTTTCTCCCTTCCTGAAGTCATACAGCACTACTTGTGACATCACAGTTTCTCCCATAGCAAAACATTGTGATGTCACAACAGAGGATTATGACTTGAAGTAGGGAGTAAGCTACAGAGACTACAAAGGAATGCTAAGGGATAATAATCATATATTTATGCACATTTCCTTAGTAATAAATAGTGGGGAAGAAAACTATACAAAATATAAATGGAATGCAGGCAGAATTCTACCTAATTATTATGTTTTTTTAAAGTTTTCTTTGAGACATCAATAGCTCTTTAAGGTATTTTATTTTTCATAAGAACTTTTGTATGTGATCTGCAATAAGCTGAACATACCTTTTACCGTCTCTTCTAATTCTTTGTTATTGTTCCAAATGTATACAAAGTTATTTATTGTACTGTATATTCATGCTCTGTGCATATTAAAAACAAAATTAAAATATGAAAAAAGATTCTGGGAATATGAAGAAGAGGGCACAGTTGGGTCCAGGAGATAGCATACTCAGTCTCTTCAAAAAATGGGGCAGGGACATATTCTTATGTCTCATTGATTTTATTTTTACTTCTTCTGGCAATAGAAGTTGTAGCAAGATGACCCAAGAGGAGGACCACTGTGGTCTAAAAACTAACTAAGAGACAGTTTGAGGTCAGATCCACCAAATGTGGATAAGGAATGCATAGGAGGCTGGCCTGCTTAATTTGATGGAGGTGAAGCCTCTCTGTCTCAGTTTTTCAACACAATCCATAGACTATCTAAGCCTTGCTTGAAAGACAACTTACATGTGCAAATAGGTTGTTTTACTGAAATGCAAGTAATATGACATCATTATTTGTCATGCATTATCAGTTCCCAGTAGCTGAATGGAGCTGAAAATGTGTTTTTTAGCTAGTTGTGCCATTTTTCCATGGGGCAACAGGTGTGGATGGTGAATCTTGCCTTCATTATGTATTACCACCTTGCAGGTGGTCTACCTGAAGAACTCAGGATTGCCAGTGAACAATTTGCTGACATAGTTACAAGTATCCACAAACTTTCCAGGTTTCTTGTAACCCTCGAAAAACAGCTAAGATGTAATATAAGGCAACATTTATAAATATTTTCTTTGACACAGCATCTAAATTGCAATGTGAGCAATAACCTGCAGATTCACTGGGGCAACTCCAGAACTGATATAATTCAAAATGAATTCCTGGGAGTTTGACCTTAGCAAGGTTTGGAATCATCTATTAACCATTCACAACCACTTTTTCAAGAAACAATGGGGTCCTCCAAGATAAGGAAGAGGTCCCTACAGTATTCTAAATTTCTATTAAATCCTAAGCATTTGAACAAAAGCCATCTACTTCTGTGTAAATGGTATGTCACTGTGTCTAATTCCTTAGAACCTTGTATTCAGTATACAAATAAGGTTATAGCCAACTACAGATAATCCTGTTCATTTAAAGCCAATCTGCACCTTTAAATTGAAACTGTTGTGTAATTTTATTAAGCACAAATTCTTTAATCAGCCAATTAGAGTGGCCAAGTCTGATTCTTTTTATCATACTAAAGTGGTCCAAACTCAGGATGGGTTTTCCTGAAGTCTTGGCACACTATCATGCTGCCAGAGCTTAAACAGCTTCTATTTCCAACCATCTGGGATTCTGAATGTTGGGCATGGTAGAATGATACATAGGATTTTCTGTTTGGAGTGTTGTTTTATAGAATATTTTAACTAGGATTGGGCAGACTATTTCGTAGGAGATCCAGACTCCTGGATCAAACCCACAATCCATAGACCTGGATAAATATGGACTTCACCACAGAAATCCAGTTATGGGTCTGTAGAAATGCTATTTCTGTCATTTTGTTTACTGTTGCCATGGGGATACTGTCTGCATGCTTGCTGCACGTACAGACAGCTGGCAGCATCCAATCAGGCAACAGATGGTTACGTGATGCACTCATAGGGTACAATTCCAGGATGACTTGCACATGGTGCAAGACTATTTACACCGAACCCCATGGCATAAATTGTACCTTGTGCCATGAGATACATAAGTCACAATTCCAAGATGCGACTTGCGCCATGCTACATGTGGGTTGTGCCAAAGGTGGGCTATGCCACACACTATGCCTGCAACCCACTGCAGCACGGCACAAGAGTGGCTTACACCAGCAACTGTGCCCTATTCCAAAAGGCGGTTGCCGTAACCCACCTATGCAATTCCAAGACCCGCTATGCCACTGCGGAGTTAGATCAGCATGGAGGTGGTCTAAGGGGCATCCATCCTGGCACAATGATGGATTTCCCCCCCTGCAGCACTGTGGGAAGCACATAGCCCTGCTCCACATCTGCCCAGCAAAGTCATGGCCCCTTGAATGTCGGGGACCCCACAGGGTCCATTTATTGTACTGCCCCCCAAACATCTGTGCCACCTGGCCAGCTTCCCCAATGCCCCAGGTGATTGTGGGTGCATTTTGGGGTGAGGGGCTCTGGGGGGGCAGTAATTTGTGGTCATGACTTGCAGCACCCAGGTCCATTGTGCCATTCCTGTGGTGCTAGCCTGTGGCTGCAGCAAGTCATGGGATGTAGGTTGCTGGGGACCCTGCCTCTCTTGGAATTTGGTGCATGGTCCCCCGTGTAGTGTCACATGGCACAATTCACATATACCCATGAGTTGCGCCATGAGACTTGGAATCAGGCCCATGGTACATAACTGAATTGAGTGCGCAATGCAGTCCAGATGAGAGAGGAGGATGGTTGGAGGAGCAGGAGCACCTCAGGAGAGACACTGCAAGAAAAATTGGCAAACAAAACCAATAAAACTCCCACATATATATATATATATGTATGTATATGTGTGTGTGTGTGTGTGTATATATATATATATATATATATATATATATATATATATATATATAGATACATAGACAGTGTCAGCAGATAAGGGCCTATGGCCCACCAGTCTGCCCATTTGAGCTTGTAAGTTCAATTTATGTTTTCCTAGAAGTCTGTTGCCCCTTAACCCTGACCTCCAGAATTCCTTTATGTCTATCCCATGCATTCTTAAATCCTGTGATTGTTTCAGCCCCCACCACTTCCTCTGGCAGGGTGTTCCTCTTGTCCACCACCTGTTCTGTGAAGAAATTCTTCCTCACATTTCCTCTGAATCATCCTCCCTCCAACTTCATCCCATGCCTTTTAGTCCTATAACATCTTTTTCACTTAAAAATAGTGTATTCCTGCACCCTGTTCCTCCCTGTAAGATACTTGTATGTCTCTATCATATCCCCTCTCTCCCTCCTCTCCTCCAGGGAGTACATGTGCAGTTCCTTCAACCTGTCCTCATAGAACTTGTGATGCAATCCATGCACCATCTTTGTTGCCCTCCTCTGAACCTTTTCCACCCTATCTATGTTCTTACGTAGGTAAGGTCTCCAGAACTGTACACTGTACTCCAGGTGGGGCCTCACTAGTGTCTTGTATAGTGGAATTATGACCTCCCTTTTCCTGCTGGTGATGCCCCTGCCTATGCATCCCAGCATCCTATTAGCTTTACCTGCTGCCTTGTCCCACTGTTTCCTTACCTTGAGGTCATCAGAGATGCTACCCCAAGATCCTTTCCTATATATATATATATATATATATATATATATGATGGGAGGGAAGAGAAACTAGGAGATTCAGAGAAGGGAGGCTTACCAGGTTGAGGGGGCAGAAACTGTTCATCCGGGGAGGGTGATGGCAGGTCAGGAGACAGAACTTGGTGGGACTGGAGAAAGGAGGAGTCTGGAGGGACTAGGGGGGTTGGCCTGGGTGGCTGCAAGTGGGGGATGCAAAAGGCAGGCAGTGTGGCAGTGTGACTGTATGTACATTAGCAAGGGCAAGCAGGCAAAATCTTTGACTTGTGCCATTGCAGAAGATCCAGAGGAGAGAGGAAGAGACTACTGGAGCCCCTTGAGAAATTTTAGTTACAGAAAATCCCAAATGAATGTTTTTTTCTTCTTTTGGCCTCAGACAGTGTAGCTGTGTACATGAGATAGGGCAGGCTGGCAAAATTTTTGACTTGTGCCTTTCCATATCCAGAGGAGAGAGGGAGAGACTACTGGGGGCCCAAAAGAGATTTTACAGTTGCAGAAAATCCCAAATGAAAGTTTTTTTTTTCCTTTTTTGACCTCAGACAGTTAGCAGTGTGTACATGAGAAAGGTCAGGCTGGCAAAAGCTTTGATTTGTGCCATTCTAGATCCAGAGGAGAGAGGGTGAGACTACTGTGGGACCAAGACAGATGTTGTAGTTACAGAAAATACCAAATGAAAGTTTTTTTTCTTTTCTTGGCCTCAGTCAGTGTAACTGTGTACATAAGTAAGGGCAGGCAGGCAAAATCTTTGACTTGCACCATTCCAGATCCAGACAAGACAAGGAGAGACTACTGGGGACCCAAAAGAGATTTTACAGTTACAAAAAATCCCAAATGAAGTTTTTTTTTCCTTTTCTTGACCTCAAACAGTGTTGCTGACTGTGTATATGAGAAAGGGTGAAAGGACAGGCTGGTAAAATATTTGACTTGTGCCATTCCTGATTCAGAGGGGGAAAAGGAGAGACTACTGGGGGTCCAAGAGAACTTTTCTTTTCTGGCTTCAGTGTGGCCATGTGTACAGTCAAGGGCAGCAGGGTGGCAAGATAAATCTTTGACTTCTGCCATCCAATCATGAATCACAATCACTTGTTAAGATTCATTCACAATCTCATCCAGAAGGGAGAGAGAGACAGAGAGAGAGAGAGACTGCAGGGGGGCTGATGATAAATATAACAGTCCCAGAAATCCCCAATACATTTTTTTCCTGGCTTCTGTGTGGCTGTGTGTACAGGGCAAGGGCAGCAGGGTGGCAAAATAAATCTTTGACTTGTGATGTCCAGAGGGGAGGGTGGCCCACGATAAATGTAACAGTCCCAGAAATCCCAAATATTTTTTTTTCCCTGGCTTCAGTGTGGCTGTGTGTACAGGGCAAGGGCAGCAGGCTGTCAAAATAAATCATTGACTTGTGCCATCCAGAGGTGGGAGAGAGAGACTGCAGGGGAGCTCACAAGAAATGCAACAGTCCCAGAAATCCCAAATATTTTTTTTCCTGGCTTCAGTGTGGCTGTGTGTACAGGGCAAGGGCAGCAGGCTGGCAAAATAAATCTTTGACTTGTGCCATCCACTCACGATCACTTGTTAATATTTATTCATGATTTCATGTATTAAAAGAAAAATACCATTCGAGTAAACAACATACAAGTTGATGCACCTGTGCTGCTGGCTGTGGGTAGCCCAGGAGATAAAATCTGACTTTGTGACTCATAGCAAGTTGTTTACACTACAAGTAAAGTACAACTACACACAAGTGTCATCATCATCATAACTCACTCCCCATCATTCCTCCTTACTATCATTATTTTTTATAGTATATCGCATTACATTATAAATAAGCGTTAACCAACCCCAATGTGGGACTATGCTGCATGCAGTTGTGTGCTAGATGTGTCTGCATCTTCAATTCAAATTCTGAGGCACACTTAACAGTTGCTGAATTTGGTCATTTAACAGTAACTGTACTGTAGGACTTAACCATGTAATCTTGGAAGGAAGTGGTGGACTGCTCTGTTGTCAGTGTGCTGTGTACAGTCAAGGGTCACAACAGTAAATTTTTCTCTGGCCTGTGGTTGTGGATGGGAGTCATCAGAAAGACATTACATTAGATAAGGATCTTAGTTTTTTATGTTTGCTTGCATGTATGTGCAAGAAACATAGTGCCACCATATGAGTTTTTGTAGGTGTGCCACCCCCGTTTCCAATGCCCTGCTCCTTTTTGCAGTCACAGCACCAATAAATGTTTGAGCTGTCTATGACAGCAGTTCAGATACAGTGGTGCACAGCTCAAAAGTAAATGACTGCTACTGCCATTGGCAGTATGCAAACTGCTACACGTCAGCACTGCATCTGAAATGCTGTCATAGACAGCTCCATATTTTTCTTGTGATCTCAGTTGGCTCCAGTGCCCCACCTAACAAACACCCAAGTAGCACACTGGGAGACCACCCTAGCGTGCTCATGTGCTCCCCCCACCCCGGCACACTGTATGGCCAATAGGGGTGCCCAATCCCCCATTAGCTCCACTGTCTCCCCAAAACAGACTTCCAAGTGCCATGCTGGGAGCCCACCCCAGCATGGCAAAAGTCTGTATGGCCAACAGAGGTGCCCAATCCCCTATCTGCTCCACTGCCCCCCAAACAGATTTCCAGGTGCCACACTGGGAGCTCACCCCAGCATGGAAAAAGTCTGTATGGCCAATGGAGGTGCCCAATCCCCCATTGGCTCCACTGTCCCCCCAAGCAGATGTCCCAGTGCCACACTGGGAACCCACCCCAGTGTGCCAAAAGTCCTGCATCATCTTTGTAAAAAAAAAAATCTATAAGAAAAAAAGGTCCCTCGTTGACTCTCTTGCCCCCTTCCCCAACCCGCTTCCACCCTCTGTGTATCCCACCTGTCCACGCCCCCACCTCACCCCATACTTATCACCAGAGGCTGGTGCGATGACCTTCAGTGGACCTGGAACATTCCTGCACTCTTCAAAGTGAACTGTAAACTAAAGAATTCCGGTAAGCTGTATAATGGTATAAATGTTTTTTTTTTTCAACTTTGGTGCATATCTCAGCCGTTTTTGGGAATTGTTTCACCAAATTTTCAACATGGGGTTCTTGGGACTCCACCTCATGAACTCAGTCACTGTCAATTTGTTATTCAGTCCCCAAAGGTGATTCTGCGGTCACTGCGCGGAACCACCTTTTGGGACCAATTAATGAAACAAGTGTCACAGTTCATGAGGTAGGCCCCCCAAAACCCTATGTTGAATATTTGATGAAAAAATTCCCACAAATGATTGTTTTACGAGTGTGTGTTGCACAGTTCCTACGCACGCTCATAACTTTGAGCATTTTTCATTTTTTCACTCCAGATTTTCAACATTGCCATTTTTCCACACCTCCTTAAGAACAGTACAGCTGTCATTTTTTACATCTCACCCAAAATGTATTTTTTGTACATGTAGTGCACACTAGCATGGTCGGTGTACGAAATCAATGTTCGGGACAGATTAAGAAAATCACATTGACACTGTTCATGAGCAGAGGTCTTAAAATGGCTATGTTGAAAATTTGGTGACAAAAGTCCATAAAATGACTGTGTTACGAGTGAGCATCACGCAGTTTCCACGCACCCTTGTAAGTTCATGACTTTGTAATATTTTCAGTCCAGATTTTCACCAGTGGCATTTTTCCACACTTCCTTCTGAACAGTACAGCTGTCACTTTTCACAACATGGCCGAAATGTGTTTTCACACTTTCAGCGCAGAGATGCGTGGTCGCTGTGGGAAATCATTGTTTGGGACAGATAAAGAAAATCACAGTGACACTGTTCATGATCACAGGTCCCAAAATGCCTGTGTTGACAATCTGCTGTAAAAAAAACCCTAACTAATTACATTATGGGTGTGCGTTGCACAGTTTCTATGCACACTCGTGACTTCACCAGTTTTTTAAATATTTTTACTGCAGATTTGCAACATTGCCATTTTTTACACCTCCCCATGAACAGTACAGCTGTCATTTTTTACATCCTGTTCAGAATGTTTTTGCACCTGTGGTGCTAAATGCTGTAGTCGCTGTGCATAAGCAGCTTTCGACTAACAAACTGATATTGCCACTGTTCATGAGGTGGGGTCACAAAAAAACCATGTTGAAAATTTGGAGTGAAAATAACAATGAATGCCTGAGGTATTAGGGTTTCCAACCATAACGCCCAACCCTGTAGAGAATGACAGGCATCAGAGGTGTGACTTGGGATTCTTGCTGGTAATGCTCATACCATTCCACACCCTGCAGCCAGTGAGAGGCATCGAGGTATGCCTTGGACTCTTCGGCCCCAAAGTTCACCCCATTCTCCTATACCGCACCCATCTCACCATATTTCCTGATGGAATGGGGTGTGCATAAGGGCCAAAGACCCCAAGGCACACCTTGACACTTGTCAGTGTCTGCAGGGTGGGGTGTGGTGAAATAGCATGGCCGTTATGCCTGACGACCCAAAGGCACACCCCAATGCCTGTCACTCTCTGCAGGGTGGTGGTGGGGTTGGTTTCAGTTCAGTACTTCACTGCCATTTCTATTACGCAGCTCTGTAACTTCTACACTACCACTGCCAATGCCAGCAAGCAAACATTCGGCATTGACAAATGCTTTATTTAGCAGTTCTACATTAATTTTTATACAAATAATCCATTAAATTATTTCCTTTGGGCCTTTGTGTCAAATGTGATTGACTTTGGCCACTTTTATGCATTTTTATGCATTTTTTTCAAATATTTGTCAATAAATCAGAACTAATCAGAACAAATCAGAACTTCACCATGTTTTGGTTCTTATTTAATAATGGTCAGAACTTCACTGAGTTCTCCCAGACCTAATTTTAACTGAATCCAAAGCAAAGATGAATAAGTTATTCATTCTTTTTGTGATGAGATGCTGATGACTTACTCTAGGCAGTTGTGAGGAAGCCCCTTAGCATTGTAGTTTTGACAGCTTGTCTTGAACTGAGCATCACTGCCCCTACTCTGCATCCTAGAATCACAAAGATGAATTGTCCCACCTTAATTAATGGCATGTTCCCGCAGACAAACATACCGCTGTACATAATTTAAGCATGCTTTCATTTCACACTTTCAATCATTCAGGCACTTCAAAGTTAACACTACAATCATTTTGCATGCAGTCAATGAAAGATGTGTACAAAATCTGTTCTCTGCTATCTTTCCTGGTACCTCCCAAAGGTGCTAGGTACAAACTGAATCAGTTATCAGCTAGTTATGGCTGGCAGCTCCCGGAGGTACACTATGCATATTGATAGAGGACCCCATGCATTATTCAGCTAGAAGAGTAGAAGAGAATAAGCAACATGTCCAAAGCAAGAGCAGCAGTGGCAGTGAGGGTATAATTAGAGAGCTGTCACTTGTTCCTGTCAGTATTCCCTCCCTAAACATGAAGGAAAAAAATAAAAGAAGCAAAAAGATCTAGCAAGACCTGCTCTTAACTACTCTGCTAGTAGCTTTAAAACACACTAATAAAAGAGGTAATGACACAGGTTCTGAGATTTTAGACTGAGGTCGGTAACACTGGGAATGTAGATTTCTGTGTACATATTAAGGCTGTGACAAACAAATTACTGATTGAGATAATCATTGTGATTGTTTTTTAATATATACCCCAGTCTCCATGTAATGCCTCATGTAGATTCTGTTTCAGAAATTTTGATAAGGAGCGTAGGATATTCCAATAAAAGTGTTCCTATCAAAAAAGGACTTTGCATTGTTATGAGACGGCAAGGTATCTCTCACATAAGGATAACTCACTTAAAAATACTATTTTGATAGGATTGAAGATTATCTGTCAACACCTCTCTTCTCTGTAATGTAAGCAACATTTCCATAGGGAAATGACCCAGGCAGACCTCGATAAGATATGCAGTGTCTGTTCAGATGAACTTTGTTTGGTGGTTAAACAATGTCAGTCAACAGTGGATACAGTGTGTGTGCTTACTTAATGAATGCTCACTGAGTTTATCAAGAACAAAAAGAATGCACTTGAAAACTGAGTCATACTTCAAAGCGCATGTGTAATAAGCACTGATACTAGAAAAGGGTGTGTTTGTTTTGTAAGGTAACAACTACTAGTAATTTCTGACCACAAATTTTACATGCAGCAAATCAATTGATTAGAAATCGCTGCTAATCAGAGCTGTATTTGATAATCAAAATACCATTTTGGATGACTTGAGCCTACTTATTTTAAGCCTTGTATGAAAAAGTTCCATTTTAGGTACATTAAATTTATACTTTTTCAGAATTTTGTGTTCCACTTAAGTCTGTTTCATTATGATTTATGCCATTTTATGCTTCTATAACCTTCCCTTATATTGTACTTTAAATTGCATAGCACACATTTTACTCTCCCTTCATAATGTATAACCTCTAATCTTCCTTGTTTTCATCAGTAGAAACTAAAAACTAAAACTAAAATTAGGTTTCTAGCAAAACTGTGTATAACTGGGAATTCCACCACAGGACTAGCAATTCTGCTTCTGGAAATTTTTATGGAATTTACAAATTCTGCTGAATACCCAAAGTGTTTTAATATAAACCACATATACATTTTCCTCAGTTTATGTAAACCACAAATTATTTTTATGAGTTTGTGGAAAGCTCATCCATGGTTTATGTAGACCATAAAATACTGTTTATTTATTTGGTAACTGGGTAGGTACACTGATCCCAGGGACCATTTTCAGGTACCACCCAGACCATAAAGATGGCACATACAATACAGTATAAGGAAAGGAGGAAAATTACTTCAGCAATAGAAGTATACAGTGCTTGTGAGCACAATACAGACATATGCAGCAATACAACGCACAGGTGCTATACAGTAGAAGATACAACATGGTTTACCAATTGATACAAAAAAGATCTCAGTAGTATATGCTGGCAGCAAAAACAAGTAGTAACACATCTGAGTCAGTGCAATTCACAAATTACTAATCCACAGTTTAAATAAAATCCATAGCAGATGTTTACAACACTCAGAGTGAGCATACAAGAAGGCAGTTGGCTGGAAGAGTACTTTGTGTGATTTATAAAAGGATGTTAGAAGAGAAGAAAAATCAAACTTGTTTGGTTTTTGTCTGTCTCTTTTAACTAGACACATAGGGCTGGATTTTCAAAGCATGGCACAGGGCTTGTGCTAAGATATGTGCCACAACACTTAGGTTCTGGCAGTGTGCCAAACCCCTGTCATTGCAGCTGCACCCGATTTTACAATGTCGGGTGTAGTTGTGACAGTTTTCACAATTTACAGCAGCTTGCGCCAAACATCTGGTATAAGCTCTGTTAAAAAGGCCCTCAGGATTGCCACAGCTTTGACCAGAAAAAGTTGGTCTAACTTGTGGCAGTTTCTGCATGGGATAGAAAATCCTGTTAGATTGCCATAAGTCCCATACATCGTATCAGCGCACCCAGGGTTTGTGGTGATCTAAGACTGTTTGAAAATCCTGCCCATACTCTAGAACCGTACTCCCAGTGCAAATAAAAAGTGTGATAAAAAGTACTAACCACCTTTAGAATTTCACAGAATTAGGCAGAATGTTCAAACTTCCATATAAATCTAGCAGATGTGGATTTTGAAAATTCTGTACAGCTCTAATTTCTAGCCCTAGCAGTTTCAAAATTATTAGCCTACTTTAAAGAAATTTTGTTTAGAAAGTATTACCTTTGGAACCAGTAATCTAAGAACTTAATATATTCTATGAAATCTTGGAGTCAGCTTGACATAAATGAGTCCTATCAATTCTGTTTTCATGTATCAGTACATGTTGATATATGCCAGTATTCATTCCTTCATGGTTAAACATGCATAAAGATATGTATGGTTAGGTATCAATTCATGGAAACTGTATTAACAGGTTAATTCAACATTGATACTGTATAATGCCAAGCGTTCATAAAAAAAAAAACACCCAGCGCTAACATTTCCAAAATTAGCATTTTTCAAAGAAATGAAGTATTGTATTGGAAGGTTTAACTTTTTTTAAATGTTGGAGCCAAAATCTTATTTATTTTGTTTAATGAAAGCCTGGAAACATGCCACAGTAAAACTGATCTGTTTATTCATTTTACATGTATTGACACATGGTGCTATTTATATTGGTACTGTTTATCATTTTTAAGTTTATAAACTAATATCAATATGTCACTTTTACTTTATCACACCATATCAATGTATTTTTTATATATCAACATATGATGTTGATACATTTTCTATGTATTCCCTTACAGGTATAATTAAATGAAATGTTTTCATGCTGCACACATTAAACTACCCATGTGATATGCATGCTGCAAGCATGATTTAATTGATAAATTGGAAATGACTGCATGCATGTGGCATGTGTGAAGCAAGCTAGTGTGGAAAGCATGCTTTTTATGATAAATTGGAACAAACTGCATGCATTTGCATGCATGCAAAAAGCAAGTGGTCACTGATAACTGCACATATAAAAGTTAAATGACTTGCTCAGGATCACACAGTACACAAGTGGAGGTTGATGAGATTCAAACCCAGGTCTTCAGGTCCTCTGGTTTGCATTTCAGTGCCTTTAACCACTAAATTATACTGCCTCAATCAATCAATCAATCAATCAATCTTTATTTTTATACTGCCTTTCAAAACCAAGGTGCTGTACAAGTTATAAAATACAATATAAAAACAGACAATATAATAGCTTTTTAAAATCAATACAATTAATCCGAGACGGCCAAAGAAAATAGATATGTTTTCAGCATAGATTTAAAATTGCTGATGGTGAGGCATTCTCTTAACCGAAGAGGTAGAGAATTCCACAGGGTCGGTGCTGCAAATGAAAAAGCACAAGCTCCAGATATTTTAAGTCAACCCCTGGGAATCTCTAGCAATCCCTCGTCGGCTGATCGAAGATGGCCATTGGGGGAGTAGGGAGTCAGGAGATCTTTAAGGTAGTCAGGTCCTTGTTCATGTAGGGCTTTGAAGGTAAGCAAGCCTACCTTATAAATGATCCACCACTGAACTGGCAGCCAGTGCAGTTCATGCAGGACAGGCATAATGTGACTGGGCCTAGAGGTACCAGTCAACAGCCTGGCTGCAGAATTCTGCACCAGCTGCAAGTGGTGGATATCAACCCCAGACAGCCCTAGGTAGAGGGTATTGCAGTAGTCAAGACAGGTAGTAATGAAGGCATGGACCAATGTTGGTAGGTCGTCTGGGGGAATCAGGTGTTTCACCCAGGCAATATTCCTCAGATGGTAAAATGAGGATTTGACCACAGCTGACACCTGAGGCTTCAAGGTCAGGTGATCATCAAAAACAATGCCCAAGTTACGTACCCAATCTGAGGTGATGAACTGGACACCATCAAGCCAAAGGCCTGATGCGTGCTCAGCACCAAAACCCTCCCCGGGCAGCCCGAATCCATGACCAACACCTCAGTCTTATCCAGATTCAGTCTCAACCAACTCGAGCTCATCCAATCTTTGATGTCCGAGAGGCAGCTGTTTAGCACAGAGATCGCATCAACTTGTATGGGCACAAAGGACATATACAGCTGAGTATCATCTGCATAGCAGTGAAAACTCAAGCTGTATAGCCTGATGATGTCTCCTAAAGGCAGCATATACACTGCGAACAACATGGGTGCCAATATGGAACCCTGCAGCACCCCACAGAACAGGGGGAGGCCATCAGATGAATAAACTCCAGTGACCACCCTCTGAGACCTGCTTACAAGGAAAGATCGGAACCATTTGAGGACTGTACCCGACAGTCCACAAAGGAACTGCAGCGTTTCCAAAAGCACCTCATAGTCCACAGTGTCAAAAGCTGCTGCAAGATCGAGAAGGACCAAGATGGTATGAGCCTTTTGATCTCTCACCATTAGGAGGTCATTTAATACCCGAACAAGGGCAGTCTCCCTGCTATGCCTCTTCCTGAAACCAAACTGGAGAGCTTCATAGACATTTTGAGTTACCAAGTGATTGTCCAGTTGCAATGCAACCACCTTCTCAATAACCTTCCCCACAAAGGGAAGGTTAGAGACAGGTCAGTAGTTAGCTGGATTGACAGGAACCAAGGATGGTTTTTTAAGGAGTGGTCAAATGACTGCCTCCTTTAAGGGATCTGGAAAGATTCCCCTCTCCAAGGATCTCCATAAAATTTCAGCTAGGATCGGGCAGATAACATCTACACATCCCACCAAAAGGGAGGTAGGGCCCAGATCCAAACTACAACAGGTTGGGCACAAAGTCTGGACAATCTTCACAATGTCCATAAATTCTGGTCAGCTGAAATCCATCCAGACAGACTGGGTGCTCACCACTTCCCATAGACCTCCACAACCCCTCATGGAGAGAGTCGGGACGATTCCAGACCTGATGCTGGCAACCTTATCTGCAAAAAACTGAGCTAGCTCATCACACTTAATTTGTGAAAAAGCTTTTCTGAACTAGAGACAGACTGGATTGCACAATATGTCAACAGTATGAAAGAGTTGAGCCAGTTGGTTCTGTGCAGCACAAATCTCCATAGACAGGAACGCTGCCTTTTTATGGGTGATTTCTGATTGATAGCCCTTATAATGTTCCATCAATCTAAGCCTATCAGCATCCATGCCGGGCTTCCCCCATGCTCTCTCCAGCCTTTGACTAATCAGCCTCAACTCCTTCAAGGACCCATCATACCAAGAGGACCTTGGGCTAAGAGTGAGTGGTCAAACATGAATAGAAGCAATCAAGTCCAGGGCATCTGCCACTGCCTTATTATAGACTAGTATGAGGTCCCCTGGACTTGTGCTTTCACCCAGCAATCCTGATAGGTCCAGCACTGCTGAGAGACCATCTGGGGTAACTTACCTCAAAGGGCGGTACCAGACCATCTCCAAAGGGGTAGGTTAATTTGGGGGGGGGCCCTAAAACTGAACCCTATGATGTGATGATCAGAACTGACTGGTTCCATCCCCAAATCAGTGATCTCCATCACCAGGAGGAACAGCAGATCCAATGAGTGACCTCCTATATGGGTAGAGGAGGTAACTACCTGTGTAAGGCCCAGCACTGTCATTAGCTGGAGGAGATTTTGACTAAACTGCGAGAGTTCATCATTGACCCAGGCATTGAAGTCCCCCAGAATTATCCATCTGGGGACTCCAGCACCATGTTGACGACTAAGTCCACAATCTCCTGCAGGAATAAATGCCCATCACCTGGTGGATGGTAGATGCGGAGTATCCTAGAGCCTACACCCTCACCCATGACACACTCAAAGGATCAGGTGGTCCCCACTGGATCATCCACAAGGCCCAGTTCTGTCTTAAAAATGATGGCTACTCCCCCACCTCTACGATCCAACCTCGGGCAGAAAATCACCGAGAACCCAGCTGGAACTGCAGAGGCCAATACTGGGTCTGCATTTTCATCCAGCCAGGTCTCTGTGATACATGCCAGATCCACCATTTCAACAAGATCAACTATAATAGCTGTCTTGTTTTTGATGGACCGAGCATTACATAACACCACCCGGGTTGGATGAGATGCTGGGGAAGACCTTGATTCCTGTCCAGCATCAATTTCTGGGCCCTTGGGTAAGGGAACAAGACAGGGATTACCCTTGTCTAGGCACCATTTCACCTAGGGTGTCACCTGGTCCCCACAACCCCAATATGTCCTCCCTTTTCCATTCCTCCACCAGGCCCAGCCCCACCCCTCTTCCTATGCCTCCTAGAAATCCCAAGGGATTGACAATGTTTGTACATCTCTGTTGGTAAAAAGGGGCAATCAAAGGGGCGCAGCTCCCTGAGCCTGGTGGGGGAATACTGTCTGACCATCCTTGGACCCTCCGTACACATTCTTAAAACACAGTCTGCCTACACACACCCAAATGCATAAAAAAAAAACAAAAACAAACCCCAGACCACAACTCTCATGTGTGGGAGCTATAACACAAATAATATAGATTAAACAGTCAAGACTAACAATTAAATTAAACCCCTTATATAAAACTGTCCCAATCTCTCTCACGGGGGAAATACATAAAATGTAATACCCACCCCAAGTAAACTATGACAATAATAAAGTACCCACCCCACAACAATAATCAATAAAATAGTAAAGAGGAGGGGGGCACTGTGGAGCCCGAGCAATATGGCCACAGGATCTGGAAGCTCCTCAAAATTGGAAAATAAAGTTAAGCTTTTGCGGGTTTAAAACAAGTTTAACCTAATCTTTCACACAGAAAAGAACATTGGAGCCTCTATAGACCTGAAATGGGGAACCCCAAGAAAGATAAGGCAAGTGGAGATAGTGCCCAGAGTAGATCAAATGTGGGCGCATCAGCAGCGCAATTGATGCATGGACGATTACCTTTAGAATCGAGTATGGAGAGCGAGGAAGAGATGCTGCAGACGCTGGGCCAAAAGATGAATCAAATGCTAGCGTCAATGGCAGGACTTTCAGAATGCTTTGATGCCCTTACAAATAGGGTAACTCTCCTCAAAACAGATTCGAGAATAATGAAGACGGAGGCGAGTGAAGCAAAAAAACAGTCAGAAGCTGCGATGGGTATGGCTGTGAACCTATTGAAAGAGAATTCTCATTTGCGGGCCCATCTCGAAAATCTAGAGAACCAGGCCCGGGCCACAAATCTCAGGATAATTGGTATTCAGGAACGCAGTGAGGGAGATCATCTGAGTCTATTTTTAAAAGATTGGCTAGAGCAGCAACTGGGTCAGCCCTTACAAGAAAGGACATGGGGAATTCAGAAAGCATACCGAGTGTCTTTCCAGAGCAGGCCCAGCAATACGGACACTCCAAGGATGATAGTAGTGGTCCTGGACAGTATGGGCACTCAAGATTTTATTTTATCATTGGCCAGGCAAAAACGATCCCTTCTGCATGACGGAGAAAGAGTGTCTCTATACCCTGATTTAAGTTTTGCAACTCGACAAAAAAAAAAGAAATTTGATGGGACTAGGGCGATGCTGCGAGCTGCAAATATTCTGCATAACATGCTTTTCCCTGCAAAATTGAGGCTGACACACTAGGGCAAGGTATTTATCTTTTCAGATACAGCTAATGCTTTGAAGTGGACCCAAAAGTTTGCAAAACCATGTGGAAGAAGACAGGAGTCCTCCAGGTTGGGTACAGAGGACGAAGATGACTTGGACACTTAAAGGACATTTTTGGTTTAAGAAAACTTCAGGTCTGTTAAATTAAAGTTCCTGGGAATGTATAGTTAACCTCCCTTATTGCCAGATTTGTGCACTAAGAAAAACTTAGACTCTTAAATGTGACTGGACTGTGGCAAAAAAAGCTTTGTGGGAAAGGGAAGGAGTCTCTTTTTGCCTTTCTGGGTCTTATTTTTAGGACTCAAATAGTAACTGTTTGTTTGATTAGGTAACAGGAATTCAAAGTTATTAACTCAGGGACAAGTATTTCTGTTGGAGCTTCATTTATAATCCGCATCGTGAAGTACTGGTATGGTACAATAATTCTGGTTATTGCATGCTGCATTGTTAGTCTCATCCTAGAGACAGAATTTATGTACTCTTAATGTCTTTGAATTTTTAATTTTAAAGCATGCTGCTCATGGGCTCAAGATACATAGCTTATATTATGGTAATTCTTTATTTAACTTTAGGTCTTTATAATTCTTTAATGTACCCCCATGATGTATCTTATAGATGTAAGATGGATTTATTAATGTTTGTATTAAGAGGGGTGGCACCCTCAAAATGGCAGACCAAAAATTCTAATGTATTACATCAGGATTATTAACTGTATGTTTTGTAGAAGGAAAACAATAAACATAAAGTTTTAAAAAAAATAATAAAGAGATTAAATCAAATAATAAAATCCACTTCTTAAACTACTCTGATGTTCCAGTCCAGAACACAAAGTCTCAAATGGAAAAGTCAGTCTGAGTCAGTGATGCAGAACCTGGAAAAAAATGTGTGTCCCAATCAACAGAAGATACATATGGCTCACTTGTACTTCAGTACAGATCTGCATACATATGCATGCATGAGGCATGCTTATACCACTGTTATACTTTTTTAGTTTTCTTGTCTCCCCTCATCTCAGCTGCACAGCTGAACTGTAGTATACATACCAATGGAGACACATGTGGTTCTTTCCACCCCCAATACACACACTTACCCATAAAACTACTTAATTATTTCTGTCTGGCCTGTACTTCTACTAATTTGTCTCCATAGTTTGAATTGCTTCCACAGAAACAGGCTTTAAGGGGAAAACATAAAAGTACCAATAACTCAACACCCACCCACACAGCCAGTCACCCCATGCATACACAATGTAGTGGGTGTGGCCATGCTGCCACAGACAACCCACCAAGTGTAGATATAAGTTGAGAGTCTCTTACCTGAGTACTAGGGAGCCAGAGGCAGGAGTTTTTAAGAGATGATCTCCATTGGTCAGAGTGCTGGGGTGTACCCCTAGAAATGAATGGAATTATTTTTTATTACATTTTATACATTATGATGGTGAGTTGGAGAATGATGAAGGCTACTGTTCTACTAATAAGACCCTTGTTAGTGGAGCGGTGATTTTCATTTATCTCCAACTCTCCATAAATAATATATAAAACAGTAATAAAAAAATACCCCCCAGTCATTTCAAAAGGGCACGACCCTGCACTCTCCCTTGCCTTATGTCATAATGTGCCTGAATGTGGGGATATGGAGGTCAGCTTCACTGGGCGGGGCATAAGCTTGACTACAGTGGGGATCCAGTAGTCTATGCATACCACATTGCTCAACTGTCCCTGAATGCAATAGACAGCCGCCATTTTACCCTTGAAAACTGCTCTGCCCCTCATTCATCCCTCATGGAAAACATGCTGCTTACACAGAGGATGTCCTGTAAATTCAGACCTTATGTCAGGGGTGCCATTTCAGATTTCAGCAGGGGGCAGCCAACAACCAGTGGCAGCCAGGTGCTAGTTAGTGTCTAGGTGTCAAGATCTGAAATGTCTGTAATGTCTCTAACAAGCATTTGTCAATGCTGAATGTTTGCTTGCTGGCATTGGCATTGGTAGTGTAGGAGTTAGAGAGCTGCATAATAGGAATGGCAGTGAAGTATTGAACTGAAGCCAACCCCACCACCACCCTGCAGAGACTGACAGGCATTGGGATGTGCCTTTGGGTCATCAGGCATAACAGCCACACCATTTCACCACACCCTACCCTGCAGACACTGACAAGTGTCACGGTGTGCCTTGGGGTCTTTGGCCCTTATGCTCATCCCATTCCATCAGGAAATATGGTGAGATGGGTCCTGTATAGGAGAGTGGGGTGAACTTTGGGGCCAAAGAGTCCAAGGAACACCTCGATTCCTCTCACTGGCTGCAGGGTGTGGAATGGTATGAGCATTACCGGCAAGAATCCCAAGTCACACCCCTGATGCCTCTCAATCTCTAAAGACTGGGGCATTATGGTTGTAAACCCTAACACCTCAAGTGTTCATTGGCATTTTCACTCCACATTTTCAAAATGGTTTTTTTGTGACCCCCACCTTATGAACAGTGGCAATATCAGTTTGTTAGCCGAAAGCTGATTTCGCACAGCGACTACACCATTTGGCACCACAGGTGCAAAAACACATTTCAAACAGGATGTGAAAAATGACAGCTGTACTGTTCATGGGGAGCTGCAAAAAATGGCAATGTTGAAATTCTGCAGTGAAAATATGAAAAAACTGGTGAAGTCACGAGCGTGCGTAGAAAATGCACAACGCACACCCGCAATGCAATTAGTTTGGGGATTTTTTACAGCAGATTGTCAACACAGGGATTTTGTAACCTCCACTCATGAACAGTGTCACTGTGATTTTCTTAATCTGTCCTGAACAGTGATTTCCCACAGCGACCACGCATTTCTGCACTGGAAGTGCAAAAACACATTTCGGCCATGGTGTGAAAAATGACAGCTGTACTGTTCATAAGGAAGTGTGGAAAAATGCCAGTGGTGAAAATCTGGACTGAAAATATTAGAAATCCATGAAGTTACTAGGATGCGTGGAAACTGCTCAATGGTCGCTTATAACACAGTCATTTTATGGACGTATTTCACCAAATTTTTAACATAGCCATTTTAACACCTCTGCTCATGAACAGTGACACTGTGATTTTCTTAATCTGTCCCAAACATTGATTTCACACACTGACTGCACCATTATACGCTACATGGGTGGAAGCACGTTTTGGCCGAGATGTGAAAAATGGCAGCTGTACTGCTCATAAGGAGGAGTGGTAAAATGGCAATGTTGAAAATCTGGAGTGAAAATATTGAAAATTCGCAAACTTACAAGCGTGCATAGGAACAGCGCAACGCATGCTCGAAAAACAGTAATTTCTGGGAATTTTTTCACCAAATTTTTAACATAGCCATTTTAACACCTCTGCTCACGAACAGTGTCACTGTGATTTTCTTAATCTGTCCCAAACATTGATTTCGCACACACTGCGCCATTGTGCACTACATGCGCAGAAACACATTTTGAGTCAGATGTGAGAAATGACAGCTGTACTGATCATAAGGAGATATGGTAAAATGGCAATGTTAAAAATCTGGAGTGACATATTGAAAATTTGCAAACTTGCGAGCGTGCGTAGGAACAGCGCAACGCATGCTCATAAAACAGTCATTTTTTGGGAATTTTTTCACCAATTTTTCAACATAGGGTTTTTGGGGGCCTACCTCACGAACTGTGACACTGTCATTTCATAAATCAGTCCCAAAAGGTGGTTCCACGCAGTGACCGCGAAATCACCTTTCGGAGCTGATTAATGCCATGACAGAGACAGAATTCATGAGGTGGTGTCCCAAAAACCCTATGTTGAAAATTTGTTGAAAAAATTCCCCAAAATGCCTGAGATATGCACTAAAGTTGACAAAACCCTATTTATTACATTATACAGCTTATCGGTATTTCCTCAGATGGCGGTCAACTTTGAAGAGTGCAGACATGTTCCCGGTCCACCGAAGATCGTCGCGCCGAGCTCCAGAGGTAAGTATGGGATGAGGAGGGGGTGTGGGGAGGCAGGGTGCGCAGAAGGTGGCAGGGTGGGGAGATTGGGTCAGGACAGTCACGAGGGAAGGTTTTTTCTTTCAGGTTTCTTTTTTTTTTTACCGACACGGGACTTGTGCCACACTGGGTGGGCTCCCAGCATGCAGCTGGAAGAGGCTGTTTGGGGACCGTGGAGCCAATGGGATTAGGCACCCCGTTCAGCCATACGATCTGTTGCCACGCTGGGGTTGGCTCCCAGCGTAGCACTCTGTAGTCTCTTGAGGGGGACAGTGGATCCGATGGGGGACTGGGCACCCCCGTCAGCCATACAATCTGTTGCCACACTGGGGTGGGCCCCAGTGTGGCATCTGGAACTCTGTTGGGGGGGAGGTGCAGCACAGCCGACAGGGGATTGGGCACCCCCTTCTGCTATACAGTGTGTGCGTGGCGGGGCAAGCACGAGCATGCAGTATGCATACGTGTGTATATGTGGGGAGAGCGCACATGAGCACATGATATCATATCGCTGCTCACTGAAGCATAGATCTTCCTTTTAACTATACAGCCACTGCATTTTCAACTGCTGTCATAGACAGCTGCAGCATTCATTGGAGAACTGTGGCCGCACCTGCAAACACACTGACTGAATTGGAAGACGGGTGCCACACCTCCGAAAACTCAGATGATGGCACTATGTTTCTTGCACATGAGTGCAAGCAAACATAAAAAGTAAAACTTATTTGTAGTGACTAAAAAGTGATATGAAAATCAGGAAAAATTCTAATGTATAGGATTCATCTGTCTATACTTCAGAGCAGTGCATCAGAGTTGGGCTTAAACCCACCCAGTTATTAACCAATTTTTTTTTCTGGCTGAAGTTCTGAACCTCCCCCCCAAAAAAAAACTCTGTCCTGATTTCTCCCCCAATTCCATTCCATTCAATACCCATATCGTATGGGTCATGAAGCCACCCAAAGGTGCAGAAACATGAAAAACACATCAATATTCCAGTCCTTCCTCCTTTCCCAATCCCCCTGTAAAAAAAAAAAAAAATTACTTTTACTTAACCAGCCATCTGGCCAGAACCTTCAGCCAGGCCCAGTGTGCCACCAGCCCAGTTTTCAGTCTGCTCCTCCTCCATCCATCTGCCAGAAGCTGGAATCTAGAACTGACCATCCCAGGTTCCCAACATGGTCTGCAGCCAAGTCACCTCACCAACCAAACCCAACCAACCAACCTGTGTTGCTTGCTTCTTGCTTGGCTGCTGCTGTGGCTGCTGCCACATTGCACTGATCAAGGCCTATGAAGGCCCCCCCCACACCACTGTCACTGCTGCTGCTAGGCCTAGCTTGTTGCTGTTGGGAGCCCACACTATTTTGTTTTATGAGGTGAGCCTAGTAGAGTAAGTAGGTAGCCTAGCCTTGAGTTAGCTTCTAGCTCACCCCCTGGCCCTTCTGCCACCAAAGGAGATGGAGACTCACTAAGAGTAGACCAACATAAATATGCTGCCACAACCCTGCTATTGAGAGTTCAGTGCTCACTGACTCCTCCTAGCTGTGGTGTGCAGCCTGTCTACTCTGTGGTGGGAAAGACAGTGTCGCACTCATGTGACTCATATGCTCTTGCTTGGCTGGAGCTCCTCAACATCACTTGTGATGGTGCTGCTGCTAACAGGTGGAGAGAGTGGACAACACAATACAGACACAGTCAAGTCAGGAGTGCACCTGCAGTGTGAATGCACACAGGCCAGGTGGCCACTTATTGTGCTAAAGATGAAATCCAAATTTAATGCCATTCTTGTCACACCATAAGAACAACCTAGGCACAAATGTGGGGGCAACTGCCTCACCTTCCCAACCTAAATGGCATCCCTGCTTTATGGTAGAAATTAATTCTCAGGTGCTAATATCAGTACAAGTAAATATAATGGGTTCCTCTGTATTCTGAGGTACTGTCTCTCCATGCTTTAGGATGTGCCCCTATCATCGTGAGGGTTAGTGTCCCTCATGGTCCTCATTTTGAGTGTCCATGTCCCTAATTCCAGTGGCAAGATGTGAAGTATGGTGCATGCTTCCAAGACCCTACTCAGCACAAAGTGTGCTGAACATGGCCATAGTGTACATGCTCCATACAGAATGATGATGGGAAAGTAACTGAGCCATAACAGTCATGGAGAAACATTTATAGCACTAAATATACATAAGAGGATTTACATGACCCAAAACAAAAAGGTAAGGCTTCACAACACATAGGCCTAGCTTCACACATCTAGGATGGAGGATGTTGGCTGACTATATCCTTGGCATTTAATGCAGTAAGCAAATGATATTTTTCAAATTAATGGCAATTCAAAGACAAAAATCAAAAGCTATTAAACAGCTTGCAAAAGGATCAGAATTAATGAGTTTACCTACTTTTAATGGGAAATCAATAGAAAAAGTATTTTATTGTCTCTAATTGCTAGCAGTAGTATAAGAAATAGAAACTGATATGTTTTTTAGATGAGAATTGCACCAGCTTAGTTGCTGCACGCATGCAGCATGTGAACTTCATGTGATTTTTAGAAGATGTTCACATCAGCTTAACTGCTGCATTCATGTCAAGCATGCAACACATGAACCTGATGTGATTTTTAGAAGATGTCTGCACTAGCTTACCTGTTGCACACATGTCAAGCTTGCAACATGTGAACCTGATGTGCTTTTTAGACCTGGTTCACTTAGGTCCACTTTGTGTATGCGAACTGAATGCAAACATTGCACAATTAAGCATGTGGCATGCATTCTGCATGTACACAGCACACTTGTATTTCTGTAAGGGTTGATGTATAAAAACTAAGATGTTTTTTAAAAAACTTAATTTAAAATACATTTTCAAACTTTTTCTGAATTTTAAATATACTTCAGCCTATCACATAAGGAAATGTGCAATTGTTAGCACTCTATACATTTATTATGTTTGCTTGCACGTGCAGCGTACAAGAAATATTTTGAGGAGTGGAGAGTATTGCAGAGGTGTGGCAGTGTTTGGCCAATCCAGCCAATGCTTTCAGGGGCTCATCCCTCAGCCACCAATCAACAGGGAAGCTGCCAATGACAGCAGTTTCAGAGCGAGTGCTGGACTTGAAAGAAATCTGCCGCTCCAATCTTGAACAGTTTCATCATTGCAGTGGCAGCTCTCCCCCCCCCTTGCCCAGCAACCAGGCAAATTCCAGCCATGTGCATTACAGTGCACAGTAATGCACATGGCTGGACTTATGAGCAACTCTTGTGCTCAGTGTGTCTTTCCTAGTGAAATAAATGAGCCGCACCACACATAACTGGTGGCTCCTGCCGCCCACCACACACTCCCCCCAAAGCCAACATTGGGGTGCCCAATCTCCATGTCAGCATGCCCCCCCAAGCCCAAAAATATATTTTGCAGACAATGAGGTGCCCAATCTCTGTGTCGGCATGCCCCCCCCTCACTATTGTGGCACACTGGGAGCCCACTCCATTGTGCCAAAGTAATTCTTGTTTTTCTGACACCACTCCTGGTGTCAGATGCACCACACCCCTTTTCGTCAGCAGACCTTGGGGTGCCCAATCCCCAGGTTGGCATTGATCCCCCCTTCCACTAGCTGGCACACTGGGAGCCCACCCCAGTGTGCTAAAATCCATTTTGTTTTTACCTGCAAAAAAGAAAACAGTCCTATGACATATTTTTTTTAGCCTAAAAAAAAGAAAACTGTCCCTTGTCATTCCCTTCTGCCCCCCTCCCCTACCTACACTCTCCCTCTGCACACCCCACCTCCCCACACCCCCCTCACCCATACTTACCTCTGGAGGTTGGGAGCAGCGATCTTCTGTGGACCGGGAACACGTCTGCACTTTTCAAAGACCAACCGGGAACTGAAGAAATGACGGTAAACCCTATAATGGCAGTGAATGGGGGCTTTTCAATTTAGGTTGATATCTCAGCCAATTTTTGGAGTTTTGGTCCCACATTTTCAGCATGGGGTTTGGGACTCCACCTCATGAGCACTGTCACTGTTTTTCATTCCTTGGTCCCAAAAGGTGATTTCGCGGTTGCTGCACAGAATCACCTTTCAGGATGGATTAACAAAATGACAGTGCCACTGTTCATGAGGTGGGGTCCCAAAAAGCCCATGTTGCAAGTTTGGTGAACAAATTACAAAAAACGATTGCATTACAAGCATACATTGCGCAATTTGTATACATGCTCGTAACTTCACCAATTATTTATATTTTTACTCCAAATTTCCACATTGCCATTTTTTCACACCTCCTTATGAACATTACAGCTGCTATTTTTTGCATCCTGCCCAAAATGTGTTTTCACACCTGTGGCACAGAATGGTGCAGTCGCTGTGCAAAATCAACTTTTGGAACAAATTAATGAAATCACAGTGCTACTGTTCATGAAGGGGGTCCCAAAAAAGCCATGCTGAAAATCTGGTGAACAAATTCCAAAAATTGACTGCATTACAAGCATGCGTTACACAATTTCTACACATGCTCGTAACTTCACCACTTTTTCATATTTTCACTCCAGATTTTCAACATTGCCATTTTTTCACACCTCCTCATGAACAATACAGATGTCATTTTTCACATCCTCCCCAAAATGTCTTTTCACACCTGTTGTGTCTAATGGCACATTCACTGTGTGAAATCACCTTTTGGGGTTAAGTAACAAAATTATAGTGCCACTGTTCATGAGGTGGGGTCCCAAAAAGTCCATGCTGGAAAATGTGGAGTGAAAATATCAACAAATGCCAGGGGCATTAGGGTTTCCAACTGTAACACCCCACCTTGTACAGACTGACATGCGTCAGGGGGTGGCCTCGAGGTCATTAGCCTGTGCTCATGTCATTTCCCCCACTACCACAGAAGCCACTGATGGGCATCAAGGTGTGCCTTGAGATCTTCAGCCTAACATTCAACCCATTCTCCTATACTGCACCCATTTCAGCTTATTTCCTTATGGAATGGGGTGAGCGTAAGAGCCAAAGACCCCAAGGCTCACTGTGACACCTGTCAGTGTCTGCAGGGTGGGGTGAGGTGGAGTGGCATGAGTGTTATGGCTGATGACCCAAAGGCACACCCCAATGCTAGTCAGTCTCTGCAGGGTGGGGGTGGGGGTTGGCGTTAGTTCAATGCTTCACTGCCATTGCTATTATGCATCTTTCTAACTCATGCAGTACAGCACAGTGGTCTAAGGCTCTGAGCTGCAAATCGGGTGACATCCAGCAGACCAGACCTGGGTTTGAATCCCACAGCTTCCACTTGCATACTGTGTGACCCTGAGCAAGTCGCTTAACCTCCTTGTGCTCCCAGGTCGCTCCTGTAAAAAAGCTCTCTGCTTAGTGTGCTATACCTGGTTAAAAACAACTAAAAAAACAAAACCAAAAAAAAAACCAATGGCAATACCAGCAAGTAAACATTTGGCATTGACAAATGTTTGTTTTATATAGATTTCATTTCATGGCAAACATTTTGCTCTCCCCTCTATCATGCCTTTCTCTTCCATGCTTTAACAGGCTTTTCATGTTTTATCTGTGCAATTCTCTCTGACGAAACAACTGAAACAGTACAATGCTCACTTTCTTGATGTCCAGAGCTCAGTGAAATTATAAAATGGGTAAGTAAAACAAAGACATGTGATTTGATTGGTCCACTGTGGTGACATGAATGAGTTATCCTGGCACAACTGCACAGGTCAGAAATACTTAACATTTTGAACCTTCTAAAGACTGTTTAGTTGTTATGCATTTCCAGTCCTACAGATATTCTAAAGCCTCAAAGTGCAAGACATCAAGTGTATACAAATCCTTGTGCTAGGCAGAAACACAAGGCTTCATCAGAACAGATTGTCTTTTAAACAGGTTTGTAATTCTGATCCAATATATGCTGAGAATGACAAACTATGGATGCATGTTTCATCCTGTTGGGACTCTTCTGTGGAGTGCAGTCATGGTCTCAGTCAAGTACCAAGACAGACCCAAGGGCATCTGGCATTTAATCCACCTGCAGGGATCCTATGCACTGCTCTTCCTACCAACTGCCTCTCATCATACTTCCCAATAATATTCTGAACCTCATTACCTAGTTTTTAACAGAAAAATTAAGGAAACCATTTTATAATCACAATAAAGCACTCCCAGGGGTGTGACTGTGAGATAATGGCACTTCTCAGATGAGTAAGGTCTCAGCTTTGACTTGTGCCTCATTTATTTTGTCAGGTAGTTATACCACAGTAACACATCCATCCATTCCTTCTCCAATTTGGCTTTAGTTGAACTCATAGTATCTTTGTCACAGACTGAGAGAAGTTTGTAAATAGAGAAAAATGCCTGTGTGGGTGTGTGTTATGAGGATTTTTTACACACCCGAAGTGTCCCTACTTAAAGAAAGATGTCAAGCTGTTGAAGGGAGTCCAACACAGAGCAACCAGGATGATCACAGGAATGGTTGAAAAGCCCTCCGAGGACAGACTAAGGGAGCTTCCTAGGAGGAAAGTAGGGATATGATAGAAACCTTCAAATATATGAGGGGCATAAACAGGGTCAGCACAGAGGGGATTTTTAGATTAAAAGGAGAGAGAGACACTAGGAGGCACAGCTTGAAGTTGGAGGGGGGTAGGTTCAAGAGGGAGATGAGAAGACACTACTTCATGGAAAGGGTGGTGTCTGGGTGGAATGCTCTGATGGAGGAGGTGGTATTTTCATTTCATTTTTATTTGTTAACTGGGTTAGGACTCTGGGCCAAAGCCCTTTTTCAGGACTGACCCGGAACACAAAAACACAACAAACAACATTAAGACAACAATTGTACAATTTTACAAATTACATAAACACTTGGACTGGGCTAACAAATAATTTTTAAACTTTACCTTAAAACTTGAGTAAGATTTAATTACACTTAATGCAACTGGCAGCTTATTCCATAGTGAAGAGGCCTGATGCTCAAATGCTCTCAGTCCATAATTGTTGCTAACACCTTGTACTATCAATACAACCCCCTGAGACATTCTCAAATTTGCCTGAAATTCTCGAACCTGAACCAAATCAAATAATGGAGACAAGCCATTTGAATAAATGGCCTGATGAACCAATTTTCCCAAAGTAAATTCAAATCTAAGCTGAGGCTACAGCCACTTCAATGAGGAATACAGAAAACAAAGATGAGTCAAATAAGGAGCATCCAAAACAAATCTGCATATACTGTTATAAACCACACTCAACATCTGCTTCTCCTTAGTCCCCAATTTAACATATAAAGAAGAAACATAATCAACATATGGCATCAAAACACCATTTGCCAACTTAAGAAGCAAATCATAAGACAAATAAGATTTAAGTTTATATAACTGGCCTAACCTACAATTAACTCTCTTTTTTATTGATTTTACCTGAGAAAGATAGGTCAACAAGGGGTCTAAAAGAACTCCCAGATACTTAAATTCTGATACTTGGTCAAGTAAGTTCCCCTGAACATCATGAAAGATCATAGGAGGGCATTTGTCGAGTTTTACAGAACTTCCAAACAACATTGCCTTGGTTTTATGAATATTCAAAAGCATTAAATTGTCAGTAAGCCAATGACATAACTTCTTAAACTCATTTTCCAAAGTCTGATTAATATACTCCAAAGACTTACCCTGACAAAACAATATCAAATCATCTACTTACAAAAGACATTTACACTTACCAAAATAAAAGGAACTTGATTAATAAACAAAGAAAACAACAAGGGGCCAAAAATAGACCCCTGAGGTACTCCACATACAGTATGACAAACTAATGAATTAATTGAACCAATGGAAACAAACTGGGAATGCCCCTGCAAATAATCAGAAATGAGTTCTACTGCAGAAACAGCCAATCCAATAGCCGCAAGTCTTTGACTAAGAAGAGAATGATTTATCAAATCAAAAGCCGTGGACTGGTTCACAAAAACTGCCCCAGTAAACATTCCATCATTACATCCTTCTAGGATGGCAATTGTGAACCTGACCAGGGCTGTACATATACCCCTACCCCACCGAAAACCATGTTACTCTTCACACAGAACATCAGCTGCTCCCAAAAATTCATTCAATTGGCTAGTTAACAATCTTTCAAAAACTTTCCCCAAAGGATTTAAAATCGAAATAGATCGATAATCCTCAACTCCACTAGGTTTAGTATTTTTGGGAATCGGTACTACCCGAGCCACCTCCCATGACAATGGGAAAACATTAACAGAAAAACATAAATTATATATTATACTCAAAGGTTCAGCAATAAATGGGGCAACTAACCTGACAAATCTGGCATCAAGCCCACTCCCATAATCACCAAACTTATCAGGCAATAAATTTAATAATTTCAATACTTCAACAGCTATAACTCATCGAAAAATAAATTGAGATATAACACCATTTTTTTGACCGCTATCAAATTTAACCGCTGCTTAGTATTGTTGAAGTCAGTGGGCAGTTTCAAGAGAGGGTGGGACAGGGTTGAGGGAAGGTTACTGCTGTAAAGGGAAGGGGCAGCTGCAGAGTAAAATCTGAAAGCTGCACACTCGAGCAGTCTTGATAGACCTTAGGGCCTGTATCTGCTGGCGTTTTTCATTTGTTCATATGTTCAAAAGTATGGTAAAAGACACATCAAATCGGCCTGTTTCCAGTATTTGACAGACAGGACCCTTCTGCAAAACATCTTCAATCTTTAGCTCAAGAAACTGGGGATGACTGTAGTACTCACACCTCGTAAATAAAGAGAAAGATAGTTTTATATCACTTACATAGATTCTGGGCCCTGCAAAGGGAACAAAAATTTGGGACACAAATGAAAATGTCTCTCTTATGCCCTTTTGAGGCCTGTAAAAAAAGAGAAGACCAAAAAAATTATGTCAGAGATTAATGACGAAAATGGGCTAACCCAGACAGATAGTTACTCACCCATAAAGTACAGTAAGCCAGGAAACAAAATTCTTTTTTTGTTGGAATCTGGGAAAAGTTTCATGGCCAACTAGTGCCACCATTGTATTTGATTGATTGATTGATTGATTGATTGATTTTTACTATTCATTACCCAGGATAATCCATCTTAAAAACAGTGGCCCAGAATTTCAAAGTTTTGGATGCAGAACTTGCATCCAGAATGTTTGTGTTTTATTTTCAAACATTCTGTTGCATTTGTAGCAGTTTGCTTCATTGTACAATTGCAAAATGATGCAAGCATCATCTTTTGGATGCATGCTTCATTTTTAGGTGTGAAAACTTGCTGCACTTGTGAAATTAAGTTAGATCAGGGGCCGGATTTTCAAAGATCCCTAAGTGGGTCAAAAACATTCACTGAATTTACTAAAAGAGCTTTTACTGGAAAAAATTGCTTTCAGATTCAGTGTAGTTTTCCTTTAAATGACTTTCTTATTGCTCCAATTATGCACAGAGCATAAGTCAATTACTGATGTATCAATCACCCAATATTTGCATTTTGGTGCATGTTAAACATTCTTTTTTTTTTTCAATTAGTATTTTGTTCTCCTGTCTTTTATGAACCTGCCTGGCGGCAACCACTCCAACTGGTGTGTCCCAGGGTTCCTTATAAATTAAGTCCAATATTCATGGAGGTACAATGAAAGTAAAGGGGAGGGGGGTGAGGAAAAAAATGGATGGAAATCCAAACAGCAAACAATACCTCTCTCAAACTTCAAATTAAATTTCTCTGAGTCCAAAAAGGCTTTTCATTCTGTATTCTTTTATTCTTGTAAAGTTCAATCAGTTGCTCTTGAATTGTTAATTGTAACATTTCAGAACTAAATGTTCCTTCTTCAGACAAATGAGCATACTTCGTATTTGTATTATTATTACTGGAACAGAAATAAAACTTACAATAAATTCACACTGCCAATTCCAGTTATTAAATATTCATTGTACACTTCCCAAGTTAATCTTACATAAGGCAATTGTAGTTGGGGGTGGCAGGAAGTAGGCTGTTGGTTAACTAGAATCTGCAGCTTATCCAGTAGGTAGGGAAATGGGCAGACTGGGTGGGCCAAGTAGTCATTATCTGCCATCAAAGTCTATGTTTCTATGTCTTACAAAAGAAGGCAGTACCCTTCCCAACCCATTATCGACCTTTTGTGGACTTAGCAGTTACCTGCTCCTTACCCAGGACCACACAGTGGTGGACGGCCAGTCACGTCAGTCATGGGACAGCCTCCTAGGGATGCAGTCATGGAGCAACCCATCCATTTTCCTTTGTTTTCACCAGGGTGCTGCATGTAAAAGCGCAAGTGCACCTGCATGCTATGGCACACATGCATGACAGAACATCTCATGGTAGCCCCTCCCCTCACATATGCCCTCTGCTGTGCTGCCATCTGGTCTCTACAGGGGTCTTGTCCCCCCCCTTCCCAAGGAAGGAGAGCAACGCATGCCTCAGACCTTTACTGTTGTATAGTTTCCAATGGAAAAAAATCCAGACAGTTTGAGAACCCTGTGAGGATGCAGTATCTCAATGTCAATGGGCTCCAGTTTTTACCCTTTTTTAGATGGGTGGACTAAAGCAATGAGAGGTTAAGTGACCTGCTCTGGATCACATAGTAAGTGACTCTGGTGGGATTTAAACTTGGTCTCCCTGTTTATAAACATATGCTATAACTACTAGATCACACTGCTTCCATTTGTTTGTAGTGCACTGAAGATCAAGTCAGTAAAAGCTGCTGATTACTGTGAACATGTGTTTTCATTCATCCAGATGGCAGATGGCCAATTTGGTTAGAGTAGGGTCTCTTTGCTGGTCACAGCCCACTTTTAATGCATCATACTTAGTAAGAACTTTGAGTAAATCCTGACTTTTACCAATAGTGCCACTCCTTCTCTCCCTTTACTTCAACTAACACAATACACCCTGCCACATACACCATGCAAGGAAACATTCAGCAGTGACAAATGCTTATTTATAATAACCAGTGGAAGGTTTCGACAGAGAAAAAAATGGTGAGCTTTATTTGTGTGAGTGAGCATGTCTCTGAGCAGCTGCCATAGTCACACAAATTCAGTGTGCTTCCTTTGCTCTTCTGTGAAGTGAGAGCACAAGGAAGAAAATACCACAATAACCCGCTGTTGAGTTATTACAGAATTCAGCAGGTTATTACAGTGTTTTATCAGGAGTAGATATCCAGTCATTATAGGAGGTCACCAGTTATAATATAAAATTAGCACCTTTCCTTCAGTTTGCTATTTTCAGTAATTGTGCCCATCCTGGATTATCAGTGTATAGGAAGGGTTTAAAGCATTCTTTAGCAATGCTACTCTAAGTGAAAATATGCCCAAATTAGTATTTATAAATATTAAATTTCACCTTAAAAAGCAACTCACTTTTATAAGAAAAAGTTCAAAAACAATAGATTTACACCAATTATGTTTTACCTTTATTGTTTTCTAGTTCTATGTTTTTTTTTTAACTTTTTCCTGCTGTTGGTCTGCTAAATATTGTAGATAATGCAGCAATTATTTCACTGAGTGTTTCAAAATGTAGCTGACTCTCCCCAGCTAACCACACAATTGCTGTTTATGACATTGCAGTCTGTTGCCATGGTGAACACTATGTTGTCATAAACAAAGGCACTGTGAGGTCAACAGGGGAGAGGCAAATGTTTTCAAGTGTTTTCTATACAGGCTTCTTAGATGGACTACCAAGATGTGCTGTAAATTGTGGAAAGGAATATTGAAAATGAAAAAAAAAGTATTCTTTTGTAAACTATAACAGCTGAAAAATCTTATTTATGAAAGCACATGCTAAAGTGCAAAGCTGCTTTTTAAGTCCTGCAAATGAAAGCAGGTTGTTGTTAGAGGGATTAGGTATATCTGCAACTCTCTTGATTCCCAATGTACACTACTCTGGTTATTCCAAATGGGAGCTAAATATATGGGAAGGGATTGAAATCTGAGTAGATGGGTTATTTTTGCAGATCTTAATAGTGAAAGGAATCATGGGGTAATCTACTGTGAAAAGGTAGAAATAGATCTACCATGTGTAAAGATTTAGCTAACTTATTTCCCATACTGCCCCATAAGGGTGTATTATGGCCTGTAGATGATTTAACCAATGTACAACTTGCTTTAGGAGAAAGTGCCAATGGTACCTATGCCACCAAAGCAGACTAACACTTCTGACTTTCCTATGAGCTCTGAGATATTTGATATTTAGACATGGGGGCTTATAATTGCATCAGAAATTTGATATCTGCCAGCCCGGTAGTGCTGAGGGCTAGGGCACTGGACGCCTAACCTCGGGGCATGCAGGTGACCCGGGTTTGGTAAAGAACCCGGGCCATTAGAGGTCGGCAATAGAGGGAAGGGCAGAGCTGGATGGAGCTGCCGACAGGCACGCGCTCCTCTCCGGGGAGGTGGGATGGCTCCTCTCAGCTGATGGGCGCCACCTGCTACAGGCTGGGGACAGCACAGGCCAAGAGAGGAGCCAGGTGCTAGGCCAATGGGGTGGGAGGAAAGGGGCTGTTACTGGGGCCATGGGACTGATGCGTGCCTCCATACACATGTGTACCCACTCCAAGGGCCCTTGGGAGAAAATGGTGGGGAAAACATCGCAGGCAGCAGGATGGCGACCGACTCTCCACAGGCACTGTTCCCAGGCTTGGAGTAAGGTAAGCAGCGATAATTCCGAGGACGAGGCTGGGGAGGTCAGTCTCATGGGGGCTAGCTAAGGTGGAAGGTAAGAAAAAATGTTACATGATAAAAAAAAGAAATTTGATATCTTTCTATCTTCTTAAGCCAAATACCTTTAATGTTTGTCAGTACTTTACTGAGAATATAAAAGATCTTTGGCACCAGAATCATTTACTGAGAATATAAAAGATCTTCGGTGCTAGAATCATCGTTACAGAATTAATTTTCCCCCAAAGGGATAGAGTAAGTTTCCTCCATCTGCCTGTTTCTTTCTTTCTCAGCTTCCTGAAGGAAAGGGTTTAAATTGGATTCCACTAATGTGGGTATGTTATCATGGATGAACATTCCTTTTTTTTTGCTATTCAAACTTTATTTAAAATTTTCAATACAGGAGTACATCTAGTAGGAACATAAGTAGCGATGAAAATAACAAACATGACATACAGAACCTTCCAGATGCCCACCCCTCCCACCTCCCTCCCCACTCACCCCCCACCAAACCCTCCTTGCACAGCACACAAATTACATATCCTTGAACATGATATTACCGTTAATTATTTTACTCTGATAGAGAATATAAAGAGTATAATGGACCCCAGATTTGGTCGAACTTGGACAGGTTATTCTGAAGACTCGCAATAGTCCTTTCCGTTCTAAGATTTGCCAGGAGTTCTTGCAACCATTCACAATAAGGAATCTCTAAAGTGTCTTTCCAATGCCTCAACACCACTTTTTTGACAGAGGCTGATATCAAACAAATATGGTATTTCCTATTCCGGACATCAATAGAGGCCACATCCCCTAAAATACATATCTCCGCAGTAAATAGGTTATCCAGCCCCAAAAGAGGATCTAATTTCTGCTTAATACTGTCCCACAGTGAGGTTATTTTAGGGCAATACCAAAAAATATGAAGTAGATCCCCAGCCTCTTGTTGGCATCTGTAACAGCAGGAAGAAGACACAATGCCGAGTTTAATTAACTTTAAAGGAGAATAATAAATGTTATGCAGCAATTTGAATTGCATTATTCTAAGTCTGTCTTGCAACAGAAATTTATGACACGATTTCCAGATGCCTGCCCAATCAAAATTATGCTCTGGGAGAAGCTGAGACCAGTACTGTCTTGGAGCAAGAATTAGGGGGTGTATCCAATTAAGTAATGTACTGTATATGGCAGATACAGCATGGGCTTTCCCCACCAATGGCTCCAGTGTATTGCAGAAATCAGAAACTCTCCCATTAAGGGGAGGCATACCCAGTTTATTAGCCACCAAATGTCGAAGTTGAAAGACCTTGAATATCATAACCTGAGGGATTTGAAATTTGTTCAAAATATCAATTGAAGTAAGTAATTTTCCCCCTACCGAAAACAGGTCTTTAATCAGTACCTTCCCCAACAGAGGTAACCAATCATCCCTAATGGGGTTCCCATCTATTAGAAAATTGGGATTACCCATTAATGGTTGAGATGGATCTGTAATATGAGAATATTTTAAAAACGTACATAATTGCGCATGAACCTTGATGGATATCTCAATAGGAGAGTTACGCAAAGATATGGGAAGGGCTTTTGGCGTACAATACAATAAGGCCCTGGGCATAGCCCAGAATCAGTTATCGGGATATCTCCAATTTTAACCACAAAGGTACATAACTACTAGCTTGGGACCATCTATTATAAGTAAACCACCTAAGGTATTTATGCATGACTGCCCAATAATACAAACCCACATGGGGAAGTCTCAAACCACCAGTCAATTTGGGGGCAATCAATTTATGGTAAGCCAATCTAGGTTTCTTATAATTCCAAATGAAAGCGGTAATTATGCCATGAATTTTTTAAACCATTTTAAAGGGAGCCAAATATTTAACATGTTTATGGGATAAAACAAACGGGGGAAAACATTCATTTTTACTAAATTAACTTTACCCCAGATAGACAAAGGAAGCAGCGCCCATCTTTTAAGATCAACCTCAATACATTGTAACACTGGGTCTAGGTTAAATTGAATCAAACGGGAAACGGACCTGGTTAAAGTAAGGCCTAAATATTTGATTACCTCAGCATTCCAGGCCAACCCAAAAGGAGTAATATCATGAGTGTATGTTTTATAATTTAAGGGGAAGACCACTGACTTTCCAGTATTGAGCCTATAATTAGCAACAGTACAAAAATTGTCAATAGTTTCGAGTAAAACCGGAATAGAGGAAGACGGATAGGAGATTTGCAACAGCAAATCATCCGCGTACAGAAATACTTTCAAGTGTGCCCCAAGCCTGAATACCCTGAATCCGTTGTTCCTGTAATCTGTCTAATAAGGGTTCAATATATAAATTAAAAGAAGCGGGAAAGTGGGCAGCCTTGTCTAGTATCAGCGAAAAAGTCTGAAAGGGTCTGACGTTACCCCGTTACAAACAATTCTTGCAGTTGGGAACTTGTAAATAGCATTGACCCAAGAACTAAACTGTTGAGGAAAACTGAAGGTATTCATAACCATGGCTAGGTATTTCAAATAGACCCTATCAAAAGCCTTCTCGGCGTCCAGAGAAACCAATACCATCGGATGATCTGAATCTCTGGAAGCCGAGAAGACGTGTGCCAAAACCCTTAAATGATCAGTTGAGGATCTTCCTCTCATAAATCCAACCTGTTCAGGTCCTATTAGACCAGGAAGAACCCCACTGATCCGATCAGCTAGTAATTTGGTAAGGATTTTAATATCCTGATTCAGAAGTGAGATGGGTCTATAGCTGGACACCGAGTCTTGAGGTTTACCCGGTTTAGGCAGAAGCACAATTAGGGCCTCAAAAGAGAAACATCAGTAGCAGCACCATCTAAATACATTGAAACAGTCTCAACAGTGAGGGAGTTAATTCCTTAGAAAGTTTTGTAGAAATTGGCGAAAAACCGCCGGGGCCTGGTGTTTTATCAAGGGAGGGACTTAATAACCGGTCTATTTCCTCTCTGTGATAGGTACCGTGAGTTGGGCCTGGTTAAGTTCACTCAAAGAGGAAGATTCAACCCATTTAGGAAGGTGCTTATCCTCTCCTCCGATGGTCGATCCCTCATAGGTCCATAAATCTAGTCAAAATATTTTTGAATTCCCCAAAATATCCTTAGAGAAGTCTTAATTGAACCATCTTCAAAGCGGATGACAGGCACCAATCTGGAAGAATCAATTGCTTGACCCTCTAGCTAATAGTCGACCAGCTTTTTCCCCTTGGTCTGTATATATTGCCCCAGTTTTAATGATTGCCCATTCAGCCTGTTCACTTAAGATCCTAAGATACGATCCGTAACAAAGTTAGCTCCTGTCTATAATCATCCGAAGAGGGAGGCAAGCCCAGATTCTTTTTCGAATCTGGGTAAGTAGCTCAGAAATACGTTTCAGCCTCTCCTTCTTCCTCGGAAGCAAGCCCTATCAGAATGCCCGTATAAAGGCTTTAGTGCCCCCATTCTATATCTGGCCGACTAGTGGAATTTTGGTTAAAGAAATGAATTCTGTTATCTGAGAAGAAATATACTTAACCAGTTTTGAATCTTTTAATAACTGATTGTTAATTTTCCATCTATTCCTGGCTTAGGTAAAGATAAGCAATTAAACATGTTACTATAGAGCGGTCCGATGGTGGCCCAGGGGATATAGTGGTATTCAAAACGCCTGGTAAAAGGGTATTTGAAATTAGAACATAATCAATTCTAGACAAGGTATTATGTACCTGAGAGGTAAAGGTAAATTCACGGACATTCGGGTGAAAAATTCTCCACACATCGCAAAGGCCCAATTGGTCCATCATTTCCCTTATCGCCCTTTAACCGGGGGATAATCCCTTCCTGATAGAACCAGAGCTATCCATAACAGGATCCATTGCCAAATTTAAATCCCCTCCTATTACAGTAGGTAAATTGCAACAGGGAAAGAGTATTTCCATTATCTGAACAAAAAATCCAGGGGTATCAACATTGGGGCCATAAATCGAACCCAGGACAATCTCAAGAGTGTGTAGTGTACCCCTAACAAAAATGTACCTCCCAAACCTATCCTAGAATGTTTGAATTGGATTGAAAGGAACTGATCTACATAACATGACCATCACCCCTCTACTTCGGGTACTATCTTCAGAGGCAAATACCTGACCTATTTGGAGCCTCCGTAACTGATTACATTCAGAATTAAGTAAGTGGGTCTCCTGCAGGAACATAATATCTGCTTTGACATACTCCAGATGTTTTAAGATCTTATATTGTTTTGATTTGTGGCGAAGACCATGAACATTCCAGCTCACAAGATTTAACTCTCTAGCCATTTGTTAGAATATTAATATATTCAAAGCAGCAAAGTCTATAAAACCGGCCACCTTCTATAATTAAAGTTATCGTGCTGTGCAACCCCTCTTGTACCCCACTTTCATAATCCAAAATCCCACATAACAATAACAAATCCCTGACCCCCTTCTCCCTCCACCCTCGTCCCTCCGATCTACCAATGAACATGATTGCAGTTCAGTGAGGCTTACTACCTCCGTCCCATCCACCCAGCCTCTCCGAATCAGCAATGCCCAAGCCCCTAATATGCAAATCCTGCAAGATTTTACATTATTAAACCCCACACCTTAAGGCTAAAACCTAAAACAGTAGTACTAAATAAAAAAAAATAAAAAAAAGAGATATTTCTGATAAATGAATTAACCCACCTACATCAGCTGATATCAGTTCCCAAATCAAAGTTCAAACTGTTTGAGCCCCCAAAACAGTATTACAGAACTCACCAAAACCACCCACTATCCACAGTACAAGTCCCTCTGCTGTTGTTGAAAAAAACACTTTACTAACACTTCGAAATAGACAGAGGCAATTAAACATAAAATATTTATAACTTTGCAGAAGAGGTGCTTATCTTCACATTGTAATCGTGTTCAATGGAAAACTAAAATTTGGTCCATATCTACAAAAGTGCCCTGACGATCCAGCAGTCACTAGCGCCATCTAGTGGAAAATAACGTAACGGGTTATCAAGGCAACAGCTTGCATCAGCTGAAAATCCAAAGCAGTTCACATAAAATAAATGAGCACTATAACAGTAGCAGCAAAATAAAGCGGGCAATCACGGCCCCAGGAAACTGCCCAGCGACTAAAGGGAACAAGCCATCTGGCCCAGAGCCAGATCAAAAACCCCAAACCGAAACCGTTGAGAAGGTAAATGAGAGTTAGGCAAGGCACAAAAGAAAACCAAACATAGGTAAAATTGAGCCAGGATCCGATCCACTCCGCAGCAAGAACATGGCATCATAGAAAAACTTTTTTAACCAACAGCCATGCAGCGCCAGGCAAAAGATGTATCACATACACTTAGCAGCAGCAAGGTTCAGGGCTCCTTAAATAGATCTGGGAAAGCTTGCTTTAGAGCCATTAACGCCGATTCATAGCTGTCAAAGCCACGCCAGGTTCCAGCTACCAGGACCTGAAAACGTGCAGGGTATCCCATCCTGAATTTAATATTGGCTGCAATTAACTTCGTGATGATGGGGTGATAGGTCGCTCTCTTCTGTTGAATCGAAAGCGGCAAATCCTGTACCACCCTCAATGTTGCGCCTTCCCAGGTCAATTCCTTTACTTCTTTTACCTTCAATAAAAAATGCTGGTGTTCCAAGTAGTTGAGGAAGCGTAGGATAAAGGTACGTGGAGGGGCTCCAGCTGGAGGTGTCGCTCTTAAAGCTCGGTGGGCTCTTTCAATAATATAGGCATGCCCAAAAGGTGAAGGACCAGCTATTTTTGCTACAAATCGCTGTGCAAACTTGATAAGTTCAGCTCCTTCCTCTTTTCCGGAGGCCGATAATAACAACATTATTACGGCTCCGACCTTCTAGATCTTGACCTTGCCTTCCAACACTTTGAAATCCGTTGCCTCATTGCAGCCAGATCGGGTTCCAGTTTTTCGTTTTTACATTCTACTGAACATATACGGGCTTCATTATCAGCAGTCCGACGTGTTAAATCTTCCAGGGCAGGCGATATGTTCTTGACTTCACCCGCCAGCTCTTTCATCTCATCTTTAAAAGGCTGGAATTCTTTGAGGAAGCTGGCTAAGGTAAGCGGTTCCATATCGTAAGAGCCAGGAACCTGAGCTTGGGTTTGCAGTGTAATTGAGGTCCTTGCTTTTTTTTGGGCCTTCTCCGGGGTAGATGGTGGCGTGTGTCGTGGTAAGGCTTCCTTCAGTTCTGCATCCATCATACGCTGCCTGACAGAAAGCGTCTTCTCCTAGGTCACAAAAGAGTGTTAAGAGTAGTGAAATAAATTGAAAAAGACTGCTAAATAAGAATAAATGCAGGTTGGGTAGACGGAGCTCCGAGAAGAAGCAGCTAGTTCATGCTCTGCATCACGTGACCCCCTGGATGAACATTCCTAAATAAGGTACCCTATGTTTTTCACAAGGAACACTGAAGGAATCTGCAAGTCTAGTGTGCTCAGAATTGAATTGTTTTAGTACAATTCCTTCAGATTTAAGCCAGTTTACTTGAAGACCTGAAAAACCTCCAAAATCCTGCAAAAGTGAAAAGATTCCTAACAAAAAACAGAGTTGACTCAAAGTGATGAGAAGGACATCAGTAAAGGCAAAGGCTTTGCTAGGGATACCTTTAAAGTCTATGCCATGAATAACTGAAGAACTCAAAATTTTCTTATGAAGCAGTTCTTTTTGTTCTTTTTTTCAAATTTTCCTATGAATCAGTTCTATTGCCAGTATGAACACAAAACAAACAAGCATTTGTCAATGCCAAATGTTTCCTTGCATAGTTTATGTGGCAGGTATGTATTGTGTTAATTGAACTTCTGGTGGGAGGAAAAGCCTGCCTGAACTATGTTTTGACATGATGTCATATTCTGAATAGCAGTTAATACAGAAGCTCAGGTAATAAGAAAGCTATGTTGAAAATGTGGGGTGCATCATCGGCCTGGTGGCACTGAGGGTTGAGGCACTGGACACCACACCTTGCTGGTGACCCATGTTCGGGAGTGAGCACAGGCCGCTGAAGGTCAGAAGGGGAGAAGAAGGTTCAAATGTCCCAGGGACAGCTCTCCTTTTCCAGGGAGAGGGGTGACCAGTTGTCGGTGCATGCCTGGCCCCTAGCAGTGGCTGGGGGCTGGCACATTGATGCTGCAGACATTGGGTCAGAGGCAGGCAGACACCTGATGGGGTGCACACACAGGAGCATGAATGGCACCATCCCCGGCATCCTTGTACGCTCCGCCACTGAAGGGGGAAAAACCTGGAGGAAAAAAGCTCACAGCAGATGATGGTGGAAGCTCACTGGGTCCCTCCCCTGAATAGTCACAGCACTGACCACTGTACTGGATCCAGTCTATGACCCAGCTGGGGGAGTAAGCCCTGGGGGTAGCTGGTCGGCATCAGCTGGTGGATGTCAGGGCATGGGGCTGAGGCTCCCTCCAAATAGAGAGTGCCATGGAGAAGAAGTACAAATAATTAAAAAAAAAGTGGGGTGCAAATTTTAAGATTTCCGCAGTTACTAGCATGTGTACTGAAGTTGCAACAAGTGGCCATAACTTTGACATTTTTTCATATGTTGACCCTAAATGTTGAACATAGTCTTCTTATCAACCCACCTCATGAACCCTGTAGGTGACATTTTTCAAATTTGTGGGAAAATGGTATTCCACACCACAGTTGTGAAAACACATTATGGGCAGGATGTGAAAAATGACAGCTGTACTGGTCATGAGGTGGTGTGATAAAAAAGCTATATTGAAAATTTGGAGTGAAAATATTGAAAATGACAAAAGTTACATGCATGAGTAGAACATTTTGAATGACTGTATGTAACTCAGCCATTTTTTGGAGTTGTTTCATCAAGTTTTCAACATGGCCTTTTTGGGACCCCAGCTCATGAAGAGCCCCACTGCCCTAGATAGCTTCTGCCAGAGAACAGGCAGAGAACACCAAGAGGAAGGAGCTGCTGTTATAACTATTCTTCTCTACTTGGACTAACGAACTAGAACTCTACTACTGGGACCTTCAATTTAGGGCAAAAGCAAAACAAAACAAAAAGTACCAATGCCCATAGTCTGGGCAACAAGCTCCCGGAACTGGTGACCTTGATGGAAGAGGGATGCCTGGCTATCGTAGCAGTCACAGAAACATGGTACACAGAGAACCATGACTGGAATGTTAACATACCAGGGTACACAACCTACAGGAGAGATAGGGAGGGGAGAATAGGGGGAGGAGTAGCTCTCTATGTAAGGGAAGGGATAAAAGCAATGGAACAAGAGACTAAACAGGGAGGAGAGGAGGTCCTATGGGTCACCTTAAAGACTGTAAATGGCACCACAATCTGTATAGGGGTTGTTTACAAACCCCCATGTCAGTGGGAGGGAATGGATGAGGATATGATAGAAGTCATCCTTGGGATGGCAGAGAAAGGGGAGGTATTGCTGATAGGGGACCTGAATATGCCAGATGTTAACTGGAGCACCTTTGTTGCAGCCACATCCAAGAACAGGGCCATTCTCGATGTCCTACAGGTGGCATGCCTCAGACAGCTAGTTTTGGAACCCACTCATGAGGGAGCAATCTTAGACCTTGTACTCTCAAATGGGGACAGTGAGAGGATCTCAGATCTAGAAGTGGGTAGCCATCTGGGAACAAGTGACCACCAAACAGTGTGATTCACAATGAACTCAGCTACAGAGTCAAGCCATACAAAAGTGAGGGTACTGGACTTGGAGGGCTGACTTTGGCAAGATGGGAGAGTGCCTTAGAAAAGCACTAGCAAACAGATTAGAAGGAGGGGTGGAGCAAAAATGGAGAAACATCAAAACTGCCATCACAGAGGCAACAAGGCTTTGTGTGAAGCAAATAAATAAATCAAAATGAAAGAACAAGCCACTATGGTTCTCAAAAGAGGTGGCGGGGAAGGTTAGGGAGAAAAAGATAGCATTTAGGAAGTATAAGGAAACACAGAAGGAGCAGGACAGAGAACTGTACTAGTTAAGGCAGAAGGAAGCAGGGAGGAAAGTCAGAATAGCAAAGGCCCAAACTGAGAAAAAGATAGTCAACCCAGTTAAGAAAGGGGATAAAGCCTTTTATAGGTACATCAGGGAGCATAGAAAGACAAAGGGAGGGATAGTGGGGCTGAATAGAATGGATTGTGTGTGGGCAGAGAGGGACAGCGAAAAAGCAGGGATACTGAACAAATACTTATGCTTAGTATTCACAAAAAAGGAGGAGGAGGAGGTGCCTAATCCAATTAACAGAAGCACTCTGGATAGGCGGGTCGATCCCAGTCCTTTCACAGAAGAAAGGGTTCTAAAAGAACTCCTAAAACTGAAGGTGGACAAAGCAATGCAGCTTGACAGAATTCACCTAAGAATTCTAAAAGAATTAAGGGGAGAGTTAGTGACACCACTGACTACCCTTTTTAACAAATCATGAGAGGATGATGTGGTACCTGAGGACTGGAGAAAGGTGGATGTGATTCCCTTTCACAAAAGTGGGAGCCAGACAGAGGCAGTAAACTACAGACCTGTCAGTTTGATCTCTGTGGTAGGGAAAGTGATGGAATCACTTCTGAAGGAAAGACTTGTTGAGTACCTAGATGCCAGTGGGGCACAGGACCCAAGACAACATGGGTTCACAGTGGGAAGGTCATGTCAGACAAATCTAATTGATTTCTTTGACTGGGTGACCAAAGTAGTAGGCCAGGGAATGGCTGTGGACATGGCCTACCTAGACTTTAGCAAGGCATTTGACACAGTCCCACACAAAAGATATTACAAATTAACCAGCCTGGGAGTGGGTCCCAGGGTGGTAGCCTGAGTAAAATATTGGCTGGACAACAGGACACAGAAGGTAATTGTAAATGGAATCCACTCTGAAGAAGGAGGGGTTACTAGTGGGGTACCACAGGGTTCAGAACTGGGTCCAGTCCTTTTTGATGTCTTTATAAGTGACATTGCAGAGAGAGACTGGAAGGAAAAGTATGTCTCTTTGCAGATGACACAAAGATCTGCAACAGGGTTGATACACAAAGGAGGCAAGGAAAGGATGAGAAGGGACTTGGCAAGTTTGGAGGAATGATCAGAAGTATGGCAGCTTGGAGTCAATGCAAATAAGTGCACAATAATGCACCTGGGAAACAAAAACCCAGGGGAAGATAACACAATTGGGGGGGGTTAGTAACAACAACAAAAATGGAAAGGGAACTGGGGGTAATCATATCAGATGACCTTAAGGTTAGCAAGCAATGTGGGAAGGCAGTAGGGAGGGCTGGAGGGATATTGGGATGTATAGGGAGAGGCATCACCAGCAGAAAACAGGAAGTTGTTATCCCTCTGTACAGACAGTTAGTGAGACCCCATCTGGAATACTGCATCCAGTTCTGGAGACCCCATCTCTGCAAGGACATGGACAGGATGGAGGCAGTCCAGAGGAGGGCAACTAAAATGGTGCAGGGTCTGCAAGAGAAGCCATACGAGGAGAGACTAAAGGAGCTTAATGTGTATACCCTTGAGGAAAGAGGGGAGAGGGGGGACATGATAGAAACATTTAAGTACCTCAGTGGAATCAACAAAGTTCAAGAGGGCAACATCTTTCAGAAAAATAGATATGCAAGAACAAGGGGACACAATTGAAGATAGAGAAGGGACGTTTCAGGGGCAACGTGAGGAAGTATTTTTTCACAGAGAGAGTGGTGGATGCATGAATAGCCTTCCTGAGGAGGTTGTGGGGTCTAAAACTGTGGGAGAATTTAAGAATGCATGGGACAGACATAAGGCAATTCTTGTTGGGGGGTAGGAAGAAATAGTCTGTTGGTTAACTAGGATCTGCAGCATATCTTGTAGGTAGGAAAATGGGCAGACTAGGTGGGCCAAGTGGTCCTTATCTGCCGTCAAAGTCTATGTTTCTATGTTTCACTTATCCTGAAAGGTGATTTTGTGGAGCGACTATGCCATTCTGCATTGCAGGTGCGAAAACACATTTCAGGCATGATGTGAAAAGTTACAGCTGTACTGTTCATAAGGAGGTATGAAAAAACAGCAATGCTGAAAATCTGGTGTGTAAATATTAAAAATTGGCAAAGTTAGGAGCATGCATAGAAACTGTACGATGCATGCTCAAAATGCAGTAAATTTTGAGAATTTTTTCACCAAATTTGCAACATGGGCTTTTGCGACCCCACCTCATGAACAGTGGCACTGTCATTTCATTATTTGGTCCCAAAAGGTGATTCTGTACAGCGACCACGAAATCACCTTTCGGGACCAAGTAATGAAATAACAGTGACAGTGCTCATTAGGTGGGGTCCCAAGAATCCCATGCTGACAGTTTTGGGCAAAAATTCCTAAAAATGGTTGAGATATCAACCTAAGCTGAAAACCCCATTGTCTGCCATAATACAGTGCTTACCTTTGACTCTTCAGTTTTCCAGTCGGCTTTGAACAGTGCAGATGTGTCCCGGTCCTCTGAAGATGACAGCACCAATCTCTGGAGGTATGTATGGGTAAGGAAGGATGTGGGGAGGTGGGTGTTCAGTGGGAGGGTGGGGATGGGGGAAGAGGTCTGGGGAGATGACAAGGGACTGTTTTCTTTTTTACAGGTTAAAAAAAAAGAGGTTGGGGTATGGGTTTCTTTATTTACAGGTACAAAAAAAATTGGGCACACTGGGGTGGGCTCCCAGTGTACCACATGAATTGGGGGGTACATGATGCCGACATGGGGATTGGGCATCCCGATGTCAGTTTGGGAACAAAGGGTGTTGGGTGGACAGCACACAGTGGGAGGGAGAGGGAGGATTTGATTAGATGCCTGGGGCTGGGATGGGAGCAGGGAGAACAGAAGCAGAGGGAGGCAGTGGGAGGGTTTAATGAACATTGCAGGAGTGGTGGGGGAATGGAGGGTGTGGGGCGAACTGAAGCAGTGGGAGGGAGCGGGATGGTTTGATTAGATGCCCGGGGCTGGGACAGGAGTGGGGAGGACAGCAGCAGCATTGGGAGGTAGAGGGAAGATTTATTGAAAGATGCCAGACTGGTGGGGGAATGGAGGGTGCATGTGGGGTGGACTGCAGCAGTGGGAGGGAGTGGGAGGGTCTGCAGACTTTCAATGCCGGCTACGCAAATGAAAGGAATGAAGCGCACTCTCTCATTGGTGCAGTTCATGTCTCTCAAGTGCAAGCCGACTTCCGCTGTGAAATTCTGACGGCCATCACACTCAGCTTCAGTGGTCATTGGTCTGCCAGGGTCACACCCACTGTACAGTGCTCTGCATTGGACTAATTCCTGAGACATCTCTCAAATGCGGTACTGTCTAAAGGTGCTTCTTGCGCAAGCGCAAGGAAACACAAAAACAGGGGAAAGTGGGCACCCCTGTTGTGCACTTCTATACAAATTGGAGTGGTTTAGATCTCATCACTGTTTAAGATTTCAAAAAAACATTCATCAATAATGAATACTCATAGTGCATGTGGAGTATTGAAAGGTGTCCTGCAGGACTGGATATTGGGCCCATTCTTCTTTTTGGTGTTCATTAACCATCTCGTAAAAGGCCCTTAAATATTCACATATCAGAATATATGCTGACATTACAGTAATGGTGGCTATCTTCAGCAAAAGTTATCAGTGAAATGGAAAGTAATTTGTAACTGGCTTTCATAGCTTTGCAAAAGTTGTATAGGGATTCTGAATTTGTTCCAAATGGTAAAAATATTAGTGTATTCCTTTAAGACTTTGTCTTAAAGGGATCTTGAAATAAGCCTTCATTCCACTAAAGGTATAACAATTGTAAATTCATTGGAATGTGAATATATGTTTATTTTTTTTAATCCTTTTTTTTTTATTGACACGTCTTTAAATTTCTCTTATCATATTAGATCTACCGTAACACAAATACAAAAAAGTTAGGGGCATTATGTAAGTTAGCATTGCATATTGCTGTCCGATAGATTGAAAACAACAGACAATTTTGCTGCCATATCTAGAATACAGTAGTACAACCTATCAGTTTGCAAACCATACACATTTGGCAAAACTTGAAATTTGTTATACTAGAATTGCAAGATTTGTTCTCCAATATGATCCAAGGGTTCACCACTGTAGACTTTTTGAGAAATTTAGTTGGCAGCTGCTTCAAGTAAGGAGGAAGAAAAAAATGGTTATGTATGATTCATATCATCATTTTCTCAAATGCAACCCATCCATTATGTACTACCCTCTCCCCCGGGATAAGTATCCTCAAAGAGGAAAAAACTGCAAAGAGGTTTTGTTCACCCCTGGATAACCAGCAGATTTGGCCCCTGAACTCTAACAGCCGGTGTTCCGCATTCCTGAAGGCACCTCTCTGTGCATACTCCCACTGTCAGTTCTGCTTGGTTATTTAAAGCAAGGACTGATAATGAAATGAGGCACCTCTGCAGCTGTTTATAAAGGTATATGTTTACTGTGTGACTGGTATGTGTATTGTGTTTCAACTTGTGAAATGTACAATAATAATAATGTATGGTATACTTCTTCTAGGATTAAAACAATTGTGGGATAGTCACAAGGGAGCCTTCACACTAAAGGGCAGCTAGGGAGGTAGGAGAATTCATTTCTAAAACAGGGCAGACTAGCTGGACCTAGTGGTCTCCTTCTGCCATCACCTTCTATGTATCTATGTATTAATTTGTGAACAGGCTTACTTTTGTAAATAGAGCTTTGGTCTAATGTATATTGGCCAGTATAAAAATAAAAGATTTTGGTCGTCATCATCATCATCACAATCACATTGCCCCCTCCCCACACACACTTTATAAGCAGGTACGAATTAGCATGCTAGCAGACATATACTAATGTAAAGGTGTTCCCTACCAACTCTATTAATTAGGGTATTCAGTGATTCCCTTCATAAGCAGAAATTTGTCTGTACTTAGCTTGCATGACTGTACTGTCTTTAGGCTTGATACACAGACGTGGTTTGGCTATGTACCATGGGCCACATATCCAGGCCATGGTGTTATGCACTTGCAGGGGGAGTGCCAGAGGCCTAATAAAGCAGTCCCCAGCTGACAGCAGCTGGTCTGTCCTAGTGTGCGGACACTCGTGGCTAGGGGCTGGGGGCATGCAGTGAACAGTCCAGGGATCAATGACGGGGAATACAATCAGATGCCCAGTCTAGCTGTCCAGTGGGTTCCCTACTCTGGGGATTAAAGGATGTGGCATCCCTCCACAGATGGTTGTGTTCCTTAAAGGGCACTGCAAGACATTTGTAAACAACAAAAAACATGGGCATTGCTCCTAGCACTTCATGGCAGCTTGATGGACAGGGGGCTACTGGAGCGGGGGTCAAAAAATCAGCAGAAAAGATCAACATGGGACATGAGTGGCACACACAAAGGGTGGCTGGCTGTTAAGGCAGTGCACCCTAGTGTAATTCCATCACCCTACGTGCCTGCTCCCCAGCATGTGTAGTGCTCTGTTTATAACACAGATGCCTGTCTCTGTCCTTGAGCCTGCACACACATGTAGCTGAGTGTTGCCATGTGTACAGTGCCAGGTCAGGTATGGAGTGCTAGTGCAACCCATGCCGTGGGTGCTACCAGGAGCTCTGTAGGTGCAGAGTGAGCACTCTGCTGCTTTTCCCAGCACTCCACACATGAGGAGATGGTCCTAAACCCTTTGCGAGGCCAGTCCTTCATGCCCACTGTCTATGCTGGTAAGCTATTCCATGGATTCATCACCCTCTGGAAGAAGTGTTTTATAAGTTACCCCTAAATGTATCACCTCTAGGCTTTAGGCCATGTCCTGAGCTTCCTGCATCCTGGTTGATGACACCAGATAAAACATCTGTCTGTTGAGTCTTGTCAATATCAGGGGAAGTGCATGAAACACTGAAATCATGTCCCCTCTCTTAACAATTCTCAGCTGGTCTGATGTGTAGTGGTAGGGTGTGAAAAATGGGAATCAAAGGTGAGCAATTCTGACACCATCTGCATGTAAGTAAGAGCAGTCTTATGTTTGTAAGTTAAATTATTAATTGATGATGAGCACAGTTTTAAAACAACTAAAAATAAATTATATGAATTTGTCCATTTCTGGGGCCACTGTGCGTGAGACACTCTTTACAGAATAAAAGTGGCTTGTAAAGGGGGATAGGAGTGCTCTGATTGGATGGAAGTGCTCCTTCAATCTATAAAATCAGGTGTAAACAAGCTGGTGATCTGTGCGCCGGTCCAAGTGCACCCGTCAAAGGGGCACCAAAATTCAAACTTTGCCACCCCTTCCCCAAAATCCACCCCCCTTGGAGTTAGAATCTTTAGTTGGGGTGTGTGGGGGACACAGCCTCCTACATGGGGGGAGTGCAGGGGGCACAGCCCCCCACATAAAAAACGGTCAGCAAATTTAAATCCTGATGCCATAATGATGAGTGTACTCAGACTGGTGCGTTCCGATGGTCGAATTGCCACAGTAGATGATGTCTGGAGCACAGTGATTCTGTTTCTATATCAATATATAGTATATTGTTAGCCTTTGTTCCATAAAAAAGTCAGGCTGCACAATATCCTTATAGTGTATAGTATAGTATTGTTCTGTATAAAATTCCATCCCTTTCAAAATGCTATTGTACCGCAGTTCAAAGGTCATGGAATGTGACTGTACCCTTCTGTGGTACAGTAGCATTCTGAAACCTCTAGAGACTGCACAAGTCAGTTACATTCTGAAAGCAAAAGAACTGTGTTGCACATGTTTTACATAATACTATACACTATAAAAAATGCAGCGTGAGCAACTTTATGCACAACCAGTGTGTTCTACAACCTCGGGGTTCTGATTCCCATGAAACTCTGGAGCCTCGCTCTCAAGATCAGAGAGAATAAGAACCCCCACCATGGCATAACCTACTGATTGTGTATAGTTGCCCATCCAGTAGTCTCTATGTTGGGCACATTCCAAATCTTTGTGTGCATTCCAAAGTGCTGTTCTTCATATTTCAAACAGTTGTTTGGCACAGTTCAAAGGTCATAAACTTCTATATTCCTCCTTCACCCCCCCCCCACCTAGTGGCTTACTAACCACCCAGTGCCCAAAGCTGTACCTTTTAACTTGTAAAAGGTTACAAATTTCATACTGATCAAAGAACAGAACAAAGAAATGGCAAGTTGTTGTTTTTTTACTTTGGGGGAATGCTTATAGGTTCATAGGTTTGGTACAAGTTCAGAGAGCTTTAAGCCCTTTAATGAACTCACCACCACACTAGTGGTGGAATAAAAATTTTTTGAACCCCATATATTTATTTAAGCTGTTTTTAAACGTGTCTAAGGTGTCACTATTTACTATATTTCTTGGTAAGGTACCGTACTACACAGTTCAGATATGTGAATGGATCCATTCACATATGTTGACTGAGTAGTATGGTATGGGCTGCACACCCATTGGCTCACGCTGTGGACCAATGGGCATACAGCTCTACCGTACGGTGTCAGTCGGTGGGTGGCAGGGTGGCAAGTGGGTGGGGAGTTGTCGCCCGCCGCTGACCGGGGGGGAGAAGGGCGGTGGGACTCAGTGGGCGGTTGGGGAGAGGGGGTACCGCTAGACCACCAGGGTTGGGCTGCTGTGGCATTATGTTTTACCGACACCCATGATCGGGCTGCGAGTGGTCCACTGGACCACCAGGGATAGAGGACGTTTCATTTATTCAACACATGCCCGTGATCAGGCTGCAAGAGGTCCACTGGACCACCAGGGATATTGGACTTTTAAATGATACATATGCCCGTGATCGGGCATGGGGGGGCACCGTCACGAAGGTGCAGCCAGAGCTCGGGTGGCCACCCACATGTGGCAGCTGCCATGTTGCGCCCTGCAACAGGGCAGCTCACCTGTGGGTAGCCAGCCATTGTTCCCTTTTTTTTGGCTCACCTGTGAGCAGCACAGGTAAGGGTTGCACATGCATGGGCTCAGCACATCCTGGGCTGAATATCGGAATGTGCGGAGTATGCATGGGCATGCCCCCCCACACACCTGCACCACATACATTACTGATGCACTCTGGCGCATCGGGATTTGTGCCAGACTCATCCCCGTTTGACTATCACGCCAGGACGCATCAGTGGGTTGCGCATGGTGCAACAGTGTTGCGCCATGCGCAACCATTCTGAATATCCGGGCCATAATAAACAGAGCAGGCACAGTTAAAATGGCAAGTGCAGTAGGTACAGATATGTACATAATGATAGACAACAGCACATAATGTGATAATAATGCTAAACAAATAATTCAAAGTAATAATATATTCTAAGCTGATAGTTGAAAATATAGAGGGAATATGGGCCAAGGGGATGGAATGTGGAAGGAAGGGGAAGGGGATATGCATATAGGGAGATCTGAGGGATTTGAGGGAGCAATAGGGAGGAGTTTCATGACAGGATCAGAGAAAGGATGAGAAGGGGAACAAGGCTAGAGGGTCTAAGCTGAGAAACAGTGGCAAACATCATTTGTGTACTTGGCAACAAGGCTTTTAGATGCATTTTAGGGAACTAGGTTGGCTAATTTGAGGGATGATTGCAGCTTGTTCCATGCAAGGAGGATGGCATGACTGATGGTGGCTTTACTGCAATTGGTGCAAAATTTAGGGACTTTGAGTGTAATGTATGGATTTTTTCTAAGGGCATAGGAGCATGAGGTGCGTCGAAGCAGGCTTGAGATATATGGCGGTAGCTTAGAAAGCAAGGCTTTGTGTGCCCAGGCATAAGTGTTTAATAATCTACTGGTGGTAAGGGATGTCCACACAGTTGCAGCACAGAGGTCACAGTGGTGCATCCTGAATGGTACATTAGTGATAAAGTGGATGATTTGATGGTAAAGGACATCAAACTTATGTAGACTAGTAGTCGAGCAACAGCCGTACAGGATGTTAGCATAGTCTAACAGAGGAATAAATGTGGTTTGGACCAGCCTTATCCTGGACTTGGAGAATATGGCTTTATTCTATTACAGGAAACCAATCCTCAACTTCAAATTTTTTGCAAGAGCTTCAATATGGGAAGAGAAGGTGAGCTTATGGTCTAATAGGAAGCCGAGGTATTTAAATATCAACAACCTTTAGGGTGTCGCCTAACAGGGTTACAACAGGCAATGGGGGAAGTGGGAGTTTTGGATATAGTAGAGTGTTTATTGGGTTGGAAGAACATAACTTTTGTTTTTTTGGTGTTTAATAATAATTTAGAATGAAGAAATCTGTGTTGCAAATGGTCCTACTTTTGATCAAAGGTGCATGTTTATTAATAATATCCAGGTAAAGCACTGCTCTTTATTTCACACCTAAAAGTATCAGGCAGAAAGTCTTCTAATGAGCAAATGGCAAAAGAAAAATATTTCAGAAATAAAAAGCAACAACTGGCTACTTTAAAAAAAAAAATAATAATGTTTTCTGCTTTATATGTTTTGCATTACTGACTCTTTCACTGTAATGAAAAGATGGAGACCAAGTACAGAGAATATGTGAAAAAAGGCGAAATGTCACAAAGTCCATTTTTTTCAAAGTTTGCTTTGGGAACTCGGGGTGGGGGCTCTTTAAAGCAGCAGTGCATGATATTGTGAACATTTTGACTTATATTTTTAAATTCTATTTTAGATGGTCCCTTACCTATTGTCTTGTATGATACTCTTTGTTCCCCATTTTAAGGATGTTTTTGCATTTGAAATAATGAAAGGAGCACTCTTTTTAATACGGCTCGAACCAGGTTTTCATCAGTATTATCAGCTGGTTTTGTACACCTGCTGTCCCATAAGGTCAGAGGGCAGAGTGTTACATGCTAGCTTGTTATAAATACAAGAAAAGTGATATTTAACAACATGTGCGCAAAAACAGACACAGCTGATGAAAACCTGATCAAGCCATATTCAAAGGAGTGCTCCATTTAATATTTGAAATGTGAAAAAAATTACTAAAGCACACTTCAAATGGAGAAATAAGGGTATTACACAAGTCAGGAGATAAGGGGCATTGAAAATCGAATAAAAAAGTATAGTCAAACTTTTCACTGCTATCATGCACTGCTGCTTTAAAGCTCTACAATGGAGTGAATGTGTTAAATCCATTTGCAGAGTAAAAGTTATGAAATTCTCTCTGCTAGAGTACCCTTCTGTATATTGGAGATGCATGTAGAAGCTTGCAAGTACATACAAGTGAAAGGAAAGGAATACCTAAACCCTATTTGCAAAGGTATTTCCGCTGGGATAAAGGAGAGACATACACCTGGAGATTCAGGTAACTCAGGTCCAGTCCTAGATGCAGCTGCAGTCTCTAAAAATAGACCAGCTCATTTTAACCTGCATATGGGCTAAAGGGGCAACCAGGATCCCAAGGGCATAAGATGTGCTAACAAATACCCGGTTTTAAAGTATAAGTACTCCTGTGTTCTCCAGCGGTAGATGTATTTTACTCAGCAATAACATGTTGCCAATATCTGCAGTTAGAGAAGGCGATCCTGAAGCATTTTCTTTATTGTCCTTCCTTAGGCAGTGAAAGTCATCCATGGAGCCCTGCCGAATACATTATGAATATGCATATTTCTCAGAGCTGATTGGCTCCAGTGAACATGCTACAAAAACACTCTAGGATACACAGCTGCTGAGGCCAGCACCCAGGAATGCCTTATGAATTTACATTTTAATAGCGGTTCTCATGGTGCAGTGGGACCTCTGAGAAAAGGACAATAGGAGCATTTAGAATGGAGACTCAAAACAATAAGTTCCTTGCACAAACATTAAACTCTCTCTCTGTCTCTCATTCACTCACGCTCCTTTTTTAATTCAAGGTTCTGACACTATAACTATATAGACATACATACATTTAAAAATGACTGAAAGTTTAGTTTTCTTGTAAATTTAATGTTAGATTGGTCAAACTCTCTCCATACTACTCTCTCTCCCTACTGCTCTGGTCTATTGATCCACTTCTGCCTCTGACTAGTCCCCCGTTAACGCTCACAATCTCCCTTGCCTCTATCATTTTGCTGCCAGTTGTACTTTGCTGAACTGTTACTATTGATATGCTGTAGATATGCTATGTTTGGCTTTACTTTGTGCCTTCTCTCAGTTGTCCGCTGCAGAATTATTACATTTTATAATTATCAGTATCATTATTGTTTTAGAATATAGAGAATAATGTATGGGCAACCATGCACAACAAGGCTATGTTTCCATCAAGGGGTTGAGATGACAGCATATGAACCTCAAGAATGAAGCTCAAGAGGTCCATGCTGTCATCTCTACCCTGAGATGGAAACACATGCAGAGTTCTGTGTGGTTGATCATATTTTATTTTTTATAGTATATGGTCTTTTAAACTAGAGTGACAGACTCTCGCTAAAGTGAAAACAAAAACATGTTGCCATTTCTTTGTTCTGCTCACATATCAAAATCAAATTTCCTGACTTCTGAAAGGTAAAAGGTATAACTTTGGGCACTGAGTAGTTAGTAAGTAGCTAAGTGTAGAATCAATGAGAAATGTAAAATTGTATGACCTTTGAACTGTGCATAACAACTGTTAGGAATTCACATAACAACACTTTAAAATAAGCATAATGGTTTAGAATGTGCTTAACAAGGACTTTGAGCAGGCTGATTTTTATACATAACAAAGGGTAACCATACACTAGTGTAACATTATGGCTGTAACTTATTACTGCACTCTCTCCACATCACTTTCCCCCAGGATGCATCTAAAAACAAGCTGTCAGCTGAGTATTTTTTTTCCGGTGAAACTCTTGAAATCAATCAACCAATAAATAAATACAATAAATAAAGAAACACCTGATGCAATTTCAGGTAGCACTACAATTTGTTATGGTGTCTTTAAAGCACCAGCCTGTGTTTGTCAGCAACACAATTAAATTATGCATTTTTTTTAGCAATAATACTTTTTGGACATATAGTCATCATCATCATATTATTACTTCTCTCTGATGTTTTTAAAACAGCTTTTATTATAAATTTTATAATAATACTCAAGTCTTTAAAGATGGCCACCAACAGCAATGTTTTTAAATCTCTTGCCTCAAGGATACTTTTTGATCAACAGGCTGGATTCATATTGTGGATGAATCAGGAGGTTGCTAGCACATGTTTTTGATGGTAAACAGTTAACACTGCTACAAGGTGCTTAATTTATGCATAGTGGGTGTAGCCAAACAACAGTTACTCTTAAAAACTTTAAAGTCTCATATCTCAGTGCAGGACTGAACTACACTGAAAAGGAAAATAGAGATATTGATGTTCTTATCAGAAATACATTATTACTAAAAAAAATAATGAATTTGTTTCTGATAAGAGATACTGCTGCTTTTAATTTGTAAGCAACAGTTCTCATGGTATATTAGAGTGGGACCTCTGAGAAAATGACAATAAACTTTATTTACTGTAGAATGGAATCTCAGAGCAATAAGTTTCTTGCAAAAATGTTAAACTAATTCTCTCTCTATCTCTCTCAGATTACATAATACAGGATTTTCACTACATACTAACTATATTTTATTTATTCATTTATTTATTTAAAGCATACTTTACCAGGAAAGCAAACAGTGTCCCAGTGGACTTATCTCCAGCTATGATCTGGAGAGGGGAAAAAAGGATTGCACAGGGAAGTTTTACATTCAAGATATATGGATAATACAAAGGTGATACAAATATACATGCCATGGAGCCAGCCACAATGCAATGCAGTAACTTGCAGTACATTACATGTCAAAAAATACTGCATGACAAAAGGGCTTAATTGGCATTCAATTACACCATTTCATGCAGTATACTGCAACATTTTGTGTTATACTGCACTGTAGCACTACTGTGCTGCATTCTGGCTGGTGCCACTATATATATATATATATATCTATATATATATATATATATATAGATATATATATATATATATAGCGCCAGTGAATTCATTTACATATTTTAGTCCCCAGATTGTCTGCTGATGGAAAGTATATGCAGGAGCACAGTGTGGGAAGGCTTGTTTTAAAGGACACAATGAATATTTCTAGCAACTTCAATTATGTAGGACAAAGGTAGGTTTACAACAAATTATTTTATTTATTTATTTATTTTTTACCAGGAGAAACACACTAAGCTGAAGCTTTTTTTCAGTTGCGACCTGGGAGCACAAGGAAGTTAAGTGACTTGCTCAGGGTCACACAGTATACAAGTGAAGACTGTGAGATTCAAACCCAGGTCTCCAGGTTTGCAGTTCAGAGTCTTAAACCACTGCCCTATACTGCCTCCTAGAATTGTGCGAGGCAAATGTACCAGAATCAATGATAAACTTGCTTGCTCCAAGGCACAAATCATGCTTACTCAAGGGGGGGGGCAAGGATAGTCTAGACAGTTGTGGCACAACTGACATATGTTGTAGTGTGTCTTGATAAAGAATAAGGGTCTAGGCTGTTTTGAAACACTGTATGGTAATGATTTTTACAGGGAGACTGTTCTAAACGATGAGAAGCCTATAGCTGATGGGGGCCTGCTCAAAGCTACTGCTTCATCTTGGTACGTGCAGCCAGAAGCCTCCCTCTGATCTGAGTGCATGAGATTGATAAGAGGAGGGGGAGAAGAAGTCAGTGAGGTGGCCTGGAAGTTTACTTGACCAGCATTTAGTACCCACCAAGGCAATGTGAAACAAGTGTCTCATGGGGGGGTGCACATCCTAGATCATTGAACATGGAGCAGTTTTGGGTGTGGCGAGGACAGGCCAGGACAAATCTACACTGGATGTTTAACAGTGTGGCAATTTTGGCTAGGGCAGAGAGGGACACGCTCCCTGTAGTCCAGCAGAGGCAGGACTGAGTGTTCAACTACCTGAAACATAGAATTTGATGGCAGATAAGGACCACTTGGCCCACCTAGTCTACCCATTTCCCTATCTACAGGATAAGCTGCCGATCCTAGTTAACCAACAACTTTCTTCTTCCTATCCCCCCCACTAGAATTGCCTTATGTCTATCCCATGCATTCTTGAATTCCCCACACTGTTTTAGACTCCACTACCTCCTCAGGAAGGCCATTCCATGTATCCACAACCCTCTCCATGAAAAAATTACTTCCTCACATTACCTCTGAGCCATCCCCCTCTATCTTCAAATTGTGCCCTCTTGTTCTTGCACATCTCTTTTTCTGAAAGATGCTACCCTTTTGGACTTTGTTGATTCCTTTGAGGTACTTGAAAGTTTCTATCATATCCCCCCTCTCCCTTTGTTTCCTGGTTGTTAGGGGTAGCCAGGTTTTGACCCTGTAGAGAGCACCAAGTTTTTCCAAAAGTTCACAATTACACGTCTCACATACCTGGAGTAGTTGAGGTGCTGGTTTAGCTGGATGCAAGGTATTTGTATGTAGCAGCAGTGTCCAGGTGGTCATCTACACTGTTCCCTAATTTTGCATTCCTATATTACTTAATTTTCTATCCCCAGACCCTCTAATTTTCTGTCAACCACTCCTCACAAATAATTGTGTGCTCCTCACCTATAAATTTGCACCTTTGCCTCCTGCTGCTACAGATTTGTACACCATACCCTTATCAAAGTTTGAGTCTCAGTACCATCACCAAAATTTAGGGCTGTACACAATGTTGAATTTCCAATGGAACAGAATTCTGCAGAATTTTAGAAAATTCTGCTGATTTCCATAATTTGCAGAATTTCGACATTCTACAGACGAAATGTTGTTTTTTTTTCGCAGAATAATAATCTACAATTCACATAAACTGTGGATTCTTTTTTTCACAATCCACAGAAAATGATTCTGCAGTTTACATGATCTGCAGAAAATGATTTGACAGTTTACACAAAAATGCTTTTGGAAATTCAGTGGAATTTAATAAGAAATCCTGCAAAGCATTTCAGAAGTGGGATTGCCATTCCGAAACAATTCTGATTGTGGAATTTTGCAGAACAGGATTTCTTCCCCACCTCTTAAAAAATGTACACCTCTGTATCCTTCCAAAATACGTGCATCTGTATAGTTCCAAAATATGTGTATATCTCCAAATATTGAACCTCTTCACCCCTCCCAAAATGTACACAATTGTACCCATCCCAAAATATGTGCGCCCTTAGCCTTCTCAAAATATGTACTCCCATACCCCCTCTGGAATGTGTGCTCCTTACCCTGATCCCAAAATATGTGACCCTATGTGGCTCCTAAAATGTTTACTCCTGCACCTTGTTGAAATGTGTGGCTCTCATCCCTCCCCCAGAAGTATGTGGCTGACAGCCCTCTAAAATCTGTGTCCTTGCATCCCTGCTGCAATATGTACATATTTGTGGCATGAAGTGCACATTTGGGAGGAGCAGAGTACAAATTTCAGGAGGGATGTGAGCACAAATATTGGGACTGAGCAAATCTAGGAAGGGTGGGGCATCACATTTGGAGGAAATGTTTGGAGGGGTGTGGGGGCACACAATCATGGATACTAATTATGGCATCCAAACAGGGAGAGCTAAAGGAGTGTAAAAATCAGGAAGGACGTAGGTTGCAAATTTCAGGAGGGGGGAACAAAATTTAGAGCAAAATTCAGAAGGGACACAAGATACCAGAGGGCCCAATGAGAGGCACATTTCTGGAGGTAAATTTTGCTTAGAAAAATCTAGGAGAGTTTGTAGGGTGCAATGTTTCAGTCCACATGTGGGTATAATTTTTAGGAGTGGTGGTATGAATTGTTAGTAATGCTAGGATAACCTTGAAAGGTTTGGAGATTCTGAAAGGTTCTGATAAGCCACAAAAGGTTTGGATAGTTATTCAAACCTTCTCTGAACCTTTTAGAACCTTTATGCATTAGGGTAACTATCATAAACTATGTTAAAAAATCATTTTAAAAAGCTTTTAATCCAAGTAATTAAGCCCCTGTTTAGTAGTAACAAACAGCATGACGACTGAAATGAGATTAGAAAGAGTGAATGATGCAACTGTGGATGTACCTACTGGAAGTGCCAGTGCTCTAATATGTACATACTGAACCACCCACCCGGCACCCACCCCCATGATGATGATTTGGTGTGAAGGCAGGCACGTCCAAGATCTATGACCTGCCCTTATAACTTAGGCCCTGTCCACACTATGCCTCTGTAATGTTACAGAGAGCCTAAACCGTTACGTAACGGTTTGCGTTTACACCTATAATGTTACAGAGGGCATTTTCATAACTGTTGTGGAAACCACATATGAGGTGGTTTCAACAATGGTTATGAAACCTGTTCTGCCCCAGTAATGTTACCGGGTGTAGTGTGGATGGGGGAGCGTGTTGTCCCAGCCATCCCCAGTGCAGACCGCACTGCATTGTTGGATTGGGTGCTGTCCGTAATGGTCCCACGGCACCCATAACGTGGACAGGCTGTCATGGTTCCACATCGTTACCCAGACGGTTCCTGGGCAATGTGGACACACTGTACCGGTTACTGTATGTAACAATGTGGAACCGTGACAGCGTTGAAGCGGCATACTGTGGATGGGGACTTAGTGGTTGAAGTACTAATCTGAACTGCAATAATACATAGCAGACCTGTGTGTGAATTAAAATCTGACAGAGATGCACCACTTACATACTACCTGTGTGACCCTGAGCAATTTATTTATTTGTTTAAAAATTGTTAACTGGGAAGAACAAGGTAAACTGAGGCTTATTTCCAATTGCTACCCAGGGAAAAGGGGAAAGAGAGTACAGAAAGAGTAAAATTATATAAATTCAAAAGTGTGAAGTCCTTTGATACCACTCTTCTGAACCTCTTAAAAAGAAATTCTATGTATTTCTGAAATTTATAGAAAGTAATACTGCTTGTGGAGGCAGCATACTAAGCACAGCACAGATATTAAAACTCTGAGCAGTGAACATGGAGATGCAGCAGACTGTTTTTTATGTTTGCTTGCACACATGTGCAAGAAACAAAGTGCCACCATACGAGTTTTCATAGGTGTGCCACCCCTGCTTCCAATGCCCTGCTCTTTTTTGCAGGCGCAGCCCCACTGCACCAATAAATGTCCAAGCTGTCTATGACAGCAGTTCAGATAAAGTGGCATACAGTTCAATGTAAAAGACCGCTACAATCAGCGGTGGTAACGTGCAGGCAATTTGCATACTGCCATCAGCAGACAATTTGCGTACTGCAGTCTGCAGTATGCAAACTATGTACACTTCAGCACTGCATCTGAACTACTGTCACAGACAGCTCCATTTTTTTCTTGCCATCCTGGTCGGCTCCAGTGCTCCACCCCCAACAAACACCCAAGTAGCACGCTGGAAGCCTACCCCTGCATGCTCATGCGCTCCCCCCAACCCCGTACACTGTATGGTGGACGGGGGTGCCCAATCCCCCTTTGGCTCCACTGCCCCCAAACAGACTTCCAGGATCCACACTGGGAGTCCACCCCAGCATGACAAAAGTCTGTATGGCTGATGGGGGTGCCCAATCCGCCGTCAGCTCCACTACCCCCCCAACAGACTTCCAGGTGCCACGCTGGGAGTCTACCACAGCGTGGCAAAAGTCCTGTGTTGTCTTTGTAAAAATTAAAAACGGTCCCTCATTGACTCTCTTGCCCCTTCCCCCATTCCATGCCCACCCTCTGCGTACCCCACCTCTCCACTCCCCCACCTCACCCCATACTTACCTCCAGAGGCTGGTGCAATGATCTTTGGTGGACCGGGAACACGTCTGCACTCTTCAAAGCCAAATGCAAACTGAAAAAATGACGATAAGCTGTATAATGGCACAAATGTTTTTTTTCAACTTTGGTGTATATCGCAGCCATTTTTGGGATTTTTTTCACCAAATGTTCAACATGGGGTTCTTGGGATCCTACCTCATGAACTCAGTCACTGTCATTTTGTTATTCGGTCCTGAAAGGTGATTTCATGGTCACTGCTTGAAACCACCTTTTGGAACTGATTAACAAAACAACAGTGTCATAGTTCATGAGGTAGGCCCCCAAAACCCCTATGTTGAAAATTTGGTGAAAAAATTCCCAAAAATGACTGTTTTATTAGCGTGCATTGTGCAGTTCCTATGCACGCTCATAACATTGCAAATTTAATATTTTCACTCCAGAGTTTCAATATTGCCATTTTACCACACCTCCTTATGAACAGTACAGCTGTCATTTTTCACATCTAGCCCAAAATGTGTTTTGCACATGTAGCACACAAGGGTGTGGTCGGTGTCCAAAATCAATGTTTGGGATAGATTAACAAAATCACATTGTCACTGTTCATGACCAGAGGTGTTAAAATGGTTATGTTGAAAATTTGGTGACAAAAGTAATAAAAGTCATAAAATGACTGTGTTATGAGCTTGCATTGTGCAATTTCCACACATCCTTGTAAGTTAATGAATTTGTAATATTTTCAGTCCAGATTTTCAACATTTACATTTTTCCACACCTCCTTATGAACAATACAGCTGTAATTTTTCACACCCTGGCCAAAATGTGTTTTCGCACTTCCGGCACAGAATAGCATGGTCGCTTTGGGAAATCAGTGTTCGGGACAGATTAAGAAAATCACAGTGACGCTGTTTATGAGTGAAGGTCCCAAAATACCTATGCTGAAAGTCTGCTGTAAAAAATTCCCAAACTAATTACATTACGGTTGTACGTTGCGTAGTTTCTATGCATGTGCGTGACTTCACCAGTTTTTTTTATATTTTCACTCCAGATTTACAACAATGCCATTTTTTTACACCTCCTCATAAACAGTACAGCTGTCATTTTTCACATCCTGTTCAAAATGTGTTTTGCACCTGTGGCGCCAAAATAGGTATGATCTCTGTACCAAAATCACCTTGCCCTTAATGAACTGATAATTGTCGCTGTTCATGTGGTGGGGTCATAAAAAGCCCATGTTGAAAATGTGGAGTAAAAATAGCAAGAAACACCCAGGGCATTAGGGTTTTTGACCATAACGCCCTACCCTGTGGGGACTGATGGGCGTCAGGGGTGTTATTTGGGATTGTCGACAGTAATGCTCAAGGCATTCCACCCCCACCCTATAGCCAGTAACAAGCATTGAGGTGGACTTTGAACCATTTGGCCCCAGAGTTCACCCCATTCTCCTATACTGCACCCATTTCAGTGTATTTCCTTATGGAATGAGGTGAAGGTAAATCCCAAATACCCCAAGATACACCTCGACACTTGACAGTGTTTGAAGGGTAAGGTGAGGTGAAATGTCATGACCATCATGGGTGATGACCCAAAGGCACACCCCAATGCCTGTCCATCTCTGTAGGGTGAGAGTGGAGTTGACGTCAGTTCAATACTTCAATGCCATCCCTATACTAAATTTGTCTAATTCCTGCACTTCCACTGCTCATGCCAGCAAGCAAACATTTGGCATTGACAAATGCTTTTTTCCTTTTAATCCAATAAGCTCCACTTGCATAATGTGTGACTGTGCCCCTGACCAAGGAAAAATTAACCTCCCTGTGCTTTTTCCCCAAAATATCTGTTCAAAAGGAACTGTGATTAGAATAAGGACTTTTTTACCATAGTTGCTACCATTACAGTGTCATGTACTGACTGCATCTCCTCCACTCATCCCCAGTAAGATGATCTGGTCAAAAGGCAGGAAAGTCCCAAAACTCTTGCTAACCATTCTTCTGTTTCAAACTTTTTTAGAAGGTAATTATGGTGTATAGCTAATTAGTTTCTTCAATTTCTCAACAGCAGGTGCCACTGTGTTTAGAAACATCTCTCAGTGACAAATTAACAAGGAACACATGACCATTAGGGAGAATCAGAATGTAAGAAACTGCTCATGGATGCTGCCACAGCCCAAGACCTATCCCAAGTTGTCACATCCCCCCACCCACCTTGATCTGCATACTGGGTCTTCCTCTCTGCTAGACCTCGTTTTCACCAATCGTCCCCACAAAATCGCTAGTGTCACTGTTCTTCCAAATGCCCTTAGTGACCACTCTCCAGTTCCCTGTTCCTGAACATGCAAAGCTCCTAGATCTCCTCCCAAATTAATAGCACAACACAAACTGGGCCCAGGCAAACGTGCACTTCTTAAAGCACACCTCAGCGCCATGGACTGGTCCTTCATAACTAACACCTCTGACCCCGATAGAGCCCTTGATCTCTTTATCCTGTCCTTCAACAATATAGGCAACAAATTTGCCCCACTTACTAAAAGAGTGGTCAAAGGCAATCTGGTTCCTTGGATTACTGATCGCCTCCTGACCTTGATGAGGACCAGAGATTCATTATGTCAACTTTCCAATGAGACCAGCTTGTCGCTCTATAGGCAAAAGTACAGAGAGGCTCGGAACAATTGCACTTGCACCTTGCACAAAGCAAAAGCTGAGTACTATAAATCCTCCTTAACCTCCTCCTGGGGTCATGGCGCAAGTTCTGAAACAATATTAAGGAAATCTGTGGTAAAGACTCATACTCGGTTCCTAATCAGGTCATGGTTGATGGGTCTTTGACCTCTGACCACACCTGAATTGCCGCGGCCTTCAATAATGACTTCACAAACCTCAACCATGGTCTCCCTCCTAATTTCTTTGACCCACCTACTTCCAGATCCCCTATTTACCCCCCAAAAGCCCCCCCTTTACCTGTTCCGTATTACTCCTGAGTCTGCGGAGCCGTACCTTAAAAATGCGCTAAGCCACTCCTCCTACAGTAGTGACTCCCTAGATTTTAAGCTCCTTCGGCCCACCCTTCACCAGGGGCTTTACCCCCTTACCCACATTTTAAACCGCTCCCTATGTCTAGGTAAATTCGCCTCTAGGTGGAAATCTGCCTCCATCACTCCCATATTTAAAAGTGGGGACTGCTCCATTACCAATAATTACCGCCCCATCTTCACACTCCCACCCCTTTCCAAGGCTTTAGAGAGGATTGTATCTGATCAGCTCACTGATCACCTCAACAAATGCAACCTACTCTGCAAACAGCAGCATGGTTTCCACAAAGGGCACAGTACTGTCACTGCCCTGCTTGAACTTACCACACACATCCACTCTGCTCTGGATACAGGTCGTATCACTGGTGCTGTCTTCATAGACCTCATGAAGGCATTTGACACTGTCAACCACTCCCTCCTACTCACCACCTTGACCAACTTGGGTTTCTATTGGGATGCATTGGGGTGGTTCTTTGACTACATCTCGAATCGGTTCCAGCAGGCCAAAATTGGTAACACCTTATCTGATAGACTGCCTGCCCTCTCTGGTGTCCCTCAGGGGTCCATTCTTAGACCTCTACTTTTCAGTGTCTTCCTCAACTCCCTTCCCAAGTCCTGCCCCAGCAATCTGTTACTATACACGGATGATGCTGTCCACTTTTCCTCTATCACTGACCCCTCTCAACTCCACCGCTCATTCCAGCCCTCTGTTAGCTGTGCTGAAAGCTGGTTCTCTGCACAGTGCCTTATTCTCAACTATAAAAACACAACGTTATGCTATTCTCACACCCTCTGAACCCCAGAAGGAGCATTTCCCTCAAGTACTAACTTCTAATCAGACCCCTCTGGAGCAAGTGGCATCCTTTAAATAATTGCGCACCATTCTGGACTCAGTGCTTAACTTCCGCCATCATATCTACCACCTATCTAAGGACCTCTGTGTTAGGCTGGGGCTGTTGTACCACTTCAAACACTGTCTTACCCCAGACACCCTCAGGCTTGCTGTCTCCTCCTCGGTCCTCTCTCTGCTTGATTATGGATTACTTATCTATGGTGCTGCAAACACCTCAGCCCTAGTTAGACTCTGTCTGTCCCTAAATAAAGCATGCCACCTCATCCTGGGATGTGACCGTCTCACCCATACCTGCTCACTTTATAACGCTACCAACTGGCTTAATCTCGACAACAGAATCAGATTCCACACCTACCTCATGGCTAAAAAAGAGTGCCCTTGGCCTCTCCCCTAATGGGCTAGCCCTATTAATCCACCCAGCTCCTAAGATTAAGCACACCCGTAGCTCAGACATGCATCTCCTCTTGGTTCCCTCCTGCCGTACCTCCTAATTACAAATGTCCTTCTGATACAGGGCCACCACGTGGTTGAACAGCCTACCCACCTAATTGTAAACAAATCAAGACTTGGTCCATTCAAAACCCAACTTAGGATCCACCTCCTGACATCAAATGCCTGTGACTGCAACTGAACTCCCACCTCTACCCTCCTCCTCCTTGCTCCACTGACAATGGCCACTGGCCTGATTCTCCTCCCCCTGCTTTTAGCCTAACCTGAGTCTGTCAGGCACTGATTCATATCCGAGTTCAACCTGTTTTGTGTAAGACCTGTACTAAGTACATCTCCATACTCTCACCCCTTTCCAAGGCTTTAGAGAGGATTGTATCTGATCAGCTCACTGATCACCTCAACAAATACAACCTACTCTGCAAACAGCAACATAGTTTCCACAAAGGACACAGTACTGCCACTGCCCTGCTTGAATTTACCACACACATCCACTCTGCTCTGGATAAGGGTCATATCACTGGTGCTGTCTTCAAAGACCTCACGAAAGCATTCGACACCATCAACCACACCCTCCTACTAACCACCTTGGCCAACTTGGTTTTCGCTTGGGATGCTTTGGGGTAGTTCTCTGACTATCTCTAGAACCAGTTCCAGCAGGTCAAAATTGGTAACACCTTATCTGATAGACTGCCTGCCCTCTCTGGTGTCCCTCAGGGGTCCATTCTTGGACATCTACTTTTCAGTCTCTTCCTCAACTCCCTCCCCAAGTCCTGCCCCGGCAACCTGTTACTATACACGGATGATGCTGTCCACTTTTCCTCCAACTCTCACCCTCTCAACTCCACCGCTCACTCCAGTCCTCCTTTAGCCGTGCTGAAAATTGGTTCTCTGCACAGCGCGTTATTCTCAACTATTAAAAAAACAAGGTTATGCTATTCTCACACTTTCTGAACACCCAGAAGGAGCATTGCCCTCAAGTACTAACTTCTAATCATACCCTTCTGGAGCAAGTGGACTCCTTTAAATACCTGGGCATCACTCTGGACTCAGTGCTTAACTTCCACCATCATATCTACCACCTATCTAAGGCCGTCTGTGTTAGACTGGGGCTGTTGTACTGCTTCAAACACTGTCTTACCCCAGATGCCCTCAGGTTTGCTGTTTCCAACTCGGTCCTCTCTCAGCTTGATTATGGCTTACTTATCTATGGTGCAGCAAACACCTCAGCCCTAGTTAGACTCTATCTATCCCTAAATAAAGCATGCCACCTCATCCTGGGATGGGACCGTCTTACCCATACCTGCTCACTTTATAACGCTACCAACTGGCTTAATCTCGACAACAGAATCAGATTCCACACCTGCCTCATGGCTAAAAAGATTGCCCTTGGCCTCTCCCCTCCTGTGCTAGCCCTATTAGTCCACCCAGCTCCTAAGGTTAAGCACACCTGTAGCTCAGACCAGCATCTCCTCTTGGTTCCCTCCTGCCGTACCTCCCAATTACGAAGGTCCTTCGGATACAGGACCCCCATGTGGTTGAACAGCCTACCCACCTCTCTTGTAAACAAATCAAGACTTGGCCCATTCAAATCCCAACTTAGGACCCGCTTTCTAACATCAAATGCCTGTGACTGCAACTGAACGCTCCCCTCTACCCTCCTCCTCCTTGCTCCACTGACAATGGCCACTGGCCTGATTCCCCTCTACCCCACTTTTAGCCTAACCTGAGTCTGTCAGGCACTGACTCATATCCGAGTTCAACCTGTTTTGTGTCAGACCGGTAGTAAGTAACCCTAGCATTTGAATGTTAGCCTATGCTGTTCCTTGTAATAATGCTGAACTGTATCACTGTTCAATCATTGGTAATATCTGTCTGTTTCTAATCTCTGTGACTTAGAACCTTTGTAAATGAGTCTATGACTCAAAGGTATTTCTGAATCGAAAGAAGGAAAAAAAAAAGAAAAAAGAAAGAAAGAAAGAAAGAAAGAAAGAAAGAAAGAAAGAAAGAAAGAAAGAAAGAAAGAAACAGCACCAGCCAGTCAGCCACCACTTCGCTACTGCTACTATTACCACTACTATCAAGGGGAAAAAAAAACAGAACAACCAGCACTGAGATCACACCAGTTAAGGCACATTTACCACAAAAGTTTGCTCAAAATGAGAAAGAGACTGGTGATTGAAAATAGTGGCTTGTCTGCTACAATTTCTGCCAGTACAGTGTCATGTTCTGGCAGCACTTTCCCCTCACCCCGAGGATGATGATTTGGCCCAGAGGCAGGCAAGTCCCACATCTCTCTCAGTAACCACTCTCCCGAGTCTGATTTTTTTTTTTAGAAGTGAAAACTGTGTTTGTATAGTTAGTTCTATTTCTTAACAGTCATAGACACCACTTTGTTTAGAAATGGCTCTCAGTTATGAAGAAGAAACACATCACCATTAGGAAAAAAAAAAAAGAATGTAGGAAGAGTACCAGTCAGTCCTTAAAGTCATCACTTCTCCATTGCTACTACCACTACTATCAGGGGAAAAAAAAAAAGACTACTGGCATTTAAATCACTCTGGCTAAGGCACATTTGCCAAACAGATTTGCTCAAAAAGAGAAAGAAAGTGATGATTTAGAACAGACTTGTCTGCTACAGTTACTGCCAGTACAGTGTCATGTACTTGCTGCACCCCCCACCCATCTACCTACCCCCACCCCCAGACAATGTTGGTCCAAAGGCTGGCAAGCCCCAAATGTCTCTTTGTAACCACTCACCTGAGTTTGATTTTTGCATTCACTTCTGCTTGCACAAGGAATGTCTTGGGACTATATGACATTTGAGAGGTGTGTCATTGCAGAGTCAATTACAGCTGAAACTTCAATGGACTTGGCAGTGTACACCAATGACTAGGCACTGTGGCCATGTTAGTAGTTCTGCTTTGCTGACATGGTGCATCCTCTACTTGAAAGAAATTAACTGCTCCAATGAGAAAGCGCTTCATTTCTTTCTGTAGTCATAACTCTGGCCATGCGCATTAGAGTGCACAGTAATGCGCATGGCTGGAGTTATGGCTGCTGTACTCTCTCTCCCCATCCTTGCTCCTCTGACCCCTCCAAAGGCTTCAACATTAGCCATGGTGCAGCTTTCTCTCCTGGTCCTCGCTCCTCTAGCCCCCCCAGGCTTCAACATCAGCCACAGTGCGGCTTTCTCATAAAGCCCACAGCAGGGTGCCAAATCCCTGTGTTGGTCATTAAGGGACACTGGGGAGCCCACTCCCAGTGTCCCAGTTATTTCCTCCCACCCCTTTGCCATCTGGGACACTGGGAAGCCCACTTCCAGAGTCCCTATATCTGTACCCCATCAATAGTCCAGGACACTGGGGAGCTCACTCCCAGTGTCCCCATATCTATATCCCCACCAATAGTCTGAGAAACTGGGAAGCCCACTCTCAGTGTCCCCATATCTATATCCCCTCAATAGTCTGGGACACTGGGGAGCCCACTCCCAGAGCACACTCCCAATGTCCCGAAAAATCATTTAGAAATGCACCTGTACAAAAGAAAACAGTCCCCAATGTCTTTTTTTACCTGAAAAAAAAATTGTCCCTCATTGTCTCACCTATCCCCCTGCCCATTCTGACCCCCTCTCTGCGCACCCCCCTCCCAGCCTCCCCCTTATCCCATACTTACCTCCAATGGTCAATGGATGTCATCTTCTGTGGACTGGGGCATGTCTACACTCTTCAAAGCCAAACCATAAACTGAGGAATCAAGATAAGTGCAGTATAATGGCTGTCAATGGCATTTAGAACTTAAGTTCATATCTCAGCCATTTTTAAGAATTTTTGCCCCAGATGTTCAACATGACTTCTTGGGACCCCACCTTATGAACACTGGCACTATTATTTTGTTACTCGGTCCCAAAAGATGATTTTGTGGTCGCTGTGCATAATCACCTTTCGGGACTGATTAATAAAACAACAGTGCCAGTGTTCATGAGGTGGGGTCCCAAAAAGCCCATGATTAAAATTTGGTGAACAATTTCCAGAAAATGGCTGTGGCACAAGAGTACATTGTGCAGTTTCTATGCAGGCACATAACTTTGCTGATTTTTTTATATTTTCACTCCAAATTTTCAACATACACATTTTATCACATCACCTCATGAACAGTACAGCTGCCATTTTTCACATCCTGCCTGAAACATGTTTTCGCACCTCTGGCACAGTATTGCACAATCACTGTGTGAAATCACCTTACAGGACTGATTAAGGAAATGACACTGCCAGTGTTCATGAGGTGGGATACCAAAAAGGCCATGCTGAAAATTTGGTGGAGAAAATTCCTAAAAATGGTCATGTTACACAGGTTCGTTGACATTTATCTACGCACGCATGTCACTTTGGTTATTTTCTATACTTTCACTCCAAATTTTCAACATAGTCATTTTTCCACACTGCCTCATGAACAGCACTGCTGTCATCTTTCACATTGTGCCCAAAATGTGTTTTCGCACCTGTGGCATGGAATGGCATAGTTGCTGTGTGAAATCACTGTTTGGGATTGAGTAACTAAATGATAGTGCCACTGTTCATGAGGTATGGTCCAAAAAGCCCGTGTTGAAAATCTGGAGTGAAAATACCAACAAATGCCTGGGGCATTAGGGTTTCGACTGTAACACCCCACCCCCACCCTGCAGAGACTGACAGGCATTGGAAGTGTGCCTTGGGGTCATCAGCCATAATGCTCATGCCATTCCACCCTCACCCACCCCACTCTGCAGACAGTGACAGGCATCGGGGTGTGCCTTGGGTTTTCCTACAGTTCACCCCATTCTTCTATACTGCACCCATCTCAGCATATTTCCTTATGGAATGGGGTGAGCATTAGGGCCAAAGACCCCAAGGCACACCACAATGCCTGTCAGTGTCTGCAAGCCGGGGGTTGGGGTGGAATGGCATGAGTGTTATGGCCAATGACCCAAAGGCACACCCCCAATGCCTGTCAGTCTCTGCAGGGTGGGTGTAGGGGTGGAGTGGGGTGGGGTGTTAGGGTTGGAAATACTAATGCTTCATTAAAGAAGTAAATCATGGCGGGGTGGTGGACATCACCTACCTTGATTTAAGCAAAGTCTTCAGCACCATCCAACATAGAAGGCTGATTAACAAGATGGGTAGTCTGGCCACAGGGCACAAGCTGATAAACTGGGTTAGAAACTGGCTGATGGACAGGAGGCAGAGAGTGGTGCTAATGAGATCCAATCCAGGGAGAGAGGGTGACAAATGGGGTATCTCAGGGATTAGTCTTGGAACCAGTCATCCTGTTCAATGTCTTTATTACAGACATTGTGGAAGGCTTAGAAGGAAAGGTCTGCCTGTTTGCAAATGACACCAACATCTGTAACAGAGTGAATACTTCAGAAGGGGTGGAGAAAATGAACAGGGACGTGGATAGCCTTGAAAAATGTTCTATGGAGCGGCACCTGAGGTTCAATGCAAAGAAGCGCAAAATAATGCATCTGGGAAGAGGGAACCCTGGGGAGAGCTACAGGATGGGGGGAGGTGCTGATGATCACCAATGAAGAATGGGACCTAGGAGTTATCAGTTCTGATGACCTAAAGGTGTCACAACAGAGCACAAATGTTGCAAGGATGGCCAGTGGCATGCTGGAGTGCATAGGCAGAGGTATCACTAGCAGAAGGTGTGAGGTGGTGATGCCATTGTATAATGCACTAGTGAGGCCTCACCTTTAGTACTATGTGCAATTCTGGAGGCTGCAACTGTGCATGGACATTGACAGGATGGAGGAACTCCACAGAAGGGCAACCAGGATGGTATATAGCTTACAACACAGGACATTATCAGGAGAGGTTAAAGAACCTCGATATGTACTCACTGGAGGAAAGGAGGGAGTGGGGGACCATGATAGACGCATTCAAGTGCCTCAAAGGCATAAACAAGGTGCAGGGGTAGACATCTTCCAGTGTAGAAGAAGTACAAGAATAAGGGGGCATGATATGAAATTGGACGGCGGTAGATTAAGAGGAAATGTGAGAAAAGTGTTCTTCACAGAGAGGGTGGTGGTCACATAGAATAGTTATCTGCCGATAATTTCTATGTTTGAACCTCTGGCAGCCATGTTCACAGAGTCACTCAACACAGCAGTGGTGCCAGGGGATTGGAGGAGGGGCACATGTGGTCCCTCTACACAAATCCGACAGTAGGGAGGAGGCAGGAAACTATAGGCCACTCAGCCTCAGATCAGTAGTGGGGAAGATCATGAGGCACTACCTAGAGAAAGGACAGGGGAACATTTAGAAGCCATCGGTGCCCAGAACCCAAGGTAGCATAGATTCACAGCAGGTAGGTTGTGTCAGATGAATCTGATAAATTTCTTTGACTGGGTGATGAAGGAAGTAAATGGGGGGGGGTGGCTGTAACCTACCTTGATTTTAGCAAGGGCTATGACACTGTCCCACATAAGAGACTTATTCACAAGATGGGTAGTCTATGCATGGGAGACAAGGTGGTAAAGTGGGTTACGAACTGGCTAACAAACAGGAGACAGAGGGTGGGGGTAAATGAGGTACAATCTAGGGACAGGGGGGGTGACCAGTGTGGTACCGCAGGGATCAGTCCTTGGGCCTGCCCTGTTCAATGTTTTTATTAGTGACGTTGTACAGAGGCTGGAATGAAAGGTGTGCTTCTTTACAGATAACACCAAGATCTGTAACAGAGTGGATACTCCAGAAGGGGAGGAAAAAATGAGAAAGGACCTATGGAGGCTTAACAAATGGTTTGAGGAGTGGCAACTAAGGTCTAATTCAAAGAAGTGCAAAATAATGCACCTGGCTATAGAAACCCTGGGGAGGGATACAGTATGGGAGGGGAATTGCTGTCAGTCATTGAGGAAAAAAGGGACCTGGGGGTTATTATTTCACATGACTTGAAAATGTCAAAGCAAAGTGTAAAGGCAGCAGGGAGAGCCAGTGGCATGCTGGGGTGCGTAGGCAGGAGTATCACTAACACAAGGAGGGAGGTAGTGATGCCTTTATAGAAAACCCTGGTGAGGCCTCACACAGAGTAATGTGTGCAGTTCTGGAGGCCACACTGTCGAAAGGACATAAACAGGTTGCACATGGTCCAGAGAAGGCCGACAAAGATGGTGCATGGCTTGCACCACAAAACATACGAAGAGAGATTAAAGCACCTCAATATGTACTCGCTGGAGGAGAGCAGGGAGAGAGGGGACATGATAGAAACTTTCAAGTACTTCAAGGGATAAACAAGGTGCAGGGAAGAGACATCTTTCAATATAGGAGGAGTACAACAACGAGGGGGCATAACATGAAATTGGAAGTTGGCAGTGAGGAGGTTTTTCATCACGGAGAGGATAATGGACACATGGAATGGTCTGCCACAGGAGGTAGTGGGAGCAAGCACTCTGGGTGGATTGGATTTAAACATGCATGGGACAGACATAGGGGAACCTTAGAGGCAAAGTAGAGGGAGGGTCATAATCATGTACAAGGCTTACAGGCAGATTGGATGGGCCTACTGGTCCTTCTCTGCTGAAAATTTCTATATTTCTGTTTCTATGCACTTCCACACCTACATACATAGCGTTAGCATCCCCTAACCAAAATGGCTGCAATACCAGTCCATGGCCTGTGCTGCAGCATGGTGCTTTTCAAGTGCCTGTGCGCAATCATAATGCGATGCTAATGAGCCCAATTGCACCGTGCATAGCCTCATGAGGTGATTTGCATATAGCATTTGAATATCACAATTTTGCACCATACTCAAAAAGGATGCGCCGGAGCAATCATGAGGTGCATTACCAACGCATGCGCAGAGTGTGGGTGTGCAGTACACATGTGCACCATCGTGTTCAGTGGCCTATCATGTGATCCTGTGCATTGCACGATGTCCACCAGTGTGCATGCGGCACCTGTCGCCTACCATGCAAACACGCGCATCACACACAGGATGCGCCATGCCACCTACAGCACAGGATGAGGCATGCATGCCATTGCACAAGGTCATACCATGTGCTATCAGGGTCATGGCCATGACTCCGTGCACCCACCAGGCCATGTCACTGTGTGCATGCATGTTGCCACGAGATACTATGCCACAGAGCATGCCAATCACGCATCCATGTGCTGAGCAGTAGCATAAAGCGGCCCACTATTGTGCAACATGCACAGGCTGCACCACGTGCTTGCTGTGTAGACCGGAACACTTTCTGCTGAGCTGTTGTACTAATGCCATGGCAGGCAATACCAGGAGGTCACGTCAGTCCCTTAACTGGACAGAGGTTGAAATGTGTAACCTTGTTGCACTTGTGGAGCTGTCTGCACCCCAGCTATTTGGGCAGGTGCCCTTACAGCAGTTGCGGTTCCAGGTGTGGGAGCAGATTGCCACTGACATGGAACAGTGCATGGGGGTGCAGTGCACCATGGAGCAGTGTCGGCAACACTATGGGGACCTGCGGAGGAGGGATCCTGGACATCTCAGATGGCTCCAGGCACAGGTGCAGCATGGCACAATGCCACAGTCAGGTGGGTATCCACATGCTTCATGCCTTCCCACAGTGTACCTGTCCCAGGCTTCTGGATGCGCGCATGTGCAGCTGCCGGGGGGGGTTATGGTTCTGGTGGGTGCTGCGTGTCCTGCATGACCACCATGCACACCACTCTTGTGCTTGTTGCTGTTGTACAGGCACCATGGCCAACAGGTGGGTGGTGTCCCATCCTGCACTGTGACAGCTGTGAGCTGGGGTGGGGTTTGCCTGACATTCCTCTCATGTCCCCATCTCTCTCTCTCTCTCTCTCTCTCTCTCTCTCTCACATTCATCCACAGGTCCAGAGGACTGTAGGCAGGCAGGGTGGCCACAGACATCCAGCGGCATGAGGGCAGTGCTGTGGGTGCATTGGTGCAGCTACAGCCAGATGAGCTTGTATAAACTGCTGTACTGTGCATCTGCAGTTCTCTATAGGTCTCAGGGTTCCACCCATGGTCACTGCTGCCATGCGTGGACACTGCATGGGTGGGTGCATGGCCCAGCGGATGTGCTGTTGCTGCGCTACATGTGAGTGTACCGTGCCAATGTCCACTGTTCCACCCCGGGGGAGGTGATGTGCGCACAGACTCCACTGTGTGTGTGGCCACAGGGTGCCTGCAGTCACCTTCGTGTGGCTTGCATGTGCACTGCTATGCCCACTGCACTGCCATGTGTGCATGCCACACACGGTGGCCTGTACGCCATGCCGTGGTGTACTGTGGGGATGGCTGGTGCACCCCTCAGTGCACGGGCCCTTGGGGGTCTGTCCAATGGTGTGTGCCTCTGTTGTCTGGTGCGCACATTTGGGTGGGCAGGGGCTCCATCTGGCATGTTGCTTATTGCCTGTTCTGTCTCTTCTCCTAGGTCAGGCCAGTGTTCCACGTCATCAGCAGAGGTCACCACAGCTGGTGAGGACCTTGTCCATCCTCCACAGCCAGCAGAAGAGGAACAACACACTTCTGGCCATGCTGGTGGGAGATGGGCGGTGACACCTGAGGGAGACTGCGGCCCTTCAAAGGGTCATCCGGAGGCTGGAGGCTGTACTGCGTGGCAGACATTGAACTGCCCTGGTCCTGTCGGGGCCATGATCCACACTTGTCCTGCCCTTCCCCATTGCCTTGCCCATCCCCACATCCAATGGTACAGACCCCAGGACTCTCTCCCCCACATTTTGTGTTCCTTCACCCTTCTGTGCCCTGTTTTGCACTGTTGTTATTGGCCCTGTTGGCACTGTTTGGTTATGTCAGTAAATCTGGTTTGTGATACAACATCTGTGTCTGTGTTTCCTTTGCAGGTGGCATGTCGAGCCATGCTGCAGGTGTCTGTTGGTGTGCTTAGGTGTGTCCACGGTGTCCCACTGCTGTCCTCTGTGGACACTGCTTATGTGTGCGGCAGGCCTGTGTGCCATGCCCCTGTTTTGTGCATGTCCCTGTGTGGTGGATGTCACGGTGGCCTGTGCTCGAACCTGTGACTTGTGCCCTTGTCTGCCTGCACTGCCCTTTTGTCTGCATGGCATGCTTCCCGCTGCCAATCTGCCCTGTGGTGCTGTGCCCTTCTCCAGTCCAGGTTGCGGCCCGTGTGCATCTGGATGGCCTTTGCCTCCTTCTCCCCTGTACCACTGTCCTCAGTGTTTGTGTGTTGTCCTGGCACCATGGCCACTGTCCCCTGAAGCGCTGCCAGTTGGGTCCATGTTGCGGAGCTCTGGCATTGGCATGCTGTCGGTGCAGGTGGGTTGATTGCCCTAGTGCCCTGTGCCAGTGCTGGCAGACTGGGGTCCTGTTTGTGCCATCCCATGGTGCCTTGTGGTGCCTTCCAAAATGGTGTGCCCTTGTTGTCTGTGTCTGGCCTTGCTGGTGGGGCACTGTGCTACTGTGCAGACCTGCCATTGTGTTCCTGTTGCCCTTGCTCAGCCCGCTGGGTTCAGTTTCCTGACTTGCTCCAGTGCATTCCTGGGTTGTGCAGGCACATGTTTGGTTGCACTATGGTGCATCATTGCTATTTTCAGTTTGCTTTGCTCTGGCACATGTCGGTGGTGCATCCTCTGAATATGGCCCATGGTGTATCTGCATTGTGCTGCACTGTCCATTGCACACCCCTTGGGTGCAGTTCTGAATATCTAGCCTATAGTAATAAGCAACATGTATCTTTGATGTCCAATTTTCTCTGAAGCAGTTCCCCAAATTAGGCTTCAATAGTCCAGTATGGGCATTAAACAGGCCATAGCCATGGTCTATCTAGCATCATCTGCAAAGTAATCCCTCACAACATAAAGGGCTCCAATTTTCTGATGTCGTTGTTTAATAGTATTATCACTATGAGTTTGAAAACTAAGGTTACTATCCAAAGTAACTCCCGGGTATTTAAAATCAGGGACAATATCTAATGTTGTATCACCATCTGTTACTATATTAAAAGGTTCCCATAGTTTCTTGGATTTGTGAGCTGTGCAGAATAGCATTCCCTTTGTTTTTTTTTCTTATTAAGAACTAATCGATTTTCCTTTAGCCATCTTGTCAAATTACTGTATTGATTACCCTGAGTTAGTTGAACTTTCTAAATATCTTTGTTTGCCACATACAGCACAGCATTGTCTGCATACAAAATAATCAATGAATCCATACAAATAGATGGTAACTCATTTATATAAATTGAGAACAATAAAGGTCCCAAAATTCAGCCCTGGGGTACACCGTACTCCACATCTCTTAATTCAGACATTACTCCGTTTACAAGGACCTGCTGCATCCTTCCAGTAAGGTAACTATGGAACAAACAAACTACAGTGTCCCCAAAGCCCAACTTCCTAAGTTTAACCTCCATTAGGGGGGTGATCAACAAGATCGAAGGCCTTGGTCAGGTCCACGAACACTGCCCCAACATATTTCCCATTATCCACACTTACATGAAGGTCATTCGTGAACCTGACCAAGGCCATTGTACCACACCCCTCCCGGAAACCATGCTGTGCTGACGTCAATAAACTGTACCTGTTGAAATACTCCAAAATCTGAAAATGGAGTAACTTTTCTTGCATTTTGCCAACCACTGACAGCAGTGATATTGAGTGATAATTGGTTGGCAAATTTGCCGATCTGCCTTTAAAAATTGGAGAGACTATTGCTTTTTTCCACAAATTTTGAACAATGCCTGTACAGATGGATTTATTAAATATTATTTGCAAAGGATATGCTATTTCTTTAGCAACATAGTTTAATATTTTTGGGTCTAACATGTCTGGCCCTGATCCATTTGAAATGTCTAGCTTAGTTAGCACAGAATATACCTCTCCCCAAGAGATTTCCCTAAAATAAAATTTAGGTTTGGGCTTACTTATTACTAAGATGCCTTGTTTAGTTGGTTCACCAAAGTCCAGTAGATACTCTGATAAACTAGAGAATGTCTCATTAAGGTGGACATAGATGGCATCAGCCATGTGTTTGTTATCAGTTATCTCTTGATTCCCATTTACCAAGCCCCTAATATCATTCTTAACCCAAGGAGCAATTAAATTATTAAAATGTTACCAAAATATATGTTTATCTTGAAAACTGGTGACTTGCTCATTTTTATAGTAATCAACTTTGGCCTTTTTTATTTCTTTTTTACACTATGGGTGGGATATTCAGACCACACTAGGCAGGGGCCCAAGCCTGGGCACAGCACAACTTGACTGCACCAGGGCATGGACCAGGCAATATTAAATGGTGCTGCACCATGGCTCAGCACTGTTGAATATGGCACTGAGGGTACACATACTGCACATGGTGCAGTGGCACTGCACCAGCGCAAGTGGCAGAAGGGGAGCAGGGGGATGCACCAGCTCAAGTGTGATTGAGCTAGGTGCATCAACTGCGATATTCAGCACTGGGCATGCAAATGAGGCCATTATGCATGCAAGGCACAAATGGGACCATTTGCATGTCATTATGGCCACATCTGCATGCAGTGCACTGATCCCAGGCGACTTGCACCTGGCATCCTGCCAGGCTGCAGCCATTGAGGCTGTCTCTGCACTCATGCACCCGATCGTGGGTATTTGTTTATTATATCCCTGGTGGTCCAGTGGACCTCTTTCCAATGCCCGATCGTGGACTTAGGTGAATATATCCCTGGTGGTCCAGTGGAAACCCCCCAGCACCCGATTGCTGGGAGAAATACCGAATGACACCCTGGTGGTCCAGTGGTAACCCCCCACCCACTGAGGCCCCCTCCACCCAGCACCCCCCCAGTCAGCGGCGGGTGGCAGCACCACACCTGCATGCTGCCTGGACGCCTGACGACTGACAGCATACTGTAGGGCCTGTACACCAATGGGCATGCAGACCATACTATACAACACAAGCCATGAATGTATATCTGCTCGATTACATGCATATGAATGGGGCAAAGTCCTTTGGGGATGGAAATTATCCTGCACATCTCTGTAATCCTCATCCAGGATCGTTCGGTACAATTATAGTCATATTGCCATCACAGATGCATTGTTCAGGCTTGTCACACAGCATTTATGTTTGCTTATTTGGTTTGAGATGCCTATAAAACATGCTTTTTGGGGGCATTAGACAGTGGAGCACTAATTCACACTTATCATTTGCCAGGTGTTTTAATTTTTTACATTCTGCATGATATCCATGTCCACATCTCCAATTAGCACTGCTCTTGTGCTGCTGTTACATTACTGCACTGTGTGTTTTGTACTTCAGTGCCAGCTTTGTACACGGCATGGCTGCACCTTTCCTGTCATTCCCTTTGAATGCTGCACACAAACCCTGTTTGTTCTTCGCAAGCCTTTACAATATGCTGTCCCACATATTTTATGATTAACTCACATTGCCAAACACTGAAGCAAGGCTCACTGGTCTGTAATTACAGGGCTCTGTTCTGCCCTTCTTAAGGTATCAATGTGGCTCAGTTGGTAGCACAACTGCCTCTGCGAAAGAAGGTAATGGATTCTGGTCCCAGGCCGGGATTGGGCTCATACCATAAACTCTGGTGCCCAAACACAGTTTTAGAGTGTAGCTGTACTGTCAAGGTGTTCTGTCCTTTGTACGGGATCATAAACAGTGATCCCTTCTGCCCATCACTGATGTTGTCCTGGTGGGTGTCCATGTGGAAATAAAAGAACCCAAGGCACTTTTTGTAAGAGTAAGGAATTCTTCCTAGTGTTCTGGCCAGCATTGCCTTTCCCAGAAAACAGTTCAAGCATTTCTCCAAGGCTACATGTGGGTGCTGATGTGTGAAATGACCACCGCTACACATTCAGTAACTTCACTACCAGTCTCTGATTGCATGTAAAGCACTTCTGGATACAATGTATATAAAAAGCACTATATCACTGCTAATTATTCTTCTTCTGCTTCTTCTTCATCTTCATCTTCTTAAATTGGGATGATAATGGCTGCTTTCCAGTTCTCTAACACTGTCACTGACTGTAAGAAGTCCTGAAAAATATCAACGAGGGGCCCGGCCTGAATCCCTTCAGAGTCCACTACAGTGCAGTTTGCATTAAACTGTGACATCAGTGAGTTGATTATCATTATTTTTATGGTTTGCAAGACTTTGGCAACTCAAATAGCATCTACTTATTAACATTCAACTAGCTCAGAAATAATTTTTATTCAGTGTTTTTGCAACTCAACTAGAATTCATCTGTGGTTCTCCACAACGCAGTAGCAACTCTTAGACAACAGTTTTTATAGGGCTTTAGGCTATGAAACATAGAAACTGTCAGCAGATAAAGACCACTAGGCCCATCTAGTCTGCCCATAAGCTTGTACTTGATTCTAGCTTCTGACCCTCCCTCTGCTTTACCTCTATGGTTCTCCTATGCTTGTCCCATGTATGTTTAAATCCAACCACAGTGCTCCCACCACCTCCTGTGGCAGACCATTCCATGTGTCCACCACATTCTCTCTTAACCTACCACCTTCCAGTTTCATGTCATGCCCCCTCGTTCTTATACTCCTCCTGTATTGGAAGATGCCTCCTCCATGCACCTTGTTTATGCCCTTGAGGTACTTGAATATTTCTATCATATCCCCTCTCTTCCTCCCTCCTCTCCTCCAGCAAGTACATATTGAGGTCCCTTAATCTCTTCTTGTATGTTTTGTGGTGCAAGCCCTGTACCATCTTAGTCGCCCTTCTCTGGACCATCTCCTGCCTAGTAATGTCATTTCGAAGGTGTGGCCTCTAGAACTGCACACAGTACTCTATGTGAGGCCTGACCAGGGTTTTATATAATGGCATCAGTACTTTCCATCTTCTGCTGGTGATACCCCTGCCTATGCACCCCAGCATGCCACTGGCCTTCCCTCCTGTCCTTGTACTGTACTTTGACATTTTCAGGTCATCTGAAGTAATAACCTCAGGTCCCTTTCTTCCCTGGTGACTGTCAGCAACTCCCCCCATTCTGTAGCTCTCTCCTGGGTTTCAATGCCCCAGATGCATAATTTTGCACTTCTTTGAATTTAACCTCATTTGCCACTCCTCAGACCATGTCTCAAGCTTTCCCAGGTCCTTCCTCATTTTCTCCACCCCTTCTGGAGTATCCACCCTGTTATAGATCTTGATATCATCTGCAAACAGGCAGACCTTTCCTTCCATCCCCTTTACAATGTCACTAATGAAGACATTGAACAGGACTGGCCCAAGGACCAATCCATGAGTTACCCAGCTGGTCACCCCCCTCTCCCCAGATTGTACCCCATTTACCATCACCCTCTGCCTCCTGTTTGTTAGCCAGTTTCTAATCCAGTTTACCACCATGTCTCCCATGCCCAGACTACCCATCCTGTTGACTAGCCTCTTATGTGGGACAGTATTGAAGGCTTTGCTGAAATCGAGGTAGGCAACGTCCACTGCCCCCTCTGATTTACTTTCTTTGTCACCTAGTAAAAGAAACCTATTAGATTTGTCTGACATGACCTACCCACTGTGAAACCATGCCGCCTAGGGTCCTGGGCACTGATGGCTTCCGGATGTCCCACTATCCTTTCTTTAAGCAGTGTCTCCATGATCATCCCCACAGCTAAGGTGAGGCTGACTGGCCTATAGTTTCTCACCTCCTCCCTACTGCCTGACTTGTGTACAGGGACCACATGTGCCCTGCTTCAACCCTCTGGCACCACTCCAGTGTTGAGTGACTCGGTGAACAAGGCTGCCAGAGGTTCTGCTAGCTCTCTTCACAGCTCTCTTAATATCTTCAAGTGTATGCTGTCTGGCCTCATCATTTTGTCCCACCTTCAATTTAGTGAGCTCCTGCAGGACTCTCTCTCCTGTGAATGGACTGCTGTCCACCTCACCCCCCTGGCATCTGTTGCTCAGCTGTGCTCTGCCCCCCCCTTCCATGAATACAGAACAGATGTATTTATTCAGTATTTCTGCCTTATCCGTGTCTCCCTTCTTACAATCCCCTTCCTCCCCTTTGAGCCTAACAATCCCCCCAGTTTTCCTTCTTTCACTGACGTATCTGTAGAATGTCTTGTCCCATTTCTTTACTGACTCTGCTAATTCTTCCTCAGTCCATGCCTTTGCTCTACTTACTGCCCTCTCCGCATCTCTTAGACACTCTAGGACATCTCCCTGTCCTCTTCCCTTTGGGTTTCCTTATATTTTCCTGAACCCTGCCCTTTTAGCCCTTACTTTGTCTGCCACCTCTTTTGAGAACCATAGTGGCCTTCTCCTTCTCTTGCCTTTTGATACCAATCCGATGCATTGGTTTGTCATTTCCACTATGGCTCCTTTTAGGTTCTCCCACTGCTCTTTCAACCCCCTCCTATCCCCCTTTTCTCCAAGGCTATTTTGATACCCCTCCCCATTTCAGTGAAGTCTGCCTTTTTGAAATCCAAAACCTTTAACCTAGTGTGACTTGACTGAGTCAACAAAACTTATGCAGCTAATTGAGAAGTGTAAAAGTAACTCATTAGCGGAGCAGTTTATATGACAATTATACAGTATTACTCTTGGGTGGATACCATTGGGACCCTGGGATTTCCAGAATTCATACCATCCAGATAATTATCATCTAATTTTGGTGTGATCAGCACTGGCTCCTGTATGGGCTCAACCTCTCCCATAACTTCCACCCGCTGGCTGCATACTCACAAAGAATGTGTTCAGTGCCTGCCCTCAGCAACACGCCCTCGGCTGTCTCTATCAGTGTTACTCCCCCTCTTAAATTATCAGCAGCCCCACCTTATTTCTGACTCTTCTTTTGTGCCCTATGTATTGAGAAAAGGATTTGTTGTTTGCACAGTCCTGTCTTTCAGACCAGTGTCAGCCTGGCAGTCTTGGGCCTGCACTAGTTCTGTAATGCCCTAGATCCTACTTACATTGCTCTGTTGTCAGAACCCTAGCAAATATCATACACCCTTTTTTATCCCTTAACATCCTCTGAAGTTCATTGGACAACCTGGTAGGCCTCCATCTACTCCTTTTGCTGTTGTTGCAGAGGGGGACATATTTAATCACTGCCTTCATTAAATTCTGCTTCAGGCTCTCCACTGGGCAATGGCACTCCCATGAAATGGTGTACTCATCAAATTAGACAAAACCATCTCTATTAGCTTATCAAAAGTAACACTCCTTAAGTTTAGTGTTCCTGGTCTTATTTTTGGTGATGTAGCTTCCGCGTATCCCCACAAGTTCAATCCCATGATGAACACTAGAGCTGTGCCAATTTTCAAATTCCATTTCTGCCAGAAGTCTGCAAAAATTCTGAAATTCCACCTAGGTTCACAGAGTTCCATCAGAAGCAGAATTCCAAACTTCTGAAAGCAGATTTTTATTGGGGAATCATATTACACAGTTGATGTAAACTGGGGATTAATTTTCTGCAAACTGCAGAATATTTATGTAATCTGCTGACTATTATTCTGCAGTTTTCACAGAATTGTTTTTTTTATAATTCTATGGCATTAAAAATAAGTTCCAAAAAGCATTTTAGAAGCAAAATTGCCATTCCACATGAATTCATCTGGTGGAATTCCATATTCCGCACAGTTCCAATGGTCACTGTCACCAAGTAGCTCCCTGACCTCTACTGCTCTGACCATGTCATCCCCATTACTCAGTAGCAGATCAAGAACCCCATCCCCCTCTTGTTCTGAGAACCATGACTGGGATGTCAACATACCAGGATACACAATCTACAGGAGGAACAGGTAGGGTAAAGGAGGAGGAGGAGCAGCTCTCTATGTAAGGGAAGGGATCAAAGCAATGAAACAAAAGGGTAAACAGGGAGGAAAGGATGCACTGTGAGTCACCCTGGAGACAGGAAATGGCATCACAATCCGCACGGGGGTTGTATACAGACCCCCATCTCAGGGGGAGGCAATGGACAAGGAAATGATAGAAGGCATACTCAGAATGGCAGAAAAAGGGGAGATATTGTTGATGGGGGATCTGAATATGCCAGATGTTAACTGGAGCACCTTTGCAGCAACCACATCCAAGAGCAGAGTCATTCTCGATGCCCTTCAGAGGGCATACCTCAGACAACTAGTGTTGGAACCCACTCGGGAGGGAGCAATCTTTGACCTGGTACTCTCAAATGGGGATGGAGAGAGGATCTCAGATTTAGAAGTGGGTAACCATCTGGGAACAAACAACCACCAAACAGTGTGGTTCACGATAAACACAGCTGTAGAGTCAAGCCATACAAAAGCAAGAATGTTGGACTTTAGGAGGGCTGACTTTGGGAAAATGGTAGAGTGCCACAGAAAAGCACTAGCAAATGGGCAAGAAGGAGGGGTGGAGGAACAATGGGGAAAAATCAAAACAGCCATCATAGAGGCAACAAGCTTTTGTGTGAAGCAAATCAACAAAACAAAATGAAGGAAAAAAACACTACGGTTCTCAAAAGAGGTGGCGGGGAAGGTTAGGGAGAAAAAGATAGCATTCAGGAAGTATAAGGAAACACAGAAGAAGCAGGACAGAGAACTGTACCAGTTAAACCCGAAGGAAGTGGAGAAAGCAGTCAGAAAAACAAAGGCCTAAACTGAGGAAACGATAGCCAGATCAGTTAAGAAGGGGGCTGAAACCTTTTATAGGTACATTAGGGAGTGAAGGAAGACCAAGGGAGGGAAAGTGAGGCGTAATAAAGGGAAGGGGGGTGGGCAGAGGGTGACAGTGAAAAAGCAGGGATACTGAATGAATACTTATGCTCAATAGTCACAAAAGAAGAGGAGGGGAGGTACCTAAACCAAAGAATAGAAGCACTCTGGATAGGGGGTTGATACAAGTCCATTCACAGAAGAAAAGGTCCTGAAAGAACTTCTAAAACTAAAGGTGGACAAAGCAGTGGGGCCTGATGGGATTTACCCCAGAATTCTAAAAGAACTAAGGGGAGAACAAGTGACACCACTGACTACCCTTTATAACAAATCATGGAAAGATGGTGTGGTACCTGAGGACTGGAGGAGGGCAGATGTGATTCCCCTTCACAAAAGTGGGAGCAAGACAGAGGCAGGAAACTACAGAACTGTTAGTTTGACGTCAGTGATAGGGAAAATGATGGAATCACTTCTGAAGGAAAGAATTGTTGAGTACCTAGAGGACAGTGGAACACAGGACCCAAGGCAGCATGGATTCAAATTGGGAAGGTCATGTCAGACGAATCTAATCGATTTCTTTAACTGGGTGACCAAAGTAGTAGACTAGGGAGGGGCTATGGACATGGCTACCTAGACTTTAGCAAGGCATTTGACACATTCCCATACAAAAGGTTAATAAACAAGTCAGCCAGCCTGGGAGTGGATCCCAGGGTTGTAGCCTGGGTAAAACACTGGCTGGAAAACTGAACGCAGAGGGTAATAGTAAATGGAGTCCACTCTGAAGAAAGGGGGGTTACTAGTGGGGTACTGCAGGGTTCAGAACTGGCACCGGTCCTCTTTAATGTCTTTATAGGTGACATTACAGAGGGACTGGATGGGAAAGTATGCCTCTTTGCAGATGACACAAAGATCTGCAACAGGGTTGCTACACAAGGGGGGGGTGGAAAGGATGAGAAGGGACTTCGCAAGGTTGGAGGAATGGTCAAAAGTATGGCATCTTAGATTCAATGCAAAGAAGTGCAAAGTAATGTACCTGGGAAACAAACACCCAGGGGAGGAGTACACAGTCTGAGGGGAGGTACTAACAACAACAAAAATGGAAAGGGACCTGAGGTAGTCATATTAGATGACTTAAAGGTAGGCAAGCAATGTGAGAAGGCAGTAAGGAGGGTTAGGGGTATATTGGGATGCATAGGGAGAGGCATCATCAGTAGAAAACAGGAAGTTGTTATCCCTCTGTATGAACAGTTGGTGAGACCCTATCTGGAATATTGTGTGCAGTTCTGGAGACCCCCTTTCTGCAAGGGCATAGACAGGAAGGAAGCAGTCCAGAGAAGGGCAACTAAAATGGTACAGGGTTTGCACCATAAGCCATATGAAGAGTGACTAAAGGAGCTTAATATGTATACCCTCGAGGAAAGGGAGGAGAGGGGGGACATGATAGAAACATTTAAGTACCTCAAAGGAATCAACAAAGTCCAATAGGGTAGCATATTTCAGAAAAAGAGATGTTCAAGAACAAGTGGACACAATTTGAAGATAGAGGGGGACGGCTCGGGGCAATGTGAGGAAGTATTTTTTTTCACAGAGAGGGTGGTGGATGCATGGAACAGCCTTCCTGAGGAGGTCATGTGGTCAAAAACAGTGGGGGAATTCAAGAATGGATGGGACTGATATAAAGCAATTCTGGGGGGGGTAGGAGGAAGTAGGCTGTTGGTTAACTAGGATCTGCAGTTTATCCAGTAGGTAGGGAAATGGGCAGACTGGGTGGGCCAAGTGGTCCTTATCTGCCATCAAAGTCTATGTTTCTATGTTTCTGTCGTGCTAAATAAGAAAGCAATCCTGATATGACTAACAAGAAATTCCTACCTGTTTTTCTTTAGGCACTTTTCACCTCCCAGTCAACTTCAGGTCAGTTGAAATCCCATATGAGAACTTTTCTATTCTCCTTGGCTGCAGCATTCCTATACTGAGTAATTTGCTTCATGTCACTGGTGACGGCTATTCCCAAGCCTGTGTGATCTTTAAACCTGCTACACTGCACATGGTCCTCAGATTATTTCTTCCTATGCACAGAACTTTCCACTCCTTCACATTAAATTTGAATTGCTACATGCCTGACCACCTCTCCAGCTATGCCAGATCTTCCTTTAGACCCTGGACACATTCAACTGTGTCCACCCTCCCAGAGAGCTTGGTGTCATCAAAAAAAAAAGCAGATGCTGCTTTTAATGCCTTCATCAATGTCATTTATGAACATATTAAACAACACCTGACCTAGCACTAATCCCTGTGGGACTTCACTTGTGACTTAACCTCTTACGTGATAGCTCTCCGACACACCACCCTTTTTGTCCTACCACTGAGTCATTTTGTTACCCACCTTGTTAGTTTGATTCCCACCCTTAGGGCCCCCAGTTTCCCAATCAACATTCTGTGGGGCACCGAGTCAAATACTTTGCTGAAATCCAAATGTATATTTATTTATTTATTTATTTATTTCAAATTTGGATTAATACCTTTGAGCTTGGGGCTCGTTTACAAAAGCTCCAAGTCAACAAGAAATACAAGACATTTACAGGTGACGAAACACTGCAGAACAGAAAGACATCAACTAACAAGTGGTATTAGTGTGCAGTTACAACACTAAGAAGGGTACAAGAAGTAAGGAGAAACAGGACCACACTGGCAGAGAAACATATTAATGCAGCACTAATTAAGTGCAGTACAGTATTTAACAATCATGTTACAGTTCAGACGGGGTGCTCCCAGTCTGCAGAAATGCAGTTTTAGCAGCCAAGGTAAGGTTTTGTCAAGGGGAGGTAGTAGGTAGTGGGAGGTGGGGGGGAAGTGGGCAGTTGTGGAACAGGAGGGCGGGAGTGAGAGAGGGTAGTGTTTGACGGGTGCGAGAACCGCTGTAAGAGGCCGTGGGTTAACAGAAACAGAGGCAGTCAGATTTGCTGGCAAAAAGAGATCGAAGCCCATTTTTAAAGTGTCCAAGTCTGGGGGAGTTGGCAAGGTCTGCAGGCAGATCTTTGAACCATTTAGGCCCACAGTAGGAGAGGAATCTTTGGCCAAGGGTGGCTCGTTTGAAGGGAACAGTTAGGACAGCCCTGGAGGTGCTCCTTGTGCATTTAGATGGTTGTGCAGGCTCAAAGAGGGCTGAAGTAGCACTAGGCATGGACCCCATCCGTGGCTTTTTTGCAAGGAGATAGGCCTGGTATTGGAGTCTGTGATGGAGTGGGATCCAGCCAGTTTCCTTGTATAGGTCACAAGAGTGAGTCATTTTGTGTTCTCCCAGGACCAGGCAGCAGGCCTTGTTGAGGATGGTTTTGACCCTTTTAAGTGCTGTGTCTGTGCCTGCCCCATATATTACATCATGCACCAGCTGTTGCCATTTTAACTTCATTTGCCATCTCCTAGTTCAGCACAACTGTACTACCTGGTTGTTTGTAACACATCACCAGAATTGTCTATTTTGCCTGCCATGAACCCTAATTCCAGTTTGACGATTTTTGTAGGGCTTCCATCCCTCCTCACTCATTTTTACTTGATTCACTTGCTTTAAACTTATTATTGACATAGCAAGCTGTCTTCCACCACTCTGATCCTACATCTCCCTCCTAAAGAGGGTGAACCCCTCTACCCTTGCATCCCAACTTAGATTCCTCCTTTCAAAAGGTTTCTTAGAGTCCTTCTACATCACAGTTTGCCTTATTTAGTCCACCCTCCAGCTCATTCATTTTGTATGTCACTGCTATGTTTCCACAATGATGAATTCAGTAGGGACATGCCATCAAGCTGTGATAAGATTACACTGTCAGGACCTGACAAAACCATGATCCTAATGATAAATGTCATCTTTTCCAGCTTAAATGTTAAACTCATTTAGGTCTAGATTTCAAAGCTTGATAGTTGTGTGCTCTGCAGTGGTTAAATTGGAAATGTTTAAGTGAGGGAACTCTCATATCTAGATTTTTAAGTAGTGGAACTATCATTTCTAGGTGGCAGAGCTCTCCTATAGTAGTAATGGAGAAAGATGACAGAGGTGGTGGACCTGTCATGCATTTTTTTATATACATTTTTGTGGGTTTTTTATGGGTTTTCTTCTGACCCATTCCAATGCGTTCCCAATTTGACACGTGCGTGTGGAGGCACACATGCTTTATGGGATGCCTCTCCCTTTCAGTTGCACTGTGACTGCATGTGCCAGCCACTGGACCTCCATCTGGGGCAGCAGGACAATGGGCGGGTGATCCCCCCATCCCAGGAGAGGACAGCCACCACTCGATCCCGCTCCCACCCTCCTCCCCCATGCCAGCACCCTGGCGACCCGAGATCATTCCCAAATCCAGGTCGCTGGCATAGTGGGAGGTAAGATAGCCAGTGCCTCAAACCTTAGTGCCACTGGGCCAGCTCTGTCATGCAATTTAACCCCTGGTGCTCTGTTCTTATGAATAAGCAAGTTACTTTGCTGCCACATTTTTATATCAGTATGTCTATGATCTATGCTCCCATCTATAAAAGGGGACATTTATGCTCAGTGTCCCTCATAGTCAGAAAGCCCTTCAAAGGTTCCTTGACATGAGCCATTGAGCTTACCTGCAGCTAGCAGACGACTAGCGTTATCCCTATATAGCGTACCCTAGATTGATACAGTATTACACTGGCACCATTTTTAGAACTTTGTGATGTCACACAGGGTGAAGCTGTGCCACCTAGCCACAATATATTTAGGTACAGTTTCACACTGCCTTACATCACAAGGTTACAAAAATGGTGACTGTGTATGTAGCAGCAATATAGGGTAGACTTAGTCAAGGATATCCCAGGATTGGTGAATGTTGACAGCGGAAGTCATGTGTAATGGCAGTTCCATTTCTGAAAAGCTTTCTGGGATTTCTTTCTTAATTCTGTAGAAATCCAGAAAGCATTTCAATGTAAACCATGGAATAATAGTCCATGAATTTCAGAATATTCCATGTTTACAAAAATCAGTCTGTGGTTTACGTAAACCACTGAAAAGTATTCCACTGCTACATAAACTGTGGATTACTAGTCTGCATTTTTTAATTCCACATTTGGAATTTTGAAATTCCACTTCTGATGGTATTCTGTGAAATTAGTCTGAATTTCTGAAATTCTGTGGAATTCCAGCAGAAGTGGAATTTGAAAATTCTGCACAGCACAAATCCTCTCTCTCCACTCTGAAATGAGGCTAATATCAGGGGCCAGGATTTGAAGAGGAGTCTGACCATAATCCATCTCCCCAATTTTCAATAGCAGAAATGCATCTACATCTTGATGGAAATGGTACGCAATACTGTTTTCATCCACTAAACCAATTTTCTTAAAAATTCGGATCGACCTCGCAGTGTGTCACCTGCCTTGCTCTACAGGTCCTGCACCTTTGTGCTTCCTACACAGTGAGATAGAGGTCCAACAGGGGAATGGAGACACCCCCGAAGGCCCTGCCCTGGGGGTGTAATCCAGGGAGGGACAGCGGGGATGTAGGTCCCAGGGGATGCTTGATAGGACTGGGGGCAGAGGTAAGGCCACTGTTTGCAGGTCAGACAGGGCAGGAAAAAAAAAAGCATGCTAAATAAAAATTCAGATGCAGTTTTGAACGCAATTTTTAATGCAATTTTTAAATGCAATTTTAATTGAAAATTTTAATGCAAATTTGATTAAACTTTGAATTCAATTTTGGAATATAATTTTGAATGCAATTGTGAATGTAATTTCCATTTCAAATTAGAATGCATATGAAGGTGAAGGCATGAAAATCTATTTGCATTTGGCAGTATTTTGCTTTTCAATAAAACTTTTTCTCCTTCTGGTCACTGCAGGCAGGTTGCCAGCCCTGCCCCCACCTCCTCTTGCCCGGCGCCTATCTCTTCCAGTCTCCAAGCCCTAGATCCCCCACAGATTGTCACCACTGGCAGGGCTAGGAAGGAGAGGGCTATCCTCATCCTACCCAGTGATTCTCAACCAGATTGTCATTCCACTGACCAGGAGATGGCACGGGCATAGAGGTATGTGAGCAGGGCTTCACGTAGCCTGCAGCAACCAAATGTTTCATATTGTCCCATTGTCCCTCCCCAGTCATGGCGACAGTATGTGGAACCACACACACACACTATGGAACCACAGCACCTCATTACATGCCACTCAGTCTGCCAGCACTATCTCCAAGCCTCCATCTGGGGGCAGCCAAGGGCCGAGATGACTAGCCTCCTCACCCCAGGAGGGGAGAACTGTCTTTTGGATGCTCAGTCCTCTCCCACCAATGGCCAGCCCCCAGTGACCTGAGCTCATTTCCAAATCCAGGTCACTGGCATGTTACGAGGTAAAGCGCACGGTGTCTCAGCCCTCTATGCCACGGGGCCGGGCGCTGCATTTGGTAGTTTTGAAAATGTGGCCCTTGCTGATCCCCTTCCCTTTTTAATTTTTCTGTGTGGTGCAACAGGTCCATGTTTTACTAAGCTATCATGTGAGGACTAGTGCAATTCTAGAGTTTGTATTGAAAAAAATTTGTGATCCTTTATGAAATGAAAGTGCAACACAAATGTTCTCAGACGTATTTTGGAATGATTTCAATTTTTGTTGTTGTCTTACTTTTTAAGCAATGCTTAGAGATAAAGTACCAAAAAAAAAAAGTACCCATGCCAAGCTATTAACAGTAATCCACCTTTATAAGTGTAAGTGGCTGAGCAGGTTGTACACTTACCTCTGAGGCTGGAAGATTGGAAAGTTGTGGGTTCTAGCCCAACATCAGGAACTTGGGATAAACCCCAATACTGACACTGTAGTGCAGCATGAGGGGGCTGTTGCACTCCTGAGGTGCCGTCTTTCAGATGAGATGTTAAACTGAGGTCCCATCTGCCTGTTCTGGTGGTTGTTCAGGTGGGCAGTAAAGACCTCATGGCACTTGTCAAAAAGAGTAGGAGAATTTCCCCAGTGTCTGAGCCAAATTTCCCCAATTCACTAAACATACCACCAACGGTTTAACCTAATTCAACATGTCAACTTATATCTGTATAACCCCCCTCCACCGGATGAGCCTTAAAACAGGCAGAATTGCAAACCCCTCCTTTCCTGGTCAACAAGAACTAAATAAATATGTTACTCAGAATCTCACCTGTTTCCTGTTTCTGAGTTTAAGAACATTCTCATATGCACCCCCCATACACACACAGACAAATATACTCTAGCCACAATGAGTGTGAACTACAGTACCTGCAAATTTGCTGTACACCATTCACCTGTAGTGTCCTGGTTCAGTGTGCATGGCTGTTTCCATTTGTGTTTAAAGCATATGATTGTGGTGCTGATAGGCTTAACATTTGTATCAGTTTTTTGGACCCTTGTGGGCTGGCCCATTAGTGCAGTGGCATGGCTTCCACTCACAGTGTTGGTGACCTATGTTCAGATAGAATGAACCTGGGGAGGAGGCCAGTGAGGACAGCAGGATAAAGCATCTCCAGAGGATGCTGCCTCTGGGGAGGGAGGGCATGTGTCCCCACTGTCCTGCCACCACCTGGGTAATCACAGATGGTGGTGGTGGTGGTGAAGGCTGGAGCCACGCTGGGGAGGGGGCATCCTGCCTGACAGCTCACAGGCACATCTAAAATGCACACACCCAGCTGTCCTGATCCAGTGTCCCAGGGGTCAGGATTAAAAGTAGAAAGAACCCCAGTCATAACAAGATGAAACCAGTTCCTAGCATGTCCCATACCACTGACTGAGGTACCCTCCTTTGCTACAGAGGAGCTCTGGTGAGACTTAGGGTACACAATGGTCCCATCAAAAGTAGTAAGCCATACATTTCAGAGGTTAGGAGTAAGCTCCTGGAGAAAGTGGGTGTTGGCCATGGGGAATTGATAGAAGGGGCAGGCTGGAGAGTGAGGAGACATAAAAAAAGATTGCAACCTTTTGACTAGGGCCTTTATTGCATTTTGAACCCTCTGAAGGGTTGGTCCACTCAGACTTGTCCCAACTTCCCCCTGCTGTTGTGTAGCTCCTTCTCCATGCCCCGAGGTGACCAGGCCATTCTGCTTGGTGGAGTGCCCAGATACTAACTGTTTTAACTGGCCCATTAGATGCAAGTCAGTTGTACCAAGATTCACCTGAATATTGTTAGGGTAAATACTTATGCAGAGATCTAACTTTGGGGTTGACAAGTATGGATTAAAAGGCTTTTGATGTAATGATGTACTTGTACTAGTGTACTTGGTCAGAGTTTAAAATAAATGTGTCATTTTTTTGGGAGGGGGAGACAAAGACTGCAGCTGCAGGAAAAAATCAGTATATTTATTAAAAAAAAGTCACAAAAATAATGAGTTCTTGGTCATGCTGTTGACGCTGCATTGACAGAATTGCTGAGTTCCAGGACCATGCCCAGAGTCCTCTGACTTTTGACTAAGACCTGACTAGTTCAATTGCCGGGCCAAATGCAGCAAGAGTTTGGCTGACCCTAACTGCCTCCAAGCCCTACCAGGTTCTGCAGTATGAACAGAAGTAATGGAAACTGCATTGGATTTGCTAACAGAGGGAGTCAGGGATTCAGGGTCTGTACCTAAACCAATTGCTCCGTTTCAAGAATACTGGTTATCTAGTATTATAATGAATAAGAAAAGACAATGGCCAGGATATTCGAAAGGGATTAGCAATCGCTAAACAGGTTATTAACTCAATAACACCGCTTTGCGGGCCCAGTGCAGGGAGGGACCACAAAATGCCATATTGGATGTCATGGTTGGAGAGTCACTAATCCATTAGAGACTGGCCCTAAAATATTGCAGTGCAACTATGCAAAGCAGCTGACAGTATCTTGCATATAGGTGAAATGGCATATTGGCAGGTTTGGTTAGGCAGTAAGTTTTCATCAGTGCCGCACTAATTATTGCCTCCACAAAGCAGTCCTTATGACATCTGCAGCCCCTAACCACGCTTCCCATTGCCAGAACGACCCTGAATGTCATAGTTTCACTATCCCTAGTGTCCAGTGTCCCCCCGCCACCTGAACACCCACCAAGTAAAATCATAAAGTCCCTTGTGCTCAGTGGTCATCCATCCCAAACACCCCCTTCATTTATCTAAAATGGCCCCAGTGGCTAGTGTTTCCACAGTCGCTGAACACCCATTCATATATCTATAACTACTTTGGTGACTAGTGCCCCCCCCACTGCCATCATATACTGTATCTATAACTGCCCTGGTGGTTAGTGGTCCCCCATCCTCTCACTCCCCATCATATATCTATAACAGCTCCAGTGGCTAGTGATCCCCCTGCCACCAAAGACCCCTTCATATATCTATAACTGCCCTGGTGGCATGTGGTCACCGCATCTCCCCACTCCCCAGCTTTAAATCCCCCCACCTTCTCTCTCCCAAACACTAGCCACCAGGGAAGTAACAAACATATGACGGGGTGTTTGGGGGCGGGAGACCACTAGCCACTGGGGCTGTTATAGGTATATGATGTGGAGTGTGGGGGGGGGGATCACTAGCCACCAAGGCAGTTATAGATATGTGAAGGGGTGTTCAAGGGTTGGGGAGACCACTGGCCAACAGGGAATTTGAGATTTTACTTTGCAAGGGTTCATGCAGCGGGGGTTGGGGTGGAGGAACCACCAGACACCAGGGAATTTATGATTTTAAACAAGCAGGTGTTAAGGCAGTGGGGGAGACCTTTGGACACCAGGTAAAGGGTCGTGTATTATCATTGGAGGTTTTGAGGGGCTGGAGGATCACTAGACATTGGGGTAAGAGTGCTTGGGGGCTTATAAGCAGCCCTGATTGGTGCTTTGTGATGGACTGCAAACTCTATTTGCTCCAAGCCTGTAATGAGACCCTAATGAGACGCAAATGACTCCATAGTGCCTATGGGGTCATTTGTATCTTAAGATGCCAATATGGCAGCTTATTCCAGTGGAGCAATTGCCATTAGTGGGCCCTAACAGCCAATCCTCATAGCACAATATTGGCCAAATACCTCCTGTGGCCATTACAGGGCTGGGTTTGCGACTGCAACCTGGTTAGTGTCTGACTGGAATATTGGAACATCCCTTTAGCACTAGAAAGTGCCCTAACAAGTTTCAATATGCAGTATATAACCAGTTTGCTCCAGGCACTAATTAGCTCCTGGAGTAAATATTTAGTGGGCCCTAATCTGGATCTATGAATATCCTGGCCAGTAGCTATATATATATATATATATATATATATATATATAACCCCTGCAAATGGGAGTTCCCAAAAGACTTCCAGGAGCTTGCTTGAAGGCTCCAAGCCTGAATGGTGTTTGGCATTTAAGCCATTTATCAGTGAGTGTTTTAGAACCTCTGGTACTGTCTCTTTAAGAGCTGTCTGCTTGCAGACATAATTAGTTTGTATGGGGACTGTGTGTTTCTTTGATTGAGTACCACTCAAGCTGCTGCCAATTCACTTCATTTTTGCAGTCACTAGGAGTGCAAAGGAACCTATCTGAAAGATGTAACTGTTTGCCAGAAATTATTTAGAGTAATAATGAAATTACAGTTTGTCTAACCTGTTTTCTTTGCAGTCAGAACTGTGTCTGCTAGTTCCCATTCTAGTTTTGAACTGCTGAACTGGACCAATCAGTGTGGGGTAAGCTAGCTCTAAAATGGTGCCTTGGACGAATCAGAACTTGGACTCATAATCTGAGCCAGCCACAAGAGGATTATATGGGCAGTGACTCTGGGAGATGTAGTTTAGACTTCAGTGCCTTTTGGACCAACAGCAGCAGTCTATTGTGAGTGACAGCCAATCCAGTCAAGAACTGGGAGGAACTCAAAGGAAGTGCCCGTTTTGTCGGTTGGAGTTTCAGTTGAGCTTTGGCAGTGAAGAAGGAAGGAGCCTGTGCTTTTCAGTGTGCAGTTTTAGTCAAAAACGTGTGTAAGGCCCAGAGTTCAGGTCTGCAGCTTGTGTAACAGCTTGTTAGGACTGAATCCGTCCTGTGAAAAGAATCAAAGGATCTCTGAAGAGTAGAAACCAGGCTCACCCTGTAGAAGACTGGAGGAATTGCTGAAAATTGCACTCGGTCTGTCAGGAACTGAATCTGCTGTGTGTTCTCCCGGTATTGTGCAGTAATTGCGATCGGGATACAGATGCAGCCTGCCTGGTATAGTGCTTTCTTTTATATGGATGTGTGAAGAGGTTTGTGTACCTCAAGTGAGCCCTGCTGACATTGAAGGACCCTATCTTATTTGGAGGTCGGAGTACTAATTCAGGGTCGCCTCCCTGTTGAATTGCCACATTAAATCCAAATGGAATTACTGTACTGCTGACTGTTTAATTCTCCTTTTCTCTGTGTGAAAGGGCCCTACCAGCTGCCACGGTTTGGACTAGCCACTAGGGCTGGGTACCCAGGGACAGTAACTGATAGGGATAGGCCTGTGCACAGAGCCATAGAGTAGATTATTAGAGTGATAAGCTAATTAACCTGATTTCCCCTGTCCTTGTTATATCCCCTAAATAAATCAGAGCTGCTTGTTTCAGCAAAGTTATACTGCCTGAGGTATTTGTCTATGTTAAAGTACTGTACTGTGATTGTTGCACTGTATCTCATTTCACAGAGGTCCCAGTGCCGGAACCAGACCTGGGGGTAAGTGTATACTGTGAAGGTAATTCTGATATATTGTGTGGGCCACTAGTGGGAAGAAAGGGGTTGCAGTGTCCCAGAGGGCTGTGACCAAGTTAGTTTAACTATTGCAAACCCTGACCTCTGGGTGGAGGCACTCGCCATTGGATCCAGGCCCTCAACCTGTTAGTGGCAAATCAGGCAGGGGTAGTAGCCCTGGGATAGCGCCATCTAGGGTTACATCTTGGAGGCTCACCGCTGGGATTGTGTGTCCTCTAGTGGCCATATTTACAACCACTGTTAAGAAAAAATGGGTATCCCGACAGAAGTGGCTGTGCACCGGCTGGTGGAGTGGTGTACTGGGAGGAGATCGACCCCAAAATGCTATGCTTATCCTGGACATCCCCTGTATCAATACGGGCACTGTGCAGGAGTACTTTCCAAGGTGGAAGGTTTACAAAACCCTGTGGTGGTGGGTCGGCATGCTAATCTGCTCACCCACACTTTCCTGGCCCTAGTAGAGTTTAAGGATCCCATAGATAGCTCCAAAGTGCCACAGACCATTACCCCAGAGGGAGCCCTCACTGCTTGAGAGTGATAACTAAGGACAGTGAAGACCCGGGGAATCAGCCCCACCACTATCTGAAACTTTTGAGGAGAAATTTGCTGAATGGTTGCTGGGAGAGGGAAAACTGTGGAGGACTTGAAGAAACTATTCTGCCACCTGGGGTGTTCTCCCCAACACCCTCTCCTGCTCCAGTGCCCGTTATGGTGGCTGAACCAATGCAGACTCCTATTTCTGCACCTGCCATTAGTCACGACTCTTGCCGAAGGTTGAGGATCTTCTCTGGCACCCTCCCCACCCCCCAAGGGGAGGATGACTGGGAGACCTGGATAGACTATGTTGCCCCCCAAGTGCTAGAATGGCAATGCTCGGAAGGCGAAAAGCGAAAGAGGGTTAATGAGAGCCTCCGAGGTCCTGCCCTGGCTACCATCCATGCTAAACGGGCCAGTAACCCTGAAGCGACTGCACAGGCCTATCTTGAGGCCTTGGAGAATGTATGGGAGCCCAGATTCTGATGAGGACCTATGGTGGAGAGTAAGAAATGCACAACAGTACCAAGGGAGTTGTTGTCTGTGTATGTCTCGGCTGGAAAAATTGTTGCAAGAATGCCTCAGAAAGGGTAGTTTGTCAGCGATTGAACTGGACGAACCAGACTGGACAGAATCCTTAAGTCTGCCCCTTCTCAGAACTGCTGTTGCTTCAGTTACGCCTGGCAAATCGACTGGAATCCCACTCCTATGATGAGTTAATGAGAGAAATTCAAGGAGTTGAGAAAAAGCGACTCGGAGGTACCTGCACCAACAGCTGTGGCTATGACCCGAGTGACTGAGGGTGACCCATCAAGTGAAGTTCAGGGGCAGAGGTTGACAGTCAATGAGTGCTCTGACAAGAAAAAGATATGCCACAATGGGGTGAACTGTTGAGAGAGATCAGAATTCAAAACAGTCCCTTTATGAAGGCCACGCCTGCAAGTACGGGCCCTGACCTATATCCGACTGCATCTGCTATGGGGTGGGGTACCCACCCATGTATCTCCTGCTGATAACAGCTCCAAACTCAATTCCTTGACCATGGAAGTGGAGAAACTGATGAGATGTCTCCAAATGCTTATCACGCCGCAGACAGAGATGGCACCAGGTTTCCAGTTAGTAATACCCCCGGCCTGTCTCCCAGTGTGGCGCCTCGGCCAGCTCAAACTCCAGAAAGTAAGTTTTGCTATAATTGTGGGAAAGATGGGCACATGAAAAGGGAATGCCAGTCCCCAAAAGACGCTGACAAAGTTGCATATAGGCTACAAGGAGAGCTTTAGAGAAGAAATCAGTGGTTAAGAGGTGCACGACATGATCCCAGTGAGGGCACCAAAAATGCTAATTCACGTCCTTTTGTGGCAAGGTCAGTTGCCAGGCCCCCACTACCGCCTCTCCAGACTGGTCCAGAATAGTGGTCCTCCATGGAGACCACTGTAAAGGTGAATGAGTGTCTACAAGAGCTGTATTAGACAGTGGCCCCAAGTGACAATTATGTTCCAGGATTGGTATCAGAAGCATTTGTCAGACGTACCCTTACAACCATTAGAAGGACTGCATGTATGGGGTTAAGTGAGAAGGCCTACCCTATTCGGTATATCCGAATTTGGCTGTCTTTCCCCACCTCCTGGGCTGGAGTGGCCGAACAAGTAGAGACCCTAGCCTTAGTGTGTCCCCCACTGGACTGTATGATGGTGTCCTTTGTTGATTGGAACAAATGCTCATATGTTCGGAAGGCTGGCACAGTTGTGTTATGAAAAACAGGGGTCAAAGACTAGTAGAGCTTTAAGAGTTCAGCTTTAATTAAGAAGGCCTATGAGGCACAGAGATGCTGAAAAACAGAACCAGAGGAACCGTCAGAATTGTATGGAAGAAGGATCCTGAGTCTCTGATCCTGGCGCCAAATGCCCAGTGTACCTTACAGGGAGAGGTCCGTATCAGAAAGGATGTTAAGAATAAAATATTAATGTTGGATGCACAGGCGATGGAAAATTGCCAGAGGGACTGCTGGTCAAGCTTAGTATTTTGCCCGCTAGAGCCCATGCTTATGCCAGAAGGGTAATGGTCCAAGTTCATAATGTGTCTGAAAGAGACATTCGAGTAAACAGAGGTTGCATCCTGGCTAATGTGCATTGTGCAGACACTGCAGTGCTACCCAGCAGCAAGAGTTCAAGGAAGAATGACAGAGTAACGCCTGACTTGTTTGATTTCGGGCGACTCCATCTGCCAGCTGAATGGAAAGTGAGGATCAGTGAGAAGCTTGCCCAGAGAGACCAGGTGTTTTCTTTAAAGGAATGGGATGTGGATGCGTGCAAGGAGCTGAGCACAATATCCGGCTGCATGACGAAAAGACCATTTCGTGAGAGGTCTCGACGCCTGGCACCTGCTGACATAGATGATGTGAGACGGCATCTGCAAGAGATGTTAGCTGCTGGTGTAATACAAGAATCCAGAAGCCTTATGCTTCCCCATTGTGTAGTGAGGAAAAGAATGGAACAGTAAGGATGTGTGTGGATTATCGCACCTTAAACCGGGCGGACTATCCCTGATCAGTACACAATGCCCGATTCAGGATGCTGGACTGCCTAAAGCGGGAGCAAGTGGTTCTCTGTGCTGGATCTCCGCAGTGGGTACTACCAGATCCCGATGGCCCCAGAGGACCGTGAGAAGACAGCCTTTATCTGTCCGCTTGGCTTCTATGAATTCATGAGGATGCCTCAAGGATTTCAGGTGCCCCAGCCACTTTTCAACAATTGATGGAGCGTGCAGTGGGGCACATGAACTTACTAGAGTGCCTGGGTATACCTAGATGATGTTATTGTGTTTGGCAGCTCACTGGAGGAACATGAGAGCAGATTATTTAAGTATTGGACCGACTGGAGGACTTTGGCCTTAAACTGTCCATTGATAAGTGTCAATTCTTCAAACATCAGTAAAGTATGTGGGACACATAGTATCCACCGAGGAATAGAGACCGACCAAGTAAAGTTGAGGCCTTGACCACCTGGCCACAGCCCAAAATCTAAGAGAACTGCAAGATTCCTGGATTCTGTGGTTATTATCGGCCTTCATCAAGGACTATTCAAGAGTGATCCGCCTTTACTTAACCTTACTCAAGGTATCCCCAACCCACAAAAATACCAAAAGTCAGCGCCCTCAAGACTGAAAGAGTGTATTTTCATCCGAGTGAAGTATTTGGCCCGCTGGACTCCTGATTGTGAGACTGCTTTTCATGAGATCATATATCAACTTACCCATGCTCCAGTGCTGGCCTATGCCGATCCAAGAAAACCTTACGTCCTGCACACTGATGCTAGCTTGCAAGGGTTGGGGGCTGTGTTGTACCAAGAGCATGAGAATGGCCTGAGACAGTGGCCTTTGCCAGTAGAAGCCTGACCCCATCCGAAAAGAACTATCCTGTACATAAGTTAGAGTTCCTAGCTTTGAAGTGGGCTATTGTTGACCAATTCCATGAGTACTTGTATGGGGCTAAAATACTAGTAAAACTGACAATAATCCTTTGACCTATGTGCAGACCTCAGCTAAGTTGGATGCCACTGGCCATAGGTGGCTTTCTGCATATCTACATATGACTATGCTCTCGAATACCGAGCAGGTCTGAACCACATAGATGCTGATGCTCTCTCCCGGAGGCCTGTTCCCCAGAATGATTGGGTCCGATTGGCAGAACCTGACATTCGGGCACTCTGCCGGAAGTTTGACAGGGAGGAACAAATGTCCATGGACGCAGGGACTGCATGGTGGATTGCTTGGGAGCCTCTGAGAATTGCATACCTGCTGCTTATTGCCACTTTTCTGCAATAGACATTGGTGCACTGCCTCAGCTGGACAATGACAGTATTCGGCGGGCTCAATCCCACGATCCCATGATCAAAGCAGCTTTAGAAGCCTCTATGCAGGAAAAGATGTGTCCAAATTACGCCCACTGATTTGAGAACTGCACTGTTATACAAAGAAGGTCCTAAGTTGAAACTGATCAATAAACTGTTATACAGAGAAACAGTAGACAGAGGGGACAAGTAGACAAACAACAACTAGTGCTGCCCACTGCCTTCGAGACTCAGTACTGAGGTCCTTGCACAACCACATGGGGCACCTTGGTATAGACAGAACACTTGACTTGGTGAGATCCAGATTCTATTGGCCTAAGATGGGAGCTGATGTGGAGCAACACATTCGAACTTGTAGTCGCTGCTTACAGAGGAAAGCTTTGCCCCAGAGGGCTGCCCTTGTTAACATCACCACCAGTGCACCCATGGAGCTGGTCTGTATTGATTTTCTGAGTTTGGAGTCAGATCAAAGAAATATCAGTAATGTGCTGGTGGTCACTGACCATTTCACGAGATATGCCCAAGCTTTCCCACCAAAGACCAGAAAGCATCCACTGTGGCCAAAGTACTTGTAGAAAACTTTTTGTTCACTATGGGCTCCACAAAGAATCCATTCTGATCAAGGGAGAGACTTTGAGAGTCATCTGATCAAAGAGATGCTTTCTCTGTGGGGAGTGCAAAGTCCAGAACCACTCCTTACCACCCCAGGGGACCCACAGCCTGAACGCTTTCAACCGCACTTTGCTAGATATGCTAGGCACCCTGCACCCAAAGGACAAGCCTAGATGGAGCCAACAAATTAGCACCCTGGTACATGCTTATAACTGCACCAAAGTGATGCCACTGGATTCTCCCCACCGCCTGATGTTTGGAAGAGAAGCTCGACTACCAGTAGATGTGTGTTTTGGGGTCTCTCTGATGGGGTTCAAGCTGACAACTATTTACAGTATGTGCAAAGTTAAAGGCCCAGCTAACTCATAGCGCACTAACTGACTCAAACCATGGCTGCCAAAAAGAAATCTGGCCAACAAAGAAAGGTATGATAAAAAGGTGAAAGCACAGGAACTCCAGGAGGGAGATCGGGTATTGCTAAGAAATCTGGGACTGCATGGCAAGCACAAGATTGCTGACAGATGGCACCATCTCCCTTACATTGTAGTGGGCAAACTAGATGATCTGCCAGTGTACAAAGTAAGGCCTGAGAATAATTCAAAAGATGTAAAAACAATGCATAGAAATCATTTACTGCCCATTGGACAAATCTTAATTGAGTCTGAGCCCTAGAAGATGCCCTCTGGACCAGTGATTAGAGCGCTGCTAAGAAAAGATCAAGAAAGTCTCCACCACAGAAGCAAAGTTAAAGTGTTCCCTCCACAAGTCCCAGTTGAGCATGACTGTCAGTCCATATCGGAAGAAAGTGAGAGTGACTTTGAATACTATCCTTCTTACTGAACTGAGTCAATTGTTTCGGGGCAATCCCTAGTCAATACTGGAGATGAAGCTGGGCCTTCTGGACTGTCTAGCCCCCAGCTTCATCCCTGGAGCCAATGGTCCCAGAAAGTGAAGTGCAAAGCATCAGATCAGATGAAATGGAATCATTGTGCATGGTTGAACTGTTTGAGCTTTCAGGGAGGAAATGATAGATTGGGAAGACTGGTGATACACCAACAAGAAGAGTATTTTGAGTGCTCTGACAGTCCACTGCCAGTGTCCGAAAGCTCTCCATGCGAGCCAAATGTTGTGGACTCAGAAACTGTAACTCCTGGAGCTGAAAGTGCCCCAAGTTCTAGCCTCTTTACCCCCATGGAGACTCCCCTGGCAAGTGAGGACAATGCTGAAAATGAGGCTCAGAGTGTAGAGACTATAACAGTTCCCCCTAGAAAGACTGGTCGAGCTGTAAAGCCTGTGGTGCACCTCAGTTATGATTCACTTGGGAGGCCTGTGGACTTGCCTTTCAATGTTGTCCATAAAGGAGTGTATGTGTCCCCGAGCTCATTGCCCAAACTGAGCATCAGTGCTAACTCCAAGTTACTTGTGTTGCCTCTCTAAGTATGGTGCCCTTGCTCCATCCAGCCCCAAGGTAACTGATAGGGAAGGGCCCCTCTTCAGGTTTCATGTACAAGAGGTAATAACTTGAGTTATGGTACAATGTGTATGTAATACTGTGTAAAGAGTGACGTACTGCAATGTTTCAGAAATGTGTTCTTGGTAAAATGATATATTGACTGATGATTACATGTGCGAGCCTAATGCAAATGTATATGGTTGCAGTTGAAACTTATGGGGGTACTTGCTTGACGCGACGCCTTCCCAGGCCAGGAAGGGTAACCCCTGCAAATGGGGTTCCTAAAGACTTCCAGGAGCTTGCTTGAATGCTCCAAGCCTGAATGGTGTTTGGCATTTAAGCCATTTATCAGTGAGTGTTTTAGAACCTCTGGTACTGTCTCTTTAAGAGCTGTCTGCTTGCAGACATAATTAGTTTGTATGGGGGACTGTGTGTTTCTTTGATTGAGTACCACTCAAGCTGCTGCCAATTCACTTCATTTTTGCAGTCACTAGGAGTGCAAAGGGAACCTATCTGAAAGATGTAACTGTTTGCCAGAAATTATTTAGAGTAATAATGAAATTACAGTTTGTCTAACCTGCTTTCTTTGCAGTCAGAACTGTGTCTGCTAGTTCCCCATTCTAGTTTTGAACTGCTGAACTGGACCAATCAGTGTGGGGTAAGCTAGCTCTAAAATGGTGCCTTGGACGAATCAGAACTTGGACTCATAATCTGGAGCCAGCCACAAGAGGATTGTATGGGCAGTGACTCTGGGAGATGTAGTTTAGACTTCAGTGCCTTTTTGGACCAACAGCAGCAGTCTATTGTGAGTGACAGCCAATCCAGTCAAGAACTGGGAGGAACTCAAAGGAAGTGCCCGGTTTTGTCGGTTGGAGTTTCAGTTGAGCTTTGGCAGTGAAGAAGGAAGGAGCCCTGTGCTTTTCAGTGTGCAGTTTTAGTCAAAAACGTGTGTAAGGCCCAGAGTTCCGGTCTGCAGCTTGTAACAGCTTGTTAGGACTGAATCCGTCCCTGTGAAAAGAATCAAAGGATCTCTGAAGAGTAGAAACCAGGCTCACCCTGTAGAAGACTGGAGGAATTGCTGAAAATTGCACTCGGTCTGTCAGGAACTGAATCTGCCGTGTTCTCCCGGTATTGTGCAGTAATTGCGATCGATACAGATGCAGCCTGCCTGGTATAGTGCTTTTTTATATGGATGTGTGAAGAGGTTTGTGTACCTCAAGTGAGCCCTGCTGACATTGAAGGACCCTATCTTATTTGGAGGTCGTGGTACTAATTCAGGGTCGCTTCCCGTTGAATTGCCACATTAAATCCAAATGGAATTACTGTACTGCTGACTGTTTAATTCTCCTTTTCTCTGTGTGAAAGGCCCCTACCAGCTGCCACGGTTTGACTAGCCACTAGGGCTTGGGTACCCAGGGACAGTAACTGATAGGGATAGGCCTGCACAGAGCCATAGGTAGATTATTAGAGTGATAAGCTAATTAACCTGATTTCCCTGTCCTTGTTATATCCCCCTAAATAAATCAGAGCTGCTTGTTTCAGCAAAGTTATACTGCCTGATGGTATTTGTCTATGTTAAAGTACTGTACTGTGATTGTTGCACTGTATCTCATTTCACAGGAGGTCCCAGTGCCGGAACCAGACCTGGGGTAAGTGTATACTGTGAAGGTAATTTTGATATATTGTGTGGGCCACTAGTGGGAAGAAAGGGGTTGCAGTGTCCCAGAGGGCTGTGACCAAGTTAGTTTAACTATTGCAAACCCTGACCTCTGGGTGGAGGCACCCGCCATTGGATCCAGGCCCCTCAACCTGTTAGTGGCAAATCAGGCAGGGGTAGTAGCCCCTGGGATAGTGCCATCTAGGGGTTACATATATATATATATATATATATATATATGTATAGACACACACACACACAATTGGGGTGGGAGCAAAATCAGTGTGATAATCTCAGTTATTTCCACTGGAGTGTGATATCTGAAGATGATATCAACAGAGTTAAAATATCTGACAGATATACATACTCTGCTGATGTCACCACTCACTTACTACAGCCTGCATTCTAAATTGAACTGCTTCACAAAACAGTTTCTATTTCTCACTGCTACCTGCAACTTACTCAATTAGCATTGCAAAAGACACTCACCTGTGTCCCATAGTGTTTCTGAGACTCCCAGGCAATTACTATGCTGATCTCAGCTTCACTACAGCCTGCATTCTAAATGAAACTGCTTCACAAAAAAGTTTCTGTTTATCACTGCTACCTTCAACTTACTCAGTTAGCATGGCAAAGGATACTCACCTGTGTCCCATAGTGTTTCTGAGATGCTCAGCCCATTCAGAAAAACTCACACACACTCAGACCACACAGAAAGAGCAGAAAGCACACAGTAGCAGGAGAATAACACAAGAAAACAATATTTCTGAAGCTCCCACCCCATTGTATAAATCGCTCACATGATATGCAGATTGTGTGCAATGGAAAATATTCTCACTCCTGCAGAGTGAGCTCCGGATACTCTCACTCATGCCTCCGGCACTCATGAGTATCCAGAGCTTACACTGGAGGAGTGAGAGTATTTTCCATATCACACTCCTGCCCATCATGTATCTAATCTCTCTCTCTTTAGCTCTCCCCCTCTCTCTCTCTATATATATATATATATATATATATATATATATATATGTATTCTGAATTGTTTTTGTTTTCAGATTGTAACTTTAAAACTCAGCATTGGGGCAGAAGTTTGACATCTTTGCAGAACATTTAAACTAGCAACTGGGGAGAGGGGGTGCAGCACCCCATACATCGAATGGGAAGAACACCCCTCCCCCCTCAGTGGTCAAACAGGAGTTCAGCATGTTTGTAGTTCATTTGCATCACCAGGTAAAGAAAAAGGTCCAGCTCCCCACACAATGCACAGGGGAAACACCGAACCTCGCCCAACAACTAACACACTGAAATCTGGCCAATGGAAACTCATGTACACAAATGCTCGCAGTCTGGGAAACAAGATCCCAGACCTGCAGGCGATAATGACAGAGGCTAAACTGGACATAGTAGCCATTAGTGAGACATGGTTTACCAGTAACCACACTTGGGAGACTTCAGTACCTGGCTATGTACTGTTCAGAAGAGACAGAGGGGTGTAGGGTGGCCCTTTATGTCAATGAAAATATCAAAGCTACAGAAATTCAGAATACACATAAGGAGCCAGAAGAACTGTGGGTCACCCTGGAAACAGGAAATGGGACAGCCATATGAACTGGGATTGTGTACAGGCCTCCAGACCTGGGGGAGAACATAGACACATTACTGTTAGAAGATATACAAAACACGACAGCTAAAGGGGAGGTTCTCATAATGGGAGACTTCAACATGCCAGATACAGATTGGTCAATACCAGCAGGAACATCTGCCAGAACTAGACACATAGTGGATTCCCTGCAGGGGAGGGCCTCAAACTACTGGTACAACAACCCACAACAGACAGGACTATCCTAGATCTAGTACTGACTAACAGGGAAAGGATCACAGTTCTCCAGGTAGAAGGTCATCTGGGTGCCAGTGACCATCACATGGTATGGTTCAATTTGGCCACTAGAACAAAATCATCCCATTCCAAGGCAAAAATATGGGACTTTGATAAGATGGGCAACATAATTAAGCTAGCCCTGGCAAAAAAAAATACAGGTGAGCGGGTACAGGCAAAGTGGGCAAGCATTAAAGATACAATACTTGAAGCAACATCCCATTGTATTAGTGAGAAAAGAAAGTGCAAAAAGAAGAAGGAAACCACTTTGGTTCTCAAACACAGTAGCAGAAAAGGTCAGAAAGGTCAGCATAAAGTGAGCTCAGGAAGCTCTCTGCTACTCATGAAATGGTGGCTGCCAGCAATAGAAAGTGAAAGTTGAAGGCCAGTGTTTAAATCACTAAAAAATAAATTAGAGTTATTTATTAAAAAATGTTACCATCTGAAAGCACTAATCAGGTATTTTTGTAGTGCCTGGGTAAAGCTGTGCCTTTTCCACTGTTTCCCTTTAAGGAAAGGATATTGCAACACCTGGAATCAATAGGAACACAGGATCCAAGGCAGCATAGGTTTACAAAAGGAAGGTCCTGTCAAACTAATCTCATAGATTTCTTTGACTGGGTAAACAGAGTGGTGGACCAAGGGGGAGCAGCTGATGTTGCCTACCTTGACTTCAGCAAAGCTTTCAATACTGTTCCACATAGAAGATTGATTAATAAGCTGGGTAGGCTCAGGGTGGGTCAGATGTTGGTCAGCTGGGTGGCAGAGTGGTTGACAGGCAGAAAACAGAGAGTGGTGGTAAACAGTATACAGTCAGAAGAGATACAAGTCACAAGTGGGGTACCTCAGGGATCAGTCCTGGGGCCAGTCCTCTTCAATATCTTCATCAGTGACATTACAGATGGACTGGAGGGTAAGGTTTGTCTGTTTGCAGATGACACTAAGATCTGCAACAGAGTAGATGATCCAGATGGGGTGGGCAGAATGAGAAGAGATCTGGATAAACTAACAAAATGGTCAGAAGAGTGGCAACTGGGGTTTAACGCAGAAGTGCAAGATCATGCACATAGGGAAGAGAAACCCTGAAGCCACCTATAGGCTGGGAGGGGAGTTGCTGGCAGTCACAAGGGAAGAAAGAGACTTGGGCATCATCATCACCGATGACCTGAAATCATCCAAGCAGACCTCTAAAGCAGTAGGTAAGGCTAGGGGGATGTTAGGGTGTATTAGTAGGGGTATCACAAGTCGGAAGAGGAAGGTAATAATCCCTCTTTACAAGACACTGCTTAGGCCCCATTTGGAGTACTGCATGCAGTACTGGAGGCCACACCTTCACGAGGACATTAACCAAATTGAGGCAGTCCAGAGAAGGGTGACCAAAATGGTGCAAGGACTGCATCAGAAAACATAAGACGACAGATTAACTGAGCTCAATATGTATACCCTAGAGCAAAGGAGGGAGAGAGGTGATATGATTGAAACATTCAAACACCATAAGGGCATTAACAAGGTGAAAGAGTCTAACATGTTTCAATATAAGAAAAATATCAGGATAAGAGGACACAGCATGAGATTAGAGGGAGGCCGATTAAGGGGTGATGTGAGGAAGTTCTTTTTCACAGAAAGGGTGGTGGATGCATGGATTGGCCTACCTCAGGAAGTTGTGGATATGAATACAGTGCAGGGCTTCAAACAGGCATGGGATAGGCATAAGAGAGCAATACAGATGAGTATGAATAGATATGCCATTGACAGAGCAAAGGCCAATTGCACATTCATAAGGTAGAAAAAGAAATGGGCAGACTGGATGGGCCTTGCAGTCTTTATCTGCTGTTAACTTCTATGCTTCTATGTTTCTAGAAGAGTTTGGTTAAACCAAAAAATATTGAGCTGAATAATGAACACACAGCTAGAATTGCAAATTGAAGAGTAAGTAGTCCTCCATTCTCATTGAGCTGATTTATTTATTAAACATAGAAACATAGAATCTGTTGGCAGATAAGGACCATACAGCCCACCTAGTCTGCCCATTTCCCTACTCACTGCTGCAGCTCCAGATCCTATTTGATCTGCATCTCTCCTGCTCTGCACATCTCCAGGGTCCCATTATGTTCATCCCATGCACTCTTGAATCCCCGTATTGTTTTCACACCCACCACTTCTGCTGGAATCCTGTTCCACAGCTCTACCACCCTCTCAGTGAAAAAGTACTTCCTAACATTACCCCTGAGCCTTCCACACTTCAGCCTCATATCATGCCTCCTTGTTCTTGTACAGAGTTTTCTCTGAAATATGCTTTCCACCTGTACCCTATTTCCCTAAGGTACTTGAAAGTGTCTATCATATCTCCCCTCTCCCTTCTTTCCTCAAGTGAATAGATATTAAGGTCCTTAAGTCTTTCCTCATAGGGCTTCTTGTGCAGTCCATGTACCGTCTTTGATGCCCTCCTCTGGGCTGCTTCTATTTTTTTTCTTATTTCTTATTTTTTTTTATTTTTTATTGATTGACTGATTGAAATCATACTCAGTGGGTTAACCCCATGAGCAATGCTGGACAAAATTATAGTGTATGGTGGAATGCTGTTCTCACTCAGAATTCCACCATACAAAAATGCTGTTCATCCACATACTAAAGAATGAATGCAATGCTGTACTGACTGTATGTGCAGAACAGCATTCCATTCATTTAGACTGCGAAGGATGAGCATTTGTTTTTAAAGCTGAAACTGAAAACCGCCGCACACCAATATTTCTCAATCGCATCAAAAATGGATGCAGTGGTTCGTCAGACAAAGGACCATTGAATTACTAAAAATCTGAAAAGCAGAATCAACCATTTTTAATCTGTAAAAACCTTTTACTCACAAATTTCGAAAAACGAAGAGTTTTGTTTCTCTCGCTAAGTGAGATGTCCGGCCACCATGTTTTTTATTTTGTAAATCCCACCCACACAAGAATGGCAAACAATGGGAGTGTGTGCTGCTAATGTAGTGACACCCAGTCCCTAGCAACCACACAACTCACCATATTATCAAGTGGGAGACAAACAGAAATGCACTTTAAAAACTGAAAAAAAAATGTTTTAGATATTTTGAGGGGCACTGTACACTATAAAAAAATACAGGGTGGTTACCAATGTAGAACCATGTGTTCTGACTTGTGGTCTTGATTCCCAAGGACCTCTTGTGCTTCACTCTCGAGGTCACAAGGAATCAGACCCCTCTGTGGCAGAACACACTGGTTCTGCATAGTTACCCATCCTGTATTCTCCATATTCATGCTTGTGAAACTGTGTTAAATTGCACATTTTGAATTTGTGCAATTTTCACAAAGTTGCACCAAAATCTGGCATCATTTTGCCATTTTTTAAATTCAAATAACACAACTGTTCCTCAAATTGCACATTTCTAAAAAATGCAATTTCCTAAAAATGTGCAGTTTCAGCAAATAACTAATTTTTTTCCAAACTGCACCTTTGTAAAAGTGTGATTTTCTTAAAAAGAGACAGTTAAGAAACACAAAAATTGCTTATTGTAAACACCCTGTCCTAGTTAAAAATTACATTAATTATGCAAAATTGTCTCAGTTTTGTGAAAACTGTGCAAACTTCATTTTTCAAATTTCACTCAGCACTACTCAGGAGATGTAGCAGCTGCTTTCCAGAGGTTCCTGAATGACAGCAGATGTCATCTGCACATACAAGTTGTTTTCTTAGAAAAAATAGGCCATGGTACAAGAAATATGTAGTTGAAACAGATAGGTTTGATAAATTCATATTTGTAAATAATGACTTCTATTTTAGAGTATGGGGTTGAGAGTCACACAATTTGCACAGCAATGGCATGGTTATTTCCAGTGGGAAGTAACAATTTTTTTGAAAAGCTTATTGCTTCATACCTGAACAGAGGATTTCCTCTTTTTAAAAGTAAAAAACAAACTACCCACCACACTGGTATTACCACACAAAAACATTTTGTTTAAATTTTTACGGCTGCAGTGGGAAAAGCCTGCAGATGTTTTGCATGTACAAAAGGGATGATGTCATGTTTTCTGTCTGTGGAACTGACTGAAGGTGTAAATAGTCTCCTCCACCTTATCCTCCTCCAAGAAATGTTTTCTGCACTCAGATGGTTAGCCAATGGTTGCAGGGCACTATTTTCTTTCTTAAATGGGAGGTACAAGAACTGGAACCTGAGTAGTGGGAGGCAGCATTATTTCTTTTTTGCGGGGGAGTAAGATCCACCCCACCTCCACCTGAGAAGCTCCTAAAGATCCACCCCAGCTTTTTTTTTTGGTTCATGTGGGAGGGGCATGAGATGGACCTATCATGTTAGAACAACTGACTATCAGAGCTGCCTGGGGAAGTAATTAAGGGGTGCCTGAAACTGCATCCAGGCATATCCCCCCCCCCACACACACACAGACAGCATGATTTTCTTTTAACTCTAAGCATGTCAATTTTTGGCTCTAAGAGTATGGGCAAGTTGGGCATAAAAATAAAATAGAAAAAAAGGATCAAGCAGGTGCCTTTTCCTTTGTCAGATACATGCAGACAGAAGGTCACAAATCCTGTATGACAAGTTCGTTATATGGATGTTTTCCATGTAAAACAGACATTTTGTTAATATAATGTCTGTAGCACCATTTGTAGCCAGTAAACTGTTATTTACATAGGTACTGTAAACAACAGGTTTTAATTCAGAAATACAGTCTTGATGAATTTGTTTTCTTAGCAGTTCTGTAAGATTTATGTCTCTCTGATGTGAGAGTGCATAGCACAGAAATGAAATGGTTTGCCTAATTGATTGTTGTTTGCATGAGAAGGTGGTGTGACAGTGGCATGCAAGAGTGAAGTCAATTGTTTCTTGGCCATTCTGGAACTTGAAGTTTAACAGTAATGTGTGAAGAGAATAAAGTCTTGTATTTTATTTTGTGCATTTGAATAGGTTTAGTGCTTTGAAGTTAAACAATATAAATATATACATAGTGTCATGGGCACCTGAAAAGGAAGGAGATACTACTGAAATAAATGCTATTCTGATGATTTATTTATTTATGTGTAAGATTTTAAGTGTAGTTCTGTCTAGGTCACATACACATAAGCTATAAAAAGTACATTTAAGGATGGATGTATTAGTCAAAGCTTGTAGTAGCAAAATAAAGTAATAAAAATAATATATTGTGTTTTTTTTCTTTCAACTGTTTAACCAGGAGTGGCACACTAAGCTGAAAGCTTGTTTACAGGAGCAACCTGGGAGCACATGAAAGTTAAGTGACTTGCTCAGGGTCACCCAGTATGTAAGTGGGGGCTGTGGGATTCAAACCCAGATCTCCAGATTTGCAGCTCAGAGCCTTAAACTACTGTGCTATACTGCCTCCCTAGTTATGGCAGTCATCTGTTTTAAGGTTTGTGATGTTGGTGTAGTAAGCAGCAGTACATTGCATAGCAGGTGTAAAATGTTAATAAGTAGGTCATTCAATAGATGTGCTGAGCAGTTACTGAAGCAAGAAATATATTTAGGATAGTAAAATATTCCTGTTAGAAAACTGATTAATGTGTGACATTTGCATCTCAATTTCAAGGAGGTCCTTATGGGGTGTCATGTACAATGTAAAGTAATTATAGTTTTCAAATTGTCTGAGTAATTGCTTTGTACTACCACTGTTAGTAAATTTAAATTATTCTATGAAGGGAATTAAGTTTATGTAACTGTCTGTAAATGTATTAAAAATATTTACTTGTCCTTATAATGTAATGCATTAAATGATGTTGCTAGGTTAAGAAGTCACATAACAGCAATAGAGATGAAAACAATGGGATGCATAGGACTTTGAAAAAAGTATACATTAGCAGGAGCAGTGTCATGACTTCACCAGTTTTTTTATAGTTTCACTCCAGCTTTTCAACATTACCATTTTTTTACACCTCCTCTAAACAGTACAGTTGTCATTTTTACATCCTGTTCAAAATGTGTTTTTGCACCTGCAGTGCCAAATGGCACAGTCACTGTGCAAAATCACCTTTCAACTAATGAACTGACAGTGTCACTGTTCATGTGGTGGGGTCACAAACAGCCAATGCTGAAAACTTGGAGTGAAAATACCAAGAAACGCCCAGGGCATTAGTGTTTCTGACCATAACACCCTGCCCTGTAGGGACTGACAGGCATCAGGGGTGTGACTTGGGATTGTCAATAGTAATGCTCATGTCATTCCACCCCCATCCCCACCCTACAGCCAGTGACAAGTATCAAGGTGTGCCTTTGACTCTTCAGCCCCAAAGTTCACTCCATTCTCTTATACTGTACCCATTTCAGTATATTTCCTTATTGAATGGGGTGAGTGTCAAGTTTGAACACCCCAAGGCACACCCCAACACTAGAGATGCAGCAAATTTAAATTCCGCTGGTGAAGTGAACGCAAAGTGGGCACTTCACATTGCCACTCCACTAAGTGGAGTGGGCAATGCAAAGTGTTCACTCCGCCTTGTCGTTACCACTTCGCATTATGGCGGAATGGCAATGCGAAGTAAGGTGAAGTCATTGTTTTTAATGGACTTCGTGTTCTTCATTATGATTCTAAGTGATCCACTTGGTGTTTCAGATTTGGCAGCCACCCCACACATCACATGGATTACAGTACTGTAAGTCACATGCTCTTTAGCTAGACAGGAAGAAAGTGAATCATACAAGCAGACACTTTTACTTTCTCCTGTGCTGACGGAGAGAGAGAGGAGCGTGTTTTGTGACTGCTGATACTTTGAGATCAGAACGAGGAGATTTAAACTTTGATTTAGACCCAACAGCTTTTTTAAAAGCTACATTTTTGTGTCTTTTCTGTCTGTAATCTTTTTTATTTAATTTTTTCTTTTTGTAAATTTTATTTTTCTTACATAGAGGGACATCAGTTGCAAATGATGTCCATGCTGGAACTGCTTCTGGATCACCACGGGATCCCACATTAGGTTTTTTTTCTCACACCATGTGTCCCCTCACACCTTCCTTGCTGTGTTATAAAATGTATTTCTCCACCATCCCCAACCCTTGTATGAAATATGCCCTTTTTTTGTTGTCTTCCATATGTATTCTGAGCAGTGAAGGTATACTGTGCTAAACTACATGGATGCAGTATTCTTTCCAGTCTGTGTATGTACTGCAGACACTGTCCAACTCCCTGACTTAAAAACACTTATCAATGAGTACAATGGTGGGGTGGTGAAGCCTGGAGAAATACTACAAAACCGGCTTACAATGCATCCAAGTAACTAGTAAAAATATTAATGTTGTGACTCGTGACGTAATCATAAATCGTGATTTGTGACTGCATTTGTGACCGTGATGATAAAGAAATGCAAATGCCTACGGCTGTACTTCCCCGGGCCCCGATTAGGTGTGGCACAAAAGTTCCCGACTTAAAAACACTCATTAATGAGTACAATGGTGGAGTGGTGAAACATGGAGAGATACTACAAAACAGGCTTACAATACATCCAAGTAACTAGTAAAAAAATTACTGTTGTGATTTGTGACGTGATTGTAAATCATAATTTGTGACTGCATTTGTGACCGTGATGATGAAGAATGTGATTTGTATCACGAGTGACTCCTGATGATGGTCCTGACTTAAAAATGCATATTAATGAGTACAATGTTCATGTTGAATTATGCACCACACCTGTCCAGTACTCTGAAGGGAAATCAAAGAAACAACTGTGATTTAAGTTAGATATGGAGATTGGGCCCTAAAGAGATGCAAATGTACAGACAGATTAAGATTGCGCTACACACTGAAGAGATGCAGATGCAAAGGCACAACACCTAACCAGTGCTCACCATCAGAAATTCAAATCTGGAAAAGAATATCTTTGCCAGTTGGGGTGGGCCACGGGGGCAGTGTAATGCACTGCTGCAGAAAGAGTCACTAGTACGAGTACCAGTAAAGATACCACAAAGAAGCACAAAAAATTACACAGCTGCAGTGGATAGCAGGTTCACATTGCTGAAATTATGTGGCACAATAAAAGGTGTCTGATTTGATGACACGCATCACACATACTCACACACACACTAAGTAATGTGTAGCAAATTGAAAACTTCAGTAATATAACCACAAATTTTAAACAAACTAAAATTATGCACTGCTGCACCACAACAATCAGCATAAAAATGGCAAGAATTGTTGAAAATAGTACTGCGTGTACATCAACACAGTTATACAAGAAAAATATCACCAAAACAGAAAGCACCGTCTTTTTCTCCAAGTTAATCTACCTACACCATAGATACGCCCCCCCAAAGCACACTTCCACTGTCTCTCAGTACACAGACTGAATGTTGTACATTAATATTCAAAATACACACACAAACAATAAACACTCGATGATATGAGCACAGGCGGGTTTCCTATAATCAATGAACTAAAGTTTCAGCAAAAAAAATTACTCAAAAAGGCTTTTTTAACAGCTTTTAGCAGGTTTGAATTACAGAGAGCTCTCAGAGCAGATTGTCTCCTACAGCTTCCTACACACACTACCCCAAACTGAGGCTGTGCAGAACAATCTAGAGCTCATGTGATCTGAAATCCCATGAATCACTGCAAAATTCACCTTAGGAGCTTAAAAACAAGGCGAAGTACATTGTTTTCAATGTACTTCACTTTAAGAATTAGTGAGTAGTGGTTTGGGAAGGTGGAGTAACGAAGTCATTGTTTTCAATGGACTTTATTACTTCCATTAATAACGCTACACTGGCTTCACGCCATGGAGCACCTACTAATTCACTTTCTCTCCTGCTGCTCCACTTCTCATGGAGCCGAATCAGCCACTTTGCCCATCTCACTCAACACTTGTCTGTGTCTGCAGGGTACAGTAAGGTGAAATGGTGTGAGTGTTATGGGCAATGACCCAAAGGCACACCCCAATGCCTGTCCATCTCTGTGGGGTGGGATGGGGTTGGCATCACTTCAATACTTTATTGCCATTCCTATTCTGCCTGTCTGTCTGTGTGTGTCTCTCTCTATCTATATGTCTATGTAATTATCCATCTTTCCATTAATTGCATGTATCGCTATTTTTACCTATTTGTAAAACAAACCTGCATATCACATTTGCCTGCACTCTGAGCACATACTTATGAAACTGTGCATATTTGTACTCGCCTTCTGCATAGACCTCATACTTTCCTAACATTCCCATTATCACAAGCATAACTACCTTGCCCTTACCAAAACCAACCCCCTCGGAAAGTTACTATCACATTTTTTTTGCTAATAGTCCATCATTACACCTGACTTCCTGACATCAACAGATTGCTTAAATATAACTTACTTCACCTCATGGGCAGAAACCCTGTTTCTCTAATAAAGAAAAAGCTGTGTAAATAATACCAAGGCTGAGCATATGCCAGCCATTACTTTTTCATGTACTGCCACCTTCTGTACCATCATGGGGATTTGCATATGTTTCCCATGATGCTTTGCATTATTGAGGTATGTGCAATTGTGTTTTCTTTAAAATTTGGCTGTCCAGCCAATATCATCCAGGATAACACATACCTCAGTGGTATTTGCTCTGGGGTTCCTTTGTAAACATATATTGCTTCCTATTCCTTCCATTAAAATGCACACCTCCATATATTTTCCTAATAATGTGTATGCCTTCCTTAGAACACAAACTAAAATAAATCTTACTACTTACAAATCATTGTGTTGTTTCTCCATACCTCCTTAGCAATTCCACACAACTTCACTGACTTCATTATGAAGCCAAGGTGGATCAGACCAGATTTTATTTAATCAGCTTCCACTGCATCTTTACTGGTCTTGGGAACATGCCTAACACAAACTAGCCACTCATGATGCTGTGATAGGAGAGGAGACTATTGTATGATGAGTAGCTGAACTGTTTGGGATTTTCCAAATGTTCAGGATATAGTCAATAATTAGTAATAGTAGATCAACAATTTGAAGCAAATCAAGGTTACATACAATTACACCATTTCTATGCATTTCATTTCTAAGAAAGGAAGCAGATCAAACAACCAGCAACTTCAATGAGTTTTAGAGAAGGTAAATAATCATAAAATGTTTTGTTTTCAACTAGAAATAATATGATGCAAAAAGGGTTGACAGTGTCCCTTTAAGACAAGTCTATGGCTGTCTCTGATTTATACACAGTTGGGTAGAGCCATTTTAGAACTGCAGTAATTTAGTGTTGCACATTTATGAAATAGAAGCATACACTTTTATGGAAAAAAGAAAACCTTGGATTCATTGAGTACTTTCTTCCACAAATTCAGTAGAGCTGTGCAAAAGTTTCAGATTCTGCCAGATTCCATAGAATTTCACAGATTCCGCCTTGATCTGCAAAATTCCAAAATTCTGAAAGTGGAATTTAAAAAAAAAGTGCAGATTAATAATAGTAGTCAGTGGTTTATACAAACAATGAACTAACTTTCCACAAACTGCAGAAACATTCTGCAGATTTTGTAATCTAAGTAAACAACAAGCACAAAGTGTCAAGCGCAAAATACTTTATTATGCAAAGGTGTAAATCCAGCAAATCCAGCTGTAACAGCACAGGCTCAGTTAACCTCTGCTGGTTTCATAGTAGCCTACGTCATCAGGAGGGTCTACAAGCCCACAAGCAGATTTTGTAATCTGCAGAATACTATTCCTCAGTTTAAATAGAAATGCTTTTAAGAATTCTGCAGACTTAGGAAAGAAATTCCAAAAAGCATTTCAGAAGGGGAACTGCCATTCCACACACAATCCACCAGCAGAATTCCACATTCCACACACTTCTACAACTCAGTGGGAACACTCTGTCACCCCATTTCATTAAACTGCCTATCAAGTTAGAGTTTAAAGGTAGATACACTATCAACTGATGACACATGCTCTGGTAGGTCTGCTCCACACAGTCGCCACCTGTTTTGAGAAATTATTCTAAATGATATTTCCCTTGAATTTGCTTCCTTTTAGAGACATTGTGTACCTTCTTGTTATTTAATCCTTGGATATTCTGAAGAGCCATATTTGATCTGATGGGGTTATCCCTTTCAGGCATTTGAATACCATGATCATACCTCGCATAGTCTTTGTTTTTCCATAGAGAAGTCTCAGTTCTGCCAGTTCTCCTGTTTGCTGATATTCTCAAAGGCCATGCCCACCTTTGTTGATCTTCTTTGGAATTGTGGGGGATGGTCTCTGAGGCACTCCACCTACCTGACATCATGGGTTGTGTACACCTGATAGGTTGTCTGATGCACATGTGACTGAAATTGAAGACGTCCCTTCTGAGGGTCACTGGTCACTTCTCTTCAGTTCAAATTGTACATCTGAAACAGGTTGTCGCACTACTCCAGAGCTCCAAACAGAAACTTAAAATGACTCAGCAAAAGGTAGGAAAAGATTCCTTATATATATTCCCCTATGTCTCAGACTAGCAAGGTTAGCTACAGACAGCACAGCAAACTTTGCGTCTAATTATTACATCGGTCTGCTTCACAATATTACTTGTGGAACAGCAGGTTAGCTACTTTAGGCTATCAAGTCAGCAAACTATGTATATATGTGTCTGCACATTATTATCTGTCAGCCACTCTGCAACTCACAGTAGCAGTACAATCACACTATATGCATGCAGCACATTAACATTACTCCACCAATTCCTGACAGAAAAGGATTTCCTACACACTACCATTCTTTACTCATGTTTGCCTCACAGCCTTCAGCGCTCTGGACACCCCTATTTTAGCGGTTCCAGATGCTGCTAGCCACAACCTTCGGACCAAATGCCCACAGCTTCCCTGCACTCAGCGCTCTGGCAATCCCAATTTCGCGGTCCCAGACGCTGAACAAAAATAAGCCACACAACGAGGCTTACTGCATTACTCCTTGCAACTAGCCTCCAGTTCTCCAGTCAGCAACAGCGCTCTGGGCACCCCTACTGTAGCGGTCCCAGATGTTGCTATCGACATCTGCCTAAAATTGCCCTGCAATCCAACAAACACAATGTGCAGGCTCACCATTACCTGCAGTCCTACGACATCACGGTTCTGCACTACAAAGGGGCACTCTCCAGCTCCTACACGCTCCTTCTGACTGCTAACTCAGGCTGCAACTACTCCAACGCCACTGCAGCAGCCATATTGTTATTTTATGACCCCTCGATGCTCTGGCATCCATGTCTCGCTCCTCTCCACTTCCTGGTTCTTCCTTGATGAGGACGTGCAGTGCATCTCCCCATTGGCGTGTCACTTATCGCGAGACTTCTGAAGGAGGTCTCCTTACATGGAGTGCATTGCGTATCGCTTACAAAAGCATACGCTGCACTCACAGCTCTCCCATTACAGTACTCAAGCACTATCACTTGCCACAGAGGTCTAAATAAACTATTCCACTGATAATCTAATAAACCCTCATGCAATGTTATCAAAAAAGAGGTCTGCATAAACTGCACTGGCTCACAAGACTACTGGTGCACTAATAAGCACCAAGACTGATCTTAAAGGGATATGAACATTTAAGCACCAAGACTGCTCTTAAAGGCATATGAGCCCTATTTGGCCAGCATTATTGCCCACACAAATAGTGGATTAATATGAACAAACAATAACTGGCTACTTTACTAGACATAATACTACAACTCATTAGGACATTATGCCAGGGCATTTCAACAAACAGCACAATATATATCTTATCCTGTTTTTAACATCATTGCTATAAAACACAGCACAACAGAGGAGTCATGTCATACTAAGCATGTCATTTGTCTCTAATTACCAGGTTACCTTGCCAAAAGCAAAGAGCTGCAGGCAGTGTAATGTACCGCTACCACACCAACAAACAGGATGACTATGTGCCTCTTGCATTGAGGAATCCACCTTACACAATGAGGTACAGGACACTGAGGATGACTTCAATCCTCCTACTACCAGTCAGGACAGTCACCCACAATCAGATACCACAAAGGCACTAATCCAGAATAACCAACTTATGCAAGCACAACAAGAGGTCTTAACAGCAATGTTACAGTGACCAACAGAGCTTTCTAAATACAAACATATTCATCCACCACCGGCTAAGAAAAGGAACACTAACTTCCTTTCTATACATTCAGACGATCTCACAACCGACCACCACCCACTGCCACCCGACTCAAGTGGCTCCTCGGATGAGGAAGAGGGAGGTCTAGAACAAGAACCGCAAACCCTCACAGCGAAGTGGTGCTTCCCCGACCAAATCCCTGCTCTGGTGCACCACATAATGGAAACAGTGGACTTTGAAACCATTACACCTACACCCATGTCCAAACTACTCCCATCCCTACAGCCTACTACAAAACAGGCAGACACCTTCCCAGTCTGTGAGGCCATAGAGGAGATTGTTCTAAAGGAATGGTCCTCCTTGGAACCAGCCAGAATTCCCAAGAGAAAATCATGGGACGGAATGTACCCACTGCAGGAGGAGAAACTAACACTATGGTGTACACCGCCCACAGTGGACCCCCAAATAGCAGCCCTCAATAAAAAGACGGTACTACCCACTGAATCCACATCAGGATTAAGGGACCCAATTGACAGAAAACTAGAAGACAACCTAAAGAAGAATGCAGAATTAGCAGGCTTGGGAAGCAGAGCAGCCGCCACCACTATATACGCCACAAGAGCACAGCTAACCTGGCTCCAAGAAATCAAAAAAACCATGCCGGCAAAATCACATTAGTCCGTTCTCTTGGAAAATGCCATCCTGTCCACCAAATATCTGGCACACATGGCGGTCGACTCATTAAAAATAAATGCAAGATTGGCAGTAATCACTAACAGAGCTTGCAGATCACTGTGGATGAAACTGTGGGATGCCGACAAAGAATCGAAGGCCACCCTGCAACGACTTCCATTTAAAGGCAACATGATATTCGGCCAAGCACTAGAGAAATATCTCAAAGGCAAAGAGGAGGGTAAGATTCTAGCTAGAGAACCAGCCAGGTCCACTTACCTACCGACTCGTCCCAGAGGCAGATACCATTCCTTTCATGACAAGAGAAGAGGAAGCCACATCTTCTGAGGAACTAACTTTAGACAAAACTAGACCACAACCTACTACTACTACTACAACAGATACAGAGGTAGGGGCACAACGCAAAGAGGCAGAGGAAACTACCATCGCCACAACAATTCCAGGTCCTGACAACTCAGACCAGCGAAGTCACACTCCAGTGGGAGCAAGACTGACACTATTCTTGGAACACTGGTAAAATACCACCACAGACAAATGGGTGCTGGAAATCATAAGACAAGGTTATGCAATACAATTCACAAAGACACCTCGAGGACACAGGATGACACACTCCCCCTCTTCTAAGCACAAATACACAACAGCACACATTACTACAGCTATACAAGAACTAAGAGACAACAATGCGATTGTTCCAGTACCAAGGCAAGAAGAAGGTACAGGCATTTACTCCATATTCTTCATGGTTCCAAAAAAGACAGGAGGATACAGACCGGTACTGGGCCTAAAGTACATCTACAAGTCAGTGTGATACATACCATTCAAGGTGGAGACAATAAGGTCCACACTCAAAGGACTCCGCCAGGGAGACTTCCTCACATCCATAGATCTAAAAGATGCTTACCTCCACGTACCAATGAGACCCTGCCACTATCAATTCCTATGCTTCTGCATTCTCGGACAACACTATCAGTACAAGGTCCTACCATTCGGCCTGGCATCGGCCCCGTGAGTATTCATAAAGGTTTCAATAGTTCTCGCAGCAAAACTCCGACAACAGGGAATCCATGTCATCCCATACTTGGACGACTGGCTCATCAGGGCAAGATCACAGCAACAATCTGTGAGGGAGACGTAAATGGTGGTGCAGTGTCTGCAGCAGCATGGCTGGGTACTCAACCACAAGAAAAGCCAGCTAGTTCCCAGTCACAAGATAGAGCACCTAGGAACTCTCACAGACACAGAAAGAGGACTTGTTACTCCATCTCACTCAAGAATTCATACAATAGTATCAACAGCCCACAGACTAAAGACCGTGAAGCACCCCATGCTGTGGGACATCTCTCAAATGTTAGGACTGATGTCCTCAACAATAGACATGGTCCCCTGGGCAAGATGGCATGCCAGACCTCTTATGTCCTTCCTCCTAACTCAAGGACAAGCGCACAACCTCAACCTGACAAAACAGGTAAATCTACCACCCAGGGTGAAGTCAAGCCTAACATGGTGGACAAACAGACACAAACTGACACAAGGCATGCCTCTCGACATAACCCCAGACATAATAATAGAAACGGACACAAGCTTGTCCAGATGGGGAGCTGTACTGGGAGGTCATACAGTGCAAGGAAAATGGTCCCTATCAGAGGCAAAACAAACTATCAACATACTAGAAATGACAGCAGTATTCAAGGCACTACTGCATTTCTCCAAACAATCCCAGCACAAACATGTGCAGATAAAGTCAGACAATCAGATCACAGTATCATACTTAAACAAGCAGGGAGGCACACGAAGCAAAGCAATGATGTCAGAAACATCCAAGCTAATGGCATGGTTACAAACACACTTAAAATCAATATCCGCCATTCATCTGGCAGGAAAACTCAACATCACGGCAGACTGGCTCAGCCGACAAATGATTCATCCAGGAGAGTGGAAACTTCACTCGCAAGTTTTCCAGCAACTCAACCAGAGATGGGGTCCAATCGAGATAGACCTCATGGCATCACACAAGAACCATCAATGCATAAAATACTGGTCGCGATTCAAGGACCACAAGGCTCTAGGAGTAGATGCACTATCAGCCACTTGGACATTCCAAATAGCATACGTCTTTCCCCCATACCACTGATTGCGCAAGTACTAAAGAAGATTCGCATCTCCAGAGCACGAGTCATACTGATAACACCACACTGGCCAAGGCGAGCATGGTTCGTGACAGTAGTCTCAATTGCACTAGCCGATCCCTGGAAATTACCGCTCAGACCAGACCTACTATCACAAGGCCCTATCACACACCCAAACCCTAAGCAATTGCAGCTGACAGCATGGCTCCTGAAAGGGAGAGACTGCTGAAAGCAGGATACCACCCTTCAGTCATACACACCATGGCATCATCACAACAACAATCCACAATCACCACTTACCAATGCCATTGGGACATATTCAGCAAATGGTGTACGCACCACAAAATAGACTCCACCACATGCACCATACCTCAGATACTACTTTTTCTCCAGAAGGGACTCCAACTAGGACTCTCCACATCATCTTTAAAGGTACAGGTTGCAGCCATCGGGGCAGCACGTGGACAGATACACGGCACGAAGCCAGAATCCCACCAAGATGCCATCCGCTTCCTGAAGGCAGCAGCTAACTTACGTCCCACACATAAACCACTGCTGGCACCATGGGATCTACCCTCAGTACTGACAGCAATGACTAAACCACCATTCGAACCTATAGAATCCGTTCACTTAAAATGGATACAACTCAAGGCAGTATTTTTAATGGCCATCGCATCAGCCAGAAGAGTAGGAGAACTACAGGCACTATCATATAAAGAACCATTCCTTCAATTCTACCATGACAGGATATCTATGCGACCAATCCCTTCATTTAGACCTAAGATTGCTTCTAAATACCACCTCACCCAGACTATTGAGATTCCAGGCCAACTTCCGCCAGAAGAAGTACAGGCTGACCCCCAACTTAGACTACTAGGCATGACAAGACTGCTAACAACCTACATCAACAGAATGGCCGACATTAGAAAAATGGACAGACTCTTCATTATCACACAGGGGATGCAGAAAAGGTCTACCTGCCTCCAAGGCCTCCATAGCAGGGTACCTCAGAAGAGCCATCTCAGAGGCTTACAAGGCAAATGACATGCAGGCCCCAACATCAGTAAAGGCCTACTCAACCAGAGCTATTGCAACGTCCTGGGCGGAAAGGAACATGGCCACTGCAGAAGAAATTTGCTCCACAGCCACTTGGTCAACTATACACACTTTCACAAGACATTACAGATTGGACGTGTCTCACGACACCAAGACAAACTTTGCCAGGGCAGTTCTATTGGAAGCAAGCACAGGACACAATAACATTATCACATCTAGCCCACCCTAAACATCAATCACTGCTTTTGAATAACCCATGATGTCAGGTAGGTGGAGTGCCTCAGAGACCATCCCCCACAATGGTAGTTTACTCACCTGGTAAAGGTGATTGTGGGGGAATGGCTCTCTGAGGCACTCCACACCGCACCCTACAACTGACGTGAAAAAGACACTAAGAATAACACTATGGACACAATGACATAACAACTTACTTTTAATGATCCAAAACACATTTGTACAGTACTTACCAATAAATATTATAACTCCAAACTCTCAGCAGAGACATCAACTTACTATTATTCAAGGTCCATGTTGGGGGCAATATAACTTTTTATAATTTCAGATACAGCTTTGGAAAACATCGAACTGAAGAGAAGTGACCAGTGACCCTCAGAAGGGACGTCTTCAATTTCAGTCACATGTTCAACAGACAACCTAGCAGGTGTACACAACCCATGATGCCAGGTAGGTGGAGTGCCTCAGAGAGCCATTCCCCCACAATCACCTTTACCAGGTGAGTAAACTACCATTTCTTGATCTTGTTAATTTCTTTTATCAGATATCGGGACCATAGGCCCAATTTTCAAAGGGTCTGGCATGGCGTAGGGCCTAACTCCCCAGTACCAACTCACTGGTAAGGGGAAAAATGCCAGCACTGGTGAAAATGCTGTTTTCAGCATTTTTTGCACACAGGGTCATTTTCCTTTTTTTTTTTTTTTAACAGGTGTGAAAAAAATCTGTGCAAGCTACTGCAAACTATAGAAATGGTTGCAAAAAGGCAACTCTTTTAAAAATTGCATAGATGCAGAAAAAAATTAGAACTGTGCAAGGATACTTTATCAATCATTGCACAAATGTTTTACCACAAGTGCACAGTTTTTTCACTTTTGAAAATTTGGCCCCAGAACTGCACATTGTACTCAAGCTGGAGACTGACCAAGTATCGGTACAAAGGCATTATGATATTGTTTGGTCTGCATACAGTATGAAGTTCCTTTTGAAACACTCCATCATTCTTTTTGCCTTGCTTGTTTCAGCCCTACCCTGTTGTCTCATTTGAATGTGCTGCTAATCACTATATGCACTACATGTTTCATGTTTATATGTGATACTCATAATAAAACCACAATTAAGCTTATGTCTTTCTGCTAGGTGTGTGAGTCTTTTCTCCAATTTGACTTTCTGTTTGTACAGGTACTTTTGTTGCACACTCCTCCCTCTTGCTTCATCTTTTCAGGAATGAGGGCCATGCTGATACCTCTGCTTTACTGTATCAACTCTTTCTACCTTAGTGTAACCAATCCAGATAGTGGTACCCACTTCCAAGTAATTTAGAAATATATTGAACGCTGGCCCGGTGGCACAGAGGGTTGAGGCAGTATGCCTTACCTCGTGCTGTGCTGGCAACCCCAGGTTCGGGACTAGCATCAAGTTGTCGGGGTGCTGACACAGGGGGAGAGAGGAGCAGGATCGAGCAGCTAACAGCAACTCTTCTCTCCTTGGGAGATCATTGCCCCCCTGTAGTTCAGCTGCCCCCGGGTGGAGGTCTAGTGGCTGCATAGGTGAGAGGGGTGGCAAGTCAGGATGTTCAGGACGTGACGTGTACGTGCCTCCACACGTGCATACTCACGCCCAAGAATGTGGACGAGGGCATAAAGGGGGATAAAAAAAACAATAACAAAAAATAAATTGAAGTGTTGCTCCATGTACAGAACCATATGGCACCACTATCATGTGTTCGTTGCCATAAATTCCTATCCTGTAGCTAGTCACTAGACCACTGTATAATGCAACCAGCAATACAGTACCTATATATATGTTATCCATTTGGTGAACAAGCTTTGTGTGTGGGATAGAGTCAAATGTTTTGCTAAAATCCAGGCACACAACTACTGCAGGACTGCCATTGTCAAGTTTCTTGGTAACATTCTCAAAGAATACAATAAGATTGGCCTGGTATGATTTCCCCCTTACAGAAACCACACTAAGCTTTTGAATCTAAGTTATTTTTCTGCAAATATTAAACAATTCTGTTTCTCGTAATTGTTTCCAATAGCTTCTCTGCTCTTGATGTCAGGCTTAATGGCTATAATTATCAAGCTCAGTTGTACAAAAATGAGAAAGAACCTCATTGGTTAAAAGCCATCACATGAGCAAGCTAGACATTAAACATATATGCACAGCACGAATACCTAATTTAGCATATAAGCACGGCATGAATACGAAATAAGCTTAACCTCATGGCTTGCATAATGAAGCTGTCAGAATGTTCCCACCCCAACATTCTAACTGCCTTCAAATGCTCTCTGCACTGACACCATTCTCAGAACTTCACTGACAAGCATGATTCAAGTGTTGTCTCAGTCTTAAAAGTACGTATTGAAACTAATGAAATGTAGAAAATACTAAAACTACTGAAATTGTTGAAAGGTCCAGGAGGTGTTTTCTTGATAATTAATCAGTTATTTGTTTGCCAAACTGCAAACTTTAGAGGTGATGTTTTTCTTTGAAGAATGAGTTCAATATTTTCCTTTGGAGATAAGGAGATGGAGGGGAGTTGTTATATAGGTGTATCAAGCTGCTAGGGAATGCATACTCCTTACATTATTCAAAACAAATGTTACACGTAGAATATTCAACACCAGAGGGCACCAACTGTAGCTTATGGGAGGGCATTTTAGCATGGGATGAAGGAGGTAGGTGGTGGATTTTAGGGATGGTCTGCAGATAGAGTGATAGAGCACCATTTTATTATCCTCCAAATCATTACTAAATGAGTACATGAGGTTGGCTAACACAAATGGACATAACCATCAGTAGTGTCATTTCACCAGAATCAGTGTAGGTAGGTACAGTTGGTAGGTAAAAATGTTTATTTATACAGGAGTAAAACATTTTACAAAAGTAAAAGTCTTTACAAATGCTATTAGGTCAAATGAATGTCCTGTTTACAAGGTGTCAGTGTGAGTAGTTGAATCTAAAAGAAATGTTACACAATAAATAATAAACATACTGTACAATATGTAATACAGGTTACATTACACAACATTCATTTCTATAGATTACATCAGACAGCATTCATTTCAGGGTTAAAGTTGTTTATACTCTAAGTTGCTGGATATTTATCTATTGCAAGTACATCTGAAAGAATTTCTTGTTTCATAGCATCCTTGAACACATTTATGGGCATTTCAAAAGTTCTCATATTCAAGGAAATCGTATTCCAAATAGAGGCAGTTTTAAAAGTAAGGCCCTGGACACACTGGGGAACTTAAAAAGGTTTAAGTGCCTTAAAACGTTTTAAATCCCCCAGCACTGTTTGCAGACAGACTACAAGCCCCTTAAACCTTTTTAACAAAAGTGTTTTTAAACCTTGCTAGATACCTAGTCTTAAAACCATTTTTAAAAACATTTTGGAGCTAGCATGGTTTTACTCACAGGTCTGTCCAGGAGTAAAAATGTTTTGAGCTGTAATGGTTTAACTAAAACAGTTCTAGCTGCAGTGTGTCCAGGCAAGCACAGTTATGTCTGTTGGACTGAACACAAAATAATTACAAGGAGAACAGGTTTAACACTAGCAGTGTAGCCATACTAAACTGTTATCAAAAATGGTTACTGAGTAGTGTGGCTGCACTGAAATGGTTTAGCTAAACTGGTTTTAAAAACGGTTTTCAAAAACAGTTTTGTAGTATGTCCAGGGCCTAAATGTCCTCTCCCCGTACTTATTTTGGACCTTTGGCAAAGACATCTCCCGGGCTCCCTTTCTTCTTAACTGGTTAAGTATGAGTAAGTGTTGTTATTTATCTAAAATTCCAATTGGTGTTTTACTTTTAAGTAAAGTGTACGTTAAATGGTCCCTGTTTCTTGTCTTTTCATTTCCAAGGACTTCCAATTAGTCTTGCGTACATTTGGCAATGATGAGTTCTAAAATAATATTTTAGCACAAGTCTTGCCAATTTATTGTAACAGGTATCGATTTTGTGCATGTTTGTTAAACTTGAGTGCCCATAAATGTGGCTACCATAGTCAATTATTGGAATGATTAGTTGGTTTGCTACTGAGAGTCTCATTTTCTTTGTAAGGCAATGTGAGACTCTTCTTAGCTCTCCTGTCTTTTGGTTAACTTCTTTGGCTACAACATCTATGTGGTAATCAAATGATGGGGGTTGCATAGCTCCTCCAGTCACCACATATTAGATAAAGAAATGCTAGGAAAACCATGTTTTAGGGGTTGAAAAGGACCTCAAAAGGGTTGCAAAGAAATCATAGGGGTCTCAACCACAACCCCCGGCTACCCCTAAATGAGTCCCTAGATAACCATTGACCTCTTGCGCTGTATATATGAGTCAAAACATTCATTGCTTAACCTTATTCAAAATGACTGCCTGAAGCAGAATAATCACAATGGGCCCTATGGTCTTCTACCATCCTAAATTTCTTATATTCTTAATAATGTTACTATCCCATTTATGACTCCAGTAAGCCACTCCTGGGCATGCAGTATAGCTAAAATTACAACACGCCCAGGAAGAGTTCATGGCACTGGGCTGCATCTCGCGTCAAACAAGACTTCCTGGATATGCAGTAGTTTTAGCATTATCGCACATCATGTTGGGACTTATTGCTTACTTCAGCCACAGAGTTCTACAATAAAACACAGATGCACTGTGACAAAAATGAAAAAAATATGCAAGGACTTAAACTAGATCATACAGTTCTAAAATGGCCCTACCACCACCAATGTGTAAATTGCAGAAACCCACTGGAGTTACAAAAAGGACAAGAAAGATTGAATGATGGAAGAATGGGGACATCATTACATACTAGGCATGTGCGAAAAAAAAATTGCAGGTGGAATTCAAGCAAAAGTCTGACTTTCGCATCCATGAAAGTTCGGAAATCCATTTTCGAATTTTCGACGAAATTCTACCTGTGATAGCTGCCCGACCCAATTGCCCCCCAAAAGTCCTGGTGGCTAGTGGTCCCTCCCCCACCTGCCCCACAAGTAAATACAATATCCCTGGTGGCTAGCGGTCCCTCCTCCTCACTGGATCACCCACCCGGCTTGTAAAAAAAATACCCCTCATCATCATCATCATCATCAAATCTTTATTTATTCAGGCGAACATCATTGAGCAAGGCTCATTTACAAGATGGACCTGATAAGGTCACGGTTCAATAGTTGATACACAACAGATACATAATACACTTATATAAGACAGTTATACATACAGGGGAAAATAAAGTTTATAAACACAGTGATGTACAGTAAATTCACATGATAAAAAATGGTTACAGGAAAGTTAAGCTAATATTTACAGTATGTACAGTATATACATATCCCAGTGGGGGGGCATGGCAGACACTCAACGTAATGTAATACTAGGATGGTGAAGGTATTACTGGGTGCCATAAGATTGGGTGTCTGTCTGGAAGGAATATGCCATATATGGTTTGGAAGGGAGATTTGTGAGATGACAATGCTAGCTCTAGTGGTAGCAATTGCATTTCTCTTTGAAGAAGACTATACAATGCTGTTTAAAGGATGCAAATGGAATGATATTGGACAGTTTTAGGATTTTTGTAGGGTGTTCCATGCTATAGCTAGAGAATAGCTGATTGCTGCCCTCCCTAGCCTGGTGTTGAATTTGGGCAATTTGAGCAGGATGATGTTGTTGCTTCTTAGGGCATAGGAGCTAGAGAGGTCTGGGTGAAACAGTCCAGGATATAGTTTGGAAGTTTTTGACAACGCCTGTAATCCATAGTGCTGCATTTCTGTTCCTTCTGAGGTGAAGGGAACCCACCCAACTACAGCATAAAGAGAGCAATGATGAGTATTAGATGGCAGATCTGTAATGAACCTTATTGCTCTATGATATAAGGTATCCATCTTGTGATGGTAGGAGATGGGGCAGTGACTATAAAGGAAGTCTGCATAGTCAACAACTGATAGAAAATGGCCTGGACTAACCTCATCTTTGAGTCTCTGTTTAGGAAGGGTTTAATCTATAGAGAAGGCCAAGCCTTTGCAAGCTTTTTAACAGTTCTTCTAAATGATGAGTGAAGTCAAGTCTGTTGTCAATCCACACACCTAGGTATTTGAAGTTTTCTACATACTCCAGATTTTCTCCAAGTATAGTGCATAGCTGGGGGAGAATGATTGGAGAGGATGTGCTGGTAGAGCTTTGATTTGTGAACATCATTGCTTTAGTTTTCTTTGCATTTAACAGAAGCTTTTTCTCAAGTAGCTGATATTGTAGCAAGGAGAATTCTGTTCGTAGGATTTCACGAGCAGCTGCAGGCGAAGGGTTGCTGACATACAGAACAGTGTCATCAGCAAAGAGGTGTACAGAGGAATTGGTAAGGGTTGAATCAATGTTATTTATATAAATGGCAAAAAGGATAGGACCCAGAATAGAACTGGTGCCAGTTCCAGTGAACCCTCCCCACCCCATCACCTGCCCCACAGTGCCCAGCCAGACAAATGCCCTGGTGGCTAGTGGTCCCTCCCCTCCACCCAGTCACCCATCCGGCCCCAAAGTGTACATTAACACCTCCCCATTCCTATCTCCGTCCATACTGTTTTAAAAAAAAAATCCCTCCAAAAAATCCCTGGTGGTCTGGTGGTTTCAACCCCATCCTTGATCCCCAGTCCCTGAATAAATTCTTATTCCCTGGTGGTCTAATACCCACCACCCTCCCACTCCAGCAGGTGACCCACCACCATCCTCCCACCCGCATCATGAACCCCAGCAGAAGACCGGCATAGTCCTTCTCTCTCTCTCTCTCTCTCTCTCTCTCTCCATCATGGTCGGATGCCCACTGAGCTGTCAATGAATGAGTACATTTCTGTACAGGAACAGCCAGCATCTGACAGTCCCACAGTGCTATCACATATGGGAACATGCTGTGTGACTGTCAGATGGTGGCCGACCGTGTAGGTGAATGGAGGGCTGTTTCGGCAGCCACTCTCCACACTGCTTACCAGTGAGGGGTGAATGGGGTGAAGGGTGTAGAGTGGAGGTCCTAAACAGGTGGGGATTTTCAAGTCAGTTGTGGGGCTTACGGATGCCACTAGACCACAGCATGGGTGATTGGGGTTAGGGGAACACTAGACTACCAGTGATATGTGAAGAAACCTCAACATGTGTGATCAGAGATGGGGGGACCACTAGACACCCAGAGATCAGAGATATGAATACAATCAGCAGCATGGGTGATCATGGGGTAGAGGGACCACTAGACATGAGGGAACTGTTACCACTGCCACCCTGCATTAGCGCTATGGGTCTGCTGTGTCCATGCAAATGCACCCATAACGGGCATGCAGATGGCCCCTTAGTGCTTTCCTGAGCCCAATGAGCTCACTTGCATGCTTGGGCTGAATATGGCCCACAGGAACCCTGGTGCTATCCCATGTCAGGCATTGTTTTCTCCTGTGGGCCACCTACAGCCTTGGTTCATGTTGGCACAGCCCATATCTACTTAGCACTGTACAAACATGGTCTGGTATTCAGTTAGTTAACACACTTTTTCGGTGTGCACTAACTGGCTAAATATCACTCCAAGCCAGCTGTGTAACACTGCAAGCGCAGCTCAACAGGCTGAGTTGCATTTATGGCTGGCTCTGAATAGTAGGGCACCTCTGCTTAAGATCACGTTTCTTTTGACTATAATGAACTAGCTTGCAGCAGGAAATGTTCCCTGACCTCAAGGGACAACAGGTGTACAAAAACAGCAGAGAATACAGATGAAAACCTGGTTTAAGCCATATTAAAAAAGAACGTTCCTTTTATGATATCAAATGTAAAAAAAAAGTGGTAATGCAGACTTAAAATGGGGAAAGAAAGGTATCATACAAGTCAGGAGATAAGAGGCAATCTAAAAATAGAATAACAAAGTATAGGTCAAAATGTTTACTGCTATCATGCACTGATGCGTTCAGCATTTGATGCGAGAGCCCACTACACTACTCAATCAGATAACCAATCAAAAATACCGCCGAGAGTGGGCTGCAAATAAGAAGCAAATCAAATGTTAAAAAATGCAAATAAATTGCAAATAAACTAAGAAATCATGTACACTGAGAGATTATGAGGCATAGTTCTAGTGCGTTTATCCCCTTAAGAATTCTAATATTTCTGTATAGTGATGACAAACATTAGCACACTGCTTTACAAATGGGGGGGGGGGGAGACAGCTGCCTCTGGGGATTTGAGAAACATATGCACTTCAAAATTGAAAATCCAATTTAACTGTCCATTATAAGAAGAATAAAAAAAAAGGTAACAATATGGTAATTTTACATTTCCCCGGCATTTGGCTAAATCTGATTCGGAGATGACAGCTTGGCTTTAAAAGCTACACGTCTGAATGTAAGGAGACAGCAAAGCATTTATTTATGATTGTAATCTAGCTCCTGTCTAACAAGTTAACAACTGCGCCGAGTGCTGCCCGAGTAGGAGCAGCATGTGTAGGCCTGTCAGTTAGCACTTTCTAAACACTCCTCATGGAATTTTTGGGAAGGGACTAAAAAGATAGCCCAGTCAACCCTAGAGTTAACCAACAAGAACAGCTCTAAAACTGGTCATTAAAAAAAAATACACTTCAAGTAAGCATTTGACTATATTTTAAGAAGACTGTGGGTTGCATCACATTTACTGGAAATTTTTATTTTGGGATTTTGCAAATAATAAAAAGAGTGGGCAGGTTCGTGGCTTATTTATTTATATTTATTTATTTTGTTTAATTGTGTATCTATTTATTTATTGTGGGCCCCCTGAAGAAACATTTCCCCCTACTAACTATCTATCTATCTATCTATCTATCTATCTATCTATCTATCTATCTATCTATCTATCTGTCTGTCTGTCTATCTATGAATCTGTCTGTCTATCTATTGCTTTTTAGGCCCCTTGAAGAAACATTTCCCTCTACTTACTATCTATCTATCTATCTATCTATCTATCTATCTATCTATCTATCTATCTATCTATCTATCGTGTTTTAGGCCCCTTGAAGAACAATTTACCATACTATTGTAATATGCCAAAGTTAGAGGTATCCCCTGCAGGTCCACAGTTAACCCCAGTTTCCCCTAAGGTGCCCAGTGCACTAAATACTTGTAAAAAATAGATTTTATATGCAGCACAAGCAACAATGGCCTGGATGGAATATTGTGCTGAGCTGCTCATGCACAGCATTCCACTCCAGCCATTCTAGAAGGAGAAGGTTTAGTTTTGAAAAATAAGTTCAGTTAGAGAGAGATCCTGGTAGCTGTGGAGGGGACAGGATGCAGCAGGTATGGGCGGTCCAGAAAAAGGCTTACCTGGTGTTAAAGCCTTCCCTCCAGGATTGCTTGCATGCCTGCTCCTTCTCCAGCTGCTGAAGACTGCCCCAGAAACTGTACAGTGCACTTGGTGGTGCCATTAGGGCACCACAAGAAGAAACAAGCATTTGTCAATGCTGAAAGTTGATTGCGTTGGTCCATTGAGCTTGCTCACTGCCCCTGTGTCACTCACTCGTTCTGTTTCTCCCGGTGCTGCAGGCTGCTGTTTTGTACTGGGCTCCTGCCTGTGTTGGCACGTTTTTCTGCCCACAAAGTAATCTGCAGGTGTCCTGACAGAGTTCTATTGATGTAGGTCACTCCTCCTCTCTCACTTGCTCATTCTGTTTCTGCTGGTGCTACAGGCTGCCCTTTTGTACTGGGCTCCCACCTCTGTTGGCAGCTTTATCTGCCCACAAAGAAATCGGCAGCAGTCCTGACACAGGTCCTTTGAGCTAGCTCACTCCCACTCTCTCACTTGCTTGTGCCATTTATGCTGGCGCTGCAGGCTGGCCTTTTGTACTGGGCTCCTGCCTGTGTGGCCACCTTTTTCTGCTCACAAAGAAATCCATAGCAATGATGATAGAGCTCCATTGAGCTTGCTCACTCATTCCCCCTCTCTCACTAGTTCGTTCTGTTTCTCCAGCTGCTGCAGGCTGCCCTTTTGTACTGGGCCCCTGCATTAATTGTTGCCTTTTTCTGCCCACAATGAAATCCACAGCAGTCCCAACAGAGCTCCGTTGAGCTCACTCACTCCCCCTCCCTCACTCGCTCATTCCGTTTCAGCCAGGACTGCAGGCTGGCCTTTTGTACGGGATCCTGCCTGTATTGCCACCTTTTTCTGCCGACAAAGAAATCCGCAGCAGTCCTGATAGAGCTCCGTTGAGCTTGCTCATGCCCCCTCTCTCACTCGCTCGTTCTGGTTCTCCCAGTGTTGGGGGCTGCCCTTTTGTACTGGGCTCCTGCCTGCATTGGCACCTTTTCCTGCCCACAAAGAAATCTGCAGCTGTCCTGACAGAGCTCCGTTGAGGTCACTCACTCCCCCCCTGTCTCACTTGCTCATTCTGTTTCTCCTGGCGCTGCAGGCTGCCCTTTTGTACTGGGCTTCTGCCTCTGTTGGAATTTTTTTTGCTCACAAAGAAATCTGCAGCAGTCCCAACAGAGCTCCGTTGGCCTCACTCATTCACCCTGTCACACTCACGTGTTCTGTTTCTGACAGCGCTGCAGGCTGCACTTTTGTACTGGGCTCCTGCCTGCATTGCCGCCCTTTTCTGCCCACAAAGAAATCTGCAGCAGTCATGATAGAGCTCCATTGAGCTCGCTCACCCACTCCACCTCTCTCACTCATTCGTGATGTTTCTTCTGCAGCTGCAGGCTGCCGTTTTGTACTGGGCCCCTGCATGCATTGCTGCCTTGCTGCCTTTTTCTGCCCACAAAGAAATCTGCAGCAGTCCCAACAGAGCTCCGTTGAGCTCACTCACTCCCCCTCCCTCACTTGCTCATTCTGTGTCTCTTGCTGTTGCAAGCTGCTCTTTTGTACTGGGTTCCTGACTGTGTTCGTGGCTTTTTCTGGCCACAAAGACATCTGCAGCAGTCCTGACACAGCTCCGTTGAGCTCGCTCACTCCCCCTCTCTGACTCTCTCATTCCGTTTCTGCCGGCGCTGCAGGCTGCTGTTTTGTACTGGGCTTCTGCCTGCATTGGCACGTTTTGCTGCCGACAAAGAAATCTGCAGATGTCCAATAGAGCTCTGTTGAGGTGGGTCACTCAACCTCTCTCACTCGCTCATTCTGTTTCTGCTGGTGCTGCAGCCTGCCCTTTTGTACTGGGCTCCTGCCTTTGTTGGTGACTTTTTCTGTCCACAAAGAAATCTGCAGCAGTCCTGACACAGGTCCGTTGAGGTAGCTCACTCCCCCTCTCTCATTCGCTCATTCCGTTTCTGCCGGCACTGCAGGCTGGTATTTTCTATTGGCCTCCTGCTTGTGTTGCCACCTTTTTCTGCCCACAAAGAAATCCACAACAGTCATGATAGAGCTTCGTTGAGCTCGCTCACTCCCCCTCTCTCACTCGCTCATTCTGTTTCTGCTGGCGCTAGAGGCTGCCCTTTTGCACTGGGCTCCCGCCTCTGTTGGCAGCATTTTCTGCCCACAAAGAAATCTGCAGCAGTCCTGACACAGGTCCATTGAGCTAGCTTACTCCCCCTCTCTCACTTGCTCATTCCGCTTCTGCTGGTGCTGCAGGCTGGCCTTTTGTACTGGGCTCCTGACTGTGTGGCCACCTTTTTCTGCCACAATGAAATCCACAACAATGATGATTGAGTCTGCTGAGCTCTGCCACCATATCCCCTCCTCACTAGTTTGTTCTGTTTCTCCAACCGCTGCAGGCTGCTCCTTTGTACTGGGCCCTGCTGAATTGCTGCCTTTTTCTTCCCACAAAGAAATCCGCAGCAGTCCCAACAGAGCTCCGTTGAGCTCACTCACTCCCCCTCCCTCACTTGCTCATTCCATTTCTGCCTGGGCTGCAGGCTGGCCTTTTGTACAAGATCCTGCCTGTGTTGCCACCTTTTTCTGCCCACAAGGAAATCCGCAGCAGTCACAATAGACCTCCGTTGAGCTTGCTCATGCCCCCTCTCTCACTCGCTCGTTATGGTTCTCCCAGTGTTGGGGGCTGCCCTTTCGCACTGGACTCCTGCCTGCATTGGCACCTTTTCCTGCCCACAAAGAAATCTGCAGCTGTCCCGACAGAGCTCCGCTGAGGTCACTCATTCCCCCATCTCACTCGCTCATTCTGTTTCTCCTGGCGCTGCAGGCTGCCCTTTTGTACTGGGCTTCTGCCTCTGTTGGAATTTTTTTCTGCTTACAAAGAAATCTGCAGAAGTCCCAACAGAGCTCCGTTGGCCTCTCTCATTCCTCCTGTCACACTCGTGCGTTCTGCTTCTGACAGCGCTGCAGGCTGCCCTTTTGTACTGGGCTCCTGCCTGAGTTGCCGCCCTTTTCTGCCCACAAAGAAATATGCAGCAGTCACAATAGAGCTCAATTGAGCTCGCTCACTCACTCCCCCTCTCTCACTCATTCGTTCTGTTTCTTCCGCCGCTGCAGGCTGCCATTTTGTACTGGGCCCCAGCATGCATTGCTGCCTTGCTGCCTTTTTCTGCCCACAAAGAAATCCACAGCAGTCCCAACAGAGCTCCGTTGAGCTCACTCACTTACCCTCCCTCACTTGCTCATTCTGTGCCTCTTGCTGCTGCAAGCTGCCCTTTTGTACTGGGTTCCTGCCTGTGTTGGTGGCTTTTTCTGCCCACAAAGAAATCTGCAGCAGTCCTGACACAGGTCCGTTGAGCTAGATCACTCCCCCTCTCTCACTTGCTCATTCCGTTTCTGCTGGCGCTGCAGGCTGGCCTTTTGTACTGGACTCCTGACTGTTTGGCCAACTTTTTCTGCCCACAATGAAATCCACAGCAATGACGATAGATCTCTGTTGAGCTCGCTCACTCCCCCCTCTCACTCGCTCTTTGTGTCTCTCCTGGCGCTGCAGGCTGCCCTTTTGTACTGGGCTTCTGCCTGCATAGGTACCTTTTTCTGCCCACAAAGAAATCTGCAGGTGTTCCGACAGAGCACTGTTGAGGTTGCTCACTCTTTCTGTCTCACTCGCTCATTCTGTTTCTCTTAGCGCTGCAAGCTGCCGATTTGTAGTGGTCTCTTGCCTCTGTTGGCACCTTTTTCTGCCCACAAGCAAATCTGTAGCAGTCCTGACAGAGCTCCGTTGAGATCGCTCACTCCCCCTCTCTCAGTAGCTCATTCCGTTTCTGTCGGCGCTGCAGGCTGCCCTTTTGTACTGGGCTCCTGCCTGCATTGCCACCTTCTTCTGGCCACAAAGAAATCTACAGCAGTCACGATAGAGCTCCGTTGAGCTCGCTCACTCATTCCCCCTCTCTCACTAGTGCTTTCTGTTTCTCCCACTGCTGCAGGCTGCCCTTTTGTAATGGGCCCCTGTGTGAATTGCTGCCTTTTTCTGCCCACAAAGAAATCCGCAGCAGTCCCAACAGAGCTCCATTGAGCTCACTCACTCCTCCTCCCTCACGCGCTCATTCCGTTTCTGCCGGGGCTGCAGGCTGGCCTTTTGTACTGGGCTCCTGCCTGCTTTGCCGCCATTTCTGCCACAAAGTAATCCGCAGCAGTCATGATAGACCTCCATTGAGGTTGCTCACTCCCCCTCTCTCACTCTCTCATTCTGTTTCTCCCAGCGCTGCAGGCTGCCCTTTTGTACTGGGCTCCTGCCTGCATTGACACCTTTTCCTGCCCACAAAGAAATCTGCAGCTATCACGACAGAGCTCCATTGAGGTCGCTCACTCCCCTGTCTGACTCACTCATTCTGTTTCTCCTGGTGCTGCAGGCTGCCGTTTTGTAATGGGCTGCTGCCTCTGTTGGCATTTTTTTCTGCCCATAAAGAAATCTGCAGCAGTTATGATAGAGCTCTGTTGAGCTCGCTCACTCACTCCCCCTCCTCTCTCACTCTTTCATTCTGTTTCTTCCACTGCTACAGGTTGCCCTTTTGTACTGGGCCACTGCATGCATTGCTGCTTTTTTCCGCCCACAAAGAAGTCTGCAACAGTCTCAACAGAGCTCCATTGAGTTCATTCACACCCCCTTCCTCACTTGCTCATTCTGTGTCTCCTGCTGCTGCAGGCTGCCCTTTTGTACTGGGTTCCTGCTTGCGTTGGCGTGTTTTTCTGCCGACAGAGACATCTGCAGCAGTCCCGACACAGCTCTATTGAGCTTGCTCACTCCCCCACTCTCACTTGCTCGTTCTGTTTCTCCTGGCGCTGCAGGCTGCATTTTTGTACTGGGCTTCTGCCTCTGTCGGCATTTATTTCTGCTCACAAAGAAATCTGCAGCAGTCCCGAAAGAGCACCGTTGGCCTCACTCATTCCCCCTGTCTCACTCGTGCATTCTGTTTCTGACAGCGCTGCAGGCTGCTCTTTTGTACTGGGCTCCTGCCTGCGGTGCCACCCTTTTCTGCCCACAAAGAAATCTGCAGCAGTCATGATAGAGCTCCATTGAGCTCGCTCACTCACTCCCCTCTCACTCGTTCGTTCTGTTTCTTCCGCCACTGCAGGCTGCCCTTTAGTATTGGGCCCTTGCATACATTGTTGCCTTGCTGCCTTTTTTCTGCCCACAAAGAAATCTGCAGAAGTCCCAACAGAGCTCCATTGAGCTCACTCACACCCCCTCCCTCACTTGCTCATTCTGTGTCTCCTGCTGCTGCAGGCTGCCCTTTTGTACTGGGTTCCTGCCTGTGTTGGTGGCTTTTTCTGGCCACAAAGACATCTGCAGCTGTCCTGACACAGCTTCGTTGAGCTCGCTCACGCCCCCTCTCTCACTGTCTCGTTCCGTTTCTGCCGGCACTGCAGGCTGCTCTTTTGTACTGGGCTTCTTCCTGCATTGGCACATTTTGCTACCCACAGAGAAATCTGCAGTTGTCTAACAGAGCTCCATTGAGGTGGGTCACTCCACCTCTCTCACTCGCTCATTCTGTTTCTGCTGGTGCTGCAGGCTGCCCTTTTGTACTGGGCTCCTGCCTCTGTTGAAAACTTTTTCTGCCCAAAAAGAAATCTGCAGCAGACCTGACACAGGTCCGTTGAAGTCGCTCACTCCCTCTCTCTCACTCGCTCATTCCGTTTCTGCCAGCGCTGCAGGCTAGCATTTTATATTAGACTCCTGCCTGCATTGCCACCTTTTTCTGCCCACAAAGTCATCCACAACAGTCATGATAGAGCTCCGTTGAGCTCGCTCACTCCCCCTCTCTCACTCGCTCATTCTGTTTCTGCTGGTGCTACAGGCTGCCCTTTTGTACTGAGCTCCAGCCTCTGTAGGCGGCTTTTCCTGCCTACAAAGAAATCTGCAGCAGTCCTGACACAGGTCCATTGAGCTAGCTCAATCCCCCTCTCTCACTTGGTCGTTCTGTTTCTGCTGGCACTTATGTACTGGGCACTTGACTGTGTGGCCACTTTTTTCTGCCCACAATGAAATCCACAGCAATGACGATAGAACTCCGTTGAGCTAGCTCACTCCCCCCTATCACTCACTCTTTGTGTTTCTCCCAGCACTACAGGCTGCCCTTTTGTACTGGGCTTCTGCTTGCGTAGGCACCTTTCCTGCCCACAAAGAAATCCGCAGCTGTCCCGATACAGCTGCGTTGAGGTCGCTCACTCCCACTGTCTCACTTGCTCATTCTGTTTCTAATGGCGCTGTAGGCTGCCTTTCTGTACTGGGCTTCTGCCTCTGTTGGCATTTTTTTCCGCCCACAAAGAAAGCTGCAGCAGCCCCGAAAGAGCTCTGTTGGCCTCACTCACTAACCCTGTCTCACTCACACGTTCTGTTTCTGACGGCACTGCAGGCTGCCCTTTTGTACTGGACTCCTGCCTGCATTGTTGCCCTTTTCTGCCCACAAAGAAATCTGCAGCAGTCATGATAGAGCTCCGTTGAGCTCGCTCACTCCCTCTCTCTCACTCGTTCATTCTGTTTCTTCCGCCACTGCAGGCTGCCTTTGTACTGGCCCTGCATGCATTGCTGCCTTTTTTCGCCCACAAAGAAATCTGCAGCAGTCCCAACAGAGCTCCGTTGAGCTCACTCACTCCCCCTCCCTCATTTGTTCATTCTGTGTCTCCCGCTGCTGCAGGCTGCCCTTTTGTACTGGGTTCCTGTCTGCGTTGGTTATTTTTTCTGCCCACAAAGACATCTGCAGCAGTCCCAACACAGCTCTGTTGAGCTCGCTCACTCCTCCTCTCTCACTGTCTGGTTCCGTACCCTGCCGGCGCTACAGGCTGCTCTTTTGTTATGTGCTTCTGCCTGCACGTTTTGCTGCCCACAAAGAAATCTGCAGATGTCCAACAGAGCTCCGTTGAGGTGGGTCACTTCCCTTTTCTCACTCGCTCGTTCTGTTTCTGCTGGTGCTGCAGGCTGCCCTTTTGTACTGGGTTCCTGCCTCTGTTGGCGGCTTTTTCTTCCCACAAAGAAATCTGCAGCAATCCTGACACAGGTCCGTTGAGGTAGCTCACTCCCCCTCTCTCATTCGCTCTTTCTGTTTCTGCCAGTGCTGCATGCTGGCATTTTGTATTGAGCTCCAGCTTGCGTTGCCACATTTTTCTGCCCACAAAGAAATCCACAGCTGTCAACATAGAGCTCCGCTGAGCTCGCTCACTCCCCCTTTCTCACTTGCTCATTGTGTTTCTCCCAGCGCTGCAGGCTGCCCTTTTGTACTGGGCTTCTGCCTGCATTGGCACCTTTTTCTGCCCACAAAGAAATCTGCAGCTGTCCCAACAGAGCTCTGTCGAGGTTGCTTACTCCACCTGTCTCACTCACTCATTCGGTTTCTCCACTGCAGGCTGCGATTTTGTAGTGGTCTCCTGCCTCTCTTTGTGCCTTTTTCTGCCCACAAGCAAATCTGCTGCAGTCCTGACAGAGCTCTGTTGAACTCGCTCACTCCCCCTCTCTCACTCGCTCATTCCGTTTCTGTCGGCACTGCAGGCTGCCTTTTTGTACTGGGCTCCTGCCTGCGTTGCTGCCTTCTTCTGGCCACAAAGAAATGTGTAGCAGTCACGATAGAGCTCCATTGAGCTCACTCACTCACTCCCCCTCCCTCACTCGCTCATTCTGTGTCTCCCACTGCTGCAGGCTGCCCTTTTATACTGGGTTCCTGCCTGTGTTGGCAGCTTTTTCTGCCCACAGACATCTGCAGCAGTCCCGACACAGCTCGGTTGAGCTCGTTCTCGCCCCCTCTCTCACTCGCTCATTCCGTTTCTGCCGGCGCTGCATTCTGTTATTTTGTTCTGGGCTTCTGCCTGCATTGGCACGTTTTGCTGCCCACAAAGAAATCTGCAGCTGTCCAACAGAGCCATGTTGAGGTGGGTCACTCCACCTCTCTCACTCGCTCATTCTGTTTCTGCTGGTGCTGCAGGCTGCCTTTTTATACTGGGCTCCTGCATCTGTTGGTGGCTTTTTCTGCCCACAAAGAAATCTGCAGCAGTCCTGACACAGGTCCGTTGAGGTAGCACACTCCCCCTCTCTCACACGCTCATTCCATTTCTACCAGCACTGCATGCTGGCATTTTGTATTGAGCTTCTGTTTGCGTTGCCACCTTTTTCTTCCTCCAAAGAAATCCACAGCTATCATGATATAGCTCCGTTGAGCTCGCTCACTCCCCCTTTCTCACATGCTCATTGTGTTTCTCTCGGTGCTGCCCTTTTGTACTGGGCTTCTGCTGCATTGGCACCTTTTTCTGTCCACAAAGAAATCCTCAGCTCTCCCGACAGAGCTCTGTTGAGGTTGCTCACTCCACCTGTCTCACTCGCTCATTCAGTTTCTCCTGGCGCTGCAGACTGCCATTTTGTAGTGGTCTCCTGCCTCTCTTGGTGCCTTTTTCTGCCCACAAATAAATCTGCAGCAGTCCCAACAGAACTCTGTTGAGCTCGCTCACTCCTCTTCTCTCTTTCGCTCATTCCGTTTCAGTCAGCACTGCAGGCTGCCCTTTTGTACTGGGCTCCTGCCTGCATTGCCGCCTTCTTCTGGCCACAAAGAAATCTGTAGCAGTGATGATAAAGCTCCGTAGAGCTCACTCACTCCCTCCCCCTCCCTCACTCGCTCATTCTGTGTCTCCCGCTGCTGCAGGCTGCCCTTTTGTACTGGTTCCTGCCTGCGTTGGTGGCTTTTTCTGCCCAGAAAGACATCTGCAGCAGTCCTGACACAGCTCCATTGAACTCGTTCACACCCCCTCTCTCGCTCGCGCATTCCATTTCTACCGGTGCTGCAGGCTGCTCTTTTGCACTGGGCTCCTTCCTCTGTTGGCAGCTTTTCCTGCCCACAAAGAAATCTGCATCAGTCATGACACAGGTCCGTTGAGGTAGCTCACTCCCCCTCTCTCACTCTCTCCTTCCATTTCTGCCAGCACTGCAGACTGGCATTTTGTACTGGGCTCCTGCTTGCATTGCCACCTTTTTCTGCCCACTGAGAAATCCACAGCAGTCATGATAGAGCTCCTTTGACCTTGCTCACTCCCACTTCCTCACTTGCTCGTTGTGTTTCTCCTGGCGCTGTGGGTTGCCCTTTTGTACTGGGCTTCTGCCTGCATTGGCACCTTTTTCTGCCCATAAAGAAATCCACAGCTGTCCCGACAGAGCTCTGTTGAGGTTGCTCACTCCGCCTATCTCACTTGTTCATTCGGTTTCTCCTGGCACTGTAGGCTGCCCTTCTGTACTGGGATTATGTGTGGTTCATAGCTCAGTGCTTATGTAACATATAGTTGAATGATGAATATGGTTGTTGGATACAGAGGCCAGTATAGAGAGGACAATGTTCAGTAGGTAATGGTATAGAATGTATTGTGCTTAGGTACTTGGATGCTTGAATAGAGTCGTTTGAAAATTTTTGAAGGTTTTGGCATTTCTCTGTATCCCACCTGTAGGAAAGAAGCTTAGTTTAGAATTATGAAAGACCCCCGGTGGGATAAGAGTGCCACAGAAGGAGGAGGTGTCGGGGAGGATGGTGGGTGAGTGCGACTTGCTCTAAGTAGAGCGGGAGTCAACTGCTTCATTTAAATAGGCTGTAGGGCTACTTCCTGCAATTATGTGTGGTTCATAGCTCAGTATTTATGTAACATATAGTTGAATGATGAATATGGCTGTTGGGTACAGAGGCCAGTATAGAGAGGACAATGTTCAGTAGGTAATAGTATAGAATGTATTGTGCTTATGTACTTGGATGCTTGAATAGAGTCATTTGATAATTATTGAAGGTTTTGGCCTTTCTCTGTATCCCACCTGTAGGAAGGAAGCTTGGTTTAGAATTATGAAAGCCCCAAAAAGAATAAATATCAACAATTGTTCAGTAACTGAATGCTGAAGAAGTCGTGCAAAACAACTTAATGATAAGAATAGACGATCACCTCCTCCAACTCTGGAGATTGTGAACAGTAGCACTCAGGAGAGGAAAAACCCCCTTGGGGGAAAACCTCTGAGGACCCATGGCTACTGACCTGCCCGTCCTTCTGGGCATACTAAAGGAGAGGATCCTAATTAAACTAAATTAATCAGCTAAATCTGAATTCTAATTTGTAGAATTCAATCCAGATGAATGGAGCTTGAGAAAAACTGAATTGTAAATGTCCAGTGAAGTAATTTCCTTCTAATAAAGTCCGAGTCTGAGAATCCACGTATAATTCAGAATGATGGAGAGTAGATATATTGAAGAACCGTCTTCCGTACTTCAGTTGATAGAGGGGCATAATCCATGGAATTGAATGATGGTGGATATGAAGTTGATGACTGACAAACTCAATACAGGGGACCAGAAGATAGTTGCATCCAAGTTTTGACATCAACGAGGCAGGATGAAATAGAAGTAGTACGACTTCCAGGTTTCTAATAGTAGGGCCTGTATAGTACGAGGAATGAGAGAAGGCTTGAGGCCAGGCTATCGAGTGACAAATCCAGTTCTGATAAGAAAATAATCTTTAGGAATTGTTATGAAGCAACGGCTATAGAGTTAAGCTGGAATAATGACATGCTGTATAGATAATCAGAGACACTGGTGCGATGTTGTGAAGCATCCAAGTAGTAGAATAAGGTGAGCACAAAGCAAATAAGTTAGCTGGACTGACAATCCGGAAGCGAGGCAGTAGGAGCAGGATGCACCAACGTAGGCAAATGAGAAGGAACAGGACGTGGCAACCAACCCCTGAAGAAAGCGTAGCTGAACAGACAGCTGGCGATATAAGAGAGAGGTGGCTGATTCCAGTATGGGATGCGCAGCTAGACCCAGGAATGTCCGCTGGCAGAAATCGAGTGAGGTAGTCCCTCGACGATGCGCAGGAATCCAGCAGCTGGAGAGGTGCATAATCGCATGGAAGAGACTGAGGTTGAGACCTGACAACTGCACTAGAGGAATAACAATGAGTACTGAAGGTATGCAAGGTTCGAGGCATGAAAGCAGATGAGACCCGAAGAGTCTGAGATGGAGATAACTGAAGAAGTGGAATCCAATGAAGTAGCGGTGTCACAGGCCTGAATTCGGTACAGCACAAGCATGATAATGAAAGGCTGCAGGAGACACCAAAACAAGTCCTGTAAAGGAAGCAGCAGCAATCCCATGGCTGAGGCAACAGGGCAAAACATCCAAGAGAGCAACCCCAGAAGCTGCTGAATGAGCACTGAGGTAGACTGATAGCGTTTGAGTGGGAGGACCAGACACTTAGTCGTACAAGTAAGAGTTACCAGGCAGGTAGGGGGGCAAAAATTGAGATATTAACTAATGTTCTGAAAAGGTGAAGCAGCCATGAGTCCATGGCTGGGGCAGCAGGAGCAGGTAGGCAAAAGTAGAAGGGGAATCTCCAGGCCCCAAGCTGGGTGAGGCAAGAGTAGAACAGAAGTAGGTGAACCTCCCAGCCCGAAGGGTGAAGGCAGGTTAGAGAAGCAGGCGAGTAGTAGGTAATCCTCCCAGCCCGATGGGTGAAGGCAGGTCAGACCAGCAGATGAGTATGATGAGTAGGTCAGCCCAATGGGCGAAGGCAGGTCATAGAAGCAAGCAAGCAGTAGGCAATGTTCCCAGCCTGAACGGTGAAGGCAAGTTGTAGAAGCAGGTGATCAGTAGGTAAACCTCCCAGCCCGAAGGGCGAAGGCAGGTAGAGAAGCAGGCAAGCAGTCAGAAACTCTCCCAGCCGGATGGGCAAAGGCATGTCTTCAAGGTCCAAAGCCGTAGGGCACAAATGGGATTTGTGTCTTCTGGATAATCTCAAATAAGTCCTGGTAGGAGTAGTAGCAGAAGGAATGCATAGGACTGAAATGGCAAAGCAGAAGCATCTGAATAATGGAAGATGGACGGCTAAACAAATCAGATGTGAGTCCATAGTAAAGGAACTCCTGGGTTGGTAGACATGACTGCAGGTAGATGCATAGTAGAATGTGAACTCCAAACCCTAACTGGGTGATGTAAGTGATGAGTAGGAGTAAGGAAGCCCCCCTTACCCGAAGGGTGAGGCAGACCACAGAAGTAGATGAATATGATGGAATGATAAAGTTGAATGACACCTCCGAGCGCATAGGGGCACAGGACTTTGAAGTGCGATGAGATGAACCTCCGGTCCTACGGGGTGAGGAGGTGGTAGAGAAGTGGTAGATAGAGTGGTAGCAATGTCTGGCTGCATGCAATGCAGAAGTAGTAGTGGCGTAGTGAAGAATCTTCAGCCCCATGGAATGATGCAGGTTGTGGATAAGTAGTAGATAACATAATGGTACTGTCCAGCTGCATGTGATGCAGAAATAGTAGCAACACAATAGGGAATAGATTGTAAATGGTATAATAGATGGTAGCATAATCCTGAACCAGTGCCGTACAGCATGGAATATATTGAGGTATACATATTAACACAAAATTAAATGAGTAAAGGCTGAAGGGGTGTACTCCAGCAGGTGGTGTGCTAAAGATATACTATGACGAGTCTGCAATCCACACATGCTCACCAACCCACCCCATGTTGCCTTCCATGGTTGTACGACTCCAGTGACATGTTTGTAGGCAGTCCCATTCATCCATCCGGTGAATACGGGGCATTGAGAAGTGGTAAACATGAGAGAAATAGCAGTACAAAGTTGAAACTTGCCGCAAGGTGATAAGGCAGTTCAGCGCTGTGAACGCGCATGGGGAACCAAGGTTAGAGATGGGAGATGAACATTCGGTCCTGAATGGAGATCCAGCACACAGGCAAGTTCAAGGCACACCAGGAGAGCTCAGCAGCCAATGACATGTCGGGGATGTAAGGAGGGATTGAGGCAGAGTAGTGCTGCTGAAACACGGTAGCGATGCAAAATAGAGCAGCGGGAAGCAGCCGCAAGTGATGTGCTAGGGAGAGAAGCAGGAGCTGGCAGACAAACTGAGTGAGACTGCGGCATGGGGCCAGAAGAACCACCTTCCAAAAGAAAAAACACACAAGGAAGGAAGGAAAGGTGAGGGGGAAGCAAGTAGGAATGAGGAAACGGGATGGAAAAACGGGGGGGGGAAGGTAGACCATCCAGAGGCACAGGGAAACAAAAGGACGAGAGGAGGAACCCAGCCCAAGCATGCGACGGAGTGAGTGTGACTCACTCTAAGCAGCGCAGGAGTCAGCTGCTTCATTTAAATAGGCTGTGGGGGAGGAGCTCTTCCCCCACATAATCCCAGGCTACTCCCTACAATTCTGCCTCTGTTGGCATTTCTTTCTGCCCACAAAGAAATCTGTAGCAGCCCCAACAGAGCTCCGTTGGCCTGACTCACTCCCCCTGTCTCACTTGTGCGTTCTGTTTCTGACGGCACTACAGGCTGCCCTTTTGTATTGGGCTCCTGCCTGCGTTGCTGCCCTTTTCTGTTCACAAAGAAATCTGCAGCAGTCGTCATAGAACTCCGTTGAGCTCGTTCACTCACTCCTCCTCTCTCACTCGTTCTTTCTGTTTCTTCCGCCACTGCAGGCTGCCATTTTGTAGTGGTCTCTTGCCTCTCTTGGCGCCTTTTTGTGCCCACAAACAAATCTGCAGCAGTCCTGACAGAGCTCTGTTAAGCTCATTCACTCCCCTTCTCTCACTCGCTCGTTCTGTTTCTGTTGGCACTGCAGGCTGCCCTTTTGTACTGGGCTCCTGCCTGCATTGCCGCCTTCTTCTGGACACAAAGAAATCTGTAGCAGTCATGATAGAGCTCCATTGAGCTTGCTCACTCACTCACTCCTCCTCTCTCACTCATTCATTCTGTTTATCCCGCCGCTGCTGGCTGCCCTTTTGTACTGGGTGCCTGCGTGCATTGCTGACTTTTTCTGCCACAAAGAAATCCACTGCAGTCCCAACAGAGCTCTGCTGAGCTCACTCACTCCCCCTCCATCACTCACTTGTTCTGTGTCTCCTGCTGCTGCAGGCTGCCCTTTTGTACTGGGTTTCTGCCTGCGTTGCCGGCTTTGTCTGCCCACAAAAATGTGCAGCAGTCCTGAAACAGCTCCTTTGAGGTCGCTCACTTCCCCTCTCTCACTCGCTCTTACTGTTTCTGCCAGGGCTGCAGGCTGGCCTTTTGTACTGAGCTGTGGCCTATGTTGCTGCCTTTTCCTGCCCACAAAGAAATCTGCTCAGTCACGATAGACCTCCGTTGAGCTCGCTCACTCCCCCTCTCTCACTTGCTCATTATGTTTCTCCCAGCGCTGCAGGCTGCCCTTTTGTACTGGGCTCCTGCCTTCATTGGCACCTTTTCCTGCCAACAAAGAAATCTGCAGCTGTCCCGACAGAGCTCCGTTGAGGTCACTCACTCCCACTGTCTCACTCGCTCATTCTGTTTCTCCTGGCGCTGCAAGCTGCCCTTCTGTACTGGGCTTCTGCCTCTGTTGGCATTTTTTTCTGCCAGCAAAGAAATCTGCAGCAGCCCCGACAGAGCTGCGTTGGCCTCACTCACTTCTCCTGTCTCACTTGTGTGCCCTATTTCTGCCGGCGCTGCAGGTTGCCCTTTTGTCTTGGGCTTCTGCCTGCGTTGCTGTCCTTTTCTGCCCACAAAGAAATCTACAGCAGTCATGATAGAGCTCCGTTGAGCTCGCTCACTCACTCCCCCTCTCTCTCACTCGTTCGTTCTGTTTCTTCCACCGCTGCAGGCTGCCCTTTGTACTGGGCCCCGTACGCTGCGCCTTTTTCTGCACACAAAGAAATACGCAGCAGTCCCAACAGAGCTCCATTGAGCTCACTCACTCCCCCTCCCTCACTTGCTCATTCTGTGTCTCCCACTGCTGCAGGCTGCCCTTTTGAACTGGGTTCCTGCCTGCATTGGCGGCTTTTTCTGCCCACAAAGACATCAGCAGCAGTCCCAACACAGCTCCGTTGAGCTCGCTCATTCCCCTTCTCTCACTCGCTCGTTCCGTTTCTGCCGGCGCTGCAGGCTGCTCTTTTGTTATGGCCCTTTGCCTGCATTGGCACGTTTTGTTGCCCACAAAGAAATCTGCAGCTGTCCAACAGAGCTCTGTTGAGGTGGGTCACTCCACCACTCTCACTCACTCATTCTGTTTCTGCTGGTGCTGCAGGCTGCCCTTTTGTACTGGGCTCCTGCCTCTGTTGGCGGCTTTTTCAGCCAACAAAGAAATCTGCAGCAGTCCTGACAAAGGTCCACTGAGGTAGCTCACTCCCCCTCTCTCACTCGTTCATTCCGTTGCTGCCAGCGCTACAGGCTGTCATTTTGTATTGAGCTCCTGCTCGCGTTGTCACCATTTTCTGTCCACAAAGAAATCCACAGCTGTCACAATAGAGCTCCGTTGAGGTTGCTCACTCCACCTGTCTCACTCGCTCATTCGGTTTCTCCTGGCATTGCAGGCTGCGATTTTGTAGTGATCTCCTGCCCCTCTTGGCACCTTTTTCTGCCCACAAACAAATCTGCAGCAGTCCCGACAGAGTTCTGTTGAGCTCGCTCACTCCCCCTCTCTCACTTGCTCGTTCTGTTTCTGTCGGCACTGCAGGCTGCCCTTTTGTACTGGGCTCCTGCATGCATTGCTGCCTTCTTCTGGCCACAAAGAAATCTGTAGCAGTCACGATAGAGCTCTGTTGAGCTCACTCCCTTCCCCTCCCTCACTTGCTCATTCTGTGTCTCCCGCTGCTGCAGACTGCCCTTTTGTGCTGGGTTCCTGCCTGCGTTGGTGGCTTTTTCCTCCTACAAAGTCATCTGCAGCAGTCCCGACACAGCTCAGTTGAGCTCGTTCACGCCGCCGCTCTCACTCGCTTGTTCTGTTTCTACCGGCACTGCAGGCTGCTCTTTTGTACTGGGCTTCTTCCTGCAATGGCACGTTTTGCTGCCCACAAAGAAATCTGCAGCTGTCCAACAGAGCTCCGTTGAGGTGGATCACTCCCTCTCTCTCACTCGCTGGTTCTGTTTCTGCTGGTGCTGCAGGCTGCCCTTTTGCACTGGGCTCCTGCCTCTGTTGGTGGCTTTTTCTGCCCACAAAGAAATCTGAAGCAGTCCTGACACAGGTCTGTTGAGGTAGCTCACTCCCCCTCTCTCACTCTCTCATTCCGTTTCTGCCGGCACTGCAGGCTGCTCTTTTGTACTGGGCCTCTGCCTGTATTGCCACGTTTTGCTGCCTACAAAGAAATCTGCAGCTGTCCAACAGAGCTCCGTTGAGGTGGGTCATTCCCCCTCTCTCACTTGCTCGTTGTGTTTCTCCTTTCGCTGCAGGCTGCCCTTTTGTACTGGGCTTCTGCTTGTGTTGGCACCTTTTTCTGCCCACAAAGAAATCTGCAGCTGTCCTGACAGAACTCTGTTGAGGTTGCTCACTCCACCTGTCTCACTTGCTCATTCGGTTTCTCCTGGCACTGCAGGATGCCATTTTGTAGTGGTCTCCTGCCTCTCTTGGCACCTTTTTCTGTCCACAAAGAAATCTGCAGCCGCCCCGACAGAGCTCTGTTGGCCTCACTCACTCCCCTATCTCACTCGCGCTTTGTTTCTGACAGCGCTGCAGGCTGCTTTTTATTGGGCTCCTGCCTGCATTGCCGCCCTTTTCTGCCCACAAAGAAATCTGCAACCGTCATGATAGAGGTCTGTTGAGCTTACTCACTCACTCCCCCCTCTCACTCGTTCGTTCTGTTTCTTCCGCCGCTGCAGGCTGCCCTTTTGCACTGGGCCCCTGCAAGCATTGCTGCCTTTTTCTGCCCACAAAGAACCGCAGTAGTCCCAACAGAGTCCGTGAGCTACCCCACCTCCTCCCTCATTTGTTCATTCCAGGTTCCCACTGCTGCAGGCTGCCCTTTGTACTGGGTTCCTGCCTGCATTTGCGGCTTTTTCTGCCCACAAAGACATCTGCAGCAGTCTCGACACAACTCCGTTGAGCTCGCTCACTCCCCTTCTCTTACTCGCTCATTCCGGTTCTGCCAGCGCTGCAGGCTGCCATTTTGTATTGAGCTCCTCCTTGCATTGCCACCTTTTTCTGCCCACAAAGAAATCCACAGCTGTCACAATAGAGCTCCGATGAGCTCGCTCACTCCCCCTTTTTCACTCGCTCATTGTGTTTCTCCCAGCACTGCAGGCTGCCCTTTTGTACTGGGCTTCTGCCTGCATTGGCACCTTTTTCTACCCACAGAGAAATTTGCAGCTGTCCCGACAGAGCTCTGTTGAGGTTGCTCACTCCACCTGTCTCACTCGCTCATTCAGTTTCTCCTGGTGCTGCAGCCTGCCATTTTGTAGTGGTCTCCTGCCTCTCTTGGTGCCTTTTTCTGCCCACAAAAAAATCTGCAGCAGTCCCAACAGAGCTCCGTTGAGCTTGCTCACTCCCCATCTCTCACTAGCTCGTTCCGTTTCTGTCGGCACTGCAGGCTGCCCTTTTGTACTGAGCTCCTGCCTGCATTGCCTCCTTCTTCTGGCCACAAAGAAATCTGTAGCAGTCACGATAGAGCTCCGTTGAGCTCACTCCCTCCCCCTCCCTCACTCGCTCATCTGTGTCTCCAGCTGCTGTAGGCTGCCCTTTTGTACTGGGTTCCAGCCAGTGTTGGCGGCTTTTTCTGCCCACAAAGACAAATGCAGCAGTCCTGACACAGCTCCGTTGAGCTCGTTCATGCCTCCTCTCTCACTCGCTCATTCCGTTTCTACTGGCGCTGCAGGCTGCTCTTTTGTACTGGGCCTCTGCCTTCATTGGCACGTTTTGCTGCTCACAAAGAAATCTGCAGCTGTCCAACAAAGCTCCGTTGAGGTGGGTCACTCCCCTCCCTCTCACTCGCTCATTCTGCTTCTGCTGGTGCTGCAGGCTGCCCTTTTGCACTGGGCTCCTGCCTCTGTTGGCAGATTTTCTGCCCACAAAGAAATCTGCAGCAGTCCTGACACAGGTCCGTTGAGGTAGCTCACTCCCCTTTTCTCACTCTCTCTCATTCTGTTCCTGCCGGCACTGCAGGCTGGCATTTTGTACTGGGCTCCTACTTGCACTGCCACCTTTTTCAGCCCACTAAGAAATCCACAGCAGTCATGATAGGGCTCAGTTGAGCTCGCTCACTCCCCCTTTCTCACTCGCTCGTTGTGTTTCTCCAGGTGCTGCAGGCCGTCCCTTTGTACTGGGCTTCTGCCTGCGTTGGCACCTTTTTCTGCCCACAAAGAAATCTGCAGCTGTCCTGACAGAGCTCTTTTGAGGTTGCTCACTCCACCTGTCTCACTTGCTCATTCAGTTTCTCCTGGCGCTGCAGGCTGCCATTTTTAGTGGTCTCCTGCCTCTCTTGATGCCTTTTTCTGCCCACAAACAAATCTGCAGCAGTCCTGACAGAGCCCTGTTGAGCTCGCTCACTCCCCTCACTCACTTGCTCATTCTGTTTCTGTCGGCACTGCAGGCTGCCCCTTGTACTAGGCTTCCTGCCCGCGTTGCCACCTTCTTCTGGCCACAAAGAAATCTGTAGCAGTCACGATAGAGCTCCGTTGAACTCGCTCACTGATTTCCCCTCTCTCTCTCGTTCATTCTTTTCTCCCACCGCTGCAATCTGCCCTTTTGTACTGGGCCGCTGCATGCATTTCTGCCTTTTTCTGCCACAAAGAAATATGCTGCAGTCCCAACAGAGCTCCGTTGAGCTCACTCACTCCCTCTCCATCACTTACTTTTTCTGTGTCTCCCACTGCTGAATGCTGCCATATTGTACTGGTTTCCTGCCTGCGTTGCCGGCTTTGTCTGCCCACAAAGACATGTGCAGCAGTCCTGACACAGCTCCTGCCTGCGCTGCCGCCTTTTTCTGCCCACAAAGAAATCCGCAGCAGTCACGATAGACCTCTGTTGAGCTTGCTCACTCCCCCCCCCTCACTTGCTCATTCTGTTTTTCCCAGTGCTGCAGGCTGCCCTTTTGTACTGGGCTCCTGCCTTCATTGGCACCTTTTGCTGCCCACAAAGAAATCCACAGCTGTCCCGACAGAGCTCCGTTGAGGTTGCTCACTCCCACTGTCTCACTCGCTCATTCTGATTCTCCTGGTGCTGCAGGCTGCCCTTCTGTACTTGGCGTCTGCCTCTGTTGGCATTTTTTTCTGCCCACAAAGAAATCTGCAGCAGTCCTCACAGAGCTCCATTGGCCTCACTCACTCCCCCTGTCTCACTTGCTCATTCCGGTTCTGCCAGCGCTGCAGGTCGCCCTTTTGTACTGGGCTCCTGCCTGCATTGCTGCCCTTTTCTGCCCAGAAAGAAATCTACAGCAGTCACAATAGAGTGTTGTTGACCTCGCTCACTCAATCCCCCTCTCTCACTCATTCATTCTGTTTCTCCCGACGCTGCAGGCTGCCCTTTTGTACCTGGCTCCTGCGTGCATTGCTGCCTTTTTCTGCACACAAAGAAATATGCAGCAGTCCCACCAGAGCTCTGTTGAGCTCACTCAGTCCCCCTCCCTCACTCGCTCATTCTGTGTCTCCTGCTGCTGCAGGCTACCCTTTTGTACTGGGTTCCTGCCTGTTTTGGCAGCTTTTTCTGCCCACAAAGACATCTGCAGCAGTCCCAACACAGCTCGGTCGTGCTTGTTCACGCCCCTTCTTTCACTCACTCGTTCCATTTCTTCCAGCGCTGCAGGCTGCTCTTTTGTACTGGGCTTCTGCCTGCATTGGCACATTTCACTGACCTCAAAGAAATCTGCCGCTGTCCAAAGAGCTCTGTTGAGGTGGGTCACTCCGCCTCTCTCACTCGCTCATTCTGTTTCTGCAGGTGCTGCTGGCTTCCCTTTTGCACTGGGCTCCTGCCTCTGTTGGCGGCTTTTTCTGCCCACAAAGAAATCTGCATCAGTCCTGACACAGGTCCGTTGAGGTAGCTCACGCCCCATCTCTCACTCTCTCATTCTGTTTCTGCTGGCACTGCAGGCTGGCATTTCATACTGGGCCCCTGCTTTCATTGCCACGTTTTTCTGCCCACTAAGATATTCACAGCAGTCACGATAGAGCTCTGTTGAGCTCGTTCACTCCTCCCCTTTCTCACTTACTCGCTTGCTTTCTCCTGGCTCTCGCGGTTGCCCTTTGTACTAGGCCTCTGCCTGCTTGAATATTTCTGCCCATATGTGAACCGAGCTGTCCCGACAGAGCTCTTTTGAGGTTGCTCACCCACCTGTCTCACTCACTCATTCGGTTTCTCCTTGCGCTGCAGGCTGCCATTTTGTAGTGGTCTCCTGCCTCTCTTGGCGCCTTTTTCTGTCCACAAACAAATCTGCAGCAGTCCCAATGGAGCTCTGTTGAGCTTGCTCACTCCCCCTCTCTCACTCACTCATTCCATTTCTGTTGGCACTGCAGGCTGCCATTTTGTACTGGGCTCCTGCCTGTGTTGCCGCCTTCTTCTGGCCACAAAGAAATCTGTAGCAGTCACGATAGAGCTCCGTTGAACTAGCTCACTCGCTCCCTCCCCCTCTCTCACTCGTTCATTCTGTTTCTCCCACCGCTGCAGGCTGCCCTTTTGTACTGGGCCCCTGCGTGCATTGCTGCCTTTTTCTGCCCTCAAATAAAATCTGCAGCAGTCCCAACAGAGCTCCGCTGAGCTCACTCACTCCCCTTCCCTCACTCACTTGTTCTGTGTCTCCCGCTGCTGCAGGCTGCCCTTTTCTACTGGGTTCCTGCCTGCGTTGCTGGCTTTATCTGCCCACAAAGACATGTTCAGCAGTCCTGACACAGCTCCATTGAGGTCGCTCCCTCCCCCTCTCTCATTCACTCCTACCATTTCTGCCAGTTCTTTTCTGCCAGGACTGCAGGCTGTCCTTATGTACTGGGCTCCTGCCTGCATTGCCGCCTTTTCCTGCCCACAAAGAAATCCACAGCAGTCACGATAGACCTCAGTTGAGCTCACTCACTTCCCCTCTCTAACTTGCTCATTCTGTTTCTCCCAACGCTGCAGGCTGCCCTTTTGTACTGGGCTCCTGCCTTCATTGGCACCTTTTCCTGCCCACAAAGAAATCCGCAGCTGTCCCGTCAGAGCTCCGTTGAGGCCGCACACTCCCACTGTGTCACTCGCTCATTCTGTTTCTCCTGGCACTGCTGGCTGCCTTTCTGTACTGTGCTTCTGCTTCTGTTGGCATTTTTTTCTGCCCACAAAGAAATCTGCAGCAGTCCCGACAGAGCTCCATTGGCCTCACTCACTCCCCACCGTCTCACTCACTCATTCCGTTTCTGCTGGTGCTGCAGGCTGCCCTTTTGTACTGGGCTCCTGCCTGCGTTGCTGCCCTTTTCTGCCCACAAAGAAATCTACAGCAGTCATGATAGAGCGCTGTTGAGCTCACTCACTCACTCCCCTCCCTCACTCGCTCATTCTGTGTCTCCCTCTGCTGTAGGCTGCCATTTTGCACTGGGTTCCTACCTGTATTGGTGGCTTTTTCTGCCAACAAAGACATCTGCAGCAGTCCTGACACAGCTCCGTTGAGCTCGCTCACTCCCCTTCTCTCACTCACTCATTTTGTTCCTGCTGATGCTGTAGGCTGGTCTTTTGTACTGGGCTCCTGCCTGCATTGCCACCTTTTCCTGGCCACAAAGAAATCTGCAGCAGTCACGAAACACCTCCTTTGAGCTCACTCACTCCCCCTCTCTCACTCACTCATTCTGTTTCTCCCGGTGCTGCAGGCTGCCCTTTTGTACTGTGCTCCTGGCTGCATTGGCAGCTTTTTCTGCTCACAAAGAAATCCGCAGCTCTCCTGAAAGAGCTCCATTGAGGTAGCTCACTCCCCCTGTCTCACTCGCTCATTCTGTTTCTCCTGGTGCTGGAGGCTGCCCTTTTGTACTGGGCTTCTGCCTCTGTTGCCATCTTTTCTGCCCACAAACAGTTTTCAGTGTCAACAGCTCGCTGGCCTCACTCACCTCTGCTCTCACTCGGCTCATTCCTCATTGTGCCAGGGCCTAGCTTCCTGTAATAGGGTCTCTGCCTGCGCTACACCTCCATTGAGCTTGATCACCCTCTCTCTCACTCGCTCATTCTGTTTCTCCCACTGCTGCAGGCTACCCTTGTACTTAGCCCCTGCATGCATTGCTGCCTTTTCCTGCCCACAAAGAAATCTGCAGCAGTCCCAACAAAGCTCCGTTGAGCTCATTCACTCCCCCTCCCTCACTATTCTCATTCTGTATCTCCCAGTGCTGCAGGCTGCCCTTTTGTACTGGGCTCCTGCCTGCATTGCCGTCTTTTCCCACCCACAAAGAAATCTGCAACAGTCATGATAGAGCTCAGTTGAGCTCTATCACTCCTCCACTCTCTCAGTCGCTCGATGCTAATCTGTCCCAAACACTGATTTCTGACATCGACTGCGGTATTGTGCCCCGGAAGTGCGGAAACACATTTCGGCCAGGATGTGAAAAATGACAGCTGTACTGTTCATATGGAGGTGTGAACAAATGCCAGTGTTGAAAGACTGGCTTGAAAATATTACTAATTTTCAAACTTACAAGGGTGCTTGGAACCTGCACAACACACGCTCGTAACACAGTCATTGTATGGAGTTTCATCACAAAATTTTCAACATAGGCATTTTAGGACCTCTGCTCATGAACAGTGTCTGTGTGATTTTCTTAATATGTCTCGAACACTGATTTCCCACAGCAACCGCGGTATTGTGCACTGGAAGAGCGAAAACACATCTTGACCAGGATGTGAAAAATGACTGCTGCACTGTTCATAAGGAGGTGTGGCAAAATGGCAATGCTGAAAATCTGGAGTAAAAATATTGCAAAGTTGTGAATGTACGAGCATGCGTGGAAACTGCCCAATGCACATTCGTAACACACTCCTGCTATGGTCTTTCACCACCAAAGTTTCAACATAGGTATTTTCGGACCTCTGCTAATGAACAGTGTCACTGTCATTTTCATAATGTGTCCCAAACACTGATTTCCCACAGCTACCAAGCGATTCTGCGCCAGAACTGCGAAAACACATTTTGGTCAGGATGTGAAAAATGACAGCTGTTCTGTTCGTAAGGAGGTGCAGAACAATGGCAATGCTGAAAATCTGGAGTGAAAATATTATTAATTCATGAAGTTACGAGCGTGCATGCAAACTGTGCAACACACGCTCGTAACATAATCATTTTAGGGAGTATCGTCACCAAATTTTCAGCATAGGCATTTTAGGACCTCTGCTCATAAACGGTGCCACTGTCATTTTCTTAATCTGTCCTGAACACTGATTTCCCACAGCGACCGTGCTATTCTGCGCCGGAAGTACGAAAACACAGTTTGGCTAGGATGTGGAAAATGACAGCTGTACTGTTCACAAGGAGGTCTGAAAAAATGCCAATGTTGAAAACCTGGCATGAAAATATTGCAAATTCACACAGTTACGAACATGCGTAGCAACTGCATAACGCATGCTCATAAAACAGTAAATTTTTGGATTTTTCATCAAATTTGCAGTATAGGCTTTTGAGAACCCACTATGAACACTGGCACTGTCGTTTCATTAATCGGTCCTGAAAGGTGATTCCACGCGTGACCACAAAATCACCTTTTGGGGCCGAATAATGACATGACAGTGCCAGAATTCATAAGGAGGGGTTCCCAAAACCCCATGTTGAAAATTTGGTGCCAAAATTCCAAAAAATGTCTGAGATATGCATCAAAGTTGAAAAAACCCTATTTATTCCATTATACAGCTTATCGGTATTTCCTCTGTTCACGGTCGGCTTTGAAGAGTGCAGACGTGTTCCCAGTCCACCGAAGATCGCGCTGGACTCTGGAGGTAAGTATTGGGTGAGGGGTGTGGGGAGGCAGGGTGCGCAGTGGGTGGGCAAGGGTTGTGGGAGGGGGGCAGGGAGACCGCTGAGGGACCATTTCCTGTATTACAGGTTTAAAAAAAAAATACATTGTGGGACCATTTTTTTATTTTACAGGGACATGTGGCATGCTGGGGTGGGCTCCCAGTGTGCCAACGGAGACTTTCATTTGGGGGGAAAGCTGTAGCCAATAGGGGATTGGGCACCCCCCTCAGCACACAACAAAAGGAGGGGTATTACATTATGCAGACTGGGATTGGGCACCCCCGTCGGCACACAACAAAGGGGGGGGTGACATTATGCTGACCGGGATTGGGCACCCCATTGACAGACAACAAAAGTGGGGAGGATTACATAATGCCAACGGGGAGTGGGCTCCCCTGTCGGTAACATCAATCTTGCTGCTCTGAAGCCGACGGGGATATGGGCCCCCATTGGCAAATAAACACTGTCGGGGGTGCACATGCTGCCGAGGCTGATTGGGCACCCCCTTGGTGGGGGGGTTAATATTGTTTGAGAACATGGCGGCAAGCCGACGCCATGTTCACAAACAATATCAGTGTGTCAAGATCCCACCCTGAAATGACGGGTTGCTCCCTCATTGCAGCAAATGGCTGAAGCTGCAATGACGAGGCGGCCCCTGATTGCAGCGGCTACATTTTTACAAGTTGATGGCATGCTGACTGAACTAGTGTCAGCAGCAGCGTGCCACGGCATTGGAGGAAGTGGGCCAAGCCTTTAAAGGCTGTGGGGGCATTGGCCACAACAGTGCCGTGCCTCCACAACCTGCTTCTGGGGAAAGCTGCTGCAATATGTTTCTTGCGCATGCATGCAATCAACATAAAAAGAGTCCGGTTCAGTTGTTGGGCTGAAGACCACTGTCTATTATTTTTATTTTGTTTAAAAGTCTTCCCAGTCCTTCGACGGTAGCTGATCCAGTGCCACATCACTGGTGTTCCTGTTTGCTGTCCAGAGGCCCCCTGTTGTCCGCCACATTGATTGCAACTGCCTCCCACTGCCTGTGCACCACCCACCTCCTGATCCAGCCTCCAGTGTTCCTGTGGAGCGGTGAGTAGGCGGCAGCTTGTCCTAATGTGCTGACCACCACCTTTCAATTACAGGACTGTCTCCCTGATTGGCAAAGAGCGCAGTAGGTGCAACAGCAGCGGCTGAGTGACGCAGGATAATTGGGTCTAAGGATCCTTAATTTGGTATTCATGAGGGGTGGGAATGAGTAAAGCCCACGGGAGGGGCCATCATTTAAGGCAGAATAGGAGGCCTGTTAAATATTAATTAAAAGGGTGGGACAAGGCTGGCCAGAACTTATAGAGTGGCAGCAAGGCCCAAGAGGGAAGAAAGGAATTAAAGGGGCCTAGCCAAGAAAGGCTCAAGAGGGTTTTAAAGGGGCCCAGGTTAAGGAAGCCAGCCCACTGAAATAAAAAGGGACCAAGGGAACAGAGGGGCAGCAGGCTGTGATAAAAGTCTGAAAGCTTAAAAGGGTCAGGGCTGCAAAAAGGTCCAATTTTGGATGGGGCTAAATCAGGGTGGCCCAGCAATCTTAAGAGGGCACTTAGGCCCAGTGATTTAAAGGGGCCAACAGTGCAGTTGTGGCACCAGGCCCAGCCAACCAAAGGGTACGAGGCCCAGCACAGTGAAGCGCACCAGGCCCTGTAATAGTTAGGGCACAAGGCCCAACAAAGTAAAGGGCACCAGTCCCTGTGGTAATTAGGGCACGAGGCCCAGTAAAGCAAAGGGCACCAGGCCCTGTAGAAGTTAGGGCACGAGGCCCAGTATACAGTAGTAAAAGGCACCAGACCCTGTAGCAATCAGGGCACCAGGCCCTGTAGTAATTAGGGCACCAGGCCCAGTAGTTATTAGGGCACCAGGCCCATTACAGTTGGGGCACCAGGCCCAATAGTAGTAAAGTAAGGACACGCTTAGGCCCACTGCTTCCTCAGATCTAAAAAGGGCAAGTTAGGCCCAGGTCTACAAATCTAATCTAGACCCGCCTGTCTTAAAGGGGCCTGTTCAAGGGAAGGCCACTGAGATTTAAAGGGGCAACACAAGGCCCACGACCCATAGCTAGCCATCTAGGCACACAGATGTGATGGGGCCCAGCAATAGCAGCAACCCCAGGTAGAATAGGAGCCTAGCTAGCCACATAAACCCACCAGTGTTAAAGGGGCCTGGTCACAAATCTATTGCATAGCCTTCCAGAGAGCCTATTCTTCACTGTAGTGTTTCCACATTAACAGGAGGACCCGATTTAGCTAAGGACCCTGTTATAGTTAGGACTACCAGAGCTAGGGTTGAATCAGTATACTAGATTGCCTGTATATTTGCTGTGGTTTGGACATCGAGACTGTATATTTATTGACTACTACAGTAAGAATTGAGAATTTGTTTGCATTTGCCTGTATTATTATTCAGCCTATGAACATCATTGAGTGTCAGAACTGCCTTGCCTTGCTTTGTGCCAGCATTTTGGAGCTGGATGACCATCTGAATCAGTCTTCAACAATCTTCAGAGTCACTTCACCCAGGTGCAACCCTGTCAGTCTTCACCTCTTCTTCAGGAATCATCCTTCAGTGTATCCAGAAGCAGTCAACAACAATCCATGAAGAGCCATACTGCAGTCGTCTTGAAGTTGCATCTTCCCATTTGTTATTTTACTTTTACAGTTTCCCAGTACGACTTGGCCCAGTGCAGAAGTCTGCCATCTGTTTCTTGTTTTCACATCCGCTGAGGAGTACCGTTCAACTCATCACTGTCAGTTCTCTGAGTGATGTTTGATTTGTTGTTTTAGTGTGTCCTGGCTCGTCTGGCCATGGACTCCAAGTTTGGTAGCAGTTCGACGTATGATTTATTGTTTTGATGCGTGCCTTGGCTCATCCAGCCTTGGAACTCAGAAGACCGACACTCTTCGATGCCCAGAGTAAGTGGTTGCCTGGAGTCCAAGAGTGGTCCAGAGGTCCCCATCCAGTGGAAGCATCAGCTGGTGTGTGTCTTCAGTCCAGAGGGAGTGCTTTCCTGAAGTCCAAGAGTGGTCCAGAGGTTCTGATTCTTCTGATCCAGTGTGTTCATCAGTCCAGAGTGCATCTTCAGTCCAGAAGCGAACAGTTGGTTCTTCTTCTTCTTCATCTCTTCACTTGGCAATCCAGAAGTGGATTGTGGCCAGGTGGTTTGCATTGCTTCTTCTTTCTGGGCAGTCCAGAAGCAGACTGCAGCCGGATCTTGTGTTCCTTTCCGGCGGCCCTCAGTGACTTCTTAGCCAAGGAAGTCTTGCATGTATATTCCATCAAACTAGAGAGGTGGGGTGTTGCCGAGAACTCATGGTCTGTTAAATCCTGTCTGCATCCTTTAGTTTTCTAACAAAGGTTTCCAAACTTCACTGGAAAGGCAGTGGAGTGGTTTCACATTTCTTTTCAATGACAGAGAAAACTTACATGCACCAACTGCGAACCATCTACTGCATAGACTTTTCTTGTGGCATTAGAGTGGCTGTGTTTTAAAAGCTAAATATTAGGGAGAGGTGCACCTCGTTGTTGAAACAGACGTTTGAGTATAGGGAAGACGCTCTTACAGCGTAGTTGTTACAGCCGATTAATTGAGTATTTCATTGGTATAGAGTGTTAGTATAGGCCTCAGGGCAGTAGAAATATAGTAGTAGTTTATGTTATGGTCATTCCCTTTTTCCTGTTCTCTACCCTGTGGTCAGTTGCCAAATAAACTACTTCCTTTCTCTAATCATGCCTCCTGCCTCTCCATTTTGGTGAAGACTTACATCTCATAACCAAATAGGAAACTAACTGCCTTACCACCTAGGGTGGATGTATTTGAAGAGCCTGACATTCATCTCTTTGGCTCACTTTACCTGGTGTCATCTACTCAGTTCTTTACCCACCCCCTTACTTTTCAGCTCACTTCATCTGGCGTCACAGACAGGATACTTTTATTGGAGTCCAAAGCAGGACATGGTTACTGAAAATGGAATCTAGGAGGCCAGAAACCTCTGCTTGAGTTGGAGAAGGGACACGGTTGAACCTGATCACGATGCCTTATTATTTTGGTGCACCCTGGTTGCCATGGTTCTCAAGGGATCCTACGGATTTGTCTACCACTAACCTTGGAGAGTTCCAAAGTAAGACAATGTCCATGTTTCAACTGTATGAAATTCCTGAACAATAGCAGGTGAAGAAGTTAATTGGACAACTTGCAGGTGTAGCCCACTGAGAAGTTAGTGTGAGCCACAGCGTGAAAAGGCATAGAGGTCTCCAGAGACAGAGTTATCCACAAAAAAGGTAGCAGAAGATGAAGAGATAACTCGAGAATCTCAAAGAAGACTTTTGAGATGTGAAATGAAGCAAGGGGTATTCCTCTGAAACGCTGGATCGAAGAAATCCAATAATCTCATAAGGGTAATTTGTAAATTAAGCAAAATACGGTATAAAGTTAGAATATATATATCTTACAGTTAAGAAATGTTAAATAGTAAAAGTGTTAAACAGTAGAAATGATAAATGGTAAGAAGTGAAGAATGTTTAAAGTTTTAAAGTATGATGTATTCTCAAAAGTTTTGGAGGATACATGGGGACATGTATCTTTTAGCGGGGCAGAATATGTAATATGCCAAAGTTACAGGTATCCCCTGCAAGTCCCCAGTTAACCCCAGTTTCCCCTAAGGTGCCCAGTGCACTAAATACTTGTAAAAAAAAAAAGATTTTATATGCAGCACAAGCAACAATGGCCTGGGTGGAATGTTGTGCTGAGCTGCTCATGCACAGCATTCCACTCCAGCCATTCTAGAAGGAGAAGGTTTAGTTTGAAAAATAAGTTCAGTTAGAGAGAGATCCTGGTAGCTGTGGAGGGAAGAGGATGCAGCAGGTCTGGGGGGACCAGGAAAAGGCTTAGCTGGTATTGAAGCCATCCCTCCAGGCTTGCTTGCATGTCTGCTCCTTCTCCAGCTGCTGAAGACTGCCCCAGATGCTGTATGGCGCAGTCGGTGGTGCCATTGGGGCACCACAAGAAGAAAAAAGCATCCTGTTCAGTCGTTGGGCTGAAGATCCCTGTCTATTTATTATTTTAATTTTGTTTAAAAGTTTTCCCAGTTCCTCGATGGCGGCTGAGCCAGTGCTGCATCGCTGGTTTTTCTGTCGGACGTTCAGAGGCCCCCTGTGACCCACCATATTGCCTGCAACTGCCTCTCACTGCCTGTGCACCTCCCACCTCCCGATCCAGTCTCCAATGTTCCTGTGGAGCAGTGAGTTGGCGGCAGCACGTCTTAATGTACTGACTGCCACCTTTCAATTACAGGACTGCCTCCCGGAAAGAGTGCAGTAGGTGCAACAACAGCGGCTGAGCGCCACAGGATAATCAGGTCTAAGGACCCTTAATTTGGTATTCAGGAGGGGCGAGAATGAGTAAACCCATGGGAGGCGCCATCCATTAAGGCAGTATAGGAGGCCAGTTAAATATTAATTAAGAGGGTGGGACAAGGTGGGCCAGAACTTACAAAGTGGCAGCAGGGCCCAAGAGGGAAAAAAGGAATTAAAGGGGCCTAGCCAAGAAAGGCTCAAGAGTGGTTCCACATTTCTTTTCGACGACAGAGAAAACTTACGTGCACCAACTGCCAACCATCTACTGCATGGACTTTTCCTGTGGCATTACAGTGGCTGTATTTTAAAACCTAAGTATTAGGGAGAGGTGTACCTCGAGGTTGAAACAGACATCTGAGTATAGGGAAGACGCTCTTACAGCGTAGCTGTTACAGCCAATTAATTGAGTGTTTCGTTTGTATAGAGTGTTAGTATAGGCCTCAGGGCAGTAGAAATATAGTAGTAGTTTATGTTATGGTCATTCCCTTTTTGCTGTTCCCTACCCTGTGGTCAGTTGCCAAATAAACTAGTTCCTTTCTCTAATCATGCCTCCTGCCTCTCCATTTTGGTGAAGAATTACAACTCGTAGCTAAACAGGAAAAGAACTGTCTTACCACCTAGGATGGGTGTATTTGAAGAGCCTGACATTCATCTCTTTGGCTCACTTCATCTGGCATCATCTACTCAGTTCTTTACCCAACCCCCTTATTTTTCTGCTCGCTTCACTGTTTATGTATTTATGTATTGTTTTTGTAGGCCTCTTGAAGAAACATTTTCCCATACTATTCATTCATTCATTCATTCATTCATTCATTCATTCCTTCCTTCCTTCCTTCCTTCCTTCCTTCCTTCCTTCCTTCCTGCCTTCCTTCTGTAGTGCCCCAGGAAAATTGGGGCACCACAGAAAATAGGGGATCCTCAGAGATATGAGGGACCAGGCAGTTATGGGGATCCTGGTAGCTTAATGCAAAACCCTTGAAAAGCTTTGGTGACCCTCTGAAACACAGAACAGGCCCAACTATAGCAGACAGTCCTAGCAGTCTAAATTCAGGGTTTTAAAAAAAAAACATTTTTTGTTTCTTTCTTCTCCCTTCCTTGGTTCTCCCTTCCCTCCTGCTCAAGACAGACACCTAGCCAGCCAAAGTCAAACCAGTTGGGCCACATTCCTGCCCCACAGTGGAGAAGAAAGCCAGGCTGAGCCCTCTCAGCCAATCCCTGTGGCCAGCGCAGATTCAGATTTGGAGACTTTTTTTAAGCCACTGACCTCTGAATGAAGGAGCCAATCCCCTAGCAGCTAGCCAGGACCACCCCAGCCTAGAGGAGGCTCTGCACAGGTTGGAGAGAGTGGAAAAGAGTTTGACCAGGGAGGGTAAAGGACGGTAAGGTAATGGATGTCAGCTTCCCTGTTAGGAGGTTGAAGCAGATCCCCTGGGACCCTTCAGTGTAATTCCCTCCAGAAGATCCCCAGTAGCAGCCTCGGTCATTTTTTTTGCAGAAATCTGCTGTTTAGTTGGGTCCCCAATTGCATCGAGTCAGTTCATTTGGCCGGGAAACAGACCCAGTGAACCTTTCATGCAGCAGTCTCCAGGAGAAGAGGCCTTATCACTCCTTTGTGGTTGTGCATTCCCCAGAGTACAGAAATGGTTGTTGAACTCCAGGGGCTCCTGACCACACTGCACACCTCATCTAGAATTCCTCTGGTACCTCTTCTTTGACCCTGGGAGGGTCCCCGGGAAGCCCAGTATCACCTGCACCCACTTCCAATTACCTCCACCAAATCCAAGTGTTCACCACGACGCCCCAGGTTCGAGTTGCCAGTTGTAAGTGGTAGCCAGCTGGTAGCTAGGGCCCACCAAAGTGAGTCAAGTTAGGGGCCACCTCAGCTCTAGCTTGAGAGACTTAAGTCGTCCGCCGAACTCAGGGTCACATTGCCCATTCTCTTGCATAGACATTGTCCCAAGGTGGCAGTAGTACCGGTGGCCTATACCAAGGCCTTGCCGAGGATTGCCAGGCTCTGTGCCTCATTCCCTGAGGTGGCATAAGTACTGGTGGCCCATGCAAGAAGCCACACCAAGAGTCTCCACACTCTTGATTGTACTGCCCATAGGTGGCTCGTGTTCCAGTGATGCATCAAGAGGTCACACCGAAGATTGTCGGATTCTGAAGCTGCAGGGGTGAGGTGGTAAGGGTTCCAGGGGCCTGTCCAAAGGTCATCCAGTGGATCATCGCACCCAGCATCCTTTCCTCAACTGGAGATCACCTGCCCAAGGTCACTGCTGCTGACAACCCCAGATAAGGGTTCTCTTCCCCTACAACCCCGCGTCAACACCCATCCTCAACCAGGCACTTCTCTTTCAACATTGCCTCAGTGACACCAGGAGTCACCTTCTTCCCAGGGCCAGGAGGCATACAGTGTTTTACTTGGTTTCTGATTCACTGGGGGACGCCCCATTTTATGGCCTGTATAGGAAGCACTTCCTTAGATTCACCCTCAGCAGTTGTCCGACCAAAATACTAGAGACCCAAGCTTGGTGCATTGGATCACTACAACTTTAAGACTTGAATAACCTGGACTTTTGTAGGACATTAGTGGGGCCAGTTTGTGGTCCCAGTAACCTTATTCACTCTTTCTCATGTGTATAGTGTTAGTGAATGCTAAGTCTTTTCTGTGTGCTCCAACTGTGGCTAATAAACCTTGCATCTTGGCTCTAGAGTAGGCCTCCAGCTTCTCCTACCAGATTTATCTGGCATCACCCTAAACTATAGGGTACAAACCACCACAGCTCGTCCACCACACTTACTTACTTACTTACTTTTATGTTTTTGTAGGCCCCTTGACAAAACATTTCCCCATTTTCAGGAGCAACACAAGAGTGTACTCTAGGCACTGCGCAGAACAGTGGAACTACAAATGAGCAGGAACAAGAACATACTTTACATTTCAGATTAAGCACATTCTTTTTCCACAAAGTTTTTCCTACCTTGTCATACTAGGGGGAACTACTCAGCCTGGTCCTGCCTCCCGAGACTGGTGACTACCTTCCTTGGGACTCATTTGGTCTTGATAGCTTCCCCACCATTTCCTCCCATGCTGGAGTTGGGGAGGGGTGGGCTGTCCACCCCCCAAGACATTATCCAGAGTGGACCAGGGTCCTGGGCATCAGCATGGATTCAGGGAGAGGTGGACAGGGCTTCATTATGCCTCTGGCACAAGTTTTTGGTTTTCTCTCTGTACCTGTTGCAGTATGTGAATGTATGTGTGGAGGCACACACACATCATTCAACTGCAGCCAGTCCTTTCAAGTCCCCCAAAGCTGCACTGACACCAGGCCTCCACATAGTGGTAGTCAAAGGCCTGGCCAACAAGTCATCCCTCCCTGTGGAGGAGAGGAGTCCCAGTGATGCTAAATCCTCTCCCTCCCTGGCAGACCCCCTGTGACCTGCACTGGTCCCCAAACCCAGGTCACTGACATTGCAAGAGGTAAGGTGCCCAGTGCCTCAGCCACCCATGCCAGTGCACCACCCATTAAATGCATTCTGTACAAAACCTGTGCATATGTCACACAGATTTGATTAGACTGTATACTGGTGAATATTCTCCTACTGGCCTCCCAGCCCTGCTCTCCATTTATTTAGCACTTACTTACAACTCCAGCATTTCTCTGCACATCTCCATCTGTATACTTTTCTTACCCCCTGCCCTTACTATGTTCATGTCATGTATCCCTCTAGTGTTGACATCCTCCTCCTGAAACTCCCCTTCCCCATCCTTCCCCACAAAGGATCGACCATGCTGGTCAGTCCGTTCATGTCTTCTTGTTCTATTGTTAATATAATCTTCTTACCACACCTTGTTACTTCTATTGTCTTGTTTAGTATCCACCCCAGACGTTGGTGTACCCTTAATTTAATTTGTTAACAATCTGCACACTCTGTATTATCCAAAGTTGTTGTTGCTATTTTTTTACTGTATGTACCAGCCTGCACTAAGTGTCCAATTGTATTATTCCTTGCTCTGTTCTCTTCTACCAGGACCATCTAGAAAATGAGCTTGCTCAACGATGACTCTGCCTGGTTAAATAAAGTTTTGATTGATATTACTTGGCTGTGCAGTTGCCTGGCACTGGAGTAATTTCCTTAGTCTCTCTTAAACATGATGTTTCCTTAACAGACAAGTCAGGTGGTGAAGCATACATTAATGTTAATTAATGTGACAGAGTAGTTCTCTATCAGAAATTGTTTTCCTCTTTTTTGTTGTTGTTTTTACTCTAAGTCCTCTGTTCGCTTCTGTTCACTAAAACAATAGCAGCAATAGCTTAATCTGGTTAAATTTCAGTTGGTTTGCATCTGTATCCCCCCCCCCACCGGCCCCCAGACAAGACTGAAAACAAAACAATATTGTCCACCCACCTTTTCCGGTCAACAAGCGTTAAATAAAACACAAATAAATTCTAAGCAGCTTCCTCATCTTTTGTCACTATATTTACGATTGTGTCCCTGAGTTTGAACATGTCTTCAATTTTTTTTATGACATAGTGTTTTTGCTTTTATCAGAGAGTTGATGGGTATTCTGAAATGTGACTCTTAAAACCTAATCACCAGGTTTGCAGATGAAACATGCTGAACAGGAACTGAACTTTAATTCCTGGGGCCTCCATTTTTATGTTTGCTTCCACGCATGTGCAAGAAACACGGTGCCACCATACGAGAATTTGTAGGTGTGCCTCCCTACTTCCAATGCCCTGCTGCCTTTTGCAGGCACGTCCCCACCATGCCAATTAATGTAAGAGCTGTCTATGACAGCGTTTGCTAATGCAGCGGCTTACAGTTGAAAGAAAGAACCGCATCGTGTAGGCAATTTGCATACTGCCGCAATCAGGAGCCCACCCCAGCATGCTCACGTGCCCCCCACACACACACACACAAAATGGCTGATTGGGGTACCCAATCCCCCTCCGGCTGCACTACACTCCCCCCAACAGAGTTTTAGGTGCCATGCTGGAAGCCCACCCCAGTGTGGCAATAATCTGTAAGGCTGATGGGTGTGCCCAATCCCCCATCGGCTCCACTGTCCCACCAAACAGCCTTCCAGGTGCCATGCTGGGCGCCCACCCCAGTGTGGCAAACGTCTGTCTGCTGCCCCCCAACACACTTCCAGGTGCCACGCTGGGAGCCCACCCCAGCATGGCAAACCTCTCTATGGCCGACGGGGGTGCCCAATCCCCATCGGCTCTGCTGGCCCCCCAAAACAAACTTCCATCTGCCATGCTGGAAGCCCACTACAGCATGGCAAATGTCCCATGTCGTCTTCTTAAAAGGAAAAAAAAAATCTAGAAAGAAAGAACGGTCCCTCACTGACTGTCTTGACCCCTTCCCCCACCCACACCCATCCTCTGAGCACCCTGCCTCCCCACTCCCCCACCCTATACTTGCCTACGGAGTCCGTCTCGACGATCTTCGGAGGACCGGGAACGTGTCTGCACTCTTCAAAGCTGACCGCGAACTTAGGAAATGCTGGTAAGCTGTATAATGGAATAAATAGGGTATTTTTCAACTTTGATGCATATCTCAGGCATTTTTTGGAATTTTTTCACCAAAGTTTCAACATGGGGTTTTTGGGACCCCACCTCATGAATTCTGTCATTTTGTTAGTCAGTCCTAAAAGGTGATTTCGTGGTCACTGCATGAAACCACCTTTCAGGATAGATGTATGAAAAAACATTGTCACAGTTCATGAGGTAGGCCCCCAAAAACCCTATGTTGAAAATTTGGAGAAAAAATTCCCAAAAATGACTGTTTTACGAGCGTGTGTTGCGCAGTTCTTATGCATGCACATAAGTTTGTGAATTTTTTATATTTGCACTCCAGGTTTTCAGCATTGCCATTTTGCCACACCTCCTTATGAGCAGTACAGCTGTCATTTTTCACATCTCTCTCAAAATGTGTTTCCACGCATGTAGCGCACAATGGCGCAGTCGATGTGCGAAATCAATGTTTTGGACAGAGTAAGAAAAACAGTGACACTGTTCATGAGCAGAGGTCTTGAAATGGCTATGTTGAACATTTAGTGAAAAAATTCCCAAAAATGACTGTTTTACGAGCGTGCATTGCGCAGTTCCTATGCACGCTCATAAGTTCGTAAATTTTTAATATTTGCACTCCAGATTTTCAACATTGCCATTTTACCACACCTCCTTATGAGCAGTAGAGCTGTCATTTTTCACATCTCCCCCAAAATGTGTTTCCACACATGTAGTGCACAATGGCGCAGTCGGTGTGCAAAATCAATGTTTGGGACAGATTAAGAAAATCACATTGACATTTTTCATGTGCAGAGGTCTTAAAATGGCTATGTTGAAAATCTGGTGACAAAAGTCCGTAAAATGGCTGTGTTACGAGTGAGCATTACGTTGTTTCCACGTACCCTCGAAAGTTCATGAATCTGTCATATTTTCAGTCCAGATTTTCACCAGTGGCATTTTTCCACACTTCCTTATGAACAGTACAGCTGTACTTTTTCACAGCATGGCCAGAATGTGTCTTCACACTTTTTGTACATAAATGCGTGGTCGTTGTGGGAAATCATTGTTAGGGACAGATTAAGAAAATGACAGTGACACTGTTCATGAGCGGAGGTCCCAAAATGCCTGTGTTGACAATCTGCTGTAAAAAAAAACCAAACTAATTACATTAAGGAGTGCATTGTGCAGTTTCTATGCACGCTCATGACTTCACCAGTTTTTTTACTATTTTCACTGCAGATTTTCAACATTGCCATTTTTTACACCTCCCCATGAACAGTACAGCTGTCATTTTTCACATCTTGTTCGAACTGTGTTTTTGCACCTGTGGTGCCAAATGCCATAGTCACTGTGCAAAATCAGCTTTCAGCTAACAAACCGATATTGCCACTGTTAATAAGGTGGGGGTCACAAAAAACCCATGTTGAAAATTTGAAGTGAAAATACCAACAAACGCCTGATGCATTAGGGTTTCTGACCATAACGCCCCACCCTGTAGAGACTGACAGGTATCGGGTATGACTTGGGATTGTCCCCTGTAATGCTCATACCATTCCACCCCCACCCACACCCTGCAGCCAGTCAGAGACATCGAGGTGTGCCTTGGACTCTTCGGCCCCAGAGTTCACCCTATTCTCCTATACTGCACCCATCTCACCATATTTCCTGATGGAATGGGGTGAGCATAAGGGCCAAAGACCCAAGGCACACCATGACACTTGTCAGTGTCTGCAGGGTAGAGCATGGTGAAATGGCATGGCCGTTAAGCCTGATGATCCAAAGACACACCCCACCAATGCCAATGCCAGCAAGCAAACATTCGGCATTGACAAATGCTTGTTAATCATTGTCGGAGGTGGCACATACAGTAACTCATTTTGGATGCACTGTTGTGACTCCAGCTGAAAGCGGCATTCACTAAACTTGGTGCATGCTGCATGCTGTGGGAGGAGGGGTCTTCTGCCCCAAACAGCAGGGGCAGAATGTAAATCCAATTATCCAGATTGCAAAAGCAAAGATCATTTGAGGTAGAGAAAAAACTAATTTGTCTGTTGTTTTTAAACCTACAGTACAGATTTGCACTATTACCTTCATTCTTGTGGTTATGTAAAATATTCCATTTTCCATTCTGAAAGCACATCCTCGACAGTTTACTGAAATTGCTGGGTTGACTGCACACAGTTTTCCTTTGTTAATTAATTCAGAATGTCTCTTCTATTCACAAGGTAAGATCAGAATTTTTACAGCTTTGTAATGCGTACTTGGGCAGTAAATTTGATTACATACCTTGGACCTGTTTTGGTATGCAAGGCTGTTGCTTTGAGCATGCCTATTTGTTATGTATTCTTGTACTTCTTACTTCAGTTGTAGTATTTATACTGGATCCTATCTTCAAAAGGGCATAGTGCCTACATGCCATGTATCTGCAGTGGGTAGGCAGTCCTATGTGAAATACCCGTGTAGCGGGGGTCCGGTGGCATGCACAAATGGTACACCTGCCACTTGCGTGCCAGATCCCCCAGCCGATCTTTCTGCTCCTCACCTGGGCTGTGCCAGAGGGTGTGCCTGCACTCCATGCCATTCACAAAGGTACAGAGAGCTGGTACGGTTCAGGAAAGGGTACGACTTGGGGACCCTGCCATGTCTATGCACCCCCCAGCAGTCACGGGGCGTGGTGGCAATGGGGTCCCCATGCACACAGCTGCCTCCCCACACTGGGCAGCCAGAGTGGGCTGGGGGCAGCTGTTCAGGCAATCACCCATACATTCAAGGGTTCTGGACCCACACTCTCTTACACCTCCCCACTGCTGTGTAAGGGATCCACTCCGGGACCCAGGATGGGCATCCAACTGTATGCCTGCCTGGGTTCACCGCTCCGCACCCATCTGCCTCCCTGGTCCTGCATGCTGGAGGGGCAGGGCTGCAGAAAGGTACCCTGCATGTGCTTGCAGTCATGAATTGATGCACCTTGTGCCTGTCTGCAGCTGTGTAGGTGTGCAGGCACTTTCCATTGCAAATAGTGCGTATGTCAGGCACAATGGAGAATAGCCCCAAATATGAATAAATACTGTAATTTTTATTGGTGCAAATAATAATGAAATTAATGAAATCCAGCTGTTAGAGGTTGCAAATGGGGTCTGAATCTGTTAACTGATGGGATGGCACCTGCAACATGGTCACAACATGATTACCCAGCTCTGTCCCTACTCTTTAGCCATCCCTTCATTTATTATCCACATGGGACAGTGGTCCCATCCCAACTACACTGTGGTACATCACCTAGGTTCCTCTGGTGATCCAGTGGAGCCCCCCATCACATGCTTCATACATATCATTTACCCTTGCAGGCTAGTATTACCCTCTTTCCTAGCCCAGTGCACCCCCATAACTGGTGCTTCTATTGCACACCAAGCCCCAATCACCCATCCTGCTGCTGCATCTGGTCAGAGCACTGTACCCCACTCCATTACCACCTGGTTTTACCAGAGGATAACCTATAGGGGAAGTACAGGAGGATGTGGTTGAGCTTGGGAGGGCCACATTTGTGCAAGACTGAATGAGCCCTTTTAATTTCAACTCCTACCATTTTTCAGGCAAGTAACAATGCTGTTTGCAGCTACTTGGGAAGAGGTTGTACTCCCCGAAGAATATTTCCTTAATTATTTATTTTAATTTTTTTTAACCAGGAGGTGAACTGGGCACAGCCCTTTTTCAGTCATGCCTAACAAGAATTACACAATTCAAAACAAAACAACAAAACAATACTTAAACTGAATAAATGCTGTAAATGTAAATACAATGTGTTAAGTCTATGGAACATTGTATCAACTACACTTACATTTTTAAGAGTACAGCTTTCTTAGATACTTTCTGAAAAGAAGAGTAGCATAGCTCGATGGAGTTGCAATTTTGTCAGTGGTGACCACTCCCCCCCCCCCCCAGCACCAGAGAATGAGAGACCCTGTTTCTTGTTTTCATACAGCTTTTTATCCTGCAGTATAAATTCATCCTGCCTTTGGGTCACAGTTCCCCTGGTGGCCAGCCTCAACAGATGCTACCCCCATCATCCTCCCGACAGTGGTCAATACACAATGGGACCCAGGAGTGCCAGTAAAGGTCATGGAGGCAGTACTGGGGGGGGGAGTTATTGTGTATACCCTTAGCCCACTCACCTTACCGCTTGGCACCATGCCATGCCATTGTCAGTCTTGCACACACACACACACACAGTGAACCCCATGCAGGTAAACTGGTAACCCCTCCTTATAATTCAATTGTTTCTAGTTTTTAAAATACAGTTTGTTATTGCTCAGCTAATGTAGAATTTCTTGTTGTGGCTGACTATTTTTTTTTATCTGCTTTATTTTTTCTCATTAAAAGTGAAAACAGCCTATTGGTATAATCATTCCAAAACTGTTAGATAATAATAAATAATTTATTGCCCTTGATGCTCTTTCACCACACCCTTCTGGAACATTATAATTTGACTTCAGACACTCCAGGCCTCTTCTCCCACCATGTAATGAGTGGCTAGAATGTGTGTGGATGGTGTTCCACATTTTCAAAGAGTGTGCAGTGGGTAGGGTTACCACCTTTTAAGAAGTTCAAAGTGGGACATTTCTTACTGACACAGGATTTTTCGCAGGACAATTTGCAACCTCCACCAATGCAAAAGACTTATCTTTTTTGAAAATAATCAGAATTAAGACTAAGTGTTGTAGTTTTTTATTTGTTCCTATGGTTTCTTATCCTTTTAAGGTATTTTAGTTAAAGTATTATAGTTTTCTGTAACATTTAGAAGAAAGTAAGGACATTTTATTTATACTATTAGGTCAGGAGATGAAGCATTTTTCATGTTGTTTTGCAGGACAAACCTGCTCAAATCAGGACTGTCATGTGAAAATCAGAACTGGTGATAACCCTAGCACTGGCAACTAGATCAAGCTTTGTAAAGAAACGTAGTTTACTATGGTAACACTAATATGGTGAGCATCCACTTTGTTTTTGTTTATTACAAAAATCATATCTGGAATATCCTGACTATTTGACACGTTTACCTTTGAGTCAGCCCAGTTGAACTTTTGGGCCACTTTGGGATCATGTAATCCTTTGACCAGTTAATTAAAAAGACAATTCTGCCCTTCCAAGGTGCCCAGGGCAAGTCCCATAACCATCATTTCATGCACCATGGTCATTTTGCAACCTCCTCTTCCCTTGCCAGGCATTATTTTACTAAAAAAAAAAAATAATAATAATCTGGCTCTTTGCAGCAAGCCAGATACTAAGTAGTTTTAATCTGACTGAGCCTATAGCACCAGGTGAGGGTGGAAGAGGCTGGGATTGTCTGGGGTGGAAATAAAGGATGGGAGAACCACAAAAGATTTTGAGGTTCTAAAAGCTTCTGATAAGTCCTGAAAAGTTCTGATGATTATCTGAACTTTATCAGAACTTTCAGAACTTTTTAATTAAAAATGCAAAAAAATGTTTTAAACATAATTGTCGCCCAATAAGCTATTGTTAATAAAGGGAAAGGAATCTAAGACCAGCTTGAAGTGGTACAGCACTACCTCCAGCCTCCTTTTGGGTCCTTCTGCCACCACCAATAGCCTTCTTACTGCTTAAAGGCCTACTGCAGGAGTACAATAAGCTCCAAAATCAATGTTTTAAAAATAATACGATACTTATTAGAATCTGATAAAAGGTTCCGATAAGGTTCTTCTACATGGGTGGCTCTAAACTTATCCAAACCGGCTCTCCCATGCCTAAAGGGCAAGGGGGTGTTAAGGGGTGCCACTCACTTCAATTTGTAGCCTGCTAAAGCTCAATACCAAGGACCCAAAGTGTCTTGGCTGAAGTGTTGAAGCTGAACCAAAGACAGAGGGCTGGATTCAAAGCCAAACTGAAGTGCAATGACCTAAGCAGCCAGTATGGTGTTATGCTTATGCAACAGTGTTATTTTGGTTTTGGCCATTCACACTCTATATTCCAAAGGAACTACCACCCTGTTAGGGTACGAAAGGTCATGAACCCCCAAAAAGAGTTCCACCCTAGAGGTGCCACGGGATGATGCCTTTGGCTAAAGGTACTTTAGGAAGGATCCCAAGGAGAGAGACGCTGCCACTGGAGGAGGAGTAAGGGGGATGGTGGGGCAAAGTAAAAGTGCTTCAGGAGAAGGCTGAGAGGAACTGCTTATATAGCTCTGGAAGTGTGATTGACTGGCTGCTTGTCCATTGAACTACAGGCCTAGCCTTCCAATTCAATGACCTACACAGCCAGTATGTTGTTATGCTTGTGCAGCAGTGTTACTTTGGTTTTGGCCATTCGCACTCTCTATTCCAACGGAATTACCACCCTGTAGAGGTACCAAAGGCAAGGAAACCTCGAAGAGGATTCCACCCCTAGAAGTGCAGTGGGACAATTCCCTTGGCTAAAGGCATCTTAGGAAGGATCCCCCCCAAAAATGTAGTAATACTAAGCATATAAGCAAGCAGTAGCTATGAGACGTAGTAGTAGATAAAGCATCAGGCAGCTTGATAAGGTAATGAGATGCTCAGGTAAGCATGGCATGATTTCAATAGGTTGCATTAGAGAATGAGGGGACCTCCTAAGGAGAGAAGGAATGGCAGGGACACCGTCCACTTCCACCCAACAGCAGAACCTACCTAAAGAAACTAGGGAACACTACTATACTAACTAACAGTTATGACCTGAGGCACGGAGGAGAGAAAAAAAAACCCTTTGAGGAGGAAATCTCTGGGGATCCAAGGCCTAGGTCGCCTTCCCTCCAGGTTTGAGATATTTTATTTAGTAACTGCTCTGCTTCTGCAATTTTGAAAACCAAATTAAAGGGAGGTGAAAAATATTCCAATTTGGAGGAAAGCTCGCACTCAATCCCTCTAACAGAAAAGCCATGGAAGGTAGCGAGAGTGCTCTGCAACATTGGGGGCAACCAGGGTGGGAGGAGGAGGAGGACAGCAACAGCTGCTGAGGCACTCACCAGGCCTACTCACCCTAAAAAAAAACAGGTGAACCAGAGACAGTCATAGGGAGAATGCGGTGAAGGTGCCTTGCTAGGAAAACCACTAAAGCCAATGGATAACTGTGGTATTGGAACCACTAGAGCCAAAGGACAGTGAAGTAACCACCCTTCACAGCTAGTCTTAAATTCTACACCAGGAGCTGCTGCCATGTCAGAGAACAGCTAAAGCCAAGCCCAGAGTGAGGACATTCCCAGCTATGGGCCAGGTGAGAAGGACCCCACCCCAAGTTGGGCATGCTCAAGATGGGGACTTGGAAATGCAGAGCGAGACCATCAGCTTCAGGGAGCCCTGTGCCAGAATGGTATGGCTGGCATGCCCAAGAAACTGATGAACAGCTGAATGAGCATTGCGTGCTGAGACCTTAATGAGCATTAAGTGCTGAGACCTTACGAAGGTTGGATGCAGCGATGAGTACAGCAGACATCCCAGAGGCTGAAGCCAAGGGGATGATGGTAGGCATGAAGCAATGATTGCGTAAACAAGAGTGGACCTACATGTAGGTCAGTAGCTGAGTAGCAATAGCCTAGGTCTGCAAACGTAATAGCACAGAGCAGCACTGTAAATAGTGGGGCCAGCCAGCCAGGCATTCAAAAAGCCAACATGTGACAAATACACTGAAGATTTTTTAGCAGTTGAGACAGGATTTAGAACATAAGTAATTAGCCACACAGGGCCACGATGCCTCAAACACCTCCAAGTCCCTGCCATAGGAAAAACAAGAAAGTGATGGAAGGGCAGAGACCCACATGAAGGTATTGAAAGTAGGTTACAGCATCAGCAGTAGCTTAGCTGACCCTCAGAGTATAACATAGTTTATAAACATAGAAAGCAACATCTGTATTGAGTACACCGAGTTGTAAACTTCAACACACATAGAATGAAAGGAGACCATGCTCTGAAAGTACTTATCATCAGGCAGTGCAATGAAACTGCAGCAATAATGTAAGTAGAACAAGTTGAGAGAGCATGAGTGAGCTGCATAGCTAGGGTTCACAGTGAGCCTGAATCAGGTGAAAATAATTAAGTGCAGCATGGAGAGCAGCTATGGTTGATTGAATGTGCAGAATGGAGGGCTGCTATGGTTGATTGAATGTGCAGTATGGAGAGTGGCTATGGTTGAGCTGAAACACACAGATAATGAGTGCAGTTGCATTGCAAGTAATTTGAGAGTTGCGAGTAACTGAGAGCAAGTAGTATAAGCCCTGGAGTAGCAATATGCTAGGAGCTTAGAAACAAAGCCTCAAAAGACAAACCAAAACTCACAAACATGGAAAATAGGGAACGATGGCCCAAAACAAAAACAAAAACGCACAAACACAAAAAACAAGGAGTAATGACAGAAAGACGCACACAGCTGGATGCAAAATACAAACCAGAAGCAGGAAAACAAACACAGAAATCCAGCAGAGACAAACAGAAGCAGCAAGGTGGGGAGCATAGGCCTCGGCCAGTTGCAGAGGACAGATGGACAGAGCCTCTGGCTAGCAAAGAAAAAGTGCTTCAGAAGGAGGCTGAAAGGAACTGCTAATATAGCTTAGAAAGTGGGAGTGACTGGCTGCTTGTCCATTGAACTACGGGCCCAGCCTTCCAATTGTCAACTTCCTCCATTTACTCACCCTTAATACCCTGACCACATCCTAAACAGTGCCATAAAACAAGCTGGGCTGAGAACAACCACAACTTATTTCACATTAGCCATCAAACCACTGTCAGATTAAACCAAGTTTCAGTCTCTGCTGAGTAGAGCTGTATTCCAGTAGTGACCAAGAGGTGAATGGCTCCTTTACTTGCTGACAATCCATTCTGCCATGGTCTCTTCATCATCAATTGTTTTCCACTTGGGTTCTTTACTGGCAGGGCTCCTCAGATACAGTATTTTGCTAGTCTTATTAAAGAGCAGAAATATACATTTGTCTAAAGGAATTGGGGTAATTTGTTTTTCTCTGATTCTCTTTCTGTATTATGTTTATGCTTTAAAAATGATGTGTCCATATTAACAGACTTCATTGGGAAACTATGTATTTCAATATAGTTCTACAGAGAGAGAATACTGAGTATATTATACTGCAATGGATTTTGGCTCCCCTGTTACTTTTGTTTCTTTATCAGTTCTGTACATATTTCAAACATTGGGTTAAAGTATAGCAATGAGCAGTCTAATTATGTATATCCTAAAAGCTGGTGAATACTAACATTTATTAGATACCTGAATACTTTCTTTGCTGTACAGTACAGTAATTCATGTACCAATTGCTTTTTTGTTTAAAATGTAAAATACCAAACATAAAAAGTGAAAAAAAAAAAAAACAGAGCAGTCTGCATTTCTTCATGGATTGTCATAAACATAATGTCTAGCTTTCACAACATACTAGAGATCAGTTTCAGTTTTCAATTTTTGCTTTCCAGGATTAAAACACATCCGAGTTGTCTATCCAAAGCATTTCTATAACAAGCATTTTACTATCCTCAACTGACCCACATAGTTCCTTCCTTCCTTCCTTCCTTCCTTCCTTCTTTGCAATGGTAGCATGTTTACAAATACATCCTGGGATGTGGGTTGCATGGACCCCTACATGAAGCAACAAACCCATGAGGCACAGCACTGAACCCCTATCTTGCTTTACCCTGTGCTCTATAGGCTCTATGCAGTGTAGAAGACCTGTACGGCATTGTTTCAGACATGTAGTGCATGGCTCTGGACAAGTGATGCAGAGACCCAGTCCTCTAGCTTGAAGCAGCAGCCCCACTGGACATGTCCATAGCCCTAGCTTGTCCCTGGGCCATGAGAGTATGGAATGAAAGAGGTGGTTGGCCATTAGGATTGAAAACCCTAACACCATATTTTCCTCCTTTTTTTTCATTGTAATCCTAACTTATGCATTAGCATACTTTTTTGCAAATAATTTCCTTGGAATTTGATTAACCCAATAAAAATAAAATAAAATAAAAAAATTTAAAGCAAGTATCTTAAAACGTCTTCATAGTGACACTCTGTGTGCCACACCTGAACCGTGCCTCATAAATTCCGCTGTGGGCTCCTTGTAAAACAGTTGAATAGTGATGGTCACTGCATCAGACCTGTCGTTTGCTTCACCTGTGGTCTTTCTGGCCACTCACAAAGCAGCAGCATTGTGACAATCACTAGACAAGACCTGTAGCTTGCTTGGTGAATGGCCCAGCCACTTCTCAAAGCAACAGCATAATGACACTCTGTGGGCAAAGCATGTACCTTGCATTGGGATTGCCCATGCAAGCTACTCATGCAACAGCTGCATAGTAATGCTCACTGTTCTGGACCTGTAGCTTGTTCCATGCAGAACCCTGCTGGGCCATATGGAAGTCCTATTGGCAAGGGGGCTGGACTTTTATCTAGCATGGTGCCAGGCTCTCTGGACTAAATACAAAGCAGCACACCCATTGGGCATGGTCTCAAGTCTAGAGCTTGCTTTTGTTCAGGGACCTGCAGGCCTTACGTGAAGCAGCATAGCTGCTGGGCAATAACAAATAACAACTGTTATAAATCTCTGTGAGAAATAAAAATGTATTTATGGATCTAATTATGTCAGAAATATATTACTGTTAAAAAAAACACCTACCAGTATGTGATGACATGTTGTGCTGATTAACAAATACTGCTGCTTTATGTAGTGTTTTATTTCAGTTTATGTGTATGCATTGACTTGTTATGCATGACTGGAGGAAACTGTCTGACTATTAAAACCCTCATGGTCCTGTAAATCTAAAATCTTAATTCTTCCATGAGGTTTTTCCTTATCATGCTTGATATTATGTCTCCCTTGATGGTCTGGGCTATAATCTGCTTATCCTAGTCTACAGCATTTTTTTATTTGTTGGAAAAAAAGAGATAGAAGTCTCAAAGAATTAAAGAGGCCATCTAGAAAAAAAGTAATAATGTCTAACATGACAAGAAAAATTATTTCTATAAGAGAAAAAATATACACTTTCTGAATGTTTTAAGTAAAAAAAAAACTTTAAAAAGCTGCTGATACCTTTGGGAACATTTTAAAATGCATAATATTTAGACACAACATATTTCATATATTATCAGTTGCCTTCCCTCCATTATTTATTACTAAGGCAATCTGCAGAAACACTGAATCTTTAAAGCAGAGTTGATTTGTTCCAGCAGCTCATTTTCCACTTGAAGTCATAATCCTCTCACTGGGATGTCACAAGCAGGGTACTGCATTATGAGTTTGGGGGAGGGGGGGCAACTGGAATAGATGACCTTTTATGGAGCAGAGAAGATCCTGTTTTCTTGCCAGTGACATCAGTAGTAAATGGTTGGGAGTGGAAACACAGGATGAATGCAAAATATAAGCTGAATTGTTTCTTTTTTTTCTCTTCTAAGTTCTCCTGTAGGTCTCAGAAGTATGTATAAAGTTGGACCACTGATGGATGGCACAGTGGGTGGCATGTTGTGCGGCCGCAACGGTGACCTACAGCACACCAGCACTCCCAACCTGGCATGAATGGGGCTGCGGTTCTGCCATGACAGCCATCTCTTCCATGGGCCAAAAGTTTCGCCTCCTCAGCAGGGACACCACTACATGCATGAGTGGCCTGCCAAAGTAAAGAGCATCAGGGAGGTGGGAGGTGCTTAAGGGACTAGGCAGAAGATCAAGAAAACACCTATGTCTTCCATGCCATCTGTATGATGGCTGCTGGGACTCTGGAAACTCACCATGCAGCTCCCTCCTGGCCTCCTTGGGAAAGGGGGCGGGTGGCAGAAGAGGCAAGGAGGTGGCCAACAAGAATGGCCGAGAGAGGTAGAAGCAAGTGGCAAAGCTGAAGCAAACAGCTGGATAAATGTGTGAAGTTTAGAGATACAAACTCAAATCAAGATATTAAAAAAAAAAGAACTTGGAGCCTGCCTCTTATTGAATTGGTTTTGTGAGAGTGCACATTGCAGGTTAAACAAAAAATGAAAGTTTTCCATCTAATTTAAACGGGGACTGAAAAGATGTATGTGTTCTATGTGTACATGAGTTCAGTATTCCTACAGAAAGTTGAGTATTACATAGTTCTTATTAAATGACATTAAAAGTTTGTGTATAATACTCATTTCTTCTAGTATCTTATTCAATACATAACTAGCTGTGTTTCTTGTAATGTGTCAGACCTTTGTATTTCTCATTTTACGTGCCAGTCTTGTATGCCCTTAAATAAAAGAATAGTCACATCACCTACTTTTTTTTTATTCTGTCTTTTCACACCTTCTCCTTGGCTCATCATGGTTTGCTTTGTTAGGCTTCAGTGCTTCTTACGCAGCCCCCACAGCTTTAGACAGCAGCTAAATTAACACTAAGAACATGAGAGTAAACAATATCCAAGAGCTTACAAAACTGGCAGAAATTAATTTATGTGAAAGTGCTTCATGTAAGCATCAATGTGACCCCAGGGGACCCCTTTTTTACATTACTGATAGGATCCCCATATGGGGGATAAATAAGTACAGTAATGCCCTTTATGAGGATCAGGCAATGGTGGAGGAGGCACATGCCCCCTTCTCGGAAAAAAAAAATGTTAATTCTAATCCTTATCCTACCCCTTTCTAGTGGTTGCATTTACTGAATTTTATACCAGATTCAAGTGTGGTGGCTCCCCCGGCATTCTTTGGTCCACAACAGACTTGAGCACACACATACCTCTCAATTGTTTCTGGTTAATATGGTTGCCCTTCATTTTACTGTGCACAGCACCTCTGTCCTTTCTTCAAAAAATTCATTTGTCATATTATCAACAAGCATTTGTCAATGCTGGATGTTCGTTGTGTGCACTGATGTCATGGGGGGATGTTTGAAAATTGCTTCGGTGAAGTTGTTTGTGAGGTGGGGGTCCCAAAAAATATATGTTGAAAATTCTGGGGAAAAATATTTAAAAATGGCCAAGTTATGCCACTATGTTGAAAACCCTACTGAAATACATTGACGCCGAAAACCTCATTAAAATACATTGAAACACTTACCTCAGTTCGTGGTTGGGCTTTGAAGAGTAAAGACGTGCCTGCAGTCCAAGATAGATTACAGAAACGGACCTCCATTGGGTAAGTATGGGGCACGGGGGGTGTGGGGTGGTGAGTCCTGAGTGGGAGAGCAGGGGGTTGGGTAATGGCAGAACAGACAGCAATGGATGGTTTTGGTTTTTACAGGGAAAAAAATGACAAGGGATAGTTTTCTTTTTTCAGGGAGTTTACTGAACAGATGATGACACAGGGGGATTGGGCACTCCCAGTGTCTGTATACTGTTTGAGGGGGTTACACAGTGGACAACAATGGACAGACAGATGACACTGGGGGAGTGGGCTCTCCCAGTGTCTGCATACTGTTTGGGGGTTAACAGCTCATTAATAATGAGGACACTGGGGTTTGGGCACCCCCAGTGTCTCTGTACTGTTTAGGGGAAGGGGTTACACAGTGGACAATATTGGACGGTTTTCTTTTTTTTTAGAATAAAAAACAAGCACTTGTCAATGCCGAACATTTGATGTATTGAAAGATGTCCACTTCTGCACCTTGTTTATGCCCTTGAGGTACTTGAACGTATCTATCATGTCCCCACACTCCCTCCTTTCCTCCAATAAGTACATGTTGAGGTCCTTTTAATCACTCCTGATATGTTCTGTGTTGCAAGCCATGTACCATCTTGGTTGCCTTTCTGTGGACTGCCTCCACCCTGTCAATGTCTTTGTGCATTTGCGGCCTCCAGAATTGCACACAGTACTGTAGGTGAGACCTCACTAGTGCATTATACAATGGCATCACCACCTCGTGCTGTCTGCTAGTGATACCTCTGCCTATGCACTGCAGCATGCCACCGGCCATCCTTGCTACATCTGTGCTCTGCTTTGACACCTTTTGGGCATCAGAACTGATAACTCCTAGGTTCCTTTCATCCTCGGTGATCATCAGCACCTCCACCTATCCTGTAACTCTCCACAGCTTTCCCTCTTCTCAGGTGCATTATTTGGGCTTCTTTGCATTGAACCTCATTTGCCACTCCTCAGACCATTTTTCAGCCTCTCCATGTCCCTGCTCATTTTCTCCAGTGCTTCTGGAATAGTCACTCTGTTACAGATGTTGGTGTCATCGGCAGACAGGCAGACAGACCTTTCCTTCTAGCCCTTCTGCAATGTCTGTAATGAAGACATTGAACAGAACTGGCCCAGGACTTATCCCTGAGGTACCCCGCTGGTCACTCTCTCTCCCCAGATTGAATCCCATTATCACCACCCTCTGCCTCCTGTCCGTCAGCCAGTTTCTAATCCAGTTTAACAACTTGTACCCTGTTGCCAGACTACTCATCTTGTTACTCAGCCTTCTATGTTGGACGTTGTCTAAGGCTTTGCTGAAATCAAGGTAGGTGACATCTAATGTCCCTCCCTGATTTACTTCCTTAATGAGGCATTAGGGTTTCCAAACCTAACGCCCCACCCCCACCCTGCAGAGACTGGCAAGCATTGGGGGTGTCCCTTTGGGTCATCAGCAATAATGCTCACACCATTCCACTCCCACCCTGCAGACATTGACAGGCGTTGCGTTGTGCCTTGAGGTCTTGGGCCCTAATGCTCACCCCATTCCATAATGAAATAAGCTGAGATGGGTGCAGTATAAGAGAATGGAGTGAACGTTTGGGCCAAAGACTCCAAGGCACACCACTATGCCTGTCACTGGCTGCAGTGTGTGGTAGGGGTGGAATGGTGTGAACATTATGGCCGATGACCCCAAGGCACATGCCCGACACCTGTCAGTTTCTATAGGGTGGGGGTGGGGGGCATTGCAGATGGAAATCCTAATGCCCCAGATGTTTGTTGGTATTTTCACTCCAAATTTTCAACATGGGCTTTTTGGGACACCACCTCACGAACAGTGGCACTATCATTTCATTACTCAATCCCAAATGGCGATTTTGTGCAGCGACTGTGCTATTCGGCGCCAAAGGTGCTAAAACAGATTTTGGGCAGGATGTGAAAAATGACAGTTGTACTGTTCATGAGGAGGTGTGGAAAAATGGCAATGTTGAAAATCTGAATTGAAACTATGAGAAATTGATAAAGTTATGAGCATGCATAGAAACTGTGCAATGCACGCCCATAACGCAGTCACTTTTTGGAATTGTTTCACCAGATTTTCAACATGGGCTTTTTGGGACCTCCCCTCATGAACAGATGCACTGTGATTTTGTTACTACATCCTGAACGTTGATTTTGTGCAGCAAACACGCCATTCTGAGCAACTGGTGCAAAAACACTTTTCTGGCAGGATGTGAAAAATTGCAGATGTACTGTTCGTAAGGAGGAATGAAAAAATGGCAATGTTTAAAATCTGGAGTGAATATATAGAAAATTGGCGATGCAGAGAAACTGTGCTATGTATGCTCATAATGCAGTCATTTTTGGGAATTTGTTCACTAAATTTGCAACATGAGCTTTAGATTCTCCCCATGAACAGTAGCACTGTCATTTTCATTATTGTTCTAAAAGGTGATTCCACGCAGCGACTGTGAAATCACCTTTCAGGACTGAGAAACAAAATAAGAGTGACATGTTCATGAGGTGGGGCCCCAAGAACCCCATGTTGAAAATTTGCAGCCAAAATTCCTAAAAATGGCTGAGATATCAACATAAGTTGAAACCCCCATTGACTTCCATTATACGGCTTACCTTTCATTCTTTCTGTTTGCGGGTCTGCTTTGAAGAATGCAGACATGTCCCACTCCAAAGAAGATCATGTCCACCAACCTTGGAGGGTAAGAATGGGGTGCGGGGGGGTGTGGAGAGGTGGGTGCACAGAGGGAGGGTCGGGATGGGGGAGGGATGGGTCAATGAGAGACGATTTTCGTTTTACAAGTGAAAAAAAAAAATACCGCAAGTGAAGGTTTTCTTCATTTACAGGTAAAACAAAAAAAATATAAATTTAAGCACACTGGGGTGGGCTGCCAGTGTGCCACACTAGTGGTTGGGGGGTGCCGACACAGGGATTGGGCACCCTAATGTCAGCTAGGGATATAGGCCTGTTGGGGGGGGGTGCATCTGACACTGGGAGTGGGCATCCCTGTGTCAGAAAGGGGAAATTGTTTAACCAAGAAAAACACACTAAGTGACAGCAGGGAATGGGGACATTGTTTAACTAGGAAAGACACACTAAGCCGCAGCTGAAGGGCTCGCATTTCAAAGGACAGAGCCAAGCGCAGTATCAGCTCTGTCCTTTGAAGTGTTTGCTGAGATGAGCCCCTCAGCAAACCAGTGTCTTCAGAACACTGCCTGCTGATTTGTCAGCCACAGTCCAGCCCCTGGAGCACCACTGGCCATTGGACTGGCACCCATCACACCTCTCTCAAGCAACTCTCATATCAACATGTTCATTTGCACTTGGATGCACAATGAACTTAAAAAGGAGTGAGCTAACTCTGAACTGCCATAAATATGGAGGAATCTCCTTCATTTTACCACTTAGAACCCCTCTGTCCATCCGTACCTCTCAACTGTCTCTCAGTACCAGGGACATCTCTTATTTAAGCATGCATATCCTCACTGTCCAGACCTCTCAACCACCCCATATTAGGAGGGATGTCTTTCATTTTGCCTCACAGGAGTCTATGGGCCCGATTCTAGAAGCTGGGAGCAAGTCGCTGCCAAAGGCGACTTGCGCCAAACACTGTTGCCACATGGACCCTGTGCCCTATTCTAGAAGGGGCAGGGTCCCTGTGTCTAAGTCCTGCGACATGTGACATACAGCCAGGTATACCTGGTGAGGATGTTGCAAGCCGCAACCGCAATACCGCAGGGTGCAAGTGCCCCCCCATACCTGATCCCCAGCAGCCCCCAACCACTGTCATGCCACCAGGGTCCCCAACACCTATCCTGATCCCCATGCGACCGGTGTACTGTACAGTATGTACAGTACATGCAGTCTGATGTGTGTGCAATACTGTTGGATAAATGTACCTGGTAGTCTAGTGGACCCCAACCAGCTGTGCCCTCCACAGCATCCCCACACTCCTCCAGCCAGCGAGCTGGCACAGCCCACCTCTCACCTCCATGGCCAACCACCGACTGAGTCCAGTAGGAACAGTCACTGTACAGACGCCCTCAGAAATTAATGAATACTCATTCATTTCTGAGCGCATCTATACAGTGAGTACTCCTACTGAACTCTGTTGGCGGCTGGCAGTAGAGGTGAGAAGTGGGCTGTGCCAGTCGCCAGCTGGAGATGGCTGGGGGGGTGCTAGGTGGAGTGGCACAGCTGGGTGGGGGGCCACTAGACTACCAGGGTTGGTTTGCAGTATTACCGATCACCGCAGTGTCTCAGGTCTGGGCACAGGTGAGGGCGACAGCGATTTCGGCGGGGCCCAAGTGGTGGTGGGGTTCAGGGCACGGGTGTGTAAGAAGTACCTGTGCAGGGCTTTTACTGTTTGGGGTTCAGAGGGTAGGTTGTGCTTACCTGCAGGGCATGAACTGTACTGGGGATTGGCGGCCTTGATGCAGATGATTTCAGCGGGCACCTACAGAGGTATTCTGGGTATGGGGGAGGGCACATAGATTGCGTGCTGGGTTGCTGGTGGGTCTACAGAACCCCCAGAGGGCATACGTACAGTTACACCAGCTAAATGCTAGTGCAGCTTACATGGACGGTTCTCCTCCGGGGGTTCTTGTAGAATCCCGACATTGGGGACGTTGTTGCTGCCATACTGGAATAGGGTGCAACTGCTGCCTTAAACCCCATAGCGCCATGTCACAGGGGTTTAGGGCGTAACTGCAGGCGTATCTATACTTTGGTGCAAGTGGCCTACAGCATGTTGCAGACCACTTTGTAGAATACTGCACGTCGTAACTGCTGGTGTAACTTGCTACTTGCTCCAGTCTTTTTGGCGCAAGTGCAGTTACGACAGGTTTAACTATTCTAGAATCAGGCCTTATGTCTATACCTCTTAAACTGCCACTCAGTACAAGGGATGCCCCTTAATTAAGCACTCAGGGCTTTACTGTCCATTCCTCACAACTGTCCCACATAAGGAGGGATCCCTCATTTTACATTTCAGAATCCCTCTGTCCATACTTCCTAAATGCCCCAAATTAGGCGGTAATAGCCTCTCATTTTACTTAGAGCTACAGTAGATCTGTGCAGAATGTAGTATGCTGCTGGTGAAGTTTGTGTGGAATGGTAATTATGCATCTGAAATGCTTTTCGGAATTTCTTTTTTAAGCCTACTGAATTTCTAAAAGCATTTCTATGGAAACTGCAGAGTAGTATTCTACAGATTAAGTAATCCATGAAATATTATTCTATGGTTTGCAGAAAATGAATCCGCAGTTTACATAAACTACAGGATATAATTCCACAGGTACATTTCACTTTGGGGATTTCAAAATTATGCTTCTAATGGAATTCCATAGGATTAGGCAGAATTTCCAAAATTTAGTGGAAGTCCAGTAGAAGAGGAATTTGCAGAACCCGCACACATCTACTTAGAACCCCACTGTATTATACATTCCTTGTAACTGTCCTCAGTACAAAGAATGTCCTTTATTTTAGAACCTCACTGTCTATACCCCTCAATTACCCCACGTTAGGAGGGACCTCCCCTTCCTTATCTCTTGGAAACCCTCTGTCCATACCTCTCAACCACTGCATATCAGGAGAGATGTCTCTCATTTTGTCTCACTGGATTTTATAGGCCAGATTCATAAAGATCGGGGAAAGCTGTACCAAAGGCAGCTTGCTCCAACCACCAGTATGCCAGGGATCCTGCACCTGATTCACTATCAGGTAGGGTCCCAGTAGCTCCCATGGTTTGTGGAAACCCTGGCCTTGTGCCAAACAGATGGCACATCGGAAAGGTGTGCCGAAAACCACAGGTCGACTGTGTTGCAGCAGCGCCAAGGACGGCAGTCACAGGTGGCTAGTGCACCGCTCCCAACCCCTATCCCAGTTAATAAATAAAATCCCTAGTGGTCTAGCAAACCCCCGATCAGCCCCCTGACCCCATTTACTAAATAAAAAGAAACATCCTTGGTGGTCCAGTAGAACCCCTCAAGCCCTGATCCCTGTTTGCTATACACATCCAACCTGGTGGTCTAGTGGACCCCCCCAACCCCAACCAGTAGGCAGTGTGCCACCATCCCACTGTCCCCCATTCCAGAGCTGGCACCCAGCACAGCCCCCCATTAGGAGGGATCTCCCTCATTTTACCTCTGGAAAACCTGTTCTTACCTCTAAGCTGCCCCATATTAGGAGGGATGCTTCTCTTTTTGTATCTCAAGACCCATATGTCTATACTTTACCTCTCAACTTTAACTCAGTACAATGGATTCTCTGTATTTTAGTACTCAGAACTTCACCGTCCATGCCTAGCAACTGCTGTTCATTAGGAGGGATCCTTCATTTCACATTCCAGAGCCCCTCTGTCCATACTTCTTAACTGCCACAAATTAGGAGGTATGTTTCTTATTTTACCTTGAGCTAGATCTGTGCAGAATGCCGCCAATGCAGTTAATGAGGAATGGCAATTCTGCTTCTGAAATGTTTTGGGGAATTTCTTTTCTAATTCCTCTGAATTTTAAAAAACATTTCTATGTAAATGGTGGAACAATATTCCTTGGAATAATATTCCATGGATTAAGTAATCTGTGGAATATTGTTTTGCGGTTTGGGGAAAATGAATAGGCAGTTTACATACACTACAGATTATGATTCCGCAGTTACATTCATTTATGGAATTTCAGAATTCTGCTTCCAATGGAATTTCAAAGAATTAGGCAGAATTTCCAAAATTTAGTGGAATTCTGACAGACGAGGAATTTGCAGAACCTAAACACCTCTATCTACAAACCCTCTGTAAAGTATATACTGTACCTGTCAACTGTCCCTCAGTGTAAAGAATGTTCTTCATTTTGGAACCTCTCTATACCCCTCAATTGATCCACATTAGGCGGGACCTCTCTCATTTTACCAGTGTGAAATTCCACATACAGCACCTCTCACTTCTCCCACATTAAGGGGGATCTCACTTACTTGGCCTCTCAAAAGCTCTCTTTTTACAGTCTCTCATTGTACCTCTCTGAACCCCTCTGCCCTGCCCTTCAACAGTAGTAGTAGTTTTTATTCACTAAGCACCCATTTCCAGGGGCTCTGGGCTCTGTACAGACTGACATGTCAAAATAATTAAAACACACATCTTTAATATGTAAGTAATACATCATAAATACAAGATCACAGTGCAGGTTTTCAAGGGAAGTCAGAAAATAGCAACAAAACCAGAGGGACTACACGATGGCAAAAGCCTCCTGAAGGAGGAAGAACTTCAGCCCCATATTAAAGGGTTCCACTGAGGTGGCCTCTCTTAGAGACCTGGGAAACCTGTTCCACTGGGCTGGTACCACTATTCAAATGCTCAGGTTCCTAAGGATTTTACCCTTGCCCTGGGAACAGCTAGGAGGCCCACCTCGGAGGAGTGGAGGGGGGGGATGTCCACTAGGGAGTCAGTCGATCACTCAGGTAAGTAGGTCCCAGTCTGTATAAGGCCTTGTAGATCAGTAAACTGACCTTGAAGGTGATGCTCCACTTCATCAGCAGCCAGTGCAGTTCATTTAGGACTGTGGTTAGATGACAGAACCTTGGAACACCAGTCGATAAGCGGGCCACTGCATTTTGCACCAGCTGTAGGCATCATGAGACACCTCCACTCACCCAGAGGTATAAAGCATTACAGTAATTGAACCTGGAAGAGATAAGTGCATGTACTAGTGAGGACAGGTCTTCGGGCGGGATCAAGGATTTACTCTGGTGATGTTTCTGAGATGGTAAAAGCCATTCTAGACCACAGCTTACACCTCATCCTTAAGTGTAAGCCTCTTATTCAGAATGACCTCTAGATTCTTAACCTTTGTAGAAGTCACCAATGCTGAGGAACCTAGCTGAAGTCCAGTCCTCATATCAGCAGCCCCTACATCCTACATATGACCAGGTTCAATCACTAATACCGCCATCTTGTGTGGGTTGAGTCTTAACTAGCTTGATGACAACCACTCTTGGATCTCAGCTAGGCACACATTAAGTACTTCAACAGCATCCAATTCCTGGTTGCAATAGAGAGATATAGCTGGGTAGCATCAGCATAGCAATAAAAATCTAGACCATATAATCTAATGATCCCTCTCAAGGGCAGCATCTGTGAAGCAAACAGAATAGAAAACAGGATCAACCCCTGTGGCATACCATAGAGTAGGGGCATCTGGAGTGAGGAGAAACTCCCCATCACTACCCTCTAAGTCCTATCTCTGAGGAAAGGCTCAAACCAGCAGATGACTGTGCTGGTGAGTCCACAGTACTCCCTAAGGCTGGTGCAACTGCATGAAAGGCTGCCACAGTGGCTCCATTATAGGTCACTGCCACCTCTTCTGATCCTGTCACACAAGCAGCCACCACACTTGTGAGATTCACTGCCGTCTTGAGTTCTTCTAGGCACAACCCCTTCAAAGGGTGGCAGTGAACCATCTCCATAGGGAATGGAATACAAGGGCAGCCCCTGATCAAAAACCTCACCATACAATGGTCTGACCACCTGATTGGATCAATCCTGAGGTTATTAACTCTAAGTCACAGTGAGAATACTAAGTCCAAGGTGTGACCACGATGATGGGTCACAGATGTAATCACTTGTACTAGGCCCAGTGAACCCATTATCTGGAGGAAACCCTAACCAAATTGCGAAAGTTCATCATCGATCCAAGTGTTGAAGCTGTCTAAAATTAACCATCTGGGCAACTTCAACACTCTCAGTGATGGAGTCTGTGATTTCCTACAGGAAAGCCCTCTCATGCTCTTGTGCCCCAGGGGCTGATACACAAGAAGGATCCTGCAACCTGCACCTGGATCTCCCATGCACGTCCATGCCTTCAAACAAAGAAGTATCCCTAGCTGGGTGCATGGTGAAGCTCAATTCTGATGTTAAACAAATGTCCACTCCCCCATGATCTCTCCACGGCCAGTGCACCACAGAGAAACTGGCTAGGACAGCTGCCTCCAAGACAGGACTGGCATCATCACCCAGCCAAGTCTCCATTATGCAAGCAAGATCAAGCAAGGAACAAGATATTAAATCTGCCATAATGACTGTCTTGTTCTTCATCGATCTGACAGTGCAGACCACCAGCTGCAGGGGATGAATGGAGACTGCTGACACAATGGCTACTTGCTTACTCTGTAATGTGAGCCCCCTTGGGTATGGGCACCAAACATGTTGGGTTTCTATCTTAAGTCCATTTCACCCCAGGGTGCCTCCTGGTCCTCACCAGACTTGCAGTACCACCCATTAGCACCCCACACACCCAGCCACCTACCATCCCATTTCCTGATGATACCCACTTCCCTGCAGTACTTATATATTACTGCTGACAGGGGAGTATCATCAAAGGGACAGAGGTGCAGCATCTGGGATGGAGAGCAACTAAGTTGAGGGTCCCTACTTCCTTAACACATAATGTTGTCCCATTAGCCACTCTGCAAATAATGTGACCACACAGTTCCGTCCCACCCACAACTACCACAAACACACTCTAACCACCCCAATGGACTAACCAGCCACCCGTATAAACACGTGATCCTTAATACTGCACAGATAAAATTAACTAACCATACAAATAACCATCCACACCATTACACTAGCTATACGCCCTCCCGAAGTCAGTCAAATAATCAATTATACATTTTTAAAACAGTATTAACAGGAGAATTCATGTACTATTTAGTTCATGGTGCAAAAAACAGATGACGGCAACTCTACTGTTCAGATGACAGCAATGATATCCAATTTATAACCATAGGAATTTGAGTCTCTGCTCTCATCCGACAGAAATGAAGAAAAATAATAGCCAGATGTAGTGCTCCAGACAGTTCTCACACCACTGTCAAGAACTAAATGTTACAATTCTGCACTGAAATAAATAAAAAGTTGAACGCGTTGGTTCGCTCACCACCCACTGTATTATGATGAAGTTCTCAGTCCTCAGTATGACCCTGCAGTGTCTCTAGTCCAGTCAACTGGCAGGCGTTACAAGAAAGGAAATTGTGAATGTACAGTACTACATCATTTACTGTTTTTATTCCAGAAGAACAGCAAACCCAGTGACCACAGTACAGTTAACTATCTGACTGCTGGCTAGCAGTCCCTCTGAGCTACCCAGCTTGGGCACAGGTTTCGCTCCATTTCAGGCAGACTATCCAGCTGGCCAGATCTTCACTGTCCAGCCACTCCACAATTGTCTCATCTTATACCACACATACTCAGCTGTGTCCCTCATTAGAAGGGATAACATTTATGCTTTTAGAACTTCCCTGTCCAGCCATCTCACCAGTACTAAGGTAGGTGAAATGTCCCCCATTTTATATGTCAGATACCTTCTATACCTCTCAACTGTACCATAGGAGAAGGGGCATCATTAATATTACATCTCAGAGCATTACTATGCATCCTATATGTCTCTGCTGTCCCACATTAGGAGAGACATCCCTCATTTTGCCTCTCAGAATCCCTGTCCATACCTCTCAGCTTTCCCAAAGTAGGATGGAAATTCCTCAGTTGACCTTTCAGAACCATTACATACCTCACAGATTTCTCACATTTAGTAGGTACATACCTCATGTCATCACTCAGAATATAGCAAACCAGTACTGTGATGAAGGAAATTATTTGGAGTCAATATTACTTGTTCTTCCTGCTGCATGACAGTGGTTCTAGCTATAGAAATGGGCTGGCAGTATAGCCTAGAGGTTAGAGGAATGAGGTGTGAGTGAGCTTGATACATCCAGCAGACCAGACCTGAGTTTCATTCTCACAGCCTCCACTTGCAAACTGTGTGACTCTGAGCAAGTCACTTAACTGCACAGTGCTCCCAGGACACCCCCAAAAACAGGCACTTGTGTCTAGTGGGCCTTACCCGGTTACCAAAGACTGAAAAAAATTAAAAGAAATAGAAAAATATGAACATAGACAATGATGGCAGAAAAAGATAAAAGGTCCACCTAGCCTGTGGGAGTTCCCTATCTTCTCGGAGAGTTATTGTCCGTACGGGGTTCTATCTCTCTTGGGCCACCATCCTGCTCCCCTCCCTGCTCCTACCAACCTGAGCAACTACCAGCCCCTTCACTCAGCCCCAGCCATGCTTGAAACCATTTATGATTTTGGTGCCCACCACCTCTGCTGGCACACTTTTCCACAGCTCCACCACCCTTTCTGTAAAACAGAACCTCTTCACATCCCTCTTAAACCCTCCCCCGACCAGTTTCCACTAGCAGAACCGTTGGAGTATGAACACGATGAACACATCAGCAAGCTTATCAGCCACAATGGTAACCCACAATTGTAGCCAAAGATAAGGTCCAGTATATCTAGGCATATCGGACACAATCACTATTTATTGCAATAGGACTTCCTGTGATATTTCTGTATACTGAATATCTAGATATTTGCAGGGACATATCTCTGGCTACCACTGCACTCATGCTGTGTAATCCTCATTGCCATTCTTCCTCAGGAATCTAGCTAGTCCTGCTTTGAATGCTTGAACAATACTAGCTTCTATAACCTCACCAGACAGGCTGTTCAACATGTCAACTACCCTGTGTGCAGTAATACTTTTTAATGTTTCACCTTACCCTGCCCCCTCAATAACACAGTTGGAGAGCATGCCATGTTCTTCTTGCACTCAGCAGCTCAAATATCTGTGCATACTATACCCTGTCTATTTCGTTTAGCATTCAGAACACTATGATCAAGTCCCCTCTCCATCTTCTCTCTTTTTGATGGAAAACTGAGTAACATAAGATTGCTCAGTCTCTCCTCATTGCTCTTGCTCCATAAGCTACTATTGGTTGCCCTGTGCTTGATCTTCTTTAATATCCTTTCAGTATTCTGGAGACTAGAACTGGATGCATTACAGGACAGAGCAGTACCTCTGTCCATACCACTCAACTGTTCCCCCTTCGGTGTATGTCCCTCATTTTACCTATAGGCCTCTCTGTCCAATCCTCCAGATTGTCCTATATTATAAAATACATTTTACCGCTCAGTTCTCCTTGGTCCACATCTCTCATAGGACCCACGCTGGGAGTTAAGTTACCCCTCGAAGCACTCTGAACAGACTATCCCACTCAACTGCATCACAGTTGCAGGGGTGTTCCTCATTTTCCTTTGATAAAAACATAGATTCACTTGCAGAGGAGTGGGCAACCTGGGATTCTTGTTGACCCTATTTTACCCATTAAAACACCTATGTCCATGTATATCAGCAATCCTAGGTTAGTATGGGAATATTATAAAAGACTGAAATGCACTTCGCCGACACTAAGAATCCTGACACTGCAATCCCGACCCACAGTTTCCTGACATTCAAATTTTGCCCGTGGCAGAGTTTGTTGTATTAATTAAGGGAAGTGTGGGGAGGCCAAAGCCCCCTGAAACATGCCACTGCAGGCAAAAGCTGTCACTGCAGTGCTTCAGGGCACTGGTATTAGGGTGCCAAGTTATTAGAGTGCCGTAACTGGAATTCGCCACCCCCTTCCTTAGGTCTGCCAACCAAGGAGTTGCAATCTATAGTTAGATTGTGTGGGGGACACAGCCCCCCACAATGGGAGGCAGGGGGCGCAGCCCCCACAAAAACAGTGATCAACGACATTGCCGATTTTTGCCCTAATGACTAGGTACTCTAACGCTGGCACATTCCGAAGGTGCAACCACAATTTGTTTGTTTGGAAACCGTGGGTCGGGATTGTAGTGTCAGGATTCTGTCGGTGAAGTGCATTTCAGTCTTACATAGTAAATCTATTAATATGGACATCCTTCATTTAATCATGAAGTACCCCCTCTATCTATTCCCATCTTAATTCTGTAGGAAGAAGGTATTTCATGTAATCATCTTTAGCCAAGCAGTGGCAAAAAAAGCTTTGCCTAAACAAGTCTCCTTTCAGTGTGGAGTGATAATTACAGGATGTTCTATGTTGTTGCAAAAACTAAAAAAAACAGGGACTCCACCAGAGACAGTATAGGGTGGAGGCTGAGCTCCTGAGGTGGGGGTAGGGGGGTTCCAAGACCCCAAAAAAAGGAATGGTATTACAAAGATCCATCTTGGATTACAGAGCCAAGAGGAGTTATAGAAAGGGAGCCCAGGAAAAGACAGTCATTTCCAGTTCCAGAATTGCAGAGCTAAGAAGAGGACACATCATTTAAGAGCTCTTCAGATTTCATCCTCATACTGACTCCAACTGCTGATGGGTGGGGAGACTTGCCAGGCTCAGAAGGTGGGAATGGATCCTGAATCTGGGTTTTGACATGTCTCCCACTGAGTCTGGTTCCCAGACATCCATCCTGCAAACCAAAAAAAAAAAACAGAGATGGTGATGTGATGTGAATGTTGAAGATTCCCCCTCGGGGGGTTGGCTCGATGACTTCCACCATGTGTCCCACTCCTGATTTAAAGACAGTGGAGGGTTGGAGATTTCATTGAGGAATAGAACCAAACAGAATCTACTTGTGTCAGTCTCAAATCCCCAGAGAACAGAATCCAGTTCTAAATGTGCAGTATAGTGGCATATGTTTTGGGACAGTGAGTTGGAGAATAGACCATTTTCAAGAGGTAATCACCTATGGGTTGAGTGAGTTGGTGGCCTGGGAGGAGCATACAGAGAAATACTAGAGTTTATACTAGGGTTATGGACAGAAGAAAACCAAGTGGTCCATCAAGACTGCCCACCACTATCAGTGGTAATAAGTCAAAGAAAAAAAAATTCCAAAATGAGATTATCTAGACTACTCTGAAAGTTTGCTTTATCTGTATTGTCCACAGCTTCTTGTGACATCCTGTTTCATAATCCCACTATATGTTGGAATAAAAATACTGACTACCTGAGATTTTACTCAGGTGCCATGGGTACCAACAGAAGGGTCCTCTGGAAATTAAGGAGAAGAGCAGTGCTCAAAAGCCCACCAAAGGTTGGATAAGTAATTTGCTGGAAGGTAACAGGTGTATCAGGCAGGAGTAGGTCGTGGAAGGTTTATTCAGTGATTGAATGAATTTATAATTAATAGTGATAGAATGAAATCTTGCATTTGGAGACCCACCAGCATTTTTCCGGTCTGAAGCTCACTGTGAACTTCTGGTTTCATGACCAGAGTTGTAAGTAATAGTTATTATGGGGGTTATGATTCCTAACTGATGCCTGGTACCAGGACACCCCATTATTTGAGAGCACGATTCCATACAGAGATCGAGAACACTGAGATATCATCTATGTTGACCAGGTACAGTATGGTATCTGACATATGAACATATGAAGAAGTCAGTAGAAGAAGACCATTTGGTCTATCTAGTCTGCTCATCTTGCAGGGTCCACAGCTTGAGCTACTGTCCCTGCCCAACTCCTCCCATCCTCCCTACCCATGATCCTTACCTTCCCCCATGCCTATCCCAGCCCCTCTTGAAGCTGCCCACTGTCTTTAAATGAGACCATCTCTTCCGGCGGTGCATTCCAAATGTCCACTACCCTCTCCATGAAGAAGTGCTTCCTGACCTCCCTCTTAAACCTCCCTTCCTCCAGCTTAAGCCTATGCCCCTTGTGTTATGGTTGCCACTCAGCTTAAAGAGACCCTCCTTATCCACCTTATTGATCCTTTCAAGTACTTGAAGGTCCCAATCATGTCCCCCTCTCTCTCTCCTGTCCTCCAGGGAGTACATTTTCAGTGCCCACAACCTCTCCTCGTATACCTTACCCTGCTGACCTGCTATCATCTTTGTAGCCCTCCTGTGGATCTTCTCCAGCAGGATAATGTCATTTTTGAGGTGTGGACACCAGTACCGAACTCCATACTGTAGATGTGGCCTCACCAGCGACCTGTACAAAGGCAGTATAACCTCTTCTCTCCTACTACTCATCCCCAGCTATGCATCCCAGCATCTTGTTTGCCCTTGCTGCTGATTTCTTGCACTGTGTGGAGTGCTTCAGGCCACTAGTGATCATCACTCTGAGGTGCTTCTTCTCCGCTGATGCAGATACCTGGATTCCACCCAGGTAGTACCCCGTCCTGGGATTCTTGGCTCCAGTGTGCATAACTTTGCATTTCTTGGCATTGAAGCCAAGCTGCCAGATCTGGAACCACTTCCCCACCTTTTCTAGATGCTCATATCATTTAACATATGATCACACATAATGGTTTGTATATACAAATCTAAACAAATCTGTTTTGTTTAATTGCAGATTGGAGATGTTGTTCCTTGATTCACATAGCCTAATGCTGGTGATCATTGGATAGACAGTGCTAAGGGATGCATTAAAGATTTGAAGGTAAATGTTGAACTGTATGTTAAATTAAGTGAAAAACCAGTCACCATGCAGTGAAGTGAGTGCCCAGTCATATACAGAATTGCAGCCACTGTTGGCAGAAATGGGTACTATTTCAGGTGGACAGTGACCCAACATTTGTACTGTAGTTTTATAGTATGCTGCCCTTTGGACTTAATGAGGATCCCACCCTGGACCCTACTATTAGTATGTACTTACATATGATGAACATATAGAAGTGTGCTAGCTATACGTATACCCCTCTTGCTAGGTTAATGTTTTTGGCTTCCCTTATCGTGTTGACGTATAACACTGAGCTGTTACTGCTTGGATACTTTATTCATTTTATTGTGCAGATTTTAACATGTGATTTATAACTTTCTGTTGAAGCATTCTCAAGTGGTGATGCATATGTATTTTGTTCTGTCCTCTCTTTCACAAAAATAATCAATAAAGTTGTTATTATAAAAAAAAAGAATTGCAGCCACTGAGTTTGCACAAGGGGTACAATAATCCCCCAAGGAATAGTTAATGCCCCAAACCACTGTATTACAATACATTTTTTCCAAGGGGCAACACCTCTGGGTCCACTCTGTCGAAGGAGGTACCACGGGTGAGATACCACATGCCAATCAAACCAGTAATGTTTATTACCATGAAACCAGGGCCCCTTCCAGATATCAGGTTAGCTGATCCCCTTATAGCAATTGCCTTAACAGGGCTTGGACCACAAGTGTGGGTGGGGAGTGTTATACTTATTTTAGATCTCAGAAGCCCTCTGTCCATACCTCTAGTATTTATTTAAACTTTTGGTAACCGTGAAAGGCACACTGAGCCAAGGCTTGTTTACAGGTGTGATCCAGGTTATGATATGTCCCACAGTAAGAGATAGTTCTCTGGTTGTACACCTCAGAACCCCTCCATCGATACCTCACAACAGTTCCACATTAGGAGGGATGATTCTCTGTTTGCCACTCAGATTACTCTCTTTGTCCGTTCCTGGGAACTGCCTCACACTAAGAGGGATGGCCATCATTTTAACCCCCAGAACCACTCAATGATCCATGCCTCTTAACTGTCCCACATTAGGAGGGATAGCCCTGAATTTGCATGTCCGATACATTCTGTTCCACATGGTAAAAATTAATTATTTGTGTAGCAGGGTGGTGTAGTGGCTAGCGCACAGGCATGGAAACCAGAAAAACCAAATTTGCAAATTCCTTGAGAGCCTCTTATGGGCTGTGTCACCTTGAGCAAGTCACTTGTCTTTTCAGTGTTTTAGTCCACCCAGTTATAGAACTGTATAAGAAAGTAAACATGGATATACTATGATTATACTTTACATGAAAAAACAAGCAAACAGTGGACATACTGTACTGTCTACAGAAATAAATGAAAACTTGCATTATACTTTATATGGAGAAAAAAGCAAACAGTGAATATACTGTCTAAAGAAATGAAGATATACTTACGTTATACATTATATGGGAAAAAAGCAAACAATAAACATACCCTAAAGAAATGAAGGTATACTTGCATTATACTTTATATGGAGACAAAAGCTAACAGTGGGCATACAGTCCAAAGAAATGATGGTATGATTTGTTTATACTTTACATGGAAAAAAGTAAACAGTGGACATAACAGCTAATGAAACAAGGGTATGCTCTGGTTATAGTTCATATGGAAAAATAACCGACAGTAGGCCTAAGCCAGAATAGTTATGTATTTATTTATCTCAAAGGTTTCACCAGGAAAAAGCATACTCAGCTGACAAAATCTTCTTTTCAGAAGTGTCCTGGGGAACAGTAGAGGAGAGAAGAGAATGTAATTTTTAACAGTAAATTACATGACAGGTAGAAGGAAGCAACAAACACTAAGCTACAATCATAAAGCAAAATTGTACAATAGGGGCCCAACATTGAAAAATGCTCCTGGCAATGGTGCAAGTGGTTGCTCCGCGCGATGGAGTTGTGACCACAGCAGCAAAGGAATATATTCAAAAGAGATGAGCAAAGGCGCATTGCTTCTGAATATATCAAAATATGGGGGCCAAAATGATGTGCCAGTGCATCCCTAGGACAGGTCTGAATACCTGGAGTGGGAATGCGCCAGTGCAACTGGAGGTACGCCGGGCACAATATCCAGATATTCAGACCCGAATATGCAAATGGGGTAATTATGCAAGCAAGGTGCAAATGGGGCCATTTGCAAGTCATTATGGCCTCATTTGTATGCGTAGTGCAGGACTAGACCAGTTGAATGCGCCAGGTGCCCTTCAACAGTATGCCTGGCATTTTAGTGGTACCCCCTCCCAGCCTGGCATCCTGATCATTGTAAATAAAATAATATCCCTGTCCCAGGTAGTCTAGTGGTCTCCCCCCTCCTCACCCGGTACTCAGATCATGGGATATCAAAGATCCCCACGTCCATGGTAGTCTAGTGGTACCCCGCACCCTCCTCCCACACAGGACCCCTATCCCACCCCACTTCCCCACCCAGGTCATCAGCAGGCAGCAAACCCACCCTCTCACCCCCATGGCTGCCTGCCGAATGACAGCTTACAGTAACACCTGCAAGCTCATTGGTCCACACTGTCAACCAATGGGTTTGCAATGTGTACTGTAATAGTCAGTCACAACTTTGTGAATTGGGCAATCGTTTAGGTACATGAAACCACCCAGGTCTTATATAATATCACTCATGTGGGTGATGGAAGGGAACAGTAGATCACCGGGAAAGTGCTGTAGTCAGCCCTGGCAGGTGCTGAGGGGGGCCACAAATACCACTTGCTCCAAGCCTGTAATGAGGCCTTAATGGGATGCAAAGATTACATAGTGCTTTGCTAATGACATGTACATTGGAACATGCCTTTAGTGCTTGCATGTTCTAATATACCTGTAGTTTGCTCCAGGCACTAATCTGCTTATGGAGCAAATTTCTGTTTGTGATTGCAAAGTAGGATCTTTGAGTATCCTGACCATCCTGTCTGAAGAAATCTGAGTATACTCAGGTTATGCTTTATATAGAGTAAAAACCAATCGGTAGCCACACTGTCTAAATAAATGATTGCACTATATAATCTGGGAATATGCTACATGTAGAGACAAGGAAAATGTGGCCATGCTGTCAAAGGAAACATGAATAGCCTCTGGCTATAAGTCATAAGGAGAAACCCACACACAAAGAGAATACTGTGTAAGGAAATGTAGGTATACTCCGGCTATAGTCTGTATGAAGAAGCAAGCAAACAGTGGGTTAACTGTCTATAGAAATGTGAATGTACTCTACCAGTATTTGAAATGGTAAATAAGTGAATAGTCGTCCTAATATTTAAAGAAAAATGGATGTACTCCGGCTGTACTTATTACAGATAAACAAAAAAACAGTGGGTATACTGTCTAGATATTTGTGGCTGTATTCTGGCTATATTTTATATTGAGAATGGAGCAAAAAGAGGGAATTCTGTCTAAAGAAATGTGGATATACTATAGTTACTGTACTCTTTATATGGAGAAACTAGCAAGAAGTGTGCATATTCCATAAAGAAGCATGATGGATATACTCTCGTTATACTTTGCATGGAGAAACAAACAGTGGGCATACTGGCCCGGATATTTAAACTGTGCCAGGCTGTGGCACAAGCTTGGGCGCAGCTCAACTTGGCTGCACAGGGGTGTGGCCTGAACGATATTGAAAGGAGCTGCGCCATGGCTCAGCAGCTTTGAATATCGCACCCTGGCCACCCCCAGTGTGCATGGCGCAGTGGCACTGCGCCAGCGCAAGTGGTCAGAGTGGAGCATGGAGATGCGCTAGCGCAAGTGCCATTGCGCCATTCACAGCACCAGTGATATTCAAAAGGTGACATGCAAATGGCACTATAATTTATGCAAGCCACACATGGGGCCATTTGCATGTCATTATGGCCCTATTTGCATCCCATTTGCATGCAGGGTGTGCCGATCCCCAATGACTTGTGCCTGGCAACCTGCCAGGCAGCAGCCGTCGGGACCAATGCCCCCTGCTGCCCGATCGCGGGCATCTGTCCAAAAATAGAATGATTCTATATCCCTGGTGGTCCAGTGGACCGCACTCTGCCCGATCGTGGGCATCTGTTTAAATAACCCCCCCATCCAATATCCCTGGTGGTCCAGTGGACCGAGTGTTGCCTGATTGTGGGCATCTGTTATAATAAGAACCCCCCCATCCAATATCGCTGGTGGTCCAGTGGACCCGAGTGCTGCTTTCGATCATGGGCATCTGTTACACAGAAGAGTCCTATACCCGGTGGTCTAGGGTGCCCCTCCCCACCCACCCACTGAGCCCCACCGCTCCGCTCCCCCTAGTCAGCCAGCGGCAGCAGCACCCCACTCGCCTGCCACCCGCCGCCGCCGACTGACACCTCGGCGTGGGGCACGCCCTTGGTTCAGCGTGAGCCAATGGGCGTCACAGTCCATACGACTACAATTCCTGATATGTGAATGATTTCATTCACATATCTGATATGTAGTATGGTGATGGGCTGCACGCCCATTGGCTCGCCAGAAACAATGGGTGTGCAGCCCACCGGCGTCATTCGGTGGCAGGCGCAGGCAGGTGGTGCTGCCGCTCACGCTGACCAGGGGCGGGGTGGTACTCAGTGGGCAGGTGGGGAAGGGGGTACCCTAGACCACCAAGGTAATAGGATGTTTTCTTTGTTACAGATGCCCGTGATCAGGCAGCATTCGGTCCACTGGACCACCAGGGATATTGGTCAGGGGGGTGTTTTCTTATTATAAAAGATGTCCGCGATCTGGCAGATTGTGGTCCACTGGACCATCAGGGATATCAGACGGGGGGTTATTTAAACAGATGCCCACAATGGGGCATGGGGGGTGCTGCCAGGTGCGGCCGGAACTCGGGTGGCCACCCACAGGTGGCAGCTGCCGTGTTGCGCCCTGCAATGCGGCAGCTCACCTGTGGGTGGCCATCAGTTGTTCCTTTACTTTTTGGCTTAACTTTGTGCTGGCACAGGTAGGGGTTGCGCATGCATGGCGGGCAGAATATCGGGCTGTGCAGGTTATGCATGGGCATGCCCCCCCCTACCTGTGCCTGCATACATTACTTATGTGCTCTGGCGCATCGGGATTTGTGCAGCGCACTTTTCCCTTTTGAATATCATGCCAGGGCACATCAGTGAGTTGCTCATGGTGCAACACTGCTGAGCTGTTTGCAACCCTTTTGAATATCTGGGCCACTGTCTGAAGAAACATGAGTATACTCTGGTTATATATTTCATAAGGAGAAACAAGTAAACAGTGGTCATACTGGGGGGTAGAAAGGATGTACAAAGACCTGTGAAAACCTGAGATGTTGTCAAGGTTATGGCAGCTGGGTTTTAAAGTGAAAAGTAGAAAATAATGCGCTGGGGCACAGAAACCCAGGCACAGAGTACAAAATGGGGAGGCAGTAGAGTGTAGTGGTTAAGAGCACTGAGCTGCAAACCTGGAGACCTGGGTTTGAATCCTACAGTCCCCACTTGCATACTGTGTGACCCTGAGAGTGTGCCTTTCTTGGTTAAACAATTTCCCCTTCCTAAAATGGAAGGAGTATTACTAACAACCACCAACCAGGAAAGAGACTGGGGGGTAATCATATCAGATGACCTAAAGGTGGCCAGGAAGCACAACAGGGCAGTTGGGAGGGCTAGTGGGATACTGGGGCTCATAGGGAGGGGTATCACCAGCAGAAAGAGGGAGGTAGTATTGCCTCAGTATAGATCGCTGGTAAGACCCCACCTGGAGTACTGTGTCCATTTCTGGAAACCACATCTTTGGAAGGACATAGACACAGTGGAGGCAGTCAAGAGGAGGGCAACTAAAATGTGCAAGGTCTGCATCAGAAGCCCTAATGGGGAGACGTATGACCTAAATATGTGCACCCTGGAAGAGACGAGGCAGTGGGGAAATATGATAGAGATCTTCAGATACCTAAGGTACAGGAGGGGATTATGTGTTAGAAACAAATGTGCTCAAAGACAAGGGGGCCATGATAAGGAGTTGGGGGGTAGATTTAGGAGAGATGTGAGTAAGTATTTCTTCACAGAAAGAGCGATTGATTCCTGGAATGATATTCCAGTGGAGGTGATGGGACAAAGTGAGTTGTGGGGCTCAAGAATGCATGGGACAGGCATAAGGGAATCTTAGAGATTGGGAAGAGGGAGTGGGTGAATGGACCAGAGATCAAGTAGGATCTGCAGTGATACTAAAGGCAGGGAAAAATGGGCAGACTAGGTAGGCCAAGAGGTCCTTATCTGCCAGCAATTTTTTATGTTTCTACTGTGTAAAGAAATGTGGCAAACCTCCAGCCATACTTCTGGATAAACAAACAGTGGAAATACTGTATCAGAAATCATGAGGATACTCTGGTTATACTTTATAGGAAGAAACCAGGAAAAAGTGGGCTTACTGTGAAGAAATATGGGGTAAACTCCGGTTATATTGAGCTGACACTATAGCCTAGAGGATAGTGTAATGAGCTGTGAATGAGCTTGGTACATTCAGCAGACCTGGGTTTGATTCCCACAACCTCCACTTGCATACTCTGTGACTCTGAGCAAGTCACTTAACCTTCTCAGTGCTCCTGGGTCACCCCTTCGGCAAGGCACATGTGCTTAGTGGGCCTTACCCGGTTACCAAAAAAGAATAAAAAAAAAAACAGAGAAACAAGCAAACATAGAAAACATAGAAACATAGACTTTGACAGCAGATGAGGACCGCTTGGCCCACCTAGTCTGCCCATTTCCCTACCTACAGGATAAGCTGCAGATCCTAGTTAACCAACAGCCTATTTCTTCCTACCCCCACAAGAACTGCCTTATGTCTGTCCCATATATTCTTGAATTATCCCACAGTTTTAGACCCCACAACCTCCTCAGGAAGGCTGTTCCATGCATCCATAACCCTCTCTGTGAAAAAATACTTCCTCACATTGCCCCTGAACCGCCCCCCACCCTTATCTTTAAATTGTGTCCCCTTGTTCTTGCATGTCTGTTTTTCTGAAAGATGCTACCCTCTTGGACTTTGTTGATTCCACTGAGGTACTTAAACGTTTCTATCATGTCCCCCCTCTCCCTCCTTTCCTCAAGGGTATACATATTAAGCTCTTTTAGTCTCTCCTCATTTGGCTTCTCTTGCAGACCCTGCACCATTCTAGTTGCACTCCTCTGGACTGCCTCTATCCTGTCTATGTCCTTGCGGAGATGGAGTCTCCAGAACTGGATGCAGTACTCCAGATGGGGTCTCACCAACTGTCTGTACAGAGGGATAACAACTTCCTGTTTTCTGCTGGTGATGCCTCTCCCTATGCATCCCGGTATACCCCCAGCTCTCCCTACTGCATTCTCACATTGCTTGCTAACCTTAAGGTCATCTGATATAATTACTCCCAGTGGGAATGCTAGCTATAGAAACATGGGTATACTCTGTTTATAAAATATATGGAGAAACTGTAGTATTAAACAGTGGGTACTCTAAGGAAACATGGGTACACTCTGGTTATGCTATATTTGGAGAAATAATTAAAACAGTGCGTGTCCTGTCAAAAAAAATAAAGGTCTACTTTTGCTATGCTATAAAAGAAGAAACTATTAAACAGTTGGCATATTGTCTAAACAAATGCTGGTATACTCTGGTTACATAGAGAAAGAAGCATGCAGAGCATGTACTGTCTAATGAAACATGGGTGTGTTCTAATTATACTTTATATGAGAAAACAAGCCAAATGAGGACATATCTGTCTTAAGATATCTGGATATACTTTTCTGCCAACAAATTCTATATTTGTTTACTTGGTTATACATTATAGGGAAAAATAAGTAAACGGTGGGGATACAGTCTAAAGAAATATGTGTTCCATCTGGTTATACATTATGTGGAGAAAGTTGCAAACTGTGGACATCAGATCAACCACTTAGGAGGTTACAGAGATGAGGCAGCTAATATTTACAAGCAAAAGGATCCAGAAGGGGCTGGCATCACTAAAAATAGCTAAGGCCCTGGGACCAGATGGGTGCATCTGAAGTTACTCAGTGAGCTGGCAGCAGAACTGGATGAGCCCATGGAAGGTCTATTCAATAGCTCTCTAAGTATGGTGGTAGTTCCAAAGGATTGGGGGGTATCAGGCATAGTTCTGCTTCATAAGGGGGGGACAAGGAACATGCAGGGAATTACAGACCTGTCAGTCTTACCTCCATTGTAGGGAAAAGCTGATGGAGTCACTGGTCAAAGAGGATCTCATGGACTACTTGGAAAGCAAAGGCTTCTGGATAGTAAACAGCATGGATTCAAAGCAGGGATGGCTTGTCAGACTAACCTGATAGTTTTCTTTGACTGGGTGAGGAAGGCATTGGCTAGGGGTCATGCTGTGGATATGTTCTACTTTGACTTCAGTAAGGCTTTCAATTTGGTGCCTCACGGATGCTTGCTAAAGAAGATGGAGGATCTGAGTGTGGTTAAGGTTATGGTAAACTGGGCAGGTAACTGGCTAAAGGGGAGGCAGCAGAGGGTTGTAGTCAACTGGGTCAAATCAGCAGAGGGAGGTCACAGGCAGGGTACCACAGGGATCTGTTCTTGGACCAGTCTTCTTCAATATGTTCATTAGCAACATTGGTGAGGGTATCTGGGGAAGGCTGTGTCTCTTCGCAGGTGACACTGAGCTATGGAGAACATGGATAGGGACAAGGGAATCAGGGTCATGTAGAATGATATACAAAACTTGAGGGGTGGTCAAAGAGTTGGCGGTTGAAATTCAATGCCAAACAGTGCAAGGTAATGCACCTAAGGAAAAAAAAAACACAGGACAGATTACTGGATGGGTGGGGTGAGAATTAACACTACAGCTGAGGAGCGAGGCCTTGGAGTTATTATCAGTGACTCCCTCAGACAATCAAGTCAGTACAACAAGGCATATAGCAAAGTGAGTAGGATGCTTGGTTGTTTCGGGAGAGGTGAAGCATCTACCCATTTAAGCCATTTGTTTTAGCATTTTCAAGGCTGCACTTTAAATTCGGGTGGTGGTTTGTATTGGGGGAAATGCCTACCAATTCTAAGCCTTTTATTAACATTTCATAGTATAATTTAAATTCGGGTGTTGCAGTGCAGGTCTGGAATCTCTGTTGCTTAGTTTTTTATAAGGATCTCCACCAAGTTATACTGTTTTTGGTTGCAACTCCTCTATGAGTAACTGCTGATTCTGATTCATTCCTGTTTCACTCCCCCCCTTGTCTGTCCCTCCCCCCAACAGTTCACCTCCCCTCTTACCACCATATTTAATTTGGTGTAATTGGGACACTTTCCCTTCTCTCCACAGCTGCCATTGGTTGCGAAGGCACCAGAAACAAAGAACCCTGCCATCCCCGACTGGGCTGACTCCCCACCACTTCAGGTATGGAGGTACAGGCCATCCTGCTGCGTCCTACTGATTTACCCCACCACTACTCTGTGGTGGCTACCCCACCACCACCACCACCCTTTGCAGTCCTTTACTTTTATAAGAACAGAGGGGCCCATGTGACTGTCCAGAAACTTTGAACAGCCTGCTTTTCTCTCTGTAGCTTATCGCTGCTCACTGCTAGATGCTGCATTTTCCTACATTCACTACCTCAGCATTGGTTCTTGTTTAGTTGTTGCTGTTCTTCAAATGTCCACTCTGACTCATTCGCTCTGGCTCTGAGCTTTGTGGCCACTATCACTAAGTCTTCTGTCATCGCTAGTCTATCCCACTTCCTAGCAGTACACCCCTGGGCTACTACACTCTAGCTGCTCACAACTCTATTGCAACTGCTTTACTCCTTGCCTAACTGGTGTCCCTGCCCTTACCTCTAACTTTCCACCATGTTTCTCATCACCTTCGCTCTCCTCATCCTTCTTGTACCCTTGGTGTCCTTTCCACCCACTTCCTACCCAGAGATACTTGACAGCCAATGCTGCCACCCTTCTCTGATTTCCACCACCACCCCTTCACTACCTTCACCCCCCCACAGACCACGTTTGACCCCCCCAATACCTGGTCAACTGGTCCTTCCATACTTCCCCCTTGTTTCCACGCTGGCCTGATCACCCTCAAGTTCTCCCCTGGGGCATCTTCTGCTCGTCCCCACCCCCTCTTTCCTCCCACTGTAAACTCATGGTAGCCCTATCCAGGATCTTAGTAATGCTCCTGCTGCTGATGCAGGGGACATTGAATCTAACCCCAGTCCTGCCCCCTCCTTCTCAACTCCCATGGGGCTTAAAGCTAGCTCACTTAAACATCAGAAGCCTTCTCCCCAAAATCTTGTTGCTTCAACCAATTGCCTTATTCTTCAACCCTGATATCCTGATCATAACCAAGACATGGCTAATGCCACACATCCATGATGCCTGTATCTCCATCCCAGGCTACTCAGTCACCCACCAAGACTGACCCAGTAATAAAAAAGGTGGAGGTATTCACATATACATCTCCTCCTCCCTCCAATTATCCCCTATACCTACATTACCACTCCCTCAGTCTATTGAATCCTTGAGGGTGAAAATCTCCCTTCCCCAATCCATTCCCATTTTATAGCTTGCTCATATTGTTGCCCCATCTCCCCCATGTCCTCTATAAGAGACCTCCTTGCTACCCTACAATCACATGCATCTGGTGGTGAGCTCCATGTCCTAGGTGACTTCAATCTGAACTGGCTCTCCACCTCCCACTCTAAAATTTGAAATGACATAGCTGCACTGAACCTGTCCCAGCTTATTAGTGAACCCTCCCATCTAAACACCAAATTTCACAATCACTCTCTATTAGATTGGGCTCTCACCTCATACCCACACTGGATAATCACTGCAGATCTACTACCAGACTCCTTAAGTGACCATGATCTAATTTATGCAGTCTGGAAAATTCATCGGCCCAAAGCCCCTTCCCCCAAAACCCTGCTGGTTCGGTCTTACAAATCACTGGCTCTCACTCCTTTCCTAAATGATTTGTCAAACACTGACTGGTTGTTCATTCTTCACACCACCTCTATTGACTCTGCATTAGACTATTTCAAGTCCAAGTTCTTCTCAGTTTGGGATACTTATGCCCCACTCAGACAGATCAGGGTGCTGGGCTCTCACCTGCCCTGGATCACTGCTGAACTCATGATCTGCCTTCGGACCAGGGGCCAAGCATGGAAGACCCACAAAGCCTCCTGTTCCACTACTGCTTATCAGAATTACCTCACTCTTAGAAACACCTGTACTTGAGAGATCTGACTGGCAAAGGCAGATTATTTTAAATCCACCTTCCTTCCTTACTAACATAAATCACCCTTCCAAATTCTGGAAGGTGGTATAATCCCTCATCCTCCCCATCCCAGCCCCCTACCCCTGTTATTAAAGCTGTCAACAACACTTTAACTGACCCACTAGCAGTGGCAACTGAGTTTAACTCCTTGTTTACTTCTTGCACTTCCTCACTCCTGTCATCTCCCTCCCAGCCTCCCACAGCCATGCCCCCTCAAACCCACCTGAACCTGGCCAATCCCCCCACCCTTCCTTCTCCTTCCACCATGTTACTCCAGCAAAGTATATAATGCCCTTCTTGCACTAAACCAAAGGCAAATACCCCTCAGGGCTGGACTCCAAAATGCTTTTCCTGGCAGCCCTCGCCATCACCTCCCCCCTTTCCTCTCTCTCTTCAACCTTTATTTCTCCCTTACTGTTGAGTGTTCTGCCTCTTCCAATTGTTCCCAACTTTCCCAACTTCTATAACTGCGTGGTACTGGGCAATCCATATTTAACTACAGTTGTATTTAATAATTAGCCTTCTTCATGTTCAACTGAGTTGTGTTCTGGCACTTGCATACCTGTTAGGCTGAGCTGTTCAGCTCTGTTATCTCCTCAGTAGCTACCTGAAGTGAATCTTGTGTTTTTGATAATTGCTGTATATATTCAACTAATGTAGTTCTAATAATTGCTGTAAATATTCTACTATTGTACAAATGTTGTATACAAATGTGCCTTCTCCCATTGTCCCCCCCTCCCAGGACACATCTGGAAATGAGCAGTTGTCCTATCAGTATGCCTTCCTGGTGAAACTTTTAAATAAATAACTAACTAGATAAATAAATAAAGGTATTGATAGTAGGAAGAAATTCTTCCCATGAATAGATGCTTAGTGAGGTAACACCTGGAGTAATACACCCTGTTCTTGAGTCCTCACTCTAGGAAGGATAGAACGAGGCTGGAGATGGTGCAGTGCAGGGTAGCAAAAATGACTCAGGGCAGGTCCTAAGGAGCACCTTAAGGTATGAACATGTACTCATTGGAGACCTCAATGGATAGGGGAGATGTGATAAAGTTCTTCAAGTTCCTAAAAATAATTAATAACATGAACAATGGGGGAACAACCTGGCTTGAATACTATTTCACTGTCACATGGACATGAGTGGAAACTGAGGAGGGACATGAGGAACTATTATTTTACAGAAAGGGTGGTGGAACCATGGAACAGTCTGCATGCCAAATTGGTGGGTGCTAAAACTGTTAACGAGTTCAAGCACAGTTGGGACAGAATGAAGGGTACAGTGGTTGCTAGGGCAACAGACACTGAGAGGGAATGGGGGGAAGGATGAGGATGGCTCAGACCCTAAAGGGACAGTAGGTTCCATTGCTAAATAGGGAATTCAGGTGGACTGGATGGACCACTGGTCTTTTACTGCCATCACTGTCTGTGTTTCTATCTTTCTACTGTCTAACTAAACATAGATACATTCCAGTAACATCTTATGTAGCAAATCAAGGAAAAATGAACAATCTGGCATAATGTGTAAGCTGCAAGTTTTGTACAATGCATTATGCTGCTTTGCACTAGTAGTCTATACAGAGAACATCTTTGTAAAATGCACATGAAATTGAATTGGTTACCATTACCACATAAGGATGCCTTCCATTTGTTTCAATTCATCCACAAGAACTTCAAGTTAGGAGAAAAAATTCCTTTGGCTGACTTGATGAAACAAGAAGACTTGAATCAGAGTCTAAGATCTACTGACCAACTACTGCTTGTAATTCTGTCTACTAAGACAGTTACAGGGCAAAGAGCATTTTTCTTACCACATGATAACACAATGGAACAACCTGCCAACTGAAGTATGCATAGTACCTTTTTAAGCTATATTTACAAAGAGGTTGTTATGCTACTTATCTTCAGTGTCTATATGCAATTGTTACTAGTATAACAGAAAACAAGCATTTGTCAATGCCGAATGTTGCTTGCTTGTATGTGCTGTTTAGGTATTTGGAAGTGATAGTTCCATGCCTTCCTCCCAAGTCTTCCACTGTGTCTTTCCACTCAGTATTCACAGAAGAGTGGGAGGGGCAAGGGCCACAGCATTACAGCAGTTGCCAAGGGGGTGAAGAGGTGAACAATAGTCCATTCAAAGGCAAAAAAGTCCTGCAGGAGCTCACTAAATTGAAGGTGGACAAAGCGATGGAATCAGATGGCATACACCCAAGGATAGTAAGAGAACTGTGAAGGGAGATAGCAGTACCTCTGGCAGCCACGTTCACTGAGTCATTCAACATGAGTGAATTGGAGGAGGGCACATGTGGTTCCTCTACACAAATGCAGCAGCAGGGAGGAGGCAGGGAACAATAGGTTGTTCAGCCTCACCTCAATAGTGAGGAAGATCATGGAGGCATTGCTTAAAGAAAGGATAGTGGGGCATCTAGAAGCCATCGGAGCCCAGGACCATAGACAACATGGATTCACAGTGGGGACATCATGTCAGACAAATCTGGTTGATTTCTTTGACTGGGTGACAAAGGAAGTGAATCAGGGTGGGGCAGTGGACAATGCTTACCTTGATTTCAGCAAAGCCTTTGACACCATCCCACATAGGAGGCTTATAAACTAGCTGGGTTGGCTGGGCATGGGGGAGAGGGTGGTAAACTGTGTTAGAAACTGGCTAACAGACAGGAAGCAGAGAGCGGTGGTAAATGGGGTGCAGTCTAGGGAGAGGGGTGACCAGTGGGGTGCTGCAGGATCTTCATTAGTAACATCGCAGAATGGTTGAAGGGAATTTTTTCACCAAATTTTCAACATAGCCATTTTAAGACCTCTGCTCATGAACAGTGTCACTGTGATTTTCTTAATCTGTCCCAAACATTGATTGTGCACACTGACTGCGCCATTGTGCGCTTCATGCACAGAAACACATTTTGGGTGACATGTGAAAAATGACAGCTGTACTGCTCATTAGGAGGTGTGGTAAATGGCAATGTTGAAAATCTGGTGTGCAAATATTAAAAATTAGCGAACTTACGAGCGTAGGTAGGAACTGCGCAACGCATACTCATAAAACAGTCATTTTGAAGAATTTTTTCACCAAATTTTCAACATAGCCATTTTAAGACCTCTGCTCATGAACAGAGTCACTGTGATTTTCTTAATTGTCCCATACATTGATTACACACACCGACTGCGCCATCGTGCGCTACATGGGCGGAAACATGTTTTGGGTGAGATGTGAAAAATGACAGCTGTACTGCTCATAAGGAGGTGTGGTAAAATGGCAATGTTGAAAATCTGGAGTGAAAATTTTGAAAATTCACGAATTTACGAGCGTACGTAGGAACTGCACAACGCACACTCGTAAAACAGTCATTTTTAGGAATTTTTTCACCAAATTTTCAACTTAGACTTTTTGAGAGCCCACCTTATAAACACTGGCAGTGTCATTTCATTAACTGGTCCTGAAAGACGATATCATGCAGTGACCGTGAAATCACCCTTCGGGCCCGATTAATGCCATGACAGTGCAAGAATTCAAGAGGAGGGGTCCCAAAAACCTCATGTTAAAAATTTGGGCCCAAAATTCCCAAAAATGCCTGAGATATGCAACAAAGTTGAAAAAACCCTTTTCATAACATTATACAGCTTACCGGCATTTCCTCAGTTCGTGGTCGGCTTTGAAGAGTGCAGACGTGTTCCCGGTCCACCGAAGATCGTCGCGCTGAAGTCCGGAGGTAAGGATGGGGTTGGGGGGTGGGGAGGCAGGGTGCTCAGTGGGTGGGTGCAGGTTGTGGGGGGGCAAAGAGACTACGAGGGACCTTTTTTTGTTTACAGGTTTATTTTTTTTTTTTTATGAAGACAACGTGGGACGTTTGCCATGCTGGGGTGGGGTCCGAGCGTGGCAGCTGGAAAGGCTGTTTGGGGAGCTGGAGCCAATGGGGGACTGAGCACCCCCGTTGGCCATAACAAGCTTTGCCATGCTGAGGTGGGCTCCCAGCATGACACCTGGAAAGCTTTTGGGTGGGGCGTGCAGCCGTGGAGCCGACAGGGGATTGGGCACCCCCGTCGGCTACAACAGTTTTTGCCATGCTGAGGTAGGCTCCCAGCATGGCACGAGGACAGCTTTTGTGGGGATGCGTGGAGCCAACGGGGGATTGGGCACCCCCATCGGTCATACAGTGTGTGCCTGGGGGGGAGGGAGTGCATCAGCACGCAGTATGTGTGCTTGCATGTGTGTGTGGGGGGGGGAGCTCGGCTCGCTGAAGCAGAGCTCTCCCTTTGAACTATACGACCACTGCATTTTCAACTACTGTCATAGACAGCTGCAGCAGTGATTGGGGAACTGGGGCTACGCCTGCAAACACACTGACTGAATTGGAAGACTGGTGCCACACCTCCGAAAACTCGGATGATGGCACTATGTTTCTTGCACATGCGTGCAAGCAACATAAAAACCTGAAAACCACCTAGCTTCTTTTTAATAGGACTCAGTGAAAGGCAGCTAGTGTATTTAGCTTCCAAGGCTTTATGGAACTGTTACTGAGATTTAGTAACATAAATTAGCTGTATGTTCAACTGTAATACAATGCTGAATTGCATTTATGTGAATGCATTTTTAGTTTTATTTATTTATTTATTATACTTTCTTTTATTTTGTAACCACCCAGGTTTTGTCTGCAAACAGATCCTTTGGTCCAGTGTACTTACCCGGGAAACAAACAAATTAATGAAATGAAATCAAATACTTTTAATATCCTATTATTTAATTGGTATTAGCAAGTTCCCCAGGCAGTAGCTTAATTTGAGAATTGCCATAATTTTATAGAGCCATATCATCCCACACATGAAGAGATTTAGTCTATGCCATCTGGCAAAATACATTTCCCACACATTCACCAAATGGGTAAATAATTAGTGAGGGGAGATTAGTTAAATTGGATGTTAATGTGATACACAGGTGTTTGATTGATGGGGGCATCTTAGGTTCTAAGGTGAGAGTTGGTCTTGAATACATTTGTAGTTAAATTATATAATCTAAGTTTTCTCTCAATTGAAATTGAGTCTGAAAATGGTTTGAAAGGAATAAATTTGGAAAGGTTGGAAACAGTTTACCCAGTATTACTCGGTATTTTCAAAGCGGAAGCAGGCACTATGCCCATCGAGACCACTTTCCCCACACAAGTGGGGGATATCAGATTTAACTACCCAGTAGGAGCCTGTCCAATTTTAATTTAAACTGATTACAAGAAGTTTGAGTCACTATATACTGAGGCATAGAATTCCAAAGAACCGCAGCTCTCATAGTAAAGTAATATTTCCTCTTATTGGTGAATGCCTTAGTTATCTTTATTTGCCTATTATTACACCTCAGTCCATATACTTTGTCTATATACATTAGTCCACATAACTTCATAAGGCATTCATCATTTAAAATATTAAATAATAACAACAGATCTCCTCTATCACGTCTAGTCTGTAGGTCATATAATCCCAATGCTTTTACCCTATCCAAATATGGTAAATATTTTATTTCTGGTATTAATTTAGTCATTCTTCTCTGAAGACTCTCTACCATTTTTTTATCTTTTTCTAAATATGGTGCCCAAAATGATACTGCATAGTCTGTGTGGGGTCTAACATACATTGTATATAATTTAATAAAACATTCTTTATTACGTGTTATAAAAGCTTTTTTTATTGCATTAATAATATGATTCCCCGTTTGAATAACTTCATTGCATTGATTACTGCAATCAAATTTATTATTTACAGTTACTCCCAGATCTTGTTCGTAGCATTCTGTCTTTATTTTATTCCCATATATTGTATAATCAGCAATGGGGTTCTTTTTTCCCAAATGCATAACACCGCACTTTTCTATATTAAATCACATACCATTTTCTTTAGCCCAATTTTCAATAATCAACAAATCTTTTTTAAAGAAATTAATTTTCATTTCAGTGTCCACTTCTGAAGAGATTTTAGCATCATCAGCAAATTTGCTTAACTGACAAGACACCCCAATTGTAAATCTCCAATAAATAAATCAAACAGAACAGGGCCCAAGACTGAGCCCTGAGGCAATCCACTTGTAACTGAAATACAAGCAGAGATTGAGTCTCCTATCCTTACACACTGAGATCTATCCCTCAACCAGGTCTCAACCCATTTGACAGTATATCTGTTAATTCCCAGCTTTACTAATTTTGATATTAATAAATTATGTGACACCTTGTCAAATGCCTTTCTAAAATCAAGAAAGACAACGTCAACTGGGATGCCTCTGTCCACTCCTGTTCCATTTTTTGTTTTAATATTCTTTCCAAGACTTTACATAAAATTGACGTCAGGCTAATAGGTCTATAATTATCCACCATACCTCTATTACCCTTCTTATACACTGGTATTACAGCGGCTAGTCTCCAATCCTCAGGAACCTCTCCATTCATACACGATTTATTGAATATCAGATATAATGGGCATAGAAGTGAATCTATGACTTGTTTTATAAAGAAAGTATTTATATTGTCTGGTCCAGATGATGATGTTTCCTTTAAAACTTTAACTGCATCACTTATTTCCCCTTTATATATTTCCTCATATCTACTAGTATAATGAGTTAACAGCAAATCATCTGTATGCACCAGAGTTTTGGTTTATTCCCCCTTTTCTCTGGCCTGCCTCCTGTTATCAGTTTTTCACTCAGCCCCTTCACTCCATTTTCTCTGGGTACTTCTCATCCTATACCCACCATAGCTTACCCCCCCCGGTGGGGCTACTGAGGCACCCCAAAGTCCTTTGGAAGTCTAGCTGACTGAAGGAGGGTGCCCAGTAAGTCTTTGTGAACCTGTGAAGGCATCCTGGCTTCATCCTGCCTCAGCCATGGTGTTTCCCCAATTTTTGTGTTGCCTTCCCATCCCCAGGGAGTCACCATGGGCTAGGACAGCCTAGCAATCATTTGTAATACATGCACATGCTTGCATCAGAAGGTATTCAACTCACTGAGCAACTCCAGCTTGCAAAGCCATCCATGGTCAAGCAGGTAAAGGTAACAGTGAAGAGCCAACTGCCCTTCACCCAAGAGTGGTGTGTTGTCAAGGATGTTTAATCCTCTTCTTCCCCTTTCCAAACTCCTAACATTACTTCTAGTCTGTGTGTGTGTGTGTTTGTGCGTGTGTTTGTTTAATTTTCAAAATTTGAACAAGCTCTGCCAGGCATAGGGAGTGAAATGAAGTGTGGTGGGATAAGGTCTGCAAGAGGTTAATTTCTTTCCTATTTAGGATCAAGGAGGAACATTATCTCTGCCCTGCTCAATGTCTAATCAACAAGAGTGTGCTGCAGTATCTGGGGAAGTCACCTGATGGCTTGCTTGACATAATATGTGGTGTAATACAGAAATCCATAAGAGGTTTCACTCCCTGTGACTACTGAAACTCACAATTTAGCCAAAGTACATCTTAGCGATGTATCATTCCATAAGAAGTTAGAGACTACGTAATCAATACTTTGACTATTTTGCTATTAATTGGTATCAGCAGGTTCCCCAGGCAGTAGCTTAATTTGAGAATTGTCATCATTTTATAAACAGATATCATCCCACCCATGAATATAGTTAGTCTAGGCCATCTGGCAAAATCCATTTCCAAAACTTTCACCAAAGAGGTAAATAATTAGTAGTAAGGGAGTAGTAAAAGTTTTATTCATTCAGAAATGAATTGAAGCCGGCCTGGTGGCACTGAGGGTTGAGGTGCTGGGTGCCACACCTCATGCCACGCCGGTGACCTGGGTTCGGGAATGGACTTGGGCTGCTGGGGGTCGGCCGGGAAGGAGAAGGATCAAGCACCTGATGGCTTGATCTCCTTCTCCAGGGTGGGATGGGAAGCCTTCCCACCAATATACCACTGCCTATTGGGGAACTCGGGGGATGTCAATGCAGTTGGGGATATTGCAACATAGAAGATGGCACTGGCAGAGGACTGGAGCTGACGTACATCTCTGTGTATGCCTGACTCCTTGCTCCTCATTGCACACCAGCATCGGGGACCAATATGGAGGAAAACAACCCTCCACACCTCCTAGGTGATGGTCTCTGGTGCAAGCTCACCACACGCTGACAAAAAGATGGCAGACCCTGCCGTGCAGGCTCACTCCTTGAGACAACATTGAGGGAGGTTAGGGGGATCTCTCCTCACCCCACCTGGGGGGTTATCTGGGCCATCAAGAGACTCAGGGGAACTGAGCTGGGCACTCTAGGAGCAGGCCTTGTGGGTCTGTAGGGTTGGCGTGTGTAGCACCTTAGAGGTCTGATTGAGTGGAGAGTTGGAGGGCAGTAGAGGAGATTAAAATAGTAAGTAAAAAAAAAAAGAAATGAATTGGAAAATTCATCTGAGACAAGCTCATTTCAAGTGAGGTCCTTAGTACAAAATGTTCCAGATACATCATCAAATAACAATTACTGACACTTGACATAGACAATGCAATGAGTAATACATATAACACATAAAACTGGACAAAAACCCTACTCGCATTTGGACATCGATAAACACTATATAGAAATGTTATACACAGACAATATCAAAATATTATATCACAATCATTTCATAAATCATCCATGGTGGGTCTGCAGCTAGTTTCTTAAGAGCCCTGGAAATGAACCTGTTTTTAATCTCACTAATCTTACTTTAGTATTAGCTGACCTAAAAGAAAGAGACAAAGTATTCCAAATGCGTGGTTCCATGTAGAAAAAATTATATCTGCCAAATTCAGATCTGCATCTGGGGAGTAAAAATTCTACCCTTTTGGCCGATCTTAAACCATTTTTTTATTTTCCTAATTTGTAATCTGTCTGTTATATAGTCTGGGACCTCACACCTGATGGACCTAGCCATATAATAATACATGCACAGATCTTCTATCATTAAGGTTCAACCAATCTAATGATTTGTAAAGTTCATATCTATGTGTTCTTTTAGGAACATTAAGAATGAACCATGCCAAATTATTATAAATAGCATCTAGTTTAAGTAACTATGAGAGGGGCACCTCAGCAAACATTAAGTCCCTAAAATCCAATATAGGTATCTCTAAAGTATTAACTACGTTTCCTAACAGCCTTAGACATACAGGCCCAGATATTCAAAAGGGTTGCGCATGGCACAACAGTGTTGCATCATGCACAACCCACTGATGTGCCCCAGCATGATATTCAAAAGGGAAAAGTGCACCGCACAAATCCTGATGTGCCGGAGCGCATCAGTAATGTATGCAGGCACAGGTGGGGGATGTGCCCATGCATAACCTGCACAGCCTGATATTCAGCCCGGGATGTGCAGAGTCATGCATGCGCAACCCCTACCTGGCTTGCACAAAGTTAAGCCAAAAAAAGATGTGAACAAGTGATGGCCACCCACAGGTGAGCTGCGGGTTTGATTGGTGGCTCAACCCGGCAGCTGCCACTCTGTGGGTGGCCACCCAAGTTCCTGCTGAACCTGGTGGCGCCTCCTGCCCCATCACGGGCATCCCTGTAGTGAAACTCCTCCTATATCTCTGGTGGTCCAGTGGACGCTATGTGCCTGATCGTGGGCATTTGGGTAGAGAATAAGGCCTCCTCCTATATCCTGGTGGTCCAGTGGACCTCCTATGTGCTTGATCGCTGGCATCGGTATAGTTCCCCCCATGTCCAATATCCCTGGTGGTCCGGGGACCGATCACCACCATCGCGGGCATCTGCAACTCATAAAATACCCCTACTACCCTGGTGGTCTAGTGTACCCCTCCCCACCCGCCCACTGGGCTCACTGCCCCACCCCGTCAGCTGGCAGCACCCACCGCCTGCCACCCGCCTCCCCGACTGACAGCTCAGTGGGCTGCACCCATTGGTTCAGACATGAGCCAATGGGCATGCAACCATACCGTACTACTCGGTCAGATATGTAGAATGATTCATTCACGTATCTGAGACTGAAATGTTCTGATATCGAAGCCATGCCCATGAGCTCATGCTGAACAAACTGCTCTGAGAGCTGGTCAGCGAAGCTGCGAGGGGCGGCAAGCGGTGGCTGCTCAGCTGGCCGGGGGACGGGCGGTGGGGCTCGAGCAAGCGGAAATGAGGGTGAAACCACTGGACCACCGAAGTAGCAAAGGTATTGATAATATTCGAATGCCTTGATCATCCACTGGACCACCAGGGATATGGATGTGGGGTACATACCGATGCCCGCGATCAGGCACATAGAGGTCCACTGGACCACCAGGGATATAGGAGGGGAGGCTTATTCTCTACACAAATGCCCACGATTGTGCACATAGCGGTCCACTGGACCACCAGGGATATTGGACGGGGGGGTTCTTTTACATGAATGCCCACGATCGGGCTGCAGGGGGCGTCGGTCCCCGACAGCTGCTGCCTGGCAGGGCGCCGGACACAAGTCATCAGGGGTCGGCTCACCTGCATGCTAATGGCATGCAAATGGGGCCATAATGACATGCAAGTGGCCCCTCTGTGCCTTGCATAAATTATGGCCCCATTTGCATGTCCCCTTTTGAATATTGCAGGTGCTATGAATGGCGCAATGGCACTTGCACTAGCGCATCTCCACGCTCCACTCTGGCCACTTACACTGGTGCAATGCCACTGCGCCATACACAGTGGGGTTGGCCAGGGTGTGATATTCAAAGCTGCTGCGCCATTACGCAGCTCCTTTGAATATCGCCCAGGCCACACCCCTGCACAACAAAATTGAGCTGCGCCCATTCTTGCGCCACAGCCTGGCGCAGTTTGAATATCCAGGCCACATTGTCTAACATGATACAATGCCTTAAACATTTTTCAGCTTTTTTGTAACATATTCTATGTGAGTATTCCACTTGAGTGAGTTATCCAGATGCAATCCTAGATATCTATAGCTGGAAACTTGTTCAAGAATAGATTTATCCAGGGTTTCTAGCTGCAAAGTTGTCTTATGTGAATTCATAGATTTTTCTCTGGAAAACAGCATAACCTGGGACTTGTTTGGGTTTAATACAAGCCTAGATTGATGAAGAAAGTTTTGTACTTCATCAAATGCTCCCTGAAGTATGGTTTCAGTTTGTTTTAAGGAAGGTCACCCTACAAAAACTAGAGTATCATCTGTGCACAAATGATATCTTATATCAGGATTGGACAGTGCAAAATTATTCATATATAAATTATACAGGATAGGACCCAAAATGGATCCCTGTTGGATGCCTAAAACAGCTGTCACTAGACTAGATGCCCATTCTTTAATGGATACTAACTGTTGTCTCCCTTTTGGTATACTTTAAACCACTTCACCACCTTTTCAGACATTCCAGAGTTTTGAGCCTGGATAGGAGGATGTCACGGTCCAGGGCATCAAATGCCTTAGATAAATCAATAAAGCTCACCCAAATGACATCCTCTTCTCCAGCATCTCATTTATGTCACCTGTAACCTTACGTAAGGCTGAGGTAGTACCATGTAAAAGTCTGAAACCTAATTGAAACTTATTAATAATTTTGCCTTTTTCCAAAAAATCTTGTATTTGCTTAGCTACCAGTTTTGCAAAAACCTTGGCAACTGTTGGCAGAAGAGAGATTGGTTGATAATTTTCTAAATGTATTTTTTGTACCTGATTTAAAAATAGGTACCACCTTAGCTGTTTTCCATTCTACAGAGAATTCTGCATTAAACAATCACATATTAAACATTCTAGCCAATGGATACGAATTACCATTGGCAGCATATTTTAAAAGGCTATTTGGTATCCCATCTAGTCCTTGAGTTTGATAACATTTAATTTAATTAGTTTCTTGAATCTCTTTTGTAGCAATAGGACCAAAAACAAACCCATCAGTTGATGATAAATCTACAATTGTATTATTGGTTATGTTGTTGGAAATCTGTAATAAGGCCTTCATACCCATGAACGCGGAAATGTTCATTGAATTTATCAACAACCTGAGTACCCATAGGAACTTTTAAACCTTCATTCTCAAAATTATCAGGAAAATCTGATTTTTGTACACCTTGTAACTTTTTCATAGTTTTCCAAAATTTCTTTGAGTTTCTTGTCAAGTTGGTGGTCAATTCTTTATTATAGTATCCTTGTTTGGACTTCCTTACTTGTCGGGTATAGTGATTTCACAATTACATACTAACGTACTATGAAGCCAACAGAATAGGCCCTATGATCTATTGAGTCTACTCAATGGTCAGTGCCTACTCAGATACAATTGTTTGTATCTAACCTAATCTAAATAATTTTTTGAGGCTTTAGCAAATTTTCAGGGCCTACCTCACTCTTTCTTTATTTTAAAAGGATGTGTGCTATACCATGGGACATTTTTGGATTCTATTTCCCTAGTTTTTAATGGGGCATGTTTATTACATATTGCCATGAAATCATTATAAAATAATGACCCAGCATAACTTATAGTATGAATCAAATTAATCCTATCCCAATTATATTTTTCTAGGTCCAACATAAAATTTATATAATAAAAATTCCTAAACGATCAAAACTTAACTATTTTGGCAATGACTCTTCTCACTTTTTGCTTCCTTATACAATACATCATCTGATGGTCTAATAGTCAGGAAGGACTCCACCAGCAACCAAGTTTTTCAGATGAGTAGAACAAATTAAATCTAATACTGTTGAAGAGTTAGGATGTTTAGTGTTAACTCTAGTGAATTCCATTATTAACTGTGTTAAGCCCAAGGTAATAATCACATCCATAATATTATGATTACTAGCTACCATTTTCCAAACAACATTGAAGTCACTAATTAAAAGTACCTCATGGCTGGTTAAATACTACGTTAGAAGTTTTTGTAATGTATTGAACACTCCAAAGTTATTCTTTGAGGGCAATAAATGCCCAGGAGTGACAGAGGTTTAGTGAAAGGAAACATTATTTTCAGCGGCAGAACTTCAGATTCATTCCAGTCCTTTTGGTTTTTAATTTGTGTTACTTCCAGAAAGTTTGCTTCATATATAATAAACCCCTTCCCCTTTTTGTTCTGTTCTTTCTCCACAAACTATACCTTTCCAAAGATGTCAGTTTATCTGTGATTTTATCATTAAACCAGGATTCTGTTATAATAATGACATCTGGTTTATATCTAATACTCCATTCTTTTAAATGATCAAGTCTTTTTTAACAGACTACAAATGTTGATGTGAACTATACAAAGTCCTTCCTCCTTTAATAGATCAGTAGTATGGTCCAAATTCAGATTAATTTTAGGGCCTACCTTGGGATGAACATCCCCACTAATAATCAGACTTTGTGTTAATATCTTAGATAATTTATATAACTGTGAATTTAGTATTAGTTTTTTGTTAACCATTTGACAACTAGAGATTTGCCATTAGTTTTATTCTGCCCCCACCAAACTATTAGATCTTTAAACATAGATGTCCATGTAATCAGGGTAGTTTCCACAATATTATCTATTAGACTTGATGCTACCATTCCGTACCAATTAATAAGTACCTCAACACTTAGTTCCATCCTCCCTTTATACATCAAATCATACTGATTCATTTCTATATGGACAACCCTACTTTCAAGACTTATTGTTGTAATAATGATTAAAACTGTACACCCATACAATTAAAAATATTCTGATAGGTATTTATAAAATTACATTAATATTAGTAAAACAACTAAGTAGCTGTTTATCCCCACTGTAATACATTAATATGCCACTACCACCAAAAGTGGGACTGTAGTTAACAAGACTAATCAAGTTGGTTAAGATATCATAAAAATATCCTGAGACTGTTATAAATATTTAAAAACATCTCAATCCTATATTTAAGGAATATGAAATAACCAGGAGATTGTTTGTTGACCAAGCTGGAAAGCAACCAGGTTTCTTTATAAATCTGTGAATGGTACTACATCAGTAGGTCCCAGCTGATTATACACTTTATAGAGGGAACAATCAAAAGAGCTTAAACATTGGTTAATATAGCTTACCCTTCATATATTAATTGTATCCTATTAATCAACTCTAACTTCAGATGCAAGTATAGGTAGCTTCTTAGTCTATAATTCTCCTTTGAAATTGCACATTCATTTAAAGGGGAACTGTCATCTGCAAGATTTCTTAATGTCTGAAAGATCATAAAAAGCTAATTTGAGTGAGTCATTATGTTTATCTGTGAGTCTTTGCAGTTAACATTTATTCACATGTAAATCTGCCCGTTTTTAAGGGCTGTGGACAGCCATGTGTTTTAGGCTCCTGACAGGAAACTATGTCACCAAGGGACTTGGCCCTCCTTTGACTGTAGATAACCCAACAGGTTAAATAGGAAATCATATGTTTTATTAAGTGTGTTTTAAGGTGTTATTACAATGTTTTATACATATATAATAAAAGTTTTGTATGTGCATTGAAAGTAGTGAGTTATCACCTTTACATTTCAAACTGTTAGTAAAAATAATCCATCTTCAGGATTGTTTTAACCTCTGGGCTATACTGTCAGCTGATCATCAAAAACTACACATCTCAAGGTTGGCTCAGTGGTGTCAAAAGGTATTGGGGGCCCCATATCAGTATTTCTAAACCCTGGCTGTGTTGATGTCAGTACAGATTTCTGGGGTTACCACAGCACCAATTTTTGTCTTTTTCTGTTCCCTCTCTTATATCCTTTTCTTTTACAATTTGGGTATGAACGCAGGTCTACAAGACACAAATGTGGCTACGTACCTACTGGCCTCACATCACTGAGCCAGCCTTGAAATGTGTAGGTTTAGATTATCAGCTGGGAGTACAGCCTAGAGATTAAAGCAAACAGCTGTGAACAAGCTTTGTTCATCCAGCAGTATGGATTTTGATTCCAACATGCTATTTATTTATTTAGTTAGTTCTTGTTGACTGGGTAAGTGCACTAGACAAATCCTGTCAATTTTCAGGCACGACCCGTGGGAGGGGGATACAGATGAATGTCAACTGACCTTGAACCAGACAAGCTTTACTTGTATAGTGTGACCAGAGCAAGTCACTTAACCTCCCTGTGCTCCCAAAACACACCCAAAAACAAACTGTAGCTCAGTGTGCCTTTCCTGGACAAAGACAGTAAAAACAATGTGAGCATGTATTATGATTTTGGAAACAGTATGCTCTTTCTATCCAGATTTGACTTGAAAAGAAAAAAAAGTAGGACATAATTACTTGTTTGTTAATTGCAAAAACACATAGATGGACAACACTGTTAACCTGAAATGCATTATTAAAATATAGAATAATATATGGGTGGGTGTAAGTAACCAGAATTTTACACACCCAAGATGTGGGATGCTACATAAACCCTGAGGGCAAAGCCTGAGGGGTTTATAAATGCATCCCACACTGAGGGTGCATGTAAACTTCTGTTTTTTACACACACACACTATTTAATTAATGGTGATCATTTTTTCCTTTTCAGCACAGTTCAGTTAGTGCAACACTTTTGTCAGACACACACACACAGACACACACAAATACACACACACACACACACACACACACACACACTGCCTGTCTCTCCCTTTTGTTTTTTTCTTTTCTTTTGAGGTTTTTTCTTCTTCTTTTTTTTCACATTACAGTGGGAACAGAAATCCAGAATCCATCAGCATAGCCCTTCACTTTCTACATTTATAATAATTGTTTTGCATGTGCATTGAAACTAGTGAGCTATCACCTTTACATTTCAAACTGTTAGCAAAAATAATCCAATAGAATTCTGGCATTGTTACGGTAGAAGATCCAATTTCATCCAAAGTATTTCTGTAAGAAATTGTTATACTTTTAACATCATCAAAAGAAGTAAACTACTCTTATTAATAATGCATTTCAGGTTCTGCATGTCTTAGCAATGTTGTCCATCTATGTGTTTTTGCAATTAATAAACAAGTATTTGTGTCCTCTTTTTTACTTTTCAAGTCAAATCTGGATAGAAAGTGAAAAATATTTTCAGAATCACAATACATGCTCACATTGTTTTTACTGTCTTTGTCCAGGAAAGGCACACTGACCTACTGTACAGTTTGTTGCCAGTTGTGTTTTGGGATCACAGGGAGGTTAAGTGGCATTTTCTGCTCACACTATATACAAGTAAAGCATGTTGGAATCAAAACCCATTCAGCTGGATGAACAAAGCTTGTACACAGCACTTTGCTTTAACCTCTAGGCTGTACAGCCAGCTGATAATCAAAAACTGCACATTTCAAGGCTGACCCCATGATGCCAGGCCAGTAGGTATGTAGCCACATTTGTATCTTGTACACCTGAGTTCATGCCCCAAGTTGTAAGGAAAAAATACTGTAAGAGAGGGAACAGAAAAAGACAAAAATTGGTGCTGTGTTAGCCCCAGGAATCTGAACTGGCATGAACACAGCCAGTGTTTAGAAATAGCGATATGGGGCCCCAGTACTTTTTGGTACCACAGAGCCAGCCTTGAGATGTGTAGTTTTTGATGATCAGCTGGTAGTATAGCCTAGAGATTAAAGCAATCCTGAAGATGGATTATTTTTACATACAGTTTGAAATATAAAGGTGATAACTCACTAGTTTTAATGCACATACAAAACAATTATTATAAATGTAGAAAATATTGTAATGACACCTTGAAACAAACTTAATAAAACAGATGATTTCATATTTATCCTGTTGGATTATATACAGTCAAAGGAGGACCAAGTCCCTTGGTAACATCATTTCCTGTCAGGAGCCTAAAACACATGGCTGCCCCAGCCCTTAATTACAGGCTGATTTACATCTGAATACCTCCAGACTGCAAAGACTCACAGGTAAATACAATGGCTCACTTAAATTAGCATTTTATGGGCTTTCAAACATTAAGAAATCTTGTAGATGACAGTTCCCCTTTAAATGTAAACAGAAGTAAAATGTATACAGTTTCACAGATTTGCATTACTCTTCAAATCCCTCTATAGCTTTCTGAGTGTCGAGCATCAAAGAATAGTAATACTCACCAATTCATAGCTGGGTCTCATTAAGCTCCTCGGAGACAAACAACTTAGGTAAATGTTATTGATCTTAAGTTTGACCACTCATGCTCGTGCTACTCTCACATTATTGGGCAGTGCGGGCTTTTAACTGATACAAGACCCACCCACCCCCATCAGCAATCCTGGTGGCCGGCTCCCATGACCCCACTACTCTCTGGTACACTAGCCCAAGTGGCAAACAAACACTGTAGCACAATTAGGAGCTGGTCTTCAGGCTGTGGTAAGTGGCAGCAAAGATGTTTTAAAGTGCAGGAACACTGCCTCCTGTCCTCTGGTGTGCTGCAATAATCTGAGCTGATGGAATTAGTGAGGGGAGATCAGTCAAATTGGGTGTTAATGTGATACAGAGGTATTTGATCCATGAGGGTATCTTAGGTTCTAAGGTGTGATTTGGCCTTGGGTACATTTGGGATTTTATTGTATGATCTAAGTTTTCTCTCACTTGATTTTCAGTCTGAAAATGGTTTGAAGGGAGTTCAGGGCCTAAAGGACCAATTTGGATAAAAGTCCAAAAGAACCTGCACTCCAAGTATCAAAACACACGCTCTCTACGTACATTTTCAAATGCTTTAATAGCAAAATAAAATGGAAGTGCATTCAGATATGACAACAGCCACAATGCCCCACATGTAAATTTGGATAGGTTAGAAACTGTTAAAAACAAATCATCTGTATATATACCAGAGTCTTTTGTTTGTTTGTTTATGCCCCCTACTTCCCTAGCCTGCCCCCTGTTGTCAGTGTCCCACTCAGCCCATTCACCCCATCGTCTCCAGGTACTAACACCTCTCCTCCAGTACCCCATAGCCTAACCCCCCCCAGTGAGGCCATTGAGGGACCACATTATCCTCTTCAGAAATTTAGCTCTGTGTAGGAGGGTGCCCAGTAAGTCATGCTGAACCTGTGAGGGCATCCTGGATTTATCCTACTTCAGCAAGGGTATTTCCCTATTTTCTTCTGCTTCCTATCACTGGGGATACCTCATGAGCTAGGACAGCCTAGTGTTCACTTGTAATGCATGCACACACTGCCATAAGGAAGCATCCAACCCACCTGAGCAATGCCAGCTTGCTCTACCATCCATGGTCATTCAGGTAGTTGTAGTACAGAAGAGCCAACTGCTGTCCCACAGCAGAGAGGAGAGAAGAAGAGAGTGTTCTCTGGGATGCTTAACCCTCTTCTCCCGTCTGAGACCCTAATGACTCATTTCCAAACACAGCTTGCTGGCATCTTGATTAGTAGTGCTATAGCTGTGCTGATATGCCAGCTATATTCCAGAATTTGCAATGTAGAGTTGCCCTTGACTCCTTGAATAGCTTCCATCACTCTTATTTTGTCACCATGGCCAGAACGAATAGCAAGGGGTAAGGGGCACTCTATCTAGTTCCTCTTTATAGGGGGGAAGAGGTGTGAAATGTTATTGTTAGTATTTATCATTGCTACTGGTTTGGTGTGGAGGAGACTGAGCCTTCTTTGAAAGTGTGGTCCTATACCTGCCTTCTCCATGGTCTGATATAGGTAGAGTGGTCCCATAGCTGCCTTCCATGGCCCAATATTGGTAAGACCAATCTACTGAGCCAGTAGCCTTTTTCCATATCAATGCTCTGAAGAGTGGCTGTAGTGAGGAGATGGTTTCCCAACCACATTACATCCATCACAGATCAAAGGTTATCAAACTTCAGTCATCTGTTCATAAAGGATGGTTGGTGCTTGCTGAATACAAAGAGGAGTGCAAGTTCTAGCCTAGATGCCCAAATTGTTCTTGATAGACTCTGATGAAGTGCCCTTCAGAGGGTGTGAAATGTTTGTTCTTGTGCAGCCTTTGCAGCCTGTGTAGCTCCTCTTTTGAGCTCTGTGCAATATTTGTACTTTCATATATATTGTTTGTATGTTTAGCATTTTCTGTGATTTACTGCCATAAAGGGGTGTTATTCTTAACCCTTTTGCACTGAAATGTTTGCAGTTTTGGTTCTCCACCTGTTTGCTCTTAAATGTTTGTGATTTCAGCACTATATGGTTTTGGTACTGTGAAAAAGGAATTGAATTCATAAAGATTCTTAGTACAGGAGACATGCAGTGTTTTTCAGCATAACAGGAAACTGAAAATGTGGTTATGCTGTAAGGTGGGTGCATGGGTTCCCCTCTTTTTGCTTTGATAGGCCCTTTGCATCAGCATGTATGAAAGAAATGGAAGGGTAACTGCTGGGCAACTGGGGGCCCTTGCAGAGCTTGGGGATGACCATGACAAGCATCTCGCTCATTAATTGTGAGCGGCTGCTAACGTTCAAGGCTTCATGACAGACCTTTTGAAGCTGAGAAGCAAAGAAGGTATTTATAAATCTTTGATCAATTTCCATCTGTCCCCTGGGATTTGGCTATTGTCAAGGAGTTGATGGCACATTTTATTTCTTCTATCACGATGGAGCTCCTAATGGTAACCTATATGGGGATCCTGGGGAGCGAGGTCCCATCCATAAGGTCTGCCAAAAAGGTAGCCAGTGACCCAACCTAGTGGAGTAGAAAGACTTGCAGTAGCCCTTAAATGTTTCATTCGCCCATTTAGTGTCAGTGATAATGTGGCCATTGGCACTACTGCACTGATGTAGGCTGTGTCATTCTGTCATATGGATGTAAGTACAGTGGTGCCCATCAGGATGCAAGGCGGTTTTTGCAGTATTACTTCAAAATTCTGAAGTATGCTGCAAGGAACAATGTAATTAAATGGCAATTAAGCCTTCTTGTTATGCAATATTTTTCAGTATCTCATTTATTGCAAGATCTTGCATTGCATCCTGGCTGGCTCTGCTGTACAATAGGCCAGGCGTTTGTTAACATTTCTCCTGATTCTTAGTAGCAATGTTTCAGCCTCATAACTACTGTACATACTGTAGCAGTCAATCAATCAATCAGTCAGTCAAGCAATCAATTCATCTTTATTGCAATAGCTAAAGCTGTTTATGTTAGTATAACTATGACAAAAAAATAAAAAATAAAATAAAATCAACTTCACAAAGAACACATTCGAAAGGAAAAATAAACAGGTACAGTATGTACATTACAAAAAAAGGATATATCACGCTTTATTGTAAAATGTGTTATATCTTACTTTAGTTAGAGGATCTTGGTTAGATTTCTCAAAGAATGGGAACAATTTCACTTGTATTACTCCTCAGCCTGTTTGAGTGTAGACTGATTTAGCTTTTGGAAATGTAGCCTTCTTTTGTGCAATGCTAACCCTATAATCTTTCCCCCTAAGTAAGATTTGCAGGCTTCCCAGATAATACCGTAGAACATTCCAGGGAGTAATGTTCATCCCAAAAATTAGCTTTGTTTTTTTTTAACAGTGTCTGGAAATCCTCCTACAGCAAGCGGCAAAGAACCTAAAAATGCCCCATCAATGCGCATGGTTGACGGCGCAGTATCCTTGGACCAACAGCGAATTGCCAGTACATTTAATGATGCATTCATGGACCTCAGCAGTGTACTACCAGCAGACTATTTTAATCCCTTAATCCTGGCTGACCCTAACACAGACAAGCAACCACCCTCCAACAGACCGCTTTTCCGTTTTAAGTTAATCTCCGAATCCGAAGCAAGAAAGTACCTAGTGCAAGCTCTGGGAAAATCAAGACACACCGGAGATACCCTGGACCTTAAATTCATCAGCATGGTGCTGGAGGAAGTCCTCAGCCCTCTCACTAAAATTATCAACCTCTCCTTCTGCCGTTCCAATTTCCCCCTATGATGGAAATCAGCATCAGTAACCCTTGTGCACAAAGGAGGTGATCGGACTCTACACAACAACTACAGACCTATCACCATACTCCCCCCCCACAAAGCTCTAGAGCAGATTGTAGCAGATCAGCTTGCTGAGTATCTGAACCAGTACCAACTTGTCTGTCCTGAACAACATGGCTTTCAACCAGGTCTCAGTACCATCACAGCATTACTGGAATTCACAGGTTACATCCACCTCTCCCTAGACCAATGCCTTCTGGTAGGAGCCACATATATTGACCTATCAAAATCTTTTGACACAGTTCACCATGAGCTTCTTCTGAATCAGTTGTATGCTATTGGTCTCTCTCTAGAATCAGTTTCATGGTTCAGCAGCTATCTTTACAACCTATCACAAAAGGTCAGGCTAGGAGACACCACCTCTGTTAAGCAGACCTGTCTGCTCTGGGATCCCGCAAGGGTCAATTCTGGGGCCCCTACTATTTAGTCTTTTCCTAAACCAACTGCCAGCCTCCTGTCCAAACTGGATGCTGATTTACCCCGATGATGTAGTTATCTTAACCAGAAACCACCATCTGAAACAACTAACAGCAGAACTCCAAAGGGGATTCTCATCTGCAGAGAAATGGTTTAAGAAGCATAGACTAATCATGAACTGTACAAAAACAAAGACAATGCTGTACTCCAGCACCCAGAGTAAGTTCAAAGCATTACCCCTTGTGATCAGAAATGAAATTGGTGATACCCTGCAGCACTTCCAGTTTTTCAGATACCTGGGTATCACAATAGACTCCACTCTGTCTTATGTCCAACACATTGATAACAGTGCAAAGGCTATCAATACAAGAATGGGGATTCTTTACCACTACAAGCACTGCTTAACCTATGAGGCATTGAGTTTGCCAATCGACAGCTCAGTAGTCTCCCTTGTCGATTATGGACTGGCTCTCTATGGATCGGCAACTGACACAGCCCTATAATGCATTTCCATCTCGCTTAATAAGGCGTGTTGCCTTCTCACAGGTGCTGCAAGACTCACGCACACCTGTGACCTCTACTCACAGGCTGATTGCCTCCAACTAAAAGAAGGAATGAGATACCAATCTTGCCTCCTTGCCAAGAAATGCTCTCTCAGTCTACTACTGGCAGGGGTCCAAAAACTTCTAACCATGCACTCAAGCTCCTGTTTCAAAGGAACTTTGCCACCCAGATCTACAAAATTCCTAGACTCTACACTGCATTGGCACATGGCACATTCTGTTACCTTGCTCCTCACTGGACCAATGTTTTACCACCTGACATTTCTGGTGCTGCAACTATTGGTGTTTTCAAATATAAACTACAACAGCACCTTATCTCAACCAGCAGCTGTGGCTGCCTCCACTAACACACCTCCTGTGCCTCAAGGGCATCCTAGCATTCTTATCTCATGTCTAACCTACTCATCTGACATGACCTATCCTTAGCACTTCAGGTCACCACCCTATCTCACAACCTTTGCCACCTCTACCCCGCCCATTCTGTATACTCCCCCACTCCCCACCCACCCTCTAGCACCCTCACCACTGTCCTCCTAAAATCATCTCCTCTCATGCAACCCAAACTTTGACTCAGGCAAATTACTTGCTGCCTATGATCCTAAATTTAGTGTGTTCACTGTAGAAACTCTGTCTAAAAATGTACCTCTGTATTATTGTGTCTTACTGTTACCCTGTCTAAAACAAGTGTTACTGTTTTGATGTACTTTTGTCCTTGTTACTGATGTGGAAACCATAATTGAGCAGCCATTCATGGGTGTAATCCAAGAACTCAATAAATAAATAAAATAAATAAATAATTATTGTAGTTGGGCATGTGGGGGGGTGGATTCCAGTCTCCACCTAGGGGATATAGTCTGTGATTTGCAAGTGTAAAGGCTGATGTGCATGGAGATGTGATTGGATATGACTATGGGACTAATACTGGTTACTCTGATTCTGATATTCAGTAGGATAGCCTTGGTGATGATGAAAAAGTCTATAAAAATACTGCTGTTGTGGGGGAAAAGTAGGTAAAATATCTCTTCCATCAGGGTAAAGGTCCCTATAGGGATCTGTGAGACCCCACTCTAACAAATTTAATCAGTACCTTTTCCCATTTCATATGTGAGGGTCAACCTATGGAGTTACTGTTCAGGCAGGGGTCACAGACGCTATTAAAACCTTTCCCTGCTAAAAATATGTACTTGTCCAAATGGATGGTAGTTGCCCATCTGGACTATAACTGGGAAAAATTTAACTTTCACCAGCAGAAATCAAGTAAAAGTATGATTTTGCTTCTGTGAAATTTTCTTAACAATTTGGTGAAATATTGCCAAAATTTAAACTTCAATTATTTTCATCTAACTTTTAAATCTACTTTTTTAAGTGCCACTGAATTTAGCATGTTTGAAGTCTTCAGACTCATGGATATGTGTACTATGTTTCAAATTTCTAGCATTAAGGGGGACTGAGTTTACTTGCAGTCAGTCATTCAGATATTTTAAAATGAAATCTTGCTAGTGCAGAAATGGCACAGTTTTATGCCTGTGTAACTTTAAATCTACATAGCCTAATGTTCATTAATTTTAATAGGTTCATACACCCTACGAAGGAGAGAGTGTGTGTGTGTGTGTGTGTATGTGTGTGTGTGTGTGTGTGTGTGTGTGTGTGTGTGTGTGTGTGTGTGTGCGTGCGTGCGTGTGTGCAATTTTGTCACATTTATGTGGAAACCATATCCATAAATTATGTCCAGCCATGCACCAGATCTGCCAAGAAAGAGGAAGGAGGAATTCTGGGTAGAGTAGTAAGAAGCAACAGTCATATGGTGCTCGAGTACAGTGGTACTCTGAGTCATGTACTCTCTTGTCAATCAGTATTTTGAGGAAGGAATTATCAAGAATAGTCAAGGCCATCACTTTGCACTTGCTTGTCTTATAAACATTTACCAGCAAACCACTAAATCTCAGAGACCAAAGGCCTGTGGAGGCACGCATTGCAGCATTGTTTCTGTACAATGCCACCAGCTGACTCTTTAACAACCCTGCAGATGACGATGTATATTTTTAACATTTGAAAACAATGACACTAAGTGACACCAAGCATTGCACCTAGTTGCGAACTTGCAACTGAGGCCATTGTGACAGCAGTATCTGGAGAGCTTTAGCCATAATGGAACATGATGCTGGGGACCACTGTAGCAAGAGTGTCGAATGGGCATTGTAGGATGATGATGCAAGTGAAGGTAAGACAATTTGCCTGCCTGCAGTACACGTCAAATGAATGTGATCCATAGCCTAGCCAAGATGGACTGCACTTCTGTGAAGAGGGCAGCAGTTCATTCATATCAATTGGAAGGGAAGTCTGGAGGATTTAAAGGGGAACTGTCAGCAATAAGAGCCTCACACCCAAGTGTCAAGCTGATCCCAATTAGCCCTTTGTGTGCAAAACATCTTATTTTTACTTACTGATTACTGCAGTGTAGTAGATTGCATCAGGTTAATTCCATTAAGTTGTAAAGCTGACATTTCCTGTAACCAGAAATGCCAGACTCTCCTGCAGCTGACATCAGAGGAGAGCTACAGCATGTGGGAGATTCAATAGCCTGCAGTGAATGTCAGAGTTTTTTTATAAGCTGCAATCTTCTGTTTGCTGGTCTGCTGTTCTCCTGGGGTTAGGTACAGTCACATAGGACTGTACTAAGCCCCATGAGCACAGAAGGACCAGCAAACATATAATTTTAGCTTGCAAAATCTTTAATATGTGTACTGCGGGTTATTGAATCTCCCAACTCTGCAGCCCTCCTCTGATGTCAGCTGCAGGGGATTCTGTGATTTCTGGTTACAGGAAAGGGCATCCCAGAAGTCAACAAAATAAGTCTAATATATTCTACTATACAACAGTAAACAGTAAGTAAAAAAAATGTTTTTGTACACAAAGTGCACATTGGGATCAACCTCACATTTGGGTGTGAGGCTCTTATTGCTGACAGTTCCCCATTAAGCTAAATGATAGGGGAGGCAGCTTAGTGCAAAGGTCATCAGTAGCAGGAGTTAGAACAAGCATTTGTCAATGCCGAATGTTGTAGCGCTGTCATTGACAGTGGGAGTGGCTGAGCTAGAGATGCATAGTGCTGTGATTTTGTGAATGTGTCTGAAAAGGTGATTTTGCACAGCGAGCACGCCATTGTGTGCCACAGCTGCAGAAACATGTTTTGGGCATGCAGTGAAAAATGGCAGCTGGCCTGTTGATAAGGAGATGTGCACAAATGCAAGTGGTGAAAATGTGGCATGAAAATATTGCAGATTGACGAAGTTACAAGGGTGCGTGGAAACTGTGCAATGCACACTTGCAACACAGTCATTGTGTGGAGTTTCGGCACCAGATTTTTAACATAGGCATTTTAGGACCTCTGCTCATGAATAATGTCACCGTCATTTCCTCAGACTGTCCTAAAAACTAATTTCACACAGCGGCCATACAATTCTGTGCCAGACGTGAGTAAACACATTTCAGGCAGCTGTAGTGTTCATAAGGAGGTATGGAAAAATGCCAATGATGAACAGCTGGAGTGAAACTATTACAAATTCACAAAGTCATGAGCAAACTGCAACGCAAGCTCATAAAACACTCATTTTATTGACTTTCGTTCCCAAATTTTCAACATAGGCATTTTAGGGCATCTGCTAATGAGCAGTGTCACTGTCATTTTCATCATGTGTCTCGAACATGGGCTTTCCACAGTGACCATGCTATTCTGCGCCGAAACTGCGAAAACAGATTTTGGTCAGGATGTGAAAAATGACAGCTGTACTGTTCATTAGGAGGTGCAGAACAATGGCACTGTTGAAAATCTGGAGTGAAATTATTAGAAGTTTGCGAACGAGCATGCGTGCAAACTGTGCAACTCACGCTCATAACACAGTCACTTAATGGAGTATTGTCACCAAATTTTCAACACAGACATTTTAGGACCTCTACTCATGAACAGTGTCACTGTCATTTTCGTAATGTGTCCCAAACACTGATTTCGCACAGTGAACGTGCTATTCTGCACCAAAAGTGTGAAAACACATTTTGGCAAGGATGTGAAAAATGACAGCTGTACAATTCACAAGAAGGTGTAGTAAAATGCCAAGGTTGAGAATCTGGCACGAAAATATTTCGAATGCACTAACTTACGAGCATGCGTTGTGCAGTTGCTACGCAAGCTAGTAAAACAGTCATTTTATGGAGTATTGTCACCAAATTTTCAACACAGGCATTTTAGGACCTCTGCTCATGAACAGTGTCACTGTCATTTTAGTAATGTGCCCCGAACACTGATTTCGCACCACAACCGTGCTATTCTGTGGCAGAAGTGCAAAAACACATTTTGGCCAGGATGTCAAAAATGACAGTAGTACGGTTCACAAGAAGGTGTGGTAAAATGCCAATGTTGAGAATCTGGCATGAAAATATTGTGAATTCACTAACTTACGAGTGTGCATTGCGCAGTTGCTACCCACGCTCGTAAAACAGTCATGTTTTGGATTTTTCCCATCAAATTTGCAACATAGAGTTTTTGAGAGCCCCCCTCATGAACAATGGCACTGTCTTTTCATTACGTAGTCCCGGAAGGTGATTCCATGCAGTGACTGTGAAATCACCTTTCGGGACCGAATAATGCCATGACAGTGCAAGAATTCGTGAAAAGGGGTCCCAAAAAGCCCCATGTTGAAAATTTTGGGCCAGAATTTGCAAAAATGCCTGAGATATGCAACAAAGTTGAAAAAACCCTATGTATTCCATTATACAGCTTACCTACATTTCCTCAGTTTGCGGTCGGCTTTGAAGAGTGCAGACATGTTCCTGGTCCACCGAAGATCATCACACTGGACTCTGGAGGTGGGTATGTGGTGAGGGGGGGTGTGAGGAGGCAGGGTGCACAGTGGTTGGGTGCAGGTGGGGGAAGGGGGCACGGAGATTACGAGGGACCGTTTTCCTTTTACAGGTTCAAAACAAGAAAATAAAAACATTGCGAGACAGTTTTTTTTTTCAGGGGATTTGGCATGCTAGGGTGGGCTCCCAGCATGCCACCTAACTGTTTGGGGGGTGTCTGTAGCTGACTGGGGATTGGGCACCTCGTCGGCAAACAACACCGGGGAGTTTATTTCTTTCTGCCTATGGGGGAGTGGCTCCCCATCAACACCTGAAGGGGCGGGGCAAGAGCCGAGGGGGACTGGGTACCCCCCCTTGGCATATCACAAATGGGGGGGATGCTTTATGCTGACGGTGAGTGGGTTCCCCCGTTGGCACATTCACAGGAGGCAGGGGCAGCCAACAGGGGGATTGGGCACCCCTGAAGTTGGCAGTTCGGTGGTCAGTGTGCCTCCATGTACATAATGATGGTGAGCATGGCAAGAAAAGGGCCACTGCATCTGATGAGCTTTGCTCTGATTGCAGCGGACCTTATCTTAGATGTGCTCGCCACATTATGTATGCATGGTGTGGCGCCGGCTTGCAGGCTGATTGGGGAATGCGGGACGCACCTGCTGGTGCATGCCCTGCATTTGCCTAACAGCGACCAAGCCTCCAAAGGCTGCACTGTCCCAAGATGTTGGCTGCACAAGTGCGCCAACTTAAAAATGGTTCACCAAGGAAAAGGTAGAAGAAGTGGATAGCACAAGATTAGTATACCCCCAGTTAGAGCAAGGAAGCATACAGGTTAAATTTTTACTTGAAAGCTGGCCATATAAGAATCACACCCAGCAAAATTGACTGGTTTGAGAGCCCAGTGCACTTGAAAGTCCAGGACTTAGAGACACTCACATAGACTGGGTTGGGGGGGTGACTGGGGCATTAAGAAGGAGAAGTCCTGGCTATTCCAAAGCGATAGGTCTGACAGAAAAAAGAATAGGTGGATTTCCTTTTAATGGGTGAGTGTCTATAAAAACCAAGGAGGTAATCGATGTGACAAGAAGTTTGAAAAGCTGAACAAAGTGGGAGATTTGATACCTTTTATTGAACCAAAAAGAAATTTACTGAACACAAGCTTTCAGGCTACACAGAGCCCTGCTTCAGGTATAACAGATTCTACATAAAACACGTTTCTATATTTTGGATAGAGCAATCCACTGATAAATAAACTTTTACACATGGGCATGACAGTTCTGTTGATAAGGAAACATCATAACTAGTCAGCAATAAATATTTTGATGTATGCAGAGTGAACAAAAGGTAGCTTTTGAAATAGTAGGTAGTTATACATCTGATTGGGGATGTAGACTCTCTCTAAGGATGGGATGCAACAGCAGGAGGCCTATAAATTGTTAGATTGTTAGATGTTTATATAGAAAAGCCTCCGTAAAAACAGAGATTCTTTGTGTGTGTGTGTGTGTGTGTGTGTGTGTCTGAGAGAGAATGAGAGAATAAAAAGTATGTACATATGTATATCTATGCTGCATAAACGTACATACGCATAAGAATACAGTAGATGAGAAGTGTGATCAAACACATAAATAAAACCATATTAATCTATAAGGCACACTAAAAATATATTTAATGTAAGAGATAATTAATATATATAAACTTATGCAACACCTGTGAGTATATTTTCAGTTACCTATCAGTGACATTTTGCCTCCCTGCAGACACAGAAAGAAAATACTAAAATATTCTCATTCTAGGTCCCCAGGGGCAAAACTATTTTCACTATAGATGCTGACTGGTCCCTGCCAGCAGCACAAGTACCTCACTGCCACAATTAGATTTTTAAGTTTCAGTTGCTGGCTGCCTCCTGAGGTGTACACTCACTTTTAAGCTGCTCGCAGCCTGACTCATAAAGGTACATAAAAAGCATTCAGTCTGTCACAAAATAAAAACTGTTCCTTTCTCCATATAACTCACAACACACCAATATTTCCAATTATTATTTTTTTGCACCATTTCCCCTTCAACATACCTCCCTCTGTTGCTCCTTGACAGCATTCAGTTTCTGAAACTCTGCATTATCACAGGCCATACCCTATTTCCACTACAAGAATGACCACCTGCTCGCTCAGCACTATGTGCATCACTGACATGCACGCTGAAGCACAGATGTACAAAACACAGCAGTGTCATGTGCATCTCTTATTCAAAACAACCACTGGATCATCTAAAACACCACTTGGCCACCTGAAAACTTAATATTTAACCCTTGCTGTACCAATGACTGATATATCAGTCCAGAATTCCTATATGTTCTGATTCTGTCGGCAGCCTAAGGGTTAAACAAAACAGATGCCAAATGACCACAAAAACAAACCTGTAACTAAGCATCTTGCAACATGGCCCTACAGAACACATTTATGGTACTTTTCCCTTGAGCAGTTTGACACATCACTCATGGCTCCACCACTCATAATGTCAAAAGGTCAAACTGCACTCAGGGAAAATAAAACAGATATGTTCTGTAGGCCCATGGCGTATCCCATAATCCCATATAGCTTTCTCTCTCTCTCTCTCTCTCTCTCTCTCTCAAAATATATATACTGTATATATCATATCATATCATATCATATCATATCATATCATATCATATGGGCACAGTCATACCCCTGTAGTTTGGGTTCATTCTTCACATCTGTGTTAAAGTCAACATTTTACACATTGATAACTTCACAACCATTCAAGTGATTCACATGAAATTTTGCAAACACCATCAGGGACCCAATATTTATTGATGTGGCAAGTTGTGTTCTGGTTGGATGTGTGGGTGCAGAGATATGGAGTGTCCAAAAACATGTAAATTACAATTTTTTGTCAAATTTTTGTCATGCTGCTGCGCACAAATGGTGTGGAATTTTGGTCTGGCATTTTTAGGATATATAGGTCTTGGGTCACAGTGGTGCCTTTTAAAGATCTGGTGAAAAAATATTGATCCATTCAAAAGTTATTAAATTTCAAAGTTTCCCATTATTTTCAATGGGAAAAGTTAGATGTGCACATTAAAAAAGGATTCTATGTCACAAATGGAGAATCCTTTGTTGCAAATGGGAAAAACTTCTTTTATGTGCTGCCACCATCTTGTTTTCTCTTAGTGGGGAAAATAAATTTAAATAAGTAAAATAAAAACATGGGTTTATTGGAAAGCAACAGCTGTGTTTACCTAATTGGGACCTGTTCTATCCGATTCTGGGCTTAGTTTTTTGATAAATGATGTGGAAATGTGCTTTTTTAACATGCAGAAATCCTTTATTGCAAATTGTGGAAAAGGAATCTAGAAGCAGGATCCTTTTTCACATTTTGCAAAAAAGGATTTTTCTTTTTTCGCAAATTGCAAAAAAGGAAGCATGGAAAAGGATCCTTTTTCGGAAGGTGCGGAAAAATAATTTTTACATAGCTGTTTTTTGTGTAAAACACACTTCCAACTCATTTTTCCAAAACATAACTTCCAAATGGGGTGAAACGGCCCCCGATTAGAAAAACACATGTTCTGGCTTGAAAAATCTCTTTGGTGTCTATTGCCCCCGCCCCTCTATTTGTATGCCAATTGCTCGACCCTCCATTCCCTGTCCTGGCACTGATGTTCTTTAAAGAAACCCTCCCACTCCTTCCCTCTGTGTGCTGTCTGCCCCCACCCTCCATTTCCTATCCCAGCACCCAATGTTTAATTAAACCCTCCCACTCCCTTCCTCCCTCTGTGTGTTGTCCACTCCACCTTCTGTTTTCCATCCTGTCACCCGGTGTTTAATGAAACCCTCCCTATACTCCTGATGTCTAGTGGCATCTCCCACCCTCTGATCCCCATATTAGTTTAATTTCTTATCCCCATTGGTGGACAGTGGCATGACCACCCTTCTATATCAGTGTGAACCTGAAAATAAAAAAATGGTCCCTCGATGTAATTTTTTTTCAAACCTGTAAAAAGAAAATGTCCACCACTGCTCTGACCCACACCCCCACCCCCACCTGACCTCCCACTGAGAATCTGCCACCCCACATCCCCCTGACCCGCCCACACTCCCTCAATCATCTAAACTGGCCCCACAGTGAAGATCCACTCTCTGATTGAAAAAATATCTTGCTGCTGGAAGCGGTGACTGCTGTATGAGTAATAAGATAACTGTAATTTAATGTATTTTCTGACCACAATTACCTTACTTGTCAGACAGCAGTTGCAGGTTCCAGCAGCAAAATATCTTTGATCAGAGAGTGGATCATCACTAATAAGTTCAGACAAATGAGAAGTAGTGTGAGGGAGTCAAGGGGTGCAGAGGATGGATGCACAGTAGGAGGTCAGGTGAGTGTGGGTCAGAGCAACAGTGGACTTTTTTTTAAGGATTTGAAAAAATAAAGACATAGAGGGAACATTTTCTTATTTTCAGATTTACACTGAAATAGAAGGGTGGGCATGACACTGGCCACCAATGGGGATATAAAATTAAACCAATATGGTGATCGGAGGGTGGGGTGAGTGCCACTACACACCAGTGATATAAACTGTGGCATGACACTGAAAGGGGAAAATTGGAGGGTGGGGGTACCACTGGACACCAATGAATATATTAAAAAGTATATAAAATTGGGAGAGTAGTGGTGCCACTAGATGACAGGGCTAATAAGTATAAATTAATGGGGACCGGGGCATAGTTGTAGGGTGGGGGGTACCACTGAACACCAATGAAAATGTAATGTAAAAAATATATTGAAATCGGAGTGTGGGGGGGTGCCACTAGTAGACACCAGGGACCAGATATTCAAAACTTTGCCCAGGGGCACAATTAGCACTGCACAGCATGCTAAAATTAGCCCAGAACTATTTGCCTGCTATATTCAAAGGAATAGCCCGGGGTTAAGCAGCTGAATATTGCGAGCAAATTAAGCCATGGAAACAGGGCTGGGAGTGCAGTGCAAAATTAGCCCAGCAAATAAGATGGCTTTGAATTGTATACCTACCATGCAGCATTGGTTCTACAGTAAAGACCATCACAGCGACATTGTCGGCAGCCGCTGTGATGTCTCCGCTACTCAATACTGGTGTTGGGGAGGTGTTTGCCCCCATCCCTGTACTAACTCCGACTGGAGTTAGCAATCTAAAGTATGTGGGATGCAGAGGGCAGAGCCCCCCACAGAAAACACTTGTTCCCAAGCAACAGCACAACACCAATTGGCGCTATTGTGCTGTCGCTGTGCCATCGGCCGACAAGAAATTTGTTGCCGTTGGCATAGTGGAACTGCTCTGAATATAGCAACTGGGAAGTACAAACAACAACAGCAGTCCAATGCACAGAGACTTGAAGGAAGGTAAAGGTGAACTATGTGAACTATAGTTCTAGCAAATGGGGAGGCTGTAAGGGATCTGGCGGTGAAGGACACTCTGGTGAGGAGTGACCACCACATGGTGTGGTTCATGCTCAACATGGGCAGGGAAGCAGGGGTTACAGGTACCAGCGTGACTGAATTTAAGGGACAGACTTTGAAAGGATGGGGGAAATTTTGGGCAGGCATCTGGCAGAAATTGAGCCATGCATGGATGCTAGCTGAAAATGGGATATTATTAAAAAAGGGCTGGTGGAGGCTATTGGGACATGTACAAGAAAAAAGGAGTAAGAAGGGAAGGGCAAAAAAAACCTGCTGGATGACGCAGCAAGTCATGGAGGGGGTGAGGGCCAAAAAAAAGGCATTTCAGAGACTCAAGAAAATGGGAGGAGGAGATAACAGGGAGGTGTATATGAAGAAGTCCAGGGGGGTTACCAGGCTGGTCAGAGTGGCCAAGGCTTCCAGGGAGCTGAGACTGGTGCAGGGCATTAAGAATGGAGAAAATGACTTCTTCAGATACATCAGTGAAAGACAGAAAAACAAGGATCAGATTGTGAGGATTAGGAAGGACGGGGGCTGGGTGGAGAAGGGAGAGGACCACGCAGAGGCACTGAATGATTACTTCTGCTGTGTTCATGAAGGAGACTGGGGGGAAGACACCATCTGGGAGAGAAGGAGGAGTAGTGGGCGGAAGGGAGAGGTGACTGATACAGGGGTCACAGAAGATAGGGTGCTGAAAGGATTAAGGGCTCTGAGGGTGGATAATGCACTGGGTCCAGATGGCATTCACCTTAGGTTACTAAAGAGACTAGCGGAGATCCTGGCAGAGCAACTGGCTGACCTGTTCAACACCTCCTTGGACACTGCATGCGTACCACAGGACTGGAGCATGGCCAATGTGGTACTCATTCACAAAAGTGGAACTATGGATGAACCAGGCAGCTACCTACCAGTGAACCTCATGGCAATTGTGAGGAAACTCATGGAGAAAATCCTAAAAGAGAGGCTGATAACCTTTTTGGAGATCAATGGTCTCCAGGAGAGTCAGCAGCACGGGTTTGTCTCAGGAAGATCCTGCCAGACAAACCTGATTGAGTATTATGACTAGGTGGCAAGGGAACTGGACAAAGGCCATGTGGTGGATGTCCTATATTTAGATTTCAACAAGGTCTTTGATTCTGTGCTGCATGGGAGACGGTGAGGGAAGGGGAGCTCGAATATATAGGGGTGGGAACAAAGATGGTAACTTGGATCTCCAACTGGCTGAAGAGAAGGCATCAAAGGATGGTGGTGAGTGGGGAACTCTCATCTCCGAGGGGTGTGATGAGTGGGGTGCACAGGGATCAGTATTGGGACCAGTGTTGTTCGGGATATTCATAGCTGATATCTCCCACAGGGTCCGGAGTAAGAGCAGTCTCTTCACAGATGGCACAAAGAATGGGAGCTGTGGTAGATGACATCGAAGGGTGGAAAGGACTGCAGAAGGACCTGACCAAACTACAGGAGTGGTCGAATGCATGACGGTTGGGATTTAATGCCAAATGTGCAAGGTCTTGCACTTCAGGGCTAACAGCCAGGGGAGGAGCTATCAGCTGGGGAGAGTACAGCTGGAATGCACTGAGGAGGAAAAGGATCTAGGGGTGCTTATTACGGGGAGTATGAACAACTTGGCTCAGTGCAGGAAGGTGGAGGCAAAAGCCAATAGGATGCTGGGGTGCATAGTGAGGTGAATCTCCTCCAGGAAATAGGGAGGTGATTCTGCCCCTCTACAGGTCACTGGTCAGGCCTCACCTGGACTACTGCATGCAGTACTGGTGCCTTTACCTGAAGAAGGACATCAGATTGTTGGAGGGTGTACAGTGGAGGGCAACAAAGATGGTCCAGAGATTAGAGGGATACTTCTATGAGGGAGGCTGGGCAAGCTGAAAATGTATTCCCTGGAGGAGAAGAGGGATAGGGGAGACATGATCAAAACCTTTAAATACTTTTGGCAGATTAACAAGACTAGTACAGAAGGGATTTTCCAGATTAAAAGGGGGAGGGTTATGAGGGGGCACCAGATGAGACTGGAGGGGAAGGAAGATTCAGGAGGTAGGTCAGGACACATTATTTCACTGAGAGGGTGGTGGAGAAGTGGAATACTCTTCTGGAGGAGGTAGTAGCCCATAGTATGGCGGATGGTTTTAAGAGGGTATGGGACAGAGTTAGGGGGGTTAATTATGAGGAGGAGAGGGGTGGGTGGGGCAGCTGCAAGTTGAGGAGCTAGCTGTACAATAGAGCAGACTCGATAGACCATGAGGCCTGTTTCTGCTGGCGTTTTCATATGTTTGTATGTTTGTATGCGGCCAATGTGTGTGCTAGCAAAGAAGTGGATTCACTAAAGCTGCAAACAACAGTGCATGCCAAATTCTGCAGAACTGTGCTATGGTTCGGAAATGTTTGCTTGACGCAAACACATTTGTGCAGGGTTTGCACAGCACTAAGACATTTGCCCAGCACTAAGATGTTTGCCAGGGGCAAAACTTTGCTATATTCAAAAGTCATATGCAAGTAGCCTACTTAGACAATCCATGGGCAAACAGCCATATTAGCATGTCATTATTGCCTGATTTGCATGTGGATTGCCCGGCACCATTGCAGGGTGCACACAGCACCACCAGTAGGGTGGACTGGAACCACAGGTCGATAGCTGCAGGCTGTGTCTGTCCACAGCACCACCTGTATGTCAGACTGGAGAAACATGTTAGTAGCTGCAGGCTACATCTGTACACAGCAGCAGAGGCTGGTGTGCCCCAGGGAACTAGCACCACAGCTACAGGTGTGTGTGTGCTGCACGCCATGGACATATTGTAGTCCCTGCTACAGTGCATAGCAGATGCTACAGTACTATAGTGACCAGTTTTGTGAGGGGCACAGCAATGCCTACTGTGTGGCAGGCATCACTGACTGCTGTACTCTACACAGTGACAGGACCAGCTGGCAGGTGTGTTCTGACAGTGGACACCACTGTCATGCTTTCCTGTGCTCCCTTAAGCTGTGTCAGTGGTGTGGTTGTCCCACAGTACCATACACATGGCTAACTGTGTGTGCCTTGGTGTCTGTGCAGGTGTACGGTATGTGTCCCAGGTGGCGGGACAGAAACGTACCATCAGAAAGGCACAATAATGTCAGGGGCATCCACAGCACTGGAACATGTGTACTGTGTGGATGGCCCCAGCTGTTTGGCCAGCTCCTACTATGTCTTGCAGTTTGGCCACCTGAACACCCTCTGCTCAACACCCTCCATCCCTCCAGTGCTGCATGTGTACTATTATACACTTTGGATGTACACTGCAATTGTTGCACATATCAACATGTTGTATGTTTTTTGCCTCATTGTGCTGCTCTTTGCATTAACTGAGTATACTGGCCTGCACACGTTGCTCACCTTTTCTTTGTGTTTCAGACAAAGGGAGTTGCATGTCTTGTTTGTGTGCCCTACTCTGGACTCATGTAGATAGCACACCCCTATTTTTGTACAGAGTTCAGGTTTGTCTTACATTGTGGATTTATGCCCTGTAGCCTGTTATTGCTGTGTTCAAACCCCCCCCCCCATCCTTGGTTTGCCCAGAGTTAAGACTACCTTTTCCTGGGTGGTAATTTACACCGCGCAGAGTGTCACACAAAGTTAGGCAAACACACTTTGCATGGTGCTAATACACTGAATATAGAATAGCGCCTGTATTCATGTACACACCCCTCTCTTTGCACATTGCATACATTATACTTTTGCCCAGTGTTAATGCAGTTTGCCCATGCTATTTCCCCTGTTGAATATTGGGGACCCGTGCAAACCCAGTGCAAACATGGTGCAAATGGTTTGCGTCCAGCACAAAGTTTTGAATATCTGGCTCTAGGGCTATTAACTTTACATTAATGTGGACTGGGCACAAATGTAGAGTGGTGGGGAGGGTCCAGTGAATACCAGGGAACAGACAAATCTCAGCCAGAAAAATAAAATCTGACAAAATTCTGTATACATCAGAACGCAGGGTTCTTCCCACAGTAAAACAGGGATACAATTAAACTATCTAAAAAAAGTAATGAATTAAATTGCAAAAAACTTTGTTAATGCACAAGTTAGGATCAAAGCAACAAAAGTTGTGAAATATGGCATTAGGGTTTACAACTCTAACCCCGAGGCAGCACATCAGATGTGGGATGTGCCTTGGGATACTCAAGCCTAATGCTCAACCCATTCCATCCGTAAATATGGCCAAATGTGTACAGTGTAGTAGAATGGGGTGATCATTAGGCTCGAGTACCCCAAGACACACCCCACACTTGATGTGCTGCCTGAGGGGGATGTTAGGGTTGTACACCCTAATGCCACATTTCCCAACTTTTGTTGCTTTGATCCTAACTGGTGCATTAACAAAGTTTTTTGCAATTTACATATCTAAAGAGAGGGAGGGATATTTGGGTTGGGTCTCTGCTCTCCTATCTCTTCTCTCTGCTATCCCCTGCTCCCAGCTCCTCCTACTCGATTTGGTCCAGGGATTCCTGCAACGTCTCCATCCCCCACCATTATTCTTCTGCTGGCCAAGCATCCTTCTACTATTACCACCCCTCACTCTGGAACCTGCTCCCTTCTCATCTCTTTTCCAATCCTCCTCTCCCCCTGTCTTTAGACTTCAGCTGAGACAACTACCAATGCTTTCCTGCTCCTGCTTTCTATCCTAACCCCATACAACTTTTCCTGTTTCAGTTCTCCAAGTGCTGCCCTTTTGTTACTATGCACTTTCACCTACTGCAGAAATGCTCCTGTGCATGGTGTGGTTTGTTGGCTGCATTTTCACCCCTACCACTGCCTCTTTGTACACCTGTTTCCATCAAAACATAAAATATCTCCACCCTTATCTTTTATATTTATCTACAGTACTTTACCCATGGCTGCTACAGTGATGTACCTTGACTGTTGTGTTAGACTTTTGCTATCTCCTCAGAGCGTACAAACACCCCTAAGTTAAACTTGCTGACTTTGACTTGCATTCTTATGTTGATTGCGCGCATGTACAAGAAACATGTTGCGGCAGGTTTCTCCATAAGCAGGTTGCGGAGGCATGGCATTGTTGTGGCCAATGCCTCCACAGCCTGTAAAGGCTTGTCCAGTTTCCCCCAATTCCATGGCACACTGCTGCTGACACTAGTTTCAGCCAGCTTGCCACCAACTTGTAAAAAATTAACCACTGCAATCAGGGGCTGCCTCCTCATTGCAGAGTCAACCATTCACTGCAATGAGGGAGCGACCTGTCATTGCAGGGCGGGACCCTGAAACAGTGATATTGTTTGTGAACATGGTGAGAGCTTGCCACCATGTTCACAAACAATATTAACCACCCCACCAAGGGGGTGCCCAATCCCCCTCAGCAACATGTGCCCTACACTTTATGTTGCCGACAGGGAGCCCACTCCCGTCGGCATTATGTAGAAACCCCCCCGCTTTGGTTGTTTGCCGACGGGGTGCCCAATCCCTGTCGGCTTAATGTAACAGCCCCCCACTTTGTTGTGTGCAGAAGGGGGTGCCCAATCCCTGGTCAGCTACAGCTGCCCCCCCAAAAAACAAGATGCTGTTGGCACGCTGGGAGCCCACCCCAGTGTGCCACATGCCCCTGTGAACGAAAAAATGATCCCGTGTTGTCTTTTTAATTTTACCCTGTAAAACAGGAAATGGTCCCTCGGCAGTCTCCTCCCCCTCACACAACCCGTAACCACCAGTACACACCCTGCCTCCCCACCCCCCCCATACCTACATTGAGTCGAGTAGCGATGATCTTGGTGGACGGGAACACGTCTGCACTCTTCAAAGGCAACATGAACTGAGGAAATGCTGGTAAGCTGTATAATGGAATAAATAGGTTTTTTCCAACTTTGATGCATAGCTCAGTCATTTTTTGGAATTTTGGCACTAAATTTTCAACATGGGGTGTTTGGGACCCCTCCTCATGAATTCTGGCACTGTTATGGCATTAAGCGGCCCCGAATGGAGATTTCTCGGTCACTGCATGGAATCACCTTTCAGGGCCGATTAATAAAATGACAGTGCCAGTGTTCATGAGGCAGGCTCTCAAAAAGCCTATGTTGTAAATTTGGTGGGAAAAATCAAAACAATTACTGTTTTATGAGCATGCGTTGCACAGTTACTACGTACGCTCATAAATTTGCAATATGTTCATGCCAGATTTTTAACACTGGCATTTTTTCAGACCTCCTTGTGAACAGTACAGCTGTCATTTTCTACATCCTGGCCGAAATGTGTTTTCGCACTTCTGGCGCAGAAAAGCACGATCGATGTAGGAAATCAGTGTTCCGCACAGATTAAGAAACTGACAGTGGCACTGTTTATGAGCAGAGGTCCTAAAAAGTCTATGTTGAAAATTTGGCGATGATACTCCATAAAATGACTGTGTTACGAGTGTGCGTTGCACAGTTTGCACGCACGCTCATAACTTCACGAATTAATAATATTTTCACTCCAGATTTTCAACATTGCCATTCTTCTGCACCTCCTTATGAACAGTACAGCTGTCATTTTTCACATCCTGGCCGAACTGTGTTTTCACAGTGCCGGCACAGAATAGCATGGTTGCTGAGGGAAATCCGTGTTCAGGACACATTATGAAAACGACAGCAACACTGTTCATTAGCAGAGGCCCTAAAATGCCTATGTTGACAATTTGGTGTTGAAAGTCCATAAAATGAGTACTCTGGAGAACTGCTAGGAAAACTTAATTTAATAAATGACTGGAATTATTTCTGGAAGGCGAGGAACCTCTGCACCAAAATGGTCAGAAAAGCCAAAGCTAATTTCTACCGCACTCGGCTGGAGAGCTCCTCAAGAAATGCCTCCAAATTCTGGAGGACTATCAAAGACATTGAAGGTCACACCACTGTAAATTCCCTACCTGCTAAATTACTGATCGACAATACTGTCATCTCCAACAGACCATCTATCTTTGATGCTTTCAATAATCATTTTGCCACTGCAGGGCTAGCCTTTGACTCCTCTCCCATGAATATCCTCCGCCAACAACTTAGATTGGATACACAAGAAAAACCCATCCCCAGACTATCCTTCTCTCTGCAGCCTACCTCCCTGAAAGAAGTCGAAGATCTTCTCCTTCAGCTGCACACTAGGAAAAGTGCTGGGGCCGACCTCATTGACCCGTACTTCTTAAAGGTCAGCTACCGTGTCCTTGCAGTCCCAATTACTCCTCTCTTCAACTTATCCTTGTCCCAGGGTGACCTACCGCCCATTTGGAAAAATGCGCTTGTGGTCCCTTTGTTTAAGTCAGGAGATCCTAGTGACCTCAATAACTACAGACCAATCTCCCTACTTCCAATCCTGTCAAAGATGCTGGAGAAAATAGTGAACTCCCAACTTTGGAAGTACCTGGAATCATAAAAATTGCTCAACCCATTACAATCCAGTTTTAGAGCACAGCACAGTACAATCTCTGCTCTAGCCAAGGTGACAAACGACTGGCAGCTTGAATTAGACAACAAAAACTTTGTGCAGTTTTCTTGGACCTAAGCAAGGCGTTCGATACCGTTGATCACAGACTGCTTCTGTCGTCCCTCCAGAACATTGGTTTGGATTCCCTATCCCTTAAATGGTTCTCCAACTACCTCCCAGGACAACTTCAACAAGTAAAGGCAGAAGGGGAAGTTTCTCCACCAAAACCCCTATTGAGGGGTGTACCGCAAGGTTCCATTCTTGGTCCCTTGCTCTTCACCATTTATATTAACAACATAGATGCCCCCATCAAAGTAGCACAAATACACCTATTCGCAGATGATACGGTACTCCATGCTAGTAGCCCCACACCTGAAGCAGCCTGTAAAGCCCTTCAAAATGAATTTAATCTGCTGCAACATCAACTTATAAACCAGAAACTGCTCTTAAATGCAAAAAAAAAACAAAGTAATGTTCCTCCCCCCTTCAAAATGCAATAAATCCTGCAATTGCTGGGAAACTTTCAAGTACCTCAAGGGACTCAACAAAGTCCAAGAGGGTAGCATCTTTCAAAAAAAGAGGTGTGCAAGAACAAGGGGGCACAATTTGAAGATAGAGGGGGGGCGGCTCTGAGAGGTAATTTAAGGAAGTATTTTTTCATAGAGAGGGTTGTGGATGCATGGAACGGCCTTCCGGAGGAGGTTGTGGAGTCAAAAACAGTGGTGGAATTCAAGCATGCATGGGACAGTCATAAGGCAATTCTAGGGGGTGGGGGTAGGAAGAAGTAGGCTGCTGGTTAACTAGGATCTGCAGCTTATCCACTAGGTAAGGAAATGGGCAGACTGGGTGAGCCAAGCAGTCCTTATCTGCCGTCAAATTCTATGTTTCTATGTTTCTAAACTCCCGCAGATGACTACCATTCTAGGTGAGCAGTTGGACTACATACCAAAGTTCAAGTACCTGGGGGTCTGGTTAGACCATAGACTTACTTTCACAGATCACTTAGAAGAACTGGCAAAGAAACTTAGACAAAGACTGTCTGTTCTTTAGGATTAATAATCTCCTCACAAGAGATGCTAAACTGAAACTGGTTCAAACTACCTTTCTTTCCCTATTGGATTACACAGACTTTCTATATAGTCAGGGACCTGCAGGTACCCTAGCCAAACTTGATATGCTTTATCACAGAGCCATAAGATTTATCACGGGTCTTTCATACTCAACCCACCACTGTGCATTGTACACGGCAGTGGGATGGTCATTCCTTGCTTACAGATAGCAAAAAAATGCTGCTGTTTGGACATACAAAGCTATCTCAAATAAACTGCCCCAGTATATCTCTGTCTGTTTACCTTTGTGCACTCTGGGGAAGTATGCCCTGAAAAGCACCTCATATATCTACCTTTATGTTTACAAAGCAAAATCTCGCATTGGCAGAGCAGCCATCAGCTTTGTGCTCCCTCAACTGTGGAACAAGCTGCAAAAAACTTTGAAATTAACTCACTCCATCAGCCTAGCAGCTTTTAAATCTCTATATCTACACTATAATGAGTCCTGTGTCTGTCTACCCTAAATAGTGATTCCTATAAGTCCAAGCACACTCTAATTACTACTGTTAAAAGACTGATCACATCTATAATCAACTCTTCCCTCTCACCTTTTTCTACCCCCATATCTGTCCCTTCCACATTCCTTTGACCTTGGTTCGAGCTCTAAATTCTCCATACCATATCACTATATATCTTTTTATATTAGGTGTTATTTGTGTTCAGTGCACCTGATATGTATATTTCTTTATTTTTATGAAAAATTGTGTCCTACCCAAAACTAGCTGTATCTTCTGTTCCAAACGTATATGTCAATGCTATCTGCTGATACTTTGTATATACTGTATTACTGTATTTCACTTTATTTGTATTATTACTATTTTCTTGTGTGTTGCATCCCATATATGTATTGTCCCTTGTTCCTTGTTAACAAACCCAGGTACACCTCAAAAATTAGCTTGCTCTACAGTACAGAAGGGCAGCCTGCAGCACTGGCAGAAATGGAACGAGCAAGTGAGGCAGGGGAAGTGAGTGAGGCCAACGGAGCTGTGTCAGGACTGCTGCAGATTTCTTTGTGGGCAGACAAAAATGCCGACAGAGGCAGAAGCCCAGTTCAGAAGGGCACTCTGCAGTGCCAGGAGAAACTGAATGAGTGAGTGAGACAGGTGGAGTGAGCAACCTCAACAGAGCTCTGTCAGGATAGCTGCGGATTTCTTTGTGGGCAGGAAAAGGAGGCAAAGCAGGCAGGAGCCCAGTACAACAGGGCAGCCTGCAGCGCTGGGACTAACAGAATGAGCAAGTGAGAGAGGGGGAATGAGCGAGCTCAATGGAGTTGTATCATGACTGCTGCGGATTTCTTTGTGTCAGTGCAGGCAGGAGCCCAGTACAATAGGCCAGCCTGCAGCGCCGGCAGAAATAGAATGAGCAATTGAGAGAGGGGGAGTGAGCGAGCTCAATGGAGCTCTGTCGGGACTGCTGCAGATGTGTTTGTGGGCAGAAAAAGCTGACAGCACAGGCAGGAACCCAGTACAAAAGGGCAGCCTGAAGCAGTGGGAGACACAGAATGAGTGAGTGAGGGAGGGGGAGTGAGTGAGCTCAGTGGAGCTCAGTTGGGACTACTGCAGATTTCTTTGTGGGCAGAAAAAGGTAGCAATGCACACAGGGGCCAGTACAAAAGGGCAACCTGCAGCAGCGGGAGAAACAGAACCAATGAGTGAGAGAGGGGGAGTGACTGAGCAAGCTCAATGGAGCTCTATCATGATTGCTGCAGATTTCTTTGTGGGCAGAAAAGGGTGGCAATGCAGGCAGAAGCCCAGTACAAAAGGGCAGCTTGCACCGTCGGCAGAAATGGAATGAGCAAGTGAGACAGGAGGAGTGAGTGAGGCCAACAGAGCTCTGTAGAAACTGCTGCAGATTTCTTCATGGGCAGAAAAAAGTGCCAACAGAATCAGAAGCCCAGTATAAAAGGGCAGCCTGTAGCACCACGAGAAACAGAATGAGCAAGTGAGACAGGGAGAGTGAGCGACCTCAACGGAGCTCTGTTGGAGCAGGTGCGGATTTCTTTGTGGGCAGGAAAAGGTGCCAATGCAGCCAGGAGGCCAGTACAAAAGGGCAGCCTGCAGAGCTGGGAGTAACAGAATGAGTGAGTGACAGAGGGGGAGTGAGCGAGCTCAACGGAGGTCTATCATCACTGCTGTGGATTTCTTTTTGGGCAGGAAAAGGCGGCAATGCAGGCAGGAGCCCTGTACAAAAGGCCAGTCTGCAACCCACACAGAAATGGAATGAGTGAGTGACAGAGGGCGAGTTAGAGACCTCAATGGAGCTGTGTCGGGACTGCTGCACATCTCTTTGTGGGCAGACAAAGTCGCCAATGCAGACAGGAACCCAGTACAAAAGGGCAGCCTGCAGCAGCGAGAGACACAGAATGAGCGAGTGAGGGAGGGGGATTGAGTGAGCTCAACGGAGCTCTGTTGGGACTGTTGCAGATTTCTTTGTGGACAGAAAAAGGCAGCAATCCATGCAGGGTCCCAGAACAAATCGGCAGCCTGCAGCGGCGAGAGAAACAGAACGAACAAGTGAGAGAGGGGGAGTGAGTGAGCAAGCTCAACATAGCTCTATCATGACTGCTGCAGATTTCTTGGTGGCCAGAAGAAGGCGGCAACGCAGGCAGGAGCCCAGTAGAAAAGGGCAGCCTGCAGCGCTGACAAAAACGGCATGAGCAAGTGAGAGAGGGGGACTGAGCGAGCTCAATGGAGCTCTGTCGGGACTGCTGCAGATTTGTTTGTGGGCAGAAATACCACTACAAAATGGCAGCCTGCAGTGCCAGGAGAAACAGAATGAGCGAATGAGACAGGTGAAGTGAGTGACCTCAACAGAGCTCTGTCGGGACGCTGCAGATTTCTTTGTGGGCAGAAAAAGGTGCCAACGCAGGCAGAAGCCCAGTACAAAAGGGCGGCCTGCAGCCCTGAGAGAAACACAATAAGCGAGTGAGAGAGGGGCAGTATGCGAGTTCAATGGAGCTCTATTGTGACTGCTGTGGATTTCTTTGTGGGCACAAAAAGGCGGCAACGCAGGCAGGAGTCCCGTACAAAAGGCCAGCCTGCAGCGCCAGCAGAAACAGAATGAGCGAGTGACAGAGGGGGAGTGACCCACCTCAATGGAGCTGTGTCGGGACAGCTACAGATTTCTTTGTGGGCAGCAAAACCTGCCAATGCAGGCAGAAGCCCAGTACAAAAGAGCAGCCTGCAACACCAGGAGTAACAGAATGAGTGAGTGAGACAGGCGGAAAGAGCAACCTCAATGGAGCTGTGACTGGAGAGCTGCAGATTTTTTGTGGCCAGAAAAAGGTGCCGTTGCAGGCAGAAGTCCAGTACAAAAGGGCAGCCAGCAGTGCCGGGAGAAACACAACAAGCGAGTGAGAGAGGGGGAGTGAGCGAGCTCAACAGACCTCTATTGTGACTGCTGCAGATTACTTTGTGTGCAGAAAAAGGCGGCAATGCAGGCAGGAGCCCCATACAAAAGGCCAGCCTGCAGCACCGGCAGAAACGGAACGAGTGAGTGAGAGAGGGGGAGTGAGCTACCTCAACAGACATGTGTCAGGACTACTGCAGATTTCTTTGTGGGCAGAAAAAGTCACCAACAGAGGCAGGAGCCCAGTACAAAAGGGCAGTTTGCAGTACCAGCAGAAACATAACCAGTGAGTGACAGAGGGGGAGTGACCCACCTCAACGGAACTGTGTCGGGGCAGCTGCAGGTTTCTTTGTGGGCAGCAAAACCTGCCAATGCAGGCAGAAGCCCAGTACAAAAGAGCAGCCTGCAACATCAGGAGTAACAGAATGACCAAGTGAGACAGGCGGAAAGAGTGACCTGAATGGAGCTGTGATGGGAGAGCTGCAGATTTTTTTGTGGCCAGCAAAAGGTGCCGTTGCAGGCAGAAGTCCAGTACAAAAGGGCAGCCATCAGCGCCAGGAGAAACACAACAAGTGAGTGAGAGAGGGGGAGTGAGCGAACTCAACAGACCTCTATTGTGACTGCTGCAGATTGCTTTGTGTGCAGAAAAAGGTGGCAATGCAGGCAGAAGCCCCATACAAAAGGCCAGCCTGCAGCACTGGCAGAAACGGAACGAGTGAGTGAGAGAGGGGGAGTGAGCTACCTCAACAGACATGTGTCAGGACTACTGCAGATTTCTTTGTGGGCAGAAAAAGTCACCAACAGAGGCAGGAGCCCAGTACAAAAGGGCAGCCTGCAGTGCCAGCAGAAACAAAATGAGCGAGTGACAGAGGGGGAGTGACCCACCTCAATGGAGCTGTGTCAGGACAGCTGCAGATTTCTTTGTGGGCAGCAAAACCTGCCAATGCAGGCAGAAGCCCAGTACAAAAGAGCAGCCTGCAACACCAGGAGTAACAGAATGAGTCAGTGAGACAGGTGGAGAGAGTGCCCTCAATGTAGCTGTGTCGGGGAGCTGCAGATTTTTTTGTGGCCAGCAAAAGGTGCCGTTGCAGGCAGAAGTCCAGTACAAAAGGCCAGCCTGCAGCGCCGGCAGAAACGGAATGAGCAAAAGAGGGGAAGTGAGGTAGCTCAATGGACCTGTGTCAGGACTGCTGTACATTTCTTTGTGGGCAGAAAAAGCCACCAACAGAGGCGGGAGCCCAGTACAAAAGGGCAGCTTGCAGCACCAGCTGAAACAGAATAAGCGACTGAGAGAGGGTGAGTGACCCACCTCAACACAGCTCTGTCAGGACGGCTGCAGATTTCTTTGTGGGCAGCAAAAAAATGTGCCAACCCAGCCAGGAGCTCCGTACAAATGTACAGCCTGCAGCATAGGGAGAAACAGAATGAGCGAGTGATACAGGGCCACTGGTCAAGCTCAACAGACCAACGCAATCAACATTCGGCATTGACAAATGCTGAGGGCAGAATATTCAGAGTGGATGCGCCATGCGCAAAAGGGATGCACCAGCGCAAGTGCGGAAATGTGTCATTGTGTGATACTCAGTGGGAGCTGGCTGCGCAGTGCAATAAACAATGCGCCAGAGTGCAACAGTAATGAATGCATGAGCAACCGCAGGCAGTGGAACCATGAATAGCATGTGCAGTGCGATATTCAACAGCATGTGACATGCGCAATAGCAGAGCAAGCAAAATTTGTGTGACAGCAGAAATTAGCCAAAATAAAAGAGAGCAAGGGGGGGAGGAAGAACGCGCCACAGGGAAGCCACAGGTGGGAGCGTGGAGACAGAGTGCCAGGGTGTCAAGACAGGAAGCAAGGTGCAGGAGTGGCCAGGAGTAGGATAGGGCCCACCAGAAGTGTGCCAGAGTGAGGGCAGGAGTGGGCGTGCCCATGCCGGTGTGCGCAAAAGGGTCTGAGAGTGCCACAGTGGACTGAGGGCAGTGGCAAGAGGCAGGACAGCCACAGGCAAACAGCCGGAGGTGAACCCGGTGCAGGGAGACGCACCAGCAACAGACAGTGGGGGGAACAGGAGAACAGCCACCTGGGGGGGAACACCAGCCAGGGACATGGCCAGTGCCACCTTCCAGATGGAGGCAGTAATGAGGAGTGTGAGAAGGCAGGTAGCAGGAAGGTGCGGCCGTGGAAGGGCCCATCAGTGGTACGCCCAGAACAGGCAGTACCGAGCCTGCACCAGCTTCGAATACTACTCTGACACTGAGATTGTGGGCCGGTACCACCTGAACCAGGCAATTCTGAGGCAGCTCTGTGAGCTGTGCCATGAAGAGATGCAGGCACCAACACGACGGAGCCATGCGCTGTCAGTGGAGACAAAGTCATAGCCATCATGTGCCTGCTTGCCACGGCACCTTCCAGAGACCAACAGGGAGCATGACAGCCATAACCCAGTCGACCGCATCACATCTACTCACACAATTCCTCAGCGCACTGCTGCCACATGTTTCAGATTACATCCATTTCCCCCAGCACACAGGCGGAGTGCACAGCACACAGGAGGAGTTCCACAGGGTAGCACAGTTGCCTGGCATGCTCAGGGCCATCGACTGCACCCATGTAGGTATCCGCATGCCACCTGGCCTGGAGGGTGTGGCATACATCAACCACAAGGGCAACCCGAGCATAAACTGCCAGGTGGTGTGCGATGCCAGGGGGTGCATAACCAATGTCTGTGCCACACACCCTGAGGGAGCACATGATGCCTTCATCTGGCACCAGTCTGCACTGTACCACAGGTTTGAGAGTGGGGACATCCCCACCAGCCATCTAGTAGGTGAGTATGCATATCACGCTGGACGGCGTGAGCAGACGTGTGCGGGTGCATTGTCAGAGGTGCCATGGGTACTGGCCATGATGGCCCATGGCATAGCGATGCAGACCACCATGCTAATGTCTTCTCTTTACACACAGGTGACAGTGGTTACCCGCTACGGCCCTGGCTGCTCACACCATGCTGGCGCCCCATGACCCCATCACAGCTATGGTGCAATGAGGCACACACCACAACACGGAATGCCATCGAGTGTGTGTTCTAGCTGCTGAAGGCACGGTTCCGGTGCCTGGACACATCAGGCGGTGCCTTACAGTACAGCCCCTTGAAGGCCTGCAGGCTATTCCTGGCCTGCTGAATCCTGCACAACATGGCCACCGACTATGGGATAGCTGTAGAGGTCGAAGAGGAGGACAGCGGTGGGGACGACGAGGACGCTGGTCCAGCTGGTGTAGGGCAGCCACTCCCTGGGCAATGAGACTCCTGGCTGTTCCGGATGGCACAGCAGCACCGGGACACCATAGCAGAGGAGCACTTCAGACAACACAGGTAGGTCACGGGGCCATGTGCAACCACCAAGGGCAAGGGTACAGCCCACAGACAGGCAGGGCTGGATACCAGGGGCGGACGGCGGTAAGGGAATGGGTCTGAGTGGGGGACCACACATGGCGGCAGGGATGGGCAGGGCTGAACACGACACATGCACACACACGCACACACACCACAACACATGCCCAAAGGGCAAATGGCATGCCCACCCCAACAGCCACCCCCACACCCTCACAGAAAAACACACGACCATGTCCAGTGGCTGTCACTGTGCATGCCTCAGATGCTGGGCACCATTGCACAGTGACGGACAGTGCTACGCAGGTATCATCATGCATATGTCACAGTGGCCAGCAGCCTGGAGGGTGTGCACAGGGACCGTGTGTGTGTGTGTGTGTGCAGGGCTGGGTACCCTACCCATGCATCGCACAATATACACCACAGTGCACACATGGCAGTGGCAGACAGTGACCATGGTGGGAGACAGGTCAGTCACCTGGCACAGTACCACGGCCACCACAGATGCATGGGCTGCCCTGCCGAGACCTGCCAGTCATGCCAGGCTGACCAGTGGCCTCATGGGGTGGCACCAATGGGCCCCCAGGTGTGATGCTGCATGAACGTGACCACGTTCATGCAGGGGTCTGCAGCTCATGGAACATGCCCGCGCCAGGCATGCTCGGTATGCCCACAGCCGAACCCGGTGTCAACATAGCAGGTGTTGCACGATGTCAGGAACAAGGGGTGGACATGACACTGTGCGGTGTCTGCGGTGGCTGGGCACCAGACTGGGTGGCCAGTGTAGCCATGACAGTTGTCACTGCAGTGGTCTGCCTGTCAATGGCAGCGGTCACATCTGCCCGCTGCCAGGCCAAATCTGCCAGGAGCAAGCCATGGTCCTTGGTACGCCGCTTGTCTGCCTGGTGCAGAACCACACAGTGCATCCACTGTCACCATGAGCCGCATCTGCTGATCAACTGAGGCCTGGAGAAGATGGCTGTGGTCATCCAAGGGGTCATCTGCTGGTCCAGCATGCTGTCCCTCATGGTGTTCCTGGCCCAGTTGGCCAGCACCCCGTGACATTGGGCGCTGCACACCAGAGCCATGCCGGGGCACGTCCATGCGCGGTGCACTGCAACCGCCCCCAACACTATCCCCCCATTGCCATTGGCTGACTGCTGACGCTGTCCCTCTGGCTGCTGATCGCCAGGGTCTACTGGTGCTGCTGCAGCAGCTGCAACAGCCCCACCACCCTGGACGCACACCAGTGCTGCCCCACTGGGGCATACAGACACATGATGGGACTGGGTTGTTATGCAGGCAGCCACGGCAGCATCACCTGCAGTATGGCCCATGCGGTCGCCTGCTGTGGGACCATCCTGAGTCCCACAAGTATCACTGTCTGGGACGTGCAGCCCATCATCATCGGTGCTGGATCTGGCCACAATCTGTGGCCCAGCACACTGGAGACCATGGACAATGTCATTCAGGGACAGAGGCAGGGGCTTGTCTATACCCGCACCACCTACATCAGTCCGGACAGACATGCAGGTATGCACTTGGCCGATCCCTCGGACACCTATGGAGGTGGATGGGCGATCCTCCATGTCCAGGGCCTCCCCCTCGGTGGACACACCCACTACCGCTGCCCCATGTAGATGCTCAGGAGCTGCTAAGGAACACAGTAGCGTTAGTGGCTACACCTTGCCCTGTGGCATGCCCTCCACCACCCACACACTGACAGCACAGGACCTACCATGCAGTGATGGGCTGCAACCCATCTGGAAGCCACCACCAGGAATGCCCTCGATGGCACTACTCTGCATGCTGCTGGCCACCCGCTCCTCCTGTGGTGTCAGGCGGGGTACATCCGGCTGGCCACCACTGGTGGCAGCATGTGCCACCCTGATAGCAGCCACATTGTCCTTGATCCGCCTCCTGTCTGTGCCTACCTGCACTCCTGCATGGACCGCTGGTGGCTGCCCTGCTGGTTCACGGCATGTACCACCTCACCCCATGCCGCAGCACAGGCCTGTGGCGTTCCCCACTCTCTGCTAAGCAGTGGTTCCCTGGCCAGATATGCCTCGAACAGGGCATAATTTTCAGCCTTGGTGATGTTGGGCCTCCTCCTTCTCCCCCTTCCCTGTTCCTCCTCTTCCTCACGCTTGGTCATGCTTGCACCTGTGGGAATGACAGGTATTACCTTGGACTGTGCAGTCCCATACAGCCCTCCCAAACCACAGTCCCCACATCCCAACAGCATGCAACCCACCACAAAGGACTACAATACCGATCCATGGCCTCTGCAGCCCCAGATCACATATATATAGCACAACACATGCAAATGAGGGCAGGCACAACTGTAAGTGGATGCTAATGCAGTGGATGCACCGTGGAATGGCTAAGGAGCTAATCTGCATAACCTGGCTGAATATCGCGTTGTTGCACCTTACGCAATGTTGGTGAGTGTGCTCAGACTATGGCGCACCACTGTGACGTGTGCAATCGGCACTGCACGGCGCATGCCCGGGGTGTTGATGCCGACATGTGCGGCGCTGCTGACGTGTAGTGCAGGGGAGGCAGTGCAGAGCACGGCCACCACTGTGCCTGTGGCACTAGTGCACTGTATGCCCGTGGGGCACTCGTGCCACAGTGCACTGTGGGCGTCATGGTGCCACAGCGCGGTAGGCCACTGCAGGGTGTCACACACAAGCACCCTACTGAACTACATGCAGGGCGTCTCAATAGTGCTGTGGTGCTCTGTGCAAGGACAGACCCTTGGTCCTGCGGTTGACCTTTGCCCCCTAGGAGTCATACATCCGCATGGCTGCACCCCTATTGTGCAGTCTGGTGACAGCGCAATAGGGACTGGCAGCACAGTACCACACTGCCTCTGCATGTGGGGCATGTGCGCTACAGTGCACCATTTTGATGCCGTTTGAGACAGCACCATGTCTAGGACCAGAGCACCAGTCTGGAGTGCCATCGAATTGGCAAACCTGTTGGCCTCGGTGCAGCCACATGCTGGTGCCCTCTTTGGGCAGGAAACCCTCCTGAGACCATGGACTGCAATGTGGCAGGAGGTCGCAGAGGTCCTGGAGGAGGCAACAGGGAGCAGCAGGTCAACAGAGCAGAGTTGTCACCGCTATGGCGACCTCCAGCGGCGGGACCCTGACTGCCTGGGGCGACTGCAGACATGCGCTCGGTAGGGTGCCATGCCATGGCCAGGTAGGTGCTCCATCCATCATCTGTCCAGGTATGGCAGTGTGCATCAGGCCATGCCGCAGGGGGGTGGTGGCCGTCCTGTGGGGGTGGTGGTGGTGGGGGTGCATCATGGCTGGGCTGTGCAGGCACGCACACAGCGAGTGGGGGGCTATGTTACTGACCTGTACTGATGTTTTCCTCTCCATGTTTGCACCCTAGGCCTGGAGGATCACTGTAGGGCCCGTTTGGCCTGAGGACAGGGACAGCAGGCTGGAGTGGATGTCATGGCCTTGCAGCCAGGGCACGTTGGTGGTGCCATGGGTCAGCAGTGCCCTGCCGACCAGGATGCAGGTGAGTGCCATGTTTCCCCCTTACATTTGTGCATGGTGGGTTGCAGGGGTGGTGGTGGGGCATGGCCACCCACACTTGGCCCCACTGCCATGCACGCCACACAGTGCACTCAGCACTGTCCTGTGGCACTGCATGTGTGGGTGGGTGTTGCAGGTGGGCTGTGCATGCACTGGGTCCATGGCTGTGCCACTGCCTTCGCACTGCATAGCCATGTCACTGTATGGCCACGTTGGTGCTGTGCAGGACATGGGTGGTGGGTGTGTGCAGTGTTCCACATGGCTATGGGTGCCGGGTAGGCAGGTCATGTGGGCGCAGACACTGTGGGTGGTCACATGCCATCACAGGGGTGTGGCCCACGGCTGTATGCCGTGCACATTGGGTGGGCTGCAGGGGTCTGGCCAGTCACGAGTACTGAGTCTGCTCCCTTGTCCTAGGTGGACAATGCTGGACTACCCTGGAGCGGAACATACATGAGCTACTACAGGTGACCCAGGCTACTTTGGAGCTGCTCCAGGGAATGGATCATGGTGGACGTAGGAGGCACAGGTGGCGCCACAGGGACCGGAGTGAAGAGAGGGGCCGCCAGTAGGGCCTGCGGCGCACGTGATGTGCATTCCCCTCACACCTCTTTGTTCCACTCCCTGATGTACCCCCTTGCCCCATTCCCCTTCCCCACCTGGTTTGTGGCCCTCCCCCCCACTTTTTACATAGTTTTGTTTGTTTTGTTGTTTGTACAGTTTAGCTTTGCAATATATTCTTGTTTGATATGATAACTGTGGTGGTCTGTGACTTGCAGCGGGCATATGGTGCTTTGCTGCAGTGGTGTGCAAGGTGTCTGGGGTGGTGCAGGCCGGGGCATGTATGTGTGTGTCTGGCAGGGCCCCACTAATGATGTGGGTGGGGGACTCGGTCCCTGTCTGTGGTATGTGTGTTGTTCCCTGTGCACTAGATGCCTGTGTGCAGTGGTCCCTGGTGCATGCGCTGTGTCCCTGATGCCCCTGGCAGTCTGTCCATGGCCCGTGCAGCTGGGCCCCTTGCATTCTGTGGTACGCACGGTCTGCTGGCGTGTCATTGGTGGCTGTCCATGCCAGCCACCCTCTGGGCACAGCGCCATAGTGGCTTGCGTCTTGTCACCAGTATGTTGCACGTCTGCCTCGGGTGACACTGTGGGCTATGCTGTTGTTGTCCCTCCTTCCATGCTGTCAGTGGTGTCTGTTGCAGTGTCTGTGTTCTACTGTCTGTCACTTGTGCTTTGGCTGCATGCTGGCGGCAGACGGCTTCATGGTGCATGCGCCAGATGGCTAGTTCACCTGTGCCATGGTGGGGTGCAGGCCATGGGTACATGGCATCAGTGGACATATGCCAGTGACATCTGTTGCCCAGCTTTTGTGGCCTTGTGTCGGGGTACCCTTGGGACAGGGTGGGGGTTTGTCTGTGCCCTATGTCGCATCCTGTGAGGCACATGCCTCCATGCACCACAGTGGGTGGCTGTGCTGTCTGTTGGGGCCAGTGCTGGGACAGGGTGTGTGCATGGGTGGATGTGTGGGGTGCTGTCCTGCTGGTGGTGGTGTCCAGGGAAGGCCTTGTCACATGCAGGGTTCCTCAGGTACTGACGCAGGATCGACCTCTCTGCTGTGCCACAGGGGGGCCATGCAGCGGGGCATTGTGTATGCAGTTGTTGTGTCAGTGACTGGTTCTGCCTGCTGCGGGGTGCTCACGGTGGGGCTGCCATGCATGGCTCCATGGTGCACAGGGTTGCACTGTCACAGTGTTGGTGGTGGCATACATTTGGTACCATGCACTGTCGGGCGCTGCTTCTGGACTGGGTGTCTGGGGATCGCTGTATAGGGTGTGCTCTGCATTGGTGGGGTGGGGTGGCACTGGGGAGCCGTCCCTCCTTGTGTTGCAGTCACTGCTTGCCTGGGGGGGTGCTGGGGCACCATGCCCCAGCTGTTGATTCGGTGCTGGCGTTCATAGGCTGGTGATCCATCCAGCTCACCTCTGGTTGTGCACTTCATGGGGTGCCTGGGAGGGGGTGGGTCTGTCTGGCCTGCTGCGTGCTCCTCCGCCCATGGCTTCCATGGGTGGTGTACCCCTGCATCCTGTCCCTGTTCCTGCGCATCACTGGTTGTGCTACTGCACATCGGCCCTGCTCCACTGCGCATCCCTCGTTGTGCTACTGTGAATCGGCCCTGCTCCACTGCACATCCCTGGTTGCGCCATGGCACAGTTGGCACGATATTCAGCTGTGTTGTGCAAGCGCACCTTGGCCTGCACTTTGTTTGAATAGCGCGCATGTTTTGCAGGGGTGTACTGCACTTACGCCTGCTCCTGCTATTGCGCATCTTTTTGGCGCAGTCTGAATATCCTGCCTAGTTGTATATTGTACTGCACTTGTAATGTATTTCTCCTTTTATCCCTCTCTCGGCTCACTCCTGAAAACAAACCCTGACTCAGTGTGCCTTTACCAGTTACTAACGTTAATATATATATATATATATATATATATATATATATGTTCATACCTATATATATATATATATATATAGATAGATATATTTATAAAATGGGTAGGGAAATTGTTATTGCTCCATTGGATCCTGAGCATCACATGACTGTGCGTATATCAGAGCGCGACCGCACACCTGCACTTTTACCCCCAAAAACAATTTTGACATTTTATAAGATAGATATACCACTCTGAGGTGTGCGAGCGCTCCTGATATCTTACGCATGTAGGTGATTTATCCACACCAAGCGGCGTGATATCAGGAGTGCGACCACACCTCAGAGTGGTATATCTATTACATATATACATATATATATATATATTATATATATATATTTATAAAATGGGTCAGGAAATTGTTGACCATTTATTGGCTGCCCAGCATCACATGGCTGTGCGTATATCAGAGCGCGACCCACACCCTGCACTTTTACCCCTTCAAAACAATTTTGACATTTTATAAGATAGATAAACCACTTGAGGTGTGCGGTCGCCCTGATATACGCACGCCTTAAGGGTTGACGACTGCCTTGCGGCTTGCAGTGCATAACGCACACCACAAGGCATGATATCAGGGAGCGCCGACTGCACACCTCAGAGTGGTATCTATTACATATATATATATCTATATATATATATATATAGATATATATAGATATATATATATATATATATATATATATAAATAGATGCATATACATGTGGCGAGCCATGAGTGAGTATCCAGAGGTCACGCTGCAGGACTGAAAATAATTTCCATATCACACGAGTGCACATCATGTATCCGATTTATACAATGGGGGCCCCTATCGTTGTAAAAGTCACCATTTGAGTAGGTTTGCATGAGTTTGCACAGTTTGCATGGTTTGAGGAGGTTTACGTGGGTGTGATAAATGGCAGATATTTTAACTCTGCTGACATCAACTTCAGCTATCTCACTCCAGTGGAAATATTTTTATTTATTTATTTCAATCTAGGATTGAAAAATACCTTTGAGCACAGTGGAGCTCATTTACAAAGGTTCCACGTCAATAATGGGGAGGGGGTTACAAAACAGACAGAGTATAAAGCACATTAAAAAATGGTCAAGATTATTAAAGCTCTCTGATTGGCTGATAGGCACTACAGGGTGGTACATTAAGTTTCAATGGCACACTTAAAATAAGTGCCAATTCAGGGTGCGCTTACTGCATATATCCACATGGCACCCCGGATTTTCACCATTGTCAGCTGCCATTTCTTGCCTCTCACTTAGCAAGAGAGTTTGGGAGTGAGTTACTGGCCAGCAAATCCCCTCTCCCTTGTTAGAATAACTTCAATACTATCTGCACCTTTGAAAAAAATAAAACAAAGAAAAAAAAACGAAGCCGATAACCTTACTGGCTTCATGTCACCAACTGGGCAGATTTCAAAACGTCAGTGCGTGCCTCTCTGCAGCAGCGAAACTCGCTTATGCTGCTTACCCGTGCTGCCTGCCTTACACTGTCTCTCTTGTAATACCGAACTGCAATAAATCTACCCCACAACAGAACCCTTCACATATTTTTAAAAAAAAGCAGAGTACCTCCTTCAGCAGTTTCTCACCCAACTTCTGTATCCCCCAACTGCGTGTGAGAGAATACAGCACCATAAACTCCACAGTTCAGCTGCCCGCTCCCTGCTCACAATCTACCAAAACCATTTATTTAAAAACCCGAAGCGAAAAGTCATGAATTGTGGGGGAGGGGGTATTTCAACTAATGATTTTCTGGACTGCAGCAACCAAAAAGGATCACACAAACTGCAGCACCCTCTAGTGCCATAAAGCAGTAAACCAATAAAGGAACTATTTTACAGATCCTGATGTTTCTGTTAGTTTGTACTAATATTTTACATTGTTTTTTGTATGAAATCATTATTTTTAAAAATTTTAATGTAAGCCCATTTTCTAAGTGCAATAATACCCTCCAGGGTGGGCGGTATGGGCAATACCGGACCTTCCAGGAGCAATAAGACCCTCCGCCTGTGGCGTCGGGCCTCATTATGCCCCTGGATGGTCCAGTATTGCCCAATACCACCCACGCTGTCGGGTATTATTGCTTGCATAACATGTACAGATAATATCAACTACAGCGAACAGTAGAACAGCACAATACATAGTAAAAATGGGTGATTGCAACCAGATACATAGTTGGCATTCTAGGACTTTATAGGAGAAAACATGGGCAGGTAATCCCATTTTGGAAATCGGGAAGGGTGAGTCAGGGAATGAAGAGTAGCAGCAGGACAGAGAACAAGGGGGGGATGCAAATAACATGTTTTATTGTCATTGTGTGTGTGTGTGTGTGTGTGTGTGCATATATATATATATATATATATATATATATCTATGTAATAGATAACCCAATCTTAGGTGTGCGGTTGTGCACTGATACATGCAAGCCTTGGTGTGCAGTGATAAGCATAAGGCCGCAGGCCAAGTGCATCAACCACCCAAGGCGTAGGTATATCAGAGCATAACCGAACACCCTACAGTGGGTTATCTATCCTATAAAATGGCAAAATTGTTTTGGAGGGGGGTAAAAGTGCAGGTGTGTGGTCGAGCTCTAATATATGCATGGTCATGCAATGTGTTTTGTACAATCAGAACATTACATTTGTATTTTTTTTGTTACCCATTTATAAAAATATATATATATGTGTGTGTGTGTAAGCACCCCATACCTTGTGAGCTACAGCCTTGCCGATGCCCTGGCCAGTGGCTGTGGTGGTATTCGGGCCCTGGCACCCATGGGATCTTTGTGGCTGTGTCCATCAACTTCCTTCCATTCCTCGGCCCATGTAGAGAAAAGGGTCAAAGTCCAATTACATTTCAGCACCTCTGGGTGCATTTGGGGAGATGCTGAACAGTCCATGAAGTAGAAAAGCCAGAACATCCAAATGTAAATAAAAAATATGGTGGCATGCACCTTTTCACACCTGCAGAGCTGCCAGTGTTGGGAAAGTTAAAGGAACAGCAGCTACAAAGGGAGAATTTGGCTACAGCCACGAAGTTAAAATTGTCCCCGGCTCCAGGGCAGGCAGTGGAGCCAGAGATCAGCTGAAAGACACCTCTGGGCATGGGGGAAGTGGTTTGCTGCCCTTGCTAGGGCAAATTATTACAGTAAGGGACAATGTGTATCTGATCTGAATGTAAACAAATGTGGCAGCTCCCATAGGACTTTAACAGCGGGGGACTGCTGAGAAAAGGTTCAAAGGAAACCAAAAAGCCCGGGAGTGAGCCTATCAGGAGGAGACTCTTGGAATATTATAAAAGGGACATTATACAATGGTAAGACAATTTCCTGGATTCTGATTGGTCAGTCTGGGGCTGGACCCGTGATGTTATCCCAGCATAACATCATGGGTGTGATGTTATCCAGCATAACATCACAGCTCTAGTCTCAGCCTCACTGTGAACCAGTGTAAATAGCATTATGTACCTTGTATCACACCTCTAGTCTCAGCCTCACTGCAAATGTACCTTGCATCTCTCTTTTTGCATCTCCTCTTAAGAAACAAAAATATTTGTTCACACTAATAAAAACATTCTTTAAAATATTTTTTTATTTTATATATAACAATGAGCCATTGTATAATAGGAATAATGCACTCCAGGATGTGTGTCGTGCTGGGATAACGTCACATCTGGGGTGATTAGTCACACTCGGTCTGCGGCCTCGTGCCTAATCACCCCAGGCGTGACGTTATCCCAGCACGACACACACCCTGCCATGCATTATTCCTTTAGTAAGCCCACCAAAAAGGGAAATTCCTGAGGGATTTGAGAGAGACTGGTGTGCCAGAGAGACTGCTGTGGGCTACCCAGTCCAAGGCCTGCACGTAGAACACACCAGCCTGTTCGGTCCCGCTAACTGATAATAAGCAGGGTGCCTGAAAGATCCAGTGGCAGCCAGAGAAAGAGAATGTTAAGTTTTGATGTAGAGACAGAGAAATTTTGGAGACTTTGCTGCCCAGAGAAAGAGAATTTGGAGTTTTGTAGCCAGAAAACAGAGAAAGAGGATTTGGAGTTTTGTTGCAAATTAAGAGAAGCCAGAGTCTTCAGCCAGAGAAAGCTTAGAGTGCGGTGTGAGAGGAGAGACTCTAAGTTGTGCAGTATTGAAATAAAAGTTCTGCAGCAGAAAGGAGAGTTTGAGCAGCCTGTGTTTCCCCCTCAGAGGGGTTAGAGTGATTAGAGACTGCTGAACTGCGTCCATCCAGAGTAATTGTGTGTGCTGGGGCTAGACACTGAGACAAAGCCCAGCTGTAAGTGAGTTGTGGAAGAAGCTGTGAGCCAAGCAGAGAAGTCTTGGGGACCAAGCCTGCCCTGTCCCTAGACCACCGGAGAGGAGCCGGAGAAGAAGATGTCGAGAGGCCTACCTGGTGAACACTGTCCACAAAGGCCTAAGAGGTGAAGTTTGGAAAGGTCAGGCAGGTGAAGTCCAACATTCTCCATCCCATCAGCCAGCTGCTGCTTTCTAGTGACCTGCTATTGTGGTACACCACCATCAACAATGATGCCAGCATGGTACCATTAAAAAAGTTTCTGCAACCCCCACTTGAAGCTCCAAACTGTAAGTACCACTGGGCTGCAGCTCAAGGGAGTTCATATTTTAAGAAGCTAGCTAGTTAGTCAAAGGGGGCTAAGTCCTGGGCAGGACTGTGCCAAGTGTAAAGCTGTGCCCAGGCAGAAAAGTACAAAAGTTCTGTGTGTTTAAAAGTATTGGGCCCCAATGCAAGTACCCAGCTAGAGCCACTGGACTGTTACTTTCTCAGCCCCCAGTATAGTACCTCTAGAGACTAGAGACCAAATGCCATTTGGGGAGACAATCTGGGTGCATCCACAGGTGGGAGGTGGGGAATGCTGTGTGGGGAACTATTGTCAAGACAGTTATTATTGTTGTTGTAATATTTTCCCCTCCCCCCTCCCCAAAATAAATATTGAAGTTGGTTTATGTTAGTCATATGGTATTACTGGTCATTGCAATGTATGTCCTGTTTCTGTGTGTGGGATAGGTACTGTGGGGGCAGTTACTGTATTTTCATGGGGGCTGAAAACCTGCAATTTATCCACAGGTGTTCCATATCACCATCCCAGGTGTAGGCACTTTTCCTATCCAAGTATCTTATCCATCAGTGAACCCAGGCTGGCCCCCTCAGAGGTGTGTGCAGTATGGATCCTGAGGGCCCCAGAACAGCCAAGGTGATTCAAGAGGCTGTTACACATATAGATAGACAGACAATCAGACAGACACACACACACATACACACACACACTGCATATGCACATGAACCTGGGTCATGAAGTTAAACTCTATATTCAGTCCATTATTTTTAGTATCCAGGAGATGAATAAGTCTGAACTGGCATGGACTAAGGAGGCCTCCCCCACCCAAAGAGCACCACTGCCACAACCGTTGCCTCAGAGGTTGCCAAGTATGACTAGCAGTTGGACCACAGTGGGTTCTGGGAGGGTGCGGGTGGTGGAACAGAGGCGAAGCCCCCTAGTTGTACCTCTACACAAATCATACACCAGTCTGGCAGAGCAAGGTTCCTCTATGATGGCACCCTCAGTGGAGACTAAGATGAATGCTGAGGACATCCACAGGGGAGACCCACAAAAAGATGGCAGGGGACACCACAGGGGAAGGAAACAGCTTCTGATAGGGTACTCAATTGTTAGGGAGGTAGAACTGGGGAAGGGAGAGGAGAGGGAAGTAAACTGCCTGCCTGGTGCCATGGCTTGGAGGGATAAGAAGCGAATCCTCAGGATTGCAGAAGCAGCATCACAGGAGAGGGAACTAGATATCATTGTCCACCTTGAGACAAATGACCTAGCTAGGCATGGAATCAGTTCAGTGCAGGATGAATTTGTGGAGTTGGGGAGGGGCCTCAGACAGGTAGCAAGCACAGTTACCTTCTCAGAGGTGCTGCCAGCCCATGGCAGGGGTGAGGCTAGGGTACTGCATACCATGCAGTTTAATGAATGGTTGCAAAACTGGTACAGAGCACAGGGCTTTGGCTTCATTGAGGACTGGGGGTACACCTGGAGAGATGAAGGTCTAAACTGGCACGATGGTCTGCATCTGTCCACGAAGGGAACCAAACTCCTAAGTGACAGGTTTAAATGCTTCCTTGGCAAGCTTTTAAACTAGCCAAGTGGGGAGGTGCTGATAAGAGGCAGGAAATTTCAAGCCTCCCCCCACAAAACATGGCAGGTAGTAAGGTAAACACTGAGGTACAGAGCTCAACAGAGGGCAGGACAGGGGTAAATGGAAAAATAGACAAGGGCAATAAGAGCAGGGATGGGGAAAAAAGGATAAAGCCAACATTAAATGGAGGGCAATGAGTACCAATGCCCGTAGTCTGGGAAACAAGCTTCCTGAGCTAGTAGCCCTGATGGAAGATGAACAATTGGATATTGTGGCAGTCATGGAAACATGGTATATGGAGAACCATGACTGGGATGTCAACATACCGGGTTACACAGTCTACAGAAGGGACAGGGAGGGTAAAAGAGGAGGTGGAGTAGCCCTATACATACGGAAAGGGATCAAAGCTACAGAACTAAAAAGTAAAGGGGGAGGACAAGAGGCACTCTGGGTTACCTTGGAGACAGGGAATGGCATCACAATCCACACAGGGGTTGTATACAGACCCCCGTCTCAAGAGGAGGAAATGGACAAGAAAATTATAAAGGACATTCTCAAAATGGCTGAAAAAGGGGAGATACTGTTGATGGGGGACCTGAATATGCCAGATGTTAACTGGATGACATGTAGTGCAGCCACATCCAAGAACAGGATTATTCTCGATGCCCTGCAGGGGGCAGGCCTTAGACAGCTAGTGTTGGAACCCACTTGGGAGGGAGCAATACTAGACCTAGTACTCTCAAATGGAGAGAGGATCACAAATTTAGAAGTCAGTAGACATCTGGGAACAAGTGACCACTGCACAGTGTGCTTCACAATAAGCACAACCATTGAGACAAGCCATACAAAAACAAGGATACTGGACTTTAGAAGGGCTGACTTTGGCAAAATGGGTGAATACCTGAGGAATACACTAGCAAATGGCCAAAAAGGAGGGGTGGAAGAACAATGGAGAAAAATCAAAACTGCCATCATAGAGGCAACAAGCCTTTGTGTGAAACAAATAAAGAAAACAAAGCAGAAGTAAAAAAGCACTATGGTTCTCAAAAGAGGTGGCAGGGAAGGTTAAGGAGAAAAAGGCCGCATTCAAAAAGTATAAGGAATCACAGAAGGAGCATGACAGAGAACTGTATCAATTAAAGCAGAAAGAAGTGGGGAAGGCAGTCAGAATAGCAAAGGCCCAAACCGAGGAAAAAATAGCCAACTCAGTTAAGAAGGGGGATAAAACCTTTTATAGGTACATTAGGGAGCATAGAAAGGTTAAGGGAGGAATAGTGAAGATTAATAAAGGAGAGGGGAGGTGGGCAGAGGGAGACAGTGAAAAGGCAGAGATACTGAATGAATACTTTGCTCAGTATTCACAAAAGAAGATGAGGAGGAGTTACCTAAACCAGACAATAGAAGCACTCTGGGTAGGGGTTGACACCAGTCCATTTACAGAAGAAAAAGTCATGAAAGAACTCCTAAAACTCAAGGTGGACAAAGCAATGAGGCCTGATGGGATTCACCCAGAATCCTAAAAGAACTAAGGAGGACCTAGTGACACCACAGCCACACTTTTTAACAAATCATGGGAGGATGGGGTGGTACCTGAGGACTGGAGGAGGGCAGATGTGATTCCCCTTCACAAAAGTGGGAGAAAGGCAGAAGCAGGAAACTACAGACCTGTAAGTTTGACCTCAGTGGTAGGGAAAATGATGGAATCACTTCTGAAAGAAAGAATTGTTGAATACCTAAAGGCCAGCGGGGCACAGGACCCAAAGCAGCATGGATTTACAGCAGGAAGGTCATGTCAGATGAATCTATTTGATTTCTTTGACTGGGCGACCAAAGTAATAGACCAGGGAGGTGCTGTGGATATGGCCTACCTAGACTTTACCAAGGCATTTGACACAGTCCCACACAAAAGATTAATAATCAAGTTAGCCAGCCAGGAAGTGGGTTCCAGGGTGGTAGCCTGGGTAGCAAACTGGCTGCACAACAGGACACAGAAGATAATAGTGAATGGAACACATTCCGAAGAAATGGGGGTTACTAGTGGAGTACCTCAGGGCTCAGTACTGGGTCCAGTCCTCTTTAACATCTTTATAGGTGACATTGCAGAGGGTCTGGAGGGAAAGTTATGCCTCTTTGCATATGACACAAAGATCTGTAACAGAGTTGATACACAAGGAAGGGTAGAAAGGATGAGAAGGGACTTGGCAAGGTTGGAAGAATGGTCAGACATATGGCAACTTAGATTCAATGCGAAGAAGTGCAAAGTAATGCACCTGGGAAACAAAAACCCAGGAGAAGAGTACACAATAGCAGGGGAGGTAGTAACAACAACAAAAATGGAAAGGGACTTGGGGGTAGTCATATCAGATGACCTAAAGGTGGGGAAACAATGTGAGAAGTCAATAAGGAGAGCCAGGGGGATACTGGGATGCATAGGAAGGGGCATCATAAGTAGAAAAAGGGAAGTGGTTATCCCTCTGTACAGACAGTTGGTGAGACCCCATCTGGAATACTGTGTGCAGTTTTGGAGACCCCATCTTTGCAAGGACATAGAAAGGATGGAAGCAGCCCAGAAGAGGGTAGCTAAAATGGTGCAGGGTCTGCATCAGAACCCATATGAAGAGAGACTGAGAGAGCTTAATATGTATACCCTTGATGAAAGGAGGGATGGGGGGACATGATAGAAACTTTCAAGTACCTCAAGGGAATCAACAAAGTCCAGGAGCATCTTTCAGAAAAAGAGATGTGTAAGAACAAGGGGGCACAATTTAAAGATAGTGGGGGAACAGCTCAGGGGTAATGTGAGGAAATTTGTATTCACAGAGAGAGTGGTGGATGCAAGGAACAGCCTTCCTGGGGAGGTTGTTGGGTCTAAAACAGTGGGGGAATTCAAGCATGCATGGGACATACATAAGGCAATTGTAGTGGGGGTTGCAGGAAGTAGGCTGTTGGTTAACTAGAATCTGCATCTTATCCAATAGGTAGGGAAATGGGCAGACTGGGTGGGCCAAGTGGTCCTTATCTGTCATCAAAGTCTATGTTTCTATGTTTCTGAGCTCATGAGCCTGCCTTTCTTGAGTATTTTTGAAGTGTCATTTGAGAACCAGGACAGAGACGTCAGAGATGGAGTGATCAGATTGAGAGAAATGCTTCCCCACTGGTGTTTTAGTCTGTTTCTCATTTATGGTGTGCTTGTACAAGTTAATTCAGTTGCGAAGGGGTTGCTCACTTTCCCCACATAGATTGTATGTGGACACTTCTTGCACTGGATGTAATAGACAATATTCTGGAATCCACATGTATAACTCCACTTTATCTTCAAATGCTTGTTTTTGGGGGTGTTGATAAAGTCAGTGCCTCTGGTGTTCGGTCTTTGGTCAGGTATAAGTCTGCTCCTAACAATGAGGTTGGATAAGTTAGTTAACTGTTTGAAAGGCAGTCAAGGTGGTTCCTGGAAAATACATCTTAAGGTGTCATCCTTACTGAATATTGGTTGTAGATCTTTAATAATGTTTCGTAGGGGCTCTTGACCTTGGTTGTATGTAACGACCAAGGGTGTCCAGTTGGTGGTGGTCTTTTCTTTATATTGCATTAGAAAATGGGCTCAGAAAATAAATGCATCTCATTGGTTGACACCCTAAGTAGAGATTCATTTATTTTCCGATAGAGTCCACTGTAAAACGAGAGCCTCTTCAGGGTGCCCCATTACTCAGAGATCCTTGGGCACCCCGAATGTTCAAACTCGCCCACTCCTACTTCTTTGCCCTCACCAAGCTAGCCACAAATATTTTGTCTGGGCCACTCTCCTCCTCCCACGCAATGCAAACACAAAAAAGAAATTTATTAAAAGTAAATGACAGTGTATAGCCCAGAAAGCATTCCAATTTCTAAAGGGCACTGTCTTTAGCTACAGAGAGCAGTATCTCTGACACCGCTACTGAGCATGACAGCAGCGACACTTTCTTAGTTTTGTATATCGCTGATAGATGTCCATCTGCAGTATGGAAAACCAAGAAAATACAGCTCCTCTCCTGCACAGCAGTGGGAGATACTGCTCGCTCTCAGCAAACCACCAAACGTTTCAGAACCAAGATTACATTTAAAACAGAGAAAAAAAATAAAGCCCCACAGAAAGAAATAAAAATTTCTGCATTTTATTATAATAAATACCTGCTGCCCCAGCCACACTCACTCTCCCGCAGTGCGGCTTTCTTCCCCGATCGCAATAGCTCTCCTCTGCAGTACTTAAAAAAAAGGAACAACAAAAAGCAGGTTTACAAACGAAAATAAAAGGGGAAAAAAGACAAAGGAGAACACTCCTCCATTAGGATGAAAGGGGGGGAGGTCCGAGTGAACAAACAGAAACTGTGTGGGGGCACCAACAACATTCAACCAGCACTTTGTTTACATTTTCTTAACTATAGCATCTCTATTAGGACAAAAGTCCTCAATTCTAATACAAGCAGAGGAACTATTTAATTGCAAAACTCAATGTAAATTAATTTTTTTATTAACGAGTTTTTTCTCAAACATTTCTTTTTACTGTGCCCATTTTCTAAGCACAATAATACCCTCCAGGGTAGGCTTTATTGGGAAATACTGGACCTTCCAGAGGCTATAAGGACCTTCACCTGCAGCACTGGGCCTCATTACACCCCTGGGTGATCCAGAATTTCCCAATAAAGCCCACTCTGTTGGGTATTATTGCTGTCATAGTTGTTCTCTTGGCATAAGCATGGTATGTGCCATAGTTCTACATTTTCTTTACAGCAGTGTTCCTGTTCAGTAAATATGTATTTGAGTGAGACAAGGGGCTCAATTTTCAGTCGGCCTGTAGACTGCCGCAGGTTGTACTAATCTACAGCTGTGGCAAACTCCAGGTGCATCTGTGACCCTGCACCAAAGTCAGGAGAGTTGTCACAGCTGCAGGGTTGTGCTAAACATGTGGCACACCTGAGGTTTTTGACAGAGGGTCTGTCAAGCCCCTCCCACCCAGTGCAATGGTACATTACTCGCGGAAGTATGGGGGTAACTATGCCTGGAAGGTGGGGACCAGGGGCTGATGGAGACCTGGCAGTGCCATGGAGGGATGACAAGGCACAGCAGTAGTGGGAGGGATGTGAGAAGGCAGCCAGTGGAGGTGCACTGCAACATGGCACAGAGCCAATCAGGCCAGGTTTGGGGGAGCATGGCCGGGCCATCATGACCCAGATCCCAGTTCAAAAGAGCCCTGGCACCTGCCCCACAGTGTAGTTGAGCATCTGCCAGCTGCCACACGAGGGGGAGCTGTGAACCTGGGGAATGTTGCAGTGCCTAAGGCACATACCTGGCCACCAAATACAGCCCACAATCAGCACCCACTCAATGTAGGGGACTGTGGGTCCTATGGGGCAGGTGCTAGCACTGCTGTCAACTTGGATCCTGGTCATGATGATGGTGGCGGCCCTGCCCCCCTACCCAGCCTGATCAGCTCTGTGCCACATTGCAGGACACCTCAGTTGGGTGCCTCCTCATGTCACTCCCACTGCCACCATGCTCCTGTCACCTCCATGGCACTACCAGGGCTCCATTGGCCCCGGTCCCCACCTTCCAGCCCCCCAATTGCTGCCCTGTCAGGCAGTGGTGCAGGGCCCTTAGACTAACTTCTGGCTGGTCTAACGTGAGCCCCCTCTTACTAACATGGCAGGGTTTCTGGAATTCCAAAAAGGTGATGGTGCAGCCCTGCCATGGCACAAGCCCCCTTGTGGCTGAGTACAAAGGTACTTCTGCCACAAGGGTGGCACAGGCCACTTTGGCACATGGCATCCCGATTTCAATGCAGCCTGCATTCAAGAGTTGGTAATGCTGCAAACATTGCTTCAAGGTGCCACTTTTGCCAAAGCCATATGATGCTGGCACCTTGTGCCAACGTTTTCTGTTTGAAGATCAAGCCCAAGGTATTTATCTCTGTCCTCTGTACCGGAACCGATTCAGTGATATTGATGTGCTTGGCTGTACATTACAGATTTTTTTACTGTACCTGGAGAAAAGTCTATTTTTGTGCAGGTAGGGCTGGGTGAAATTAGCAAATCCCAATTTCACAGAATTGTGAAAAAATTCTACATAGGTCCCTGAAATTGTTTTTTGTTTCCATATAGGTTTTTATCCCATCTTCAGTGGGCAACAGCTACATCGTCAGCCAAGTCTACTGGACTTCGGGGTCGTTTGGGATCTTGAGTGCTTTGCATGCCCCGGCAGATCCTCAAAGCTGGACTGGAAGCTTCGTCCTGCCACGGCCCCAGATTTTTCCACATTTTATTCCCCAGTTACCTGGAGCCCCAGACAAAGAGGCACATGTGCGTGGAGGCATGCATGCACCCTCTTGCTCTGGTGGCTGTCCTTTCCTCCCACCCCATTAGGCTAGTGCCCTGTCTCCCCCAGCTGTACTTCCCCCTGGCCTCCACTGTGAGGCAGTCGAGAGTCGAGGGAAGTACTGATCCCTCCCTGTAGAGGAGAGCTGCCTGTCGGCAACTCAATCCTGCACTGCTCCCTCCCCCCGTGCTGACCCCAATGGCCTGTGTTTATTCCTGAACATGGATCTCCGGTGTTGCGAGAGGTAAGGCCTCCAGTGCCTTAGCCCCCTGTGCCTCTGGACTGGTGGCAGGTTCATGACATTTTGAGAACTTTTGTGGAATTTTCTCAAATTCTTTGATTGGTCATAACTTGGGCAGTATTATGACTAGAGATCTGAAATGTGGCATGCATATTGTTTGGAGGAGGCCCTAAATGGATTCCAGGTTTCATGACAGTTGAATGGGAAAAGTTATATTGGCTCAAACTCTGGCAATTTAAGATTCATGTGAAAATTTCTGAAAATATTTCAGTGTTTACAACTTAGTCACCTTTGGCACTAGATAATTGAAAATGTATATGCATACTTTCTTGGAAGCGTCATAGAAACTACTAAATAGAGAGGTAATGGGTTGTGTAAATTGTAAACTACAGGAGTTTAAAATTTCACAGTTTACTTATTTGTTAAATTGTGTGAAAATGTTCACAATATTTGAATGTTTTTAGCTCCACTGCTATTGCAGGTATACACTCAAGATTTGGCATGCATACCAAAGTAAATATGTCCTGGGATCTAATTAAGCTGGATAAACGTGGTTTAGTAGGTTAAAATTTATTGTGGATACTTTAGAAATTACTAATTAGAAATATTTGCTCAAAATTCATGGATGCATAATGGGTAATGCAAGTAGAATTCCACTTTTGAAATTTTATGTTCACAATGTATTTTTCACCACTGAATCACCTTACCTGCACTAGCATCATGGCCCTGCAATTCCCCTCCTACTGTCCTGTGACAGTGATGTCCAGAATCAGGCTCCATCATGACTAAAGATATTCAGATACTTGTGTCACAATGGCCTAAGTCACAACTGGTTGTAAGGCCTGGTATCCCTTGGTGCCACTGTTTTCGAACAGTAAAAATATACGTTGTTATCTACAGGGTTGTTACAGAGTTATCAGGTTGCAATGTGCAGGAACAATACAGCACGTGCATGAGCTTCCACAAACCATTAAGTCAGTCAGCTCTACTGGTTATCTGGCATATTGCAATAATTCAGGCCAGTGCACAGTGATGTCCATGACTATTCTTCATGGTTCGTCACTCAGGATAGTGACCTGACCTTTGGACCACTATACTTTTACCATGGAGGCTCCTATGAATGCTACATTAGTGCCACAACTCAGCCTTTACCTTCCTCCACAATGGCAACTCAAGTGTATGACTGGGCAAATTGTATGGATGTGGCTTTGGCCAAAGTGTTACAGATAGTTCACAATTTCACAAAAGCTCATGAAATTCAACTTTAAATACTGATGTCATTTTGGAATCTTTGTCTGCCTGTAATGTGGCCAGCCTTTGAGCCAAAGATTAAAGACATAACACATACAGCCCCTTTTTTTTGTATTGGCTTTTTTCCCAGCTGGCAGCTCGTCTTTCAGGGATATACCCTGTTCACAGGGTAAGGCTGAACCCAGTCATTATTCAGTTGGCTACCAGATATTTCTCCAACATGTTTCCCTTCCATCTCCTCCAGCGGGGCAGTGCCTCTGTCAGCCTCGCACAACCACAGTATCCCCTGCAGTAGGAGCAAGCTCTCTGACCCAATGGCAGTGGTCACTGTGTTGGTGCAACTTGCTGCCAACCCTTCCCAGTGGAGATGCACTGTCGAGAGGCAGATGTCTTGGCTATGGCCTGCCACCCAACATGACTTCCTGGGTTTGCTTCTGAACCCAGGTCTTCAGCATGGCAATGTGATGCTCTGTTGCTTGGCCATGGAGTGGCCTCAAAAACTAATATTTAGGGTCGAGGAAACTAACAAAAATGATGATAGTCCGTTCTCTAGTTTTAAAGTTGGAAGGGCTTACATTTCTAAAGTTTACAAAATTGCAAAATGTAGTTTTAAAATTTCAAAACATTCAGAGGCTTAACACTCAGTCACCTTTACAGAGAAGGACCTAAAACTTGGCACTCTTCTGTATGGACTGTGGTAAAGACATCATACCAGCTTCGTTGCAATTAAGACAAATGCTTTTTTTAATTAGAAGGAAATAACAAACATCACAGTTTTGGTGACATTTCATTAAATTGCCACAGAAATTTCACAAAATCTCACGAAAGCAAAAATGAGGGTTGCTCACCTGTAACTGTAGATCCAGGAGTCATATATGGTGCAGATCCACACTACTAGCAGTACTTCCTTTCCCTTTAAAACTTACCAGAATGTTTTCAAGTTAGCTCCTCCCACCCACCCAGATGATATCCTCCTGAGCACCACCCTGCAACATCATATCTTGCATACTAGAAGCAAGGATCTATGTGCCACTTACCAGGAGGTTTGGTGGGTTGTGTGAATGTGCATCATATATCACATCTAGAATTATGGTTACAGGTGAGAAACCTTCATTTCTAGGGATGTGGATATGGTGCACTATCCACATTTCTGGCAGACTCCTAGCAGTTCTCCGAGAGGAAGGGCAAGGCGTACACCCCTACTTAGGAAATAGAGACTGGAGAACCAAGGCCCCAAAACGAGCATCCTAGCTTGACTTAAGGTCGATGTGGTAATGGAGATGAAGATGTGTGCTGACTTCCAGGTAGCAGCACTGCAGATTTCCTGTATAGGGATGTCCCTGAAAGCAGTCACCGAGGTAGCAGTATGTGTGGTGGAATGAGCTCTAAGTCCAATGGGAAGCTGTCTACCAGGCAATCTATAGCAGAGGACAATGCAGGAGACTATCCACCTGCTAATTATTTGCTTAGCTAACAGTCTGCCAGGTGCAGCTTCAGCATAGGTGATGAAGAGCTGGTGAACCTCTCCTCATACTCCAGCCATGCGCTCCTTATAGTAAGCAAGCGCTTACCTCAGGTCCAAAGAATGGAGCCTGTGCTTGGCCTCCGAGGTTGGGTTGGTGAAGTACACTGGGAGGTTAATCACCTGGTTAAGATGAAACTTTGAAACAACCTTTGGGAGGAACTTTGGATTGGGGCAGAGGACAACCTTGTCCTTGTGGAAAAACAAATAAGAAGACTCCACCGAGTGTGCCTGGAGCTCACTGATTCTTGTTGTGGAGGTGATAGCCACTGAGGAGGTGGTCTTCCACGATAAGTGGGAGATGTGACACCTGTACATTGGTTATGAATGGCTTGCCCATGAGCATTGTCAGTACCAGCAATAAGTCCCAAGGTGCTGGTGGTTCACACACCGGTGGGGACAAGTGGTCGAGGTCCTTAAAAAAGTACCCGACCACCTTTTCTTGCTCCACCGTCGGCATATCAGCCTGCACCTGGTAAGCAGATATGGCTGCCAGGGGCACTTTGAGGGTCATCGACCTCAAGCTTGACTGAGAGAGGGACCATAAGTAATTCAGGATGCTCACCACTGGGCAGGACAGGGGGTCCTAGCTCCCTGCCCTGACACCAAATGGAAGATCTCTTCCACTTGAAGGCATAGCACTAGTAAGTTGACTCCTTCTGAGAGGCCTCAATGACATGGCGGACCACATTGGAGAGTCCCAAAGCCTGGAACTCTAGACAGTGAGGAACCAGGTTGTCAGTTGCAGGAACTGAAAGTCTGGTGGACCCTCCTTTGAGAGCAAGAGAGTGGATCTGGGTGGAGAGGCAATCACTATGGAGGCCTGCTGCTGAGGCAGAGGAGATTGGGGTACCAGATCTGGTGCGGCCTGTCTGGAGACATCAGGATCATCCATGCCTTGTCCCTCCAAACCTTGAGCAACACCTTGTAGATCAGGGGAAAGGGAGGTAAGGCTTACATGAGGTCCAGGGTCCAAGGCCTCGTGAAGGCATCATCAGGCAGTGTGCCACACTGAGGAGGGTGGGCACAAAACAGCCTCAGCTTTGCATCCTCCCAGGAGGCAAACAGGTCAATCAGGGGAGTACCTCACTGAGAGAACAGGCAATTGACTACCTCCTGTTGAAGACACCACTCATCAGACACCTTGCCCATTCAGCTGAGGGTGTCCACTAGCAGATTGGAGGCACCGGCTACATGGATCAAATGATCGGTGTCCAGATGATGTAGGAGGGACCAGGTGCAGACAGCTTCCCAGGTACAATGTGAGAGAGTGTGATCTGCCCTGCTTCTTGAGGTAGTACATGGTCATTGTATTGTCCGTCAGGACCTGAACGACCTGACCCTGCACAACTGGAAAGAAGGCCAAAAGAGCTAGATGCACTGCACAGAGTTACAACAGGTTGATGTGACATCAGTAATCCTTAGGGATCTAGAGCCTGTGGGCTCTGTGGGCCCCAGGTGGGCTCCCCATCCCATCAGAGTGGTGGCAGTCATGAGAGTGATCATCAGCTCTGGGTCAAAGAATGGAACTCCTTTCTGCAGATGTTCTGGAATAAGCCACCACTGGATGGCATCCCACATTGGCTGCGTCACTGTGACTGGCTGATCAAGGTGACTGAGGCACTGTGACCACTGATGGGCCAGCTCCCACTACAGGAGGGGCATCCACCAGCAGGCCCACTGGACCACATTAGTACAGGATGCCAGGTACCTCAGCAGCCACTGGAAGTCCTGGACAGGGCATGATTGCCCAACCTGAAATGATCAGGCAAAGGAGGTAAAGTCCTCCACCCCATCCACTGGGAGTCAGGCTGTTGCCCAAAGGGAGTCAAGCTCTGCCCAGATGAAGTGGATGACCAGTGAAGGTCTGAGTTCTGGCTTGGCTGGATTGACCAGGAAGCCCAAAGCCAAACAGGTTAGAAGGGCCAGATCCCAGGACAGCTTCACCTACTCCCTGGAGGAACCAGGGATCAGCCAGTCATCCAGGTAAGGGTACACTGGGACCCCTCAGCACCACAGGTATGCCACCATTGCCTGTACTTTGAGAAGACCTTGGGGCAGAGAAAAGCCCAAATGGCATGGCCCGGAACTTTTAAAGTATCCCTTCTGAACAGAACCGAAGGAACCATTGGTGGGATGGCTAGATCAGGATGTGGAAGAAGGCATCATAGAGATCCAGACAATAGAACCACATGGTCCACTCTAAGAGACAGAATGATCTGATTCAGTGTGACCATCCAGAACTTGCACAGCCTCAAATACTGATTGAGATTGTGAAGATCCAGTATAGGGCACCAACCACCCATCTATTTTGGAACCAGAAAACATCTGAAGACAAACTCCAGAACAGTCGTGGAGTCCAGGACATGGGCCACAGCTTCCTTCTGAAGAAGCTGGGCAATGTCCTCCCAAAAGGTGGACAACATGCCCCCGGACACCATGTCTTTCCATGAGGCACGGGCTCAGTTGTGTGGAAAAGCCTAGAATTCCAGAGGCAAAGCACAACCCACCACTTCGAGCACCCATTTGTCTGTTGCAATGACAGATTAGGCATGTGCTAAATGGCAGAACCAGACCCCTATGGGAGGTCTGGGGCAGGACAGAACCAGCAGGAGAATGACACCCCCATCCCATCACTGGGTAAACTTGAAGGCAGCTCCAGAGTTGGCTGTCAAGGATGCCCCAGCCTCTAGATTTCTTGGGGCCAAAGGAAGCTGGCTTAGGTTTGGGCCACAAAGCCTAATGTTGCCCTGCTTCATGCTGCAGTGATCTGGATGCAGGTGCTGCATAGGTCCAGAATTGAAAGGGTTTCTTCCATTGTTTCTGGCACTCAGCATCCTTCTGTGAGGACATGACAGAGTCCAGAGCAGCACTGGACTTCTCTGTGCAGGTGAGATGACCATCGACACCTGGCCCAAACAGGTCAGTACCTAAGAAGGGGACATCTGCCACCTTGTGCTAGGTATCTGCCATAAAAGTTGAGATCCTCAGCTATACCCAGCACCCAGTGGCCACTGTTGCAGCCACAAACCTGGCACAGGAGTCACTAATGTCCAGGGCCATTTGGAGCTGTTGCTTGGAGATGGCGCATACCTGGTCCTGGACTATCTCAACTGCAAGCTGCAAATCTACAGAAAGGCTGGGAATAACTTGGTCCAACTTTCCCAAGACAGCATGGGAAAAGTTGGCCTTCATGACAGCCGAACTGGCTTGCCAAAGGTGCAGGAACAAAGAGGTGTAGACCTTCTTCACCGCATGGTCTATCTTTTTCAACTCCTTGTCTGGGGGCTTGTCAATGTTCCTGATGTTGCTCATGCATCAAAACACTTAGTTGGCAACTAAACCCTTGGCTGAAGAATGGTCAGTGAACCCAGACAGAGACCCGGTGGGGACCACGTACTTGTCAACCATATGGGTTGATGACACAGGGCACTGCTACAGCTCCAGGGTGGGACCAAGAATGGCCTCCGCTATAGGGAAGACAACCCCAGGGGAGTCCTTCCTGTACAAAATCTCATTCAAGAGGTACATAGCTCACTTCTGTAGTGGTTCCAGTGAGATCCCCATAGAGTCTAAGATCAGTCGGAGCAGAGTCCCAAAAGAAGCCTACCCTTGCGCCACAGAGAGTTCCTTGATGGACTCCCAGTCAAAGGCTGGGGTATGAAGGGAGTGCAAGGAGGAGTCCTCCAAGTACGAGGACTCCTCAAACACTGCCTGTGGCCCTTGCTCCCCATGGACAATCCATGGCTCATCTGAGTGCAAGATCTGCACTGAGAGCCTACCGGGAAGCTAGATGCAGGGCATGCAGCCTTGGATGGGGCCCCTTGCAAGGGCTGCAGAGGTAGTGGCTCCAACTAAATGGATGCAGAAACTGGTATCGGTTCAGCTGGGGGAACCAGCAGAGGCAGTGGCAAGGGAGACCAGGGGAGTGTTGTGGCCTGCTGTGGAGCATTGCCGTGGCTGAGAATTCACTGCTGCCTGACAAGCTCCTCATATCGACACCACAATTTACGGCAGAGTCATTCCTCATCAGAAGATGAGAAAGAAATGGACAAGGAGCATTGATGGGGCCTCTTGGCCAAGGGTCAAGATCAAGAACATTGGGAATCCTGAGATCTCAACCAAAAGCCCAGTCAGGACCTCAAAAGTGACCTCAATCAATGACAGACCGGTCATCGGGGAGAAGATACAAGGAAAGGCACAGTCCACCAAGGAAACCCTGAAGGGTCAATCTCTGGAGGGGAGCAGTTAAATCAGTCAGCTTATCCAGCCCCTCCTGTGAGAGGGCTGTAAAGATCAGAGTCCTTGAAAGGGAATAATCCCCACTGTCCTCTGACAACAGGTTAACTGGATTGAGAAGCATCTCTGCCAGCTGGTTGACCTGCGTCTCAGCTGAGAAGCCTGGCAGGGATACCATGGAGTCAGCAGCCTGGACTGGAACAGCAGAAGTGTCAGCCAAAGCCAACAGCTCAATGTCCATCAATACAAAACAGGCAGGTGGCTAAAAGCAAAGACAGTGCCAAGTGCATAAAGGGTACTCACATTTAGGAAAAAGCAGCATGGCTACTTGTCACCATATGGGATCCAAAAGAATGATTCAAAACAGGCTATAGGCAAAATATTTATTAATTTAATTTTGTACCTAAAAACACACCAGCACACACATACATAGTGCCCCTCCCCAAACAGACAAACATTTTCACGCTCACTCTCGTGAGAAAGCGAGAGTGAGCACAGCTGACATTGGCTGTTTTGGGGAAGGACAAACTACTGTATGCTCTTTAGCATATTTTAGGTGCAAAATAATTTAATAAATATTTTACATATACTTTGTTTTGAATCATTCTTTGGATCCCAAATGGTGACAAATAGACGTGCTGCTTTTTCCTACATGTCAATGTCCATCAAGCAAAAAGCAGAATTGTGGGAATGGGAGGAGCAAGCCCACTCCCAGTCCCATGACCTGCAGCATGACCTCTTAGGTTTAGAGGCCTGTGAAGATTTAGACCCTTGGGAAGGGCCCTCCCTGAGAGTAGGTAGGAACTGGCACAAGTCCCTGAATGCCCTGGTAAATGAGGTGCCCAAGCCCACTGGAACCCAGGCAGACAAAGCAGCACCCAAAGCAGCCTGGTTTGTGGCCTCCTCGAAGGTGGCAAGCTGTGCAGCCAAACTTGCCACCAAAGAAACTGCCTTGTGGGCGCCCTTAGACCAAACAGGTGGATCTTGTTGGTCCATTCAGGCCTAGCCATCCTCCAAAATGGAGGGCTGATGGGATCAACACAGGCCACAAGCTTGCAGATCATGTTGGGTCCCTAAGTAACAGACACATGAGGCATGCAGATTGGTGCATGACAATTTCTGAACAGGCTGCACACTGCTTAAGATTGTTAAAGTTAGGCCTACACCAAATGCAGAGCTGCAAAGGAGGGAACCTGATGCTTTCAGTGGAAATGAAGATCTGACAAGGGAGGAGGATACCACCTGGGTGGGTGGGAGGATAGCATAAAGACCTTCTGGCAAGTTTTAAAGGGAAAGGAAGAACTGCCAGAAGTGTGGATAGTGCACCATATCAATGTCCCTAAAATCAGAATTTCACCAGAATTTTGCTGGCAGGAGATAAATTTTACCCAGCCCTAGTGTAGGCATCTCTGGCTATCTGTTGCTTTTCTGTAGCTACAGGTCTGTAAGGTTCCATCTTTGATTGTTACTGTGGTGTCAAGGAAATTGATGGTGATGTCAGAGTACTCCAGGGAACGTTTAATGGATGGGTGGAGGATGTTAGGTTCCTAATTAAATTGTTTTAAGTTTGTATCTTCTATCCAAATTATAAATATATCATCACTATATCTGATGTATGCTAGTGGTTTGATTTTACTTTATTTTGGGAAACCCTCTTCCGAATTGTCCATGAAAAGGTAGGCATACTGCAGAGCCATCCTTGTACCCATTGCTGTTCCCATGGTTTGAACATGTCTGCTGTTGAAACTGAAGCTGTTGTGGGTCAGAATGAATGCAACAAATCTAGCAATCAGTTTTGGGTGGATGTCATGGTGCTGTTCTTTCTCTTGCAGGTATTAAAGACACACTGAAATTCAATCAGTATGTGGGATATTAGTGTAAGAAGGAGTTCACATCCATCGTGGCTAGGACGATATTAAGCAGTAAATCTCTATAGCAGAATACTTAGACAAGAGGTGTGTAGTGTCATGAATAAAGTTGTCACTTTCTATAACAAGTGGTTTTAAGATGGTTTCTATAAATTTTGAGATTTATTCTGTCAAGGTACCGTTGCTAGATATTATTGGTTCCCCTGGATTCCCAGGTTTATAGATCTTGGGCATCATGCACCCCCTCCACTCATGATGTTCTCTGTCTCCCCCACACCCCATAACACCTTCTCCCTTTCCATTCCACTTTCTCTTCTCCTTGTATACCTGTGTTACAGTGTATATAAATTGTTTATTGTTTGTTCTAGCTAACCCTATGCCTGTTTAATTTGTAATTGTGCTTACTCTTTGTATGGTATTCGGTGTAAACTATACTCTGGTTGCATCCAAACTATGTTTTACTTATGCTACCATTCTGACATGGCGCCTTTGTAAATGAGTCCCTGACTCAAAGGTTTGTAATTCCGATACTCTCAAAAAATAAATAAATAAATAAATACAAATATAGAATGTACGTGGCTAAGGTTCACTAGGGATGATATCAGTTATTTTGTCTTGGACATGCTTAGGAAATGATTTAATAATGTCCCATAGTTCTTTGGTGTATTTTGTAGTCGGATCACCAGCCAGTTCCCTGCAGTAGATGTAATCTGTTAATTGCCTGACTGCTTCATTAACATACTCTATCAGTGACTGTAATATCAGTAGATTGCTCAATCCAAAGTATAAAAGCTTTCTTCCTTAAAGTCTGTTATTCCGGAAGAAGGGCTCTATATAGCCTGAAAGCTTGTGTTCTGTAAATTTCTTGTTGGTCCAATAAAAAGTATCAAACTACCCATTTTGTTCATCTTTTTGTACAAGGACCAACACGGTTACAAACAATTCTCAACAAGAAGTTTCACTGAGCCCATCTGGTCAAGCTCCGAGAAAAAAGCAGGGTGGGGGTAAAACAGTCATCCAGAACGGAGCTACAAGACTACAAACAGCTCAGCATAGCTAAATGGATTCAGTGGTGAAAAGTGCTTTGTTAACATTAAATTGCACAATTTGAATTCTAGTGTAATTGCATATTATGCTTCCATGAATTTTTGAGCACATTTTGACCATTTGTAATTTGGGGTATTTCCACTATAAATTTTAATTTATTAAACCAATTTTTCCCACTTTGTTACTTTCTAGGACCCATTGACACTAAGTATGCATGCCAGCTTTCAGGTGTATGCCTGCAATAGCAGTAGGCCTACAGTCTGGGGAAATATTTCACAAAAGCTCACAAATAATTAAACTGTGAAATTATGAACCCCCTCTTAACTTACAATTTAGTTTACCAAATCTCTCATTTAGCAGTTTCTAATATCCTTCCAATAAGGTTATAAATGCAAATTTTCAGATATCTAGCATATAAGGGGGGTTCATAATTTCACAGTTTAATTATTTGTGAGCTTTTGTGAAATATTTCCTCAGACTATAGGCCTGCTGCTCCTCCTCAAAGCCCAAAACAAAACCCTCACTGTTGCCACCATCTACATTCCTCTCAAAGAACAGGGAACTGGTCTAACAGCTGTTCTTGACTTTGTAAAGTCACTCACACCGGACACTGAATCCATCCTGCTAGACGACTTCAACATCAACTGGCCTGCGGCCAATGCTGGTGCACACAGGCATACCGTTGCTGTGGCGAACCTCACACAAATGGTTGACGCACCAACCAGGAAAAATTACAGGACTAACAGCAGCACACTCTTGGACTGGATCCTTATCAGTCACCCATCGTGGATATCTAACACTAATGTCCTCCCTGACTCTCTCAACGACCACTCCCCTGTTAGCAGCACCTGGTCAAATAAATTCATCAAACAACCGCCAAAAACTATCACCAGCAGGGTCCTACCCAGTGGTCACCTTCCTTGACTCAAATCCCACCTCCTCCATCAAGACTGGTCCCTATCTTCAATGCAACCAATGTAAACACTGCCCTTGACCACTTCATAAACATCTTCACTGTGGCCTGTGACACGTATGCTCCTATTAAGAAACACAAAGTCAAATCACTCAGTAACCCTTGGCTCATAGGTGACCTCGTCAGGATGCTAAAAACAAGAGACCACCTATGGGAGCTGGCCAGAAACTCTGGAAGGCAAAATGACATCCAAAACTACAAACATGCCTGCAATGACTGCATCAAAACTATCCGGCAAATGAAGTCCACCTACTATAAGCATGCCCTCACAGGCTCCTGGGGCAATGGTTGGGAATTCTGGAAGAACATAAAGGAACTCACCGGGAATCCACTCAAACCCCCATCAATACTCAACATCAACGGAACCACAACCCTCAACCCAAAAACCATTGCGGATACCTTTAACAAAGCCTTTACCGACCTCAGCGCTGTCCTACCCCAGGACTACTTCAAAGATGGTAAAGCCCCTCTGTCCACAATGAACACTACTCCCACCAGCTCCCCCCGCTTCTACTTCAAAGCAGTCAAGGCTCACCAAGTACGCAAATATATTACCAAAGCCCTTGGTAAATCATGATTCAGTAATGACTCCCTCAATCTCAAAATCCTGTCTCTCACACTTGATGAAGTGCTTAGTCCTCTGACCAGAATTTTCAACCTCTCCCTCAGCCATAGCCAGTTCCCAGACAGATGGAAATCTGCCACTGTCACCCCAATCCATAAAAGTGGTGACAAAACTGCCCACGATAACTACAGACCTATCTCCCTACTACCCCTACTCTCCAAGGCACTAGAACGCATCGTCTTGAACCAGCTCACAGAATACCTGGATGGGTACAACATCCTGTGCAAGCAACAACAACACGGGTTCAGCAAAGGTCGCAGCACCTCCACAACTTGAATTCACCGGCATAATCCACAACGCACTTGACTCCGGTGAACTACTAGGCTCAATCCACATTGACCTATTTAAAGCCTTCGATACCATCAATCACCACCTCCTGCTTGTCCAGCTTCAGAACACTGGGCTGTCAACCGACTCCATTGGCTGGTTTAAGAGCTACCTTGAAGAACGGTCCCAAACAGTAAGAATTGCTGATACACTCTCGGACCCTAGACCAGTCTGCTCGGAAGTCCCCGAGGGCTCCATTCTGGAACCCCTCCTCTTTAGCCTATTCTTAAACTCACTACCGAACAGCTGCCCAGAACAAATAATTCTCTACACTGATGATGCTGTGATCCTCACCTCGGACCCTGATCCAATCCAATTACAAAATAAACTTCAGCGGGCCTTCTCCTCCATTGAATCTTGTTTCGTAAATCATAAACTGCTTCTCAATCAGAAAAAAAACAAGTCTATGGTCTTCTGCAGCCCCCACAACAAAAACAAACAACTTCACCTCTCCATTGCAACTGAACAAGGAGCCATCCAAGAGCAAACGCAATAGTTCAAGTACCTCGGCATCACCCTTAATCCTCACCTCTCATATGCTGTCCATATCAGCAATGTTGCAAAGTCTTCCAGTGCGCGGTTAGGCATATTATTCTGGCACAGGAAACACCTAACCCCAGAAGCACTGTCAGTGGCCGTTCAAAGCTCCATCGTCAGCATCATAGACTATGGTCTTACTGTATATGGGTCTGCAACTACCACTGCCGTCAAACATATTGCGATCTCCTTGAATAAGGCCTGTCATCTCATCACTGGCTCACATCGCCGTACCCACACATGTGACCTTTATTCCCAATCTGGATGGCTTCAACTGGACAAATGCATAAAAACAAACCTCCATCACGGCCAATAAAATTATAATGGGGCTTGCCCCACCTGGTCTCTGTGCCCTCCTTAAGCCTAGACATAGGAACGTCACTACAAGGAGATCCAATTCCCATCTACTACATATCGCACAATGTCGCATGACCCAAGGACAGAGATCATTCACCTATCGGGCATCCAACTGGCTCAGCTCTCTTGGCAGTGACATAGCGACCGCTCCAACACTCGGCCTCTTCAAGTCCAAGCTGCTCCTCTCACTGCTTGTATCCTGTGATTGCCCAACTTAACATTTCCAGCTGCACATGCCCCAGCACCCAGCACTTACAATCACTCTTTGCACCCCTAGCACCATACCTGTCATATTCCCGACAAGGCCCCTGGCTACACTGTCTCCGCCTCCCCACCTCCCCTCATATCTCGACTCCTGCCCCAACCCAACCTCCCACCTCCCCTTACCCTGCACCTCCTTCCCTCCATCGATCTCCTACCCTCACTCCCCACCCCATCCACTCCCCTTCCCTTGTCTTGCTCATAGCTCAAGTCTCTGTACTGGTTATTACATGTCTGTAAGTCAATGACTATATGTTTGTAACTAAAAATGATGACTGTTGCACACACTGACATGGAACCTTTGTAAAAGATCCTCGGCTCAAAGGTATTGTAATCCTAGATTGAAATAAATAAATAAATAAATAAAATAAAGGAGGCCACGTTGAAATATTGCCTGAAAAATTCATTAAAAAATTGCCAGATATTGTGCTCCTGTAACTTTAAGACTAGGCATCCAAATGTCATGACAACTGGTCTTTACATAATGCTCCTTACAAAAAATAAGCAAGGAAATTTTCAAGTCTCTAACTTCAAGAACAACTGAGTTATGTCCCAAATAATCAATATATTGATGGTTTTGGAAATTTCTAAACATTTCACAAAATGTGCAGAATTTCAGGAAAATTCCACAAAAGTAGAATGTGCTAATTTTTCCCAGCCCCACCCTGGATAATTCCTCAAAGAAGCCATTAGAAACATAGGTATCACAGAAAACATAGGTTGAGTTGACCTAGATCCCTAAATGATTACCCACTTGCCCGCTTCATCTGCCTTAGTATGAGAAATGTTTATCCTTAGCTTTTTATGTGGGAGGATTGCTGTTCCGCACTTCTATTAACAGAAAAAAAACTGCTATATATTGATTCTATCCATTCCTGGTTCAACTTAGCAGCACCCATTTTTGGCATTGTGACTCTCCTAAATAAATGTAGTATCACAGTTTCTGTTCTTTAATTGCAAGTGGATCTTTTTTCCTTTTTAATGGGGAAGGTTTATTCCTATGGCATTACGTGTAGTACCCTAAACATCGATATCAATGACATTGTATGCTCAGATTGGTAAAGAAAGTAAATGGTACTGCTTGGGGACTGCATAACTATATTAGCCATTTAGAGATGTTATAAGTAGGAAACACATGACGAATTCAGAACCTGTCTCAAAAAGAAATGGAACCATAAAACCAGCTCATTAACTATTTCAACAGGGTTATTTAACAGGTCATGTAGACTTGCAAGAAATATCACAACAGCTGGCTTGGTAGTGCTGGGGGTTGAGGCACTGGATGCCACATCTCATGCCAAGCCAGTGAATCAGGTTCGTGAGCGAACTCAGTTCCCAGGGAATGGCAGAGGAGGGAGAGGATTGGAAAGGATTGAGCACCTGGAGGGCTGGTCTCCACTCCTCTCCTGAGGAGGGGGTCTCACCCCACCAGTCCCAGACTGCCACCAGGTGGAGAAGAGGTGGCAGGGCAATGGCTGTGACAACATTTTGGGAATGGCCAGTCACAGAGTGCATGCTGTGTGCATGCCTAAAGTAAGCCAGAGGATGCCACCAGGGCTTGTTCCCTACCTACGAAGCCACCCTGGGACTCCTTGAAACTCTCAGTCTGTGCCCCATGGGGGAGGATGACCCTCTCCCTCCAGGCCCATCACGGAGGGGGGGGTAATCTATAGGAAATACTGCAGGTGAGTCTCGGGCAGGCTAAGCTGGGGCAGAGCAGGAGCTGACTGGCTACAGTAGAAAAACATTTGTAAAACAAAAAAATAAAAAAAAAAAATAACACAATATAGAGGATAATGTATGGTCCTCTATCGGTAACCAGTCTGTTAACTGTTAACAGGTTGCCAGGGCCACCGTGTAAACCTCGAGAGCAAAGCTCGAGAGGTTTACGTCGCCCTGGCAACCTCGAGACGGTCAACAGTGACCGGTTGCTGATAGAGGGACCATACATTATTTTTTATAGTGTATGGTCCCATGTAAAAAGTAAAACGGCTGCTTATTTTTTTGAAAAATAGTCACCGCCACAGCCGTTTGGTCTTTCCCTAACTGCTCCATTCATCCGTTGGTTCCCCGCGTAAAAAAAAGCTGCACATGCTAGACCGATCGCTGTTGTTAACCTATTGATGTGACGTAGCATCGATAGGTTAGCAACATTTCTACGTCACATTGATAGGTTAACAACCGTAGGAAATGATGATTTCCTGAGGTTAACAGCGTTCTACCGTGCATTATAAGGTCAATATTGTATTTCAAAATTTTGTGGCAGCTGACTACTATCAATTAACAGAAAGTGTACTGCTACCCATAATGTTGCCTAGGCCACCAGCACCTGAAGGTGTTTATATAAGTTATAAGATGTGACAGTGTGTGGGGTGTTGGAGGATAACTGTATGCTCAGGGCATAGAAACCCTTTCAGTGAAGAAATATATTCTCACATCTCTCTTAAATTCCCCCCTTCCAGCTTTATCACCTGCCTCCCGGTCCTGTTGCTTTTCCTCATTTGAGGCTACACTCCTGCAATCTGTTTTCCCCTGTGAGGTACATGTAGGTCTCTATCATGTCCCTTCTTGCACTCCTCTCTTCCAGGCTGTGCATGTTGAGATCCTCCAGTCTCTCCTCATAGGGCTTCTTGTGGAACCTCTGCACCATTTTCGTTGCCCTCCTCTGGGCTGCCTCTACCCTGTCTATGTGCTTTCTGATGTGCAGGCTCCAAAACTGGACAGAGTATTCCAAGTTGGGTCTCACCAGCAAGCAACACAGTGGCAACACCACTTCCCTCCTCCTGCTGCAGATACCTCTCACTATGCACCCCAACTCCCAGTAGTCTTACCCACTGCTTTTTCACACTGCCCTGCCACTTTGAGGCCATCACACAGGGTAATTCCATGGTCCCTTTCCTATTAAGTGACTCAGTACCTAGCCCCATCCTATCGTCAACTCCTGGGTTCCTATTAGTGTTGTGCAAAATTGAGGAATTTCATTACACAAAATATTTTGCAAAATTCGTGCATTTTGTGAAATATTTAGTGGGTGCGAAATTTGAAATTTCACCCTAAAATTGTGAAATTTCACATTTCGCGGTAAGATTTCACAAGTTTGCACACTGGAAAATATTTAGTGGAACGGTGGAATTTTGTGAAATATTTTGTGCAGCAAAATTGTCGATTTCACTGCAATTTTGCTGGTAAAATTTTATTTCACATCTCTAGTTCCTATGCCCTAAGTGCACGATTTTGTGCTTTTTGGCACCGAACCCCAACTGCCATGTTCTTCATCACTCTGCAAGTTTCCCAAGATCCCGGCACATTCTCTCCAGCCACTCCTGAGTGTGCCTATTGCAGACTTTGATATAATCTGAAAAATGCATACCTTCCCTTCCAGTTCTTCTGAACTGTCACTTATGAAGACATTTCACAGGACAAGTCCCAGCACTGAGCCTGAACATCCTGCTGGTCATTCTTCTATCGTCAGAGTGAGTGCCTTTTACCACCTCCCTCTGGCTCCTATCCATTTACCAGTTTCTAATCCAGTTCCAACTTTGGATCCCATCACCTGGGCTGCTCAGTTTCTTTATCAGCCTCCTGTGCAGCACACTGTTGAAGGCCTTGCTAAAGTCCAGAGAGGCCATGTCCGTTCACCTTTGCTATCCTCTGATCTATGTATCTGGTCATCCAGTCAAAAATATTTATCAGATTTGTTTAGTATGACCTCCCCCATGATTCCATGTTGCTGGTGGTCTTGCAGCCCATTTGATTCAAGATACTCTACATTCTCTCTCTTTTAGCAGCATTTCTATTACTTTCCCCACCACAGAAGTAAGATGAATCAGCCTACAGTTGCTAGCCTCCTCCCTGCTGCCACTCTTATGTAGACAGACCAAATCAGCTCTTCTCCAGTTCTCCGGAACCACGCCTGTTTCCAGTGAGCTGTTGAATAAAACTGACAGTGGAGTAGCTAGCACCTCCCTGGGTTCTTTTTGATCTCGTAGGTGTACCCTATCCATTCTCATAGCTTTTTCCACCACCAGAGTTGCAATTCCCTTCTGGACTCCTTCCTCTGAAAATTGACTTTTGTTCACCTCCCTCCTGTTCTTGCCACTCCCTGATGGTACATCTTACCCTCCCTCCACTGTGAAGACTGAGCTGAAGTACCTGTTTAGTGTGGAGTCTCCCCCCTCTGCCTTTCTAGTCCTCACTATCCCTTCTTTTGCTTTCCTCTTCTCACTTATAGGAAGGAAGAAAGTCTTGCACCCCTTTATGACCCCTTTGGAGATCCTTTCCTCTGTTTGTGCCTTTGCTCCCCTTACCTGCTTCCCTCTGCTTTACTAGGAATACCTCCCTGTCCTCCTCCCTCAACATTTCTTTTTTTGTGTGTGTAACTCCTCAGCCCTCCTCACCTCACTTGCCTCAGCAGGTATTTAACCTAGATTGCCCTCCCCGGGGTGTTGCTGCTGAGGGGGTCCCCACCATAACCCTTCAAGCGATGCCACATCATAAGTCCAGTGGTTGTAGGAGTCTCCAGGCTCGGCTTCACGGGGGCAGTGGGTCTGTTTTTGTCCCCCTGTGGTGGGAGGTGTTGTGTGCAATGACCTAGGGGCACACATGCCCACATCTGGCACACCTTCTGGAATTGCTAAACCTTGTTTGCACTGACTCCCAGCCTCCGCTCCGTGTCGATTGCCGACTGAGTGCTTCCCCCCTGCCCCCTCCGGAGGAAAAGAGCAGTCCATCAGATGCTCAATCCTCCTGTCCCTGGCAGGCCCGCTGAGTCCCTGAACTCGCATCTGAACTCGGGTCATTGGCGTCACAAGCGGACATCCAACTGCTGCTCCGGCAGGCCAGCTATCGACATTTCTTTATGCTTCCTGAAATCCATCCATTTGTTTACCACCTTTGCCACTTCCTTAGAAAGCCATAATGGTCTCTTTTTCCTTCTGCTTTTACTCACTTCCTTTACATAGAGATTGGTTGCTTTAATTATGACCTCCCTTATTTTTCCCCCACTATGCCTCTACCCCTCCTGGCAATCACCTTCCTCAAGGTACTTTCAGAGGCAGTCCCCCATTTCTTTAAGATCTGCCCTCCTAAAGTCCATGATCCTCATCCTCATGTGGTTATCCTCTGTTCCTGTCTTTATGTTAAACCACACTGTACTCTGATCACTTGCACTGCTGTCCCTGTTTGTAAGCACCAGTCTAAGCACTCCCCATCCCTAGTATGTTCTTTGACAAGTTCCATGAGAAAAGCCCCTTGTAGGGAGTCAAGGATAGCCCTACTCCTTGCCGAAGTGCAGTTGGGATGCTTCACTCCATGTTGGGCAGATTGAAGTCACCAACTAGCAGCACTGTCCCCTTACTTGCCATTCTAATGATGGCTTCCCCAAGTGCCTTATCTAACTCCTCTTCCATACTGGATGTCTGTACCCTATCCTAGTACAGATAGCAGCTCCAGAGTCTGTCCCCAGGGTGACCCACAACACCTCCTGCCTCTTTTGTTTTCTCATAGCCCCTGTACCTTTGTGGCCTTCATTTCCTCCTACACATATAAAACAATCCCTTCTCCCCTCCTCCCAGAATTGACTTTCCTGAACATAGAGTAGCCCTGCATGGCCATTTCCCAGTCATGGTCCTCAGTGTACCACAACTCAGTTATGGTCACTTAATTCAGTTCAGCCTCCACCATGATGGCTTTCAGGTCTGTAATTTAGTTTCTAGGAGTTCTTACATTGGTGCACAGGACTCTTCACACCTTCCTTTCCCCTGCTTGCTGCCCTGCTTTCTCTTTCCAGTCCTGCTTGTGTTTTTCAGAAGCTCCCCCGACACCTCTCTTCCCTTTTTACCTTCTCCATTTCTTGTCTCCTTCAATCCTCTACCCTCTCTTACCTTAGTTTTACCCTCCCTTCTTCTGTCTTGACCCAAACCTTGCCTTTCTGCTCCCCTGTCTAGGGGAGATTTCACTTCTTGGGCTCTCCCTCCATGCAGCTCCATCATCTGGGGGAGAGCCTTCCTTGGATAGTTTAAATGATTATTCAAGTAGCATTTAAACCTCACACCAAGAACGGTGGTCCCCTTCCTCGAAGGATGCAGGCCATCTCCATTACAGGGGTCCATATTCTTCCAGGCTGGCCCCCAGTCCCAGGTGTAACCAAAGCCCTCCTTTATGCACCATACCATCAACCAGTCATTAAATGCCCTGGTATGGAGTATTCATGCATCTCCCAGCCATACACAGGTAATACCTTGGAAAAAGCCACCATGCTTACCACGTACTTAGGACTCCTTTCCAGCTCCCTAATGTTATCATAGACTACTGCTACTTTACCTTGTCCCTTGCCAGGTTATTCATCCCCTGAAGGACAATGACATTTAGCTCACTCCCAGTTCCTTCTGTCCAGTGAACCTCTGGACAGGCTCTCCATTCCTTCAAGCCAAAGCACCGCTCAGACACTCCACCTCACTATCACACCCTCCCCCTGCTCCCTGATCTATCCTCCTGACAATAGAGTCCCTCACCAGCAGCTGCTTCCTATTGGGCTGAGGGCTTCTCCCTCCCTCCCTCCCTCCCTCCATGGCACCTCCACCTCTGAGGACCCCCCTCCTCCCATTCCACTGCAAGAAATTCCTATTCTCAGTTGCCTTGCCCACAAGTATGGCCAAAAAGTTCTGCAGTGGTATAGGCTGAGGAGTGTGCACCCTTCCTGCCACCCCCACCCTCTCAGAGTCCGCAAAGGTCTATTTGCACTGCCTCTGCCTAGACACCCTCTGGGAGACTGGTTGCAGACTTGGTAGCTTCTGGGTGGGCAAAAGATCCTATGTAACTTTGCCAGTTCAGCAGCCTCTGCTGATAACCCAGAGGGGCGAGTATCTATGAGGCAGCACTTCAGTCTCCAGAAAGTGTCCTGAAAGACTGCAGCCCCACAACCATTGCACTGCACCACTCACTTGGGGCTTGAGAGGCCAACACTGCAAGCAGAGGGTCTTACAGCCCCTGGAAGTGTGGTTATCTCTCAACACCCAACACTATGAAGAGTCTTAGTGCACTAAGAAAATAGGCTCTTGGAGTATTAACAGTTTTAACAAAACAAGTATTTTAAAATCCCTATAAAAATAGTTTAAATGTAAAACAGTCCTTAAGCAGGAAAATTGTCAATCCTTTTTAGAGGGCTTTGTTGGCCGATAAACATATGACTTTAGAATGCTGTCAACCAATCATGTTTCAGGGATTTTCCTAACCCCTTTTCTAGTTTCTAGCAACCTGCTAAGGAGTCTCCCTTCTCAATAACCAGTGAGACTGAGATACAACAAAATCCTAACTATTTAACAATATTTCATGTACACTAGAAACTTTGCAAATACTGTAGGACCTGTATTCAAGTCACGGCACCATTAAATTAGTACTTCATCAAGAACTGATGTTATGCTGAAAGGTAGATTAAGCTAATGTTGAGGGATATTAAGTTCTCTGAATGTTGGGGTGGGGAAGGGATAGTGGAGAGAAGAGGGAGTATCTATGGAGTCAGTATTAGCTACAGTTACATAAAGGCTCCCAGGAGTTATGAGAGGTGGGGATATATGACCATCTGTGGTAAAGCTGACAGGCAGGTAAGGCCCATCCAAGAGTTACTCAATTCACTACCAAAACCCCTTGCATTCCAGCTATCCAGCATGCTATTTACAACTACTGCATGTTGCAGGTGTCATTGGTTTCCAGAGCCTGCACCCCTTCAGCCAACCAGGCTCCCCTGGGCTCAGAAGGAATGGGGCAGAAGTTGGGCTACCCACTCCTACAACAGTCTCCTGTAAGCTCAAATCATATCCTATAGGCTACCTGAATAACAAGCTGTAACTGTATGATTGCTGGGTGCCCTGGAATAAGGGTGGGGGGGGCACAAAAACTGCTGAATGAACTAGTAGGTGACAGGGGAGAAGGCAGAGACAGAAATGAGGCAATATATGATCTGTGGCTGTCCTTTAAATAAAAATATTGTACTATAAAGACATTTTAACCATACTTTAGCAATTTCCACCTGCTTAGTGCCTCATATTCCACTTAAGTCATTGGGTTCTGCTTCAGTGTATTCTTCAGATGAACTGTTGTCACTGGGTTATACAAGTGATAAATACTTAAAAAATGAATATTGGGTGATAAAAGGGCTGTATTAATATGATGCTCCAAATAAGGAGAAACTGTGTCTATTTCAAATTAAACACACAAAACAATACACTGGGGTGATTTAACAAACTTCACACATGTCCAAATTTACAATTATATTTGAGAATGTAAACAGCATTGCTTATGTTCCCTTTAAGTATACACATCAGTCAGTCTGCTGAGCCTTTCAGGCCTTCAGACAACAGTGAAGGGCTTTCATGTTTTCCTGTGTTTGTTATTGTTTCAGGGTTACATCTGCTATGATATTGACCCTGCTGCATCCCGGGGTCCAAAGTCAGGAAATCACTGTAGATGTTGTAGGGCTTTGCAGAGTGGAGGTTAGGGTTGCTGTAGCGGTTTCTGGGTTCTTGGTTGTTGGCGACTTGAGGGCGAGGATCCAGAGCTTGGCATTCATGCTCTTGAATCCCTACTTCAGCTCTGCCCATGATATGTGACTGGCCAATCATCTTCCCTGTGGTTATGCTTTTCCATTTTCTTCCATCATCTCATCTGTGGTTTCTGCCCCGTTCCAGTGGAGTTGCACTAGTGGATGGGGCCAGTGAAAAGTGGTAGTTCTGTTCTCCTTCTTTCAGGCAGCCTCTCACTGGCTTCTGCAAAACAGCAAAAGTCATACCCAGGCTGATTCCACTTTTCTCTAGGTGAGGGCTGTGGCCGGATGCCCCAGTTCCACTGGATTAAAGCCACCAAATCCCACTGTTTCAAAGTTATGGATGACCCCATTCCTGTCAATACAAAATACTGCAGGGAAGCACATATGGTAGGCAACTTTTAGTTTTTGAAGGGTTTGCCTGATCAGTGTAAATGCTTTTCACTTTTCTATGACCAGCTCTGAGAAGTCCTGCTAGAAAAGAATTTATGGCCATGCAATAGTAAGTGCTTTTTTTCCTGGTTGGGGGGAGTACAGAAAAGAACTGAGGAGACATTACTTCACGGTAAGGGTGGTGGTACCTTGGAACATGTTACCTGGGGAGATGTAGAACATTTTAAGAAGGGAAACCAAAAATGAAAAGGTATAAGTAACTCAGAATATATATGTTGGATAGATTCAAAACATATATTTACCTGAAACACAAAATATGTAGAAACTGCAATAATATGTATGCACAATAAGTATTTTTGATTTTATTCAAGGACATAACACTGAAAGAACAAAAACATTTTGAAATCTTAAAGAAAAAATATATTTCAAACATATATATGTATATATATATATATATATAAGCAAAACAAAATGGGTATATTAAATGCACGCTGAAAATAGAAACTAGTTAATATTAATATTAATATTAGAGTTTACATATATATATATATATATATATATTGCAAAAAAACTCCATTAATGCATTAGTTATGGTTCGTAGTACAGTGACAAAAGTCTGGAAATTCGGTGTTAGGGTTACCAAAAAAGACATTGGGATAGTTTCTTTTTTAACATTTATAAAAATGCATGTATTGGGACAATGGGGGTGGGCTCCCCATTGTCCCAGAACTTTAGGGTCTACACCAGGAAATGGGGACACAAGGAGTTGGCAACCCAGTGCTCCACACAGGCTGGACGGTAGTGCCAACATGGAGATTGGGCAACATGATGTTGGCAAAAGGGAAAGAAACATAATTTGGTACACTGGGGAGTGGACTCCCCAGTGTACCACTGTGGCGGTGGTCATGGGGGGGCAGATGACAGCTGCTGACATGGGGATTGGGCACCCTGATGTCAGCATAATAAAAAATTATTTTGGGACACTGGGAGTGGGCTACCCAGTGTCCCACAGTGGCAAGTGGGGGAGTATTCCTGCTGCTGACATGGGGATTGAGTACCCCGATGTTGGCAGAAATTATTTTGTTTAACAAGTCCTGCCTCAGCCCCCTTACAGGCATTAAAAGGAGAAAAACTCCTTTAATAGGTAAACACCAATGGATATTTACCTAAATGGGGTCCGAGAAACACATTTCTGTCATTATTTGGCCCAAAAAGTGGCAAAAAAACTTTTTCTCTTTTTACAGGGGCCGTTGCTTTTTGAATGGAAGTAGAGGTGCAAATTGCATCAGTTTTCGCTAAATTTGCAAAAGAACAGCACAAAACGTTTGCAAATTTTCTGAAAGTGTTGCAGTGTTCTTTTGCAATTTGTTTAAGTACCAGGGGGCCAATCTTCAAAAACATGTTTCCTGCCATTATTTTAAGAATCTAATGGTAGGCTTGTGTTCTTTGGCCCCCAATTAGGCAAACACAACTGTTGGTGTTTACCGAGGGCCAGTAACTTGTGAATTATACCTGTTTCTCTCCACCGTTAACTGAAAACAAGATGGTGGCAGCATGACACTGCTGAGGGCATTTGCAACAGTAAAATGTACTGCAGGCAGCTTTTGAGAGGCACAGCTGTTTTTCCCCATTGACTATAATGGGAAACTTGAAATTTGAATAACCTTTGAATGGATTAATATTTTTTCACCAAATCTTCAAAAGGCTCATAAGTGATCTGACTATATATTTCCTGAGAACTTTAGAATAGATGGACAAACCATTTGGGCTGTAGCCAAAAGCAAAGAAATCGCCAAAAAAGTGTTTTTTTTATGTATTTTGATGCTCTGCAGCTCCGCAACTGCACATCCAACCATAACACAACTTGCCATATCCAGAGACTTGTGGTACCAGACCACGCATGACAAATTTCAGGCAAATCGGTTGAACGGTTGCAAAGTTATTAATGTGCAAACTGTTGGATTTAACATAGAAGTGGCTGGGCAACCCTAACTATACTGACACTACTGTGCTAGTAAAATAAATAAATATATATGGATCACTGCCCTCACTCAAGCACTTTTTTAGCTGCCCTGGCAAAGACTTGAACTTTGTACCCTGTCCACCAGAGTCTGTGTCACTACCACCAATCCAAAGTGGTAACCACATTTTCTGGAAGTCAACCTAAATACTTCTACCTTTCTACCCTACTACTACCATAAGAGCCATGTTAGTCCACTTCCTCCTAAAATGCCTCCCCCTCATCTACTTTCTAGTACCCTTGTCCCACCAGCCAGTCATCTCCCCTGGATCACTGGTACCAGTGCCAACAATTCTCAAAGACATAGCTCACACTCACTCCACACTGACCATGTACACTGGCCTACAGCACCCATACTGAAAAAATTTGATACCCTCCAAGGCTGGGTCATGCTGCACAAACCAGACATCATTGCTCTGGTAGAAACCTGGCTATCAAAATCCACCCCTGACTCCTTTGTCTCCCTCCCTGGCTACACCCTATACCGGGAGGATCATGTAGGCAAATGTGGGGGTGGCTGTGCGATCTATACCAGGGCTAGTGTCACTGGTCAAGCACTCCCTACTCCGGCCCTTGCAAGTGGGGCACAGGCTCTTACCCTTAAACTTACTCCAGACCCCTCCAGGGGCCCCCTTTATCTCACCTCTGCCTACATTCTCCCAAAGAACCAAAACCTGGCACTATTATCCTTAACTGATTATCTTGCCACCCTCCCTCACAGGGCTGAACAAGTCCTTGTGGGGGGACCTTAACGTGAACTGGCTCAGCGCCACCTCCACCACCACCCGGGACTCCTTCGCGGCCATTGATCTGACACAACTAATCTCCCAACCCACAAGAGTAAACCCTAAGAGAGGTACCAGCACCCTCCTAGATGTTATCATCACCAACCGCCCCCAAAACATTCTGGACATCCAAGTCCTCCCTGACTCACTCAATGACCACTCCCCTATCCTATTCCTCTGGGTGACCACCTCGCCCCGACCCACAGCCCAGCACACGCTCCGCCGGCGTTTCAGACCAGGTGGGCTGAAAAACCTCAAGCAATTTTTTGCCCAAATAAACTGGTCCCACATTCACCATGCTCCTGATATAGACACTGCCCTTGCCTTTTTTTCCCAAACCTTTACTAAAGCTTGCTACCTCTTCACACCTCTCACAGCTGCCCGAACCAAAAAAACATAACATGCCCTGGATTACTCCTGCCCTATTACAGTTGCTCAGGCTTAGGGATAACCTATGGCACCTTGCAACAAAAACTTGCTGGCTGGCTGACAGACAGGACTACAATGCACTTGGGCCATCAGGAAAGCCAAGGCCGACCACTATCAGGCCACCCTCACCTCCTCCTGGGGGTGTGCCCGAACTTTCTGGGATAAAGTCAAACAATTAAACGGGATCACACGCTCCCCTCCCCCATCCCAGATCAGCACTGACGGCACTACCACTACGGACCCTGCCAACATTGCAAACTACCTTAATACATTCTTTATGGACCTTAGCTCTATCTTCCCCAGTAATTTCTTTGACCCACCACCCTCCCTACCTGTCCCAGCCCTCCAACACCCTAGCTTCTACCTACGTAGGGTAACTGCCCAGGAAGCTAGACCCCACCTGATCCGTGCATTAAAAAGCAGTAGTCCCAGCGCAACTCCCTGGACCCCGGCATTCTCCGTCTGGTACTGGATCAGGTCCTTGCCCCACTCACCAGCCTTCTCAACAAATCCATCTGCCTGGGGCAATTCCCTACTGCATGGAAAACCGTCATTGTTACTCCCATTCACAAAGGGGGTGACAGGTCCTCAGCCGGGAACTACCGGCCTGTCTCCATACTCCCACCCCTCTCCAAAGCCCTAGAAAAGCTGGTTGCCACACAAATTACTGAGTACCTGACCAAACACAACATCCTCTGCCCTGAACAGCACAGTTTCCATGCAGGACACAGTACCGGCACTGCACTAGTTGAATTTTCAACTTTCCTACACTCCTCTCTGGACTCTGGCTCCCTAGCCGGGGCAGTGTTCGTCAACCTCTCAAAGGCATTCAACACTGTCTCTCACCCCCTCCTGCTGGATGCCCTCTGCCACACTGGCTTCGCTACTGGGCCACTCACCTGGTGCACCAGCTACCTATCTGCCCGCTCCCAACGTGTCAGAATTAATGGGACACTTTCCAAAACTTGTCCCATCCGCTCAGGGGTACCTCAGGGCTCCATCCTGGGATCCCTACTCTTCTCACTCTACCTTAACACCCTGCCCAGTGCATGCATTGGGAAAATTATGCTGTATGCAGATGATGCCATCATCTTTTCCACCCACCGCAACCCTACCTCCCTCCAGGACTCCCTACAACTTTCCTATAATGAAGCTGAAACCTGGTTTAAAGAGCACAGACTAGTCATAAATCTCAAAAAAACAAAAACAATGCTCTTTGCCCACCCCCAAAACAAAGCCAGCAACTTCCCACTCCATATCCTCCCCTGCTCCAAACACCCACTAGAGCAAGTCCACTCCTACAAGTACCTTGGGGTCTCCTTTGACTCAGCCCTCACCTACCACATCCACATTGATGCACTTGCCTCAGCTACCAATGTGTGGCTAGGTATCTTATACCACTACAAAAACTGTCTCCCTCCCACTGCCCTCTGGCTAGCAGTTACATCCTCTATATTATCCCTGGTTGACTATGGACTACCTGTCTATGGTGCTGCCGACACAACTGCCCTCAACAAAATCCGCCTCATCCTAAACAAGGTGTGCAGGCTAATCACTGGGGCCCCTAGGCTCACACAATGGTGCCAGCTCTATGATATGGCAACATTGCTGAACCTAGATGAACGGCTGCGATATCAAACGTGCATAATAGCAAAAAAAAACTCTTCTCGGGCTATCCCCGCCCTGGCTGACAGCCTCACCCCACCTAGCCCAACCTTTGGTCTGTACACGGACCTCCTGCAAGGCCACTTTTCTGGTACCAAGATCTAGGACCTCCCATGGACAGAGGTCATTCTGCTATAGAGCTCCATCCTGGTACAACTCACTCCCTGTCCCCATCTCAGATGCCCCCACATTTTCCAAATTCAAAACTGCACTCAGAAGCCAACTATTTAACACGCGTAGTTGCACCTCTCTATAATTTGAGGCACAACACTCTGTGCCCTGACAATGCCCGCTGGGCAGCATCCATACCACACCTCTTTAATTCCTAACCCATTTCTGTTTATACTGCTATTATCCTGTTGCTTGCTCTTTCCTACGTGCAAGTATGTACCATTTCTGATTAAACTGCTGTTATCCTGCTGCTTGCTCTTACTTTCGTACTAGTATGTGCCATTGTAACCAAACTGGCTTCTCTGTATAATTGTCATTATCACATGTGCTTGCAAACTATGTAACCCATATCTTGGAACCAATAATGCTTGTATTTGTATTTGTCCTCAATGTGATGAGGTACCTTTGGAAATGACCGTCTGGCTCAAAGGTTGTAAACTGATGTGCAAATAAATAAATAAAAAAAATAAATATATATATATATTAGGGCCGTGTGGAATCTTCAAATTCTAGCAGAACAAAATTCTGCTGAATGTTTGAAATTCCAATGAAATTCCACCAAACAGTGAAATTTCATGGCAGAAAAAATATGGAATGAGTCTTTCCACAACATTTCCACTGAATATTATTTTGCAGATCTCAGTACTTTCCTTGAAAGTGTTTGTGGAATAATTTTCCATGGAAAAAATGCTGTTCCACTGAATATTATTCCATGGAACACTGCAGATGGAAATTCACAGAAGAACCAGCAAAATTCCAGTAAAAATTCCACAGTCAGAATGATCATTCTGCACTAATTCCACTGGCAGAATCCTATATATATATATATATATATATATATATACACACAAAATCACACCTCCCCCATAATGCAAAGCATCATGGGTTGTATATGCAAATCACCACAAAATATTATGCTGGTTCAACTTTAAGCAGAAATGAATGGTGCCAAAAGACCTCTCACACAGTCTGCAAAGGGTGCCAACAGAAGACACAGACACGTGTTTCATCCTACCCAGACTCATCAGTTTGCCTCATCTGTATGACATCCCAGTGGAATGAACCAGCTACTCTAAGTTGGTCTCTGTGGGCTGGGTTGTGGTGAGCCCAATAAAAACCAAAAACAAGCTGAAAGACAAAGAACCTTAGTGTGCAGGCACTGAGGCAAGGTTTACCCCAAAGGGCATTGGCCGGGAAACAAGTTTCAAAGAAATGCAAAATTACACATACCCCCATAATGCACCATGCATTTCTGCTTAAAGTTGAACCAGCATAATATTTTGTGGTGATTTGCATATACAGCCCATGATGCTTTGCATTATGTGGGTATGTGTAATTTTGAATTTCTTTGAAACTTGGCTTCCCGACCAGTGCCCCCTTGGGGTAACCCTTGCCCCAGTGCTTGCGCACTAAGGTTCTTTGTCTTATATATATATATATATATATATATATATATTATGGTAGCATGGTAGTGCTACCATAGTTAGAGTTGAGGAGCCCTTTTAAGGTTAAAGGGTCAAATTTTGCACCTTAATACTTTGCCATCGTTCAACAGATTTGCCTGAAATTTGGTAGACATCATTGGACATGGCAGATCTTGGGATCTTCCAAGTTCCACACCAGTCAGATATACAGCTGCGGAGTTATTAAGCGACAACGAAAAGCGCGTTTACACTTTATGGTGAATGTTTTGCTCATGCCTACAGGTTGCACGGTTTGTGCGACTGGTCCAAAAACTTCAGGAAATGTGCGGCCAGGGTCCACAGTGTGCCTTTTGAAGATTTCATGAAAAAATATTAAATGGTTCAAAAGTTATTCAAAAAACAAGTTCCCATTATAAGTCAATGGGAAAAGTTAACAAAAAGTTTGACAGTGTCGCAAATGCAGTTTTTAGTGTCGCAAATGACCCCAGTAGTGTCGTGAGTCAGCCATTTTTTTTTCAGTTAGTGATCACAGAAATGCTTGGCATTTAAATTTGGGACTCTGTAGGGACACAATTCTTTTTGTGTTCACCTGGTTGGACCCTGAGGATGCTAGCCATGTCTTTATTTTGGGGTTAAACACCCCAGAAATATGTTTTTCAAATTTCTGGAAAAAGTAGTGTCACAAAGTAGTGTCGCACTCATGACACATTAGCAAAATTTGCGAAAGGTGTTGCAAATTGCGACACTTCTTTTCCAGACTATGGCCAAAATGACAAGAGTTCTTTGCCACCCTGCTGCAAAAGAACAGTTTGGTCTTTTGAGCAGAAATTTGGAGGGAAGGCAGCCAACATCTCACAGATTTGCATTTTGGTGGTTTGGTGAAAAAATATTGCACTGCTGCTAAGTTATGGTACTCTGAAGTTGGCATTTTTTCCCATAGACTAACATGGTGGAGTAAGCCACGCCTTTCGGGGCTCGTATCTTGAAAACGATGCAAGATACAGATTTTTTGTTGCGAGTTACATATCTATGTAATAACAAAAACCTAGCCAGGAAAATCATGATTTTTGTGAAATTTAAATGTTTCTGCTACGTCGTGCTGTTGCTGAGATATTAGCAATTAAGTACTTTCAATACTTGTTTTAAGCTTTGATGCCTGTTACAATGCATACATTCTTTGTACACACTGTGTTTCTCTATGCACCTATTCGGCAAAAACAGGGTGTGTACTTCCATTACTGTTTCAGTTACTGTTTCCACTTGCGTTTATGTCCCCATTTGTGTTACCACTCCCGTGTACGCCACCGTGTGCGTTACTCTTTGCATTCTCATTTGCTCTTGCATTTGCGTTACTGTTACCATTTGTGTTTCCACTACTGTTTGTGTTTGCGTTTTGGTTTGCATCACTGTGTGCATTGCCATGTGCATTTCTGGCAGCCCTTTCATTTGCGTTTCCGTTTCTCTTTCATTTTGCCTCTTTCTTGCTGTTACTGTTACCACTTGCTGAAAAAATTAAGGCAAAGACTTGGCCTTTTTTACAGGATAAGAAGACTTCCTACAGCAGACACAAAGAAACGACTAGTCCAAGCCACGTTCCTGTCCTTAATTGACTACACAGACTTCATATACAGTAGCTATGTGGCTTCCTATCTTGGAAAATTGGATACGCTCTACCACAGAGCTATACGCTTCATCACTGACCTCCCCTTCTCTACCCATCATTGCGTACTATATGCCGCCATGGGCTGGACCTCACTTCACTATAGGCACAACTTTAATGCAGCACTCTGGACACTTAGAGCTCTCAGTGGCAAACTCCCTCAATACATCATCGACTGTCTGTCTCTGATTCTGCCCAGGAGTTATTCCCTTAGAAGCTGCTCACAACTCCTGCAAAATATACCCAGGGCACTCACACGAGTCGGGAGAGCCACCTTTGGATTCTCACTCCCATCAATATGGAATAAAACCCAAAAAATACTTAAGCTGAAAACCCCAGTAAGTATCCTTTTGTTCAAAAGGCTGTACTGTGATGGCATTATAGAAATTTGCAAATTCTTTACTAGACACTAACTAACCTCCCTCCCTCAAATGGCGCCCCCCCCAGCTGAAATGTGTGCCTCTGCCTCTAGCATGCCCACCAACAGATCCACAGGATTTATTTCCAAACTCCCACATCTTATTCTTTGATGCTCTGAACAGCTGCAGCCTGATTCTAGCACATGCTACCACACTTGGGGATAATTATTGTCTTTCGCCCCAAAAAATATTCGGTCCCTCGTCCATCCAACACCTCCCTCTACCCCAACCTCCAAGACCCTCCCAGTTATGCCCCTGCTACTATATTCCTCCTCTTGCACTTAGTACAATGTCAGCTTTTCTCCTCCATATGTCGCCCGCGTTTTTGAGGGCAAAAATCGCTTCGTCGCCTTTCATACGGTCCTCCGCCCTCCCAATCCCTCACTCTGCTCTAACAATTGGATCCTTTTCACTTGCGCCCCTATTTCCCACCACTCCCTACATTATGCACTTGATATCTTCTATCTGGTATGCCTACCCTCTCCCTAACATTTCCCACTACAAAATGCACAGTTTGGGGGCTTGGATCCAGAACAAGTTCATTATCCACGACTCCTTGTAGTTCTATGTTCAATGTATATTACCTGTAAATGTGCATTTTTACTATAATAGCAGCTACTTTTACTGTTTGTACTATTGTAACTTGTCTTTCTGTATTATTACTGTAAGACCGCAGGTCCACCTTGTAAAAGAGCTTGCTCAATGGTGCCCGCCTGGATAAATAAAGATATTGATTGATTGATTGATTGATTTGTGTTTGCAACTGCGTTACTGTGCCCATGTGCATTATGGTTTGCGTTTCCATATGTGCTTGCGTTTCCTTTTGTGTTTCTGTTTCCTTTGCTGTTATTGTTGTTGTTACCATTACCATTTGCATTTACAATTGCTGTACTGTGCCCGTGCGCATTACAGTTTGCGTTTCAGTATGTGATTCTGTTCCTGTTTCCGTTTCTCTTTCCTTTGGTGTTATTCTACATGTTAACTTTACCGTTTACATTTACAATTGCGGTACCCTGCCCGTGCACGTTACAGTTTGCGTTTATGTGTGTGCTTGCGTTCGCGTTTCCTTTTCTGTTCCTTTTTGCATTCTTTTTGCTGTGACACTTAAAATTTGCATTTAAAATACTGCTGCCATCACTGTGCGCGTTACCAGTTGTGTTTTCATATGCATTTGCGTGTCCGTTTGCGTCACTGTTCACTTCGGCGTCACTTTGCGCTTGCGTTTCTATTAATGTTTGCTTTACCATTTACATTTCTGTTACCATGTGCGTGACTGTTGGTGCTTGCGTTTACGTTGGTGTTCCTGTTACTATGTGACAAGACCCGTCCTCATTCTCAAAAAGAAGGGAAATTAGAGGCACAAAACTCTGTTTAATGCATCAGTTAGGGTTATTCCACAGCAAGAAAAGTGAGGAAATTCAGTGTTAGGGTTGAAAACCCTAACTCCCCATTCACTCCCAACCACCCCCAGCACCACACACACAGACACACATATACATGCAAGTGGGGGGGGAGGACCAAGGCAACACAACCAATCACAGACAACCAGCAGCAGGTGACAGAAATAAAGTACAACTGTCAAAATGTACTGCAAGACATTCCCACCACCCCAGACCAGGTACTGCATACTCACTGTAGATCCACAACAAAACTGAGGCCATGTACACCAATGGCATACATCCCTGATTACAAGTGCACACGAGTTACCACAGTTAGGGGTTGCATGCGTTAACTACCAATGCCTCATGCCCCGACACACCAGGTACTGCATCCTGAGTGGAGAGCTACAGCTACACTAAGGCCATGCACATCTATGGTATATCTCCCTGACTGCAGGTACACACAAGTTAACATGGTTATGAATTGGAGGACCTCCGCCAGGCAATGCCACCCCCCAGAACAGGTACTGCATACTGAGTGGAGAGGCACAGCAACAATAAGGCCAGCTGCACAGAACTTACCACACTTAGGAGCTGCACAGTGTCAACCAGGCAATGCACCCCCAGACCACTTACTGCATCCTGACTGGAGAGCCACTGCAAAGCTGCGGGTATGGACATCAATGGTACACCTCACTGATTGCAAGCATAGCCTCAGACAGGCAATGCCTCCCCATTACAAGGTACTGCATCCTGAGTGCTGAGCCACAGCAAAACTGAGGCTATGGACATCAATGCTACACCTCCCTAATTGCAGGTACACTCCACTTACCACAGTTAGGAGTTGCATGGCCTCAGTCAGGCAATACCCCCTCAACACACACCAGGTACTGCATCCTGAGTATAGAGCCACAGCAAAACTAACTCCATACACATCAATGGTACACTTCCATCACTGAAGGTGCACACAACTTTGTACCATTATTGGGTGCATGCCCTTGACCAGGGAATAGCCCCCCACACCCCCACACCAGGTACTGCATCCTGACTGGAGAGCCACAGCAAAACTACAGTCATAGACATCAACTGTTCAAATGCTACAGTTGTTGGCTCGTCATCATGGATATGTCTTGTACTACAGTTACACAGTTGTATTTTATTTCTCTCACCTGCTGCTGGTTGTCTCTGATTGGTCGTGTTGCCTTGGTCCTCCCCTCTACTTGCATGTGTGTGTGTGTCTGTGTGTGTGGTGCTGGGGTGGGGGTGGGGGGTGAATGCAGAATTAGGGTTTTTGACCCTAACACTGAATTTCCTCACTTTTGTCACTGTGGAACAACCCTAACTGATGCATTAAATGGAGTTTTTTGCCTCTAATATATATATATCTCAAAGATGTTTCCCAAATATGTTACATCTTGGATCATTCTATGAATATCTACAGTAGAATATATAGAAACAGAAAATGATGGCAGAAAAAGACAAGAGGTTGATCCAATCTTCCCAAGTTTCCTATAATCCCTGGAACCTACTGTTCCTCCAGGGTACTAACCCTCCCCATCCTCTCTCTCTCTCTAGTCTCCTCCTTGGTCCTGTTGCCCCCAATAGCCACTATTCCCTTCATTATGTCCCAGTCCTGCTTGAATCCTCTGACTGTTTTTGCACCAACCACTTCAGCTGACTGACTGCTCCAAGATTCCACCACTCCTTCTGTAAAGTAGTACTTCTTCACATCTCTCCTGAACCTACCTCTTATTAATTTCCATTCATGTCCGCATGACCATGAATTGGTATTCAGGTTAAATAGTTCTCTACAGCTCACTGTGGTCATTTCTCTTAGGACCTTGAAGGTCTCTATCATATCTCCCCCTCTCCCTTCTGGTCTCCAACGGGTACATATTTAATGCCTTGAGGCACTCTTCATAGGATTTTCCCTGCTGGCCCAGAATCATTTGTTACTCTGCACTGCACTGTCTCCAACCTATCCTTATCCTTTCTGAGGTGAGGACTCTGGAACTGAGTGCAGTACTTTAGCTGAGGCCTTACCAGAGATCTGTAGAGGGGAGTATAGCCTCCTTTCTTCTGCTATCAGTACCCCTCCTGATACATCCCAGCATCCTATTATTTAGGAATACAAAGATATATTTCAGATATAAAAAATATAAAGATCTTTTCCTTATGGGGGGGGGGGCTCCGCAGCATTCTCCTGTACTGTGGCAATATTTTATATGGAGAAACAAGCAAACAATGTCCATAACATTGTTATGCTCTGGGTTATACTTTATATGGAGAAACAAGCTAGCAGTGTCCATAATGTTTAAAGAAACATCTGTATACTTCTGTTATACTTTATATGGAGAAACAAATAAACAATGTCAATAATGGTTAAATAAATGTGGGTATTATCTGGTTATTATAGGGACGCGATAGTGCCCCTATTGTTAGGGTTGAGTAAACTGTTCAATGTTAAACCCCTTATTTTGCACCTTAATAGCTTTGGCAGCATTAGACAAAATCAGCTGAAATGTTGCATGTGTTGTCTAGAAGGCAATATCTAAATCTTTTGAAAGTTTTGTGATGGCAGCTTGTGAGTTTTCTGAGATTGTATATGTCATTTGTCTGTAGATGTTTAATTGTTTCCTATACCTAACATAGGTTTTTGTTTTTGCTCTTACCTACAGCCTACATGAAATGGAATTTTTCCCCAAAACATTTAGGCTGGGATATTCAAAGGGGTTGCACTGGCGTAACCCTGCAATGCACCCCAGTGGGATATTGAGAAACCTGCCTGGCACAGTGCAACTCCCGATGCGCTGGGGTGCACTGTAAGTGCATTGCTGCACAGATGCAGGGGGCATGCCCATGCATATGTGGCACATCCCGATACTCAGCACAGGATGTGCAGCGCATATGCCAATGTTTCCCTGCATTGTGCCACATAGCGGGGCTCAAAGTTGAGCCCGTGTAAATGTGGAGCAACTCCTGGCCACCCACAGGTGGGCTGCCATATTTCAGGGTGCAACACAGCAGCCACCAGCCACGGATGGCCACCCGCCCGCCAGAACACCATCCACAAGTACAAGCACATCACTAGTAGTCTAGTGGCCTCCCTCCCTCCCTCCCTCCCATGTCCTGATCGCTGGAATCTGACCGCAAGTTATGCTCTGGTAGTCTAGTGAACCCCCCACCCGTTGCCGTGATTTGTGGCATGGCACAGACCCTGTTCCTGGTGTGATCTGGTGGTGCCCACCCTCCACCCACATAGCACTCCTTGCCCACCCCTCCCCCATCATTGGGCGGGTGGCTGCAACCTCGCCGCATACAACCCAGCTACCCGCCAAATGACGGGTACAGTATGGGCTGTAAACATATTGGTCCACATTGTCATTCAGTGAGTGGCGGGTGGTATGCAGGCAGGTTGCAGTCGCCCACCAATGTCGGGGGGGAGCAGGGTGGGCAAGGGGTGCTGTGTGGGTGGGAGAGGTGGGGGTGCCATTAGATCATCAGGGAATTGTGTTCTGGTGCCATGCTGCAATCGCAGCAATGGGCAGGGGGGTCCACTAGACTATCTGGGCAGAACTTGGCAGAAGTATTCCAGCAACTGGGGACATGGGAGGGAAGGGGCTCCACTAATCTACCAGGGCAAGGCTACCATTACAGTACTCGGGGACTCAGGAGGGAGGGATGGGGGCCACTAGACTACCAGAGAGTGTGCCTCACACATTTATGCATTTGCAGTTACAGGCGGGGGCTGCCCAGGATCCCCACCACACACGTCATGCTGGGCAGGGTGCCAGGCACAAGTCGCTGGGCAGCCCTGTGCAAAGCATGCAAATGCCAGTTACTATCAAACCTCCTTGACCTCATCCTGGGGCTCTGCCCGAGCTTTCTGGTATAACATAAAGGAGCATAATGGAAGACCCACTCTCCCCCCCTTCTTAAATGGTTATTAATGGCATAATTAATCCTGACCTACCACGTGTTGCTGACTGCCTCAACACAACATTTTCTGACCTAAGTGCAGTCCTTCCTGCCCACTTCTTTGACCCTATCCATGCATCCAGCCTCCCAGCTATTTACTGACCCCCATATCTCTTCAGGACCATCTCTCCCCATGACACCAAGCCACTCCTCCTAAAAGCCTTCTTCTCCCACAACCCGAGCTGTGACCCCCTTGACTCAGGATACTCCGCCTAACACTTGATGTCATGTTAGGCCCCCTCACTGACCTTCTTAACCAATCCCTATGCCTCGGCCAATTCCCAAGCACATGGAAACTGGCTGAAATTACCCCATCTATAAAAATGGAGACCGCACATTAGCAAACAATTACAGACCTATCTCCATCCCCCCCAAAGCCCTGGAGAAAATAGTATCCACCCAACTCGTGGATTACCTATCCAAGTACAACATACTATGACCAGAGCAGCATGGCTTCCACCCTAGTCACAGCACCACTACAACCCTATTGGAGTTCTCCCACCAAATACACTCTGCACTTGATGCTGGGGAGATTACCGGGGCAGTGTTCATTGACCTATCCAAGGCCTTTGACACTGTGTGTCACCCACTAATGCTTGACTCCCTCCATCAGCTGGGCTTCTCATCTGGCCCTCTGGCCTGGTTCTCCAGCTACCTCTGGGATAGATCCCAATGGGTCAAATTAAATGGTATCCTATCAACTGCCCTACCTGTATGCTCCGGGGTCCCTCAAGGCTCAATCCTGGGCCCCACATTGTTCAGTCTCTTTTTAAACACCCTCCCCAGCTCCTGCACAGGCAAAATGCTTCTATATGCTGATGACGCAGTCCTCGTTGCCTCACACCCTGACCCACTCACACTCCGGAGCTCCCTGCAACTCACCTTCAGCCAAGCTGAAAAGTGGTTCCTCAACCGTCGTCTGGTTCTGAACCTCAAGAAGGCAAATTCTATGATTTTTGCACACCGCCAAAGTAACTCCAGAAATGCTCCCCTTCACATCATTCCCAGCACCCTCCACCCCCTTGAACAGGTATCAACATACATATACCTGGGCATCACCTTCGACTCGGCTTTCTCCTTCCATGCCCATCTTAACTCTTTGTCCTCTGCCATGAATGCCTGGATTGGACTCCTCTACCACCACAAAGACTGCCTCCCTGAGTTTGCCCTACGGCTGGCTATCACTTTCTCCATCCTGTCTTTGGTTGATTATGGACTCCCTACCTATGCAACTGCTGACCTCACTGCCCTCACCAAAGTACAGACCTATATCAACAAAGCCTTCAGGCTCCTTAGCGGTGCCCCCAGCAGAACTCACACATGCCAGCTCTACTCCACCTCTAACATACTCTTGTTTGAAGAATGCCTGCAATATCACACCTGTATACTGGCAAAAAAGGCTCTACTTGGGTTCTGTCCCCCAGAAGTCACTACACCCTTCAATGGGCCTCCCATTTGGTCATCACCCTCAATACTACCAAAGCCACCTTCCAGGTGCCTAGCGCTAGGACCTCACTTACCCAAAGGTCTTTTCACTACAGAGCACCTTCTTGGTATAACTCCCTCAAAAATGCACATTACAAACATCTCCAAAATCGGCCCCTTCAAAATCGCCCTACACAAACACCTCACTGACAATCAGAGCTGTAAATGCCCATTATAGGGCTTTCCAAGAGTGCCATTCTGAACCAATCTGTCTCTTATAGTATTACGTAGGTGCTAGTTTACTTAGAATTGCTTGTTGTAGTCTGTACACCATGAACTGTAACCTGCGTGCTCCACTGGGACACTAAATAGCTTAGTTTTGTATGCTCTTCTGTATCTCACCTATTTTGCTCACTGAAATGCCTCGCTTTGTATGCTCTTTTGTATCTCACCTGTATTGTTCTCCACTGTCTTTCTTCACAAATATGTTGTCTCCCCTCCCTGTGATGAGGTGCCTTTGTAAATGAGTCTTTGACTCAAAGGTTTGTAAATCCGATTTGTGAATTAAATAAAAAATAAATAAATAAATAAAAATGGGGCCATAATAACATGCTAATGGTCCCATTTGTGCCTTGCATGGCTTATGGCCTCATTTGCATGCCCCCAGCTAAATATCGAGGGTGATGTGCCTAGCTCAACTGCACTTGCACTGGCACATCCCCATGCTCCCTCTCTGTGGCTTGTGCTGGCACATTGCCACTGCACCATGCACTGTCTGTGTGTTGCACTTGCCATATTCAATGGTGTTGAGCCATGGCACAGCACCATTGAATATCACCTGGTCCTGGGCCCGGTGCAGCCCATTTGTGCTACACCCAGGCTTGTGCCCCTGCCGGGTGCAGTCTGAATATCTGGCCCTTAGGGTACAGGTGTGATGTCTTAAAGTAGTGCCTTTGAAAGGTTTCATGAAAAAATTATTAAATGGTTCCAGAGTTATAAGGCTTTAACGTTTTGTATTTTTCTGTTCTGGGCATGCTTATGAGGGTTCTTGAGATAATGTTCTGATATGACACCAAGAATTCTGCTGCAGACTGTTTTTGGTTTCTCACCACTTGCTTCTGATAGTACACATTTTCTTGTGCCATGAGAGACACCATCTTGTTTCTTTTCCCCTTGAAATAAAAAACATAGGCAATACATAAAATGGTGTAACTTTCAAAAATAAACATGTGAACCTAGCAAAATAGGACCTGTTTTAAAACAAACCAAAAAATTGGCTGAAATACCTTTACTGGGCACCCCAAAATTCTGGGTGTCCAGCTTAACGAGAGGAGCCATTTTCCTGCAGTCTCTGTATGAGAACAGCAGGACTTTGTGGAGTTCTACAGACACAGCTGGAGTCCTGCTGTGGGCTGCAGTGAGAGGAGTGAGCCACATAGCCCCAGTTCTATCTGTCTGTCTCTATCTATCTATCTATCTATCTATCTATCTATCTATCTATCTCTTTGTTTTATTAAGTGGATCGGGGTACCTACCCCTGGTACTGCTTCTTAGCCCCTCCTTCCAGGTGTCCTGCCCACCTTACCCAATCTTAATGTTTATTTACTTTTTTTAATATATATTACAGAGGCACGTTCATGCCCCTATAGTTAGGGTTGAGTAGGCACTTTAATATTAAATTTTAAATTTTGCACTTAAATAACTTTACAACATTCAACAGATTTGCATGAAATTTTGCATGCATAGTCTTGTGAAGTAGATCTTTTGATGTGCCAAGTTTCATTTTGGTTGGATTGTTGGAGTTTGAGCTGCACATAGTACTAAAATGTTAAAATTTGACCTTTTTGCACTCTTTTTGTCATCACGCTGTGCCCAGACAGTTCAGAATTTTGGTCTGAAATTTTCAGGGTACAAAGGGTTTGCCCCACAGAAGTGCCTTCACTGATTTGGTGAAAAATATTAATCTGTTGCAAAGTTATAAATGTTAAAATGTCGGGTTCTGAGCATGCTCAGTTCACTGTTTTGGATAGCTTCCTGGAATGACAAAGGAATTTGGCCTCACAAAAAAAGGATTCTTTTTCTTGAGGGGGGTTATTCCTTTTTCATGAGAGAAAATTCCTTTTTCATCAGCCACCATCTTGCTTTCCATATATCAAACACTGAAATTGTCAAGCTCTCTAAAATGGTGTGTAGTAGAGACACATAAACATGTATCTTGTTCATTGGTACTTAATTGTGTGCATTCTTTTAATATTGGCTCCCAGTAAAAATGTTTTAGCATTTTTAAATCCTTTTTCGTGACTCACTAAGATCCTTTATCATGATTTCTTTTTTGTTCTTATGAAAAAGGATCTTATCTCGCGAAAAAAGATAAAAAAACAACTAAGTCTGGAATCCTTTTTCATGGCACAGGATCATTTTTTGTGAGAATGAGAAAGGATTCATGATGAAGGATCCTTCTTGACAAAAAGGGATAAAACAAGCATTTGTCAATGCCGAATGTTGCTTGCTTGTATGTGCTGTTTAGGCATTTGGAAGTGATAGTTCCATGCCTTCCTTCCAAGACATCCACTGTGTCTTTCCATTCAGTATTCAGAGAAGAGTGGGAGGGGCAAGGACCACCGCAGTACAGCAGTTGCCAAGGGTGTGAAGAGGTGGACAATAGTCCATTCAAAGGCAAAAGAGTCCTGCAGGAGCTCACTAAATTGAAGGTGGACAAAGTGATGGAACCAGATGGCATACACCCAAGGAAATTAACAGAACTGCGAAGGGAGATAGCAGTACCTCTGGCAGCCATGTTCACTGAGTCATTCAACATGAGTGAACTGGAGGAGGGCACATGTGGTCCCTCTACACAAGTCTGGCAGCAGGGAGGAGGCAGAGACAATAGGCCGTTCAGCCTCACCTCAGTAGTGGGGAAGATCATGGAGACATTGCTTAAAGAAAGGATAGTGGGGTATCTAGATGCCATCGGAGCCCAGGACCATAGACAACATGGATTCACAGTGGGGACATCATGTCAGATAAATCTGGTTGATTTCTTTGACTGGGTGACAAAGGAAGTGAATCAGGGTGGGGCAGTGGACAACGCTTACCTTGATTTCAGCAAAGCCTTTGACACCATCCCATATAGGAGGCTGATAAACTAGCTGGGTAGGCTGGGCATGGGGGAAAGGGTGGTAAACTGGGTTAGAAACTGGCTAACAGACAGGAGGTAGAGAGTGGTGGTAAATGGTGTGCAGTCTAGGGAGAGGGGGCAACCAGTGGGGTGCTGCAGGGATCGGTCCTGGGGACAGTTCTGCTCAATGTCTTCATTAGTAATATTGCAGAATGTCTGAAGGGAATTTTTTCACCAAATTTTCAACATAGCCATTTTAAGATCTCTGCTCATGAACAGTGTCACTGTGATTTTCTTAATCTGTCCCAAACATTGATTGCACACACCGACTGCGCCATTGTGCACTACATGCACTGAAACACATTTTGGGCGATATGTGAAAAATGACAGCTGTACTGCTCATAAGGAGGTGTGGTAAAATGGCAATGTTGAAAATCTGGAGTGCAAATATTAAAAAGTTGCGAACTTACAAGCGTGCGTAGGAACTGCACAACACACGCTCGCAAAACAGTCATTTTTAGGAATTATTTCACCAAATTTTCAACATTGCCATTTTAAGACCTCTGCTCATGAACAGTGTCACTGTGATTTTCTTAATGTGTCCCATACATTGATTGAGCACACCGACAGTGCCTACATGGGCGGAAACACGTTTTGGGCAAGATGTGAAAAATGACAGCTGTACTGCTCATAAGGAGGTGTGGTAAAATGGCAATGTTGAAAATCTGGAGTGAAAATATTAAAAATTCATGAACTTACGAGCGTGCGTAGGAACTGCGCAACGCACGCTTGTAAAACAGTCATTTTTAAGAATTTTTTCACCAAATTTTTAACATAGCCATTTTAAGACCTCTGCTCATGAACAGTGTCACTGTGATTTTCTTATGTGTCCCATACATTGATTTCGCACACTGACTGTGCCATTATGCGCTACATGGACATTTTTTCACCAAATTTTCAACACAGACTTTTTGAGAGTCCACCTTATGAACAGCGGCAGTGTCATTTCGTTAATCGGTCCCGAAAGGTGATTTCACGCAGTGACCATGAAATCACCCTTTGGGCCCAAATAATGCCATGACAGTGCAAGAATTCATGAGGAGGGGGTCCCAAAAACCCCATGTTGAAAATTTGGGCCCAAAATTCCCATAAATGCCTGAGTTATGCAACAAAGTTGAAAACCCTATCTATCCCATTATACAGCTTACCAGCATTTCCTCAGTTCGAGGTCGGCTTTGAAGAGTGCAGACGTGTTCCCAGTCCGCCGAAGATCATCGCGCTGAGCTCCGAGGTAAGTATGGGGTGAGGGTGTGTGTGTGTGGGGAGGCAGGGTGCACAGTGGGTGGGTGCGGGTTGTGGGCGGGGGGCAGGGAGAAGCGCCGAAGGACAGTTTTTGTATTTACATGTTTTTTTTTTACTAAGACTACAAGGGACATTTGCCACACTGGGATGGGCTCCCAGCGTGGCAGCTGGAAGGCTGTTGTTGGGAGCTGGATCTGATGGGGGATTGGGCACCCCCGTCAGCCATAACATCAATTTGCCATGCTGGGGTGGGCTCCCAGCATGGCACCTGGATGCTTTTCAGGGGGTGTGCAGCTGATGGGGGATTGGGCACCCCCATCAGCCATAAAACATTTTGCCACGCTGGGGTGGGCTCCCTGCATGGCACCTGGATGCTTTGGGGGGGCGTGTAGCTGATGAGGGATTGGACACCCCCGTCAGCCATAAAAAATTTTGCCACGCTGGGGTGGGCTCCCAGCGTGGCACCTGGATGGTTTGGGGGCGTGGAGCCAATGGGGGATTGGGCACTCCCCGTCGGCCGTACAGTGTGGGGGGGAGGGGGAAGGCACATGAGCATGCAGTATGCGTGCGTGCGCATGTGTGTGTGTGTGTGGAGGGAGGAGCTCTGCTCACTCAAGTAGAGCTCTCCCTTTCAACTGTATGCCACTGCATTTTCAACTTGTCATAGACAGCTGCAGCAGTGATTTGGGAACTGGGGCCACGCGTGCAAACACACTGACTGCATTGGAAGACGGGTGCCACACCTCCAAAAACTCAGATGATGGCACTATGTTTCTTGCACATGCGCGCAAGCAACATAAAAATGTAAAAAATCTGAAATCCTTTTGTGTGACAATAGATCCTTTTTTGTGCAAATGAAAAAAGATAGCAAAGAAATATTTACCAGCACACAAAAGGATTTTTCTCCTCTTTGCAGTGCTAGCTGTTGGATTTTAACATTGGTGTTCAGTGGTACCCCATACCCTCCAATTATACCCCATGAACTATAATAATGAAATCTATATCCCTGGTGTCTAGTGGCACCCCCACCCTCTAATCCCATATTACTTTTAATTATATTCCCATTGGTGGCCAGTGGCACCCCACTCACTATTCCATATCAGTGTCAACCTTTAAATAAAAAAAAAGTCACTCAATGTCTTCTATTTTAAACTGTAAAAAAAGAAGTCCAACACCGATTCCACCAGCACCACCACCCGACCTCCCACTGAGCATGCACCACCCTACACCCCCCCCAGATACTCCCCCACACCCTCACTCACCTGAACTGGTGCAATAGTGAAGATAAACTCAACTGAAGACCCATCTTGCTGCTGAAACCAGTGATTGCTGTCTGAGAAGTCAGGTAACTGTGATCAGAAATGAACCACAGTTACCTTATTTCTCATACATCAGTCACAGGTTCCAGCAGCAAGACATGTCTTCAGTCAGAGAATGGATCTTCACTGTGGGGCCAGTTTAGGTGAGTTAAGGTGTGTGTGAAGGTCAAGGGGGATGTGGGGTGGTGGGTGCATTGTGGGAGGTCGGGTGAGGGTGGGGGTGTGAGTGCAATCAGCTGTGGACTTTTTTTTTAAAGGTTTAAAAAAATTACCAAGTCATGGAGGGAGCTTTTTTTTATTTAAAGGTTAGCAATGACATGGAAGGGTGGGGGGATGCCACTGGCCGACAATGTGAATATAAATTAAACCAATACAGGGATTGGAGGGTGAGGGGTGCCACTAGACACCAGGGATATAGATTTTGAAATACTACTAAATGGGGAACATTGGAGGGTGGGGGGTACCACTGGACACCAATGAATATATTAAAAAAATATATAGCACTGGGAGGGTGGGGGATGCTACTAGACAACGGGGCTATTGAGTATAAATTGATGGAGACTGGGGCACAGTTTGAAGGTAGGGGGGAACCACTGAACACCAATGAAAAATTAATATAAAATATATAGTGAAACCGGAGTGCAGGGGGTGCCACTAGACACCAGGGCTCTTAACTTAACATTAAAGGGACCAGGCACAAATGTTGGGTGGGGGGGGTCCAGTTAATACCAGGGAACTGACAAATCTCAGTTAGAAAATGTATAATCTGACAAAATCATGTATGCCTGGGAGTTTGATTGATTGATTGATAAAAAGTTTATTTTTATATAGGTAATTTTGTAGGTGAACCCCCATTTACAACAAATTCCTGTGGTTTCTTCTTAAAAGTTACAGACAATACAAAACTAAATAACAAAATTACATTACAAAACATCCAACAAAATACCAAACTCTAAAAAACCACATAATTTTATCTAAAAACAATTACATTGAACCTTCAAAAAGTTATGCAACTCAAGTCGGAACATGTGCAAATCAGCAGTCACAGTTAGTTCAATTGGCAATTTATTCCAGTGTTTAGCCAGGCTATTTTAAAATGTCATTACTTCCATTCGATTCAGGATTCTATTCAATCAATCAATCAATCAAATCTTTATTTATTCAGGCGATCATCATTGAGCAAGGCTCATTTACAAGATGGACCTGATAAGGTCAAGGTTCGAGTTGGTGCACAGCAATTACATCACATACTTATGAGACAGTTATATATACAGAAACAAGAAAATGTTATTTATAACACAATAATATACAGAGAATTCACATGTTAAAGCTTGGCAAGAGAAAGTTAAACTAACATCTACAATATGTACAATACATATATATCACAATGAGGGCCATGACAGTCACTACATAATAGTATACAAGGATGGTGAAGGAATATTGGGTGCCATATACTGGTGGTGTTTGGTTGGAAGGAATATGCCATATGTGATTGGAATATGGTTTTGTGGGATGACTATTCTATCTCTAGCGGTAGCAACTGCATTTCTCTGTGAAGAAGGCTGTACAGTGCTGCTTGAAGGATGTAAATGGAATGATAATGGACAGTTTTAGGGATTTTTGTAGGGTGTTCCATGCTATGGCTAGAGAGTAGCTGATTGCTGCCCTCCCTATTTTGGTGTTGACTTTGGGCAATTTGAGCAGGATGATATTGTTACTTCTTAGGGCATAGGAGCTGGGAGTGGTCAGGTTGAAGCAGTCCAGGATATAGCTTGGGAGTTTTTTTGATAAAGCTCTGTAGATCCATAGAGCTGCATTTCTGCTCCTCCTGACATGAAGGGAAACCCATCCAACTGAATCATAAGAGAACAATGGTGAGTATTATATGGCAGGTCTGTAATGAACCTTATTGCTCTATGGTATAAGGTATCCAACTTTGAAGGTAGGGAGTGGAACAGTGACTATAGAGGAAGTCTGTGTAGTCAATGACTGATAGAAAGATGGCCTGACTAATCTCATCTTTGAATCTCTATTAAGGAAGGGTTTTAATATGTAGAGGAGGCCAAGCCTTAGCTAAGCTTTTTCAGCAGTTGTTCTAGATGCTGAGTAAAGTCAAGTCTGTTGTCAATCCACACCTAGGTATTTGAAATTTTCAACATACTCCAGATTTTCTGCAAGTATAGTGCATATCTGGGGGAGACTGATTGAAGAGGATGTGTTGGTGGAGTTTTGGGTTGTGAACATCATTGCTTTGGTTTTCTTTGCATTTAGCAGAAGCTTTTTCTCGAGAAGTTGATGTAACAGGGAGAATTCTGCTTGTAGAATTTCATGAGCAACTTTAGGTGAAGGGTTGCTGACATACAGTACAGTGTCATCAGCAAAGAGATGTACTGAGGACTTGGTAAGGGTTGAATCAATTTTATTTATGTAAATGGCAAAAAGGATAGGACCCAGAATAGAGCCTTGGGGGACTCATCTTGGCAGTGGTCTTAATGGGGAGAGGTCACCTTCAGCTTTTACCTGCTGTGATCTACCGGAGAGGTAGCATCTGAACCACTTAAGGAGGATGGATCTAGGCCAATGGAGTGTAGGGATGAGAGTAGTAGTTCATGGTCCACAGTGTCGAATGCTTTGCTCAGGTCCAGGAATACTGCACAGACATTGTTCTTTTATCCAGTTCGTTTGCAATCATTGGTGACCTGGCTAATGCAGTGATAGTGCTATGTTTGGCCCTGAATCCAGATTGAGCTGGATTTAATAGATTAGCATTGTCCAGATATTCCCTAACTGAATACTCACTAATTTCTCCAGCATCTTGGATAACACAGGTAGGATGGAAATGGGCCTGTAGTTATTAAGATCCATAGGGTCCCCTGACTTTAGAAGGGGACCACTTGGGCTGTCTTCACAGCGTGGGAATAGAGCCAGAGTTTAGGAAAGGTTAAAGAGGTGAGTTAGGGGACTGCAAGCACATGACACGCAATCTTTAGAAAGAATGGGTCCAGAAGATCTGCTCCTGCACTTTTTTGGTATCTAGATGCCATAATAGATCCTCAACTTGTTTCAACAGTATAGGTTTGAAGCTAAAGGAGGAGTCAACTTTTGTTCACCAGTATAGTGGGAGTTTAAATGATCCCTTAATAGGTTAGCTGGGGAGGAGTCAAAGGCAAGGCCAGCTGTTGTGAAGTGGTTGTTGAATGCATCCAGGATTTCCAATGTGCCAGTAATGGGGCCATAGTTACTGTGTAAATGGGTTGGAAGGGGTTGTTAACATCCTGGCCCATCATACCCTTGATGGTGCCCCAAAATCTAGCAGTATTATGGTAGGAGGAGTCGAGCTGGGCCAGGTAGTAGGCAGCCTTGCATCCCTAACTTTCCTAGTGCATTTATTCCTGTCTTTCCTAAAGATCATCCAGTCCATGATATTCTTAGTTTTTCTTGCTACTTTCCAAAGTTTATCTCTCTCCAGCAGTGCAGCTTTGAGGTCAGCTGAAAACCAGCGACAGGATTTGTTTTTTATTCGGATACTAGAGATTGGGGCATGGGTGTTAAGGGCATTTAATATGATGCTATTTAGCACCTGCTGAGCTTTTTCTACAGTATGTGCAAGATAGAACTTTTGCCAGTGTGGAGAGTAGGCTAGATCATGCAGATATCCTTCAATATTAATGTTTTTCTTGGATCTCCTCATGAGGAATTTTGCAGGATCTGTTTTAATGTTGTTGGATCTTACCCCGCGATGGGGGCAGTGGTCACTTATGTCGCATAGAGCACTCCAGCGTGTGAATAGATGTGGTTTACCTACTAGTATGATGTCAAGTAGAGTACTGTTACTACTATTCCTTGCATTTAGTCTTGTTGGTTCATTAATTAACTGTGTGAGCCCATAGGTGTCACAGAATGATACCAGAGGTGTAGCTGCCTGGGTGAGCCAGTTGAAATTCAGGTCCCCTGTGATAATGACTTCTTCAGTACAGGACTTGACCAGGTTTCCAGGTGGGATAAGAGCTTGTGTTCAGCAGAGGGGGTCTGTAGTATCCAATTAAATGGAAAGCTGCTGTACTGGGAGAGAGACTTTTAGAGATAGACACTCAAATTCCTTGGGCATAGATGTTGCAGCAGTACAGGATACAACTAAAAGCTTACATATATGGCTACTCCGCCTCCCTTGTTTGGCGATCAGCTCTGAATAGCTGATAGTTAGGTAGGTTAACTTCCCTGTCCATTGTGGTGGTCTTGAGCCATGTCTCAGTATCACAAGAAAGTCTGGCAAGGTATGGGCAACCCAGGATTGTAGCAATGTAAATTTTTCAACAGACTGCATACATTAATATGCAGGAAACTGAGGCCTTTAATTGAGGATAGGTCTGAGGGAGAGGTGATGCTTTCAAGAGGTCCAGGGTTGATTTCTACATTACCAATACAGAGCAATAGGAAGATCAGTAATTTCATAAGGGCTGCCAGTGATAGGGAGAGGGGCTGTCTTTGGTCCTCCTTTTTATTCTGTTGCCACTCTTGTTTTGGGTGCTCCTGTGGATTTAAGGTAGTGTCGGGATACCAATTAGCAGTTTGATGACTAGGCTTAGTGGGGATCTATATACCCAGTAGTGGGGCCTTGTCTGAGACATATATGTGGTGATGTGTGTAACTTTATGGTGATTGTACCACTGTAGTCGATGCAGCAATGGCAAGACATATATGAGGGTATGGGTGTCAGCCACGGGGAATGTTCCAGAGAAACTAGGAGGGTTGACCACTTTAGATTGTATAATAGGGTCATCTTCATTGTGGAACCCTATGGCTATTAGTGACAGGAGTATCAGTAGCAAGCTCCCCATTCTGAGGGGGATATTGATAGTTGGCAATAGGGAGCAGCGGTTGCTGATTGGTTGGTCAGCAAGCTGGTGTGACTGTCTGTTGGTTTAGAGAAAAGTGCTGTGGGCGGGAAGAGATTTCAATGGAAGATGCCTATAAACCAACACACAGGAAGGGGAAGGGCGGTGAGCAAAAATTTTGTGTTTTCCGACTGCTCCCTCGCTGTTCCTCCCGGCCTTGAGGTTCCCAAGTTCAGCTAGGTGCCGCTGACTGCCCACTGGTGGAGCGAAGCCCCGGCGCTCAGCTGGTTGCTGTGGGCTGAAGGAAGCAGGCTGGAGAGAGACAGAGGAGGGTGCAGCAATTAATAAAGGCAGTAGCAAGCCTTTTTCTGAGCGTCACTGACCAAATCTGCACTACAAAGGACTGTGGGGGGGGTGATGTGGCGCCTCAGCATCTGGCCCACCTTACATATTCAGACAAGGAGCTGCAATTACTTTAAAGAGCAGTAAAACAGTAGTTTCCCCTTACAATACAATAGTGGATAACAGCACTTTTTTGATGGTTTACACATATAAAACTAGAAGGAGTGGCACCTCAGCATCTGGCCCACTGCTGCTAACAGAGTCCAGCAGAATTCAACAGAATCAACAGCAGTTGCCTCTATAGATGTCTCACCAGAGTGGAAGCAGTTCTTCTGGGAAACTTGCAGAGAACACCAGGGAAGAGTAAAAGACAAAAGAAAGACAAATTTTCAAGTCCCACACAGATTTCAGCAATGCAAACTGAGCCAGTGTAAGTCAATGGGGCAGGAGAGCCAATCGGCTGCTGTGCCTGGTGGAGCGCTCGCTCACCGATTGCCTGCGCCTTTCCCGACTGCTCCCTCGCTGTTCCTCCTGGCATTGTGGTTCCCAAGTTCGGCTAGGTGCTGCCGACCGCCCGCTGGCGGAGCGAAGCCCCGGCGCTCAGCTGGTTGCTGTGGGCTGAAGGAAGCAGGCAAAGTGGAAGCAGCTGTTCTGGGAAATGATTGGCTGCGCCTTTCCCGACTGCTCCCTCGCTGTTCCTCCCGGCCTTGTGGTTCCCAAGTTTGGCTAGGTGCCACCGACCGCCCGCTGGTGGAGCGAAGCCCCGGCGCTCAGCTGGTTGCTGTGGGCTGTGGGCTGAAGGAAGCAGGCTGGCTATTCATAGGTATCGTCACAGATGTTTGCCTTAATTTGGATATATGTAATGAATCCACTTCCAATTGTATCAGATGTTTTAATGGGTGCGATTAATTATTTGATTGAATCAATCCATGACATACCAGGGTCCACAAATAGTCTTTCCTAGCTGCTGGCTGCAGCCAGTTAAGATCTTGATAGACTAAACACTGGTGTACCTCATGACCCTTTCTTGTTATGTATTTCCCCAACCTATAATACAGTTGGTCCAATTTAACCAATGATTTCTGGTTTGAATACATATAAAGAAAGGATCCATATTCCAGTATGGGCAAAAGTAATTGTTTTACCAGTCTGGTTCTAATGTCAGTAGACAAACACCCAAAGGACCCTGTGCTCCCACATGAAAATTCATGGGAGTGTGGGGTCTAAAGGACCCTGAGCTCCCACAGCAAAACTAACACCCCCATCTCCAATCAGCACATCAGGTATGGGGTGTGCCTTGGCGTACTCAAGCCTAATGCTCTTCTCATTCTCCTAAACTGTGCATGTCTCACCTTATTTATGGATGGAATGGGGTGAGAATTAGGCTTGAGTACCCCAAAGCACACTCCACATCTCATGTGCTGCCTGGAGAGGGGGGTGTTAGGGTTGTAAACCCTAATGCCACATTTCCCAGCTCTTGTCGCTTTGACCCTGTCTAGTGCATTAACAAAGGTTTTGCAATATATACATATATATTGTATGTGTGTGTGTGTATATATATATATATATATATATATATATATATATATATATATACATACAAACACACACGCACTCATAGAGAGAGAGATATTCATTGCAAAAAATTACATTAATGCAGACATTAGGGTTGTAAAACGCAAAGCACACAAAGTTGAGAAATGAAAAACATTACTGATTTGGGTCTCCGGAGTATTGGCGAATCAGCAGTGGGGTCTTACTTGGGGTTGTAAAACCTAATAAGGACAGCTGTGTTGTATAATGCAACCAGCTGTTAACTGCAAAATACATTATATGACGGTATGGGTTGCACCATACAACACAGCTGTCATTTGATAAACAACAGCTGTGTCATATAGTGCAACCAGCCACTAACCGACAAATACATATGAGGCAGTAGGCTTTATTCCTCAGTTTGCTGTTTGACTTTGAAGAGTGCAGACGTGTCCCAGTCCACAGAAGATGGCAGTCAACACCCTCCAGAGGTAAGTACAGGGTAATGGGGGGTGGTAGGCGGGACCTGTGTCAATGAGGATATGATTTCACCATCTCAAAAAGAAAGAAAATTCACTGCCAAAAAACTTTGTTAATGGCCCAGTTAGGGCAACTTAACACCACAAAAATAGTGAAATGTGGCATTAGGATTTCCAGCCCTATAGTACTCCCCCCCCAACCCACCATGCAGCAAAAGGAAAAAAAATGAGGGTTTTGGGTCTCTAGAGTCTTAGCAAATCAGTGGTGGGGTCTTTCCTGGGGTTGTTAACCTAATGCTCACCCCTTCCCCAGTCCATTGCCTTCAGTCTGAAGCACAAGGTGCAGCTCAAAGCCACTGCCTCAAAGTGATACACTATTCAGAGTTAGAGAAGTATGTCTTGCCACATGCTGCCAGTATCTTTCTTCATGCTGGGCCCACGGGAGATCATGTATGACATTGTTTGCTCATGGAATGGGGTGAGTATTAGGGTTGACAACCCCAAGGAAGACTCCACTACTGATTCACCAATACTTAACTTTCTAGGGCAGGAACTGTGTTTTGTCTAGCCCTGTAGCTTGGGGGAGGGGTACAAATTATCTGGCCTGGCTAACTGCTACCTGGAGGTGGGGGGGGGTCTATGTGATAATGGTGAATGCCTAAAGGCGATCACCATTATTGCTTAGAGTGCCAAATACATTTGCAGCACTCTGACAACCCCGGTGCACCAGAACAATGGGGTCAGGACAGATATTTACTACTTTCTGTGGGGGGGTTGCACCCCACCCCACCCTCGTGGGGGGATTTGCCCCTGCACCCCCCTACTTAAGGATTCTCAACTCCAGGGGGGTGCATGACGGGGGGGGGTGAAAGCAGTAAATATAAAAGGTTTGGGGTGGGCACAATAAAAAATTGCACCAGCACCCAGACCCAAACCCAGTACCTCAGCCACCCCAGCCACTATCCAATCCCTGATGCCACGACACAGCTTGACCAGCAACTGCAGCACCACCCCTACAGCCTCTCCACCCCCTCCCAGCCCATGCTAGCTGTGCTCGCTCCCACCCCCCTGCGGCATACATATAGTGACATCCTGTCGCCCATTTCACCCACCCCCTTATCCGGTCACCCTACCTTTCCTTCACCATGAGTGGATTGTGCTGGGAAGGAGTCACCGTAATGGATGGCACTCTTCCTCATGCACCCACTTCCTGGGTTATCAATATCAATCAATCAATCAATCAATCAAAATCTTTATTTAGCCAGGCGAACACCATTGAGCAAGCTCATTTTTGAGATAGGCCTGGAAGGTACTTAAACAGTACATAAAACAGAATACACACTTACATAGTCATTACATAGAGTTAGAAATATACACAAGAAGTTTATAACATCACCAAAGTAATTTTTAGAATGAGACAATAGACTTAATACCATGTGGAAAATATAGTAAGAATAACAGTACCAATACTACAGTATTTGCAGAATAATCCTATACAACCATAATTACAGAGTGAACTTGGAGCAGGCTTCAATGCAAATATTGAGTGAGCAGTACTTGGTGAGGCAAAAGAGGGGAAGGGAACGTAAGAGGATAAATACGGATAAGTACAAAGGGTGCCCATAAGGGCCTATGGCTGCAGGGAAGGGTAGCAATGGATCGAGGCTAAAGATACAAGACACCAAGAACAGGAGACTGAGGGGAACATGCGAGGATAGGGAGTCAAAATTGGTGCCAGGAGGACACTGAAGAAGCTCACAGTATCTGGATAGATAGAACAGTCAGAAAAGGAATTTGTAGGCTCTGGCATTGCCAATGGGGGGGGCAGCGAGGGAGTAACAGGGGAGGGATGGACCTGAGAGGAAAGAAGCAGAGGTCGGGGGGTAACAACAGGGAAAGCAAATGCAAGATTCCTTTACTGAATGAGAATAAAGTGCTTTGAAAGCTGATAATTTGATTGGGTAGGCCAATTTCAAGCTTTTCTACAGGTTGTTCCAGAGTAAGGGTAACGCATGATTCATGGCACACCTACCAAAGCACTACCTGAACTTAGGTACTACAAGTGCAATATAGGAGGAACTCCTTATGGCATATTTTTCTGCTGCGCTTAATGGAAGACAATCAGAGATATATTGGGGCAGCATATTCGTTATGGCCCTGAAGGTCCAGAGAGCTGCATTTCTCTGTTTTCTGTAGTTAAGGGATGACTAACACACTGCCGCATTGACAGAGCAGTGATGAGTAGAGTATGGGAGTCCAGTAATAAACTTCAGGGCCCTATGGTAGAGTGTGTTGTTTGGTTAGAGCACTTGTAAGGCCTTGGCTGTAGAGGAAATCTGCATAATACAATAAGGTGAGGAATGTAGTTTGGCCAGTCTTTTCTTGGCATCCAGTTTTAATACATTTTTGATCCTATAAAAGAGACCAAGCCTCTGCCTAAGCTTCTTTATCAGTTCATCAGTGTGATCATTAAAGAAAAGCTTTTGGTCTATCAACCCCCCCCCCCCCGGAAGCTGATGGAGTCCCTGCTTAAGGAGAGGGTAGTGAAGTTCCTGGAGTCAAGCAGTGTTAAAGACTGTAGGCAGCATGGATTCACTGAGGGTAGGCCTGTCAGACTAATCTTATCAATTTCTTTGACTGGGTGACCAGTGCGGTGGATCAGGTGGTGGTTAGATGTGGCCTACCTGGATTTCAGTAGGGCCTTTGACACTGTTCCTCATAGAAGGTTGCTTAACAAATTTGAGAATCTGTGTGTAAGCTCTAAAGTGGTAAAATGGGTTGATAACTGGCTAAAAGGCAGGACCCAGAGGGTGGTAGTAAATGGCATAAAATCAGACGAGAGGGAGGTGACCAGTGGGCTTCCAAAGGGATTGGTGCTGGGTCCAGTTCTATTCCATGTCTTCATAAGTGAAATTACAGAGGGACTAGAGAGGAAAGTCTGCCTGTTCGCAGATGACACCAAGATCTGTAATAGTGTCGACACACAGAAAGGGCTAGATAAAATGAGAAATGACCTAAGACAACTTGGAAATGGTCAAGGGTTTGGCAGTTGGGTTTCAACTCTAAAAAGTGTAAGATAATGCACCTGGGACACAGAAACCGAAGAGAGGAATACAGGATGGGGGGCAGGTTCTAGCCACCTCAAGTTAGGAGAGAGACCTGAGGGTTATCATAGCCGATGACCTGAAGTCAGTCAAACAATGCAAAAAAGCAATGGGGAAGGAAAACAGAATACTGGGGTGCATAGGAAGGGGCATAACCAGTAGGAGGAGTGAAGTGGTGATGCCGCTGTATAGATCATTGGTAATGTCTCATCTGGAATAATGTGTCTAATTCTGAGACTGCATCTCAGGAAGGACATAGACAGAATGGAAGCAGTCCAGAGAAGAGCAACAAAAATGATACATGGACTGCACCACAAGACTCAAGGAACCAAACATCTATTCACTGGAAGAGAGAAGGGAGAGTGGGGATATGGTAGAGACTTTCAAATACCTTAGAGGAATAAACAGGGTACAGGAGAGCAGCATATATCAGGGACGAAAGTGCACAAGGACAAGGGGACATAACATGAAGCTGGAGGGAGGGAGGCTTAAGGGGAATGCTAGGAAGTATTTTTTCACAGAGAGGGTGGTGGATCCATAGAAAAGCCTACCAGTGGAGGTGGTGGAAGCCATAACAGTACAGGGATTCAAAAGTGCATGGGATAAGCATAAAGGCACCCTGCTGAACAGCAGAGTGGGGGAAAGGCAGTCCAGATAAGAGTAGGGATTGCCAAACCAAGCAGGGAAATGGGCAGACTAGGTGGGCTGTATGGTCCTTATCTGATGACAGATTCTATGTTCTATGTTTCTATGTTTCTGGGAACCCAAAACCCTAATGTTTTTTCCTTTTGCTGCTTTGGGGGGGTAGGGGTGGGGAGTTAGAGTTAGAAACCCTAACTCCACATTTCCTTACTTTTGTGATGTTAAGTTACCATAACTGGTGCATTAACAAAGTTTTGTACAAAGAGTATTTTATATAGAGTAACAAGCAAACAGTGCCCATACTGTTTAAAGGGATATATTATGGAAAATAGAAACTTGGTCACCTGAGTTTCACTATCCTGACTCCAGCAGCCGAAATACGGGTGCCCAACATCGGGATTTTTGCCCGAGGCAAACTTTTTTACATGTTTTGGGGGGCTTCGCCCCCACACTCCCCAATGTGGGGGCTTTGACCCCTGCACCTCCCTTAATTAAGAAAACAAACTCCACCGCAGGAAAAATCTCGATGTTGGGCAACCATGTTTCGGACTCCCGGCGTCAGGATTGTAAAACTCGGGGAAACCGAGTTTCTATGTTTTAAATGGATACCGGTTAAAGAAAGTGAGTATAATCTGGTTATACTTCATATGGAGAAACAAAGGCAATCCCTGTGTCCTTTTGGGGTTACTAGAACCCTCTCTAGTGTAATGGGTTTTTACAGTTAGTCAGTCTGGGCAGCAAATAGTTAACTTTCAGGTAACACCTGAAACCCCTATCAGTCATCTGGACAGAGGCTACAAGTTTGGAGGGGCCTTGCAGCAGCATAAGCCAAAGCCATGATGGAATGGTGCAGTGGGTGTCAATTGTTCAATCAGAGCTTTAAGCCAATCTAACTGAGGAAAGCCTCAGGAGATGAACCAACTCTACTCCCCTGTTTCAGTTCCTAGTTTGGCTGCTGAGTAGCTGAGCACTGAGTCATGGTTTTGGCCTTCTCCTGTGATGTGCGATGGTGTGAGGTGAAAGATCTTAGAAGAATCTGGTCTGGAGTAAATTGCGGGTGCCAACCCTGAACTGTGACATACTTTTTCATTTGGGATGCTACCCAGTGTGGGATTCACCAGGACTGCCCCCAGTGAATATGTCTGTGTGCAATGTTGGAATGATACTTTATGAGCTTTGGGATCCAGGGGGGCCAATAAGGGCCCACCTTTAAATTGAGCCCCCCCCCTTCCATTACAAGTGAACGGCAGTGATACATGAACCACCAGGGCTTACTTCAGAGCTAGTGGAGCTTAGCCCTCCTGTAATTCCAACACTGCCAGTGTGATTTGGGGTAGTTAACTCCAGAATGTGTAGGACAAGTTTGAAATAGAACAGTCAAAATGCTGCGTACATTGTATAAAGTTTCTGTAGAAGATGGGGTGTATCACCCCCCCCCCGACCAGCGGATGGGGAAGGTCTCCTAACTACAAAAAATACATGTTACAGTAAAGTGTGTTTTAAAGAAAGGACATACTCTGTCCCAAAATGTTCAGTCTCCGAGGAGAATAATGTGCACCTATTGACCCCAAGGGATGCTCAAATTCTGTAAGGGCATTCACTGTCCTGGCTCCAGTCCCAGAAGAGGGATGGGCAAAAGAGACTTTTCCTGATCCCTTGCTGAGAGCTGCCATGGTCGTTGTGTACAGTACCATGAAATGTGTACCTTTGTACCTTCTGCACCTGCAATCCCCCCAATGGGGCTATTTGTCTGTTTAAACATCTTGTGACAGAATGAAACCTACTACTAGACACTATTAAAGGAGAAGGCTTTCCTAATTGTTTGCTGTGCATGACTGGTGCCTCTATCCTTTTGTACAGGTCTGCAGTGATATGTCCTTCTCCAGTTTCAGGGTTAAAAAGTAAATGTTTAGTGTAGCCCTCTCCACAAGAGCCAAAAGTTATGAACCCCCACAAGAGCCAAAAGTTATGAACCCCTAGCGAGACGAGTGCTGGTTACATAAGCAAACTCTCCATAATGTTTGGTGAAACTTGGGTGTGCTCTAGTTATATGGAGAAACAAGCAATTAGTGGTCATGTTGTCTAAAGAGTCATGGTTATACTGAAGTTATTTGCTTATTAGGTTAATTTTGATTAGTTAGTTGCCAACTAAGTGGTATTCCTACATGTTAGTCTCAGCTGTTTTGGACCCCTGCAGGTAAGGGTGTGAGTGTTCAGCACACATGGGGCAGGACCTTGTTGTGGTTCTGTTTCTCACAGTTTTTCTGGTTCTGTTAACCTTTTCCATTTTAGTATGAATTTTTTTATTATTATTGTAATGCAGAGAAGCAAACAAACAATGCATTTGACTAAAGAAACATGGGTATGCTCTGGTTATATTTTATCTGAAGAAACAAGCAAACAGTAGATATGTTGTCTAAAGAAACACAGGAATACTCTGGTTGCACTTTATGTGGAAAAACATGCTAACAGTAGACATAGGCTCAGATATTCAAAAGGGTTGCACCATGCGCAACAGGGATGTGCCAGCGTAAGTCTGAAAATGCACCATTCTGTGATATTCAGCAGGAGGCAGATGCGCCCCCCAAATCGCAATGCGCAAGAGTGCAATAGTAATGAATGCATGCGCAACTGAAGGTGGGGGAACCATGCATAAATGGTGCAGTGCGATATTCAACAACATGCGCCATGCGCAATAGGGGAGCAAATGGAAGTTGTGCGATAGTGGAAATGATCCAAAATATAAAAAAAACAAGAGAGAGGCTCAAGAACACTACAGGGAAGGCACATGTTGCTGAACTGCAGGCAGCCACACAGGCACACAGAAACTGGGAGCAGGACAGGGCAGGAGAGAGACAGAGAACCTGGAATCCCCAGGAACAGGGAAGGTATGGGGATCCTCTGCCCCAGTGCAGGTCAAAAGGGGGAAGTGCCACACAGCACTGAGGCCACTACAGGGAGGTGTTCCCGGTGCAGGGGGAGTAGCAGCAAAGACAGTGGGGGGAACACAGAAGCAGCTGCCAGAGGGGGTAACACAAGCCAGGGACATGGCCAGTGCCACCATCCAGATGGAGGCAGTTATGAGGGGGGTGAGAAGGCAGGCAGCAGTGGGGCGCGGCCGTGGATGGGCCCATCGGCGGTATGCCCCCAACAGGCAGTACCGAGCCTGCACATGCTTCAAGCTGTACACTGATACTGAGATTGTGGGCCAGTACCACCTGAACCGGGTGATCCTGAGGCAGCTCTGTGAGCTATGCAGTGATGTGATGCAGGCACCCACATGACGGAGCCATGCTCTGTCAGTGTCAGTGGAGACCAAAGTGGCAGCTTGCATGCGCCTGCTCACCACAGGTACCTTCCAGAGACCAACAGGGGACACGACAGGCATAACCCAGTTGGCCGCATCACGCCTCCTCACCCAATTCCTCAGCACACTGCTGCCACATGCTGTGGAGTACATCTGTTTCCCCATCACACCAGTGGAGTGCACAGCAAACATACAGAATTTCCACAGGGTAGCACGTATGCCTGGCATGCTCGGGGCAATAGACTGCACCCATGTGGCCATGCAAAAGCCACCTGTCCCTGAAGGTGCTGCATACATGAATCGGAAGGGGTATGCAAGCATCAACTGCCAGGTGGGGCATAATCAATGTCTGTGCCATGCACCCTGGGGGAGCACATGATGCCTTCATCTGGCACCAGTTTGCACTGTGCCACAGGTTCAAGAGTGGGGACATCCCCACTGGCCACCCAGTGGGTGAGTATGCAAAGCACGCAGAAAGACATGGAGCTTGGGAGGGGCATAGTCAGAGGTGACATGGGTATTGGCCTAGATGGCCCAAGACAGGGCGAAGCTGATCACCAAACTAACGTCCCCCCTCTACACACAGGTGACAGTGGATATCCACTCCGTCCCTGGCTGCTCACACTATACCAGCCGCCCACGACCCCATTGCAGCAACTCTACAATGACGCACATGCCACCACATGCAATGTCATCGAGCAGGTGTTCGGGATGCTGAAGGCACGTTTCCGTTGCCTGGACACGTCTGGCGGTGCCCTACAGTACAGCCCCTCAAAGGTCTGTGGGCTATTCCTGGCCTGTTGCATCCTGCACAACATGGCCAATGACTGTGGGATAGCCATACAGGTCAAAGAGGGGGGACAGCGATGGGGACGATGAGGAAGCTGGTGAAGATGGTGATGGGCAGCCCCCCTTGGTCGAAGGGACCCCCAACTAATCCAGATGGCACAGCTGCACCAGGACACCATCTCAGAGGAGCACTTCAACCAACCCAGGTAAGTCATGGGGCCATGTGCAACCACCAGTGGCAAAGGCACAACCCACAGACATGCATGGACAAACCCCAGGGGTGCATGTCATTAAGGGAATTGGCCGAGCATGGAACCACATGCGGTCAGTGATGGGCAAGGTCTAACACGGCACACGGTCACACACACACACACGTGCACACACACACACACACAAACCTCACAAGACATGCACAAAGGGTAGGAGGCACGCTGACCCCAACCACCACCCCTAGCCACACACACGTCCACAGACCATCACGCCCAGTGCCTGTCATTGTGCGTGTGTCAGACACTGGGCCCCATTGCACAGTGGTGGACAGCACAACGCAGGCATCATCATGCACACACCACAGTGGACAGCAGCCAGGAGGATGTGCAGATGGAACATGTGTGTGCGTGCAGGGCTGGGTACCTCACCCGTGCGTTGCACATTGAACAACACAATGCACACAGGGCAGCATCAGACAGTAGCCATGGTGGGAGACAGGTCAGTCACATGCCACAGTGCTACGGCCGCCACGGATGTGTAGGAGGCCCCACTGAGACACTCCAGTGGTGACAGGCTGACCAATGGCCTCATTGGGTGGCACTGACTGTCCCCCAGGGGTTCCACTGCGCGAACGTGACCGTGCTCGCGCAGGGATCTGCAGCACACCAAACATGACTGCGCCAGGCGTGCTAGGGATGCCCACAGCTGAACCTGGTGTCGACAAGGAGGGTGTCACACGATGCTGGGAATGGGGGTGGATATTGCACTGCGCAGTGTCTGCGACGCATGGGCAAATAACTGTGTGCCCATTGTGACCATGACAGCTGTGATTGCCTGTATCTGCCTGTCAATGGCAGCGGTCACATCCTCCCGCATCCAGTCCATCCCTGTCAGGAGCAGAGCGGTGTCTCTGCTGCACCGCTCCTCTGCCTGGCACAGAGCCACACTGAGTGCATCCACCGCCGTCACAAGCTGCACCTGCTGATCAACTGATTCTTGGAGTATGCGGGTGTGTTCTTCTAAGAGGTCATCTGCCTGATCGGCATGCTGTCCCTCACGGTGTTCATGGCCCTGATGGGCACTAGGGCCAGGCCTGGGCATGTCCACAGGCAGTGCACTCATGCCGCCCCTTGACACTGTACCCCCATGGCCATTGGCCGACTGCTGACACTGCCCCTTCAGCTGTCACTACCCAGGGCTCAATGGTGCTGCTGCAGTAGCCGCAACAGCCCCACTGTCCTGGACACACACCAGTGCTACCCTACTGGTGCAGACAGGCACAGGCTGGGACTGTGATGTCACGCAGGCCTCCACGGCAGCACCACCCACAGCCATGCCCATGATGTCACCTGCTGTGTGGCCATCCTGTGGCCCACACGTATCACTGTCCATGAAGTGAGCTCCATCATCATCAGTGACGGATCCGGCACCAGCCTGAGTCTCAGCATGCTGGCATCCATGGACGCTGGCACGCTGGGACACAGGTAGGGCCTCCTCCGCACCTGCTCCACCAACATCAGTCTGGATGTCCAGGTGGGCCCACTGTCACCCTGACCCTCGTATGCCTGTGGAGGTGGACGGGCTCTCCTCAATGTCCATTGTACCGCCCTCAGTGGACAAGCCCACCACCGCTGACCCATGTAGACGCTCAGGAGCTGTAAGGGAACACAGTAGCATTAATGTATCTGCCCTACCCTGTCCCCACCATTGACAGACCAGTTACCTACCATGCAGTGACAGGCTACCACCCATCTGGAATCCACCACCTAGAACACCCCCAATTGCACAATGCCACATGCTGCCAGCAACCTGCTCTTCTTGTGGGGTCAGGCGTTGCATGGCTGGCTGTCCCCCACTGGTCACAGATTGTGCTGCCTTGATGGCAGCCACCTTGTCCTTAATCCTCTGCCTGTCCGTGCCCATCTTCTTTTTGCACTCCTGCACGGACTGCTGGTGGCTGCCATGCAGGTTGATGGCACGCGCCACCTCTTCCCATGCAGCAGCACAGGCCTGTGGTGTTCCCCGCCATCTGCTGAGCAGTGGCTCCTGGTCAAGGTAGGCCTCAAACAGGGCATCTGTTTCTGCCTTTGTGAAGTTAGGCGTCTTCTTCCTCCCATGTCTCTGTTCCTCTTCCTCCACCTCATGATCACTCATTATTCATCCTGTGAGAATGACAGGTGTTACCTGTGACTGTGCAGTCCCATGCATGTTCCACACACCACAGTCCACACTCCCAAACAGCATGCAACTCACCACAATAGACTGCAATAACCGACTATGGCCAGTGCAGCCCAATGTTGCATTTTTATAGTGCAACGCATGCAAATGAGGTGAGGCGCAATTTTAAGTGGATGCGAATGCAGTATCTGTGCCATTCAATGACTGATTAGCTAATTTGCATATGCCGGCTGAATATCGTGCTGTTGCACTTTGCGCAATTGTGTTGAACATGCTCAGGCAATGGTGCATTTCTGTGACATGCGCAGTACACACTGAACTGCGCATGCCCGGGGTGATGATGCAGACGCCTGCCATGCTGCTGATGTGCTATGCGCGGGACGCAATGCAGGGCATGGCCACCATTGTGCCAGTGGTGCTACTGAGCTGTTCACATATATGGCGCTGTGGCACTGGGGCACAGTAGGCGCACTGGGGCCGCAGCGCAGTAGGCCGCTACAGAAGGTGGCACACAGGCACCCAATCGCACTACATGCATTGAGTACCAATCGCGCTGTGGCGGTCTGTGAGCGAGAGACCCTTGACCCTGTGCCCGACCTTTGCCCCCTAGGCACCATGCTTCCGCATGGGTGCACCACTATTGCACTGTTTGGTGACAGCGCGATAGGGAATGACAGCACTGTACCGTGCAGCATCTGCACGTGGCGGACCGCACTACCGAGCACCATTTTGACTCCAACCAGCTGTAGAGATAGCACGGAGGAGGGCTGCTGTGTGGAGCCAGGTGGAGCTGGACAATTTGGTGACCATAGTAGAGCCCCATGCTGGGGCATTTTATGGTGATGCACCACTGGACAGAGCCAGGAGTGCAGTATGGGAGGAGGTAGTGGTGACGCTGGAGGAGACCTCGGGAATCGGTTGCATGGCCGAGCAGTGTCACCACCGATACAGGGACCTACAGTGCAGCAACCCAGTCAGGCTTGCCCAACTGCGGGCACATGCCAGGAGGGGCACAGTGCCACAGCCAAGTAGGTGCCCCATCCATACACTGTTAACGTCCATACGGGTATCATGGTTGCATGTGTCCGGCACATGGGGGGGCCATACGGTGTTGGCTGTGGTGGTGGTATCGGGGTTGGGGGTGGATGGGTATGGCTGTATGGGATTGCACACACATGGGGGCAGGGGGACTTTGCTACCAGATTATACTGATGTTCCTCTCTCCATGTTTGTACCTTAGGCCCAGAGAAGCACCGGCAGGCAAGGGAGAGGAGGTGCTGCCAAGAAGACCAGCAGGCCGGGAGGGATGCAGGACCACAGAGGCACAGGGACCAGCCTGATGATGGTGAGTGCCTTACATCCATGATTACTATTGCATGCTGTGTAACAGGGCAGGCAGTGGGGCATGGCCACCATCCATTGACACCACTGCCATGCACGCAACTTGTTACAGTCAGCACTGTCCAGTGGCACTGCAAATCTGGGAGTGCATCAATGGTGGTCCATGCATGCACCGGGTATATGGCTGTGCCAGTGGCTTCGCACCGCATAGCCATGTCACTGTAAGGCCACGGTGGTGCTGTGCAGGACATGGGCAGTGGGTGTGTTCACTGGTCCACATGGCTGTGGGTGCCTGGGTAGGCAGGTCTTGTGGACGCGGTCACTGTGGGTGGTCAAACACCATCACAGGGGCGTGGCACACAGCTGCATGCCATGCACAATGGGTGGGCTGTAGTGGGCTGGACAGTCACAAGTATTGACTCTGCTCCCTTGTCCTAGGTGGACAATGCTGCGTGGCCCTGAAACTGGGCATACAGGAGCTTCTGAAGCTGGTGCAGGTGTCCCTGGCACTGCTGGAGCAGATGGAGTGGATGGAGCGGCACGGGGTCCGGAGGAGAAACACCCAGAAGCACCACAGGAGTGGAGAGTGGGGAAGAGAATAGGCCCTCCATGACCCCTTGACACATCTAACCCCCCTGAACCCAACCTCACACCCCTTCTTCCCTCTCCCATTTGTACAGCCCTGCCCCATGCCTGCCCCCACCTGGATTGTGGCCCTTTCCCCCCACCCTTGTATGTATTTGTACATATGTTTGAGTGTTTATATTTTTTAATACATACATTTTGTTATGACAACTGTGGTGGTCTCAGATTTGCAGTGGGCTACAGGTGCTCAGGTGCAGTGGTGTGCATGGCGTCAGGGATGGTGCAAGCATGGACGTGTGTGTGTGTCTGGAAGGGAACTGCCTATGGTGTGGGCGGGGGGATCAGTCACTGTCTGTGGTTTGTGTGTTGTTCTCTGTGCACTGGATGCCTTTGTGCAGTGGTCCACGGTGCATGCACTGTGTGCATGGCACCCCCTGTCAGACCATCCATGGCCTGTGCAGCTGACACCCTTGCATGTCTGTGATATGCACGGTGTGCTGGCATGTCAGTGGTGGCTGTCCATGCTGGACAACCACTGTACCCAGCACAATGCCAGGTTGCCTCCCATCACCAGTATGGTGCTCATCTGCCTCCGGTGGCACTGTGGCCTCCGCTGTTGTTGTCCCCCCTCCATGCTGTCACATGTGTCTGTTGCCAGGGATGTACTCCACTGTCTGTCACTTGTGCTCCCGGCCGCATGCTGGTGGCATACAGCTTCATGGTACCTGCGCAGGGTGGCTGGCACACCTGTGCCATGTAGGGGTGCTGGCTGTGTGTACATGGCTGCCGTGGCCACATGCCAGTGGCTTGGTTGACCCGCTACTTTGTCCCTATGTTGGTGTTCCCTTGGGTATGGGTGGCTGTTTGTCCATGCACTGTGTTGCATCCTGTGTGGCGCATGCTTCCATGCAACACTGTGTGTGTCTGTGCTGGCTGTTGTGGCCAGTGCTGGGATAGGATGTGTCCTTGGGGAGGGTGTGCAGGGTGCTGTATCACTGGTGGTGAGATCTGGGGCATGCCCTGTCGCATGTGGGGTACCTCGTGTGCCGGCTCATGGTCGGTCTTTCAGCTGTACCTCGGGGGGGGGACGTGCAGGGTGGCACTGTGTATGCAGTTGTTGCATTACTGTCTGCTGCCACCTGCTGCAGGGTGAACATGGTGGGGCTGCCTTGCATGGCTCCATGGTGCCCAGGGTTGCATTGTCACAGTGGGGGGTGGTGGCATGCATGGGGTGTCCTGCACTGTTGGGCACTACTCCTGGGCAGGGTGTATGGGGATCATGGTGCAGGGTGTGCTTTGCATCGGTGGGATGGTGTGGCATGGGGTGGTCAGCCCTCCTTGTGTGCCAGTCACAGCTTGCCAGAGGGTGTGCTGGGGCACCATGCCCAGGCTGTGGGTTGGCTGCTGGTATCCATGGGCCGGTGGTTATTCCGGCTCTCCACCTGTTGTACAGTGCATAGGGTGTGGGGGGATGTCTGTTCTGCTGTGTGCTCCTCTGCCCATCTGTGGCATGGGCCCCTGCATCCTGTCCCTGTGCATCCCTGGTTGTGCTGTTGCACTGCTGCCCTGCTCCACGGGGCATCCCTGGCTGCGCTGTGGCACATCTGAAATGCGCAACTGCACATCCCTGGTTATGCTATGGCGCAGGTGGCGTGATATTCAGTCGTGTGCCGAAGGTGCATCTTGACCTGTGCAGTTTTTGAATATCGCGCTTCTTGCGCATGGGCACAGTGGACTTGCGCTTGCTCCTGCTGTTGCGCACTTTTTGGGCGCAGTTTGAATATCCGGGCCATAGTGTCTAAAGAAACACAGGTATACTCTGTAAATATTTTAATTGGAGAAACAAGCAAACAGTGGGCATACTGTCTAAAGAAACATGTGTATACTCTGGTTATACGTTATCTGGAGTCACAAGCAAATAGTAGGATTAAGGTCTAAAGAAACCCAGGTATACTCTGCTTATACATAAGCAATAAGACACAACTGGGTGAGGGTTGTTGCCTGATAAGAGCACACCCCAGGTGCATAGTGAGACATGAGGCACTTGTACTGAGTGCCTTCAGCACTTAGGAGGTGCTCTTATCAAACAACAACCCACAACTCAGATTGTCTTACTGCACTTATAAACTGGGTTCAGCAACAAAATATTTAAAAAAATTTCAAAAATGTAATAAATAATCAAATACCTCCTCTGTCCCCTCATGACCTAGTTTAAAGCTGAATGTGCATGATTTTGAATCTTGCACCTCAAGTATCTAACTCTTTTGAAACTTAAATGGAGCCCATCCTTAACAAATAGTTCTCTGTTACCCCCAAAAATTATCTCATGTTCCCATGAAATACCATGTTTTCTTTCATATGCACTGACTGTAACCAATCATCTAGTTTTTGCTATTTATTTTAGTGATATTCAGTAACTCTGCAAACTGGCAGGATTTCTGAAATGCTGATCTTTCATTTGCATCATTTTACTTTCTCAAAGAGACTGTTGAAGCCTCTCTTTAATTTTAGTAGCAGATTTTTGACCCACGTCATTGTTCCAATGTGGACAATGACAAGAGGACTAGTTCCATAATTTTTAGTAGTATCAGGAATATGTGGGGTGATGTCATTTACTGTAAAACTTGAAATGTTCACTACATTCGCTGAAGCACTGATTTGTTCTAAAATTAATTTGCACTAGTGTTTTTACCACTTTTCCCATTATGATGTAGGAGAATCTAATGGCATAACGCTAAATTAAATTTACGCAATTATGGTTGCAGTTGTGTTTGCGCTAAAATTACTTTGCATGAATATAATGAGTTTTACAGTATTTTTCCCCCAAAAGCTAGATGCCATAAGACAGAAGTGTAGAATTGTTGGCAGAATAGGACCGGTAGGCCCATATAGTCCACCCTATTTTCCATGCCTGTTTCTACACCTTGAACCCTGTTTGGTCACAGGTGTCCCCCATTTCCTCTACTTATTATTCTAATGTGCCTATCCCAGGAATGCATGAAGTTCCCCACTTTCTTCACCTCACCCCCTCTTCTGGCAGACTGTCAAGGGGCCCACCACCCTTTCTGCAAAAATGTATTTCCTCAAAACCCTCTTGAAGCCCCCCCCCAGGCTTCATAGCATGATCTCATGTTCTGGCGTTCCTCCTTCTCTGAAAGAGACTGCCCTCCTGCACCTCGTTCACCCCCGTGGGGTACTTACAGTATCAATCTCAGACATGTCTCTTCTTGCTCTTCTCTCCTCCAGGGAGTACATGTGGAGCTTCTTTCCGCAGCCTCTCCTCATATGGTTTCTCATGCAACCCCTGCATCATTTAGTAGCCCTTCTCTGGATCATTTCCACACTGTCAATGCCCTTGCAGAGGTGTGGCCTCCAGAACTGGACACAATACTCCAGGTGGGGTCTTACTAGTGAGTGTTTCAAGATTTTATGGATATCGATATGTGGTCTGTGCTGCATCCTGCTTGGCATTAAAAGTGCCAGTCAAAGGGTTATTGTCCTGTAAGGACACAGGTCCTGACCAATCAGGACACAATTTTCTTTACCCATTTTATAATATATCTGAAGAAGCAAGTAAACAATGGTCATACTGTCTAAAGAGCTATGTGTATACTCTGGCCATACAGTTTATGGAGAACACACACACCTGAAAACAAGCCTTGGCTCAGGTTGCCTTTCCTGGTTGCCAATTTTCCATAAATAAATAAATAAATAAAATAAACAAGCAAACAGTGGGTATATGCTGGCTGAGTAAATGTTGGAATACTCTGGTTATAACTTAAATGGAGAAACTACCAAACAGTTGGCATACTGTCTAAAGAAATGTATCTATACTGTGTTCTTTTTAATACATACCACACTACATCACTGATTACAGTTTCCAGATGGAATGGCCTGACCTGTGTCAGATCAACCCCTCTACCTATACCACCACCCCCTTAGCCTGGCCTTTCTTGACTGGACTCTAGAAATCATTTGTAAGTCAATTGTGATTTGACCCAGTCCTTCGACCAGGTTTGGATCTGCCACAAAACCAGTTCTGACCCCCACCTGAATAATGGAAATGATTCTGGGGATCTATGCTTTTTAACAATGAGAAATGTTAAACATTAAGTACCATAAAGAAAGTATTTTACAAGAGGGAGTGAGGGAACCTAGTTCTGCCATTTTAAATGGTTTGAATCTGCTTCTGCCTTGGTGCCAGCCCAGTCTGGAACATGTACCTGTATTAGAAAACCAGAATAAATTAGAACTATTTGGGAAAAGAGTAGCGTCAGAATCAGAACCAGACTAGAGCTGACCATCCCATCCCCGTCCCGTGGTGGCAGAGTATACTGAAACGTTGGAGCAGAACTGTACGGGCTGATCAATCACTGGAACACCTCAGCCCTGGGCAAAAAAAAACATAACTACCTTCCTGAATATACAGCACTTCAGTCAACCTACCTAGCTTTTTGTAATCCTGAAAATTCCACACATTTTTATGAATAATTCAAGGTTTATTCATAGAAATGTATGGATTGTTTATGATTATCACAGCAGAGGAGGGTCAGGACATGCAACTTTTCTTTAAACAGTTTTAAGAGAGAAAAAAAAGCCCAAACAAATAAACAGTGCAACCCACTCACTAGTAAAACAAAATACAATATAACGTTTTTCTCAAAAATAATACTTTGTTCCTTACTTTGTATTTGCATATTAAAGGGACACTGTCAATCTGTTTTTCATCATATTATTTCTAGTTAAAAACCTACATTTTGTGATTGCTTATCATCTCTAAAATTCATTGATTTTGTTGTTTGTTTTGTCTGTCTCCTTGTTTAGTAGAACTGAAATGCATGTTCATGTATATTTATTAACAACCTTGTTTTGTTTACAATCCTGTAGCAGTTCTTACTGTATACTTCATAAACATTAGAAACACACCCAAACAGTGCAGTCACTCATGAGGCAGTAGCCTCCTAAACCCCCACTGCATCATGAGGGGCTAGACTGTGTTGTGGGTGATTCCAGGTCCAGGAAAGATGCAGCTGGAGCTGATCAAGGCATGTAAACAAACCTGTGTTTGTGTGGTAATACCAGTCTGGTGGGCAGTCTGTTTTTCACTTTTTTAATGAAAAAAGAATCAGAATCAAACTACCAGCTACATTAGCAATCTTTATAGAATGTTGGCAGTCATAAAATGTTTTTTTTTTAAATAGGGACACTTTAAGGCCTAAGGGGGTTGACAGTGTCCCTTTAAGAATTAAAAAAGTTTAATAGCAGGCGACTTTTTGTACTCAGAGAATGTCCATTAAACCCATTCCTCTTAAATTATGCTGCTCCTCAGATGGAAATTCTTTGGGGTGGGCAAAATTAATTAATTTACCTGCTAGCTATAAAAGTATGGGGTATTCTGCTCCTCACCCCACCCCACTGTATCTCCCTAAAATATATATAGTGAGAGAGAGAGAGAGAGAGAGAGAGAAGAGGTGTGTGTTTGTGTGTGTGTGTGTCAGTCACCAATAAGAAGGTTGACACAGCAAGCAGGATTGTATTTTAAGCTCGTTTGCAGTGTTCACCAGCTCCGGGTAAGGAAGGAGCTTTGCTTGTAGACTGCCAGCCAAAAGCCAGGAGGCCGTGGAAAATGGCGCTTTTAGAGCAGGCAGCAATCTGTGGGGTCCTCCAAATCTTATCATCCGTGTGAGCCAACAACTGTGCTAAATTGAGATTGTGGAGTTGATTAAATGATGAATTTAAGGCCCCATGAAAAGAGAGATGGGGAGGGGGGGTGCTGGGGAAGGAGAGTTGCTTTCCGTAATGTTGGGAGGTTTTATCTCACTACTAGCAGCAGGCTGAGCCACAGATCTAATCAAATTATTCAGCGTTAAAGACTGCCAAGGCATTCCAGCGCTTTGGTTTCCAGAGGCCCAGCTGGGATCAAATGCTAATCAACATCTCTGAGATATTTATTCCCACTGTCAGTGTGGTACGTGTTTGTTTTTCGAGCAGTGCATACTGAACTGAGAGATCAAGATGAATTGGTGGAGATGGGGAGATGATGAGCAGCCAGTCTAAATATATGACAAATATATTGGATTTATGAGAAACTGGAAATAGATACACAGATAGAGGCAGCAGGCAGAGTAATGCATAACAGGGGGGGGCTGTATCCCTGAAGCTCATCCTTGAAGGGGTGGGGCACGGAAAGAACTTAATGAGTCTGGTACTTTGACCCAATTGATGGCTCCATGATTTTAAGTGCACTCAAGGTCAAACAAGAAGGAGCATCATGTTAAAACTTACATAGAACACTAACTTGTAAAAAAATCCATCTGTTCAGTAATATTTTTGTAAGCTACTGAATTGGCTCCCACTTCAGTAATATAGCAGCTAATCCACTCTGTATAAGCTTAACATGTTGTTTTCCCCTTCAAACAAGGGTGCTGTGCATAATTTACTGAATTGGAGACATTTGATTTGGAAACCAGAATTCAGTCCTAGGCATCCCCTGCAAATACCAAGCTAGAGAACAGACTATGACAGAATGGTTCAGACCACTTCTGTTTTATGGTTCTTGAATAGCATTTTGCTCCAAAAAAGAAATCATTAACCCATTAATATAAATAAATGATTCTTCTTTAAATAGAACTAAGAATATAAAAATGATCATCCCCTATTCCCTCCCCCGTTAACTGATTGGTATAGGAGCAGAGTAATACATTTTCTGTTGTTTTTCAGTGTCTTATTTCCAAATTACAGTCTTCCCTCCTCTCTAATAAATACTTGGCAATTAAGGCATTGTTTCCGAAGTGTGGTTCCAACATCACAGTGGCCCACCCTCCTGTCACCTTCTCTGCCATAAACAGCTCCGTGAAAAGTGCTTTCGACGCCCCAGCTGCCATTAGCCACTTAAAATCCCATAATTATCGTCCTATCATGGGCCTGTTAACGAGCAGAAAAAATAAGGCCATTGAATATGATAATTTATTCGTAAATTAGCCTAATGAGAATAGGTTTCAGACACTGTTTACTTTCTGGCTGCCTGTTTCTGTGTGGTGTGGGGTGGCTGCGCTGGGTTGGAAAAGCTGTTTGTCAAGTGTAGGAGCTTCCTCCTGGGTGCCAGACACAGCCTCTAGCTCTAATAGAGGAAATTTGTTACCTTAATAAGAATTCTACTTTTTCCACTTCAATACAACTGGGCTTTCATAAAAGGCATTCCATCTTCCTTTTCCTCATTCCTGTTTTCCTGTTTAGTTCCTCTAATTTCTTTCCTTTTCTATCCATTTCCGTCATCTTTCCTTGTGCTCTACAGTACTTTTTATCCTCTGTTTCATTTTCACTAGAATAAATCTTTAGGCACATACAGTAACTGGGGCTGCTATGTTCTGTGGCCAACCCTACTGAGGCCATACATCATTCCTAAACAAATCAACACAAAATGCTGCTGGACCATTTTGGTCCCTGAGTGCTAATGTCCATTCCTCCCTGAGGGCTGTGCCACTTGTCTGTGTGCAGCAAGCATGGCGAGGAGACAGCATGCCTTCGCTGCCCCAAACTCAATGTTTCATGTCAGGAGCAATATTAATGCTGCAAGATCTTGCTCACACATCCCTTCTGTCCCCTGTTTCTGTATAAGTCTGTCTGTTCAGTGATGTCTGCACCCATCATATTGGGAGGAAGTCTGGCCTAGTGCTTGGAACACAGCTCTGTGAATGTGAAGACCTAGGTTTGAATCTTACTTCTACCATTTACTCTGTGGCCTTGAGCATGTCAATTAACCTGTTCACAAAAGGTGTCAGTGTGGCTCAGGTCATAGCACATCCACCTATGGGCCAGAAGGTCATGGTTACTAGTCTCACACCAGAATTGGGCTCATGTTATAAATGCTGACACTGAATTGTGGTACTTAAGGGATACTGTACAGCTAGGGTGTGACGACTTTTGGATGAGACATTAAATCAAGGTCCTGTCTACCTTTTCTGGTGTTTTTTCATGTGAAGGTTAAAGATCTCATGGCACTTAATGGAAAGGGTAGGAACATTTCCTTTGTCCAGCCCTAATTTCCCCAGTGATGAAAAAACAAATAATACTAACAGCCAGCTTAAGAAGAATCAACATTTATATAATGCTTTTCATACATATTGTATGTATCTCAGAGCACCTTACAAGCAAAGCTAGACTGGTAGTGAAGTGACTGAATATGTAGTGGCAGCCATATTGAGCATCAACACCTACACACAACCTTGGACAGTTGCATGAACCGGTTTTATGAGAAGGAGAATATTGGGCAGGACACTGGGAAAAGTCTCCTACAGTATTCTTTGTGAAAAGTGCCTTGGATTCTTTTACTTCCACCTGGATAGCACCAGGATGAGTAGAGGGGACCCTGATTTAACATCTCATCTAAAGGACAGCACACCCCAACAGTACAGCACCCTCCTAATACTGCACTTGGGTGCTAGTGTTTAAGTGTAAGCCCAATTCTTTCCGGTGCGGGACTAGAACCCACAACATTCTGGCCCAAAGGTGGATGTACTATCAACTGAGCCATGCTGACACCTGGTTCAAGTTCATCTGGTTTGTGTTTGTATTCTACCCCTAACCCCTGCCCCACACAAGGCTGAACATAGGCAGAATAGTCTAGCCTTCCTTTCTTGGTCAACAAAAACTAAATAAAAAACAAAAAAAACTTTCTCTAATCTGTCTCTATGCTGTTGGAATCTCCCTGTGGATCTGAAACAGCAGCAGCATTCTCTGCCCTCCCTCTCCTGGATTGTAAACTGTTTTGTGATGCAGTTTGTGTGATATGCGCACTGCAGATAAAACCAAATTCTTTTACTTTCCCTATGTCCACCAGGGATGTGAAAACCACCAGATCTTGGTCATTTCAGAAATTTAGGCCACAAAGTATCCCCATGTAAAAGCAAAAAGTTCCAGACATTTATAATCAGTAATTAGTGTGTAATTACTGTGCTTGTTACATGATTTCAGAGGTTACAAAAAGGTTATTTGAGTTGTTCATAAAATATGTTCCCCTAGCTGAAGCACCACCCTTACTATGTAGGTTTCAGTTTTCTGCTGTTTGTCTGTGCAGCTAAGAAATAGCAGGCTGGTTGCTAAAGGTGACATTGAGAAACAGCTATGCTTAAACTGATTTTCCAGTTTTCAGCAAAATAATGAGAGCTGGCATTGACATGATTCAAGTCTTGTAACTTTCCCAGAAAAATAAACTGTATTTCAGGATATTCCATTCTTTTTTTTTATTCCTTTGTTCTTTCTTTGTTTCTACCCCCAAATGACCCCTATCTGTACCAGTACCCCCGGCCCTGTCACCTGACTTCCCTGTTGCTTTCTTTACTCGGGTATCATCACATCACCACAGGACCTGGTCGAAGGTGCCCAGTTGTGACTGTCAATGTGGGGCCTGGGGGGACCAAGTAATCATCTGGCACAGACAGCCAGGTTTTCCTTCAATTTTCTCCCTGAGCCAAGGCATGTGCAGTGACATGATATACATGTTCCGCAGCCTTCGCCTTCACGGAGATACCCCCCAAATGTCAGGTGTGAGGTTTCTTCCCAAGCACCTGTGGTCCTGCCACACTGCCACCCAGCCACCCAGATTCCTTTAGGTAGTAGCTGACCAGCAAGATGCACATACCCCCCCCCTTCCCAAGGGAGAAGAACTGTCCAAGGGATACACAATCCTTGCCCTAAGTGACCTGACTGCATTCCTGAATGTGGATCACCACCATAGCAGGGGTGAGGTTTATTGCTGTGCTACAGGGCAGGATAGGATAATCTATTCTTTATTACTAAAGACATTGGCATCTCCTCTAAAACTCATCTGTTCCTGCTTCTTTTCCTTGCCTGTAGTCATAACCCTCTGCTTGTGACATCACAGTCATGTCCATTGCAATAAGGGCTTTCATGGGCAAGGCACTAGGCCATGCTCACTGGTTGGCAAAAAATGCTTAGGTTATCCTTTGATTGGTAACATACCAGCATGGCATATCACACTGTGAGAGTAGCATGAAAGCCTCTACAGATTTATATTCTAAGCAGAGGATTATGACTTCACAGCAGGAATAAACAATCAAAACATCTTCTGTAACAAAAGATGCAAGGTCCTGAAATCCAAACTTAGGGGCTACTGTGTAACTGAGTTCTGGGAATGCCTATGATTTTTTTATGCTCTTCCCCAGGCACCACCTGAGCGGCCACCCCTTCAGGCCTCCAAAGTGCACTCCCGGAACCACTTATCCCCTTCTAGCCAACCACTACCCCCAGCCACCCAGGTAACCCAAGGTTTCCCTTTGTCTGAAGGGTCCCTCCCTTCCAGGCAGGGGAAGCACCTTCCAGGTACAACTTCATATCCCATTCACTATGGGATTGGACTGGACACTTTCTGGGGTTTCGTGGCATCAGGGGACTGGAGGCTGTCATCCGGCCACTTGGGGGGTGTTTTTACAGTTTTTTGCCCTTTACTCCCTCCACTCTAATTGGCCGAGTGTGGTGGCAACCTGAGGTGAGGACATACAGGGGGCGTGTCGAGGCCTGATGCTCCCAAGATATGTCACACCAATCCATCATCAGGTGCCAAGGTCCTGCCCGCCTCCCCCAGGAGGGAAGTGTCCAATTGACACTTTGTACTCCCTCCTTGCTGGCCTCCACTCCTTTTACTCAGGCTCAGGGTGCAAACCCGGGTTGCCGGCTTGCCAAGCGAGCCCCTTCCCTCGGCACCATGGAGCCCGCCACTTACGGTTTTTGTACTGAAAACTACAAAAAAAATCTCTTAAAAAACTCAATTTAGTTACATGAAAATAATTAAAACATTTTGTTTTTGTGAGAATAGACTACAACAGCTCTTCTTCTTCTTCTTCTTCTTCTTCCTGCACAACAATGCCAGGGACCGTGGGCAACTTACTTGCCTGATGTCAACAACTGGATGGCATGCAGCTGGCTGAGGCCGAATCCTGACAAGCTGGGAGTGCTGCTGGTGGATTCAGATTCCATAAGAGTGGCAGGAGGGGCAGCCCGGGAGCTGGCAAGGTTTCAGCTTAATGCTGTCAGTCCCTCAACCAGAGATATGGTGAAGAATCTTACATACGAACATACGAAGAAGCCAGCAGAATAAGGCCATTTGGTCTATCAAGTCTGCTCGTATTGCAGGGTCCACAGCTTGAGCTAATGTCCCTGCCCTCCCTCCCCACTCCTCCCATCATCCCTACCCATGATTCCTACCTTCCTCCTATGCCTATCCCAGCCTCTCTTAAAGCTGCCCACTGTCTTCAATGAGATGACCTCTTCCAGCAGCACATTACAAGTTTCCACCACCCTCCCTGTGAAGAAGTGCTTTCTGACCTCCGTCCTAAACCTCCCACCCTCCAGCTTAAGACTGTGCCCCTTTGTGATATGGTTGCCACTCAGCTTAAAGAGACTCTCCTTATCAACCTTATTTATCCCTTTCAAGTACTTGAATGTCCCAATCATGCCGCCTCTCTCTCTCCTGTCTTCCAGGGAATACATGTTCAGTGCCCTCTACCTCTCCTTGTATGCCTTGCCCTGCTGACCCACTATCATCTTTGTAGCCCTCCTCTGTACCTTCGCCAGCAGGTTAATGTCCTTTTTGAGGTGTGGGCACCAGTACTGAACTCCATACTCTAGATGTGGCCTTACCAGTTAGCTGCACAAGGGCAGTATAACCTCCTCTCTCCTACTACTGATCCCCCTAGCTATGCATCCCAGCAACTTGTTTGCCTTTGCTGCTGATTTCTTGCACTGCATGGAGTGCTTCAGGTCACTAGTGATCATCACTTCCAGGTCATTCTCCTCCTCTGATGCAGATACTTGGACTCCACCCAGGTAATACTCTGTCCTGGGATTCTTGGCACCAATATGCATAACTTTGCATTTCTTGGCATTGAAGTCAAGCTGCCAGATCCTGAACCACCTCCCCCAGCTTTTCCAGATCTTCCTGTAGGTCCCGTATCCGTTCAGCTGTGTCCACTCTCCCACAGAGATTGGTGTCATCTGCGAATAGGGACATTTTGCTTTTAATGCCATCCCTAATGTCATTGGTGAAGACATTGAACAACACTGGCCCCAGCACAGAGCCCTGTGGGACCCCACTTGTTACCTCTCTGGTGCCAGATAACTGCCCCCCCCCCACAACCACCCTCTGGGTTCTGTCCCTCAGCCAGTTTTCCACCCACCTGACCATCTTTTCCCCAACTCCAAGATCCGCCAACTTCCTGATCAATCTTTTGTGGGGGCACAGAGTCAAAGACCTTGCTAAAATCAAGATAGAGGATGTCTACCGCTTGGCCCCTGTCTACTGTCTTAGTAACACAGTCAAAGAAGTCAATCAGATTTGTTTGACATGATCTCCCCTCCATGAACCCTTGCTGCCTCTCATCCTGGAGACCATGTTCATCTAGATATTCCACCAACCTTTCATTTAGTATGGTCTCCATGAACTTGCTCACAATGGAGGTCAGACTGACTGGTCTGTAATTCCCTGGATCATCCTTGGGACCGCTTTTGTGAAGGGGCACTACATGTGCTGTTCTCCAGTCTTATGGCACCATGCCTGACTCTAGTGAATTATTAAATAGGTCTGCTAGTGGCCCTGCCAGCTCCTCAGCCAGTTCCTTTAGTACCCTTGGATGTACTTTGTCCGGGCCTGGTCATTTGTCCAATTTCAATGCCAGCAGACCCTCCCTCCCTCCCTCATTCTATCCTCCTCTATCACTATGTCTGTGTCACCTCCCCCACTCTTCTTTTCCCTCCTGAAGGCACTGGTCCGTCCTTCTCCCTGGTGAAGATAGAACAGAAGTATTCATTTAGTATCTCTGCTTTTCCTCCATTATCCTCCACCCACTCCACACCTTTCTTAAGCCTAACAATCCCTTCTTCTGTGTCCCTTTTTTCACTTACATAGTGAAAGAAAGCCTTCTCCCTCTTCTTAATTCCTTCAGCTATTTGAAGCTCCTTCTGTGCCTTTGCTCGCTGTACTTTCTTGGTGTCATCATGGACCAAAAGCTGCCTTTGGAACATCAGGTGGCAGCAGCAAGTCCGTGGTGACTTTTTCCACCTTAGAACCATCACCTGGCTCAAACCCTATCTGGGCTCTAAGGACCTGGAAACACTAATACATGCCTTTGCTATGTTGAGAATGGACTATTGTAAACTTCTATACCTTGCGCTACTGGGCAGGATGACATGCCATCTGTAGCTGGTGCAGAATACCACTTCTAGGTTGGTAACCGGTCTCCCACTCTGAGCATATTACCCCTGTACTGCAGACATCACACTTGCTGTCAGTGAGGTGGTGTGTCACTTTCAAAATAGATTTAATATTCTAGGTCCTACATGGTCTTAGCCCTGGCTACCTGAAAAAGCTCCTGTGTTTATGTGCTCCTGGCTGCCCATTGCCCTCTTCTGAGGTAGACTTCCTAGTAGTCCCCAAATCTTAGTTAAAGTAGTCTGAGGACCATTAATTTACAGTGGCAGTGCCCATTATTTGGAATGCGCTGCTCTGCCATTCGAGGGTGACCCTCTTAGTGGAGAGTTTTAATTGGGTGCTAAAATGCCACCTGTTTTGTCTGGCATACATTGTTTAATCTATCAGCCCCCATTTCACTGTCCTACACAGCCAGTATAGTGTTATGCTTGTGTAACTGTGTTAGTTTTGGTTGTGGCCGTTCGCACTCTATTCCAGAGGAATTACCACCCTGTAGGGGTACGAAGCAAGGAACTCTCAGAGAAGGTTCTGCCCCTAGAGGTGCCACAGGACAGTTCCCATGGCTAAAGGTACCTTAGGAATCCCGCTAAGGAGAGAGCGCTGCCGCTGGAGGAGGAGGAGAGGATGGTGGGGGCCAAGACAAAATGCTTCACAGTGAGGCTGAGAGGAACTGCTTATATAGCTCAGGAAGTGGGAGTGGCTGGCTGCTTGGCCACCAAATTACAGCCAAGCCTTTCAATTCACTGACCTATGCAGCCAGTATAGTGTTATGCTTGTGTAGCTGTGTTAGTTTTGGTTGTGGCCGTTCTCACTCTCTATTCCAGAGGAATTACCACCCTGTAGGGGTACGAAGCAAGGAACTCTCGGAGAGGGTTCTGCCCCCAGAGGTGCCATGGGATGGTTCCCGTGGCTAAAGGTACCTTAGAAATCCCCAAAAGAAATGTAGTATCATCCCCAATGGAGGCAACATGATGCATATGAGCAAGCAGTAACAGTGACGTAGAAGCAGTAACTGCAACATAGAGTAGAGAAGAATAGTGATGGCTTGCATTGAGAGAAGGGGATCGCCTAAGGAGAGAGGGAACGGCAGGACATCCGCCACCTCCATCCAACAGCGGAACCTACCTAAAGAAACTAGGGGAAAACTATGCTAAGTGTTATGACCTGAAGCAATGGAGAAGAGAAAAAACACCCTATGAGGAGCAGGGGCGTCACCAGAGGTATGAAGATGGGGGGGGGCTAATGCCCCACAGTCAAAATCCTAACAAAGCTCGGGGGACCGGAGGCATGCCCCCCGGGAAAATTTTGAGATTTTTACCTTTAAATTATGGCTTTTCCTGCATTTTAATGGTGAAATATGTGTTTGAGAAGCCTGGTTATCATGACATCTGTTAAATGGTACATGTGCAAAAATGTGGTTACTGGACCAGTGAGAACAACGGAAAGAGAGACACCATTATCCCAGCAGATCTGTTGGGAAGGCTATAGTACCCCACAGCAAAAAAGAGACCATTCAGACACCATTATCCCAGCAGATCTGCTGGGAAGGTTACTGGACCCCAGAGCAAGTAAGAGACCAGCCAGCAGACACCATTACCCCAGCAGATCTGTTGAGAAGGTTACAGGACCCCAGGGCAAATAAGAGACCAGCCAGACACTATTATCCCAGCAGATCTGCTGGGAAGGGTTACAGGACCCCAGAGCAAACAGCCACCACTTACACACTGCATAATTCTGAGCAAGTCACTTAAAATTCCTGCCCTTAATCTCTCCATACTCTCTTTCTCTCTTGGTCTCATCAATTTCTGTAGTCTTTGCATTTCCTCCCTGTGTGCTGCAAAGTATCCCTCCCTCCCTCTTCCTGGATTCTAAGGAGTTTGAGGATGACTTAAAGATTGTGTCTATGTAGGTTGCTATATAAAAGGCAGCAAAATTCTCTCTCTCTTTGGATTGTAAAGCACTCAGGAATACAGTCTGTATGAAAGGTGCTATATAAATCAAAATTTCTTTTCACACAAGCCACAGGCACAGATCTTCCTTCTCTAAACTGCCAAACAACTGTGTAAAGACTCATGTTGCACAGCCTTTTAGACGTATACCACATCTGTGCCTGTCTGAAAAATATACCTGCTGTGCAAGCAATGCTGAGTGTGTTGGCATGGCAGTTTCTAAAAGGTGGTCCCCAATCCCAATCCCAATTTATGTCAGTCACTCCCAGTCCTGTCCAGGTGTTCCCTCCTACAAGGCAAGGAATGCCAAACCACTCATGCATCTGAACCCATTGAACAGAGTCCAAGGGACTAGCAGAAGCAGAGCACATTTGTTGTAACCCCCCCCCGTGCTCCCTGTCAGATTGGGATCCAACTAACCTGGGAATGATGATGACAAATCCCTGCCCCAAGCTCTAAGCTCTCCAATGTTGACATCCTGACTCCTGTCCCAATGTTCTCTTTGTTAGCAGCACAGTACACAGCAGCCAGCCACCACTGCACTCAGTCCGCTCACGAGACTTACTTTCTTTTTTCTCCTTCAGACTTATGAGTGGACAAGTGAAATGCCCTAAAGTTTGCCAGGCAAGCAGACCAAAGAGGACTCATGGAGGGAAAAGAAGAACTCCCCACCCACCCCATGCACAGCCAGCTGGCTTATTGACTAAACTGGCTGGCTGACCATTTCTTGTCTCTATCTCCTCCCCGCCTGGAGCCGTCTGGTGCTGGATCCTTGTCTTGGCCAGGCCAGGTCTCCACAGCTTAAAGGGGCCATAAATCAGCGAAATGGCTGATCTTAGCCCCAGATACCCAATCATCAGTCCAAAAGCTAGGGTCCACCTTAGGCTAGAAAGGGTCTTCCTGCTAGCCAATGGCAGTTCTGGGCTAAGTAACTGATAGAGTAGAGAGCACAGGAGTATGGATGCCTGGAGGCTTACCTGAAGCTCTGGTTCATAGCTTCTGGGTGGCTGCTCCTCTATAGCCAGTAGTCCTCGGGGGTCTTCAGCAGCAGCAGCAGCAGCAGTGACACCTTAGCTCCGGAAAAGGACCAGCAGTCCTCCTGATGGCCAGTGGCAGCCAGTTCCATAGGGTGACCTCCTTTTAGTTGTTTGCTCCCTTTGTTTGCAGTTTTTGTATTGGGGTTTCCTGGGGTGTCCTGACGCTGAGTGCCTAGTAATGCATGTGGCACAAGCATCACATTTCAGATGCAAAGTGACAAGGCTAAAGCTCACCCAGGTTCTCTTTTGTTCGAAGAAAAATATGGCTTGGCAAGTCTGTTAGTTTGCTTCCTGTTATTTTGCAGAATAAGTGTAGTATGGTTTGTGTATTTTGGGGCTGCCATTGCAGTTCCCTGTCTCCCTCCAGTATTCTGGCTGTTATTTTTCTGGCACTGACATTGGGTGTTGCCACACATGGGCCTGCCATTGCAGTTCCCCTGTCTCCCCTCTCCAGTATGCTGGCTGTTTTTTGTTTTCTTTCTGGCATTGACGTTGGGTGTTGACACACATGGGGCTGCCATTGCAGTCCCCTGTCTCCCCTCTCCAGTATGCTGGCTGTTTTTTGTTTTCTTTCTGGCATTGATGTTGGGTGTTGCCACACATGGGGCTGCCACTGCAGTCCCCTATCTCCCCTCTCCAGTATGCTGGCTGCTTTTTGTTTTCTTTCTGGCATTGACATTGGGTGTTGCCACACATGGGGCTGCCATTGCAGTCCCCTGTCTCCCCTCTCCAGTATGCTGGCTGTTTTTTGTTTTCTTCCTGGCACTGACATTGGGTGTTACCACACATGGGGCTGCCATTGCAGTCCCCTGTCCTTCCCCCTTTGTTTTCTGCCTCTAGTGCCACATGCTGGTCGGCAGGCTGTTACCCTGCCCAGCTTTGCTGGAGTGGATATTTTTTTCTCTTCTTTATTTTGTTAAATTTCTTTCTCTTCCCCTTTGTGGAGGCTCCAGGTTACCTCCCATCACTTTGCCTGGCCTTCTGTGCTGACTGTGGGATGTGGTGGCCTTTTTTTGGGGGGGCCTCTTTATTTTCTGCCTTCAGTTTTGCCATTTTTTTTGTTTTTATTTTTATCTGTTTTGTGGACTCTTCAAACCCCTTTCTTGCTGTAGTCCCCTGAAATGACCAACGACTGTGGTCCTACTCCTGTAGACCCCCCCACCTCCGAATGAAGCATCGGCTTCTGTTTTGGTGGTCATTGGTGGTGGAGTTCCTCTGCTCAGCTCCCTTCCCCACTTCCCTTCCATAGTAAATTAGTGCTACTGCAGTTGCAGACCTGGGTGCCCACCTGATCGCGGTCCACATGGCATTCACCAAGAGGGGACAAGTTTGGGCAGACAGACCATGAGTGCAGCAGCAAAGTGTGTCTTAGCAGAAACCAGCACCGGACCACTAAAGTTCCACCTCTGCTACTGTTCAGGGGCAACTAAGCATTGGTGGAGCAGAGCTCCCGACCTCCACCACTAGCACCACCAACGATCGCAGTGGGATCCGGAGGTCCTGGGCCAGGCAAAGAAAAAGGAAAGTGCCCTCCATGTGGTAGAGATATAAAGTGCTGACTCTAAACCATGGCTTCTTTTTTGCTCAGCAAGCAGTGAAGCTGTACGTCTTTAAATTTTTCAGGGAAAATGACTGGGGGGACTTGAACTTACATTAGGGGGGCTTCAGCCTCCCCAAAAACAGCCTGGTGACGCCACTGATGAGGAGGAAATCTCTGGGGATCCAAGGCCTAGGTCCCCTTCCCTCCAGGCTTGGGAAAATGTATTTAGTGACAGCTCTGCAGCTGCAATTTGGAAAACCCAATTAAAGGGAGGTGGAAAATATTCCAATTTGGAGGAAGGCTCTCACTCAAACCCTCTAGCAGGAACGTCTTGGAAGGTTGCGAGAAAACTCTGCAACAATAGAAGCATCCAAGGCACAGAAGGAGAGCAACAACTGCTGAGGCACTCACCTGGCTTACCCGCCCTAAATCAAACCAGGTGAACCAGAGACAGTAGTGGGGAGAATGCGGTGAAGGTGCCTTGCTAGGGAAACCACTAAAGTCAATGGCCAACCGTTATAGTAGAACAATAGAGCCAAAAGAGATCGTCGTAACCACACTTCACCGCTAGTCTTAAATTCTACACCAGGAGCTGCTGTTGTGTAGCAGGCAGCTAAAGCCAAGCCCGGGGCAAGGACATTCCCAGCTATGGGCCAGGTGAGAAGGATCCCACCCCAAGTTGGACACGCTCGATGATGCAGACTAAATGCAGAGCGAGACCATCGTCTGCAGGAACCTGCGCCAGATTAGAATGGCTGGCATGCCCCAGAATTGATTGAGAGCTATAAAGCTGGTGAGTTGAATGAGTACGGCATGCTGAGATCATAAGGAGCATTGAGTGCCGAGACCTTGCAAGGTCGGATGCAGATTGAGAACAGTAGAATCCCAGGAGAAGATGAGAGAATGGCACTAGGCATAAAGCAATGGTTTGCATAAGCAAGGAGCAACGGTTGCATAAGCAAGTGGGGACCCGATAGGTCAGTAAGTAGTAGTAGTAGTAATAGGTGGACCTGCATAACAACTGTATAGCAAGTAAACAGCACTGAGTTAGGGGCAAGCCAGCCAGACATGAAAAGCCAAATCAAGGTGACAAACTCTGAGGATTTTCAGCGGCAAAGACAGGATTTAGAACAAAATTAATTAACCACATAGGCCATGACCCCGCCCAAACACCTCCAAGTCCCCACTGTAGGACAAACAAGGAAGTGATGAAAGGCCGAGAACCACATGCAGATATAAAAGCTAGTTTAATAGCCTCAGCAGGAGCTTCAGCTAACCTCAGAGTAAACAAGGTAGAATAGGAATGGGTGTAAACAATGCAGCAGCAGGAAGCAAGTGGGCCTGTACAGCAGTAGTTAAATGAGTACAGTGTTAAAACACAGGCACTGGGTACAATAGTAATTAAAGTAAACAGTCAGCAGCAGTGGCTGAAGTTGTAGGTAACTGAAAGCAGTAGCATGAGCTCTGAGTAGGTTTGTAGTTGCAGTGCAGTAAATTGAGAGTTGTAACTGAAAGCAAGCAGAATGAGCTCTGTAGTAGCAGTATGCTAGGAGTTTTAAAAATACCACACACCCCCCAAGAGGAAACCAAAACACAGCAAAACAGAAAACAGGAAAAGGCCCCCACAAAAAAACAAGAAACAAAACACAGGGAAGCATATAGCCGGAGGAAAGATACAAACCAGAAGTAGGAAAACAAACACTGAAGTCCAGCAGAGACACACAGAAACAGCAGTTTTTTTGTTTTTTTTTGGGGGGTGGGTTAGGCCCCAACCAGCTCACAAGACAAATCAACATAGCCTCTGGCTGCAAAGACAAAATGATTCACAGTGAGTCTGAGAGGAACTGCTTATATAGCTCAGGAAGTGGGAGTGGCTGGCTGCTTAGCCACCGAATTACAGGCAAGCCTTTCAATTATTAGCTAAACTTTTATGGGATTTTAGGGATTTCTCTATTTAAGCATGTCAATGCAGTAATTTTTGTATATGGGCTTTGAGAGATGTGGATGATTTGAACTGGGTAATTGATGCTGTTTTTGTTTATTGTGTAATATGCCCTGAGCCTACAGGATAGGGTGGAGATAAATAAAAAGAAGTGTTGCTTATCCTCCCAGTGATTCAGTTCACCCAGCTACAGACATTTGTTGAAGCAGATTCCCACTGCAAATGAGATGTTACATCTCAGCTGGGCTATACAGAGTAAAAAAAAAAGTATGCAAATTAACTCACTGAAAAACAACTTCAACAATAAAACTATTGTAGAACATTATGGGCCCTGATCAGAACCACTTCTAATGAGAATCAGAAATGGGTTAGTCATGCATAGTACTCAAGTGGCTTGTATCCTAAAAGAATTGATCTGTTTTTGTCAGTCCCTTTACCTGTTATCAGATGAGGACTCATTTCACCTGCAAAAAAATTAAAACACAGGTGGAATCAGAGGAGCTGGTTTCCACAACACACCAAAATACTTGAAAATCAAACCACTGCAGTCTTTGTTACTAAAACTGAAACTGGATCTTCAACCCTTACAGTTCCCATACAGCCAAAGTGTATTCAGGAACTTAAGGGCATACTTTCCTGCATATGACTTCCCAACCCCTCCCGAGACTGTGGAAATGACTGTGATCACAAGCAGGGCACTATGACTTTAACTTCTGACTATTAGCCTGATCCACACAGTGGCCTGGGATACATGCAATTCAAGTGTATCCCAGCTGCATGCCTTCAGGCTCTGGTGCCCATCCACACTGGATGGTATCCAAAGCCCCTGCCCCCCACCCTCCATGGGTGCTGAGCACCACATAGTGGCAGGCATCAGCAAAGAGCACTACTGTGCTGGACAATGGGCTTCTAACAGGATGCCTTGGCCACAGCTGTAGTGAATCCTAATTCCTCTGTGAAGCAGGGCATGGTGGGATACAGTGGTCCTCTAGGGACCACCAGGACCACAGTGTCTTCACTATTATACTAGCCAGTGTCAGAATATCCCCCAGCTCTCCCATCCTGCATGGAGGGCTGAGTGCAGGTTGAGTGGTGATGACTGGGCCCCAAAGAGAGTCCAGAGGCTGGACAGAGAGGGGAAGAAGTGCTATAGCAGCTGCATAGCCTCTGCACCCTCTGCCAGTCCTCCACAGCCTGGAGTCTAACTGCGGAATTAAACATATGCACACCCCACCCCTTGCCTACCCCTGACATGGCCAGGCACATTGCAGTACACCAGCACAGGATCAGTTGTGCTGGGGGAACACAGTGAGGTCTCTGGATGCGCAGAGGTCTTCATATGAGTGGAGTGAGACCTACTTACTTACTACTTGCCAGCTGAAACAGGCCACATAGTCTATTAAGTCTGCTCGAGTGTGCAGCTAGCACCCCACTTGCAGCTGCCCCTCCCCCTTGACCCCCCCCACACAGATGAGTGCCAGCTGACCTTGAACCAGAGTTAGCTGTTGTTGGTGGTATTTCCAGTGAACACAGTGATGGTTTACCTGTGGACAGAGGAGGAGGCATGGATAAAGGAACAGTGACAAATGGAGATGTTGAAAATACAAAACAAACCAGCATTTCAGAAAAAATGGAAACATTACCTGAGGCAGAATCGAGGAGTATGGAAGAAGATGAGGCTTTTGATGGAACCTCAGAAAGTGATGCTGCAGTGGCAACTCTGCAGCTGGAAAAACAAATAGAAGAGCACCAAAAGAAAATATTGAAAGAATTGGCAGAGGACAAGGAGAGGTACGAAAAAAGAAAAGCAGTGCTGTCGCGCCACCAACGAAAAACAGAAGGATATTCAGACAAAACACCTTGTAAGGTGAAGGATCCTCAGAATGGAGTACAGGACACGGAAGTGGGATTGGAGGTTCATGGTGTTGGGAGACAAGAGGAAGAAAATAGCAGAGTACAAGAGGGACATTATACCAAGGCACAGGAAGAAGCAAATACTTCCTGTAGGAGAGGAGAGGCTTCTGTAGCTGGAGAGACAGTGCAAGGAGTGAAAACACCACCTTGTACTGTGCGGGAAGCTCTTATAAATGCTTTTAATTTAAATGAAGATGAAATAGAGCTGACAGAGGAAAACTGGACACCGGAGAAAGCTCTTAAAGGAGTGGGGTGGAAACAGCAGCAAGACGGGAACATGGTACTCAGATATGGACTGGGATTTGTCTCAAGTTGCAGAGGAAGCACCACAGCCGGTTTGACAGCAGTCTGTTGAGGCATGAAGCACAGGTAAAATACTTTCAAGTCCTGCGGGGGTGTCAGGGAAATGAAAATGAGTCCCAAGCAGGGGGTAGAAATGAAGAAATAAATGCAGAAAATGAAATGAATACAGGATTGGGGGTTTCAACTACAGCAGGGCATCAAAACAGCACAGAAGGGTCAAGAAAGAATGAAATAAAAGTTACAAGAGGTGAAACACTTGAAAGTGGGGTAAGGATTCAGGATAAACATGCCGGAATTTTAACTTTGAGAGGGAAAACTGTTTTGGATTAGTCACAGGAAAATGCTTTACAAGCCACAAAAAAGGGGGCAGATGTAGGACGGGATGAAAGAATTACTGAACAGGAGTCAGGAGGTTGAATGATGCAACAGAGATCTTCAGGATCTAACACCACCCCAATCCCTCCACCCTCAAGACCAAGATATGCAGATCTTTTTGCAAGAATTCAACCATTACCAAGATGAAATGCAGTTAGGCTGCATTTCAGGGGCAGATTAGATCCAAGGCCGGACCAGTTTTATGTTGGAAGAAAACTTTTAAAAGAAAGCATGACATTTTCAGCAGCAGATATCTATGCTTTCATACATATATCAGAGGGACGACAGTTTTGACATTAATTTTAAGCACCCAAATGATTTGGAGAGATTTTGGTCTTTATATAATCAAATAAGGTTCTCTCCCATGTGGGTACCTTTTATGGCTATACCGCTTACCAAACCCTTGGTAAAAAACAATCATGGTCATATTCTGGAATGAAAACATACGTGTGGGAGATTTTCATTTTTGGGTGCAAAAGAGATGTGAGGTGCTAAGTGAAACATAGAAACATAGAAATTGATGGCAAATAAGGACCACAAGGCCCATCCAGTCTGCCCATTTCTTTTTCTACCTTATAAATGTGCTATCGGCCTTTGTTCTGTCAGTGGCCTATCTATTCATACTCATCTGTATTGCTTCCTTATGCCTATCCCATGCCTGTTTGAAGCTCTGCACTGTATTCATAGCCACCACTTCCTGAGGTAGACCGTTCCATGCATCCACCAACCTTTCTGTGAAAAAGAATTTCCTCACATTCCCCCTTAGTAGGCCTCCCTCTAATCTCATGCTGTGTCCTCTTGTCCTGCTATTTTTCTTATATTTAAACATGTTAGACTTTTTCACCTTGTTAATGCCCTTAAGGTGTGTGAATGTTTTGATCAGATCACCTCTCTCCCTCCTTTGCTCAAGGGTATACATATTGAGCTCCGTTAATCTGTCCTCATATGTTTTCTGATGCAGTCCCTGCACCATTTTGGTTGCCCCTCTCTGGACTGCCTCAATTTGGTTAATGTCCTTGTGAAGGTGTGGCCTCCAGTACTGAAGGCCAGCCTTTTGGCTCTGACCTTTTCTGCTACTGTATTTGAGAACCAAAGTGCTCCACAAGCAGTGATAGATTCAGAGCAATTTTGGACTGGGGCATGGAAATTCACCTTGAAGCTAAGACAGACACCAGAGGGAATCGAACATGTGCCTAATAGTTTCTTTTTGGGTAAAGACAGACGAGTTGTGTTATACTCAGGACAACAAAAGGCATGTTACAAATGTGGGGCAAGAACGTATTTGTCAAATGTCTGTGACAAATTAAGGTGTGGAATATGTCATGAATTTGATCATGTCAGCATGCAATGGGTGAATCATTCTAAATGCAACTTATGCGATGAGTTTGGACATATTTACAAGGATTGTCCATGGGCAGTGAGTAATGCAAGAAATGCAGTTAATCCTGAAGTCTTAATTCAAAAAGTGCATTAGCAGGAGGCAGGATTTTCAGGGAGAAGATGGGAACAGAGAGAGGAGCAGCAGCAAACTATGGAACAAAGGCAAAGGAGGGACATACAATCTTTGCCAAATGTAGAGCTGGAAAGTCCAGGAGAATAGAGAATGGAGGAAGCGGAATAGACTTTGGGTCAGATAGAAATGCTGGCACTTCAAAACACAGGTGAAATAACTGGGTCAGCTCTGGGGGTATCACAGGAAATAGCCAAAAAGGGCACTTTAGAACAGCCCTCCCTTCCCCTTCAAAGGACAGTGCACCTCCCTTAAGGAGAAGTTCTAGAAATTTTAAAAATCAGCAATTGATGGAGGGAATGGAAACAATGAATCCCTTTAATATATTAAATACAGAAACAGAAGTGGTGTCAGATTTAGAAGAACAAATGTCAGATATTTCAAACCCAGGAGAGGCAAAAAAACGTTTCTATTCCCACTCAATCAGAAAAAAAGAAATTTATGAAAAAGGAAAAAAAAGAAGAAACAGAAATAATGGAGTTTGTTTAAATGAATAGTGTTTTTGTCTCTTCACTAAATACCTGCAGCATAAAAAATACAGGGTGTAGAAGTGCTATGTTTTCCTTACTACATGATTTAAAACTGGATGTTATTTTTTTACAGGAAATCTGGATGGATTCTTTAATACATTTAGAGGCAGCTAGATATAGCTGGGCATGGGGCCTGTCTTTCTGGTCATTTGGGGAACATAGAGCAGATGGGGTGGGAATCCTTTTTGCCGGCAGGGTTTTAAACTACAAAAGTCAGTGGATTTAATACCAGGAAGAGTGTTAATTTTGGATGGGATATGACAGAATAGGCCAAGTAGATTAATAAATATTTGTGCCCCACAATCAAAGGCTGAAAGAGTGGATCTCTTTGCTCAGGTGCAGCCTTTATTGGCCACAGCTAAGGATATTGTTTTAGGAGGGGACTTCATTTGTACAAAAGATGCGGTAGGAAGGGGAAAAAACAAGGAAAAAAGGTATATTGCGATTCTCGTGCTTTTAAAAAGTTTATAACTACAGTGGAGTTGTTAGACGTTAAAGCCCATGCTAACCCAAAAATTACACATACAAACATTAGAAACAATTTCATAACCAAAAAGAGATTACATTTTCATTTCAAAATATGTATATTTACAAAACAGCAGTAGTTCCAGTTGAATGGTCAGATAATTTAATATTGTTTACAGTGATTAGCTTTAGATTTTAATAAAAAGCTTTTGATAAGGTGGACCATAAATATTTATTCCAGATGTTACTGTATTATGGAATTCCTAAAAATGTTGTCACCTGTATACACATTTTATATGAAAGAGCAAAAAATATGCCTTTGTTGTATGGGAGAAAAGGAAGATATGTTCAGGTGAAAACTGGAGTAAGGCAGGGCTGCCCACTGAGCCCATTATTATATAAGTGGAAGAGTCTGAACATCTCAAAATTAAAAAGGGTATATATAATAAAGCAATTTCTCATTCCAGTTTGCTTTATGTTAGTACAGTGTTCCCTTTAACTATACAATTGGAAACAAGATTAATGAGCATATTTTTCCAGATGTTATGGGGGAGTCGACAACTCGGTTAAGAGGGAATTTACTTTCCTGCCAAGGCAGAAAGGAGGTCTAAACATGATCCACCTGATTGTGTTTTTTCATTCATTGTTTTGGTCAAAATCTTTATATTTTGGTTTACATGAAAAAAAAATGCAGGCCAAGCTCTGGATGCAGGGGGTGTTAGATGAATATTTATTTGCTTGGGGTTATATACCTCCAAAACAGGCAAAACAGTATAAGGTCCCAGAATGTTTTAAACCAATGGTTCAGAAATTGGCCAAATGGAAAGTAAAAAGGGAAGATATTCTTCTATAAACAAGAAAATGGCACTATCAAAATGTGATTGATTATATGGGGTTCACGCAACCAGAATTTAAAAACTGTAGGCCATCAAATATTTCTTTAATATGTAATCAATTAAATAAGACTAGAGTACCACTGAAAATGTGGGACACACTATGGATGTGTGCTTATGATAAACTGCAAACTAGAGAAAACCATAAACATAAAGCATTGTCAGAAAGAATGTGTCCTTACCTTGACTGTATACATACTAACATACTATTTGCCAGCAGATTAGGCCTTACGGTCTATCGAGTCTGCTCGAACCTAGATCCTTAGTTGGGTGCCGAGACCCTCCCATCCCTTGTTCTCTAGAAACCCCTATCATCCATCCTCACCCCCTCCCGGGACAGGCCATCATCTGATACATCCACTTTCTGTGTCTGTCCCACCCTCTCTTGAAGCCCTCTACAGTGGATCTCTGAACCAGCTCACCAGGCAGTGCATTCCAAGGGTCCACCACCCTCTCGGTGAAAAACCTCCTCCTCTTTTCCCCCCTCACCCTTCCACCTTCCAACTTCAAACCATGCCCTCTGATGATACCTCCTGCTTTAGTCTAAAGATCCCTCCATGTTTACCCTATTTATTCCCTTGAGGTACTTGAAGACCTCTATCATGTCCCCTGTCTCTCTCTCCTCCAATGAAAACAGGCAGAGCTCCTCAAGTCTGTCCTCATAAGTCAAATCCCCAGCCCTCGTATCATCTTTGTTGCCCTCCTCTGTACCTCTCCAGGAGCTGTATGTCCCTCTTCAAATGTGGTTCCAGTACTGTACACAGTACTCAAGGTGTGGTCTAACCAGTCCATTGTACAGTGGCAGAATCACTTCCTTGCTCCTAGAGGTGATCCCCCTTACGATGCATTCCAACATCCTGTTTGCCTTGCTAGCTGCTCTCCTGCACTGCTCAGAGTTATTCATACATGTATCCACCATGGCCCCTAGGTCTTTTTCCCCTATTGAGGCCTCCAGTGCCTCCCCTCCCAGTGTGTACCTGTGTTTAGGGTTTCCCCGACCAAGATGCAACATCTTGCACTTGGTGGTATTGAAATTTAATTTCCATGTGTAAGCCCAGCTTTCCAGGGTGTCCAGATCCCTGCAGGGCCACCCTCCCTCTTCTCCCTCAACTACTGCTCCCATCTTGGAGTCATCCACGAAGAGACTCATTTCACACCCTATACCCTCCCTGATGTCCGATATGTATGCATTAAACAGGATCGGACCCAGGACCGAGCCCTGTGGTACCCCACTACCAACCTCTCTAGGGTTCGAGAGCTCCCCACAGACCACTACTCTCTGAGTGCATCCAGCTAGCCAGTTTTCAATCCATCTGACCATCAAAGGGCCTACTCCTAACCCCATCAGTTTCTCCACCAGACCATTGTGGGGGACAGAGTCAAATGCCTTGCTGAAGTCCAAGAATAATACATCCACAGGCTTACCCCTGTCCAGTTCTGATGTTACCCATTCATAGAACTCCACAAGGTTGGTTTGACATGATCTACCTGGCACAAACCCATGTTGCCGACTATTCAGACCTCCCACCTCCTCCAAGTACACCCCCAATCGTTCCTTTGGTATACTCTCCATTAATTTTCCCACCACCGAGGTAAAATTGATGGGTCTATAGTTACCTGGTACTTCCCTTGACCCCCCTTTATGGATTGGTACCACATGTGCCTCTCGCCAATCACTAGGTACCCTCCCTGTCTCAAGTGACCTGCTAAAGCTCCGCCAGGGTGCAGCCAGTATGTCCGCCAATTCCCATAGTACTCTCGGATGAATGCCATCCGGCCCAGGAGATTTGTTTTTCTTTAGGGCCTTGAGGGCTAACCACACCCTTTTGGTGGAGATAGCATCATCCGTCCCCTCCCCCTTACTGGTCTTTTTGTCCTTATCCAGATGTGACACCCTGGGGTACCTTTCCCTCCCTCTTGCTCCATTTCTGTTGCTCCCCTGATCCCACTCTCTGCCGCTTCTATCCCCTTCATGCCTTGCTTTGTAGATATCCCATCCCCCTTCCTAGTGAACACAGAGGCAAAGTACTCGTTAAATACCTCTGCCTGGTCCCTCGCCTCTTCCACCCACCCTCCTTCTGATCTCAATCTGCTGAGATGGCCCTTAGTTTTTCTCCGCTCCCCAATGTACCGGAAGAACCCCTTTTCCCCTCCATGTATCCCCTGTGCCAGCCGCTGCTCTTTACTGGACTTTGCTCCCCTCACCATACTGGTGACTTTTCTAGATGCAAGCTGGTACATTTCCTTATCCCTATCCTCTTGTTGTTTTATATTTTTGTAGGCCTTCTTTTCTGACTGCTACCTGTACCTCACTGGACCACCAGTATGGTTTACGTGACCTTGCTCCTTCACGTTTCAACTTAGCACAGATCCTGACTGCCTCATGAAGTCCCGTGCTTATGACCTCCCATCTCCTTTCCACACTTGTCGTGAGGTAATCCCTTCAAGTGATCCTGAGAATATTTCCCATGCCCATAAAGTCTGCCCCTGAAGTCCACTGCCAGTGTCCTAGATCTCACCCCACTCCCCATGCTTATTTGAAACCAGCCAGTATTGTGGTCACTCCCAGTCAGGGGTCCTGTACAACTATGTCCCTTACAGATCCCCATCTGCCAGAACCACATCCAGGACATGCCCCTCCCTTGTGGGCTCCATCACATGCTGTGTTAAGAACACATCCTGGAAGCCATCCAGCAGCCTCTGCTCCTTGGCCACCCTAGAGGACATGGTTCCCCAGTTTGTACCTGGCATATTAAGGTCCCCCATCAACACCACTTCTTCCCCTTTTGGACCACACTGGGCAATGATGTTGTCCAGCAAACCATCCTCTAGAACCTCACTCATCCCGGGGTGCCTATATGCTACTCCCAGCTTGACCTTATCTCCTGCTGGGGATCGTAAGGTGACCCATAAGGCCTCCACATTTCCCTCTGCCTCTTCTACCATAGCAATTTCTATATCATCTCTAACGAACATAGCCACTCCACCCCTCTGACCTCCTTTCTATCCTTCCTAAGCATAGTGTGCCCTGTACATTTAGGTCCCAGTCATGGTTTTTGTTGGCCCACGTCCGTGACCACCGCCACATCCACCCCCCCTCAGAACAGCATGGCTGGAACTCGAGCACTTGTTTCCCAAGCTCCTGGCATTTACTAACACCAACCCCCACCCTTATCCCTGATCCTCTTTGTCGAACCCCACCCAGATTCCTTGTACTTCCATCCTCCCCTGCTCCTCCTGAAACCTCCACCTCCAGTCTGTTTCCCCCCTCCCCCTCTTGGGCTTGACGGCTACTCCCCTCATCTGGAGGAGAGGGCTTCTGGTCAGCCCCTCCCTCATCCCTTCCCCCCCTTACAAGTTTAAACCCCACCTTTCTTGTATGTAGTCAGCCATCCCCTGTTTAAGGACTCTTCCTAATGGGGCAAGATGAAACCTGTCCTTGGCATATAGTCCCTTATCCTCCCAAACTCCATTCCAGTTCCCAACACCCCAACCCATTCTCTTCACCCCACTTCCTGAGCCAGTCATTAACCTCTGTAAGCTTTTTTTGTCCACTGAGGCCTTTGGTACTGGCAGTATCTCCGAAAAGGAAATGTTGCATCCATTATCCCGACAGACTCTGGCAAGTTCTTGGAACCTTGCTTGGATTTCCAAAATGCTATTTCCTCTAGATCATTAGTTCCTAATGCACCAGGAAATCTGTTTCTCCACAATCCTAACCATTTCATACACCATGAACTTTGCTCTGTGCACTGTCAGCCCAGAGATACTCACTACCTTCACCTGGCTATGGCATCCACCCCTGTCCCTCCCAATGGATACCCCTAATCATCGAGTCTCCCAGTAACAGAACCTTAACACCGCCATCATCCTTATGGTTACCTCCACTATGCCCTCTCAGCCCCCCTTCCCCCTTTATTCATGATCTCAATTTCATGGGAGTCTTCCTGTATAGCAAAAGAAGAAACTATGGAGCATTTTTTCTTCAATTGCGATTATGTGAAAGTTTTTTGGATTTATGCCGCTGATAGATGAGAGTCAAACGGGTTGTTACAAATAATATATGAGCAACTAATATTAGGTGATTACTGTAGAATACCAAAACAGTATGACAATGCACTTTAACAGTTTTTTTTTTGCATGCATAAACTATTATTAATGGCAAGCAAGAACTCAGTGGGTTTTGCAGCAAAAAAAAATGACGTATAATGTTATAATACAGTATGTAAGTTATGTGATTTGGCTCTTAAGGAAGTTTTTTGGAATGATGTAAAGACAAATCCAAAATCAAAGGTAAATATATGGTGGAAAGGGTTTAGATTCTTTTAAAAATATCAGTAACAGGTATATTTGTGTTAAAGACATAAATTGTTTACAGAAAAAGAAAATAATATATTTTTCTTTATTTAAATATTTTCTTTTATGGGGTTTGTAGTATAATTAATTACTTATTGGTGCAAAAGGCTGAAGGGAATGCATCCATAAGTATCACTTCATTTTTGAAGGGTGATGGTACCTTATGAAAAGGGATGTATACCAAATTACTTAAAGTTTGCAAGATGTTCAGAGAATTAGAATATGAGTTAAGGATTGTTTGATTTAGGGTATGTATTAGGACATAAGTACATTTCTCCTCCCCCTTTTGTTTTTCGTATTGTCTTTCAACCCAAAGTAGAATGGTATTAGAAATGTCAAAGAATGAAATACAGCTGTGATTTTGCTTTTATTTGTTGAGTGTTTGAACCAGACATTATGTGATTTCATTGTTTTTCATTGTGTACATGTAAATAGAAAATTCCCCTACTCTTTTTGATAAGTGCCATGGGATCTTTAACATCCACCTGAACTGCCAGAAGAACAGGCAGATGGGATCTCAGTTTAATGACTCATCCGAAAGATGGCACCTCAGAAGTGCAACACCCCTTCCCATGCTGCACTACAGTGTCAGTATTAGGATATTAACTAAAGTGCCAGGTATGGGAATTGAACCCACAGCCCTCTGACACCGCTCTGCCAGGTGTGGAAATTGAACCCACAGCCCTCTGATAACCCTCTGATCTCTCAGCCTCAGAGGTGAGTCAGAGGAGAGCCCTCTACACAACTCTGGCCCACAAAGGCACGCTTCCATGGCACATATCCATATGTGGATTACGTTGTTAGCCTTAGCCATAGATGAACTTTAAGGGGGCAAAGCTCCTGCTTCATAGAAATACCTGTCTAGTAAATAATAATGAAATGGATTGAATTTCAAGGCTTCAAATGGGAGAATGGAGCGTGATTAATTCTGCTAACAACTGTACTTTCCTTTGCTGGTGATCTGCAGCGGTTAACATAGAAATGTTTAACAAGGGAACTGTCATCTCTAGGAAGCAGAAACCCCCTCTTGTACTCAGTGGAGAAATATGCCAGAGTAACAGACATCCCATTTTGTAAGTGGAGGGGGAGCTGAGTTCCTGTGAGTTCCTGTTCAGTTTTCCCCCAGCTGTAGGACCCACTTTTTCTAATTCTCTTAAAGAGCCTCTGATGTCATTGGGGACACATTGAACACACATTGTTTGACACCATTCAATTTATAATCCAGGTATTATACACACCAGGTACTTGGGGTAATGCCCATAGCTGACACTGTAGTGTCAGGATGAGGGGGGTGCTGCACTGGTGAGGTGCCGCCCTTTGGCTGAGGTAGTAAACCAAGGTCCCTTCTGCCCATCCCTGGTCACTGTCCAGGTGGAAGTAGAAAATCTCATGGCACTTATCAAAGAAAAGTGGGGGAATGTTCTACTGTTGCAAAAAAATGTAAAAAGAGCTACAGAAAATATTCTACATTACTGATGCAGAAATGAGAAAACATGCAGTCCATATAATAAGAGAATAATGCTACATTTAAGGCTCTAATAACTTAAAAAAAACCATAAAAGAACCAAAACCGGTGAAGATGATCCATGTAACCAAGGGGAACAAACAGGACCTGAAAAACGTAAAGTAAAATATTCTAAGAATATATGATCAGCACAGAATTTTCCTTCTTTTGCCTTTCGCTGATTGATGCAAGTCATGTATACAGTACAGAGAGAAAATCTGCCCATATATTTCCCAACTAAGATCTGGAAAATATAGACCAGTTCCTTTGATAAACATTTCCAATAGCTAATTGGATGGAGCCCTGCAATTCTTTATAAGTTACTTGTATTTGTTGTATGGCAAATAAACATCTTGCTTGTCACACATGGAACTTGAAAATAAGAAAGATTACATAAAGTGTTATCAGGCTGCAACTTAAAGCAGCAGCAGTGAAATGAATTGCAGCAAGCAAAGACAGTACCATGCTATAGCACGTAAAACATAGGCACAGAATATTGGTAGTGTAGGAGTTAGAGAGATGCATAATAGGAATGGCAGTGAAGTATTTAATTGAAGCAAACCCCACCACCACCCTGCAGAGACTGACAGGCATTGGGGTGTGCCTTTGGGTCATCAGGCATAACGGCCACACCATTTCACCATACCCTACCCTGCAGACACCAGCAAGTTTCACAGTGTGCCTTGGGGTCTTTGGGCCTTATGCTCACCCCATTCCATAAGGAAATATGGTGAGATGAGTGCAGTATAGGAGAATGGGGTGAACTTTTGGGCCGAAGAGTCCAAGGCACACCTCAGTACTTGTCACTGGCTGCAGGGTGTGGGTGGGGGTGAAATGGCATGAGCACTACAGCCAATGATCCCAAGTCACACCCCTGATGCCTGTCAATCTCTATAGGGTGGGGTGTTATGGTCGGAAACCCTAATGCCCCAGGCATTCATTGGTATTTTCACTCCAAATTTTCAACATGGGTTTTTTGTGACCCCCACCTCATGACCAGTAGCAATATCAGTTCGCTAGCTGAAAGCTGATTTTGCACAGCTACTATGCCATTTGGCACCACAGGTGCGAAAACACATTTTGAACTGCATGTGAAAAATGACAGCTGGGGAGGTGTAAAAAATGGCAATGTTGAAAATATAAAAAAACTAGTGAAGTCACTAGTGTGTGTAGAAACTGCGCAATGCACACTTGTAATATAATTAGTTTGGGGATATTTTACAGCAGATAGTCAACACAGGCATTTGGGACCTCTGCTCATGAACAGTGTCACTGTGATTTTCTTAATCTGTGCGACCACGCATTTCTGCGCCAGAAGTGCAAAAACACATTTCAGCCAGGGTGTGAAAAATGACAGCTGTATTGTTCATAAGGAGGTAAGGAGGTGTGGAAAAATGCCAGTGTTGAAAATCTGGACTGAAAATATTACAAATTCATGAACTTACGAGGGTGCATGGAAACTGTGCAATGCACACTCGTTACACTGTCATTTTATGGACTATTGTCACCAAATTTTTAACATAGCCATTTTAAGACCTCTGCTCATGAACAGTGTCACTGTGATTTTCTTAATATGTCCCAAACATTGATTTCAACTGCGCCATTGTGCGCTACATGCGCGAAAACACATTTTGGGGGAGATGTGAAAAATGACAGCTGTACTGCTCATAAGGAGGTGTGGTAAAATGGCAATGTTGAAAATCTGGAATGAAAATATTCAAAATTTGCTAAGTTATGAGTGTGCATAGGAACTGTACAACGCACACTCATAATTCGAGCGATTTATCATCATTTCAACATGGTAGCCTACTCACCATGAACAGTGACACTGTCGCTAGACTCGGTCCCAAAAGGTGGTTCCACGCAGTGACAGCAAAATCACCTTTTGGGACCGAATAACAAATGGCAGTGACTGAGTTCCTGAGGTGGGCCCCAAGAACCCCATGTTGAAAATTTGGTGAAAAAATTCCCCAAAATGGCTAAGATATGCACCAAAGTTGAAAAAAAAAAACATTTATGCCATTATACAGTTTACCGGCATTTTTTCAGTTTGCAGTCAGCTTTGAAGAGTGCAGACATGTTCCCGGTCTACTGAAGATCATTGTGCTGGGCTCCAGAGGTAAGTATGGGGTTGGAGGTGTGTGGGGAGGTGGGTGCACAGAGGGTGGGAGCAGGTTGGGGGAAGGGGCAAAACAGGCAATGAGGGACCTTTTTTTTTTTTGATAGGTCTTTTTTTTCTTATTCAGGAAGATGATGTGGGACTTTTGCCATGCTGGGGTGGGCTCCCAGCATGGCACCTAGAAGTCTGTATTTCTTTTGGGGGAGTACAGTGGAGCTGATAGGGGATTAGGCACCCCTGTCACCCACAAGGACTTTTGCCACGCTGGGGTGGGTTCCCAGCATGGCACCTAGAAGCCTGTTTGGGGGTACAGTGGAGCCGACTGGGGATTGGGCACCCCATCAGTCATACAGTGTACAGAGGTGAAGGGGAGTGCAAGAGCACGCTGGAGTGGGCTCCCAGTGTGCTATGTAAGTGTTCATGGGGGGGGAGATGACGGACTGTCTATGACAGTTCAGATGCAGTGAAGACATATGTGTAGGCAATTTTCATACTGCTGACGGCAGTATGCAAATTGCCTACACGTTGCCACCACTGATTGTAGTGGTGTTTTCCTCAGAACTGTATGCCACTGCATCTGAATGGCTGTCATAGACAGCTCGGACATTCATTGGCGCTGTGCAGCTGTGCCTGCAAAAGGGAGCCGGGCATTGGAAGTGGGGGAGGCATGCCTACGAAAACTCGTATGGTGGCACTATGTTTCTTGCATGCAAGCAAACATAAAAATGGAGAGACAGCTTACCGATAATAATAAGTACTGAACATTGATAAAAGCAACAAAGTGCAAATTAACAATGCAAGGTAGCCCCCAGTTCATGTGTGTAACATGTGAAATACTAGGTAGCTGGGTTACCCTGTGTTTGATTCAGGATATGGAGAGTTAAGTTGACTTGGAGACTAATAAGAGTGTAAGATATCAGGAGGTGTCATTTGCAGTTGCAGGTGGGGGCCATGAGGACATATAGGAGGGCTTGAAAAGTTGCAAGAGAAGAAGCAGTGCAAACAGCAAGAAGAAGGTTGAACTGGAAACAGGAGAATCCAAAAATAAAAGCAGACTGACCTAATGAATTTGCATGGGGTGGGGAAGCATTTCATGGGAGTTAGAGCTGGGCAAAATTACCAGATTCCGAATTCATGGAATTTTTGTGAAATTCTGCAGTTTTTTGGAGTTTTCTGAAATTCTTTAATTGGCTATAACCCAGTCTGTAGTGCAGCTGGAGGTCTGACATTTGGCGTGCATATTGTCTAGTATGGACCTTAAATTTGTGCTAAGCTTCACATCATTTGGATGAAGGGTGGAGAAGTTATAGGAGCTTAATGTCTTGCAATTTAATATTCATGTGAAAGAGTCTGAAAATATTTCTGTACTTACAACTTAGCCAGTTTGGAGCTAGATAATTGAAAACCAAGATGCATATTTTCTTGGACGAGTCATGGAAACTGCTAAATAGAGAAGTACTGGTTATGTAAATTGTAAATTTTAGCCATGACCTGCAACCTGCCTCCCAACTCGACTTCCCTGGCTGGTTTCCAAACCTGGGTCATCAGCATGGCAGCATGATGCTATGATGCTGGACCATGGGGGTTGCCTTAAAGCTTAATATCTAGGGTCACTGAACATAACACCATAGGTGATATTATGTTCTCTAGCTTTTAACTTATGGGGGCTTAAAATTCTGCAGTTTACGTAATTGTGAAATGCAATTTTAAAATTTCGTAAAGTGTGGAGGCTTCTAACTCAGTTACCTTTAAAGCTAGAAATCTGAAACTTGGCACACATATGTATGGACATTGGTAAAGTCACCATACCAATGGTGGTAAATTTGGACAAATACTGCTAGTTTATGTAGCTATGTGTAATTTTTAAAATTCCCAAATGTGTTGTGGCTTATAATGCAGTCATCTTTAAAGATATAGATCTAAAGCTTGGAACACTTCTGTATGGGCATTGCTACAGTCCATATTCTACATTTAGTGCAATTTGGATAAATACTCATTGAATTAGATGGAAATAATCCAAACCACAATTCTGGCAAAAGCTTGCAACATTTTTATGTAAATTTCATGAAATTTTGCAGAACCGAAATCATCATTTTGCCAGAATTCCACTGGCAGAAGACAAATTTCACCAAGCCCTAGTGGGAGTAAGTGGGGATAGAGGGGCTGATGAGTAGGGTGCTAAGATGGGGGGGAGGGAATCTTACCAGAAACCTTTAACCACTTTGGTTGCTTTTCTCTGCACCTTATCAATGCTGTCTATACATTTCTTCATCTATGGTGCCCAGAACTGTGTATCACACTTGAAGTAGTGTCTGACTAGTAATCTGTACAGGGGCATTACAAGTAAACAATAACCTTTGACAGGGCATTGGATTATGGTGAATTAATGTACATCCTGGCTGCACTGTGAGGTGTGAGGTCAAAGGCTGAGTGTCCTCTGGCACCCATGAAGTGCATTAATTTACCAAAACCCCATGCCCTGGAGTGGGCTATTGCACCTATAAAATGGGTTCTGCATTAAAAGTAAAACAAAAAAGGAAAAAGAAACCTTATTTTAAGATGTAAAAGGATAGAACTTTGTTGTGAAAAATTCCACTAGTTAAAGTAGTTCCTTTAAACTGGAGAACATTTTCTAACTAATTGTATCTATATATAACTTTTTAATTAATTTCATTTAACAGTTTACTGTAGATTTATTTAGATGAACAGTCACTTACAGTCATTTGTTGTACTAACTAAAGTTCAGAGCTCTGTGGGTAGTGACATTTTGTAGGTTGAATTTTGCTTTGAGCTTTTATTCCTATGCTGTCAGTGTTGGCACCAGTATTGTTGCTGTTTTTGATACCAGGGGAGTGTGAAAAAAACTTCCTCTGGCAGAATTTCAGCAAAAGTTGGATTTTTGCTTCCGTGAAAGTGTTGAAATCAAATTAGCAACTTTCATGGAAATTCTGACTTAGAACGGCAAAATACGTGTATAAATAGCAGATTTTTTATTAAACTGCGGAGAAAAAAGTCAGCATAACTGATCACTGAACTGCGGAATAATGACATGTACTGAGGAATAATTCATTAAACTGTGGAAAAAATTCCTCTGAACTGTTATTCCACAGTTTGTGTGTATTATTCTGCATTTCAGCCAAAAAGTTCTGTGGAACAGGACGAAAATCCGACAAACACATTTGGAAGATTCTGATCTCGCCAGTGGTGGAAGTTCAGATAATTACGCAAAATTTCCTAATTTTTGCGAAAGTTCTGTGGAAGCAGAATTCACACCTTTCACCCATCTCTACTTGATACCCTCTCCTAGGAGTGCTATACTGCTGTTTGTCTCAGTGTTGCAGCTTGGTTCGGCTTCACTCTGGTCCAGTTCATCAGTGCATATCCAGGGTTCAGCTACACTGGCGATGGTTCATTTACAGTCACTTGTGATGTGTTACTGCTGTTTGCCTCTGATTCATTTATCATAGATCATGATGCTTCTGTTCCTCTCAGTTCAGTGACATCATCTGCTGGACTTGTTCTGATGGTACTCTGTGTTAGTGCGGGATGCAAGGTCTTTTTCATGTGCTTGTGCTGGATTTGGCAAGGGAATTACAGGTTAGCAACTAGCTTCATTGTTTTCTGTCTAGGTTTGCAGTACTCCACTAGCTTTTTTTAGCTACTTTCACCAGTGTTCCATCACACTCATTATTTCCATTGAAGTCAACCCAGCTTCAGACAAGATACGCACAGTGATACTATGAATAGAATGGTTAGTTTATCATCATTGTGCAAGTCCAACTTCCATAAAATGTTTTGCCATTAGGACTCCAAGGTAATTGATCCCCATAGGTTGACAGCTGTACCAGATGTCCGGTTTATCCAGGATAAACTGTAGCAACTTTTTGGGGTGGAAGTATGAGGCATGGGCATCACTGGGGCAGTTTGCAATGTTCTTTATAAAAAGTCTGACTGGACATGCAGGAGTAGGGCCTGATTTTTAAAAAATGGGGTAAGCGCAGCATAGATTTTTGTGTTACGCTTGCCCATGTGCACCCCTGGCTCCTGCAATATTGAGATGGATAGTGCTTATCGACAGAGTGACACTATTGACACTACCTGATTGAGTATTGGTCCTTGATCATGCAGCGCTAAGTGAAACTGCAGTGATCCGACATGGACCAGGGCTGCATGTGGCCCACAGATAATGGAGTTGCCCAAAATGGGATATTGCCAAGTCACTTGTAGATCATATTCAGCCAGAACATGCAAATGAGCCCATTGGGCATGTAGAGTGCTAAGGGTCCATTTGCATGCCCATTATTGGCTCATTTGCATCTGGTACTGCAGTCTCTTAGCACCTCTTTCATGGTTGAGATGAGAGCCCTGGTAGTCCAGAGGTGCTTCCAACTCCAATCAGCCATTCCCAATATATTAAGCATTCCATGGTAGTCCAGTGGTGCCCCTCAGCTTCCTGATCACCAGTTCCCCATATATTAAGAATTCCCTAGAGGTCAGTGGTGCCCCTTGATTGTACCTTGACCCTCTGAAACCTGATGATAACCTCCACTCCCACCCCCACCCCAGGAGCAAGTCCTGTGAAAACAGCTGCTAGCACAGCCCTCTTTTCAGCTCCTCAGCTGGCTACTGTCTGACACTCGGGGCTGGCGATCACATATGTCATCTCACCCGTGACTGTCAGGCTGCACCAGCACAGGAAGTGAGATGAGAGATTTGCCAGCCATTGTGCTCACAGGACTCACTCCAAGGGTAGAGGGGTGCTGGGGTTTTGATGCTTGGGCAGGGGGGTCTGGTTATGGTCGGGGGTGGAGGCCCCACTGGACCACCAGGTAGGTAAAGTTTTATTGTTCAGTCATGTTTTAGCGATCTTTATAATACACACAAAATGTTAAAAACACCACAATTTTGCAGAAATATACTTTTCATAAATACAATACAATATATTTAGAATTTCATGTGATATGGTCATTGATGACAGATAATAAATATTACTTAGGACATGACAGATATTTCTTCGCCATTCTCTTTCTTGCTTTTTGCATAATTATTAAAAACTGTGCTACTTTATTAACAATATAGTTGTCTTTGACCATAAACAGGATACCTAATACAGTATTTTCACCAGTATACTGTAGTGAATCCATAATAGGTACAATCCAGAATTTTCTCACCTTATTGTACCATAGACATTACAATATAACATCTCTCAAATTCTCTTTGACCCTATTATTACAATTGCACCAATGCATCTTTTGGAGAGGAGGACTTTCCAAACCATGCTGCCAGGAACTTTCCAGTCAAACATCTCAAATGTATGTCTAGCATATGTTCTTCTGCTAAGGGGATCTTTCAGGATATCCAGATAATATCTAAATGTATGCGTACAGTCATTCTTACTGTACCATTTGGCAAATCTTGATCGACTAATTGCATCCAAATATCTGCTTATATAATGACTGGCAATTTTCTTAAAAATGTAAGACTTGTATTTGTTGCTTATAATAATGTTTCTGTTAGAAACTGGACCACCAGGGAATACTTACTATATGAGGAATGGGTGATTGGGGTGCAGGTGACTGCAGTACAGCTGCCCTGCCTTTGGGGGGATGGGGGATTAGGCTTAATGCCCAGTTAAGAGGTAATATTTGGTGGCAGTAAACAGCGCTGTTTGGGGGCCAGTTTACCACCACTGCAATGCATGAGTGAGCCCCCCTCCTTTGCATTGGCACAATGATATTTTAGCACCTTGGCACTGCCGTGTTTGGGGGTGCTCCTGGGGCCTCTGAATATGGCCCCAACAGAAGCGCTAGAACAAAGCTGGGTTAGTGCCAGTGCTAACCATATTAGTGCAGGGGCAACTCTTTGAATATCAGATTCTTTGTGTCTTCGGCAACTAGAAACCCTCTCTGACTTTGTTTCATTTATATTGTTATGATTTTTCTGTGCGGGCATTGAAAGACAGGGTTAAATACTTGTGCCCTCGATTGTCTGATTTTAATGTGAAGGATTCTTTTTAGTTCCCTGACACCTTCATGGCCACGACAGATGAGGACTACTTGAATTTTGAACCACAGTCTGCACACCAAGCCTGGTACAATATTTGGGGAGAGTGTTCCTAACTGCCAGGGATTTTTAAGTCAGCTTCACTGATCCATGGGTGGTGGAATGCATGATCATTTCTTGTTCAATGGAATTCTTTCAGAATTGCCACAAAGTCATTAGCCAGTTTACAAAATAGCATCATTAGCAAAGTTAAATGTTCTATTTTCTGTATTGGTTAGAAAATGGTTGAAGGCTGCTCACAGTGAAAGTAGACCACTAGCTGTATACTGTTGTCTGGCAGAGGCACAAGCAGAGCCATAGAAGCATCGAAGGATATCACAGAGATTTTCACGTGAGCTCTCTTTTGTAGTTTCCTCAGTTGACAGAAGCCAGTTATTAAATACTTTTATTGTCCAAGCAGTGCTTTTTAGAGTATTATCCTCATCTTTCTTTTGTTCCAGCAAATCAAGCTCAGTACTGGTAAGGTGACCGTGGTGACTTACTGTTTCTAGGTTGCTGTCTTTTTTCTTTTCTGTTTGAGATGCTCATTCTCATTGAAATGCTTACCTAGTCACTCATTTATTGTCAGGTGGACAAAAAGATTGAAGGGGTGGGCACCAGATCATTCATTTACACTTTGAATTGCTGTGTCTTGGTGTGAAAAATGGCTGCCTAATGTTTTACATTTTCCCTTACAAATGTGTAGTGATCTTGTTTAGTTATGTGTCTCATAAATATAGATTGCAAGTAGTCTGGATGCCTAATGTGGATTAAATTGTGGAGTTAATCAATGGTCAAGTGATGTTGGTTGACCAATTAGATCTGCTTACAAAGTTTATCTTGCTGCACACCATGATCTTTTTTGACTTGCTAAGGTGAGCCACAACCATCGAAGCAATTCTCTCCCCTCTCCCCATACATGATTCACAGATCCAGTTCACTAAAAAAATACCACCAATAGCTTAATCTGGTTCAAGGTCAGTTGGCATTCATCTGTATCCCCTCTCCCTGGGTCATGCCTGAAAATAGGCAAGGAACTGTCTAGTACACTTACCCGGTCAACAAAAACTTATAAAAAAAAAAAAAAATTAAGCACTGGATATTGTAGTGTTTTTTTGCTTACTACTGACCAACCTGCTTTAAGGTACATCTCTGCTATCTGATAATTTCTGAAAACGGCAACAAACTAGTGCTGTGCAGAATTTTCAAATACCAGAGGAATTAAATTTCTTGGAATTTTTGAAATTCCACAAAATTCCACCAAATTTTGCCAGAAATGGAATGGCAGAATTCCTCAGCACAGAAATGAAGAATGAGAATTTCTGCAACTTTTCCACAGAATTGTATTCAGCAGCTCTCAATATTTTCCACAGAAATGACTGTGGAATGATTTTCAGTGGAAAAAATGCTGTTCTGTGGAATACTTTTCAGCAGATCACAGCAGGCAGAATTCCACCGAAGAACCATTGAAACTGTGGTGGAAATTCTGCCGATGGAATGGTCATTCTGCGCTAAATCTGCCAGCGGAATTCCACATTCCACAAAGCACTACAACAAACATAAAAATCAAGGTTCACTCTCCTGTGGAGAGATCTTATTCATACTAACACACTAAAATGCCAACAGAATAGGCCTAATGGTCTTTTGATTCTGCTCGATTTTCAGCACCCACACTGAGGGCCGATTTTGGTGTCCTTCCCTCCCCCTTGGGTTATACTGTCCCCAGTCCCAGATGTGCCACCTGCATTGCACCTGGTCAGATTTACCCTCCCCTGTACCTGTCTCATCCCCTCTTAATCCTGTCCATAGTCTCCACCTCTACCAGTTCCCTGGGAAGTGCATTCCATGGCTCCATCATCCTTTCAGTGAAATAACACCTCCTCATCTCCCATCTGAGCCTTCCCCTTCTGCTTACACCTGTTCCCTATTGTTGCCCCCGCCTCCTTCCTTTGGAGCACCCTCACTGGGTCCCCCTTATTGATCCATTTTATGTACTTAAAGACCTCGATCATGTCCCCCCATCTCTCCTCTCCTCTCCTCCAGGGTGTACATGTTGAGCTCCTTGAGTCTCTCCTCATAGGTCCTCTCCTCCAGACCCCGGATAATTTTGGTTGCCCTCCTTTGGACCCTCTCTAGAAGTGTAACATTCCTCTTTAAATGTGGTCTCCAAAACTGCACACAATACTCGAAGTGTGGCCTAACCAAGCAGTTGTACAGGGGAAGGATCACTTCTGCATTTCTGGAGGTAATTCCCCTGGTGATGCATCCCAGCATCCTATTCACCCTCATTGCTGCCCTCCTACAGCTCTCTGAGTTGTTCATTTTGACATCTACCTCTACCCCCAGGTGCCTCTCACCCTCCGTGACTTGAATTTTGTTTCCTCGCAGGGTATACCTCTGGCCTGGATTTCTGACTCCCAGGTGCAGAACCTTGCACTTCCCTGCATTGAATTTTAGTTTCTATTTTCCTGACCAGCTTTCCAGAGCCTCCAAATCGTCCTGCAAGGCCAGCCTCCCCTCCTCCTCATCCAACACTGTGCCCAGCTTTGATTCATCTGCAAAAAGACTCATTTCACTCCTGATCCCCTTCCTTATGTCTGAGACATAGGCATTGAACAGGAGTGGCCCCAGCACTGACCCCTGGAGCACCCCACTAATAATCCACCTTGGGGAAGAGGCTAACCCCCCAACCACCAGTGTTGTGTAGTGGCAATACATTCACTGTCCTCCAATCCAGAGATGGGTTCAGCTGACAGAGAAGATAACAAGCTTCCCCTGGATGCCCTTCTTCTATGGTGCTTGGGTTTCTTTTCTCCATTTCACTAGTGGCACCTGGTGGTGGCATCCTTTGCAGCATGGGTGACCCCACACTGTCTGAAATCCCCAGGATGCTACTACATGCAGGTGCTCTTGGGAGGGTGGGACAAAAAATATCAGGAAGCCTATGGTCACAGCAGAATGATTCCAGGCACTCTCAGGCCCTGCATTAACCCTATTGCCTGCCTCTCCATTAGGCAAGGTATCCTGTCTGGTAATGCAAATTCTCAAAGACCCCACCATGCAAGTGGTGTGCATGTAAGCCCTGGAGAATCATAGTGGGTAGGTGGCAGAAAATGGAATGGTTGGGTTTGGAAGGCTGCTGTAGGCAAAGGAGGGCTGCACCAGTGACAAAGCGAAAAGTGAATGAAAAAAATTAAAAACTGACAGGTTGCAGCTAGTTAAATACTTCTAAAGTAAACATTTGCATGTACAGTTCTATTACCTGAGGGGGTTGCAAGAACACGGGAAAATTAGACAGAAACATGTTACTAATTCATTAACATACCCTGACTAGCAGGCACACAGCAGTAAATCATACTTATTGGTTTTGATTATAAAAAAAAAAAAACAGTGCCGAAAGGTATTTAACCCTGTTTTGGTCATGCTCAGACCTGTTGGTAAAGAGACACTATCCATCCATAGTGGGCCAATATTTGACCTGTTAACTCAACCAGGTGGGTTTTATGAAGTTTAAAACACAGAATATACAGTAATTCTTGGCTCCAAATATGTGATTGTGTGATTACATAATATAAAGGCACTCAGGTAAATTAATGGTGTGCCCTTCACTGCCAGGGCCAGTTAATTGAGAAGATTGATATGTTTTAGTTTGCATTTTCTCCAAACTGGTAATCTTAATAGCTTTTTGTCAGTTCCCTCATATTGTTTGATTTTTGTACCTTCTCCTCTGTAACCCTGACCCCGGGTCATACCAGGAAATGAGCACTGGCTCAGTGTGCCTTTACCAGTCACCAATTTACAAATAAGTACAAAAAATAAACATATAAATATGTTGTTGGTGGTCATTTACTGCCTTTGGCTCCAGTATACCATCTGTTCGCTTGTGTCTCCATTTAAATGAATTGTTGCACCTTTTGTAAGCCCCTGATGTCACAGGAAAAACTTTAAAAAAAAAAATCCTGTTTTTTCAGATGCAAGTCCAGATAGATTTGATTTATTTTTACTGTTTAGTTTTCACTTTTTCTTTACAGCTGTGGGCATTACTCTGAAAGCAGGATCACTGTCCCTTGGGCCTCATGTATTCTGGCTGCTTGTCTTCTACTGACATCGTAATCATTAGCTTTTGACATCTCTGTTTCATTAAAAGGGCCTGCTTTTATTTATCTAGTTGTCTGTATTTATGGGAGCAGATTTTCAACCCAGTTTAGACAGAGCCAGCTTTAGCATGGTAAGAACTATACATTTGCTCAGGGCCCAAGAGCAGAGCGGCCCCCAAAAAGCCTCAGCTGTCCAGTTGGCCTCCTTTATTCCTTGCCTTTATGTCCCCATGTTCTAATTCAAGTAAAGAGCAACAATGGCACAAAACTAGTTGAAAATGAAGATATTGGGAGGCCATGGTAGGAATGAGGATGTTCCTTGGGGACTTTGAAATTCAGATATGGGGCCCCAGCAAGGAGGTTTGCACAGGGCCCCGGGAGAGCTAGGGTCAGTACTGCCCTTAGACTGGTGCACTGTGTGCTTAACCTCCAGCTGTGGCAAACTCGAGTGTGCCAGAGACCCTGTGATGGATTTTGGTCCCAGCACCAAAGTCTCCAAGCTTGCCACAAGCCAACGTGTGCACCAAACAAACAGCATACAGGAAGAGAATGCTACGAGCTATGGGATGGGTTTGAGGCAGCATCGGCCAGTGATGGTGAACCACTGGCCAGTCGCACAGGTGGATGGTGGGTCATGATGGATAGGACATGGTTAATGGAAGGTATGATGGTTTGGGATGGGGGCAGGGTGGTGGCAACAGTACCTGATTTGTCCAGTGCACTGCTGCCACTGCCTAGTGCAGGTCCGTGGGAGTGGCAGATGCATCACTACCACCATGGTAGGGGACGTTGAGGGCTCAGACCTGCCACAGACCACTGGAAGCTCCATTGGTGGTCTGGCAGGTGTTGGGAGCTGTGAGGGCATCTTCACCAGGGAGGCACAGGATCAACCTCCCTTCCAGCGATAGCTTCAAGAGTGGTGCACAGGATGTTAGTCCAGCTCTGGGCTAATCTAACAGCATCGGACCATATGCCCCTGGGGGGGCTTCCAGAATCCCACTGTAGGGCATACTGCAGTGCTGCCCTGGTGCAAGCCCCCTTCCACCAAGGTGCACTGGTGAGGCCAGCAAAAGGACGGCAAAAGTCTCGTTGGTGAAGGTGGTCCCCCAAGTGGCACAGGCTGCATGACAAAATTGTGAATGGCACAATGTGCGGAACAAGGAGCCCTTTGCACCTGGATGCAAGCATCTTGCATCATTCCCAATGTTTTGAAAACTGAGCCCATGATGTTTACTTTACTGTGTAGTGCACTGAGCCCTGGAATGGTGGTTTTGAATAGAGTCCATCCATCCATCCATCCATCCATCCATACATCCATCTATCCACCTGCCTGCCCATCTGTCTGTCTGTCTGCCTGATCTATTATCTTTTTCTGTCTATCATTTCCACAGCAACAGACTGTGATGCCACAGAGCAGTGGCTTGGGAACTGCTTACCATATCAGTTCTCTGGGTTCCAGCTCAGAGCCTAGAATGCAACTTAGGCTGCCATGGGGATGATGGAGTGTCACAGAGGCAGAGCTGGCCTTATGATTCTGGGGACCTCTAACAGGGGTAGTCATTAGGGGCCCTTCAGTGTAGCTTAGTTAGTATTTGTGTAGCATTATGATAGCTCATTGGAAGGTTCTTTTGCCCAGCCCAGTGACATCTCTTGTGTGATCTTTCAACAGTGCATGAGGAATGGAATACATAAATTAAAACTACCATGGAATCTGAAAGACTGTTAACCTGTGCAGCTTCTGTCTGAGAGCTCCTATGAAAAGGGATACCCCTGTGATCGCTGGGCCTGAGGGTGCCTAAGGCCGGCTCTGCACAGAGGATACTATCCTCCTCCAGGGGTCAGGTGAAAGATGCCTCAGTGTTGCACTGGCTTCTGGTTGCCAAAGGGACTTCTTGTGCTTGTGAATACCATATACTTGTAATTCCTTTATGGTTGTTTATATGCTGTGCAGCACTCACAGCTTTTTGGATGAGAACTATATCAATAAAAATGGATTAGATTGGATCGGTACATAGTGTGGCCCTGATTGTGCCTTGTGGGAGGGAGACGATGTAGGCGTTGATTCACGTTGTCAAGCTCACATGAGTGTGCATTTGAGGCCCACTTGTATTCCTTGACTCTGAAAGAGGAGAGGCACACAGAAGACCCCTGGGCCAGTAATCTCCAGCTCCACATTTTCACCATAGGAGAACTGGACCCTGTTCAAGGAGGGGGTTCCATCATGGACAGGCATCATCAAGGGAAGTAAGCAGCAGGAGCAATTAATTCTGAGATTTAAGACTGCTGTTAAGGCTGGGAGGCAGAACGAGGTTGAGAAGGGTTATGCCTGGAGGTACTATAGGAGCATAAAAAGACAAAAAGGTAAAACAAAAACTTATTTTTTTATCTCTTTTCTCCTCTGTAGGGACTGGTCTTCTTTATATTCTGGCTGACTCCCACTCTGACACCCCCACCACTCTTATTTTCCAGCACAGCCTCCAGCTTCATCACTCCTGCAGATTTATGAAGGGGCACTTTATAAGCTTAATAGGATCCAATGCTTTGGGTGGGGAAAATGGCAAGCACTAAGAGCTTGCCAGGCCCAGACACCATAGTGCCACCCTACCACTGCCTTTTTGCCATCCCTCCCCCCACAATAAATCTTGGTGGGGGAGGGCTGGTCTGCATCTTGTGCAATCTAACACAGTGTCTCATAGAAACATACACAGAAACATAGACTTTGATGGCAGATAAGGACCGCTTGGCCCACCTAGTCTGCCCATTCCCCTACCTAGAGGATAAGCTGCAGATCCTATTTAACCAACAGCCTATTTCTTCCTACCCCCCACAAAAACTGCCTTATGTCGGTCCCACGCATTCTTGAATTCTCCCACAGTTTTAGACCCCACAACCTCCTCAGGAAGGTTGTTCCATGCATCCACCACTCTCTATGAAAAAATATCTCCTCACATTGCCCCTGAGCCGTCCCCTCTATCTTCAAATTGTGTCCCCTTGTTCTTGCACATCTCTTTTTCTGAAAGATGCTACCCTCTTGGACTTTGTTGATTCCACTGAGGTACTTAAAAGTTTCTATCATGTCCCCCCTCTCCCTCCTTTCCTGAAGGGTATACATATTAAGCTCCTTTAGTCTCTCCTCATATGGCTTCTCTTGCAGACCCTGCACCATTTTAGTTGCCCTCCTCTGAACTGCCTCCATCCTGTCTATGTCCTTGCAGAGATGAGGTCTCCAGAACTGGACACAGTACTCCTGATGGGGTCTCACCAACTGTCTGTGCAGGGGGATAACAACTTTCTGTTTTCTGCTGGTGATACCTCTCCCTATACATCCCAGTATCCCCTCAGCCCTCCCTGCCACCTTCTCATATTGCTTGCCAACCTTCAGGTCATCCGATATGATTACCCCAGGTCCCTTTCCATTTTTGTTGTTGTTACTACCTCCCTCCATTGTGTAATCTTCCTCTAGGTTTTTGTTTCCCAGGTGCACTACTTTGCACTTCTTTGCATTGAATCCAAGCTGCCATACTTTTGACCATTCCTCCAACCTTGCCAAGTCCCTTCTCATCCTTTCCACGCCTCCTTGTGTATCAACCCTGTTGCAGATCTTTGTGTCATCTGCAAAGAGGCATACTTTTCCTTCCAGTCCCTCTGCAATGTCACTTATAAAGACATTAAAAAGGACTGGACCCGTACTGAACCTGTGGTACCCTACTAGTAACCCCTCTTTCTTCAGAGTGGACTCCATTTACAATTACCTTCTGTGTCCTGTTGTTCAGCCAGTGTTTTACCCAGGCTACCACCTTGGGACCCACTCCCAGGCTGGTTAATTTGACTACTAATCTTTTGTGTGGGACTGTGTCAAATGCCTTGCTAAAGTCTAGGTAGGCCATGTCCACAGCCCTCCCTAGTCTACTACTTTGGTCACCCAGTCAAAGAAATCAATTAGATTCATCTGACATGACCTTCCCGCTGTGAACCCATGCTGCCTTGGGTCCTGTGCCCCACTGGCCTCTAGGTACTCAACAATTCTTTCCTTCAGAAGTGATTCCATCACTTTCCCTACCACAGAGGTCAAACTGACAGGTCTGTAGTTTCCCGCCTCTGTCTTGGTCCCACTTTTGTGAAGGGGAATCACATCCGTCTTCTTCCAGTCCTTAGGTACCACACCATCCTCCCATGATTTGTTAAAAAGGGTAGTCAGTGGTGTCACTAGTTCTCTGCTTAATTCTTTTAGAATTCTGGGGTGAATTCCATCAGGCCCCATTGCTTTGTCCACCTTCAGTTTTAGGAGTTCTTTCAGAACCCTTTCTTCTGTGAAAGGACTGGGATCACCCCCCCCCCCAGAGTGCTTCTGTTAATTGGATTAGCACCTCCCCACCTCCTCTTTTGTGAATACTGAACAGAAGTATTCATTCAATATCCTGCTTTTTCACTGTCACTCTCTGCCCACCCACCATCCATTCTATTCAGCCTCACTATCCCTCCCTTTGTCTTTCTACGCTCCCTGATATACCTATAAAAGGTTTTATCCCTCCTTTTAACCGAGTTAGCTATCTTTTCCTCAGTTTATGCCTTTGCTATTCTGACTACCCTCCCTGCTTCTGTCTGCCTTAACTGGTACAGTTCTCTGTCCTGCTCCTTCTGTGTTTCCTTATACTTCCTAAATGCTATCTTTTTCTTCCTAACCTTCACCACCACCTCTTTTGAGAACCATAGTGGCTTTTTCTTTCATTTTGATTTGTTTATTTGTTTCACACAAAGGCTTGTTGCCTCTATGATGGCAGTTTTGATATTTCCTCATTGTTGCTCCACCCCTCCTTCTAGCCTGTTTGCTAGTGCTTTTCCAAAGAACTCTCCCATCTTGCCAAAGTCAGCCGTTCTGCAGTCCAGAACCCTCACTTTTGTATGGCTTGACTCTGTAGCTGAGTTTATCATGAACCACACTGTTTGGTGGTCACTTGTTCCCAAATGGCTACCCACTTCTAGATCTGAGATCCTCTCACTGTCCCCATTTGAGAGTACGAGGTCTAAGATTGCTCCCTCATGAGTAGGTTCCAAAACTAGCTGTTTGAGGCATGCCACCTGAAGGGCATCAAGAATGGCCCTGCTTTTGGATGTGGCTGCCACAGAGGTGCTCCAGTTAACATCTGGCATGTTAAGGTCCCCCATCAACAGTATCTCCCCTTCATCTGCCATCCTAAGTATGCCTTCTATCATATCCTTATACATTTCCTCCCCCTGACATGGGGGTCTATACACAAGTCCTGTATGGATTGTGGTGCCATTTCTAGTCTCTAAAGTGACCCACAGTGCCTCCTCTCCTCTCTGTTTACTCTTTTGTTCAGTTGCTTTTATCCCTTCCCTTACATAGAGAGCTACTCCCCCCCTTCTGCCCTCCCTGTCTCTCCTGTAGGTTGTGTACCCTGGTATGTTAACATCCCAGTCATGGTTCTCTGTGTACCAAGTTTCTGTGACTGCTACAATATCCAGGCATCCCTCTTCCATCAAGGCCACCAGTTCAGGGAGCTTGTTGCCCAGACTATGGGTGTTGGTACTCATTACCCTCCATTTCTTGATGGCCTTACCCCTTTTTGCCCCATCCCTGTCCTTATTGCATTTGTCACTTTCTCCATTTACCCTTGAGCTTCTCTCTATCGACATCTCTATGTTGGTGTCTACCTCACTTAGTACCCTGATATTTGGGGGGGGGATAGGATTTTCCTGCTCCTTTCCAGTGCCTCTCCCCTTGGCTAGTTTAAATGCTTGTCAATGAAGTATTTAAACCTATCACTTAGGATCCTGGTTCCCCTCCTGGACAGATGCAGACCATCATGCCAGTATAGGCCTGCATCCTCCAGGTGGACCCCAGTCACCAATGAAGCCAAATCCCTGAGCTCTTCACCATTTTTCAACCACTGATTGAGATCCCATGGTGTGGAGCACCTAACCTCACCGTGTCAGACAGGCAGCACCTCCGAAAGGTTACCGTGTGTGCTATTTGTCTAAGGCCCTCCCCATCTCCACAAACACTTCTTGCACTGCTCTGATCCCTTTCTTAGCCAGGTCATTTGTCCCTGGGTGGACAATGACATCAAACTCCTCCCTGTGCAGCTGCTCCTGCGATCCTGAAGTTCGCCTCCTGTCCCTCCAAGCCATGGCACCAGGCAGGCACCTACCTCCTCTCCCTTCCTCCCCAGTTCTACCTTCCTAACAATGGAGTCCCCACCAGGAGTTGTTTCCTTCCCTCTGGGGTCCCATGCCACCCTCCTGTGGGTCTCCTTTGGAAGTTCCCAACATCCTCCTTGGTCTCCACTGTGGGTGCCTCCATGAGGAACCACACTTACCAGAATGGCATAGAAATTGTGGAGAGGTACAACTGGGGGGATGTGCCTTTGTTCCACCACCCTCACCCTCCCTGAGCCCACTGTGGTCCAACCACTCCTCTTTCTCGGCAACCTCTGAGGCAACGGCAGTGACCCTGGTGGTCCCTGGGTGGGAGAGGAGGTCCCACAAATCCTGGCAACTCAGCCTGGAGATGAGCAACCTCTTCCCTCAGCACAGAGAGGTGTCTGCAGATGTGACAACACTGCATCCTCCAGAACATCTCCCGGAAGATCAATCAGTTATGGCCCTCTACATCCTACCAATGAGCTGCTAAGATAGTAAGACGAGCATATCACTGCCACGAGAGTCTGCGTCTATGGCCTCCAGCACATGCTAGATTCTAGTAATGCAATGGAGGCAGTCAGGATCATTCAGTGAAACCAGGCTCCTACATAGCACCTAAATCAAGATTTAAAAAAAATAGACAAAATTGTTACATTCAAGAGTTGTCAGCCAGTCAAATGTGACTATAGAGGACATCATCTCTGACTGATTGATTGATCAATTGATTGATTCATTCATCTTTAATTTATTCATTTGTGTATTGAATATTGACCAGAGCAGACTATTCCTCTGAGGGGCTAAAGACAGTTCATGATTTTTTTTCTAGGTGCCAGCAGCTGGACACATCCTTTAACTTTGGCAATTGGGGAAGAGGAAGGTTGGGGGCTAATGGTTGGCAGGGTAGGGATTATTACATACAGTTAGGAGCTGCGGTGTTTGACAGGATGAGAAAAGGGGATGGATAATTGATTTGTCATGGGTGGGTGAAGGCATTTTGCAGCAGTTCCTAAGCTTGATCATATAATTTTAAACTTCTAAAACAGCAAAGGCCAGCACTGGTCTTTGCTGTTTTAGATATCTTGTTGATACATGTATTCCCCCAACTAGCATCCCTCCTCATTACTGGTGAGCACTGCACCTTTGGGTCTCAAGTACTTTTACCACCTGGACTGTGGAGATGGGGATGGAGGAAGAAAGTAGTTGCTAGCTGGTGGGAGGTGATTGTTTTTACATGTCTTAGGGTGGGCAGAGGATGGAAGATTGTTGCACAGTGGGTGAGGGTGGGTGGAGTAGGGAGGCATCAAGACCGTAAATGGTTTCAAGTATGGCTAGGACATGTTGAAGGATTTGGTGGTTTCTCAGGTCGATAGCAGTTCGGAGGAGAGTTGGGGTGGTTGACCAAGAGTGATAAAACCCTGTATGGACAATAGGTTACAAGGCAGATAGGGAACTTCTGGCAGACTAGATCAACCTGCGATTCTTTTCTGCCTTCATTGTCTATGTGTCTATACATTAAAAAAAGCAGTTATTTTAAAAAATCAAGTCGACACTTTCCATAGTTCTTCGCCAGTGAAGTGCTAATTTGCCTGGAGAAAATGACATGTAGTGACATTTTGCCAACATTTTCAGTGGTGAAGTGCCACTATGTATAGAATTATCTGGGTAAATTAGGCACATCACTGGGTGAAGAACCATGAGGACTGGCACTTTGCACTGTGCAAAGTTGAAAAACTTTGTGAATGTTTTTGCAAAGTGAAGTTTCCCATCTTCGCACTTCTCCAGTCACTGGTTCCCAACCGATCCTGCCCCATGATCTCCTTATACCACCCCTATTTGTAAGGGCTAAATCAAAGATTTCTCATTCCCTTTTTGGACCCTCAAGCCTTTGGGCCAGGAACGCCTCCATGAGCCCCTCTACCTGCAGCTGATTCCTGCCACTTGCTGCTGCTGGGATCCTCCAGCACACATCTGGCATGTTGAAGTTACCCTTTAGAAACACATCCCCCTGCTCTGCTGGCCTTCTAGTTTCATTCCCTAATCCACATTCAGAAGGTCCTTTCTGTGAAAGTAATGTCTTCTTCTTTCTGTAATAATCTTTTATATAATTGAACAATAGATTATTACTACTGAAAAAGATGGCCCTTTCTGTGATAGTGGTCAGTATACTACTCCTGTCCTGATGATGTTTCTCCTCCATTTGTAACTCCCTGAACCACGCTGAGCTTGCTTTTCAAAAGCCCACAACTGTCGCAAGCCCCTGGTGCCCTGAAGATATGGTGCATGTGGGCTTGTAGCAATCACCTAGCTGCCAATCAGGATATTTGATCCCATGCTACAAGTGCTGCAAGTTAGACCGACTAGTTCCAGACTTGCTTGCTGCAATCCAGTGCACCCATTTTATGCTGCTTGCCCTGAGGATTTGGCACAAGCTGCTGCAAATTCGGTAAAGTGTCATAACTGTGCCCGACTTACCAAAATTGGGCACTGTTGCAGCAAAAAAAAAGTGATTTGATGCAGGACTTGATGCAAGCCCAGTTTAACCTTTGAAAATCAAGCCTACTGTCTCTATGCACTTGCCCTCCGCACTATCTCTGACCTCCATGGCTTTTATACCTTCCTTTATGTACAGTGCTACCCCAATCCCTCCCCTACTCCCTGTCCCTCCTAAGCAATGTAAATCCTGGATAATTTTATATTTTTGTGAAGCTATATCCATAGATTTGGTCCAGTTATACACCTGACCTGCCATGGAAGAGAAAAGGACAAATGGGATAATAAGGTTGGCTTCATAGAGGACTCCTTCGAAAATGTAGCAGGAGAGTTTGGGGAGCATTGCAGGACCATGATACCAGTGCAGGTGAGGAGATTTAGCAGCTTGCTGTTGCAGGCAAAATGATCGGGAGCCATTGTGAAGCACTGCAGTTAGAGGAGCTGATTGTTGTCTGCATTGTGACAGGGAGTACAAGTTCTGGGACATGAGGAGGCACTTTATTGAGTTACGGATGTTCCCAAGGGGGAAGACATGGGAAAGGATTTTCTCCAAGGTCCTCATGTTGCTGTGTCCTATAAGGAATGACAGTGACAGAAATTAGACAAGCTTATGTTTGGTAAGAGTCTGTTAAAGAGGGAAGGGTTTTCTTTTACTGGCCAGCTGCAGGGCATTCTGGGGCAAGGAATAACTGCATGCTCAGGATGAGCAGCAGTTGTGCCAAGAGTGGGAGTGTGCCATTCATGCAAAGGAACAGGACAGCCAGGGGATTTAAACTAAATGATAGGAGACTGGGAGGCAGCTTATGCTGGAGGGGGCATAAATGGCAGGAGTTATTGTAGATGCATTAATTCATCCAGGGAAGGACAGCTGAGCTGGGTAGCACAAGAATAGTATATCTTCACTGGAACAAGGGAGCATAAACTGACAGCAATTCTTATTTGAAAGAAAAGGTGTTGTGTAAGCAATAAAACACAATGGGGTCTGCATTAGACAGTTGTAATGCATGGCCAGTGGCGTAGTAATGCACAAGGCCACAGGCCTGGTGCCCTCAGCCCCTGGCCATGCATTAGAACTGTCTAATGTACACTACTGGAGAGTCTTATTGCACTTATGAAAAATCAGTCCCTGTATTTTACATGAATGGAGAGAGTAAAATATATATTTTTAAATGTTAGAAAGCTTGAATCTGTTGCTTAGTTTAAAATAAAGTAGTTCCTCCTCCTGGTTGCATTATAAGATCTTTCTGTCTTGCTTAAGGTCTTATGTCCTAAGTAGGCTTCTGTAGTTGCAGTTTTTTTGAATTCTGTAGCTCTGCTTAATGTTTTGCTGGAATGAGAGAGGCACCAGCATGATTTAGCATTCTCCCCCCCCCCCCCAGCATCCATATGTTAAACTCAACCAGCCCATAATCACTAATGTTCTGTAAGCATGATTATGGCTATGATTGTTGACTGAATCAAGTATTTTTACATGTTTAAAAATGACTGATTTTGTATTATCTTTTTTGGGTGGGTAGTGTAGCAAGATGAGTAGAAGAATGCCGGGCAAGTAGTGGGCAGTAGGGCAGAGGTGGGAGTGGAGTGGGGAGTGCAGAGTGCAATTCTGACCACTGACAGCATTTCCATCAGTGCCACATTGGGAACTGCAAGTGTGAACTCAACCCTGATTGTTGCCAGATATCATAAACCAGAGACATACTGGTCATCCAGGAAGGAACTAGAGGACTGCAAAAAATTCAGATCAGCTTATCAGATGAAGTGGTTATTAATGCTTTGTGAAAATTGTTATTCATTTATGTATGTATGTATGTATGTATTTATTTATTTATTTATTAATTACAATTTTTGGCCAGGAAAGACACACTCAGCTGAGACTTGTTTCCAGGTGTCCTGGGAGGACAGGGAAGTTAAGTGACTTGCTTGTGCTCATGGCCACACAGAGTCCAAGTGGTGGCTGTGGGATTCAAACCCAGTTCTCCAGGTTTGCAGCTCAGTGCTCTTAAGCATTATGCTATACTGTCTCAGGAAATGTGGTTCAGTAGTTGTAAGTTTACAAATAACTAACTGGCAAAATTTCCACAGAAATTCATGAGATTGAAGCATAGTAGGTGATGCCACATATTCCACAAATGGAATTCTTTTGACACCATCTGACACCTACTATGATTGCAATATCATAATTTCTATAAGTACAACGGTAACTGTATATTGATACTCCCCACTTTAAACTTACACCTACTGAACCTCATTTCTCCAGATTTTTTAGATTCCAAGATTCGCTGGCATTGGGTATGCATGCTGCATCTCAAGTCTGTATCTTTAATGACAGAAAAGTTAAAAAGAACAAAAAAAGAGAAATGTTTTACAACATTTCACAAATAATGAAACTGGGACATTATGAACCCTATTATTTTAAAAACTACTTACCAAAACCTCTCCATACATAACAGTTTCTATGATCCTTCCAAGATAGTTGTGTATGCTACTTTGCAGGTATCTAGTTTAGAGATTGCAGCAAAATTTAATTTTGCCATCGAAATTCCTGCAAAATCATGAATTTTGCAACACAAAATATTTTGCAAAATTTGCGAATTCTGTGAAATATTTTGCATGTGCAAGCTGCAGTATTTCACATGTGAAGTGCTGAATTTCACTGTTGACATGCAGACTACTCTAACAGTGGAATTTCACCAGCAGTGGTGAAATGCCACAGTTTACGAGACTAAGTTCTGCATTTTGCCAGCAGAATTTTCCATTTTGCACCCAAGAGATATTTTACAAAACGCTTAAATTTTGCAAAATATTTTGGGTAATGAAATTTGCAGATTTGGCCCATCTCTAATCAAGTTCCACAGTTCGGTGATTTATAAGAAGAGAAATATTTTTGCAGAATTTCTCAAAAAATAAAATGTCACACTTAGAGCCCCTTTAAGGTGAAGAACAATCATCCAACTATCAAATATATTTGGTGTGACTTTAGGACACCTAACAGTCTATCTATCTATCTATCTATCTATCTATCTATCTATCTATCTATCTATCTATCTATATGTCTGTCTGTCTGTGTCTCTGTCTGACTCTGTCTGTCTATCTATCTATCTGTCTATCTGTTGACAGTATCTATCTATCTGTTTGTTGACAGCATCTATCTATTGACAGTATCTGTCTATCGACAGTATCTATCTATCTATCTATCTATCTATCTATCTATCTATCTATCTATCTATCTATCTATCTATCTATCTATCAGTATCTATCTATCTATCTATCTATCTATCTATCTATCTATCTATCTATCTATCTATCTATCTATCTATCTATCTATCTATCCATCTATCCCTGTCTAGCTATCTCTCTCTGTCTGCCTGTCTATATATCTATGCATGGATTTTGGTCCTCCACGTATGAAAAAGAGACCTTTGTGTACCTCCAGGAGCTCTTTTGTATTCAATCATTTTTTTTTTAAGAACTCCAGAGGAGGGTCCTCGGTGCTTAATATTCTGTTTAATACCCATGTGTGGAATGCTGGAGGATCTTTGACAAAGTGCATGCATGTGTGAAATGTTGGTGGTGCTTGATAAAGTGCACGCATGCATGAAATTTTGGAGACCTGGGCAGCATGAGTACTGGCATGCTGTGACCATGAACTGTGAGTAAAAATTGCATTACAAAGCTTATCCTGTGCCAAGAGTGGTGACTTCTACAAATCCTGACCTGTGTTGCCGAGAAGCACTGGCAAGAAAGCTACATATGCAGTGCATCATTGCAACTGTTTATATCTGCATAATTGTATAACTGTACCAAATGAACCTGATTGTGTATTTTTTGTATTTTATAAGTATTTTTTATGTGATATCTTTATCCTGTATGTAACATGGCTCCATTAATGTAATTGTACCATTGCAGATTGTTTCTCGTGGAACCTCTTCATTTGTATTTGTACCGTTGCTGTTTGTTATGATGTTTAACATCTGTAAAAGAGCCTTTGGCTCATATGTACTTTCCTAGAATCTAAATAAATAAATAAAATATATATTACTTAGCATTATTTTTGTATAGAACCGTATACTTCAATTTTCCTCCATTTTTCACCCTCTGTCTTTTTTTACTTACAGTATACAAATTATATATAAATATGTATTATATATATATATATATATATATATATATTTATACAAAATCACATATGCCACACAATGCAAAGCATCATGGACTGCATATGCAAATCACCACAGAATGTTATGCTGGTCCAACTTTAAGCAGAATTGCATGGTGCGAAAGGCTCTCACACAGTTTACAAAGGGTGCTAACAGAAGACATAGACACGTGTTTTGTCCTACCAGGACTCATCAGTATGCCTTGTCTGTTTGACACCCCAGTGGAATGGACCAGCTACCCTAGAGGCAGTGTGCCTTGGATATATTGTGGTGAACCCATTAAAATAAAAAAACTATTTAAAAGACAGAGAACCTCTGTGCGCAAACACTGAGGCAAGGGTTACCCCAAAGGGCATTTGGCTGGGAAGCCAAGTTTCCAGAAAATACAAAATCACATATGCCCACACAATGCAAAGCATAATGGACTGCATATGCAAATCACCACAGAATGTTATGCTGGTCCAACTTTAAGCAGAATTGCATGGCGCCGGAAGGCCTCTCACACAGTTTGCAAAGGGTGCTAATAGAATGGGTTCACCACAATATATCCAAGGCACACTGTATCTAGGGTAGCTGGTCCATTCCACTGGGGTGTCAAACAGATGAGGCATACTGATGAGTCCTGGTAGGATGAAACACGTGTCTATGTCTTCTGTTAGCACCCTTTGCAAACTGTGTGAGAGGCCTTTCGGCACCATGCAATTCTGCTTAAAGTTGGACCAGCATAACATTCTGTGGTGATTTGCATATGCAGTCCATGATGCTTTGCATTGTGTGGGCATATGATTTTGTATTTTCTTGAAACTTGGCTTCCCAGCCAAATGCCCTTTGGGTAACCTTGCCTCAGTGTTTGCACAGAGGTTCTTTGTCTTTAAATAGTTTTTATTTTAATGGGTTCACCACAATATATCCAAGGCACACTGCCTCTAGGGTAGCTGGTCCATTCCACTGGGGTGTCAAACAGACGAGGCATACTGATGAGTCCTGGTAGGATGAAACACTTGTTCATGTCTTCTGTTAGCACCCCTTTGCAAACTGTGTGAGAGGCTCTTCGCACCATGCAATTCTGCTTAAAGTTGGACCAGCATAACATTCTGTAGGATTGTATATGCAGTCCATAATGCTTGCATTGTGTGGGCATATGTGATTTTGTATTTTCTGGAAACTTGGCTTCCCAGCCAAATGCCCTTTGGGGTAACCCTTGCCTCAGTGTTTGCGCACAGAGGTTCTTTGTCTTTTATATATTTATACAACACATGTTTGGGGATAAATGTACAGATAAAAACTTGTATCTCAGGCACCCAGTGAAGATATCATTGATATCTCCATGTTCCTATACGTCATAGTGATATCTCCATGTTCCTATACGTCATGGAGATATCTCTATGTTCCTATACGTCATCCAAACAAAATTGAAAATACACTTTCTGGTGCAGTCCTCCTTTATACAGCCTAGCTGTTTCCCATGATAGTCCAGATTCGTGAATGATCGTTCACAAAATCTGGACTGTCGTGTATGGTATGTGGGCTGCACGCCCATTGGCTGTAGCCTGCACCAATGGGCGGCAGCCCCACCGGACAGTCAGTCGGCGGACGGCGGGCGGCAGGCGGGTGGGATGCTGTCGCCAGCCGGGCTGCGGGGGAGCGGGTGGAGGGGCTTCAGGTGGGTGGGGGACACTGAGACACCAGGAGATGATGGGGAGTTGTAGCGACATCTGCCCGCGATCGGGCTTTACGTCCACTGGACCACCAGGGTTATCGGGTTGGGCGGAGGGTTACATTCTGCCCGCGATCGGCACTGGGGGTTCATGAGCAGGTTCTGCCCGCTGATCGGGCCAGGGAGATGTGGGGTGGGGACATACGTGTTCTGCCCGCTGACCGGGCTGTGGGAGATGTGTGGGGACATGTATGTTCTGCCCGCGATCGGCCAGGGAGATGTGGGGTGTCATAACTGTGATGCCCGCGATCGGAGTTGCATTGTGCGTCGGTCCCCGACGCGCTGCCTGGCAGGGTGGCCAGGAGCAAGTCTCAGGGATCATGACCTACATGCAAATGGCATGCAAATGGGGCCATAAATAGATGCAAATGACCCCCCCTGCACCTTGCATAAATTATGGCCCCATTTGCATGTCACCTTTGAATATCGGACATTTGAGCATGGCGCAATGGTACTTGCGCCACCGCAAGTTTAATGCTCAACTCTGGCAACTTGCGGTAGCGAAGTTCCACTGCGACGCGTAGCTGTGTAGAGGGTGAGATTCAGCGGAGTTGCTCAACAGCGAACTCCCTTGAATATCACCCCGGCCACACCCCTGCGCAACTATTTTGAGCAGCGCAGGGGCTTCCGCCTCAGACTGGCGCAGTTTGAATATCTGGGCCACGGAGCCTGATTCTAGAAGGGTGCGCAAGTTGCCGCCGAACACAACTTGGCGCCACCACATGTTCAGAGTGACCTCGGCCTATTCTCCCAGAAGGGCAGGGTCTCCACAGCAAAGTCCTGTGACTTGCAGCATGCGGCTAGGTACGCCACACAGAGGGTTTACCTGGCCAGCATGTTGCAACCCACAACCGCAGGTCGCAAGTGCGCCCCCCTGCCCAGCAAGCCACAAAAGCCACCCCACAGGGCTGGTCACACCACCTGCCCCATACTCCCTGTGTAAGACATGCCCTGCAGGGCTGCCCACCCCCTGCCCCTGACTCCCTGTGTAATACATGCCCTGCAGGGCTGCCCATCCCCCTGCCCCTGACTCCCTGTGTAATACATGACCCGCAGGGCTGCCCACCCCTGCCCCCAATCCATGTGTAATACTTGCCCTGCAGGGTTTCCCCACCCACAGCCTCCCGAATCCCCATTGTAATTGCCCCACAGGGCGGTGCTGTCATCCCCACCCGCGTTCTGGACTCCCGAGTTGCCGCAGCAAATGCGGCAAATCTTTAAGCCCTGCAGTCTAGTGGCCCCCACCCAGCCATGCCAGCCCACCCAGCATCCCCACCCATCCCCAGGAAGCGACTGGCACAGCCCACCACCACGGCCAGCTGCCCACTGAGTGCAGTATGAGCATGTACTGGAAAGACGCACTCAGAAATTCATTTGAGACCCTGGTTCTTATCCCAAGTCCAGGATCCTTTGTATGACTGGCAGGAGGTGTGTCACTGTCCACTCAGATGCATGATGCTTCCTGGTCCTGGAGTTACAGTTTTTGACAGTTGACAACTTTTTCTGTCATCAAACATCTGTGTTGCTTTCTGTCCCTTTGTTAGAACTAGAGTTGTGCAGAACTTTAAATTCCAATACCTACAGAATTTCATGGAAAGTCTGCCTAATTAAATGGAATCCAATCAGGATCTGAATTCCATCAGAAGCAGAATTCCATTACAAGCAGAATTTTGAAATTCTGAAAGTGGTTTCTGGCTTGTTATTTAAACCATGGATTAGTAATTTGTAATTTTTAGTTATTATGGAAACATGTTCTGCAGTTTACATAAACCATGGATTAGTTTTTAGCAAACTGCATACAACTTACCTTAAAAAAAAGCTCTAGGGGGTTCAAACTACTGCAAAGACTCCTTTGACATGAAAATCCTTAACTTGGTACTGAATTATGTGCTCCCCCCACTGACTGAGCTCCTTAACCTCTCCCTATGCCTAGGGCAGTTCCCAACCTACTGGAAGGTAGCCACCATCACACCAATACTAAAGAGTGGGGACCCTATTTTACCCAATAATTAGAGATCCATCTCCATACTCCCTCCCCTCTCGAAAGCCCTGGAGAAAAATTGTTGCCACACAACTCACAGACTACCTGTTTGAGCACGACATCCTATGTAGGGAACAGCATGGCTTTAGAGCTGGTCACAGCACAACTACTTCCTTCATAGAGTTCTCCAACTTGCTGCACAAAGCCCTAGATAAGAAGCTGCTAATGGGAGCCATATTCATAGACCTGTCAAAAGCGTTCGACACAGTCTCCCACACCCTGCTCCTAAATACTCTCCACTGCACCGGCCTGTCCCCTGGAACCATAGCTTAGTTCACAAGCTATCTCACAGATAGGTTCCAATGTGTGAAGATAAACAGCACCCTCTCTCCCACCCTACCAGTCTGCTCGGGGGTCCCCCAGGGCTCCATCCTTGGCCCACTGCTATTCATCATCTTCCTGAATACCCGCCTAAATCCTGTCCATGTAACCTTCTGCTCTATGCAGATGATGCGGTAATGTATGCCTCCCACCCAGATCCCACAATCCTTCAATCTACCCTACAACTTGTTTTCAACCACGTTGAAAACTGGTTCACTGGTCAATATAAAAAAAACTAAAATCATGTTCTTTTCCCATTGCCAGAGTAAGGACTACAGTGCCCAGCTAACAATCATTTCCAAAACCCATCTCCCACTAGAACAGGTCCACACATATAAATATCTAGGCATTACCTTTGATCCTAATCTATCATTCCACATTCACATTAGTAATCTTTCCTCTGTCATAAATATGCACACAGGTCTACTGTATCGGCACAAAGTCTGCCTACTGCCAGAGGCCTTACACCTTGCCATTACCTCCTCTGTCCTCTCCCTTGTAGATTATGGACTACCTATCTACTAGGCTGCTGACCGCACTGCACTAAATAAAATCCACCTAGCCATTAATAAAGACAGTAGGCTACTTGTTGGCGTGGATAAGCGTACCCACAGCTGTACCCTGTATGAGCTAACAAAAATCCTCACCCTAGATGAAAGAGTACGTTATCAAACATGTCTCCTTACAAAGAAAATCCAACTAGGCCTTACTCCCACTGGAATCTCTGCCTCCCTCAGCGCTGCACATACCTCAGCAAACACCTGTGCGGCAGATAAATTAACATGGGCTGTTCCTAGGGTCACAACTACCCTTGCACAACGCTCTTTCTCCCACAGAGTGCCATCCTGGTACAATGAGCTTCCCTGGGCCATCACCTCTATTTCCAGATTAGGCTGCTTCAAAACAGCCATAAAAAAACACATAATCTCAACCTGTCACTGTCATTGTTCCTAATAAGTAAAGGAATCTGTCTACAGAAGGCAAGATGCTGGGTTAATAGATATACTTTTCGCACTGTTGCTTCTGTGTGTTAATGACAATGTTGGTATCCCGACTGAATGCGCTACCTGCTAGCATATAGGCCATACCTTAATATTAATTGTACTGTTCACTGACTTTCACAAGCTCCACTCAGGACTTGTATAGCTTCGCTACTGTATAGGACTAACAGCACTGCTCATACCCTGTTGTTATCTTGTCTTCATCTCCACTGTTATACGGTTTACTTCATATATTGTCAATACCCTGTCAGTAGTCTCCTTCTGTACTCTCACTGTAATACTGTATTATGAATGCCTATTGTTGTGTACTGTACCTGAGGCGGAGCCTTTGGAAATAAGTCTCTGACTCAAAGGTTATAATCTGATATTCTCAATAAATAAATAAAACAAACTAATCGACTGCAACTTAAATTAAAATCCTTTTTTGAATTCTGCAGAATTTAACAAAAAATTCTGAAAAGCATTTCGGAAATGTTATTGTCACTCCACCTGCATTCCAGTGGAATTCTACATTCTGCATAGATCTAATGGGGACCTTTTCCTGCAAGAAGTGAAATCAGCAGTATTTGGAGGAGTTTAGTAAAATTATCCACATGTAGAAAAAAAAAGTGAGTATGAAGCACATTTCCATTTCCCTCAGTAAATTATAATTCATGGGAGTTTTGGAGGGTGATTATAAAGTGCGTTTGGCTGGATAGGGGAATGCTAAACCAGACCTCAGTGTTGACTTTAGTATGCACTTTTAAACAAATTTCATTTCATTCCATTTAATAATTTATATGGTAGACAGTGTACAAAAAATGCCCATTTTCACATGTGACCAGAAAATGTATTTATTTATTGAAATGTTTCACCAGGAAGGCACACTGAACAACAAGTTGCTCATCTCACGGTGCAACCTGGGGAGGGAAGGGGATACATAGGGAAAAGAACACAGAGATTGATACAGAATCACAATATTCACATTTTGAATAGCATTACAATTAAAAGTCAAGTAGACAGTCGTAACAGCACAGACAGTACAATAAGCTTCAGCACAACATAAGTGCAAATTAAATTCAAGTGCAATTTAGTTTCAGGGGCTGTCAGTTTAGAGCAGAGGAGTGTAGAAAGGGGAAAGAAGGGGAGGGGGAAGGGGAGGTGAGAGGCATATCAGGAACTAACCCCTTCCAGCTGCTGAAAAACATCAACACATAAACAAGCAATTCAAATATAACAATCACAATCAATCAAAGTTTTAAGATAATTAAACAGTCTAAGTTTAAACATAGAGGCATAAATACTAGAAGTAGCACACTGAGGCAAATTATTATAAAAATGAGTTGCTTTCCTCCGCGTTGGTAGATCTTACTAAGGGTCAACGCCAATGGTTGGTCTTGGCTTTCCTTGAGGCTGAGTGTCTATTAGTAATGTGCTGGCGGAAGTCAGGTCTTCCTACTATTGCATCTTGGCATGCTGCCTTAGCTTGTCTTTCTATTATGGAACACCTCTCTTTTGCCCATCTGAACAGATTGGACCTCTACACAAGTAGATGGGAGTCCTATTTGCACTCCCCCCCTTTGCAGCGCGACGATCCCTCACTTTAACCCACCTGCCTAAACTCCAGTGGCACAGACCTGTGGTTGCTTTCTTTTAGGGTGTTTTACCTTTTCTTCCATCCTTGCTGGTTTAAGTAGATAGCAGACTTGGAATGCTTCCTTTCCTTCTTTTTCTTTTTCTCAGGCTGCTACAAGCTGTTGTGCCTTTTATTCTATGTTTGTTGATCAACTTGTTACAACTACTGCTAGAAGTATGTTTTGACCTTTAATACCTTGTGTGTATGTCATTTTGATATAGCTGGGGTAGACCATGTTTGTTGTGAACTGCAAACTACTTAATCCAAAGCAATAAAAATTATTCAATGATAAAAAAAAAAATTAGTTGCTTTAAAAGATAAAGATTTGTGTCCAACATTAGTATATTTAAAAGGTCAATAAAAATACTTGTCAGTTGACAACTGGGTAATGCTATTTGGAGATGCAAATGGGAAAAGTTCAGATATACTACAATATAGTATGAGAAGATTTTTTTTGGGCATGTGTCCATATAGTAACTATATGGACACATGCCCAAAACAAATCTTCGCATAAAGATATGGGGGCAGGATTCTCAAAGGACTTGCACTCAGTGCATCTCAGATGCCCTGGCACAAATGAGATGTGCCAAGCACCTGCTGTGATATTCACAGAGAATGTGCCTGGGGATGCTCCTGGTGCATCCCCTCGATGAATACCACTGTTGCACCCAGCCCGGGATGCACTGGCACAACCCCCTGGTTAGGCTGAGTACACAATAGGGCATTGCATCTCCTGATGCCCTGTGCCGAAAGCTGCCATTCCCAGCCACAGGCATGCAAATGGGGCCATTTGTATGCCATTATGGCCCCATTTGCATGCTCCTAACAAGGATACGCCTGATGGAATCCACCAGGCTCCTTGCAAGGGCTGTGTGTTGTACAGTGCACCCACGAATGCCATGATAGGCTACCGGCACCCACTCTCCACCCTGCCCGAATCACCTCAGTACTGTTACTCGTTACACTCCCTGGAGGTGCTATGAAATCCCTCCATCCTACCTGTAGCCCCTTGTAGTGGCAACAGCAGCCCTCAGCCTTCTTAGGCTATGGACACCCCCTCCTGCCCAGAGCCCCATATAGTATATACTGCAGCCCCAGCCCGCTTTGGCTATTGAAACCCCCCTCCTTGACCCAATCTGATCACCCACCAGGCCATGTCCAAATATTTCCCTGGTGGTCCTGTGGACCCCTCCACCCACTCAGGCACCCGGCACCCCCACCCTACCCTGCTCCTCCTGTCCCAGCAGGTCCTGAATGTCGATGGGTAGCTCAACCCACCTGCACACTGCCATGGCTGCCCGCTGACAGAGCTGTCTGTGAATGACAGCTACTGTACAACTGTAAGGCCATTTGTCAACTATGTCGACCAATGGCCTTGCATAGTGTGAACTGTAAGTTGTCATGCACAACTCTGTGAATGACACAGGTCATTCACAAGGTTGGGGATGACAGCTTACAGTTCAAACTGCATGCCTATTGGTCGAAATGGTCAACCAATATACTTACAGTTGTACAGTAGCTGTCATTCACAGACTGCTCTGTCGGCGGGCAGCTGTAGTGGTGTGTGGGTGGGTTGAGCAGCCTGCTGACATTCGGGACCTGCTGGGATGAGGGGAGTGGGGTGGGGTGCCTGAGTGGGTGGGGGGTCCACTGGACCACCAGGGAAACATTTAGACATGGCTTGGTGGGCGATTAAGTCAGGGCAGGGAGGGGGGTTTCAATGGCCAAAGCAGGCTGGGGCTGCAATATATACTACATGGGGCTACGGGCGGGGGGGGTGTCCATAGCTTAAGAAGGCTGAGGGCTGCTGTTACCACTACAAAGGGCTACAGGCTGGGATGGGGGATTCCATAACCTAGGATGGCTGAGGGCTGCAGTGTACACTACAAAGAGCTATGGGCAGGGAGGGGAGATACGTATGCCCATGATGGCCGAGGGCAGCATCGGCAAAAGTATGGGGCTACGGGCAAGGTGTGGGGGATACTGATGCCCACTATGGTTGAGGGCTATGACGCTGCCATTATGGTGATACTGGCGGGGAATACTGGACAGCCAGGGTTGGTGGGCTGCCATGCTGCTGCCTGCAGTACAGAAGCCTGCCTGTGGGTGGCAACCCACTTATGTCTACTTGTTGTGGACTTATCTTTAGGAGGCACATCTCTGGATTTGCCCAAGGGATGCGCCTCTGAGTTGGGCTGTGAATAGGACTGCACACCATATGCAAGGAAATGCCCCCTGCACAGTCCCTCCAGATGTGCTGCATATCATTATTGGCAGTATGCGGCACATCTGTGATGCATTGGCACATCAGGGATGTGCTGGCACATTGGGCCCCTTCCCAAATTGCGCCTGTGCGCAAGTCAGGGAAGCACCAGCGCATCTTAGATGCGCTGGGCACATCCCTTTTGAGAATCCTGCCCAGGATGTTTGTATTTAGGTAACTGTCAAAAGGTAGAAAAAATAATTGATATATATATATATATATATATACACAGTATATACATATACACACATAGATGTTTGCAGAGAGAAAAAGACTCATGGTTCGTTCAGTCTGCCCGGTCTCTGCCTAGGCCCTCACCAGTCAAGCACTGGTTAGGCTTCTAACGTGTCAGGCATCCCTTATTTCCCACTTGGGACTAACCCTCCCTGACAAATAGCTCCAACTGCTCATCAGTCTCAGTGGTCCCTGGTTCTATCTCACCCCCTCTTTTGAAATTGATCACTGATGTTACATTGACCAGTTCGTCTGACAGATGATTCCACTTTTCCACCAGCCATTCCATGAAAAAGTGTTTTCTATATCCCTCCTAAATTTTGCCTATGCCAGTATATGGCTGTGGCCTCTTGTAAAGGACCTCTCACTAAGTTTAAACAGTTGCTATCTATACACTCTATTTATACCCTTCAGGTACTACTTGAAAATTTCAAGCATGTCGTCTTTCTCTCCTGACCTCCAGCAAATACATATCAAGGTCGGCCTGCCTTTTTTCATAAGTCCTCCCCTGCTGGCAAAGAATCATTTTCATTGCCCTCCTTTGGATCAGCTCCAGGTTGCTCTTGGCCTTTTTCAGGTGAGGATTCCAGAGCTGCACACAGTATCCCAGGAACAGCCTCACCAAGGACCTGTGCTGGGGCATGATTATCTTCTTCCATCAGCTTCAGAAAGTCCAACCTATGCATCCCAGCATCCTTATAGCTTTTTCATATGCCATGTTACCCTGGGTGAGGTTTTGAGGTTGCCGCTAATTATAATTCCCAGATCCTTCTCTTCTGATGTCATTGCCAGTTGAGCCCCCACCACCCATCAATATTTAGTCCTTATATTCCTCCTCCTGAAGTACATAATCTTTCACTTTTTTTGCAGTGAATTTCTGTTGCCAAATCCTGGACCACCTTTCCAATATCCCCAGGTCTCTTTCTTAATTCTCTCCTACACTCCTCCCTATCCACCCTGCCACATATTTTTGTGTCATGTTATGTATGCAGTGCAGCCACACAAGTTGGGCATGTGTTCTCTCCCTGAATCTTTTCGTGTATTCTACACACAGCTCCTTCTGTAGACTCTTGCTAGGGTTATGAGATCAGTGCTCAGGGGCTTTTATGAGTGCCACCCTCTTGATTAAAGTCCAGGGAATGTTGGGCTTTTACAGCGACAGACCCTGCCCTCTGATGTTGTCTTCCTGCTTATATCCATTTCTTTTATTCTCTGTAGAGTTGTGCAGAATTTTTCAGTTCCCCTTCCACCAAAATGCCATATTATTTTGGAAATTCCACTTAATTTGAGGATTTTAATTTAGAAGCGGAATTCCAAAATTCTGAAAGTAGAACCCTTTTTTCTAAACTGCAGATCAGTCATTCACAGTTTAAATGAAGAGCAGAGTAAAATTCAGCAGTCTACATGAGCTGTGCATCCATTTTCTATAAACCGCAATATAATTTTCCATGGATTACATTATCTGCAGAATATTAGTCTATGCTTTGCACATAAATGCTTTTCAGAGTTCTGCAGAATTAAAAAGAAATCCAAAAAAGCATTTTGGAAGTGGAATTGTCATTCTGCACAAATTCTGCCAGGGAATTCAACATATTGAACAGATCTAGTTCCCTTCCCTGTCTGTTTTCAAAGTTTGCCAGAGATATAGGGTGAGATTTTCAGACATGTGTCTCCATTTTCCAAATATAATTGTGGAGTTCCATCTGAAAAAGCTAGAACACAAAAAGGTGGTCTAACTTAGGGGATAGAAGTCTGCAGTTGAGTCCGAAAAATGGATGTAAGTCCTGTAGTTGTGGCTGTAAACTGCAAGACATTTTTCAAATGCAACCAGATGTATGTGAATAAGATGCAGACATCTGGATACATTTGCATGCCTGCAGCACTCATCCAAAATATGGACACAAGTGCCTTCATCCACACTTTTGAAAATCCCATCCCTAATCTTTTTATTCATGCATACCAGGGATGGTAGAACCACAGAAGCTTCCGATGTTCTGAAGAGTTCTGATAAGTTATAGAAGTTTCAGATTGTTACTCTAGCCTTATCAGAGGTTCAGAAATTGGATATATTATGCTAGACCAAAACTCGGTATGCAGACGCTCAACATACTGAGTTTATGGTCCCGAAATTAAAAACCCCCACAACTCGGATGCCCGACAATACAATGTCGGGCATCCTGCTAACAAAACACCTCAACGGGAGTCTTTTCCCCATTGCTGCATGATGGGGACTTTGCCCCACACCCCTGTAACTAATATAACAAATTCCGAGGGGCAGCGGACCTCAGAGTAAAAATGTATTAGTGACAGGGCAATATTACAAAAAGTTCCGTAGCCTGGAACAGAACCTGAGGCTCCCAGGGTATGCTGCCGAGATGCCAGTGGTTTAGCCCTCCACACCACCAGAGCAGCTCAGCCAGCTTCTGGATCCAACACTGCTTTCAGAGGTAAGGTAGCAACCCATCACATCCGCTACCTTATCCCCTCCCATAACACCATTGGGCATGAAGCCAGTGGAATTTACACTGTCGGGATACTACACCTGTTGGGCAATACTGCCCAGGCATGTGAGTGTTGGGATAATGAGCTGCGGATGTCATAAGGATACACAAAAAACTGTCAGTTTAACATATAAAATACTGTTTAAACTACTGTTGTCTGCCATTAACCTATTGTCAATAATGGAAAAGTAATCTATAAACAACATGAAGTGGTACCATACTACTGCCAGCCTCAGTTTGAACTTTCTATCATTGCCACCGGCCTTTTTACTAGACAAAGACCTAAAAAACAGAAGAAAAAAGCCAGTTTGAATATTAAACTGCAGTTATAAATATATACTTTGTGGTTATACAAACAAACAACAACAACAAAAAAGAGTAACCTAGAAAACGGTTCTGAATTGGAAATGGAGAAAATACCAACTCAAGACAAAATGACATGAAGCCTCTCATGGAGCCGGCGCCAAGACCGCAGGGCCCGACTGCCTTACCGGAGCTATCGAAACAACTGAGCATGAGTTCCCTCACAAATGTTGACCCACACCTTATCAACATTCTCAATGCCAGGAACTTAAAAACCTCACGGAAAGCTGATGCAGACTTTCAGATTTTCTGAATATACTGTACCTCAAAGAGCAGTTCAGTGTAGAACAACCCTTTCATTCACTGCCTCCTATACAGCTGGATCAGCTTATATGTCACTGTTTTAGGAACTGTAACAAAAAGACTGCACCCTGTATGAGCCACCTACTGCCTGATAAACCTTTCAGACCAATAAGAGGCACTTAAAATTGAAAATGTACCCAGAGTCCTTACCTACCTCCATAATTTTTCCAAAAACAAGACGAGTACTCTAATCAAGGCAAAAAAAATTAAAGGGAGTCAGAAAAGGAAACAAGCCAAGTTCAGCTGATTAACTCAAGGAGGCCCAGATATTCAAATAGGTTGCGCCCAGTAGCGATATTCAAGCGAATTGTGTGCCTGGCACAAATCCCACGATCTCGTAGTGCATCAATAATGTATACGGGCGCGGACGTAGGAAGGGGCGTACTCTACGCATACCCGCACATCCCGATATGGAGCCGGGATGTGGCTGAGTCCATGCATGCGCAACCCTTACTTGCACCGCACAGATGAACCAAAAAAGGAACAACGGCTGGCCACCCACAGGTAAGCTGCCATATTGCAGGGCGCACCACAGCAGCTGCCACCTATGGGTGGCCACCCGAGCCCCGGCTGCACCTCCGTGGCGGCGCCCCCCCCATGCCCGATCGCAGGCATCTGTTTAAAATAAAAATGTCCTATCTCCCTGGTGGTCCAGTGGACCGCTGTCAGCCCGATTGCAGGCTTAAGTATAAATGAGTAACGTCCTATCTCCCTGGTGGTCCAGTGGACTGCTACCGGACAGTCAGTCGGGCGGGCGCGGGCGGCAGGCAGGTGGGATGCTGTCGCCAGCCGCCGCGGGGGGGGGTGAGGGGCTTCGTGGGTGGGTGGGGGGACACTGACACCAGGGAGATGTTTGGGGGTTGTGCTGGACATTCTGCCCGCGATCGGGCTTTACGGTCCACTGGACCACCAGGGAGTTATTCAGGTTGGGGAGGGATACATTCTGCCCGCGATCGGGCACTGGGGGTTCATACAGGTTCTGCCTATGATCGGGCTGTGGAGATGTGTAGGGGGGACATGTGACGTTGTTCTGCCCGCGATCGGGCTGTGGGAGATGTGTGTGGGGGGAGCATGTAGTGTACTGCCCGCGATCGGGCTGGTGGGGGGGCACAGGGAGCGCAGTTGGGGGCCAGCCAGGGGTGGCAGCCGCTGTGTTGCGCCTGCAATGCAGCAGCTCACCTGTGGGTGGCCCTCAACTTACGTTTCTTTTTGGCCTGCTTGTGCGGGCGAGAAAGCAGGTTGTGTACGCACAACCTGCCAACCCGACTGAATATCGGGTTGCGCAGGTTATGCATGGATCCTCCCTCCTGTTGAGCATGCATTCATTGCATTGCTCTCTTGCGCAACCTGTTGCCAGTGCGTGACTGCTCCTGCTGAATATCGCAGAATGGTGCATTTGGACTCATGATGCAAGAACTTGCGCATGCGCAACCCTGTTGCGCATGGCGCAACCCTTTTGAATATCTGGGCCCAAGTGTTTAAGCATGTGCTTAACCACCATGCCACTGGTAGTCATGAGTGAAATTAGAGGACAGGAAATCATTTCTAACTGGTAGCTGTTTATAAAGTTCTTAGTCTCAGAAATTATATATATTCACCTAAATTATCCATATTCAACTGTACCTGAATAAAAAGTTATATAAAAAGCTGTATTTTGCATTGTCATGTTTTTATGGGCAGCATTCTGTTACAGTTTTCTTCATGGAACCACTAATTTGGAGTGTTAACTATGTCATGGTTTGTGCAGAGAAATCTAAACAGGGTTCTGAAAGGTCAGCAGCTCATAATTAGCATTCTGTACACAAATCATGACATAGTAAAAACTCCACATATATGATTCCATGCAGTGAACTGTAACAGAATGCTGCCCATGAAAACACAACAATGCAAACTACAGTTTTACCTACCACTTTTTATTCAAGTAGTGTTAAATACAGATACTTTAAAAGAATGTATATTGTTTTTGAGAATAAGAACTTTATAAGCAGCTGCCAATGAACACAAATTTAAATAATTTTCACAGTTTTCATGCAGTTTGACTTATTCTGTAAAAACAATCTTGTCCTTTTAAAATGTGTCAGTATGCATTCTTGAATGTGAAGCTTTGCACCTAGTGACTATTTTGTACAAAACTGTGCACTGATACATATTTAAGCAAGAAAAGTTCCCTCTGTGCATTTTGCAAAACATGAGGAATTTTTTAAATAAAAATGAGCAATTTGGACAAAAAATTTAAACTTTTACTTTATGTTGCACATCAAATTTCCAAACTGTAATTTTTTTTTAAACCCAGGATTAAAAAAAAAATAAACAGTTTGGACACAAATGAGCACTTTCACATATTTTTCACATACAATTCCAAACTGCTCATGTTTAAACATCAAGTTTCAGCTAATAATAACAATTTGATAAAAATGTGCACTTCCATGCACTTTACACAAAAAAGTTCCAGATTGAATTTTTTTTTTACAAATCCAGTTTTAAGATATGCACAGTTTGGACAAAATGCATGATTAAAATATTTTTGTAATGTTTGTATAATTTCACAAAATTGCAAGAACACAAATTTGGCAGTTTTGTGCTATTTTGCAAGATCATTTAAAAATTAGCCTAGCATTAGCCACCAGGTTTCCCTGACATGGGGATTTAAAAAACAACATTTGGAGTATTTTCTGTCTGTAAGGGGATACAGCATCCAGTGGCCTGCTTTACTCCAAAATAGATTACTGAGTCCATTACTGGTAGAGTGGAGAGTGCATATAAACAAATGATGTGGCCTTGGTGAGCTCAGCAAGGTCCCATGTTGCTTTTACAATTTCATATTTTTATTTATTTATTAATCTATTTTCTGAGAAAAAGATGGTTGGATGGGCCACCAGGAACATCAGTACTCATTTCAGGTAATGTCAGCAATGAACAATAACATACTAATTTTGGAAACATAAAGGATTGCTCATTCTGCTTTTCTATTTTGTGATGAATGATTGTATTGGAGAACAGGTTCAAGATTTTGTGCCCCATTCCACATCACTATTTGCAGTGGAAAGGGTCTACAAAGATATCCTTTTGACTCTGTTAAGCTGTGCTCAGTGTGGGTTGCACACTTTCCTCATGTGCTCCACGATGAGTGCTCATGAAAGGGCGCAGGAACTGCCACATAAATGATCTGCAGGTCCATTTTCAAGGCATTGTGGCCCTTGCTAGACCCACTCATACACATCTGTGACCTCCTTTGGTAGAGAGAAATTACTGGATCAACAAGAACCATAAACCCATTGCCAATATGGCATGGCACTCTATGAAAATACAAACATACAAATTTGCCAGCAGAAGAATGCCCTAGGGTCTATCTAGTCTGCTCAATGCAGGCTGCTGTTACAATGTTTACAGTGGGTCCTGCCATCCTCCCGTTTAACTCTTTCCCTCCCCTTGACCTAGTCCTTCCCCATCTTGAATCCAGTTCCTCTGCCAGCAGTTCATTCCACCCTGACACCACCTGCTGAAAGTGTGTCCTGATCTCCTTCCTGAATCCCCCCCAACTAGTTTACATCTGTGCCCCCTTGTAGTCCTGTTTTCACTCAAGGTAAAGTTCCTGAGATCCACCTTTTTTATACCTCTGATGTACTTGAAGGTTCCAATCATGTGACCCCCCTCCCTTCTATCCTCTGGCAAGTACGTATTTAGGCTCCTCAGCCCATCCTCATACAGACTGCCCTGCTGACTCCTAATCATCTTCACTGCTCTTTTCTGAACTGCCTCGTGATGATTTATATCTTTTCTAAGGTAGGGACTCCAATATTGCACACAGCACTCCAGGTTTGACGTGTGGTCACAGTATGGATCTGTGCACTTCTTTCCTTCTGCTTGTGAACCCCCTAGCTATGCATCCCAGCATTCTGTTTGCCTTGGCTGCTGCCTTTTTGCATTGCACAGACTGCTTAAGGTTACTGATTGCAGCTACCACAGATCCTTTTCCTCGTCTGATACCCTGACCATTATTGCCCCAGCCTGTATTTGCATCTTGGGTTCTTCATTCACTGTGCATGGCTTTGCACTTTTTTGCATTAAACTCTAGTTGACAGATACGCGACCACTTTTCCAGCTTTGTAAGGTCTTCTCTAAGGTCCCTGACCCCCTCTTTGATGTCCACCATCCCAAAGAGTTTGATGTCATATGCAAGGAGGCAAATCTTGCCCCAATGCCTTCTCTGTATTGTTAATGAACACATTAAACAACACAGGTCTGAGCACTGACTGTTGAGGACTTTGCTGGTAACTTTCCTTGATCTTGATGGCTCCCCTCCCACCACTACCCTTTGGGTCCTTCCACTGAGCCAGTTTGCCACCCACCTGGTCAATTTGCTACCCATCCTTAAGGTCTCCAACTTTGTGATCAGCCTCCTGTGAGGAACCAAACCAAAGGATTTACTGAAATCTAATTACAGTACAGCTACTGCCTGCCCTCTCTCAGCAGCCTTTGTTACACCATTGAAGAAGTGAATCACGTTGATCTGACATGACCTTCTGGCCATGAATACATGTTGTCTCCCATCCTGGAGTCCATTTTTGTATTGGTATTTATTTATTTTACTGGGAAAAAAGCTCTACCGAGCAATGCTCATTTACAAGGAGGTCCTGGGTTGGACAGATAATATATAATGGGTAACAGTGCAACATCACAAGGTAGAGACTTAAAAAATGTTTTAAACACTGACTAACCAATATGATCTAGTACAAAGATAAGAATAGCAGGAGTATTACTTTATAGGACTTATAACAGAGATTATGTATACCGAGTACTACTAACTAGTATAGTTTTGAACATACAATAATATATATTTTACAATGTTTTTCTAAATTGCATTTACATTTATTAACACAGAATTAACCAAGAAGGACCTAGGGGCTAGTAAGTACGTTCATTTTGAGTGAGTCTTGTAAGGCATTCCAAAAAGTAGGGGCAACTTACCTAAAGGCCATTTTACCAAATTTTGAATTATGCCTTGGGATACCAAGCAGGATGTTACTGTGCTTTCTTAGATTATATGACCCTGTAGAATTCAGAAGTAGATTTGAAGACAGCAGCAAATTCTGCATTGCTTTGAGACACCACATATGTAGGTTTCTTGCTTTCTAGTAGTAAGCGAAAGCGAGGTCCAACCCACTACTGTGTAGATATCAAAGCAATGTATTTTAGCATGCAAGCCAGAAATATATTGGATTGCTCTTGCCTTGAAGAATTCCACCAACCATTCTTTCAGGATGGTCTCCATTAGTTTGCCCACTATCGATATCAAACTAACAGGCCTGTAGTTCCCTGGCTGTCCCTAACCCTGCTCTTGTGCAGTGGTAACACTGCTGTTCTCCACTCCAGCAGCATCATCCCATATCAAGCAAACTGTTAAACAGGTCTGCCAGGCTAGCCAATTGGTGTGGAGAGCTTAGGCATTGGGCACCTTACCTCCTGCCATGCCGGCAGCACAGGTTTGGGAATGGACCAGGGTCACTCAGGCACTGATCAGGAGAAGGGGGATTGAGCATCTATTGACAGCTCTTCTCCTTCGAGGAGAGGGGACAGGACATGCCACTGCTTGATTGCCACCTAGCCTCTCTAATGGTCAGGCGCAGGTGCTGAGCATATGAGTTGTCATCATGTTACAGGTTCGCCCCATTGCGTGCATGCCGACCCTGGGGCAGGGAAATAAGGAAAGCAATAAAAGCAGGGATTGTGCATTTAGGAAACCCTGTCCACCTGCCCCTACCTGCAGCATCATCTCAGGATGCTGCCAAACCAGATCTAGACCCCAGGTAGGGGTGGATGCATCTCCCTCTCCTGGGCCTGCCATGGGGAAAGCCATGGGGGAATAGAAGCAGGAGAGTCTTGGGGAGAGATGGTGGCCAGCAGGGGAGGTGGACAGGGGCTGAAGTGCCAAGCCAGCAATCTGAAAGAAAGAAACAGCTGTCTAAAAAAAGATAGGCCCACTAGCATTCTCGCTAGCTCTCCTGCCAGATTACTTATTACTCTGGAGTGCATGCCATCCAATCCTGTGGACTTGTCCATCTTTAGGGTTCTGAGGCCTTTCAAGACATGGTCCACTGTGACCGTTTCCTCTACCATACATATTCCCCCACCTCCCCCTGTACATCTATCCTTGTAACACTGGTCCATCTTTTGGTTTAGTAAAAACAGAGTAAAGGTATTTAGTACAGTAGCTCTGCATTATCCTTATTTCCTTCTACCCACCCTTCCCCCTACTCTCATGGCCCTTTTGTTCCTAATATATCTGAAGAAGGCCTTGTCACTTTCCCTGACCTGCTATGTAATTTGCAGTTCCTTCACTGCCTTTGCCTGCCTGACCATCTTCCCAGCCTTCCTCACCTTCTCCATATAGGCTTCCCTCTCTGCCTCCTTTTGAGACATCCTTTACCTCCTGTACGAGGCCCTCTTTTCCTTAACAGCCCTGTACGCATCCCTGTTATGCCACTGTGTGTGCAGCATTTGCTAAAGCATGACAGAATTTTGGTGGACATAACCTTGCCTGCACATACTAACATCTGGAACAACAGAAGTGGCATTTTGCCACACTCACTGGGGCCTCTTACTCTTGTAATGTGTGCAACCTTTATGTGTTATAGTTTTGGATGGAGGCAGATTGGTGTGGGCATTTTGCACCATCTTTGGCTGTGATCAAGAACAGGACCTGAGATTTCTCCCTGGTGTTCCTGGGGCAGGATTTTCAAAGCATGGCACTGGCTTTGAGACAAGTCCTGTGCCATGGCACTTAAGTTATGGCAGTGCACCAAACCCATTCGCTGCAACTGCAACCAATTTTACAATCTTGGGTGCAGTTGCAACAGTTTCCAGTATTAACTGCAGCTTGTGCCACATACCTGGTGCCAAATCTGTAAAAAAGGTCCTTGGGATTGCCACAAGCTAGACTACAAAAAGTCGGTCTAGCTTGCAGCAATTGCCGCATGGGATAGAAATCCTGATTGCTGGCAGATGAATGCCGTAAGCTTCATGCGCCCTATATTGGGTGCATCCAGAGCTTGCGGCATTGACATGCATTTGAAAATCTTGCCCCCCCATGTCTCTTAATTTTACCCCATCACACCTCACCCCTAATGAATATGGAAATCACAGATTAATTTTCCCCTCCTACCCATCCCACCATAAACAGACATGGAAATGATAGACTACTACATGTATATGCAGCAGTCTCATGGGCACAAGGTATTAAAAAAATCACCCTCAAATACTTTATACCATACTTAAGACTGAAGGAGTAATAATAAACAGAAGCAGGTCTAAAATTAGACTAACGAGACATTTATTGTTCCAGCAGGACTGCATTAATGACCCTTCAGAGGATACAGCCACAAAAGGCTTTCCCAGCAATTAGCACACTAATGATCAGCAGTGACATCATTACACACTAAATGAGCTGCTTGTTTTGGCTCCCTTTCAAACCCCAAAACTTTGTTGACAGCTGAATATTAAGGTCCTTATTGTGATTACTTCTCTCCCTATGCTTAGTTTTTTTTTTCAGCTGCCTCCTTGGTGTTTTGGCGGCTGTCCAGCACCATACAGAAGTCCTGTCGTGTTTTTTTAAGGGTGCCTCTGGGATGCTGTTCTCCAAGCGGCAATTTGTCAACACTAACTTGGCTGCTTATGCCATACATGAAGTGAAAAGCTTGTAAGGCTGAATCCTGGCTCGTTACTTTACAGACCTCCATGTGTGCTCTTAACAAACAGTGATTTATTAACTGGAGTACTCTCCCAAAGCAACAGCTAGACACTCTATTTGTTAAGAAAAGGATGTTTAACAAAATGGGCATCAGAAATCCAGCCTTTTGATTGGCTGAGATCCATCTGAATGTTATCAGATACTCATTGTGTCATGTAGATACCCTGTCATTGTGTGAAACAGGACATGTGTACAGGGAGGTTGGCTTTGGTGATTTCTTTTTTATTTTTATCTTACAAAAGGTTTTGGTAAATGCCTTACCCCTTGTATTAGTAGTGGCAAGGCAACACTGAGTTCAAAGGGGTTACTGATTGATAATGCCACCTCCACAGTGTACCTCTCTTGCCTTTGGTTCATGCAGTTTGGTACACAGAGGTTGCAATGTTTCATGGTAACTGACCCTGCATCATGTTGTGCCACTTAAGTAATGCTGATTGGAGCAACTGCAGGTGCCTAGCTAAATAGGAAGTCTAATTTTCTGTCACTGGTTTCTGGGGTTAAATTGGGCAGGAACCCAAAGGTACCACGTTCCATAACCTCTTACAATATTGTATGAGACTTCCTTTACCTGTCCTCTTTCTCCATTGATTGCTATAGAAGAGTTCCATCACGTAGAAATTACCATTCCTCTCACTTAAAAATCTAGATGTGAGAGTTACCCTTTCCTAAACATTTCCAGTTTAACCACTGGTTATTTTGTTTTTGACTTCACAGCTTGTCTTCTCCTTTTGGCACATACAGTAGCATTTGAAAGGTCTAGTAAGGTCAAGCAGCTGCCCTCACTTATACCCAGCTCACTCTATGCAAAGCTTTTAACAATCCATTCAGTGGGGATGAGTGACCAGTTCTGGTGTTAATTAAAAGCAGTTCTAATTAGAACTAGTGCAATGTGAAATAATTTTTGGGGGGATATAAAATTTGAATAGTTCACTTTCACTGAATTTTGCATACGTTTTGAAAACATTACTCAGAATGGCACCCTGCACAAAGTCTTTAAGATGCAAGGTAGAAAAATTATAACGTGATAAGTTTCCTTGCCTATGAGACAAAAAAAATTTAATATCTGTTGCCAAATACAAAAATATAGGTACACTGGAGAAGGTGGGGAGGGGCAGTCTCCTCTCCACAGTACCTGTATTTTTGTTTGCCATAATGTACAGAAAATTAAAGCAGCAGTGCATGTTGTGGTGAAAAAAAATTGACATTTACTTTTCTAGTCAATTTTAAACTGCCCCAGTCTATTGTCTTATATCACATCCTTTTTCCTCATTTTGAGTCTGCTTTGGCACGTTTTATGTCCACTTGCAAAGATTGCGAACATATTGATATCAGTCTGCTGTGAAAGGGCATTTTGGAATATGCCCCTCCTCCACCTATCACAGCTTCAGAATACCAACTCTCCTCCCTAATTCTACTCACTCTCTTTTTCCTCCTGTTCTCTTTGAAGCCCTTGCCCAGTCACAAGGCTGGAACATGCAAGCTCTAAGGTTTTCTTGTTAACTCCTAATTCTTCCTGCTTAAAACCTTACACTTGTTTCCCATTCCACATATGTGCTACTTTTTAATTCTTTCATATGTGGTGCAGTTTAGTGATTTGTTTCTCGGGGAATGGTGATGTTGCACAACATATGTCATTTGCATACCCATGATACAGTGCTTGCAACTCATGGAATTGATACAGTCTCATACATGGTAAAAAGCAAGTAAAACATGTTTTAGTATGTTCCTACACTCACTGACTCACTGATCACTTTAGGTAAGGAGCTAGGTTACTCTGCGTACCTATGTTTCAAACAATAAATTTAAAGCATTGTGGTCATTACAACATAAGGAAACAATGCTCAACATATATAAGAAGCAAGCTGAATACTTGCAAAGTGCATGGCAATATTGGTATCTATGTGAACTGTAAGAAGAATATTTTGGGGGGGGGTGTCCCTTCTACGGCTAGTACTGCTCAGGTCCATGACACCGGTTCAACAACAAACTTGTTAACTGATGGTACAGTGATGGATTTATGCTGACCGCAATCACGGTTGGCATAAGTCCATTCAAAAAACTATGTTTCTTTTGAGAGGCTTTGCCCCCACATCCCCCATAATTCATATAATCAACTCCAAGTTGGAGTTAATTTGGGGAGGGTGTGCAAGACCCCAGGAAAGCAGTGCAGAGTTCCCATGGTGACAGTACAGCAACCCATCGCTGTGTCACTGTACTGTTGTTCACGGTACAGGTGTCAATGTTTGGTCGGCATACGGTACCACTCCTGGCTACTGAATCTCCTGCCTAATTGTCCTTGAAAATCTTGCCTAATCACAAGGCTAGAAATTCAGAGTAAAGGATTTTATTGTGCGAGTCATAAGACTTGCACGAAACCTTATTCCTGCTTTTAGTTCTCTGCCTAGTGCTTTCAACACACTCTGTGCCACAATGAACACTCTGAACGTCATTCTTCATTACTTTACATTTGCTGCTCAGTGGTACTTCCTCCTTACACCCCTTCTCAATCTCAGCCATTCCCCCTGTGAAACACATGATCCGCTTTTCCCCTTTTGCTCCGTGCACCTCCATGATCTCGGACTCCCCTCACAACATGCTGCCATGATCTGTATACTCTTGCCACACTGTATCAATTGTTCTCTCCACAACTCCAAAATTTATGTCCACACCCCTAAATGCCTCAGTGCCCTTAAATTCTCATTACCTGCTATTCACGATTTGCTCTCACCCCACCCAGTCCATGATCATTGCCTTCCACAATGTCCCCCATTCTCACTAAGTTGCATTATCCATTGTTCACCACTTGATCTGTATCCCATCCCTCAACAACCTCTGCTCCCACCCACATTGCTACAAGTCTCCATATACATTAGCTACTCTGTGGCACTTATTCTCTTCCACCCACACTAACATTTCTTGCTACTCCAAATACTTCATATTACCCACTGTGAGTCATTTGCTGTCTATTCCTCTCTTCCCTGATCTTTCCCCCAACATACCACCATTCTTCATAAACATGATATGCTCTCTGGCTCTATCCCTGTTTTACATCATCTCTGACCCCCAAACATGCCACCATTCTCCATATACATTTGCCACTGTGTAGCACTTGCTCTCTCTCACCCTCCTTGATTTCTGCCTCCCAAACTGCCACCATTCACCATAATTCACATTAGCTGCTCTGTGCCACTTGCTCTATATCCATCCCCTTCCTGATCTCTGCCCCCCACAACATATCAACATTTTCTCTGTACATTAGCAGCTCTGCAGCACTTGTTCTTATCCCCTCCCTAATCTCTGCCCCCAAAATGCTTCAGTTCACTGTCATTCACATTACCTGCTGTGTAGCACTTGCTGTCTATTCCTCCATGATGTCTGCCCCCACCCATGGTGGTATCGTCCCTACACATTAGCTGTTCTACAGCACTTACTTTCTCACACCACACTCAAACATCTCACCACACCCAGTACTTCATATTACCCATTGTGTGCCATTTGTTCTGACACGTTATGAGCAACACTGTTGTAACACTGTTTGTAACACCTGCCTTACAGCTGTATGTTAATGTTGATCCTGTAACTTGAATGTATAATGTCTCATTCCAGTTGTACCCCTTCCCCCCAGGTTGCACTGGGAGACAAACGACTTGTTGCTCAGTGTACCTTCCTGGTAAAACATTAAATAAATAAATAAATAATTACTCCCTTCCCTCATCTCCCCCCAGCATACTGCCATTCTCCATATACATGACATGTGTCTGGCTCTGCCACTGTTCTACCCCATCTCTGACCCCCTCAACGTGATGACATTCGCTGTGTACATCTGATGCTGTGTGGCATTTGTTCACTTCCTTCTTCCAGATATCTTCCCCCAACGTACTCCCATTCACTCTCATTCACATTACCTGCTCTGTAGCACTTGTTCACTCCCCCACCTTGATATTTGTCCCCCACACTGTCGCCATTCACCGTAATTCACATTAGATGATCTGCAACAGTTTCTTTACATCCATACCCATCTGATTTCTGCTCCCTGCAAAATACCAACATTTTCCCTATACATTAACTGCTCTGTGGCGCTTGTCCACCACCTTCCTTATCTCTCCAAAAAGCTGTCATGTACTGTCATTCACCTAAGCTGGTCTTCAGTATATGCTTTCTGTTTCTCCTCTCCTCAGTATCTGCCCTCCCCCCACAGTGCCTGCATTGTCCCCAAACATGAGCTGCTCTGCATCACTTACTCTCTTTCCTCCTCCCTCATTCTCCCCCAAACCTGCTTCCATTTATGATCATTCACATTATCTGCTCTGTTTTGCTTGCTCTCTATTCCTCTGCTCTCATTCCTGATATCTGCCCCCCCAAAATGCCAGCATTGTCCCTACGCTAGCTGTTCTGTAGCACTTGCTCTTGCTCTCCTTCTCCCCAATCTCTGTCCCCTCCCCAAACCTGGCCCCATTCACCGTCATTCATATTAGCCACTCTGGTGGCACTTGATCTGTGTCGCTTCCCTCCACAATTTCTGCTCTCACCAACATACTGGCATTGTCCCTACACATTAATTGTTGTTTGGCACTTGCTTTCCCGCATCCCCAAACTCTGCCCCCCAAATATGCAGCCATTCACCTTCATCCTCATTATTCACTCTGTGGCACTTGCTCTCTATCCTTCACCTCTCCAATCTTGGCCCCCCAAAGTGCCCATTTTCTCCTTATACATCAGCCGCTTTGTGGCACTTGCACTGTCTCCTAACTGATCTCTGCCCTTCCCCAAACCTGCCCCTATTCACTGTCATTCACATTAGACACTCTGCAGCAGTTGGTCTCTTTCCCTCTCCTCCCCAATTTCTACCCTTCCCCCAACATGCTGTCATTGTTCCTACACATTAGCTACTCTTCATCACTTGGTCTCCCCCCATCTCTGCCCCTCCAGTATGCTGCCATACAACATCATTCCCTTTATCAGCTCTGTGGCACTTGCTGTCTATCCCGCCTCTCCCCAATCTCTGCCCCCTCAAACATGCCAATGTTCTCCCTATACATTAGCCCTTCTTTTGCAGTTCCTCACCCCCCAAGTCTCCAGCATTTCCTCTCTTTCCCCTTCTAAACTTTGTGCCACCTCCCAAATCTGGCACCATTCATTGTAATTCACATTAGCCACCCTTTTTCTGTATCATTCCCTTCCCTGATCTTAGTGTCCCCACTTCCATTGTCTGCATACATTACCTATCACGTTCTATTGCTTGCTAATGTTTTTATTTATTTTATTTATTTATTGAATCGTTTCCCCAGGAAAGGCACACTGAACAACAAGTTGCTTGTCTCAAGGTGCGTCCTGGGGGAAAGGGTAGTGGAAATACATACATGTATACAACAGCAAACATTATTACAACAATATTGGCAGCAGTGAATAGCAAATAACAGAAAGAACATATTAAGTGTATCATATGAGTACAATTGCTTACAGAGGCCACAATAAACAGGTCAAGTGCATTACATTAGGATAACACCTTAAATTCATGATGATGGAACCAATTAGCCTGAAAGGAAGGGCTGGATAGGGAGTAACAGCAGAGGTAGAAAGGTAGAGAGGCTGGGAGGGGAGCAGATGAATAGGAATCAAGGTTATAGATATATTGATAGTTGTAGATTGATAGGACTCTAAAGTCATAGTTATATTAGTAGCTATAGATAACCCGAAGGAAAGACCAGGTAGGGATCTCTGCAGGGAAAGAAAGTAGTGGGGCTGGAAGGAAGCTGTTATTCAGAATAGTTATTTAATATATTGATAGAGGTTGGGGAGCAGGTCAGGAATACCAGAGTAGGTTAATTGCAGGTACAATTCACACACAGGAAATTATGTAGGGCTGAAGTTATGGAGGGAGGAGGAAGAGTGGTGAATCTGGTGAGGAAGTGAATTCCACAGATTTGGAAAGCGATATGAGAAAGCAGCCTGGCCTACAGTGGTAGACTGGTGAGGGATAACCAAGGAACAGGAGTCATAAGATCTACATGAGTGGGCAGATGGAGAGAGGACTGATAGAGAGGAAGTGAGATAGGATGGGAGTGGTACAAACCAAAATTTAGAGTCAACTTTAGCACAATGATGGAGGTGTCTATTTTCTAGAGAGGGAAATGCCAGGGAGTGGTAGAGTTGACAGTGATGGGTGAGAGGAGGAGAGTCCAGAGTGAAGTGACAGAAGGAGTTGAAGAAGATATCTAATCTGGCTAAGGAGGTCTTAGGAGCGGCATTGTAGACTGCATCCCAGTTGTCAAAAATAGGAAGTATCATCTTCTGGACAAGTTCACACCTAGCCGGGAGAGGGAGGCAGTTCTGGTTCCTGTATAGAGCGTTGAGCTTAGGGTGCAACTTTTTTAGGATGGCTTCCACATGACCAGAGAAGGTGAGATGTTGGTCAAGCCAAACACCCAGATATTTGAATGAGGAGGTGTCCTCAAGGACTGTTCCATCAAGGCTATGGAAGGAGTGCAGAGAGGGGAGCCTAGAGAGTCTCTACCTAGTGCCAAAGGTCATGGAGACTGTCATCTTGGCATTTAGAAAAAGTTGATGAGAGCAAAACCAGTGCTGAACATTATTGAAGTCCTGCTGCAGTCTGTTTGCAACATCAGTTGGGGACTGTCTGAAGGTGTAGAGGACCATGTTATCTGTGTACACATGTGTTGAGGTTGATGTACAGACAAATGGTAGATCCTTACGAAATATAGAGAAAAGTATAGGGCCCAGCATGGGCCCTTGAGGGACACCAGTGTTGATGGGGGGAGATCTGGAGTTAGCAATTCTGACTGACTGGGTCCAATCTACAAGGTAGGCTCTGAACCAGTAAGTGTCTGAGTCAGTCAGACCTGATGCAGAAAGGGAGTTTAGTAGTAGGGTGTGGGAAACAATGTCAAAAGCCTTGGCTAGGTCGACAAAAATGGCAGATGTGATTTAACCACTGTCCATCCCTGAGAGGATGGAGTCAGTAAGGCTAATCAGAGAGGTGGTGGAGTATTTTTTCTGAAAACCAGATTGGAAGAGAGTGAAAATGTTGGAGTTAGAGAGATAAGAAGAGAGCTGGGCAAGAACCAAGTGTTCTTGCGGTTTGGCAAGGGTGGGAAAGAGGGATATAGGACAGTAGTTCCCTGGTGAGGAAGGATCACTGCTCTTAGGTAGGGGAAGAACAATGGCATGCCTCCAAACAGGTGAGATGGCTGCCATTTCAAACAAGAGGTTGAAGAGATCAGACAGTGGGGCAGAGATAGCCGTAGGTGAGAGATATAGCAACTTGGGGTCCAAGCCATTGGGTGAACTGCCACTGGAAGGGTTTAAGGCATGCAAGGCATCAAAGGTGTCAGAAGTGGCAATTTTAGTGAAAGAGAAACAAGTAGACTGGGGCAGTGTGCATGGCAAGGTGGAGGGGGCACCTGGCATAGTAGATGGTAAGGAGGATAGGAGAGCAGAGGCACAAGAGGTGAATTATGAATTAAATTCAGTAGCAACACTGGGGTGATCAGTAATAAGGGTGTTGTTTATATTGAGGAGGGGGGAGGTAGTAGTGGAAGGGGGAGGAGAAGAGTGAATGGATGACTTTCCTGAATTTAGAGGGATTGTTTATGTTGAATTGAAAGGTTGACCTAAAGTAGTCTGCCTTAGCCAAATGAGTGGCTTTTGTGCACTTGTTGTGAAGAGAACGATATGTGTCATAGTCTTTAGGGAGCTTTGAGGCTCTATGTAGCTTCCAAGCTTGGTCCCACACTCTTTGACAAGCTATGAGTTCAGGTGAGATCCATGGAAGATGGCTCCCACAGACTCTGACGTGTCGAAGTGGGGTGTGCCGATTGCAAATGTGAGAAATTTACCTTTAAAGTATTCTGTGGCTTTGTCTATTGAGTTTGCTGAGACTATAGGGGCCCAGTTTGTATGAGCTGGGTCATGGGGGGGAGGGGTTCAGAGATTTATATGAGCAAGTCATTAAGGTTTTATGAGGGGCCTTGATTCTGTGAATGTTATGTACCAGAAAGGTCATGAGGTGATCAATTAAGGCATCTGATAACACACCAGATTTAATGACCCTATGTGGGTAAGAGGCGAGGGCCCAGTCAATTAAGGAGTGGTTACTCATGTTATGGTTCATCCGAGTTGGATCAAGGATGAGCTGGGATAAGTTATGGGCATCAATTTCATTTTGTACTTTGTTCATGGTGGGGATAACCGGTTTAAGTTGAAATCACCCATAATATAAACTTCACCCGAGGAGGTGAGGGATACTACGGAACTGATGAGGTCTGTAATAACAGATGAGTGGAGGCCTGGGTGACAATAGGAACCTGCCACAAATACAGGGGTGGAGATAGGGAGGGATGGCAGTAAGATAAGCATATCATATGCTTTTGGGACAGAGGCGGAAAGAATGGTGGTGAATTAGATAGATGAGGAGACATAGATAGCCACTCCACCACCCCTCCCTGACCAGTCTTGTTGAGATATAGTATAGCCCAGCATGGAGAGAGAAGGGTCTCCTATTTTATTGTTAAGCCAGGTTTCAGAGAGGATAATAATATCAGGACCAAGCGAAGCAACCAGAGGCTGGAGTAGATTGACTTTAGGGAGAAGGCTGCATATATTTAGGTGGAGAATTTTTAGTCCCTGGGGAAGGACAGTGAGGCTTGATGGGGAAGTTCATGAAGCAGTGGATGGTGGTGCTGAGGTGCTTGGAGGGCAAGGTCCAGGGTTGGGATTTATGTCTCCGGAAGATAGAAGCAGGAATACAATGATAATGTAGTGAAGCTTTACACTCTTATACCAAGGTACAGAGCAGGCTTGACTGGAGATAAGGGGGGTGTTGAGAGAAGGAGGAGGCTGGAATCATAGAATATGTAGTACTGTGCAGTAAATAAGAATTGCTAAGAGTGAGGCACTAGGACAGAAGGGGTAGTGTTCCCAGGTCTGAAGAGAGGGAGATGGGATAACAGCGTAGTTGAAGACAGTAGAGTGGAGTGTGTAAGAGAGGGTCCGGTAATAATGAGGAGGGGGAAGGGGTGTGGGTGGGAAGGGGAAGACAGAGAGGATAGAAATAAGTCATTTGAGAGAGTCTAGAGGCATGGTGAGGAAAAGATATGTAGTGGGTTGAGCAGGAGAGTATAAAAAACAATCAATCAATCTTTATTATACCAGGTGAAACACCACTGAGTGAAACTCTTGTAAGTTAGGGGAAGGAGAAGACTATACTATAAGTTAGGGGAAAGAGAAGACTATACTGTTATAGACTTTGACAGCAGATAAGGACCACTTGGCCCACCTAGTCTACCCATTTCTCTACCTACTGGATAAGCTGCAGATCCTAGTTAACCAACAGCCTATTTCTTCCTACCCCCACCAGAATTGCCTTATGTCTGTCCCATGCATTCTTGAATTCTCCCACAGTTTTAGACCCCACAACCTCAGCAGGAAGGCGGTTCCATGCGTCCACCACCCTTTCTGTTAAAAAATACTTTCTCACATTGCCCCTGAGCCATCCCCCCTCTATCCTCAAATTGTGTCCCCTTTTTCTTGCACATCTCTTTTTCTGAAAGATGGTACCCTCTTGGACTTTGTTGATTCCACTGAGGTACTTAAACATTTCTATCATGTCCCCCCTCTCCCTCCTTTCCTCAAGGGTATACATATTAAGCTCCTTTAGTTTCTCCTCATATGGCTTCTCTTGCAGACCCTGCACCATTTTAGTTGCCCTCCTCTGGACTGCCTCCATCCTGTCTATGTCCTTGCAGAGATTGGGTCTCCAGAACTGGACGCAGTACTCCAGATGAGGTCTCACCAACTGTCTGTACAGAGGGATAACAACTTCCTGTTTCTGCTGGTGATGCCTCTCCCTGTACATCCCAGTATCCCCCCAGCCTTCTTACTGCCTTCTCACATTGCTTGCCTATAAGGTCATCTGAGATGATTACCCCCAGGTCCCTTTCCATTTTTGTAGTTGTTACTACCTCCCCCCATTGTGTACTCTTCCCTGGGTTTTTGTTTCCCAGGTGCATTATTTTGCCCTGCTTTGCATTGAATCCAAGCTGCCATACTTCTGACCATTCCTTCAACTTTGCCAAGTCCCTTCTCATCCTTTCCATGCCCCCTTGTGTATCAATCAAGTTGCAGATCTTTGTGTCATCTGCAAAGAGGCATACTTTTCCTTCCAGTCCCTCTGCAATGTCACTTATAATGACATTAAAAATAACTGGACCCAGTACTGAGCCCTGCAGTACCCCACTAGTAACCCCTCTTTCTTCAGAGTGGACTCCATTTACTATTACCTTCTGTGTCCTGTTGTCCAGCCAGTGTTTAACCCAGGCTACCACCTTGGGACCCACTCCCAAGCTGGCTAATTTGTTTATTAATCTTTTGTGTGGGACTGTGTCAAATGCCTTGCTTAAGTCTAGGTAGGCCATATCCACAGCCCCTCCCTGGTCTACTACTTTGGTCACCCAGTCAAAGAAATCAATTAGATTTGTCTGACATAACCATTCCACTGTGAATCCATGCTGCCTTGGGTCTTGTGCCCCACTGGCCTCTAGGTACTCAACAGTTATTTCCTTCAGAAGTTATGATGACACAGTTGTGCTGCAAATGAAAGAACGAAGATTCCCTCTAGTGGCAGATCTTTATGATCTGTTAATGGGAAACTGGACAGTTCCTTAACCAGTCTACTGTAATTTCTTGCTTAAACATTTTGGCACTTTGCAATTACTAAGAGTTAGCCTGGACGAGAGACATAAGGGAAGGGAGATAGCAAAGGTAGAGGGGAAAAACAAACTATTATTTTCAGGTTAACAAACAAAATTATTCTAAACAGCTGTAATTTCCTTGCGTTATACAGTCAAGCACTTGCAATATGCAGTGATTCAAACGGTAACAGCACAGTTACAGCAAGGTACACACAATACAATTAGGCAGAGGGGTGAAGCTGTTATCATTTGAAAATTTAGTGCCCAAAAGTTAAAACTCTGGCTGGGAGGCATACAGCAAAAGATCAGTAGTTAAATAGCAAGAGAGTCAATCGGGAGCCCGGTTCTCCAGTGTTGACCAATCAGGAGCCGGAGTAAGCACTGGGGAGAGAATGGGGCAAAGTTGCCAGGAAGGCAGTACCTGCAGAGCTGGAGGGCAGACTGAAGATGCAGGGACTGTGGTGGAGCAAAGCCACCTCCCGGTGCGGTTCCTTGGGGGGCTGGAGCGCCCTGGTCAGGGCCCTCCTCCTAGGATGAGAAGAGAGAGGGGAGAAACAGAGGTGAAATTTAATAGGCTATCGGATGGTGGGGGCAGTCAGTAAGTGGAGACAGGAAAACAGCAGTAGCAAACTGAGTGACAAAGGTAGTAATAAAATAGGAAAGGGATGGGCCCAAGAGGCAAGGCGGGAAGGGGGGTAGGAGTTAACCTGGGAAAGAGAGATAAGGGGAGGGAGAGAGTAAAAGGAAGATGGAAAAAAATACATTAACTCAAGTTTAGCTTAAACAATTTATTCCAAACTGAGCTGTAATTTCTTGCTTAACCAATCTGGCACTTTGCAATTACTAAGAGTTAGCCTTGGTGAGAGAAGCAAGGGGAGAGAGAGAGAGAGAGATAGTTAAGGTAGAGGGAAAAACAAAATATTCTTTTCAGGTTAACTTGAACAAAATTATTCTAAACTGAGCTGTAATTTCCTTGTATTATACAGTCAAGCACTTGCAATATACAGTGATTCAAATGGTAACAACACAATTACAGCAAGGCACACACAATACAATTAGGCAGAGCGGTGAAGCTGTTATAATTTGAAAATGTTGTGCCCAAAAGTTAAAATTCAGGCTGGGAGGCATACAGCAAAAGATCAGCAGTGGTAGAGAGCCAATCGGGGGCCCAGTTCGCCAGCAGTGACCAATCAGGAGCAGGAGTAAGTGCTGGGGAGAGACCAGGGCAGAGCCACCAGGAATGCCATGCCTGCAGAACTGGAGGGCGGACTGAAGATGCAGGGACTGAGGTGGAGCAAAGCCGCCTCCAGGTGCGATTCCTTGGTAGGCTGGAGCACCCTGGTCAGGATCCTCCTCCTGCAGAGCTGGAGGGCGGACTGAAGATTCAGGGTCTGCAGTGGAGCAAAGCCACCTCCCAGTGTGGTTCCTTGGCAGGCGGGAGTGCCCTGATCAGGGCCTTCTCCTGCAGAGCTGGAGGGTGGACTGAAGATACAGGGACTGCAGTAGAGCAAAGTCACCTTCCAGTGTGGTTCCCTAGCAGGCGGAAGCACCCTGGTCAGGGGCCTCCTCCTAGGACAAGAAGCCTGGTGAAACATTTCAGTAAATAAATTTCATTCTTGCTATGTTTGTTACTGAACATAAATTTCATACCGCCACCATTTCTACATTATTTTTCATAATTTACATGTCTTATATATAAGGCTGTATAATCCCCTAAGTACACAGTTTTACTAATAATACTACTGCATACCTCTCAAAGGGTACAGTTTGATTATTTAAAAAATAATGTCAGTGTTAGTCACATGGCCACTGAAGTGCATCATTCTGTTTTTTAGCTACCTTGTGCACCTCATATACATTCTCACTGAGCTCTCGATCATACAAACGCTTTCCTCATTCTCACTAATTACATTTTTACTTTGTTTTTATTTCTGCATCCTACATATGCTCCAACAATGTATACAGTGTATATTCATGAGGAAGAATCATATTATCCACTGTTCGCCACTTGATCTCTATCCTCCCCTCACCGATCTGTGCCCCCCAACACAAATCGCTGCCATTCTCCACTTACCTGTGGCACTGCCTCTCTTCCTCCTCCCTGATCTTTCCCCTGCCCCTGTTTCTCAGACCCCTCCAACATACTGCCATTCTCTGTTTACATCACTCTCCAGCAGTTGCTCTCTCCACACTTCCTTGATTCCTCCCCCCACCTCCTGACCTCCTGCCATTTCACATACTTTGCAGTGCATGCTCTGTGCCACTTTTCTCTCCCCCCTACCATCTCTACCACACTATCCTACCACTTTCAACACTACTTCACATTACCCTCTGTGCTCCACTTCCTCTCAGTCTCTTCTATCCTCCATCTCTACTTTCAGCCCTAAAATGCTGCTATTATCACTATGCATTAAAGAGGACAGGAAATGATTTCTAATTGGTAGCTGTTTACAATGTTCCAGATTACAGAAATGAAATCCATAAGCCTGAATGATCCATATGTAACCGTACCTGAATAAAAAATGATATGAAAAACTGTATTCTGCATTGTTTTTTTTTTCATGGGCAACATCCTGTTGCAGCTCACTTCACAGAACTAGTGATCTGGAGTTTTAACTATGTCACGGTTTGAGGAAAGAACTCTAAGCATGGTCCTGATTGAACAATAGCTCATGTTTAGCATTCCGCACTCAAACCGTGACATAGTAACACTCCAATTTACTGGTTCCAGGAAAAGAACTGTTCAGAATGTTGTTCATAAAAAGAAAACAATTGAAAACAGTTTTTCACATCAATGTTTATTAAGGTACAGTTAAATATGGTTCATTTGGAGACAGGTTTATCATTTCTCTTACAAGGGAACATTACTAACTGCTGCAAATTAGCACAGATTTCCTGTCCCCTTTAACCGCTTTTAGCATTTGCTTTCCACCTCCGTTCTTCCCCATCTCTGTCACCCAACATCTTCCCACTCTTGATATATACTTTCGGCTCTGCACCTCTTGCTTTCTCTCCCCCCCCCCTCCCTGATCTCTGCTGTTCCAAAACCCTGCTATTCATCACCATTCACTTTACCTGCTAGCCCTTATTTGCTTTCTATGCCTCCCCTCCCACTCTCTTCTCCTCCAACATGCTGACATTATGCCTACATTTACTTCCCCAAACAAATGAAATGCACTCCAGTACACCTAAACGTAACAGCATGTGACAAAAACAATTCAAACTATACAGTGTTATTCTGCTAAGCAAAATATGAGCATGGATCAATGACAATGCTAGTGCTCTGTGGAATTTTTTCTAATTCCGGTGGAACAAAATTTCATGGAATTTTTGAAATTCTGCCAGAAATGGAACAGCGGAATTTCACGGAAGAAAAATGCAGAATGAGATTTTCCACATTTCTGCAGAATATTATTCCATGGATCTCAATATTTTCTATGGTAATGGTTTCGGAATGATTTTCAACAGAAAGAAATGCTGTTCCATGTAATATTTTTCCACAAATCATAGCAGGTGGAATTCCACAGAAGAGCCAGTGAAATTCCAGCAGAAATTCCACCGGCGAAATCGTCATTCTGCGTTAATTTCTCTGGTGGAATTCCACATTCTGCCCAGTACTAGACAATACTTAATTGATTATGCAGTTTTCATTCATTACATGTAATTAAAATTGTCATATGTTTATTTAAGGCTACAGACATCGTTTTACGCTATGTATAGTTCTGTAAGCATTCTTTGACTCACTCCATCTGCATGGATCTTCATGTGTTCATTTTTAGTCCTGCCTGATCCATTTGAGTTTGCCATTGATATCAAACAAGGTATGACACTCACTGTGGCAGTGTGAGTCAGATTAGTTGTCCTTAATAGACTGCTTACGCTGACTGGTCTTTTTTTTCTAGCCAGATTTAGTGTCCTGATCCCTCTGATGCTTTGTGGAGGTGTTCATATGCAATATTATGATAAATTAAAATAATACACTGTTGTCTTAGACCATTAGTGTTGCTTCTTGTTAGCAGTGTGACTCCAGGCAGGTGGTCCACAGCAGGACCACCTACCTGGAGGTCATGAGGGTCTCCACTGCAGCCCTCCCCATCACTGAAGCTAAGAGATGCCGAATTTGGACGTTGCGAGGGTCCGATTGATACTGTCCTCCACGCCGAAGTAGCCCACCGCACACCAGGTACACCCGGAGCCTGCCTCATCCACTGCTGCGGTCTCAGTTAGCTGCTGCTGAAGCTAGCTGCTGCTCAAGCTGAAGGACTTTAATTTTAATTAAGCAGTCATAGCATTTTTGTCCCCACACATGTGGAGATAGTTTTTTTTTTTTTATCAAGAGCCACAACGCTAACCAACTGTGATTTCTACCTGCTCTACCGCTAACCTTAAGACCCTTTATAAATTTTGGTGCCAAACCAGATTTGAATTATCTTACAATTTAAAGGCTGTTTCTAAGATAATTTAATTTTACTCTGTCACCACAATCGCCTGCCAGCAGTATCTTCAAACCCTGTTCTTTAAGGACTTAGAAACCTGTTTGCATTTAGGCACCAAACCTGACTTTCACAATGTATTTTAATTTTAAAGTCTATGTTGAAGTTAATTTAAAGTTTATTACAAGCCGAACTGCATGCTGAGTAACCACTGTGAGCAGACTTAGTATATCTAGAAATATTTGCTTTCTCTAGCCGCATCTCGCAGTATTAATTAATTTAAAGTCTGTTAACAACTGTTATCAACTGTGAGTAGACTTAGCAAAGTTAAGATAAGGAAAAAAAAAACTGCTCTCTCCAGCCACATGGTAATCTTAGACGGGCAGCTCCTGTTTAAATTGTTGCTTGCAATCTAATCCCTTTTGTTCGTTCCACAACCTGCTGCTATAAATAACACTCCCATTCTCCCTATTTCCCTGTCCACAGCAGGATCACCTACCTGGAGTTCGTGAGGGTCTCCACCGCAGCTCTCCCTCATCACTGAAGCTAACAGATGCTGAATTTGGACGTTGCAAGGGTCTGATTGATACCTTCCTCCACGCCAAAGTAGCCCACCGCACACCAGGTACGCCCAGAACCTGCCTCATCTGCTGCTGCGGTCTCAAGTTAGCTGCTGCTGAGGCTTAACTGCTGCTCAAGGTGATCCCCGCCGGCATTGCACGTCAGCTCCCCACTGCCCCCCCACCACCCTTGGTCGACATCGGGATTTATAGTGACAATCACGTGATCGTTTATGTTTAAAACACATTTAAAACCAATCAGCCCACTCTGTCATCTGCAGCTTATACAAGATCAATGCTAGAGAGCTCCCTCCCATTACCTCTAATATACAATCTCCCCTTTAGCAACATGGCTCGTATCTCCTGGGCTCTAAAACACACCACCTTAATCTTCATTTTAACTCTCCTCTCTCACTCCCACCCCTCTCTCCCTGAGGGCACATCTGTCTCAAGGGACCACTACAGCTGCCCTAATACACACACCAGCAGCTATGCAACCATGTCATGCTACCTAACAAAATTTCCCCCTATTTTCCACAGCACCAACCTTACCTCCTGCACTAGTTGCACCTTACACAGGTCCTTAGTGGATAGAGTCTCACCCCCCCCCCCGGCTCGCACTCTCTAAATATCCCTCATCCCTCCCTATCTCTAGCCCAGCTAGTCCAACTAGTCTGCACCATCACCACGCCTGTTGTGCACACCAAATCTCAATCTAACCTACGCTAATTTACCTCTAGACCCAAACTGTTATGGAAAGCTGCTCTCTGCCAGGCTATCCTCCTCCTCGTCCTAATTTCAGGCAACGTACACCCTAATTCTGGCCCAACAGCAAATAGTGTTCCCAAGAGGTGAGGTTAGAGAGGCCTACTTCTAACCACACTTAATATCTGCAGCCTACCCAGGAAATTCACTCAGCTGCAGTGTTGGATCACCTAACATTCCCCCAATGTCCTGGCACTATCTGTGACCTGGCTGTCCCACAAAGTCCCAGATGCCTCCATCACTCTTAAAGATTACTCCATCTTCAGAGCAGACAGGACAGGCAAAAGAGGGGGTGGTTGCACCATATATGCAAGAACCTCTCTCCAGCAACTCCTTGTCCCCCTGCCCCCTCCAGCACACGGTGCCCAAGCCATCACAATTAAAAACTCACTAGGCACCCCAGGTAAAACATTGTACATTATGGCAGTCTACATCCCACCCTCAGACCAGAAACACACCTTTGAATCTATTCTGGCTAGCATCTCCCATCTCCCCCCTAGGAACAAACTGATTATAATGGGTTATTTCAATGTAAACTGGTTATCCCCTGCTTCCACCACGTTCAAGGACGCAATACGTGCCTATGACCTTACCCAGGTTGTCCAGTCTCCTACCAGGGTCAATTCCAAATCTGGGACCTCCACCCTTATTGACCTCATCCTTATGAATAAACCCACCCACCTCACCAAAGTAACAGTCCTCCCTGATGTCCTAAGTGACCACTCTCCTGTCTTCTGCTGCTGGTCAAATAACTCCACTCCCAGTCAATCTAAAAAATCCACTCAGAGACACCTTAAAAAAGGAGCCCTCTTAGTCTCAAACTCTCTCTCTCTCTCCTCCTGTGACGGGGCACCCATTCACACTGCCATGTCTGTAGACGCTGCCCTCACCTCCTTTATCAAAATTTTTAATACCACCTGCGACATATTTGCCCCTTTCACTACACAAATTATAAAAGACAGAGCTACTCCGTCAATCTCGCACACTCTATTAAAACAGTTGCAACACAGAGATGACCTCTGGTATAGGTCCTTGCACTCCCAACCCCCCTCTGACCATCAGCTATATAGAGAGGCTAGAAACAAATGCACCTGGGCAATTCAACTAGCTAAGTCTACCTACTACAAGCAAGCACTCACCTCCACATGGGATGCCAGGAATCAATTCTAGAACAATGTCAAAGAACTCTGTGGGAAAGCCATTTCCCTATCCCCCATGCAGATTCTCAATCAGGACACCCTCACCCAGGACCCTAACACCATAGCAAATGTCCTTAACAACTCCTTCTCCGATCTACGCCACATCCTACCACAAAACTTCTTTGACCCTATCCCAAACGGTCCATATAGCGCCTCCTCACCTATTACGTGTCCTCCTTTTTGGCTGAGAATCATCTCCTGCAATGAGGCTAAGCACTACCTAACCAAAGTACTGAGCAACTCGCATTTCAGCAGTGACTCCCTGGACCTTAAAATCCTCAGACTTACACTCGACGAGAACCTGCCTCACCTCACTAAAATACTAAACTGTTCTCTGACACTGAGTCAATTTCCATCTCTCTGGAAAAAGGGTATCATCACACCTATCCTAAAAAAGGGTAATCCAACTGACCGTAGTAACTATAAGCCCATCACAATCCTCCCCCCCAAAGCACTTGAGAAAATTGTGGCAGACCAGCTCACAGAGTACCTGAATAAATACAGTCTACTGTGTCCAAAACAGCACAGGTTTAGATCAGGGCACAGCACCACTAGAGCCCTCCTTGAATTTACCTCCTACATGCACGAAGTGTTGGATCAAGGGTCACTTGCTGGGGCTATCTTTATAGATCTGACCAAAGCGTTTGACACCATCAGTCATGCACTTCTTATCCACTCACTCCCTTCCCTCCATCTTGCCCCTGCAGCAGTCTCCTGGTCCAATAACTATCTCTCAGACCAGACGCAACAGGTCAAAATCAACACCACCCTATCTGCCAAGCTACCTGTTCACTCTGGAGTTCCCCAAGGGTCTATCTTAGGCCCCATACTTTTCACTCTCTTTCTCAACTCGCTCTCCCAGGCCTGCAGTGGTAAATTATTACTCTACGCTGATGATGCCGTTGTATACTAGAAACAAACAAATCCAATCTCCCTTCAAAATATCGTAGAAAACTGCTTTCAAGAACTTGAATCCTGGTTTACTGATCACAGGTTACTACTTAACTACAACAAGACAGACCAAATCTATGATCTTTGCTCACTGCCAAAACCCCAATAGTAATGCCCAACTAACTATCTCCAATCCACAGAGCACCCAAATTGAACAGGTCACTAACTTTAAGTACCTGGGCATAACACTGGACACATCCCTCACCTACCACTCACATATTAAACACCTCTCCACATCAGACAACAGACAGCTGGGGATTCTTTACAGGCACAAGCACTGCCCCCCCCCAGTGCTTAGACTCGCTGTTACCTGCTCAGTCCTATCTGTTGTCGACTATGGGATTACAATATATGGCACAGCCGATAACACAGCCCTAAATAGTATCAAATTAGCTCTTAAAAAGTCTGCTGATTGGTCACTAATGCAGAAAGATCAACCCACACTTGTGAGCTCTATAATCAAGCAGACTGGCTGACCTTTGAAGGGAGGCTAAAGTACCACACCTGCCTCCAAGCAAAAAAGATCCTGATGAAACTTTCAGCCTCTGGTCTTCACCCCTCATCCAACCAACCCCTAATAGGAGCACCCCTTGACATCTGACTGACAACACACTCCTAATCCCGCACTGTAGGACTTCACTAGGGCAAAGGTCTTTAAGGTATCGAGCACCACTCTGGCTCAATCAACTCCCCTCCTCTATATCCCAAGCCCCCAGCCTTAACCTATATAAAAAAAGCCTTAAGAGAGTTCTCCTTGTCTCTGAGACTTGTGGCTGCCTCAACCAGTCCTCCCACACTAGGCTGAAGTCAGAAAACCAACTTCTCCCTCAACTCCCTACCTGGACATCATAGCTCTGGGCACCTTAAGCACAACCCTTTGGCCAAATGCTAGCATCTGAAACTAACAACCAACCCACCCCACCCCACCGCAATGACCCTGGGTTCCTATTCAACCCTAGTGAAACTGTGTGAAACCAACCTAAATAGCAAATTACGCTGTACTGACTCAACTATGTTATACTGCCTTAATGTATAGTTTGTCTGGTTAACAACGTAGAACTTGTCACTATGTGTTGTTCTGTTTATGGACGTGGAGTCTTTGACTCAAAGGATTGTAATTCCGAAATTTCAATAAATAAATAAATAAATAAAAACTGTTAAGCCCCCTGGTCTTAAGAGCTCAGTGTCTTGTGAGGACCAGATATTGGTGTAAAGAAACTACAAACACTGGTCAAATCTAGGTCTGCTAAATAAAGACAACACCAGATTAATTTTGTATTATACTGATATTGTGTGCAAACTCTTCCACAAAGCATCACAGTGATCAGGGCATTAAATTTTACTGATGAAAAGACCATTTTTTGTGGAAATGATATGCCTTTTTTGTTTCAAATCTTTATTAAACTTTGTTGAGCCACAAACAACAATTGACAAAACATCATGCAGGCCAATAATTAATACAGGCAAAACCATAACAAAATAGTAATACCAGGTGTAGCATGCGAAAGAAAAACAGAGCCTCTTCTAGATACCTGGTACCAGGGACAAACATATAGACTAAAAGGCAGGAACAATCCTGGTGCTTGGCATATCCAAATTGTTTGTTTGTTGAATTTTGTTGACCCGGTAAGCTCACTGGGCCTAGAAGTCCCTTTTCAGGGGTGACCGTGGACAGGGATACAGATGCTAAGCAACTGAAATTGAACCAGACAGCTGTTAGTGGTATTTTTAGTGAATGAGGGAAATTTGGTCAGGACACCGGAGAAATTCCCCTACTCTACTTCCTGTGAGCAGGGGGGACCCATTTTCCTGTGGGACCAAGATGGCAGCTCCCATTGATCCTGGTGGAGGTGAGATTGTCCTTGGAGCTGAGGAGTTGGCCTCCTCCTCAGTTCCTCCTGTGTGTGAGGCTTTCTCCATCTCTGGGAAGATGGATGTGGATATTGCTCCTAAGTTGCCTGCATCTGAACTGCCTAGTCTGGATACTGTTACTGTTCTTGCTCCTGCTGAGGATCGTTTGTTTACCTCTCCTGCTTGTGTGGCTTCCTCTGAGGCTCCTATTTTTTCCACAGACCCACTGCTGCAGACGGACTTCCCAAGCTGTCATTCGTTTTGTTCCCATTGTGAGTATTTGCGAGCCCTTCTTGCTGCAGAAGAGACCCGCAAGCGTCACAGCCAATCCCTCCATCTTGAGACAGGAGCATTGCTTACTGGAGCTCCACTTTCTACAACAGCTGTCAGTTCACCTGGAGTATGCACGATGGAGTTTGGTGCTGGGTCTGCTGCAACTCCAGCCATGGTAAACAGTGAGTTACAGACCTCCATGGACACGAATGGTTCCTGTATGTCATGCCGGGAACCTGCCAGTAAGATTTCTGTTGTTTCTTCTGACACAGCCTTAATTCCACATTTACAGGCTGGAGAGGGTTTGGGGGTGGACACTGCTTCTAGAACAGTTGCTCCTCGGGAGCTGTCAGATTCTGTGACTGGCACTGCATTACTCACTCTGGTTTCTCGAGTAGTGAATTGTCTGGGGAAAGTTCTAACTTTTATAACAATTTGTTGGTTACGGGGCATACTGTTGCTGATGCCTTGCAGGCTGCTGGGTGGGTTAAAGCTGGGCCAAATCAGCCTTGGGTGTCGCCTCAATGACCGGGGTCTGCTCTTGCTGACCCTATGGAACTTCCCTCTTCTTTTGAGTTGTCTGACCCCCCCGGCTCTTTTTCCTCAGCAACAAAACCATATGGAAACCTCTCCTTTGCCCAGTATTTCTGGACAGTATCATGACCCTGAAGATCCTATTGCCCTGAAACCAGCGCCTGATGTTCCTGGGCCTAGCCTGGAACATCCTGCCCCCCCCCACGTCCTTCTGTGATTACTGCTACAGCTGATCCTGAATGTGATCGGAACTCATCCCGCAGAACATATGCTGGATTATTTCATGCTCCTCCTGAACCTGCTAAATGGCATAACGCAGTAAGGCTAAAATATTAAGGAGGCTTAGAGTTACATCCTGATAGAATATATGTGGGCCGTACGCTTTTGAAGGACAGCATGGGTTTTTCTGCTCAGGATATTTATGCTTTATTTCACACCTCAGGTGATCCAAATTTTGATATCAGCTTTAAAACTGCTGAAGGTCTGGAGCTTTTCTGGGAATGTTACCAAGGTGTTCGTAACAACCCTGACTGGAAGGTCTTTGCTGCTATTCCTCTCACTAAGCCTGCCTACAGAACAGTGACTGTGTTGTTCAAGAATGAAGGGGTGGCAATATCGGATATTTTGTTCTGGTTAAGGGCTAAATGTTCTGTTTTAGGTCTTCCAGACCCTATTATTGACTCTGAGGATATTTGGACTGAGGGGTGGAGGATTTGTGTCAAATTGCCTCGGGTTCGAGGTGTAATTCAGCATCTACCTAGTTGCTTCTACCTGGGGAGGGACTGAGGTTTTATCTTTTATGCTGGGCAACCTCGTTCATGTTTCAGGTGTGGGGCTCATACTCATCTGAGCAATGCCTGCGATAAAATGAAATGTTCCCATTGTGTCGGGATCGCCCATGTCGCATTTGCCTGCCAAACTCCTGTTATTTGTAATCTTTGTGAAGACACCATCCACACTTTCAGGGATTGTCCCTGGGCTTCACATAATTTGGGAGGGGATGACTGTACTGAAAATATGGCAGGGGAACCAGGGGATGATTGCCCTATTGAAATACCCCTTCCCCGGCCCTCATTGCCCTCTGTAACTATTTCTGCTCTTGATCCTTCCCCTTCTAAACATGTGCCCTCTCTCCCCTCTATTCCAGTCGAGCTCCCAGGGCAGCAGGTACTTTCCCCAGGTACCACAGCCCAAGAGACAGTTGCTGCTCCAGTTTTGCTCCTTCCTTCTGAGAATACAGAGTCTTACCCTTGCTCTGTTGAACTACCGGGGCCTTCCAGACAGGACCCTGCTATGCCGCCTCCCCACTCCACGGATTGGGAATTTCAAAAAAATAGACGGATGACACGCAGTGTATCCCAAAAATTGGGCAAAGAAGCTATGGATGAAGGTGAGGCTTGTCTTCCCATGTTCAACAGGTTCCTTCCACTTGCTAAGAGAAAGCAGTGGGATGCAGAGGATGATGATTCGGATTCCTCTTCACTAATTTCCTCATAGCCGGAACTTGTAACTGATTCTGAATTTCCCTCCATAGATACCAAAGGGGGGGCAAGAAGAAAAGGAAATCCAAAAGATTGGGGACTAAAGCTGTTAAACCTCTGGTTTCCACTATGGTGGATGTCTCTCCCACCTGAACATGATGTGGCACCTTTCTTTGGGATCCTTAAACGTCAATAGTATAAAGAACCAGAAAAAAAGACTCACCACTTTTTCTATAATTTCTGGTTATCATCTTGATATTTGTTTACTTCAAGACACCAGGTTACATACTACTAGAGAGGCCTACCGGGCATCTACTGACTGGTTTAGGGTGCTTCTTTTTGGTCATTGGGGGAGGAACCATGCTCAGGGCTGGGGTTTTTAATCTTGAATCCTGACCTCCATGTTTCTCGTCTGATTGACCTGGTTCTTGGCCATGCGTGCATTCTTGATGCCCGGCTGGGGGCACATGAATTACATATTATTAATATTTATAATTACCAGACGAAATTCCAAAGGGTTACTTTATTGCAGAAAGTTCTACCTTTTTTGTATACCACAAGATCTGTTTTTTTAGGAGGTGATTTCAATTGTATATTGTCTTTATCTGACAAAACAGGTAGATCACAAAAGTTATATTCTGATTCCAACTTTTTGTACAGAATGCATATACAGGCCAAGCTTAGGGATTGTGTGGCTGTTTTTTCTAGCTTACCAGAGCATACTTACTCTAGGGGTCACTTGTCTACTAGAATTGACTTCTGGTTTGCCTCTCATTGAGTCCTTGTGTGTTCTTTTTCAGTTTCTCCAGTTGAGACTTCTGACCACAGACTGATTACTGTTTTTGTTGGAACTCCTGTAAACAAACCTGGCCCGAATCCAGTCTGGAGGTTGAATTCGGCTCTTTTATCGGATACAGATACCTGGGCTCTCATTCATAATGAGTTGGAGGCCAGATTTTCTGTTTTTGATGTATATGATAATTCTCTTTTATGGTGGCAAGACTCGAAATGAGATTTGAAAACCTTATGTAGCTCTTTTGGCAAAACGGGCAGCAAATTCTAAATATCTAACCTACCTCCAGTTCAGGGATAGGCTCCAGAGGCTACTTTCTCAAGCTGTAGAGACTGGAGAAGATCTCATGGATGACATTGTTGTGATTAAATCTGAGATGTGTAAGTATCAGTATGATAGGGCCCATTCTCTCTTTTTAGAACAGAAGTTTGGCACTCAGGGGAAAGCACAAGGAGTTAATCCTTATGAATGTTGTGCACAAAGGTGGACTCTAAATATATGGATGCCTTGAGGTCTGATACCGGTCAGACTGTAAATTCTAGCACCGATATTGAGGAAGTGGTTCATCAGTTTGTGGAAGCTTCCTTTTGTTCCAACTCTCCCCCTACTGTTGGAATGGAAGAGTTTCTACGTACATTACAGATACCTGATCTTTTGGAATCAGATAAATTCCTATTGACCTCTCCTATTTCCCAGAAAGAAGTGGAGGAGGTTATTGCTGGATTACCGTCTGGTTCTTCTCCTGGTCCGGATGGCTTACCAAGGGAACTCTATAAGAACGCAGTTAGTCTCTTAAGTCCCTATTTGGTGAAAGTTTATAATGCTATATTATCTGGTTTAGTTCCTTTTCCTACAGCTTTGGCAGATGGTATTTTAATTTTTATTTATAAAAAGGGGGACAGATTGGATCTTAGGAATTGGAGGCCCATTAGTTTATTAAATGTCGACTGGAAAATTCTATGTAAAGTTTTGTGTAAACGTTTGTCCTGGGTAGCTCAGGAAGTGATTTCACCCGGTCAGACTTGTGCCATTCCCCACCGGGGTATGGGAGACATTACCAAATTACTGAGAGAAGCTTTTGATGGGTCAAGTGGTTCTGGGTATTTACTCTCCCTTGACCAAGCTAAGGCCTTTGATGAGGTTCCCCATGTCTACCTGTTTCAAGTTTTAAAACATTATGGTATTCCAGTTAGGTTTATAGAATGGCTTCAAATCATTTATAGACATGCCTCATCTCGACCTTTGGTAAATGGCAGGCTAGGGAGATCTGTGCTGATTCAGCGAGGAGTCAGACAAGGCTGTCCTCTGAGTCCACTTTATGTTTTTTCTTTAGATCCTTTATTAAGAATATTACATATGATGACAGGGATTGCGCCATTTTGGGGTTTTGGGGATGGTGTATTTCTGATTGCCCTGGCTTATGCAGATGACACTTCTATACTAGTGGCTGATCAAGTATCTGGGGAGCAGGCTATGGAGGTTGTAGACTCTTTTTCTGTTGTTTCTGGTTCAAGGATCAACAGACAGAAGAGTACGGCTGTGGGGATTCGTACTTTAGAAGTGGCTCCGTAGGCTATAGGGGGTGTTGGGGTATCTGTATTACCGATTAAAATTCTCGGGTGCTAGTTTGGAACTCCTGACCCGGCCTGTTACAACTGGGAAACAGCCTTGGCCAAAGCAGAGGAAAAAGTTGCAAGATGGAAAGGTTTTCCTATGACAAAAAAAGAAAAGGGTCTTTATGTTTAAAACTTTTTTATTGCCTATTTTTCTGAATGTTAGTTATCTGTATCCTTCGCCTGTCAAATTAGAGGTTAGGATGTATAGCATGGCTTTTCAATTATTATGGGGGAGTTGGCTTAATCCCATGAAGTAAAATAGTACCTATTGGCCTGTGTGTGATGGTGGTTTGAACATGATCAATCCTGTGATTTTTCTTTTTACTGTTTTTCTTTATGCAAATTTTGTTCCTGTTTTATTGTTCAGTCAATTGCCTTGGGTTCCCTTGTTTAAAGATAGATGCTGCTATTTTTGGCAGAAGTGGGAAACCCAGCAATGGGGGGTATTTCGGAACATCCCACAAGGTTTTTCTCCTTATCTTTTGGAAATCTGTAAAAAATTAAAACTTTGGCATATCTTGACCTCTGACCTTTTTGCATACTACCAGAAAATTGGAGTATCGTAAGCTGTTACAGGAGATCTGTTTTAAAGATCCTTGTCTGGTATTACCGGACACTGTAGTCCTTGCTGATGTCCTTCGCCAAGTAACAGAAACCAGACTCCCTCCTAAAGTATGGGATTCTGTATGGCTTAGCTGTCATTCTAGACTAAATGTCAGAGGAAATCATTTTCACAAATCTATTCAGGAAAGATCTTGTCTAAGGGAGGGTTGTGGATTGGAGATTGAAACAATGTTACATCTTTTTTTACAATGCCCATATATTTCGGGTTTATGGCCTATGTTGGCCTGTTCATGGAATATCCCTCATCTAAGGTCTATGAATTATAATACTTTGGTGTATGGTCAGTATGATAACATTCTTTGGAGTGGATTCCATTTAGGGACAACTCTAGTAATTTTTGCTCTCATTAAATGGGTAATTTGGCAAACTAGATGTCAATTTGTGTTGCAACAAAAACAGCTATCTTTGTTGGGCTTACAAAATAAAATTGAGTCTGAAATCACAATGTTATTCAAAAAAGAAAGACATGTCTTTTCTAACGCTGTTATGCAGGACTGGTGGAAAGGTTGGGGTTCTCTCCCCTTTTTACGGGTTTTTGATTGACCAGTGGATTCTCACTGGGCGATTCTATGAACTGTTTTTTGTTTTCCATTATATACTGGGATGGGAAGGGCTGTTGGGATAGCTGTTTTTTTTGCTTCTGGTTATTGTAGGTTTTTTTGAGTGGGTTTTGTTCTTGGACTTTTGGGTTTGTCTTTGGTGTTTTGGACTTTTGAAGGGTATGAATGGTTACTTATTTTCTGGACTCTGATGTTATATATTGATTCCTGTATTTTACAACTTGTCTGTTGTATTTTCCCTTGTTTTGTTTATGAAGCTTTATCCAATAAAAATTTCCCCCTACTCTTTTCGATAAGTGCCATGGGATCTTTAACACCCTCCTGAACTACCACCATTCCAGGCAGATGGGACCTCTGTTTAACGTCTCATCCAAAAGACGGCACCTCAGAAGTGCAGCATCCCTCTCATGCTGCACTACGGTGTCAGTATTGGGATATTAACCCAAGTGCCAGATGTGGGAACTGAACCCACAGCCCTCTGATTTCCCGGCCTCAGAGGTGAGTGTGCTACCTACTGAACTACTGACACTGCTATAAATAATACAATACAATAAAGAACAAGCATTTGTCAATGCTGAATGCTGATTGCATTGATCCGTTGAGCTCGCTCACTGCCCCTGTCACTCGCTTGGTCTGTTTCTCCTGGTGTTGCAGGCTGCTCTTTTGTACTGGGCTCCTGCCTGCATTGGCACCTTTTTCTGCCTACTAAGAAATCTGCAGCTGTCCTGACAGAGCTCCGTTGAGGTGGCTCACTCCCCCTCTTCCTCTCTCACTGTCTCATTCTGTTTCTCCTGGCACTGCAGGCTGTCCTTTTGTACTGGGCTCCTGCCTCTGTTGGTGGCTTTTTCTGCCCACAAAGAAATCTGCAGCAGTCCTGACACAGGTCCATTGAGCCTGCTCACTCCCCCTCTCTCACTCACTCATTCCGTTTCTGCCGGCACTGTAGGCTGCCCTTTTCTACTGGGCTCCTGCCTGTGTTGGCATTTTTTTCTGCCCACAAAGAAATCTGCAGCTGTCCTGACAGAGCTCCGTTGAGGTCGCTCACTCCCCCTGTCTCACTCACTCATTCTGTTCTGTTTCTCCTGGTGCTTCAGTCTGCCCTTTTGTACTGGGCTCCTTCCTCTGTTGGCACCTTTTTCTGCTCACAAAGAAATCTGCAGCAGTCCTGACAGAGCTCCGTTGAGCTCGCTCACTCCCCTTCTCTCACTCACTCATTCCGTTTCTGCTGGCGCTGCAGGCTGGCCTTTTGTACTGGGCTCCTGCCTGTGTTACCGCCTTCTTCTGCCCACAAAGAAATTTGCAGCAGTCACAATAGAGCTCCGTTGAGCTCTCTCACTCCCCTTCTCTCTCTCTCAGTCATTCTGTTTCTCCTGCCACTGCAGGCTGCCCTTTTGTGCTAAGCCCCTGCATGCATTGTTGCCTTTTTCTGCCCAAAAACAAATCTGCAGCAGTCCCGACACAGCTCCGTTGAGCTAGCTCACTCCCCCTCTCTCCCTCACTCATTAAATTTCTGCCAGTGCTGCAGGCTGGCCTTTTGTACTGGGGTCCTGCCTGCATTGCTGCCTTTTTCTGCCCACAAAGAAATCTGCAGCAGTCATGATAGAGCTCTGCTGAGCTATCTCACTCCTGCTCTGTCACTCGCTCATTCTGTTTCTCTTGGCGCTGCAGGCTGTGCTTTTGTATGGGGCTCCTGGCCATGTTGGCACCTTTGTCTGCCCACAAAGAAATCCACAGCTGTCCCGACAGAGCTCCATTGAGGTCACTCAGTCTCTCTCTCTCTCATGCACTCATTCTGTTTGTCCTGGCGCTGCAGGCTGCCCTTTTGTACGGGGCTTCTGCCTGCATTGGTGCCTTTTTCTGCCCACAAAGAAATCTGCAGCAGTCCTGATAGAGCTCCGTTGAACTCACTCAGTCTCCCTGTCTCACTCACTCATACTGTTTCTCCCACTGCTGCAGGCTGGCCTTTTGTACTGGGCCCCTGCCTGCATTGTCACCTTCTTCTGCCCACAAAGAAATCTAGAGCAGTACTGACAGTGCTCTGGTGAGTTCGCTCACGCTCCCTCCCTCACTTGCTTTCTCGTTCTGTTTCTCCCAGTGCTGCAGACTGCCCTTTTGTACTGGGCTCTTGTATTGGGGCCTTTTTCTGCCCACAAAGAAATCTGCAGCAGTCCCGACAGAGCTCAGTTGACCTCGATCACTCCCCCCTCTCACTCGCTCGATCTTAATCTGTCCCAAACACTGATTTCCCACAGCGACTGTGCTATTCTCCAGCAGGAGTGTAAAAACATATTTTAGCCAGAATGTGAAAAATGACAGCTGTAGTGTTCATAAGGAGGTGTGAAAAAATGCCAGTGTTGAAAATGTGGCGTGAAAATATTACAAATTTGCGAAGTTACAAAGGTGCATGGAAACAGTTCAACGCACGCTTGTAACACAGTCATGTTATGAAGTTTCATCACCAAATTTTCAACATAGGGATTTTAGGACCTCTGCTCATGAAAAGTGCCACTGTCATTTTCTTAATCTGTCCCGAACATGGATTTCCCACAGCGACCACGTTATTCCACGCCGGAAGTGCGAAAACACATTTCGGTCAGGATGTGAAAAATGACAGCTCTACTGCTCATAAGGAGGTGTGAAAAAATGCCATGGTTGAAAATCTGGTGTGACAATATTACAAATCTGCAAAGTTACAAGGGTGCATGGAACATGTGCAATGCACACTTGTAACAAAGGCATTTGATGGGCTATCATCACCAAATGTTCAACACAGACATTTTAGGACCTCTGTTCACGAACAGTATCACTGTCATTTTCTTAATCTGTCCTGAACACTGATTTCCCACAGCAACTGCACCCACAGCTATTCGCTGCAATGAGGGAGCGACCCCCCATTGTTGGGCGGAACGTTTTCAGGTGTGATATCAAAGGGCAGGGCCACTGAAGCTGACTGGGATCGGGGCCCCCGTCGGCAAACAAAACCTGTTGTGGGGGGGCGCATACTGCCAAGAGGGATTGGGCACCCCCTCGGCACTGGGGTTATTTAATATTGTTTGTGAACATGGCAGCAAGCCACCACCATGTTCACAAACAATATTGCACTTGGAAACGTTTCACCCAGCAATGACGGGTCTCTTCCTCATTGTAGCGAATGGCTGATGCTGCAATGACGAGGCAGCCCCTGATTGCAGTGGCTGAAACTTTTCAAGGTTGTCAGCAGCAGCATGCCATGGCATTGGAGAAAGCCAGCCAAGCCTTTAAAGGCTATGGGGGCATTGGCTACAACAGTGCTGTGCCTCTACAACTTGCTTCTGAAAACCTGCCGCAATATGTTTCTTGCGCATGCGCACAATCAGCATAAAAATGAGCTCACACATTTACTTATGCAAAATCTTCAATTTAGAAAATTACAATCTCCCACACAGAGCATAGCAGCAACAGTAAGGTGCAAGAATTCTTGATGTTTCACCTTGCTTTGGGGCTTTGTCAAAGGATAGGTAATACACAACAATAGGGCAATAAGGTTTGTAGTCTGATACCAAACGACATGTCGATCAAATGGTGAAAATACTTTACAACTTCAAAGATAAGAATGTTTAGGAATGCATTCAATGTAGCAGGCAAAATTGACCAATGAGATGAACAAGAGCCAGTCTGAATTACGCAGCTAGAAACAGGTGCATACAGTTGTTTGGAGCAGAGGAGAACAATAGTTGTTTCAGAAGGTCAGAGCAGTAAGACAGTGTCTAATTTGAGATGGAATAGTGTTCCAAAGCTTAGGGGCAGAAATCCAGAAATCCATATCCCTTAGTCTTGTTCTGGCCTGTGGTACTGCTAAGTAGTCAAGGTCCATAGAGCTCAGAGGATAAGCATTTCTGCAGGGCATCAGGGGTGAGGCAAGAGAGAAAGGCACCTGATTCTGCACAGTATTGTAGATGGCTCCCCCCAAGGAGTGGTCATGAAGTGCAGATGGAGGGAGCCACCCAAGCTTCGAGTACAGTGTACAGTGGTGGGTGTGTCGATTTAAGGACAGTTGCAAAGTGACAGATACTGTTGTATGCAACATCTCATTTATTTAATCCAGTTTTGGAGGCTGCTGAGAAGACAGGCAAACCATTGGTAAGTTTTGGCAACAAAATGCCCTGGGCTATAGCAAAATGGGCTCTAGAGGATAGGTTGTGGCTAGCCTTGCAGGACAGCCCTAGTCTGGTATTTACTGCTTTGCATATTGATGTCATGTGGAATGAGAAGTACAGGGAGGAGTGAAGCATGGTACCAAGGTAGTTGAAAGAGAGGACAGTGCCAAGGGGAGTACCATCACCACATACCACTGACAAGTGGAGTTGAATTACTCTTTAAATGGAGGGAAGGGGGGCAGATCCAAACAGCGCGGCTTGAGTCTATGTGGCATTCAAAAGAAGTCTGTTCTTGTGGAACTATGTTTGGACAGCCTGTAAATCTGAAATCAGTTTCGTACTGATGTCAGGCACATTACAGGCACTAGAGAAGAACACAAGGTCATCTGGTCTGCATATATGATAGGCATGCTGCAATATATGAAACACAATGGTGTACTGAGTTAATATGCAATGAGAAGAGGAGAGGCCCAAGCATAGAGCCCTGTGGGATCCTAACAGTGACAGGGGCAGGATCCAGGAGAGCAGATCCAAACCTTACTTGTTATTGTTTATTAGACAGATAACTTTTAAACCAGGGAAGGGTAGTATTTGCTACACATAGACCTTTTAGCTTGTTGCAAAGCAAGGTGTGATCAACCAGGTCAAAGGCCTTAGTTAGATCTATGAAGACAGTGCCCATTAAATCACCCTTGTCAATTGCAGTGGCAATGCTATTGATGAGTGTAAAGCTATGGTAGTGCTATGGCTCGAGCAGAAGCATTGCTGAGTTGGAGAAAGGAGGTAATGGGCTAATAGGTACTTAGAGAGATGGGAGGCAACAATTTTTTGTATGTCTTATTAAGTACTTGTAAGATAGCAGTTGCTCTATAATTACAGATATTTTTAAAATTTCCTTTTTTGAAAACAGGTACAATATAAGACATCTCCCAGAGATCAGGCACAATTCGGAATGAGAGGGACAGGTTGCAGATTCCAGTGATTGCAGAAGCCAATTCATTTCCTGCAATCTTTACAAGTTTAGACTTGATCCCTTCAAAGCCTGCAGATTTAGCTTTCAAGAATATGTTTTAGTAGTTTGCCCACCTCAGAAACCCCGATGTTTTTAAAATAGAAAGGGATGTTGCTCCAGTTCAGTACTAGAAGGGGATTCTTGGAAGTCCGGAGGTATTTGAAGTGTCCCACTATAAGCTGTGAGGTCAGAGAAGGTACGGTTGAAAGCATTCAAAACAGTGGATTGATTGTGCGGCTAGGTATCTTATACCGCTACAAAAACTGTCTGCCCTCCACTGCCCTCCGGCTAGCAGTTACATCCTCTATATTATCCCTGGTTGACTATGGACTACCTGTCTACGGTGCTGCTGACACGACCGCCCTCAATAAAATTTGCCTTATCCTAAATAAGGCGTGCAGGCTAATCACTGGGGCCCCTAGGCCCACACATTCGTGCCAACTCTATGATATGGCAACATTGCTGAACCTAGATGAACGGCTGCGATATCAAATATGCCTAATAGCAAACAAAACTCTTCTCAGGCTATCCCCACCCGGGCTGACAGCCTCCCTCCACCTAGCCCAACCCTTGTTCTGTACACGGGCCTCCTGCAAGGCCACTTTTCTGGTACCAAGATCTAGGACATCCCATGGACAGAGGTCATTTTGCTATAGAACTCCATCCTGGTACAACTCGCTCCCTGTCCCCATCTCGGATGCCCCCATGATTTCCAAATTCAAAACCGCACTCAGAAGCCAACTATTTAACATGCGTAGTTGCACCTGTCTATAATTTGAGATATAACACTCGGTGCCCTGACAAGGCCCTCTGGGCTGCATCCATACCACACCTCTTTAGAGCCTAACCCTTTTCTGTTTATAATGCTATTATCCTGTTGCTTGCTCTTTCCTCCATGCAAGTATGTACCATTTCTGATTAAACTGCTGTTATCCTGTTGCTTGCTCCTACTTTCATACTAATACGTGCCATTGTAACCAAACTGGCCTCTCTGTATAATTGTCATTATTACATGTGTTTGCAAACTATGTAACCCATATCCTGGAACCAATAATGCCTGTATTTGTATTTGTCCTCAATGTGACGAGGTACCTTTGGAAATGAGCCTCTGGCTCAAAGGTTGTAAACCGATGTGCAAATAAATAAATAAATAAAAATATTACTGTTATTGCCTCCAATATCAATATCAGTAGGGCTGGATGTAGTATCCTGTTCCTGGGACTGCTTAATGCATTTCCAAAAGTGGCACAAGCTCTCAACTGTGGATTCATACAGTGTCTTACAGTAGTTACTTTTACTCTGCCGTATGGCTTATTTACATTTTTTTCTAAGTATTCTATAACATGTCCAATTGTAAGCACAGTTGGAGGCCTTAAAGGCAACACAGTATTTGTCCCTCATTTTGATTGGGGACAGTAAGGGACAGTCCAATCATTTGATAATTGGGCCTGAGACCCATCTGGAAGTTAGAGGAGCATGATTATCCTGGATACCAGTGAGCAGATAACAGAATTGTGTGAGAGCTTTGTTGATGTCATTGGTAGCCCATAGACTGGACCAGTCTTGCTTACCTGCATCATTTTTAAACTGAATGGGGTCAAAGTGGAAGAAATCATGGAAGTGAATTATACTGGGGGGACATTTGGATGCTTAGCCCAGCACACACAGAAAACAGGGGAATTACCTCTAATTGCAACTGGGAGCACACCTGAACAAACTACTCTGTCAGGCCTAGGCATGAGAAACCAGCCAATGAGGATAGCAGAGTACACATTAGAGAGCTCAATGGTGTCAGAAACAGTCTGGGTAAGCTGCAATTTATTGAGACAAAGCACAACATTACTGTGATTGCATTTAAGCCAGTCACTGTTAATGTTCCCAAAGAGGATAATTCATTACCATGTACTAAGGGGTCCACAGCAGCAATAAGGAATGGGAGTGCCTGACATCTGCCAGCAGGTGGCATGTATACACAAAAAAGATGGATTTTCATTGAGCTACCCAGTATGAGGGTAGTATGGCACAGCTCGAAGTTAGGGTCAGTTGAAAGGGAGGGGAGCTGTAAGCAGAGACATTTAAATGGGCTTTGTAGAAAATCATAGTGCCTCCTCCTTTATTCCAAGAGGTTCTATCATACCTTAATCAGTTGTATTCTGGCAGTGCACAAAGGTCAATAGGTATACTAGGTTTCTACCAAGTTTCTGAAATACCAAGAATGTCTAGATTGAAATGGTTAATTCAGGTTATGAGCTCATCCAGATTAGGGATATGCTTTGCATATTTAGATGCACAATTCTTAGTCCCTTAATACTTTGCCATGGGGGGGAGGTAGTAGGATAAGGTGTGCTAGGGCCAGGGTTGGATTTGATACTACCAGTAACCAAAACAGGGACAAGTCTAACAAGACTAAGGTTCAGGCTTTCAGGTGATTTCCCACTTGGGAGAGACACCAGTGAAGACTCATTAAATAACAGGACAAAAGGTACTGTACCAGAGTCTAGGTGTGAGTAGAGCAAAAGATTATCCTAGCTCTTGCAAGCATAGACCAGAGTGTTAGACATGGTGAAATCAAAATAATCTAAGGCAACACTATCTATATCCTGTGAGGGAGGCACTGTGTCCACTATGGCTAGAAGGCTAGTTAGGGCACTTAAGCAAGTACCCAATGTAGTAATGCCATTCTGTCAAGAAATATAAGTCAACACTGGTACAAGATAACACAGAAACCTCCCTAGATAAGAATTTATTCTGTGCATTCTGAGCAGGTATAAAGCAATGACAAGACAATATAGGCTGCATACACAATTAGCTAATAGAACAACCTGAGATGTAGATAACACTCTCCAAATGGGTGATTACTAGAGAGAAGCATATTAGCTAGAGCCTATGTAATAAAGAGTAATTTCTCTGACATTTTTACCATGGTGGAATGTTACAAAATGGAACCTCAGAGCTTCATTGTTTCTTAAGTTCAACAGTGTCCTGGCCATATGCTTACCCTGTTAACCATAGAAGTATGCAATTTATACTCCAGTGCATATTATAGTTCTTCAAGTACAGCAGCCTTACAAATACTTAACACAAAATCACTGCAGCATACCTTCATTTTTCCTGTTGGGACGAAATAGCCTTTTTTAATATATAGGGTTTGATGCACTGTATGAATTAGCCTTCAGAAAAGAAAGAGATATTGCAGCTTTCATTTTATGAGAGAGGGTTTGAATCAGTGATGACGGTTTTGAATAATGGTGTGCAAAGGGGCTCTGCCGGGCACATCCGTTTTTGCAGTAGTACCTTTTGGAATTTGCCTTGAAAAAAAATTTCTGTCAGGACTGAGGGGAATGGAAGAAAAGAAATGCAGAATGTATATAAAAAAGCAAATTAAGTTGTCTGAAAAAAATCTAATAGCCTGCTTGGCTCCTGTACACCCTCAGTGTTATCAGGTGAGCTGGTTCTAATGAAGAGCGTGGGGGAAGGAAGGACTGACTAAGGGGGCTCGTATCAAGGTCTGTGTGCTGCTTGAGCGATCAACATCATTTCCATACTATAATTACATTGCCCGATCCTCTCCTGATTTTACTGCTATCTTGTAAGCCATCCAGGGTGTGAGTAATTTAAAGCTATATGAGATGTCAGACTCTGTGAAACAATCAGCCCTTGAAGAAATATAGTCACAGATAATAATTGATAAGTCCCATTAGGTGACGGGGCCCTGATATTTCCTACTTGGCCTCTTCTGAAATGGCCTTGTTGATTCACTTAATGTAGATTTTTTTTTTGGTCAGTTTGGCGTCATTGAGAGAGAACAATGCACTGGTGCCCTGTGTACCCTGCCCTGCCAGCTAGGGCCTGCTGAGAGGGACAAGTTAGTGTGGGAGACCCTGAGTGAGCAAAATAATGGGATCTTCAAGGTAATTCTGCATGAAGAAAGCAAGGCTTTGCTGCCATCCATCAATGAATTATGAAAAGGCAGCAGGCCTCCATGTAGCCTCAGTTTTTATTTTATATGCAATTCTTTGTGTGTGCAATTCTTCTCTTCCTTAGTTTACTGTTGTTATAGGTTTTCGCTAATAGCCTGGGGGGCCTGTATCTTTGGCAGGGGATAGATTTCTAAAATAAGTGATGAAGTTGTCCGTTTCAAGCAAAACAAATGTGCAACTCGGTGCTGATTCATTTCAGAATAGGGAGGGAGGGAGGGAGAGAAAAGGAAAGGAAGAGGGGAAGGTAAAGTTGAAGCCAACATAGGTAGTCAGAAGGGGAGGGGAAGAGTAGGAGATGGAAAAACAACTAAGAGAATAAATTGTGGCTGTGGAGAGAAGTTCACCAGGGTGCAGGGGGAGCAGTTAGTATCGAAGGTAAGAAAGGAAAGACGGGGAACATAGGTGCAGGGGATAGAAGGGTGGCAAACATAGGGGACTCCATAATTAGGGGCATTCAATGGGGAAGGAAAGAGGACTGAAATACAAGCAGAAGGGTGATTTGTATGCCAGGGATGACAGCAGGGAAGATGGTCCCAAGAATAAGGAAAATAGTAAGAGAGGTTGGCGTAAAACCTAATTTAGTTACACATTTGGGAACCAACAACCCAGCTGGGGAGGAGGTTGAGGTAGTGCAAAGTAAGTTCAGGGAATTAGGAAAGATTGGCAGGGAGGAAACAAGTTCGCTGGCCTTCTCAGAGATGATACCAGTATTAAGGGCCAGCACAGCCAAGAAAAGAAGAATAGAGGATTTTAATGACTGGCTGAGGAAATGGTGTAGGGAGGAGCAATTCATCAGTATTGGGGATTGGGAAGAGACCTGGTCAAACAAAGCACCCTTCATCAGACAGGCTGCACCTCAGTAGCGAGGGTTCAAGGGTACTTGGGGACAAACTTGGGGAATATATAACCACTACACTTACAGTAATTTAAACTACTGGGGATGAGGCAGTGGGACTGAAAGTCCAAAGACTGTAAGAGGAGGAGGTCAATGACCCTCCCCACAGTGATGGAAGAGGTCTGGAGGGAGGAGGGAGGAGGAGGAGGAAGAGGTGAGAAAACAGCAAGGATGGAGGGGGTGAGAAATACATTACAAGGGTAGGTGGGGTGCACACAGAGGGGAGAAATGTGAAGAAAAGAAGAGAGGGAAGGGGAGGAAGGTCAGTTTCTAGGTGAAGGGTGATGTATCTGAATTTGCAGAGTCTTGGGAACAAGATAGATGACCTACAGGTGCTATTAACAGACAGGAGGGTGGGCACAGCAGCAATAACCAAGACTTGGGTAACACCACACCATGACTGGGACCTTTTGATCCTTGGATATAAACTATACAGAAGGGACAGTATAGTTGGGAGGGGTGAGAGGTGGCAGTTTACATCAGGGAGGGAATAACTTGCACGAGGAAGGAGTTGGAGGAAGGGAAGGTGGAGGCATTATGGGTTCAGTTACAGTCCAATAGAGGGAGAAAGGTGAGGTTGGGTGTGGTATACAGAGCACCCATCAAGGATGAGGAGAGGGACAGGGAACTGAGCTCGCAAATATTGGAAGCTGCAGGGAAAGGAGAGGTGGTAATTCTGGGGCACTTGAACCTGCTCAAGGTGGACTGAAGCATACCATCCACAACATGTGCTAGGAGTCAGGTGATTTTGGAAGGACTGCAAAGTGGATTTCTGACTTGAGAGTATCACAGCACCAACAAAGGTAGAGGCAATTCTTGATCTGGTGCTCATGAATGGGGAGCATGTACAGGAAATAATGGTCAGGGAACCCATGGGTGGGAGTGACCATTGCACAGTGTGGTTCCAGTTAGATATAGGCAGGGAAAGCATCCTGAATAAGACCAAAATCTTGGATTTTAGGTGGGTGGACTTAAGGAAGATGGCCGAAGTACTAAGGAGCCACCTGGCAGGTGTCAGAGCAGATATGGGGGTGGACCAAAGCTGTTTCATCATTAAGAAAGGCATACTGGTTGTCACAGAGGAGTGCATTAGGCTCAGTGGGAAGAACACAAGGGCCAAAGCACCCAGCTGGTTCAGTTCTGAGGAAGCCCAGGCAATAAGGGAAAATAGGTTAGCCTATATGAAATTCAGGAAGACCAAGAGAGAAGTGGATAGGGAACATTTCCTAAGGTTGGCTAGTGAGGCAAGTAGGGAAGTCCAGCAAGCTAAGGCACTGAAGGCGCTGCAGATAGCTGAAGGAATTAAGAAGTGGGAGAAGGCCTTCTTTTGCTATATAAGTGAGAAAAGGGACAAGAAGGATGGGATTGTTAGGTTTAAGAGAGGGGAGGAGCGGGTGGAGGATAATGGGGAAAAGCAGAGATACTAAATTAATACTTCTGTTATGTCTTTACCAGGGAAAAGGATGGACCACTGCCATCAGGAGGGAGTAGAGGAGTGTGGGAGGGGAACACTGATACAGTAATAGAGGAGGATAGAGTGAGGAAGGGACTGCTAGCATTGAAAGTGGACAAATCACCAGGCCCAGACAGAGTACATCCAAGGGTACTAAGAGAACTGGCTGAGGAGCTTGCAGTGCCACTGGCAGGCTTATTTAATAGTGCACTGTAGCCAGCTGTGGTACCCCAAGACTGGAGAACAGCACATGTGGTACCCCTCCACCAAAGTGGTCCCAAGGATGACAGAGGGAATTACAGCCAGTCAGTCTGACTTCAATCATGTGCAAGCTAATGGAGACCATACTTATGGAAAGGTTGGCAGAATATCTAGAGGAGCATGGTCTCCAGGATGTGAGGCAGCATGGGTTCATGGGGGGGGGTTCATGTCAAATGAATCTGATTGACTTATTTGACTGTCACAAAGACATTAGACAGGATATCCTCTATCTGGAATTCAGCATGGCCTTTGACTCTGTGCTGCACGAAAGGTTGATCAGGAAGTTGGTGGATCTCAGGGTTGGGGAGGAGATGACCAGATGGGAAGAAAACTGGCTGTGGGACAGAACTCAGAGGGTGGTTGTGGGGGGAGAGGTGTCTGGCATCAGAGAGGTCACCAGTGGGGACCAGCAGGGCTCAGTGCTGGGGCCGATGTTGTTCAGTATCTTCATCAGTGACATTGTGGATGGCATTAAGGGTAAAATGTGGCTTTTCACAGATTACACCAAGCTCTGTGGGAGAGTGGACACAGCTGAAGGGATACAGGACCTTCAGAACAATCTGGAAAAGCTGGGGAGGTGGGTCAGGATCTTTTAGCTTGGCTTCAATGCCAAGAAATGCAAAGTTATGTACACTAAAGACAAGAATCCTAAGATGGAGTGCTACCTGGGTGGAGTCCAGGTATTTGCATCAGAGGAGGAGAAGGACCTAGGAGTGATGATCACTAGTGACCTGAAGAACTCCATGCAGTTTTTTGATTGACAGCTGTCACTGAGCATGTACTGTATACAGTACATGCTCATTCAGAGCTCAATTGGTGGCTGGCCATGGTGGTGAGTGGTGAGCTGTGCCAGTCACTGGCATGATTTTGGGATGAGGGGTGGGGTGGTGGGACAATGCCTGCTAGAGTGGGGGGCCACTATACCACCAATGGTGACATATTATGGCATAATGGGGGATCAGGGCTTTGGGGGGCACTAGATCACCAGGGTATTTGAAGACATATTTACTCCATGGGGACATTGGGGAGGGGGGTCCACTGGATTGCCAGGGACTTATAGTACATTATTCATTCATGGGGACATGGAGGGGGTCTGCTAGTCCACTGGGGAGGGGATTTATTTTACTATTACTTATATGGGGTAACTGGATATTGGGGGTCCACTAGACTACCAGGAATGTAGGATACATGCTATTGCTAGGGGACATGGGGGAGGGCAGTCCACTAGACCACCAGGGAATGACTGGGGGCATTGCTACATCATTGCCCACAGCTTGCAGCAACCTGTCCAGGTGTGCCCTCTGTTTGGCGCACTACTATGGTTGCTACAAGCCACATGACTTTGCCACCAGGACCCTGCGTGATTGAGTATTGAGTGCAGGGGTATACTGACAGTGCAGCAATGCAAATACCATGAAGACCATCACAGTGACATTTTGGCTGTTCACTGTGATAGTCTCCAGGTATTTGGACACTGCTGCTGCCGGGGTGTTTGTCTTCCTACCTGAACTAACTCTGGAGTTAGTAATCTTTAGTGGCGGGGGTGTGGGGAGCAGAGCCACCCACATGGGGGGTGGCGGCAAAGCCCCCACAGAAAACACTTGTTCCCCCAATGATGGCACAACACCAATTGGAGGTGTTGTGCTGTTGCTGTGCCAATGGTCAACACATTTCTTGTCACCGTGACATAGTGGAACCGAATGCAGAGTCCTTAGTGCAGCCATGTTTGCCACAGCCCTAGATCAATGAAACTTGTAGTGATCTATTGGCCTTTTGAAAATTGGGCCAAGTGTGTTTAATCATGAGACTAACTCTATATTTGAACAGATACATTTCTGGCTGTGATTTATTGATGATGTCCTAATGGTGTGGCATGGTGACAGGGACTCACAAATATAATTTGTGGAATATCTGAAAAATTAAAATCAAAATCTCAAATTCTAAGTTAATTGCTATCATGAAAACGTTCGTTTTTTAGACTTAGAAATAAAAAATATGGAAAGTGTGAAAGCAGGGTATCATTGGATCTGTTTAGAGAAAGTACAGACTGGAACACTTCATGCCTACAGCTATCATCTGTGCCACACCATCAGGAATATATAGTATCAAAATCGTAGTTAAGCGGATACATCACAGTTGTGGTAATCACAGTGATTTTATAAAGAGAACCAGAAAAAATTGAGTTGAGATTCATTGAGAGAGGATACAGCCAGTCCTTGGTCAGTGAAACTGGACAGCAGGTTAGTGAAATGAATATAAATGATCTACTTAGCTACAGGGAAAGGAACAACAATGTGGATGAATCACCCATCTTTGTTACTACCTACTCACATTGAGCTGATGAAATCAATATCTGTTCCACTGAAGAATTGGCACATACTAGGTACTGAGCCAACACTAGACAAAGTGGTCCAAAACCCACCAAAGGTGTTATTCTGTAGAGGTATGAATACTTCTGACAGACTTGTACACAGTTATCGTCCATCACCAAAGATGTAGACATCAACTTGGCTTCCTGAGCACCCTAGTGGTAACCAGAGGTGTGGATGACAAATTCTATCCACAAATGCAGAAAACAGAACATTTTACTACAGTTAATGCCATGAAAACCTTTAAGATCCAGAGTTTTATTAACCATAGCACTGAAAATGTGATATATTTAGCTACATGAAGTTCAATCAATCTGTCAATGGTTTATTGTTGGGCCGTAGGCCATTACAATTTGGCACGACATATACAAGACAAGCATATAAGCATTTTTAATAGGAATTCAAAATGAAAAATGCTTCCAAAAATCCATTGTGTAAATATATTATAATATAGATCAGTCACAATATTTAAAAACCTAAGAAGGTTTGGACCAAAGGCAGTGCCAACCTTTTATTAGTTATATGGTCCAAAGGATAGATAATCATACACTGTCAATTCAGATTAACCTTTTCATTCTCTTCCTATAATATAAGTACTTTTAAAATGCTTACTGAGAACATCCTTAACTCTGGTTAACTATCCTGACTCAACTGTTCATTATAACGGCTTAGAAAATGGCAACAATCAATTCTTAAACCTGATTGGCTGAGACAGGCTCCAAGCTGGGCATTTATTTTTCAGTAGATGCCCAGCTAAAAATAAGAGCCAATCCAAGTGCCTCTTCACAGAGTAACATTCTCCGATGGGCCATTATCTAAGTACAATAATACCCTCCGGGGTGGGCATTATTGGGAAATACCAGATCTTCCAGGGGCTATAAGGCCCTTCACCTGTGGCATCAGGCCTCATTACTCCCCTGGGCAGTCCGGTATTTCTCAGTAATGCCCACCCTGTCAGGTATTATTGCTTACCTAAAGAACAATATAAATAAGCACTTAAAGGTTATATAATATACAAATATTATGCTTTGTCTTAACAGTCCTAACTATTGCTATTCGAGGATTGTCATCCATCACATTTAGGATATAACAAGCTGCTAGCTAATAATTCCATAGCATAACATACTAAAAAATAAATCTCTAGTAAATCAAATTGTGGCTCCTTTATACTTGGAAGTCTATTCGTTTTAGTCCGGGATTCGAGGCTCCATTAAATCAGGAGTCTATGAACTAATGTATATAAAACAGCCAGGCTCCTTTCATGCTCAGGAGTCCATCAGATATCGACCAGAAAGAACAGTGCAAATGGCCTTTCTCTATCGTTAGGCCAGCATCTACACATTTATCAACAGCATTTGAGGCTCTATAATTTCATTTATGAACCTGGGAAATCAATTCATCCAGGACAATATGTTCTTTTATCAAAGTTCAATATCTAGTGCACTTTGCCACAAGGCACAGACAGCCATGACGCCAAAAACAGCCAAAAACATGATCACATTTGTTGCTCCCATCTATGTTTTATTTTATTTATTTATTTCATAATTTGGATTTACAACCTTTGAGTCAAAGACTCATTTACAAAGGTACCTCGTCGCGGGGGGGTAGATAACAATTGATGGTGAAGTACAACATAGGAGAACGATACAGGTGAGATACAATAAAAAAAAGAACACACAAAGCAGTTCCAATAATACAAAGGTGTACAGAGGCTTGCAATTGGTTTCAATTTAATCTATTGTACATATAAATAATAAGGTATGCTGTAGAGGTTCTAAGGAGTGATACCCGGGGAGAGGGAAGGGGACTAAGGGTGGGTTGTTGGGGGCTGGGGGCAGTCCAGAGGACATTGTCTGTTACAGAGGGCCAGGCGAGCTCAAGATTTGGGGAAGTCAGGGGCATTTACAGCTCCGAGTGTCAGTGAGGTGGTTTCAGAGGGCGATTTTGAAGGGGCCGATTTTGGGGATGCTTGTGATATGAGTGGGAAGGGAGTTGTACCAGAAGGAGGCTCTGTAGTGGAAGGACCTTTGGGCAAGACAGGTCCTGGTTCTTGGTACCTGGATAAGGTGATCTTGGCTGCGCTCCGGGTGGTGACTGACTGGGAGGCCAGTTTTAGGGGTGCAGAAACCCCTGGGGGGGAGAGCCCAACTAGCAATTTTTTCCAGTATGCAGGTGTGGTAGCGCAGGATCTCATCAAAGGTGAGTAGGTTAGAGGAGGAGTAGAGCTGCCATGTGTGCGTTCTGCTGGGAGCACCGGTCAGGAGCCTGCAAGCCTTGTTGATTGAGGTCTGGACAATGGTGAGGGTGGTGGAGTCAGCAGCAGCATAGATAGGAAGCCCGTAGTCAACCAATGACAGGATGGAGGAGGTGATAGCCAGCTGGAGGGTACTCGAAGGGAGGTAGTCTCGGTGGTGGTAGAAGAGTCCAATCTGGGTGTTTATGGCAGTGGACAGGGTATTAAGATGGGAGTGGAAAGTGAGAGTCGAGTTGAAGGTGATACCCAGATATTTGTAAGCAGACACCTGTTCAAGGCGGTATAGGGTGCTGGGGAGGATGAAGGGGGCATTTCTGTTGTTACTCTGGCAGTGGACGAAGAGCATAGATTTTGTCTTTTTGAGATTCAGAACCAGACGGTGGTCAAGGAACCATTTTTCAGCTTGGTTGAAAGTGAGCTGAAATGACTCCTGGAGAGTGATGGGGTCAGGGTGGGAGTCAACGAGTACTGCGTCATTGGCGTATAGGAGCATTCTGCCTGAGCTGGAGCTAGGAAGGGTGTTGAGAAAGAGACTGAACAGTGTGGGGCCCAGGATAAATCCCTAGGGGACACCGGAGCAGACAGGTAGGACGGTTGATAGGGTACCATTTATCTTGACCCGTTGGGATCTGGCATGGAGGTAACTGGAGAATCAGGCAAGGGGGCCGGATGAGAAACCCAATTGGTGGAGGAAGTCGAGCAGGAGTGGGTGACACACAGTGTCAAAGGCCTCAGATAGGTCAATGAACATTGCCCCGGCAACGTCACCAGAGTTGAGTGCAGAGTGCATGTGCTGTGAGAACTCCAAGAGGGTCGATGTAGTGCTGTGTTCAGGGCAGAAGCCGTGCTGTTCTGGACACAGTATGCTATATTTGGTTAGGTATTTCATAAGTTGGGTGGATACTATTTTTTCCAGAGCTTTAGAGAGTGGGGGAGGATGGAGATCGGCCTGTAGTTATTAGGTGATGTGCAATCTCCATTCTTATGGATTGGGGTGATTTCAGCTGATTTCCAGGCACTCGGGAATTGACCAAGACATAGTGGCCAGTTTAACAGGTCAGTGAAAGGGGCTAGCATGACATCTAGGATTAGATGGAGAATCCTGGAGTCAATGGGGTCACAACTGGGGTTGCGGCTGGAGAGGGCTTTTAGCAGGAGTGGTTTGGCTTCATGGGGAGATATGGTGCGGAGGAGAAATGGGGGGCAATTCAGGGTGGGGGGTGAGGAAGGGATCGGGTAGAAGAAGTGGACAGGAAGGACTAAGCTTATGTAAGAGAAAGGTGCATTGAGGCAGTCAACAATATGTGGGGGGTCGGTGGTGATAACACCATTGACAGATATCTGAGATGAGGGTGGAGAGCTGGTTTTTCCATTGAGCTCCTTTATATTATCCCAGAATGCATGTGCAGAGCCCCAGGAGGAGGCCAGGGTGGCTTGGTAGTGTTTGGCCTTGGCTTGCCTCATGGCCCAGGTGCATTGGTTACGAGCGGCATTATAGGTCTGTCTGTCCACTGATCTGCCTGACCCTACCGCGATATGCCATAGGTTGTCTGGCTGCCTCAGTTGTTGAATAAGGGAAGGGGAAATCCATGGGCCACTTTGTCTTTTGGAGCAGGTACTGGTAAAGGGGCAAAGAGGTCACAGGCCTTGCAGAAAGCTCTGGTGAGATAGGCTAGCATAGTGTCTGTATCGGTCGCGAGTGAGATCGGGGACCAGTCAAGCTGGGCTAGGTACTGCCTCAGTTTACTGAGGCCCCCTGGGTGAAAACAGCGCCGGGAGGTGACTTGGGATGTGGGTTTTTGCATGAGGAGGACCAGTAACAGAGGTAACAGAGGATAGGGGAGTGGTCAATGAGTGAGTTAGCTAGGACATTAACATTCTTGATTTTGTGGGGGCGGTTGGAAAGTATTACATCAAGGAGGGAGATGGTGCCACTTGACTGATTAAATCTGGTTGGAAGAGTGACTAATTGAGCTAAGTCAAGGGCAGTAAAGGAGTCCTTAATGTGTGCAGCAGCAGAACCAAGCCAGTTGACATTGAGGTCACCTAGGACGAGCTGCTCAGCTTTGTGAGGCAGGGTGGAGAGATAGTCATTAAGGGAGTGGACTGCTGGTCCCGTGGGGGTATGTATGCAGTTGTGAGATAGAGAGGGCCACTGCCCAGATCAGGGGAGATTTTTATAGTGATGGCTTGGGCACCATGTTAACAATGTTTTTTTCATCCAAAGTGACCAAGGCCTCAAAGGTATACATATAAGAGGTCCGTTAGTCACAAAAAGCACTTATTTGGTCCATTAACCAGTTGTCAGTAACCATATGCCCAATAAAAAAATAATAGCAACTCCTTCTCATGAAATGTTCAGAAGTTTAAATATTTAGGAGTCATAGCATAAAAAAATATATTCTAAATGAGTCTTTCAATATTTAAAACAATTAAAGCATCAGATTATCAGAATAGCAGCCAGCCTAGTATTAATTTTCAGAACATTTAAGTTTACTCCAGGTGGCAAAGCGAATAGGTCCTAGAAAACAGACCACACATTTTCCCCTACAAGTATTGAAAAGTTTTTACCTCGAGGCTGGGGGAAATAACTTGGTGAACACCAGATACAAAAAACTGCCAGACTTACCTCTGTTCTCCAATTTTAGGAGTCCATAATATCTGTTAGAGCTTCTGGCAAACTGCAACACACAAATGCTAATGGCTCCCAATAGCTTCCATTGAATTTCCCAATGCTAGCACCGTCCTGGCTGATCCCCATTGTGTCAGGCTCACCTGAGGGAGAAAAAACAGAAAGTGCTCCACTGAGCTTTGTAAATCCCACACACTAGGTATGTTACAGTACCCCTAGGCAACAATATCATACATTTTTTAAAAATAATATGGGCCTTTCTGCACCTATAGTGCACCTCTTGAGGTCCTGTTCCATAGGTCCAACTATGTAGTTAGCAGCCAAAGAGCTGCTATTCTCTCCCTTCAGTGGCCAACTCAGAGCCCCTAAACCAGGCCAAAAGCTGGTAACCAGAGCCATTCAGTATACCCCAAGCAATCGACTACACAGGCACTTCAGATACAATTCAACAAAAACACTGTCAGAACGCCATCAGAACACTGGACACCAATGGCAGCCAACGGTAAGTCAGACTAGCATGACTGCACAAGGATACTTTTTATGTTTGCTTGCATGCATGCACAAGAAACATTATGTGGCAGCTTAGAAGAGAAGCGGGTTATGGAGGCACGGCACTGGGGCAGCCAACGGAGGCACTGCATTTGGGGATTGGCACTGGAGGACCAATGGAGGCACAGTGTGCTGATGACACTGGCTTCCAAAAGTGCCACCAAGTTATAATGTTTTTGCCACAGCTATCAGGGGCTGCCTCATCATTGCAGCGTTAGCCATTCCGCTGCAATGAGTGAGCAACCCGTCATTGCTGGGCGGTATGTTGCCTAGTGTACTATTGTCTGTGAACGCAGCGACAAGCCACCCGCATGTTCACAAACAATATTAGATGCCCCTAGTGCTGAGGGGGTGCCCAATCCCCCTCTGCATCATGTGCCACCCCAAAACAGTTTTTGTTTGGGGACGGGGGCCCCAATCCCCATCCAGCTTCATTTCCCCCGTGTAATTTTCAGAGGGGCCCACCCCGTTGGCATAATGTCCACCTCCCCACAGAAGTTGGTTTTGTGTCAAGGGGTGCCCAATCCCTCGGCTCTTGCCCACCCTGTATGTGCCGACGGGGTTTTCCAATCCCCTATCGGCTACACCCCATCGTGCCAAACGTCCCTGTGAAGAAAAAAAAAATGTCCTACAATGTTTTTTTCCCCCTGTAAATCAGAAAACAGTCCCTCGTTGAGTCCACTGGCCCTGCCCCAACCCTCACCCACCCTTTGTGCACATTGTCTCCCCACACACCCCCTCTCCCCACACTTACCTCTGGAGCTCAGCGCGATGATCTTCGGTGGACCAGGAACACGTCTGCACTCTTCAAAACCGACCGCAAACTGAAGAAATGCTGGTAAGCTGTATAATGGCATAAATAGGTTTTTTTCAACTTTGTTGCATATCTCAGGCATTTTTGGATATTTTGGCACCAAATTTTCAACATGGGGTTATTGGGACTCCTCCTCATAAATTCAGCTACTGTCATGGCATTATTCAGTCACAAAAGGTGATTTTGCAGTCACTGCACGGAATCACCTTTCGGGACTGATTAACAAAATGACAGTGCCAGTGTTCATGAGGTGGCCTCTCAAAAAGTCTATGTTGCAAATTTGGTAGAAAAAAATCAAGAAATGACTTATTTCTGGCGATGCATTGTGCAGTTGCTATACTGCGTTAAGTAACTATAGCAATTGCAATATTTTCACTCCAGATTTTCAACATTTCCATTTTTCCGCACCTCCTTATGAACAGTACAGCTGTCATTTTTCACATCCTGGCTGAAATGTGTTTTCTCTCTTCCGGCAAAGAATAGCGCGGTCGCTGTGGGAAATCAGTTTTCAGGACACATTAAGAAAATCACAGTGACACTGTTCCTTAGCAGAGGTCCTAAAATGCCTATGTTGAAAATTTTATGACCAAAGTCCATAAAATGACTGTGTTATGAGCATGCATTGCGCAGTTTTTACACACGCTCGTAACTTTGCACATTTGTAATATTTTCATTCCAGATTTTCAACATTGCCATTTTTCCACACCTCCTTATGAACAGTACAGCTGTCATTTTTCACATTCTGGCCAAAATTTGTTTCTGCACTTCTGGCACAGAATAGTGCAGTCGCTGTGGGAAATCAGTGTTCGGGACACATTAAGAAAATCACAGTAACACTGTTCATGAGCAGAGGTCCTAAAATGCCTATGCTGAAAATTTGGTGATGAAAGTCCATAAAATGACTGTGTTATGAGCATGCATTGCGCAGTTTCCATGTATGCTCAGAAGTGCTAGCATTTTTAATATTCCCACTACAAATTTTTCAACATTGCCATATCTTCACACCTCCCTATAGATGGAACAGCTGTCATTCTTCACATCCTGCCCGATCTGTGTTTTCGTACATGTGGCGCAGAATGGACAATCGCTGTTGGAACTCAAAGTTCTGGACACATTGACAAAATCACACTGCCACTCTTCATGAGAAATGGTTCCAAATGCTTTCATGAGATGGGGTCACAAAAAGGTCATGTTGAAAATTTGTAGTGCAAATACCAACAAATGCCTGGGGCATTAGGGTTTCTAACCATAACGTCTCACCCTGTACAGAATGACAGGCATTGGGGTGTGCCTTTGCATAGCTGACTGTACTGCTCATGCCATCCCACCCCCATCCCCAGCCACTGACAGGCATCGAGGTGTACCTTGGACTCTTAGGCCCCAGACTTCACCCTACTGTCCTATGCTGCACCCATTTCAGCATATGTCCTTATGGAATGGGGTGACTGTAAAGCCAAACACCCCAAGGCACACCTCAACACGTGTCCATGTCTGCAGAATAGGGTAAGGTGACATGGCATGACCGTCATGGGCTATGACCCAAACACCTACCCCAAAGCCTGTCCGTCTCTACAGGATGGAAGTGGGGTTGACGTGAAGTTCAATACTTCACTGCCATTCCTATTCTGCATCTGTCTAACTCCTGCATTTCAAATGCTAATACAGTATCAGCAAGCAAACATTCAGCATTGACAAATGCTTGCCAATTTATTACTTTCATCCTCCCAGAGGCACAATTTTGGAGGCTAAACACTAAAAAAACTTAAGTTTCATTCACAAAACCAAACAAGAGCCATTTAAAAAATGTTTACTTCTCAGTAGGCAAAGGAGCAGGAGACGTGCAGCAGGGAGCGCAGCAGCACCACGGCCATCTTGTCGCTCCACCCCCCCCCGGGTCCCCTGCTACATGCAGTTGTTAATGTTCTTCCTTTTATATAGGGAGGACAAACAGAAGTTTCAAACCAGAACTGGTGAGCACTTAAAAGCCTTTCATAATGGGAATCAAAATAGTGCCCGGGCTAAACACATAGCTACTTTAGTACCAGAGATGGTACACTCTTTTCAGTTTTGTGGCCTTAAAAAGATAGGAATGGGCCTAAGAAGGGAATTTGGAAACAAACTCACTGAGATGAGGCTCTGTTTGGATTTGTACTCTGGGGGCTCTAACGGTACCAGGACTTAATGATGCTATTGAATTGGCTCAGTTTTTGAGCAGTAGGAAAAAGAAATGTATTTTCAGTGGTTGGGGTATATCCCCTTAAAGATGTCCCTTGAACCATCTGCATAGGCACTTGCGGCCAATGAACTTGGACTACCAGCAAGTGGCTATTGGGCTTTAAAATCCACATTGCAAGATGAAACACCCACACTTGCGGATGACAAACTTGAGGAGAAAGCTCTACAGGATGCAGTAGCCCAATCTCCTAAAAGAGATAAGACACACTTTGGGAGCAGCACAAGTCAGACCAGCAGAGGCGTTTGGCAGAGAGCAGATCGGTGCCATGATCAAACCTTCAGCCCTCTGAGTCACCAATCAGGGACTACCAGGAGCATCCATCAGCCCTTGTGGGGTACATAATGAAGTACCCACAAAGCAGCCCCCCCATGCTAATCACCCATGCAACAAGGATAGCAATGTCTGCCCACCGGAGTTAGCCAAATTAGGCAGCTGGCAGCCAGACACTCTGCTTCTCTGCAGGTAGGCAAGGGAAGCAGGAAAGGAGTAAATTAAGAGGCAGGACATAGCAGGAGGAGACAGGGATAGCAGTAAAGAAAAGGGGCTTAAAGTAAACAAAAGTTTGGACTAGGAGAAACACCCTATCTAGGGTAAGGGTAAGTTAAGGGTTTAAAGCAAGAGAAAATGTGAGACTTGGGGAAACACATCATCTAGTGTACCGGTGGAAATAGGGGTTATAGTAAGAAAATCAGAAACAGTCAAGGTAAACAGGAGATATGATGGGAGTGGTGCAGTGAAGTGGCTGTGGGGCAGCAGTCTTCATGGAGACTTTCTGGAGACTGAGGTGCTGCTTCATCTGCATGCATCTCTCTAGTCTGAGGGAGGAGGTTGCTCGATTCAAGGCTGAGTTGGATAGGTTTCAGGAGACCTCCTCCCCCAAACAGGGACCACCAAGTCCATCACCGCTGCCTCAAAGGTTGCCAGGGAAGAGGACAGCCGGACTATGGTGAGCTCAGGAAGGGTGAAGGTGGTGGGACAGAGGCACATCCTCCAGATGGTACCACTATGCAACTCATTCACCATTCTGGCAGGGTGGGACTGTCCCATGGAGGCACCCGCAGTAGTGACCAGAGAGGATGTGGGGGTACTCCGTAGGGGAGGCCCCAAGGTGGGTGGAAGAGAACCCCCAGAGGAGGAGGAAACAACTCCTGGTTGAGGACTCCCTTGCTAGGGGGATAGATTTGGGGACAGGGAGAGAGGGGGAGAGGGAGGTCAGGTGCCTACCTGGAGCCACGTTTTGGAAGGATGGGGAGCAGATCCTTATAATTGCTAGGGAAGCATGTCAAGAGTGAGAGCTGGATGTCACTGTCTAACTGGGGAGGAATGGCCTGGCTAGGAATGAGGCTAGCAGGGTGCAGGAGGAGTTCAGGGAGTTGGGAAGGGGGTCTTAGGCAGGTAGCACACTCAGTGGCCCTTTCTGAGGTGTTGCCTGTCTACGATGGGGGGAAGATAGGGTACTCTGTGTCAAAATCCCTCTCAGCAGGTCAGGCCCTCTGCTCCCACATTGCCAACCTCTGAACGTAGTATTGTGAACAGTTAATAGAACAGGGTAACCCTCCTGTCTGTTTTGTGGGTTCAAATCAAGCTTTGATCTCAAGTTCTGGAGGGATTCAAACTGTGAGCCTCTTGCTAGCGTACCCAACATACAGGCTCAGATAATTCTGCTCTTCAGGGAATGCCAGATATCTTTTGCCTAGGTGGCACCTAACCAGGTGTACAAAATGAACCCTTAAAAACTCTATGAAAGACCATAGGAAAAATTCTTACCTTTTCCCAATTTGGTAAAACCAGTAAGCTTTGTAGAGTGTCAGCTTTAACCATATATGCTTCACTTGTCAAGAAAATAAAAGAATTTCAAAGGCACACCAAGTAGTCTCTAAAGTAGAGGTTTACTTAAAAAATAGATAAAAATGTAAAATGTAAATACAGAACCATATATCACAAAAACATACAATCAATTAAAATAATAAGGTTTTAAATACGACAAAATCTCCTACCACAGTACCCTTAGACTTGTCTAATCTAATGTATTCTTCTAACAGTACCTGATGTTGCTTTTTCAGAGTCCAAACATGTGTGTCTAAAGGGAATACAGACTACAGTTTTAAAACTGGCTTTGCCGACCTCTGTGCATGAGGTCACCTAGCTCCTCCCTGTCAGAATATACAAAATTATACACCCAGGATGTCTTATCAATCAGAAGGTAAATTAAATAAGGTTAATTTCTAAGTTCTTCTTTCATCCATAAGCAACATCCTGCTTTTACAGACATCAGAGGAACATTTATGACTTTGCACCAGTGTGACATAACCTGGTTTTCCTCCTCTAAATGTCATAAAATGGATATTTTCTATCCTGCCAGATAAACAGGAGATCCTTAATTTAGGTATCTTCTAGTCCATAATTATCTCTTGACCTTCCAGGTAACACCTTGAAGCTAAAACCTGGGAGGGGGTGTCATTCCACAGGCTGTTTTAGCATGTCTCATGAGAGACACTCAATAACACATTTTTATATTACAAAAATCATACAGTTATCAGAACCAGCTGTCCAAGCATCATAATCCTCCCTATCTAGACTGAATTTACATAGAAACATAGAAACATAGACTTTGATGGCAGATAAGGACCACTTGGCCCATCTAGTCTGCCCATTTCCCTACCTACAGGATAGGCCGTAGATCCTAGTTAACCAACAGCCTATTTCTTCCTATCCCCCACAAGAATTGCCTTATGTCTGTCCCATGCATTCTTGAATTCTCCCACAGTTTTAGACCCCACAACCTCCTCAGGAAGGCTGTTCCATGCATCCACTACCCTCTCTGTGAAATAATACTTCCTCACATTGCCCCTGAACCGCCCTCCTTCTATCTTTAAATTGTGTCCCCTTGTTCTTGCAAGTCTCTTTTTCTGAAAGATGCTACCCTCTTGGACTTTGTTGACTCTACTGAGGTACTTAAAAGTTTCTATCATGTCCCCCCTCTCCCTTCTTTCCTCAAGGGTATACATATTAAGCTCCTTTAGTCTCTCCTCATACGGCTTCTCTTGCAGACCCTGCACCATTTTAGTTGCCCTCCTCTGGACTACCTCTATCCTGTCTATGTCCTTGAAGAGATGGGGTCTCCAGAACTGGACACAGTACTCCAGATGGGGTCTCACCAACTGTCTGTACAGAGGGATAACAACTTCCTATTTTCTGCTGCTGATGTCTCTCCCTATACATCCCAGTATACCCCCAGCCCCTACTGCCTTCTCACATTGCTTGCTAACCTTAAGGTCATCTGATATGATTATCCCCAGGTCCCTTTCCTTTTTTGTTGTTGTTACTACCTCCCCACCCATTGTGTATTCTTCCCCTGGATTCTTGTTTCCCAGGTGCTTTATTTTGCACTTCTTTGCATTGAATCCTAGCTGCCATACTTCTGACCATTTCTCCAACCTTGCCAAGTCTCTTTTCATCCTTTCCATGCCTCCTTGTGTATCAACCCTGTTGCAGATCTTTGTGTCATCTGCAAAAAGGCATACTTTTCCTTCCAGTCCCTCTGCAATGTCATTGGGGGCTCTATCCCCTGCATGGGATAAGCTTCCTAAATCAGTTCACTCTTCATAGACATGAGACAATCCATCTGAGTTCTGATTTTTCTCTCCAGCCCTATGCAGAATGATCATATCATACCCTTGCAAAGTAAGACTCCATCTTAACAATCTACCATTGTTTTTTTCCCATCTGCGTCAGCCAAACCAGGGGGTTGTAGTCAGTCTATACCACAAAATGCTGCCCATATAAGTATGACTCCAACTTCTTTAGGGCCCACACTATGGCAAGACACTCCTTTTCCATGCTACAGTATGCCTGCGCCCTGGGAAGTAACTTTTTACTCAGGTTTGCTATTGGGTAATCTCTCCCTTGGCTGGATGTCTGACTCAGTACTGCCCCAATACTCACATCTGAGGTGTCAGTCTGAACTGTAAAGGGTCTGCTATAGTCAAGACTTGACAAAACAGGAGCACTGCACAGTGCCTCCTTCAGTCTGGTAAAGGCTTCTTCACAGGCTGGTCCCCAGGTAATTTTCTTTGGCATCCTTTTCTTTATCAGGTCAGATAGGGGAGCAGCCAGGGCACTGTAATTGGGTACAAATTGTCTATAGTACCCTGCTGTACTGAGGCAACTTCTGACCTGCTTCTGCGTTTCTGGTCTGGGCCATGCCTAGATTACCTCTATTTTTATTTGGTTAGGATGGAGCTGTCCCCGGCCTACCACATGCCTGAGGTATGCCACTTTTCCCATGTCCACCTGGCACTTCCCAGCTTTGACAGTGAGCCCAGCCCTCTGTATCCTGCCCAGCACTTCCCTAAGGTGGGATAGGTGTTCCTCCTAGCAGGTACTAAAGATGGCAATGTCATACAGGTACACCACGGCGTACACCTCAGCACCATTTAACACCTGGTTCACCAACCTTTGGAAAGTGGCAGGGGCGTTCTTCATTCCAAAAGGCATTACTTTAAATTCAAATAAGCCTATCGGAGTGATGAAGGCAGACCTCTCCCTAGCTCTGCCTGTCAACTCAACCTGACAATACCTCTTGGTCAGGTCAATCATCGTAAGGTAGGTCGCCCCTTCCAACTTGTCCAGGAGTTCATCCATCTGGGGCATCTGGTGGGCATCTGACTTCATGACTGCATTCAGTCTATGATAGTCCACACAGAAATGAGTAGAGCCAGGGACACTGGTTTACCGCATTAACGGTGTCGCGGACGGAAACACAGAATTGTGATTGGCCCGCGGGAAAATGGCGCCAAACGAAATAAGCGTTTGTTCTCGGGCCTCCCGTGATGTGCAGGCTTTATAAGTCAGTGTGGTAGCGTGCGTCCTTTTTTACTGCCTGCTCATTTTGCCATTATTGTCTTGCTGCTGGAGTCCTGGGGAAATCTTGCTGCCGGAGTCCTGGGGAAATTCATTCTGTTCGTGAGTATTTGTGGCATGTTTTTTCACTGTAAATGCAAATGCTACTACCGATATTTACGTTCCTGGATGGAATGATCATCAAGCTTGCAGCATTTGCAGTAACTGATCTTAGTGACCTTAGTGACAGCAATTTAACGTAATTAATGTAATTTGAAAGCTGTATAATACAAAGTTCTTTTTTCCTGGCTGCAGTATCTCTCTGTTCGGTTGTTTTAGCTCACTGAGGAGAAAAATGCTTTCCGCATTCAAAGGGCTCAGAGTCTAACTGGCGATATGTAAGTAAGTAACCTCAGGAGTATTTTGCTAAATATATTACAAAATCAGTACATTTAGCACAAATACTCGACGAATTACTATTTAGTCAGTCTGATTCTGTTTCGAACCAGCGAGCTAAATTTGCCTTTATTGGATCCACATCATGAATCCAAGATACTCACTGCAGGCGGCTTGGGAACCTACGTGTCTGTACTCTTGAATCAGGTTGCTGGTTTCCTGGTCCATGGTCTAGACTGGCATAGAGCTTTTGCACTGATCTCAATTTAATTTTCCTGGCTGCAGTATCTGTCTGTGTTTTTTTAGCTTGCTGAAATTACAAAATGCTTTCTACTACCTGAATCCAAGGTCTTGGGGGAGGGGTGGTACAGCTTGGGAACAGCTTGGGAACAAAGTGGCTGCACTGATCGTGGATGGAAAAAAAAAGGTCTGGTATTTTTGTTGCCTTTTTTTTTTAACTGCCCTGCCCTTGTCAGGGCTAGCCAATTCTACTACTCTAAAGGGAATTTTGGGTACTGATTTTAATTTGAGGTGAGGAGGAGCAGATCTGGATGCCTAGGATCAATGTGGGGGGGGGGTTGATCCTGGATGTGCTAGTGAGGTGGGAAGAGTGACAGTGAGGAAAGTGGCTGTGCTGAACTGGTCCATTGGGGTGGGGATAGTGACTGGTCTGATCTGGGGTTACTGCTGGTCAGGCTAGTCATGGTGTGAATAGTGTCCAGGCTGAACCATTGGGGTGTGGGTCGTCCAGGTAAGGATCAGTCTGGGTGGGCGGAGTGGCCATGCTTCACCATCGGGGTAAGGACAGTTGCTGGGCTAGTCCATTGGGGTGGGGATAGTGTCTGTTCTGGTCCATTGGGGATGGGAAAGTGTCTGCACTGGTCTATCTCGGTAAGCTGTGCATCAGCATTGAGATTGGGATAGTGCCATCATGGATGGTCTGTAGGGGAGGAGAGAGTGGCTGGGCTGGTCCATCAGGGTGGGAAGTGGCTCTGGTGGTCCGTCGGGGTGGGAGTGGCCTGGTGGTCCATTGGGGTGGGGAGTGGCCCTGGTGGTCCATCAGGGTGGGGAGTGGCCCTGGTGATCTGTTGGGGTGGGGGGAAGTGGCCGTGCTGGCATGTCGGGAAGGGGAGAGTGGCCCTTGTGGTCCATCGTGGTGGGGGCAGTGGCTCTGGTGGTCTGTTGGGGTGGGGAAAGTGGCCCTGGTGGTCTGTTGGCATGGAGAAAGTGGCCCTGGTGGTCCGTCGGGTTGGGGGGAGTGGCCGTGCTGGCCCGTCTGTGCTAGGAGAGTGGCTGGGCTAGTCTATCTGAGGAAGCAGAGTTGATGTGCATCAGCATCTGGATTGGGATACTGCCCTGGTGGTCCATTGGGATGGGGAGAGTGACCCTGCTGGTACACTGCAGTGGGGAGAGTGGCCCTGGTGGTCTGTTAGAGTGGGGAAAGTAGTCATGCCGGCCCGTTGGGGTGGGGATAGTGTCCACTTTGGGTAAGCAGAGTGGCCGTGCATCAGCATCTGGATTGGGATAGCGCCATGCAGCTTCTTGTGGGTTAGAGTGGCTGTGGTGGTCCATTAGGGTGGGGATAGTGACTGGGCTGGTCTGTCTGAGGGAACAGATTAGTGAGTATCCAGGCTGGTCTGTCAGGGTGTGAAAAGTGGCCGTGCTCAACTGCCCTGCAAACATTGTGCTGCTCATCTGCCCTACTGTACTAGCAGCCTGGTGCTCCTAACCTGCACTTTTGTCTGCCTTATGCTGTACTAGACCTGCCTTGCCATCTACTGTCACAGGACTACTGCTTTTCTGTGTGCCTGCCGACTGGTAAGTTTTTTGTGTTTCGGATAGCCCTGCTGCTTTTATTTGAATGGGAAAGCAAGGGAGGGAAGATGTTTGGGAGGGGGGGCATGAGTTGATATGCTTAATGTACCAAAAAATGGATGTATTTGCAAAATGGCAGACATGCTGAAAAAAATTGTTCTGGGGAGGGGAACATGGACAGAGCGGCACAGAACCATTTTTCCCAGCATGCATGCCAGTCTGCCTTGTCCATGCCATGCTCCATTGGTTTGTTGGTTGATGGTCGGCAGATGGGCAGGCTGGGCGGACTGGTTCACATGCTGGGAAAAATGGTTCTGGCCTCGGAGGAAGGGGTGAATGGGCAGAGTGGCACAGAACCATTTTTCCAACATGTATTCTAGTCTGCCATGTCTGTGCCATGCTCCATTGGTTTGTTGGTTAATGGTCGGCAGATGGGCAGGCTGGGCAGACTGGTTCACATGCTGGGAAAAATGGTTCTTGGCCTCGGAGGGAGGGGTGAACAGGCAGAGTGGCACACAACCATTTTTCCCAGCATGCATGCCAGTCTGCCATTTTGTGCCATGCTCCATTGGTTTGTTGGTTAATGGTCGGCAGATGGGCAGGCTGGGCAGACTGGTTCACATGCTGGGAAAAATGGTTCTTGGCCTCGGAGGGAGGGGTGAACGGGCAGAGTGGCACAGAACCATTTTTCCAACATGTATTCTAGTCTGCCTTGTCCGTGCCATGCTCTATTGGTTTGTTGGTTGATGGTCGGCAGATGGGCAGGCTGGGCGGACTGGTTCACATGCTGGGAAAAATGGTTCCGGCCTCAGAGGGAGGGGTGAACAGGCAGAGTGGCACACAACCATTTTTCCAACATGTATTCTAGTCTGCCATGTCTGTGCCATGCTCCATTGGTTTGTTGGTTGATGGTCGGCAGATGGCCAGGCCGGGTGGACTGGTTCACATGCTGGGAAAAATGGTTCTGGCCTCGGAGGGAGGGGTGAATGGGCAGAGTGACACAGAACCATTTTTCCAACATGTATTCTAGTCTGCCATGTCCATGCCACGCTCCATTGGTTTGTTGGTTGATGGTCGGCAGATGGGCAGGCTGGGCGGACTGGTTCACATGCTGGGAAAAATGGTTCTGGCCTCGGAGGAAGGGGTGAATGGGCAGAGTGGCACAGAACCATTTTTCCAGCATGTATTCTAGTCTGCCTTGTCCGTGCCACGCTCCATTGGTTTGTTGGTTGATGGTCGGCAGATGGGCAGGCTGGCGGACTGGTTTATGCTGGGAAAATGGTTCTGGCCTCGGAGGAGGGGTGAACGGACAGAGTGGCACAGAACCATTTTTCCCAGCATGCATGCCAGTCTGCCTTGTCCGTGCCACGCTCCATTGGTTTGTTGGTTGATGGTCGGCAGATGGGCAGGCTGGGCGCACTGGTTCACATGCTGGGAAAAATGGTGCTGGCCTCGGAGGGAGGGGTGAACGGGCAGAGTGGCACAGAACCATTTTTCCAACATGTATTCTAGTCTGCCTTGTCCGTGCCACGCTCTATTGGTTTGTTGTGTGTGTGTGTGTGTGTGTGTGTGTGTGTGTGTGTGTGTGTGTGTGTGTGTCCCTCTGTCTGTGAGCATGTAGAATGAATACTAATGATAATAAAAAAGAGACGCAGTCAGACAAAATAACTTTATTAAGCCACATCAAACTGAATAAACCATGTCGAAACAACTGTGAAACTTGGATTTTCCTCCTTGGTTTACCTAGGGGTAGCGAAAAAAATTTATTAAACTGTCTAACTGCATATTAATAATAATCTTACCACCTTTCAGTTTGGCTTTTAGAGAATGTCTAATGGAATATATTGTTGGAAGTGTTGAGAATTACAGAAGATGATAAGTTCTTAAGGTGATTTACTGGCAGAGTGAAGCCCTGACCACTGTGCAGATTGGGCTTTACCTCTCAAGCGCTCCAGGCACTATATTAACAAATAGTCTTTGCACTGGAGTGATAACTCAAATTGGTGATTGAGCGCAAAGATAGATTTATTTCTGTTGACTGCAAGGGGGATAGGAGAGATGAAGCTACGAGCTGCACAGTGGTTTTATGTCTTTATCTCTGCCGGTAGAACACCTTTCATCAGTTGAGCTCCGACTTGAAAACTAAGAGGCTCCATTTTCATGAGGACAAAGTTAGAAAGTGTCAATTTACTGTTGGTGCAATTCCTGATTGGTTTATTATTTTCAGTACAGATTGCTGATCGCATCCTCAATTCCAATCCTCATTAATCATTGTGGATTTTGTTGCAATTAGGATGCACTTTGTTTACATATAAATAAACCAGTCCAGACAGCTAGATTTTAGGAGGACTGGTCGTGAGTCACCTTGGCGTCTGGTGGTTCAACAATTCTCAACTGAGCTCTGTAAAGCTTTGGTACATGGCATTGGATGAGTGCTGTCATTGTACTTCTGTTGCCATCACTCCTGCGGGGTGGGGACTGCACTTGCTGTCATCACACCTGCGGGGTGGGGGCTGCACTTGCTGCCGTCACTCCTGCGGGGTGGGGGCTGCACTTGCTGCGTCACACCTGCCAAGTGGGGGAGGCTCGCTTGCTGTCGTCACTCCTGCGGGGTGGGGCTGCACTTACTGCCGTCACACCTGCGGGGTGGGGCTGCACTTACTGCCGTCACACCTGCAGGGTGGCTGCACTTGCTGCCGCCACACCTGGGCGGGTGGGGCTACATCATGCCGCCACACCCGCGGGGTGGGGCTGAACTTGCTGCCGTCACTCCTGTGGGGTGGGGGCTGCACTTGCTGCCACTCACACCGTGGGGGTGGGGCTGCACTTGCTGCCGTCAGACCTGCGGGGGTGGGGCTGCACTACTGCCGTCACTCCTGCGGGGGCTGCACTCCTGCCATCACACCTGCGGGGGTGGGGCTACACCCCTGCCGTCACTCCTGCGGGGTGGGGAGCTGCACTGCCATCACACCTGCGAGGTGGGGGCTGCACTGCTAAATCACACCTGCGGGGGTGGGGGCTACACTGCCCGTCACACCTGGGGTGGGGCTGAACACTGCCGTCACTCCTGTGGGGTGGGGGCTGCACTACCGTCACACCTGTGGGGGTGGGGCTGCACTTGCTGCCGCTCAGACCTGCGGGGTGTGGGGCTGCACTTAAGCGTCACACTCCCATGGGGGCTGCACTTGCTGCCATCACACCTGCGGGGGTGGGGCTGCACTACTGCCGTCACTCCTGCGGGTGGAGGCTGCACTGCTGCCATCACACCTGCGGGGTGGGGCTGCACTTGCTGCCGTCACACCTGCGGGGTGGGGGCTGGACTTGCTGCTGCTGTCTATCCTGGAGAATCGATGAACCTGCTGTTGCCACCCATCTAGCTGGGAGTCAGAAGGTGAAGTCTTCATGAACATCATGCCTGTGCGCTGCTGCAGATTCCTTCTGACGTTGAACCACCTGCCAGCACTGCTACCAGCACCTCATGCTTGTCTCTTTGCACCACTCTTCAAGTAAGTAGGCGTGGGTGTTGGTGGAAAGCTGTAATTGGAGAATGCATTGATGAGGATGAGGATGAGGATGTGGATGATGATGATGATGATCTTTTTAACAGTTATGTGTACATTTTTCTGTGGGCCACATGTAAACATTTCAATGACGATTTCAGGCCTTGAAGTGCTATCGGATGCGATCTGCTGCAGGGCTACTGTCTTCCATTGTAAAAGGTACAGTTTGCTTTCTTTTTGCCCACTAGTGGGTCTTCCATGCTAAAAATGTGAATGCTTTGTTGGTGTTGCAGAGTTAGGATTTACTGTGTTTTTTTTTTTGTTGTTTTTTTTTAGGTCAAACTGTGAAAGTGCTGTTGGTGGTCTGCTGCTGTGAGTCCTTGCCCTTCTGAAAAGGTATTGTGATTTGTTGTACTTCTTTGCACTCACAGTGACTCAAAGTCTAGATTGTATGTTTCTGACATCACAGTGGTTTCTTTTGGTTGCCCTTCTCCACATAGCCTCACAATTAGCAGTTAGTGAGTTGGCAGAGATATGTAAGTAACTCGAGAAGGTGGCCAGAAATTGGCTGAGAATGGGATAGATGTAGATAAATAGCGATATTGTAGTCTGTAATGTAAGTGGCTGAGGTCAGCGTAACATCTGTAGCTGCTCCTCCCACTCGTGAACCACGGTCTTGTTTCTTACTATAGATAGTTCTAGTCTGGACTGTAAACTTCAAAGGGCAGCATGATTTCTGTAGCTGTTCCTCCTCACTCTCAAAGCTGGACAAGAATTATTAGCCGAGATATATTTCAAATGCCAATCTTGTACTCTTGCTATTGTACTGTGACATTCTGAGGTCAGCGTGATGATTTTGTCAGCTACTCCTGACTCAGAAATGGTGGCCAGGAATTGGCTGAGAATGGGATAGATGTAGATAAATAGCGAAATTGTAGTCTGGAATTTAAGTGGCTGAGGTCAGCGTAAAATCTGTAGCTGCTCCTCCCACTCTCGTGAACATGGTCTTGTTTCTTACTATAGATAGTTCTAGTCTGGACTGTAAACTCAAAGGCAGCATGATTTCTGTAGCTGTTCCTCCTCACTCTCAAAGCTGGACAAGAATTATTAGCGAGATATATTTCAAATGCCGATCTTGTACTCTTGCTATTGTACTGTGACATTCTGAGGTCAGCGTGATGATTTTGTCAGCTACTCCTAACTCAGAAATGGTGGCCAGAAATTGGCTGAGAATGGGATAGATGTAGATAAATAGCGAAATTGTAGTCTGGAATTTAAGTGGCTGAGGTCAGCGTAAAATCTGTAGCTACTCCTCCACTCTACGTGAACATCATCTTACATTAGCGGGAGATTGTGATGCTTGTTTCTTACTATAGACAGTTCTAGTCTGGACTGTAAACTTGAAAGGGCAGCATGATTTCTGTCTTGATTTGAGAGGTTGAGTAATTAGTTGTGAAATTGTAATAGTTGTGCTGCACAATTGTAAATATATTTTCTATATCTCCAACTGTTTCAATTTTAATTTGTTAGGAGTCATCCACACACACACGTGCAATGGCAACACCACCACCAAGCAAAATGGCCAAAATCTCATCTTTACTGCTAAAGACCGTGCATTGCAATTCAAGTCCTATGGCATGTATGAAGATGGAGGAAGATGTTCTTCGCTTCTGTGATCACCCTGTTGACCACATCAGGAAGGACACAGTGGTGGATCACTGTAAAGCAAAAACACACCAAGAACACAAGCCAGAAGAGTAACAGCAGACAGGTGACCCTGCACACCAGTTTTAATGCCACAACAGCTGCAGCTGCTCAAGGAGGAAACTGTTTTGGACACGTTGAGGGCTTGGTGTGGTGCCAATATACCAATTGAAAAGCTGCATCAGCCCTGCTTGAGAGACTGGATGGGAAGTATATCAAAGTAATTGGGCGCTTCCAAAGGCAGACACTCCGACAGAATTACTTGCCCCGACTAAATAGGAAATGGAGGCGGGAATTAGCCAGCTGGTAGAGGCAAGACACTCGCAGTAATGTGCGATGAAACAACTGATGCAGACTCCGCTGTGTAATGAACATTATTTTTGTAATGGAGGTGCAAAATCTATAATAGCAGACACCATAGAGCTAACAGTGTAAACCACTCCACTGTTGCCCAAAGTGTTTTAAAGACCTTGCATAAATATGGTGTGGAGATGGAACAAGTGGTAGCATTTGTTGTGACAATGCATGTTACATGACAAAGTGCTTTAATGATGTATTAGGTGGCCTAATTGGTGACCATGTAGTCCATGTGGGTTGTTGGGCACATTTTATCATTAATTGGGTGATACCTGGATTGACCACTTTGAGCAGGTGAATAAACATGTGCACTTATAAAATATGCCTTTCAACAATCACCAAGCGTAAGCGAGGTACATTGCATTCCTGGGAGGAGAGGGTAGAAAAACAATATTGCCTCCTGTTCCTGTCTTGACCCGTTGGAACACCTGGTTCGAAGCAGTAAAATACCACTCTGCATATCTGGAACACCTGCGAGAGTTCTTCAAGGATGAAACCAGTGATGCCAACTCCATGAGGTCCGTAAAAAAACTATTTGAAGAATGGTTCACAGAGCTGCAGGTTCAAACTGCATTCATTGCTGAAAACTGCACTGACCTTATTGATGCAGTCGAGCTTTTGCAAAGCAAGGAAAAGCCCTTGGCTGTTTTGCTGTATGACACTATTAGCAAAATCAAAAAGCTGTTTGAAGCAGGAGTGTTGAAGACAGAACGATTTGGTGACAGAACTGACGGGTACTTGCAGGCTATGAGGCCACGGGTCAAGCAGGAAAATGTTGCCCTCTTCCAAGGAGCATTTGGTGTCGCTTTAAACAACCTTTCTAAGTACATGGACACAAACCCATCAGTTGAATTCTTTAAGGCTTGCTGTATTTTGGACCCCAGAAATTTACCAAAACTGAATAGGGATTTGACACGGCATGCCAGTGACATTCCTCTGTTAGCACTGCACAACCAAACAGAACTGCAAAATGACTGGGATGTCTATGCTAGGGAGGATATAAGAGAACTTCCAAGCATATTGGAGTTGGATGTTGGGCAGTACTGGCTTTCAAGGCAGTCACAACTAACTGTACTCTCCAGAGCTGCTCTACAAGCTATCTGGATACCTGTGTCAAGTGCAGATGTGGTGAGATCCTTCTCCGTATATGGACAGATCCACACAGATCAAAGGAGGAACCTGTTGGTAGAAAATCTGAAACTGTCAGCTCATGTACAACAAGTAGCTGGATTATATATTGCATGGTTTCCTCAACATGTTTGATGCCCATTTTATACTTCTATTAGTATTCAAGCCAGTCACCAGTGCCATCCTCGCCATGAAATAATGGGCTGGCTCCTCCTCTAACTTCAGACTGTTGCCCTGTTGTCCTTCCCTCTTTTGGCCTCTTAGGTACTTGAAGATCTCACTCATGTCTCGTTCCTTTCTATCTTCTAGGTTGTACATGTTGAGCTCCCTCTCTCTCCTCATGTGGCCTGTCTGTCACCTTTCCCCAGGATAATTTGTCACCCAAAGTTGGACCCCTGTCCCCCACCATCACTGGTAAACACTAAACAGCAGTACTTGTTTAGTACTTGCACCTGCTCTGACCCTTGCTGTACCCACCCTTCTTCTTAACAGTCTTCCTTTCCCTCCTTCTTTGCGGATAGAGATTTGATTGCTCCCTCCTTCTGCCTGTCTATTGGGGGTTGGAGACTGATGGACTTTGCATGGTGGTGCGGTTTACTGCCCACAGCCACAATCACCCTGCTTGCTTTAAGTTATACTTTTCTGTAATAAACTGTCCCAGATTTTCTTTAGAATCCCTAGGTTCTACAAACTCTGGTGCAGCCTATCCTGTGCATACATGTCTTGGTTCTCAGGACACCATATGCTACCCATTAATACACATGATGTGAGGAACACCTTTTACACTATTGCACAGTTTTCACATTTCATATAATATGCCTTTGCACATTTAATGTATTTACAGTTGGTTAGATACCATATGTTTTATACTGTAGGTTTTAGTTCACTTGCTTTTCACTGTAGTTAGTTAGGTTTTACATTTCTTTGATAGAGCTTTAGTTTAATTGCTGTACTTATATGTTATGTCCCGCATTTTGCATATTTTATATCGTATATTGGTTTCCATTCAAATGTCTGTTCTTCACTGTTTCTATACTTTCAGTATACTGTTTTTCTAACAGTTTTGTATAGATTAGTATAGAATTTGGTTTCTTGTATTACACACACACACTGTTTGCTTTTTTAATACTTTTGCATATTTTTACTGTATAGATGTTTTGTTTTCTATTTACTCTTTCTGCATTGTAATATAGCTATTCTATTTAATGCAGCTGTTGTCTGCATTTCATTTTATTCATTTCTGAATTAGTGATATGACAAGACATGCAGAGCAATGGTTCCATGATGTATAGCATAGACCAAAGTACAAGTCATGGTACCAATGTCATAGAGGGCAAAGTCTGGTTGGGGCAGCTTTGGGACAAAACCCTGCCAACAGGAATTACCATGGCATTGCTCGATGAGAGAACCCACTAAAAATGAGTGACTGGGCAGGGAAATTCTGTTCATTAAACCATGGATTTGGTTGCATGGTGGCTATCCTGTATGTTTCAGGGCTGTCTGTGTTGGTGCTTGGAGGAATAGCTGACTGCATGCAATTTTGGTGACTGGATTGGCTGTATTTGTGCACACTGTTGCATCTGGGGGGACACTGTGGGGAGAAGCTGTGTTGGTGCCTGGAGGAGTTGGCTGTGTTGGTGTCACCATGACATCTGAGGGATGAGTTCATGCTGCAGTCAAACCTGAGGAATAGGGACATAGTGCTGTTGCTGCTGCTGTAACAGCTGCAGAATTGGAGCCGTAGTCCTTCTGCAGACAATGCAATAGAGGGTGGGGGCTACAGTCCAGTATCTGAGGGATAGAGCGAGGCCATAGTGCTGTTGACACGCCGCGCATGAGGTTGGGCACAACTGTGCTGCTGCTGCCATCACATCTTGTACCTATCAAAATAACAAAATTGGTGCAAGGATGGATGTATGTACAATAGTGGACGTCAAAATTGCTAATATGCGTGGTAACAGAGCAAAAATTTGTTAAATAAATTACCCAAAACAAAACACAGGTAAACAGGGATTTTAGATTCACAGACACCGGTGACAATATCGGTTTTTCCAATGTGCAAAACGGAATTTGCTCTTTCTCAATCACGGTAAACCAGTGTCCCTGGTAGAGCCATCTGGCTTGGGCACAAGGACTACTGGTGAGGCCCAGGGGCTGTGGGATCTCTGGATTATCCTAAATCCATCATCTCTCCACTTCCCTCCTAATGTCCTTTTGGACAGTCTCTGACACCATATGCTGCCGTCCGTGTATGGGCATCTGTGTCCCTGTCTCCACATCGTGAGTCGCTAAGGGGGTTAGTCCAGGCTTGGTGCTAAACAATGGGGAAAAGTCTGCTAAAACCTCCCTTACTTCCTGGATCTTGTCCGGAGTCAGCTGGGAGACAATTTAACTGCCTCCACAGAGGACTCCCACTTACTTTCTTCCAGCAAGTCCAGAAGGGGGTCTTCTTCGTCCGTCCCCTCCCCAGGACTACACACTGCAAACACCATGACAGATCTAGTTGCATAAGGCTTCATCATGTTGACATGGTACATCCTTTCTGTCTGTCTTCTGTCAGGTAACTTTACAATATAGTTCACATCATTTACCTTCCTAACTACTTTGTACGGCCCTGCCCACTCAGCCTGCAGCTTGTCTTTCTGGACCGGAATAAGGACCATGATTTCCTGACCCACCATGTATGAGCGAGCTCTGGCTCTGGGGTCATACCACACTTTTTGTTTCTGTTGGGCAGCTGCCAGGTTGCTCTGGCCTGTCCTCATAAGCTCCTTCAGCCTTTCCCTAAACCTAAGGATGTAATCCTCAATGGGAGTTCACTGGGTGGCGTGCTTGCCTTCCCAGTCCTCCCGGATCAAGTCTAGGGGCCCACGTATCCGGCATCTATATAAGAGTTCAAAGGGAGAAAATCCTGTCGACTCTTGGGGCACCTCCCTGTATGCAAACAACAGGTGGGGAAGGTATTTCTAACAATCCCTCCCATGCTGTTCAGCAAATGCCCGGAGCATTGACTTAAGGGTACCATTGAATCTTTCCACAAGCCCATGAGCTTGTGGGTGATACGGTGTTGTGCATCTCTGCACCACCCCACGCTTCTCCCATAAACATTTCATCAGGTCCGACATGAAGGAACTCCCTTGATCAGTGATAACCTCCTGCAGAAACTCAACAGGGGGAGAAAATCCCAAGTAAGGCATCTGCCACTTTATCTGTCCTCAGTGAGGATAGGGCAACTGCCTCTGAGTACCGGGTGGCATAATCCACTGTAGTCAGGATGAATCTCTTCTCTGAGGAGCTTGGGGTATTTAAAGGCCCCACAATATCCATTCCCACCCTCTGGAATGGCTCCTCCACTATGGGCAATGGAATCAGGTCAGCTTGGGTTTTCTTGCCCACCTTCCCTATTTCTTGGCACCGGTGACAAGACCTGCAATACTCCTTCACCTGCTGGGTGAAGTTAGGCCAATAGAAATTCTGTGCCAACCACTGCATAGTGCGTGCGATTCCCAGATGACCAGACAAGGGAATATAATGTGCAGTCTTGAGCAATTGCTCACGATATCCCTGGGGAATGACAAGCTGCCTGACTAGCACCCCTCCCTCTGTCTGCACAACCTGAGTATACATCAGTCTATTTTCCCAATAAACCTTATGTTTGCTGTCACCTCCCTGTGCCCCGTCAGAGTCTGCCCAAGCCCGCAGCTTCTCTAGACTAGGGTCACTTCTCTGAGCAGCTGCAAACCCCTCACACATTCCCAAGGCATGGGACAGGTCCTCTTCAGTTGCTAAACTAGGGTCCCTAGCAGTAGCATCAGGGCACTCAGGATCACTGTCAATCCCAACCCTCTGATAATGGGTCAACCCTCCCTCTTCGGAGTAACCCTCTGTAGCTGTGCGGTTGCTTGCTACTGGGGAAATTTCTGCCCCCTTTTTGTTAATCTCCATATTAGGAGACACAGGCTGGGGAACCAGCCTCCCAGTGGTTTCCACAATGGCTTCTGTGGGGTTCAGGGAACTACAATTTTCCCTTGCCGCTTGGCTATGGGTAACTACACATACCATCCCCTGTTTGAGATTGTTACCCATGATCACATCCACTGTTAAGGTTTTGGCTACAGCCACATGTTGCACAGTTCCCTCTGTTTCACCCCCGTCTAGGTGAACACTAGTGAAGGGCAATGTTTTCTCCTCACCAGTAAAGTCCTGTACAGTGACGTATTCACTGGGTATAAGCTGACCAGGCTCTACTAAATCCCCTTTTACCAATGTCAGGGATGCCCCTATGTCCCTTAACCCTTGCGTCTGTACACCATTTACCATGACTGGGTGCATGTGTTCCCTCATGTTCACAGGCATGCTTCCAGGGACACACAAACAACCCACTTCTTTCCTAGCACCACCTTGCATATTATTGCTCATCCATTTGGGACACTGTCTGGCAATATGCCCAGTTTCTTTACATAACCAACATTCATTTCTTTTCTCAGAGAAATCTTTTCTCTGAAACCTGGGGCTAACTGGTTTTGGTGGAGGCAGTGAGGGTTTTAGCTGCCCTGAAGGCACACTTTTCCCTTTCTGCACTGCCACACCCACCCCATTCATTCTCAGAGCAGGTCTGCTCTTGGCATAGCGGTCCGAGAGTTCAGCAGCCTCTTGCACTGTTTTGGGATCTCGGTCCTCCAGCCAGGTTTTCAGCTCTGCTGGGCATGCCCAATAAAACTGTTCTAACAGAATCACATTTTCACTTTTGTCAACAGAGTTTGCTTCAATTCCTTCCCACCAACGTTTTAAAAACTGATGTCGTTTCATGGCTAGCTCCTCGTAACTCATGTCAGAGCTTCTCCTGAACTTACGGAATTCAGCTCTGTATGATTCAGCAGTTAATTCAAATTTCTTTAACAGTGCAGCTTTAGGTTTGCTATAATCATCACTGTCCTCATTGTCCATTTGACCCAATGCATCCCGAGCTTTCCCGGTAAGTAGCGAGGATAGCTGGAAGCTCCAGGACTCCCTAGGAATTTTAGCCTGAATTCAAACTTTTCCAAAAGAATTTAAAAAGACATCCATATCCTCCCCCTCTTTAAATTCAGCTGTCAATTTGGAATTCAATTTGTAACCCAGTCCTGCAGTCCCAGTTAAACTCAAGCCACTTACCTGCTGTGGTACTGGTGGTTGGAGTCACAGCTTCTCCAGTTCATGTTGCCTCTGGTGCTCACGCTCCTCACGGTCCGCCTCCCACTGTTCATGGTCCACCTCTCGCCATTCTCACTCCACCTCTCAGCGTTCTTGCTCCCTCTTCTCCTGTGCAGCTCACTGTTCTCGCACTGCCTCGTGGCATTCTTGCTCCCTCTTCTCTTCTGCAACTCACTGTTCTCGCTCTGCCTTGCAGCATTCTCGGTCCCTCTCCCTCTGGAACTCCAGCTCCATTTTGCGAAACTCAATTTACAGCCTGAATACTTCTGGATTCAGGATACTGGTGACCTTCCCCTGCTGCTGTGGCCCTTCACTGACACTGGCCCTATTACCCTCCCCATCGGATCTGGACACTGCACTGGCCGCTAGCCCTGCCACACTCAAGGTTTGGTCCTTTTCAGTCACTGTCTGTGACTTGATGCTCTTGGTATCTGCTACCATCAGGGCATCCACGAGGTTCTGTTTGGTGGCTTTCACCTAGAATGGGACTTCTCTGTCCCAGCTCAACTCAACTGCTTTAAGTAGTCTACAGTGTGCCTGTTGTAGCTGGAAGCCATCTTATTCCCTAACTATGGCTACACTGACTTGCACTTTAGAAAAAAAAATAAAATGGGTAGGAACTTGACTGTATGCTAAGTGATATAGTTCTGTCTCCTTTTTAAAAAATAAATCACTGCCTTTTTCTTTCTTTGCAAGTGAGCTGATGGTCTCAAGCTGACACACTAAACAATTAAAGCTTGTAATACCAAAATTATCACACCGCTGCCAACCAATCTGTCACAACCCCTCTCAGCAGGTCAGGCCCTCTGCTCTCACAGTGCCAACCTCCGAGCATAGTATTGTGAACACTTAACAGAACAGGGTAACCCTCCTGTCTGTTTTGTGGGTTCAAATCAACCTTTGGTCTCAAGTTCTGGAGGGATTCAAACTGTAAACCTCTTGCTAGTGTACCCAATGTACAGGCTCAGATAATTCTGCTCTTCAGGGAATGCGAGATATCTTTTGCCTGGGGGCACCTAACCAGGTGTACAAAATAAATCCTTAAAAACTCTATGAAAGACTGTAAGAAAAATTCTTACCTTTTCCCAATTTGGTAAAACCAGTAAGCTTTGTACAGTGTTAGCTTTAACCATATATGCTTCACTTGTCAAGAAAAAAAAAAAGAATTTCAAAGGCACACCAAGTACTGTAGTCTCTAAAGTAGAGGTTTATTTAAAAATAAATAAAAATGTAAAATGTAAATACAGAACCATGTATCACAAAAACATACAATGACTTAAAATAATAAGGTTTAAATACAACAAATTCTCCTACAATAGTACCCTTAGACTTGTCTAATCTAATGTATTCTTCTAACAGTACCTGATGTTGCTTTTTCAGAGTCCAAACATGTGTGTCTAAAGGGAATACAGACTACAGTTTTAAAACTGGCTTTGACAACCTCTTTGCATGAGGTCACCTAGCTCCTCCCAGTCAGAATATAAAAAATTATACACCCAGGATGTCTTATCAGTTAGAAGGTAAATTAAATAAGATTAATTTCTAAGTCCTTCTTTCACCCATGAGCAACATCCTGCTTTTACAGACATCAGAGGAACATTTCTGACTTTGCACCAGTGTGACATAACCTGGTTTTCCTCCTCTAAACATCATAAAATGGATATTTTCTATCCTGCCAGATAAACAGGAGATCCTTAATTTAGGTATCTTCTAGCCTGTAATTATCTCTTGGCCTTCCAGGTAACACCTTGAAGCTAAACCCTGGGGGGGGGGGGTGTCATTCCACAGGCTGTTTCAGCATGTCTCATACAGTGATCAGAACCAGCTGTCCAAGCATCACACTCCGTACCAGAAGATTCAACCAATTGTTGAAGGAGTGGTGCAGAGAGGAGGGTTTTAGTTGCATTGGGGACTGGGGTCCCACCTGGAGGGATGGAGACCTATACATGGGGGATAGCCTGCATCCATCCAGGAGGGGAACCATGGTCCTCAGTGAGCAGTTTAAATGCTACATTGTCAAACATATAAACTAGCCGAGGTGTGTGGTGAAAGGAACCAGGGAGACATAAACTGTTCACCCCTGCAAGTTGAAGTAGTCAATGAGGAAAACCCTAAGGAAGGGAAATTCCCAAGGATGCCTAATAGCAGGAAAAGTAGTATGGAAAAAAATGAAGGAGGGTGGGAATGAAGACAGAAGGGGTAAGAAGAGTAGGCAAAAGGGTAAAAGGGAGATGACAAGAAAGATGGTAAATGAATTTGGAATGCAATGTGCATAACTGCTCAACATAGTCTGGGAAATAAAATCCCAGAACTTATGACCATTACGGCAGAGGCTGACTTGGCCATTGTCGCTATTACTGAGTCATGGAGCAATGAGCGCCGTGACTGCAATATAGCCATACCAGGCTATACTCTGTTTAGGAAGGACAGTGAGGGTAAGAAAGGGGGAGGAGTGTTTTTTTACATAAGGGATAGCATAAAAGCAACCGAGTCACAGGAATACGGGGGGGGTGGAGGCACTGTGGGTCACCCTAGAGACAGGGAATTGAACAGCTATTCACACTTCTGTGATCAACAAACCTCCAGCATGGTGGGGGGGGATAGATAAGGTACTAGTGGGAGCCACCCAAAAGATGATGATTAAGGAAGAGGTACTGCTGGTGGGGGACTTCAATCTGTTGGATGTGGATTGGAGCATCCCAGTTGAAGCTTCAACTAGGAGAAGGGACATCCTGAACTCACTGCAGGGAGCATTCCTCAGGCAACTAGAAAGAAGGCCCACTCATGTGGGAGCAATATTGGACCTGGTACTCACCAACAGGGACAACATTGCAGATGTCAAGGTGGGTGACCACCTGGGGACCAGTGACCACTGTGCAGTGTGGTTCAATATAACTACTAAGCCAGAAGCAAACCACAATAAGGTGAGGGTCCTGAACTACAGGAGGGCTGATTTTACAAAGATGGAGGAATGCCTCAGGAATGCCCTGGCAGGTGGAGGACATCAGTTCAGTGAAGGAACAGTGGGAAAAACTAAAAGGGACCATACAGAAGGCAACAAACCTCTGTGTCAGGCAAGTAAGCAAAACCAAGAAGAAAAAGAGACCTCTATGGTTCTCAAAAGAAGTGGCTGGGAATGTAAGGACAAAATATTTGCATTCAGGAGGTATAAAGAGATGCAGAGAGAGAAGGATAGGGAGGTGTACAATGAAAAGCAGAGGGAGGGAGGCAGGGAAAGCAGTCAAGAGTGCATAGGTGCAAATGGGAGAAAATAGTCAAGGCAGTAAAGAAAGGGGACAAGACAATTTACAGGTATGTAAATGAAAGGAGAAAGACCAGGGGAGGTATTATAATGCTAAGGAGGAAAAAGGGGGAGTGTGTAGAGGGGGACAAAGAAAAAGCAGATAAATATTTTTTGTCAATATTCACAGAGGAAGGGGAAGGTGTGGGACCACAGATTAGAGACAGGAGCATTGAAGGAATGGACATGAACACTAGTCCATTGGAAGAGGAGAGAGTCCTAAAGGAACTCACAAATCTGAAAATGGACAAGGTTAATTGGGCCAGATGGGATACATCCAGCATTATTGAAGGAGCTCAGGGAGGTGCTGGCTACACCTCTGACAGTCCTGTTCAACCACTCACTGGAGACTGGAGTGGTCCCAGAGGACTGGAGGAGAGCAGATGTTGTCCCACTTCACAAAAGTGGCAGCAGAGAGGAAGCTGGCAATTACATGCCAGACAGCTTGACTTCGGTGGGGAGAAAAATAATAGAATCACTGCTGAAGGAAAGAATTGTGAAATATCTTGCAACCAGTGGCTTACAGGATCTGAGGCAGCATGGATTCACTGGGAGAATGAAATGTCAGACAAATCTGATAGATTTATTTGACTGGGTGACCAGGGAAGTAGATCAGGGTAGAGCAGTGGATGTGACTTACCTAGATTTCAATAAGACCTTCAACACCGTTCCACATAGGAGACTCATAAACAAGCTGGGCAGCCTGGGAGTGGCTCCAAAAGTGGCAAACTGGATAGGGAATCTAGGGAACTAGTTGAATGGGCAGCCCACTGGAGAGCAGAGGCTTCAGTGGCTGAGGGGTGTTGATGCCATTGAACTGTTGGAGGATGGCCATAGGTATAGGGCCCTAGCCCTTCAGCGCTCCATTCTGGCTTCCATCTCTGCCTGTAGCTGGATGCTGCTGGAATGTAGGCTGCCCTCGAAGTGTGGATATTGAGGTTACCATCTTGGATTGGTAAGTCAAAACTGTGTGCTGTGGCTTGCGATACTGGCCTGGTGGCTGCTGTGGGGATTGGGTTCACCTCTGGTCAGGAAGACCCGGGATCTTCGACTGGAGGGGAGTGGGCCCCGGATTGCCCAAGGGACACTTGGAGTTAGGGGCTGGAGGGTCCCAGCTGTTGAGTTCTGGTAGCCTGTGGGATTGCCTGTCTCAGCAGTAATGATAAGGAGGGGTCCATTTGCATGCCGAAGTTTTTTTGAATTAGAGAATACATCTGCAAATTGGGGACTTGTGAGGACGAACTGCTCCTTATCTGGTTCAGTGGTGGAACTTGCTCCCTATCTGGTTCAGTGGTGGAATTTGCTGCCTAAATTTTGTTGGATGGTGTGAGAGACCTTCCAAAAATCATCCATTATTTTCTCTATTGACAGTATAGTGCTGGAGTGAGAGTTCAGCTACAGTGGACTATAAAACTGATCTGGCTGGGGTTGAGAGCCTCAGCTAAGTGCCATTATACAATATCTGTTCTGACAATTTAATTTTTCAACTTCACCTCTTGACTGGGGGAATATTTGTAATTTATTACGGTTTAAGGGATTTTATTGGGTGGGGATTAGCTTATTTAAATTTATTATTTGTCTGTTATTGTTTTTAGTTTGTAGTGTGTTGAGTCATTATTACTCTGGCTACTGGCAGAATGTGTCAGCAGCAGGCTCTCCCAGTCAGGCGTTACTCTTCCTCTGAGCTCCGGGGCCATCGCCCCTTTAATTGTCCTTCTTTGCTGGAATCTGTCTATAGATGTTGCCAGATGTTGGGGATAGTGGGCAGGAGGCGAGGGGGGGGTAGCACCTGGAGGGGCAGGAGGAGGGTGGCCAGATTTGGGTAGTGGGGACTAGGAGATGCCCTAGAGTGAAATGGATCCCAGAGTGCAGTTTTCCATGCCTGGTACCCATACCCAAGGGCACCACATTTAGTGGGCCGGTGACTCAGCTGGCCTCAATGTCTCATCCTACTAGGGCGGTGTTGTGCAATGCCAAGTCCATTAAGAACAAGATGGCTATTATTGCTGATTTTGTTGGGTCAGCAGACCTGGCATGCATCACTGAGACCTGGCTGGGCAAAAATTCTGGCCCCATTTTGGAGTCAGCTGTTCCAGCTGGGTTCTCGGTGATACACTGCCCAAGACTGGATTGCAGGGGGCAGGAGTATAGCAGTCTGTTTTAGATCAGAATTGGACCTTGTAGTTGTACTGTGGGAGAGACCAGATCCTTTGAGTGTACAGTGGTTGCAGGTGTGGGATGCAGGATTCTTCTCATATACCGTCCACCCGGGGATGAGAAGCAATTCCTGCAGAAAGTCACGGACTTCATTGTCAACATGATGTTGGAGTCACGCAGATTGATGGTTCTGCGTGACTTCAATGCCTGGGTTGACAATGAAATTTTGCAGTTTGGGCGGGACTTCCTCTAGCTCATGAGTTTTCTGGTTTTCACACAGGTGTTTATCTCTGCAGCACACAATCATGGCCATTCATGGGATCTGATCTTCCTACTGGGGATGGAGATATCCCACGTGGTGGTGGAATCCATTAGGTGGTCTGACCATCACTCTGTAAGGTTCATTTTCCAGCCTCCCCCCAATAGATCTGCCCTTGTGGAGATGGTGCAGTACAGCCCTTTAAGTGGTGTGACCCCAGATCGTCTAATGCCGGTACTTGATCTATCGGGATTTCCAAATACAAGCGTGGGTCCAGAGAACTTGGTGCAAGCCTATAATAAGGCTGTGACAGAGGCTCTGGATGCCATTGCTCCTGCCTAAGTTTGTCCCCTCACCCTTCACCCTCAGTCCCCATGGTTTGACAAGGCCTTGAGGGAGTTGAGGTGAGTGGGATGAAGGATAGAGTGCTGCTGGCAGAAACCGGGCCTTGAAGCCAACAGGCTTAGATTGATGGATCTTTGTAGGGTCTATCAATCGGCTATCTCACATAAGAAGGCAGAGTTCCTGTCCAGCGAGATTGCCGCAGCACAGAATCGACTGGCTCAACTCTTTCAAACTGTGGACAGACTGTGCAATCCAGCCCGTTTCCAGGTTTGGAGAGTATTTTCACAGGAAAAGTGTGAGGAGTTTGTTCAGTTCTTTGCTGATACGGTTGCTGACATCAGATCTAAGATCCATGCAGCTCACTTTAATGGAGGTGGTAGTGGTTGGTGGGAGGTTACAACTCCATGGTCTGGTTGGTGCAACTTTGACCAGCTGGAGCTTGTAGAGATCGTGCAGATTGTCCAGAATATGTGGCTGGCCTGCTGTAGTTTTGATCCGGGTCCAACTCGCCTCTTAGTGGGGTGTGTTGATGTCATCTGCCTGGTCCTTGCAGAGAGTCTGGTGTTTGTTGCAGTCAGGTGAGTTTCCTGAAGGAGGTGGTGGTTACACTCCTCCTTAAAAAAGCTTCACTTGACACAAGCTTTCCTGCCAACTACAGACCAGTCTCTAACCTTCCCTTTGTGGGGAAGATTATTAAGAAAGTGATCATGCTGCAGTTGGAGAATCATTTAACCATTCATGATATCTATGACCCTCTCCAGTCAGGATTTAGGAAGAGGCATAGCATGGAGATGACCCTTGTTCAGGTGCTTAATGATCTCCTGATAGCAAGAGATCAGAAGAGCCATTCCATCTTGGTTCTTCTTGATCTCTCTGCAGCCTTAGATACCATGGACCATGGGGTGCTGCTTGAGTGATTGCAGTTTATCTGAGGCCTGTCTGGTATGGTCCTCAGATGGTTCCATTCTTTTCTCACTGGCAGAACTCAGAGGATGGTGTCCGGGGTTTATTCCTTGGGATCATTCTCTCTGCCATGTGGGGTGCCACAGGGCTGGTGCTGTCCCCCATGTTGTTCACAGTGTATATGCTGCCGTTAGGGTACATTGTAAGATGGTATGGGCTGGGTTTTCACTGCTATGCAGTTAATATCCAGTTCTACTTGTCTTTTGTGCCCGAACAGGAGAGTGCAGTGTCTGTGTTTAACAACTGCCTCGCTGAGATCCAGGACTGGATGACTTCCAACTGGCTGAAGTTAAATCCTGACAAGACTGAGGTGTTGGTTGTGGACCCAGGTAGCCAAGTAGAAGGGTCAGTGGCTGGTCAGGCCTCTTGGTTTTGGCTTGGGGGCCAACAGCTGCAGACCTCTGAGTGGGCACAGAATCTGGGCATTATCTTTGTTGATAGGCTAACACTTTGTTTGCAGGTGTGTGCCATCATCAAATCCTCTTTTTACCATCTGAGGAATATATCCTAGATTAACCACCTTGTTCCGCCCAGTGACCTTCCAACTTTGGTTCACGCCTTTATGACCTCCTGCCTTGACTACTGTAACTCCCTGTACCTAGTGCTACCAGGGGTTGATATATGCCACCTGCAGCTGGTGCAGAATGCAGTGGCCAGATTGTTGACTGGGTTTTCTTGATCCAGCCATATTATTCCTGTGCTGCGCGAACTGCACTGGCTGCCAGTTCAGTGGCGGATCACCTTAAAGGTCGGCTTGCTGACTTATAAAGCCCTACACAGACAGGGTCTGAGCTACCTGCAAGAGTTCCTTCATCCCTACTGCCCCCTCAGACCACTCCGCTCCACCAATGAGGGATTGCTAGAGGTTCCCGCAGTTCAGCTGAAGACATCTGGGGCTCGTGCATTTGAATTTGTGGCCCCTATCCTGTGGAATTTTCTACCTCGCCAGATACGAGAATGCCAGACTGTGGAGGGCTTTAAAACTGCTCTAAAAACTTACTTGCTTGAGCTTGCCTTTTCTGATTGTACTGATTGACTTAGCCTCTGTTTGTGGATTTTATGGCTATTTATTTATTGATTTTAGTGTACAGGTGCTATGATCTTTTGGAATAGCGCCTTTTTAAAAATAAAGTGAACTGAAAAAATTGAATAGGAAGGGGTATCATCAGCAGGGTCAACGAACAACTCAGAACAATGTAGGAAGGCAGTTGCAAAGGCCAGCAAAGTGCTGGGTTGCATTGCAAGGGGTATATCCTCGAGGAGGAAGGAGGTGATTCTGCCACTGTAGAGGTCATTGGTTAGACCGCACCTGGAGTACTGTGTGTAGTACTGGTGCCCATATCTGAAGAGGGACATTAAGTTACTGGAGGGGCTGCAATGCAGGGCGACAAAGATGATCAAGGGGCTGGGGGACTTATCATACGAGAGGAGGCTGAGGGAATTGAACATGTACTCTCTGGAGGAGAGGAGGGATGGGGGGGCATGATTGAAACCTTTAAGCACATGAAAGGAATAAACAAGATGGGTACAGAGGGGCTGTTCAAAGTAAGGGAGGGGAGGGACACCAGGGGCAATGATATGAGACTGGAGGGAGGAAGGTTCAGGAGGGAGATGAGGAGACACTTTTTTACAGAGAGGGTAGTAGCTGGGTGGAATGCATTACCTGCAGAAGTGGTATCCAGTAGAACAGTGGACTGCTTCAAAAGGGGATGGGACAGGACAAGGGGGAGGGTCAATGTAGGGGAAGGGTGGAAGGGAGGGGCAGCTGCAGAATAAGGGGTGCTAGTTGCACATTCGAGCAGACTTGATAGACCTCTAGGCCTTTATCTGCTGGCAAATTTCGTATGTTCATTGAAAGAGAGAGGTGGTGATACCGCTGTAAAAATCATTAGTGAGACCTTATCTGGAGTACTGTGTCCAGTTCTGGAGAACACATCTCAAGAAGGACACTGACATGTTAGAGGCTGCCCACAGGAGGGTAACTAAAATGTTGCAGGGCCTGCATCGGAGATCTTATGAGGAGACACTAAAGGACCTCAATATGTATACCGTGGAAGAAAGGATGGAAAGAGGGGATATGACAGAGACTTTCAAATAACTCATGGTCACAGGTATAAATAAAGTACAGGAGGGGATCATTTTTCAGAAAAAAAGATGCTCAAGAACAAGGGGGCATGCTATGAACCCAGGGAGGGTGGAGACTCAAGGGAAACATGCAGAAGTACTTCTTCATGGAAAGAGTAGTAGATGTCTAGAACAGTCCCCCAGTGGAGGTGGTGGGGACAAAAACTGTATCGGGATTCAGGAAAGCATGGGATAGGCAAAAGGGAACCCCAATGGTTAGGGAGTGGAGCGCTATGCCAGAGAACAGGTAGAGCCAGCAATATTACTGTAGGTATTGAAAATGAGCCGACTAGGTGGGCCAAGCAGTCCTTATCTGCCGTCAATATCTATATTTCTATGTTTCTATAATAATACAGGTTTTGCTATTGGCTACCCTGATGGAATCTTGAAAATTAGTTGACCCCTGGTGGACACCATTATTTTCAAAGGAGGTCACCCCACAGTCCGAGAGGTGCTGGTTACCTCAGCATATTTCGTGTCTATGCAGATAGTGGGATGTACTAGTTGATTTATTTTTGATCATCTCTGCCTTTGGAGTCTACATTTCTGATTCTTCCTTTTCTTTCTTGTCTTTTTATCCACCATTGTGGCAGCAGTGTGTAACTGCTTCCTGACTCTAAGTAGATATACATCATATATTTATGCAACAAACCCCTAACCTTTCCCACGTAACCTACCCTATTTACTGTGCCTTCCCTTATGTTGTCTGTTTCATAAATCAATTGCTTAGTTATATAGAATGTGTTTGATATAGTAGCAAACTGCAAGTGTGTTATTATGATAGTCATAAAATGTATGCAAACTATAATTATTTTATGATTCCCTTATAAAAGATCTGCACTCAAGTTGGGACTGTTTAAACTTGTGGGCGTTGTATTCATCTAAAGAGAGACACAGCTGGCAACAAATCGATTAGTTTCCTTGTGTGCACATATCATTTTGAGTGTTCTTCACAGTTATACCACTTTAAATTTTGTACAAACAGGCCGTAGTACCACCAGTTATCAGACTCTCTGATAAGGCACTAGTCAGGGAAAACCAGTAAGGGCTATGGTAGCTTTTGACCCGGTTCTTCCAGCCATTTGATTCTGCGGAAACTGCACTGTTTGCGAGATTTATGGACTTGACATGTATAGAATGGCCAGTATGTAAGTAATTCAAAAGTCCATGTAGAAGTCCCAAGGGAAATTGCAAAGTCTTGCTGATGCATATGAGTGGAACTGGCCAATCCTGGATATGACAGCTGTTATTCAAACTGCGACCACTCTAGCCTGCATAAAGCTTCCACACTAAAATGGTCAAGTATGAACTTCATATATTCATATTTTCAATAGGCCCCAACATTTTACTGTAATGGCTTCTTCTGTTACTACAAATTCCAGAATTATCTGCAGCTGACATCAGAGCAGAAGGCAGCATGGGGAGACTCAATACCCTGTAGTGCATATTAGAGCTTTTATAATCTCTGATCTGATATTTCCCTGGTCTGCTTTTCTTAAGGGGCTAAGTATAGTTCTCTGTGACTGTTCTTAGCCCAGGGAGGACAATGGGACCAACAAACAAAAGATCAGGGTCTATATAAACTAACATGCACACAGGCTTTTGAATCTCCCACTGCTGCCTACTGCTCTGATGTCAGCTGCAGGGGATTCTGGAATTTGCAGTAACAGAAGATGCCAGCCTAGAACAAAGCAGTGTGGGGGCCCTTTGTGCTGACTGTTCCCTTTTAAAAATGCTGCATGAACTACAAATTGTGAAGGAAAATTGTACTACCGCTCTGTGTAGTTTGGCAAAACTTGGAATTTTCAGAAAACATAGGTATCGATTTTTGCTATTAGTTTTTAGTGGCACAAGGCTATTGAAATGACCAAATAAATCACTTAGGGAAGGATTTTCAAACCTGATCTGTTTGCCTGTATTTTAAAACCATACTTTGTTTGCACTATTAAATCATTTATTAGAGGCTGGCCCATTGGCACTGTTGTTGCTCTACTGCTCACAATACCAATGATCCATGTTTGGGAATGAGCTTGGGTCTGTGGAATCTGGCTGGGGAAAGTGAGGATTGAGGGTCCCAGGAACAGCACTCCTTCATTGGGGTGGTGGATACTGCTTCTTGCCAGACTTCTTTCACTCTCATCATGTGTCTGTGTAGAAATACCTATTACTGACCCCTGGCCATACTTTATTCTCAATATAATTCATTAACCAGTAGATGAGTGCTGTCTAACTGGATAGGGTACTATCAGGTATATTCAGGAGACGATGTCAGATGGTATCCAGAGGCCACCAAATGACATCTTCATCTCTACATTGTGCCAAAATTGGAGGTGAGAACAATAAGTGGATAGGTGTCGTAGCACAACTTCAAAATATGCATATTTTGTTAAATGAACTTACTAGATATTTGTCTGGTGTGTCTTTCATGTAGTAGATATGCATGGAAAACTAGAGGCAAAATGGCCCCCCAAAACACCAAACACTCTTAGCAGAAACATGTACAGTAGTACTTAATAATAATAATTTTTATTTATATAGCGCCTTTCACTATATCAAGGCCCTGAACAAGTCAATAAAAACACCAACATACAATACAAACATCAAAACCATAAAAATTATAAAATATATCATAAAAACATAATAAATTACAATAAAATTTCACACACTTTACAATACTGTTAACCTTCCAAGAAGGCCATTCTCCAAAGATGAGTTTTCAATTCCTTCTTGAAAATCTCTTCTTGAAAATCTCCACGGAGGAGCATTCCCGTAACCGGCATGGTAGAGAATTCCAAAGAGTGGGTGCAGCATGAGAAAATGCTCTGCTGCCAGAGGATTTCAAACTCACTCTTGGAATCTCTAACAACCCCATGTCAGCCGAATGGAGAGATTGGCCAGGGCAGTAAGGAACCAGCAGGTCTTTCAGATAGGATGGACCCTGAACATGAAAACTGAAAAATTCCACTCAGAAATGCTAAATTCAAACTACTACTCACCTGCTGTAGCAAATGTTGCAAGTTTAAAAAAAAACTTCTGTGGGAACAAATTGGAACTGCAAACAGTTGTTTTGTCTTTTAACAACGTTTTTTCTTCATTAGGGATGCTGTTGGGTCTTTGAATTTGCTTGACTTTCTTAACTTCGTCTTTACTCTGTTTCATTAGAAAATTGACTCCTGCACCCTGCAGTGTATTGAAGATTGTCAAAACATCTGCATCAAATCACTGCTTAGACTGCCCACTGAGGATGTCAAAGAATGTTTCCAGAGGAAACACAGGAAAAAAAAGAGTTATACTTTCAATAAAAAAATGCTCTCTGAAATAAAAAAAAATTCTTAAAATGATCATCACTTATTCTGTTGCATGTTGTTATCTTGTCAGAAATGTCAACCATACTACACCTTCATTATAAGGTTCTCTGATGCACCCTCCTCCACTGTCACCATGCACCGGCATGCACTGTAAGTAGCTTGCGTATGTTTGTCTGTTTTGGACTACCACTTGTACATTATATTGTACTGCACTTCAAACAAAGCCCTTTTCTACCCTGCTATACTAGGCAACCAGACAAAAACAGGAATCACGGGGTCATTCTCCATATGGCTAATTCAAATTTGAGGTAAGTAAATAAATTAATCTTTTAATTAATTAAGTGGTCTCTAAAATAAGGCTACTAGTTTTCTGCTCCCCATTTTCCCTCCAATTTGATGTAAGATGTAAGGCATGAAGGATGTAGTTTTGATGGATAATTCCCCCCACCCACCTAACCATATGAGACAGGGGCTCCCATGGTGCTTCATGGGGGTGGTATTGTTGATCAGTAACCCACCCCCTGGAGTCAGTGTACCTCTGTTATGACATGTAGTAAGCATTTGACTAAACATTTATGTGTTATAATTGGAGCGAGGTGGGGGAGTACTGTTGGTTCCCATGTGTGCGTCTCTGCTTTGGGCAATGTTAGGGTCCATGCAACCCATGTACATATTGTGTGGTATTCTAAGGGGTCCCAGCAATTCAGAAGGCTTGATTTCTCAGTTCAGTTTTATAGTTCATTGTAATGAACATTCTTTAGGATGTTACCTACTGTATTTATAAAAATCCTTGTTTCCCACAATCATGTGTTTTACCAAGAGTTTGGAGTACAGCAGAAATCAATGAAGGTCAATATGTTGCTATAATGGGAGGAACAAAACCCTCCACTGTTATCTGAGTAACCATTATTGTGTGTACAATAGGATGTAAAACAGAAAGTATCTGACCCCACAGAAATAGATAACAGAGCAAATGTTACCGCCCTCTGTTGTCTATGAAGATGTTGTGTATGGGTCTGCAGCTAAAATCCAGATGGCCAGGCTGGACATACTTTGTAACTCTTTGTTTCACTTTGTACTCAGCTATTTGTTATATACTCATCACTACTTAATGTACATGCAACTGGGGGAGGGATTCATCCTAAGCAGCAGATGCATCATGCACACAGCACCTTGGGGTGTACAGTTAAGGCACAGCAAGTTCCTACACCGTCTAAGCAGCCAATTGTTCCTTGCCTCTAGACTGCATCTCAGCCCAGATATTCCCAGACCCTAAAACTTCTGTTTCCCAGCTACAGAAAACAAGCATTTGTCAGTGCCGAATGTTCGCTTGCAGGTATTTGCAGTGGTGTGTGGCACTTGGACATGGCTTAAAAAATCAGTGACAAAGAAGTAAAATGAGGGACCCAGTTTAACAATTGGTTCTATTCCCTGAAGCAGGCAGCTCAAGAGTATTGGTGTAAAATACTTTGTCTGCAGAAGAGCAAGTCTGTAACTCAGTTTGACAATGTTGTGAGCATACAGTATACCCACTGCTCAGTCACAGGAACACAAATTTTAGGAGGGACATAACATTTTAATGCAAAATCAGGGACATCCCTGAAAATCAGGAAAAGCTGAGAGGTATGGTCCCTCTTTCCGCTCTCTCTCTTCCCCCCACTGTTTCTCTTTCTCTCTCTCTGCCCCATTCTATTCTTCTCTCTCCCCGCCTCTCTCTTTGTCTTTCTCCCTCTGTCTCCTCTCTCTCTTACCCCATCTCTCTTCTCCCTCTGTCTCTCTCTCTCTCTTCTCCCCTCTTCTGTCCATCTTCTCCCTCTGTCTCTCTCAGCAAACAAGCATTTGTCAATGCCGAATGTTGGCTTGCTGGCATTGGCATTGGTAGTGCTGGAGTTAGAGAGAGATGCATAATAGGATTGGCAGTGAAGTACTGAACTGACGCCGACCCTGGCCCCAGCCTGTGGAGAGGGACAGGCATTGGGGTGTGCCTTTGGGTCATTGGCCATAATGCTTATGCCATTTCACCTCACCATACCCCGCAGACACCAGGAAGTGTTGCGGTGTGCCTTGAAGTCTTCAGGCCTTGCGCTCACCCCATTCCATAAGGAAATATGCTGAGATGGGTGCAGTAAAGGAGAATGCGGTGAACTTTGGAGATGAAGAGTCCAAGGCACACCTCAATGCCTGTCACTGACTGCAGGGTTGGGGTGGAATGGCATGAGCATTACAGTCGACAATGCCAAGTCACTCCCCCGATGCCTGTCAGTCCCTACAGGGTGGGGTGTTGCGGTTGGAAGCCATAACCCCCCCAGGTGTGTATTGGTATTTTCACTCCAAATTTTCAACATGGGCTGTTTGTAACCACACCTCATGAACAGTGGCACTATGAGTTTGTTAGCCGAAAGGTGATTTTGCACAGCGACTGTGTCATTTGGCGCTACAGGTGCAAAAACACATTTCAGGCAGGGTGTGAAAAAAGACAGCTGCACTGTTAATGAGAAGGTGTAAAAAAATGGCATTATTGAAAATCTGGAGTGAAACTATGAAAATTGTGAAGTCAATGAAGGCATGAGAAGCTGTGCAACACAATTTATCGTATTAAATTATTTTGGGGATTTTTTAACTAAAATATTCAGCATAGGCATTTTGGGACCTCTGCTTATGAACAGTGTCACTGTGGATTTTGTTAATGTGTCTTGAACATTGATTTCACACAGCGACTGCGCCATTGTGCACCACATGCATGAAAACACATTTCGGGCAGAATGTGAAAATGACAGCTGTACTGTTCATAAGGAGGTGTGAAATAATGGCAATGTTGAAAATCTAGAGTGAAAATATAAAAAATTGTCGAAGTTGCAAGCGTGTGTTGAAACTGTGCAATGCACATTCTTAACACAGTCATTTTTTGGAATTTTTCCACCAAATTTGCAAAATAGGCTTTTTGGGACTTCATTTCATGAACAATAGCACTGTTGTTTTGTTACTCGGTCCTGACTGGTGATTCTGCGAAGTGACTGCAAAATGACCTTTCAAGACTGAGTAACTAGATGACAATGCATGAGTTCATGAGATGGGGTCCCAGGCACCCGATGTTGAACATTTGGAGGCAAAATTTGAAAAAATGACTGAGATATCCACGTAAGTTGAACCTCCCTCCTCCCCCATTATACCATTATACAGCTTACCGGCATTTCTTCAGTTCGTGGTCAGCTTTGAAGAGTGCAGATGTGTTCCTGCTCCACCGAAGATTGTGGCGCCAGCCTCTGGAGGTAAGTATGGGGTGAGAGGAGGTGTGGGGAGGTGAGGTGTGCAGAAGGTGGGTGCAGATTGGGGGAGGGGACCCGACAGCAAGGGACCGTTTTCTTTGTTTCAGGTAATAAAAAAAAAAAACGAACACTGCAGACGGTTTTCTTTCTTTACAGGTGTAAGAAAAATGTTGAGCACACTGGGGTGGGCTCCCATGTTTCCCCATGACTTTGGGGGGTGATGTTGGTCACACTGGGGTGGGATTCCAGTGTGGCACACAATGGGAGTGGGGTGGGGGCAAGAACATGGCGATCGGCTTCCGAACACAGGGAGGCACACTGGGGTGGTCTCCCAGTGTGCCACACAATATTGGGGGGGTTAAACATGCTGACATAGGGAACGGGCATCCCTGAAGTCAGCTTTCTGGAGATTGTGTGTGGCAGATGGTGGCAGCAGCCACTGCCATGTTTATTTAAATGCTTCACCAGGAAATGCTCATCAGGAGGTGTGTCATTGGTGCCGCTGCATGATGAGCTTGTCTCTGATTGCAGCGGCACTTTACTTAGAAGTTGTGTCCACTTTACATAATGTTGGTGTCAGTGCTAGCATGCAGGCTTATTGGGGAATGAGGGACGCACCTACTAAAGTGTGCCCTGCATTCACCAACACAGACATACCTCTGAAATGTGCTACTAGCACAAGACGTTCCCTGTGCAAACAAAAGCACAAAGCAGATCAGGTTGCATTCAGTTTTTGGGTACCTCATATTTTTAACAGCATCTAGTTGATATTAGGGATGCAAATAATATTCAAAGCATCAAATTCCTACTGTGCTTTCACTTCACTCCAACCTGCCTGTGTAGTCAATAGAACTGACCCTCCCCATGCCTTGTGCTCACAAGCATAATACAATGGTTTGTTTGCACCTTGTCATTTCACTCATATGTGACTACCATATGTAGCTGTACTTACAGTAAGTACCCTTGCTTTACTTCTCATATGTAAAAACTGCTGTACTCATTCTTTAGTCCCTGTATTATATTACCTGCCTTCTTGTCTTCTGTTACGTCATCTATCCTAAACAGGACCTCCTTGTAAATGATCAGTACACAATGAAGCTTTTTCCTGGTAAAATAAATAACTATATTGTGTGTATATATATATATATATATATATATATATACATAGATATAGATATATATGTATATATATATATATATATATATATATATATAGATAGATAGATAGATATACACATATATCTATATATATCTATCTGTATATATATATATATATATTTATTTTTTTTTTATACTGGCCAGGTAGGGCCAGTATAGTTAGGGTTTGTAGGAGTGTTTAATGTTAAAGGGCAATGTTTACTGGTTAATAACTTTAAATTGGTTCCCAGATTTTCCTGACATTTGGCATGCATCATCTGCTGGGGTAGGTCTGTTGATGTCCCAAATTTGGTTTTAATCCCTTTAGAGATTTTTGAGATATAAAGTGTTGAAAATACAGAGATTTCACTGTTTTTTGCCGAGTTTTTTTCGGCCATCTGTATCTCAGAAATGGCTTTAGGTGCTGGGCTGAAATTTTCAGGGTAGAAAGCCTTGGCCTCACAAATGTGCTTTTTGAAGGTTTGGTAAAACAACAGTAATTCATTCCCAAGTTATTACATCTTGAATTTGCCATTATTTCCTAATGGGAGAAAATAGATGTGAAAGTGATTTTTGCACACTGTCATCCAGTTTTGCATACTTTGCACCTGAATAACTTTGCAACACTCCAACAGATTTGCAGGAAATTTGACAAGCATCAGCCTAGGGCACAGGTCTCTTGACTTGACAAATTTGTTTTGAATCCCTTGTTTGGTTTCTGAGATACATAGTGTTGAAAAAAACAGATTTGAGGGTTTTGTTGTTTATTAATGTTAAAGGGCAATACTTGGATCATAATAACTTTGTAATGGTTAAAGTGAGTTCTACGAAATTTGGCATGCGTAATTACCCAGGGGAGGTGTTTGTAAGTGATAAATTTTATCTTAATAGCTTTTGCCATTTTCGAGACACAGAGTGTTAAAAAATAAAGGTTTTGGGGGGGGTTTGACACTTTTTTTGTCCTGTCTCTCGGAAATGGCTTTAGCTTCTGGGTTGACATTTTCAGGGTAGAAAGCCTTGGCCTCACAGATGTGCCTTTTGAAGATTTGGTGGGAAAATATAAATCTGTTCCAAAGTTATGACTTTCCCATTATTGAATTTCCCATTATTTCCTATGGGGAAAAAGATATGTCCCACACAACACAGGATTCTGCTTCTAACAAGGATTCTGATTCAAACCAGGATTGTGCTTCACCCTAGGATTCTGCTTTGAACTAGGATTCTTCCTTGCATGAGCCCTATGGAAAGGGATTCTGCACTGAACAAGGATGCTATTTTGCAGTACTAAATCCCTTTTGGCAGACAGAACCAACACAGTGGGGAAACAGGAACCAACTGTCAACCAATCCTGCCTATTCTACAGACCCCAGAGCCCCACCCCAGGCTACATAAACCCCCTAGAGTTTTTTTAAAACATAATCGCCACTCTGGGGTGATCTGCCAGGCTTTGTTTTCTGCAACACTGTGAAGTGAGATTTAAATGTATAAGACTGAATGAAGTGCTGACCTTTTTGCCGGTTTTCCATCTCAATGCTTTTCAGCTGAGCTTAACACCCTGATAAGTGCACCTCATGCTTGAAGGCTAAAAGTTTTGTGCCATTGAGCTACTGTCTTGCGTGCTTTTTGCTATTTCAATATCTTTTCCTCCTCCCCCACCTCCACCACCACCACCACCACCACCAGCACTGTAGGACACTGTGGAGCCCACTCCCAGTGTCCAGATAAAGCACCCTCCCCACACTGTGGGACACTGGAGAACCCACTCCCAGTGTCCTGAAATATGTATGTAATGGTTTTGCCAACAGTGGGGTGCCCAATCCCCATGTCAGCACTTTACTTACCCCACCAGCACTGTGTGACTCTAGGGAGCACACTCCCAGTGTACATAGTGTACCCAGTTATGTTGCACCCCCCAAATCAGTGTGGGACACTGGGGAATCCTCCCCCAGTGACATAAGAAATGGTTCTACTGTTCCTGTGAAAAAAGAAAACAGTCCACAGCATCCTTTTTTAAACTCCTGTAAAAAAAGGTCTCTCACTGTTTCCCCATCCCCCTCTCACATCCCAACCCTCCCACTGAGCAATCAACCACCCCACATCCCCTTGCCCTATGCTTACCAACTGAGGTTGGTGGCTGTCATCTTCTGTGGACCGTTACAGGTCTGTACTCTTCAAAGTTGAACAGTGAACTGAAGAATAAAGGTAAGTTCAATATAGAGGCAGACAATGGCATTTTTAACATACTGTGTGTTAATATCTCAGCCATTTGTAGGTATTTTACATAGATACAAAGACACTGTTGGCAGATAAAGGTCTATGGCCCACCCAGTCTGCCCAGTTGAGCTTGTAAGTTTACTTTAGGTTTTTCTAGAAGTCTGTTGCCCCTTACCCCTGACCTCCAGACTGTCCTTATGTCCATCCCATGCATTCTTAAATCCCATGATTGTTTCAGCCCCTACCACTTCCTCTGGCAAGATGTTCCACTTGTCCACCACCCTTTCTGTGAAGAACTTCTTCTTCATGTTTCATCTGAATTGCCCTCCCTCCAACTTCATCCCATGCCCTCTAGTTCTGGAACATCTTTTTCACTGGAAAATAGTGTATTCCTACACCCTGCTCCTCCCTGTAAGGTACTTGTATGTCTCTATCATATCCCCTTTCTCCCTCCCTCCCTCCCTCCTCTCCTCCAGAGAGTACATATTCAGGTCGTTCAGCCTGTCCTCATAGGACTTGTGATGCAATCCCTGTACCATCTTTGTTGCCTTCCTCTGAACCTTCTCTACCCTGTCTATGTCCTTATATAGGTAAGGGCTCCAGAACTGCACATTGTACACGAGGTGGGGCCTCACTAGTGTCTTGTATATTGAAATTATCACCTTCCTTTTCTTGCTGGTGATGCCCCTTTCTATGCATCCCAGCATCCTTTTTGCTTTACCTGCTGCCTTGTCACACTGTTTCCCTATCTTGAGGTCATCAGAGATGATAACCCCAAGGCCCCTTTCCTGCTTGGTGCATGCTATATCCTCACCCCCCCAACTGATTTGTTGTTCCAGGGTTTTTGTGCCCTATATGCATTATCTTTGACTTCTTTGCATTGAATTTCAACTGCCAAACCCTTGATCATTTGTCAGGCTTCTGCAGGTCACTCCTCATTCTGTCTACACCCTCTGGTATGGACCAAATTTTCAACATGGACTTTTTGGGACCCCACCTCATGAACACTGGCACTGTCATTTTGTTACTCTGTCCTGAAAGATGATTTCAGTGTGAATGAAAGAAATCACCTTTAGGGGCTGACCAATGAAATGGAAATGCCATTGTGCATGAGGTGGGGTCCCAAAAAGCCCATGTGGAAAATCTGGTGCACACATACTCCAAAATGCCTGATACATAGTTGTTGAAATTTTCCTTTGCACGCATGTAACTTTGCCAATTTATATTTTCACTCCAAGTTTTCAACATACCACTTTTCACACCACCTCATGAACAGTACAACTGCATTTCTCACATCCTGCCTGAAATGTGCTTTTGAACCTGTGGTGCAGAATGGTGTGGTCGATGTGCAAAATCAGCTTTTGGGATTGAGTAATAAAATGAAATGACAGTGACAATGCCAGTATTCATAACGTAGAGTCCCAAAAAAGACAATGTTGAAATTTTGGCTCAAAAGTAACAAAGAATGCCTGAGTTACTTGCAATCAATGAAATTTTCCTATGCATGTATGCAACTGCCAATCATTTATATTTTCACTCCAAAGTTTGAACATAGCCATTTCTTCACAGCACCTCATGAATACTACAGCTGTCATTTCTCACTTCCTGTCCAAAAAGTGTTTCCACAGCTGTAGCACAGAATGGCATTTTGCTATGGATTAAACATTTACACCTACAGTACGAAGGTTATGAGGTAGGGTGATAAGAAGACTATGTCAAAAACGTTAAGTCACAATGTGAAAACAAATGACAAACTTATGAGTATTTTTTGCAATTTTGTTACACACCTATTTCAAAAAGTAAGGAAATTCATTGCAAAATTACAAAACCTAGGGTTTCCATTACATCTTTAAAAGTATGGAAATTCAGTGTTAGGGTTAATACGTGTATCAGCACAACAACACCAATCTCTGCAAACATTAGAAACAAAACAGTTATTTGATATATCCCTTGGTGTCCTTATACTTAACTTGTACACCATTTGAGTTGTTAATCATGTGGTATAGAGCAATATATTTGTATGGTATACGGGTTAGGTGTAAGGACACCAAGGGATATATCAAATAACTGTTTTGTTTCTAATGTTTGCAGAGATTGGTGTTGTTGTGCTGATACACGTATTAACCCTAACATTGAATTTCCATACTTTTAAAGGTGTAATGGAAACCCTAACTGGTTTTGTAAAATGGAGTTTTTTTTGCAATAATATATATATATATATATATATATATATATACAGTTACTTGCTGCTATCAGTGTTATTAACTTAGCCCAATTCCCTTTCCTCAGGACACATCTGTAAACAAGATTCCTATGTATCTTTGTTTTCTCCTGGGGTAAACAAGTAAATAAATTAATAAATCAATAAACATAACTTCCTTTTGTTCCTGGTATGCATCTGGATAACAGCTTCAACTAAGGGTGCCTTTCCCAGCCCAAAATGTTAAAATAAAAAAATAAAAAATAAAACACTACACACATGAAGATACAGAATATAAATCATAAACACTACACATATGAAGATATAGAATATGAGTCATATTCTGTCTGTCCTGCACTGGAACGCTTGCTGTAAATTGTGTTTCCAGCTTCTGAACGTTTGCATGAAAATTCTTGAAGCCATCATGATAATCCATTCCTTCTACATTTCTTGCTGATCAAATGTAACATTATACCTTGTTTCCTCAGAAAAAAACATTTCTTTCTCTGCCAGATCTGGTGTCAACATGTTCGACATGGTAGGGCCTTTCAAGATTTTTTTTTTTTTTACTTTCATCAGATTGTAACACAGAAGCAGAAAACACAGTTTTCAGCAGATTCTTTAGCAGCATTATCAGATGCAATGTTATCACACTTGGGGAGAAAACATATGCTGGATGTTTTCAATAATTATGCAGCCAAGAACATTCAATTTTGCAATAAGAGAGGCCAAGTATAACACTGGTGCTTCTATCAGATTTATATAGGCTTTTTGCCAACTTTTGCCACAGTCTGAATCTTTGTCACTCGCTAGCCTTTAATCTCCTGTGCCACATGCGTAGTCCAGATTCTCGTCTATTGAGTACTTGTCAAAGAATCCACCAGGCTGTTATTCAGTCCCAGCTGGAAAAGACATACAGTTCCTAAAGCAATGAAAAGAATAAAACATGCTTTAACCAGAGCAGCTACACCTTTTGTAAAAATACTGCACGGTCCAATGTACAGAACCCTTATAATATTTACGTAAAAAGGCATTACAGGGTATATGGTATTGTAGGATTAAAACACACCTTAAAAAGTGAGGCATGAGGTTAAGCTGAGTGTCTCATATACTGGAGAAGTGCCATTATTGCAAAATTACACACCACTGGGAGTGCCATGTTGCGCTTATAAAATGTTTTCCCTGATTTTTAGTTTTGAAACCAAGCAATGAGGTTCAGAAAGGGAAGTTTTGCTGACCTGTGCTGTTTTGCTTGAATAAAGCATGGTCACGTGATCACAGTAAAAAAAAATTGCATGTTTTGATTTATCTTACCCATTTTATAATGCTAGTTCTAACATTCAGAACTAAAAAGAACCCCTCCACTTTAAAATGTCTGAATGGTTCAAAATGCAAATTAAGAAGTACATGCAATAAGAGAATAATTGATATGCAAATTATCTGGTTGGCAGGAAAAAAACACTTTTTGTACTTTAAACAAAAAGGTTCTGACAAGGTTTAGATAGCTACTAGAACATTTTTAAAACTTCTAAAACTGTTATTGTTCTCCCATCTCTAATGCCATTTATAGCTAGTACTGCCTAAAGGGTTAAAGCACCAAGCCATGAACATGGATACTCAACAGACTTGGGTTTGAAACCCACAACCACCACTTACATATTGTGTGACCCTGAGCAAGTCACCTAAGCTCCCTGTGCTCCCAGGGCACACCTGTAAATAAGTTTTGACTCAGTGCACCTTCCCTGGCTAAAAATTTGAAAATAAAAATAATTACTAAAAACACAACTTGTATCCGGACTCATTACTGGTCAGGCCTTTGACACAGTCTATTGTTCTTTTTACTTTTCCCAGCAAACTTGTTAGACCATCAACAGAAAATAAATATCCAGCTTGTTAATGCCAGCAGAACCAAATGAGCAACATTCCAAAACATGCTGAATTTGATGTCATTCCATTCTTTTTTAGGGCTACAGTGGGCGTAGCCCTGCAGACCTCTTGCTACAGAAAAAAGGACTCAGCACATTACTTCTGACTGAACAACATGTTGGACATGGAGCACAGTCATCTCCACATCTGTGGCATTCCTGGAGCACTCAATCCTAGTCTCCAGGGTACTGCACTATTTTTTGTAAAACACAGTGGCATCCTGATCATGTCACTGGGAGACTGGGCACCCCTAGTGTCACTCTTATGTTTCTGGGGGGGGTGACGGGTAGTGAGCGCAGAGAAGGAGGGATGAGTGGGGAGGATATCTATAGTTTAAAAGAATATAAGAATCAGTGGTCACAGCACACTGGCATTTCCAAGATGGCTACTGCAGTCTACTGCACATGAGTGACTACTAGCACATGTGCAGTACCCTGTGGTGGCCATCTTGGAAACAGTGGAGTGTGCCGTGTCCACAAATTCCTTTTTCTTTTAAATTATAGATATCCAACCACCTGACCCTCACTCTCAGCACCCACCACACCACACCCACCCAGAAATATAACAATGGCACTGGGGGTGCCCAATCCACCAGTGTCACAATCATGTGCATCCATAATTTTATTTCATTTTCCCCACCCAACCCTCCCTATCAGCACTCACCACCTCACACCCCTCCCAGAAACATAACACTGACACTGGGGGTGCCCAGTCCCCCAGTATCATGAACGGGAATCCTCTGTTTTTATTTCTCTTAAACCTGAAAAAAAAAAGAAAAACATCCAATGCTGTCATTTGTGGCCGTAAGTGACCCCCATCCAACCCTCCCACTCAGCACCCACCACCCCACACACCCCAAACCCTTATGTACCCATAGGGTGGTCCAGTGTCATAATCTTCTGTGGCCACAGACTAGAGATGTTTAAAATGAGAAAATTTCATTCTGCGATATATTTCATGAAATTTGTGCATTTTGCTAAATATTTCACCGGTGCAAACTGCAAAGTTCCGCAGCCAAAATGTGAAATTTTGCCCATGAAATGCAAACTTCTGCTGAAAAATGTGAAATTGCACCCATGAAATGTGAAATTTCATCCACAAAATGGTGAAATATGGGTGAAATTTGGCAATATTCAGGAGAAATTTGGTGAAATTGTAAATTTCGTGTCGAATGTTCACATTTTGCAGGTGAAATTTTGTAATTTTGCACCAGGTGAAAATTTTCTCGGAATGGCAGAAGTTTGCAAAATGTTTCATGTGGCGAACTTGCCAGTTTCATGGCAATTTTGCCAGCAAAATTTAATTTTGCAACATCTCTAGCGCAGACACATCTTCACTCTTCAAAGCCGGACTGTGAACTGAGGAAACAGGTATGTGGCTCAATGTATTTCAGTGGGGTTCTGAACGTAGCACCATAACCTGGCCATTTTTGCATATTTTGGTGCCAGATTTTTAACATGCCTTCTTCAGGACACCACCTCATGAAAAATGGCATTGTCATTAGGCAGATCTCTTCTGAAAGGTGATTTTGCAGCCCCTGTGTGAAATCACCTTTTGAGGAGGAGTTGCAAATGTTATCTGCCCTTGTTCATGAGGTGGGGTCATAAAAAAGCTATGTTGAAAATTTGGCTTAAAAATATGAAAAAACAAAAAAGTTATGATCCTATGTTGAATTTTGCGAATGCAGGCTCGTAACTTTGGTAATTTTCATTATTTTGCCCCCAGATTCACAACATAGCCATATTGCTACATCACCTCATGAGTGTGACAGCTGTCATTTTACAGATCCTGGCAAAAATGTTTTTTTTACATCCTGAAAAGTGATTTCATGGTCCCTACATGAACTCACCTTTCAGCCAGGAGTTGAACATTTTCTCTGCCTTTGCTCATGAGGAGGGGTCATAAGAAAGCTATGCTGAACTTTTGTTGTAAAAATATTATAAAACACTACAGTTATGAGCCTACACTGAATTTTGCAAATGCAGGCTCTTAACCTTGGTAATTTTCAATATTTTTGCCCCAAATTTTCAACATAGCAACTTCTTTATAGCACCTCATGAATGTGACAGCTGTCATTTTTAAACTCCTGCCCAAAATGTGTTTTTGCATCCTGAAAGTTTTTAACAATCCTTGTGTAAAATCATCTTTAAGCAAGAAGTTGAACATTTTCTCTGCCATTATTCATGATGCAGGGTCTTAACAAGACTATGTTCCAAATTTAGTGTAAACATATTAAAAAACACATTTTCGATATTTTTACCCCAACTTGGCTCTGGCCAGAGTTTGTTTAATTAGTATTTTATTCTCTTCTCTTGTACAGGTCTGCCTGGGCAGCAGGGGTTTTGTCCCCTCTTGAGGAAGGAGAGCAGTCTGCTGGACATTCAATCCTTTCTCCCCTGGCTGGCTCCCAAGCTGAAGTAAAGTACAGAAGGACAGATTTTCCAAGCCATGCATCCACCAGGTGCCTGAGCAAAATTTTCCAAAGGCAGATGAACTGGGGTCCAGGAGTGTGCTAGCAGATACAGGGTGCTGAGGACTATAGTAATTCAACTAGATCACAAGATGGTCTGTAGATGTTAAAGCCTGTTTTGGGGAAACATTTTGTCCTACAAAAATGTTGTCAGTTAGGCCAGCCCAGTGACATCGAGGGCTGAGGCATCATGTCTTACCTCCTACAACACTGGTGACCCATGTTCCCAAGCAGAGGTGGGTCACTGGGGGTCTGCCGGGAGGGAGGGAGGGAGAGGATTGAGCATCTGGAGGATGGCTCTCCTCTCCTGGGAAGGGTGGTTTGGCAGTCCTGCCACATGATTGCCCCCAGATGGAGGCCTGAGGGTAGGATGGGCTGGGGATGCCAAACTAAGGGAGGGTGCTTCAGGACTCCATAACCTGTGCATGCCTCCACATATGCACATTGATATGTCACATCCCAGAAATGGGAAGGGAAGGGAAGGGAGAAAATGGAGGAAAAACCTCCTGGGCAGAAGGATGATCAATCAACCCTCCACAGGTCCTGCACTGGTGGCCGGGCACAACCATAGTCCTCAGGCTGAGGATGGAGGTGAAGATAAGCCCCAGGGGACAGCACAACAAAACAGCTCAATGGGGCAAGGAGAGTGCTGAATATAGCCATAAGTCCAGTCAGCACAACAAATATCAGCACTACTCAGGTTACTTCATGAAAAAGGCAGCTTTAATGTTAAAATTCAGTACAAAACATATCTATCAAACAGTGCATCAAGAACAAAGGACCTCCTTTGTTCTTTGCACTGTTTGGCGGATATGTTTTGTACTGAATTTTAACATTATAACTGCCCTTTTCATGAAGTAACCTGAGTAGTGTGGATATTTGTTGTGTTGCTAAGCCCCAGGGGAGCCAGGTGACAGGGCTAGGTGGGGGTTGGTCAAGAAGGGGAACACCAGAGGGAGTAGGGGAGAAAATACAATATTAAAACAAAAGAAAAAAAGAAATGTTGTCAGTCTGCCACACAGTGGAATTTGCATAGAGCTAACCATGATTCATTGCTCTGGATTTAAAGTGTTACTTGCACATGCAAATTGGTGAGAACCACAAGGACCAAACAAAAAGTGGCATTTCTTTGTATCCTAGCAGCAAATACTACCTGGCACTCATTTTGAAAACTGCCTACTCTCTGCTAACTTTGACCTGTTACTGGGGGTAGCACCATCAGCACAGTGGTAGCGCTGCCACACATGATACTGGGGACCTGAATTCAGGAACCACCTCAAATTGCAGAGGTGGGGAGGATGGAGCATCTGACTACTCTCCTTCTTCAGGTGGAAGCTTACATGATTGACTTATCATCTTACTGCCAGTTAGAGAAAGCAGGATGGCAGGCATAATGGCTGAGTTGGCAAATTAAGAGAGAGTTGGGTCACGGCTGATGCCCACATTCACCACGCATGTGCGAGGACACACCCTGTGCATTGATCTATGACTGTGACACAAGGGATAAAAATGGTGGGAAAATTGCAACTGGCTGTGTAGTTGGCATTCTGCCTGCCTCTATGTCTATCACTAGGCATCCTCTGCTGGCTCCAGGTCTGCTCCCAAGCTCCATCGTGAGTGACGGGATGTAGAGAAGAAGCTGCTGTGGAGCTAAAAGGCAGGCACCACCTCGGGCGGGGGGGGCTCAATCCAAGATAGGAATGCAACAATGTGTATTGTAGGTGGACCAAAGAGAAGGGTCTTGATGAATGAGAGGTGGCACTAGTAGTGGCTGAAGGAGGTCCTGAAAACAAAATAATTTGCTGGGCTTTTTTTTCTGTGTTGGTGTCCAGCTTCAAACCACACATCCGCTAAAGTAATAAATTCTAGAGGGATGGAGGGATGCAGTGACACCAGAATTCATAGTTAGTAGTCAAGGTGTTTTGCCTAAATATATATTATATTATGTATGTATGTATGCACAGTATGTATTGAAATCTATATCTATATGATAGGGGCACAGTAGCACCCCTATAGTTAGGGTTGTAACACAACTTAATATTAAACTCCAATTTCTGCACCGTAATAACTTTGGCATTCTTTGATGAAATAGCTAAAATTTTATCATGCGCAGTCATTCTTCCGGTGTCACAAAACATGGAAAGTTTTGTAATGGTGCCTTTTAAGGTTTTTGAAACATGGAGTGGTAAAAAAGTGTCAAATTGCCATTTTTTTCCCTATACTTAACATGGGATTTTTTGCTGTCATCTACGGCCCAGATGAAATAAAAAATGTTCTTGAAATTTTCAGGGATGATGGTGCCTGTGTCAATGGTGTGCTTTTTGATAGTTTAGTGAAATGATATCTCACTATTTTGAAGCTTTAATTTTTGTTGTGATAGGCAGGTAATTGAAAACCACTTGAATGATAAAAAAAAATTAGAAATGTTAACAGGTCCAAATTTATTGTTCAAATCTAGAGAAATACCAGTCAAAAAATAAACGCACACACACACATCAGGAGTGGTCATTTGCATGATTTACTTGCCTGGGGGGACACTCCAGATACCTTTTACTGTTTAAATCTTCCAACTTAAGCAGGACTGCTCATTGCAGGCAGCATAGGTGCCTCCATGGCCAGCCACCATGTTAATGTAAACAATAAAGCCCTATCATACAAAAAAGAAAGCATAAATTATGTCCCCCCCCCCCCCACACACACAGCACCCAACCCTGGCACCCACCCACCAGCACCCATTTCTCACAGATATAAAGTTGAGTTGACTGGCTCAACCAACCCTCCTCCACAGCCAGTCACACTGTTAATGTCAACCTAAAAGGGCTATCTGCATTTAAAAAAACAAAGGTATTATTTCAGTGACTAGCAGGCTGCGATGGTAAGAACTCCACAGGAGAGAAGAACCATGTGGTTGATATAAAAGTGAAAATTCAAGTGTGAACTGTGCCTGCCATTGCAGCTCTCTCCCTGGTAGTGTGCATTTTTAAACCATTGTTAAGCTATGCACTGGTATATTTTTTGGTTCCACATAGTCTGCGCTGTCCCGGATCATTTCTGAGTTTTGTTTTGCAGTCCACATTGTTGTGAACCCCTCTTACTGCATTTGTGAACCCCTCTCACTGCAACCATAAAAGCAACACAAATATCCACCAACCTCTCGGTACATGTAAAACAACATGTCCTGCAGCATTTCAGACTCCAATTTTGTTTTGCAGTTTCCATCTCCCACCCCATTGTTAACGCATCTCTACATTTCAGCTCTACAAGGATTTCAGTTAACCATTTCAGCTACCTGAAGCAGGATGATAAGGCAAAGTGGGTAAAGAGGAGCAACAATTCATCCAGGTGTGAGTCCAGGGGTGAGCGGAGTAGAACGGAGGGAGGGAACCAAGACGGTGTACAGATTAGGCATGTGATAGGTGAAAAAAAAACATATTTCAGTGATCGGGAAGCAACCGAGAAGTAAGTCAACATACAATTTGAAAAACAGTACTGTACTTTGCAAAATAAATGCTGAGTGTAAAGACCACATGAAGCCTCAGGTCCAACTTCAATATTTACTATGAGACAATTAAATGGAACCCCGATCATCTGGACTCCCATTTACCCGAAATGGTCAGATGTCTCCCAGGCTGTTCGGATAAACAGGGTAATTCGTTGGTAGTCCAGTGGTCCCTCCCCCAATCTCTGATCACTACCCCCAAGTAAAAGTTACATTCCCTGGTAGTTCAGTGGTCCCTCCTCCTTCCATGTAGTCCAATCGCTGTCCCCAAGTGTTTTTTTTAAGCCTGCAAGTTCTGTGGGAGAGTGGACACAGATGAAGGGATACAGGACCTACAGGATGATCTGAAAAAGCTGGAGAGGTGGTCTGGGATGTGGCAGCTTGGCTTCAATGTCAAGAAATGCAAAGTTATGCACACTGGAGCCAAGAATCCCAGGACGGAGTGCTACCTAGGTGAAGTCCAGGTATCTGCACCAGAGGAGGAGAAGGACCTGGGAGTGATGATCACTAGGGACCTGAAGCACTCCATGCAGTGCAAGAATGCAGCAACAAAGGCAAACAAGATGCTGGAATGAATAGCTAGGGGGATCAGTAGTAGGAGAGAGGAGGTTATACTACCCTTGTACAGGTCAGCGGTGAGGCCACATCTAGAGTATGGAGTTTAGTACTGGTGCCCACACCTCAAAAAGAAAAATAACTTGCCGGAGAAGGTCCAGAGGAGGGGTACAAAGATGATAGTGGGTTAGCAGAGTAAGGCATAAAAGGAGAGGTTGAGGGCACTGAACATGTACTCCCTGGAAAGAAAAGAGAGAGAGAGAGCGCGAGAGAGAGAGAGAGAGAGAGAGAGAGACAGAGAACATGATAGGGACCTTCAAGCACTTGAAAGGGATAAATAAGGTGGATAAGGAGGGTCTCTTTAAACTGAGTGGCAACCATAACATGAGGGGGCACAGTCTCAAGCTGGAGGGGAGAGGTTTAGGAGGGAGGTCAGGAAGCACTTCTTCACAGAGAGGATGGTGGACACTTGGATTGCGCTGCCAGAACAGGAAATCTCATTGAAGACAGTGGGTAGCTTTAAGAGAGGCTGGGACAGATATGGGGAGGGTAAGAGTCATGGGTAGGGAGGATGGGAGGAGTGGGAAGAGGGGGTAGGAACAGTAGCTCAAGCTGGGGACTCCACAGTACAAGTAGACAAGATAGACCAAATAGCCTTCTTCTGCTGGCTTCCTTGTATGTTTGTATGGAAAAAACAAAACGGTCCCTCACTGAACAGCCCACCCCCACCACCCACTCAGCAGTCAGCACCCACCACCCACACACCCCCCAACACCCCCCACACAACCTCACTCACTTGAACAGGTCCCAAGTTTAAGAGCCACTCTCTGATCAAACACACATCTTGCTGCTGGAACTGACGACTGCAATCTGAGAAACTAAGGTAAATGTAGTTCAAAGTATTTTAATGGGACGGTTCAACTTTTATGCATGACCCAGCCATTTTTTGACATTTTGATCCCATATTTTCAACATGGCCTTTTGGGGACCTCACCTTGTGAACAATATGACTGTCATTATGCAACTCCACCCAAAAGGTGATTTTATGGTTGCTCGGTGAATTCACCTTTCAGACAGGATTTGAAAAGTTTTCCTGCCCTTGTTCATGAGGTGGGGTCAAAAGAAGGGTATGTTGAAAATCTGGGGTCAAAATTTGTAGAAATGGCAAAGTCATGACCATTTGTTGCAATTTCACTGCGCACAGTTGGAACTTTGAAAATTTAAATATTTTGTCACCAAATTTTCAACATAGACATGTTATTACTTTATCACTTTATTACTTTTACTTTATCTTTATAACTTTATCAGTGTATGTGGCTCAGTAGGTAGCAAAATTGCCTCTGAGGCCGGGAGATCAGAGGGCTGTGGGTTCAATTCCTACATCTGGCATTTGGGTTAATATCCCAGTACTGACACTGTAGTGCAGCATGAGAGGGGTGCTGCACTTCTGAGGTGCCGCCTTTCAGATGAGACATTAAACCTAGGTCCCATCTGCCTGGATTGGTGGTAGTTCAGGTGGATGTTAAAGATCCCATGGCACTTTTCGAAAAGAGTAGAGGGATTCCCTCTGTGTCCTGGCCAAATTTCCCTCATTCACTAAAAATACCACCAACAGCTTGGTCTGGTTCAAGGTCAGTTGGTATTCATTTGTATCCCCCTCCCCCGGGTCGTGTCTGAAAATAAGCAGGATTTGTCTAGTGCACTTACCCGGTCAACAAAAACTAATTAAATAAATTACCCCACTTCATGTATGTTACAGCTGTAATTTTTCAAATCTTGGCCAAACTGTGTTTTCGCACCTTTGGCATGGAATACCATTGAAGTGGTGTGGAATTACCTTTTGGCTTGAATTACAACATTTTCTGTACCAGGTTCATGAGGTGGGGTAATAAGATGGCTATGCAGACAATTTGTTCACTCTTGTTCTATAAATGGAAATGAAAGGCCCTTCCACAGTGACATGCATATACACATCTATGGAGGGATAGGAGCGCAGGGCCCCTTACAGGCAAATAAGGATGAGATTACTCTATCTCAAAAATTATAGATGGGTGGGAGCCATAGGCAAATAAGGCTCCGATTACACTATCTCAAAAAGTAAGGAAATTTGTTGGAAACAACTATTTTAATGTAGCAGTTAGGGTTGATGATAAAGTGAAAAGTGAAGAGAGATATCATGTTAGGGTTTCCAAACCTAACACCCCTTCCCCACCCCTGAAGTAAATGATGGGTGGAGTCTTCCTTGGGCTTGTCAACCCTGACACTCACCCCATTGCAGTAACAGAAGAACTGAGATATGTTGCAGACAGTTGTGTATGTTTCATGAGTTCATACAATGGGGTGAGCATTAGGGTTGACCACCCCAAGGAAGACTTCACCCCTCATTCGCTTAAGGGGTGTTAGGGTTGGAAACCCTAACAAAACATTTCCCTACATTTTTCACTTTATCATCAACTGATGTATTAATGTAGTTTTTTGCAAAGAATATATATTGCTGTGGTGAGTGTTATGCTATTGCAAGGTGGGACTTGAACCTCAACTGAAGAATAAGGAAGAGTAGCAGCTGAACTATAATGGACAAATATCCTCTTTTCTTTTCCATTTGTCTAGTTATAAAAGACTGAATTCTATAAGACTGAAATGCTTTTGAAATGTTGTGTACTTGAGTTCTGTTGATACAAACTATTAATAGTTTTGTTTGTTTGGCTGGTGCCTGGAGTCCCTCAGTAAGTCTTCCCTTACAGAAATAATTATATGAAATGTTTTCATGCTGCACACATAAAACTACCCATGTGATATGTGTGGTGCACGCATGATTTAAAAGTTAAATTGGAAGCAACTGCATGCATGTGGCATGTGTGCAGCAAGCAAGTATGAAAAGCATGCTTTTTATATTAAATTGGAGCAGGCTGCATGCATGTGGCATGCATGTAAAAAGCAAGTGGTCACTGATAACTGCACACATAAATAGTTAATTGACTTGCTCAGGATCACACCATATACAAGTGGGGGTTGATCAGATTCAAACCCATTTCTTCAGATCTCCAAGAATCCTGGTTTGCAGTTCAGTGCCTTTAACCACTAAACAATACTGTCTGCACACATATGGCTTGCTTGTGCTTCAATACAAATCTGCACACATCTGCACGCATGCGGCATGTTTATAGCTGCTGTTATACTTTTTTAGCTTTCTTGTCCCCCCTCATCTCAGCTGCACAGCTGAACTGTAGCACACATACCAATGGAAACACAAGCAGTTCTTCCCACCCCAATACACACACTTACCCTCAAAACTACTATTTTATTTTTTTATTTTTTTTTACTTTGTGTTTATTGCTTTAAAAATAAAACAATGCTTACATTTCCTCATACGCCTTCGCAAATTTACATAATCAGAAAAACTGATACATAGATATCTCCTTGTAATCTGGTACAATAGGAAGTGAGGGTTATCTAATATAGTGTCCATAAAGAAAGTCCCATAATGCCAGCCATCTCAATAGCATCTGGAATGTCCATCTTAGGTAGCATCAACGGGAAGAAACTACTGCAATCCTGGGTGATTGCTATTTATCCATATATAATTGTGGAATTGAAAAGTAAAATTGTGCTTTGCAGATCATTTACTACAACAACACAGAGAGAAACCCTGCTCCATAACTACAAAATACTACAACATTAGACCAAAGGGAGACAGAACATCATCTCAATTCCAAAACATATACCACCAAGGAATTAGCATTAAAACAAAACCTGTAGGACTGTTCTCAAACCTTTAAAGTCCAAATAAAGATGTTTCTCTCCAAGGAAAGGAGAAAACATAGGTAGTCCTTAAAGCTTAGGTCACAGTACTGAAAGCCAGATCACAATGTTTCATTAGATTGGTTCAACAATTATCTGAGTCCTCCTTGACCCTAGTTCCCACTACCTTCGCTTGAAACTCCATTTCTATTTTCTCCATCCAGTGCCCTGCATCCTTAGGATCATTGAACTGTCAGCTCTTTCCCCCATAGATTATCCACAGGCGTGCTGGTAAAAGGAATGAGTGCACTATTCCCAGTGCACGGAGCCTCTGTTGAATTCCATCAAACTGCGGCAAGCTCTTGTTTGATAAGAGAGAACAGGAAATTTTTTTACATCATACCCCTCAAAGTCAATCGGATACACCGATCATGCTGTAGATAGTAAGAGGTCTCGAATCTCTGCTCCCATCGTGCATACTAAGACAGTGCATGGTTGGTCTGTAGCTGATGGTCTAATCCTAGGATTGACTCTGTACGCCCTTCTGAGGGCATTCCACTCAAAAGTTTCTGGGACTGGGATAGTTTCCAACATCCATTTGACAAGAAAGTTCAGGAGATTAGCACCTTCAGTCCCCTCCAGAACACCAACCAGTCTTAAGTTACCAGTGCAGGTGTCATTTTCCAGGGCCTGTAATCGACCACGCAATTGAGTGTTTTCCTTACTCAGGGAGGTAACGGTTGCCAACATGGAAATGGAGCATTTCTCTGTTTCAGCAACAATGCTGCTAAGGTATTTTATGGTCACCTCATGCATCTCAAGTTTAGCTAATGTGCACTCCATTTTGCTGTCCATTGGCTTAACTGTTGTCAGGATTTGTTGCAAAGGTGGAGTTTGCAATCCCTCTGTTTCAGGCCCAACTTCGTGGGTTGCAATTTCTTCTCGGGCCTGGCCCTGTTTACCTCAAGGAAGTTCAGATGCTCCAGAACCTGTTGATTTTGGTTTACCCATGGTGAGTTTAGATTTGTTGGAAAGCTAAAATCCTCCAGAGAACAATCTATAAACTTGTATTCTGCTCTTTTGCCTTCCTATGGAAATAATAGGGGTTTCCTCTGCTCTGATGCAGAGCTGATCTAAAAAGAGTCCTGCTGGGAGATCAGCTCTCTAGCATCCCCCCTCAAAACTACTTAATTACTTCTGTCTGGTCTGTACTCCTATTTTCTCTCCATAGTTTTGAATGCTTTCACGTAAACAGACTTTAAGGGGCAAACACAAAAGTAGCAATAACTCAACACCCATCCACATGGCCAGTCCCCCTCCATGCACACACACTATAGTGGGGGCAGCCATGCTGCTACAGACAACCCAGCAAGTGTAGATATAAGTTGAGAGTCTCTTACCTGAGTACTAGGGAGCCAGAGGCAGGTGTATGTAAGAGATGATGTCTATAGATCAGAGTGCTGGGGTGTACCCCCTTGAAATGAATGGAGTTATTTTTTATTACTATTTTATACATTATGATGGCTAGTTGGAGAATGATGAAGGCCACTGTTCTACTAACAGGGCCCTTGTTAGTCTAGCGATGGCCTTCATTAATCTCCAACTCTCCATCAATAATGTATAAAATAGTAATAAAAAAGTACCCCTATTCATTTCAGTGGTGCACACCCCTGTAGTCTCCCTTGCCCTGTGCCATAATGTGCTTGAGCATGGGGATGTGGAGGTCAGCTTCACTTGGGGGGTATAAGCCTGACTATAATGGGGCTGCAATAGTCTGTGCATACCATACTGCTCAATTGTCCCTGAATACAAGAGACAGCCCTCATTTTATCACTGAAAACTGCTACACTCTTCATCCATCCCTCATGGAAAACATGCTGCTCACCCAGAGGATGTCCTGTAAATTTAGACTCTATGGCAGGGGCACCATTTCAGATTTCAGCAGGGGGAGCCAACAACAAGTGGAAGCCAGGTGCTAGTTAGCCCCTATGTGGCAAGCTCTAGAATGTCTGGAATGTCTCTAAAAGGTAAAACTTATTTGTTGTGACTGAAAAGTGATATGCAAATCAGGAAAAATTAAAATGTACAAGATTTATCTGTCTATAGCCTGGAGCAGTGCATCAGATTTGGACTTAAACCCCACCCAGTTTCTAACCAATTTTTTCCTGGCTGAAGTTCTGACCCCCAAAAAAGAAGTCATGATTTCTATCCCTGACTGCATTCCATTCAATACCCATCCCATATGGGTCATGAAGCTGCCCAAAGGTGTAAAAACATGAAAAACACATCAATATTTCAGTCCTTCCTCCTTCCCCAATCCCCCTGTAAAAAATAAGTTATTCACTTTTTACTTACTCATCTATCTAGCCAGAACCTGTGGCCTGGCCTAGTGTACCACCATCCCAGGTTTCAGTTCACTCCTCCGTCCTTCTGCCAGAAGCTGGATGCTAGAACTGACCATCCCAGGTCCTCAGCATGGTTCGTGACCAAGTCACCTCACTAACTGAACCCACCCAATCTGTGTTCCTTGCTTCTTGGCTGGCTGCTGCTGTACTGCACTGATCAAGGTCTATGAAGGCCAACCACACCACTGTCACTGCTGCTGCTAGGGCTAGCTTGCTGTCGCAGGGGGCCTGTGCTGTTTTTTTTGTGAGGTGAGCCTACTAGAGTAAGTAGGTAGCCTAGTCTCGAGTTAGCTTCAAGCTCACCCTTTCTCCCTTCAGTCACCAGGGGAGACAGAGACTCACTAAGAGCAGATCAACAAAAATATGCTGCCACAACACTGTAATTCAGAGTTCAGTGCTCACCGACTCCTCCAAGCTGTAGTGTGAAGCCTGTCTACTCTGTGGCAGGAAAGACAGTGTTGCACTCACGTGACTCATGTGCTCTTGCTTGGCTGGAGCTCCTCCATATCACATGTGATGGCACCACTACTAATGGGTGAAAAGAGTGGACAACACAATACAGACATAGTCGAGTCAGGAGTGCACCTGCAGCATGAGTGCACACAGGTCACGGGGTGCTTATTGTGCAAAAGATTAAATCCAAATTTATTGCCATTATTGCCACACCATAAGAGCAACCTGGACACACATACAGGAGTGAGGGGCAACTGCCCTCTCCTGCCCTGCCTAAATGGCACCCCTTCTTTATGGTAGAAATTCATTCTCAGGTGCTAGTATCAGTACAAGTAAATACAATGGTTTCCACTGTGTTCTGAGGTACTGTATCTCTGTGTTTCAGAATGTGTCCTGATCACTAAGCTCAGGGTGGACAAGGCAATGGGACCTGATGTCATACATCCCAGGATGCTAAAGGAGCTAAGGGTGTAACTAGCAGAGCCATTATCAGAACTGTTTAGTGAGTCTCCGAACACAGGAGAGGTCCCAGAAGACTGGAGAAGGGCTCAAGTGATCCTGCTCCACAAGAGTGGTAGCAGGGAGGAGGCAGAGAACTACAGATGAGTCAGTCTTACTTCAGTAGTGGGCAAGATTATGGAGGCACACCTTAAGGAAAGGATAGTGCAACACCTGGAATCCATAGGAGCACAGGATCCAAGACAGCATGGGTTTACAACAGGAAGGTCCTGTCAAACTAATCTCATAGATTTCTTTGAATGGGTAACCAGAGTGGTGGACCAAAGGGATGCTGTTGATGTCACTACCTTGACTTCAGCAAAGCTTTTGATGCTGTTCCACATAGAAGATTGATTAATAAGCTGGGTAGGCCCGGAGTGGGTCAGAAGTTGGTCAACTGGGTGGCAAACTGGTTGGCGGGCAGAAAACAGAGAGTGATGGTAAACAGTATACAGTCAGAAGAGATGCAAGTCACAAGTGGGGTACCTCGGGGTCAGTCCTGGGGACAGTCCTCTTCAATATCTTCATCAGTGACATTGCAGATGGACTGGAGGGTAAGGTTTGTCTGCAGATGACACTAAGATCTGCAACAGAATAGATGATCCAGATGGGGTGGGCAGAATGAGAAGAGAGCTGGATAAACTCACAAAATGGTCGGAAGAGTGGCAACTGGGATCTAACGCAAAGATGTGCAAGATCATGCACGTAGGGAAGAGAAACCCTGAAGCCACCTATAGGTTGGGGAGTTGCTGGCAATCACAAGGGAAGAAAGAGACTTGGGCATCATCATCATCACAGATGACTTGAAATCATCCAAGCAGACCACTAAAGCAGTAGGTAAAGCTAAAGGGATGTTGGGGTGTATTAGTAGGGGTATCGCAAGTTGAAAGAGGGAGGTTATAATCCCTCTTTACAAGACACAAGTTAGGCCCCATCGGGAGTACTGCGTGCAATACTGGAGGCTGCACCTACACAAGGACGTTAACAAAATGGAGGCAGTCCAGAGAAGGGCAACCAAAATTATGCAGGGACTGCATCAGAAAACATATGAGGACAGATTAATGGAGCTCAATGTGTATACCCTACAGCAAAGGAGGGAGAGAGGTGATATGATTGAAACATTCAAGCATCTTAAGAGTATTAACAAGGTGAAAGAGTCTAACATGTTTCAATATAAGAAATATAGCAAGACAAGAGGACACAGCATGGGATTAGAGGGAGGCTGATTAAGGGGTAATGTGAGGAAGTTATTTTTCACAGAAAGGGTGGTGGATTCATGGAACCATCTACCTCAGGAAGTGGTGGATATGAATACAGTGCAGGGCTTCAAACAGGCATGGAATAGGCATAAGGGAGCAATACAGATGAGTATGAATAGATAGGCCATTGACAGAGTACAAGCCTATGGCACATTCATAAGGTAGAAAAAATGGGCAGACTCGATGGGCTTTGCAGTCCTTATCTGCTGTCAACTTCTATGTTTCTATGTTTCTATCATCATGAGGGTTGGTGTCCCTCATTGTCCCTCATTTTGAGTGTGCATATCCCTCATTTCAGTGACACAATGCGAGGTGTGGTGCATATTTCAAAAACCCGACTCAGCATAAAGAGTGCTGAGCATGACCATAGGGTATATGCTCGATACAGAATGACAAAGGAAAGTAAGTGAGTTGAAACAGTCATGGAGAAACACATTTGTAGCACTAATTATGCATAAGGGGATTTGCATGGCCCAAAACAAAAAGGTCAGGCTTCACAACACAGAGGCCCCTCTTCTTACATCTGTAATGGGGGATGTTGACTGGCTCAACTGACTGTGTCAGCGTGGCTTAGTTGGTAGCACATCTGCCTCTGGACCAGGTTATGGGTTCTCGTCCCACACCGGGATTGAACTTGCACCTAAAAATCGCTGGCATCCGAGTGCAGTATTGGGGGGTGCTGTACTGCTGGGGTGTGCCATCCTTCAGATGAGACGTTAAACCGAGGTCCCTTCTGCTCATCCTGGTGTTGTCCTGGTGGGTGTCCAGGTGGAAGTAAAAGAACCCAGGGCACTCTTCGCAAAGAGCAGGGAACATTCCCGGTGTCCTGGCCAGCATTCCCCTTCCCATAAACTGGTTCTTGCAATTATCCAGGCTGTCTGTGGGTGATGATGTGCTATATGGCCGCCTCCACACATTCAGTCACTTCACTATCAGTCTAGCATTGCTTGTAAAGTGCTTTGGGATACTATGTATGAAAAGCGCTATATAAATGATGATTCTTCTTCTTCTTGGTCTTCTATAACCTAAGCATTTACTGCAGTAAGCAAACAATACTTTACAAATTAATGTAAATTTAATTACAAAAATCAAAAGTCATTAAACAACTTGCAAAAGGATCAGAATTAATGAATTTACCTAATTTTAAAGGGAAATCAATGAAAAATATATTTTAAAGGCTCTAATTGCTAGCAGTAGTATGAGAAATAGAAACTGATGTGTTTTTTAGATGTGATTTGCACCAGCTTAGTTGCTGCACACATGGCAAGTGTGCAACATGTGAACCTGATGTGATTTTTAGAAGATGTTCGCACCAGCTTACCTGCTGCATGCATGTCAAACTTGTAGCCTGCAAACCTGATTTGCTTTTTAGACCTGGTTTGCTTAGGTTCATTGTGTATATGTGAACCACATGCAAACATTGCACAATTAAGCATGTGGCATACATTCTGCATGTACACAGCACACTTATATTTCTGTAAGGGTTTAGTGCACTGATTAAACTTGACTGAAACAAGAGACAGATGTTGGAGTAATGGTGAGTGACTTCTGTATTGGAAGCCCATTACCTGGCCCCACAACTTCCAGCAGATATGAAAGCATTCATTTTCCCCTCTGTGGACATTTTACTCATCACCAAGTAAAATGATGTGCTGGCCAGCTGCATAAATATGTCATCCCGGATCCCAACTTCACCAGTGAACTTATAAGTATTATATGCAGGAGGTCAGAGTGCATCAGCTACCAGTACAGCTGTACTGTGGCTAATCTCTTGCTGTGGAAGTTAATCCCTTGGGGCATGTACAAAAGGGCTTACACCTGTTCCTTCTTCCCACATTTTTTAAGAAGTTCTCCAGATTGTCAGTTTGTCATAATTCACTGCCCTGTCATATGGTATCCTACTAGAGAGAAAGACAGGAATGCACTGCAAGATTAGCTTTAGCTTCATAGCTCCATGACATGGAAGTGGCATCGCCTGGGGCTGAATAGATGTGAGAATTTTTGTAGTAACTGTGCCATGTGAAGCCAACTGTTAGTTTGCTTGAGTACTCTGACCCCCTTCCTGAACGCTAGCAATTTAAATACAGGGACAGGTGAAATTCTGAAACCTGACTTGCACAGCACTAACTGACCCATGATGATATCTCAGTTTATCACAGGTTGAAACCAGTTACCCAGATCACACTGGTCCCAGTTCTTATGGAGCATTTTATAATCAAAGTAATATCATGCTGGGTGGGGCATATCAATGACTGACATCTCTACTTAGTGGTTGAAGATCGTTGGCTTTGCCTCGTACCTCAACATGCGTTATTGGAAGGATGCTATACTATGTCACTTCCTTTCATGTAATATTGCTTAATTAATGCTTAGTTAGGGCAGTAGGCTGGCTGAACAAATTACATGAATCCTTGTTAAACTTTCCAAATATTGCTCAATTCAAAAGGCCTCTGCACTTAGCCCTCTCCTCCAGTTTCGGTTGTACCATCTTTAACTGATCTGCATACTTGCCTGAATGTTGTCCTGACTAGCTAGGTAACTTGAAATGATATGTACTGACTAAAAATTCATTAGTGTATCGTTGTATCTTGGATATCCTGAATTGACTGTATTCCACTGGCATTGATGTAGAAATTGTCTATGTCACTTCCTTGTCCTGACACCGATGTGGAACTTTTGTAAATGAGCACCTCAGCTCAAAGGTACTACTCTCTGAATGAAGGAATTTGTAACGGAAAAAAACAATTAGTGCCAGTTTGTGTTTATCTAAGTTTGTGCCTTCTATGATAAAATTCAGCATTGCCGTTTCATTGTGGCCCCAGGAAAGCAGCAGGCAGACAATAAACTTAACTACATACAGCATAACAGCTTCTCCTTAGAAATTTGAATGACAGTCTCATTTCAGTATATGTGTAGCTGAGTTTTAACATCTAGGAATAGCCTTTCCTGTAGTAGGCACATGCACACTCACTTCCTGTCACTCAGATGGCTGTGGCCCGAGGAGGTGAGCGGAGGGGCTACACTGGTGGCCATCACAGTATGGGGGATACTAGATGGGGTATGTGGGGGCCACTGTGGGGTTAAAGGGACCTGAGTATGCAGGGAATGGAGGGAGGTTCTAGTCTACAATTGGGGGTTGGGGGGGGCCACGTGATGTTGTGGAAATGATCCTATCATACCTGGAGAACAATTGGGGATGGGGTGCCACTAGATACCAGGTATCTTTTGGAACGAAGCTGAGTGCATCAGATTGCTGATTGGGGCAGGGGTGGGGGGACCACTAGATACCAGAGGTAGGATGTGCTAACAGTTGAGATCATCGGAATGAGGGTGGGGGACCACTGGATGTCTGGGATAGGATATGCTAATGGCTGGGGTATCAGAATGGGGGTAGGGAACAACTAGATGTCATGGCTAGGACGTACAAACAGTTGGGGGCATCCGATTAGTGACCAGGGAGTGTGAGGCTGGCACAGCTTTGCACAACGCTTCCATGCAATCGTGCATGGTGGAATTGTTCGGAGATACTGATGAGCCCATGATGGCATGTCAATGGCCCTTAGCACCTTGCATGCACTATGGACTTACTAGCTTTCCGGTGGCTGAATACAGGTCATGGGAGCAATAGTACTATCCCGTTTGGCAAGTGCTGTCTTCATTCACTACTCTTGGTTATATTCCTGCAGAGGGCACCACGTGAGCACCACACATAGGCACTGTGCACTGCACTGACATAGCCCCATATTCAGACAGGCAGAATGTGCCAGATGGGGCATGCTACCTGACTGAATATGTCCCCCAGGTCAACCATGGGCTAGCTCATGTGCACCACTAATGGGTGCATGGCGCAATCAGCCAGCACAGAATATGGAACCCTTAGATATTTAATATGTGCATGTGTTTGTGTATGTGTGTGGGATCAATAATTTAAAATCTTTTTAATATAATATCTTGCATTTAGGGTCAGCTGGGAGAATTTCACCTAACATGTAAAAGCCATTATACAATAGCAAGAAAGAACCTTGAGCTGTCATTGGTCACTGTGGGACTGGACCCGTGATGTTATCCTGGCATAACACCATGGCTCTAGTGCCAACACAGGGATGACCGCATCTCACTGTAAAACATACATCTCTCCACTGCCTACAAGCAGCTTTCCTGGTACAGTACCTGCTTTGCCAGTCGGCGCTTCCCTCGCACACCCAGAAACCCACCCCCACCACAGACGATAACCCTGGAAAGACAACCCACAGCCATCACAACAAAACAAGTACTCATATTTTTTCTGTAAAAAAACAAATTGTAGCCCCATACAGAAAGCGAGCGCGTGGCCTAGTTAGCGAGCGAGTTTGCAACCGCATTTTCACAAAGTCATCGCGGCTCTCACTGGCTCACTCGTAAATACTTTCTTCCTCTCCTTCTCAAATGCACTTTCTATAACATGTCCCTACCTCCCATACAGGTATCCTGAAACAAGAGTGTGGCTGGCAGTAACTCAGTTGACTGCGGGGTGGGGGGACTGGGGATGGAGACCTACAGAAAGCGAGCACGTGGCCCAGTTAGCGAGCGAGTCAGCAACCGCATTTTCACAAAGTCACCGCGGCTCTCACTCGCTCACTCGTAAATACACTTTCTTCCTCTCCTTCTCAAACGCACTTTCTATAACATGTCCCTACCTCCCATGCAGGTATCCTGAAACAAGCGTGTGGCTGGCAGTAACTCAGTTGACTGCGGGGTGGGGGAGGGCGGAGACCACAGCATTCAGCAGCATGAAAAAAAAGAGTTTAAAAAATCCTGTACAACGTCTCCCAAACCAAACTATAAACCCAAGGCAATAACGCTAATACAGGAGAATGGTTTGTAAACAGAGTCAACACTAAGAGGATGGTTTGTAAACAGAGTCAACACTAACAAAGATTGCTACAGCTCCACCTACTGGCTAAAGTAGAAATCTGCACTATTTTGTCATAATGTAATCCTACTCACTGCAAAAACAGTAAAAATATATATATTTTTAATATATTTTCTATCCTTTTTTTTCACTGTTTTACAATTGAGCTATTGTATAATAGAATAGCACTCCAGGGTGTGTGTCGTGCTGGATAACGCCACCTGGAATGTTGGACGCACTCAGCCTGCGGCCTCGCGCTCAACCACACCAGGCGTAGGTTATCCCAGCACGACACACACCCTGTCATGCATTATTCCTTTATTTTTTAATGGAAGTTCTAGTTTGGGGCTGAGCTAGGAAATTTAAGAAAGTTCTTGCTTAGTAATACTTTAGGTGTGCAATGTAATTGGTGTTTATTAGGTGATCATTGTGTTAATTGTTGGGAAGGTAGTTTATACTAGTAAATCTTTCATTAGTAAAGGCATATAGCTTATGATGTCACAACTGACTAATTACTGTCATTTATGAGGTGGTAAATCTACACTTTTCTTGAAGAGAAAAGGTTGACCTATGTTTTATACAGTAGGGCCCAGATGTTCAAATTACGCCACAAAGTAGCGCAATAGCAGGAGCAGGCGCAAGTCCAGTGCACCCATGCGCAACACACATGATATTCAAACACTGCGCAGGCCAAGATGCACCTGCGCCACACAACTGAATATCATGCCAACTGCACCATGGCGCAACCAGGGATGCACAGTGATGCAGGTCTGATGTGCAATAGCACAACCAGGGATGCGCAGTGAAGCAGGGTGGCAGCGCATCAGCACAATCAGGGATGCACAGAGACAGGATGCGGGGGTCCACCACCCATGGAAGATATGGGCAGAGGAGCACACAGCAGAACAGACATCACCCCCCCCACACCCCATGCACCACATAATCTGAGGAGAGCTGGAAGAACTACCGGCCCATGGACACCAGCAACAATCCCACAGCCAGGGCATGGTGCCCCATCACACCCCCTGGCAAGCTGTGACCAGCACACAAGGATGGCCAGCCACACCATCCCACCAATGCAGAGCACACCCTGCACCGTGATCCCCAGATACCCTGCCCAGGAGTAACTCCCAACAGTGCAGGACACCCCATGCATGCCACCACCCCCACTGTGACAATGCAACCCTGTGCACCATGGAGCCATGCAAGGCAGCCCCACTATGAGCACCCAGCAGTGGGCGGCAGCAGACACCGATGCAACAACTGCATACACAGTGCCGCCCTGCACGTCCCCCTGAGGTACAACTGAGAGACCGACCATGCATCTGCACACGAGGTACCTCACATGTGACAGGGCATGCCCTGGACCCCACCACCAGTGGTACAGCACCCTGCACACCCTCCCAAGCACACCCAGTCCCAGCACTGGCCACAACAGCCAGCACAGATACCCACAGTGGTGCATGGAAGCATGCGCCACACAGGATGCAACACAGTACATGGACAAATACCCACCCATACCCAAGGGCACACCAACACAGGGACACAGTAGTGGGTCAAAAAAGCCACTGGTGTGTGGCCACAGCAGCCGTGTACACACAGCCAGCACCCCACCATGGCACAGGTGTGCCAGCCACCCTGTGCAGGCACCATAAAGCCATACACCACCAGCATGTGTCCGGAGCACAAGTGACAGACAGTGGAGCACATCCCCTGCAACAGACACAAGCAACAGCATGGAGGGGGGACAACAACAGTGGAGGCCACAGTGCCACTCGAGGCAGATGTGCACCATACCAGTGACAGGAGACAACCTGGCATTGTGCCGGGTACAGTGGTTGTCCAGCATGGACAGCCACCACTGACATGCCAGCAGATCGTGCAGATCACAGACATGCAAGGGTGTCAGCTGCACAGGCCATTGACGGTCTGACAGGGGCACCGTGGACACAGTGCATGCACCATGGACCACTGCACACAGGCATCCAGTGCACAGGGAACAACACACAAACCACAGACAGTGACTGATACCCACGCCCACACCATAGGTGATTCCCCTCCGGACACACACACACCCATGCCTGCACCACCCCTGACGCCATGCACACCACTGCAGCTGAGCATCTGTAGCCCACTGCAAATCAGAGACCACCACAGTAGGCATAACAAAACAAATGTATTATTGAAAGGTCAAACAAACTATTTACAATTATTTATATAAGGGGGGGAAGGGCCACGTACCAGGTGGGGGTGGGCAAGGGGAAGGGGTGAACAAATGGGAGAGGGAAGAAGGGGTGTGAGGGTGGGTCCAAGGGGTAGGGTGAATCCAGGGGCATGGAGGGACCAGCGTCTGCCCCGCTCCCCACTCCTGTGGCGCCTCCTCATCCTCTGCCTCTGTACTCCATGCTGCTCCAATTGTGCTGGAGTATCTCCATGGATGTCCTTGCAATCTGCAGGAGCTCCTGCATGGCCCTCTCGAGCTGCATCAGCCACCGTCCACCTAGAACAAGAGAGAAGAGTCAATATGTGTGAAGGTCCATCCCCCTGCAGCCCACCCATTGTGCATGGCATACAGCTGTGGGTCACGCCCCTGTGATGGTGTGCGACCACCCACAGTGATTGTCTGCACACACACACCATCCAAGTCCTGCACAGCACCACCATGGCTGTACAGTGACATGGCTATGCAGTGCGAAGGCAGTGGCACAGCCATGTACCCAGTGCACGCATGGACCACCAGCGACGCACACCCACACATGCAGTGCCACAGAACAGTGCTGAGTGTACCGTGTGGCGTGCACGTCAGTGGTGTCAATGGATGGTGGCCATGCCCCACCGCCTACCCTGCAACATAGCATGCACAGAATATCCTGGAAGAAAGGCACTCACCTACATCCGCTGGATCTGGGCGCTGATGCTGGATGGGCCCGGCAGCCTGTGCCTCTTGCCCTGTATCCACTGCCTCTCAGCATTGCCATGCCTCTCTGGCTTGTCGCCGCTCCTCAAGGCCTAGGGTGCAAACATGGAGAGGGGAACATCAGTACAAACCAGTAGCAAAGGCCCCCCCCGGGTGTGCGATCCCGCACAGCCCAGCCATGCCACAACCCCACCACCACCACCACTGCCCACACTGGATGCCCCCCATGTGGTGGACACATGCCCACTGCAATACCCATACAGACACTACCAGCGTATGGATGGAGCACCTACCTGGACATGGCACTGCGCCTCACCTGGAGCATGTCGATAGATGGGCAAACCTGTCTGGGTCCCACCGCCTGAGGTCCCCGTAGCAGTGATGACATTGCTAGGCTGTTTGGCCAATCCCTGTGGCCTCTGCTAGTGACACTGCCACCTCCTTCCAAACTGCATTCCTTGCCCTGTCCAGGGGGTCATCCCCAAACAGGGCCCCAGCATGGGTCTCCACAATGGCCGCCAAATTGGCCAGATCCAGTGGGCTCCATACAGCAGCTCTTCTCTGTGCCATCACTGCTTCAGGTAGGATCACAAAATAGCGCTCTGTAGCGCATGTCCACCACATGCAGATGCTGCGCAGTACAGTGCTGCCATTCCCCATCGTGCTGTCACCGAACAGCATGATAGGGGTGCACCCATGCAGATGCATGGTGCCTAGGGGGCAAAGGTCAATCACAGGGTCAAGGGTCTGTAGCGCACGGACCGCCACATCGCGATTGGGAATACCTGCGTATAGCGCAGTTGGGTGCCTGTGTGAGACGCCTTGCAGTGGCCTACCACGCTGTGGCAGTATGGCGCCTATGGCGCTCCAGGGCATGAGTGCCATACGTGTGAACAGCACACTAGCACCACTGGCACAGTGGTGACCATGCCCTGCACTGCCTCCCATGCTCAGCACGTCAGCAGCACGGCAGCCGTCGACATCAGCACCCCGGGCATGCGCCGTGCGGTGCCTACTGTGCACATCACAGAGCTGCGCCTTTGCCTGAGCATGCTCAACACAATGTCGCAAGCTGCAACAGCGCAATATTCAGCCAGCATATGCAAATCAGCTCATCAGCATTTCCATGGTGCAGCTACTGCACTAGCATCCACTTAAAGTTGCGCCTCACCTCATTTGCATGCCTTGCGCTATATAAATGTGACATGGGGCTGCAGAGACCATAGTTTGGTATTGCAGTCTATTGTGGTGGGTTGCATGCTGTTTGGAAGTGTGGACTGTGGTGTGTGGGAGATGCATGGCATGGGACTGCACAATGAAAGGTAACACCTGTCATTCCCACAGGCCCTATAATGACCGAACATGAGGAAGAGGAGGAACAGGGATGTTGGAGAAAGAGGAGGCCCAACTTCACTTGGGCAGAATCAGATGCCCTGTTCGAGGCATACCTCAACAGGGAACCGCTGCTCAGCGGACAGCGGGGAACACCACAGGCCCATGCTGTGGCATGGGGTGAGGGTGCGCATGCCATGAACCAGCATGGCAGCCGCCAGTGGTCCGTGCAGGAATGTAAAAAGAAGGTCGGCATGGACAGGAGGAGAATTAAGGAAAAGGTGGCTGCCATCAGGGCAGCACATGCTGCAACCGGTGGTGCACAGCCGAATGTGCCAGGCCTGACACCACAGGAGGAGCGGGTGGCTGGCAGCATGCGGCATTGTGCCATAGAGCGCATTCCAGATGGTGGCTTCCAGATAGGTGGCAGCCCATCACTGCATGGTAGGTCCTGTGCTGTCACTATGTGGGAGGTGGGGGGAATGCCACAGGGTAAGGTGGAGACATTAACACTACTGTGTTCCATTACTGCTCCTGAGCATCTACATGGGTCAGCGGTGGTGGGTGTGTCCACCGTGGGCGAGGCCCTGGACATGGAGGAGCACCCATCCACCTCCACAGATGTCCGAGGGTCAGTACCACCGCATACCTGCCTATCTGTCCGGACTGAAGATGGTGGTGCTGGTGCAGACGAGGCCCTGCCTGTGTCCCAGCGTGACAGTGGCCATGGACTCCAGCATGCTGGGACACGGACTGGTGCCAGATCAGGCACCGATGATGATGGATCACACATCCTGGACAGTGATACATGTGGGATGCAGGATGGTCCCACAGCAGGGAACGGCATGGCGTAGCCTTGGATGGTGCCGCCGTTGGGGCCTGCTTGACATCACAGTCCCAGCCTGTGCCTGTATGCCCCAGTGAGGCAGCACTGGTGTGTGTCCAGGCTGGTGGGGCTGTTGTGGCCGCTGCGGTAGTACCAGTGAGCCCTAGCGATCGGCGGCAGGAGAGGCAGTGCCAGCAGTCAGCAAATGGGGATGGGGGGACAGTGTCAGGGGGCTGCGTCAGTGCACTGCATGTGGACATGCCCCGGCATGACTCTGCTGTGCAGTGCGCAGCTTCAAGGGATGCTACCCAGCACTGCCAGGAACACCAGGAGGGACAGCATGCCGATCAGGTGGATGACCTCTTTGATGAGCACAGCTACATACTCCAGGATTCAGTGGATCAGCAGTTGCAGCTTGTGATGGCGGTGGATACACTCAGTGCGGTTCTGCGCCAGGCAGAGGAGAGGCACAGCAGGGACCACAGTCTGCTCCTGGCAGGGATGGACCAGCTACGGGAGGAGGTGACCACTGCCATTGACAGGCAGACATGTGCAATCACTGGTCTCATGTCCACTGTGGGCACCCAGTTCGTTGCCCATGTGCCACAGACACCGTGCAGTGTCACATCCCCCCTCGTACCCGGTGTTGCGCGACCCCTTCCATGTCAGCAGTGGGTTTGGCTGTGGGCATACCGAGCACACCTGGCACAGACATGTTCAGTGAGCTGGAGACCCCTGCATGAACATGGTCATGTTCCTGCAGCGTCACCCCGGGGGACCATCGGTGCCACCCCATGAGGCCAATGGTCAGCCTTGCACAGCTGGCAGGTCTCGGCGGGGCCACCCACGCATCTGTGGTGGCCATGGCACTGTGCCACATGACTGACCTGTCTCCCACCATAGCCACTGTCTGCCGCTGCCCTGTGTGCAGTGTGTTGTGCACCGTATGACACATGGGTGGGGTAACCGGCCCTGCATACACACGGTCCATGTGCACACCCTGCCGACTGCTGACCACTGTGGTGTGTGCATGATGATGCCTGTGTTGCGCTGTCTGTCAGTGTGCAATGGTGCCCAGGATCTGGGACACGCACAGTGACAGCCACTGGGCATGGTCATATGTGGACCTGTGCGTGGCTAGGGGTTGCAGTCAGGATCGACATGCCTTCTACCCATTGTGCATGTCTTGCGGTGTGTGGGGGTGTGTGTGTGCGTGAGTGTGTGTCATGTTTGGCCATGCCCATCCCTGAAGGCGTGTGCGGATCCACGCTCAGTCCCATTCACTTGCCACCATCCACCCCTGGGATTCATCCATGCCTGTCTGTGGGTTGTGCCTTTGCCACTGGTGGTTGCACATGGCCCCGTGACCTACCTGTGTTGGCGGAAGTGCTCCTCTGTGATGGTGTCCAGGTGCAGTTGTGCCATCCGGAACAGGCGGGGGTCCCTTCACCCAGGGGGTGGCTGCCCATCACTGTCTGGACCGGCGTCCTCATCTTCCCCATCGCTGTCCCCCTCTTCAACCTCTATGGCTATCCCACAGTCGTTGGCCATGTTGTGCAGGATGCAACAGGCCAGGAATAGCCTGCAGGCCTTCAAGGGGCTGTACTGTAGGGCACTGCCAGATGTGTCCAGGCACTGGAAATGTGACTTCAGCATCCTGAACACCCGCTCAATGACATTACATGTGGTGGCATGTGCCTCATTGTACCGTTGCTGTGATGGGGTCGAGGGGCACCGGTATGGTGTGAGCAGCCAGGGATGGAGTCGGTAGCCACTGTCACCTGTGTATAGAGGGTGTACCTTAGTATGGTGGTCTGCATCACTCTGCCATGGGCTGTCAAGGCCAGTACCCAGGGCACCTCTGACTATGCCTCCCCCCCACATCTGCCCATGTCATCCTGCATGATGTGCATAGTCACCCACTAGGTGGCCAGTGGGGATGTCCCCACTCTCGAACTTGTGGCACAGTGCAGACTGGTGCCAAAAGAAGGCATCACGTGCTCCCCCAGGCTGCGTGGCACAGACATTGGTTATGCGCCCCCTGGCATCGCACACCACCTGGCAGTTGATGCTGGTGAAACCCTTTTGATTGATGTAAGCTACACCATCTGGGCCAGATGGTGTGTGGCTGGCCACATGGGTGCAGTCAATGGCCCCGAGCATGCCAGGCATACGTGCTACCCTGTGGAACTCTTGTATGTGTGCTGTGCGCTCTGCCTGTGTGCTGGGGAAACAGATGTACTCTGCAGCATGTGGCAGCAGTGCGCTGAGGAATTGTGTGAGTAGGCATGACACGGCCAACTGGATTATGTCTGTCATGTCCCCTGTTGGTCTCTGGAAGGTGCCCGTGGCAAGCAGGCAGATGACAGCTGTCACCTTTGTCTCCACTGATAGAGCATGGCTCCGTCGTGTGGGTGCCTGCATCTCATCACTGCACAGCTCATAGAGCCACCTCAGGATCGCCCAGTTCAAGCAGTACTGGCCCACAATCTCTGTGTCAGTGTATTGCTTGAAGGTGATGTGGGCTCAGTACCACCTGTTGGGGGCATACCGCTGACGGGCCCTTCCACGGCCACACCCCCCTGCTGCCTGCCTTCTCACACCCCTCATTACCGTCTCCATCTGGATGGTGGCACTGGCCATGTCCCTGGCTAGTGTTCCCCCCCCTGGCAGATGTTATCCTGCTCCCCCCCGCTGTCCTCTGTGATGCTCCTCTGCACCGGTACACCTCTGACTTTTGGCTGTCCAGTCTACTGCCACTGCCCTCACTACACTGCAGCACTACCCTGTCTGTCCTGCACGACTGTCTCAGGCTCCCCACTCCTGTCTTATGCGGTCACAGGTGTACCCTGTCCTGCTCCTTCAGTGTCCCACTCACTGCTGCCCTCTTTGTTTTGGCTGCCATCTCGCTCTCACCTCTGGCTTCCCTGTAGCATTCTTGCACCTCTCTTGTTCCTTTTATTTTGGATCATTTCGCTATCGCGCAATCTCTGCTAGTTTCTATTGCATAGGCGATGCTGTTAACATCACACTGCGCCATTTATTCATGGCTCTCCCCATGGTTGCACATACATTCATTACCATTGCGCCTTGTGCATTGCAACCTGAGCGGCACAGCTGCCTCCCAATCAATATCTAATGGGCATTTTCAGATTCTATGCTACATCTCTGTTGCATTATGGCGAACCCTTTTTGAATATCTGGGCCTATGTACATAGATATATATTTATGGCAAAAAAATGCATTAATACTCATTAGGGCTGCTACTGGACAAAACTCAAACTGTACAAAGGTTGGGAATAAATGTCTAATGTTGTAAACACAATTTCCACAAAGTCTGGAAATGTGCAATTAGGGTCAGTATGTCTAACCCCCCCCACCCTACAACATCCCCTACCCTCATGACCCAAGGGCAGTCTACAGGTACTGGGTTATGCATATATGGTATGGTACCTCATACAGGGTCAACATATTAAAAACTGGTATGTAGTAACTCTAATCCTCATCCCTCCCACCCTCGTGACCAGCGGACAAGGTTCATGTCTGAAGTAATGTCACACAGATCTGATGTTTCATACATATGGTATGAAATGTAGATCTGTAATTAGAATAGCTTGGTGTGCATCTCTATCAAGGTTTACATCCATTTATAACCTGTACCTTATTTTGCAACAATGGCCATGATTCACTCCTACTCTTGATTACCACACAGTGTGGGTCCAGCAGACTCCCTGCAGCATTCACAAATAGGACACATGTCCATTGCTCACCCAATCCCCTGTCTCCATGAGGGGCCAGTCCAAGGGCAGTGCGGGGGGCATGCCTGCACTTCGCACCATTCATGAAGGCATGGAGTGCTGGGTGAGGGGGGGTTGCAAGCTATGATGGGGGACCCTGTTGTAGCCATTGTGTGTCCCCCTCATGATGCTGCTGCCAGCTGCAGCAAAGCATTGCTGCCCCCCCATCATGGGGGCAGCCACTCAGGCACTCACCCAGTGTGTCTTAAACTGCACAATTCTGCAGATCCTAGAATCCCCTGCCCCGATCCACTCACGAATCAGGAATGGGCATCCCATTGGATATCCACCTGTGTCTGCCGATCTGCCCGCCATGCACTAGCACACCAGGGAGGGTGGGGCCATGGACGGGAGGCACGCGGTGGCCGGCGATCATGAATGTCAGCCACCATGCAACCATCCATCAATGCAGAGCTATGTGAGGGTTATACTTGCCTTTTGCACATATAACCTGTGCATTTGTGAACTGCAGCCAATGTTGATAACTACTATATGCATTGCATAATTGTAAGTTGCTTTCTTAAGACACATAGTTAGAAACAGTCAAAGTAAGTTACATGTTTAGTACATGGATCCTATTTCATGCAGGTCTTGTAACTGCATGAAAGAAGTTATAAGTGGATAGAACATATAGTATGTCAGTAAGCAATATTTGATCAAATATTGCTATTAAATGTATGTCATACTATACAGTGTCCACAACAATATGCACCGATAAACACAGAACTGTGTGCTATCTGTATGAGTTACTACTGAACCTTCAGAGAGTCACTTGTAGGACCCTGCTAGACCTGTAGCTTGACCTTGTGTCATGACCATGGCAGAAGAAATAATTTTGAGAGCTGGTGGTCAGCTTGGCCAGTAGGTTTCATAATGTGCTAGCCCATTCTATATTTTTAGTGCCCTTCATTTTTAAGGGCAGAAAAATCACTTTATGGTCAAGTACCCAGTTGGCTACTAAGTATTAAAATATGGTAGAAAAAAAACAACTGTTTTACTGGCCGTGGCCACCTGGCTGATGGATTTGTCCCACCCTGGCCATGAGGGTATGAGAGGGAGATTGTTACATACCAGATTTCAATATGTTGACCCTGTGTGAGGTACCATACTGCTGATGCATGGCCCTGTACCTGTAGACTGTCCTTGGGTCATGAGGGTAGGGAACGTAGTAGTGTGGGTGGGACTTGAAGCACATTTCCAAACTTTGTGGAAATTGTGTTTACAACCCTAATCATTTACTCACAGGACTAAAACACCATGTGTCCCAGATGTCACCATGGACATGGCTACAACAAACACACAAGCGCAATTTCTTTAATGACTAGCAGGTAAGATTCTGTAAAACTATTTCTTTTCACGCAACGTAATTTTAGCACAAACCCAAATGCAACTGTAATTGTGCAAATTTAATTTAGTGCTAAGGCATTAGTGCCATATTCACTATAATGGGAAAAGTGCTAATAGTGCTAATAGTGCTAATGAGCACAAATTTATTTTAGTGCAAATTATTGCTTTAGCGAATAAAGCAAAAATTATTTAACAGTGAACATTTCTACTTTTAAAGTATGTGGTATCATCAGGTATGCCCAGTCTGACCCCCCCAGACAAATGTAAAAAGGATTGGGAAAGTGAGTTACAAGTGACCATTCCCCAGTCTAACTGGGAGGGATGTATTAGGCATGCCTGCTTGGCCTACAAAGACTCCAAAAGTCAACTGATCCAATCTAAAATACTCCACCAATGGTACAGAACCCTGAAGATCCTGCATTGTAGGGGGCTAATACCACACTCCAACTGCTGGCGTTGCAATGCTACAGAGGCAGGACTTTTGCAGTATCAATCTGTTTTGGAGGGACGTGCTGAATGACTGTGCCAAAGTTCCAAAGTTGAGGATCCCGCACCACCCAGCACTTGTGACTTTGGGCAGTATTTCCTTTCTCCCACAAGGACTGATCCTAGCTGCAGATTGGTTACAGTTAGCTATTATGGAGGCCATTATGTAGGCAAAAAGGGCAAGTCTCATGAAATGGTGACAACCCGCCCCTCCCTCAGTTCTGAACTGGCATATGGCATTAGTAAATACGAACACCTTTTAAAGACTGTCCTTCCTCTCTCAAGGTAAACTGCATCTCCTTAAGAAAAACTGGGCCCTTTTCCTCTCATCTTTGTTCCGTGCCAATCCCACCACCTGTCAACCCCCCAGAGGCATGAGGGAGTAGACAAGACTCTGTCTAGTATACAGATAAAACATGCAGTGCTTATTGTATAATAAAGAAACAGTAGAATGACAATGACAGACATCTCTCTGTGTCCCATGGTTACAAATATGTTATCTGATGCCATTATAGAAGGATTAATAAAACATCTCTCTGTGTATTAGAGTCAGTGTAAGATATAACACCCTGATAGTGCATTTCAAATGTTATACGTAATAAGGATTATGACTTACCTGTAATCACCTGTGAAACCTCTCAATAAAATCTTTTATAATAAGAATGTACTCTTACAACCATAAGTGTGGTCTCCACGGCAGTATTAACATACATAAGAGAGTGTCTTGTGCACATAGTTCTAAAACTTTGAAGTTCTGAGTTCAGGTGGCATAGCCTATTTCCAGTCAGGGGGTTCTATAACTTTCCACAAAGTAAAACATTTTGAGTTCCATTTTAAAAACTGAAGCCTTCAGTATAAGTAAGTATAAGTAAATAAGTATAGTAAGTTTCCTTGTACAGTTCCTGTGTCCCTTATGGTTATAAGAGTTTCTTCTCAAGTCCTTTGTGTGCCAGAACTGTTCAGCTTTACTGCACAGTTCTGTTACCCAAAGAACTCAAGAATGTGCTCTTATACCCATAAGAGACACAGTAACTGTACATATAAGCATACATACTAGATGTGCCATTTAACCAATGACCAGCTTGAAAGGAAAAAAAGCATTGCTCTGTTGCTCTACTCCATGTCGCATACAGCTCTGTATGCATGCTTCAATGTGTATATCTTTGTAACGGTCCTTAAGTTAGAAACATGGAAACAGTAGAAAAATGATGGTAGAAATTTTATTTCTTGGTAACCGGGAAAGGCCCACTGAGCACAATTACCTGTTTTCAGAGGTGACCCAGGAGCACTGGGGAGGATAAGTGACTTGCTCAGATTGAGTCACAGCATGTAAGTGGAGGCTGTAGGAATCAAATCCAGCTCTGTCTGGTGTGTGTATCAAGCTCGTTACTCTAACCTCTAGGCTATACTGCCACCCAAATAAAGAACTGAATAGTCCCTCTAGTCAGTGTACCCAGGCTCTCCAGAAAGACTCCCTACTCAGAGAAGTTCTGGCATTTGTTCAGCATTCTCATGTGCTGGTTTACATACTGTAGGAGAAAAAAGCAGCATATCCAGGAAGTGTGAACCACTTCCCAGATGTTTGCATTACTTGGTAGTTTAAAAATTCAGATTTTACTTTTGCTGTTTTTTTTACTGTCTTTTGATAATCATTTTGCTTGGTTTCTAATACATTTCTAATGTTTTGTGGATCCACAGGAAATATGGCAACCCCCATGCCATTTCTTGTTTTGCACCCTTTGTTTGCACTGCTTATTCCTATGAACACTCAGTAAGCATAGGAAAGGGCACTGTATTCGAGTTCCTTCAGCCGAAATAACCAATGAGAGAATAGCACCACCCCTTTTCCCTTAGCATCCAGAATGGCAGGTCTGGCAAAGGTCTATGTTAACTGTCAGGAAAAATAAAGAACAGAAAGATAACCAAAAAGAAAAAACAAAGTAAAGGATAAAAGTTTTGTTTGTTGTGGGGCTTGCTTGCCATTGCCTGACATAAAGTTTGTTAAAAAGAACATATTTATTAACTAGTACTGCTGCTTTAATACAATCAATGAGAAAAAGTGCTACGAAAACCAGGGACTCAAGGGAAAAATATACGACTGGAAAAAGCTGACAGGATTTAGTAAAATGACAGGCGCTGGAAATCCCATTTGTGGTACTTTGTGCTGAAGAACATCTATGAACAAACTATTCAGTTCCTTGTCAGAAGAGTATCCAAATGAGATTTATATTATATATATATATATATATATATATATATATATATATTTTAGACTTTGGCCAGGAGAGAAATGCAGGGCTGAAGTTTGTTTCCAGGTGCATCCAGAAGCACAGGGAGGTGAGGTGGCTTGCTCAGGGTCACACAGTAAGCAAGTGGAGGTAGTGAGACTCAAACCCAGGGCTGCTGGATCTATAAGATTACAGCTCAGCTTTCTAACATCTCAGCTATAATGCCTCCCAAATTGAGGTTAGTTAGCCTCATACACATCTAGAGGCAGTGTGATCCAATGATTAGAGCACCAGGTTGGTAACTGGGAGATTGCAGATTCAAACTCTGCTAGAGCGAAAAACTAATTGTGTGACCTTGGGCTAGTCACTTAACTTCTGAGAGCTGTAGAAATGAGTAGAAGCAGGACCCCACTGAAAATGAGAGTACATCTCAGCTGGGCATTCCTAGGTAAATAAATTGTAACATAAATAAATAAATAAAAAAATAAACCAGCAGAAAGCCTTGTACAGTGGATCAACATAATGATGAGAAACAGATTGCTCCAAGACAGTGAAACATTTACGATGCCCCTGTCTGAAGCATTTTGCAAAGAAGTGAATCATTCCTTAAATTCACCTGACTTGTAGGGTTTTAGTTTCCATGGTTTTATTACCAAGAATGAATACAGTAAGAATTAGAAATAAAATATGCTGAAAGAGCCAGTGTCTGTTAAGCCAAAGTAATGAGAAATGGGTTAGTTTTGGATGAGTCCTGGCAGGAAATTCTAGGGTTTGCAGTTACATCTTAATGGTTGGTGTTCCGAGGCTCATAAATTATGGAAAATCCTGCACTACTAGAGCTATATCTCTTGTAGCATCCAACTTCTGTTAAATAAGTGGTTCGTAAGTTTCCCAGAAGAATCTTTATTTTTCTATGTAAACTGAGAGAATATTTTCTCTAGATAACTATTAGGTACGCTCCTGTGCCAAAACATAGAGGTTGGTCAAACCAGTCAAGTTCTTGAGAGGGTGTTTTTTTGGGGGAAACCAGTTTTATCCATCCATAGAAAATACATGCGTATAATTTAATGAAGTAGAGCAAAGTATTTTGTAGCGGTGATTGGGAAGAATGCATAATAATTGGATTTATCAGTTTTTAATATTTTTTTCAGATTTCAGAATTATTTAATTTTATACTTTCTCATGCAAACTTCAATTCTGATTGGATCTTGGACAGGATTGTAAAAAAAAAAATACAATTATCTAATTTGATCCAAGATCCTTGATGTCCAGTAGCACCCTATCTTTCTCCTCATCCCATGTCAAGAAGTGTCCCTGATGTCCAGTGGTACCCCTCATTCGCATCATCCCATGCCAAGAAGATCTCCAGTGTAGAACGATACCACCTTCCCTTTCTCATCCCATGAAGAGAAGTGACACTCATGTTTAGAGGCACACCCTCCCTCCCTCCCTCTCTCCCATCACATGTCAAGAAGTGTCCCTGTTGTCCAGGGCACCCCCCATTACACAGACCCCCGACGAAGCCATTAGGCACTATGTAGAGCTATTTGGAGGGTGAAGGTTTGTCCAGAATAAATTCTTAAATGAACTCCAGCTGCAGTGTGTGTGCCATTTCCCTGTTTGTTATTTTAGTAATGTACTTCAACAGTAGCACCTTAAGTGATGGTTGGATGTGCGCAGTTCCTTTGTAGTAAACCCCTCACACAGTCCCCTGTACCCCCAAACAGCAACTAGCACAGTCCTCCACTCATATGGTTAGTGTGGTCATCAGCGAAGCGACGTTGCCAAAATTTGCAAATTTATTTGCAAACCGAATTTTGGTAACTTCGCCTGTCTCTAGTCCATTTCCTTAGAAACTCACCTCAAAGGGAGTTAATTTATGATCCAATGCAAGTTAATTTCCTTTTCCTGTACCTCCTACTGGTGAAAACCATCAGATTTATTAGAGTACTGTAAGTACTTCCTGTTTGTTGCGTCTGAGAAAAGGCAATCTGTACAAAACAATGACATCTACTGAATGCTGTGAACAACAGCATAAACAGCGCTAAGTAATTGTAATATTTAGTAGCCTCTAGTAGTAGTTCATGGGATAGCAAGCATGAAAGTAAGTCATACATTAACCTCCCAGCTGGCGGGCATTTCCCTTCAAGTTTGTGGTTAGAGCTGCTGTCCATGGGACCCTGGTTGTCAGTTTGATCAGAGCTATTCTACTCAATTGCTACTTGACTTCTGCCAGCATAAATGCATGGCAAGGGGAGGGTCACTGTTGTATATGAGAGAAGGTTGTCTGTTCACAGAAAGGCCATCTAGCAGTGAAATTGTGAATAACTTCAAAAGCACAGCTGAGTTAATTGTAAAAGCACTCCAGCCATCAAATGGTGGCCTATGAGATAATATGTATAAGTCTGAAGAACACTCTAACCTCCCAGCTAGGAGGAATTTCTTTCTTTCTTTCTTTCTTTCTTTCTTTCTTTCTTTCTTTCTTTCTTTCTAACGAAAGGTTGACTACAACACTCTGCCTATTTTCAGCCATGTCTCGTTGGGGGGGGGGGACTGACATAAACCAACTGGAATTTAACAAGATTAAGCTGTAAGTGATATTTTTACTTCATGGGGGAAATTTGGCCAGGACACTGTGGAAATTCCACCCACTCTTCCTGAGCGGGCACTACTCACTTCCTGTGGGAGGATGAAGGACCCTAGAATGGAGGAGGTGAACATAGCTGCCTAGGTGGAGGAGACAGCTTCCTTCCCCTTCCAGTGTACTGAGCAAGCTCCTGCTGCTTTGTCAAACCCTGTTTTGGAAAGAGATGGCTGTCACGATGGCAAGTCCACACCACCAAGCAGAATGATGCCTGCCATGAATCCTGTACTAACTCTCGAGTTACCTGTGCCTGAGGCTACCTTGGCTACTGCAGAAAAAGAGAAGATGGCCAGCCAGCTGAAAGAGAAGTGGGACTACGTACTGGCTATGATTGCTGAGGTGGAAGTGAAATTTGAAGAGGCCTGAAGACTGCCTTCCCTGAACATCCTGATGCAATAGTACATATGGAGACTTCAGCGCAGCACACTACAGATCTGTAAGCTACAGCGGGCTGCCCATCTGACAGAACTCAGCTGTCTGAACAGTCAGTAGGAACGCCAATACAGATCACATTCACAGCTACAGATAGTGGCTATCGGCATTTCGATGGCACTGACGCTGGACCGCCCTGACAAAACTTTGCAGCAAACAATACTGGCAGGAACAGTAAAGCTGATTTTACCCAGTCTGAAGGATTCAGCCATGAAGACTGAGAGTTGCGGCTCCAAGTCCCATACACCAAGACTGCATCCTGGTACTTCCGGTGGTACTATGGAAATTTGGTTTGTGGAGGGTGTTGTCCTGGTAGCTGGTGGTGATCTGGACCTGGTGATGCTTAGGTATCTGGTTCATCACCGATTCACATTCCAGGAGCAGGAGACTCACCAGTTAAAAAACACCAGAACAGGGGCTGGCCCGGTGGCACTGAGGGTTGAGGTGCTGAACGCCACACCACGCTGGCGACCTGGGTTCGGGAATGGACTTGGGCCACTGAGGGTCAGTCGGCAGGGGGAAGGAGGATTGAGCATCCCCATGGATGCTCTCCTCCTTCGGGGAGGGATACCAGGGGTGTGTTTAACACACCCAACGTCCGAGAGAGCCGGTGGAAGCACTGACTCTCGGGACAATGGTGGCTTCCATTGGGGGAGCCGGGTAGGGGAGGATGCCATCAGGCACTTGGCAGGTGTGCATACGCATGTTCCACCCGAGCCAGGCGTCCTCAGTGGGAGGGAGAGGGAGGGGCAAAAAAAAGTGGGGAAAAAAAACCTCAGTGCTCCTGGGTGATGGCCGCTCCAGCTTTCCAGTCTGCATCATGGGCAGACTCCACTGTGCAGGTGCTCCGTAGAGGAAGAAGCAGGTAGGAGCTACCAAGAGGCACTCTAGTGGCAGACTCTGTGAGGGATGGGAGACACTGAGCAACCCGATTGAGTGGAATGGCGAGGGTGAACAGGAGGGAAAAATGTAATTTCAAAAAAAAAAATAAAAACCACCAGAACAGGCAAGTGCTAAATATTCTTTTATTTCTACCTCAGCTGTGTGTGGGTGGGGACCCTGCTGTTGTGACTTTGAACTCAGAACTTCCTTCTGAATTAGATACCGTAGTTCTCAAGACCCTCTCCTCCAGGCTCTGGCATCTGTTAACCATGAGTCAATGGTAGCTATCCCTAAAGCTGCTGGCCCTCCTTAGCTCCTATCCCTGGACTTACCATCTGAGTTTGAATTAACTGAAATCCTTATGCTACATACTCTGGGGAAGGGACCACTGCCTGCCTGTTGGAACCTTATTTAATACTCCCACTTCACTTTCTGGGAATGCAGTGCCTGTTAATGGAGCCCCTGTGCTTACAACTAATCCCTCTGACCCCCCTGACAGTGATCCTGAGGTTGCTCCTGGTTCTCAGACAGCACTATGGCTTTCTACTATATCTACAAATTAGACCCTCCCTTAGGAGCCTCAATCCTCTACTGGTATGACTGGGTTCCATGTCATAACAGTGACTGCCGAAAGGCAATCAGCATTATGGTGAAGTCAGAGCACCTGAAAATCAATTTCTACACTCTGACTCCCCGGCGCACAGCAAAACAGTGCGAGCTTACATTTTAACATTTCATGTGGGGGGCTGTGCCCCTCGCACCCCCCTACTTAAGGATTCTCAACTCAAGGGGGGTTCATGTCGGGGTGCAAAACATATAAAAATAAAATTTGGTCCAGGCGCAACAAAAATGCACCAGCACCCAGACCTGAACCCAGTACCCTGCCCACTCAAGCCATGAACCCTCCACAATGCATGGAGCCAGCTCAGCAGCCCACTGGCACCACCCAGCAAAACCTCTCCTTCCCCTCGCTGAGCATGCTCGCTCCCACTCTCCCCGTGCATAAGTGTAGTGACATCCCATCGCTATATGTGCCGACCCACCCCATCTGACCACCCTACCTCGTTGGTAGCCCCCATGACATGTGCCAGGATTGAGTCGCCATTATTGTAAGCACTCAATCACCGATGCCCATGTCACGGGCTACCGTACAACTCAGCCTTTGGCCCAACCTCAGACCTATGTCTAGAGTGGAAAATCCGAGGCCTTATGCTTCTTTGTTTCATACACCTGTTCAACCTGCCAAGAGACATAATGCTGTTCATCTGAGGCATCAAGGGGGCTGGATCACATACCTGATAGATGATATGTGGCCTGTGATATGCTTAAAGGATCCATGTATTTTGCTGCCAATGACATTTGTGCCCTGATTCATGTTAGTGAATTGATTTATGTCAGCATTAAAACTTTTGGGGCATTAGAACTTTTCTGGTAACAGTACCACAAGCTGAAAAATACTCCCCCTTGGACACCCATTTTGGCCATTCCTCTGACGGTGACCATACTTTTTTGAAATGAGGGGATTTTAATCACTGATATTATGTATGGTTGCATCAGAAATGTACCATCCTGGGAGATCCTGAGCTGGTTATCGACTCAGAAGGCATATGGATGGGAGGTGGAAAGTTCAGGTGATTTTAATACAAATGGAAGATGGACTGCAGCACCTTCCAAACAGTTTTCTCATGGGCAGAGACCAAGGATTTGTGTTTTACACAGGCCAGTCAAAGGCTTGTTATTGGTATGGCTCCAGAGACCATTTTAGTGGAGCCTGCAGTGCGATGAGATGGAGTATGCCAGCCTCCACTGCATGATTGAGATGCAGTGCAATCTCTGTGAAGGGATGGACTGTCCATACTGTAGCTGTCCCTGGGCAGCCCACAATCAGCTGGGTCAGGAAGATCAGCTAGAGCACAATGTGTACGTCTCTCTAGTCCAGAAATATCATGCAACAACCAGGACAGTTACCAGATAGTATAACACTGGATGCATCCCACCCAAGCCTGGTATACGTTCTACCTCTCATCAGGGTGAAGCCCTGGTAGTTTCTGACTCAGGCCTGGTACCAGAAGATTGTATCTTCCACCTCTCTCCTCAGAGGTACAAACCACTCAAAATACAGTTTCAGTTCTCCCACAGGTGTTGCAGATAGAGAAAGAGCCCCAAACATTTGAGGTGAATCAGGATAATACAGAGATGCAGATTATGCCCCCACCTTCAACCCCAAATACAAATAGACTTAAAATGGCAACGGCGGACCAGTAATCAGCCTAAGATCTTAAAGACTGATTTGGTTGCTATCTCCAATAAACATGATGTTCTGTAGTTATCTCAATGATAGGGTAAAATGGTGAATGACTCTGATACATCCCCTGAACCTTCTTCACAAATTACCCCTCCTCGGGAACAAAAGACCCGGCTCCTGATACCCCCAGCAAGAAAAAAACTGAAGACCAGAACTGAAAGGGGAGGCTCAGGGAAGAAGAAATAAATTTTCATGTGGGGCAGTGTGTTTCTGTTACATTCCCTCCGGTGGACCCTGATGTCCATCATAATTTCTCATTCTCCACGGCAAATGTGAGCAGTATTAAGAACATTCAGGGAAGACAGACTGCTTCCCCCTTTTTCACACACTGAACTTTGATGTGACTTTTATACAGGATACCAGGCTGCATACAGTATCTGAAGTGTGTCAAGCCTGGTTTAAGGGTCCATCTTTCTGGTCCTTAGGCACTGACCCCTGTTCGGGGGTGGACATTTTGTTTCATAATCCTGGTGCTAAGATTATCAAATATACAGATTTGTGCTAGGAACATTTCTTGCTGTTAGATGTTAAGACTCTGGGTCACGTTTATGGACTTACGAATGTCTATGCCCCACAGTCTAAGGACGCTAGGATCAATTTATGTAAAACTGCACATCCATTTCTTTTCACTGCAAAACCTGTGATCCTAGGTGATGATTTTAACTGTGGTCTTGTCCATTTAGACTGTGGTGCACAGCCACAGATAAAAAAATAATTTTGTGACATGTCTTTCCCAAAGTCATTGGTACACACTGCTGGGTTATCAGATGCCTTTTTAAAGTGACAAATTCCAGATTCCCTACTTTCTTTACAGGCCCCTTCGCTGCCCGGATAGATTTTTTCTTCATATCCCTCTCTATATCACTATTATTAGCTACTACTAAACCATTAGAATTTTCTGATCATAATATGGCTTTTGTTACCTCATTGCTTCATGGGCCTGGTCTCTGCAATCCCTGCCATTTAAAGGAACCAGATATTCCTTCTGAGTTGGGGGAGCTAATCTCTGCCAGGAAATCTGTTGTGGGAAGATAGCAAAGCTGCAATAAACAAGCATTTGTCAATGCCGAATGTTGCTTGCTTCTATGTGCTGTTTAGGTATTTGGAAGTCATTGGAGTGTAAATATTGAAAATTTAGAACTTACGAGCCTCATGAGGAACTGCATGAACGCATTGTAAACAGTCATTTTAGGATTTTTTCACCAAATTTTCAACATAGCCATTTTAAGACCTCTGGTCATGAACAGTGTCACTGTGATTTTGTTAATGTGTCCCATACATTGAGTTTGCACACCGACTGCGCCATTGTGCGCTACATGGGCGGAAACACGTTTTGGGCAGGATGTAAAAATGACAGCTGTACTGCCATAAGGAGGTGTGGTAAAATGGCAATGTTGAAAATCTGGAGTGGAAATATTGAAAATTCGCAAACTTACGAGTGTATGGAACTGTGCAATTCTATTAATTTGCAAAATAAAACAGTCATTTCTAGGAATTTTTTCACCAAATTTTCAACATAGACATTTTAAGACCTCTGCTTATGAACAGTGTCACTGTGATTTTCTTAATTTGTCCTGTACATTGATTTCGCACACTGACTGCGCCATTCTGCGCTACATGGGCAGAAACACATTTTGGGTGAGATGTGAAAAATGACAGCTGTACTGCTCATAAGAAGGTGTGGTAAAATGGCAATCACCAAAGGGTGATTTCGCAGTCACTGCGCGAAATCACCCTTCGGGCCCAAATAACGCCATGACAGTGACATCATTCATGAGAAGGGGTCCCAAAAACCCCATGTTGAAATTTTGGTGCAAAAATTCCCAAAAATGGCTGAGATATGCAATAAAGTTGAAACCCCCCTATCTAGCCCATTATACAGCTTACCGGCATTTCCTCAGTTCGCGGTCAGCTTTGAAGAGTGCAGACGTGTTCCCGGTCCACCGAAGATCGGGCGCCGGAGTCCGGAGGTAAGTATGGGGTGAGCGGGGGTGTGGGAGGCTGGGTGCAGTGGTGGGTGCGGGTTGTGGGAGGGGGGTCGGGAGACGATCGCTGGGACCGCTTTGTCTTACAGGTACAAAAAAAAGACATCGAGGGACCGTTGCCATGCTGGGGTGGGCTCCCACAATGGCACAAGGACTTTGGGGGCATTCAAGCCGACGGGGAATTGGGCACCCTCGTCGGCAAAAGGAATGATTGCCACGCTGGGGTGGGCTCCCAGCGTGCACAAACTACTGGGGAGGAGGCAGCGCAGCTCAGTCGGCGAGGATTGGGCACCCCGGTTGGCTATACAGTGCGTGCGGGGGGGTGCTTGCGCCTGCGAGTGGGGGGCTGGCGTGAGCAGCTTCTTATCGCTGTTCACCTACCATAAGCGCAGCCCCCTTTCAATCAGAGTGCCACTGCATTTCAAGCAGTGTCATAGACAGCTCCAAATGCATTGGCTTTACAGGGCCGCGCCTGCCAGGACACTGCCTGAATTGGAGGAGGAGGTGACACACCTCCAAAATCTCTGATGATGGCACTATGTTTCTTGCACATGCGTGCAAGCAACATAAAAACCATGGGAGGTCAGATTATTTTAAATACCTCACTAATCGAGACAATTTACAGAAATTGCAATCTCTCATGGTAGAAACTGGACTGGATTTTAAAGCCTGAGCTCAAATTTAAAAAGCGAAATGTCTAAGTTTTACTTACAGTGGTCATGGACAATGGCACAAGAACAGCGGTATGGGACTCAAGGCAAGCTGTCCTTTATTTGTCCTTATGAAGCCTGTAGGTACAGGACTGAAAAAAAAAAAACTATGGCCTGTGTTAAGGATGAACACAGGATTCTTAAGTGTGCAGCTAGCAACCCTTATACTACAGCTGCACCTCCCTCCCCTCCCCTGACCCTCCCCTGACCCTCCCTCTTACCCTATCCCATACCCTTTTGAAGCTGTCCACTGTTCCACAGGATACCACTTCTGCAGGCAACACTTTTCACCCAGACACCACTCTCTCCTTAAAAAAGTGTCTTCTTATTTCCCTCCTGAACCTTCCCCCCTCCAATCTAAAATCATGACAAGTGTCCCTACTCCCCCAACTTGAATAGTCCCTCGGTGCCTGTCTTGTTTATTCCCTTCATGTACTTGAAGGTTTCAATCATATCCCCATCTCTCCTCTCCTCCAGTGAATACATGTCCAACTCCCTCAGCCTGCTCTTGCAGGGTATGTCCCCTAATCCCTGGATCATCTTTGTTGCCCTGCACTGCACCCCCCCTCCAGTAACTTACTGTCTCTCTTTGGGTATGGATGCCAATACTGCTTGCAGTACGCCAGGTGTGGCCTAACCAGTGACCTATACAATGGCAGGATCACCTCCCCTCTCCTTGAAGATATACCTCTGGCAATACAACCCAGCATTTTGTTGGCCTTTGCAGCTGCCTTCCTGCATTGTGCTGAGTTGTTTATTGAGCCCATTATAATAACCCCCAGCTCCTTCTCCTCCTCTGTCATGGCTAGCTGAACCATCCCCAGCTGGCAGCTCCTTCTTGGGGTTTTTTGCCCCAAAATGTAGCACCTTGCACTTTTTGGCATTGAACCCCGACTGCCAGGTGTCCAACCAGGTCTCCAATTTTGACAGATCATCCTACAACCCATGCCATCCTCCTAGGTCATCCACTACTGCTCCCATCTTGGTGTCATCTGCAAACAAACTGATTTTGCTCTTGATGCCCATTGAGATGTCTGATATGAACAACTCAAACAACACTGATCCCAGCACTGAGCCCTGCGGTACTCCGCTTGTCACTGCCACTGCTACAGGTTGGGGGGAGAGGAGCTGACTGTCACAAAGGAGGAAAGGGACCTAGGGGTTATCATCTCTAATGACCTTAAGGTATCAAAGCAGTGTACAAAGGCAGCAGGGAAGGCCAGTGGTATGCTGGGGTGCATAGGCAGAGGTATCACTAGCAGGGGGTGGGAGGAGGTGATGCCATTGTATAAAACATTGGTAAGGCCTCACCTGGAGTACTGCATGCAGTTCTAGAGGCCACACCTGTGCAAGGACATAGATAAGGTGTAGACTGTCCAGAGAAGGGCAACAAAGATGATGCAGGGCTTACACCACAGAACATATGAGGAGAGACCAAGGGACCTCAATATGTACTCACTGGAGGAGAGGAGACAGTGGGGGGACATGATTGAAACTTTCAAGTACCTTAAGGGCATAAACAAGGTACAAGCAGGGGAGCTGTTTCAATGTAGGAAAAAGTACTAGAACAAGGGAGCACAATATGAAATTGGAGGGGGGTAGATTAAGAGATAATGTGAGGAAGTTTTCCTACACAGAAAGGGTAGTTGACACATGGAATAGTCTGCCACAGGAGGTAGTGGGGGAAAGAACAGTGAAGTGGTTTAAGCATGCTTGGGACAGGCACAAGGGAAGCCTGAGAGGGGAGAGAGTGATGACAAGCCATTGATCACATAGGATCAATGGCCACATACAATGTATAGGGCCTACCGGCAGAATGGACTGGCCTAGCAGTCCTTATTTGCCAACAATTTCTATGTTTCTATGAGAGCTCCCCTCCTACAGCCACCCTCTGCTGCCTTCCCTGTAACCTCTTTACTACCAGTCCCACCATTTTCTCCCCTGCACGTGTACCTGACAGCTTACTACCCAGCCTTTCATGCGACACCGAGTCTAATGCTTTACTGAAGTCCAGAAACAGGACATCCATTGCATGGGCCTTGTCCAACTGTCTAGTTACCCAGTAATAGTAAGACACCAGGTTGATCTGACAGGATCTGCCTGTGACAAACTCATGCAGCCTAATGTCCTGCAGCCCATTGGGCTCCAGAAAGGACACCAGGCTCTTCTTCAGGATTGTCTCCATCAGTTTTCCTACAATGGGTGTGAGGCTTACCAGCCTATAGTTTTCCAGTTCGTCTTTGGGACCACTCTTATGGAGGGGGTACCACGTGAGCCATCCTCCAGTCCTGAGGTACACTTCCTGAGACCAGGGAGACATTCTTTCTTACTACTAAGGGGCTAGCAGGGTATTGTTTGGGGCTGTTGGAATTGTGAAACCTGTTTTGGTAGCTATAAGTGGCTCATTTGTTTGGTTCACTGTGTGGCAGGCTGCATTTGTTGAGGCCTATTTATTCTGTTTTAAAACATAATTGGTGTAATTTAACTGTGTCTGTTTCTTTGAATTGGAGACCTATACCTTCTAATTCCAAGCCTATTTTGATGTGATATTGGTGAAGTTGTTTGAATTGGAGTCCTGTTTCTTTGGGTAGCAAACCTATTTTGGGGGCTTTGAGTAGAATTGTGATTCATTGTTGCTGGCTTCACTAGCTGCAAAGTTTGAGTGCACAGTGGGAGAAGGGTGCTAATGGTCTGACCAGGGCCCTCAGCTACCTGATTGTTTCTGGAAGACTTGGGCTGGTCCCACCCTTGGTCCATTATTTCCCTTTATACCAGGGGTTCTACATCACTTCCTCAAACGGGCAAAGGATATGCACCTGTCATAGCAGAAGCAGACATCCAGGAAAGGAACAGCAGCAAGTGAAGAGGTGACTGCTCTCTCAGTGGAAGGGAAGTAACTGCAAATCTAGGAGCTTTCATTATTACTTCTTCGCATTGATATTGCATTGGGAAAAGGAGGAGTAGGAGTTTGAAGAAGGTTGTGCAATGGCTACTTAAAGTCTCTTTTTGAGTGTGGATAGGAATATAAAAAGCAGTTGCTCAATATATCTAAACATGTACAACAAAGGGGGTAAGGGAAATAAAGAAAATGCTTTGCACTGATGGGGGGAGAGGGGAGACTTGGGGAGTGTTTGCTATCCTGCATCTGAAGGGTGGGGGTCGCTGGTGGGCAACGACAGCAATGGGTAGGGTGTGGTAGGCTACAACTGCTGGTGCGCACCAATCTTTCTAAACATTGCCTGGAGTGCGAGGATGTTTAGTGCAACCACATAGAAAAACTTAGAAAGGAGATTGAGGGTCTGCAGGAGGAACTAAGACAGGCAAGGCAGATTGAGGGTGGGTTTAGCCCAATACTGGAGGGAGGAAAAAGGGGAGATGAGGGAGGGTGATTTAAGCCAACAGTGGTGAGGAGAGGGTCAGAAGAAGGGAAGCAGAGACAAAGGGGCCCAGGCCAGGAAGAATGATTGCTGGGGAAACCAGGTCAGGAGACAAAAGACAAATGGAAGGAGGAGATAGGGACTTGTGAGGGGAGGCGAAGAAGTGGCAAAAGTCATGGAGTGGAAAGGAGATAACAGGTTACTATGAACAGAGAGGGAGCAGACATTTGTGAAGGGTCTTGGGAAAACAGCTGTGCACTGCTAGAGAGGAAGAAAGTGGAGGAGGGAAATGATGAAATTAGAGGAGTAATTGATAAATGCCTGGACCAAACTGGAGCGGGGGGAAGTTCTGCTGGGAGAATTGCAACAGGGGTAAAAGAGGGAAATAATGTGCTGGAAGAAGAAGAGGAGCTGGAAATGAGGGAGGGAGATGAATGGAAGCAAGCAGGGAGTAAGAGGGGTGGAATCTTAGTGCTGGGGACCCAATACTAAGAGGAGTTAGTGGGGTAGCAAGGGGAGAGGCATAGCCGCATTTGGGTGGAGGCCATGTCAGGAGTGACAGCGGAAAGGGTGGGACAGTCTGTTCTGAAATATGCTAGAAGGGTAGGGACAAGCCTCATTTAATTATACATCTTGGGACAAACGAACTGAGTTGACAAGACAGTAGATATAGTCCAGAGGAGGTTTGAGGAACTAGCACAATTATGTGAGGGAGCAGGAAGATCAGTAACTTTTTCCAAGCTTACTCGGTGCCAAAGGCAAGCACAACAAGAAAGCTGAGAATAGAGGAATTTAACGGATGGCTAAGAACCGGTGTTTAGCTAAAGGGTATGGGCTTTTGGAGGGGGTGAGGGACCTGGGAGGACAGTAGTCTTTATGCCAAGGACAGACTACACTTGAGTGAGGAGGGAAAGAAAGTGTTGAAACAGAGGATGGAAGAGTATATATAGGAAGTTGGGAATTTAAACTAGGAGTGGGGGATGGCAGTTGGGGAAGAGATATGCAGAGACCACAGGTTGGGAAATCATATGAGCTAACCCCCCATAACAGTGACAAAGGACAAATGGCAAGTACTATTGGTGATGCTAGGAAAGGAGGGCAGGATGGAAGGGGGAAAAGGGTGGAAGGTGGTTATCCTTAATGCTAGGAGCCTTGGGAGGAAAACTGCAGAGTTACAGGTTCTCATGGCAGAGGGAGAGGTGGACATTGCAGCCATCACGGAAACATGGGCCACCCCATATAATGACTGGGACCTGTCTGTACCAGGTACAGGTTATTTTGTAGGGACAGGGTGATTGGGAAAGGAGGGGGTGGTACTATATGTGAAAGAAGGACTGAAGTGTGTAAGGAGGAAGGGGAGGAGGTAGTACGGAGTCACTTTGGGTGCAAATCCAGGATTCCAAGAATAGGATTCTTAGAAATGAGAGTGGTGACAGGCCACCATCTCAGACGGAGGAGTTAGACAGGGAACTAGCGGGACAGATCAGGAGGACCCAAGAGAAGGGTGGTGGGTGATTGTGGGGACTTCAACATGCCAGGAGTGGACTGGGGCACCCCAACAACCAGGAACAGAAGGAGCAGGTACTGCTGGATGCCTTCCAGGACAGCTTCCTGCTGCAAATGGTCAGTGAACCAACCAGGTTAGGGAATACCCTTGACCTTGTGCTGGCAAATGGGGACTTTGTGAGAGAACCACAGTGGAGGAACCGCTGTCAGGGAGTGACCACCACCAGTATGGCTCACATTGGATATGGGCAAGGAAGGAGTGGAATCTGGCACAAGAGTGCTTGACTTCAGGACGCCGACTTTGGGAGGATGGGGAAGTGGTAAAGGGTACCTGGCCAGAATTCAATCTAGTATGGATACTAACCAGAGGTGGAGCTCATAAAGCTGGGGATAGTGGAGGCAGCCAAACTCTGCTGCAAAGCCCAGAGCAAGAAGGCTAGGGCTAAGAAACTGAGCTGGTTGAGTGGGAGGTCATGGAAAAGGTAAGGAGGAAAGAGCTGCCTTTAGGAAGCACAAGAAACAGGGAGGGAAGGAGAGGAGTACTTGACAGAATCAAGGAGGTGACAAGGGCAGTAAGGGAGCCAAAGCATCTACGGAACTCAGGCTGGCACAAGGCATTAAGAAGGGGAGAAGGACTCTTTAAGTACATCAGGGAGAAAAGGAGCTGTAAGGACCACATAGTAAGGATTAGAAGGAGGGGTTGGGTGAAGCAGGATATGATAAGGCAGAAGCACTAAATAAGTACTTCTGCTCAGTATTTACTAAAGAGAAGAGGGGGTGACACCCAAGGTGGAGAAATGGCAGAAGCGGGGGAAGTGGTGACATATGGGAAACTATGGAGGCAGAGTTCAGAGGGTTTGAAGGCACTGAGGTGGACAAGGCACCAGGCCCAGATGGCATCCACCCCAGGGTACTGAAGGAGCTGGCAGAGGTCCTTGCAAGACCTTTGGCAGACCTATTTAATGCCTCACTACATCGGGGTGTGTACTTCAGGACTGGAGGATGGCTCATGTGGTGCCCCTCCACAAGAGTGCCCCAAGGATGAACCGGAAACTACAGACCAGTGAGCCTCACATCCATCGTGGGTAAGCTAATGGAGACTATCCTGAAGGAGAGGCTGGTGGCCCTCCCAGAGGCCAAAGGACTACAGGACAGCAGACAGCATGGTTTCACACGTGGCAGATCCTGCCAAACCAACCTGGTTGAGTTCTATGACTGGGTAACTAGGCAACTGGACAGGGGCCATGCAGTTGATGTCCTGTATCTGGACTTCAGTAAGGCATTCGACTTGGTGCCACATGGAAGGCTGGGAAAGAAGTTAGTAGGCATGGGGCGGGTGCAAAGCTGGTGAGATGGGTAGGAAACTGGCTGCAGGGAAGGCAACAGAGGGTGGTGGTGGGTGGAGAGCTCTCACATCCAAGGGCAGTGACGAGCGGTGTCCCACAGGGCTCTGTGTTGGGACTAGTGTTGTTTGGGATATTCATTGCAGACATATCATGGGACATCAAGAGCAAGATCAGTCTGTTTGCTGATGATACTAAGGTTGGCGCGGTGGTGGATGATCTAGGGGGATGGCAGGGGTTGCAGGATGATCTGGCAAAGCTTGAAACCTGGTCAGACACCTGGCAACTGGGGTTTAATGCCAAAAAGTGCAAGGTGCTGCATTTTGGGATGAAGAACCCAAGGAGGAGTTACCAGCTAGGGGAGTGCGGCTAGCCCAGACAGAGGAGGAGAAGGATCTGCATGCTCATTACAGGGTCAATGAACAACTCAGTACAATGTAGGAAGGAAGCTGCAAAGGCCAACAAAATGCTGGGTTGTATGGTAAGGGGTATATCCTCGAGGAGGGAGGAGGTGATTCTGCCACTGTATAGGTCATTAGTTAGACCACACCTGGAGTACTGCGTGCAGTACTGGCGTCCGTATTCGAAGAGGGACATTAAGTTACTGAGGTGCAGTGCAGGGCGACAAAGATGATCAAGGGGCTGGGGTACTATCATACGAGAGGAGGTTGAAGGAGTTGAACATGTACTCCAGAAGAGAGAGAGAGACAGGGTGACATGATTGAAACCTTTAAATACATGAAAGGAATAAACAAGACGGGTACAGAGGGCTGTTCAAAGTAAGGGAGGGAGGGCTACCAGGGCCATGATATAAGACTGGAGAGAGGAAGGTTCAGGAGGGAGATGAGGAGACACTTTACAGAGAGGGTGGTGGCTGGTGGAATGCTACCTGCAGAAGTGGTATGCAGTAGAACAGTGGACTGCTTCAAACGAGGATGGGACAGGACAAGGGGAGGGTTAATGAAGGGGAAGGGTGGAAGGAAGGGGCAGCTGCAGAATAAGGGGTGCTAGCTGCACAATCGAGCAGACTTGATAGACCTCTAGGCCTTTATCTGCTGGCAAATTTCGTATGTTCATATTGAACAAGTCCAACCCAATTAAAAGGAATGTCATCTACTACCTCATTAGGCAAGGAAGCTTAAGTGAATAAACAAATAAAATAGGTATTTATTTACATAATTAGTTAAAATTGGTGTAACCACCCAGTCCCCTGGGGTTACTATAAACCCATCAGTGTTAGACTAGGAAGGTATTTGGGCAGCTGGTAGGGAGTTTATTAGAAGCTCTCTACACACACCTCACTGTTTACTTAGCTAGGCTAGGTAAAAAAATGAGTGATGTCATGTAGAACTCTTGCAGCAGCATAAGCCTTTTAGCTCAGCCAGGGGGGCAGGTAGATCTGAGTTCAGTTGTGGGTTGGAGCCATGGAGAGTGGAGCTCTGAGTTGGAGAGGTGCCTGCCAGCCCCCTTGGACTGGGTGAAGGACCTCTGGTCATCATTTTCTCACCCTAGTGAGTGGAACAACAGCATTGCTACAAGAAGTGGCGAAGCCTTGTGTAGTGGGACGCCAGTGGATTAATTTCTGTGGAAATGGTAAAAGGAACTGAAAAATCCATGTTCCCAAGGGGCAATGCCCTGATGGACTGAAGAGTGTCACAACTGCCCAGAGTGAGACATTAAAAGAGTTTCTGTGTAAAAGCTATGGAGTTTCAAAGGAAGAAGTTTGCTTCACAAACTATCAGATGCCTGTAACAAAAGGGAATACCAACCTGTGAGTACAGTAGCATTTGAAAGATCTTGGGAGTCATCTGGTGATGTATGTGCCCTTATTAAGGCTAGATTACATCACTCAGGACCCAGTTTTCACCACAAATATGTGCTGAAGTAAATGTATTTAATGTGTGAAGGCCTTTAGCAATCCATGTGAGACTGAAGGCTCCAGTGTGTGTCCTGGAAGGAATGGCAGAGGCTGGCTGGGGCCAGGGTGAGCAGACCCTCACTCTGAGTTTTAGTTATGGCTAACGTCGCCCAATAGGCACAGGTTACCCTGCAGGTGTTAACTTAGTCCATCTTGCCAGGAGGATGCTTTGTGTTAAATTAAAGTGTGTGGCAACCCCCATGTTACAGACACTGTGTAAAGAAGTGCGGAGATCCCTAGCAAGAGGGGTGGACGATTCGTTCTGTAGAAAAGTAGAAGTATGAAATGCAAATACTGCCTGTTCTGTGAGAAAGCAAAGTTCTTGACTGGAAGTGCTGTTGTCTGTAGTGACAGTTCCAAACTTGGAGGACCACCCAATTCTTGGCTACCATCTGTCAGAAAAAAAGCCATACAATGCAATCCCAATTTTCTGGTTGTGGACAATCCATCTGTGAGTCCGAGTAAAATGTTATGGGCCCCCCCCCAGACAGGAGACACAGCATAGCCCTGGCACCTCTCTCCCATAACTCAGAGTAAATATAAATGTTATGTTGTGCTCTAAGCCCCCAGCCTCTTAGATGCCCGAGCCAGGTATTTACCCTAATGCCAGGAGAGATACTTATTTTCTGCCAACTTGTGGTTTGTTGCCTTGTCTGTGTAAGAAGTTTAGTGGGGTCCTGGTTGCAAGATGCCGCTCTTGATTGGGATATGGGTTGCATTGGTAACCGGGAAAGGCACACTGAGCGGGGGGGCAGAGGGTACAGGCAGAATAAAACTTATAAAACATCAGATTTGGTATACATAGGCAAACATCACAGGTGTAGAAGCAAATGTGGAGAATCAACTAATTAATGACGTGGTATAATGCAAGATATGTGGGCAAACATGCAATGATACAATAAAGTGCACTGTGCCTGCTAGGTTAGGTCATAGTGCTAATTGGGGAGGGGTAAAGAGACAGACCGTGCGCGAGAGCACAACTCACCTTGATTATGGGGAGTCCTAAACGGGGAGTCAGATGAGAGGAAGAAAAGTCAGAAGGGAGGTTGACAGGCATGCTTCACCCCATATTATTTTTTATTGTACATTTTTTAATATACTCTTAAACCTTCATTGTTCCCTTCAGTTAAAGTTTGGTCTCATTGGGTACAATCTCTAGTATCTGACTGGCTTACAGCCTGGGAGACCGATAAACCTAAAGCAATAAGATCCTCTAGGGTGGTCCCAGCATACTTTAAAGATGCTTTTACAAAAATCACACTTGGAACATAACTTATGTTCACTTAAGACCACTCCCAGTAAGGTTTTGTATTATATCATATTGGATGCCAAGTTTTTTGATTCCCAGCCTTCTGGTCAAGTGGACCCAGCAGTACAACCCTGCCTCCTAAAACGGTTAACTAATAAATGGATTCTGCCAAAAATGTGGGATGCTGTTTGGCTATGCTGCCATGACAAACAGAATGTCAAAGGCACCCAGTGGCACCAGCAACTGGAAGATTGAATGTGCTGCAGATCTTGGTGTATTAACCAGCTGGAGACGATGTAGCACTTATTCTTTGACTGCTGCTATACTGTAAATTAGAGTTCTGGGATTTGGTTGCTGTCCTGTGGTCAAGATCCCCTGCTCTGCACTGTGGATTATACAGTCATAGGTGTTAGAACTGATCAGTTGGTAGCATATCTGCCTCTGAACCAGAAGGTCATGGGTTCTAGGCCCACACCAGGATTGAGCTCATACCTAAATGCCGAGACTCGAGTGCAGTACTAGAGGGCTTCTATAATGTCAGGATGTGCTGTCCTTTGGATGAGATGTTAAACTGAGGTCCCTTCTACCCATCTCTGGTGTTGTTCTGGTGTGTGTCCAGGTGGAAATAAAAGAAACCAAGGCACTTTTTCCCTGGTGTCCTTTCCCCTGCCCATAAAATGGGTTCATGCAATTGCCAAGTCTGTGTGTGGGTGCTGATATGTGAAATGGCTGCCACTACATGTTCAGTCACTTCCCTACCAGTCTAGCCATTGCTTGTAAAGCACTTTGGGATACAATAGGCCCGATTCTCAACCCCCCCCCGAATGGCACAAGGGGCTTATGCCACAAGAAATGGCACAAGGTGCAGCTTGCACCAAAAGATGCACCGGGAGAAATTCACAAACCAGCCTGCAGCAAATGCAGGCTGTATGCACCAAAGGGCGCTTGTGCCATCCTTGCAGCACAAAATGGACTGCGGCATAGTGCTAGGGGGCTTGCAGCAGATGCAGGCTCAGGCTGCCATATCCCCTACTTCAGTATTTTCAAAATCCTCCCAGAAGACAAATTTCTAAGTACCAGGGCTGTTCTAAGGGTACTTAGAAGTGTGTCTTCTGGGAGGGTTTAGACACTTGTGCCAATGTGCTGCAGTCCCCCGTCCCCTTTTTATTAAAAAAAATCACTTTCTTGGTGGTCTAGTAGATTCCCCACAGCCTTGATCCCTTTTGTATAAATATTAGTCACTTCTCTGGTGTCTAGCGTCCGCCTGATCCCTTTGTATAAACTTAATAATTTCCTGTTGGTCTAGCAGAGCCCCCTCCCAGCTCCCCAATCACAACACATCATTAGCCTGGTGGTCTAGCACTCTCCAGCCCTCGACCCCTGGTATAAATACTGTCACTTCCTGGTGGTCTAGCAGACCCCCAGCTCCTGATCCCTTTTATATCCCTGATCTACTCCATATACGAGGTAGTCTTTCATGATGGTTCAGTGGACCCCACCATGGCAGGCAGTGCTCTACCCCTGCCATCCCTGAGCAGGTGATCAGCACAGCCTCCTCCACCACGGCTGGCCACTGACTGAGCTGTCAATGAGCGCATACTGTATACAGCCAGCCATGGTAGAGAGTGGAAGACTGTGATGGTTGCCATTTTTGGGGGATGGGATGGTGAGTGGGGTGGTGGGGTACTGCCTGCTGGGGTGGGGGTCCACTAGACCACCAGGGAAAGATATGTTTATATTATATAGGCAGATCATGAATAGGAGGGGGTATGCTAGAAGTGATTACGTTTTGTACAAAGGGGGTAGGGGCTGGGAGGCCACTAGCCACCAGGGAAGTGATTAATATTTATACAAAGGGGATTGGGGCTGGGGGAGTCTGCTAGACCACCAGGGAAATGATTAATATTTATACAAAGGGGACTGGGTCTGGCGGGTTCCAATAGACCACCTGGGAATTGATTATGGTTTGCACAAAGAGGATTGGAGCTGGGTAGTCTGCTAGCCATCCGGGATGTCCTAGTGTAGTGCACAGTTGCCCTGCAGCTTGCGGCACACCATCCAGATGTGCCAGCTGTCTGGCACATGACCACAGTTTCCGCAAGCTGTGGGACTTTGCCAGCGGAACCCCACCTGATAGAGAATTGGGCACAGGGTCCCTGGCAAATCGGCAATCGGCGCAAGCCACCATTGGCACAGCTTGCACTGAGCTTTGAGAATCAAGCCCTATGTATATGAATAGCACTATGTAAATGCTGATTCTTTTTCTAGCCCGTTGTCTTTATAGTCAAGGTTGAAGCAAATGGAAACAAATTCTCTGCATGTACTATTTGCTTGTTTTAAATGAGGCCCACGTCTAAACAGATGCCACTTTTCATTACAACAGAAAGTGGCTTCTCAGCATGACTTGTTTCACATGATTGTTTCCGAACTGAGGAATGTTTATATTTTTGAATCAAAGATGTATTCTATTCCTGGTTTGTTGGAAAGGCAACAGGGGATAAACTGTTTTTAGATTAAACAGGTCTGTGACTAAGCTGTTCACAATGCTGTTTTTTTTTTTTTTTATTTTGTTCTATAATATGGACTTCCCTTGTCAACTTCTAGTTTTCCTTTTGCTTTGATTATTTTATATTTTCTTGTATTTATGATTGTTTGCATATATTGTTTCTCAATTAAAAAAGAAAACATTCCCCATCACTTCTGAAGAAGTGCCATTGTATCTGGAAAATCCACCTGAACAACAAGCAGAATAGTCAGACGAGACCTTGGTTTAGCATCTCATCTGAAAGATGGCACACCCCAACAGTACAGCACTCCCTTTGTACTGCCCTCTGGTGCCACCATTTACGGTGAAGCCCAATCCCAGTGTGGGACTACACCCCCATGACCTTCTGGCCCAGAGGCAGATGAACTACCATGCTTGCCGACACCTTCCTTGGCACCTTAATCACTAATGACTTAAATAACATCAGAATGACTTACATCAGTAAAATTATGAAGGAGGAAACCATGAAAAGGCACATTGGTGACATCAGTGAAGCCCTAAGCTAAGTCTGAACACATGCATTTTTGAAGAAAACATTACTTTATAATGAATAAGTTTTACCAGTAAAACAAAACAAAAAACATAATATATTGCCGCTGATCTATATATCATAGTAAATCCTCTTTTTTAGACTCTGGTTTTAAAAATGTTTTACTTCTCATTCCTCCACCCACCTACTTTTAGAAGCGCCAGCCAGCCTGTAATCCCTGCTTAGTTTTCAGACAGAACTACAGTTTAAAAAGCTAGCATAATATGTCAAGAAGATATCAATTACATTGATTTTAGGCATACTCCCCTGTGAGGCAGAAGCTTCAGTGTTTTGAAATGGTGCATAAATTGAAGCGTTTATAAATTGTTGTCATTTTAACAACCACACAAACACACAGCACTGGGTACACAAATGGTACCCTTGTAGCACTCTTAAGGCTCCATTAGAGATCAGCAGCATAAACATGCAAATCTTTGTCATGCTGTTCCTTCATTGTAAAGTGCCAGTGAAAGCAACTTAAGGATTCAAAATATATTACTCTCCCTGGAGAACTGTGAGACAATGTGCACCAAAAGGCCTACATTTCAGTAATACAGACAGTGGATTTCTTCGGCATGAAGCCGATCAAGTTTTGCATTACAATATATTTACATCTGACAATTTTGGAGACATAATTCTCATCTTTATGATAAACAGAACTTCAGCAGAAACAAGGGAAATGTTTAATGTTTGTGTGCATCTGAACCTCTTGTCACCCAAATGTGGAACATGATGTAGGAAGAGGAGAAGAAATGTGGCACATATTTATCATATAAAAAAAAGAGAAGTTAAGAACACAGTTGAAATTGTGAGTTTCATGTTCAGAAAATGTGCTACTGATAAGAATGCAGCATTTCATGTTTACCCCCAAAAAAATCCTGCTTCTTCTTCAGTACCAAAGCCTTTAGGCTTCTTTACTGAATCACAATATTTCAAACAAAAAAAAAAGATTTTTTTCCCATCAAGCCTTACTCACCTCCCAGCTCATCCTGATGGCAACTCCCAGCCCAGTCTCTGACATTCTCATGGACATACAGTTATCCATCACTTACCTGGGACAATGATAGGAGTGGGTGGCCTGCCGTATTAGTACTGTGTGGGCCTGTTGGGGGGGCATGATAGAGAACTAAGGCTTTTTCATCCTGATCATGGTTTGCTCCCCAGGGTGCCAGCATGCAGTGATATGCATGCACTTAGCATCTGGTGGCTGCACCTTATCCCTTCTAGTTGATCCCACTGTGCTGCCGTCAGGTCTACACCAGATGGCAGTCAGCTGGCAGGATGCAGCACCCCCCCACCCCCGAGGAAGGAGAACTGTCCTTGGGACACTCAATCCTTTCTCCCTGCTTGGCCCCCAAGTGGCTTGTCTTTTCCCACACCTGGATCTCTGCCACAGAGAGGAGTAGCTCAACCCCTGCACTGCTGCCCAAGCTTAGACTGATTTATTTTTAAACAGTAAGGCCTAAGGGATGGGTTACTTGAATTATGAAACGGGTCTAAAAATCCAGAAACCTGATTGGCTGAGGAGCTCGGAACCCAGTGCTGCTATCTGAGCACAACTGCACAGGAAAAAGATCCATGGCCTCACTGGCCTGTTTACATTGAGCAGGCACAGTTGTAGTAATGCACCTCAGTTCACTAATGCAGTATCTGCCATCTACTGGCCAAAGAGCAAAGTTATAATGGCACAATAGCACTATTTTTTTTCTTTTTCTTCCTTTTTTACCTTTGTTTCTCATTTTCACTTAAACAAATTACAAAGATATATATTTTTAAACATATTTCTTTACTAATCCTAATGGAACCATTTCATAAATCCCAGTAAGGCACTCCAGAGTGTGATTTCTACTGGGGTAGTGGCACTTCATGGGCATTGAAACCACTTGGCCTTTGGCCTCATGTTTCAATCCATCATGGCATGCCATTATCCCAGCACAAAGCACATCTTGCCATGCCTTATTGCTTAAGTAATTCTATCCTCAATATGCCAAACCACAGGATCTGATGGTCAGAGTTGTACACAATAGTGGAGGCATTAGCAATCCGTAACCCACACCCACATGGTACTCCCACCCCATAGAATCACTTTACCACTATTATGAAATATGTGAAGGCATTTCAGAATTTGTTTAAATTTATTTACTTTTTTAAATGTACCATCAGCTCCTGTTTGCACGTTCCTGTATCATGCAACAGCAGGGCATACAACTAATGTGGATACCTTCTGGTATTTACATGGCTACAGTCCAATCAGAAGGCTGGATTTCTCATGCCAGGTTTAAGATAAAGATGACAGCCATCTTTCTGTTTCTTAGCCTACTCTGCTGATGCTATGGTATACTAGTCACAATAGATAAATAAAAACTAACTAATCTCACCATTGGTGTCACATCTCTAGAACAGCCATGGGGATCAGCAGGAGGGCTATGTTATTTAGATCCAGAGAAGTTAAGTAATAAATAATTTGTAAGGCTTTTGTTGTACTTAAAATACTGTGATTCAGTAAAGAGGCCTAAACATATTTATTTATTTATTTGTACATCGGTTTACAACCTTTGAGCCAGAGGCTCGTTTCCAAAGGTACCTCGTCACATTGAGGACAAATACATAACAGACTTTTGGTTACAGCAAATGGGTTACATAGATAGCAGGCACATGTGATTGCAACATTTAAACAGATAAGCCAGTTAAGTTACAGTGGCACATTCTTGCACGAAGGTACGAGCAAGCAGCATGATAATGGCAGTTCAATCAGCAACGGGTAGGATTAAAAGAGGTGAGGTGTGGATGCCGCCCAGCGGGCATTGTCAGGGCACAGAGAGCTATGCCTCAATTATAGACAGGTGCAGCTACGCGTATTAAATAGTTGGCTTCGAAGTGCAGTTTTGAATTTGGAGATCATGGGGGCATCAGAGATGGGGACAGGGAGCGAGTTATACCAGGATGGAGCTCTATAGCAGAAGGACCTCTGTCCATGGGAGGTCCTGGATCTTGGGACCAGAAAAGTGGCCTTGCAGGAGGTCCATGTACAGACCAAGGGTTGGGCTTGGTGGAGGGAGGCTGTCAGCCTGGGTGGGGATAGCCCAAGAAGAGTTTTTTTTTTGTTATCAGGTAGGTTTGGTATCGTAGACATTCGTCTAGATTCAACATTATTGCCATGTCATACAGCTGGCACGAATGCATGAGCCTGGGGGCCGCAGTGATTAGCCTGCATGCCTTATTTAGGATGAGGCGAATTTTACTGAGGGCGGTCGTGTCAGTAGCACCATATACTGGTAGGCCATAGTCAACAAGGGATAATATAGAGGATGTAACCACTAGATGGAGGGCAGCGGGGAGACAGTTTTTATAGTGATATAAGATACCTAGCCGCACATTAGTGACTGAAGCAACTGCATCAATGTGGGTGTGGTAGGTGAGAGCTGAGTCAAAGGAGACCCCAAGGTACTTGTAGGAGTGGACTTGCTCTAGTGGTTGTTTGGAGCAGGTGAGGATATGGAGTGGGAAGTTGCTGGCTTTGTTTTGGGGTGGGCAAAGAGCATTGTTTTTGTTTTTTTGAGATTAATGACCAGTCTGTGCTCTTTAAATCAGGTTTCGGCATCATTATAGGATAGTTGTAGGGAGTTCTGGAGGAAGATAGGGTTACGGTGGGTGGCAAAGATGACGGCATCATCTGCATACAGCAGAATTTTTCCAGTGCATGCACTGGGCAGGGTGTTAAGGCACAGTGATAAGAGTAGGGGTCCCAAGATGGAGCCCTGAGGAACCCCTGAGTGGATGGTACAAGTTTTGGAAAATGACCCATTAATTCTGACACATTGGGAGTGGGCAGCTAGGTACCTGGTGCACCAGGCGAGAGACCCAGTAGAGAAGCCAGTGTGGCAGAGGCCATCCAGCTGGAGGGGGTGGGAGACAGTATTGAAAGCCTTTGAGAGGTCGATGAACACTGCTCCGGCTAGGGAGCCAGAGTCCAGAGAGGAGTGCAGGAAAGTTGAAAATTTAACTAGTGCAGTGCCGCTACTGTGTCCTGTGTGGAAACCGTGCTGTTCAGGGCAGAGGATGTTGTGTTTGATCAGGTATTCAGTGATTTTCGTGGCAACCAGTTTTTCTAGGGCTTTGGAGAGGGGTGGGAGGATGGAGATAGGTTCGGTAGTTCCCAGCAGAGGACCTGTCACCACCTTTGTGAATGGGAGTAACAATGGCCGTTTTCCATGCAGTTGGGAATTGCCCCAGATAGAGGTATTTGTTGAGAAGGCTGGTGAGTGGGGCAAGGACCTGATCCAGTACCAGACGAAGAATGCTGGGGTCCAGGGAGTCGTCGCCGGGACTATTGCTCTTTAATGCTCTGACCAGGTGGGGTCTGGCTTCCTGGGCAGTTACCCTATGTAGGTAGAAGCTAGGGCGTTGTAGGACTGGGGCAGGTAGGGAGGGTGGCGGGTCAAAAAAATTACTGGGGAGGATGGAGCTAAGGTCCGTAAAGGATGTGTTAAGGTAGTTTGCAATGTTTGTTGGGTCCGTAACGGTAGTGTCGTCAATGGTGATCTGGGGTGGGGGAGCATGCGCTCCCATTTAATTGTTTGACATTATCTCAGAAAGTTCGGGCACACCCCAGAAGGAGGTGAGAGTGGTCTGGTAGTGGTCGGCCTTGGCTTTTCGGATGGCCTAAGTGCACTTATTCCGTGCAGCATTGTAGGCCTGTCTGTCAGCCATTCGGCCTGTTTCTGTGGCAAGGTGCCATAGGTTATCCTTAAGTCTGAGCAATTGTAATAGGGCAGGAGTAACCCAGGGCACGTTATGTTTTTTGGTTCGGGCAGCTGTGAAGGGTGCAAAGAGTGCACAGGCTTTGTTAAAGGTTTAGGAAAAGAAGGCAAGGGCAGTATCTATGTCAGGAGCGTGGTGAATGGGGGACCAGTTTATCTGGGCAAGAAATTGTTTGAGGTTTTTCAGACCCCCTGGTCTGAAATGCCGGCGAAGTGTGGGCTGGGCTGTGAGTCAGGGCGAGGGGGTCACCCAGCAGAAAAGGATAGGGGAATGGTCACTAAGTGAGTCAGGGAGAACCTGGATATTCAGGATTTTTTGGGGGCGGTTGGTGATGATAACATCTAGGAGGGTGCTGGTACCTCTCTTTCGGTTTACTCTTGTGGGATGGGAAATGAGTTGTGTCAGATCAATGGCAGCGAAGGAGTCCCGGGTGGTGGAGGAGGCAGAGCTGAGCCAGTTCACGTTCAGGTCCCCCACAAGGACTTGTTCTGCCTTCTGAGGGAGGGTGGCAAGATAATCAGTTAAAGATAATAGTGCCGGGTTTTGGTTCTTTGGGGGAATGTAGGCAGTGGTGAGATAAAGGTGGGCCCTTGGAGGGATCTGGAGTAAGTTTAAGGGTAAGGGCCTGTGCCCCACTTGCAAGAGCCAGAGCAGGGAGTGCTTGACCAGTGAGTGCATCCCTGGTATAGATTGCACAGCCACCCCCACGTTTGCCTACACAATCCTCCCGGTATAGGATGTAGCCAGGGAGGGAGACAAAGGAGTCAGGGGTGGACTTTGATAGCCAGGTTTCCACCAGCGCAATGACATCTGGTTTGCGCAGCATGACCCAGCATTGGCGGGTATCATATTTTTTCAATATGCTGCATATATTCATGGAGGCAATGCTCAGACCGGGGACCCACCTGGTGGGCTGGTCTGGGTGGGGCCTGGGTTAGGATGTATATTGCCTGTTAAGAGTAGAAGGAGGACCATGGCTCTGGCCAGGAAGCGGTGATGTGTAGGCTTCCAATGGGTATGTGGGGAAGGGGATGGGACCTTCAGGGAACGGGGGATGGGTAGGGTTTGCCAGGTTGGGAGGGTGAGAATGATTAGCCACCAAAAGGAGCCTGGGTAGGCGGTGGGGAGGTATCCAGGGGATGGATGCTGTGGGTCAGTGCACATGGTCAATGTAGGGTGGGATCTATCTATGTCAGGGAGAATTGTTGGTGCTGGTACCAGTGAGCCAGGGGAGATGACTGGCTGGTGGGATGAGGGTACTTGAAAGTAGATGAGGGGGAGGCATTTTAGGAGGAGGTGGACTAACATAGCTCTTGTGGTAGCAGTAGGGCAGAAAGGTAGAAGTATTTAGGTTGTCTTCCAGAAAGCATGGATACCACTTTGGATTAGTGGTAGTGATACAGACTCTGATGGAGAGGGTAAAAGGTTTGAGTCTCTGCAAGGGCAGCTAGAAAAGGGACCTGGGTAAGAGCAGTGATCCATTTTCTAGGGGTGTGATGCAGGCTGGGTTGGGACTGAAAACAGGGTGAGAAATAGTGACTCCTAGTGGTCACTGGGTGTAGGTATGGTGGTGTGGCTAGGAGTCAGGAGGTAGGGCTAGCTGTAGGGCTGGGTACTGGGAGAGATGTGGGCAGAGTTAGGTGTGAGTTGTGGAGGACAGAAGTGGCACAGGAGGTTAGAAGGGTTCCAAGAAGTCGGGGGGAGGAAGACAGGTAGTGGAGCCTGGGGTGGAAGTGTGTGGGTCCCTCTAGAGGCTGGCAGGTATAACCTGCAAATGGAAAATGGGGACTTAGTATTTCAGCAGGCAGGAAGTGATGTCATGAGGGAGGGCCTATAAATTAAGGGACACCCGTGGGTGGGTGGCTGGCGTGGGCAGGGCAGTTGATGCACAGCGTCGATGGGCTAACACCCCACACAGGTAGCAGTCTTGAGGAGAGGTATCCTTTACCTCTTAGGTGCTCTGATTCAATCCAGCTCCAGGAGGGAGTTTGCAGGCATCTGAAACACACCGTGACCTGTTGTGAGTATGGGGGCGCTGCGAGGCCTATTGAAGGAAACCAGACAAAGGAATTAGTATACAGTGGGAGGATTGCAGGGCTAAGACCCTAACTGTGCATGTGCAATCTGTTGGGCTATGTCCCGACTACAGCTCCTACTGCGCATACTCAAGAATCCAGATCATGGCGACATCCAGGGCTAGCAACAGGTAAGCTCAGAATACAGTACTAACACCTTAATTCAAACAAAAGCAGTAAAACTAAGCAGAACTTATGAGTATCAGCAGTTGTAATGTCCCCCATAAATATAATATTAGTAGGTGGCTAGGCAGAGATATGAACAAAACAACAGTCGATAGAAAGGCAGTTGCTCCCAGACTAAAACAACCCCCGAGAATTACAGCACACAGCTAGGCAGCAAGGCAGTGTCCCAATCCCAAAAAACAATCAGTTATTGTGTGGGGACACAAAAGAACCCTTAAAGACTCTTTAAAAACACCCCACACTGGTAGCAGTCTTGAGGAGAGGTATCCTCTACCTCTTAGGCGCTCCGATTCAATACAGCTCCAGGAGAGAGCTTGAAGGCGTCTGAAACACACCGCGACCTGTTGTGAGTATGGGGGGGGGGCTGCGAGGCCTCTTAGGCGCTCCGATTCAATCCAGCTCCAGGAGGGAGCTTGCAGGCGTCTGAAACACACCGCGACCTGTTGTGACCTATTAGGTCTAGGATTACAATGCCTTTGAGCCAGGGCTCTTTTACAAAGGTTCCATGTCAGGTTACAATTCAAAACATAAGACATGTAAATCAGATTACAAATTCAGTACATAGGACAAGATTACAAAAGTGTGAGCTAAACAGAGTTACAAAGCATCTGAGAAACAAAGCAAGTTTTGGAGGCTAGGTTACAAGGAGATAGCAGATGAGGTGCAGAGGATAGAGGACAAGAGAGAGGAAGAGTAGAGGGGTTGGAGAGCTATGGAGGAGGAGCACAGCCAGAGGCATTGTCATAGACATAAAATGGGGAAGTGCGTGCTAAGGGGTAACTATGTGATAATAGGAGAGAGATGGCACGAAGAAACAAAAAGTGCAACACTCCTTAGGTTCCAATGTGATAAAAATTTGATCCAAGTAAGAAACAAAATACTGTAACAGCAAGGTGAACGCTCACGGAGACACAAGTCTAACAACCTGATGCTTCGAGGTTGATGCCACTTCCTCAGGGGGCCCTAAAACAGCAGAAGTCAATCCCATTTTTTAAGGCTAACATGAACTGCAGCTTCAGTATGACTTTCTCCTTTAAACTGTCTGTGTATGATGTGGCATGTTACCTTCTCCATATTGAAAAGAAGGCTTCTGAGGCATGAAATTAGGGACATCCCTCAATTTGTAACTGTTGAGAGTTATAGACACTTCTTCGGTAAAATGAAGGAAACTCCTTGAAATAGGAGACATTCGAGAGGTATAGATAGAGGGTATATTAGGGCAAAATGAGGGACATCCATCCTGATGGGTCTACACCTATACTGGAAGGGAGTTGAGGTACTGGCCAGGAGGATAATGATGATTCAGTCAGAGGGATATAAACTATACAGTCAAGCCCACCAGGATGAAGCACAGCACTGCAGAATTCTGAAGTAGAGTTACTGCAGTAAACAATGCAATTTCAATGAAGTAAACATATCACACTGCACTTCATCCTGGTGGGCTTCATTGTAGGATGGGGGAATGGCTGGTGAATGGCATTACCAAGGGTAGATGGATATGCAGGGAATTTTCAAGTGAAGCAGAGCTGGGGCACACCAAGAGAGAATACTCCCGGGGGTAAGAAAACATAAATAGCAAACAGGCTTACTTGCATGCAGAATGCAATAAGGAATGCACCCAGCAAATTGGACGTGCTTGACAGCCTAATGCACTATGAAGGCTAGGACCTGGTGGCACTCATAGAACCTGATGGGCTAAGAAAATGACTGGGACAACAGAATAGAAGGATATACACACAATTGCAAAGGGATAAGCCTCACAGGAAAAGGGGGTGAGGTCTCTTCATAATGGAGGGAGTCACTGAGTAGAACAAGGAAAACAACAGAGGGCAAAAAATGCCACAGAGTCCAGGGCAAAATGGGTTAAAAAAAATCTCCATGGGGCTGTGCTACAGTCCCCCAAACAGTTGGGTAGAGCATGATGCTGGTCAGGAGAAATTACCAGGGCAGCCAGACTGGTTGCAGTGGGGATCTTGGGGGAATTTAAAATTCCTGGCATAGACAGGTATTTTGAGAAGGTAATGGCAGGGTTGAGACTAAGTTCCTACCCACCTTCAAGCACTGCTACCTAGACAGTATGGTGCAATAGGGTACTACCTAGCCTAAAGTTGTGACTGTGAATGAGTGAGCATACGAACAAATGAACTTAGGAAAGAAGACCACCGGTCCATCAAGTTCTTTCCTCCATCAGCTTAGTGAAATGTCAACAGAGGTGGACATGATCAGGAAATGGGCAGAAAGCTGTCAGATGCAATTCAGCATTGACAAATGTAAAGTAATGCACCTAGGTCAGAAAAATATGAAAGCAAAGTACAGTCTGAACAACACAGAGCTTATTGAAACTACGCAGGCAAAGGGCACTGGGGTTGCTGATCTACAACAACTTATAAAGGGGAATAATCAGCACCAAGGGACCCACACTCAAGTGTGGAGCTGGTCCCAATGTACATTTTGGTTTACTTTTTGCTTACTGTGGTATATTGAATTAGACTAATTTTGTTTAGTTCTAGGCTGACATCCTCTGTTACCACAAATCCCAGAATCCTCTGTAGCTGACATCAGAGCAGTAGGCAGAAGAGGGAGATTCAGTAGCCTGCAGTTCATGTTAGAGTTTATACAAGCTCTAATCTTTTGTTTGCTGGTCCCGCTGTCCTCCCTAGGTTAAGTACAGTCAAAGAGGACTGTACTTGGCACCCTGAGAAAAGCAGAACCAGAAAATATCTCATCGAAGGTTATAGAAGCTCAAACATTCACTGCAAGCTATTGAATCTCCCACTGCTACCTACTGCTCTGATGTGAGCTGCAGGGGCTTCTGGGATTCATAGTAACAGAAGATGTCAGCCTACAACTAAACACAATTATTCCAATACAATCTCAATACTACAGTAAACAGGAAGTAAAACAAATGTTTTTTGCACACGAAGTGTACATTGCGACGAGGCTTACACTTGAGTGTGGGGCCCACTGTGCTGACTGTTCCCCTTTAGATGGGGCAAAAGTGTGGGACAGCAACTTGCAAAGTAAATACAGTGCTCCCTCACTATAATAAACAGATCGGGAGCCATTCTGCCCATTCGTTACAGCGAGGATCAACAATTTAACCACCCTTATCACCATACAACGATGTAACACTGCTTTAATAAGTTTTATTTAGAAAATAGAAAATAAGGTAACGAATTTAAAATGTGTTTTAAGTTTCAGTTTTGCACAGGTTCATTTCATTTGACTTCATTTCCAAATGTCAGTTATCTTTCTTTGTACCAGTGCTCTCCTACCAAGATCCCATGTGTACGAGAACAACTGGTGGAACTGCAGCACCTTTGGCGAGTCCACTCCCTTCTGACACTCCATCCATGCCAAACATCTTTGTAAGCCTTGTATTGCCTCAGACAAACTCAGAGCTTCTACTGTGACTGCTTCACCCTCGTATTCCTCCTCACTCTCCTCGCTGTCATTGGGAGTATCCTGAGCGCAATTTCTTTTATTTTTTTGGTTAACCAGGTATAGCACACTAAGCTGAACGCTTTTTTACAGGAGCGACCTGGGAGCACAAGGAGGTTAAGTGACTTGCTCAGGGTCACACAGTATGCAAGTGGAAGCTGTGGGATTCAAACCCAGGTCTGGTCTGCTGGATGTCACCAGATTTGCAGCTCAGAGCCTTAGACCACTGCACTATATTGCCTTCTATACCTATACTTTGATACCGCGGTGACGATTCTGTCATCAGTGAGCTGCTCAGTTGTTGTTAGCATGTCGTCTCTAAGCAACCAGCCATCGAAGAGCTCACTGGCGTCTTTAGGAGGCTCGTGGCCAGCTTAATGATCTCGTTTGTGTCATCGACTTCATCTTCATCTGCATCAGTGTCATCAGTGGCATCAAGTGGCATCAGTGGCAGTCTCTGGGTTGTTAAGAGCTGGACCCAGAGTTGCACCTTGAATGCTTAATTTCTGCAATGAGTGGTTACCATAATGGCAAGTGTATTTTTATAGATAGTTCAATCATTGCCAATTACAGTGCAATTACAGTACAGTACTGTGCAGTGCTGTCAATTACCTGTCACTTTATTTATTTATTGAGTGCAGTTAAGTAATGACATGTTGTTGAGTAGTGCTTGTTTTTTTAACTTCACAGCGCATCTGCTAAATTAGCGTTCAGTGTCCGGGAGCCATGCTGTACATTTGCAATAATTGTGAATTTCTTTTCTTTAATTTCCTATCTGTTTACTCAGTTAGCTAGCACTGCCTGCACCACATTTGTTTCGTTATCATGTACTCCACCCTTAGTTATGATGCACTTATGTATAATGCACTGCATTACTTGTATACTTTTATCCTATGTATTATGTACTGTATTAATTTCCTGTACTGTTTTGTATCCTGTCTGTTTTAAATCTACTCACCATGTTTGTTTCTTTGCCATGCACTTCGCCCTCATTTATGATCACTTACGTATAATGTACTGTGTTACTAGTGTAATCATAACCTATGTATAATGTACTGTATTAATCGTCTGTGATTTTTTGTAACCTGTCTGTTTGTAAATCTGATGTGGAGCCTTTGCAAATGAGTTTTTGACTCAAAGGGTTGTAATTCCAAGACTTCAATAAATAAATAAAGAGGTTTGTTATAGCGAGGGGTCACTGTAAAATCATGACGTGCTAAAAAAAAGAACTTTGTATGCAGCTCAAGAGATATTGTAATGCCCCATACAGATAACTTCTCAGACCCCATCTTGAGTATAGTGTACAGTTCTGGTCCTCATATCAGAGGAAGGATATCAGCAGGATTGAGAATGTACAGAGAAATGTGACCAAGGTAGATGAGGGCTTGAAAAACATGGGTTAGGAGAACCAACCAGCAGAATTAATAGTGTATAGTTGTAGGTTGTTCTGTATGGATGTCCATGACAGTTGAAACCTTGTTGTTACACAGTTCAAAGGTCATGGAATGCAGCTGTACCCTTATGTGGTACAACAAGGTTCCAGCTGATCAGAAATCCTTTGGGCAATGGGAGTTTTTCACAGCACTGCTGCACACACCGTAATCAGTTCGGGTTTTGAACTGAAACTGCCTGCCTGCCACGAGAATGCTGTGAAAATTTTTTTTTTTTTCTTAGTAAAAACTAAAAAACAAACTGTACACTTTTAATAATACTGGTTGGGAAACCACATGCCCAACCAGCCCTCAACTGCCACCTTGAGCTTCTGAGTACATCGGATGCCTCGAGCTTCGCTCTTGAGATCTGATATAATCAGAACCCCTCTGTGGCAGCATGGGCTGGTTGCACATGGTTGCCCAACCAGTATTCTCTATGTATTTAAATATCTGAAATCAGACCAAACACAATTCTCCTGGATGTGCAATCATGAGAGGGCAATGGGGCACATAATGCATTTGGAAGATGGAAGATTCAAATCCTTTCAAAACCCTACTCTTATCACTTTGCACCTGCATGAGCCCCCCCCTCCCCATCAGTCAAGTTCCAGGCAGCAGACTGACAGCATCCCCCTCTGTCCCCCAATCATTATAAATATGGCTCTGAATAAGTAATATACACCTCATTTGGCATCCAGTGCCACCCCGATCCCTATAAATACTACGCCAAATGATTAATATACTTTTTCCCTGGCATCTAGTGGCACCCTATACTCTGTTATACAGTTCAACCCCCCTTCCCATCCTGCCCACTTAGGTCCCTCCATACCCTTCCTCCAGTGCCCCCTTACTTACTGCAATAGGCAGTGTCCACCCACCAAAGACGGTAACAGGCACCGCCCCCGCCCCCGGACACCACCTTGGCTGTCCACCATCTGATTGACAGGGAGCAAGCCCTTGCCTACTGTAGCTACAGGAGAGGAGAAAAAAGGCACCCTACAACTGAAGAGAAATTATCAGGACACAATTTTCAACAAAACCGTGCACTGCTGCTTTAATTAATTTTTGACTTTTAAAGCAACACTATTTGTCAGTCAACAGACAAATGCATCATAGTTTTTTAGTAATAAAGTATTTCTGACAAAAATATCAACATTGTTATGTTGGCATGCACCTGCATACAAGCCAACATCTTGCGGTAGTAGCAGATTTCAGAGGTGCATCAGTGTGGGCGAATGTAGGGCATGCTTTAGTAGGTGTGTCCCTCATTCCCCAATAAGCCAGCATGCAGGGACTCACACAAGAAATGTGTAAAGTGGTCAAAACTTAAAGAAAGTGTCGCTGCAATTGGAGACAAGCCCGTCATGCAGCGGCACAATAACACACCTCCCGACGTGCCTTTCCTGATAAAGTACTTCAAAAAACATGGCAGCAGTGGCTGCCACAAGCACCTGCCAAACAATGCCTACAAAGCCGACTTCAGGGGTGTCCAATCCCCCTGTCGGTATGCTAAATAACCCCTCCAAGACTGTGTGGTGCACTGGGAGCCCACCCCAGTGTGACCAATGTCACCCCCCCAAAAGTCATGGGGTACACTGGTAGCCCACACTAGTGTGCACAAGTTTTTCATACACCTGTAAAAACAGAAAACTGTCCATGGTGTTCATTTTTTTTTTTTTTTTAATTACCAGAAAGAAAGAAAATGGTCCCTCACCCTGGGGCCCCCCTCCCCCAACCTGCAGCCACCCTCTACGCACCCCACCTCCTCACATGTACACACCCTCACCCCATACTTACCTCCAGAGCCTGGAGCAACTATCTTCAATGGACTCATCTGGACTCTTCAAAGCCGACCGCAAACTGAAGAAATGCCAGTAAGCTGTATAATGGCATAAATGGGGGGTTTTCAACTTGCGTGGATATCGCAGCCATTTTTTTGAATTTTGCCTCAAAATTTTCAACATGAGATGTTTGGGACGCCATCTCATGAACACATGCACTGTCATCTCGTTACTCGGCCCTGAAAGGTCAGTTTGCAGTCACTGTGCGAAATCACCTTTTGGGACCGAGTAATGAAATGACAATGCCACTGTTCATGAGGTGGGGTCCCAAAAACCCTATCTTGCAAATTTGGTGGAAAAATTCCAAAAAATGACGGTGTTAGATGAGCGACAGACAGTTTCAACGCACGCTGGTAACTTTGACAATTTTAAATATTTTCACTCCAGATTTTCAACATTGCCCTTTTTTCACACCTCCTTATGAACAGTAGAGCCGTCATTTTTCACATCCTGCCCAAAATGTGTTTTCGCTCATATGGTGCACAATGGCGTGGTCACTGTGCGAAATCAATGTTCAGGACACATTAACAAAATCACAATGACACTGTTCATGAGTGGAGGTCCTAAAATGTCTACGTTGAAAATTTGGCAAAAAAATTCCCCAAATAATTGCGTTATGGACGTGCATTGCGCGGTTTCTATACACGCTCGTAATGTCACCAATTTTTCATCTTTTCTCTCCAGATTTTCAACAATGCCATTTTTTTACACCTCCTCAAGAACAGTGCAGATGTCATTTTTTTCATCCTGTCTGAAATGTGCTTTTGCACCTGTGGTGCCAAAATGCACAGTCACTGTACAAAATCATCTTCCGGCAAACAAACTCACAGTGCCACTGTTCATGAGGTGGGGTCACAAACGGCCCATGTTGGAAATTTGGAGTGAAAATATTAACAAATGCCCAAGGCATTAGTGTTTCCAACTGTAATGCCCCACCCTGTACAGACTGACAGGCGTCAGGGGTGTGACTTAGCATTGTAGGCTGTAATGCTCATGCCATTCCACCCCCCACCCTGTAGCCAGTGACAGGCGTCGAGGTGTGCCTCGGACTCCTTGGCCCCAACATTCACCCCATTCTCCTACACTGCACCCATGTCAGTATATTTCCTTATGGAATGGGGTGAGCATAAGGCCCGAAGACCCCAAGACACATCGTGGCACTTGTCACTCTCTGTGGGGTAGGGCGAGGTGAAATGGCATGAGCGTTATGGTCAATGACCCAAAGGCACACCCCAATGCCTGTCGCTCTCTACATGGTGGGGCTGGGGTTGGCATCAGTTCACTACTTCACTGCCAATCCTATTGTGCATCTCTCCAACTCCTGCACTACCAATGCCAGTGCCAGCAAGCCAACATTCGGCATTGGCAAATGCTTATTTTTCTTATTCTTTTTCTGTTACATTTTCCTTTACATCTTATCTTGTTCCTAAACCTGGATTTGTGGTCTTAAAAGAGAATTGCGCTGAATCTATAAGTAATTTTTCCTCAGAAGAAACTGCTTTTTAAATACAGGTTCAAATTCTGTTATTGCTCAGGTTATCCAGGCTTGTTTAGATCACCTAGTGGGTGTTTCTGATTTACATGTCTTTGGTAACCGGGTAAGTGCACTGATCCAGGGGACCATTTTCAGGTTGCTGGTAAGAACCACTTTAGAACTGTATGATGTAGTTTATGTCCCTGTTCTACTCTTCTATTGTTGGCACAATGCATTCATGTTCCATAATAGAACTCTGTGGCTGAGAGGGACATAAGCTACATTGTACAGTTCTAAGATGGCACTTAACACCAGCGTGTAAAGCAGAAACACCCAATGAGGTTACTAAGGGGCCTGTGTAGATGGAACATAGAGAATACTGGCTGGCCAACTATGCACAACCAGTGTGTTCTACCACACAGGGGTTCTGATTCCCTCCGACCTTGAAAGTGAAGCTCGAGAGGTCCGTGGGAATCAGAATCCCAAGGTGGCAAAACACACTGGTTGTACATAGAGTTGCTCATCCTGTATTTTTTATAGTATATAGTACTGTGTGAAATATGTGTTTGTGAGTTCTTCTGCTTTCAAAGTGAAACTGACTCATGCAGTTCTAGAGGTTCTAGAATGCTGTTCTACCACTGTAGGGTAGAATCACATTCCATGACCTTTGAACTGTGGTACAACAGCATTTTGAAAGGGGTGGAATTCTATACAGAACAACACTCCACTATACACTATAATAACAGAAATGTATCCAGTACTTGAAAAAACAACTTCTATTGGGAAAAATGACTTACAGGTTCAGTTCAGTTCTCCTTTAAGGTTTATAAAACTGCTTGTTGTCTTGCCATGCCCACCATGTAAAAATATATCATCCTAGTGTGGTGTTGTGCTGTGCAGTACCTTCAAATTGGAGTGCTGTCCTTGCACAGCCACACGTACATGGACGATGCTGCTCATTTTGCTTCCGGAGACTCAGTCCTTAAGCTGGGACTTGCAGCACTTTTCAGTGTGACTTTGATAACATGCAGCACTGGTTCCACTCAAATCAATTCTCTCTTGATGCTTCTACAGTAAAAAGTCTTTATGATCTTCGGCAGGCCAGGCTCCTCACCGCCCCTCTCTTCAGGAAACTGAATGGCTCCACCTCTTGAAGAAGCCCTCCACTTCATGTACCTTGGGGTGCAGCTAGATCAAAGCCTCGACTTCTCCACTCATATTAGTGTCATCCATACGAAGCTTCTGCTTAGACGTGATGCAATGTAGCACAACAAATCCTGCATCTGTCTCACTGTCCATCGAGGGATCATCCTGAAGATGGTCTTTGCCGTCTTTGACTATATGTAGATGTCATTTTTTTTCTGTATTTGTGTTTATTTATTTCACCAGGAATAGGTTGCATTGAGCAAACTCATTTACAAAGAAGTTCTGCATATGACAGCATACACAGGCCAAGAATACCAGGATACAGGATAAATGCACAACATAGTGCAATTACATACAGAGATACAGTCAAGGAATAATAAAACAGCTGGCCTGGTGGCACTGAGGGTTGAGGCACTGGACGCTACTCCTCATGCCACGTCAGTGACCAGAGTTTGGGAACAAGCTCGGGCGCCGAGGATTGGCAGGGGAGGGAGTAGTATTGAGCGTCTGATAGACTGCTCTCCTCTCCATGAGAAGGGATCCAGAGTGTCTCCGATGCAGTAGTGACCCCCAGTGGAGACTGGAGGCACAGCTAGTGCGTGGAACAGTCAAGGGGAAGAGTGCGGCAGACGCTTATGGCATTGCTGTGCAGGTGTCATTGCATGCCCGCACTCCTAGGGGGAAACCAAGCTTGAAAAATCCCCCAGTCCCAGGATAGGTGATGGCTCTCCTCTGAGCCGCACAGCCACATGCCCAACACCAGGCCCTGTCTCTGTTCCCAGGCCTGCTTCTCCGCCACTTCAGCCAGCATACGCGATTGTAGATAGAGCGCCAGAGTAGAGGTGGCCCTACCCCAGGGGGCACAGAGCTGGGGAGTCCACTGGCTGGAGGATGGTGGAGGGCAGTTGGAGATGGGGGATCAGGTGGGTGGTAGAGTGGTGTCAGGCCTGCAGGAGCAGCCTGAGAGAGTTCCTGGGATGGGGTGCATAAATAGCAGATACAAAAAAAAAGGAATAATAAAACACAATTAAAAGCAATCCACAAAATTTCGAACAGCTTGGTGAACGTCGCTTCCTACAAATAGACCCTGGCCAGGCTGAATACAGTCTTCTATTCTCTCTGATGTTTTGCTGTCAACCGCCCTCCATGCACACATCACTGCTCCCTTCAGGTCCCATTTTTAAAAGATTTGGGTGGCACATCCTGGGGCCATCCAAACCTGGAAATGTGCCAGCTGTCTGGTGCATGCCCATATTCAAAGGGCACATATGCGCAGTGCACCCCCAACAGTGCAGACGAGAACAATATTGTGCTGCACCTATGCAAATAAGGGGTCCCTCATGCATATGCGGCACAGTACAATACTGAAACTTTTCAGAAGTGCAACTCAGCCCCCAGCAGCAGCGCAGAATTATGCTTCTGGAAACCTGCCCTAACTAGTGTGCAGAACCGGCTGCCCACTCTTTACAGCACGGAACCCTAGCAGTACAGCAGTCCCTGGTAGTCTAGTGGTTTCCCCTCCCCAGACCCTATCATTGATATATGAAAGAAGAAAACTCCAATCCCTGGTTCTCTGGTAGTCTAGTGGTTCCCCCCTTCCCAGCCCGAATCATCAAAATATGAAAAAAGAAAACCCCGATCCTCCTTTTCCTGGTAGTCAAGTATGTCCCCCCTCCCCACTGCCCTGATTCAAATAATAAAAATCATGTCCCTGGTAGTCATGTGTGTTCCCCTTCCCCAGCCCCGATCCAAAGAATAAAAATCATGTCCCTGGTCTCTGGTAGTCAAATGGCCCACCCACCCTGTTAGGCAGTGACCCACCACCCCAACCAGATCCAGCAACTGGAACAGCCCTCCTCACACCACCATGGCCAGCCACTGACTGAATTGTCAATGAACATGAGTATGTAGAGTACATAGTATGCACTCACTTGTTGTCCTGTCAAACAATGGGTACATACCATGTAATGTACACACTCATTGATAGTTCAGTTAGCGGCTGGCCATGGTGGTGTGAGGAGGGCTGCGCCGCCCGTCAGGTTGAGGGGTGAGGGGGTTGTGAGTTACTGCCTAATGGAGTGGGGGCACTTGACTACCAGGGACTGGGGGCATGATTTTATTCTTCGGATTGGGGCTGGGAAGGGGGGACACACTTGACTACCAGGGAAATGGGGATCAGGGTTTTCTTTTTTCATATATCAGTGATCGGGGCTGGGAACGGGGGATCCACTAGACTACCAGGGAAATGGGGACAGGAGTTTTCCTTTCTCATATATCGGTGATTTGGGCTGGGGGTCAATAGACTACCAGGGAAATGGGGACAGGGGTTTTCTTTTCTCATATATCAGTGATAGGGGCTGGGGAGGGAGGGAACCGCTACACTACCAGGGATAAGGGGATCGGGTGGGGATTTCTTTGTTTAAAACAGTGACCGGGGCTGGGGGGACTGACCCAGAGTACTTCAGGGTTGCACCGGATGCAGATGAGCCCATAATGGGCATGAAAATGGCCCCATTGCACCGTGCATTCCAAATGAGCTCATCTGCATGTTTGGGCTGTATATCGCCCATGGGGCAACCAAGTGTGTGCTATGCATTACCCCTATGGGCAGTCATCAGCCCCGCACCCTGGTTGTGCTGCATCATTGCGCGGTCTGTTTGGCTTACACAGTCTGTTTGACTATGGCACCAGAGCCAGCCAGCCCAAGTTATATGCGTGACACACCATTTTGTGTGTGTATCTGGCTGGCTCTGAACATGGGGGCCTTCATCTTCCTCTTTCTTGATTTCTGACAACTATCTCATTGTGCCCTTTTCCTTTCTGAATTCTGGTGCAGCTCACTTTCCTGCTGCCTCTTCTCTCCCCTTCCTACTTCTTCCTCTCCTCTGATCCTATTTCTTCATTGATCCTTCATTCTATGACCTCTGCTGAGCAATATGCCTTCTCCTCCAGTCCCTTCTTTTTTAGAATAACTTCCCTCTCGTTCTCTCTTCCTCCTCCTTCTTCTCCTCCTGCTTTTCCCCCATCCTTCCAATTCCTCTTTAGCAACCTCTTAAACCACACCTGCTCCTGCTACTAATCTGCTTCTTCCCCTTGTATCCCTCTATCTTTCTTCTTCTGTCCCCCCTTTCTTTCCATTTTTCCATTTTCAGACAGCACTACTGCCTGCGCCTTTCTTTTGTTTTGTCTCCAGAGCTTTTTTCTCCCTGGCCATGCTTGTCTCTCTTAGGGTTATACCGTGGTCCAGTGGGTATCGCTTGTCATGGCCCTTTGACCCCTATCCTCCACTGGGTCAAGCACCACCCGACATCTCCCACAGATTCCCCTCCATGCGAGGGACTCCAGGGGAGGGCCATCGTCCCCCTCACTGGAGCAGTCCAATATGTGGACTAGTATCCAGTGTCAACAGGCACTTGGACCCAGGGAAGTCCAGGAACTCAGGCCATCTTATAGAGTGTAAATTAGTTTTGCTCCCCCTGTTTCTCCCTTCCGTCCATCCTCCCCTTGGCTTGGACAGAGTTCTGCAGTGCCTTGGCTGCATGCAGTGGTGTCCTGGGGAAGGATTAAGGTCCCTTGGACCATCGCAGGGGCTGCTGCAGCCCCATTTGCCCAGCACCATCACTCCCAACCACAGCACACTACTCTGTGATCTGGCCTGCCTCCCAATGCGGCATCCAAAGCTGGCTTCCAAACTCAGGCCACCTGTATGGCAACACGATGCCCTGCCACTAGGTCATTAGGGCATTGTTGCTAATGTCCTTCTTTGGAAACCTGCCCCTTCTTTCTCTCAACACTCCCTGCTGTATTACCTACTCCTATCCGTGGCTTGGTTGCCACCCTTTAGTACTATAGATTTTTACGTTACACTATCTTTTTGAACCAGCGCCTTACTGCTTGCATTACATAAATCCATAGAAAACATGGGTCAGAAAATGACTAATTGTCCATCGAGTCTGTCTTGGTGTCCCTATGTTCATGGAAGTGAAGCAAGCCACAGCATATGGTTGGCAATGCTATAGTCCAAGAACACAGGATGCAAAGCGAAATGGGAGTACTCACCACTCTGAGGCTAGACACCAAAAATACTGCCAGAACACCATTTCCTCAGTGAAAAAATAGCTTTATTTGGCACACAACCTATGGCGGTATAAGCCAGTAACACCCAAGGATCAACCCAACACCTTTCGCATGATGACACTTCCTCAAAGGATCCTATTTTCCAGTGTACAGTACTGTAGCTTTACTCAGCCCTTTCAAAATATTTCCCACCCCGCCTCCCTTTTGCTTCTAATTACCCTTTTGAAACTATCTCATTACCATTTTATTTTTATTTTTTTGGGGGAAGGGGTAATTTTGACTTATTTTATTATTATATTCCTTGAGCTTCCGCCCATCACTCAGTTTATCAACTGAAGTGACTATGGCCGATGGGTGTGGCACAGCCCAGGGTTATCCTGTGACTAAGGGTATTCTGGATGGTAATTTAGCTTTCCAGAAGCCCCTTGCAAACACTCACCAAAACTGACCAGTTCACTAATTTCCTTTCCCCAGGAACTGCTGAGACAGACTTTTATGTTTGATGGCAGTAAACAATCAGGCATCAATTATTGTCTTAACTTTCCTTTACTACAGGCATGGATAGTACATGGGGCACAACACTTAATTCATTTAGTCACAGAGGCCTAAATCAATTCAAAATTTACAGTTAATTATGATACTGTGATGAGTATTCTCCAAACCCAGCAGTGTAGCCATAGCCTGATCAATTGTTTTATTCTTGAACTCTCTTTGCTATTCACTGACATAACCAACAAGTTAGACACTTCCTAGGTCCCACATTAGCCACTGCACTAGAATTATAGTTCCCCAATTATGCACCATTTCCTTTCTAAGTGATCTGCTAATAATATGCTCACAAACATAGCACTCTGAATCAAGGCACCCAAATGGGTTTCGGGCAAGTAGCAACTTAGCCCAGTGTCCAGTATTTATTTACTGCAACCTGGCTATCTGAGGAGTCTTCCAATGTCCCCTGCTTTCCTGACAGCACCAACATCAACCAAAGCTCCACTTGCCCTGTGGCATCTCACAGCTTGCCATCCTGGAGGATTCCTGTTCATGTGACCATGATTGCCTAGAGTACCTCTTCTTTTGGGACCCTCCCACATGCTCAGATATGCTGTTACCCCATTTAGACATTAGGTCTCAGGGGGTAAGATAGGGTATTATAAGCAGACTAGATGGACCAATGGTCTTTTTCTGCTATCAGCTTCTACGTTTCTCCTAGCTATAGCCTAGGGACTCTCTCCTTACTACCCCAGCACACAGCTCAGTGTTCAGTCAAATGCGCTTCTTCCTCTGAGTTGGAACTTAGTTGTCTGGGCCTTTATGACTAGGGTTGCAAGTTTGGTTCAAACTTAACCTCAAAAATGTCGAACCCCAGCTATTCACATGGGTGAGAACATTGACAAATGTTCTGCTGGTTTTTTTTTTTTGCAAACTTTGATTCACTATGTTTATTTAAAAAAATATACATTTTTTTTCTTTTAACGTCCCTTCCCCAGAGTAACTCCAGGTGGTGCTGTAAGGCAGATGGGGTGTTAGGTTAAGAAGACAGAGGTGTTCATGCCCGCTTCCCCACTTCCTGCACTTTAGTCTTCTTTGGTGGCTACAGCCACCCCCACGATCCGACCCATCCCCCAACAGCCATGAATTTGGCATGGGAGACCGTACTGCCAGTCTAGCACCAAGGGTGCCATTTATGCTCCCACTGTTGATGAAGGCCACACGCTGTCGGCAGTACATCTCTAAGTGCAGAGGCAAGTCATGGCTAGATTGGTCGAAGTGATCATAATCCCTGTCAGACCTTACACTGTCTGACTGACTTGTCATCATCAGACCACCGGTGTAAAAGAGAGGACCAGAGCGGATTCAGAATAGCAGCAGGAAAGGCTTACCAGAGTGGAGGCAGCATTCAGCATCATACTCCTGCTCTCCATGCTAACCACTGGTAAATGACAGAGCAGAGGCTGGGTGGGGGTTCATATTTCATTCTGTAGTAGCTCAGATAGCTATTGATGGATTTAGTAGGGACTGTGGATGTTTTTCATGACTCCCTTTCCCAGCTGGCTGGGACCAATTAAGAAGAGGCTTGACAAACCTTGATCAGCAATCTGTGCTTTTAACCCCCAAATAAGTGCTCTAAGATTATATATGGTGTCCTTTTTTTATCATAATAGCTTTGTATTTTATGTCTAAAAATCAAAGAACCTTAGTGCGTAAGCACTGAAGCAAGGGTTACCCCAAAGGGCAATGACCGGGAAGCCAAGTTTCAAAGAAATACAAAATCACACATACCCCAATAATGCAAAGCATCATGGGCTGTATATGCAAATCACCACAGAATGTTATGCTGGTTCAACTTTAAGCAGAAATGCATGGTGCCAAAAGGTCTCTCACACACAGACTACAAAGGGTGCCAACAGAAGACACAGGCACTTGTTTTGTCCTACCAAGACTCATCAGTGTGCCTCATCTGTATGACACCCCAGTGGAATGAACCAGTTACCCTAAGTTGGTCTATCTGGGTTGGGTTGTGGTGAGCCCCATAAAAACAAAATACAAACTAAAAGACAAAGAGTCTTAGTGCGCAAGCACTGAGGCAAGGGTTACCCCAAAGGGCACTGGCTGGGAAACCACGTTTCAAAGAAATACAAAATCACAAATACCTCAGTAATGCAAAACATCATGGGCTTTATATGCAAATCACCACAGACTATTATGCTGAATTTTATGTCTAAAAATTTTGCTTTGCTAAGCTTCTCATACTGTGGCAACACAGATTTCTGTTGACCGGATGGGGGCACGGGAGAATGTTGACCGGATGGGGGCAGGGGAGAATGGGGCTGGCATGGCCAAGGCCATGAGGGTAGGGGTGCAGAGAGATGGGCCAAAGCCATGGTGGGCAGGCGAGGGCCAAGCTGGGGGGGTGGACAGGGGCTGGGGCATGTAAAAATTTGGTAGCACATCACTGCTTTGTTCCCCCTCTGTACCTTTAAATACCAGGAGGTTAATCCAAATTCTGATGTGCCCTATTATATCTGGGGGGGGGGGGAGAAGCACAGTATCCAGTGCAGGACCCTGGTTTCTATATACTACGTTGGTTGATGAGTGATGTCAAGGCAGTTTGGTGGTGTGGGACTTGCATCAGGGTGTCCGTTGCAATTGGACACCCTGACGCACATGCCACCCTCGACTGCACAGTTGTCACTCACACTCAGCATAACATATGGAAACAGTACACTCATGCTGGACAATGCAGTTCTACTCTCCCTATAATGGGGGACATCAGGCTAGCCTAGTTTGGACATTTAAGTCAGGGGGGAATGAAGTATAGGGGCACACACAGCTGTGCTTCCTGAAGAGTGGGCAAATGGATTTTTTTTATAGTCCGGCAGCCAATCCTGGAACCAGAAAGAAGTGACCGGAGGGCCCTGGTTGAACGTTAAGTCTTCCTCACCTCCTCAGGGATCCAGAGGAGAAAGGGCAGAGGATGAGGTCACACATGCTGCTTTGTTGTGCCTCCAAAGAATTCAGTCTGGTAAAGGAAGGGGCAAGGGAAGGGGGTTAGTTAGGATAGGGTAGGGTAAGGTAAGGGTTTATGATGTGCTGTGTGGCTTGGACCAAGTAGAGAAACCTAGTAAAGCATTTGTATCTTGCACTGTTTGACTTGAACCATATAGAACCCAGTTCTACCTGTAGAGCCAAGTAGAGCTTGGCAGAACTTCTTCAGGTTCTACCATAAGGTTTGCTAGGTAGAACTCTTAGAGGTTCACACAGCCCTATTTATGACACTGGCCCCCTCCAGATTTGCTCAACCACACTTCTTAGAAACCAACTCAGGCCCCCCCAAGCATTTAGGTGGTACCCCATGAGGGTATACCACATGGGTCCCTGTATGCAGGAACTTGCTGAACTGTTCCATTAAAACATAATTTCAACTCCCTCCTATGATATTCTCTGGCCCAGGATGTCTGGAGATTGGGTCCTTTTCCTGTCCATGCCAAGTGCCAGATGCACCACATGACTCCTGCCACTGCTTCGTGGTTCAGACCCAATGCCACCCACAGTTACAGAGGGGCCAAACACTCCAGTCCTAGGTGAGAGCCCATTACAGGAACTCCACATGTCGGGCTCCTTGAGCTTGACTCAGCCACTCGGATGAACCGTATTCTTACCCATTCACGCAGGAACATGTCAGCACCCTTAAATACCCACTGCAGCTATGAAGCTGGCTGCATACAAGCTTCCCTCCAGCCAGTATCCTGGCCTAGGGCAATGTGCTGGCCCCTCTCCTTTCAGCAGAGCTCCTGGGTCATCATGCCTGTTCCATCTTCTGAGCCCTTATGCCTTACGGTTCACTTGCACCCCAACTGACCTGTCTTGCTGAGCCAAGCAGGCCCCTTTTATACTGCTAATACTTCATTCACTCCCTCTACATCACAGAGCCTGGTGCACAAACACCATTCCCTGTGAGGGCATCCACTGTCCCCTTTCCTTAGGGAAAAAAGGGGTTCCACCATGCCGCGGTGACATGGAGAACAGCAACTGTCAGTACAGTGACAGTACAACACCGCTAATTGGAGTTGTCCCATCGCTGGAGAAAACTATGTTTTCTGGGAGGGCCTTTGCCCCCCACACACCCTCCCCCAGACTTCAAATAACCAACCCTGAGTCAGAGTTGGTTCAGGAAGGGGGCAAACACCCCAGAGGCAGTAGTGTCGGGAATACATCAGACCATCATGGCAAACTGTTGGTAATGTCGCTGTGATGGTCTTCTGGAAGCTTACTCTGCTTCCAGATACCCAGAGTAAAAACATCCCATGGCATGGCTGCAATCAACTTCTACTTCCCGTCCTTATGGAATGCTATGTAAAGCTCACTTAAACTCTGTTCCCTTCCCAGTCCATTCACTTTCAAATCACTAATAGCTGATTATCTTAAGGAAACCTGTAGCTGTTTCAAGTGACCATGTACCGGTAGCCCCTAGTATCGTCCACGAATCTGACTTCACTGTAACCCACTCAATTTCACATCCCTGTTAGGGGGTACCTAGCACTTATTAGTCTCTCTCCTCTTCCCCGTCCCTCCTCCCCGCTTCATATACATTCCCTCTTTTTCCTCTCCGTATATTCTTTCTTATGAGATAATAGCTGCCTTATATTGATGTATACCTAAGTATTACATTTTTACCCTCGAGTCTGCTAGTTATGACACTGTAACTGTATCACCCATGTTAGCTATGTATGCTTAGGCCTACTAGTTATGGCCTTGCAACTGTATTACCTAAGTTAGCTATGTATGTATAGGCCTGAACAATCCTCCACATGTACTTTGCCTCTGGCTTGTCACCCCTATCGTTTTCTGTTATCTGTATTAATGTCCAGGACCACCTTGAAAATTAGCTTGCTCAACGGTGTTTATGCCTGGTTAAATAAAGTTTGATTGATTGATTGATTCCCATTGCTGTTGCAACGTGATACTGAAAAGGTTGGTGCTAAACTTTGGTTTCCTGTATGTATTTTTTTTCTGCATATGAAAAATTTTTACTGCAATAATTATGGCTGTTTTATTCCCCACACTATAATTCTCCAACCCCCACCCCCCCAAAAAAAATGAGCTTTAACCCAGTGCACCTTTCCTGGTCACCAATATGTGAATAAAACGAATAAACATTGTTTAAAAAAATATGCTTCAAATTATTCCCCTTTCTAGTAGTTACTTCACTATCATGAGCAAGATAATTATTACCACATTTTAGAAAATCACTTTCTCAAACATACTTTACCATAAGCAGATTTTTTGAAGCTCAACTCTTTGTTAAACATGAATTAAGAATGAACAGACTGATAGAAAAAACTGGCCGTAAAAGTCAGAGGAGCCCAGCTGGCCCGGCTGATGCCTCCCCCCCAATGAATTTGAACACTGCAAATGCATAATAATGGAAGTTATACAAATGTTTTCAAGGGGCAGAAAATTGTGCACATGTGGAAGAAAAGGTTGTAAAATGGGGGTTCCATTGCACTCCTACATTTCTTGTTGCACGTTTGTGATTTTCAAAAAAGGATACCTTTTTGCAACCTTTTTGCCTTTTTACAGCAACTTGCAGGCATTTTTTCTGTGCACGTGCCATGTCTGACATGACCAGTTGCAGAATGTGCACAGAAGTGGGAAATTGGCAACACTGCAGAGAAACTGCTGAAAATTGCAGTTTCTCACCAAGAAGGTGGTGACAGCATGGAATACTACTGCTAGAGGAATTGGTTTCGAGGGCATCAGTGTGGGGATTTAAGGGGGGGGTGGCATTTAAGTGGAGGTGGGATAAACGTAAGGGCAACATCACAATGGGAATGGGGAAGGGTAAAACAGTGGGATCAGTTGGTGGGGAGGGTGAGGGAAGGGGGGCAGTATCAGTGCACAGCACTGAGAGCTGCATACTCAAGTAGACCTGATAGGCCGTTAGGCCTTTATTTGCTGGCTTCATCATATGTTCATATTTGCAGGTCGCTAGTGCAGAGCTTTCTGTTCCCTGCACTGACTGGTTGCACACTACGTATGGTCCTTGGCCCATTCCTGGGCCTTTTTCCATCAGGCCCTTGCTGCTTTCCAAAGAGAATTGGCAACATTTGGAAAATATTGTAGCTTAATGTACTTTGTAGCTGGTGGTTGTGGGGGTTGTTTTTAAAGCCCTGTGCTTACATATTTCGTTACTGAACTTTGAGACTGTTTGGGTCATGACAACGTGCTTTGCGTGTTTTTTTAAAATGGGAGGTCTTTAAGCCTGAGGTTCAATGGGCAGAGCAACAACGTCACTCCTCCATTGACCTCAAAAAATGTCACTCATGCTGGACGCTCCAAGGATTCATTTTTGTTTCAGCCAGAGGCTCTGTTGGCTGTTCCATGTCTCAGCCTGCCCTCCTTGCTCTGCTGCTTTTGGCCTCTCCTTACCTCAAAACCTGCATAGCCCGCTTCAGTTCTGTATTTCACATGGCTTTGCTTGAGCATTTTGACCTCAGGAGTGCAGTGGCTTGTATGCTCTCTGCTTTTCCTGGCCTGTACTCTGCTCATTTTCTATTGCCTCTCCATTCCTCACCAGTGTCCGACTGCTGGCTCCTTCTGATTCTGCTTTCCTCGGCTAAGCACCCCTCCCCAACCACCTGGAATCCTGTCCGGTACCTGACCTTCCCCTTTCTGTGCTGACTGCCGTTCTTGTTCTCCTACCCCTTTTGGGCTTCATGCACCGCTCGGCGCTGCCGCTACATTTCTCCTGTTGTTTCGGGTTTCTCACCGCAGCTGCGTCTCTCGGCTTCTGCTGCTCTCGCTCCTCTCATCCCTAATTCCCTGCTGAACTGACCCCCCCCCACTGCTCATCTCTTCCTGCCTCTCTCTCCTACTGGCCCACTCGCTGCTGCTTGCTGCAGCCCTCCACAATCCTTCCTCAGCCTCTCCGCACTTCACTTGCTCGTCTGGGGGTCTGGGTATTGGCTGCCCTGGTTCATAGCCCTGTCTTTGTTCCCCGGTTTTGTCTCCCCTGTGTTTTGCTTGCCCTCCTTGTTCCATTCTGCCCCCCCCCCTTTTCTCCCTCACTTCTAGCTTGTTACCTATTGTGGTCGCTGCCAGCGCTTTCGAGCATTCTTCTCTCCCCTTCTCATTCAGCATAGCTTTTGACTGGGTGACATCAGGATTCATTGCTGTCTTTTGACCCTGACAACTATTTTTTTTTTTTTTTTTAGGACTTCCGATGACTCACTCGTGTGTTAGCGGGTAAAGAGTGGTCTGTATTTCCCTATTGTTTTGCCATTGCGTGTTCCTAGTTTTTGGCCTGGACCGGGCGTTTCTGGTGGCCTTTCTCGGTGCCATGTTGGGCATCCATTCTGTGGCACAAGCAGTGGTCTCTGCTATGGGGACTCATACCCTTTGTTGGGGATGCCTCCTACCACCTGATCAGTCTCTCAGGCTGCTGCTTGGATCGGATTCATGTGGGCTGCAATTTCTATGAAGGGGCTTGTATGTCCCTTTCCTGTTTCCCATGCCATTGACCCATTCCTGACCTTTGGTACTTATTGTTTGGTTATGTCTCCTGTCGGTGCCTGGCTGGTTTTTATGACATGTCACATTCCCTACTAGCTCTACTGCAGGCTCTCCTCATTCCCATTCCTTGCTGCTTTTGTGCCTGTGGCCACAACGCTACTATTCATATTATATGGGACACTGCATACCTCGTTGCTAAATGGCTTTTCCTCAGCTCGGCTGCCTCTTTTGGGGGTTCTACTGCCCTGCTGCCTCATTTCCTATTTTTGCTCCCTATTGCCTCGTAGTCATACATTTGGGTTTGCCCCTCTCTGGTCTACAATGCCTCGTCTCAACTTGCTTATCTATTTCTATTGCTCTATTGGTATACTTCTCATCCCCTCCACCTTGCTCATCCCAGCCATCAAGGATTCTCTCCAGTCAAGCCTGCACCTATCCTGATTTCGCCTGACCTCCCCACCATCCTTTCCCCTTTTATCAGCACCTATTCCATTTCCTTCCTCCATTCCTCGTCCTCCATGCCATGCTGACCTCATTGTTCTCCCATTTCCTTAACTCACTCAGCATCCTTCACCTCATTTCCTCTGCTCCAACCTGTGCATTTCTCTTGAACATACCTATCCTCGACTCCTCTGCCTTTTTCTCCACTATCGTACATTGTTCCAGTCTATACCTCACCGCTACCTGTATCAGCCTTCTTGGCATTCCTTCCTTCATCGTACCTCGTCCATTTCATATCATTCTCCATTTTGTACCTCACTTTCACTGTTCCAGCCTTCACAGCTTTCCCTCCATCCTCCTATATCTCCAGGTTCATGACCCTGGTCTTCAGTCACTCATCTGTACCCTGTGGTTCATTTATTTCCATCACTTCCTCGAGCATTCCTATCATCGAGTCCTATACTACCTCATCGAACCTGCTGCATGCCCGCAGCAACCATCATCATCATCGTCAGTCTTCCTCATTCTCTAACCACTTCTGGATACTCCACTCCATGTCCCCTGCCTTCCATCTGCTTGCCAGCCTCCAGGGCTTCCCTCTTTCATCGTACCTAGCACTCTCTGTTCTACTCTACCTCGCCTCGACCTGCTCATCCACTTCAATCCCTCCCATCCAATGTCCTTTCCTACCTCACTTTCCAGTACCTGCCTTTATGCTGTCAATCCATCCTCATGCTTCCTCCGTTCCAACGTTATCTTCCTCAGCTGCATTTGATATTTTGGGCATTCCTGTCATTTCTCCTCTGCCCGCCCCATTGTGCCTCATACATTTCTGAATTTTACCTTCCTCATCCTGGCGCCTTTTCTAGTACCTGCCATCATGACTTCACTCCGCTTGGTTTCACTCCTCCTATTCCATCATCCAATTTTGTTCACTTCTAAAAAAAAAAAGGCCTTCAAGGCTTCTCTTCCATCATAGTATCCTTTGGCCTTAGGGTTTCATTTCCCACTGCTTACTGCTGCTTTCGCAGCCTTCCTGCCTCTCAGGTCCGTGATGCCTCTTTTTCCACTCATTTGTCGCTCGCTCAGTCAGTTTACCTCAGCTGCCATGTATGTCTCTGCTGCCTCCCTGTGGTTTGCATTCGATATTTCTTTGGGCATTCACATAGTTACTCATATGCTACCTCATTGACCCACAGCTCTCCGACCGCATGCTTCGGGTTCATAACTCTGGTCATCATTCACCACCTCGTGTCAGCCAGTAGAGATCACTCCACTCATGGCTTCACTCCTCATCCATCCATGCCACCCTGATTCAATTCTACCTCCACTCAAGAGCCATGCCTTCCTGTCCGTCATCCTTGCTATGGGCTGGCTGGAGGCTCTCCACCATCATTCATGTTCCTTAATCATTCCTTTCTGAATCTACCTCCTTTCGAGGAGCCTACTTGGTCTCCTTGCTCTATCTAGCTTATCACCCCTCTAGTTCGCATACACTCTGGTTTCGGATATGCCTTCTTGGCCTCAGAGTATATCTCCTTTCGAGGAGCCTCATCGTGTACATCACTCCATTGAATCATACGATATCTCTTGGACCATCCATGGTTGAATCTTCCGACCTTCCATCTACCCGGGCCTAAGTGTCACCTCATCCAACTTGCCCTCTTGCCCACTTGTGTAGCCTTCCTTCTTCACAGAGTCTACTTACTCCACATCATCTGTCTTTGATCCCTTCATTGGAGCTCCTTCGACTCAGCCCGCTCAGCTCCGTGTTACCTGGCCTCGACCTGCTCATCTAATTCAAGCCCTCTGTCAGTATGCATTGGCATGGTTTGCAGCCTTGTCTGCACTATTCCCTTGCTCCGTCTAGCTATACCTATCATGGATCTTATCCCACCTAATCCGGCTCACCCTCATGGAGTTCTCATCCTGTACCTGCTGGGTCCTATGCTTCCCTATTGACCTCCCGACCGTCCTTCGTCCTTTACACCTCACTTTCCAGTACCTGTCTTCATGGCATCAATCCCTCATCATATCTCATCCATTCCAATTACCTTCCTTAGCCTATCATTTCTTCTAGTTCCAACCATCATGGATTCTTTTGCTCATGGCTTCCCTCCTCCTGGTTCATCATCTATTTTGTCTCCCCTTGATTGCTGTCCTGTGCTTACCTTCTGCTTTGCATACCCTCTGGTTCCCATTACGCCTTCTTGGCCTCGGAGTCTGCCTCCTTTTGGGGAGCATCATCGTTCATGTCACTCCTCGGAGCACGATACCCTCATTCAATTTATTTTCCCCTTCATTCCTGGCTCCTCTTCATCCATGTTCATGCCTACTCCTCAGGTTTCAGCTGCCTCTTCAACCTCAGTGCCTGCTCACTTGCATCGCACAATCAAGCACATCTCTTCATCAAGCCAGTCTGCAGCATCATTTGTCTCCTCTTGGCTCATCTGGAATATCTTCGTGAGCTCACATAAATACCTATTGCTGCTCTGCCTCATACATGGATTTACTCCCATCCCTGCATCCCGATCTACTATCTCCCATCGACTACTCGAACATACCCTACATAAGACTAGCAAGGTTTATTTAGTTTCATCATTCCTTCGAGCATTCTATCATTGTTTCTGATGCTACTCATTGACCAGAATAACAGGATGTAATTGTTCACATCACATTATCATGCCTCATCGACCTCAATATCTAATTCCTCGCCTCACTCAATCAATCATGCCTATTATCAGATCTTAGGCTACCTCATCGACCTGCCTTCCTCCTGTGGTGATCATCACCATCAGTATACAGTTTGCCTCATGTTCACATTCGATCTGTGTGCAGCCTCATGTTCTGTCTTCGATCTGTGCTTTCTTTTAAGGATCTTCCGTATTCCATTATCATCCTCACTACTCGTATCCCCTAGTTACTGAACCCTTTCTTTAAAAAATATACATCCTCAATTCAAACATCATCAGCCTGGAGGGAAGGAGACCTAGGCCTTGGATCTCCAGAGGTTTCCTCCTCAAAAAAGGGGTTTTTTCCTCTCCTCCATGCCAATGGTCATAATATTAGTTAGAGTTAGTGCTTTCTTCTCATTAGGTTCTGCTGTTGGATGGAGGCGGATGGTGGCCTGGCTTCCCCTCTCTCATCAGAAAGTTAGCCCTTTTCATAAAATTTATTCATCATCCTCGCTTCTTCAAGCTTGATATCTTTGGGTATTCTTTTTGGGCTTCTTCCTAACCTACCTTCAGCTGACTCATTCATTTCTGGCACCTTCAGGGGAGGAACCCTCCCTAGGGTTCCTTACGTCGTACCCCTACAGGAGGTATATCCAACAGATAGAGAGGCGGAAAGCCACATAAAAAATTCAAGTTACACAAGCATTATCATATCATATCCAGTTGTGTAAGCACATTGAATGGGAGGGCTTTAAGCCCAAGGTTCAATGGGTGGAGCAACAACGTCAATCCTCCATCAACCTCAAAAAATGTCATTCATCCTGGATTCTCCAAGGATTCTTTTCCGTTGCCCACCAGCCTACCCTTCTCCTCCAACAGCATGTCTTTCTTACCCATGGGCTTCTTCCTAACCTACCTTCAGCCTACTCATTCATTTCCGGCACCTGTAGAGGGGGAACCCTCCCTAGGGTTCCTTGCATCGTACCCCTACAGGAGGTATATCCCGCGGAAAGCCACATAAAAAATTCAAGTTACACAAGCATTATCATATCATATCCAGTTGCATAAGCACATTGAACCTCTGTTTTAAAGAATTGTTTTTCTAAACCACTGTATAGCCTTTCCTAGTTTGTGTTAAAAAAAAGTTGTTTAAAAATTTTACTTGGAGGACGCCCGGTGGCGCTGAGGTTGAGGTGTTGGATGCCACTACTTCGCCCAGTGACCCGGTTTGGGAACGGACTCAGGGTTTTGGGGGACGGTAAGGGGGCGGAGGATCGAGCATCCCAACGGATGCTCTCCTCTGCCAGGGCTGGGTACCAGGGGTGTTCAGTACACCTGACGTTCCTGGGGGCTGGTGGAAGCACCAGTTCACAGTGGCAATGGCGGCTTTCTCTGAGAGAAAGCCGGGAAGGGGAGGACGCTCTGGACACTTGACAACAGCGTGCGTCAGCATGTCATCTGTCTGGACTTCCGTCCTTTGCCCTGGTGTCGTCAGGGGTCTAAAGGGAGAAAAAACGGGGAAAAAAAATAACGATACAACCCCGAGCCACTGAGCACAATGAAGCCAGGGTGGAGTGGCCTTGAATAGCCCAGGCAGATGGGGTAGAAGGGGGTACGAGGCCCCTTCCGAAAGCCATGGGAGCCGGGCAAGTGAAAAAAAATATTTAACTTGGAAAAAATACTGCTATTGCCATCTTAATATACAAAGAATGTTTACTATTTGGGAGAGTCTAAATAGCAATTTGTACCTATAATGTGCCCACAGAGGCAACAGTTAGGTGTCAGTTCTCAACGAGAACAGTTCCTGGATGCAGCACTGTATCTGATTACCATATTTACTTACATGTAAGTCAACCTCACCTAAAAGCCAGTTCCCTCACTACCTTGTCAATTTTGTTAAAACTAGTTAGAATTCTGTTGTGCAAAACTGGATGCCAAGTTCTGTTATTGTCCCTAGCAGTGGAAATAATATTGTGTTTTGTGACTGCAAAATGGCTTAGCCATTAAACAGGGATTCAATTAATTTTCCCACCACCGATATGAGACTGACCGGCCTATAGTTGCTAGCCTCCTCCCTGCTGCTGCTCTTGTGGGGTGGGACCACGTCTGCTCTCTTCCAGTTTTCCAGACAGCTCTTGAAAAAGGCTATCAGTGAGGCAGCTAGCACCACCCCAAGGTCTTTTAGAACCTTTGGATGTATCCCCCTGGTCCCATGGCTTTGTCCACTTTCAGATCTGTAAGTCCCTTCAGGATTCTTTCCTCTGAAAATGAACTTGTGTTCACCCACTTTCCATTTGTTCCTGCTGCACCCTGGTGGTCCATTCCCCCTTCCCTCTACTGTGACTACCGAGCAGAAGTACCTGTTCAAGATGTCTGCTTTTTCTTGATCCTCTTCTGTGAAGTCTCCCCCGCCACCCTCCCTCCCTACCCTCAGTATCCTTCCCTTTAATTTCCTCTTCTCACTTATGTATCTTCTCACTTATGTACCTGTCGAAAGTCTTATCCCCTTTAGCTACCCCTTTGGCTAGCTTTTCTTCTCTCTCTGCACCTTTGCTCCCCTCACTGCCTTACCTGCTTCCCTCTGTTTTACTTGGTATACCTCCCTCTGTCTTCCTTCCTCTGCGTTTCCTTATACACCCCTCAATGACACCATTTTTTCCCTCACCACCATGGCCACTTCCCTACAGATCCATAACAGTCTTGTTTCTTCTGCTTTTACTCACTTCCTTCATGCAGAGGTTGGCTGGCATAATCATGCCTTCCTTATTTTTCTCCACTGTGCCCCTAGCCCTCCATAGCAATTCCCCATTGTAACAGAGATTTCTACCACTGGCATTTTTGCCTCTTTTAAGTACCTTTTAAGTACTAAAGTCCATCAACACTATTGATTTATGCTGATTGAAGTATAATGAAATTTTCAAGATTTGTGTAACCCCCCTACAAATGGGGGTTCCCAAAAAGTCTTCCTTGAGCTTGCCTAAATGTTCACTGCCAGGCTGGTGTCCTGCCTTTTAGCAGTTTAAATGTATTGCCAGAGAGTGCCTGTATAGCCTCTGTGTACTGTCTCTTTAAGAGCTGTCTGGATTGCAATCATAATCTGAGAGGGAGCTCTATTAGAAGATGCACTTGTTTGCTGATCATTTGTTAGAGTAGTAATAATATTGCAGTTTGTTCTAACCTGCCTTCTTTGCAGCATGGACAGTTCTGTTTGTTTCCATCATCTTGGTCCTGGACTGTCAGAATGGGCCAATCTGTACATTTGGGACCCTAAAATGGAGCCTGCCTACAGGGTCTTGGTAGGGCCAAAACTTGTAGGAATTGTAGTTTTGGGCTTTTGGAGGGGGAGCCCTTGTTGTGACTGACAGACAGATCAGCCAACCGAACCTTTTGGATCTTGGGGAAAGTCCTCCACTGCTTGCAGTTTCAGTTAGATCTGAGTTGGGAAGTGAAGAGATAACAGCTTGAGATAGTTTGAGCAGCAATCCATAGTGGATTCGCGTGGGAGAACTGTGGAAAGCCCTGAGTTTGGCCTGCATGCCTGCCTGCTGTTCCTGAGAGGGAACTTGTGCTTTTTTTGGACTGAATCTGAATTTGGAGAGCGAATTAAGCCACTGAATTGTGACCAGGCTTTAACCTGAAAAAGACCGAAGATTTGCTGAATGCACTCAGCCTGTTTGGGACTTCCAGCTACCTCTGATCTCTCGGATTGTGCAGATACTCTGTAATTGCAACTAGAGAGCCATTTGCCTGGTACAGTGGAGTTTCCTTACATGTGAATGTGCTGTGTGCTTATAGTGGGTCGTGATTTGGTTCCCCACTGTGTGTCTGAACTGTATTTTGCTTGATGGAGGCTTTATCCAGCTCCATGGACTGAATCTGTATTTATTTCCATTTGCCTGGGCCCTGCAACACTGGCCCAGCCAGAATACCTGCTACGCAGAGAAAGTCATAGACGAGAGACCAGCCTGGGGATCAGCCCCCTGCTCAATGCCTTGAACAGGAACAATTCCTCAGTGATTCATGTGGGCCCTGCTTCTCCAGGCACTCCAGCTCAACAGCCTGCAGTCTTGATTTCGTCCTGCCTGTGTCCAGTATTGGGTATTGTGAGTAAACATCAGGGTAGCTCCCTGCAACAACAGCTAAATCTAAAAGTGTTGTCATCTGATTGTCTTGTTGCCTTTTCTTTCATGAACTGAGCCCTCCGGCTTTGGATTACAAATAGTGTGTGTTGTGCATGTTGCTTTTTTCCATCACAGGGCCCCAACCAGCTGCAACATTCCTGGCTAGCCCACCATTTTCCTACCTGGGTACCCAGAGTGTGTGACTGTGTAGGGACTGAACTGCATGCATAACTGTCTGATTAATATAGCTTTTAAGCAAATCAACCTGATTATGCCCCTCCCTTGTTCAAGTTATCTGAATAAATCAGATTTAACTTTGTTTGCATTTAACCTGACTTTGGTTCCAGTTTGTGCCAAAAGTATTGTACTGTTGCTATTTGCTGTGCTTACCCTTGTTTTACAGGGGGTTCCCCAGAGTCAAGCTAGAGGAACCAGTCCTGTTGGTAAGTGCAAACAGTGTGGGTAATTGCCTGGTGAATAAGGGTCATTGTGAAAGTAATTATTGTATATTGTTCAAGCCACTAGAAGGGAAAGAGGGGGGTCACAGAGTCCTGGAGGGCTGTGCCCAGGTTAGCTTGACCACTAACAACCCTGACCTCCGGGTGGAGGCATCCGTTTCATTACCCAGGCCCCTTAACCTGCTACTTGCCAAGCAGGCAGGGGTAGTAGCCCTTGGGATAGCACCACCTAGGGATTACATTTGAAATTCCAGAGTGGCAGCATCGATTGCTAGTCTAATTTCTGTATTTTACCAGGATTCGACAGTCAAGTCTTTTATATGTGTGCAAATAATTTGAATTAAAGGAGGCTTAATTTACAGCAAACTAAATAAAGCAAGATGAAAATAGTATAAGAGGCAACTTATAATAAAATACAGGTTCTGCAGAGTCACTAATCTGGTATGAAATAAAAAATTCAATGAAATACTTTGTTTTTACTGGTGTGCAGACAGTCCAAATTCCAGAATGTTACTGGGTTTTCTGGTAAATAATGAAAACCAGTGGCCTGGTCCATTGAATTTATTTTACTATTGAATGCTGTAGCTGCCTGCCTGGCATGATGTAAATTTAGGGGGAGCTATTTGTAGCCAATAACTGACAGTTGGGTTATGAACGAAACAATCCCACCCTGGGGAGGACGCCAGCCAGGGTTCCTCCTTGCCAGGGAGACTTTTTTGGGTGGGAACCCCATGTGCAGCTTTCTAGGGATGTTGAAGGTGGTCCTAGAGCACAAAGCTGATAAACGCAATGTGTCCACAACTATATATTTAGTTCTCAGTCAGGGCATTTATTTCAGTACTCACAAGTTGCATTTCTTCATCCATACATTTCATTAGTTCTCTGCAACTACCGAAATCAATGCTTGGGTGTTTTCTCCTCCTTCATTCTACTTACCAGATGCAGATTGAGACACTGGGACTATATTCACAAAGGGCTATGAATGCTGCAAGCCCCAGGTGTGTGGAACATATGGTGCATGGGGCTTGTGGCATTCTCCCAGACAGCAATCAGGATTCTTGATCTCATGTGCCAGTTGCTGCAAGGTAGACCATCTTTTTCTGGTCTAGCTTGTGGCAATCTCAGGCATCCTTTATACAGGACTTGCACCAGCTATTTGGTGCAATCTGCCATAAATTGGGAAAAGTGTTGTAAATGCATCTGATCTTCTAGAATTGGGCACAGTGTGTGGCAAAGTTGGTGGCACAGCTGTGCCAACAAATGGATTTGAGCCATGGTTTGACACAAGCCCTATGTTGCCCTTTGAGAATGCGACACTGGGTCTCAACAGCAACTTATACACATCAGACCCTAATCTCATGTTGAAGCCACGCTGGGCTCATCATTCAAACACATGCTGAGCCCAATCTCAAACTCAGTCATGCCATGCATATCATGCAGTCAAATGCATTTAAGTTCATTTCTGTTCAGTTCATCACCTGACCCTATATTCAGAGTTCTGACTGCAAGTTATTTTTTATAAGTTCACTTATTAGCCAGCACTGTCATAGAGCTGTGCAGAATGGGAAAATTCTGAATCAGTGGAATTGATGAAATTTTGCAAAATTCCAAGGAATTCTGTAGAATTTCTTTGGAAAGTCATGGGATTTTTAAAATATAGTACCTTGGTTATAACTCAGCCATTGTTCAAGCTAGAGCTCTGATATGTGGCATGCAAACTCATTCAGTCAATGGCCACTAAAGTGCCAAATACCATGAAATTTGGATGGGTAGTTTCAAAACTATAGGTGCTCAAATGTTGTCATTGTATTGTTTGTGCAAAATTCCATGAACATTTTTATCTGCATATACCTCAACTATCTACTGGGTCAGGGATCTTAAATTTGGCATGATTTCTTGATGGTAGGTGTTCTAACAGTGTGCGAGATTTCATGACAATATGAATCATCATCTCAAAATTATATGTGCTTAAAATCTGTCATTTAGTGTTTTCAGAAAATTTCATGAAAAAAAATAATCTGTATATAACTCAGGCACCTTTGGAGCTAGGCATGTGTAAATTTGTAGGATAACTTTTTCGTAATGCGTATATAATTATCTAAATATGGACAGAATTAGATCAGAGATTTTTATATTACAGGGGTTCAAAACCTTACTATGTAAATATTTGCAAAACTTTGTGAAAACTATCAAAAATGTGAATGTTTGTAACTTCTCTGCTCTTGCATGCGTACAGTAAACATTTGACATGCATATCTATAGTCAGTGTAGCCTGGTGTCTAACACAGCTGGATCAATTGGTTAAGCTGTTTTAATTTTGCAGAAGAAAGAAAAATGATTAGTAACATTTTCTCACATATTTGTGATAGCATATATTGTAGATGAAGCATTCACAATTTCTTTTGTGGAGTTTAACATTAACAATCACTTTATTTGATAAGCTGGGCTGAGCTTTTTGCAGTCCTGCTGTTCCTCTCTGGGTGACTACCCCCCTTCTCTTTTGGCATAGCCAGATTGACTCAGTAGAACTACTGATCCCACTGATATCCTCTTTGTTCTTTACAGTGACAAACTCCCTTAAAATGTGAGTCACCTACTCCTTTTCCTATTGACTTACCCTGTTTGAATAGCCAAAATTCTTTCTTCCTGCTGCCCAAGACATTGTCTTCACCCCACCACATCTTTTTGAGTACCTCTAAGTCTTACACTTGTATGTACACCAGGCTTCCCAGATTATACATTTATTGGATGTGATCCTTAAATACTGTATCCTGCATTCAGGTTGGAACTGATGACACTCTGCTCTTTATTGCTCCAACCTGGGGGTCTACCACTGTTGTGCCACCCAGCTCAGCTGTTCATTTCTTGGTGAAACTGTGCATCTAACTCCAGAACCTGGTGACCCCCTGCATAGCCTGCCTCTTATACCCCATCCTCTAATTAGAATCCCCCCAGATAAGGTGGAGTGCAATTAGAAAATTCCAGTTGTATGGAATTTTTCATGAAATTCTACCATGTTCACAGACTCATGAGATTTGATTTTAAGTACACATGTTATTTTGCAATTTCTCACAACAAGCAATTAATAAAATTGGCACACACACAATCTCCTTGTAAGGTCTAAGAACCTGCCAAATGTAATGGTATTGCATTCTCTGGTTTTAAATTTTCAGGGGTTTATACATTTGTAGTTTACATTCTTACAAAATTAAATTTTTAAATGGTGTGAAAGTTTGCCTACTTTTAATTCAAACCCATTTAAAGCTGAAATATGAACTTTTTCAGAAATGACCATTTGGTATAGTAATTTAAATGTTTCAACTCTGGTTAAATTTGGATATGTAGTTTTAAAATTAGAGAGCACTGAAATTAAAATTTTGGCTACATGTTTGGCAGGCTAGAACAGTCTCATTTAAGGTTAGAAATCTGAAGCTATGTGCATATACAAATGTAGTGATAACCTGTATACCTGTTAATTTTTGTAACATTTCAATGAATACCATCAAAATTATACTAAAAGTACAGCAATCCAAATTTTGGCAAAATATTTGGCTACCTATAACTCAGCTCCCATTGAAGCTTGAGACTTAAAACATTGTGCATAGATGCATTCTAGGTGCTTCTCTAAATCCTGATATTGTGGAGAAATTTGGAAAAGAGATTTTAAAATTATCTCAGAATAATAGAAAATGTAATTTTGATTTAATTTTTGTCACAGTGTCAGTGGCTCAGTAGGTAGCACACTCGCCTCTGAGGCTGGGAGATCAGAGGGCTGTGGGTTCAGTTCCCACGTCTGGCACTTGGGTTAATATCCCAGTACTGACACTGTAGTGCAGCATGAGGGGTGCTGCACTTCAGAGGTGCTGCTCTTCGATGAGACGTTAAACTGAGGTCCCATCTGCCTGGATTGGTGGTAGTTCAGGTGGATGTTAAAGATCCCATGGCACTTATCGAAAAGAGTAGGGGAATTTCCCCGGTGTCCTGGCCAAATTTCCCTCATTCACTAAAAATACCACCAACAGCTTAATCTGGTTCAAGGTCGGTTGGCATTCATCTGTATCCCCCTCCCCCGGGTCGTGCCTGAAAATAGGCAGGATTTGTCTAATGCACTTACGCGGTCAACAAAAACTAAATAAATAAATAAATGTTTGCCCACCCATAACTCTGCCTCCTTTCAAGCTACATCTCTGAAATTTGATACACTCTTGTAAGCCATGGGGTACTGTTTATGTTTCTCATTCAGTGTTATTTGAAAATGTACTTTTAAAATTATAGTGAAATAACTGAAATTTAAAATTTTGCTGAATTCTGCAGAATCGGAATGGTCATTCCATGTGCATTCCATGAACTGAATTTTATATTCTGCACAGCTGTAGTCATGCAGCGCCATACCAGTCCTTTAAAGACATTCTATATACGCCATTCCAGACCCCAAAAGTCCTATACCTGAAGGTAATATTCTGAACCAGTCTATCCCTTACTCCAGTTAGTTCCACATGAATCTGTCTCAAGATACTTCATCCTTCTTTTCTGACTTTTCCCTGAGGGCCAGCAAGATGTTGTTGGCCCCCACCACTTCAGTTGTTTGGTATGCTACCTAATTTTAATTAAATGGTTCTGGGATTTGGATGAGAAGGATCACTCTCCTTCATGCCAAGAGCGAGTCACTGCTTAACCATTGCCAAGAGTCGCTCACCACCCATAAGCCTGACTAGCACTAGCAGTCATAGAGAACATTTCTGGACAGTATGGGGACAAATCTAGAAACCCTGGGAGTCTTGGAGCTTACATTCTCCCTCCACAAAATGTCTTGCTGTTTGCATCAAGGGTACTGGACATACTGTATGGCTTATCTCCTTACACCTTCTAAGAAGTGCATACACCCTCTTTCAATGTGTAGCCCACACATGCAGAATCCCAAAGAGCATTTGTAGCCTGTTTGTGGCAACCTGCCAACACAGGGATTTTTTTAAGGGATTCTTACACACAAAATTATATTGCAATGGGCCTCAGCCAGGAGTCCCTCACAAAGGGCATATTTAGTGTCACCTCCCCTAACAAGCTGCTGACAAGCTCAAGGCAGGCAACTCATATCATGTTTTTGCCTGCCCTAGGAGCTATTTTAGCTAAAGAATTAATTTTTTATCCATGGAATAAAAAGTCATTTTCCTAGCACAGCTTGGCTGGTAACTTCTTGGTAGAAGCCAATGATGCATAGTGGGGAATGGGGCTGCAGGCACTCCATGGAGTTACTACTAGGATCGGGGAAGGGGGCTACCTACATGTACTAATGTTATCTTTATAGGCATGTATATAGGTATGAAGCTTTAATATATAAACCCCATAGATGTATACATGCCTATAAAGATAACATTAGTACATATAGGCAGCTCCCCTCCCCCAATCCTTGTGGTAGCTCCATAGAGCACCTACTGCCCCATTCCCCATTATGTGTCACCAAAATTCTGTTTTCAGTGGTGAGGCTGCAGCGCTCTGTGGTGGCTCGGCTTGTATCAGGAAGTTATAAGTGAAGTTTTGTGAGATAAATAACTTGCTATTCCATGGATAAAAACATATTTTTTAGCTCAAATAGCTCTTACAGCAGGCAACAGGAGCATAAAAGTGTGTCAGCTGCTCTTTAACCCAGGACTGAAACGCCTCATCCAAACTCCATGCACTTGCAATCTTTAGGAACCTATCGGCCATGCTACAGAGGTATGTTCTGCATCTGCAATTAAACAACATAGTTCATTTGTAAAATGATGTCATGAATCCGAAGCGCCTTCTCCACTGCACCTGAAAGAAATATGTCTCTGCACCATATTTGTAAGCTCTGTTTTTATACTTTTATGAAAACAATAGGAAAGGAAACCCTAGACATCCATCTAGTGAGGTAGTAAATAACCTCCAAGTCAAAGAGGCAAATCATCATGCCTTGATTACAACTACATCAGCAGGGGTATGTAAATATCCTTTCTTGTTAGATCAGAAGCAGCCCCTCAGCACAGATCAGTCAACCTAAAACAAGTCTGCTCTCTGTCTCTCCCCTGTGAGAGTGGATGACAATTGCCCCTCGTATTGATTGGAACATTGGCCCATGATTCCAGTACTAGCATAAGATACTTCTCCCACCTGGGAACAAGTGGCACTCACCAGTTCAAATCAGTTTGGCCATAAGAAAGTGTGATAGCTCCTCCTATAGAAGCAGTAACAATGTCAGTCTGCATGGGCAGTTTAGATGACATTGTTGGTGAGGTGGTAGTATAAATAAGGGTCTGGCTTCCCAACCTGTTCGCCATCTGGAGTTACCACTATGCAGCTTTGTGACAGTAGTGGGGAAGATCATGGAAACACTACTGAAGGAAAGAATAGTGGAACAACTGGTTGCCAACAGCCTACAGGATTGAAGGCAACATGGTTTTACTGGGGAGAGGTCATGCCAGACTAACCTCATTGACTTTTTCAACTGGGTGACAAGGGAGGTGAATTGGGGAAGGGGGCATGGCCTACCTGGACTTCAGCAAGGCCTTTGATACTGTGCCACATAGAAGGCTGTTAAACAAGCTGGGGAACATAATAGTGGGTAGGACGGTGGTGTGGTGGGTGGGGAACTGGATGGATTGTAGGACACAGAGGGTGGTGATAAATGGCTATCACTCCACAGAGGGAAGAGTGATCAGTGGGGTGGCACAGGGATCAGTGCTGGGTGCAGTCCTCTTCAACATCTTTATCAGTGACTTTACAGAAGACCTGGAAGGGAGAATTTTCCTGTTCGCTGATGACACAAAGCTCTGCAACAGGGTGGAGACGCTGGAGGATGTGGATAGAATGAGGAGATATCTGTAGAAGCTGGAGGACTGGTTAAGGGAGTGGCAGTTGAGATTTAATGCAAAGAAATGCAAAATAACGGCATGGGGCACAAAAACCCAGGAACAACATATCAGTGGGGGGAGGACATAGAATGCTCCAAGCAGGAAAGGGACCTAGGGGTTATCATCTCTGATGACCTCAAGGTAGATAGTCAGTGCAACAAGGCGGCGGTAAAAGCAAACAGGCAGGGGTATCACCAGTAGGAAAAGGGAGGTCATAATTCCACTATACAAGTCATTAGTGAGGCCACACCTTGAGTACAGTGTCCAGTTCTGGAGGCCTTACCTATGTAAGGACACAGACAGGGTGGAGGCACATCAGAGGAGGGCAACCAAGATGGTGCAAGGATTACATCACAAAACCTATGAGGAGAGGTTGAAAGACTTAAATATGTACTCAGTGGTGGAGAGGAGGGAGAGGGGGATATGATAGAGACATATAAATACCTCACAGGGAGGAACAAGGTGCAGGAAAAAAACATTTTTCATAGAAAAAGATGTTCAGGACTAGGGTACATGGGATGAAACTGGAGGGAGGTTGGTTCAGAGGGAACGTGAGGGAGTATTTCTTCATGGAGAGGGTGGTGGACAAATGGAACACCTTGCTAGAGGAGGCAGTGGGGGCCGAAACAATTATAGGATTTAAGAATGCATGGGATAGGCATCAGGGTATCCTGGTAGTCATAGGAAGGGGGTAACCTATTTCTGGAGAAGCTTGAAGAAGCAAAGTTATGTGTGCAAATGGGCAGACTAGGTGGGCCATAGGCCCTTATCTGCCATCAACATCTATGTATCTGTGTATAATAGCTCTGCACATTTGGTTGATAATCATAGCCATCTGTTTATGTTAATTCAGTGCAAGGTCTTTTCAATGACAGTGGCCTTACTTGGTCTGATGGGCTTCCTCCTGTGTCACTCTTCCCAATATTCCATTACGTAGTTCTCAGGCAGATCCAGTCAAATAGGGCCATTTTAAATTATCACTAATGTACTCAGCCTTGTTGATTTTGGAAAGGATTTGGTTGGGCTTCACTCCACTAGGTAGCATCCATATTTCATCCTCAAACCAGGCAGTGATGCAAACTACCAGCATGCTTCAGTGCCGGGCCATGATGGAATGTCTAACCCCTGTACCACAACAGGGGGGGATGTCTCGTGCCCATCTTTGACCTCAACCGGAGTGATCTGAGGGTGTTGAAACCTCTTGCGGGACAGACAACTTAATGGAGGGGACATTGCTTGAGCATGTTCTGCAAAGAATAAGGCTCATGGGACACATGTGACAAAGGTGTGTGAGCAATGTTACTAAGTCCCAGCATATAGCTGGGTGAATTTCTGATGTAGTAAATGTGTGTGTGTCATCCCAAAGGTGTCTTGAGATTGGCATTTTGGATTAGTGGTAGTCCTGGCAAGGCCCTGGCAGCTGGAGTGTTGAGAGTCATGGGTGGAATAACCTCTACTGGGGCTTCTGATGGTTCAGGGTATACCACACAAGGCTTAGCAAGTGATGCACCTGCTTCTTCCGGGGTCCCAGCCTTATTGATTTTCTGGGGATCAGTGGGTGATGTACATGATGAGTACAGTTCCTCCTGTACTGGAAATCCCACCTTGTAGCAATACACTGTGCAGTGCACAAGGATGCAGGCTTTAACCATTTTTATGTTCTCCTTATTGAAAAAGCCATCTAACAACAGAAAAAAATGAAGTACACATAAGTGTAATCCTAAACATTTGCTTTAGAATTTACAGATTACATATCTTGCATTAAAGTAGGTGGTATAGTGTCTTTAAAAGAAAATTAACATTGACAATGTTATATGTATTTAACAACATGCACTCAGGTTGAATAAAGAGCACCATTCTACATAAGAAAGCTACTTATTACATAGACTATACACTCCATTAAGCCATACTATAAAAAAGTTCAAGAATAACGTCCTGTCAGACTACCAGTAATATTCTGCTTCATAATGATTTTTGTTAAAGTTAACGCTCAGTTCTGATCCATAATGTGAAACTACTCACAGCAACAGTTCAGTTCAGTGCAGCTGTGCATCTCTGTCACCGTTAATTACCTCTGCAGTGGCCTCAGGTGAATCCATACCTAAATGTCAAGAATCCTCTGCCAGTAGTGATTGTCACTGATGGCTATTTGAAACAGATTTAGATGTAAGGAATTCGGATAGTTGGTTGAGATCAAAAAACAGATACTTGTTTGGGCCAGGTGGCCCCCTTTTGCTCAACACCCCGACAGTGAAATACAGAAAAAGACCACTAGAGCAACAGTCGCTGTAATGGTTCGTTTCCATGTTTCGCTTCCCCCTGTGTTCTCCCTTCCCCGGACCAACTCCGACCTGGAGTTGAGAATCGTAAAGTCCAGGGGCTGCGTGGGGCACAGCCCCCCGCATTGAGGATGTGGGGGCGCAGCTCCCCCACAGAAAACACTGGGGGATTGGGTGGCACGATACCTGCTTCGGTATTGTGTCGTCGCTGTGCGGGAGGTTGGCATTTTTACTGTCGACCTCACTTGGTGCTTCCATTTGAGCCAAGTATAATCAGACATTTACAGGGATAAAGTACAGAGAATTTGACACTAATATCCTGCACATCTGACCAAAATGAGAGGAACCTCTGTCTTCTAGCTCGAGTCTGTGGAGTTGCATCCGAATAGAGGTATACCTTCCTATTATGAAAACTTAGTGCGCCATTCATGCATGCTTGTTTAATGTTATGAGCCCACATTTTCAAAAGAGATGGGCGGCACATATCCAAAAAAACAGATGAGCTGCCCATCTTATAAGTTACTCCAAACTGCCATATTCAAAAGGGGCAGATGAGCTGCCCAAATCGAGATGGGCCACGGCCCAAAATTAATGTATGCGGCCCAAGCAAAGGGGGACTTGCTCATGCATATTCCTCACAATGGAATATTCAGAAAAGATGGGCCACCCAAGTTCAGGAGATGAGCCGCACAAAGTTAGGCATGAGAAAAGCATGCCTAACTTGGCTGGCCACCCACAGGTAGGCTGCGGCACTGCAGAAAGCAGCACGGCAGCCTGCCATCCCTGATAGTCCAGTGGCAATACCCCCAGCCCCATTTCCCAATGCTCATGTATGAATACAAATCCCTCTTTTCCATAGTATAGGGAACCCACCCCTTACCTGCCCAGTGCCTGTCACCATAATGTAATAGTGACCCCCCCATTTCCATAGTGTAGTGTACCCTCCTGCCCGATCCCCGACTATATCTACAGACTTAAAGCCCTGTCCTGTAGTGAGTATCCCCACTCCAGTACCCTATCCCTTCACACAGCATCCACTCTTACATCTGCCCCAAAGTGTAGAACTCTCTGCCCATATCCAATCCAGCTCCCTGTGTGAATAAAGACGCTTGTTGATTATTTTCCAGTGTAGTGGTTTCTCACCCCATCAGGCATGACTCACCCTGCACCACTTTTGTTGGCAACTGGCACAGTTCTTCCACCCCTGCCGCAGCTAACTGCCGACTGTCGGACTATTCATTGTATTGTACAGAGCGCAAGCCCATTGGACGGTCAATGGTCTTGGCGCTCGTACAGTACAGTACAGCAGATCGTGGTCTGAACAGTTGGTGGCTGGCCAAGGCAGGTGTGGGAGGGCTATGCCAGTTGCTGTCACGGGTTGGCGCGGGGGCAGGGGGTCATGCCTGATTGGGTGGGGGGGCCACTTTGCTATGGAAAATAATCGGTGGGCTTCTTTTATTCGCACAAGGGGCTGGATCGGGTATGGGAGGGAGGGACTCTATATTTTGGAGCAAATATGGTGTGGGATTGTTGTGCGAAGGGGGATTGGGGTACCGGAGTGGGGGGATACTTCATTACGGGACAGGGGCTTTGGGGTCTGTGGATAAATGGGCAGGGAGAGGGGTACACTACACTACGGAAAGGGGGGTCTCTATTACATTATGGTGATGGGCACTGGGTAGGAAGGGGAGTTTCCTAATGGCTGTGGGGTTGCTGCCACCCATACATGGGCACCAAGGACTGGGGCTGGGGGGGGTGTAGGCTGGCCCAGCTAAATGTGCTGGGTGCAGCCATGCTAACTAGATGCAAATGTGGCCATAATGAGCATGCAAATGGCCTGTTTGCACCTCACATGCCTGATGGCTCCATTTGCATATTCAGGCTGAATATCAGAAATCTGGGACCTGCGCAGCTCATCCCCATTCCCAGTATTCAGCCCATCCCTCGGGATGCACCGGCGCATTGTCGGCTGTCCCCATTTGCACTTCCTACACATGTTGCTATATTTAGACATGATGTGTGATCCGTTGGGATTGTGCATCATGTTTGAATATACCATTTGGTTGCACCAGCTCAACTTTTTGGGAGGTGCATCTAGATGCACCGTGCATCCCGCCCCTTCTGAATATGTGGGCCATAATCTCTATCACTTGCCAATGCAAATTGTATTGGAACTGTTGCTGGTTTTATTGTTGTAGAAAGAGTAGATGTTAGCAGTGAAGTGTCTGTCAAAGAAGCAGATGGAACAAGAGGAACAGGCCACAATTTTGTTAAGCAACTTGGGAGTCAAAATGTTTTTACAAGAAGGAGATGGTATCTCATGTAAAACTCAATGTATTGTAACTGAAAAAAATTCTCTTATGATGTCCCAGGTAATTCTGTTGCTGTGCTCTAAAGCGGGCAAACTGACAATTCTTAACCTGTTAGTCCTCATGGTGTTCTCCAGAATTTCAGTTTTGCAGGCATGTGATATACTGTCCCTCAAGATGTAGGTTATTAAGACAAAGTTGGAATCAGCTTTACTTGCCAATACAGCTTGATCTTTGGAAATCAAAGTAACAACTTCGTCATTTTCTGTTGACCAGCATTCAGTGGCATCATAATGGATGGAGGCTGTCCAGAGGAGGGCAACTAAAATGGTGCAGAGTCTGCACCAGAAGACATATGAAGAGAGACTAAAGGAGCTTGATATGTATACCCTTAAGGAAAGGAGGGAGAGGGGGGGACATGATAGAAACTTTCAAGTACCTCAAGGGAACCAATGAAGTCCAAGAGGGTAGCATCTTTCAGAAAAAGAGGTATGCAAGAACAAGGGGGCACAATTTGAAGATGGGGGGGCAGCTCAGAGGTAATGTGAGGAAGTTTGTTATCATGGAGAGGGTTATGGATGCATGAAACAGCCTTCCTGAGGAGGTTGTGGAGTCAAAAACACTAGAGGAATTTAAGAATGCATGGGACAGACATATAAGGCAATTCTAGTGGGGGGTAGGAGGAAGTAGGCTGTTGGTTAACTAGGATCTGCAGCTTATCCATTAGGTAGGGAAATGGGCAGACTAGATGGGGCAAGCGGTCCTTATCTGCCATCAAATTCTATGTTTCTATGTTTCTATCACAGCGAGAAGCAACCAGTTCTCATCTGGTATCTAGTTTCTGTATGGCCTTCAAATGAATTGTGTATGACCGGTTAATTACCTCAAATGAGTCCAGTTTTGTAATTGTGATATCGTGATGTAGCTCATCTTCTGGCATGGAGGCAAGAGGTGTAGGATCTTTTAGTACAGGTCCGGGACTCTGAGTCTCAGCCACGGTTGATGGACTAATGTCCCTGGGGCTGTCCGAGGATACCAATCCCAGGTATTTATCCATAGGTCCTGACCTCTCCCATTTATCTGGATTTTGCCAGATCTGAAGATGAAGTGCTAAGTAATTTGGGTTTTTCTTTCCTCCTTCTCTTGTGTTTTTTTTCTTTTTCTCAACAATTTAGCAAGCTCAGGAGAAAAGGGATCCTTTCTGTGCATTCTGAAAATTGTTTTATAGGAAAAATGGTAAAAATAATGTTTTTTGAGAGCGTTCAGGTAGAGTCTAAGTATTACCACCTGCTGTTGGTCATCTTGCTTCCCTCTGGAAATGTCATGCTAATTATTATTTCCAAACAGTATTATTCTGGTACAAAGGCAGTCACACCTGGTGCAGTCACACCTGGTGCAAAAGCATTCTGAGCTCCAAATTTTCATTTGGCCTTCTCCAGTGTCCAGTTCAGTCCAGAAAGGTTTAAACACTACCTCACCTCACCCTCAGCAATCCAACTCAACCAGGCCAGTGAGAAAGTCAACCATGGCAGTCATGCTGTGCACAGGGCCCTCCCACCCAAGGAAGGGGGCAAACTAGGGTTCCTCTGAGCCAAGCAGACCCTTTTGAGGGGGGCATGCAAATATATGGCTCTCAAGAGGTGCCGATGGCGAGGGCTGCAGTGGTCCCATAAAAGAAAGTCATGAATGCATTTTCCACTGCCATATCAGCAGCACTCAAGTAGGGCATTTGTTTCAGCACTCATAAGTTATGTCCCTTCATCCATGCATTCCAGTAGTTCCTCACAGTCACTGCAATTGATGTTCGGGTGTTTCCTCCTCATCCACCAAGAAGACGCACAAACTGCAAGCTCATGGGAGGGGAGCTGGTGCCACAGGGTAGCAGCTGAGCAAAACACGCAGACAGTGCACTCAGGCCAGAAGTAAATGAACACAAAAACTGAAAAGTACAGAAACTGCAAAGGGAACATTAGTGAAAACTCTAGGCTCCATCAAAGTACTGCAAAAAACCGTGTACTGTGATTCAGTTGACATTAAGTGAGCTGAATGTTTTCCTTCTCCTTTATCTTACCTCCCAGAGGCAGGTCAAGACATTTCGCAACAGGTTACTAATACACATCAGGCCTTAAACCTGTGTGGCTGCCATTCTGGACATGTTATTTAGACACACGCTGAGCCCAGTCTTATACACAGCCACACCTTACCTCAACCCTACATATTGTGTAAACAAATACAATTCAGTTCAATTCAGTTAATTTCAGCTCAGCACCTTGCCATATTCCCAGAGTTCTGATCCCAAATTATTTTTTTGAAGTTTGGGTATTAGCCAGCTCTGCCATACAGCACCATACCAGTCCCAAAATACACTGTACATACACCATTCTGGACCCACAGGTCTCATACCTGAAGGTAATATTCTGAGCCAGTCTATCTTATACACTGGTTAGCCTAAAAAATGAATTGGTTTCCAGATACTTCATCCTTCTCTCCTACTGTCTTCTCCCCCTGGAGGGAAAACATGGTGTTTATAGCCCCCTCACTTTATTTGGTTGTTTGATACTCTGTGCAATTCCAATTAAATGATACAGGGACCAGGATGTATGTCACAAGGCTTCTCTGCATGAGTCAGCCACATGAAGTGCATGAGATCCTTTAACACCTGCCAACTGTCAATCCTCCCCATGGAACTTTACTGGCACCAGCAGTCCCAGAGAACCTTTTTGCAGAACACATAGAACAAAGAATCTATCTAGGAACCTCCTGGGGGATCCTAGGGCTTGCATATTGTCCTTTTTTATGGCTGCAGTGGGCAGATCCTGCAACCATCTTGCAGTAGCTCTAAAAACAAGCCACTGGATGGCCACTAAAGAACTGTTTTGACTTGCAGTATGATCATTCTGCATCTCCAAACAGTCCACTCACTCCCTGCCCACCCATGGGCTCACTACTTTGGTTGACAGTCGCCCACCGTGCTCAAGATGGCCACCAATGTTTAGTGCGCATGCACGAGTAATTATGGACGCACAATTACACTGTGGCCATCTTGGGCACGGTGGACTGTTTCACCGTGAGCTCAGGGAACATGGCTGCAGCTGTGTTGGCTCTGGCCAGAGTTTGTTTATTTTAGCATTTCCTATGTTTCTGTACTCCTAAATGGGTCATTTCCACAGCTGTGGAGATATCAATTTAGAACAAGAATGGCATTCATGGTAACTGAAGGATTCTGGATTTGCAGCTCCACCGCCTCCCTTTACATCTGAAAATTTAATCATTCAACCCAGTACTGTAATTCCACTGGGAACACAGAGGTCTCAATTAGTATTTTTAAGGTCTATACCTTAGCTGGTGGAGGCAGTGGTGGGTGGGTTGTTAAGTCATTTGCTTCTGTGCTTCAGTCAGTAGTAATGTGTACTTAATCCCCATTTCCCCTCCTTACCTCAACCCTACAGTAATTTTCAAAATATCTGAAATAAATATAAACAACCAAAGAGGTTAGGCATCTTTGTCCATCCTATTGATCAGCTGCATTGTAAAAACAATAAATAACTCCTCTGTCTGCATAGTAAGCTGTATTGACCTGTTGTGAATCAATTTGTACTTTTTACTGAAGATGAGCAAGGCAGGGACCATGACCGAGACCATAAGTTCATCCTGGCCGTGGCCATGTGCTTCACATTACATCTGACATGCCTGTATGTGTGAATGGCAATAACGCCATCCAGCTTTATGAAAGCACATTACATACATGGACTGTAGAACAGAACAAAGCAGGAAGGAAGGCATTTGGACAAAATAACATTTTTATACAACATCTTTCATACTCAACATACCTCAGATGCTTTTACAAATCTGCAAGCTAAGTACTGATAGTGCAGAACCAGATACAGACAAACACTGACAAACATGTACACAGTTTTTTAAAAACTCCTGACATCACAAGAGAAACTTTGTAAAAGCATCCTTTTTACAGACATACATAAACAGAATGTGCCAGCAGGTAAAGACCCAGCAGTCTGTCCAGTCTGCCCTTAGACCTGCCTTGTACTTTCCCGAGTCGTGCCTGAAAATAGGCATTCTACTGCCTAGCGTACTTACCCAGTAAACAAAAACCAAATAAATAAGTAAACAAATAAATAAAAGTCCGACCTAATGCTGGACTGGAGTTACTGAACCAGAAGCTATAATGGTTTCTTAGCACTACTCTCCCCAGTATGTCCATACTTCCCATATTCCATGGTCCACATTATCCCGCTGTGTTGGTTCCATGTATGCTTGAACTCTACCACAGACAAGGCTACCACTGCCTCCTTGGGTAAGCTGTTCCATTTATCCTCCACCCAGTCTTATAATAAATAACTTCCTCACATCCCTCCTGAATCTCCTGCCCACCTGGTTTCACCTGCACTCCCTAGCTATGGTGCTTCAATTACTTGTCAAATCAAAATCAAACCAAATCATTCTTTATTTCTAGAAAAAGCACTTTTCTGAAACCAAAGCGCTTGTACATAAAAACTATATATAAAACAATCAATATTCAGCCAGCACAAATATAAACATACAGTATAATAATGTAAAATCAATCCGGAAATGCCAGGCTAAATAAGTATGTTTTTAAGGCTGTTTTAAAACTCTGGATGGTCAGGCACTCTCAAACCCGATGAGGTAGAGAATTCCACAGGGTAGGGGCTACAAAAGCAAAAGACCAAGCCCCAGATGTCTTCAAACACACCCTGGGAATCTCCAGCAATCCCTCGGTGGCAGAACGAAGTGAGCGGAGGGGGCAGTAAGGGCGAAGGAGATCTTGCAGGTAGCAGGGTCACTGTTCATGTAGGGCTTTATAGGTCAGTAATCTGACCTTAAAGGTGATCCGCCACTGTACTGGCAGCCAGTGCAGTCCGTGCAGCACAGGCATAATATGACTGGCCCTAGAGGTACCAGTCAAAAGTCTAGCTGCAGCATTCTGCACCAGCTGCAAGTGGTGGATATCTTCCCCTGGTATCCCTAGGTAAAGGGCATTGCAGTAGTCAAGGCAGGAGGTCAATAAAGCGTAGACCAATATTGGAGGATCATCAGGAGGAACCAGATGTTTCACCTGGGCAATATTCCTCAGATGGAAAAATGAGGTATTAAAAATGGCCGACACCTGAGATCTAAGGGTCAGTACGCTGCCAAAAATAATGCCCAGGTTCCGCACCCAGTCTGAGGTAGTCAGCTGAGCCCCCCAAGCCAAAGTGCAGAGGGCTGCCTGTCAACAAACCTACCTCTCGATGACCTGGGTCTACCACCAACACCTCAGTCTTAGCCAGGTTCAACCGCAGCCAGCTGGCACTCATCCAGTCCTGGATCTCGGTGAAACAGTTGTTAAAGACAAAGAGAGAGACATCTTGCCTGGGCACAAAGGACATGTACAGCTGAGTATCCTCTGCATATCAGTGAAAACTCAGCCTGTACCACCTAATGATATTTCCCAATGGCAGCATGTACACTACAAACAACATGGGTGACAAAATGGAGCCCTGTGGTACCCTGCAGGATAGGAGGAGAAGGGCTGAGGAGTAAATCCCAGACACCACTCTCTGAGACCTACCCTCAAGGAAAGATCTAAACCATCTGAGGACCATAACAGACAGTCCACAGATGAACCACAGGCACTCCAGTAGTACATCATGGTCCACAGTGTCAAATGCTGCAGAGAGATAAAGGAAGACCAAGATGGAATGAGTCCTCCGATCTCTCACTATCAGGAGATCATTCAGCACCCAGACAAGGACAGTCTCTGTACTATGTCTCTTCCTAAAGCCCAACTGGAGAAAATCATAGACATTGTGGGTGGATAAATGATCATCCAGCTGCAGCACAACCACCTTCTCAAAAACCTTACCTACGAAAAGTAGGTTAAAGACAGGTCTGTAGTTAGCTAGACAATCTGGGTCAAGGGAGGTTTTCTTAAATTTAGGTTGTACAACTGCCTCCTTTAGGGGTCTGTAAAGATCCCCCTCGCCAATGAACTCCAGACTATCTCAGCTAGGACAGGGCCAATCTCATTAATGCACCCTACAAGAAGGCGTGTTGGGCCCAGGTTCAAACTACAGCAGGTTGGCTGCAAAGTCTGAATGATCCTCATGATGTCCATGAATTCTGGCTGGCCGAAGTCAGACCAAGCAAGTCGGGTGTCTACAGCCCCCAGCTGACTCTGCAATACCCAATAGAGGGGGCCTGACAGATCCCGGATCTGATGGTGGCAACCTTATCTGTGAAGAACTGAGAAAACTTATCACATCTCTCTTATGAAAAAGCTCTACCCGGCTGAAGACAGATTGGATTGCACAATCTGTCAACAGTATGAAAAAGCTGAGTAGGTCGGTTCTGTGCCGCAGCAATCTCCCTGGACAGGAACTCGGCCTTCTTATGGGTGATTGCCAATTGATAGACAACATAATGGTCCATCAATCTAAGTTTGTCACCATCCAGGCCTGATTTCCACCAGGACCTCTCTAGCCTTCATCCCTTCACGGTCCCATCAAACCATGGGTACCTTTGGCAAAGAGTGAGGTGATGAAACCGAACAGGAGCTATGGAATCCAGGGCCCCTGTCACTGCCTTGTTATAGGCTGGTACCAGATTCCCTGGATTCATGCATTCACTTGATATGCCCGATAAGTCCAGCACCGCCATCAGACTGTCTGGGGTCACGCCCCTTAAAGGGCGGTACCAGACCATTTCCATGGGGGTAGGTCCATTGGGTGGAGCCACAAAAGTGAACCCTATGGTATGATAGTCAGACCAACTGACTGGATGCACCACAAAATCGGAGATCTCCATCCCCTGGAGGAACAACAAGTCCAAGAAGTGACCACCACTGTGGGTAGCGGAGATAATAACCTGTGTAAGGCCCAATGAGGTCATTAGTTGGAGGAAGTCTTGTCCAAATTGTGAGAGTTCATCATTGACCCAGGCATTGAATCCCCCAGAATGAACCATCTGGGGGATCCCAAAACCTCATCGACGATGAAGTCCATGACTTCCTGCAGGAAAACTTTCCCATCTCCGGGTGGATGGTAGATGAGAAGTATCCTGCACCCTACACCCACACCCACAATATACTCAAAGGAGTTGGTTGTCCCCACTGGTACTTCCATAAGGTCCAGTTTTTATCTGAAACAGATGGCTACACCTCCGCCCCTCCGATCCATCCTCAGGCGGTGTATCACCGAGTACCCAGCTGTAACTGCTGAAACCAAAACAGGGCCAGCATTTTCACCCAGTCCAGTCTTGGTGATGCAAGCTAGATCTGATGACCCAACAAGATCTGCTATTAAAGCAGTCTTTTTTTAAAAAACTTTATTTATTTAGTGTAATTTAATTGGACAAAAGCCCATGAAACATATACAGACAACAAATAGGAAAACATGTATACAAATTGATTCAATTCTGATGCTTTCACAGGCAATCAAGTCCTTTGATAAAACAATAGGCAAAGTGTACAATAGATTTTATACTGAGCAGGATAAAATATCCAGAGTATCCGTTTAGATTGCACTCTATAGATACTACCTAATTTTATTTCCAGCTTATACCCATTAGAGTGCCCCTCTCAGTATAAGGGGGCCGGCAGGGAGGAGAGGGAGGAGGGGAGCACAGAAAACAACCAAAGTATTTATTTATAGCTGTAATGTTCTGCCAAGTTCGTCCCTATTAGTCCCTAAACAGATTTTTCACTTGACCCTGCTCAAGGTACGAAATCAAGCCTCTCCACCGCCATGTATAGGACCCATCGCCTCCACAAAATCTCAAAACCTGGAACTCTTTTATTGAGCTTGGCTGTTATTAACTCCAATCTGTACACATCTATCATGCGGTCCAGCCACATGTTTAAGGTGACCGCTTTGGGGGACAGTCAATTACTTATGATCACTTTTTGGGCCACTAGAAATGAGATTTTCAAAAATTTAATCATCAAAGGGTCTCGGAGATCCCTGGGTAGATCCAAGAAGAAGTAGCAGAGAGGGGACACCTCCAAATTAGGGTCTATGATTGTCCTTAAAGCCTGCTGAAGGCTTTGTATAAAGGTAGTTAATCCAGGACAATCCCACATTATATGAGCTAGAGATGCAGGTGAGTATCTGCAGTTCCTCCAGCAGGTTGCAGAAATAGAATCATGGAATTTTGTCTGGATTGCTGGGGTTCAAAAATAGAGGATGAAAATCTTCCATGAGAACTTCTGCCAGCTACCCGCCAAGATTCCTCAGTGAACCCTCATTTGAGTCCAGGCCCAGAAGTCCTCAGGGATCAGGACTCCCAGATCCCTTTCCCAGGCTATCTTTGTGTGAGAAGAGGAGTCCCCCTTCCAGGACAAAAGTGCCTGGTATAACTTGGAGATTATATGAGACTTAATCGGTTCCCCCTCTATTGCCTTCTTAAAGATATATGCAATCTGTGGAGGAGATGAGTCAACGAACTTATATTGTGACATGAGATTACTAATATAATTCTTAATTTGAAAATATCTAAATTTGTCTTGCCATACAATTCCATATTTAACTAGTGAATCAAATGGCAAAATCCTGTTTCCATCTAAAAAATGCCATATCAGGTGTAAACCCCTCTCCTCCCATCTCTTAAAGCCTCCATCCCATCTATTAGGTGGGAAAGAGTTCAAGTATGGGACTGAAGTCAACAAACTGCTCAAATTCTTAGCACTTTTATCCCCCAGGACTCCATGACATACACTCAGAGTGGAGGCTGTATAGGGATTCTCTCCCTGTCTTATATTTGATCTCCCCCTTTGCCCCAAGAGCATGTCATTCAGATTTTTAAATGTGGTGGCCTCCCCCAACTGCAATGTTTTCCACTTGGCCGAATATGCCTGGTCCAACCAATAAGTAGCAGTACGCAACTGGGCTGCACGATGATATAATTTGAAATTTGACAGTGCTAAGCGCCCCTCCGCCTTTGGGATTTGGAGCGTCGAGAGGCGGACCCTAGGTTTTTGTGGGCCCCAGATAAAGCGAGACATTGTTCTATTTAAGGAATGAAAGTATGCCTCTGGTACTAGGATAGGGAGTGTCTGTACCAAATATAAAAACTGAGGAAGTATTATCATTTTTATCCCTTCCACCCTTTGTATCAATGGTATAGAGACAGAAGCCCATCGGTCCAACTCCGACTTAATTTTTCCCAGTGCTGGGATAAAGTTGAGGGGAAACAACTGGTCTACCTGACCACTCAGTTGGACCCCTAGATACTTGATCCAGGAAGTATTCCATTTAAAAGGGAATTTCTTTTGTATCCATTCTGAGGGATCATAGTGTGATCTCAAGACCTCCATTTTATTCATATTAATTTTGTAGCCAGCCAAAAGACTGAATTCAGATAACCTAGCCCATAGGGGTTCTAGTGAGTGTTCCGGGTCTCTGAGGTACACTAGTAGATCGTCAGCATATAGTGCCAGCTTGTGCGTCTCCCCTCCCAGGTCCCATCCTCTCACTAGTTCATCCTGTCTTAAAGCTTGGGCCAAAGGCTCTAGGTACAACGCAAAAAGTAAGGGGGAGAGGGGGCACCCCTGTCTAGTGCCCCAATGCAAATCTATTAGGGGAGAGACTCTACCATTAATCTTTATGTATGCCTTGGGGTTAATATATATGTTATTTATAATTTTGGTAAACGACTCTGAAAATCCGAAAATGCCCAGAGACAGACCCAGGAATTTCCATGCCACCCAGTCGAAGGCCTTCTCCATATCCAGACTTAACATCAGGCTGGGGGCCCCCAACCGAGCGGCATGGTGCAGAATTTGTAGCGATCTTTTAATATTATCCTGGGTCTGTCTATCAAGTATAAACCCAGTTTGATCACCATTGATCAATTCCGGTAAAGCCACTTCCAGACGTCTCGCCAATATTGATGCATATATCTTATAATCAATACTTAATACTGAAATGGGATGAAAAGCACTACAATAAGTGGTGTCTTTTCCAGGTTTGGGGACACTAGAAATAACCGCATTGTTCCATGAATCTGGAATTGCCTCCCCAGATTGTGCTACCTTACATGCCTCCAGTAAGGGATCCTTGATTTCCTGTGTAAAAAATTTAAAAAATTCAGGTGTGTATCCATCCGGACCAGGGAATTTTTTTACTTTCAATCTTTTAATCACAGAAGTTAGTTCTGAATGGGATAAGGGGGAGTCGAGAGAGTCTCTCATTCCCTCATTAACTTTGGTAGTTTTAATTTAGTCAAATAAGTATTAATTTGCTCTTCATCTGGGATGTGCTCTGAAGCATATAAACTAGAATAAAAATCCCTAAATCCATTTAGGATTTTTTCTGGGGCTTTTAATTACTGGCCTGTTGCAGGGTCTCTAATTCGAGTGATCATGGATTTAGCGGTATGTTGTCTTAAGCGATGGGCTAAGAGGCATGACGCTCTAGGACCTGTCTCAAAATATTTTTGCCTCAAGCACTGCAGTGCCTATTCTGTCTTTATATCTATTAGCTTTCAAATTTTTTGTTTGACTATCTAAATGTCCAGAGATATAGAACTATCCCCTTCCGCTAGTCTCCCCTGTAAGACCAATAATTGATTCTGAAGATCTGCCATCTGCTGATTTTGTTGCCTTTTAAAGTGTGCAGCAAACTTGATACAGTCCCCTCTGAATACAGCCTTCACTGTGTCCCAAAATATACTGCCTGATACCTGGGGGAACTTATTATCTTGCTGTATTTGTATTAGCCTCTTGTTGGCCATATCTGTAAACTCTTTCAAGTTCAAAAAATAATTGTTACATTTCCAAAGGGACTGGCCCTTTTTTGCTTTCCAATGCAGTCTCAGCAATAGCTGGGAATGATCGGAGAGCACCAAGGGAATATGTTTGTATTCAGCAACCTGGTCTTGTTGCTCTCCAGAGATCAGCATGTAATCTATTCTGGCAAAGGAGCCATGTGGGTAGGAGTAGTGTGTATACTCTGGTTTATTCTTATTGTGCCCTCTCCAGGCATCTACTCAGAAAGCTCCCTTTAGGTGATTCTTAATGAACTTGCTAGCTGAATTGTGACGGAATGCTTTAGAATTAGATGTGTCTTTCTGGTCCCACACTTGATTTAGATCCCCTCCTACAATTAATAAACCTCTTTGTTGCTCAGTAATTTTTTGAAGTAGAGAGCGCAACGCTTCCTTAGTGGAGCCCAGTGGTGCATAAAGAGAGGCTAATGTAATAAGGGTACCCTCTAATTTCCCTGAGACAATGACCAATCGACCCTCTGGATCTACATAGCTAGTCAACCTTTGAAACTGTATCCCCCTAGAAATCAGTACCGCAGAGCCTCTTCTCTTTCCTTTCCCATATGAGGCAGCTATTACTTGATCGTACCCGAATTTCCCCAGCTTCTGGTGTTCAGATTTATTTAAGTGGGTTTCTTGTAATAAAACAAAAGTGGGCTTCTGTCTATTTATCATAGACATGACCTTGTATCTTTTTACTGGGTTGTTTAGCCCATTAATGTTGTGGGAGACGATTCTCAAATTGGTGTTATCCTCCATTCAGGGGCCAGAGGTTGAATCTCTGTTGATAAACAAGTTTCTCCTCCACCTCTCCCCTCCTCTCCAGTTCATGTTCCCCCACCTCCCCCCATCCCCACCATCTCCCCAAAGCTGTAACAAACTTTGCTTTCTGCATACTGTTCAAATGTATAGTGCCAGTGAAAATCTCTGAATACAATTATAACCTTCCATACAACATGAACAAAGACAAAACATACTTTACACTCCTATGCGCAGGCGCCAACAGGGCGACCCTCCCCCAGAGGTCAAAACTAATTACAGGGTTACTCCCAAGGCAGGAGAAAAGTGTGCTTTGTTCTCTATCTGTCCGAGTTGTCACGACTCGGATGGGAGGTAAAGGTGCCCTTAAAGGGGCAAGTTCCTCCTGGACCTCAAATTTCCTAGGTCCTAGCCAGATGTCTAGGCAAAATGTCACCAGCAGTGTACCCAGAACAATAGAGGGAACACCCAGCATCAGACCACTCGGCATATTAAATTCGGAGTTATGTCTGACGCTAGAACGGTCTCCCCCATCCTCTTTCCCTTATCAGCGTCATATATTGTGGTCCGGCATTTCCTCTGATTTTGAGTCATCTGTGGAGAACTCACACCCCATCGTGAGCAACAGTGGGTTATTAAGGATTTCAGTTTCTACTTCAACCCCCCCTTTGAATATTTTAACCTTTCAGCTGCAGCTCACTTACATCGGGACGCTTTCCCCCAGTCAATAAACTGAGCAGCGCAGGAGACGAAACATCAGCGTTCTGCCCTACATTTGATAAACTACAGTGAGCTGTCCCCAAAGGTAGCAACCAAATGAATCCGCCCAACCCCCCATTTAGTGGAGTGAGTGAGTGCTCTAAGTCTAGGCCAGTCTGCCCTCAGCACCAACCTCCTTCTGAAAGTATAGGAACCCCCCTGATGGTCTCAACCCCAGGTGTGATTTGAATTAGCTTGGGAGAGAGCGATTTGGTATAAGGTGCTTTTCCCAAATTCTTAACCTTGATTTCTCCACTTTATCGTAATAAAGCACCACCCCTATATTTATTACGGCCTCATTTCATCTGGGTGACAGAATAGGGCTGCGACAGCGAGTCAGTTAAAGCCATCTCACCCCGATCCGAAACCCCCAGCGAAACAACTAAACCCAGCAAAGAACAGCTCGATACCCCTCTGAGGAGAGACTGCCATGGCGTCTTGTCATTAGGCAGCCCCACAGCCTCGATCCGTGTAATACCTTCAATGCTATTTACTAATAGCAAACTACCTGAGAAGACCATCCTTCCAGGAGCCCCCTCCCAAGTCAGCATATCTGCTTGTAACAATCCCTATTTCAGTTTTCCCACCCTCATCCCCCCTCTTTCCACGGAAGGATGCAACAGCATCGGAGATCCCTATATTAATACAATTTGCCTTGTGGGGTCGATGGGGTCACCCAAATAAACTCAGCAGACTTCAGCACCGTTTAACTAAAAAATACGGCACGAGGTAACTCAACGTCATTTCTTTGGGAACCCTTCCCCCTCCCATATCTCTAAATTATTATCAATAAAGCCTTCACCTCAAGCTCAGGAGGAGGTTTCTGAATGTTCCAACAAATCCATACTGTATGCTTGCACTTGTGGCCCAGATTTACTAGTGAGGACAACCACCACACGAAAGAAAGATCCTTACAAACACTATCCTGAGTCCAATGTTCCAGGGCCTCCTTTCAGGTATCCTCCATGCTTTCAGTTGGACGCTCCTCAGGAGGCTGGGGGTGCGAGAGTTTATGTAGCATTTCCCTGATTTCCTGGAGCGTAGCAGCCGCTGTTTTCCCACCTGGTCGGTTAGATTGCCGGGGCCTAACTGGTTGCCAGGGATGTTGAAGACTGGTCTGGCGCTCTTTTCGAAGGGGGGTCTCCACAATTTCATGTCCTTTGTCTTTCAGTGCCTGAAGGGCCTCCTCATACGTGTGATATAATTCTGTGCCTGAGTCCCAGAACACTCGCAGGCGAGAAGGGTAAGGGGTTTGAAATTTGATATTAAGGGCTTTTAATTTCCATGATATCGGAGAGTAGGCCATATGTTGCTGCAAAATCGTTGGGGGGTAATCTTGGTCAAAAGAAAGACGGGCGCCATTGTATTCAACCTTTCTCTGTTTCCAGGCCATCCATAAAATCTGCTTTTTCTCCCTAAAGCTTGTGAATTTCGCTACAATTGACCGGGCCTGGCAGTCATTGAAGTTGGTTTGGGTACCAGCGCTCTATGTGCCCTTTCAATTTTAAAGTGGAAGGACGGAAGGAGAACCAGAACATGTCGCAGTAAATCATCTAGGAATTCATTCATCTTACCGACCTCCGATGCTTCAGGTAGACCGTAAATTCTTAAATTATCTCTACGAGAGCAAGCTTCAAGATCCAAGCATTTGGCAACAGTCTGTTCTTGTTGATGTACTATGTGTTCCATCGCTCATGAAATTTGAATGAGATCATCTTCGGCAGCTGATATGCGCTCTTCCATGGAGGTCACTCTTTTCTCCAGCCCCTTTAGATCGGAATGCAGTTTAGTAAATTCCTGCTTTGTTTCCGAGCGAAATTGTTTAATTTCCGAAAGGAGGGTTTCAAATCTGGATCGAGACAGGGTGTCTAGTTCTGTCTCGGTGTCTCCTCCTGCCATGCTTGAAGGTGACTCTCTGCCACTGTTTGCTGAACTAGCTGGACTCAATCCTCTGTGATCAGCCTTAATTTTCCAGTTTTTTGAACGGGATCTTTTCCTGACTGAGTTTCCACTTGTATTTCTCTGCATTTTTATACCAATTTGTTCTGGCTGGGCTGTGTGGAAACGATTTTAATTATCAGTGAGGAGGGGAGCCGCTCGGTTAAGCCGCCATGCCGCTGGTGGCGTCACCGGAAGCATTAAAGCAGTCTTGTTCCTAATAAATCTGGCATTGCATAACACCATCTGAGTCGGATGAGCAATTGAGGAAGACCACGCCACCTGCCTGCATAAAAGCAGAGCCCTTGGGTATGGGAACAAGGCAGGGAGGACCCCTTTCCTGGACACATTTTGCCCCAGGGCATCTCCTTGTTCCCACAACCACAATCCACCCACCCCTCTCCATTTCCCCACCAGGTCCAGCGCCCCCACCTTTCTTCCTCCTTCTCACTATCCCCAAAGCACGACATCTTGTGTATGTTTCCGATGATCAAGGGGGACAGTTAAAAGGGAAGAGGTCCCTGAGTCTGGAGGGGGAATAGTGCCTGATCATCTTTACACCACCCTAGCACATTTCTGTCATCAACAAAGGACAACAGATAAACAATAATCTACAACACACACCCAGTCACTTCCAATCATAAACTACATATAGCTATGATATAAAATATACAAAATCTTATGGGAACATACAAATTCACCAATAAAGAGAAAAGTCCCTTTAAGTCTCTTAAGCTGAACTTATAAAGTTCATGGAGCTCCCATCTCTCCAGGAATAAACCAGAACAAGCTTAACCAAGTCCAACTGTCACTTAGGCTTGGTAAAAGCTACCGGGATTAACAGAGAATAAAACTTCAAAGGCACTCTCACTGCCAGTTTTTTAACTGTAGAAAGTTCAAGGAAATCCCTGACCGGCCTGTGTATTCAATAAGTCCTTTACAAGAATCCAAATGTTCAGAATCTATAGATTTTGTGGGGGGGCTCTCACCCCTCACCCCCACCAACTCATGAAAGTAAATCCAGGAGACTGTGCTCTCTCCCCAGCCCTCCAAGATAACAGTTTAAAAGTAAATAAAATACTGGGGTTTTCTCACAGCCACCAACCAGGCTCATTAAACACATCCAACGAAATTTCCCAGTGAATTTTGTCCATCTCCGATCCAAACCACGAAGTTCCTTTCAATAGCTGTAAAGTCAACTTTCAGACAGTACGGCAGACAGAGCAATCGGCCTCACTAAGACTAGACTCCCCTGGAAGGAAGCCCTCCGACCCCCTCCTATAGGATGCCCCTGGCAAACAGGCTACACCACCCACTGGCAGTAAGCCCAAATGCCTGTTCCATTTGGCCGTCCCACCTACCAGCCCTTGTTCAGGTTCAAAAGAAGACGCGGAGCAGAATGAAACAAGGTTTTGGTGAAACCGCTATCCTGCCAGGCCCCCACTTACTTTAGGCTCATAGGAAAACTATGATGAGCTACCCAAGGGACAGGGCCCCAGCCAGACAATGCTACACAATGAAGTCCCCTGATTAAGCCCCCGAAGCAGGCGTGAATACTGAGCCCTTCAGCACACACTCCCACTGCCCCCCTTCCCACAGGCAACCTAATCCCAGACCCCCACTACCCCATCAGCAATCCAACAGCCTGGCAAAGCAGTCACAGTCCAAAAACAGGAGCCTGATCTAGACAAAGATCACAACAGCCAAAATGAAACAGACTCATTGGCCAAAATCCTTATCAGCCGAGTCCTTAGCCAAAAGTCAACTTCTTCTTTTCTTCAGCAGGCAACTGTCAAAATTCATCCCTACACCACCAGGGACCACAGATAAAATTTCAGATACTCCAAGAGAAAAAGCGACTTCCTGCAGATGACAGCGTCTCTGCGTCTCCGCCTCAAACCCAAAGTTTGAGCAGGGTATATTCACTGGAAGATGACATAGTGTGTAAAAATAAATGGCTGACTGAATAAAAAGGGTTGAACTGGTCAAAAAAATCACCACAGCCATGCAAGAATACAGACACGTTTAAAAGAAAACTACTAGCAGGCCCGACGTACAAGCAGCACAAAAACGACACAGCACGATACTTTAAAAATAAAAATCCCCGAAACTCACTAACCTAGTCTAGTCTACCTCATTAATTTTACCCTATCTAAATTAACTAAAAATACTCTATAAATGGAAAAATTAACGAAAAGGAAAAACTAAAAATACTAAAATAAAAAATTACTGCTGCAGGTTAACCCATATTGGTTGCCATCTTGCCTTGATAATAATCAACACTTTGGCCACTGTCTACCATATTTATCCATACTTAAGAACTTTTAAGTCCCTGTCATATCCCCCCTCTCTCTTCTGGTCTTTATTTAGTTCGATTTTGATAACCAGGTAAGTGCACTAGACACAGGAGGTTACAACATAGTGAGGAAATAATTGCAAGACAATACAATTTAGGCATACAACATAAAGAGATACAGAAAACATGGATGAGCAGTTAACAATTAAGGCTAACAATTTAGGATAGAGGAAAAAACATTAGGATAATATACATATGAAAGTGCAGTAAGTGCTCATGAATACAGCTAGGGTATCAGACAGTACAGAATAAAAAGTGCAGAGATGCCATAGGATAACATTTCTAGTATCTACTCTTTTGAACAAAACTAGCTATAAAAGATACAGATGGAGGAGTGAGAAAGGAGGGAGGGAGGGAGGTTAAAGTACAGGGAGCTCGCACAGAGAGAGCAAGTAAGAGAGGAAGGGGGATTGGAATAAGGCAGGGTAGAGGGTGGAGGGAGTGGGTAGATGAGGAGTGCAAGACTACCAGAGGAGACCAACTGAACAGCCATGGCGCAGGGAGTCATGAGCTAGGGTGGGTTGAAGCAGTTACACTGAGTAAGCTCATCCAGCAGGGGGCGATGCCTCTTTTTAAATCCGTCATGGCTAGGGGCCAGGAGCATTTCAAGGGGCAGTGTGCTCCAGTAGCTGGGAGCTATGAAGGAAAAACCTGTTTTACCTTTAGAAGTTTTACATCTGGGAATGGAGAGATCAGCAGATCGGAGGCCATAGGAGGTGGAATGAGGGGTGAGCATGGCGGCGAGGGAGATAGGTATGCTGGACCTCAGTATACCATCCAGAAGGCCCCCAAGGGACAATAGCTGGTGGACTGTAGGGGAGGGCCAATTTAGATCTGCGTAAAGTAGTCAGTGATGTTTTAATTTGGGGGATGCAGAGGCATAACGACATATGTTATTGCATGTTGTGCTCCATCTGTGCAGGTAGGCTTTAGATGCATTGCTGTAGATTACTGCTCCATATGCGAGGGATGGTAGAAGGATTCCTCTGTCAATGGCCAGTCTCACAGAAGGGGTTAGAGTGTGGCTAGTTTTGTAGGCTAATCCTAATTTAGTATCGACGGCCTTACATGTAGTAGTAATATGGTGCTCATAGTTAAGAGATTCATCGAGGAGGACCCCCAGGTATTTAACGGAGGTTACCACTTCCAGTGTGGAACCATTCACACAGACGATTTTGAATAGATTACAGCTATTCTTTAGCTTGGCAGGTGAGCCAAGAATCATTGCCTGAGTTTTACCAGTGTTGAGAACAAGCTTATTGCTGGTGATCCAGGATTGTACATTATGGAAAGCCACAGACAGATTATGATTGAGGGTAAGTATATTGTCAGAGCTGGCATAGAGAACAAGGTCGTCTGCATACAGCAATGATGAGCAGGAAGAGATACTTTGCGTTATTTCATTTATGAAGATTGAGAAGAGGAAAGGCCCTAAAATAGATTCTTGCAGTACACAATATCAATGACTGTTTTGTCAGAGGTAGCAGAGTTGAACTTTACAACTTGGGTCCTGTTGGTTAGGTAGCCATTGAACCAGTTTATAGATTCTACCGAGAGACCCAGGGACAGTAAATTGGTTAGTAGGAGGGGGTGATCAGCGAGGTCAAAAGCCTTTGTAAGATCTACAAAGACTACGCCAGTTAGTAAGGCCTGATCCATAGCATGTAGCATATCATTGGTAAGATGTAGCAGAGCAATTTGGGTACTATGGCTCTTTCTGAAACCATGCTGATTAGTGGACAACAGATTTTGCTTGGTGAGGTATTCCGTTACTTGTTCAGCAACGAGCTTCTTGAGGATTTTGTTTAATACAGACAGTATTGCTATTGGCCTATAGTTTATGTCCTTCTTGTTGCCTTTTTAAAGACTAGTTACTCTGGCCTTTTTCCAAACACTCAGCACAACACCCTTACCTAGGGACACGGTAAAGATTTTAGATAGTGGTCCTGCAATGAAGGGGGCAGCCATTTTGAGGAGCTTAGGTTTCAGATAGTCAGACCCAAATGTTGTGCTGTCAGATATGGCATTGAGGAGTTTGAGGACATCCTTCATGGAAACAGCTTTAAAATAGAATGGCTGCCCCACTGGCGCACCATTCTGGGTGGAGGCGTCAGGGCTGGAGTCCATGGTAGGGAAAGCAGTTGTATATTTGGAGAGGTCCGAGAAGTGATTATTGAACGCATTAGCAATTTTGTGTGAGTCTGTACAGTGCACTCCAGTCAGTATCATGTCATTAGTTGATGGTGTTTTCTTAGAGCTGAGGAAGGTTTTAATGTGCGACCAACATTTTCTGGGACCACCAGCCGCATCCATCAATAATCCCTTGCAGTATTGGCTTTTTGCATGCCTGATTAGTTTTTTTGCATTCTGTCCGTTGTTCCCTGCAAGAGTGAAAATCTGCTTGGAGGCCAGAGATTTTGAACTTTTTCCAGCAGCTGTCCCTGGCCTTGAGGGATGCAAGGAGGTCATTGTGTAACCATTTTGATTGCTTACTTCTTACACAGCGAGTGATGCGAGGGGTATATTGTTCTTGGAGGGACATGAACTCATTTAGAAAGAAACTGAGGGCATCATACATGTGCTGTGCCTGGTAGATAGGGAACCAGTCAATCAGAGTGATCTCATGTAAAACATGGGCCTGATTTAAATTAGCATAGTTCCTGAAAGATATGTAGCATGGGGGAGATATGGAGACTGCAGAGTGACTCCATACACAGAAAACAAGGGAATTGTCACTTATCGTAACAGGCAAGGTACTGGCAGCCATGACCCTGTCTAAGCCATTTGTCATGACCTAGTCAATGAGGGTGCTGGAAGCAGTAGTTATTGACACTGTCGTGGGGTCATGTATGATCTGCTTTAGACTGTAATTCTATACCAGGGACTGCAGATCATCGTGGGATTTGCTTAGCCAATTCATGTTCATGTCTTCGAGGAGGAGGAGCTCATTTTGCCCAGCTATTGAAGCCGAGAGGTCCAGTAATTCCTTTAGGCCAGAAATTCCCCCATTGGGAGGATTATAGACACGAATGATGTGAAGCTTCTTTGTCCCTAGGTTCAGGATGGCATGTAGTGATTCACATGAGGAGGTGTAGTTATTGGCCACTATGGATAGGTTGAGGTGATTTTTGAAGTAGATTGCCACTCTCCCAGCTCATTTTAGGGGAGGTCTATCCTGCCTGAGAAAGTTGCGATTTGGGAGCAGGCAGCAGGCATCAGGGATTGAGGGCTTTAACCAGATCTCTGATACACACAGGACATCAGGATGGTAGCTGGTGACCCATGCTTCAAGTTCTGCATGGCTGTGGAGGAGGCTTCTGACATTAAGGTGTACAATACGTAGACCCTTTGTGTCATAAACAGTATTGTTTATGGTTACTTGGCAGGCTGTGGGACCTGGGTTCAACACAACATTGCCAGATAGCATGAGAGCTAATACTATAAGATACCATGATTTGCTGGGCGGAAAAGGAGGGATTAGATAGCCATTTAAATGCCACCTTTTACTGATGCTGTGGTGGAGTAGATAAGGAATCTTGGAAGGAGTGCCAGGGTGACCTCAACGCACCTGTCTGACAAGATAAGCATATTTGAGTAAGTGAAGTCATTTGGGTCCATGCTACCATGTTGATTTTGGTCCAGTTTTACGTCGATCATGAGTCTGTCCAGGAATGGAAGAAACAGGCAGATGGCCAGCACGAACAAGATTTTGGTGGTCATCCTTGTTTCAGATATGGATTTGGGTAGGGGACGATGCCCTATGATACCCAGTTTCTAGGGGTATTCGATTAGAGATTACTGGGAGGATCTAGAAATAGAAGATGAATGGATAGATAGAACTGTGATAATCTTGCGCAAGGCATGGATATAGGTGGACTGTCTCACTGGATTTCTGGTTTTGCCAGCTATACAGAAAAGACTGTTTCAGGAGAGAAGGCAGTGGCAAACTATAGCTGCTCTTGAGTATTCCCAGTACGTTGAAGTAGAGTAGCCAGTGAGTAACTTCCCTAGTGCTAGGTCAGAAGTGGGATAACGAGTGGCAGGCTATAGCAGCTATTGAAAACAAAAATCAATTTGACTTGGAGAATGGGTGGCCAAAAGGTCATAACAGATAGTGCAGATCGAGCAAATTTAGGTGTGTCCCTTTAAGCAAAACCGCTATCAGCACTGCTAGCCAATGAGGGATATGTACATGGAAGAAGGTGGGGTAAACATGTATTTAAGGTGGCCTGTGGGGGGAGAAAAACTGGTCCAAGAGAGAGCAAGGGCTGACTAGAAAATCCTTGTCCAGGTGTCTCACTGCACAAAAAGCCAAGAGAAGCCTTGCTGAGTGTCCCTGTACATCTAGCCAGTGAGCCAACCAATCAGAGCCTTGCCAAATCTGGAGTCAGCCAATTGGCTTATCCTTCAGATGACTCTTCTTTCCCAGCATAGGAACCGGTGCTGAAAATGCTGTATCTGAAGCTGGGCTTGAGGGGAAAAGTCCTTGGGGAGGCAGCTTGTTGGTAGCCCGGCCGGCGGTGACCTTCCTCCGGTCACAGACGATAGAGATGGCCCAATGGGGCTGCACCTGGGAAGAGAGAGGGGAAGCAGTCACTATGATAGTCTCAAATACAAAGGCTAGCAGAGCGCTGGATGGCAGGGCAGTTGTTAGTGGATTAGTGCTGAGACAGATAGCATATTAGTCCAGTAGTTGGGGAAGGGGAGCTCAGACAACACAGCGGGAGTCCATTGCTTGGCGCCTAAATGTAAGTGGCTGATAGTAACAGGACAATGTAAGTGGCTGATAGCAACAGGACAAAGGAGAATTCGACAAAATGGTAGATGGGGGGGGGGGCCAACCACATGATGGGAAACCTTAGACTTGTCGCCCAAAATTCAAACTTGAAATGCCAGGGGTCCGTATCAATTCACAGAGAGTGGCGGGAGTAGGGCTAAAATATAGAGAGACTGAAAAGTAAAATTACAGTTAGTTAGGGCAAGGTAATAGGGCTTGGATTTCAATAGGAGAAGGAGATAAGAGAAGAACAGAGTAGTGATGTAGAGAAAGTGAGACTGGCACAGGGGGAGACCTACACCAGGCTCGTAGACAGTTATTAGCAGGGGGATAAGGCAGAGGTAATTCAGTAGCATAGGCAAAGCAATAACAGCTGTTCCCAGAACAGATCTATCTAGCACAAGGCTTGGTACATTTTCTAGGCAGGCATAATCATAGAAATAAAAGAAAAAAAATCTAACCAGCACTAACAGCTTGCATTTCCCAGCTATTACACTTCCAAATAATTCAAGTTTCCCCATAGAAGTTAATAGTAGCCAGTAACAAAAACTGGAGAGAGAGAGAGAGAGAGAGAGAGTCTTCAGTGAGTATGTGTTGAGATGCTCCAGCCTCTCCTCAAACAGTATGCCTTCCAGGTTGGCCCAGTGGCACTGAGGGTTGAGGCGCTGGATGCCACACCTTGCGCTACACCTGTGACCTGAGTTCGGGAACGGACTCGGGCTGCTGGGGTCAGATGGGGGGAGAAGGATCAAGCATCCTAACAGATGCTGTCTTCCTCCTGAGGTGGGTTACCAGGGTGCATATAGCACCCGTAACTCCTCTGCTGGTGGAAACACAGGCAGTACAGGTCACACGACTCTCTGGAGTCAAGGGTGGGGAAGACACTGTCGGGCACTTGATGATGGCGTGAGTCAGCACGTCGCTTGTCTGGACCTAGTCTTCTGCACCGGCATCCTCAGGGGGTGCCAGGGTGAAAATGGGGGAAAAATACATACACCCCCGGCCCATTGAGCAACATAAAACCAGGGGAAAGCTATGAATGGACCTGGCGGATGGACTAGGAGGGGGTACGAGGCTCCGTCTGAAAGCCAAAAGGAGCCAGGCAAGTATAAACAAGAAAAAAAAAACAGTATGTCTTCCCTTGTTGCCTTCCTCTGGATGTTTACCAACTGGTTCCTGTTCTCCCTTACCAAACTGAAGTGTATTTAACATGTAGCTTAAGGGATACTATAGATCACAGGAGCATCCCCAACCAATCACAGCCCTCTCTTCAGTTGCGTGTGAGGTACTCTTATTGCTGCAAGAGCATCTCACATGCTGAATCACTATTGTCATCGGCATTTTAAATAAGATTTTTTTTTTAAATTTAATACATTAATCAATCAAGCAATCAATCAAACTTTATTTAACCAGGCAGTTACATCATTGAGCAGGCTCATTTTCAAGATGGTCCTGGACACATAGGACATAGCACTGTAGTAACAAGACATAACAGTTTGTGCATGACAGATAGTAATACCGTGTAGAAAACAAGTCAAAGACAACTTTACATAGCCTAGGTGGTGAATACATACAGTACATAATCAAGTTTCACTTACTATAACTAACCTCGTGCAGGGAGGGGAGACACAGGGAAGGTTGGAGAGGAGTAACAAATAAGATAGAGGTGGTATCACTAAAAAGGAGGTGGCTCCCAAGAGAGTTAGCTAAGTGATAGGGTGGAAACAGGCCAAGGGGAAGTATACTGACCCTAAAGGGATCCAGCCAAGAAGTGAGATAGAAGAGCCAGGTCCATTCAGTCTATGGAGATGGTTGATCAGATGGGAATATGTTTACCTCAAACAGTCACACAGTGTGTGCAAGCATCAGTTTAGCAGCTGTCTGAAGATGTAAAAGCTGGGCAGGATGGGGAGTTTAAGTGCTTTTTGTAAGTTGTTCCAGAGCATTGGTAGGAATGAGCTGATTGCAGTGGAGCCAAGACGTGTCCTGGTCCGAGGTATTTTAAAATTGATGAAACAGGAGTTCCTTATACCGTAGGAAGACATTGAGTGCTCGAATAATTTGCTGATGTAGGGAGGCAGATTGTTGGTCAGGGCCTAGAAGAACCACAAAAGTGCGTTTTTTTGTCTCCTCAGGGAGAGGGAAGGCCAGTCTAATGTTTGGTACAGTAAGCAATGATGAGTCTGTAGGGGTTGACCAAGCACAAATCTCAGTGCGCAGGTGATAAAGGGTGTCTAATTTTTGGAGCTCATGCTGAGGGCAGTGACAGTATAGAAAGTCGCCATAGTCAAGCAGGGGAAGGAAGGTAGTTTGCACCAATCTCTTTCTAGCTTCCAGGGTAAGTAAGTGTCTAATACGGTAGAAAATGGCAAGACGCTGCCTTAGTTTTTTAGTTAACTCGTTTAGGTGTGCAATGAAGTTCAGTTTGTTGTCCAATATTAGTGAGCTACAATAATGTTATGGGTCCATTTGGAGAGCCAACTTGTAGATCTAAGAGTGTTGCATCCTGTGTCCTTAGGACCACAGAATTACTCACCTTCAGTTCGTAGTCCTCTGGTCCTAAGAATGCGTATGGTGACATTCTTACATCCATAAGAGGCCCCCCAACCAGAGCCATAAATGTATAAATGAGGTGTACACCTCAGTATACCTTGAGGTGTGTACCATAACTGTACTACTGTCTGAGAGGTGAACATGAGGTGCAGCAGCAAAGTACATAATGCGTAACTGAGGTGTAGTTGATATGCACCTAAAAAAACAAATTAGGTACACCCCAATGAGGTGCACATCTCGACCCGAGGTGTAGTCAAGGGTGTAGCTGATGTACGTCAAAAAAAATGCTAATTAGGTACAGTGGTAACAGCACAAAGTTTTCCTTTACTTTGAAATGCTGCAGTAAATGTGGTAATAATGCTGTAGCAACTCCGTTATCTTCAATGGTAATTGGATCCATTTACCTCGAGGTACATTAGGTATACGGCAATAAAAGGTAACTTTTTAATTGCTACCACTGTACACCTCAGTGAGGTATACACCTCGACCAGAATATGTAGTCAAGAGGTGTAGTCGAGATGCAGTGTGTACAAAAGTGCACAAAACACTCACGATCACTCACAGACAGTCAGCCAGCAGCTGGCCAAGGAGGTGAACAGAGGGCTGTGCTGGTCACAATCACTGACATGAGTATGGACCATTATCCAAGGTTGGGTATGTGGGGGGGCCTTGAAAAGTGGGTCAGGTGGTGGGGGTCTGCAACCATTTGGTGGGGTGGAAGGGCCTCTAGACTATGAGGGAGGAATGTACCATGTACAGAATGGGAAATCGGGGGTGGGAGGTCCACTAGACTAGCAGGGAAGGATGTGCCAGGTACAGCTTGGGCAATCAGGGTGAGTCATCCAGTAGACTGCCAGGGAAATGTAACTAAACATCCGGCATGGGAGATCGTGGGTGAGGGGACCGCTAGACACCAGGGACACTGGGATGCATTGACAGCATGGGCACTAAGGGGATGTGCGGCATGCTAGTGAACCATAGTGGGCATATAAATGGCCCCTTAGTGCCTTACGTTAGCATGCTAGGGTTGAATGTGGCCCACAGTAGCCCTGGTGCTATCCCATTTTGGACAGCACTATCTCCAGTGGGCTCTACTGTGGGCCATGTTCAGCCTTGGGCCGTGTCAGTGCAGTTCATAGTCATCATGTGTTGTGCTAGCACAGCCTCATATTCAAACAGTACACTCCATCAGAGCACACTGACTGTTAAAATATTGCTCAGGGCTGGCCTTCCGCTATTTGCCACCCAGCACTACTGGTTGCATAGTGCTAATGACTGGCTCTGAATATTGCAAACTGAATCCACCAGAGCTATAACTGTTTGGTCCCTACTTGCACCGGGACTGTGTATGGATGGTTGGTATAGGGTCCACTGTTGTGGCCGTAGCTACATATTCCATAAAGTCACAGTCCATACTGTCACAAAACGTATGGATATGCTCTGCTTTACCACAGTGAAAACATAATGGTACTATCGGGTTGTTGACCTGTGGCCCCCCCCCCCCTTGGGTGACTGGTGATGGGGTCTTAGACCTGGTGGAATTAAACTAGATCCTGAGGTTATTATAACTTTTGGGCTTGGAGGGGTAAACATTACTTCACCACTTAATCACTTACCCATACCAGTACACTTATTCCCATCCCTTCATTATCCTTGCACCCCTCTTCTATTGGGATATTCCCCTCTGATCGCCACCTGAGGTTCCTCATGGGTTCCATTCCTCTTAGCAACCTCTGGTCCCTCCGTTTCAAATTAATACTCTGAAATCTTGATGGCAGTGGCCAGGGTTGTTTGTTCATGATGACTCACCCAATCATGTACATGATTTGGCAAAATGTTCACGTACTGCTCCAACACAATTACATCTAAAATGTCCTCTTCCTACATTGACAGGATTCTCTGTGACCAGGAGCTGAGGCACAGTTTCTTTCTGTGCTTAGAGCACCAGCTTTGTAAACTCCTGCTGTTGTTGGTCTCTCTGCACCTGCTGTTGTGCCAGCTAGGCCATCCAGTCTTTTTGCATCTGGACCTGTTGAGCCAGTTGTTGGTCTGCCTGCATGATCTGTTGATCTCTCTGAGCCTTCTGGTGTGTTTGCTGAGCCATCCAGTCCCTTTGCATCTGGGTCTGTTGCACTTGCTGTTCTACCAGCCTTTTCAGTACTTTGTCCATGTCCATCTTACCTGTATTTAGACAAGGGGAAGTTCGATCCCACTGTTTAGCCTGATAGCTTACTACAACACTGCCACATGTTAAGACTTTTGGGGGATCCCTGGGGAAAAAAAAACTGTGGGCAAAGTTCAATGAAACAAAAAATGGATTTATTTCGGCACCAGACAAGGGTTGAAAACAATTAACTCTTAAAGCAGGTGAACTTGTGGACTTTAAAGAACAAAGGAATTTTAACACATTTTGTGACTGAATCAACATTTTTGTCTGACCTACTCCCAAGGCATTGTACTTGTCTCTAAGGACTTTGAAGATCAAAGGAAACATACAGACAAAAGGATTTCACACATTGCATATGCCCACTGTCTGACCTACTCCCAAGGTACTGTACTTGTCTCTGAGGACTTTGAAGATCAAAGGAAACATATAGACAAAAGGATTTCACACATTGCATATGCTCAGGCCACAGTTTATCACCTTTCAGGAATTTTAACATATTATGTGATCCTGGATCTTAACAGTTCATTTCCTGTGGATGTAATTAACCATCAGCATTTTTCCTTTGCTATCTCCTGGTGTGCTTGTTAGACCACCCAAGTGCCACCACCTCTGCTCTACCATGGATTACTCTATCCTCCTAGTTCTTCTATTAGCTGTGGGTGCTACAGGCCCACGATGCCAAGCTGGACCAGTACCACCCCTGCGAGAACCTGCTCTTGACAAAAATGGACTGTATGGCACCCCAATGCCAACCGTGCCGAGGGAGCTCCAGCTTTCCACCACCTGCATCCCACCTGCTAGCCTGGGGCCCCTGACACCTACCATGGTTATCAACATTAACATTTTCACACCCATAAAGATCACCCTGGTGAATGCTCGCCTCCCCCATTGCAAGAGCAGGAGGCACAAGATACACTCCACCATTTGCATAAACCCCTCAGCCAGGAAAATAATATTCATGCTTCTTCTTCTGTCAGGTAATGTCCATGCCAGTCCTGGCCCACCACCAGTATCAAAAGCAGGAGGAAACACAAGTAAAGGCCTGAAAGTAGCTGCACTGAACATCTGCAGCCTCACAGCAAAGTTTGACCTACTCCAAGCGTGGATGTCCCACCATGTACCTGACATTCTCTATCTGACAGAGACCTGGCTGTCAAGCAAGATAAAAGACAATGAAGTGATGCTCCCGGGATGTCAAACATTCAGGAAAGACAGGTGTGGCAAGAGAGGCGTAGGAGTCCTTATCTATGCCAGGGATTATGTATGCTGCTCTATCCTCCTTGTTACCAGGGTCGAGGATGATCATGAACTACTAGCAATAAAAGCACAGGTCGGATGGCATGGCAAATCTCTAATCTTAGCCTTGGTTTATCTTCCACCCCCTAAAGCCAGGAATGGCCTCCTAAAAATACTGGATACAATTGCTACCCTTTCTCAGGGCACAGAGCTTCTCATAACAGGTGACTTTTACATCAACTGGGAGGGCAGGGAATCCACGCCTTTCAAGGACATGGTCGCTACTTCCAATCTGACCCAACTTGTAGACAGCCCAACAAGGTGGAACCATAAAACAGGAAAAGACACCCTCCTCGATTGGCTCCTCTCGAGTTACCCTTCTAGGATCTCTGAACTTAAGGTCCTTTTTGACACCTTAAGTGATCACTCCCCAGTCACTTTCACATGGTCAAACAAATTGAGCAAGCCCCCGCCTATCATAATTAATAGTAGGGTCTTGGAGAAGGGCAAGCTTGGGACCCTCTCCTCTGCCCTCTCCCAGTATGACTGGTCTCCCATCGATCATGCGCCTAATATTGACCAGGCCCTAAGTTTCTTTATAGAGGGCTTCAACAAGATTTGCGATATCTTTGCACCACTGAGGAAAAGAAAAATTTGGGGTCAAGTTAATGGTTGGATCACAGGGGATCTCTCGCCCAGATGAAGGAAAGAGACAATCTCTGGGAAAAAGCCAGGTCCTCTCACAGCAAACACAACTTCCAATGCTATAGAGCTGCAAGAAACCACTGCACCAACCTTATCCGCCAAGCAAAGGCCAACTTCCACAAGGGGCAGCTTAATAAAACTTGGGGCAATGGGAAGAGTTTTTGGGAGAACATCAAAAACCTTTTTGGGAAGGATGAGAAGAAGATCCCCCACTCACTCAACATTAACAACGTCACGATTACTGACCATCGGCACATCGCGGATTCTCTCAACACAGTGTTTACTGACCTAACTGGAGTGCTACCCCCCGACTACCTGCACCCTGCTGGGGAACACACCAACTGCACGCCTCAAGGGGGTTCAATCCCTGTCTTCTACTTCAAAAGAGTGTCAGTGAAGGAGGCTTACAAACACATAAAAAAAATACTAGGCGAGACCAGAATGGGAAGTGAAGGAATCGATATGAAACTCCTACCCCTACACTGGATGTCATCATTGTGCCAGTTACAAAGCTATTTAACAAATCGCTGGCTCTTGCACAGTTCCCTGGGATCTCGAAACAGGCACTCGTGACGCTGGTGCACAAGAACGGTGATATGACATGCATCACCAATTATAGGCCAATATCCATCCTATCTCCCTTATCTAAAGCCCTGGAAAAGATTGTGGCCACCCAACTCACAGATTAGCTCAACAAATACAACCTGTTATGTCCCAACCAACATGGCTTCAGGCAAAATCATAGTACCTCCACAGCTTTGCTGGACTACACTGACTACTCGCACAAGGCACTAGACGAAGGAAAGCTGGTGGGGTCAGTCTTCATAGATCTCACCAAAACCTTCGACACTGTCAATCACTCTCTCCTCCTGACTCAACTACAGAACCTGGGGGTTGAACCAATGCTGTCTGCTGGTTCAAGGACTACCTAACACACAGAAGCCAACGTGTAAAAATTGGGCACACAGTATCTAGCTCCAATGAGGTATCTTTAGGGGTTCCACAGGGGTCAATACTTGGGCCCCTACTATTCAGCCTCTTCCTAAATAATCTTCATGAAGCCTGTGACACTAAACTGATACTTTACACAGATGACGCTGTGCTTCTCACCAGCAGTTCATCAATAGTCGCCCTCCACTCCGAGCTCCAGGCATCCTTCTACAAGCTGGAAGGCTGGTTCTGTAGCCATAAACTTCTATTAAACTACAATAAAACCAAGGTGATGCTCACAGCCAGCCCACAGTACAAAATGAAGCTCCCTCCCCTCACCATCTCCAATAAAGTTAGTGAGCCGCTGGAACAAGTTCAGACCTTCAAGTACCTGGGGGTCACCATTGATGACTGCCTCACCTTCACCCAACACATAGACACAGTGGTAAAGGCAGTGAACACCAAGCTGGGTGTACTATATAGGCATAAAAAGTATCTCACTCCAGAGGCCCTCCATCTCTCAGTCTCCAGCTCCATCCTTTCTACCATCGACTATGGATTGGTGGTCTACGATGCAGCAACAGACACTGTACTAAAAAGGATTCACATTGCCCTCAGCAAGGCATGTATGCTCACAATGGCTGCAGATCGAAATACCCACACCTGCTCCTTATACGAGGAGACCAATTGGCTGCCACTAAAGAACAGGATTATATTCCAAACATGTCTCCTTGGAAAAAGGGCACTAATGGGTAAAACCGCCCCATGCATTTCTAGCATCCTAACACCATGTGCTACCAGCTATGCCACCAGAGGCAGGATGAGGGGGCCCTATCCAACACCTTTCCATCGAACTGAGCAGGACAGTGTGCTTTCAGCTATAGGGAGGCCCCCAAACAGCTCAATAATCCCAGTGCACATTCTAAACTCCCAATGCATCTCACAATTAAAAATGCCTAGGCAACACCTTCTTACTAGGACAGTTTGTGACTGCCACTAGGACTCTAACACCCATAATGCCCACTCATCCACATTCTCCTTCCCCTTCCTTTAACCCCCACTTTTCCCTCTTGCCTTATCCCTCTGTCTTCCTCTCCCACCTGTGCCTTTTCTCCCACTGGATCAACCTTAAAACCAGCCTACTACCACTACCTCCCAACCTTCTAGACAAAGCCACTTCTTTTGGCCGCCCACTCTCCCCTCCCCAGTCTCCCTTCCCCTTGACTCCTCCTTGGACTCTCACACTAGGTGTCACACCTCCTTATCTCCTTCGCTACATGTAAACACTGTCCTTTACCCTAGTTGAGTACTCTTGATGCTGTACTATCACCATTGGTACTATGAATGACATTGTAACCTTATTGTATACTAGCTACCTACTATTCGAGTATTGTATGTAAACTGTTTGTTATTGCTGTCATTGTCACTGTTTGATGTGGAACCTTTGTAAAAGAGCTCTGAGCTCAAAAGTATGATCCGAATCCCTAAATAAATAAAAAATAAATAACTTTGGCAGAGCAAATACAAAACAAAATACTTTTTAGCTTGATTCAGCTCTCTAGTTCACAGCAGCCTAGCTCGCTCCCTCCCCCCCCCTCAAACCCATGCAGCCTCCCCCTTGCTCTGTCTGGTTTCCTCTGTATGCCTCCCAGGTGAAGCTCATGTATGCCCTTCCCCCGCAGGGAGTTCCTAGCTTGCATACAAATCAGCAGGGCTGGATCTCAATTCACCCTGCTCTGCTGCTAGTATCTTAGTGGAAAGGGGGTCCGGGATGAATGTTGAATAGACTTCTTCACATGGCACCTTGGAGGCTACTGGGAGATGGGGTGGACAATGGGACTACCGGGAATATGTTATTCACTACTACAGGAATCAGGTGAGGGAGGAGACACTACTACTAGCACGAGGGATATTCTATACAATACAACAGGGTTCGAGTGAAGGAAGAGGGTACCACTAGCATCAGAAACATTTTATTCATTTCATTGGGGATCAGGAAGGAAAGGGTATGTTTTGTATTTATTTCAGAGACACAAGTGCTGTTGGGGGTCATATACCACTGTGCCCATTGTCAAAAGTAGTGTTTTGGAAATGTTAAATGGTGCTGCCACAGTACGTTCTTTATTTTTTATTTATTTATTTCAGTTTTCAGAAGCAAACCTTCCCAAAACCCTTTCCATATAGCACTGTTCCCTGTACATAAGAGGTTAATCTCATTTGCCTTCACACAGCGATATATTTAGTGTGACCATGCTAACCACTTTGCGATGTGTTAAGTATACTTTTTGTTTTACTATCTGTTTATCCCTTCCCTGACCAGCTGCAGTCCTTCTCAGTGCTCTGGGCTGCCCCAATCCATCACCCCAGCATCTCCCTGGAGTTACCAGTACCAGGAAGGTAGTCCTGTGGTATCTACTCCCTATGGTGAAGGTCTTTGGGATGGACCAGCTCCCCTGGATGACTTCCTTTGGTGCTCCCAGTATGAGCTTAGATCAGCAGGGTGCAAGGTCTGTGGGCCTCCCGCAGCCATCATGGGGCACGGCTGCTTTTTCAAGTGATTTCCCCCTTCAAGTGAAGCAGGCCAATGGAGGTATGCAAGGTGTGGAGAGCTGGATATGGGTCATGCTGTAGATGTCCTGTACTTGGACTTCTGCAAGGCCTTCGATTCAGTAACTCATGAGAGGCTGGGGGGCAAGCTGACTGCTGTGGGGGTGGGGACGAAGCTGACAAACTGGATAAGGAACTGGCTGCAGGGGAGGCTGCAATGGGTGGTAGTGGGGGGAGCTCTCGACACTTAGACTGGTGAGGAGCGGTGTGCTGCACGGCTTGGTGCTGTGCCCGGTGCTATTTGGGCTCTTTATCTCAGATATTGCACACTGAGTTGGGAGCAGGGTTAGTCTGTTTGCAGATGATACCAAAATGGGGGCAGTGATTGATGAAGAGAATAGATGGAAACAACTACAAGGGGACCTAACCAAACTGGAGGTATGGTCGGAGAAGTGGCAGCTGGGATTCAATGCAAAAAAGTGCAAGGTTATGCACTTCGGGGCAAAGAACCCAAGGAGGGACTACTGGTTGGGAGGGGTGAGGCTGGGGATCACTGAGGAAGAAAAGGACCTAGGGGTGTTGGTAACAGGGAGCATGAACAACTCTGCTCAATGCAGGAAAGCAGCAGCTAAGGCAAACAGGATGCGGGGATGTATTGCAAGGGGTTTCTCATCCAGGCATAGGGAGGTGATCCTGCCCCCTACAGATCTTTGATCAGGCCACACTTGGAGTACTGTGTGCAGTACTGGTGGGTGTATCCGAAGAGGGATATTAATTTACTGAAATGTGTGTAACGGAGGGCAACAAAAATGTTACAGGGGATGGAGGACAAGGCCTATGATGACAGGCTGAATGGGCTGAATATGTACATGCTGATGGAAAGGAGGGATGGGGGATATGATTGAAATGTTGTAAGTATTTGAGGGGGATAAACAAAGCTAGTACTGAAGGGGTGTTTAAACTGAGGAAGGGTAGGGACACGAGGGGGCATGGACTAAGATTGGAGGACGGAAGAGTTAGGAGGGAGATGAGGAGGCACTACTTCACGGAGAGGGTGGCGTCTAAAGGGAATGCTCTTCTAGAGGGGGTGGTATCATGTAAGATAGTACGAAGTTTTAAGAGGGCATGGGACAGAGTATGAGGGAGGGTCTGGGTGGAGGGGGCTGAGGCCATCATGGGAATGACAGATGGGGAGGGGGTAGGGGCAGCTGCAACCCAGAGGGCTAGCTGCACACTTGGCAGACATTGATAGACCGGGTGGTCTGTTTCTGCTGGCAGATTCATATGTTTGCAAGGTGTACATGTCCATTCAGCCAATCAGCTGTCTCCAGTCCTCAGACTGCACCACCTCCACCACCACCTGTGGTCACCCAGGTGGCAGTCACATGGCAGCAGTGATCCCTCTCCTTCTCCAGAAGAGGAGAGCATCCTGTGGGATGCTCAATCCTTGTGCCCTTTGCTGGCTGTCTGACAATCCAGGCTCATTCCTGTACCCAGGTTACTGGCATCACGAGAGGTCATGCTACCACTGTGCAAATGGCTGGCCCTATGTTAAGCATACTTTTGAAGACTGCACCAGCTAAGCTAACAGGATGTCTGATGTGCTATATCCTATTAGTGTGGCTTATGTTTGAGTGCCACACTAATGATACAAATCTGGGACTTGGAATTTAGTCACATGACAATATTGCATGCATAAATTTATTTATTTATTTATTTAGATTTTGATAACCGGGTAAACCCACTGAGACCAGAGGTCCCTTTTCCAGGGTTGACCCGGGATTAGTTACAGAAAAGACATTTAGAAACAATGATTTTTTTTTTTTTACAGTAGTTACATATGTTGCACAATTAGACATTAGCGACAGAATATATTATCAACAGTATACAGGGGTAAAGAAGGATTCACAGTACAGACTCAAGTGTTACTTACAATAGTTACAATTTGGTACACAAGTGTAGAGTAGAAACAATATACTGTACATGATTCTCAGACAGGCTCTTATGACATCAAGTTCCATCTCCATTTAGAAGGGAAGGAGATAATAACAGTAAATTGACATAAAAGCTTAGGAGATACTTCCAGGAATGAGGGGAGGTTCAGGCAGTGCAGAGGAGAGGAGACCTGGGCTTGGGATGCTAACGGTTACAGCCACAGAGACTGAGGTTTAGAAGATATGGCTTGAGCTCAGACTTGAATTGGGTAAGGGTGGATGAGTTAGCCAGGCTGGGTGGAAGAGAGTTCCATAGGTGGGAGGCAGCAAATTTGAAAGAGCGTTTGCCTTGGTTGGAGCGAATCCTAGGGATGTTGAGGGGATGATTCGCTGATGATCGCAGGGTTCGGATTTGTTCTTTGGAGGAGAGCAGTCCTCTAAGGTGGGGAGGGGGACCGAGGGTAGTGAACTTGAAGGCAAGGCACGCAACAGGGTAAGCTAGCTTGTGTCGAAGTGTGGACCAGTTTAGATCCTTAAGTGCCTCACAATGATGCCTCCTAGGAGAGCAGTTTGTGGCGAAACGAGCCACATGGTTATAGAGTACGGAAAGTTTGCTAAATTCCATCTCTTGGAGGAACTGCAGTAGAGGGGCTCCATATAGGATGGAGGGGAGGAGTTTGCAGGTAGCAACTGCCCATCTTGCAACTGAGGATAGGGAGTTACCCAGACGGAAAAGGAGGCCAGGTTTGTGGTGGGCGGACCTAGTTATGGAATCAATGTGGGGTCGGTAGGTCATTTCCTGGACAAGATGGATCCCAAGGTATTTGAAGCTGGCCAAGACCTCGACTCTCTTTCCTTGGTTAGTGCAGATCTGGAGCAGCTTACTCCTGTCGGGGCCCAAACACCTTGAGCCAAACAGTACGGCTTTGGTTTTATCCTCATTAAGTTTAAGGGAGTTTGTGGAGAACCAGGTCTCAAGTAATGAGAGACTATTCTGTAGTTTCGTGGCTATAACACTAGGTTGGGGATCACTGCAGTAAATGATGGTGTCATCTGCATACAAAATGAGTTTGCTGAGGGGCCAGTTCCCCTCAATGTTATTGAGGAAGAGTGAAAAAAGCAGAAGGCCCAGGATTGAGCCCTGGGGCACCCCTGCAGTAACCGGTCTAGGGACAGACTGGGTACCCTTCAAGCGGACTTTTTGGGTACGGTCACTCAGATAGCTCTCAAACCAGGAGAGAGAGTGGGAATCCAGTCCTAAGTGCAGGAGTTTTGATAGAAGGAGGTTATGACTGACCAAGTCGAAGGCCTTGGACAGGTCAATGAAGAGGGCACCCGTTGGGGAGCCTTGGTCCATAGAGGCAAGGATGTCCACAGTGAGCCATATGAGGGCAGTATCAGTACCATGGCCTTTCCTAAAACCGTGTTGCACCTCAGCCATGAGAAGGTGCTGCTCCAGGTAGTCCTGAAGCTGGTTAGAGACTAGTCTTTCCTGGATTTTCCCAAGGGGACTAAGTAGGGAGATTGGTCTATAGTTTCCCAGTTTGTCTCAGGACCTGCTTTTGTGGACAGGGACAACCATCACTACTTTCCAAATTTTTGGGACAACACCTTCCTGAAGTGATCTATTTATGAGTAGGGTGACTGGCCGGGTGATTGCCAGGGTGGCAGCCCTCAGTAGTCGAGGTTCAAGCTGGTCATGTCCTATCGAGGAGGAGGAGGAGGGGTTAATTTTATGCAGGAGAGGTAGTACCTCTGATTGATTGACCAGCTTTAAATGGAATTGAGGCTGAAGTACAACCAAGTATCTCCAGCGAAATGGGAGGGCCTGGAGGGGTCAAGGGGAGGAGGTCCACTAGTGTTGGTGAAGTGGGCACCAAAAGCCTCCGCAACTACTAACGGGGTATTGGTCAGTGAGTCCCCTACCAGGATGGAGTCCGTTTGGCTATTTGAGGAGCCTTTGAGGAGTATGTTTATGTGCCCCCTGAATTTTTTGGGGTCCCGTAGGTGCTTAGTTTGGAGGTCATGTAAGTATTGTGATTTGGCCTGTTTTGAGGCTTTTTTACACTGGTTTCTCAGCTCTCTGTACTTTTCCCAGTCAGATTGCTTGCCAGTGTATTTATAGTTGCCCCATGCTCTGTCCCAGAGGAGCATGGAATGCTTGAGAGATGGGTTCAACCATTTGTGGCATTTTCCCTGTACCCTGAGCTTTTTTATAGAAGCGTGCTTATTTGATGCCAACAAGAAGGCTTGAATGAAATATTCAAGAGCCTCATTGAGTGTGGGAAGAGACATAATTGGGGACCAGTTGATGTTCCACAAATCAGAGCAGAAGTCGACTGGTGCAAACCTGCTGTAGTTCCTCGCTTCAGTGACCTTAGAGGTAATTTTTGGAGGCTTGTTGGACCAGATGCAGAATATAGGCGAGTGATCACTCAGGGCGACAGCCATAATCCTTGCCGACAGAATCTGGCCCGGGCAGGATACAAGGATCCAGTCAATGAGAGAGTGGTTTCCAGTCTTGGGGTTATGTCGTGTAGGGATGTCAGTGACCTGTGTATATGGAGAGCCAAGTAGAGGGTTTTTAACAGGAAATGAGAGCAGGGAAGGCCAGTGGAGGTTGAAATCCCCAAGGAGTATGGTCTCCCCCAAGGTGAGGTCCTCCAGGAGGCTTGTTAGGGATTCCAGTGAGGAGGCAGCTGCTTTTGGAGGGAGGTAGACACTCCCTAGATTAAGGGGTTTGGTGTTTCCAAGTAGTATTTTTACGAGCAACATTTCAGCTAGGGAGTCACTATGGGAGTGGAAGTCCAACTCCGAAGCCTGAAGGTCAGTGCTTATGTAGATAATCACCCCACCTCCCTTTTTCCCCTACCCTGTCTTTTCTGAAGGTAAGGTAGTCTGGTAGTTCCACTTCGGGGTGGAAGATCTGCGGTTTGAGCCAGGTTTCAGTTAGGGCTAGAACGTCTGGCTTATACAGTGACACCCATGCCTCTAGGTCATGGAATTTGTGCCTTAGACTGCCTATGTTCATATGAGCAAGTTTGATCCCTTTAGAATCCGCCCACAAGGGGTTATTGAGAGTGAGATTCGGGGAGAAAGGACCTGGATTAGGTTCAATATCCCCTCCAAGGGCTAGGAGGGTCCTACCCAGGTGACCAGAAAGAATGTAAGGAGGTGGAAGGGTCAGCTGCCCATGGCTCCTCTTTAGAGAAAAGACCCAGCCATCACTTTGTGCATCTGGCAAGGGTCCAGGCAGGAGTATTATGAGAGGAGGCTCGTATGAAGGGGTCATTATGACCTAATGGCAGGAGGGAGTTGCCTTGGAGGAACAGCAAAATTATAAGCTGATTCTTGCATGCAGTTTAGAACAGGATAACCTATTCAATTTTTGCCAGGATTAAAGGGAAGTATCTGGGCAGAGAGTATGAACATTTTATTTATTTATTTATTTATTTTTTATTTTTATTTTGGGAGGAAAGGTTAGCCTTTTGGAGGTTTGAGATGCATAAAAGCAAACAGGGGGACCTCTAGTGGGAAACTGTGGCTTATTGAGAGAATGTTTGTGAAGGGACACTATTTGTTATACTAGAGATGACAGTGAGCCCCTAGTGGCAGAACTGTATAACTTGCAGGTGGCAAAGTGAGCTGATAGGTGTTTTCAGCTCACGTGACCATCCAGTGCACTATAAGTTCGAGCGCCGACCAAGGGTGGTGGTGGGGGTGGCGGGGCAGAGCCGTCTCGCCAACAGTGGCCAAACAGCACACCAGAGGGCTCGTATTGAGCTAGCAGCAAGGGGCAGCTACAATCTTAAGGTAAGCCCCTTTTAGCCCTTTAGTAATGTATTTAGTCCTTTACAAATTAATCTTGCGATTTTGTGGAGAAATCAGCTTTGGTTGCTCAGTAGACTCCCTCCATGTGCTGCAAATTACCTTTTCCGTGCTCTGTGCCAGGTGGGGGGGCAGGGGAGGGCAGGAGCTGCGACCCTCTCGACCTGCTCAGCGAGTCCCTGGGTACCTTTTCCGTGCTCTGCGCCAGGCGGGGTGGGGAAGGCCAGGAACTGCAGCCCTCTCGACCTGCTCAGTGAGTCCCCGGGTACCTGTAGTAGCCAGATACAAACTTCCTCATGTAATTCATAGAAATGGGTCAGCACTTTTCTCCACTGTGGTCATAAAATGGACTCCTGTTGGCAACAGCAACTAAATGAAACTTGCCACACTTAAAGAGCAGCTGACGCCTTCAGGAGAACTTTCACAAAAATGTAATATTTAGGCACAGTTCCTCATGTATTTCACATTGGTTCTGTATTCCTCCTGCTCATTATTTATTACTGGTGTGATTTGCATGAAAACAGCATCTTTGCTCCTGAAGAGTTCATTTATTCCTGTTACTCTCTCCCTGCCTGAGGTCATAATGCACTGCTTGTGACATCACAGTTATTTCCATGGCAACAGGTTGTGATGTCGCAACCCAGGATTATGACCTGAAGTAGGGAGTAAACTAAAAAGGCAAAATAACTATAAGGTATAAATATCATATATTCATTTAAATTTCCTCAGTAATAAATAATGGGAAAGATAAAGCTATAGAATATATATGGAATGCAAACTGAATTGTACCTAAATATCAACATTTTCTTTGAGGCGTCAGCAGCTCTTTAAAGTTACAGTAGTCTGAAATGTGGAGTAAATGCTATCTTTTTGGGTTAGCTTTAGCCTTCCCTGGAATTAGTTGTCAACAAGAGAAGGATTCAGTACTCGAGAGAAAAAAAGAGAAGGAAAAAAGAAACTCAAGAACAAGGGGCATGCTATGAAGCTGGAAGGGGGAGACTCTAGAGATGTGAGGAAGTACTTTTCACAGAAAGAATGGTGGATGTCTAGAACAGCCTCCCAGCAGAGGTGATGGGAGCAAAAACAGTAACGGGCTTCAAGAATGCATTGGATAAGCATACGGGAACATTAGAGGTAGGGAAGGGGGGCAGGGTAAAACCAGAGATCAAGTAGGGTCTGCAGTGTTATAGGAGGTAGGGAAGAGGGGCAGACTAGTTGGGCCAAGAGATCTTTATCTGCCATCAGTATCTATGTTCCTGTGTTTCTATGAGAGACCACATTGACAGTAAAGATGAATTTCACTGATTTATTATAGAAAACTAAAAAAGGGCGGTGAGACAACAAAGAGTCTAGGAGGACACCGGATCAAAAGCCCCATGAGCTGGTTATGGCTTCTCATGTGACACTGGCCTCACCTTTTGTGAAATACTCTTCTATTTTCTATTGTCCCTTAACCAAAGCGACCTGAGCAGCCCTGTCTTATCTGTTGTTTATTGAGAAATGGACTGGGATTAATTCAACTTGACCAAACAGTGTAAACATACTGTAGAGGGATTCACATGACACAAGGAACCAAACTACGAACAGAACCATGAATCTTATGTGCCAGAACTGCACAGTTAGTAAGACACATTCCATAGTGTTTAGATCCCTTGTGTCTTATGTAAAGGTAAGTCACTTAAACATATAAGCAGGCTTGGTTTGAGACATTGATGATAAACATTTTAGTGCACTTGGCCTTAGTATCTATAGTATTTGTTAGTCTGCCTACCTAAAACTTAGATCTGAGCTCGGTTTTGAAAGAAGAGCACTTCAGAGATGCAGCTCCAAGGTTCTCAGATGCAGACTGAGTTAGAAGTCTAAATGAAAGATTCTACACGTCTGTCATCTCATGTGAGAATGGCTACAGTGAGTAATATAGTAAGCACACAAATTTCAACTCCCATTTTGTTCACAGAAATATTCAATTTTAGTTAAAACAAGCATTTGTCAATGCAGAATGTTGATTACGTTGGTCTCTTGAACTCGCTCAGTGGCCCTCTGTCACTGGCTCAGTCTGTTTGTCTCGGTGCTGCAGGCTGCTCTTTTGTAGTTGGCTGCTGCCTGTGTTGGCACCTTGTTCTGCTGAGGAAGAAATACGCAGCTGTCCTGACAGAGCTCCATTGAGGTGGCTCACTCCCCTTCTCTGTCTCGCTCATTCTGTTTCTCTTGGCACTGCAGACTGCGCTTTTGTATGGGGCTCCTGGCTGCGTTGGCACCTTTGTCTGTCCACAAAGAAATCTGCAGCTGTCCCGACAGAGCTCCGTTGAGGCCGCACAGTCTCCCTCTCTCATCGCTCAGTCTGTTTGTCCTGGCGCTGCAAGCTGCCCTTTTGTACGGGGCTCCTGCCTGCATTGGTGCCTTTTTCTGCCCACAAAGAAATCCCAGCAGTCCTGATAGAGCTCCGGTGAGCTGACTAAGTCCCCTTGTCTGACTTGCTCATACTGTTTCTCCCCACCACTGCAGACTGGCCTTTAGTACTGGGCCCCTGCCTGTATTAACACCTTTTTCTGCCCACAAAGAAATCTGCAGCAGTCCTGACAGCGCTTCGGTGAATTCGCTCACTTCCCGTCCCTCACTCGCTCTCTCATTCTGTTTCTCCCAGTGCTGCAGACTGCCCTTTTGTACTGGGCTCTTGTGTTTGGGCCTTTGTCTGCCCACAAACAAATCCACAGCAGTCCTGGCAGAGCTCAATTGAGCTCGGTAACTTCTCCCTCTCACTCGGTCGATCTTAATCTGTCCCAAACACTGATTTCCCAGAGTGACCGTGCTATTGTCTGGCAGGAGTGCAAAAACATACTGTAGCCAGGATGTGAAAAATGACCGCTGTAGTGTTCATAAGGAGTTGTGGAAAAATGCCACTGTTGAAAATGTGGCGTGACAGTATTACAAATTTGCAAAGTTACAAGGGTGTGTGGAAACAGTTCAGTGCACGCTGGTAACACAGTCATCTTATGGCAGTCCCGACAGCTCAGTTGAATTCGCTCACTCTCCTTCTCTCACTCGCTCATTCTGTTCTGCCGGCGCTGCAGGCTGCCCTTTTCTACTGGGTTCCTGCCTGTGTTGCTGACTTCTAATGCCCACAAAGAAATTTCCAGCAGTTACAATACAGCTCTGTTGAGCTCACTCGCTCATTCTGGTTTTCCTGCCACTGCAGGCTGCCCTTTTGTACTGGGTCCCTGCATGCATTGCTGCCTTTTTCTGCCCACAAACAAATCTGCAGCAGTCCCAACAAAGCCCTGTTGAGCTCACTGACTCCCCCTCCCTCACTCGCTCGTTCTGTGTCTCCTGGCACTGCAGACTGCCCTTTTGCAGTGGGCTCCTGCCTGCATTGGCGGCTTTTTCTGGCCAGAAAGAAATCTGAAGCAGTCTCGACACAGCTCCACTGAGCTCGCTCAATCCTCCTCTGTCACTCTTGCATTCCGTTTCTGCTGGAGCTGCAAGCTGGACATTTGTACTGGGCTCCTGCCTGCGTTGCTACATTTTCTGCCCACAAAGAAATCTGCAGCAGTCACAGTAGAGCTCCGTTGAGCTTGCTCACTACTGCTCTGTCACTCGCTCGTTCTGTTTCTCTTTGCACCACAGACTGAGCTTTTGTATGGGGCTCCTGGCTGCATTGGCACCTTTGTCTGTCCACCAAGAACTCAGCAGCTGTTCTGACAGAGCTCCATTGAGGTTGCGCACTCTCCCTCTCTCATCACTCATTCTGTTTGTCCAGCGAAGTTACAAGGGTGTGTGGAAACAGATCAATGCACGCTTGTAACACAGTCATATTATGGAGTTTCATCACCAAATTTTCAACATAGGGATTTTAGGGCCTCTGCTCATGAACAGTGCCACTGTCAATTTCTTAATCTGTCCCGAACACTGACTTCCCACAGTAACCACGTTATTCTGTGCTGGAAATGTGAAAACACATTTCAGTCAGGATGTGAAAAATGACAGCTGTACTGCTTATAAGGAGGTGTGAAAAAATGGCACTGTTGAAAATCTGGTGTGACAATATTACAAATCTGTGAAGTTACAAGAGGGTGCGTGGAAAGTGTGCAATGCACACTTGTAACACAGTCAATTGATGAGCTATCATCACCAAATTTTCAACATAGGCATTTTAGGACCTCTGCTCATGAACAGTATCATTGTCATTTTCTTAATCTGTCCTGGACAGTGATTTCCCACAGCGACTGCTCTATTCTGCGCCGGAAGTGCGAAAACACATTTCAGCCAGGATGGGAAAAATGACAGCTGCACAGTTCATAAGTAGGTGTGGGAAAATGGCAATGTTGAAAATCTATAGTGAAAATCTATATTATAAATTCGCGAAGTTACAGACGTGCGTGCCAACTGCGCAACGCACGCTCGTAACTCAGTCATTTTATGGAGTATCGTTACCAAATTTTCAACATAGGCATTTTAGGACCTCTACTCACGAACAGTATCACTGTCATTTTCTTAATCTGTCCTGAACACTGATTTCCCACAGCAACCGCGCCATTCTTCGCGGAACTGTGAAATCACATTTCGGCCAGGATGTGAACAATGACAGCTGTACTGCTCACAAGGAAGTGTGACAAAATGCCAATGTTGAAAATCTGGCATGAAAATATTGTAAATTCGCAAAGTTACGAGCGTACATAGCAACTGCACAACACACGCTCTTAAAACAGTCATTTTTTGGATTTTTTCACCAAATTTGCAACTTAGGCTTTTTGACAGCCCACCTCATGAACACTGGCACTGTCGTTTCGTTAATCGGCCCCAAAGGGTGATTCCACACAGTGACCGTGAAACCACCTTGACAGTTCAAGAAGTCATGAGGAGGGGTCCCAAAAACCCCATGTTGAAAATTTGGTGGAAAAATTCCCAGAAATGCCAGAGATATGCACTAAAGTTGAAAAAACTCTATGTATTACATTATACAGCTTACTGGCATTTCCTCAGTTCGCGGTCGGCTTTGAAGAGTGCAGATGTGTTCCCGGTCCAGCGAAGATCATTGCGCCGAGCTCTGGAGGTAAGTAAAAGGTGAGGGGGGGTGTGGGGAGGCAGGGTGTGCAGTGGGTGGGTGCGGGTTGTGGGAGGGGGGCAGAGAGACTACAAGGGACTGTTTCCTTTTTTCAGGTAATAAAAAAGTAAAAAAATCATCACAGGACCGTTTTTACCTTTACAGGGCATGTGGCACACTGGGGTGGGCTCCCAGCATGCCACCAAGGACTTTTGCTTTGGGAACAACTGTAGCCAACGGGGGATTGGGCACCCCCATCGGCAAACAACAAAAGGGGCATGTAGCACACTGGGGTGGGCTCCCAGCATGCCACCGGACTCATTTTTTTTGGGGGGGGAAGCTGTAGCCGATGGGGATTGGGCACCCTGGCCGCAAACAACAACAGGGTGGGGAATTATTTTCTGCCAATGGGGATTGGGCACCCTCATCAGCAAACAACAAAAGGGGATTCCTTTGTGCCGACGGGATTGGACACCCCCGTCGGCAAACAACAAAAGGGGGGGTACATTATGCCGATGGGGAGGGGGCTCCCCCGTCGGCAAATAGACATTGAGGGGAGTAAAATATTGTTTGTGAATACGGCAGCAAGCCGCCGCCATGTTCACAAATAATATCGGGGTCCTACATCCCGCCCTGCAATGATGGGTCTCTCCCTCATTGCAGCCGATGGCCGACGCTGCAATGATGAGGCGGCCCCTGATTGCAGTTGTTGCTTTTTTGAAAAGTTGTGGCATGCTGGCTGAACTAGTGTCAGCAGCAGCATGCTATGACATTTTTTTATTTTTTTTTTTTAGTTATTTAACCAGGAGTAGCACACTAAGCTGAAAGCTTTTTTACAGGTGCGACCTGGGAGCACAGGGAAGTTAAGTGACTTGCTCAGGGTCACACAGTATGCAAACAGAAGCTGTGGGATTCAAACCCAGGTCTGGTCTGCTGGATAGCACCAGATTTGCAGCTCAGAGCCTTAAACCACTGCGCTATACTGCTTCTGGAGACAAGCCTTTGCAGGCTGTGGGGGCATTGGGCACAGTAGTGCCATGCCTCCACAACCTGCTTCTGGAGAAACCTGCCGCAACATGTTTCTTGTGCATGCATGCAATCAACATAAAAAGGAATTCTGCTTTAAGCAAACTGGATGCACTGGTTGTCTATATTGCTTATGCTCCAAATCCTGCAATATGATTGGCTGAGAACCATTTAATCCAGCACAACCACACACTTTCACTGGGGCTCCTTGAAAGTTTCAAGAAACTCCAACTAAAGTACACATTAAAGCACTTTGCCTGTGCCACTGTTTCAAGATACTTTTTTGAGGATGGAGGAGTTCTGATGGAATTGGATTAATTGAATTCTGAGCTTTTTTCGAATTTCAGAAATTCAGTAAAAAAGAAATGCGGTAGCCATGTTAGTTCAGTCAACAATGTAGAGAAAAAAACAAGAAATATGTTACGGGTGATACCTTTTATTGGGCTAACAAAATTATTTCTAAGACTAGCTTTCGAGCTATAAAACCCTCTTCCTCAGGTCAAAGTGGAGACAGCTGAACAGCATGACAGACATAGAGGTTGGATGTGGATTCAAAACATAGACAGTTTACACATCAAAGCCTTACAGCCAGTTCACGCTCCTTACAAACAGGAAGACTCTAATTGTCATTGGAGTGCGTCTGTTGAAGAGCTCAGCTTGTAAGATCAAAGGGCAGCTTAATTAATGCTTTGATGTGTAAACTGCTTGTCTCTGTTTTGAATCCATATCCAGCCTCTATATCTCTCATACTGTTCGGCTATTTCCACTTTGACCTGAGGAAGAGGGTTTTATCTCTCGAAAGCTAGTCTTAGAAATAATTTTTAGTCCAATAAAAGGTATCACCTGCAACATATTTCTTTGTTTTTTTTTCTCTACAGAAATTCAGTATTAAGGGCCAACAATCTGAATCTGAAAATATTTTAACGGATGTGGATTTGGAGTCAGAATCCAATTCTGGATCCACATCTGACTGCAGTGCTAACAGTTCATGACTCTGAATTAAAATGCCCTGCCCCCTCATACCTTGAATTGAGTGCTGCTGCTGCTGCCATCCACTGTGGGTTGCGGCAGTCAGCTCCATAGTCTCATGCATCCAATCGTCAGCCCAGTAGTCCTCCAGTGAAGTTCCCATTAGTCCTCCAATGAAGTTCCCAGTAGTTCTCCAGTGAAGTTGGTGCAGTGTTCAATTGGCATGACTCCCCACTGAGACCAGTAGTCCAGTAACACCTTTCCAATCCCCAACTCACCAGCCATCATCTTTCCAAATTCCTCTGATCCCCATTCCCAGCAGTCAATGACCCAACACAGACACCCACCCCCTTGGTCTCTCTCTCTCTGGCCTGTCCTCCTAGTCATACTTCATCCTTTCTGAGTACCGCCCATGTATTCTTGCATTGCTCACTGCTGCCAGGTTCTGTCAGTGGTGGATTGGTTTTTGGCATCTTGCTGGACTACTGCTAGTGGATGGTGGTCTACCAGTACCAGTTCCTATCTTGATGACATGCCATTTCCTACTAAGACACTGGACTGAGAGCCAGGAACTCCAAGGTTTGGTGCATATGGGCCCCCCAATCCCCAGAAATCGTTACTTGCTGTAGCACAGCACCGCCCATGTATTCTTGCATTGCTCACTGCTGCCAGGTTCTGTCAGTGGTGGATTGGTTTTTGGCATCTTGCTGGACTACTGCTAGTGGATGGTGGTCTACCAGTACCAGTTCCTATCTTGATGACATGCCATTTCCTACTAAGACACTGGACTGAGAGCCAGGAACTCCAAGGTTTGGTGCATATGGGCTCCCCAATCCCCAGAAGTCGTTACTTGCTGTAGCACAGCAGAGTGCGAGGTGACTGAGGGGAACTGTAAAGACAGAGGAAGAGGTCACACACCTATCACACAAGGTTGTTTTTTTAGCTAGTTTGCCTGTTGACACTGGGACTCAGCAGTGGGATGGGACTGAGAGGGATGGTGGATTGTTGTCAGACTCGCATCAGCTGGGGGGGGGTTGCATTATACTTCCTGGACTGGAGCCAGAGGTGAGGGAATGCCTGGCAAGCAAACAGCTGGTGGGGGTTGATTCAGTAGCAGTGGGCTGGAGTCTGAAGGATGAGTCAGATGGAGCAGAACTGTTGTTAAAAGAGCCCCCCACACACACATATACACACACACACACACATATACACACACATACATACATATACACACACACACACACACACACACACACTGGTGACTGACCAAAGTAACAAAATCCAGCCCAAAAGTCCAGATTAGAACTCAGAAGTTATGTTTGTGTCACTGTACTGTAAAGGGAGATGAAGATACTTGAAGAGGGGGCATAAATGATTGTCACTGTGACACTGCCTTATTTTGTGATGTGTGTATTGTGCTGGAATGGTATGGGGAGGTTTACATTCACATTCAGATGTGGAATCAAATTCAAATTCGTTTCTGATTCCATTCCGATCATGATGAAGGACTCGGATCGAAATCGTGGGCGGAATCGGAATTTCTGTAATTCCTATTGGGTGCAGGTGGAACAGATTCTGGAGAATCCGAGTACCCTTAGCTTTTTCTAATTTTTTTTGTCATATCTTTTCTTATAATTGTCAGTTCCCATTTTATAAGCACAGCAGTATACACCAGGGTTTGTGGGTTGTGCTGAATATACCACAATTACAGATGACTGTAGTGGCCTGACTTTGCCTCGTAGCTGCAACTCCCGTAACCATTGTATATTGATCACAGCACACACCCTGTTGTGTGTTGTTGCTTACAGATACAGTACTTGACCCACCTGCTGCATGCAAAAATTTGGCTTCAGAAGTCCCATAGTAACATCATTAAAGAGCAAATGCTTAGTAAGGATGTATATCTTAAAGAATGAAAGTGTGGGGCCTCTAGATGCCTCTGTAATCATTTTGTTTGCTTTTCTTTGCTTCTTCAATTGCCTTTTTATCATTATGTTGTATCGTGACACCTACAAGTAAAATGAGAATCCAATGGAATTCTTGAATTATGATGTCAGAAATGGTTTACTGACAAGGCTGGCGGTGCATTTCATTGGGAAACTGCAAATCCATTTTTAGATTTTTATAGAGAAATAACATTTTCTACACCAAAATGTTATATATGTAACAGAAATTTGTGATCTTTGATAACCTGTGGCCTTTTGTTATAATTTAGCAGGTGACAGATTCTTTTAACCAGAGTTTACCTATAAAGAAGAAGAGATGCCGAGTGTACTTGCTTTAACTAATCATGCGACTTACACCTCATCTGGCATCAGGCATTCTCCAGCCTGCTTGACAAGGCCCCTGGCTGCTTCTTTCCTCCCCTACTCATTCACCTCTCCCACCCTCTCCCACTACCTTTCACGTCCTGACCTATCCACTCTGTCCCACTAATTCACCCACTATGCCCCTGACTGACTCTTTTCTGCACCTTCTTCCTCCTTCCTCCCATCTTCCCTCCCTCCCCAACACCTCACCATCCCTTCCTCCTGTCACCCTCTTCTCCTGTGTCTGCCCCCCACTCATCTATCCCTTCCTGCCACATCAAAATGCTTGACAATGCTGCCCGGCTGCATCTCCCTCTTTCCTTGTTCTCTGTCCTGCTGCTACTCTTCATTTCCTAACTCCTCCTTCTATTTCCAACTGGGATAAACAACCCATATTTTGACTATAGTGTCCTCAGAATGCCAACCATGTATCAAATTGCAATCACCCATTTTTACTATGTATTGTGCTGTTACTGCTGTTCTCTGTATGTGATATTATCTGTATATGATACTGTGCCTTATCCTTTGTCTATCTTGTACCCCCCCCTCCCAATATTGATGTGGAACCTTTGTAAATGAGCTACACTGTGCTCAAAGGTATTCTCTAATCCTAGATTGAAATAAAAAAAAAAAATTACTGTTTTAAAAATTGTAAAATCGTACAGATGCACAAAAATAGTTCAAACATATAAAAGGAAAGGTTTGTTGCTGAAAGAAGTATCTATTTCTTTTGAAAAAAAAAAGGATAGCAACCCTTATTTAGTTATATAATTGAAACACACTGGACTCATAAGTAGTTGGCAGTTTCTGACATCACAATACCAGAATTCTATGGAATTCTTTTTGTTAGCAGTGTGAAAAGCAAAGGTGAAAATCAATTTGTTTCACTGTCTTAACAAATATTTTATTACTGAAATAGAAAGTAAATGCTAACACTTCAACACACAATAAATAAAACAGTTTTCTATTTATGAAAGGTAAACACTTGCTCTTTAAGGTCAAAAGAGACAGAAAGTATTTGGAGCAAACGTGCTAATTTCCTACCTAAACTCCTACCCTGTGATTCCCTTGGTAAGTAGAAATTTGCCCAGGCTTCACTTGAAGGTTTGCACTATTTTCATGTGTATTGTTTCAACTGGTTGGCTGTTCCATAGGTTCACCACCATCTGGAAGTAGGGCCTCCTAATGTTACCCCTGAATTTACCGTCTTTGGGTTTCAGGGTATGTCCCTGTGCCCTGCTGGAGCACAAAAGGTCACACATCTCCATCTGTTGAACCTTGTCAATACCCTGCCTGTATGCAGGAGACAGATCTTGTCCCCCCTCTGCTTCTTTTTCCTCAGGGTAAACATATTAAGGGTCTCCAGTCTCTCCAAACAACTTTTCCACCATATCCCTGATCCTTTCGGTGACCCTGTGCTGCACCCTCTCTGCTGCCTGAGTGCTCTTTTCATACTGGGGAGCCCAGAATTACATGCACTACTCCATGTGGGTCCTGATCAGGACCTTGTATTGTGGAGGATAACTTCTGCTGATTTGCTGCTCACCGACCCCCATTAATTGCCCCTCATCATTTTCCAGCCTTTTTGACAGCTGCCACATATATTGCTTGTCATGCTTGATCTCTAGGTCCTTTTCCTCCTCAACTGCAGCAGGAGGACTCCCCCCCCCCACACACACACAGTGTAGCGGCCCCACCTCTTTTGCTCCTTCCCAGGTGTAGCACCTTGCATTTGGCTACATTGAATGCAATCCTCCAGGGATCTGATCAGTCACCCAGCTTGTTAGGTCCTCCTGACTGTGGTCCCCATTCTCGAGGGAGACCACCACACTGGCCAGCTCTGTGTTTAACAGCAAATTTTAAAGAGCAACTGACACCTTCAGGAGAACTTTAACAAAACATAATATTTAATCACAGTTCAGCTTGTATTTCACATTAGTTCTGTATCCCTCTTTCCCATTTTTTATTACTGAGGTCATCTGCATGAAAACAGGGTCTTTGCTTCCAAAGAGTTCATCTATTTCTGCTGCTTTCTCCCCACCTGAGGTCATAATGCATTGCTTGTGACATCACAGTTACTCCCATGGCAACATATTGTGATGTCACAACAGATGATTATGACTTGAAGTACGGAGTAAGCTATAGAAACAGATGAACCCTAAGGGGTCTCTGAGGGATAAAGATCATATATTCATGCAAATTTCCTTAGCAATAAATAAAGGAGAGGAAAAATATATAGACTATATATGGAATGCAAGCAGAATTGTACTTAATTATTAGGGTTTTCAGGGTTTTCTTTGAGGCATCAGTAGCTCTTTAACAGTCTGCTGGGAAGGAGGAAGAATGAGTATACCAAAGTTGCCACCAAGGCAAACCTGCTTTAAAGAGTTCCTGACATCATTAGAAACACTTGAAAAAATATGGGAGATTTAGACGCAATTCAGTTTATATTTCCAATAATTTCTGTATTTCTTTCCTTTTTAATGTTTGCTTGCTCACATGCACAAGAAGCATTTTGTGGCAGCTTGCTGGAATAGTGGGCTGTGGAAGCATGGCAGTGTTGTGGCCAATGCTGGCAGTGCTTTTTGGGGCTGGTCTCTGTGGTGCCAATGGAGGAGCAAGCTGTCAATGACAGCTGTTTTGAAACATGCCATCGACCTGAAAGAAATTCGCTGCTGCAATCAGTGAGTGTCTTGCCATTGGAGAATCAACTGTTTTTCCTGAACAGTCTGATGGTGGGGCAGTACCTGATTGCAGCAGCAAATAGCAGATTGCCTTGTTTGGTGTCACATTTCAATAAACATGGTTGTGGCTGTTGCCATCTACCTCTCACAGTCCCCATGAAAGCCAACGGGGGTGCCCAATCATCCTGTCTGCCTGCCCCTTCCCCAGTTCATTTGCCGACGGGGAGCCCAATCCCTGTCAGCATAATGTCCCCCAGTTGTTGTGTGCTGATGGGGTGCCCAATCTCCATTGGCTGTAGCCCCCACCTAAACAAACACCCAGGTGGCATGTTGGGAGCCCACCCCAGCGTGCTTATTGTCCCTGTAAGTAGAAAAACCATCCCACAAGGTTTTTTTTTTTAAACCTGTGAAAACAGAAAACTATCCCTCATTGTGTCCTTTGCCCCCTTCCCAACATGCACCCACCCTCTACGCACCCCACACCTCCACCCCATACTTACCTCCGGAGCTGGAATGACAATCTTCAGTGAAGTAGAAACACGTCTGCACTCTTCAAAGGTGTCCACGAACTGAAGAAATGCCAGTAAGCTGTATAATGGCATAAACTGAGTTTTTTCAACTTACGTGGATATCTCGGCCATTTTTGTGAATTTTGGCACCAAATTTTAAACATGGGGTTCCTGGGAACCCACCTCATGAATTCAGTCAATGTTATCTGGTTATTCAGTCCTGAAAGGTGATTTCGTGGTCACTGCGCGGAATCACCTTTCGGGACTGATTAATGAAACAACAGTGCTACATGTCATGAGGTGGGCTCCCAAAAAGTTTATGTTGCAAATTTGGTGAAAAAATTCCAAAAAAATGGCTGCGTTATGAGTGTGCTTTGCACAGTTTCCAAGCAAACTCATAACTTCGAGAATTTGTAATATTTTCACTCCAGATTTTCAACATTGACATTTTTTCACACCTCCTTATGAACAGTATAGCTGTAATTTTTCACATCCTGGCCAAAATGTGTTTTCGCACATCTGGCGCAGAATAACGCGGTCACTGTGGGAAATCAGTGTTCGGGACAGATTAAGAAAATCACAGTGACACTGTTCATGAGCGGAGGTCCCAAAATGCCTATGTTGAAAATTTGGTGACAAAAGTACACAAAATGACTATGTTACGAGCGTGCGTTGTGCAGTTTCCATGCACACTCATAACTTTGAGCATTTTTAATATTTTCATTTCAGATTTTCAACATTGACATCTCTTCACATCTCCTTCTGAATGGTATAGCTGTCATTTTTCACATCCTGCCTGAACTGTTTTTTTGCACATCTGGTGCAGAATGACGCAGTCGCTGTGGGAAATCAACGTTCGGGACAGATTAACAAAATCACAGTGCCACTGTTCATGAGCAGAGGTTTCAAATGCTTTAATGAGGTGGGGGTCACAAAAAGGCCATGCTGAAAATTTGTAGTGCAAATACCAACAAACGCCTGGGGTGTTAGGGTTTCTAACCATAACATCCCACCCTGTACAGACTGACAGGCATCAAAGGTGTGCCTTTGGATTGCAGACCACAATGTTCACACCATTCCACCCCCACCCCCACCCTGCAGCCAGTGACAGTCATCAAGGTGTGCCTTGGACTCTTCGGCCCCAGAGTTTACCCCTTTCTCCTATGCTACACCCATTTCAGTGTATGTCCTTATGGAGTGGGGTGACTGTAAAGCTGAACACCCCAAGGCACACCTCAACACTTGTCAGTGTCTGCAGGATAGGGTGAGGTGAAATGGCATGAGCGTTATGGGTGATGACCCAAAGGCACACCCCAATGCCTGCCCATCTTGGTAGGGTGGAGGTGGGGTTGGCGTGAGTTCAATACTTCACTGCCATTCCTATTCTGCATCTGTCTAACTCCTGCACTTCCAATGCTAATACCAGCAAGCAAACATTTGGCATTGACAAACACTTGTTCTTTATTACTGGGCACAGTTGTATGAATTAGAATTACTGTCCCTTAGCATTTATATGCTCTTTTTGCTTGCCTACACCTGACATCATAATCCCCTGTTTATGTAATCATTATTCTCTCCGTAGCAACAGACTGTGATGTCATAAATAGAACTTTAATGTCGGGTTTGAGCAAGCAGCCAGAACAGATAGGGCATCGACCCTGTTACATGTAAATATCCTTAGTAATAAAGAGCGGAGGAAAAAAAATAATTAAACATAACATAAATGGTGTCTAAATATTGCATTTTTCATAGCTGTCATGATGGCATTGTGGCCTCTTTAAAGGCAACACTTTGCTGCTGTGCTTATTCTTTTTCCATAATTTTCCCTTTTCCTACGTAATTCAAAGGCTATGCCTGCAATTCAATGAGTGGGAGCAACCAGCCAAGTCCTCTGTCAGAGCTATTTAAGTCGGCTCCCTCCAGCCTCACCCAGAAACATTGTTTCTTTGCTGGAACTGGAGGCTGTGCTGGGGTTCTGCCCCTCCACCTTGTTTTTCTCCATCTCTCACTTTCCCTTTGTAATTTTGGACTTACTGCTTGGTTTGTGCCTCTCCGACTTTCTAAGTCAGTAATATATTTTGCTTTCTACCTCCCTGGCTGCAGTTTGTACATATCTCAGCCACTATTCCTGCTGCACTCCTGCTCTCATGTGCTTTATGTATCTTTCTGTTTTGGTTCTGTCTGGGCCTTCTAGTTTTCCCAGTGTCCTGCCTTCATCATTTTCTTTTGTGCTATTTCAGGCTCCTGTGTTTACTGCTTTTTTCATACCTTCTTTTTTTGTGCCCCCAATTGTTTAACCAGGTGAGACACACTAAGCTGAAAGATTGTTTACAGGTGCAACCTGGGAGCACAGGGAAGTTAAGTGACTTGCTCAGGGTCACACAGTATGCAAGTCGGGGCTGTGAGATTCAAACCCGGTTCTCCAGATTTGCAGCTCAGAGCCTTAAACCACTGTGCTATACTGCCTCCCTTTTGCAATCTCTCAGTTCAACTACAATCCTTAAATGTTTACATCTGACTCCTAGCCAGGGAGCCACTTTATTTGGGGTTCTGTTGTTCACTTCAGCAGCTACGGCATCCTGGTTTTTGGTTCCCATATACTCCTGCTATCCCTAGCAGTTTCATTTGTTTTTTCTACTGTCTCAGCCTACCTGACTTGCAGTGCACCAGCACTAACCCTAACCTCCTTTATGGAATTGGTTGGCATGGATTCATCATTCATTCTCATTCCATGTCGTAGTTGTCATTCAGTGTCTCAGTCAGTCATTCATCCTTATCTATGTTTCATTTCTGCCTTGTGCTCATAGCAGTCAGGCTTTGCTACTCCTGCATTCAGATGTATCCCAGCCACAACTACAGCATGGCTCCCAGGGCTCTGCCCTTTAAGCCAATGGTCTCACTCTGCCCCCTTGAAGTCCACATCTTGAGGGTGAGACTGTCCTATGCTCTGGGGGAACCTTTTGATGCAGCATTTAAGACTTCACCTGATGAAGGGTGGGGCCTCTATGTGCACAGGGGCACCTTTAACTGTGCAGACCATGTTGGCAGCACCTTTAAATGCTACAGGTTCACCTGGTCTCCACCTACATCCCTTCCTCTACCCCCAAGGGTGAAAATCATACAAATATGCAAGTCTTGCCCCTCAAGGGCTCAGCTCTTTTGTCTTACTCTTCAAGGGTTTGGCTTCCTCTCTAGGCCTCCCTTCATGGAGGCCAGGTGAATGCCTTTCAGCAGTTGTTGCTCTCCTCTTCCTCCTGCCTCGGGGTGGGACTTCTTTGTGGAGGGCCTCCTTTAGCTGCAGAGTTCAGCTTGCAGCACCCCAATGGATTTCCCATTAGAGTGATTGAGTGAGATCCCTTCCTGAAAAACTCCCCTTGAACTGGGTCTCTAAATTGCAGTAGTGAGCAGTCACTCATTTATCCCAAGCCTGGAGGGAAGGCAGCCAAGGCCTTGTATCCCCAGAGGTTTCCCCCTCATAGGGGTGTTTACCTCTACTCCATGCTGAAGGTCATAAAAGTTAGGTAGTCTGTGCAAGAGGTGGTCCATAATGTAGTACTTTTATATTAGTATAACATTTACCCAAGGAGTTTTCTGCTGTGAGTTAGGGTTGGATGGTGGCCTTCCTTCCATTTTGTCATTCCTTGTTTCCTTGTGGAAGTCACGCCTCTTCTGCTATCAGTTCTGATAGTGGGTGGTCACTGCTCAGTTCAGTCTCTGTCTTTCACCAGTCATCTAGTTGCTGTCAATCTGTCCTCACTCAGGCTCTGTGGTCACTGCTTGCTGCTCTGTACTTTTTGTGGCTCCTTCCTAAGGTACCTTTAGCCAAAAGGAATTATTTTCCCATGGTACCTCTTGGGGTGGAACCCTCCTCAAGAGGCTTCCTCTGCCTACACGGTACCCCAACAGAGTGGTAGTTCCCCCTGGGACAGAGAGTGCAAATGGCCAAAGCATCCACCTATGACAGTCAACAGCACAGTTATTCAAATACCTTCAGACTATCAACAAAATTGCACAAGCATAACTCCTCACTAAGTTGTGTAAGCCCACTGAAGTCAAAAGCTGTGCCTGCAATTCAATGGGTGGGAGCAACCTGCATGTCCCCTGCCTGAGCTATTTAAGTCAGCTCCTGCCAGCCTCACTCAAAAACATTGTTTCTATTTTACAGCTGAGATGGTTTTGTTAGCCATTTACCAGGACCATTCCCCCCCATGGACAAGATCCCTGCTGCCTATCCTCTTATTAGCACCTAAAAAGTCACTTAAAAAAAATGGATGACCCAAGACATCCCTACCATACATGACTGGAGACGAATTATGATATCAGCATACCAGATGGAAAGTATAACAGCTAAGATGAATAACCAGTCTCTGACTTTTATCAGGCAATGGCTGTGATGGGAATTAAATCAGGCAGCAGTAGATCCTGACTTTTGCCCATAGTAAGGCCTGGAGGGAAGGAGGAGGGAGAGAGTTATTGGGAAGAGAGATGTGTTTGGCCTTGATAATCTTTTAGCCTTACCAAGATATAAGTGAAATAAATACAAATGTCTCTACTCTAAATTCACCAGTGGATGTAAAAGGAATGTGAAACTGAAGTATTTAACAGAATGTCAATGACTATAATGTGTCTCCTTAATTTAAAGGAAACTTTTAATAAAAAATATGTTTTAAAAAAAAGCATTGTTTCTTTGCCCCACCATCCTCCTCTCCTCCTCCAGTGGTGTGCCTCTCTCCTTGGGACTGCTTCCTAAGGTACATTTAGCCTAAAGGAATTATGTTCCCATGGATCCATGAGCCCTATTGTATACACATTAATCACTGCTGTGGTGGCTAAAGGACTCCCCCAGCCCTAATCCCCATTTTATACATATTAATCACTGACCTGGTGGTTTAGCAGACCACACTCCCTATCCCTGATCTGACCACATATTAAAAATAAATAATTTGCTTGTGGTCTAGTGGATTCCCAATCCCCCATCCTAGCAGGCAGTGGCCCACCAACCTGCTTTCCTGTCCTATCCCTGAGATTGCGACCAGCAAAGCCCTCCTCTCTCCACCATGGCTGGCCATAGACTGAGCTATGAATGAGCACATACCGTATACAGTATACACTCATTGATAGCTCAGTCAATGGCCAGCTATGGTGGAGAGAGGAGGGTTGTGCTGGTTGCCAACTTGGGGATGAGACAGGGAGCAGGGTGTTGGGGCAATACCTGCTGGGGTGGGGGTCCTCTAGACTACCAGGGAATGATTTATTTATATTATGTGGGCAGATCAGGGATAGGGAGGGGGGTCTGCTAGACCACCAGGACAGTCATTAATGTGCATACAATAGGGATCATGGCTGGGAGGTTCTGCTAGACCACCAGGGCAGTGATTATTATGTATACATTGGGGATCAGGACTGGAAGGGCCGCTAACCACCAGGGACCTCCTAGAGTGGTGCACAGCCACCCCAAAGCTTGCGGCACACCATCTATATATGCTGTATGTTTGGCCCACAGCCACTGTTGCTGTAAGCTGAGGGACTTTGCCACCAGAATCACACCCAATAGAGAATCAGGTGCAGGGTCCCCGGTGCACCGGCAATCACCGCAAACCACCTTTGGTGCGGCTTGTGCTGAGTTTCCAGAATCGGGCCCATAGTGTCTAAGGAATGCCTGACCCACCCATCTATTAAGAACCAGACTAAATGGCTCTCCAAGAAAGTTTCATTATTGATGTTGGTTGTACACCCCACAACCATAAGGATGGCCATGCAGGGGCAGATCTAGAAAATTTTGTCAAGGGGGTAGCACTTCCCGTGAAAAATATTAAATGTTTTAAAATGTTTCCTCTTAAAGCTCAAATTAACTTAAAACATTTGCTTTTTGCTGGCCTAAGGGGGTAGCTGGTGTTGGCTTGCTACACAGCTAAATCCACTAGCATGGCCAACATTTAGCTTGGAGGGGGAAAATTGGGCATTGCCTTATTCTTTATGACAACCATAACCCTCTGCTTCCTGCCCAAGCCAGTTCACAATGCACTTTGGGTATATATTGGGTATACTCCACTGGTGTACTTTGTTCTAGAAGCTGAGACCAGGAGTATTTTAAACAAATTAGTTGTTATATTGAACAATGTATTGTTATTAAAGAAAAAATGAAGATAGCACTGAATTAAAATTCGAGAGGCAAAAAAAAATACTGTGTTCTTATTTCTAAACAGAAGGGTTCTGATAACATATGGTGTAGAGCGTCACTTCATGAATGTGCCTTAGCATGTCTGGGGGTGTGAAATATGTAAGCGTTAGTGTTCTAGTTCTTGCACAGTTATCCAGCAGTATTATAAAAATAAAAACCATCATGTATTTGTTAGGATCATACCCTTGCAAATTGTTGACAATATGGAAATGTATCAAATTTGATTCAGATTTTCTAGTCTAATCACTAGTTCCATTAATTTATTTTGTATGGTACAGTATCTGCAGTTTTTAGTTTTTACTGTTTATCATTTTAACTTTCCCGTTTTTGCTGATCTAGTCTGTATGGTATGATACGATAGTCTGTGTGAAAGACACTATCTAAAAAATAATGATTTGTGTAATCTATTTAAGCAATAATGCATGACAGGGCATGGGCTATGCTGGGATTTACCCTTGCCTGGTGTAGTGCATCATGAGGCCATAAGCCAAGCGATTTTAACTACACCTGAAGTAGATAAATCACAGCATAACCCATGTCCTAGAAACATGAAAACATAGAATTTGTCAACAAATAAGGACCGCTTGGCCTATCTAGTCTGCTTATTTTCCCTGCCTATACTGTCACCGCCCTGGAGAGCATTATTGTGATTATGCATTGGGCAAATTAGTAAAATAAAACACTTAAATCAAAACAAATATATATATATATATATACACACACACATAACTATATATATATATATATATATATATATATATATATATATATATATGCTGTATTTGAGGTGTTTTTTTGTTTTTGATATTTTTGTAGAAATATTCTTCAGCAGTACATCAAATAGTGCCTTGTTGCTGGACAGAGTATGGTTGAAGGTCCCCTCTCCCTCTACTTTTTCTTATCTTTATCTTTTAATGAAGTTTTTTTTATTTATTATTTATTTTTGTGGTGTTTCCTTCCCCCTCCCCCTTTGCTTTTCTTTTGAGGGTAGAGAGAAAACAGTGTTGATGAGAGAAAAACAGCACTGAGAGAGCCAGACCTTACAGAGGGTGAGCAAGAAAGCGCAACTGGCACCTGAAGAGTGGAATAAGAGAGAGAGAGGCCATGTTAGCACAATTGTAAGCCCAGTAGAAAGGGTATACCAGTGATTATGCAGCTCAGTTGGGAGTCAATATAGAGAATTTTTTGTTTATGTGGGACTTTAAATTCGGTGATGTTGTAAGACAGCTAGTAGCCAGCTGCCCATCATTTGAGTGCAGAGAGAGAGAGAGAGAGAGAGCGAGCTGTGAAGGAGCCAGTGTTGTGAGGGAGCCAGGAGCAACAGAGGTGTGAGGTGGGAGCGTGTGGTGTGCAGAACCAATGAGCATTTTTGTTTTTTATTTATGAATGTATTGTGTCACAGAAAGTGTTTTTGAATTTTTTTTTATCTAACTTGTTTTGTGACACCAATGTAGTTTTTAAGGCAGGTGTTTAAGAAACAAGATGATGACAAAACAGGGCTGTTCAACACAGACTAAAAAGTACTAATTTCTTGTTTTGTGCATTGGTCAGTGTGGAAGGCTGGAACTTTACCCATGGGTAGAGGTGAGTGAAGTGCCAAAAATTTGCTATGTAAAGTAATCCGTGAATTCTGCCCATTTCATGTAGCGAAATGGGAAATTTCACCACAACATTTTGCCTGCAGAATGGTAAATTTTGCCTTGTAAGGTGAAATTTCACTTTCCAAGGTACAATTCGGCTTTTAGAGGCAAAATTTCACCTTACAAGGTGAAATTTCACCTTGGCAAAATCAGGCTAACACAAGAGAAATTTGTGGATTTCTCCGTGCGGCAAAAATCGGACACTTCACCACAACTTTGCTGGTGAATTTTAAATTTGCTGCATCTCTACCTGTGAGTTATGCTGGGTTTTACCCACAAGTAATGACCCCAGCAGACCAATCAGGTTACTGGATTTTTAACTCCACTCTATTTTCAGATCTACTCAATAATTCCATTGTAAAACTGAGTGTCCAAGAAGATACATTTCCAGTGCTAATGAACAAGGAGACCAAAGGATGAGGAGTTTATAAAGAGAGAAAACATCTCCTTCCAACTTCCTCCACAGATACTGTGTGGGTTTTAGAGAATAATGCACCCCCTAGTGTGAATAACAAGCTGGCTCTCACACTAAGTAGGCAGAAAGACATCATAAAGCACGAGAGCGAAGCTCGACTGCTCTGTGGTGGCACTTAACATACAAGGTGTGAGAACTAAGTTTGTTCTTCACTTTTGGGGGTGTTTTGATGGTCTGTAACATAATGTGAGCAGCGTTTTCAAATAAAGAGTTGCCAGTTTCCTCAAACAAAGCTGATCTGTCAATATTCCATCCAGGTGACATATCAGTACTACATCTATATGGGTATCACTTGTCTGTTTTCAGTTTCACCTTAATGCTGTTAGAATGAGCTGCACCTGGTCATGGTGCTACTGATTCACATGCAAAGTTGTGAACAACTTCAAAAGCTAATCAGCAGCATCTGTAAAATGTTACTCTCCACAATCTAACGTTGGAGAACTACTTTTCAGAAACATTGGAAAAAGAGGCTCAAAGTTGTATTATATTGATATAATATAAGTTCCATCTTTTGAAAATTTTAATACTGTTATTATACTTATTTTGGAGGAGTTTAAGTATTTTATTTCTCATTCTATAAAGATTCAAAAAATGACCACTTGCCAGAGTTTTATGCTGTGCTGTTACTATTGTCAATCCAATAGAATGCAGAATATATTTGGCTTGACAGAATAGCTATGTGTAAAAAAACAACAACTTTGCAGTAGCTTTTCATTCTGCTTGCATAAACCTTTTTATATTCTAGCATAATCAAGAAATAATTACAAAGTAGCATTGAGTGTTTATTTGTGGATTTGTTGTTGTTAACTAGTAAGGGGGGGCTAATAAATATTTGTTTCTGTGTTTTGGCCCAGTGAAGAGGCACTAGAGAAAGTGTTGACTGATACGGAACCACATTAAGCTGTTGGTGAATAGCTGAATAGGGGAAATTGGTTCAGGATAGTAAGAAAATCTCCCAGCTCTTTTTGAGATGTGCTATAGGATCTTCAACCTCCACTTGAACAGCTACCAGAACAGGTAGTGGAGACCTCAGTTTAATGACTTGTCAAAGGACCAGTGTACACGGGAAGAAATGTATTCAAATGCATGTACTCACGGAGGTGAAAGGCAAAGTCAAAGCTTCTGGTAGATTAATATTTGAAAGAGTTTGGAACCCTGGGTCACTCACAAATGTTGAGGAGTCCATTCAGGCAGAAGACATTTATATGGAAATATTTGTTCGGAACAGTCAATTTAAAAAGTTAAGATGAAAAACATGGTGCATCTTTGAACCCCTACTCTTCTGATCATGTTTCAAGCAATGTTCACGGAATGTTGGGTTCTTACTATGTGGTTACCACAAGCTCTGGAAGAGCTTTTAGACTAGAAACACATTTATTCTTGAGGTTGCCCACAGCTGCATACAAGTTCTCTCTCTTAAATTGCCATTTTTGGTTAAAGAGCTGCTGATACCTCAGGGGAAAAAAAATATGCCCCTTATGGGCAGACATTGATAAAATAATCTATGGTAGGATATACGTTAGGCCACTTGGAAGAACCCATAAAAATTGCCTGTGTACATGGGGATACTCACACATATCCTGGAGTCCCAGTGTAGTTAAAAGTGGGCAACTAGGTAGGAATAATAAAGGTGGGAATTTCAAAAGCCTTACCTTGGCCAGTAGTGCTGAGCCAAGATTGGGAAGGTTTTCATGCCCTCCTACAAAATAATTCTGAAAGTGTATGCCCACAGGAGGAGGAAAACCTGGAGGGATTAGAACAAATATTTCCCTTCATTGATGCTGTACTATTTGGCTCAGAAAGGAAGCCCAAGAAGTCCCAGGGACAGAAACAGAGGGAGGAAAAACAAGGGAACCCCTCTGTCCAAGGTTATTGTGGTTGGGTATTGCAAGGACCTGGGTGCAAGCAAGGGAGGAAGTGACTTTGATGATGAACTGGCATGCACATCAGCAGAAAGTCACAAGACACTTACAGAGGTCAGGCCAGACACATTTCAAAATCTGGCCAATATCATTTCTAAACAAAGAAATGATGAGGTACTTAACAATACTTATCAGAACATGGCTGTGGTAAATGGCAACATGACTGATAAAAAGCACAAGTGTTTCCAAGGACTGAACTGAACTATAAGAAATAAAACATTTGAGCACTACCTACTGCAGAAAAAATGAGTCCATAAAATCACTATAAAGTGAATTTTATTTATTTCGTTTTTGTTGACCAGGAAGGAGGATTAGACAAAATTTTGCCTATTTTCTGCCTCATCCGGGAAGGGAGGTTACAGATGGATGCCATCTGAAATTGAACCAGATTTTAAGCTGTTGGTGGTATTTTTAGTGAATGGGGGAAATCTGGCCAGGACAATGGGAAAATTCCCCTACTCACCAGTAGGGGAACCTTTGTCTGGCTGACCAAGATGGCTGCTGAGCTGGAGCTGGGAGTGAGAATGGATGCTACTGAGGCGGAGGAGCAGGCCTCCTCCCCTGTCCTCATCAATCTGGAGACCAAAAAAAATGCTGGTACTTCACATGGGAATCATGGTAAAGTGCTAATGAACAATGCTACTGGTTCACCTTGTATAAATCAAGAAATGACTAAAGAAAAGACTTTGTGCAAACTAATGATGCTAGTTTATGTTTGGTAGCAAAAACAGAACATTTGCAACAGCAATTAATAGATGAGGAAGAATCTTTCAGAGTTAGAAAAGTGGCATTACAAGAAAAACTTGCCTTACTGCAGAGTGGTGGAGTGTGTAAAATGACAGCTGGCCCAGCTGCTTCTGAAAGACAGCTGAATGCTGCAGTAAACACTGGGGAGACACACCCTGCTGGTATTTCAGAGAGTGAGGCTACACAAACAGAATATGTGGCTGGCAGTGTTAACAGAAATAGCTCTGTGTGCCTAAAGCCGAGAGAGTTTTCCAATTCAGAAATATGTACTACTTATTCAGCACAAAACCAGCAAAAGCAAGATAATCTACAACACAATAGTGCTAAAACAGTCAGACTGCAAAAGTGGTCAGAGGACCTCACGAGTAAGGCAATGAACCTGTAGAGATTGCGTTGAGCGTTACAGAGCAAAACCAGACACGTACAGATTTGGGCTTAACAGAAGAGCCCCCACGGGAGACTACTATGGACTGGTTGGTGGATATGGCCCTGGAAGCGGCAGGATGGGAGAAATCCCCAGATGGAACAAAATGGGTTTTGGGTGATTCGCCCGTCAGAATGCCTACAACTTCAGGTAACGCTATGATTCAATCTCCACTGCACTTAACCCATGAGCTTGTTTTATCTCACAATCCAGTATTGCATGTAACTTCTGGGGTACCCAAAATATAACAGAGCAACCTGAAGCCCCTTTGAATGTAAGGCCTACAAATAATCACAGGCCATATGCATCATTATTTCATCTACCTATAGCTCCAGCAAAACGGCACAATGCGGTGCAATTGTTATATAAAGGAGGTCTAGAGACAGTTCCTGATCGAGTTTACGTGGGGAAAATTTGTTAAAAGACTCCTTAAAATTTTTTGCCACAAACGTTTACATTTTAATTCATGTCTCTGGAGAACACATGTATGATATAAGCTTCAAAACTTCAGGAGGACATGCCAGGTTTTGGAGAAAATATAATGATGCACGGAATACTCCTCTGTGGACCCCATTTGAAGTCATCCCCCTTACCAAACCTCCAATAAATATCATTACTGTATTATTTCGCAATGAGGGGATTAGAGTTTCTGACCTCACCTACTGAATGAAACAACACTGCAATATATTAGAAGGCCCTACTGCTATTTTTGACAGTGAAAATTATTGGATAGGGGGATGGAAATACAAAGTGCTACTAAAGAATTCAGATGAGGGTTTACAGCACTTGCCTAATTCTTTTTTCCTGGGATGAGATGGGGTGTGTTATTTTATGCAGGCCAACCAAAGGCCTGCTACAAATGTGGTTCAGTTGGTCATATTAGCAGCATCTGTGATACAATAAAATGTTAATTATGTGCAGAACTTGGACATACGAGTAGCCAGTGTTTAAATAAAATGGTTTGCAGTCTGTGTGATAAAAAAGGGCATTCATACCAAAGCTGCTCTTGGGCAGCTCATAACAAAAATCAACATGCAGCTACTGAAGAACAACACTAACTGAGTACAGTTGCCCAAAGAAGACAAGATAGTTGCAACGGCCCCCACCACCCCCACCCCTCACCCCCAAACATTGTCCCTACCAATGACCCAATCCAATACCCCCAGAAGGATATAAACCCATTCTTCCATCTACTTCAGCTCTTTCTATGGAGCAACCTGAGACATCTGAAGTTGTGATGGTTTCAGTCCCTATTAATACTGTAGAAATGCTCCCCCACCCCATGAGTAATAGAAAAGGTATGCTGACACAAAAATGGCCAGAAAAAAACATTCCAGCTTTTAAGTTAGCAAAAACACATGCTATTTCATTAACCAACAGGTATAGTAAACTGGTAACTGATAACTCAGAGTCTGATGCTGAAACAGATACGTCTTCAATTTAAATCTTCAGTGTGTGATGTTGTGTCTGAAATGGAGGGGGATGCTCCTGCCAGTACTAAAGGACAGCGAGAACTCCGAAAAAAACCAAAGGTGAAGCTAAAAACTAAGTCTAATACCAAGAAAACTACTAGGATAAAATGAGAATGTTTTATTTTTCCTTTCTTATGTATCTTACCTTAAACTGTTTATCAGTCAATGTAAACAGTGTCAAAAGTTTTAGAAAGCATAATACTGTTTTTTTCTGCCTTACTTTCAGGTCCATCAGACATTTATTTTATACAAGATACCAGATTACATACCTTGGGGGAGGGATCCAAAATGCAACCTCGGCATGGTATGCTGGGCCTTCATTTTGGTCAATTGGCATGGACCAGTGTTCTGGAGTTGGAATTGTTTTTCATTCTTTAGAATTTCAAATAATCAAACAACTAGACTTTGTTGCAGGCAGGGCACTAATAGTGGATATATATTGTCAGGGACAATTGCTTTGCTTAATTAACATCTGTGCTATGCAGTCAAAAGCTGAACGGGTGCAATTATTTAAATTAATTCAGCCATACTTGCATACTGCGCACCCTGTGATTTCAGGGGGAGATTTTAATTGTGGTATGACCAAACAGGATAGAGGACAACAAACTACCACAAATAAAATGTTTAGTGACATGACATGTCTTTCAAATATGATTGAAACAGCAGGACTCATCGACGCATCACTCGCATTTATGGGAAAGGTGGTTCCTACATTTCACAGAGGACCACACTCTACTTGAATCTATTTTTTCTTTATTTCAAACTTTTTGTGAATTGCTAAAGTTTCTACCCAAGCTGTAGAATATACAGATCACTCTTTGTTAGCTTTAAATATAGTAGGTCTCTCCACAGTCCGATGGGAAATATGGAAATTTAATTCCACATTGTTAGCCCAGGAAAGCACTAAGACTTACATTACTCAATTCATCCAAGCTAGAAAATTGGTATTTTGCTTGTATGATTCATCGGGTTTGTGGTGGGAAGATACTAAACAAGAATTAATTATGCTATTAAAATCCATTAATAAAAAACATAGAAATTATACTTATTTTTTATATCTACAGAAAAGAAAGCAATTGCAGAAACTTATTTCTCTGTCACATAGATCTACACATAATTATTCTACACAAATAAAACAAAAACTGAAATGATGCAGTATCGTAATCAAAAAGCAGAAGCACTTAAATTCCAGCAGTCATTTGGACTACAAGGGAATACATATACTCTGTGTCCATATGATACGTGTAAATTAACAGCCCAAAACTAACAGATTAGATTACATGTCTCCAAGATATTGATGGAACTATTTTTAATGATCAACAAAATATAAGTAGATTGGTCGCACAATACACAGTAAATTCTTTTAAAATGATCCCTACTGAGGCACAGGTAGTGAAAGATTTTTAAAGTACATCCAGATCCCACAATGTCTGGTACAGGTTTTACAAGGGCTAACACAACCTAATAGACCTGTTGAAGTTATAACAGCCACAATAACCCTTCTTAACAATAAATCTCCTGGGCAGGATGGTCTAACTTCTGAATTATATGCATTCATTATACAGTAGATAATGTTGCAGAAGAGTTAGCTATCGTTTTTACTAGTATGCAAGAAACATCATTACCTTTAAAAATGACAGAAGGGGTATTAATTTACTTATACAAATAAGGAGACAAACAGACATTAAAGATTTGGTGGCCTATTTGCCTTCTCTACACTGATTTTAAAATCTTGACAAAACTTTTGACAGCACAATTGTCTGGTATAGCTCCATATGTGATTTGTCCTTCTCAGGCATGTGCGGTAAAACAAAGAAATATTACAGATCATCTGATATTGTTACAGGAAATAATTCAAAGGGGTAATATAAATAAACTTTTTGGTTATATTAGTTCATTAGATCAAAGAAAAGCCTTCGACTCATTAAGTCACATATACATATGGGAGGTTATGCAAGCATATAGGGTTCCTCCACAATTTATTAAATGGCTTAAAGCTTTGTATAGAACTGCTACAGTTACACCGCTTGTTAATAAAAAAACGTGGGCCATTAATCCCAATCAAAAGAAGGGTAAGGCAGGGATGCCCTCTTAGTCCCTTTCTTTATGTGTTTTCTATTGATCCAATATTACAATTAATAAATAGTAATCCAATTATGTGACCCCTTAGAACAGCACAACAAAGGATACCTTATCACTGCATAGCTTATGCAGATGATCTATGTCTTTTATTAGAAGACGAGTTCTCTATAAAAGAAGCACTATGTATATGTAATTCTTATTCAAAGGTATCTGGAGCTAGTCTTAATCTTCACAAATACAATAGCATGCAATTAGGACCTACTGGCCCTTACTTACGAAAAGTTGTGAATATTGCTATATCTAGGACCCCAATAAAAATTCTAGGTCTCCTGTTTGGGCCAGGGGATTTGGACATGTTAAATTGGACCCTAAATTAGAGGCAGGGAAGATTATGGTTACAAGATGGAACAAGGGACAGTTAAGTAAAAAAAAGCTTATAGTCCTAATTAAAACCTTTTTATTGTCACAGTATACTTTCATAAGTATGATTTTTCCTTTACCAAAACTGTTAGAGGTAACCCTTCTCAGTATTTTTTTTCAGGCAGTATGGGGGGAGTCGACTTAACCCTTAAAAAGGAATATTGCATATTTAACATGTCAGAAAGGAGGTCTCGATATGATTAATCCAGTTGTTTTTCTTTTCAATATACTTATTTATAACAACATTAGACCTCTGGTAGTAAATCAAGGAAAAGCATGGGCTCCTCTTCTATACCAAACTATACAAACATGGTTTCCTTCATGGTAGACAGCAACTTTCACTATAATAAGACAAGTACCTTACATTCCATCATACTACAGATAAATATTTGTTAAATTTAAGATATGGGGGATTAATAGTGATATGTTGGTTGCCAACACTAGGAAACAAACATATGCCTATATTATGGACAAGCATTTTACAAAATCTGTTACATTTCCATTATGTCCAGTAATATTTCTGTCCTCATTATTGCAACATTTAACTGAATCAAGGATACCTACCAAAATGTGGGACTTACACTGGATAAGTTGCCATGAAAAAATTGATATTAAGAGTAATCAGAAACATAAGCAGGTCTCAGAAAGATTTTGTATAAGAGATTTGTGTAATCAGCAGGAAGAAACTATTGAGCAATCTTTTCTTTCTTTGCTCTTACATAAATATTTTCTGGGGAGCATTAGCTAAATACTGGTCTATGCCAATCATGACAAAAGTCACATATGAAACACTTATGTATGGTTCATATCCTGTTGCTTGGCAGAATTCTCATAAGAGTAGTTTGCATTTGATTTTGTAGGGATAAAGTGGAGTATATGGAATGCACAATGTGTTTTTTTCTTACAACAAATAGATACACCTATCTCACTTCTGATTCAACAAATTACAAATAAAATTTGAACTATTTATTTAGAAGAAGCGAATAAACTGCCTCGGACAGTTCTGGAAGCCCATTAGAGAAATTTGCCATGGGTTACTAATACAGATGTTCCTATTACCTGAGCTAAGATATTGTTTATTTGTTTCAAATCACAGTAAGAATGTAAGAAACAGTTTAGCATTTTGTTTTTGATTTCCTTCTTTATCTCTTATTGTTTGTAAAAAAAAGTGTCATTCTGTTCATTTTTGTATGTTGTATGATTTTTTTTAAATAAAATACCCCATCTCATCTGCAGGGGGCCTTGCTTCCTGTGAGAGAGATGGAGGACCCCAGTACTGACCAGATCATTGCAGGGGAAGGTTGTGTTTCAGAGAAGGCCCAGGAGCCTACCTTTTATGGCCCAGCAATACCTGGTACTTCAGCACAAGCTATGGAAGTTATGAACTTGGCTTCGCCTACCATGGACAATGCACAGACTTCTTCAGAAAATTACATTATAATGTCCCACGATATGGAGGACGAAGAAGATATTTTACAACAGAATTTGGAGGAAAAAAAGGCCCAGTTATTAGAAATGTTGCCTGCTGCAGAACAGGAATATACAATAACAAAATCTAAACTAGAGGAAGAAAAGAAAAGAAAAAGATCAGCAGCAAGCCTGACAAGTGTACTGGCAAATGTTTACCTATGGATGCTTCAAATGATTCCTTACTTATAGAAGAGGACCAGATGGAAACTGTTGGACAACTGGGGGAAGGCCAAACAGACAGCATTGGCTTTGGCGGTACAGCAGTTGAATGGTCACCGGAATCCGCACTCAAGAAGGCAGGTTGGACTTTTGTTGGTAATCAATGGATTCCTGACCCCAAAATCCCACTACTTGGCACAACGGAAAGACAGCCAATTCAGATGCAAACTGAAGAGCAGGCCCAGGGAAATATTCCACAGAGCAGGACTGAGATGGGGATGGCAGCTGCTGCAGCTGCGCAACATGATACTGAGGTCCCAAAGAATGCAGCTATGACAGACGCCGACAGAAGCAACTCGCAGCAGGTACAAAATAAAGATTCACAAAGGACTTCCCTAGCTTCCTCAAGTTTGTATCATTTGATGGATGAGGGAGTGGGGACAGACAGAGAAGATGCTACTGTAACTTACAAATTTACTTTCTTATGATGTTGACAGTGGTGGGGCAGGGGTACACCCCTTGGAACAGGACCAAGCCCAGGAACAGCCAACACAGCAAAGAAATAATTATGCCAGTTTGCTTAAAAAGCCAGTGGAAGCAGCCAAATCTAGATTGTGGTGAGATTTAGGTATAGAGGCATGGCAACACTGTCTTCTGATAGACTATTGGTTGGGACACACTTAATAAAGGAGTCATTAAAATTTACACCGGCTGAAGTTTATGCATTTATCATTCCCTAGGAGACATGGATTATGATATCAGTTTCTGCACTGCTTCTCTGTTAGACAAATTCATGAGGCTGTTTTATGAGGTTAAGGACACTGATTTATGGAGTGACTTTATTGGTATACCCATTACTAAATATACTGTGAAGACTGTAATGATTCTTTTTCGAAACAAAGGAGTGAGCATCAATGATAGATAGATTCTGATATTACAGCACCTACTACACCCAGGATACTACAGACAGAGCATTCCTTTTTACAAGACCTTGGGGGCATCCCCCTCCACATACTCCGCTTGTCCCAACAGTCTCCACGGAACATTTTCAGGACATTCGTATAAAACATAGACAGCCTCATTCTTCTCACAAGATGCCCACCGACTCAGACCCCATTCCTTTGGGGAATAAGTATGATGTACTACAGTCTTGGGGAGATGGTATGGAAGCACCAGATTTGGATGTATCTGCTCAGAAAGAGAACTCTTCTGATCACCCCTTTCCAAACACTGTTAAGACCAGAATGTAAGGGGGGAAAAAAAAAGAGTGTGACTCACTCCAGTAACATAACCATCAGTCTCTAACACTGCTACTTAGGCTATCTAGCCACCCAAAATGTGAATAGTATAAATTCGGATTTAAAACGTATCACCATACTTTCAATTTTACAGCAACGGCCTTTTGATGTTTTTTTTTCTTCGGGATACACGTTTGCATTTGTTACAGGATGTACAAAAAGCTACAAAGGAATGGCATTTGGGACATTCGTATTGGTCTGTGGGGACAGATTTATGTTGTGGAGTGGGATCTGGCTTCACATCTAATATATTAAAGTACAGAAAGAGATAAAGGTAGAACCAGGCAGAGCAATGGTTTTACATATTCTCTTTTATAACTTAACTTGCAGGCTTATTAATATTTAAGGGCCACAAACCACAGCACAACACATAGAATTATTGAGGAAAACACAGCCTTATCGATGCACAGGTAGAATGGTTTTCTTAGGAGGAGATTTTAATATAAATCTTGGTATAACGCCTCAAACTGCAAAGGGGCAAAAGGTGTATTGCGATAAATCCTACATGCATTATATACAACATTCAGATTTAAAAGATCCTCTTTGTCAGCAAGGACAAACCCCACAACCCACCTTTTATAAAGGGAAACTGCCATCAGGATTGACTTTTTTTTTATATCTAAAACTGCTCCACTAATTTCAGCAGATGCTTTGCCTGAGACATCTGACCATGTTTTGATTGGTGTCAATGTGTCTTCAGATCCCCCCAGGGCCCATGGGGAAGGGTTCTGGAGATTAAATGCCAGCATGTTACAAAATGAGAAAATTACACAGGCCTTAACGGAAATTATTGGGGACAAAAAAACAGTAGCATTCCTGTATGATTCATTCATTTCATGGTGGGCAGACACCAAATCATGTATAACAGAATTCTTTAAACAAACGGCTAAGATTCAGGCTAAAACCACAAACCAAAAATATATGGCCCAACGATGACAGCTTCAGACACTGCTTTCTGAACAGAACAAATAGATTTATCTATGAACACATAGATTTATCAAAATAAATTGCATTGGTGAAACAAGAAATGTACACTTTCCAATATAACAGACAAAAAACACAGGAACTAGAACAGAGATTTGGTACACAGGGAAAAAAGGAACAAACAAATCCCTTTGATGACTGCCATAGTAAGATAAATAAGAGGCAGGTTGGTTCTTTAGTTACTGATGATGGAGAGGTGCATGTTAGTAATACGGAATTATGCATGTATTACAAACCCATATAATGAATACATTCGGCTCCCATTTCCCGAGAACACAGAATATGGAAAGGTTAATAAGGTTGTCAGCTCTCCCAACACTTAAATCTATAGACATACCTCACTTATTAGCAAACTTCACCTCACAAGAACTAGAAATGGTTATACATGTATTACAAAATAATATTTCTTCTGGATCGGATGGTTTACCTGGAGAACTGTACAAATTATTGTGGAACATTATGCCCTCAGAACTACTGTAGTTACTATATATAATGCCTTTTTAGATGAGAACAAGATTACTGATCAAATGTATGAAGAACTTATGTTTTTTTTTAAACAAATCAGGAGTTAAATCAGACCTTACCAATTGGGAGACCCATAACTTTATTAAACTGTGATTTCAAAATATTTACTAAACTCTTGAGTAATAGAATATAGAAACTTTTACATTACATTATTTTTAACACACAATATTGCTCAATACCAGGATGGTGCATTACAGATGCTTTTGCTGTTAATAAGAGAAATTATGTTGGTCGGAACTCAGGAACTGACACAAGCCTATGTCATTAGTATGCACCAATCCAAAGCATCTGACTGAGTGTCACATTACTACCTTTGGCTATGTATGGAGCAGTATGGATTTCCATCCCAATTCATACACTGGATACAGATGTGTTATGCCTTGGCATATGTGAAACCTTACGAGAATGGCTGTATGGGGAAAAATTGCAGGCTTGCAGTTGGGATATGCCAGGGTTGTCCTCTAAGTCCCCTTTTATATATCATTACATTGTACCCAGTTTTACAAAACTTACAGGCATCACCCAACATAAAGGGAATAAGTTATAAGGATACACCAACCACAAACTCATTCGCGTATGCAGATGATCTGTGTCTCTTAGTACTAGATAGACATTCAGGGGAACTAGCTTGTAACCCAATAAATGCAATAGGGAAGGTTCTGGGAACCACAATCCATAAAACCAAGAGTAATTGTAAGAACATACAAAGCACCGAACTCAGCGAAGCGGCTATTGCAGAAATCCCAGTAGTAACTTCACCATGTAGAATTGTAGGTTTATATTTTGTGCCAGGGGATAGGATCTTGTATAACTGGAATCTTTGTTTAGCAAAACGAAGAGCTAAAGTGACAAGATGGAATGCATGGAGAATGCAGAAATTGAAAAGAATTTTTATGATTAAAACATTTTTGTTACCGCTTTTCCTACGTTTATGTGTACCAGGTACCAAAACAATTGAAAACTGCACTATTGGGTTGTTTTTTCTCTTGCATTTGGGGCAGCAGATTGAACCCCTTCCCAGGGCAAAATGTTGCCTTCCGTGGCAAAATTATTCCTTCCGTCTGCGGGCGAAATTTCACCTTACACGGGTATAACTAAATCCCTGGTGGCTAGCGGCCCCTATCCCCACCTGTCTCACATGTATAGAAAAATCCCTGGTGGCTAGCGGTCCCTCCCCCCACCTGTCCCACATGTAAATAATTATCTGTGGTGGCTAGTGGTCCCTCCCCTCCACCCGGTAATAACCCACCCACCACGGAAATGTATAGTAACACCCCCCCCCGCCCGCATACTCCAAACAGCAACAATTCAAGATAGAATGACATTCCAGCAACAATTCAATGTTGCTTCTATAATGTACCCATGGGACCCTGGCACTGCGTTTTTGTGTCTTGCACCCATTCCTGAAACAACTCCAACTTGGAGTTGATAATCCTTAAGTACAGGTGGTGCAGGAGGCAGATCCCCTCATGGGGGGTTCGGGCGGGCGAAGCCCCCTGATAAAAACAAAGAGTTTCTGTAACAGAATTATGTCAACTACCATTTACGGTCAACATAAATCCCTCACTGTAGGGTGTTGTTGATGCAGCATCATAGATCCCTTTATTTGTATGTAAACTGGATCCTTGCAAGTAGTGTTTTTATGGCTTATTTTGTTTGAGCCGAAAACACTGATATAATATTATAATTAGTGAAATATTTATTCTCCCACCTTTATGGGGCTGGTATACATCATAATTCCTTGTCACACCATATACATAATGGTTTGTATGACAGTTTGCATGAAATTTGGATCCCGGATTAAGTGGGGTCAGAGTTTTTCTTTAAATTCTTATGGCTCACTGATTATCTCTAGCAGGCTAAGTGTATACATATTTACAGTATATCTGTAACTATATAATGTCATTGCTGAAGTGGTTTATTTTGATATTATGACATAAGAATGATTTATTGTTACATATTTTATTACAGCCATGTATTTTGGGACAATCATATGGATTTGAATATCGGGTTTCATTTATTTATTTATTTTACTTGCCCAACAATACATGGCTGTAGTTAATAACATTTACATGATTGCATCTGCTCCGCCAGTATTTGCAGTTTGTTTTTCTACTATATTAGTTTTTATATGTTTGTAATTTACACCTTTATTTGATGAGACTGATTGTTGGGGTATATCACTTTAAGAGGGGACTTTAAAATGGGTGTAATTACAACTAGAGAACACTCCCTGATGACGTTTTGATGTGACTGATGTGATGTGTAGAAGGTCTGTGGGTCCCTCTGGGTAGTTCTTGGTTAGAATCATTAGTGTAGCCTGGTATGTTTCATTTTATACACATGTTGTAATAAATTCACCTTATAGTGATTTTATTGACTCATTTTTTCTGCAGTAGGTATTGCTTGAGTTTTTGTTTCTTATCTTAGTTTGGTACTCCTGAGCACACCTGGCCATTGAGGCAGCTTTCTGTTTGTATGTTGAACTGAAAAATGACATTTTGTACAGGCTAGAGCAGGTAAAACAAACAAGAACTGTACACTATCAGCTTTTGGTTCGCCAGTCTGCAAGAAAGGAGGCATTAAAACATGCTCATACCATACTTACTGAAGGTCACTGGAGTTGTGAAAAATGTGAGAAGCTCATTCTGGACCATTTTTGTCTGGCCAGCAACATGGAAGGAAGTGGCAGATTTTTGTACTTCCTGCCTAGAGTGTCGGTTGCCCTGGAAGTATAAAGTAGACCCCATTGATCCATATGCTGATAATAGATATTCTGTATGAAATAATTAGAGTTGATATGGTGGGACCCCTGGTAAAAGGTTCAGCAGGGTGTGAGCATGTAATGTTGATAATGGATTATGCCACCGAATACCCCAAGGCTATTTTTATGTGTTACACTATAGCCCAGTCAGTAGTCAAATAATTGCTAGAAGTATTTTCCTGAGTTGGGCTGCCAAAGGAAATTTTAACTGATCAGGGCACAAACTTTTTTGTCAAAGCCTATGAGGGAGATATGTCCTTTACTGAAAGTTAAGTCCATGTGGATGTCAGTATACCACCCTCAAACTGATGGCTTTGTCAAAAAAATTAACAAATCCTTAAAGGGTATGCTGTCTAAATTTGTTTCAGCAGGGGAAAATAACTGGGATGAACTGTTACCCTATTTAATGTTTGCAGTTCAGGAGATGCTACAGTCGTCCACAGATTTCTCACCCTTTGAATTGTATGGGCAACAATCTTGAGCAATGCTGGATCTAGTAAAAGAGTAAATGAAGAACAGGTACATAGTCCTCCTAACATGCTCCAATATGTAATGCAAATGAGAGAAAGATTGGACACAACTCGCAGATTTGGCAATGAAAATTTATTCAAGGGACAACAAACCAGTCAGGACACTGTAACCGAGGGGCCAGACTATGGGAGTTTAAACCTTGCGACAACGTAATTCTGCTCCCATGCTCTGAAAGTAAACTCTTGGCTAAATGGCAAGGACCATATGAGGTCATGAGAAATGTGGGACTAGTTCATTATGAGGTATTGCAACCTGACCAAAAAAGGGAAAAAAAACATTGTGTTAAATTGTTGAAACCCCAGAAAGACAGGGAGGTTTTACTAGTTGACCCAGATGGAACTTAAAGGGGCACACAGTCAGTTGATGGATGAGGACATTGAAGATGGAATCTTTGACTTAGGCCCTAAAATTCTGAATGAATCAAGCCCTGTCCCATTGGACAAATGGCTCAACCTGACCCAGAAAAACAATGCCAAGCAACGATTGGAAATTTTGGGGGGGTGTTCCCCCCCCCCAAATCAGGACATATTCATGTGATCCAACACCACATAGACACACACCCAGGTGGCCAGATCTGCCAACAGCCAAATGGGCAACTGGAGAAAGCCCAAGGGATGGTACAGGAGGAGATCCACTCTATACTGGAACTTGGAGTCATTGAGGAATCTCAGAGTGACTTAGACTAACCCTATTCTATTAGTCCAGAAACCAGATGGGTCTACTAAGTTTTGCACTGACTTCCAGAAAGTCAGTGCAGTTTCCAAACTTGACACATATTCTATGCTAGGGTAGACAAACATACGGAATGACTGGGCAAGGCCCAGCACAATAGTACTCTAGACCTGACCAAGTGTTACGGGCAAATCCCAGTAACTTCTAACTCCTGGGAGAAAATGCCCTTTGTCACCCCATTCGGTCTGCATCAGTTTACCATTCTCCCCTTTGGGCTGCATGGTGCCCTGGCCACATTTCATAGTATAATGGAACAAATCTTCTGTCCCCATGGGTTATATGCAGCAGAGTACCTGAACGATGTTGTCATATTTATTTTTCTTGGTTTGTTTCTCCACCTGCCAACCTGTCAGCATCCCCCCAGCCCCATTACCAACCTGTCTCATGGAATTTCTGGTTAACCACCACTTACACAGGGCCATATTGGCAGGTGACCAGCCACAATGGCTTATACAGATGCTGCAGGGGGATGTGAATTGAGCCCGGACATTTTCCTCTGTTTTCTCCCAGGGGCATCTGTGATTGATGCATGCACACACATGCACATTGGCACACATGCATGCTGCATCAGTGTATGCCTCTCCACATCTGCTGGTCCCACCGGTACTGCCACCCAGCCTCCACAAAGTGGCAGGCAAGCCATGGCACTCAGAGCTCCCCCCCAAGAAGGCGCACTATCTTAGGACACTCAGTTATCTCTCATCTGGCCAGCTTCCAAGCAACCCTGGTCCATTCCTAAATCCAGGTCACCAGCATGGCTGGAAGTAAGGTGCCAGTGCTTCAGCCCTCTGTGACACTAGGCCAGCTGTCATATTTAGCTCAGATTGGGACACTCACCTGTGGGATGTGGCTGCAGTAATTACTAATTAGTCACTCCTAGAGGCAGGTCTCATAGCCAGTGCCATGAAATGTGCCCTAGGGTGACAGGAAACTAAATACCTGGGATACATGGTTGGGAATTGCCATGTACACCCAGTTGTTGATAATTTAAAAGAATTTGCTGACTTCCCCATACCGACTACCAAAAAGCAAGCCAGGTCCTTCCTTGGCTTAGCTGGGTACTATTGCCAGTTTGTTCAGGAGTTCTCAACACTTGCTGTCCCACTGACTGACCAGACTAAAAACCTGCCCCAAATATGGTTCAGTGGTCCTCAAAGTGTCAGAAGGCCTTCCAAATGATCAAAAGTGTGTTGTGTAGCTGACATGTCATATGAATCCTGATTTCAACCATCTATTCATTTTGTACATGGATGTCTCAGAACTAGTGATGGGGGCTGTCTTTTTAGAAGAATTTGACAAAGGAATTCACCCCATCATCTGTCCAGAAAATTGTTTCCCATGGAACAAGAATATGCCGCATTAGAGAAACAGTGTCTGGCAATGAAGTGGGCAGTAGTAGCCCTGCACTACTATTTTTTAGGAAGACGCTTCTCCTTGGTCACTGACCAGCCACTAATCAAATGGTTGAATGCCTTGTAGGACACTAATTCCAGAGTCAGCCGGTGGTACCTGGCTCTGCAGCCATTTTGGTCCCAAGTGCATCACAGAACAGGTTCCCTACTTAATAATGCTGACTATTTCTCCCATGAGGGCAGGTTGATGTTAGCCAGTACCAAGCATGGCATGGGCACAGCTCTGAGGGGGAGGGCATGTGAAGGAGTCTATACAACATTTACCCGTGACCCCCCTTTGCACTAAGATACTAGCAGGAGACTAGGGTGAATTTAGACTTAGGTACAAAAAGCAGCTCGCTAAATGGGAATAGTGCAGCCAGACTGCAGTACTTCACAGAACAAGAAAAAATGTCCAGCACAGCTGACTCAATGCAAAAATAAGTTTATTGAAAACCCAAAGGCATGCACGACAAGGGCAACAAACTAGCCACTTGAGATTTTGGTTGGTTTGTTGTTTTAGTTCTGCATGCCATTTTCTTTTCATTAAACTTATTTTTGCATGGATTCAACTGTGCTGGAGTTTTTTTCTTGTTGTTCTGTGAAATGAGACCCAGCCCTGCTGATTTCTGGCCTGGTCCTTTAAAAGCTATATGCACTGGCTGTATGCAGGCTTGGAAATCCCTGCACTGAAGGGCAAAAATAAGCCTCACTGGGGAGGCATGAAAAGGAAACCAGACAGAACAAGAAAGAGGATTTGGAGGTGAGAGAGAGAGAGAAAGAGAGAGACTGCTGTGAACTGGAAAGCTGAATCAAGCTAAAAAGTATTTTATTTTGTTTCTGCTCTGCCAAAGTAAGCGGATTCAAACCCTAGTCTGGAGTTGAAGGAAAGCAGTTTTTTGTTTCATTGAACAGGTTCCCTGCATGAACAGCTTGACATGTATGGCAGCTTGGATTCAATGCAAAGAAGCGCAAAATAATGCACCTGGGAAACAAAAACCCAGGGGAAGAGTACACAGTGGGGGGGGGGAGGTAGTAACAACAACAAAAATTGAAAAGGACCTGTGGTAATCGTATCAGATGACCTTAAGGTTGGCAAGCAATGTGAGAGGCAGTAGGGAGGGCTGAGGGGATACTGGGATGTATAAGGAGAGGCATCAACATCAGAAAACAGGAAGTTGTTATCCCTCTGTACAGACAGTTGGTGAGACCCCATGTGGAGTACTGCATTCAGTTCTGGAGACCCCATCTCCACAAGAACATAGACAGGATGGAGACAGTCCAGAGGAGGGCAACTAAAATGGTGCAGGGTCTGCAAGAGAAGCCATATGAGGAGAGACTAAAGGACCTTTATATGTATACCCTTCAGGAAAGGAGGGAGAGGGGGGGCATGATAGAAAATTTTAAGTACTTCAGTGGAATCAACAAAGTCAAAGAGGGTAGCATCTTTCAGAACAAGAGATGTGCAAGAACAAGGGGACACAATTTGAAGATAGAGGGGGGACAGCTCAGGGGCAATGGGAGGAAGTATTTTTTCACAGAGGGTGACTGATGCATGGAACCGCCTTCCTGAGAAGGTTGTGGGGTCTAAAACTGTGGGAGAATTCAAGAATGCATGGGACAGACATTAGGCAATTCTTGTGGGGAGGTAGGAAGAACTAGGCTGTTGGTTAACTAGGATCTGCAGCTTATCCAGTACGTAGGGGAATGGGCAGACTAGGTGGGCCAAGCAGTCATTATCTTCTGTTAAAGTCTATCTTTCTGTGTTTCTGTGTTAACTTTGCCTGGAGTTTTTTTTTTCTGAGAGATCATCGAAAGGTCTGGGCTCACTACAACACTATTACACTGCCTAGCACCCCATTCCACCATGGTGATCAGCACATACTCAAAGCTGTCCTCCCTGTATGATTCCCATCTGCCACACACAAATCCTATAGCAATATACAAAGCTGTATATCACCACAGGACCTGTATGAAAATAAACTAAGTTGGCAAAAGCACTAGGTCCTTTTTTAGACATGTCCTGGATTGATACACAGCTTTGTATATAGCTGTAGGACTGGTGCAGTGCAGATGGCAGCCAGACAAGGAGGTAAGAGGTGTGCACATGCTTGCTGCCATGGAGGACGTTGGCATTGGTGGGTCAGAAGCAACCAGAATGCTGGGGGTACCACTGGGGATGTAATTCATTCAAACAGGAATCAGGTGAGGGAGGGGGATGTCACTAGCACCAGGGATATTCTGTACATTATGACAGGTAACAAGTGAAAAAGGGAGGGTACCACTAGCACCAGGGACTATTACACTATCACATCAGGGATCAGGACAGATGGGGATACCACTGGACTAACAGTGATTTTATTGTACAGGGATTTGGGTGAGAGAGGGGTTAATGACTGCAGCTCTGTGCTGTGATACAAAGGCATGAAGACATTGCACAGAACCGCTAATGGTCACATAATGGCACGCAAATGGCCTCTTAACACCTTGTATGCCTTGGGTGGTTAACACCATGCTGGCCTTTGAATAGGGCACCCATTTACAAACGTGCTAACTTGTTGCGGATGCCCTATCCCTCTTTACACCTGGATGTCTCTTGCTGGCAGGGCACTGTAGTACATTGCACATCTGCACTTTGCCTGGTGTTATGCTGCCCAGTACTCGTGCATGCACTGTGTACCAAACAGGGCATTATGCATGTGCAAATATTTAAGCAATAATGACCTCAGAGCCAGTCATTTCCTAGAGATTAACGACCGGCTGGGGGGAAGGGTGGCTGAAGAGCAGCCGAGGGCTACCCCCACCCAGCCGGTCATTAATCTTGAGGAAATGACTGACTCTGAGGTCATTATTGTGATTATAAGTCTAATGACAACAATGGCTTCTTTTTTAAGAGATTTACTTCTGTGGCGATAGTGGGAGCTGTGACAGCGGGAAGAACAGAGCGGGTACCGCGCCAGTCATTTCTTAGAGATTTCAGACTGGCGCCACAACCAATCATGGACGTTGCTGCCATCACGAATAATTAATTAGACTTATAATGCACCTTACAGGCAGTGCACTGATTATCAAATTACACTGTCTGATGTGTGCCGCTATTGACTGTCTTTTAATATGGGGGCTACTCTCATTTTTTAAAGGCATTTTACTTTATTGCTGGTATACTGAGCAAAGTGTAGCGCAGTATTTTTCTTATTGTATATGTGGAAGCCCTAGATTTTGTTCTACGGCACACAGCATGCTCACTGTTAAAGAGTTTTCAAAGCAATCAATTAGAAGAATGTATTATCTTCTGATGCTTTCACAAGTGAACCTGCACAACTAAGAAAGAGTAGAGGTTGCCTGACGAGAGGGTGAAGTGTTTGCAATATGATAAAGGTCCACATAGTTTCTAATTAATGTGTACTATTACAAAAATTCAGAAAAAGTAAAAGAAAAATTATATTAAAAAAAGTGTTTTAAAACTATCATGTACAGTCCAAGTCACATTAAACTGTTCCCTCAACTCACCGGTGTAGCATTGTTCAATGAGTTTCCTAATCTGTGCAGTGTTTAATTCAATGAATTGGTAAAAGGTTAGTACTGGTTTGCAACTAGCTGTTATGCACTATAAGCTTTATTTTCAGCTGAGTGCTTATGAGTTTCATTTCAGAAGGCAGACTAAACAACTCTTAAGGAATGATGTGATATTTATAAACAATGCTCTTAAGGAATGTTGTGATATTTATAAACAATGCCATGAAAATGCATTGCATAAACTCTGCAAAACAGCTACTGCCATTTCACTAAACAGGTACAAGTTAGCTGGATAGGCAGTGAAGGATAGTTGGAAAACAGTTAAAAGCTTCAACAGTTCGAGCTGCCAATGCAGTAGCATCACAAAAAAAAATGCTACACCAATGAGTTGATGGAACAGTTTAATGTGACTTGTACTGTAATTTTATGCATCAATACAAAAACTGAATCTATATATATAATAGTAAGGACACATAAAAACGGTATTGTTACAACTGATTCTTAATGAATGAATTTCAAGTTTTCATTAAAAAAGGGTTTCTGTCCAGTTGTTACTACTTATTTCTGAAGCAGCATTCTGTTTCCATTTGTTCCTTGGAAGGCGTTCTATGTGATAGTATTAGACATGAAGTAAAGAGCAATAGTTTACTGGGAGACTCACATGTCTAGTTCCGTTCCTCTTCATAACTCATCAGCATTGTGACTTCACTTACTGTGACATCACAAGTGACTGATCTGCCAGCAGGTGATTGGTTCTTCTTGACCAGTTGTGAGTCCCAGAAAGTGAGGTCATAGGCCTGATAATGTATGAGGGCTAGAACTAATTTTGCTTTATGGCTGAAAAAAGAAAGGCAGTGTCCTCATTTTCTTCAGAAGAATTTGTATCCCCAAGAATCAGACCCCTCAAGAAAGTCTTTTGATTTGGGACTGATACAGAGGGCATCAAGACCGCTGGAGAGAGAAGCTCTTACTCAGATACTATGACACTGACTGCCAACCCACAAAAACCTTCAGCAGAACTTTCTTCAATAAACTCACCAAAAACTACCTCCTTTAAATCCACAACCATTGAGAATACTAAAACTGCTCTAAAACTGGATGCTGAGGTAGTAAAATATGAAAAGACTAATTCTCTAACTAACATTACCTTCAATAGAGGAAACTGTCAGAATGATGACAATGGTTGAACAGCTTCTAAAGTCAATAGACTTGGAAGGGGGACCACGTGATGGAGGGTACTGGGTAGAAGCTCCTCTGTATAGCTCCAGCCTCCTGACTTGATTAAAGTGTTTTTTGGAGCATTTAACAAGCCTAAAACCCTATATTTTTAAGGTCCACTGCCTTCCTAGCATTGAGTGTTCCTGCTGGGGGAATCTGAGAGAGAATGGAGGTTTACATGAAACAGGCACCGCAAAAACATACCCCGTCAGTTTCTACGGAAAAGGCCCCAAAGAAATCATGGGCCTTGAGTGGAACTGATAAGCCAGAGGTCACAAATCAGGGCATGGAGCAGGAGCTGCTCACGTTAAGCAGATTCTTAGAGAAATTCAAGCCCTTTCGGGAAGAAATAAAAGAAATGGCATCGGAGATGAAATCTCTATCTAGAAAGCTTGAAGAGATCTCAGTCTTAACTATGGATAATACCACAAGGATCTCCTCTTTGGAGAAACAAGCAGAGAGGTTCGAGCCTGGAATGGCTGCAATGCGGCAGAAACTTGCACGTTTTGAAGCTAAGCTGGAAGACCTTGAAGGTCATATGTGGTAGAAATAATATTGTGATCCTGAGGCTGCCAGAGGGAGAAGAGGGTCAGAACATCATAGCATTTGTCCAGTAGTTGGTGGAGAAGATCGCTGGCCCCTCGCTCTTTGGAGCTAAATACATTATCGAGAGAGCTCACAGATGCCTGAGGCCGAAGCCCCCCCCCAGAGCCATACCTCGCCCTATAATATGCCGATTTTTTAATTACTTGGAGAGGCAGCATTTGTTGTCCAAAGTTAGAGAAATCCAGGAAGTGAGATGGGAACAAGTCAAACTCAGGCTGGCGCAGGACTTGCCGGGCTCTGTCCGTCTGAAACGCAAAACATTTCATCCAGTCATCTCTAAAATTATTGCAGCTGGTTTGAAGTTTCATATGGTGTACCCGGCCAGGCTACAGGTGCAAGTAGCTGGTACCTGGGTTTCTTACGAGGATCATGAGGCTGCGTTTTCTGGCCTAAAGCTGTCCCTACCTGATCTTTTCATGGATACTTGAGAGGCTTCTCGCCAGATCAAGGGAAGAGTTCTGATTTGAAGATATCTGGCTGCTACTTGGAGGATTCTTCGGGGACGAATATATATATAGTTGCTGAATTTCTATCCAAGCCTGTTTAGTGGGCTTATGGGACACAATTTCTTTAATACTTTCTGGACTTTATATGGTTGCTTACGCTTTAGCTTTATCTGGGACTCTGATCTCTTTTAAAATGACTGTTTAAGCTTATCTTTTCAGGCATTGAGAAGAGTAATTTTGTAATGTTTTGGGTAGTACCTCCCTTGCAAGCATGCGAGGGGGTTTTGGTCCAGTTAAAGCCTTTGGTGTGTATCCCGTAGGGTTTTAATACCCATCATTCTGTGGGTTGCCTGGAGAGGCTCTCGGGGCATTCTCTCTACAGTGCCTTACTATACGCTTTCATTCCTGTACCACCAGAGGGAGCTCGAACCTCATTGAAATAGGGCCCAATGATTTCAATGGCCCATGATGGGGAGTTTTCCCTGGCATAAGGGCGCTATTATGGACGGGGCGTGGCTGAACCCATTTGGTGGGGCCAAGTGTTTCCTGTGCAGGTGAGTCCCGTGTGGGAACTGGAAATATTGCCTGTGGTCTGGTCTTAATAGCACTTAACGAGGTGCGTTCCTTTCAGCAGGCAAGGCTTGAGGGTTGGTAACTCTCACTAATCCTAGTAACCTAGTTCTATTATACAGTGTTACTCCCATGGGTCATCTGGAGTGGATCACCTGAGGACCTCACATATTGTTACTGTTACTTAGGTCATTTACCTCCTGTTGTTTTCATGTAGGAGGACTCAAAGATCTCTCTTCTCCATTTTTTTTCTTAGGGTTTAGGGGGGTAATGTCAGGGGGCTGGGGGAGAAGGAAATGGTAAGCTGTTGAACATTGTTGGTGACAGTTGAGAGGGTGGGGAGGGTGGGGCAGAAGGCAATAGTTTTGGTTTATTAACACGAGTTTGTGATTGGGTGTTACTTGAGGGAGTGGAAGGGTTAGTTTGGGCAGGATGGGGATTTGGGGAAGGGAGGATGGCACAGCAGTTTTAGTGGAACAGGGATACGTGGATTATAATAGTAGTAGCTGTCAAAGGTTAACCTCGGGCTTGTTTTGTCAACAAAGATGGCTAGTAGCATTAACTTAGCTACGTGGAATGTGAAGGGGGTTAGGAGAAAACCTAAGCAATATCAGGTGCTTAAACACCTGAGCTTGCTGCATGCGCAGATTACGTTTTTACAAGAATCTCACCTGCTAGATACTGAGGCACTACAACTCAGGAGACAACAGGTGGGGCAGGTCTTTAATGCCTCAGGCTCAACCAGTAGTTGTGGTGTCATGATGCTGGTTAATAGAGACGTTCCATTTATTCCCACTCAGGTTTTTAGGGATTCAGAGGGAAGGTATGTTCTAGTTCAGGGTACCCTTTGGGCCATGCCACTCTTGCTTGGCAGCATTTATGGACCAAATGCGGATGATCCCACTTTTTTCGTGAAATTGACTTCCACTATTCTCCCCTTACTCCCTATTCCCATTATCATGGGGGGAGACTTTAATCTGGTTTTGGACCCTAACATAGACAGGTCTGGGAACGTGTTGAGGGGACTGTCCCCGGGACAAAGAGCTTTCAAGGAATTACTAGATCAATGCGGACTGTGTGACGTATGGCAAGTTTTGCATCCCAACTCCAGGGAATTTACTTTTAGTTCGCTGGTACATGGCTCGCAGTCTCGCATTGATTACCTTCTGGTCTCTCATGAGCTCTTGCCCGGTGTGTCATCCACCTCAATTCAACCAGGTCTGTATCTGATCATTCTCTGGTGTTATGTAATCTGGCTTTCTCTAATATTCCCAAGAAAGAGACCCGATGGAAACTAAATGAGTGGCTACTGAAGGAGGAGAAATACTGTCGACTAGTGAAAGATCAGATTGATTTTTTTTTTCTCTACCAACCCTTTAGAAAGTGCTACACCGGACATTATATGGGGAGCTTTTAAGGCTTATATTAGGGGTATTCTCATTAGTTTAGCTACCAAGAGGAAGAGGGCTCAGGAAGCAGAGTTATTATCATTATTGTCTCAAATTCGGGAACTAGAATCTAGACAGCCAAACAATATTTCCAAGGAGGAGAGGCAGAAATTATTAGTAGTTAAAGACAGATATTTAGAATTATTAAGAGAGAAAGCGGAGTTGGCTATCATTCATACCAAAGCAAGTTTCACGGATCAAGGAGAAAAAGCGGGGCACCTGTTGGCCTTACGTTTAAAACAGCAGGAGACTGCAAGGTTTATACCTCCTATTAGGGAACAAGCAGACGGTTCCTTGAGAGTATCCCCTTTAGAGATTGTGCAGGAATTTGCTACTTATTACGAGCAGCTACATAGGGAAATGGATAGCCCTCCTTCCATAAAGGATTTGGAAGAGTACCTCAGGGATTCTAGCTTTCCTTCCTTGGCAAATTCCCCCCCCCAAATTTTTATCCTCTCCCCTATCGCAGGAGGAAATTTCGGCTGTCATAATGGCTCTGCCCTCGGATAAAGCTCCGGGACCGGATGGGTTTTCCGCTTATTTTATAAAGTTTCTAGGAGCAATTATTGCCTGTACTCCACCGGCTCTACCTTCATATTCTCTCCTGGGCTGCAGTAGACACTCACTTGTTTGAAGCCTTATTAGTCTTATTACCCAAACTGGACAAAGACCCCAAATTGGTTCAGAGTTACAGGCCAATATCCCTATTGAATCAGGATGTCAAAATTCTTTCAAAGATATTAGCGGATAGGCTAACGCTGGTTCTCCCAGATCTGATTGGCATGTCTCAGGTTGGGTTTATGAGGGGACGTTCATCCTCAGACCATTTACGTACCCTCTCGCACATCTTCTCCGAGTCCAGGGATGCCACCTTTCCCGCGGGTTTGGTCTCCCTGGATGCCAAGAAGGCATTTGACCGGGTAAACTGGAATTACTTATCCAAAGTTCTCAGAGCTTTTAGGTTTCCTGCCATTTTTATAGGCTGGATTAGGGCGCTATATCGGTCTCCCTCTGCAAGGATTTCAGGTAATGGGGCTTTTTCAAAATCTTTCCTGTTACATTCAGGTACGAGTCAGGGTTGTCCCCTTCCCCCCTATTATTTAATCTTTATTTAGAACCCCTTATTCAAAATATTCTTAATAACACGGGAATACAAGGTATTCCGATCTGGAATAATGTGGTGAAGATAACAGCATATGTTGATGATCTCCTCCTCCATTTGGCCCACCCGGTAACTTCTATCCCGAATATGCTAAGTGAGATAGTCAAATTTAGCCGTTTTTTGAATTATAAGTTGAATGCAAACAAGACATCCTTTTTTCCCCTTTTATCACAAGGTTTTAAGACAGACATTAACCACTTGGGATTGTGTTGGTCTCCCCGTGTTATCAAATACTTGGGTATCAAGTTAACACGTAACACTTCCCTGTGGTTTAAAGAAAACTTAGAACCCCTTTCTCAGATGATTATGCAGGACCTAGAGAGAGATGGGATAAGCTTCCGATTTCATTATGGGGCCGCATTAACATAATAAAGATGCATGTATTTCCCCATATTTTTTATCCCCTGTCACATCTCAACTCATTTGTTCCTGTATCCTGGTTTCAGAAAATGCATAAGCTTTTCACTAATTTTATCTGGTCTAATAAACACTCCAGGCTGGCCTATCACAAATTAGCCACTGCCAAAAATGAAGGGGGGGTTACGGATTCCTCATTTGGCAATTTATTACTGGGCTAGTCATCTTGCTAAGTACCTGAAATGGGTAAGGCCGGGTCAGGAAAATCTGAGACCAGCCTGGCTTAACATAGAACTAGACTATATTCAGGCTATGAACATGGATCCCTCGACCACGCTCTTTGTAAAAGTCTCCCTTTTACAGAATGTTAGCAAATGGCCCACTCTCGTGACCTCATTAAAGGTTCATTCGCAGCTGTGTTCATTTCTAAGGATATAATCCGAGTACAGACCTGTCTCAGTCCATCTGGAATTCTCTGGCTTTCACCCTAAACAAGCAGGTAATTTCTTGTACATGGTTACCTCAGTTAGGTGAAGGGATAGCCTCCTCTTTATTGGACGGCTCGGGGGCTTGGCTCTCGGTAACCGAGATTCTCAGAAGGTACAATATTCCCAATTCTCAGTCATTTAGGGTTTGTCAATTGAAGCATTTGTTAATCACGGAGTTTGGTAAAGTCCCTCCCCGCCCAACAGTTTTTGCACTGGTACCTGAACTTTCTTCCCTTCTCGAATCCCAGGGGTTATCTCTAAGATATATCAGGTATTGTATCTATGGTGGTTTGGGAGTGGCTATGGTCCCACTAACTTTTGGAACCCATTTTTCCCACAGTCCACCTTCAATTGGTCGGCTCTCTGGATGTTTTGTCACAAATACATGTTCCAAGATAGATTACGCCTCATGCAATTCCATATTTTGCACCATATGTATTACACGCCAGTTAAACTGGCTAAATGGGGCCTTCTCAATATTGACAGGTGCACTAGATGCTCCCAGGAAGCTGGGACACTTTTTCACATATTCTGGTCGTGCCCCAAGATAGCTTCATTATGGGATTTAATTAAAACCCGCCTGAACCCCTTATTGGGATTACAGGACTGTTTTACTCCAGATATTTGCCTTTTGGGAGATTTATCTTCTATTAAGGTTAAGATTCGGAGATTTCACATTTCAATGATTGCACTCTCAGTCAAAAAAATTATTCTCAGGCATTGGAAAGATGGGAATTGTCCAACATATCAGGAATGGATACATGAAATCCTTGCTAATCTCCACACAGAGAAGGCCATAGCAAGCCTTCAAAATAGGTTACATAAGTATAAGTCTATATGGGATCCCCTTCACATTTTAATTATCACTGCTAGGATTTAAAGTGTAATTGGTGCACATGCCATCATATCAAGTATGAGATTATCACGGTTAACTAGCTACTACAGTATTCGAGGAACTGCGCGAGGGAGTGGGGGGGTCGGGGGGCAGTGTTGGATTGTACTACTAACTGGCTGTTCATACTTGTTTCACTGCCTCCTGTATTGTGGAAATTTTGTGAATAAAGTGTGAATTGAAAAAAAAAAATAAAGTCAATAGACTTTGAAGTAGAATCCAGACAAAGTACCGAGCCCCTATTCCAAATGGTTTCCTATGATTTTCAGCTACAGACTATACCAATTACACAGTCTGATATAACAATACTCAATATGGCTGCTAGTACAGGTGTAGATACAGGCCTTTCAACTCCCCAACATACCATAGACTCTGTGGGCAACACGCTGGATAAACTGATGAACTGGACCAGTCATTTGACGAAAAATTTCAGGCATTGCCTAAGAAAGCAGATTTTATGTGAAAAGAGATGAAACAGAGTAAAGAAAGAATAGAAGCTGTGGCTAAAGAAGTTGATTCAAATAAAAAAGAAACTGGAAAAGGCAATTAATAAGATTCTTCGTGTAGAGGCTGCCACTGCAAATTTAATTCCTAACAATTATGCTATGGCATGTAAAATTGAACTTCGAGAATCAACACAAGTATAAAAATGTACAAGTTGTGGGGCTATTAATTTCAGTAGATGCTGAATTTGAAAGTGTTAGAGATATAATGAAATACATTTTTTATCATTGTTTTTGATTTACCTAAGGACAGTCTGCCATTAATCATCCGTGCATACCAAATCCCATTTAAACTAATGCTCAGGATCCTGTGCTAAACAAATCTGTAATTTATTCTGATATAGTACCAACTACACAGAAAATCAGCAATTTTGATAACTTTTGCTTTTGAGTTTGTCAGACACTTGATTGTTCGACTTTCTAGGATTAAAGCATCATTAACATACAAACTGAACAAATTCTCAATATTTCTAGATTATGCTTTTTCTACACTACAGAGGAGATGCCGCTTTCTGGGATGTAGGCAGGAATTTTTGGAGATGGGTGCTGAATTTCAGCTCTTTGCATCTGCTAAAGGGCATATAATGTATAAGGGAGTGCAACACATTTTTTATGATATTAATCAGTTGCCAAATTTTTTTGACTGCAGTATGAATGGGATGCCTAGAAAAGTGGAAATACAGAATCACCTACTCCTTCTGAAGAGGAAATGACTAGCATGATGTAACAATGATTAAGCACAAGACATTAGTGATGATGTATTAAAAAGTTTATTATCCAACCCTAGAAGTGAATTTATGTTTGTTGGTTAGTGGATGAACTGTAAGGGTGGACTTTTTATTTGAAGTAGTTTATGTACTAAAATAGTGAGCTTGTTTGATTAATATTGTATAGCTAAAAATTGTAGGACATGGTATTGGTTTTCCATGTTTGAGAAAGTAACCTTAAAATCTTGAATATCCTTATACTGTTGAATTCTATGGTGTGTTTTAAAACCTTGTTTAAACAATTTTTATTGATGAAATCTATTTGTAAATATATTAAGTAATCACTGTATTGTTATGTTTGTATTGTGACAATCTAGGTCGGACCTGAAAAAGGGCTTTTAGTCCAGTGTCCCTACCCAGTTAACAAAGGATTAAATAACAAAAAAATAGTTAACTGTTATCTGCAACTAATTACAAATGAACTCCCCCACTCCCATTTGTTTTGGTATAGACATGCTATGCAGGAGTATTCATAGTGTAATATTTACTTTCTTATCTTTCTTTTTTTGTCACTGTTGTTCACAATATCACCATTTTTTCACTGAGTAAATGTTAAACATTTAATAAAATATAAATAAAGAAAGACCTAATTGTGCCAGCCTCTAAGCAGAGTATCGTTTCACATATTAAAGCAAGTATTGCCTGGTAGAACATCATCTAATTAGCAAAAGGGAAAACATACTTCAGAGACAACACAGAAACATAGAAGCTGTTGGCAGAAAAGGACCTCCTGACCCACGTAGTCTACCCTAAGGTCCCTACCTATTGTGTTACCATAGACCCTAATTGATCTCCAGCCTTACCCCCCCCAGCCCTGTTGCTAAGGTCCCCCGTGTCTATCCTTGTCCACTCTAGACAGGTGAAGGATATGGGTGTGATCCTAGATGATGGCTTGACACTTGATGCTCAGGTGTTGACTGTGGTCAAAAGTGAATTTTATCATCTTAGGAATATTGCCCAAATTTGAGCCCTGATCCTTTCTGAGGGCCTGCCCACACTGGAGCATGCTTTCATTACTTCCACGCTGGATTACTTTAATGCCCTGTACCTTGGGTTATCTGGAGACAACCTCCGCAGGCTGAATCTGGTGCAGAATATGGCAGTGAGACTTTTGACTGAGGTAAGGAACTGTGAGCATATTACTCTGGTCCTCCATGGATTGTACTGGCTGCCAGTCAGATGGAGGATTGTCCTCAAGATAGGGCTCCTTACCTATAAGATTCTGCATGAAGGGGGTCCTGTGTATCTGCAAGATCTCTTTGTCCCTTACCATCTAGCCAGTGCACTCCATTCTGCCGAAGGAGGCCTCCTTGGGGTTCTCATGGTTAGCCTGCAGCATTCGGGAGACAGAGCATTTGCATTGGCCACACCAACCCTGTGGAACTCCTTACCTGATTATTTGAGGCGGCTCCCTCAGTGGAAGACTTTAAAAGCGTGTTAAAAACATACCTGTTCCAACTAGCCTTTATTGACTGATGTTGCTGTGAAATGATAGAGGGTTATCTATTGATTGTATTTATAATGAATTTATATGTGTGTGTTTTTGCTTGATTTGAATATCTGTACTTTGTATTATTGCTTTTATTGTATAGCGCCCGGAGTCCCAGAAACTGGGCACTTCATAAATAATCTATCTATCCATCCATCTATCCATCTATTCATCTATCCATCTATCTATCTATATCGATCCCATGCATGCTTGAAACTGGTTACCATTTTGATACCCACCACCTCTGCTGGGGTAGCTGTTCTCATAAAGAAGTACTTTCTCACATCACCTCTAAGTCTCCCCGCTTCTAGCTTCATATCATTCCCCCTTGTCCTTGAGCATCTCTTTCTGTGCAATTTGCCACCCTCTGGCATCTTATTGATACCTTTGAAGTATTTGAATGTTTAAATTATAAGAAGTAGTAGTTAACTACTTTTGAAAGTTAACATTAATGTCATGCAGTACACTAGTTCTTTATTTTTTTTTTTTGATGAAGGGTTGGGGTCAGCTAAGTTGATATATTGATATATGGTTTTACTGCATCTTCCATGTATCAGTATATGAAAAAGTTTCAAGAAATATTTTAAATCGTGTTTTTTTTAACAACGTATTATAGCCAAATGTATAGACAGGTATCAACACACAAAAAAACTATATCACTGTGATCTGGCCTTGTTTCCTGGACTCTTAGCTTTTTTTAAAAAAAAAAAAACAACTTAAGTTTCTAACTCAAACAGTTCAAAAGTTACAACTTTTGAAATATGATTTCAAGCATTAAAAACTATTATAAAAATGTTGTTTTGAAATGGCCAGAAGATATTAGTGGCTATTCTGTTTAAGAATAAGCATTTCATTTACCAGGAAAGATAGGTTAGAAAAAAATACCTTAGCTAGGAAAAGGCAAAAATAATCACTATATGAAACAGTAAATAACAATAAGTGCAGAAGTTCAGATATTACCCATGTTGCATTCAAGTTGGGGAACACAAAAATATGGATCACTGGACAAGTAACATTTGCAGTTTGAAAAGAGGTGATTAATTGAGAAATTGTAATGTACAGTACAGTACAGACAAAGATGGTAGCTATACAACATTGTAGCGACATCTTAAAGGAAGCAGAATGTGTCACATCTCTTATGGCCAGCTGAAAGTTATTCTATGTGAGGGGTGCGGGGTGTGATAGCGGAAGACTGCCTTTCTAGTTAGGGACCTTAGTTTGGGTAGTTGGAGAGCAGGTGGTGTGAGTTTACATTGATTTTTAGCAGTGTAAACAGCAAGATTTGCTGCTCTGCTTCTGAGAGAATACTTCTGGTATGCACACACTAATTGGAATTGAGGCTGACTGCAATGGGGGTGAAGCCAAGACTTGAGTACAGTTGATATTGATGAATGAGTCTTGTTGCGTCAGAGACAAAGCGAGGAATAATTTTGTAGGCAACATTCAATTTTGAGAAGCCTGCTGCCAAAATGCAATTTGAAAAGGCATCCCCATAGCCATAGATGGTAACAAGTGTGTGAAGTGCAGCAATCCCTTTTGCCTCTCTGGTTAGATTACCTTTGATTCTCTATGGTAGACAAAGTTTTGTATTTACCGTCCTTACAAGCTTAGAGATATTCCTGCTCGTGGCTATGGTCTGATCAAGTACTGTACTTGTAGGAAAGCACATGTTCAAGAAGATCATTATCAAAAGGGGTGATTTTGAAAGGAAAACTCAGACATTAGTTTATGATTTGTCCCAGAGATCATGGCCCTTTTTGTTATCAAGTAGGAGAAAATCTGGGCTTTAGAGAACCATTGTTAAGGCATGTTGACATTTCTTTGCAGATTGTCCTGCATTTCAGACCAGGGCACTTACACTGTAACATAGCAAAATGCCATCCCTGTATGCTTGCTTGCATTGGTTGTGGAGATCATTGACAAAACCTGGGCAAAGTACACTGTCCATGACACTTATGGGTTCTGACCAACTTGAATTAACTTTTGCTACTTCTGTCCAGTTGAAAAGCTAATTAGTGAAGTAGATAAAGAGCAACTGATGCCATTGGGAAACTTTGGACAACATAATATTTAGACACAATTCAACTTGTTTTTCATCTGTCTGCTATATATTTCTCCTCTCCAGTGTTTATTTACTAAAGAAATTCCCTTAAAAACAAGATGTTTATCCTTTAGATTTTACCTACCCCTAAAGCTTATTCCCCACTTGAAAGGATAATGCTATGCTGTGATATCACAGTCTGTTGCCATGGTAATAACTGTGATGTCACAAGCAGAGTATTATGACATCAGGCTGAGAAGAAGCAATAGGAGATGATGGACCCTCAAAGAAGAGTGAGCCTGTTTTCAGGCCTATGACCTCAGTAATAACTAATGGGATAATGAATACAGTGCTAGTAGGAAATACAAGCTGCTTTGTGTTCAAATATGTTTTTCTAGGTTCTTCTTGAGGTGTCAGTGGCTCTTTAGGGAAGGTTGATGGATAATAATGAGCTAATGTAAGACCCTGTAGTAGACAAGATCAAAGCATCTTTAAGGTTTACAAAAGTTGCATTGGCAATTTTCTTTCTCCATAACCATGAGCATGTCACTTGCAAAGTTGGTCAAGGCAAGGAGACACTGTAGCCAGTGCAAAAACTGCAATAATCACTTACTGTGGGTAGAACTGGTAATGTGCCACATTAGCTTGCAGATATACCAGGCAGTGCTGATCAGAGAACATTGCTGGGTGAAATTTCAAGAAAATGCGATGATGTATTTGTACGATTGTCAGGAAACTGTGCCTAAATCTGGTGGAACTTTGGCAGTGCTTTGTGCAGTTTTTTTCCAAACCACACTTTAAAAAAAATGCGTTCTTTAAAATGCACCAATTCATCAAGAAGTACCATATCTTCCAATCTGAGCATTTAAAAAAAAATGTAAGTGCAGCCCAAATTGCACATTTTAAGCATACTGTTCTAGTTCATTAAATTGTGTACAATTATGTGAAATCGGTACAAGTCCTTGAAAAGTGTGCAAAATGGATTTTTCTGATTTCATCCAACACTATTAGGGAACTGAGCAGATGGATTTTGAAAAGAAGGTTTTGGTTACATGGCTAGTGCATTACCTGACTCACTGGGGCATCCAGAGTCTTAGCTAGTGCCCTAGCACAGTGTATATGTTACGAACAAATGAAATTGTCAGCAGATACAGGCCATTTGGTCTACCTAGTCTGCTCGAGTGTGCAGCATGCTGTCTTGTTAAACTGCAGCTGCCCCCTCCCCTTGCCCCCCTTCTAACTTAGTACACCCCACTTCTGACCTCTTTTCCCTTCCACCATTTTGACCCTCCCTTTGGCCCTATCCCACCCTCTCTTGAAGCTGCCCATCATCCCCAGTGCCACAACTTCCTCTGGCAGTGCATTCCAACCAGCTACCACCATCTCTGTGAAATAGTGCCCTCTCATCTCTCTCTCTTGAGCCTTCCTCCCTCCTGTTCTGTTTCACCTATCTAGTAGAAGTGTTTGAAATGTAGTTTTCCTCATGCAAAATTTGCATGTTTTGCAATTATGCATTTTCACAATTTACTTTAAATAGTTTTCAAAAATCCACCATGTACAAATTGTCCTCAAGTGACTGACAAAAATCAAGGTGCTGGAAAAATAACCCAAGTCATGGTTCTTTTTTTCCCTTCCTTATGGGAGAGGGAGTAAGTATTTGCCAGCCAAGCAATAAGACCTCAAGTTATGGACAAAATCTTTAAGGCAATGGAAAAAAAATCTGAATTCATGATAAAAAAAACTTCACAAAGTGCCAATGTAGTGAAATGCACATTTTCCTAACTTTTTTTTTTGCATTTCATGAGTTTTGACGGAAATGAAATTTCAGACATTTTACACATTGCCACTAGATAGTTCCCTCTGATGAGGGACTATGTGCTGTTTTTGTGGATAGCTGTCAGTTTGCAAAACCCAGCAGACTGTATCCACAGCATCCTCAGACTGACAGTCGTCTTAGCTTAGCTTCTAGTGCACACATAGCCTATCACAAATAATGTGCCACATAGCACTGCAGGCAAGTATCTCTAAAAAGCAAGCTTTTTTTTGGGGGGGGGGCAAATTAACCTGGAGAAATAAATGACATTACTCCACAGGACATCTATGGGTCAGCACTAGAGTAGAATGTGGAATTCTGCCAACAGAATTCATGCAAAATAGCAATTTGCTCCTAAAATGCTTTTTTTGGAATTCCTTTTTAATTCTGCTGAATTCTGAGTAGCATTTCTATGTAAACCACGGATTAATATTCAATGGATTATGCAATCTGCAGAATATATTTTCACAGTTCACCAAGCATGGTTATGTAAACCACTGAATACTATTTCACAGTTTATGAAAACCATCTACAGTTTTTTTTTTGTTTTAATTCTGCTTTCAAAATGTTAGAATTCCACAGAATTGGGCAGAACTTTGACACCACTATGCGGCTTCCTCCCTGAGGAAGCCGCATAGAGGTGATGATACGTACGAGCCATTGATATGGACATCACATGGACATCATGTGTGCTGTTTTTTTGTTTGTTTTACTCAGGTTTATGTGCAGACAGCAGCGCCTACAGGGGTTGGGAGTACTCGTCCCCCTTTCTAACACTATAATGATATTTGACATGCCTTGCTTACCACCATTGTATATTTCTTGGAAACATTTCAGTTTCTTGTTTATATAATCCTTAGGCCACTTTCAAGATCAGACTCTGAAAGTTCCATGTACCAAGTACAGTGTCCAGTATGCAACACAGTATCCTGTGATACTGCACGACAGGGATTAACTGCTTTAAAATTGCATTGTTTACTGCAGTAACCAAACATAGTAGTTGTCAGTGGAAAAGGACCTCTTGGCCCACCTAGTCTGCTCTAAAATGTCCCTACCTACTGTGTTAATGCAGGCCCTACTTCATCTCCGGATCCCCCCAGATCTGTTTCTAAGGTCCCCATGTGTCTATCCCATGCATGCTTTAGTCCCGCTACCATTTTAGTCCCCACCACCTCTGCTGGTAGGCTCTTCCAGATATCTACCACCCTTTCCATGAAGAAGTATTTTCACATATCCCCTCTAGGTCTTCCCCCTTCCAGCTTCATATCTTGCCCCCTTATCCTTGAGCATCTCTTTCTATGTAAAATGCCACCATCCTGTACCTTGTTTATACCCTTGTAGTATTTCAACATTTCTATCATGTCTCCCCTTTCCCTCCTTTCTTCTAGAGAGTTATGGCTTCTGATGCAGGCCATGCACCATTTTGATTGCCCTCCTCTGTACTGCCTCCAGCCCATCTATGTCTTTCCAGAGATGAGGCCTCCAGAACTGGACACAGTATTCCTGGTGGGTCCTCACCATCGATTTATACAGGGGTAACACTACCTCCCTCTTTCTGCTAGTGATACCCATCTCTATGCACCCCAGCATTGTATTAGCCTTTCCCACTGCCTTATCACATTGGTTTGCTACCATTAGGTCATCAGTTATGATGATCCCTAGGTCCCCTTCCTGTTTTGTGGTAGTCATCACCTTCCTCCCAATTGGTACATTGCCCTTGGGTTTCTGTGCCTCTTGTGCATCATTTTGCACTTCTTATCATTGAAGCCTAGTCACCAAACCCTTGACCAATCTTCCTGCTTTTTCAGATCATCCCTCATTTTTTCCACGCACACACACACACACACACACACACACACCCCGGTGTGTCCACCCTGTTGCAGATTTTTGTCATCTGTGAACAGATATACTTTCCTTTCCAGCCCTTCTGTGATGTCACTAATAAAGATATTGAATTCTGCTGCAGTATTGCATTGCATCCTGGCTGGCTCCACTATGTATTTGATGCTCTTGTTTTTGGCCCCTAATTGCAGCACCTTTGACTTATCAACATTGAAGTTCCTCTTGCCACCTTTATGCCTTAGACAATTGAGGATTTTTTGCAGCATCACCCTTCTCACTTTCACAATGGCTACTGCTACCATTCCTATTTACAAGTTACGTGCAAATGTGATCACACTACTATTGACTCTAGTATCCAAATCATTTACAGACATGTTAACTAGTAAAGGCAGGGTTACCACCTGTCCTGATTTTTGCAGGACAGTCCTGATTTCGACAGCTGTGTCCTGCATAAAAACTTGAAAAATACCACATGATCTGACTTTATAGTAGAAAAAATATTTTTCTAACTTTTCTCTAATTGTTGCAGAAAACTACAATACCTTAACTGAAATACCTTAAAATGATAAGAAACAATATAAACAACTAAAAAACTATAACAGTTAGTCTTAATTCTGTCTGTTGCATTGGTCACATAGTGTTCTGTGAAAGATTATGTCTCAGTAAGAAATGTCCCACTCTGGGCCTCTTAAAAGGTGATACCCCTAAGTAAAGGCCCCCACAACAACTCATCTTTTGTAATTGAAAAGAGTCTGAGGTTCTGCTCTGTATTAAAAAAAGAGTATTGTTTAAAAAAGTGAGGATTATTTAGAGCTTACAAGAGCAGAGCACGTGAACAATTTACTTGGTTTTTGATTCAGTAGTAGTATAATCTGACAAGTTTTAAAATCAATTAAAATGAGTCAGAAATGCTGCTCTATATTGAAAAAAGAAAGCATTACCACAAGAAAGAAATATTTAGATTTTTACATGAGAACAGTATTTAAAATGTTTATTGTATTGGTTCAGTAATGGCATGAAGTCTGAATTTTTGGAGACGGGGAAGTAGTTCAACTCAAGAGCAGTTCATAGGGATAAAAAAACTGATGTTTCTAGTTTGCACCTGCAATTCATTGACCATTTGCCACTGGCTATCAGTGCTTGCTTAGCTGTAGCAGGATATGTGCTATCACGGGACACTGCCATCCCTCACCTTGAAAAGAACAAGAGATCAAGCAAAGGACTACGGCAAATTTAAACAAATTGTTTCTTTCTGCTAATAGCAAGAGCTATAAAAAACAAACAAGTCTAACTAAATGCTTTGGCAATTACACAGACACACAAATCACTTTCCCAAATTGCTTCTTTGGGGAATCACTGGCTTCTGGAAATGAAACACAAACAGATTATTAAAAAAGAGCTTCCCGTTGGGAGAGAAACAGTATTTACAAGAGAAGATGTGCCTAGCCGGACCTCTAATTGCTGTTCATTATCTCATATTGATTTAATTAGTTGCTGCGCTCTGGTCTAAATTGCCTGCTGTCCTCAGCAGGGATTTAGGAACTAGAGGGTTCAAATTGACCAAGCAGGAGAGATAAAATGAGTCCCCCCTTCGCTTACAACATGAGGGTCACCTAACAGGGTGCCATTAGAGTGTTTGAAGGTAGGCGGGCAAGGGCAATGCAGAAACATCCTTCTGGGTATCTCCCTTCTGTTTTTGTCTGCAGTGGCTGTGAGGAGCTAATTAGCTGAAGTAATTAGAGAGAGAGAGCATCTCCATAATGTGGAATTACAGTGTCTGTGTGAAGCACATTTGTATGTATTGTCTATGAGTGGAGTTACAGTTAAGCACACTGTCTCAAAAGGTGGAGGGGGGGTCTCAGAGCTTAGTAGAAAAAAAAAAGTTGCTCTTCCCTTTTTTTTGTTTTGACTTTCTCCCTAAAGTAACTTCCTCAAAAGGGGCATCATTATTTAATTAGGCAGAGGCACTACAGAATGTGGTATTATAAAATATCATGACGCCTAAGATGTGCATCACTGCATTAGGCAAAGCCAGGTGCCCTCAACCACACAGTGTAATGATATGCAACCATAATATCTGACAGTGAGGAGTCTTACAGTGAGTATTACAGCAGTTTTATAAAATGGGTTCTGAAAATCCTGCAGTCTGATTGGTCAGGAACCATTGTCTTTATCCGGTGCAACCACATACTTTAGTTGGGGTGCCTTGAGTGTTTCATAGAACCCCAAACTAAAGAACTGTGCACTTTAAAGCACTTTACCCTGGACCCCTAGTTCTCTGCCACACTCGGTGGCAGGGCTCCTTGTCTTCAGCTGCAGCAACATTTTCTCATACCTGCAGCATAATTTATGCATTTCTGTGTCATGATGCAGTCCTGCCCAGGAGCTAAAATATGATTTAATGTCATCAGTGACATCACATAACAGAGCATTGGGAAGGGGCTTCCAGAAAATAAAAGGAGGGAAACAAAGCCAAGACTATGGAAAAAACTGTATATTTGAAAGATAAATCAAGAGCAATGAATTATGTGGCACTCTAGATTTTGTGGCATAATGCAAGTTCTGTAAAACATTCTGTGGCTGGCCAGCCCTGTGGCACCAAGGGTTATGGTGCTGGATGCCTTACCTCATGCCACTCCAGCAACCTGGGTTTGGAAATGACCTTGGGTTAGAGAACTGGCACGGGAGGGGAAGTAGGATTGAGCAGCCAAAAGGCAGCTTTCCTCTTCCAGGGTGGTTGTCGCCCCCCTTCCCCCGTAGATCCGCTGCCACTGGGTGAAGGTCTGGTGGGTAGTGTAGGTTGGCAGGGGGGAGGCAGTGTAGCAGAAGGGCATACTGGAGCATGGTGTGCACGTGCCTCTACATGTGTGCGCATGCCTGAGGCATGAAGATGGGGAGAAAATGTGGAAAAAAGCCAATAAAAATCTATATAGAAGAAAAAAATATGTTGCTATAGAAACACAGAATTCTGAGGGCTTTGACTTTATCTGTGCAGTTCTTTCAGGACTTTCAAGGGGCTGGTAGTATGGCCTAGAGGTTAGAGTAACAAGCTGAGAATGAGCTTGGCACATTCAGCAGACCTAGGTTTGATTCTTACAACCTCCACTTGGGGGGTGGATCTCAGCAGTTGGGTAAGGTAGGGGCATGTGGAGGGGGACAACTGGACCAAAAGTACATTATATATTACTGTATGTGGGCTGTGGGGGGGACCCACTGGACCATCAGGGATTAGAGTACATAGCTTAGACAAGCAACCAGGGGGTGGCAAGGGACACACTGGACCACCAGGCATATATGAAATAGGTAAAATGGGTGATATGGGGTTGGTGGATACACTGGGTCACTGAGGCATATTTGAAGTAGATAGACTGTATGAAGGGGTTGGGGGACACACTGGGCCACAGGGGCATATTTGAAACAGATAGAACAAGAGAATGGTGGTGGAGTGCCACATTGGGCTGCCAGGCATCACATTCCAAGTGTAAAGGTAATGCCAAGGGGCTGCTGGACCCCATGCAAATGAGCTCATAGTGGGCATGCAAATGACCCCTTAGCACCTGACATGATAAAGCGGCTCATTTACATTTGGAACTGACATGATAAAGCGGCTCATTTACATTTGGAAATGTTTTCAGCTGGGTTGTTCAATGCCCTAATGATAGTGCTTTACATTACTACACCACCTAGTGTTGGAAATTGAAAAAAATCTCTGGGCAGACCCCATCCCTTTTGATATAATTTGAAACATACCTGACAGAGGTCTGGGGACACATTCACTTGTTATATGTTGCATTTTTATACTTTATTTAGTCATTTTTTTACCTTTAGAAGGTATATTTTATATAGGAGCAGTCATTTTCCATTTTGTTTCTAGAACTGAGTCAGACTTTTAATTTTACCTCTGGAACTGAGTTCTCTTGGTCCCCCCCCCCCAACACTCTAATCATTCCAGTACTGATACTACCAATGATGGCAGAATGTCCCACCCTCGGTAGGGCGATGCTGCATAAGCCATGTGGTGGACTGGAGAGCTTGCACCTTTGTAGAAGCTATGAGGCATGTGTGTGTGTGTGTGTGTGTGTGTGTGTGTGTGTGTGTGAGTGATTGTGTGTATAAGGCTAGTGTGGGCTGTGTGTGTGTGTGTGTGATGATGTGGTGGTAGGGGGCAATGGATGGTAGAGGTAAAATGGCACCTGGGTTCTGGACGTATGATAGAGGCAGCACTTCTGAAATGTACAATTCCTACTTGTTTCATATACTGGAATATGCTCCAGTGAGGAAGTGACTCTCATTAACACTCCCACCATGGGGGGGGGAGTAAACTGTGGGGGAACTTTGATGAGAGGTAAGTGGGTTGTTAGGTTAAGGAGCTTATATGACAGGAGCCCAATATAATGGTATCATGACAAAAGGATAAAAAAATTCAATGGGGGGAAAAATTCTTCATATCCACATCTATAATTCATGCTGTACTGTAACAATCTGGCACAGCCATAATCCAAAAGTACTGTTTATTTAATGCAAAATTGATTATGTTCATATCTACATGTTTTTCAAAATGTAGAAAAAAATTACACAATTTTTACATACTTTATGCAGTTGGGGACTTGAGTAACAAAAAAAAAAAACTGAGGGTGGGATATTCAGAGTGCGCCAGGCAGGGGCGCAAGCCTGGGTGCAGCACAACTGGGATGCACCATTGAGTGTGCTGGGCGATATTCAACGGTGCTATACCATGGCTCACCACCATTGAATATGGCAATGTGGCCTCCCGCATTGCGCATGGCGCAGTGGCACTGCACCAGTGCAAGTGGCAAGAGAGGAGCAGGGGGATGCACCAGCATGAGTGCGGTCGCTCTAGGTGCAGGAACCGCAATATTCAGTTGTGGATATGCAAATGGCACCATAATGCATGCAAGGTGCAACTGGGGCCATTAGCATGTCATTATGGCCCCATTTGCATGCAGGTGTGCCAATCCCAGGCGACCTGTGCCTGGTGCCCTGCCAGACTGCAGCCGTCAGGGACTGATGCCCCCTGCACATCACGGCAAAGTGCCCCAATGCCCGATTGTGGGCATATGTATAGTTAAAGACATGTCCCATATCCCTGGTAGTCCAGTGGACCGCGTCCAGCCCGATCGTGAGCATAAGTATAGTAAACAACATTTTAAATTATCCATGGTGGTCCAATGGTACCCTCTCCTCACCTGCCCACTGAGCCCCGCCACCCCGCTCCCCCCTCAGTCAGCGGTGGGTGGCAGCTCCCCACCCACAAGCCGCCCGACCGCCTGACGACTGACAGCATACAGTACATTTGCACGCCCATTGGTCCATAGCATGGGCAAATGAGTGTGCAGACCATACCGTACTACACAGTCCAGATATGTGAATGGATTCATTCACATATTGGGACTGTGTAGTACGGTACGGTCTGCATGCCCATTGGCCCACGCTGTGGACCAATGGGCATACAGCTGTACTGTATGCTGTCAGTCAGTGGGCAGCTGGGTGGCTTGCGGTTCGGGAGCTGCCGCCTGCTGCTGACTGGGGGGAGAGGGGTGGCGGGGCTCAGTGGGCAGGTGAGGAGGGGGCTACCGCTGAACCACCAGGGATAGTTTAAAATGTTGTTTACTATACTTATGCCCATGATTGGGCAGGAAGCGGTCCACTGGACCACCAGGAACATCATTTCTATTACAATGCCTGCCTGCGTTCAGGCATGGGGAGGCCACAACGCCGACAGACCCTGGCTCTGGAGCTCGGGTGGCCACCCACAGCTGGCGGCTGCCGTGTTGCACACTGCAATATGGCAGCTCACCGGTGGGTAGCCAGCCCTTGCTCCTATTTCTTTGTGGCTCAACTTTGAGCACCAGTGTGTGGTGCAAGTAAGGGTTGCACCGACATATGCAATGCACATCCCAGGCTGAATATCGGAATGTGCGCAATATACATGGCCAAAGCCCCCGCACTTGTGCCGCACACATTACTGGTGCGCCACGGCGCATCAGGATCCATGCGCGGCGAACATCTCCTTTTGAATATCGTGCCAGGGACATCAGTGGGTTGTGCATGGCATAACACTGTTGCGCCATGCGCAACCTCTTTGAATATCCCGGCCTGAGTCTACAACTTGCAGAAACAAAAATCCCACAAGTCCACAACTTGCAGAATAATTTTTTCTGCAAGTTGTGGACTTCATATTTTTTCTGCAAGTCCAGAGCTTGTGGGAATAAATGCTTCAAGTCCACAAAATGAGGAAAAAATCTGATGAGTCCACACATTTCACAAATCAAACTGGAAAAAATGTTTTAAAAATCCACCTTTTTTTACGAATGTGGAAAACTAAAATTCCACAGAAGTTTGCCTGCAGATTTTTATTCTCACCCACCCCTATGCATAGTTGCTTTTCCTTCTGAAAAAGCATTGTGTTAATCATACTTAGTGGAAAATATGTATCCCTAGATTTGGTAGAAACTTAAGTCCTGCACTATTTCGATACCATTAACAAACAAAAATCTATTTTGATGAATAATTGCCTGTTCGGAAGATGTACAATATTGAAGACATGATTTAAACAGCAAAATATTATTATTATCATAAATGCAAAGCAGGTATTATAGCAATAACAGTTATAGTTGGGGGGGGGTACAAGGTAATAACTATATCACAGACAACATAAACTCATAGGCCGGGATATTCAAGGGGTTGCGCCATGCGCCAACTCTTTGTCTTTAACATGATATTCAAAGGGGTAAGTTGCACGGCATTAACCCATGCGCCGGGCGCAGTGGTAATTTGGCGGTGCAGAAGCAGGGGCATGCTCATGCATATGCGGCACATCCAGATATTCAGCCTGGGATGTGCGTACACATGTTGGTGCATTTCCTACATGCGCTGCACACTGGTGCTCAAAGTTGAGCCGAAAATAACAGACTCAAATGCTGGCCACCCACAGGTGGGCGGCTGTAGTGCAAGGTGCAACACAACAGCCGCCAGTCATGGGTGGCCACCTGCCCAGCAGGAACACCATCCACAAGCACCCTGATGCCCTGGTAGTCTAGTGGCCCCCTCACCCCGTACATCTGATTGCAGGCATCTGTATACATTACAGTTATACCTGGTGGTCTAGCGGTAACCCCTCCTGTTCGCCCGATCGTAGGCTATTGTGGAAATAATGAAATACCTGGTGGTCCAGTGGTACCCCCCTCCCCAACCAAACACAGAGGTCCCCCGGCCACCCAGCACCCCTCCTGTCATCGGCAGGCAGCAGCACCCCACCCGCATACCGCCCGGTCGCCCACTGAATGACAGCGTACAATATGATCTGTACCCCTATTGGTCCACAGTGTGGACTAATGGGCATCCAGACCATCCTGTACTACACAGGATTGGATATGTGAATGTATGCGTTCATTCACATATCTTGTCCTGTGTAGTACAGTATGGTCTGCAAGCCCATTGGTCCACACTGTCAATGGCTACACCATACACCACTAGTCCATAGTCAATGATAGACAGGATGGAACTATGCACAGCTAGCAAAAGTGCATCGGGGTCATACTTAGCTGATGTTTGTGTAAGAGACTGATTCAAGTGTTGACGACTCTGACAATGTGGTCCATGTGGTGGGTGAAGGAGTGTGATGTATAGAAGGTTACACACAGGTATTTAATGGTAGTCACTCATTCTGTCAGAGCAGGTTTGTTATTCAGAATCTTTGATTTGTGTTATGCTTACTCTGAAAGTTTGTGAACATTATAACTTTTGTTTTCTTATAATTCATAAGAAGTTTATTTTCATAGAACCATTTCTCAACTGTGGCAAAGTTTTTTTGGAGCTGTGTTTCCAAAATGAGTGGATTAGGATACTTGGTGAAAATGACAGCATTGTCTGCATAGAGAAGTACTTTTCAGCACAAACTAGGGAAGCTGGTTAATGAATAGGCTGAACAGGACAGGGCCTAGGATAGACCCTTGCAGTACCCCCTATGTTCACTTGCCTAATGTTGGAAAGGATACTATTTATTTTTACTTGCTGAGTTCTGTTGCCTAGGTAGCTTTCGAACCATCCCATAGTTTCTGAGGAGAGACCTGAGGATTGTAGTTTACAGAGCAGTAATTTGTGGTTGACGGTATCGAAGGCTTTAGTGAGAGCAATGTAAATTGCTCCTGCAAGCTGGCTTTTTTCCAATGCCTCATGGACAAAGCTGGAGTATTCGAGGAGTACTGTTGTGGTACTATGTGCCTTCTGGAATCCGTGTTGTTATGGACATTGTATATTATATTTACCAAGGCAGTCTACCAGCTGATCAGACACTGTGTGCTCTAGGGCCTAAGAGGGTGGGGGTAGGATGGAGATGGGGTGATAATTGATATGGAAGGCTTGATCATCACTTTTCTGTACCGGTGTAACAACTGCGGCTTTCCATTTCTGTGGGAACTATGCTAGCCTAAGGGATAGATTAATTATTTTTGTGAGTGGCAGCAGGACTTCATCCAGGATGAGGGATATTAATTTTAGGTCAAGTGAGTCATTGCTGTGCCGGAATTTCTCTAATAACTGTAAGAGGTATTTTTTTAGCCTTGTTATGAGAAATTTCCTTAAAGTAGAAGGGGGGTCTGGGGTCACCATTGATGTTAGTACTTTTTCTGTCTACTGGGTCACCCTTGTCTGCATCAAGGAATTCAGGAGGGAATGTGTTGCTGAGGTCTGAAAATGCAATACTGAATATATCTGCTATCGTCTTTGGATCTTGGGTGACCTCCCCACTTATTAGTATCATGGAGGGAGATACCTTGTTAGCGCTACCTGTAAGGACTTTAGGTTGTCTCAACATTTTTTGTCATCTTCCCATGTATTTGTGAGGCAGTCTCTGAAAGAGTGCGGTGTGGATAGTCTGATCTCCTAGGTACAGTTATTTTGAGCAGTTTTGTACTGCTGGATATGAGACTGTTTGCCCGTGGCCTTGGCCTTTTGCCATAGGTGGTCCCTGATTCCTATAAGGTTTAGCAGGGCCAAGGTGATCCATGAGTTATTGGAGCCCTTCAATATACATTTTTTGATTGGGGCATAAATGTCACAGGCTATGTTGAAGGCAGATATAAAATAGTTTAGAGCCTCATCCACATCGCGTAGGAAATCAAGTGGAGACCAGTCAGTTTGTTTAAGGTGGGATTTAAGCTTATCTAGTTGTCCTTTAAGGATATGACTTGTGATGTATGGGGAGGGGACTTTGTTGTTCTGTTGGACCAGCAGCACATAACTAGGGAGTGGTCACTGAGAGAGTCAGCAAGGATGGTTGTTTTGGATATTCTCCCAGTGTGATTAATGAGGATCCATTCAAGAAGTGTTTTTGACCCAGTCATATAGTTGATTCTAGTGGGTGAGTCTACCATTTGGGCAAGACTGAGGCTAGCAAGGGTGTCCTTACAAGGGCTGCTTCTTGAGACATCCAATTAATACTGAAGTCCCCTAAAATTACTATTTCCCAGTTCTGACATAGACTTTTTATGAAGTTGATGATCTTGCTAAATCCACAAGCTTGTTCTCTGGTGGGAATATAAACTGTTATGAGGGATTTGCTGTGAGCTCCGAGCAGAATTCTGATGACAAGTGCCTATGCCTTGTTTCTAGTATCTATATGTGTAAGGCGTGGCCCAGGAGTTTATCTTTGATATGTATGATACAGCCTCCATCACTTTTCCCCAATCTGTCCTGTCTGAAGTGTGTATAGTATAACCATGCTACAGAATACATTTTTATTAAAAAAAAAAATTAATTCAAAGAAACATTTAGAGATGTTAAAAACAAGCTTTCTGCTATTATTATTTTAGAGTACATGTTAGTGACACAATGTTTACTTATTTGTGATTTCTCAACATGAAAGTCACATTAACTTGTGGTTGTTCACTTGAATGCTGCCACTGAAGAGCAGTTTATAGGTGTAAGCCAATCAGAATGCAAGGATTAGCATGTAGTGCGTTATTGACTCTATTGCCTAGTTATGGCAGAATTACAGGGCCATAGCATTGCATTCTGATTGGTTGTGAGGGAACTGTATCAGTATAGTTTTCTATAATATGTGGTTAGCTAAAACATTTTTTGTATCATAAACCATCGCATCGAGTGTCTACAACTTGAAGTTATTATAAATAAGACTCACTGTCAAATTTCAAACTGCAATTTTTTTTTAAGATCTTGAAATATTTTCAAGACCATTCTGGTCAAAACATGACGTTTGAACTATGCTAGTTCTTGTAAATGACTGAAACATGTAATTATATCTTTTCGGAGGATTTGCCCAATACAATATACTCTGAATTTCTTCATTGAGAAAGCACTAGGGTCATTTCTATCCTGTGATTTAAAGGGAAACTAAAGTCAAAATTTACACAAAAAGATGTTGTGCAGAGTGTTTTGATTTATAAATGTAGTTCTAATAAACCCTTCCCTTTGTTTACAGAAAGAAGTTTTTTCTAAATTTGCTTGCTCTTTCATGACCCCTGGGGATCTCCATGTTCACATTTGTATGGCTCTTCTTGGTCCCACAATGCCTGCTATCCCATGTGACAGTAATGCATCCAGGACCATTGATTCAGAGAGTAATAACTGTCACAGCAGTAATCTACCATTATGAGCCTGATATTCAGACTCCAACTAAATAACTCTGTCTAATCCAAATTTTCTGTTTTCCAGGCATGTGTCTAGGTCTAGCCAGCAGAAGAGGATACTTTGTTTTTAAAGCTTTTCATTTGATCAAACTACACACAGTCATTAAAAAAGCACACAAATCATCCAAGATCGGGCATACGGGGGACCACTAGACCACCACATATAACTGTAATGTATACAGATGCCCACGATTGGGCGTACGGGAGCGGGGTGGGCTGCAATAGCCCACCAGGGTGTCAACCCCTGATGGCAGCAGCTTGTCAGTGTGTCAGGCGCAATTCTCCAGGACTCAGTGCATTCCATGCAAATGGAGCCATAATGAAATGACAAGGTCTCAAATGCTATAATCTGTGAAAACTCTGTTTCCTTTCAGAGTAGCCCACTCAATTATCCCTCAGGCATTTGCTATCTGTAAATCTACCCTTCATTAGCACTCCCTGGACAAGGAGAGTTACTTAAAATCATAGCTCTACTATTGTAAACTTGCCAAAAATCAGCTTTTGTTGAGTGGGGAACACTTTAGGATCAAGAAGAGCCATACAAATGAGAACATAGAGCTCCCCAGAAGCCATAAGATCAGCAAACAAATTTAGAAAAAAACTTTCAGCAAACAAAGGGAAGGCCTTACTAGGAGGACACCTACAAATCAAAACACTTTGTACAACATCTTCATGTGGAGCTTTTAATCCACTCACATTTTGGATGTAGCCACCAATCCATTGTTTGATAACATCAAAGAGAGGAAATGCTTCCTAGATGATGTTCTCCTCCTATGGAAGGGCACACGGGAAGAACTGGAAAAGTTTAAAGAGTATCTCAGCGGCAGGAATCCAGACTTACAATTTTCCATGGAAGCCAGTTCAGGATAAATTTCCTTCCTGGATCTACTAATTTACAAAATGGAAACACAATGGAAACTAAATTGTACTGGAAAAAAACACATAGGAATGCTCTGCTGCACTACCAGAGTTTTTACTATCCAAAACTTAAGAACAGTATCCCAAAATACCAAATAATTAGGGCAAAAAAGAAACAACAGTAGTGATCAGGAATTCAGGATAGAGGCTAAAAATATAACTATGAAATGTTTTTTATTCATTTACTAAGCTTTTTTCCCCACATGTGCTGCCTGCCATTGGCTCTAACCTCTGCCTTGCTTCCCTGATAGCCATACCCCCTACTGATACCCTCTGACTTACCCCTCAGAGTGGGGCCACCACCACAATCCAGACCCTCTAAGCTGGGGGAAGGTGCTAGCGGCACCCAACAACACCTCGCTGGATTTCCTCCCAGGGCGGGGTTCAGGTCTGGGTGGAGCGGGGACTAGGTCAGTGGGGAGGCAAGGAGCAATGTAGGCCAGGAGACTGAGCATCATGATGGCGGCCAGCAAGATTCTCTTAACCCCGATATAGGGCAGGGACATGCAATGACGCTCCATGTCTGCCCCACCCTTCAAGCTACATGGTGCCAGTCGCATGTGGATCCCTTGGCCTCCAGCAGGAGTCTCTAGTGTGCTGGCACACAACCCTTCCCTCTCCCTGGAGAAGGAGAGCAGTCCATAGGATGCTCGATCCTTCTCCCCCCCAGCAGACCCTCCAATTCCCCGGGTCTGTTTCAGAACCTGGGTCACTGGCATCGCGAGCAGAAATCCAACTGCTACATCGGTAGGCCAGCACATGACTATGAAATTTGTAAACAGAGGATACAGGAGAGATAGAGTCCAGGAAGCAGCAAGCCAAGTAACAGAAATTCCAAGAGAGGATCTGTTACATGGCAGAGAAAAGGAAGGAGTGGAAAAATAGAATAGTCTTTTCCACATCATACAAACATCTAAGTGGTGAGATTCAAAAAATGTTAACTAGGAACTGGCACATCTTACAAACAGGGGATACACAAAATAGAAGATTCAGGGACTGGGCCCTAGTAACATCTAAAAAGGACCCCACACTTAAGGATAAGTTAGTGCATACATCTCACTATGTACATAAAGCAAAACAGAAACAACTTCTTTTGGGACCTCTCAAGAATGGCATTTTCCCTTGCGGACATTGCTTTCAATGTTGGAGCACAAGTAAAAAGATGGCATTCAGACATCCATACACCAGTAAGAAATATGACATCAGACAGCACATTACATGCAAATCAGACCATGTAATCTACATATTGCAGTGTCCATGTGACAAGCTTCACATAGGTAAAACTATCAGGGAGCTGAAAAATAGGGTGAGTGAACACAACAGTGACATTAGAATAAAGGACCAAAATTCCACAGTGGCACAACATTTTAATGCAGCAGGTCATTCTGCCACACCATTGAGATTCTGGGGGTTAGAAAGGGTTGATGAAGAATTAGGTGGCAATATTAGTTGGAATGACCTTTTTTGGATATTCACTATGGACTGCCTGAGTCAGCATAGAGGTTTAGATGAGAACTGTGACTGGAACTTGTATTAGTGGAAGACCACAGGTGTCTCACCAGGTAAAGAAAAAACCTAGCGCTCCATAAAGAATTTCATCTGGTAAAAGCATGGGAATAAGCCACGCTAAAGGAAACACTGGGAACTCTTGTATTACTTGCTGAATATACAGTGACAACTGAAGAGAGATCAAATACAGATTCAAGTGACTACAAATAGAAGCACACTTTGAACTACAACTTTGGTGCACCATAAACTGATTTGCACTAGTAACTCTGGAATAGAACTCTGAAAGGAAAGATGAATATATCAACTTTTCACACTTGGAAATACAAGCCCCAAGTGATCTTTTATACATGATATCAAATCATTCTACTGACCTAATCTGTGAGAAGAGAAGTAGGACATTGTGAACGTCTGAACTGAGACGTGGACGGAGAGATTTGTGTTTACATTATTCTCTGCCTACATTGTTTAACCTCAGACCCCACTGTGTCTTAGTCCTCTTAAATATACACAACACAGACAGAGAAAATATGTAAGGAAGTTAAAGTGTGCATATGTATTTGTGGTCATAAAGACAAAATACTTGTTATTGTTGATCTCCTGAAAAATATGTTTTCGGCAATCTTTAGCCAAGGGTGGGGGGCGAACCGCCTTCTGGTCTCCAGGTTGGTGCTCACGTGGTCCAGCACTGCACTTACACCTCTCAGAAATGGCCAGAGACTGATCTCTGAATCAATCAGAGGGAGAGAAAATGCTGCCTTGGAGCGGGAGAGGCAGTAATGTCAACTTTGATGTCAGCAGCCCCCCACCATCTTGCGGATTTAAATTGCATATGTCTGAGATGTCAGATGCTCCTAGCACTATGGAGAAGCCTGAATTCTGATAGATGTAGACTCCACTGGGTGATTTTATTTCAAAACTTCTCATTTTAAATTTAAAAAGTAAGGTAGAACAGTTTCAAAGTACTAAAAGGGAAGTTTTTGAATTTGTCCTTTAGATAAAAAGAAAAATGAGGAGCATACACCAGAAGGAGGTGATTGAGGTGAGCTGGTGTGGTTAAGAAACAAGCGTTTGTCAATGCCAAATGTTGTCTTGCTGGCATTGGCATTGGTAGTGCCAGAGTTAGAGATGCATAATAGGAATAGCAGTGAAGTATTGAAGTGACGCCAGCCCCTCTCCCACCCTATAGAGACTGACAGACATTGGGGTGTGCCTTTGGGTTGTCAGCTATAACGCTCATGCCATTGTACCTCACCCTACCCTGTAGACACTGACAAATGTCGTGGTGTGCTTTGGGGTCTTTGGGCGTTATACTTACCCCATTCCATAAGGAAATATGCTGAGGTGGGTGCAGCACAAGAGAATGGGGTGAACTTTGTGGCTGATCACTGCAAGGCACACTACAATGCCTGTCACTGGTTGCAGGGTGGGGTTGGGGGTGGAATGGCATAGGCATTACAGCCGATGATCCCAAGTCACCCCCCTGATGCCTGTAAGTCTTTACAGGGTGGGGTGCTTCAGTTGGAAGCCCTAACATAATATGCGTGTGTTGGTATTTTCACTCCAAATTTTCAACATGGGCTTTTTGTGACACCACCTTATGAAAAGCGGCACTATCAGTTTGTTAGCTGAAAGGTGGTTTTGCACAGTGGCTATGCCATTTGGCAACACAGGGATGAAAACACATTTTGGGCAGGTTGTAGAAAATGACAACTGTATTGTTCATGAGGAGGCGTAAAAAAATGGCAACGTTGAAAATCTGGAGTGAAAATATGAAAAATTGGTGAAGTCATGAGCATGCATAGAAACTGCGCAACACACGTCCGTAACCCAATTATTTTGGGGAGTTTATTAGCCACATTTGTAACATAGGCATATTGGGACCTCCCCTCATGAACAGTGGTGCTGTAATTTTGTTAATCAGTCCCAAAAGTTGATTTCCCACAGCGACTACACCATTGTGAGCCACAGGTGCGGAAACACATTTTGGGCAGGATGTGAAAAATGACAGCTGTGCTGTTCATAAGGAGGTGTGAAAAAATGGCAGTATTGAAAATCTGGCATGAAAATATTGCAAATTTGCGAAGTTACATGGGTGCTTGGAAACTTCGCAATGCACACTTGTAGCAGTCATTTTATGGAATTTCGTCACCAGATTTTCAACATAGACATTTTAGGACTTCTGCTCATGAACAGTGTCACTGTCATTTCTTCAAACTGTCCCAAAAACTAATTTTGCACAGCGACCGCGCTATTCTGCGCTGGATATGCGAAAACACATTTTGGCTAGGATATGTAAAATGACAGCTATACTGTTCATAAAGAGGTGTGGAAAAATGCCAATGTTGAAAATCTGGAGTGAAAAAATGACAAATTCACGAAGTTACGAGCGTGCGTGGAAACTGCACAATGCACGCTTGTAAAACAGCCATTTTAAGGATTTTTCCCACCAAATTTGCAGCATAGGCTTTTTGAGAGTCCCCCTCATGAACAGCAGCATTTTTTTTTGGTTAATCAGTCCCAAAAGGTGATTCCATGCAGGGACCGCAAAATCACCTTTTGGGGCCTATTGACGCCATGACAGTGCCAGAATTTATGAGGAGGGGTTCCAAAAAACTCATGTTGAAAATTTGGTGCCAAAATTCAAAAAAATGATTGAGATATGCATCAAAGTTGAAAAAAACCTATTTATTCCATTATACAGCTTACCAGCATTTCCTCAGTTCGCGGTCGGCTTTGAAGAGTGCAGATGTGTTCCCGGTTCACTGAAGATCATCGCACCGGACTCTGGAGGTAAGTATGGGGTGAGGGGCTGTGGGGTGGCAAGGTGCGCAGTGGGTGGGCGCGGGTTGTGGGGCAAGGAGACCATGAGGGACCGTTTTTTTTACAGGTTTAAAAAAAAAATTGGGGACTTTTTTTTTTTTGAGATTTGACACGCTGGAGTGGGCTCCAGCTGCACACCTCAAGTCTTTTTTGTGGGGATGCTGTAGCCAACAGTGGATTGGGCACCCCATCGGCACATACTGAAGGGGGTGAGACACGAGCCGAGGGGATAGGGCACCCACTATCACACAACAAAAGTGGGGGATAGAGATACATTATGCCGATGGGGAGTGGGCTCCCCTGTCAGCAAAATAAACGGGGACAAGGATAAATGCCGATGGGGATTGGGCCCCCCCGTCTGCAAAGAAAAACTGCTGGGAGGGGCGCATAATGCCGAGGGGGATTGGGCACCCCCTCGGCATACATTTTAAATGGGAGGGTCATTATGCCGATGGGGAGTGAGCTCCCCCATCGGCATTGTCACAGGAGGCAGAGGCAGTCATTGCAACTATGTTGCATGGATGTCGGGAGGCGTGTTGTGGTCCTGCTGCATGAGAGCTTCGCTCTTATTGCAGTGGACCTTTTCTTTGAAGTGATCACCACATTAAGTATGCATGGTGTGGTGCCAGCATGCAGGCTGATTGGGAAATGAGGGACGCACCTACTGATGCGTGCCCTGCATTCGCCCAACAGTGGCCGCGCTTCCAAATCTGCTACTACCACAATATGTTGGCTGTGCATGCATGAGCCAACATAAAAACGGAATGGGAATCAGGAAAAGAGTAGTTATTGAAGTCTCTCACAATTGTTTGCTTATAACTTAGAAAAGTGTGGAGCCATTTAACAGAAATGATAAACATGTTAGTATTTGAAGCATGTGAACAGAAAAGAGAAACTGTACTCTGAAACGGAAGTGTTATTTTGAGATACTGGCTAGTTAAAAGAGATAGACGTATAGGAATGAAAGCATTGCATTTCACTTGTTAAGTAGGATGAAGCATAAAGGAGACAATAGAAATCTAATTAGGCCCACTGGCATGGAAGAAAGATTCACCGCTGCGATGCCAGTGACCTGGGTTCGGGAACGGACTCAGGCCTCAGAGGGCCTGCCAGGGGGGAGAGAAGGCTTGAGTGTCTGCTGACTGCTCACCTTTTCTTGGGGGAGGGTGGGATAAAGGACCAGTGCCTACTGTCCCCTGGTGGAGGCTGGGGGTACAGCAGTGAGCCATGTCCCACTGTCTAAGGAGCATGACAGACACTGGCATTTGCCTTGGGTCCTGCACATCATGCTCACAGGAGAAAAGTGAAAAATGTTGCACTGGTCGATCGGGTGACGACCTCCTGGATCCTCACCACCGGAGCTCCCGGACCTCCATCAGCCACCTCAGCAGCACCCAGGATCATTGGAATGGCCAGTAAGGCTCATTCCCCACATAGGCAGGGGACCCGCCCGAAAGAGGGATACATTGGGGTGCCCTGGGTGGCTGCGATGTGGGGCAGTGGGGTCGGGAGCAGCCAGGGCAAGAAGGTCCTTGAGAGGCTCGAAAGAGGGATTGGACAGAGTGTGAGGTGGAAGCATATAAAAAAAAAAGCAATCTAACTAGCGTACAAAAGAGAGTTATGAGTGAGTGATTTTGAAGGACCAGATAGAGGGTGAGGATTTATTGTGCATTTTGTCTGTTTTTAGAATTGTGAGCATTTGAAACATGGAACAAGGAACATGAGAGGCAAAGAGCCTATGGAAATCTTGAATGTACGATATAGAAAATATAAGAAACTGTGTTAAAAGAAGAATAAGGAACAGAATGGTTTTGGTAATTAGAAACTTTCTATTTTTTAAATACATATTTTTATTTATTTCGTTTTTGTTGACCGGGTAAGTGCACTAGATAAATCCTGCCTATTTTCAGGCACGACCCGGGTGAGGGGGATACAGATGAATGCTAACTGACCTTGAACCAGATTAAGCTGTTGGTGGTATTTATAGTGAATGAGGGAAATTTGGCCAGGACACCAAGGAAATTTCCCTACTCTTGTCGGTAGGGGGCCCTGACGTTGCGTGGAGCATCAGTCCATGCCTGAGGCTGGAAGGGAGATGTTGCTGGAGGAAGAGTCTGTGGAGTTGGTGAGCATGGATGCAGTAGTGGAGGTGTCGGGGAATACAGAAGCAGCTGCTGGGGAGCACCCGAGGGGTGGCCAGCATATTGCCCGCAAAAGCATTGCAAGCTTGGATCCTGGAGTAGTGCTTAGTTTAGCACAAAAAAAGCAGTGTCTGGAAGAGGAATTGGGGAGAATTAACCAGCAACTGGATAATGCGCTGGTACAGCGTGATGATGACCGCAAAAGAAAATGATCAGCATCTTCCCCAATGTCGGACACCTCTTTGGGTCCTATGAAGGTCTTGGCATCTGCAGAAACTGTAACTCCACTTCCTGGTCAGGAAGACAGGCCCCCACGACGTGACTGGAGTGAGGCAAATGACGTCAGATGGCCGCCAGAGAAAGCACTTTCCTCAGCAGGATGGACGTCCCCTTCCCATGGAGTTTGGCAGCCCGATCTGGCATTTTCACCGGTTGGATTACCAAATCCATTGGCTTCTTCTACAACTATGGTTTCCGGAGGGTCAATAGCTCCTTCAGGTACTGTTTGATCTGGGGATTTGAATATGCAGGAGGTGGAGGGGGTAGAGCTTGGGCCTCCACAAGTTGATCAGAGGGATTCCCCTCCTGAAGAAACGGCGTCTTCTGATGCAGACCCCCCGCCCCCACCTATGCAAGTCATTTTCACAAAACCATCAATCTGGCAAAACGTAGGAACGCAGTGCGGTTACAGTATGTGGGACAGAAGGATTCGGCACCAGATCGATTTCATGTGGGGAAAGTTTTACTTAAACAGTCTTTGGGTTTTTCCCCTTCAGAGGTGTATGCCTTAATTCATGCACCAGGAGAAAGTACTTTTGATGTTAGTTTTTGGACTCCGGCTTTGTTGGAAAAATTCTGGTGTAGATTTTCTAATTTAAAAACAAACCCACTTTGGGTAGACTTCATTGTAATACCCTTGACTAAGCAACCCTTTTGGGTTATTACTATTCTTTTTCATAATGAAGGGGTAAATATTACTGATATGGTATACTGGCTGGAAAAATGGTGTACTATTCAGGGGAATCCCTCCCCCATAATGGATGATGAAGGATTCTGTACTGGGGGTTGGAAGTTTAAAATTAAATTACACCAATCTGATCAGGATATTATCCATTTACCTAACTGTTTTTTTATAGGTCGTGATAAAGGGTTTTTGTTTTACCCTGGGCAATCTAGGATGTGTTTTAAATGTGGGTCTACCAGGCACATTAGTACAACATGTGAGGTGTTGAAATGTATCTATTGTGGGGAACTAGGTCATGTCAGTGCACATTGTTTTCAAGAACCTAAATGTAATCTTTGTGAGGAGGTAGGTCACGTATTTACTGATTGTCCTTGGGCAGCTAGGAATACGGAAAATGCGGATTTTGGGGTTCAAGATTATTATATTAAAGAGGCTATTACTCCCACAGTTTTTCCTGGGCCTAAAACCACTGGTGGTAGACAAGTGCAGCAGGTACCCGAAAGTAGACCCCCCCCCCAGGCCCAACTCCATTAAATATCTTTCCTGTGGTTATTTCAGCTCAGCCTGTTCCACGGATAGGTATGGGATGCCCCCCCTTCCATTGGATTCTTCATCTAGTTCCCAAGATTTTTTGGTGGTTCGTCCTAAGAGAGGGAAGGGTTCTAGGCCCAAGGTCTCTAAAAAAGCGATAGAACCCTTGGAGGATATAAATAATTATGAGGTTTTACAGGATGGTCTCTCGGATCAGGAAACAGAAAATCCTATAGTGGAAGGAAGTCAGCCTCTGGGTGGGGATTTGCTGGAACCAGGTGGATTAATGGTAGGTACTCCAGGGCCTAAAGCTAGTGGCAGGGTCACCCGAGCCTCTAGCAAAGTGAGGAGAATTTTTTCTTTCTTTGTTTTTTTTATGACTGCTTCCTGGTACCATTTACGAATTGCATCTTTGAATGTGAATAGCATCCAGTCTGAATTTAAGAGACTGGCAACATATGGGCTTTTTCTGAAATCTGACTTGGATTGTGTATTCTTTCAGGACGTTCATTTACATTCCCCATGTCTTATGGAGGCAGCCTCTGGAGGCTGGTTATGGGGGGCTAGTTATTGGTCTCGGGGTCTGAGCAGTGTTCTAGGGTTGGGATTTATTTTTTTTCAACGGTTAAAATAATCCGGCATTTAGAAAATTGTGGAGGGGCAGGCTTTATTGCTAGATTTTGTATGGAAGAGTTTACCCATGCGGCTATTGAACATATATGCACCCCAATTAAAATATGATAGGGTACGGCTTTTTCACATCTTACAACCTTTTTTATTTACCAGTATGCTGGTAATCTTTGGGGGGGGATTTTAATTGCACCTTCCCTCAGGTTGGAAGTAATATGTTGGGAAAAAAACAATATTGTGATGTTTTCTGTTTACTAAAGGTTATTTCTGATGTTGGGCTAATTGACATGTTTGGGTATGGTGGTGCAAAGGTTTCACATATGTATGCTTGTGGCCCTCGTACATCTAGGATTGATAATTTTTTTATTTCAGACTGCTTTTGTATTCCAGAGGCTGTAGTTATCGATGTGGCAACATCAGACCACCGAATGTTGGTTTTGGCAGTAAGTAATGTACCTGAACAAAGACAGGGTCCAGGTTTCTGGAAGTTAAATATTTCTTTATTAGACTTACCTATGATACAGGAGGGTTTTCAACATGTTATGAAAGCAAGGAAATCTGTATTTTTCCTCTATGAGGATAAAAATCAATGGTGGGAGGACTCTAAACAAGATTTTCGTTCTTATTTTCAATCTGTTTCTCAATACTATAAGAGGGGTAAAGGTGATCTTGACGCTATTAAGATTCTTGAAAAAATAACAGTTTTACAAAAAGAGATGATGAAGGGGGTGGTCAAACAACAACGTTATCAGGTTTTGGGGAAAAAATCTGATACCATTCCTTTTGATACCCTGGCTCAGGTTCGGGAGCAGAGAATTATGGAAACCTTATGTAACTCCCCTGTTACCCGGGGTTACTAGAATCCCAGTAAGACCTAGTGGTAGGCAGGGAAGGCAGCTTGTGAAACTCCAGTTAAATGGATTTCACACTGTCTCACGCTGTTCTCAGTCTCAGCTGAGACTGAAGGATGACATCACCATAGAACTCTCGCAGCTGCATGAGCCACACTGGAGTGCTGCAGTTGGAAGTTAGGATAGAATGTTGGGGAGTTTGTACAGAGTCTGTGTGCAGTCTTGAAGAGAGGAGCAGCACAGCAGTCTGTGGGCAAGCTCTCAGAACCTTAAGCTCTGTCATAGAGCTACTGTAGGGGAGGTGTGTGTTTCCACCAAAAGAGGAACACAGTAAGCTGTCTGTGAAGTGGTGGAGACCGCTGTTTACTGGTCCATGTGCCCCCCCCTCCCTGGGGGGGGAGATTTGCCTGTCTTTCAGGGCCAACCCTCCTGGTTCCGGCTAAGGAAGAAGCTGCCTTATTTCAAGTTGTGCTGCGGCACCAGAAGCTGTGGGATAGAAATTCCTGTGAGGAATCCCCTGTGGGGCACCTGCAACCAAAGGGTGAGTTCGCTCTGACAGATGGCCTATGTTTTCACCTGAACTGTTGGAACATGGGGATTGGATTACTTAATTTGTAGGAGGTCTAGTGTAATAGACATTGCCAGTTAATTCAAGTAGGTTCAAGTCCAGCACAAAGAGTAAAGTAAAGTGGGGGTTGGACTGCTTAATCAGTGGGAGGCCTAGAGCAATGGGCTAAGCCAAGTAAAAGTATGTTCAAGTCCAGCACAATGGGAAAGCAAGACAAGTAGAGGGAATGTGATGTACATTTAGAATTAATCTACATTGCCAAGCTTTACAGAATGAGATGTTTAATGTCCAGAGAAATGGCCGGGTATGAATTGTGGAAGCGAGAGGTGGGAGACCCCAGGGGTGTAACCAGGCATTTCAGATTTGTACACCAACCTGCCACACTGCTACCCCTTCCCCCACTGTTGTTCATGCCCCCCAATGACTGAAGTCCAAGGTTCCTGGCTCCAATCAGATAATTCCCACACCAGACCTGCTGCCTGTCTGCTGGTAGTGTGGTGCTTGCTGCCTGCTGGTAAAGCCAATGACTGCACCATGAGTCCAAGACCATAGCAGAAAGTTCTTCTCTCTCCCCTGCAGGTAGACAGATTCACTTCACTTGCCACTCCACAAGAAGTCTTCACTCTTAGCTAGCTCTAAATCTGTTCTTCTGTCTGCTGCTCCTCAGTTCTTCTACTGCTTCTCTCACTCCCAGTACAACTGAACTAATAGTATGGCTTCTAACTTTACTAGGGCATTTAAACTCGCTGCCCAAGACTTGCCAGACCCCCTACCAGAAGCCACAGCCAATCACTATGCAGGTGGACAGTGCGGACCTAATTGAGACCTTCAGCTTCAGTGTCCATGGTCCACTCTCCACTCTGCCACACCTAAAACAAAGCTGAAAGAGAAAAGAAAAAAAACCTGTGAAGCTAAACAAAGGAATTTAAATGCAGTGGACTTGAGAGGGCAGAGCAATGTTGGCCAGCTTGTTTACTACCCCCTGCTACTAAACTTAGTACGCCATGGCTTACTTAGAGTATCAGTAGCTACAGCCTTGGGAGACCCCCCCATCAGTAGTAACCAAATTCACCTCTACGGATTTGCTCTGTGGCACCTTTACTTTCTCTCAGGTACTTGGCCAGTGCCTGAGAAAAGTACCCAGATATGGGATTAAAAGGAAGTTTCCGTGATAGAGCTAAGGTGCTCTTAGGTGGTTTAGGGAGCCACCAGCAAATGTTTCCATGACATATGGAAGGTGTCTGAGTGGCTGGCAAGGGAGCCGAGCCTGGGAATCCCAGACAGTGCACAAGTTCGGGCTGTGTACCCAAAGCAGCGTGCAAGTCCGGGCTGTGTGCCCGGTAGGTTCAGAGCCTGAGGGCTGAAGTGTTGAAGAAGTGTTTCTGATTCTTTTTAATCTGTATTACCAGAAGTGTAGCCCCATGGGGGTCCGTCTATGCTTTGTTTGTTCTGCTTGGATGTGAATAAAAGCCACACTTTAGAATCCCATTCCTGGTATTGGACATTACAGTTATTGGTTCCTGTGTTCGGAGTTACTTGGGTGCCTCTGTGCAGAGTAGCCAAACCTAGCCCTTGTGCTGAGCAACCTATTCCTCCCTGAACCCTGTCCCCACCTGGTACTGTTGTCAGATTCAAACAGCATACCACCTGTCATTGGCAAAAGGCAGGGGTGGCGGGCTTACAAAATGGAGGCACCGCTTTGGATTTGAAATTTAGGGAGGAAAGGTGCTCAGGCAAGGGGCTAGCATTTTGGTTATTTGACAGTGGGTAGCCCAAAAAAGCTGAAGCAAGGTTAACTGGTGTGTTGCTGTGTGCTGTTGTCCATGTGCTGCTGTTAAAATGCCAACTGTTTACCAAGGAGCAGTAAAGCTTGAGAGATTATGCCCTTGTCCTGCATCAAAAATTACAGCATTTTGCCAGCTTTTAAAAATTGTTGTGACAAAGAAAATTGTGGAAGGCTAGGGGTAGCAAAAGGAAAATTGTGCCCTGGATGTTGGAAATGCTTTCTAGTGAATGGAGAGACTTGCTGTGTTAATGGCCATGACAAATGGTTGAAATGGGCTCCCGCCGTGGAGTCAGTCAGAGAGAAAAAAAAAAGTGGCTTTGCAGTTTAAATTTGCCTGCTCGATGATCTCCGTAAGGAGAAGAGCACTCGCGAGGGAAAGAGGCACATTTGCATGGCGTCATGTGATTGGTGAGACTGCAATCAGTCCCGCCCCCAAGCCAGCTCTACAGCGACTGCCAGCATTCGAGAGGGATTGTGAGTGGAGTGCGTGTACTGGCTTACCGGAGGAACATCGCGGTGACTGAAAGTGCAGTAAAAGTTTAAAAAACGGACTTTTCCATCTAAAATCTGGCTCAACCCGCATCTTGATCAACTGGATTGTGAGTGTGGTGATCAGAGGGACGTTCGGCAGGACTGCCAACCCGCTTCTGTCCCGAGGCCTCCAAGACTGGCTGCAGGCCGTTTTCCATCGCAGCAAACAGCTACTGATAACAGTGAGTACCAACAGAAATAATTGCTCAAACCAGTGATTTTGCCAAAAGCCAGCTGAATCTGTGTGCAGCAGTGTAGTCGCTTTGCAAACAAAGACCGTGTCAAGTTTTTACCAGCAAAAGCAAGCCTGTTAAGCCATCGACTGTGAGCATAGTTATGGGTTCAGTGTCAGAATAAAGTTTCAAAGCCATGAGAGAGACTGTGAGTTGTATCAATTTATGCAGCACTAGTGCTTGAAATACTGAGGCTTTAAGGGACTGTGAGCTAAAGCAATGTCTTCAGCAAGTGAAAAGTCTGTGATAAATCATATAAATGTGCTAGGAAAAAGAACAGTGCAAGTTTGTGCAGTTTGAGTAAAGTTATCAGTAGAGTGTGTAAATCGGATGCGCAGTGGCTTGACCGAATTTCAGAATGTTGATGCACAGGAGTGCTGCTGCCGCCATTACAGGTGGGGTAGTAATGTAAACACAGCAGCAGAGGAGCCATTTTGAAAGTGAAAGAAAGTGTTCAGTGATGTGGGACTTTCAATAACAGTGAGCATTTGTTTTTCTCTGCAGTCATGGCCACAGGACCAGCCCACTACCCAGATCATGCCCGGGCTGTGGTAGCAGCAGAAGTAAACAAGTTAAGGGACATTGAGAGGTGTTTCTATGGAGGACAACTGCCTCCTCATGTGGCAATTCCTGGATACCCAGTGCAAGTGTGCTTAATATGTTTAAATGCTGGAAGGGACGTCTTCATGGTACCTCACTGTTCGGGGTGCTTAGAGAAATATGGCTTGTTTAAAGCACCCAAGATTCATTTGGCTCCCACATGGACAAAAGTTCTCAAGAATCTGCAGTTGTCAGCACACAGCACCAGGTGGAGCCTGTTGGAGAAGGCCCCTCGGGGGAGTATGGCACATAGCTAGAGGGTGCAGATTTACAGACAGAACAATGTGCTGATGTTTCAGATGCTGGATCGCAGAGAGACAATTCAGGCAGAGCATCAGTAGACCCTTGGAGAGGGAGGCCTAGCCCAAGTCTCATAGGAGAATATGAGATGAGGGAGGCCTTTGAATGGGAGGTATCGACCTCCGCACCCAGTGAAGAATGGATAGTCTCAGGAGTGAGGACGACTGCTCACTCCTGGGCACAGATTCTCAGTGAGGAAGAAGAAGAGGGGGAACATATGTGGCCTTGTGAAAAAGGAACGGCTACACAGCCTCAAGCTCTTGCCTCAGAGGAATGCATGGAAGAGAGTGGTGATGCCACTGCCCTGGCTGTGCAAGAAGAAGAAGCCAGGGATCCATTTTTTGTCTTATTGAGAATGCGTAGCTGGCAGAACCAGGACTGACTGCCCCCAAGCCAGGCCAGCGGTCTCAGGTTGACAAAAGCTAGTAAAGAGGAGAGACTGGTTCGTAGGAAGGTGAATAAAATCTATAGGATGTCCTTTCCTACCTTTCCTCGAAGAGTCTGGGAGGAGATTGAGAACAGCAGGAAATCCTGGATTTGGGCCGAAGCAATGAAATGTGTGCATCCTGGTGCAAACGAGCATGTCAGGAACAGAATGTTTCATGAAAAATACAGCCAGTGGAAAAGAGGCAGAACACTGTTAATGGACACTGTTCGAATAGTGGATGGAGAGGGATGTGGAACCTTTTACAATGTGAATTATGTGCGCCCAGACGGGGTAATAATTCAAGCTCCTGACCCGTTGTCCTATTGGCCTCAATGCAAAGATCTCCCTGCAAATGTGCCCATGCCTACCAACTGGAAAGCAGAGCAGTGGTAGTCAGTGCTGCCACTCCAGCCATTGCAGTATCTTTGTTGTTCTGCTGGTATGGACGTCCAGGACTCAGGTGCCCCACATTCATCAGTTCTACAGTGTACTGACTTTCCAGAATCCATCGACTAGCCCACCAGATGACTTCAGATCCAGAGAGGACGCCAGCCCAGCTGTATCCTGATTCATCGCATGGTAATCGGATGATGTCAGACCAGCTGTTTTCCTTTTTGTTCCTGTTCCAAGGTTCCATCTCCAGAGATGACATCAGCCCAGCAGTTTCCAGATGTACCCTCCTGTCATTCCCGGAAGATGTCCGCCCAGCTGTATCGGAAGAGTGCTGCCAGGGAGAGTCTTCGGCCGAGGACCAGGTCGGTGTGCTGTTCGTTCTACAAGGGGCTGGTAAGTCCAAACTTTTCTATTCTTATGACATTGCAGTACACACCCTACACTAGCAGACTCCAGATGTGTGAACTGTCCTCAAAGACTCTCCCCTTCGGGACTTTGGCCTGCTAGAACTGTGCTTCACCAGGCTCTGGCCCAGGAGAGACTCTTTAATGGACTAGCCTTCAGGCACTGAGGTCACTCGATGGGACCTTTAGGGCACTCCATCTCCCAAATGTGTTTTGTAAATAATGTCATTGTTTTTCTACGGTTTTCTAATGTTTATACTGTTTTTCTACCTTTTCTAAAAAAAAAATATATATATTTTTGGGATTCTCCAGTGTTTTGATAGTATGGGTTCAGATAGACTGTGTATGCAGATTAGGAGTGTGTGTTGTCTTTCTTTTTCTTGCAGGTGTTCCTGAAGAAGATAGAAGAGAAGGCAAGAAGAGGAGGAGGGGCTCATCGGAGTTTCTCACTAGTACTTTAGTGTGTAGTATTTAAAGTACTGTTGTTGTTGTTACTGTGTAGTAACCCTTTTCTTCCACAGGTATGGTTGTGGGGGAGTGAGGGAGTAATGTAAATGGTACGGTATCAGCTCCTGGTGTGTGGTTGCATGGTGCCCAAGGTCAGGGAGGTCTCCTGTTTGTTTTGTTTTGGGATGTGAGTTAGAGGCAGACAGATTTTCCCTAGAGGGCTAGGGGAGATAGACGGCTGTGGTCCTGAACGGCCATAGGGACTACAGTGCTGATCTATTAGGGCTATGCTCTGGACAGTTCTACTGGAGCCACTAGGTACCCATAGTTAGCGGGTAGAGTAGAGGCTGATATGTCAGCCAAAGGCCTCTAGGCCCTTAGTGTTGCCTGCCTGTGCTAGCACATGGTAGGAGGGGGCCTGATCACCCTCCTCCACAGGTAGCACATAGGGTGAGATATCCTAAGCTGGGTAAATAATTTATTTATTCATTTATTTGCTTTTGGTAACCGGGTAAGCACACTAGACAGCAAGTGCCTATTTTCAGTTACGACCCGGGAGAATTACAAGGTAATTACATAGGAGAAATACATAGTCAACATTACAATCAGGAGCAGACATACTCTAATAGTGGGATAACACATCAGGGATTAATGACTGCGGACAGTCATTTTCCTGGCCCAGGGTGAGTGTAACCCCCCTGTTACCCAGGGTTACTAGAATCCCAGTAAGACCTAGTGGTAGGCAGGGAAGGCAGCTTGTGAAACTCCAGTTAAATGGATTTCACACTGTCTCACTCTGTTCTCAGTCTCAGCTGAGACTGAGGGATGACATCACCATAGAACTCTCGCAGCTGCATGGGCCACACTGGAGTGCTACAGTTGGAAGTTAGGCTACAATGTTGAGGAGTTTGAACAGAGTCTGTGTGCAGTCTTGAAGAGAGGAGCAGCACAGCAGTCTATGGGCAGGCTCTCAGAGCCTTAAGCTCTGTCATAGAGCTACTGTAGGGGAGGTGTGTGTTTCCACCAAAAAAGGAACACAGTAAGCTGTCTGTGAAGTGGTGGAGACCACTGTTTACTGGTCCATGTGCCCCCCCTCCCTGGGGGGGAAGGTTTGCCTGTCTTCCAGGGGCAACCCTCTTGGTTCTGGCTAAGGAAGAAGCTGCCTTATTTCAAGTTGTGCTGTGGCACTGGAAGCTGTGGGATAGAAATTCCTGTGAGAAAACACCTGTGGGGCACCTGCAACCAAAGGGTGAGTTCGCTCTGACAGAGGGCCCATGTTTTCACCTGAACTGTTGGAACGTGGGGATTGGATTACTTAATTTGTAGGAGGTCTAGTGTAATAGACATTGCCAGTTAATTCAAGTAGGTTCAAGTCCAGCACAAAGAGTAAAGTAAAGTGGGGATTGGACTGCTTAATCAGTGGAAGGCCTAGAGCAATGGGCTAAGCCAAGTAAAAGTGTGTTCAAGTCCAGCACAATGGGAAAGCAAGACAAGTAGAGGGAATGTGACATACATTTAGCCTTAAAGAGCTAGTGTACTGATTGGAATTAATAGTAATTTTCATATGCAGCCAGCTATCACTTCCAATATCTGAAGTTTTTATTATTTTCTGTTTGCTAATTACAAGATTTTCCACCTGGCAGTACTGGGGTAATGCATGGAGCAGCACTCTGTCTGGAGGAAAAAAAGAGTCAGTTCTGTTCCTCCCACTACATCGTCAGAAATCAGACCAAACACCTTGAGGCACCACAATCCTTGTAGCTTGAGCAGTGACTCTCACAAGCTACCAATCAAAATGCAGGACATTGTGACATCACTAGTAACTAGGGAGAGCCAGTCCCTGCTGCTTCATGTAAAAGTGAAACCTGGCGGTGAGAAATGGTTTTCATTGGTTACTAGTGATGTCCTTGTCAGTGTGGTCTCAGTATTGATATAGTGGGAGGAACAGAACTGACTTTTTTTCCCTCCAGACAGAGTGCTGCTCCACACTTCACTCCAGTACTGCCAGATGGAAAATCTTTTAATTAGCAAACAGAAAGGAAAAAAATACTTGAGATATATGAAGTGATAGCTGACTGCATCTGAAAATTACTATTAATTGCAGGCAGTTTCTTGGCAGTATACTAGCTCTTTAATCTACATTGCCAAGCTTTACAGAATGAGATGTTTAATGTCTAGAGAAATGGCCAGGTATGAATTGTGGAAGCGAGAGGTGGGAGACCCCCCCCCATCAGTAGTAACCAAATTCACCTCTACAGATTTGCTCTGTGGCACCTTTACTTTCTCTCAGGTACTTGGTCAGTGCCTGAGTAAAGTACCCAGATGTGGGATTAAAAGGAAGTTTCCCTGATAGAGCTGAGGTGCTCTTAGGTGGTTTAGGGAGCCACAAGCAAATGTTTCCATGACATATGGAAGGTGTCTGAGTGGCTGGCAAGGGGGCCGAGCCTGGGAATCCCGGATAGTGTACAAGTTCGGGCTGTGTACCCAAAGCAGCGTGCAAGTCCGGGCTGTGTGCCCGGTGGGTTCAGAGCCTGAGGGCTGAAGTGTTGAAGAAGTGTTTCTGATTCTTTTTAATCTGCATTACCAGAAGTGTAGTCCCATGGGGGTCTGTCTATGCTTTGTTTGTTCTGCTTGGATGTGAATAAAAGCCATACTTTAGAATCCCATTCCTGGTATTGAACATTACAGTTATTGCTTCCTGTGTTCAGAGTTACTTGAGTGCCTCTGTGCAGAGTAGCCAAACCTAGCCCTTGTGCCAAGCAACCTATTCCTCCCCGAACCCAGTCCCCACCTGGTACTGCTGTCAGATTCAAACAGCATACCACTTGTCGCTGGCAAAAGGCAGGGATGGGGAGCTTACACTTACAGTTAACTAATGGTACTATGATAACAGAAAACTCTGCCATATTGACTGAAATTAGTAGGTATTTTACGGAAGTTTTTACAAGTACAAACTTGCCAAAGGATGCAAATGTTTTATTGGTTACAGGGATGTGACCTCCCTCGTATTTCGGAGGAGTTTGGTCATAGTTTAATCACACCTATCTCTGTTTTAGAACTTAAACAGGTTATTTGGTCCCTTTCTAAAGGGATGTCCCCAGGGTCTGATGGACTACCACATGCCATCTATAAAGTAATCTGGGAGGTGTTACGGGAAGAACTGGTGGCAGTTTTGAATAGTGCTCTAATTACACGATGCTTGCCAATCAGCATGTACGAAGGAGTATTAGTCCTTTTATTTAAGGATGGGAACAAAGAAGATTTAAAGAATTGGCGACCAATTACCCTTTTAAACACCGATAGTAAAATTCTGATGAAGGTGATAGGGAATAGATTGGTGGGTGCACTGGAAATAATAATTCAACCCACACAGTTTAGTGGGGTACCCTCACGAAAGATACAGGATGCCCTAATTCTTATTAGGGAAATTTTGTATAAAGGTAATATTCAGGAATTGTTAGGGCATTTGGTAAGTTTAGATCAATCTAAGGCCTTCGATAGGGTTGAATACACCTATATGTGAGCAGTTCTTTCCAGTTACGGCTTTCTGTAGAAGTTTATTTTGTTGTTAAAAATCTGTTATAACAATATTTGCGTATTACCTAGTATGAATGGATGGATGGGAGGTAAGATCTTAGTCGGTAGAGGGGTGAGGCAGGGCTGTCCTCTGAGTCCTCTTTTATACTTATTGTCTTTGGATCCCTTGCTATATAGACTGAATAAACAGGATGATATTATGGGTCTCTCTGTGAGTAGTGTAGACCCACAGATAAAAACAGTTGCTTATGCAGATGATCTTTGTTTAATATTAGCAGACAAAACGTCAGCATTATTGGTCCAGGGGAAACTGAGACTCTTTTCAGAAGTAACTGGTTCCATTATTGACTACAAGAAATGTAGTATTTTATCAGTAGATTGTGAGGGTACAGTATGGACTTCGATATGGCAATTCCCAGTAGTAACCTCTTATATTAGAATTTTGGGTATATTTTTTGGAGCTCCTGACCCCCAGTTTTATAATTGGGAGGGAAAACTTCATGCTGCACAAGGGTTGGTAACAAAGTGGAATACTTGGCGTATGTCCAAACTCAAAAGGATTTATATGATAAAATCACATTTGTTACCAATGTTTTTATTTTTATCGGCAGTATTTCCCACTCCAAAAGCTCTGGAAACCTCTGTATATAGTGGGTTTTTTTTCCAGTGTCTATGGAGGAGTCGATTAAATCCTATAAAGAGAGGTATTACCTGTTTACCTATAACCCAGGGAGGCTTGGGAATGGTTAATCCGGTAATTTTTTTTCATGTTACTTTTCTTCTTCATAATGTTGTCCCACTTGTTCACAATAAATTAGGATTATGGAGCCCATGGGTAATGGATGAGTTTGGACACCTTCTTAGGCTATGGGCTTCTCTAGACTACCTATCTAAACAAGTTAAAATTTCCTTTTTGGCAAATTATTGGGAGGATGTGGTGGGTAAAATTAAACTGTGGGAACTGCCTTATCGTCACCTAACTACTGGTTCTAGGAAAACTGTGTACGAATGACTGCTAATAACCTGGTTTCATGAGGACCCATGGTTTGTGGTACTTCCCTCAGCTGAAAAACAGAATATGACAGGTTTTCTTCGCTGTTCTCGAATCCCAGCTTTTATGTGGGATTTTGTATGGCTTTGTACACACCAAAAATTGGGGGTAAAAGGAAACATGAAGCATAAGGGTGTAGTGGAACGAACTTGTCCCAGAGTCGCTACTTGTTATGGGGCAATTGAAACTATGCAACATTTGTTTATAGACTGTCCTTATGCTGCAGAATTTTGGTCTCATTTCCATAAGTATTGGGCCTCTGGTCCTTTTCAGATGGTGGACCCTGATGTTTGGGTTAGAAGTATTCTACCAGGTGCATGGGTGCAGTTTGAGTCTGGGACGCTACTATTATTTATGGGATATGTCAAATTCCAATTATGGCAAGCTTGCTGTGCATTGACTTTAAGACAGCAGTTAATATCTAGTGCTCAAGTTTTTTTCTGTAGTTCAGAGAGAGGTTTTTAGATGGCGGGATTTTGAGCAAAATACAGCCTCACCTGATCTTTATAAGTTATGGTGGAGACATATGTCTTGGTTGGACACCGGTTGATTCTGGTACTCTTTTATATAAGCTCTTGGGGGAAGCATAGCATGTGTTGTGTTTTAGTTTTCTTGGGATCTGTACTGGTGTACTGCTCGTATAGGGGCTTATGTTCTCTTATTTTATGCCTTTGTATGATGCAATATAATTCTGCTTGTTTTTTCCTTTCAGGTTTTGAATTTCCTTACTCCTTTAGTAAGGGGCGATAGTATAATTTCTGTTTGTTAAAGGTTTTTTTTGATTATCACATACTGGAATATGTTTGTGATCTTGATTTTCTTCATCATAATGTTGTATATTGTAATAATTTCATGATTACTTTGTTCTGGGGTTTAAAAAAAAAAAAGTAAGGAAGGGGAGGGGGTGGGTTGATATTTTCCACTCTTAGGAGTAGGATATGTGTATGAATTTATACTTCTCTATGGTTTTGGGTTTTTCCTTGAGTTGTATAACTTTGGTATGATTTGTTCGGTTGTTAATCAAAATTCCCCCTACTTTTTTAACGGGGATAGGATGGGTGTTCTTGTACAATTATGGTTTATTTATGTATGCTGTAATACGTATTTCTGTTTTGGATTTATTTCATTATGATTTTGTATGATGCAATACAATTTTGTTTAATTTGTTTTGAAGTTTTCAATAAAAATTCCCCCTACTCTTTTCGATAAGTGCCATGGGATCTTTAACATCCACCTGAACTACCACCAATCCAGGCAGATGGGACCTCGGTTTAAAATCTCATCCGAAAGACGGCACCTCAGAAGTGCAGCACCCCTCTCATGCTGCACTACAGTGTCAGTACTGGGATATTAACCCAAGTGCCAGATGTGGGAACTAAATCCACAGCCCTCTGATCTCCCGGCCTCAGAGGCGAGTGTGCTACCTACTGAGCCACTGACACTATATGCAGGGTTGAACGATGTACAGGAAAAGCAACAAGTGATACATACTGGTATAGATCTGAGAAAAGAAAGGTATGTTGAAAGCAGTATTGTGTGGATGACAGTTAACTCATTTTTAAAGAAACTCACCCAGTGTTGTGTGTGGTCTACAAAGGGATGCTAGGCACATAGCCTTGCAGAATAGAAGTTATAAGCATGAAAACAGCTACAATTAAGGCTATAACACAAATTCCTTCAGATAGAGGTAAAGGATAAGTCACATACATAAAGTGTAAAATTATGGTACTAACTGATGGAAAAAAAAAGATTTCTGATATGTTTTATCTAGATCCTACACTGTTTTGGGCCTGAGGAAGTGGCGTCAGCTACGAAACCGTTGCCCCAATGACCTGGTGTGGAAATAATATAAATAAAAGTGTTGTTTGCTTCAAAAAAACTATTCTTGTACTGGAGTTCATCCTACCTATTTGTTAAGTTTTATGGACTGCCTATTATAGGATGACCCAAGCATTATTACATTTATTTAAAAACAAGGCAAGTTAAACCCCCACAAATAGATATTTACAAGCAGAGTGGTTCCACCAAGCCCTGAGCTGTGTAAATATTTAACAAGGAAAAAAAACATTTCCCTGGTAGTCTAGTGGTTCCCAGTCTCTGAGCCACAATCTGTGTAACAACAAATAACCCCATTTCCCTGGTAGTTTAGTGGTTCTCCCCCCGCCTTGAGCCCCGAACCTATTCAGCATAAATAAAATCCCCACATCCTTGGTAGTCTAGTGCCCCCCCACCCCGATCTCATTCATAGAAATCTCCGTAATCCTGGTAGTTCAGCCGTCCCCACTCCCTAACCTGCTCCAACCCATCAGCCCAGACCATCCCTGGTGGTCTAGTGGCCTCCCACTCTCCCTACCCTGGAAGGTACTGTCCCACCACCCCGCTCCCCTCCATCCCAAATTCAAGGGCTGGTGACCGGCAAAGCCCCCCACTCGCAATCATGGTCAGCCACCGACTGAGATCTCTGGGAGTGTGTACTGTATGACTACCAGGGAAACAGGGTTATTTGTTATTATACAATGACAAAAAAGTATCTAGGACTCTGATTAGTCAGTGGGGGACTGGAGTCGTGATGTTATCCTGGCATAATATCACGGATCTAGTCCCAGCACACCTAGTGACCGCATAAAATGTAAAAATGAAAACAAATCACTGCACAACTCTTCCTGCAATCCCGTTCACCACTCTGCAGAAAACCACATGGTGTTTCAGTTGCTTCATAGTGAAATAAATCCCTGCCTCCCTAGCACAGAAACAACCAAAACCCAGCCCACAACTGAGACACATATTAAAAGATTCCCCAAACTTTATTTCTTATTTTTTAAAATCACGTCCATGAAACCCGTCTGGTTCCTGGAAGCACTTCATGCAGCCTGCTTCATAACCTAGCCCGATCCCTGCTCGGCAACCCACCAACTTCCCTCTGAACAGGACTGTTAACCACCAAACAATCAACAAGCCTCACACATTCCCCCCAAATGGTTCAACTTTCTTTTTTTTTTCATGTTAAAAGTAAACTAACCGAAACTCCTTTCATGGACCAAGTGCACCCAGTGAATAAGCGAGTGAGCGTGTCATTAACATAAACCACGTCTTTCTCTTCAGACCACTCCCTCACTCACTTTCAAAGCTACTCTTCTTTTTTTCACTGCCACCATGTACAAAAAATACACAAAAAACATTATCCTTGCCATTTCCCTACCTACTCTCCTCTTAACAGAAATGTTATATGGAAGGCATACAGTGAGCTAGCGTATGAAAGACGTGGAGGAGGGGGGTACCTTACAATTCCCAAGTTGCTACCAGTATTTACTCACTGCAGAAATAAAACAGAAAATGAAAACCTGAATAAAAAAAAGAAAAACTACAATGGAATAGGACACAGTAACAAACAGAGCACCAGTAACAAAGGTCCTGTGCTAAGAACAGTACCTTAGTTACTATAAGGACTACCGAAGCACAGCTCCACCTGGTGGCTGGAAGAGAAAATTAGCACTATTTCTCCCTAAAGTAGTCCTGTATATATAAAAAATTATACAAAACCAACTTTAAAAAGTATCCTTTCATCTCTCTTTTTTTTTTATTACAAATGAGCCATTGTATAATAGGAATAATGCACTCCAGGGTGTGTGTCGTGGTGGGATAACGTCACTTCTGGGGTGATTGGTCGCACTCAGCCTGCGTCCTCGTACCCAATCAGCCCAGGCGTGACATTATCCCAGCATGACACACACCCTGTCATGCATTATTCCTTTATCTTTACACAGATCATGGAGTGGGGGGCCAGTAGATTACCAGGGAAATGGGGTTGTTTTATTTTTACATAGATCGGGGAGGGGAGCCTACTAGACTACCAGGGAAACCATTTCTTTTTTTATATTTACACAGATCAGGGATCAGGAAGGGGGGACCACTAGGCTACCAGGGAAGCAAGGATTTTTTTTTTTAAATATTTTTAATATACTGAATGAGATTGGGTCTCTGGAGGGTCTGCTGGACAACCAGGGACCCTGACCTAGATGGTGCATGGATGTGGTGCATGGGGTTCACCTTGTCTGAGCACTGTTAAGGGCAGGATTTCAGAAACATTAAACTGTGCCACAGTGAGTGGCTGTTTAGAGCTTCTGAAACTTTTGTAAATTGCACTGCTCTGCCTATGCATGAAGGATCCCTCATTTGCATAAGTACGCTGCACTATTGTGCATCACGGTGCTGCTGGGGGTGCGCCACATGTATCAGGTCTTTGAATATAGACACACTCTCGATGGCTGGCGCTATTCCAGGTTTGCACAGCACAAACCCGGTTTGTGCCACAGAACCTTTTGAAAATGGGGGCTACCAAGCAATAACCCTGCAAATAAAATACACTTACTGTACTTGTAGCATGCCAGCTTAAGCAGTTGCTCAAAAAATACACACAATGACTGTTTTCAAATAAATAGTTATATTTAGAGGTCGGCCCATTGCCACAGTGGTAGGGCTATCATTAGCAACTCTGGCTATCCCGGTTCAGAACGAGCTTGGGTCATCAGGAGCAGACTGGGGGGAGGGTTAAGAATGTCTCAGAGGATGCTCTTCTCCTCTGGGGAGGGAGGAGAGCTGCCTGAACTGTGATACTGCCACCTGAGTGATGAGAGATGGCAGTGTAGTCGAGTAGCTCGGGAGGGACACCAGCTGATGTCGCTTGCATGCACGTGCAATGGGCATCGTCACTGCCAGAATCCTGAAGGCGTGGAGCCCAGGAATTATATGACAATGGATTACCCAAAGCTAGCTAGCAATGAGAATGGCTGTACCTCATAGTATGTGTACAGCTGTCTCCTCGTGTTAGCTGTGCCATGTGCTCATTCCCAATGTGTTCTATGTAATAGGTCTGCACCATGCCAGACTGAAAGCACAGTATACCTAAAGTGCTGGAAAATGAAACCCGCTGCCATGAAACACTCTCCCCCCCAAAAAATAAATAAAATTAGAAAAGCTTTTCTTTCAAGACTACACATTTCCACAATGGCCGATTTCGGGGACCATCTGACTTTGGCCAAACTGACATCGGCCAAACTATCATGAGATTATGTGGGGAGCTCACTACTAAAACTAACCTAAAAAATCTAAAATAAAATCACCCTGTACTATACCCATAATCGTATCTGGGTGATTCATTGTTATAAATATGATTGTTGGTCTAGTAAGTCTAGTAAATTCATTATTTCATTATTAACAAGTGTCTCTCACACTGGTTGGGCAGACAGAACCACTCAGCTTCACTTCCAAGTCCTTGGACCCAACCAGCATGAAAGTCACTTTTTAAACAGCAAGACTCACCTTACTATACCTGTCATAATATAGTATGGAAAGTCCTGACCAGAGCAGTGTGAATTCTGGCCTCCTGCAAGCCGTGCACCAATGACTTGGCCCTTCTCCAGACTGGATACTGTCTGCTGCAGGAGTTGAGGATCCCCACTGCCCCCACCATTTCTTTCCACATGGGAGGGGTCAAGCCAGTGGGGAATAGGGTGATGGTAAGCCCACGAGAAGCCAAGTGATGGGGCTAGGGAGGGAGGAAGGAAGGATGGGAGCATGCTCAGAAATGGGGGCACAAAGTGATAAACCAAAAACAAACAAACACATATTTAGTTAGGAAAGTTAGAAAATGTATTTATTTATATTTAATTTTTTTAACTAGGTAGGCACACTAGACAGCAAGGCTGCCTATTGTCAGGTATGACCCGGGAGGTTACAACAGAACATACAGGGAAAAACACGTGAGCAAAAATCGATACAGAAACAGGCTAGAGAACAGTCACAATTCAGCTAAATGGCCTATACAGCAATGAATAGTACAGTTGCAAGAACAATATGTATAAACAGAATACAGGAATACAAGTGTAAATAATTAATGATCATAGGACCAACAACTAGTGTGCAAGTGCTGGGGGGAGGTAGCAAGGTTTCTCATACAGGTTTGGAAATTGAGGAGGTAGGTGTCAGTTAGGCAACTAGGAAGAGCTGACAGAGGAGAGGGTAGCCCCACTACAGGAGCAGGGTATAGTGCTTAGAAGAGCCTTGCGAAGGTCCTGTTTGAAGTCTCCCAGGGAGGGGGAGTTTGAGACTAAGAGAAAGGGAGTTTCAAAATTTTGGTGCCCAGATCGAGAAGGCATGTTCACCCACTTTAGTTTTACATCTTGGTTGGACAAGTAGGGATTTATCCGCTGATCTTAGTGTGTAGACAGGAGTCGCAGGTTTGAGCAGAAAAGCCAATTTGCCAGGTGACTGAAAGGAGATTATATTCTTTATAAAACAGGAGGAGGTATTCTGACTGAAAGTCTTGGGGGTAAGCCATACCAGACTGGAATATAGTAAGCATCGGTGAGTAAGCTAGAGACAGAGCAAATCGGCAGATATTGTTGTAGCAGATGTCCCACTTTCAGAGGAATCCACTTGTAGTAGCCAGAAAGGCTATGAGCCCGTACACCATTTTGGATCTCAAAATCCCATGTGCAGTGGCCAACCTCACTGCAAATGTTAGGCTATGTCTGACCTTATAAGCCAGTCCCAGTGGTATTTTAATGAATTTAATGACTGAGGCTAGGTGCAGGTCAATGTCCAAGGAAGGATCAAGGGTGACTCCTAAGTATTTAATGGAGGTAACTGTGTTGAGGGGAATGCCATCTAGTGCTCTGATACGTAGAGGTTGGGCACTGGATCGAATTTTTGAACTGGAGCAGAAGAACATAGTTACAGTTTTATTTTTATTGAAGACAAGCTTGTTCTGCAGCAGCCAGCTCTGAACGGTAGTAAAACTGTGATTGAGGTTCTGGTTGATGTCCGAGAGATTGGTAAAGGAAGAGTAAAGAACCAGGTCAACAGCATATAACAGGGTCAAGCAGGGCACAGTAGGTGGTGGGAGGTCATTTATGAAGCTCATGAACAGGAGAGGGCCAAATTTCAAACCATGGGGCACTCCGACCCAAGTGGGTGCAAGGGAGGACCTAGCACCTCCTATCTGGTCAAATTGCTGATGTTCCAAAAGATAATTTTGGAACCAGGCAGTGGCAGAGGAAGAGAAGCCAAGAGAAGATATGTTAGATAGGAGTAGTGGGTAGTCAACTAAATTGAAGGCTTTCGTTAGATCAACAAAAGTAGCTCCAGTGAGAGAACCATTGTCCATGGCAAGTCTGACATTGGAAGTAAACTGTATGAGTGCAGTGGATGTACTGTACCCATGTTGAAATCCATGTTGATCTGGGGTGATGAGGTTGAACAAGCTGAGATGGTCCAAGTTCTGAGTGGCCATGATTTTCTCCAGGATTTTAGAGAGGGTGGAGAGGATGGCAATAGGGTGGTAGTTATCCAGGTTAATGGAGCTCCCTATTCTGAGGACAGGGACCAACCGAGCAGTCTTCCAGAGAGAGGAGACATGTCCTGTGAGCAGGGACAGGTTAAACTATCGAGTCACTAGAGAGACTATAGAATGAGCAATGCTTTTTATGAATTTCGGTAGGGGTCCATCTGCCCCTGCCGACCCAGCTGAAGAGATAGACTTAAGTAATCTTAGGATTTTAGACTCGGAGACTGGGTGGAGGTTAAAAGGAGGGTTGGGTGGTTTGAAGTTGCCCTGCTGGGACTCAGGTGTCATCCCTAGAGGTGCAGCATAGAAGGAAAGGTCAGTGAATTTGGAGTTAAGATCATCAGCAATAATGAGGTGGTTATTGCAGCTACAGCCATTCACATCAATGTCAGTGATGACATTGCTTTTGCTTTTTCCAGAATGGAGTTTACGTGACTCCAGAAACCACATGAGTCAATGACTGTAATGCTAAGAACCTGATGGTGGTATTTACCCTTAGCAGCTCTGATGGAAATCTTAATAGGTTACAGAGTATTCTGTACTTGGCCCAGTCCTGTGAGGACTGTGTAAGTTTTGCTTTGCTCTAGGCTTTATCGTTAAATACTCCAAGCAAACTGCCTTCTCTTCAACTACCCTGCAGCACAGAAATCCTGGACCAGAACTAACAAGCAACATGGAATTAATTATACCTCATCCTCTATGATTTATGGGTTATGTTAGTAGACACTTTCTCTCTCAGAGGGTGTTAACCCCATGGAACAGCGACCAATGGATACAGCAGATGTGAAGTCAGTGCAAGCCTTTAAGGTAAGCCTGGACAAGTGTTTTGTTGCCAAGGGAATCACAAGGTACCCTGGGTAGTAGAATGAGTAAGGAACCCTAAAAACTGGCCCGTGTGTGCCAGCAAACCTATTTCATACATGTGAAGCAGAGGGATGTAAGTAAGTAAGTGAAATTGTATTTATGAAGAGCCATATTCCTGAGGCTCAGGGTGCTGTACAATGTACAGACACCCTGTGCAATGTACAGGATGTGCACGATAGACCTAGATTATGCCCCTCAAAGTTGTGCCCCTCAACGCTGTGCCCCTCAACATTGTTCACCTCAAATCCTCACCAACCCCTTCATGTCTGCACTTGTCTTCCTCTGCTCCACTTCATTAGCACTTCCTGCATTATTTCCCTTACTCATCCCCTACCTCCCTTCCCTTCTGCCTCCCCACATAAACCCAATATTCCCCTCCCCTATCTGTTTCAGCCCTATCCACCCTCCTTCCTTGTCCATCTGCCTACCTCACCTCACTCCCTTACCACCCTACTTGTACACCCCTACCCCCCTCCTCACCCTGCCTACCACATACCACACCTCACTCCCTTACCATCCTACTTGTACACCCCTATCCCCCTTAACCCTGCCTAGCACACCTCACTCCCCTGCCACTCTCTCTGATACCTTCCGACAAGGCCAATTTTAAAGCAGCAGTGCAACAGAATTTTTTTTTAAAAGCTAGTTTCAGTTACATTAAATAAAGATATTAGCATACCTGTCACATCTACTCTTCTAGATACTGCCTATGCTGCACAGCATGCATTTTTTTTATGATCCTAACCCTTGCTACTGTACGCCTGCAAGGTTCCATGTTGTGATAGAGATCGAAAAACAGCAATCGCTATCATAGCGAATGTATATCGCCGAAAAGCATTTTGGCGACATACAAGCACAAACAACCAGACTTCCAGTAAACTACAAGTGATAATACAAGTGAGATATAATCTCCTTTCAGTCACCTGAGGTTGTTAACTCCAGGGGGGGTGCATGTCGAGGAGGGGGTGAAACACGGACTGAAACAAAGAAAAACAGAGCCGCAAGCAGTGGCAAACAAATCACCTCCAGCAGGTCCCGAACCCAGTTCCTACTGCACCGTAGCCAGCCACCCTCACCACCACATCACAGGGCTGGCTCAGCTGCAGCAGGATTCCTAACCTATACAAACCCTCCCTCCTATCCATCCTCTCCACCTCCCTATCCCTCTCTTTCCGGTCACTCTAGTTGCCATAGCATCGCTACCCTAGCAGGGTAGCTGTTCATGATAGCGATATAAATGAGTCACTGTTTCTACAGTCGCTCATTTATTATCGCTATCATCACTGGCTACCAGCCTGCAATACTATTTCTAAGGCAAAAGTGGCAGTCATCTCTTTTCTTTATGTAACCCCCCTACAAATGAGGGTCCCCAAAAAGTCTTCCTCGAGCTTGCCTAAATGCTCACTGCCAGGCTGGTGTTCTGCATTTAGCAGTTTAAATGGTATTGCTAAAGAGTGCCTGTGTAGCCTCTATGTACTGTTGCTTTAAGATCTGCCTAGTATGCAGAAATAGTTAATCTGAAAGGGGGGCAGAGTGTTGGCATGCTCGAGTGCCGCCCCGGACTGCCAGAAAATCGCTCCGTTTCTACCATCACTAATTGTGCAGAGGGAGCTCTGTTGAAAGATGTAACTAATTGCTGAGAATCATTTAAAGTGACAAAGATATTGTTGTTTGTTTTAACCTGCCTTCTTTGCAGCGAGGGGTTTCTGTCTGTCTCTACCATTTTGGCTCCGAACTGCCGAATTGGACCAATCAGTACTTGGGGACTCTAAAATGGAGCCTGCTTATAGGGGCTGAGTGGATTACAAGCCTGGGATTTGTAGTTTTGGACTGTTGGCCCCTTTTTGTAACTAAAGGGGGAACTTTTGCTGTGACTGACAGCTGAACTGACCAGCCAAACCTTTTGGATCTGAGGGAAATCCCCCCGAGCTATCTGCTGGCTAGCCAGATCTAAGTTGGAAGCTGAGAGAGCAGCAGCTCGTGATAGTTCGAGCAGCAATCTGAGTAGTTTCGAGTGGAAGAGTTGTGGAAAGGCCTGATTTCCAGCCTGCATGCCTGTATACTGCTCTGAAGAGAAAGAGAGCATCATTATTGGACTAAATTCTGAGTTTGGTGAACAGAGTAAACTACTAAAGGGGGATCAGGCTTTACCTGAGGAGGACTGAAGATTGTGCTGAATGTAATCGGCCTGCCCGAGAATCCCCCTTCCTTTCCAGACCTCTGTATGGCGCAGAGAACTTAGCGACTGTGACCAGGGAGTGCTGTGCCTGGTACAGTACAACTGCCTTACATATAAATGTACTGTGTGCTGGAAGGGGGGTCATGATCTGGTTCTCCACGTTGCGAACTGTGTTCTGCTTGCTGGAAGTGTGTCCAGTGCAAACAGACTGAATCCGCAGTTAACTCCGTGTCGCTGGGCCCTGCCATGAGGGCCCTGCCATCCTACCCTGCTGCACAGAGAAGAACCATCAATGAGAGACCTTCCTGGGGATCAGGCCCCTGCTCCACGCCTGAACAGGAATGATGCTGGAGTGAATCGTGTGGGCCATGCTTCTCCTGGTACTCCAGAGAGTTTATCTTCTGTCTCAATTTTCATCCATCCTGTGTCCAGCCTTGGATATCGTGAGTAACCACCTGGTTAGCTCCCTGCAACTACATTTTAATCTAAGTATGCCATCTGATTGCTGTGTTGTTTCTTTCTCTCATGAACTGAGACATATGGCTCCGGATTACAAATAGTGTGTTGTGCAAGTAGTTTTTCCTATCACAGGTCCCCAACCAGCTGCAACGCCGGCCTACCCCAGGCAATGGTCCTGGCTTGCCCACCTTTTTTTTTACCTGGGTACCCAGAGAGTGTGACTTTGTTAGGGACTCTGACTAGATGCACAGCTGTGTGATTGATAGGACAATTAAACTAATTAACCTGCTTTCCCCCTTCCTTGTTCAAACCCCCTGAATAAATCAGATCTACTCTTTTTCTGCAGTTCAACCAGACTGTGATTCCAGTTTGTGCTCGAAGTATTGTATTGTTGCCATTTGTTCTGTCTAACCTTGTTTTACAGGGGGTCCTCAGGGTCGAACTGGAGAAACAGACCCTGGTGGTAAGTGTAAACTGTGTGGGTATTTGCAAAGCATGTCAGGGGTATTGTGAAAGCAATTATTGTGTATTGTGCGGGCCACTAGCAGGAACAGAGGGAGGTTACAGTGCCCCAGAGGGCTGTGCCCAGGCTAGTTTGATCACTACCAACCCTGACCTATGGGTGGAGGCACCCATTTCTGAACTCAGGCCCCTTAACCTGCTAGTAGCCAAGCAGGCAAGGGTAGTAGCCCTTGGGATAGTGCCACTTAGAAAAAAAAAATAAACCATTTAAAAAAAAAATAAACTTTGGTGAAACTAGAACATTTTATCAAAAAATAAAACTGGAAAATGCCTGAAGTCTTTTATAGGGAAAAAAGTAGGGTCAGATATTTTTTGCCTAATTTCATTGCAATGCTGCTTTAAATTACTACATTAGAGTGTTAGTCTAGGTAAACCCGTATTGGAGTTTGACAAATTACTGAATGCCTACTACATTACACTAATATTCTGCACTTAGTATTCATTTTTGTATTCGCTTGTGCGCACACGCAAGGAACATCTTGCAACAGTATGACTTTTGGAGGTGTGTGACCCTCCTCGCGAATGCAGTGCTTGGTGTAGCAGGCGCAACCATACCGGACCAATACATGCCAAGCTCTGTATGACAGCAGTTCGACTGTGTTGGTCTTCGCTTCTAAGAAAAGGTCCACTGCAATCAGTGGTGGTAGCATGTGTGCAATTACCATAATGATGTCAGCCGAACTGCTGTCATACACAACTCGGCATGAAATCCCTCCCACTTCCTCCCTCTGCTAATATCCTCCCCCTGCCTCATTAGTGTTCTTCCCAGCCCCCACGTTGTGTGCCGAGGGGGGCCCAATCTCCCTTGGCTCATGCGCCCCCCCAGCACACTGTGTGGCTGACAGGGGTGTCCAATCCCCATTGGCCTCAGGCCCCCACAAACAACCAGTTGGCATGCTGGGAGCCCACCAGTGTGCTCATGCCTCCCACACATATATGGCCGGGCGGTGCCCAATCCCCGCCGGCCCCAGTAACCTCAACAACATGTAGGTGGCGGGATGCTGGGAGCCCACCCCAGCATACCACAAGCGCTCCATCTTTTTTTTTTTTAATTCCTGTGAAAGAAGAAAACAGTCCCTTGGTGAGTCCTTGGCCCCCCCCCACCAACCCGCACCCACCCTCTATGCATCCATCTCCCTACAGCCCCTTCACCCCATACTTACCTCCAGAGCCTGGCGCGATCATCTTTGGTGGACCAGGAACATGTCAGCACTCTTCAAAGCCGACCGCGATCTGAAGAAATGCCAGTAAGCTACAGTATATAATGGCATAAATAGGGTTTTTTCAACTTAGGTGGATATCTCGGCCATTTTTGGGAATTATTTCACCAAATTTTCAACATGGGGTTCTTGGGACTCCAACTCATGAACTAAGTCACTGTCATTTTGTTATTCTGTTCCGAAAGGTGATTTCGCAATCACTGCGTGAAATTAAACCGAGGTCCCATCTGCCTGTTCTGGTGGTAGTTCAGGTGGATGTTAAAGATCCCATGGCACTTCTCGAAAAGAGCAGGGGAATTTCCCCGGTGCAATGGCTAAATTTCCTCCATTCACGAAAAATACCACCAACTGCTTAATCTGGTTCAAGGTCAGTTGGCATTCATCTGTATCCCCCTCCCCCGGGTTGTGCCTGAAAATAGGCAGGATTTGTCTAGTGCACTTACCCGGTCAACAAAAACTAAATAAAAATAAATAAATAAAATCACCTTTCGGGACACAGTAATGAAGCGACAGTGTCAGTGTTCATGAGGTGGGCTCTCAAAAAGCCTATGTTGCAAATTTGGTGAAAAAATTCCAAAAAAATGACTGTTTTACGACCGTGCATTGCGCAGTTTCCACGCACACTCGTAAGTTTGCAAATTTATAATATTTTCATTCCAGATTTTCACCATTTGCATTTTCCCAGACCACCTTAAGAACAGTACAGCTGTCATTTTTCACATTCTGGCTGGAATGTGTTTTCACACTTCCGGTGCAGAATAGCATGGTCACTGTGGGAAATCAGTGTTCGGGTATACAGTAAGAAAATCATAGTGACAGTATTCATGAGCAGAGATGACAAAATGCCTATGTTGGAAATATGGTGAAATAATTCCACTGAATGACTATGTTGCGAGCGTGTGTTGCAGTTTCCACACAGGTTTGTAACCTTGAGCTCGACCAGGGCGTTAGGGTTCCTAAGACAGACACTTAAGTAGTATGAGGCTGAAATGTTCATCAGATGCAAGAGGAGTTGCAGAGAGGTACTCTGTTGGGGCATGGATGTTGAAGGGACATGGATACAACTGGGGGTGTGGGTCTGCATAAACGCCAAACACCACTGCACATACCTGCAAGTGAACGTTCGGCATTGACAAATGCTTGTTAATCTTGTGTTTATCTCCTTGCTGCCTCAGCTTGTCCTCTTTTACTGACACCCCCAGTCCCACAGTCTACCTTTTCCAGGACTTACCTCCACCACTTACCCTGGAATAGCTATGGGGCGGGGGGGGGTGCAGTTCAGCAGTGTGGGATCTATGAGGGGGCCAGCATCATCCTGCCTGCTGAAGTCATTTTCCACTCATTTTTATGTTTGCTTGGACGCATGTGCAAGAAACATAGTGCCATCATCTGAGTTTTTCAGAGGTGTGTCAGCATCTTCCAATTCAGTCAGTGTGTTTGCAGGCATGGTCACAGTTCTCCAATCACTGCTGGAGCTGTCTATGACAGCAGTTGAAAATGCAGTGGCATACAATTGAAGGGGAGCCTGCAGCTTCGGTGAGCAGCTCCCCTACACACACAGATCAACTGTGTTGGTTACCTGATAGATTGCTGTAGTCTTGTCTAGCTTAGAGAGACAAGCCACACATCATTACTTTAATAAACTGTTCCCTGCCACAGCAGGACCACCAAAATGTGTGGATGCCTAACAGTCCTTACACACGTCAGCTCTCCAAAGCACACCTTCATGGACTCCATGGGTTCTAATCCTCCAGAAAAAAAAAACCTCAGCATTTGATGTGAAAACTCAGACTTCGTTGTATGTGTAATTCCAAGTGTTTTCTCTTACTAGACTCTGTCAATATGAACTCCCCGCTGCTAAAACCTATGCAAATGAACTTGAGCGTACTGTACTACCTGCAGCTGAAGCAAACAGCCAGAATGCACAAAGGAGAACATACTCATGCATTTCAGCAGCAGCTAGTGGGGAGGTTTTCAGACTGAAGCACTTTAATGCGCCTTTAGTGCTGTCATATACATACCCTGTGTGAATTCACTAAACTGCACACACAGTCTGGTAATGCAGCTTCAAAATATTTTTTTCTCTGAATTGCCATGAGCTGGCATTTTTATGTGACTGCAGAAACAAGATGCTGTATGTCAGCCATGTGTCTGCATTCCCACACTCATCCCCCTCACGCCTCTCAAACAAAGCCACTGGTGCTTACTGAATTGAGAAGAGTTACATGGATTTCAGAAGTTGTGCCAGATACACTGCACATTGCCTCATCCACTCTCTTTGTTTCAACCCTCCACCCCCACTTCTCTTGGGCAAAGCATGAAGGCTAGTTCACACTAGCACATTCAGATACTTAATAATTCACACTTCCTTTCAAATCTAAAAATGACTGTTTTACAAGTGTGCATTGCGCAGTTCCTACGCACGCTCGTAGGTTTGTGAATTTTCAATATTTCCACTCCAGATTTTCAACATTGCCATTTTACCACACCTCCTTATGAGCAGTACAGCTGTCATTTTCCACATCCTGCCCAAAACGTGTTTCTGCCCATGTAGCGCACAATGGTGCAGTCGGTGTGCAAACTCAATGTATGGGACACATTAAGAAAATCACAGTGACCCTGTTCATGAGCAGAGGTCTTAAAATGGCTACATTGAAATTTGGTGAAAAAATTCCTAAAATGACTGTTTTACGAGTGTGCATTGCGCAGTTCCTACGCTCGCTCGTAAGTTCGCGAATTTTTAATATTTGCACTACAATGACTTCCAAATACCTAAACAGCACATAGAAGCAAGCAACATTCGGCATTGACAAATGCTCATACTTCTTTGTCACTGATTTTTTTAAGCCATGTCCAAGTGCCAAATACCACTGCAAATACCTGCAAGCGAACGTTCAGCATTGACAAATGCTTGTTTTCATAGTGTAATAGACCAATAACATGCCTTTCACTGGAATTTTTTCACCAAATTTTCAACATAGCCATTTCAAGACCTCTGCTAATGAACAGTGTCACTGTGATCTTCTTAATGTGTGCCATACATTGAGTTCATACACTGACTGCACCATTGTGCACTACATGGGCGGAAACATGTTTTGGGCAGGATGTGAAAAATGACAGCTGTACTGCTCATGAGGAGGTGTGGTAAAATGGCAATGTTGAAAATCTGGAGTGAAAATATTGAAAATTCGTGAACTTACGAGCCTGCGTAGGAACTGCACAATGCACGCTTGTAAAACGGTCATTTTAAGGAATTTTTCCACCAAATTTTCAAAATAGGCTTTTTGAGAGCCCACCTTATGAATGCTGGCACTGTTGTTTCATTAATCAGGCCCAAAAGGTGATTTCGTACAGTGACTGCGAAATCACCCTTCGGGCCCAAATAACGCCATGACAGTGACAGAATTCATGAGAAGGGGTCCCAAAAACCCCAAGTTGAAAATTTGGTGCAAAAATTCCAAAAAATGCCTAAGATATGCAACAAAGTTGAAAAAAAGCCATCTAGACCATTATACAGCTTACCGGCATTTCCTCAGTTCGCGGTCGGCTTTGAAGAGTGCAGACGTGTTCCCGGTCCAGCGATGATCGCCTCGACAAGCTCTGGAGGTAAGTATGGGGTAAGAGGGGTGTGGGGAGGCAGGGTGCGCAGTGGGTGGGTGCGGGTTGTGGGAGGAGGGCGGGGAGACTGCGTGGGACCGTTTTTAATTTACAGGTTTTCTTTTTTCTATAATTGACGACGCGGGATGTTTGCCACACTGGAGTGGGCTCCCAGCATGGCAGAAGGATGGCTGGGGGAGCCATGGAGCCGACAGGGGATGGGGCACCCCCGTCGGCAGATGACGCGGGACGTTTGCCATGCTGGGGTGGGCTCCCAGCGTGGCAGCAAAGATTTGGGGGGGGCGTGACACGCTGCAAGCACACAGCGGTGGTTTTCTTTGAAGAGAAGACCACCGCTGTCATACACATCACCGCAGCAATTGGTGCAGGACCACCACACTTGCTCAACAGAGCAGGGGATTGCACAGGGCAGGCACGCCTCCAAAGTGTCCCATTCTCCCAAGACGTTCCTTGCGCATGCATGCAAGCGAACGTAAAACCAAAAAACAAATGATGGACTTTAGAGGACACAGTAGCTGTGCTATCACATTGATTTTGCATTTTCCTGTAACTCTAGTGCAAATCCCCCGTACATTTCATTATTTCACATGAAGCAGAATTGCTCTGATGCCCCTGAAGCAAATGATTATTTACCTTTTAATGGACCAACATAGATGTAACAACAAGAACAAAGTGCTCTAGCTTTCGGACCAACCAGTCCTTCTTCAGAAGCTCATGGCAGTTGTTTAGAAAATACAATACTTACAACAGCTAGATAATGCAGAAAAAAACAGAAAAAAATCCCCATTGGTTTAAAATACTCATTTAAAAAAAAAAAACCAGAAGATGATGTCAGAGAAGTTTAACAGTACTATACTACCTTCAGCCAGAAGCAACCTTGGGTTAAACGTGCTTGGTGGAACACACATACAAAGAATCCTACTGCATATAAATTTAATTGACATAAGATAACACTGCTGAAGCAGATAACTCCTAAATCAAGCTGTGAGTGTCACAGTTAGTATAAGGATGTGATTACTGAAAGGCAACCCCACCCAGATTAAAGACAAACTAAGATTGTTATAGGGCTCATGAAGTTTCAATGTCTGCTTATAGACAAGAATTTACCAGTAAAGTTGTCTTAAAGACATAAGTGCACACTGCGTGATGTGTAAAACCCAGCTGGACCTGTCACCAGCTGTACTCTCCAGCTAGATATAAGGCCCAAGAAATTTCAAAAACCTCAGGACTATATAAATGATAATTTAAATATAAATTGATAATATTAGTGTCAAACAAAAAACTCTAGTCGAGGAACCTCAAGGAATTAAGACCACATAGCCTGATATGTACTGATGTCAATATACACTGAGAATGTAACAACTTGATGTACCACAAGTGTCTAAGGAATCTGAAAAAGAGATAAAAATGTAATTTCTCTCCTCCTCTTCATACAAACAATACACCCTAACCCATCCCACATCACCATAATGTGGGTGGGGGAGATACATAGCTTTAAGGAGATGTAGTCTCTCTCTCTCTCTCTCACCCCCTTTTCCCCTTCTCTTTCTCTCTCTCTCTCTCTCTCTCCCACAGACACACACACACATACTCACTCACTCTCTCCTAGTGAACCTATATTCACTTCAGTCACTGCAATTGTTCCCCAAAGGAATTCAACTTGTCATGAAATCCTGAGTAAAAGGGCTTATGTCTGATGCCCTGTACAATGCAAGTCAATGGGAACAATTTCCTGTAAATGACTCCTATAGATCTGGGAGCCGTGCTGTATGTAGTCTGCCAGGGTCTTACAATATAATTTTATTTTAATGCAGTGCATTCAAAATATTATACTGAAGCAAATGGTTTTGCCTTTTACTGAACCAACATACATGGATGTTACAAAAAGAACAAAGTGTGTCTAAGTGTTTGGCCCAACAAGGTCTTCTTCTGAAGCTTACATGAGTAAACTTACAAGGGATGTTCTAGCCTGTGTGACAATGGTTTCAACTATGCCACTGAACTTGAAAAACAGCAATTAAATAACTTAGGATAATGCAGGATATATAAATGAAATCAGCGCACATGTGAAGGCATTGTTGTCATAGTCAAAGACAGCAACAGTACAGCAGCTACCTGAATTCACCTGCTTTTAATTGCTGTTTAAAAGGGATTTTTTAAATATCCTGTAAATAGTTTCACAATAATTCCCTCATACCTTTTTACCAAGTGTCTGCTCTACATAATTCAGTGGTTGGCAGCTCCTCCACAGCACACAAATGAACAGAGACTATTTTAGTTGTCATTTTTCATATCTAATGTGTTTCCGCATATAGCAATGGCACAGTTGTGTGCTAAATCAATGTTTGGGACAGATTAAGAAAAATCACAGTGACACTGTTCATGACAGAGATCTTAAAATGGCTATATGTTAAAAATTTGGTGACAAAAGTTCATAAAATGACTGTATTACGAGCGAGCATTGCGCAGTTTCCCCGCACCCTCATAAGTTCATGAATTTGTAATATTTTCAGTCTAGATTTCCACCACTGGCATTTTTCCACATTCCCTTATGAACAGTACAGCTGTCATTTTTCACACCATGGCCAAAATGTGTTTTCGCACTTCCAGCGAAGAAATGCATGGTCACTGTGGGAAATCACTGTTTGGGACAGATTAAGAAAATCACCATGACACTGTTCATGAGTGGAGGCCCAAAATGCCTGTGTTAACAATCTGCTGTAAAAATTCCCCAAACTAATTACATTATGGGTGTGTGTTGTGCAGTTTCTATGCTCACTCATGACTTCACCAGTTTTTCTGATATTTTCACTCCAGATTTTCAATATTGCCATTTTTTTACACCTCCCCATGAACAGTACAGCTGTCATTTTTCACATCCTGTTCAAAATGTGTTTTCACAACTGTGGGCAAATGGCATAGTCACTGTGCAAAATCAGCTTTCAGCTAACAAACTGATATTGCCACTGTTCATAGGTGGGGTCACAGAAAAAACAATGCTGAAAATTTGGGTAAAGAAAATACCAATGAGCGTCTGGGGCGTTCCCTGTAGAGACTGACAGGCCTCAGGGTGTGACTTGGGATTGTCGCCTGTAATGCTCATACCATTCCACCCCACCCACACCCTGCAGCCAGTGAGAGGCATCGGTTGTGCCTTGGACTCTTACCTCAAAGTTCACCCCATTCTCTATACTGCACCCATCTCACCATATTTCCTAATAGAATGGGGTCAACATAAGGGCCAAAGACCCCAAGGCACACCGTGACACCTGTCAGTGTCTGCAGGGTAGGGTGTGGTGAAATGCCATAGCCGTTATGCCTGGCGACCCAAAGGCACACCCCAATGCCTGTCGGTATCTGCAGGGTGGTGGTGGGGTTGGCTTCAGTTCAATACTTCACTGCCATTCCTATTATGCAGCTCTGTAACTCCTACACTACCACTACCACTGCCAATGCCAGCAAGCAAACATTCGGCATTGACAAATGCTTGTCTCCCATGGGTTGCCGTCATGGAATGATGTACATGCACAGCAGGGGTGCTGAGAATTAGTCCATTCTGAACTGATTGGACTTGTTTTGGAATTTAGGAATTTCTGATTCAGACTTTGGTTCCTATTCAATTCCGAAAAGGACCTCAAAATTGAATTTGGAATCTTAACTCAGAAATCCTAAATTTCTGTGAGAAAACATGTTTTTTTCTTTAACTTCAGAATTAGGATTTGGAAACTGCAATGCCAAAAAATCCTAATTCTAAAAATCATGTCAGACTTTGACAAATTCGATTTTGTGCCTCAGAGTTCAAGCAAACCTTGCACAAACACTAGTGCATGGCATGCTATCAGTGTCTGGTGGCATCTTTCCCCCAATGAGAGCTTCAGCAATGTGGCAGGCAAACAGCGGAGTGTCACAATCCCTCTCCCTCCGTAGCAGAAGGAGAGCAATCCTCGGGATGCTCTGTCCTCTTTCCCCCTGCCAGCCCCCAGTGACTCTAAGTCCATTCCTGGACCATGGCCATCAATGTAACAAGCAGGAGGGCTACCACTGTGCTACTGGTCCAGCTTTGCACTAAGTATTCTAAATGTATTTCCACCAATCCATGTATTATATAACACATAATACATGGGTGTCTGTGCTTAGAACTGAGTGATAATTTCATCTCATGAAATTTGTGCGTGTGTGTGTGTGTGTGTGTGTGTGTAGATATATATGACGTATGGCGGAATGTTGTTCCAACCTGATTTCCATCTCAACTGAAACGCTGTTGTACCACAGTTCAAAGGTCATGGAACATGATTGCACCCTTCTGTGGTACAACAGCATTCCAGCTAATTCGGAAAGCATGTGAGCCACTGTTTAAACTAATTGAGGCAACAGAAACTGCAGGATCAACCAGACAGAAACTCATGGCAGCGGCACGATCACTCAGACACATCCCGCAGATGCAGGAGCAGCCAGACAGTGAAAAAAATGCAGGATCAACCAGATATTAAAATGTGCTCACAAAATTAAAAAGTTATTCCCCCTGATAACCGTCTTCTTGCTAAGTGAGAAGTTCAGATGCCATTTTTTTAAATCCCTCCCAAATGCGATTTACAACCAATGAAATACCATGCTATACACGTACAGATGTCTAGTCCTTAACAACCACACCACTGAACCTAGCAACCAGCCCTGACCCTAGAATAAAATGCAGCAGCAAACAATGTATTTTTTTTGCTGTCAAACATCAGGGCAGCTAAAGTAGGAGCTCAGGAGGATGGAGAACCAGAGGTGCAGCATGAACAAGAAACAAAAGGGTGGAGATCAAGTCAGATAAGTGGAGTTTTCAAACTGTATTCATTTTCTTGCGAAAATCATTGATTTTATGGGCATGAAGTCACATGAACTGTGTGTGATGGGCTAATGTATGGTGCAATGGTCAAGGGTTAAAGCTGAACTTCTTGGCCAATGTATTGTGTTCCTTTTGGGGGCATAAACACTGATGTTTTGTGCACGGTGTTCCATTAGTGGGAAAGTTTCAGGCATTCCTTTTGGGGGATAAACACTGATTTTTTTTGTGCACTGTGTTCCATTAGTGGGAGAGTTTCAGGTAGAAAGACTGTGGAGGAGAAGTTCTCAGGTTCTGACAGAGCAGGTAAGCTAAACAAATAATGTGGGAACCTTGAAGCTGGCAGAGACAGCAGGGCAGCTGGGGAACTTGGAGGAGGTGAGCAAGGAAAATATTGGGGGCAGGAGCATGAGGGGAAAGTAGTTAGCTGCAATGGATTCGGGGCAGCAATATTTTTGGTAGTAATCTGGATGGCAGGGGGCAGTCCACTGTGTAGAAGCATTGGGCAACTTAGGAGGAGATTAGGTGGCTAACATGGCATTTAGGTGAGGAAGTTGGGGGCCAAGGGGATAGACAAAGGACAGTGGAACAGAGAAGGGTGACTCCAGGCATCACAGAAGACAGGTATGGCTAGACAGCAGGAAGGAGCAGGGGGCGTCCAGAGATGTCTTATTTATTTATTTAAAAGTTTTACCAGGAAAGGCATACTCAGCAGACTACCGCTCGATTCCAGATGCGTCCTAGGGTGGTGTGGGGGATGGGAGGCTACATAACACTTCCAAAGTACAGACATTTCACAATTATGCACAAAAATTAGCTATATACAATGAGATGTACAGAAATAAATATAGAATGCATCACTGAAAGCAACCAGAAAATCTGGGTAGACACAACAGCTAAAATTGATACACGATGCAAATGACAAAGTTCTTGTTCTAAATCAGAAAGTGGGGACTGGCAAGTGGTGGTGGTGAGGTAGGCAGATTAAAGAACAGGTGCATGGTGGGAGAGGACTGAACCAGAGTGGGGTTACAGAGGTATACTCTGTTAAAGGGGGACTCTCTTCAAACAGATATGCAGTTCTGGCAGATCAGAATGTGCAAGAGACAGGAGAGGTAGGTGGAGAAGGTGGGAGTGCAGGGATCAAAGGCACAGCCTTGGGGAAGAGGAGGCCAGAGAGGAGGGAAGGAACAAGGGGGGAGCAAGGGGGAGATGAAGGATGGCCTCATGGGGCAGTGATAGGGGGAGGAGAGGAAGCGATGGAGCAGGAGGATCCGGGGGGGGGGAGGAAACACATGACACCAGAAGCAGGAAAGGGGTAGATGATGTTGGGGCAAGGGGAGTAGTTTGGGTGTGGGAACTGGGGGATGGAAAGCAGGCCAAAGGGTTGGCAGCTACTTTGAGATACAGGGAGAAGGGGTAAGCTGCTAAGTGAAGGAAGGAGGGGTTGTGGGATGAAATGAGGGTGACCAAGGGATTTGGGCAGCAGGGAGAAAAAAGGGAGGGGATGGGATGCGAAGAGGATGGGAAGGTTCCTATCTTGGATGATTCAATGGTGAGGGGGTAAAATGGGGAGGTGGGTGGAGTGTAGGCCAGGCATGGCACCAGGGAGGGTGGAACTTTGTGTAGCAAAATGTATTGGCAAGGCGAGCAAAAAAACTCACATTATAATTCATCTAGGTACAAACGATCTTGCAGAGTGTGAGGTAGAAGTGGTAAAGTGGAGGTTTAAGGGGTTAGGGAAGGTTTTCAGTGAGGTAGGGAGGTCAGAAGCCTCTTTAGAGGTACTCCCTGTCCCCAGGGCCAGCACTGCAAGAAAGCAAAGGATAGAGGAATTTAAAGGGAAAGGTCCACGTGCCATCGGGCCCCACCTCTGTGTGAAGTGGGGCTCAATTAGCTGATGCATTTGTAGTAGTACATTTTTAACTTACGGATCATTGATTTATTTAAAATATTATCTGGTTGATCCTGTGCCTTCCCTGCAGGCATTTTAAAAGTAAAAGCTCTCCCCGGCATGCCCACAAGCACCGGTAGCTGTCCCTATATGATGACACGTCCCATGGGAGCAGCCGGGGTCATTCATAGGCATGAGAGCGGAGATTGTGCAATAGGGAGCAAGTGGCTGAAGGTAAACCAGAAGCCCTGTGGGTTCAGCTCGTCAGCCAAGGGGACAAGGTTAGAATCGAAGTGGTATACAGACCACCTTCGCAGGGAGAAGTGATAGACGGAGAACAAGTGGAAAAGATTAGGTTGCACGCAAATAGGGGTAAAGTAGTCATAACTGGGGATTTAAATCTTCCTGGAGTTAACTGGAGGACCTCAGCAACCTCCTAATCCAGAGAACAGGCTATCCTGGAAGTCATTTAGGATGGTCTCCTGGTCCAGGAGGTCAATTATCCCACCAGGGATGGTGCCATACTGGACCTCGAACTGACCAATGGAGACCATGTCCAAGAAATAAAGGCAGAAGACCCTCTAATGGGCAGTGTCCACAGAGCAATGTGGTTCTATCTAGATCTAGGACAGGAAATAAAAAGGACCAAGACTAAGGTGGTGGACTTCAGGAGTGCTTTGGGAGGATTGGTGAGATCCTGAAGGAGCAACTTGCCAGGATCAGGCCAGAGATGGGGGTGGAGCAGAAGTGGTCCACTATTAGGACGAATCTCATTGAAACCACTAATATGTGTACCAAGGTCCAGAGCAAGAAAGCCAGGCTTAAAAAACCTAGCTGATTCAGCAGGGAGGTGGCAGCTAGAGTGAGGGAAAAGAAAGCAGCCTATAACAAGTATAAAAGTACCATAAAGGATACTGACAGGGATGTTTACTTGGAGAAGTCAAGGGAAGCAGGCAGAGCTGTCAGGGTGGCAAAAGTGAGGAAAGAATTACAAATGGCCAAGGGGATAAAGGTAGGGGAAAAGGACTTCTTTAGGTATGCGAGGGAAAAAAGGGATAGGAAGGATGGCATAGTTAAATTGAAGTGGGGGAATGGGCTGAGGTAGTGTGGAGCAAGCAAAAGTGCTAAATGAATACTTAAGCTTGGTCTTCACGAGAGAAAAGGATGGACCAGTGCCACAGGGGAAAACTGGTGTGTGGAAAGGGGGGGGGGAATGGATGGACTTATCACAGAGGACAGAGTTCCAAAGGGCCTCAGAGTCCTTCAGGTGGATAAACCACCAAGACCAGCTAGCGTGCACCTGAGAGTCCTGAAGGAGCTAACGGAATTACTGGCTAGCCACTTGGTAGACCTGTTTAACACCTCGCTCAAGACAGGGTGCATGCCAATGTACTGGAGAGTGGCACATGTGGTGCCTCTCCACAAGAGTGGACTCAGAGATGAACCAGGTAACTACAGACCAGCCAGCCTCACCTCCATTATAGGAAAGCTGATAAAAATCATCCTAAAGGAGAGGCTGGTGGACTTTCTGGGGGTTAATGGTCTTCAGGATGTTAGACAACATTGGTTTGTCTTAGGAAGATCCTGTCAGACAAACCTCATAGGTTTTTTCAACTGGGTCACCAAAAGTGTTAACAGAGGTCAGGCGGTTGATATCCCATACCTGGATTTCAGCAAAGCATTTGACTTGGTGCCACATAAAAGGCTGCACTGTAGGCTGGAGTATATAGGAGTGGGGGTGAAGCTGGTAGGGTCGGTCAGGGACTGGCTTCACGGTAGAAGTCAGAGAGTGGTAGTTGAGGGCAAACTCCCAAAGCCTAGACCTGTAACCATTGGGGTCAGGGCTCAATGCTTGGCCTGGTGTTGTTTAATATCTTTATTGGCAACATAGCAGATGAGATAAAAGGTAAGGTCTGCCTTTTTGCGGATGACACTAAGCTCTGTGGAGAGTGGAGAGTGGACATGGAGGAAGGGAGAAAGGAGCTTAGAGAGTGCCTAGTGAGGTTCATAAAGTTGTTGGGTTTCTGGCAGCTGGCCTTTAATGCCAAAAAGTGTAAGGTTATGTATCTGGACGCAAGGAAAGCAGGGACAGAATACTGGCTTGTTGGGGGGGGGGCGGGATTCAGGTGACTAGGGCTAGGGGGGAGCGGGATCGAGGGGTGGTCATCACTAAGGACCTGAAGCACTCTGCCCAGTTCAGCAAAGCAGCAGCTAAAGCTATCAGAAGGCTAGGGTGCATAGTCAGAGGATTCACCTCCAGGAGAAGGGAGGTCCTACTGCTGCTGTGCAGATTGCTGATCAGACCACAGCTGGAGTACGGTATGCAGTTCTGGTGCCCTCACCTGAAAAAGGACATCAGTTTACTGGAGAGGGTGCACTGAACAGCAACAAAGATGATACAGGGCCTGCAGGACAAACCCTGTCAGGAGATGCTGAAGGAGCCCAACATATAGTCCCTGGAGGAGGGAGGTGACATGATTGAAACCTTTAAGTACCTCAAAGGTACAGTACACATAAGGTTAACACAGAAGTCATATTCAACATCAGAAAAAATGAGAAAATGAGGGGACACTATCTCAAATTGGCGGGAGGAAAATTTAAAAGGGAGATAAGGAGGAACTTCTTCACTGAAAGATAGAGATGCAGCTAAATTTAATTTTGATGGCAACATTCTGATGAAATTGTGAATTTCACAAATTCAGTGAAATATTTTGCGGGTGCTAGATGCAGAATTTCACCAACGAAATGCAGAATTACACTGGCAAAATGTGTAATTTCGCACGTGTACTTCAGAATTTCGCCCATGAGTGGTGAAATTCCATTGTTTGCTGGTGAAATTCTGCATTTCATCAGCAGAATTTTGTATTTTGCTCCCAATAAATGTTTCACAAAATGTGCGAATTTTACAAAATATTTTGTGTAACGAAATTTGCAGATTTCACACATCTCTACTGAAAGAGTGGTATACAGGTGGAATGAGCTCCTGGAGGACGTAGTATCATCAAGGACAGTGGACGACTTTAAGAGGGGGTGGGATAGGGTGAAAGGGAAGATCATAATGGGGGGAGGGCTAGTGAAGGGATGAGAGTGGGAGGGACATAGAATCTAAGGGGGATGGGGAGGAGGGCAGCTCTAGTATACATAACACAGAGCTGCATACTCAAGCAGCATTGATAGACTGAAGTGGCCTTTATTTGCTGGCGTTATCATATGTTCCTATGTTCATATGTATAAAAAAAGTGATAAAATAACATTATTTTGAGGGCACCATACACTATAAAAATACTGGATGTGCAACTCTATGCACAACCAGTGTGTTCTGTCCCTCGGGGTTCTGATTCCCACAAACCTTTTGAACTTCACTCTTGAGGTCAGAGGGAATTAGAACCCCTCTGTGGTAGAACTCACTGCTTGTGCATAGTATATTCTCTCTCTCTCTCTCTTTCTCTCTCTCTCTCTCTCTCCCCCCCTTCTCTGTCTGTCTGTCTGTCTATCTATCTCTCCACACACCCATCTGAATGTGTGCTGCAATAGCTGCTTCCCTGAGCAATCTCTCACTTTCATGTAAGGAGGTACCGTATCTTTGCAGTGAAGGGTGGTGGAAATTTGTTGCATAAACAAGGAAATGGGGTATTTCTGAAAAGTGCAGAACAGCATGGGTACCATTAATAATAGAGAGAGCCACCACAGGTATAATCCACTTGGTCCTCACAAAAGAGCCATAAGTAGCAAGTTGTCTATAGAACACTGTGGAATTGACAGATGAATTTTGGCCTGAAGCATGGAAAATTCTTCACAATGCAGAGTATTTGAGAGTTATGTCAGGGGCCAATTTGCAGGCCTGTAGCTGAAAAGTGGCACTGCAAAACAGGAACATATTTAATGTGATCCACATAACATCAGTGCTCACACAGGAGTTGGAAAAATCAGAGCTCACGCTTTTCTCTCACTTGTCTTTGAATCTCAAATAACTGAATATAGTTTCTTCACGCTTCTGACAGAACGGTGACCAGTCTTTGCTATGAATGAAGTGCCGTGCTGGTTACATGTTCTCAAGCTGTCTGCATTGAACTTGTATGGAAATGCAACATAATGATATTGTATTAAATATGAGCATTGTACTCTTAGCAGAGCTATGCATACCAGTAGGTAGTACAAATACATTATTTACTGGCACCAGATTGATCCGCTAGCTATGCCCCTGAATAAGAGAGTTGAGGCAGAGGGAACCAAGCAGGTTATTCCAGTTTACATATTCATGGGGCTTCTTCGCAGCTTTGTGAGCCTGAATTTGACTGCCAGATAAGAAATTCTGTCTGCTGAAGGCAGTACAGTACTTTTATTTCTTTTTGTCCCCTTTGCTTTACTGAATATAAAAGGCCTTTATTCTACAGGTATAGTAGTGATGCACCTTCAACGAAGCATATGTGCCCCCTGTTTGCAGAAAATTAAATTCGAGTAGCTCATCCAAGACCTAAAATACCATGTTCTGAAAGCAGATTTGTGCAGGGTGCCCCCACGCCACCCTGACAAGGAATGTGACTTTAATCTTTATGAGCTTTGGCTATGTGGCCAAAATTAAAAATATAGGATATCAGCAAAACATCTCTTAACACAAAAAAAAAGAAATCTTTGTGAAAACACATCAGCATTCCGCAAACCACTCCAAATTCAATACATCAAAGGTTGAAGGCTCTTACCAGCCCTATTAGCTACAAACTTTAATTTCCCTTCGGGGCTGGTGGGTTACAGCGAAACTACAGCAGCAATTACAACTTCTCTTCACTGACAACCTGCTTGGATCAATAACGTCCACAACATCTTGAATCAAGATGGGGGTCCTCTAGCACAACAAAACTGCTCATGGCACGAAAGACGCACGGCCCTGGCTTGTTGCGGGATAACAAATGGTTGGGACTGGGAACTATTTGTGCCTTTTCACATAAAAAAAAACAGGGTCAAGTTTCATGTAGCACTCTGGCTAAATCGTTGCAGTGAACAGCATCTAAGGGCCAGAATTCCAGATGAATGAGCCTTGACTGTTTTTTTTTTTGCTCAGTATTATTAGGAACAGTTGGTCCTACTTAAACAAAAGGTTTACTTTATACAGTAACTTTTTCCTCAAGTAGAGGCTTGTCTGGCACATTGGATTAAGCTTTTTATGTCATCTAAGCAGACCAAACAGCAAAGAAAAAAATAAAATTAAAGGCAGAAATGTAGCAACCTTAGGAAAGATCTGTCAAGCTTATATAAACAGGCTCTTCAGGTGTTCTGAAGTTTTGCAGCAACATGTTTTGTCCTTAGTCTACAGTAAGCTCAACATGTTTGGGGAGAGAAGCGATAAAAGATGTGTGCTTTTTTTTTTTATTTTAAGTGATAAACATTTCTATCGGTGACTCATCAAGTGATTTAGCATTGTGTTTTGTCAGTCCATTATAGAATTTGGAAGTCTTTTAGACTCACTGTATCACAAAATACTTAACAAAGGTATGAGTTTGATATTAGTAGTGCAGGGACTATATTTATATTATTTATGTTACATGTTTGGCCAAGAAAGGCACACTGAGCAGAATTGTGTTTCCAGATGCATCCCAAAACTAGAGCACAAGGAGGTTAAGTGACTTGCTCAGTGCCACATGTATGCAAGAGGAGGTTGTGAAAATCAAAATCAGGTCTGCTGCATGTACTAGGTTCGTTCACAGCTAGTGTGCTCTAACCTCTAGACTATATTGCCCTCTGTGTGCACTACAGTATATGAATATACCTGCAGCTGCCATTAAATATGCAATATACCCTACAGACACACACACACACACACACACAGTAATAAATCAGTACCTTTGTTCATGATAGAGGGAATGTTGGCCAGAACACTTGGATTAATCCCCATCTCAGTTGAGAAGTGTCATGGGATCAATAACATTCATGTGGGCAGCCACCTGCAATGGACAGAAGGGATCTCGGTTTGATGTCTCATCAGAAAGGAGGCTCCTCCAACAGTGCAGCCTCCTCCTTGGGCTGTCAGTGTTCAACATTTAGTCCAAGTGCCAACTATAGAACCTGAACTTAGGACCAGTGTCACATAATCTTTCAGGCTATGAGAGCACTGCCATGTTTGAATGCCATAAGAAGGGTGAGCAAATGATGAAATGAGTCTAGTGGACCCTCTGAAAATGGTCACTTTTGATGCTGGTAAGGGGGCAGGTCTGAAGTGTGCAGTCTTCCCTTCTAGACTTTGACACTTCCATGGCATTACATAGCAGTTTCATCAGGGATCACGGACTGAGCTTGCACAAGCCATGTGACTTGCATCCACCATTTAGCAATGCAGAAAATCATGATGTCCTCACACTGACCATGTCTCTGTACTATTCCAAGCTCCATCGAAGCATAGAAGGACATGCACACTAAGAGTTCATCAGTTCTTTTGAGAAATGCTTGTTTTATGTATCAAAAAAACACCTTGAAATCATCAGAGAATTGTTTATTACAATTAGCTGCTTGACAGCAGTTAACTGTAGTTTCTGTGCAGGTCAAGCCAGGTTTTGTTTGCTGTTGCAGAGAAAAGTGAAGTGCAGTGTATGCTTGCCGCAGCTACAACTTGCAGCAGGGCAAGAAATCAGGGTCCAGATCAGCAGGGGACAGAGGGACAGGCAGGGAGAATTTTACATGCTTTACTTTGTAGTTCATTTTATGGCTCTGTAGCAAGAGTTAAGCAACATATTGCTAACAAGAGGAGAGGCAGTACGGCAGACAGGAACAGGAACAGGAACTGATGCATATTATCTTCTACTTCCACAGTGGAATCTCACCACATCATTCTTATGCTTCAGATCCCTGCTCATCTGTGTCTGACTATGCCCCTTACCATTCATCCTACTAGATCTACTTTATTCATGAAGTATGGTTGTTGCCCTTTTTTCTGTTTTCCGTGCCACCTCTGCAACTGGAAGACTGCTGCTAACTACACACAATACTTAATGTAGGGGCAATTGTCAGAGACTGAAGAACAATTCTATTAGCAACTAATGTAGATCTGACATAGCAGAAACATTTTTGGTTACTATCATAGTATGGACTGAGAGAACAGACAAATGGTGGAGAGACTAAGACAAGCACATGCAGTTGTTGCACTACTAATGGCTCCAGTTTACACAGGTATACACAGAGTGGCAATGTAAACTGGAATATTTACAACTAAGGATGGTCAATTAGAACTGTGTTTGCAGGATGTCAGATCCCTAGCAAGGAACTGTACCAGTTCAAGGCCATAACGCAAGTAATTGCACTGCTTGACATCAGAATAGATGAAAGAAATAATAGAAGCAGAGCAAACCCCAGTTTAACCTGTTGCAAACCACCATGCTAATTCCTGTTATTTCATGAGTCTTGTTCTTACACTTAGCCTTGCTCTTACACTTAGAGCTGCATCTGCTTGCTCAGGGTAACAGTGAGTAAGTGGCTCTGGTGGGATTTGATCCTGAACTTGTTGGTTCTCATGCTTGTGCTCAAATCACTGCACCCTAATACCATGCCTCTGTCACAGTCGTAAAGCTGCTTAGTGAAGCTTAATGCAGACAGTAGTGGAAACTGGAGAGGATCCAGGAAAACTCAGTTCCGGGAGTAAAATTAAAAGACTGTCTCAGTTCCAGGAATAAAATGAGGAAGTACTGCTTCTATGTAATATGCACACCATTAAAGGCATAAAACTAACCAAATAAAGTGTAAAGATGCAACATAGTGTATGATGAAGCATCATATCCACAGACCCCTGCCAGATATATTCAGTGCTACATCAAAGGAGATGTGTTTCTTCTGGGAATTCATTCCATTTCTGACACTGAAAGCAAACTTCTTGTTAGCATCCTGCTGGGCGTGGCCAAAAACCAGAAAAGGTGTACTTTGTTGTTTTACTTCTCCGAGGTAAAAAGTCAATAGGATGTTGACCACAGCAGAGCTGTAATGCAGTGCTACCAACTGCATAGGAATCTATCCTGGTGCATACCACCTGATCCACCCCCACCCCATTTCAAGTAGTTCCCAGAGAGTACGTAGCTGAACCCATGTCACATAAACTTTTTTCCTGTTATGAGTAAACATGGAATTTTTACATCATAATAACAATTACAACTAAGCCCCACATTATTCTATATCCATTATCAGGCTAATGTATCAGCAACTGTATTGGACCTGACAAGAGGTTGTTATTTTACTGGCTGTTAGCGGTGCAGGGAACAGGATCTGTCTATTTCTTTTTTTCCTTATGCTTTCTCATCTAGCCAATGATATGAACAGTGTGAAAGTAAAGTAGGCTGCTTCTGCCACATTTGTAAGAGTGTTTTGGGTCTCTTAACTGGGTCCCTAAAGGGGGCTAGGTGGTCTCTTACATCATATGAGTGAGTGAATGTGACTGAAGTAATCTTGGACATACACATTATTGCACTCATTTTAGTTTGTGTCATATCCAAGGTTGTAGTACTGTGTGTGTGTGTGTGGGGGGGGTTGTCTGTTGTGTAGAAAACAAAAAAAATGAACAGGAGAAGAAAAAGATACAGGTGGAGCAAAGACCACCTAAAAGTCCTGCCATCCAGTTCTAGCTCCTAGTACTATTTCTACTTCTGCCACTGGTGTGGGAAAGATGTTCATGGTGGTGTGACGGGGAGTCAAGGGAATGTGGGGGCTATGGCTGGGTGCCTGATGATATTGCCAAAGAAACCCTTGTTCGGTTGACCATGGAAGTCCATGGATTCCACTCTCACTCATAGGCTTTCCAGGTCTTCCAATAAATTGGATAAGTCCACCAGGAGAAATCCAGAAGCACACTGGCTTCCTTTTTCTTCTTCAATGGCATGAGATTGAGATCAAAATTACCCCTCTATAAATGTAAAACAAAGCACCCCCATCTGTTTCATACAAACAACAAAACAACAAGTGTCACAGCCACCATTGTGCTGGTGGTGAAAATTGTCAGTTCACCTTGAACCACTGTATAATGCACCCATATCATATAACTGCTTCACACAGCCAAGTACTGCCCATTCATGTACTGTGCATGAGAAAGGTGGCATTGAATCTGGCTCTGGCATGGACATTACGGTTACCTTGTCAGTAGAGGAAAAAGTACACTTGTTTATGGAAGGATGAGATATGGCAATACCACAGTTCTACAAAAGATGCTACTAGCACCAAAGTAGCATGTAACTGGTAAGGGAACAATTGCCTGACTCCCATTTCAGATTTGCTTACCTCTTGCCCACTTACTGGGTGTGTCTATCTTGTTTTGTACTTTTCTGTCTTCATGGTCTTTAATTAGGCTCTGTATGTAGCCCCTCATTTGCACCATAATTGATGTTCCTTCCAACCAGTGACATTATCTGCTGTAATTAGTCTATGACTCCTGATGCGATATTGCTGCAAGTATAGGCTACTAATAGTGTTGTGTAGAATTTTCAAATTCCAATGGAACGGACTTCCACAGAATTTTTGAAAATTCTGCGTAATTCTGCAATTTTCCATCAGTGGTGGAATTCTGTTGATTTGAAATTAAAAGGGTTGTCACAGATAAGTAATCTGCAGTTTACATAAATGTGAAATATTTTTCCACAATCTGTGAAAATTATTCTGTGGTTTACATAAACCGCAGAAAATTATCTTGCAATTTACCTAGAAATGCTTTTCATAATTCCACGGAATCCAAAAAGAAATTCTGAAAAGTAGTTTGGAAAAGGATTTGCCATATCACACTTAATCTGCTAGCAGAATTCTGCATGTCACACAGCTCTAGCTGCTACATTGATGAGAAATGAAGCAGCTCCTTAATGTAAATGACTTTCACTGAAGTAACAACTTTATGCAATTATCAGTCAGGAGCCACTGACTGATTGCAGTGAACTACAGTAAGTCACTGGTTGGAGCACATTTAATGACACAATGGGAGATGTATGTACAAAGCTGGTTTTAAAGACTATGGAGACAAAATGCAAAAAAGAGAGATATATATATAGAATGAGAACAAAGGGTAATAGTGCTAGGAAGACTCTGCAAATTCTAACTAATAGATTTATTCACATATCCGGACTGTGTAGTATGGTACGGTCTGTACACCCATTGGCCCATGCTGTGGACCAGTGGGCGTACAGCCGTACTGTATGCAGTCAGTTGGCGGGCAGCTGGGTGGCTTGCAGGTGGGGAGCTGCCACCCGCCACTGACCGGGGGGAGCGGGGTGGTGGGGCTCAGTGGTCGGGTGGGGATGGGGAGTACCGCTGGACCACCAGGGATGGTTTGGACATTTAAATTTTATACTTATGCTCGCGATTGAGCTGGCAGTGGTCCACTGGACCACCAGGGATATAGGACGTGTCAGTTTCATACATATGCCCGCGGTCGGGCATGGGGGTGCTACCACAATGGATGGTGCCACTGGAGCTCGGGTGGCCACCCACAGCTGGCAGCTGCCGTGTTGTGCCCTGCAATACGGCAGCTCACCTGTCAGGTAGCCAGCCCATGCTCTATTTTTCAGCTCAGCATATGCGGCACAAGTGAGGTTGCACCTGCATCTGCCTCAGCACATCCTGGGCTGAATGTCGGGATGTCTGAAATTATGACCGCCCCCCCATGGCGCGCCATTACTGATGCACTCGGGATTTGTGCCACGCACTTTCTCCTTTTGAATATCGTGCCGGGGTGCAGCAGTGGGTTGCGCATGGTGCAACTGTGTTGCGCCATGTGCAACCCTTCTGAATATCCCACTCCAGATTTTCAACATTGCCATTTTTTTACAGCTCCTCATGAGCAGTACCGTTGTCATTTTTTACATCCTGCCCAAAATGTGTTTTCACACCTGTGGCACCAAATGGTGCAATCACTGTGCAAAATCACCTTTTGGCTAACAAACTGATAGTGCCACTCTTCATGAGGTGGGGTCACAAAAAGCCCATGTTGAAAATTTGGAGTGAAAATACCAACAAACGCCTGTGGCATTAGGGTTTCCAACCATAATGTCCCACCTTTTAGAGACTAACAGGCATCAGGGGTGTGACTTGGGATCATCGGCTGTAATGCTCATGCCATTCCACCCTCACCCCCACCCTGTAGCCAGTGGCAGGCATCGAGGTGTGCCTTGGAGTCTTCGGCCCCAAAGTTCATCTCATTCTCCAATACTGCACCCATCTCAGCATATTTCCTTATGGAATGGGGTAAGTGTAAGGCCAGAAGACCCTAAGGCACACCACAACACTTGTCAGTGCCTGCAGGGTAGGGTGAGGTAAAATGGTATGAGCGTTATGGCTGACAACCCAAAGGTACACCCCAATGCCTGTCGGTCTCTGCAGGGTGGGGGTGAGGTTGGTGTCAGTTCAATACTTCACTGCCATTCCTATTATGCATCTCTCTAACTCCTGCACTACCAATCCCAATATCAGCAAGACAATATTTGACATTGACAAATGCTTGTTATCAACTTGAACAACTTTAGCTGATTTTTAATCCTTGGGTAATTTGCCTGTGTTTATGGATAGGTTGAATGTCTGCTAGTGTATGGGTACTATTTCTTCTGATAGTTCCTTTAGTATCTTGGGTCGAATATTGTCCAGACCAGATGCCTTTTCCTGGTGCATTTTTCTTCTTACATTTATGAGTACCTGTTCCATTTTGATAACATATACATTATTAGTGTCACCTAGTTTTATTGGATCACTGGTGTTATGTTGGTAGCCTGAGCAGTACTAATTATTTAACTCCTCTGCTATCTCAAGTGTTTTTTAGTTATTAGTTTCCTGACAGTTTTTAGTGGTCCTCTTCTATTATTATCTCCTTTTTATGTTGATTACGCGCATGCGCAAGAAACATGTTACCTCAGCTTTTTCCACAAGCAGGCTGTGGAGGCGTGGCACTGTTGTGCCCAATGCCCCCACAGCCTGCAAAGGCTTGTCCCCCATCTCCCAATGCTGTGGCACCCTGCTGCTGACACTAGTTCAGCCAGCATGCCACAACCTTCTAAAGAAGTAGCCGCTGCAATCAGGGGCTCCTCGTCATTGCAGCGTCAGCCATCCGCTGCAATGAGAGAGTGACCTGTCATTGCAGGGTGGGATGTGAAACCCCTGATATTGTTTGTGAACATGGTAGCAGGTTGCTGCCGTGTTCACAAACAATATAACCACCCCCCCACCATGTTTACTTGACGACGGGGGGCCCTAATCCCCATCGGTTTTGTTGCCAACGGGGGAGCCCACTCCCCGTCAGCATTCTGTAAGCCCCAGTTTTGTTCTTGCCAACGGATGCCCAATCCCTATTGGCATAATGATACCCCTGAGTTTATGTTCCTGCCGACGGGTGCCCAAATCCCGCGGCATAATGATACCCCCAGGTTTGTTCCTGCCGATGGGGTGCCCAATCCCCATCGCCACCGCTGGCCCCTGAAATGAAAGCTTGCTGGCATGCTGGGAGCCCACCCAGCATGCCAGATGCCCCTGTGAAGGGGAAAAAATGGTCCCACGGAGTCTTTTGTTTTTTTTCTCCTGAAAAAATGGAAACAGTCCCTCGGCACTCGCCTTGCTCCCCACCCACCACCCGCACCCACCCACTGTGCACCCTGCCTCCCCACACCCCCCTCACCCCACACTTACCTCCGGAGCTCAGTGCAACAATCTTCAGTGGACCGGGAACATGTCTGCTCTCTTCAAAGCCGACCATGAACTGAGGAAATGTCGGTAAGCTGTATAATGTAATAAATAGGGTTTTTTCAACTTCAGTGCATATCTCGGGCATTTTGGGGAATTTTTTCACCAGATTTTCAGCATGGGGTTTTTAGGACCCCTCCTCATGAATTCTTGAACTGTCATGGCATTAATCGGCCCTGAAAGGTGGTTTCTTGGTTACTGTGTGGAATAACCCTCCGGGGCCGATTAACGAAATGACAGTGCCAGTGTTCACGAGCTGGGCTCTCAAAAAGCCCATGTTGCAAATGTGGTGGAAAAAATCCAAAAAATGACTGTTTTACGAGCGTGCGTTGCACAGTTGCTACGTACACTCGTAACTTCGCAAATTTACAATATTTTCATGCTGGATTTTCAACATTGGCATTTTGTCACACCTCCTTGTGAGCAGTATAGCTGTCATTGTTCACATCCTGGCCAAAATGTGTTTTTGCACTTACAGCACAGAATAGCATGGTTGCTGTGCAAAATCAGTGTTCAGGACAGATTAAGAAAATGACACTGACACTGTTCATGAGTAGAGCTCCTAAAATGCCTATGTTGAAAATTTGGTAACGATACTCCATAAAATGACTGTGTTATGAGCGTGCGTTGCACAGTTGGCACGCACGCTCGTAACTTCGCGAATTTATAATATTTTCACTATAGATTTTCAACATTGCCATTTTCCCAGACCTACTTATAAACAGTGCAGCTCTGTCATTTTCCCATCCTGACCAAAATGTGTTTTCACACTTCGCGCAGAGCATAGAGTGGTTGCTGTGGGAAATCACTGTTTGGGACAGATTAAGAAAATGACAATGATTCTGTTCGTGAGCAGAGGTCCTAAAATGCCTATGTTGAAAATTTGGTGATGATTGCCCATCAATTGACTGTGTTACAAGTGTGCATTGCGCACTTTCCACGCACCCTTGTAACTTCGCAGATTTGTACTATTGCCACACAAGATTTTCAACAGTGCCATTTTCTCACACCTCCTTATAAGCAGTACAGCTGTCATTTTTCACATCCTGACCAAAATATGCTTTCACAGTTCCGGCACAGAATAACGTGGTCACTGTGGGAAGTCAGTGTTTGGGACAGATTAAGAAAATGACAGTGGCACTGTTCGTGAGCAGAGGTCCTAAAATCCTTATGTTGAAAATTTGGTGACAAAACTCCATAACATGACTGTGTTACAAGCGTGCATTGAACTGTTTCCACGCACCCTTGTAACTTTGCAAATTTGTAATACTGTCACACCACATTTTCAACAGTGGCATTTTTTCACAACTCCTTATGAACACTACAGCTGTCATTTTTCACATCCTGGCTAAAATATGTTTTTGCACTCCTGCCAGACAATAGCGTGGTCACTCTGGGAAATCAGTGTTTGGGACAGATTAAGATCGACCGAGTGGGGGGGGGAGTGACCAAGCTCAACTGAGCTCTGTTGGAACTGCTGCGGATTTGTTTGTGGGCAGACAAAGGCCCCAACACAAGAGCCCAGTACAAAACGGCAGCCTGCAGCACTGGGAGAAACAGAACAAGAGAATGAGTGAGGGAGGGGGAGTGAGCGAACTCACTGAAGCACTGTCAGGACTGCTGCAGATTTCTTTGTGGGCAGGAAAAGGTGTCAGTGCAGGCAAGGGCCCAGTATAAAAGGCCAGCCTGCAGCCGTGAGAGAAACAGTATGAGCGAGTGAGACAATGGGACTTAGTGAGCTCAACGGAGCTCTATCAGGACTGCTGGGATTTCTTTGTGGGCAGAAAAAGGTGCCAATGCAGGCAGGAGTCCCGTACAAATGGGCAGCTTGCAGCGCCATGACAAACAGAATGAGCGATGAAAGAGGGAGACTGAGCAACCTCAACGGAGCTCTGTCTGGACAGCTACGGATTTCTTTGTGGACAGACAAAGGTGCCAATGCAGCCAGGAGCCCCATACAAAAGTGCAGTTTGCTGCGCCAAGAGAAACAGAATGAGCGAGTGACAGAGCGGTAGTGAGCGAGCTCAACGGAGCTCTACTGTGACTGCTGCAGATTTCTTTGTGGGCAGAAAATGCGGCAACGCAGGCAGGAGCCCAGTACAAAAGGCCAGCTTGCAGCGCCGGCAGAAACAGAATGCGAAAGTGACAGAGGGGGAGTGAGCGAGCTCAGTGGAGCTGTGTCAGGACTGCTTCTGATTTCTTTCTGGCTAGAAAAAGCTGCCAATGCAGGCAGGAGCCCAGTACAAAAGGGCAGCCTGCAGCACCAGGAGACACAGAATGAGTGAGTGAGGGAGGGGGAGTCAGTGAGCTCAACCGGGCTCTGTTGGGACTGCTGCAGATTTGTTTGTCGGCAGAAAAAGGCAGCAATGCATACAGGGGCCCAGCACAAAAGGGCAGCCTGCAGTGGCAGGAAAACCAGAATGAGCAAGTGAGTGAGCTCAACAGAGCTGTATTGTAACTGCTGCAAATTTCTTTGTGGGCATAAGAAGGCAGCAACACAGGCAGAAGCCCAGTAGAAAAGGGCAGCCTGCAGCACTGGCAGAACAGAATGAGTGAGTGAGAGAAGGGGAGTGAGCAAGCTCAACACAGTTTTGTCTGGACTGCTGCAGATTTCTTTGTGGCAGAAAAAGGTGCCAACAGAGGTAGGAGCCCAGTACAAAAGAGCAGCTTGCAGGGCCAGGAGAACCAGACTAAGTGAGTGAGACAGGGGGAGTGAGCGACCTCAACAGAGCTCTGTGGGGACAGCTATGGATTTCTTTGTGGCTAGAAAAAGCCACCAACACAGGCAGGAGCCCAGTACAAAAGGGCAGCCTGCAGCGCCAGGAGAAACCTAATGAGTGAGTGAGAGAGGTGGAGTGAGCCACCTCAATGGAACTCTGTCGGGACAGGTGCGGATTTCTTCCTCAGCAGAACAAGGTGCCAACACAGGCAGCAGCCCAGTACAAAAGAGCAGCCTGCAGCACAGGCACAAACAGACTGAGCCAGTGACAGAGGGCCACTGAGCGAGCTCAACAGACCAACGCAATCAACATTTGGCATTGACAAATGCTTGTTTAATTTATACAGCTGTAAAATCATGCTTTGTTTGTTGTTAGTCAGTTTTATTTTATAATGTTGTTTTGCCCTTCTTATTTTCCTTTTAAAAAAATTGTTATTTCTAATTTGCTTACATACAGTATACTTTGCTGGATTATTTTCTCAATACCTAATATAGTCTTTTTATTCTTTTGACATGCAGTCCAATTTTTTTTTTTTTGAGTACCATGGTAGGATCTTTCCATTTTTATTGTATGCCTGTCCACACGGGATATACTGATTTCTCAATTTTATTACTTTTTCTTTCAAAAATATTCCAGCACTCTGTTGCCTTTTTACCCTCTATGTATTTTCCCATTTCCATTTATTTATGGTCTCCATCACAATGCTATAGTCTTCCTTATTGTAATTGTAAATATCTGTCTTTCTCTTATTGCATGAAATATTTCCTTCAGCTCATACTTCTGTGATAGAATGATCACTAGTGCATAGTGGCTCCTTCACTTTGTGCCTTGTGTTTGTGATAGTGTTTGTTACTACTAGATCTAGTATGTTAGTGCTCCTTGTCGGTGCCCTTATGATTTGTGTTAAACAACTTTCACTAAGGGTGTCTAATAAGAGGTTTCCTTTCTCCCCATTGCCACATTACTCTCCCATTTTACATCTGGTAGATTTAAGTATGAAAATTCTTTCTTTCTCTGAAAGTTCCCGGATTTCATTCATGTGTTGGTTAAAGCATTCTATGCTTATGTTTGGTGGTATGTAACAATTTCCTATAATTAACTTGGACTGCTTTTTATTCAATGTTGAAACCCATACCAATTCCATTTTGCTATCCCTGGTTATATTTCTTATCATCGGTTCCTTTTTTAGGTAGATTGCTACTACTCCACTCCTTCTACATTTTCGTTCCTTGTGGACAAGATTATATCCATCTACTGTATGTTTTTACCCCAACAGTCATTTGGTTTCCCACAATGTTTCTGTTATGGCAGTAAAGTCAGGTCTATGATTCTGAATTATAACTTTAAAACTTTTGAATTTGTTAATAAGGCTTTTAGCACTTAATGAGATTATTCTGAATTTATTATGAGTTACCATATGCTTATCTGTCAGTCTCCCACTTGATCTTACTTTTAACCCCTCACTTCTTGTTACAGGTGTAATCCTTGTTAGATAGTCACTGAATCTTTCGCTCAGAATATGTGCTCCTTCTGAATTCAGATGCCAACTGTATTTTGAATACAGGAATTTGTTACTGAAGAAGATATCCCAATTTTTAAGTAGAAAAAAAGTTCTAGTTAAAGGTCTAGTCATCTAACTGTCTGTTGATTTTGAATATTTCTTGTGATTTGTTTCTTGGACTCTCTGGGTACTGGTAATATTTCTGAAAAAAATGGGAGTATGCCCAAAAGATCTTAGTTTATGCCCTAATTATATGTACTTCACTTTAATTTCAGACCAAAATAGTATAGGGACCAGCCAATCCTGAAAGTTTTTTTCTTATCAAATAGTTTTTTATTGTAACGTGTCAAGCAAGCAAAGACCCACATCTCAAACCCAATGTTTCACCACTATGGGCTTCATCAGGGAAGAGGATTTATATGTAACCCACCCCTCAAATGGTGGGCTTACCTTAATTGTCTCCCTTGACCTTGCAGTGTTCTTCTGTCAGAAGAGAGTCCCAGTTGGTGCTCTGCCTTTGAGAGCCTGGCACGTCCAGTACAGTAAATATGGCCCTGCGTGAAGTATTGCTGTAATCCTGGTTCCTGTGTGAGTGTGTGAATGTATGCCACCGTGCTGCCACTTTAAGAGGCTCAGCCCTGCCTTTGCAATGAATTGCCTGTGCTGGGTCCAGGAAAGCCAAAGCCTGTGACCCGCTGGGCAGTACCCCAATGTGTTTCATTGTACAGTCACTTACCAGTGTATATGGAGCCTTATTGAATGCAGTGATTGTTTATTGCTAAATCCAAACTGTTACATAAAAAATGCACTTTGATGTTGGAAATGTTTTACATTACATGCAGACAGCCGCCATGATGATACTTTGACCCTATTATGGGCTAATCAGAACTTCAGGGGACCTAATGGGTCCGTAAACTGTGACTACTGGGAAAAGCTGTGAACCTTATGTTTGGCACCCATTTTGCTCAATCAAGATGCTGGGACTGTGACTGACAGCCTGGGCAGCCAGTCAGATTGCAGTATTCCATTTTCCCTTCAGCCGAAATAAATGGCTGAACTGTCTGTCTGGCTTGAGCTTCTGTGTGGTTGTGAGGAAGTCTGTCTTCAGCTCGGGGATTGAGGGGAGAGGCCTGCCTTGTCTCTTCTCAGCTGGAACTTTGCTGAACTGTTGGGACTGCTGAGTAGCAGACTGGAATTAAAAGTCTCCAAGTTGGGAGAAAAGAAGAAATTCTCCATAGTGAAACATCCAGACTGAGAAGGGGTCAGAGTGTCTGAGAGGCCTACAAATTGTACATTGGAGAGAAGCCTGGTTGCACCAGAGATTGTGGTCTAAAACTAAAACTGGGGCCACTACAAGTGTCTCCAGCCTGTTTCCTGAAAGGGGAGACCTGAGTTTCTGTACTGTCATCTTACCATTTCAAAGATTACCATTCACAAGTAGGTATGCTGAGTGGCCTATCTGAGACTGCACTAAAGTTAAAGCCTGTGATGCCCAATACCTTTACTAAAAGACTGTTGCTGCTGACTCCACCGAAGCTGCTGACAGACCAGTTGAGGGAGCCAGCGCCTATGGAGAAGATCATCACGGGTTGCGGCCACCCTTGGGAGCCAGGCCAGGATGTGGGGGTGAGTCACGCAAGCCCTGGTACCTGTGCCTGATCCTGGTCCAGACCGAGAAGACCTGTAGCCTACAGCCATCAGTCAGAGAGTCAGTCCTCAAGCAGGATCAACCTGGAAATCAGCCCAGCATCTGAGGTTCTGGTGCAGTGAGAACAACAGGGCCCTGGCCATGCAACATCTAATACAAAGAAATTGCCATCTGATTTGTGTTCAAAGTTCTTGTTGTGGTTTACCTGTGTTTGCAGGCCATCGGGTCTGAGGATTTCAATTTCCTTTTGTGTTTAAAGTGCTGGTGAATGTGGCAACAGCCAATAGTAAACAAATCAATTACCATTCATTTGTTTAAGGGCCCCAACCAGCTGCAGTGCTGGCCACCCCACGGCAATGCTCCAGCCTGCAGCACCAAAGAACCTGTGTACCCAGATCTCAATGACTGAGGCAATTCAGGGGTATGAACATCTTTGATTGTCAATTTAATATCAAAGCTTAATCATTTCTTTACAGAAACTATTGATCTCTATGCCCATCCCCTGCTAACCTCCCCAAATAAATCAAATTAAATCATTTTTATTGATTAGCTTGGGCATTATTAGTGCCAAAGTTATTATAATCATTTATAAACAATATAAAACTTAAATCAGATTAAAAACATACATATATTTATACAAAGATAGTAAATATATACACAAAAACAATTAATGCCATACTTAATTATTAAAGTGCTGAGCTATAAATTATTCTATAAATATGGTACCATTAGAGGAAAATGCTTTTCTATCAAGATTTTACCTGTTATTTAACAAATGGATAAATGATTTTAACCAAGGGATAAAACATTCCTTGTCATTTTTAATTTCCAATTCTTCACATAAATCAGTTTATTGTTTGAATGTTAAACTGCATCCTTAGCATATTATTGCAGTGTGTTGGTTACTGTGAATAGCATATAGGCATACTGCCAATATTGTTAAACTTTCTCTCCAGGTGCACAGGGCATCTAAGAAGTCCAGACCCTGTTGATAAGAGTGGTAACAGTGAGCATATTATTAGTTCTCACTATTAATTGTAACCTGAACGTCAAGCAAAGTGTTGAGTGCAACTCCATGTGCATAACCACTGGTTGGTGCTGTGGGTAAGTACAACTTCCCAGAGGATTGTGCTAACTTAAAGGGGCACTGTCAGCTTTTGCCCTCCGTTTTTGTAACTTCCAAAACATTGTGCCTTTTGGCACACACCTACATTAACTGTAGAGCTCAATACCCACAATGGACTAAAAAAGAAGGAAATGTACAAGATTTGTATATTTTAACTATTATTAGGATTTATCTCGACCTGAGGTAAAGTCACATATCCCCAGAAGCAGATCCTGGTTCAGAACGCGCATCAGGCACGAGCGTGGTCCCAAAGTGGCATTTTTTAACATGCCCGCTCTACAAACATGCTCTCCCTGTAACTCCTATGATTGCAAACTGGTCCTCGTATTATAGAACGCAAAACGAGCACCGCGAATGTTGTAATTTATTTTTCCTAACCAGAGTCGAAATCCTGTGCATGAGCAGAAGAAACGTGTGGCAAGATCCCGCACATGCGCGAGAACATGCCATTATTGCGTATGCACGGGATTTCAGCTCTGGTTAGAAAAAATAAATTACAACATTTGCGGTGCTCGTTTTGTGTTCTACAATACGAGGACCAGTTTGCAATCATAGGAGTTACAGGGAGAGCATGTTTGTAGAGTGGCATGTTAAAAATGTCACTTGGGACTCGCTGGTGCTCAAGGCGCTGCTCTGAACCAGGATCTGCTTCCAGGGATACGTGATTTACCTCGGTCGAGGTAAATCCTAATAATAGCTAAAATATACAAATCTTGTACATTTCCTTCTTTTTTAGTCCAATGTGGGTATTGTACTCTGCAGTTGATGCAGGTGTGTGCCAAAAGGCACAATGTTTTGGAAGTTACAAATATGGAGGGCAAAAGCTGACAGTACCCCTTTAACATCTAACCCACTTGAAATTTACTCTGGGTGAAGGCACTGTGTCATTAGCATTAATGTTAGCCCTGAGGCCCCTGCAGTTAGGGAAGCAGGCAGGGGTAGTAGCCCATTGGGAGGTGGCACCTGGGTTACATCTTTGGAGGCACCACTGGGATTACTGCCCACTAGTGACCAACCACAAAATACCAGCTGGATCACCTATGGAGTCTAATATGAAAAGAGACAGGGTTACCAGTGTGGGTTTTGAATTTTCTGCTAGCAAAATGGCTGCAAATCATTTGATGGGCTGATGTGAGGCAGGGGAGGTAGACCCCCACCAAGTTTTGCTACTTTTAGACATACCTCTGGGCACAGATAAGGGTACCATTGAGGGAGCTTTGGGTACAGTTACATGTTTGGGCCGAGCCACTGCGAAGGGACTAATGGCCGATTTGCTCACCCAGACCCTAATGGCGCTAACTGAGTGTAGTAACCCTATAGACAATAAGAGAGTATGCAGTGCCATTCTTCTCAATCAAGCCTCAGGGGCTAGAAAAGAAATTACCATGTATAGTACAATGTTCATCCCTGGAGGGTTCCTTGGAACAGAATGGTTGAAAGAGAAGCTGGGGAAATTACTGATTGCTGAGGGACAAACCTTTGAAGACTTAAAAAGAGTATTAGAGTTCAATGAAGGTACCCCTCCCTCAGGGCCTGTCCCAGCCCCTGGTCCTGCACCGTGCCTCTGCCCTCAATTAATCTCGACTCATATCGCAGGCTATGAATATTTTCTGGCGCTCTCCATACACCTCAAGTGGAAGAAGATCTAGAAACATGGATGGATTATGCTCCACCCCTGGTAGAAGTGTGGAAATGCGCCAAGGCAGATAAGAGGAAAAGGCTCATGGAAAGATTAAGGGTCCTTGTATTAGAAACCATTTGGTTTTTAAGGTCCACTAACCCTGATGCTTCTGCATGAGAATATTTGTCTGCTTTAGTAGGTGTTTTGGCAGTACCGAATCTGGGGAAGATTTGATGTGGAAGTTCAAGTCCACCAAACAGTGAAAGGGGGAGCCGTTGTCTGCTTATGTTACCCAGTTTGAAAGAGCATTGCAGAGTGCTCATAGGAAAGGTGGGTGCTGACCAGTGATTGAAACTGAGTAAGACCGGACCATATGTTGAAATCTGCCAGATTCTCCAGTGTGTTAATGCTAAAGTTAACATTTCAAGATAGAAGAGATGACCCCCCCCACCTCTGCTTATTGCTGGCTTATGAAAGAAATCAGAGAAGCTGAAAATGAGGAGGAAGTCTGGGATCCCTATGCAGGCACTGCCAGAGTAGCTCAAGCACCTGAAAAGCCCAGTGAGAAAGAAACTGGTATTGACCCACAGTAACCTAAAGATTTGTTATAAGAGTTGAGGGAAGTGAAAGCAAGTGCCCAAAGTGCAGTAGGGATGGTAAAGGCTCAGACCACTTAAATTCATGCTGCTGAAGTAGCCAATGAACCTCAGACAACTGTAAAGGGTGCAAGTGTTCAAGTTGCCAGTGGAGAAAGCAATGATGATAAGCTGAAAGAAATAAGAGAATTGAGAGCTTTAGTGGCTGACCTTGCTAGGTCGGCTCATACAAGTTCATCCTGGAGAAGGCCTATGAAACATAGAGTGCCTATAGGCCCAAAGGTGACTCTAAGCCCTGTCAGTACAGTGGTAGTAAGTCAGCCAAGGAGCCTGCTCCAACCCAAAGTCTGAGGCCTACTGTTTTCTGCTACCATTGTGGTGAGGACGACCACACAAAAAGGATGTGCCAATTTCCTGAAGACCTGAGAAAAGTCACCATCAAGTTGCTTAATCAAGTTAGACAAATTAATATAAAGCCTTCTTCCAAGTCTCTGTACAAGCCTTTTGTGGCCGAGTCTACAGTCAAGTCTTCTGATAGACCTACTCCTGTCTGGCCAGAGTTGGTGGGTCCCTCCATGGAGACCACTGTACATGTTGAAGGAATCCCTGCTTGGGCAGTGCTTGATACTGAGTCTCAAGTAACTATAATCTTCAAAAACTGGTACAACCATTCAGCATCTAACCATTAACTACTACCCCTTGATGGACTGAATGTTTGGGGCCTAAGTGAAAATTCTTATCCATATTTGGGTTACCTCAAAGTATGACTTTCCTTCCCCTCCTCTGTAGCTGGTGTGGGAGATTCTGTGAAGACACTGGCTTTGGTTTGCCCCTTTTCTGGACTGTACAATGGCATACCTGTACTACTAGGCACCAGTGTTCATATGTTCAGTTGTCTTGCCCAAATGTGTCAAGAGAAACAACAGAAGAAAACTGGTAGAGCCCTACACATCCATGCCATGGTAAAGAAAGCCTATGAACTGCAGTTGCATCCTAGAGAAGCAGATAAAGATGAGCCTGTGGGTACTGTGGAGAGAAAGGGCCCTTCTACTATCATGCTGTCCCAAAATTGCTGAATGCAGCATCAGTGGAGAAGTTTAGTTGTGAAAAGATGTCGTCAATCAGATACTGATGCTGGATGCTCCTCAAGATGGAAAGCTGCTCGACGGACTATTGGTCAAGCATAGTGTCTTCCTGTCCGAGTTCATGCTTACGCCCAACGAGTGGTTGTTCAAGTTCAAAATGTTACGGACAGAGATATTAAAGTTCCTAGGGGATGCACCTTAGCCAAAGTTTACTGCACTGACATTGCTGTGTTACCAACTAAAACAAAAACTGGAAGAGAATGCAAAGTAGCTGTGGACATGTTCGACTTTGGAGATTCACCTATTCCGGATGGCTGGAAATCTCGGATCAGTCAGAGGCTGACCCAGAGGACCAAGGTGTTCCCTGTTAAAGAGTGGGATGTTGGATGTGTTACTGATGCTGAATACTGCATTCATCTTAATGATAATCGGCCCTTTAGAGAAAGATCTAGAAGACTAGCACCAACCGACATAGACAATGTGAGGTATCACCTGCAAGAATGATCACTGCCAGGATAATCCTGGAGTCACACAGTCCATATGCCTCCCCAGTCATAGTGGTGTGGAAAACAATGGCTCTGTGAGGATGTGTGTTGATTACAGAACACTAAATAAAAGAACTGTGCCTGACCAATACACTATGCCATGCATTCAGGATACATTGAACTGCCTAGATGGAAGCAAGTAGTTTTCAGTCCTTGATTTATGTAGTGGATATTATCAGATCCCAATGGACCCTGAAGATAGGGAGAAGACTGTATTCATTTGTTCATTGGGGTTTTATGAGTTTGTCTGTATACCCCAAGGAATTTCGGGTGTGCCCACAACTTTCCAGAGACTTGTGGAGCATGCAGTGGGTGACTTGAACCTTCATGAATGTCTTGTCTACCTTGATGATGTAATTATATTCAGAAAGACTCTTGAAGAACATGAAACATTCCTTTTCAAAGTACTCGACCAACTGGAGGAATTCCGTTTCAAGCTATCGATGGACAAATGCCAGCTTTTCTAGAATTCTGTAAAATACGCAGGCCACATTGTTTCTCCCCTGGGCATCCAAACAGACCCCAGCAAGGTAGAAGCATTGACAGACTGGCCTAGGCCAAACAACTTAAAAGAGTTGCAAAGATTTCTTGGATTTTGTGGTTACTACCATAGTTCCATTAAAGATTGCACCAAAGTTGTATGACCGTTCCTCAACCTTACCCAAGGGCATCCTCCCATGCACAAAAAGTTCAAGAAAGGCACTGACAAAGATACTGTGAAAACCTATTTCAGGTCCCATGAGCATTTTGTTCAGAGGTGGACCCCTGATTGTAACACTGCACTCGAGGAAGTCATCTACAGATTGACTCACGCCCCTGTGTTAGCTCATGCTGTTACTTCAAATCCCTATGTATTACATACAGATGCCAGCCTAAGTGGCTTAGGGGTTGTGCTTTATCAATAGTATCCTGAGGGGTTGCGTCAGGTAGCTTTTGCCAGCAGAAGTCTGACACCTTCCGAAAAAAACTACCCCATCCATAAACTGGAATTTCTTGTTCTTAAGTGGGCCATAGTAGAGCAATTTCATGGATACTTGTGCAGGGTAAAAGTCCTGGTGAAGACTGATAACAATCCGTTATTGTGTGTTCAGACTTCAGCTAAACTGGATGCCACTGGGCATCGATGGCTCTCGGCTCTCTCCACTTACAATTATGCAGTAGAGTATTAGTCAGGTTAAAATCATTCCAATACAGATACCCTCTCTCACAGACCTGCCACAGATCACAAGTGGGTATGCCTTTCTGAACAGTCAGTGAAAGCATTATGTCATAATTTTGATAAAGATGAATCTTCTGCAGCTGATAATGTTGACCATGTGGTGGATAGCCTGGGACCACCAGATACTTGTGTGCCAGTGGCCTATCATAATTTTGCTGCTCTAGACCTAAGTACTCTGCTCCAGTTAACAAAAGCTGATTTGCAAAGTGAGCAAAATTGTGACCCTATATTGAGAAAAGTCATTTCTCTCCTGAAGTATGGAGAGGATGTTTCTGTTATGCATTCCCCTTATCATGACACCAGTCTGTTGCTGCACGAAGGACACAGATTAAAACTAAGAAAGCAATTGTTGTATCGAGAAACTATTAATGCCCCAGATGAGCTAACCAAAGGCCAACTGGTTTTGCCCTCCGAGTTCAAGACTATTGTGCTGAAAACCCTGCATAATGATATGGGGCATCTGGGAACTGAAAGGACTCGATTTGGTTCGGTCATGCTTCTACTGGCCTTGAATGAATGAAAATGTCAAAAGGTACAATAAGAATTGCAGCAATATCCCATGATAATCGTGATTAATTAATAGTGAGTTTTACATGGCGATTACACAACGGTGAAAAAGAAATTAGCAAGCAGCATCAATGAGCTCATTACTGAATTAGTGACTCTCTTGACTTAAAAATAGTGAGTCTCCTAAATTGCGATTAGATAGCTGGTAGAGCTGGGGAGCTGCATCCAGAAGTGAAGATACTGCAATAAACACTGCACACATATGTCAGGACTGCAACTGGCTCACCACAATTTTGTATATCTGTTTTTATGTTTGTTTTAGAACTTTTTTCTAAAAAAGGCACATTGAGCCAAAGCTGATGTCCAGGTGCATCTCAGGAGCACAGGGTGGTTAAGTGCCTTGCTCAGGGTCACACAGTATACAAGTGAAAGTTGTGGAATTCAAACTCAGGTCTGCTGCATTTCCTGGTTCACAGCTTGGTGCTCTAACCCCTAGGTTATATTGCTTTTCAATACTGGTGAAAGAAATCGTGGTGGGGGTGGGGCATGTATTTTGATGGAGGGTGGACCACCATAAGATACGAATTGTAGCAAGCATACATCATTCTTATCATTGCACAGTATGAATAACTCTTTAAAGGAGTTAAAGCTGCTGCAACAGGAATATGAAGGATCAGCTGGCTATGTTACTGTTTAAAGGAGGAAGCGACTGGCGTGAGCATGTCTAACAAATTTAGATGGCCTACAGTACAACAGCTCATTCCAGCACTGGTTTTACTCCCTTCTTTTTAGTCCATGGTTGGGTAATATGTCTCCCACATTACAAGATGTTTAGATTTCTACCTCCAAAAAAAATAATTGCAATCTGAATACTTTGAAAAGAAGCTGCTCCAGCTTTAACTTGGTCATGATGCTCAAGTCGATTGTGAGGTATGTAAATTTGTGCTTGTAGCTGGCTAGGTTACTCGACTGATGTACTGGCGTTATGTACTATGGATGAATCCCTTGCTGCCAAATACATTTCAATGGTGTTTCTGTTTACTGATGCAGGCAGGTACCTTAAAGTGTGTATCGCTATTAATTCCTGTCTGCTATTTTATGTGCAGCGATTTTGTAGCAGCGAGGTTGTTGCGATTGCTAATATGCAATCACCAATTTTGTGATCGCGATTATATTGTCACTAATATCACATGGAACCATTGCAGCAGATGCTTACAAAGAAAAGCCCAGCCTCAAAGAGCCACTCCAATGATCAACATAATAACCAGTGCCCCAATGGAACTTGTGTATATAGATTTCCTTAGTTTGAAGCCTGATTCACGAAATATTCCCAATGTGTTAGTACTAGTCATGGATCACTTCACGAGATATATTCAGGCCTATCCCACCAAGGACCAAAAGGCTTCAACAGTGGTTAAAGTCTTGGCAGAGAAGTTCTTTGTGCATTACGGTGCCCCCTCAACATACTTATTCCAATCAAGGCAGAGATTTCAAGAGTCAGTTAATCAAAGAACTGTTATCACTCTGGGGTGTAAGGAAGTCTCAAACTACTCCGTATCACCCTCAAGTAGATTCCCAGCCACAGCAATTCAATCGCACTTTACTGGACATGCTAGGTACGCTTGATCCCCAGGACACACCTAAATGGAGTAAAAAAAAATCAGTGCTCTGGTTCATGCATATAATTGTACTAAAAATGATACCACTGGTTTTTCCCCTTATAGTTTAATGTTTGGCAGAGAAGCATGCCTTCCAGTGGATGTATACTTTGGTGTTATTCCTGATTGCACCAGATTAGCAAGCCATCTCCAGTATGTTAAAAAACTGAAAGAACAACTGAACGATGCATACCAGCTGGCAACACTATGGCTGAAAAAGGGAACTTAGCCAATAAAGTTCTCCATGACAGACAGGTTAAAACACAAGACCTCCAGCCAGGTGACCATGTGTTGATCCGCAATCTTACGTTTCAATGCAAGCATAAAATAACTGACCACCGGGGACACACTCCATACAGTGTATTTGCTAAGTTGGATGAATTACCAGTATACAAAGTGTGACCAGAAGGGGACAATTGAATTACAAAAACAATGCATAGGAACCATCTGCTGCCCATCGGCCAAATAGAACTTGGTGAATTCTCAGAATCCAAAGCTCCAAAGGGTCCTGTAACCAGGTCTGCTGCATGTAAAAAAACAACTCTGTTGGCCACCCTCTGCTGCCCAGTTAGCTCCACAAATAGCAAATGGTGCACTTGCTAAAGATGATAACTCTGAGAATGATAGTAAAGAGTTGTGCCCTGCTTATTATCCTTCCTCTGAACTTGCTAAATTGTTTCAAGGATTGCCTTCTTCTGCTCACGGTAATGCTCCTGCAAGCCCTGTGATTCTCAGTAACCCTGATCTGTTGGTAGTGCCTGAACCTCCAGACAGTGATGTCAGCAGTATCAGTTCTGAGATCCATGACTCCCTTTGTATGGTGGAATTGTCTGACATAAGTGCAAACTCCAGTAAACACATCAGCAGGTTAGAACGTACAACTGCTTTAAGTGGGCTAAATGAACTATTTCATTCAAAAGAAAGCACTGCTGTCCCAGAGACTGCTCACTATGTTTGGGTGATTCCAGTTTTGTGGATTTATCCCTCACCGATGAAGATGAGCCTAAAGAGACTGAGAGTGATGGCAATGATCAAGATTCAGAGCCTAACAATACTGATAATAATCAAAAAAGTGCAGTGGTACCAACTTCACCAGATGCTGTTTCATTGCTGGACAATGAACCAGGAGTCGCAAACCCGAATGTAGAAGTGCCAGTGCCAGTGCCAACACCAAGTTTATCACATCACTCAGAAAGAACTATTAGACCCGTCTTACGGCTCACATATGACACTCAAGGAAAGCCTGTAGACCTACCCATGAATGTTGTTCACAAAGGGGTGTATATTACAGCTAATTATTTGCCCAGAATTGTGTTCTCCAAAAGCAAAGCCTCCTTTCAGCCTTATAGGGATTATTCGAATAGAAAAAGTGAAATTGTGTGAAACATACTGTTAAAATATCTAAGGGAGCCATGTCTGTATGTTGCAATTCTAAAAATGTCCAATCTAATGCCAAGTGAGTTTAAAAAGTGCATAACGAGAGACAGTTAAGTTAAAAATATCATGGCAATGACTTAAGTATTATGTGATGTCCTAAAGCTTAAAGTAACATCCTATGAAATAGCATGCTATATTGTACATAGCTAATTCTATCTACAAAAATATTTTATATATATTACAGTAATGTACTAATGAGTACATAGTAAAGTGTTAGAGTATTTGTTACCATGCCTTTATAGACTTGGCACAGGCACCAAGTTTTCTGAGCAGGGGAAAGTGTAACCCACCCCCCAAATGGTGGCCTTGCCTTAATTGTCTCCCTGGACCTTGCAGTGTTCTGCCAGAAGAGGGTCCCAGCTGGTGCTCTGCCTTTGAGAGCCTGACACATCCAATTCAGTAAATATGGCCCAGGGTGAAGTATTGCTGTAATCCTGGTTCCTGCATAAGTGGGTGAATGGATGCCACCATGCTACCACTTTAAGAGGCTCATCCCTGCCTTCACAGTGAATAGCCTGTGCTGGGTCTGGGAAAGTCAAAGCCTGTGACTGGCCGGGCAGTACACCAATGTGTTTTATTGTACAGTTGCTTACCAGTGTGTATGGAGCCTTATTGAATGCTGTGACTGTTTATTGCTAAATCCAAACTGTTATGTTTAAAATGAACTTTGATGTTGGAACTGTTTTACATTACAAGCAGCCAGCCACCTTATGATACTTTGACCCCGTTATTGGCCAATTGGAACTTCAGGGGTCCAAATGGCTCCTTAAACTGCGACTGCTGGGAAAAGCTGTAAACGTTATGCTTGGCACCCATTTTGCCCAATCAGGACACTGGGACTGTGACTGACTGCCTGGGCAGCCAACCAGATTGCAGTTCCCTTCAGCCGAAAGAAGCAGCTGAACTGTCTGTCTGTCATGAGCTTCTGTGTTGTGAGGAAGTCTGTATTTTGCTTGGGGATTGAGAGGAGAGGCCTACCTTGCCTCTTCTTGGCTGGTACTGTGCTGAACTGTTGGGACTGCCGAGTAGCAGACCTTGGGAGAAAAGAAGAAATTCCCCAGAGCAAAACATCAAGACTGAGAAAGGGGTAGACTGTCTGAGAGGCCCCCAAGCTGTGTGTCAGAGAGAAGCTAGGTTGCAATAGAAATTGTGGCACAGAACTAAATCTGGGGCCACTACAAGTGTCTCCAACATGTTTCCTAAAAGGGGATACTAGAGATTCTGTACTGCCAGCTTACCATTCCAAAGACTGCTATTCACAAGCGGGTAAGCTGAGTGGCCTATCTGAGACTGTGCTAAAGTTAAAGCCTGTGATACCCAATATATTCACTAAAAGACTGTTGCTGTCAATTCCACCGAAGCTGCTGAGACCGGTTGAGGGGGTCAGCTCATGCAGAGAAGATCATTGCAGGTTGTGGCCAGCCTTGGAAGCTAGGCCAGGACATGGGGGTTAGCTGTGCAAGCTCTGATCCCAGCGCCTGGTCCTGGTCTAAACCAAGAACACCTGTAGCCTGCAGTCATCAGTCAGAGAGTCAGTCCTCGAAAGGAGTCAGCCTGGAAATCAGCCCAGCATCCGAAGTCCTGGTGCAGTAAGTCCAACAGGGCCCTGGCCATGCAACATCTAATACAAAGAAATTGCCATCTGATTTGTGTTCAAAGTTCTTGTTGTGGTTTACCTGTGTTTTCAGGCCATTGGGTCTGGGGATTACAATTTCCTTTTGTGTTTAAAGTGCTGGTGAATGTGGCAACAGCTAACAGTAAACAAATCAGTTACCATTCATTTGTTTAAGGGCCCCAACCGGCTGCAGTGCTGGCCACCCCACGGCAACGCTCAGACCTGCAGCACCAAAGAACCTGGGTACCCAGATCTCAATGACTGAGGCAATTCAGGGGTATGAACATCTTTGGTTGTCAATTTAATATCAAAGCTTAATCATTTCTTTACAGAAACTATTGATCTCTACACCCATCCCCTGTTAACCTCCCCAAATAAATCAGCTTATTGTTTGAATGTTAAACTGCTTCCTAATCATATTATTGCAGGGTGTTGGTTACTGTGAATGGTATAAAGGCATATTGCCAGTATTGTTAAAGTTTCTCTCCAGATGCACAGGGCATCTAAAAAGTCAAGACCCTGTTGGTAAGAGTGGTAACTGTGAGCATATTATTAGCTCTCACTATTAATTGTAACCTGAATTTTAAGCAAAGTGTTGGGTACAACTCTGTGCATGAGTCCACTGGCTGGGGCTGCAGTCAAGTACAATTTCCAAGAAGGTTGTGCTAACCCACTTGAAATTTACTCTGGGCAGAGGCACCATTCCATTAGCATTATTGCTAGCCCTGAGGCCCTTGGGCTAGTTACAGTAGAATCCAGGCCCCTCAACCTGCAGTTAGGGAAACAGGCAGGGGTACTAGTCTATTGGGAGGTGGCACCTGGGTTACATCTAGATAAAACAATCATATGTGATTATACATAATGCTGTACAATTTAATATTTACAAGGTTAAAAAATCCTCTTCAGTAATTCTGATATGATATCAGATTTGAAAATGTATAACTGTCCTTATCTACTTCTCTAAGTGTTACGTTTATACATCACCTTTATCAATAATCCAAGGTTATTATACATTTTTTAGTTCAAAAGTGTTAAATATTCATAATCTTAGAACCTTGTTCCTCTATTATCTATGCATTGCTCCTTTGTATAGTGCCTGTGCTGGCAGCACTCAAGAGATGCAAACATTTTTAGGAGGTCATACTTATATTACTGCAACTGTGTCATTAGTCTTGCAGTATTATTTTTAAATCGGAGCCTTTCAATATTTTGTACTCCAATTTAAAAATGACACTGCAAGGCTAATGACACTGTTTCAGCAATATATGCTGAATTAAAAAATGTTTCCACATGGTGGTACTTTGTGCTTCAGATGTGCAGTTCTTTGCTTGATACTCTGTTTAGCCACTGAGAGAGAGAGAGAGAGAGAGAGAGAGAGAGAGAGGAGAGAGACCATGAAAAGCTCTTTCAAGCAAGTTATTGTGCTTATCTGTAGGTGTTAGCAGGCTTGAGATATTCATATGTAAATGAGCCATAAATTAAAACAATGAAGCAGACATATCATGAAAACTTGGGACAAGAAATGATGTCATGGATTGAGAAGCTAAGCTTAAAGAGCAAGTGCTCACTTTTATGAACTAGGCAATAATCCATTTTATTTGCATTTTATTTTGTTAGTAAAAGATTTCTTCTTTTATAATAAATGGTTGTTTGTGCACTGAAATTAGTGAGCTTTCAAGTTCACTTTTTAAACTGCTTATAAAGGCAGTGTAGTCTAGTAATTTGAAAACTGACTTGGGAAGCTTGGACACTAGGAAATCAAAAGTTTTAAACCACATCAGAGACAATAAATATAGGTACTTACTGTATGACCTTGAGCAAGTAATTTAACCTCTCACTGCCCTGGTCCACCTAGCTGTGGTAATCATTACAAACAGGACCCCACTGAAAATAAGATACAGTATTACATCCCAGATGAGTTATCCCACGCAAATAAATTGTAAATTAAAAAAATATAATAATAATTCATTTGAATTCCAGTATTCTGATATCAGACACTCAAAGCTACTACCACTACTACTACTACTACTACTACTACTACTACTACTACTACAGCTATTAAGCCTTTGATTCTGTGCCACACAAGAGGCTGCTCAAAAAATTAGAGGACTCAGGAGTAGAGAAGGGATTAGTTAAGAAGATGAGAAACTGGTTATGGGAAAGGCAGCAGGTGGTGGTTAATGGATGGTCAAAGCTGGGGACAGAGGGTCACAAGTTGGGTGCTGCAGGAATTAAAATCATGCACCTAGGGCATTGGAAGCCAGGTGCTGAGTATATGATTGGGGAAGTACTGACAGACACTAAACAGGAAAGGGACCTAGGGCTTATCATATCTGACTAACTCAAAGCGTCAAGTCAATTTTATTTCTTTAGTGTACAATCCCAGAGGTTATGGGTGCTTTACATAGAGGTGAAATGATTTAGACAACAAGTAACACATTTTAAATCAGGGTCAGTACATTTTTAAAACATACTATAAATAATGCTCAGAAATAATATATTAACCCCCTTCAGCTTTGATTAAAACTAGTGGACACTGAATGCCTGATTAAAAAGATGTGTCTTAAGACCCTGCTTAAAGTTTTCAAGGTGGGGGCCTCGCTTAATGACCTTGGCAATGAATTCCATGGTTCCATGCTATTCCATGATTGCCGTTATGGGAATGCACATCACCAAAAAAACAAAAAGATGATTTATGCTCCCAGAGAGGAAACATGGTGAACATGGAAAAGGTTGTTCTTCGGGGGGCTGCACTCTCTACACCCTCCCACCCCCCTTACAAATGATTACCAACTCCGGAGGGTGGTGCATGTTGAGAAGGGGGAGAACCTCAGGGGAAAAAAAAAACTCCCAGACAGAAAAACATCAAAATACTATGTTGCTCCCCAGCCCAGAATTCTGCACCCTCCGCACTGTAGCCAGCCACGCATACCACTCCACCATGGTGCCAGCTCAGCAGTCTACCACTGCACTACCCCTTACATACCTACCTTCCTCTTCTAGTCTTCCTCCCATTCTTCCCTTCGCCCTGTTCTTCACCCGTCACTACCCTTGCAGGGTAGCCCACATAACAGGCCCTGAAAGTGAGTCACTCATATTCAAGTTGCTCACTTTCAGTTGCCGTTATGACGGTATACCAATTCCATAATATTGGCCCCATCTCCACAAAGGCACAGTCTCTGGATGTCTCTAACTGCACCCTGGGGACCACAAGAAGGCTCTCAGCAGAAGAACATAGTGGGTGCACCGGGTAGACAGGTGGAGGGTCAGTATGACAATGGAGTAGGTAAGGCTGCTGGGAGGCTGGGATGCATAGGTATGGGTATCTCCTTCAGGAGGAGGGAGATGATGATGTCGCTATATTGCTCTCTGGTGAGACCCCACCTAGAGTACTGTGTCCACGTTGAAGGCTGCACCTCAGAACACAGAACAGGTAGAGGCAGTCCAAAGGAGGGCAACCAAAATAGTGCAGAGGTGGCATGAGAAGCCCTACAAGAAGAGACTGAAGAATCTCAATATGTACATCTTGGCAGAGAAAAGCGCAAGATGTGACATGATGGAGATCTACAAATATCTCACAGAGGTAAAACAGGGTGCGAGGAGAAGATTGTTTTCAAAAGAGGAAGAGCCTGGAACAAACAGCCAGCAGAAGTGGTGGAGAAAAAACAATTGCAGGGCTTTAAGCATGTGTGGGATAGACATAGGGGTTATTAAAAAACAGGCTGGGAGCAGGGAGGGTTGCCAGATACCAGACAAGGTCTGTGAAGGCAGATTAAGCAGGGAACATTTGAGCAGACTGGTTGGGCCAAGCAACCCTTTTCCGCCAGAAAAGTCTGTTTCTATGTTTCCATCAGTTATGGGACCTATCCGATTGAATGTGTTCACTTGTGACACAGGGGAAGATATTCATGGTAAGACATGTCTCTTTGCTAATGACACAGACTTCTCAGTGAGGTGGACAGTGACAAAGGGGTGAGGGAGCTTCAGTGAGATCTAGAAGGGCTTGAGAGGTGATCAGTGGTCTGGCAGTTGAGATTCAATGCCAAGAAGTGCAAGGTGATGCACTTAAGGAATAAGAACCCACTCACAGAATATAGGAATGGAGGTGTTACTCTGAGCACTTCATCAGAGGAGAGAGATTGTGAATCCTTGTCAGCGACTCACTCAAGCAAACAAGCCAGTGCAACAAGGCCTACAGCAAGGTATCTAGGATACTGGGATATATAGGGAGGGGGTCTGACAGTAGGAGAAGCAGAGATACTGCCCCATATAGATCGCTAGTGAGGCCTCACCCTGAGTACTGTGTCCAGTGTTGGAAACCTCACCTGAGAACTTGATAGGCTGAAGGCAGTGCAGTGAAGGGTCACAAAAATTATTTGTGGCCAGCATGACAGATCATATGAGGAATGTCTGAAGGCCTTGAACATGTACTCACTAGCAGTGCCGGATCCAGCATTAATAAAGATCCTGAAGCAGCAGGACCCTTCTTAGACCTTTACGTGGAATAGAACCAATCAAATATAATATATTTCCAACACAACCAAAATGAACTGCATCATGACTCTCTACCAATAGTTAATATGTATAGTACAAGATAGTAGAAACAAAAGTTTCCTGCCTGCTTGCTGACAGCCCATCCCCTAGTATCCTGTCCGCATTCATTGTTGCTTCAGGACCCTTTTTAAAATCCTGGATCTGACATCGCTCACTGAAGACCAGACAGAAGAGAGGGGACAAGAAAGAGACTTATAAATTCCTAAGGGATATAAATAGGGTAAACTGTGAGGACCTGTTTGTTAGAAATAGAGATGTAGTCAGGAGGGGGCACAACAGGAGATTAGTAGGTGGCAAATTCAAGTAGGATGTGAGGAGGTTCTACTTCATGGAAAGAGTGGTGTAATCTTGGAACTGCTATCCATTAGAAAGTGTGAGGGCAAGGACCAATAATGGGTTCAAAGATGGGTGGGACAGGGATAGGAGACTCACAGTCCCACATTAGAGAACCAGAAAGGGAGAGGAAGCAAATGGGGGTGGACATGAATAACCCAATGTGACACTGGGCCAGGGGGTAACATAGTGTCAACTATAGGTGCACCTGATGGGCCATCGCGGTCTCCTTCTGCTATCAGATTCTATGTTTGTGTTTCTACTAAGAAGTAGTGCTGTGTGGGATGCAGAATTCTGCCAGCTAAATTAGCATGGAATAACCATTCCACTGGAAAAGTTTCTGCTGGAATTTTGCTGATTCTTCTGTGGAATGTCACCTGCTGTGATCTGCAGAATAATACTCCATGAAGCAACATTTTTTTCCATGGAAAATCATTCTGCAACCATTTCCACAGAAAATAATGAGATCTGTGGAATAATATTCCATGGAACAGCATTTTTTTCTGTGGAAAATCATTCCACAACCAGTTCCATGGAAAATATTGAGATCCACAGAATAAAATTCCACAGAAATGTTGCAGAAAAATGCATTCTGCATTTTCTCAGTAGCGGAATTCCGCCATTCCATTTCTGGCAACATTTGGAGGAATTTCAGCAGAAGTTTAAAAATTCTCCAAAATTTCATTCTCCTGGAATTTTAAAATTCTGCACAGCACCACTAAATAGCCTCAAAGTATGTCATTGAGAAACTACAATATCGATTTATTTCTGTTTAGAAACAGAAACTTCTTTTAATAACACATTGCACCTTTTGTTTATTTGTAATGATGTTTTCCACCTGTGCACATTTACAAATAATTAACCATTTTTTTCTTCCCAAAAAAGAATTTGAATAGTAAGAAAATATCACCTGCTAAATCCCAGCAAATGCTAACAGAATTTCAAAACTGGCTTCATGGCATGAAGCAGTGTGGGACCACTCTTTCATGCTAGAGACCCATGTTATTGTCCCAGGTCCAAGATGGTAGGAGAACAGACTTGCAAGTAGAGTGAAAGAACTAGTAAGGGAGGAAGATGGGTCAAAACAGCTGGGAACAAATCACCCACAATTGTGTATCATATCTGCCATTATGCCCACGTCATTAAACCAGATGTCTGCCATAAGTACACACACACACACCCACCCCTTGAGCATTTGCACTTCCAGCCCTGGCCATGTAGAATCCCACTGCAGGAGTGGCTTTTCTCCTACGTAATTAATTTTTCCTTATTTTCATAGCCCACCCTCCTCCCTTATTAGCATACACATGCTGTGGTTTTCAGGGGTGGCATGGCAGCACCACTGCCACCATGCTGCCACCAGGGGCCATTCCAAAGTAGAGTGTAGCTCAGCTCTCCCCAGGAAGGGAGCCTCTATGAGACTGTTATATCACTCTCCCTGCTGGCCTCCTCTATTTTTATGTTTGCTTGCGCGCATGTGCATGAAACATAGTGCCATCATCCAAATTTTCGGAGGTGTGGCAGCCCTCTTCCAATTCAGGCAGTGTGTTTGCAGGCGCGGTCGCAGTTCTCCAGTGCCTGCTGAGCTGTCTATGACAGCTCCAAAATGCAGTGGCGTACAGTTGAAAGGGGGAGCTACGCTTCAGTGAGCAGTGATCAGATATCGCCTGCTCATGCGTGCTCCCTCTACACACACACACACACACACACACACACACACACACACACGCCTGCGTGCTGCTATACGCACACACTGTATAGCCGACGGGGGTACCCAATCCCCGTCGGCTGTGCTGCGCCCCCCCTCCCCAAAGCCTTCCATGCCACGCTGGGTGCCCACCCCAGCGTGGCAACTCATAATATAGCTGATGGGGTGCCCAATCCCAGCGGCTCCACTGTCCCTCCCCGAGTACAGGGTGCCACGCTGGGAGCCCACCCCAGCGTGGCAATAGATACTATGGCCGACGGGGTGCCCAATCCCCCATCGGCTCCACGCCCCCCCAAAACAGCCATCCTTGTGCCACACTGGGAGCCCACCCCAACGTGGCAAACATCCCGCGTCGTCATTCAAAAAAAAAATAAAACCTGCAAATAAAAAACTGTCCCTCGGCGCTTTTTCTTGCCCCCCTCCCACAACCCACACCCACCCACTGCTCACCCTGCCTCCCCACACCCCCTCCCTCACCCCATACTTACCTCCGGACCTCGGCGCGACGATTTTCGGTGGACGGAACACGTCTGCACTCTTCAAAGCCGACCGCGAACTGAGGAAATGCCGGTAAGCTGTATAATGGGATAGATAGGGTTTTTTCAACTTTGTTGCATATCTCAGGCATTTTTTGGAATTTTTGCACCAAATTTTCAACAAGGGGTTTTTGGGACCCCTTCTCATGAATACTGTCACTGTCATGGCGTTATTCGGGCCGAAGGGTCATTTCGCAGTCACTGCGCGAAATCACCTTTTGGGACCGAATAACAAAATGACACTGCCAGTGTTCATAAGGTGGGCTCTCAAGAAGCCTATTTTGAAAATTGGTGGAAAAATTCAAAAATGACTGTTTTACGAGCGTGCGCTGTGAAGTTCCTACGCACGTCAGAAGTTCGCGAATTTTCAATATTTTCACTCCAGATTTTCAACATTGCCATTTTTCCACACCTTCTTATGGGTAGTACGCTGTCATTTTCACATCTCACCCAAAATGTGTTTCCGCCCGTATATTGGTGCACAATGCATGATCGGTGTGCGAAATCAATGTATGGGACACGTTAAGAAAATCACAGTGACACTGTTCATGAGCAGAGGTCTTAAAATGGCTATGTTGAAAATTTGGTGAAAAATTCCTAAAAATGACTGTTTTATGAGTGTGCGTTGTGCAGTTCCTATGCACGCTCGTAAGTTCGCGAATTTTCAATATTTTCACTCCAGATTTTCAACATTGCCATTTTACCACACCTCCTTGTGAGCAGTACAGCTGTTATTTTTCACATCTTGCCCAAAATGTGTTTCCACCCATGTAGCGCACAATGGCACAGTCGGTGTGCGAAATCAATGTATGGGACACATTAAGAAAATCACAGTGACACTGTTCATGAGCAGAGGTCTTAAAATGGCTGTGTTGAGAATTTGGTGACAAAAGTCCATAAAATGACTGTGTTACGAGTGAGCATTGCACAGTTTCCACGCACCCTCGTAAGTTCATGACTTTGTAATATTTTCAGTCCAGATTTTCACCAGTGGCATTTTTCCACACCTCCTTATGAACAGTTACAGCTGTCATTTTTCACAACATGGCCGAAATGTGTTTTCACACTTTCAGCGCAGAGATGCGTGGTCGCTGTGGGAAATCATTGTTTGGGACAGATAAAGAAAATCACAGTGATACTGTTCATGATCGGAGGTCCCAAAATGTCTGTGTTGACAATCTGCTGTAAAAATCCCCAAACTAATTACATTACGAGTGTCGTTGTACATTTCCTATAATAACTCGTGACTTCACCAGTTTTTTAATATTTTTACTGCAGATTTGCAACATTACCATTTTTTACACCTGCCCATGAACAGTACAGCTGTCATTTTTTACATCCTGTTCAGAATGTTTTTGCACCTGTGATGCTAAATGCCATAGTCGCTGTGCATAAGCAGCTTTCGGCTAACAAACTGATATTGCCACTGTTCATGAGGTGGGGTCACAAAAAAACCATGTTGAAAATTTGGAGTGAAAATACCAACGAATGCTTGAGGTATTAGGGTTTCCAACCATAATGCCCAACCCTGTAGAGAATGACAGGCATCAGGGGTGTGACTTGGGATTCTTGCCTGTAATGCTCATACCATTCCACACCCTGCAGCCAGTGAGAGGCATCGAGGTATGCCTTGGACTCTTCAGCCCCAAAGTTCACCCATTCTCCTATACGCGCCATCTCACCCGTGCTTCCTGATGGAATGGGGTGCGCATAAGAGCCAAAGACCCCAAGGCACACTGTGACACTTGTCAGTGTCTTCAGGGCAGGGTGTGGTGAAATGGCGTGGCCGTTATACCTGACGACCCAAAGGCACACCCCAATGCCTGTCACTCTCTGCAGGGTGGTGGTGGGGTTGGCTTCAGTTCAGTACTTCACTGCCATTCCTATTATGCAGCTCTGTAACTTCTACACTACCACTGCCAATGCCAGCAAGCAAACATTCGGCATTGACAAATGCTTGTTAGTTCAGATACAATCCCAGGTTTGGTAGCATATCAAAGAGGTCCTTCACTGCTCAGAGCCATGAAGCCAGCCATAAAACAGATGATTAGGTTAATAATCTGCAAGCTTTTGTTATTAGTTAGCAGCTGATATTTTCTTGTTAACCAAATTTTACTTGGAATAAAAAAATGACGATTACTTGTTAGAGCTGTGGAGCGTTAAGTAACATACAAGGAATTGTAATAAAATTACAGTTCAGATGGGAGGCAGTATTGCAAAGTGGTTTAAGGCCCTGAGCTGCAAATCTGGAGACCTGAGTTTGAATTCTAGAGTCCCACTTGCATACTGTGTGATCCTGAGCAAGTCGCTTAACTTTCCTGTGCTTTCAGGTCACACTTGTAAACAAGCTTTCAGCTTAGTATGCTACTCCTGGTTAAACAATTGGGAAAAAAAAAAGATTTAGTAACAGTTTGCAGAATTTCCATTGAAATTCTGTGAAATTCGGCCAAAATATAAATGTCATTTATTTCCATAACATTTTAAATTCACTAATCCAAAATTTCACCAAGTCCATTGTGTGTGATGATCATTCCACTTGCATGTGTACAAAGTTCCAGGTCCCTAGCTTTCCGGGGGCTTGACTGTAGGTGGCGAAACATTTCAAAAAACAACATTTTAGTTTTCCTTTACAGCTAATTTGAAAATGACTCATCCAAATTTTTCCAAATGTGAAAGGCTAAAGAACTATTCCACATTGGTATGTTTACAAAGTTTTAGGTCTCAGCTTTAAAGGAGGCTACATTATAGGAAGCCAGACCTTGGTCAAAATTTAATTTTCAGTTATTTCTATCTAATTTTCAAACAGCTTATCCACACATCCCTAACTCTGAAACATTTAAATTAGAATGCTGCATGAATGTGTGTGCTGTGTTGAAAGTTTCTAGCTTTAAAGGGGACTGAGTTATAAGGAGCCAAACTTTCAGAAATTATTAATAAAATTTTCAAGAATGTAAACGGTAAAATTATAAGCCTCTATAATGTGTCACTAAGTTTGGGAGGTTCCTAGACTTTAAAGGGAGGCTATGTGTGTGTGTGTGTGTGTGTGTGTGTGTGTGTGTGTGTGTTTGTACATTTTAATCTCTTGAGCATATGCCAATAGTTTAAGTGCCAAAACTGCAAAATTACATTGGTACTTAAAGTAGAAGTCCATGAATTTTTGTGAAAATTGTGGAACCTTGTGCTAACATTGGGAAGCCATATTCATGAATTTTACCCAGCCACATGCCTGACCTGCCATAGAGAGAGAGAGAGAGAAAGGAAAAGGCTGGTGAGACCCCATGCAAGGGCTGAAGTTGGGAAGGGGTATTTGGAGTGGGGGGTATGGTTTCAATTCTTTTGTACACTAACCATATGTTTAATATGCAACCCTATGATGACACCATGCATAGTTCTATCACTTTCATTAAATTATTACAACCCTTGGGCCAGAGTAGTGATTAGGTTGGATTTATTGAGGACTCCACTGTAAAAGTAGCAGGAAAGTTGAAGGAACATTGCAGGATTATGAGGCTCATGCAGGTAAATTGATTTTTCTGCCTGCAGTACCGGCCAAATGAGTGTGACCCATAGGCAACACTGCTACTAGAGGGAGGCGCTGGCTGTCAGGTGCATTGTGATAGGGACAAATTCTCAGGTTAGGAGGAGGTCATTTATTGAATTAGATTTGCTCCTTAGGGGAAAGATATTGCAGAACTTTCTACAAGGCCCCCATGGTCCTGGGGCCTGTGAGGAATGACAGTGACAGAAATCAGACAAGCTGACTTTTGTTAAGATTCTGTTGAAAAGGGGATGGTCTTCATCTGGTATGTTGGAGGGCATTCTGAAATAAGAAATGCCTACTTGCTCAGAATGGGCTACAGGTGTGCAGAGAGAGAGAGAGAGAGAGAGAGAGGGCAGACTGGGCATGTCAAGGCACAGGGTAATCCAGGGAGGATTAAAGGATTAAAACTAAAGGATAGGGATTGGGGAGGTGGCTAGTGCAAGGGCCACCAATGGCAAGAGTTAGATACATAGGTTCAGCAAGACAAGTACTCTGAGTTGGGTAGCACAAGAATAGTAGACCCCAGTTGGAACAATGAAGTATAGAGGGAAAACAATTCCAACCTAAATACTGGTCATATTGATTGATTGATTAATTGATAAGACTCACACCCAGCAAAATTGACCAGCCTGAGACTCGGATTTACTGTAGTTGTAAATCTGGGACTTAGAGGCACTCAGAGAGATGTAGAGAGGAACAAAAATGTCCAGAGCAGCAAGAAGGAAAACGTCTGGCTATTCCAGTTGGATAGGTCTGACAGGAAAAGTAAATGATACTCTTTATAAAGGAGCATGTCACTGTAAAGAACAAAGAGAGTACAGTGGGACAAGCAGTTTCATTGAGTCTAGCTGGTTGAGCTAAGAGAGAAAATAGGGAAGAAGCACAAACTAGTCACCAAGGAAGGGACTACAGGACTGCAAATAGCTCAGCTTATCAGAGGCAGTGGTGATTAAGTGCTTTTTGTACTTTGGATGCTATGCGTCGAATTCCAGAGGCATTGTCTGTTATGCTAGAATTTCATTGAATTATTTTTGCTAGCAGCTTGAAAAGTAAAGGTGAAAAATCATTAGTTTCATTACATGTATGAAACAATTATAAAAGTAGAAAGTCTTTTAGCAACACACTAAAACGAAAAAAAAACCAGCCAATTGCTATTAAATAAATGCAAATACCTGCTCTTCACGCAGAGCTATTCCTCCCATGACATCACTTCATGTCACAGCTTAACATTACATGGCAGCTGCCTTGTGTTCATAGTTGGCTGATTTATATAGGAATGTCTCTGGATTGTTAAGATATACAGGTAAGCACAGCATCTCATTTGAAAGAGGTTTTCGTGGGCTTTTAGGCATTGAGGGATTCTCCAAACTTTCCCTTACAGAAATATAAGTGTGCTGCGAACATGCCCAGTGTATGCCACATGCTTAATTGTGCAATGTTTGCATGTGATTAACATACAGAAAGTGAACCCAAGCAAACCAGATCTAACAAGCATTTGTCAATGCCGAACGTTCGCTTGCAGGTATTTGCAGTGGTGTTTGGCATGTACGGTTCTTTACCCTAATGCCCTGTGTGATTGATGGTATTTGGACACTAAATTGTCAGCATGACCTTTTTGTTAGTCCCATTGTGCGCTACATAGGCGGAAACATATTTTGGGCAGGATGTGAAAAATGACAGCTGTACTGCTCATAAGGAAGTGTGGTAAAATGGCAATGTTGAAAATCTGGAGTGGAAATATTGAAAATTCACAAACCTAGGAGCGTGCGTGGGAACTGTGCAATGCACGCTCGAAAAACAGTCATTGTTAGGGATTTTTTCACCAAATTGTCAACATTGGCATTTTAAAACCTCTGCTAATGAACAGTGCCACTGTGATTGTCTTACTGTGTGCCATACATTGATTTTGCACACCGACTGCGCCACTGTGCACTACATGGGCGGAAACACGTTTTGGGCAGGATGTGACAAATGACAGCTGTACTGCTCATAAGGAGGTGTGGTAAAATGGCAATGTTGAAAATCTGGAGTGAAAATATTGAAAATTCGCAAACTTACGAGCCTGCGTAGGAACTGTGCAACGCACACTTGTAAAAACAGTCATTTTTTCGGAATTTTTTCACCAAATTTTCAACACAGCCATTTTAAGACCTCTGCTCATGATCAGTGTCACTGTGATTTTCTTAATGTGTCCCATACATTAATTTCGCACACCGACTGCGCCATTGTGCGCTACATGGGCAGAAACATGTTTTGGGCAGGATGTGAAAAATGGCAGCTGTACTGCTCATGAGGAGGTGTGGTAAAGTGCCAATGTTGAAAATCTGGAGTGGAAATATTGAAAATTTGCAAGCCTACGAGCGTGCGTGGGAACTGTGCAACGCACAGAAACAGTCATTTTTAGGAATTTTTTCACCAAATTTTCAACATTTCCATTTTCAAACCTCTGCTAATGAACAGTGTCACTGTGATTTTCTTACTGTGTCCAATACATTGATTTCGCACACCGACTGCGCCATTGTGCGCTACATGGGCGGAAACACATTTTGGGCAGGATGTAATAAATGAAAGCTACACTGCTCATAAGGAGGTGTGGTAAAATGGCAATGTTGAAAATCTGGAGTGAAAATATTGAAAATTCGCAAACTTACGAGCGTGCATAGGAACTGCGCAACGCAGACTCATAAAACAGTCATTTTTAGGAATTTTTTCACCAACTTTTCAGCACAGCCATTTTAAGACCTCTGCTCTTGATCAGTGTCACTGTGATTTTCTTAATGTGTCCCATACATTGAGTTCACACACCGACTGCGCCATTGTGCGCTACATGGGCAGAAACACATTTTGGGTGAGATGTGAAAAATGACAGCTGCACAACTCATAAGAAGGTGTGATAAAATAGCAATGTTGAAAATCTGGTGTGAAAATATTGAAAATTCGCGAACTTATGAGCCTGCGTAGGAACTGTGCAACGCACGCTCGTAAAACAGTCATTTTTGATTTTGCACAATTTTCAACATCAGGTTTTGGGACCTTCTCATGAATGATGTCACTGTCATGGCATTATTCAAGCCCAAAGGGTGATTTCAAGATAGTGACCGCGCAGTGCCTGCGAATCACCCTTCGGCCCAAAAACTTCATGACAGTGACATCATTCGCGAGAAGGGGTCCCAAAACCCTTTGTTGAAAATTTGGTGAAAAATTCCTAAAATGACTGAGATATACAATAAAGTTGAAACCCCCTATCTAGCCCATTATACAGCTTACCGGCATTTCCTCAGTTCGCAGTCGCCTTTGAAGAGTGCAGACGTGTTCCCGTCCACTGAAGATCATTGGCCGGAGTCCGCGGTAAGTATGGTGAGGGTGGTGTGGGGAGGCTGGGTGCGCAGTGGGTAGGTGTGGGTTGTGGGAGGGGCTGGGAGGCGGCGCCCGGCAGAACAGTTTTATTTTACAGGTTAAAAAGCGACAACGTGGGACATTGCCACGCTGAGGCTGGTTCCCAGCATGGCAGAAGATGGCTGGAGGGGTACCGAGAAGCCGAGAGATTGGGCACCCCTGGCCGGCAACAAAACGCAAAATCGCTGCCACGCTTGGGTGGGCTCCCAGCATGGCAACAGGATGGCTTGGGGGGCCCGTGGAGCGGCGGGGGGATTGGGCACCCCGATCGGCAAACAACATTTGCCACGCTGGGTGGGCTCCCAGCGTGGCATCAAGCTTTGGGGGGGTGGCGCAGAGGGGACGGTGCGGGCGGTGACTAGTATGGCAGCGGTGTTTTCCTTGAAGCAGAGGAACACCACTGTTACATAGAGCTCCTGCACCCATTGGTGCAGGATCCCGCGCCTGCTCAAGGGAGCAGTGATTGATGGGAGAGGCACACCTCCAAAGTGTGCTACTCTCCCAAAACGCTCCTTGCGCATGCGTGCAAGTGAATGTAAAAAGCACATCAGGTTCACATGCTGCACACTTGACATGCGTGCAGTAGCTAAGCTGGTGTGAACATACCTGATTAAACAACGAAATAAAAAAAAAAAAAAAAAAAAAAACAGAATTTAAAAATCCCATCAGGATCACATACTGCATGCTTGACATGCATGCAGTAACCAAACTGGTACAAATTTCATCTAAAAAACAAATCAATTTCTATTTCTCATGCTACTTCTAGCAGTTACAGGCATTAAAATACCATTTCCATTGATTTTCCATTACAATTAGGCAAACTTATTAATTCTCACCATTAAATCCTTTTGCATATTTTTTGATGGCTTTTGATTTTTGTCATTAAATTGCCATTAACTTGTAAAGTATTGTTTGCTTACAGCATTAAATGCGTGAGATATGACTCCATTAATCTTTGCACTCGGTAGTCAGCCAACACCCCCCCCACATTCCAGATGTGCAAAGAGGAACCTCTGTGGTGTGAAGCCTGACCATTTTGTTTTGGGATATGCAAATCCCCTTATGCATATTTAATGCTCCATATGTGTTTTTCCATGACTCTTACGGCTCACTTGGTTTCACTTTGTCATTCTGTAAGGAGAATATACACCATGGCCATGCTCTGCAATCTTTATGCTGAGTAGGGCCCTGGAAGCATGCACCATATCTCACTTTTTGTCACTGAAATGAGGGACACTAACCCTCATAATGAGAGACACATCCTGAAACATGTAGATACCTCAGAACACAATGAAAATCATTGTATTTAGTTGTATAGATATTAGCACCTGAGAATGAATGTCTACCATAAAGCAGGGGTGTCTTTAGGTAGGGCAGAGGAGGGTAGTTGCTCCCCCCTGCATTTGTCATAGGTTGCTTTTATGGTGTGGAAATACTGTAATTAAATTTGGATTTAATCTTTTGCACAATAAGTGCCCCCATGGCCTGGGTGCACTTCTGAGTTGACTTTGTCTGTATTGTGTTTTCCACTTTCTCCACCTTAAGGTGGCAGTGCCATCACACATGACGTGGAGGAGCTCCGAGCAAGCAAGAGCGTGTGAGTCGTGTGAGTGTGACACTGTCTTTCCTGCCACAGAGTAGACAGGCTACACACTACAGCTCAGAGGAGTTGGTGAGCACTGAGCTCTTTATAGCAGTGTTGTGGTGGCATATTTTTGCAGATTTACTCTTAGTGAGTCTCTGTCTCCCTCAGTGGTTGAAGTGGCAAGGAGTAAGCTAGAAACTAGCTCAAAGATTAGGCTGTCAATCTACACTATTAGTCTCACCTTGCAATAAAAACAGTGTGGCCCCCCACGGCAGAAAGCTATGCCTAGCAGCAACAGTGATGGCGGTGTGGGTGGCCTTCACTGGCCTTGATCCGAATGGCATGGCAGCAGCCAAGCAAGAAGCAAGAACACAGGTTGGGTGCATTTGGTCAGTGAGGTCACTCGGTTGTGGACCATGGTCAGGACTCAGGATGGTTAGTTCCAGTATCCAGCTTCTAGCAGAAGGACGGGTGAGGAGCATGCTGAAAACTAAGCTGGTGATACACTGGGGCAGGCTGCAGGTTCCTCCTGGATGGCTGGGTAAGTGTTATCCATGGACCAGCACCCCTGACTGTACCTCCACCTTGCGGACAGCAACACATATATAGGTATATGTACTAATTTTAGGGCATAGACACTTATCGTATAAGCATAAGTGTCAGGATCTGAATTCTACTGTACGTTTGCAATGCATATTATGCTTCACTATATTCTCTCAATATATTGTACCACTGGGAGATGTTTTCCATTATATTCTTATTGTATAATTATTAGTTAGGCAACAGTGCCATCTTTAGTGCTTGTACACAACTGTAACTGCAAGTGACCTTGGACGCATCACAGACCTCATTGTTCACTTTATCTTCTGTTAAGCTAAGCAATGTCTTATGCATGTTAGGATAGTTACTCTAGCCACCTGTTTTTGGCCAATTATATGCATTTTATGTAGCTTCTTTAGTTGTTGTCATGGTTATTATCAGGGCATAAGACCCCTTACACCATGTATTTTCTCTCAGAGATACTTGACTGCGCCTATAGGTAAGGACACTGGATACTCTCCCAGTGATTACACTGTTGGTTGTAAGCCTGTATTACTCTTATTTACCAGTAATAAATTACATTTGTTATCTAGACACCACTTGTCTGTCATTTCTTTCTTTTGTGCAGTTCCAACAAGAATCTGAGAAAGGTAATTTTATTACCAAGTTACATTTAGTGACTGTGTGCAGGTTGGAATGTGCAAAGTGAAGGTTCCATTCAATTAATTTTGAATGTTGAGTAGTGTAGTGCATCTCTTGCCTACTTGGACCTACTCTTTATTTCTTTATTTCAATTTTCATACTTATAGTGGTTGTTATTTTGACGGACACACTCCATCCTGGTCTCGGGCATGGCACATCCACACCGGACCCAGATACACTCCCTTTGCGAGTGACAGCGAACCACCTAGGCACCACCATTTGCCCACAAGTGATTGAAAAGCCATTGGGTGATGGCGCCAAGGATTTTATCCAGTTTTCTGACTGCTTCTTTGTTTGTTTGTTTACCCCTAGTTTGTTATGCCTGAACTTTGCACTTAGATGAGACTGGATGTCTTGAACTACCTCACCTCCCACGGAGGATGGACAGATTTCGTGCTGGATGTGAAGTCTGCAGAAAACCCATTGCTGCTAATCTCAGAACAATATTCAGAGTCCAAACAAAAGCCAAGAAATGCAACCTTAAAGGTCTCTTGGTAGCAGCTCTACATACCGCTGTTGAGAGTCTTGCAGTGAGGTGTGCCTCCCTTGAACTGTAAAATGTGTCTTTTAAAAAGAGAGATGGGCTTGCAGGCATCAGAGTTACAGAAAAGGGAACAGAAACTAGTGGAGGAGACACAGTCATTCCACGATGCCAATAACAGACTGTTGCATTGTACTGCTTAAGACTCTAAGCGTGAATTTTTTTTTTTTTTCAAATTGTTTAACCAGGAGTAGTACACTAAGCTGAAAACTTGTTCACAGGTGTGACCTGGGAGCACAGGGAAGTTAAGTGACTTGCCCAGGGTCACACAGTATGCAAGTGGGGGCTGTGGGATTCAAACCCAAGTCTCCAGATTTGCCACTCAAAGCTTTAAACCACTGCGCTATACTGCCTCCCGAATTTGCATGTTGAAAGATGATTGTGAAAGGTTGAAATGTGATAAGAAACAGTTAGCATATTTGAACAATATTCTGAGCGATACAAATGAAAGTTTGAGAGAAGATAGTGCTGAGTTGAAAGAGGAGAATGAGACAGTGAATTGTGAGCTAGACAAAGAGCTGAAGGAAAACATTGAATTGGGCACCATGTACAAAGTAGTGCAGCGTTAGGCTGAGAAGGCTATTGAGCAGGGCACTGTATGAGTTTGTCACAAAAAGTGTAGAGTAAAATGGTGAAAATGTGTCATCAGTGAGAGGTTCTCACTGGCCATGTTAAGACTATGAATGGGTTCCAGTATACGCCCATTGACATTGCGTCCTCTGGCAATGATGACTCTGACTTTGATGATGAGGCTTGCCATGTCACACCAAGGTCCACACCCCATAGGGCTGTCATATTTTCCAGCCATCCCCAAGATGGCGTCTATGTATGCACGCCCTCTACATTGCCATGTCTTCACAAACATGGTGGAGGCAACATCATACACTAAGATGGTGGCTCCCATGACACAGGAAGACAGCCTATACTTCGTGGTGCACCATCACTTGCCCCCCCTCTCCAGGGAGGACAATACAGAGGTGCGTGGCATAATTCAAGAGTCCACTACCAACATTATGGCACCGGGTGACCACAGGAGAGCCATCTAGGATCAAATTAACAGAATATTTGAGGACAGTCACCCAGGACCATGTATTCGAAACAGTCACTGATGCGGTGGTGGAAGCTGCCCTTTGCGGTGCTATGGAAAGTAATGAGTGGAACACGATTCCTCGTACTTCCAATCCCCTGCTAGTCGATCACTCTGTCCAGCAAATTGCCCAAAGCATTGGACAGATTGCCCTGACTGACAATCTCAGTTACCATTTGGAGAAGGTGCGCTCCCTCTGTGAGAAGCTTTCTCTCCAACCAGAGTACCAGGTTCAAGTCTTGCGACAGACGATCTAACCTACCCTCTGGGCCAAACTCCCAAATACTGTCCACAACTGCGAGGCGCTTGCTTACAATGACATCTCAGCAGCGTTCCTTGCTGCCAATGCTCCAGGTGTCACTGGAGCCCACTTGGCCTACAAGGTTAAGCAGAGTACGAAGGAAAGCCCCGCCACTTACCATCAACGGTCGCGGCTCACTTACAAGGCTAGCAAAGGCCTGGCTGGCAAGATCACATACAAAGACCAAACTGAGTACAAGGATCTGTACATCCAGAACGTGCCTCTGGGCCTTCAGGAAAATATTGAACTCAACGTTTACCCGGAGACTGACATCCTTGCGGAAATCCTTACCAAGACGGAGCATGCCTTCCAGGTATACCTCCGTAACTTGGCTTCCAGTAAAAATAACAAAACTGCCACCATGCAAACTCCGGCAGCTCAGGTAGCTGCAGTACAGCCTACCTCTGACCCACCTACCCACTATACTGTGAAAGGTAATAATGAGAAGAACGATACCCCTTCTGACGACAAGCAGTCGCACGGGGGGAGGGGACCAGAATTATAGAAACAATAGGAACAAGGACAGCAGCAATTGGAAAAATCCAAATGCCCAGCCTGCTAGCTGGTACCGTAATGGTCCCAGCTATCAGAGTCTTAAAGATGAGAATGAGACCCTCTGCAAAATGCTGGAAGAGATCCATGCTGGGAGAGAGAGATGAAGCCTACGCGTACTGTAGCAGCCCTCGCTCTGGCAGCTGGACAGCCAGACGGCAAGGGAAATCCATTCCTGCCCTTGGCTACCAAACAACTGAGCAGCCAAGGAAAAATACTTTCATGGCATCAATTACCGGCCAGGCCGATGCAACGACCAAGGAGGAACCACCCGTACAGGCCGATGTGGCGCCTGTCACATCAAGGGCACATCTGTATCCCATGCAAGACATACAGGAGGCCCAGAAAGATCCAGCAGCCCTTAGATTTCAGGAACAGGAGGATGAAGGCAACTCTAACAATTACAGGCCCCAGTCCGGATTGTGAGTGACCTGCTTGTCGACACAAACGGATGGCCTTGTGTGAAGGCCACGGTCAGGGGCCACCATCTTACCATGCTTCTGTATACAGGAGCAGCCATGTCAGTTCTCCATGATGAAAACCCAGCCTCATCTGACTGGTCTACCAGCTGGAAGACCAGTGCACAGGGTACAGATGGTACCCAACTACACGCCTACTGATCTGTTCTTCTGCCTGTGGTGGTAGGCCACCTCAGTACCAATTTTGTACATCATCACCCCAGTATAATGGTAATTGATTTTCTTGCACTGCATGGCTGTGTAGTGGACCTAGCCAAGAGGCTGTCACCATCCCAAATTCACACATGGTGGCAGCCATCTACCATAACAACAAGGAGTATGACATCATGCCTTTATTCGAAAGTCACGATCTGTTTTCCAGACTTGCACCTTTGCTGCAAAAACACCTTGATGTGTTTGTTCCCAACAAGTACGATTGTGGTAGGATGCACACCACCATTGAGATTCCAGGACCTAACCCTGTGAGGCAGAAGCAGTATCCATTTCCTGCTGAAGCCTTGCCATCACTGAGGGAGACCATCCAATCACTACTACAATAGGAGTGATTAGGACTTGTGCCTCTACTGTCAATTTGCCTATTTGGCCTGTGAAAAAGCCAAATGGAGCTTGGAGACTCACAATTCATTACAGAAAACTTGTCACCCCAGTTGTGCCCCAACAGTAGCATCAGCACCTGATATACTCAAGTTGCTTACACCTAACAAAAAGTGGTTTTCAGCTCTTGACATCTCTAATGGGTTCTGGTCACTCCCATTAGCACAGGTAAGTCATACAAATTTACCTTCACCTTTGATGGGCACCAGTACACCTGGACCTGTCTTCCCCAGGGCTTTCACAACAGCCCTTCCCTTTTCCATCTCCACATGATGGATGCCCTGCAGGGGTTCTCCACACCCCAGTGTCTCCTGCAGTACATGAATGACTTGCTTCTAGCAACCACCATGAAGGAAGATAATTTGGCCTTTCTAGATGAATTTCTATCTCTTCTCAAGACAGCAGGCCTCAAGTGCAACCCCTCTAGGCACAACTGTGTGAAAAAGAGATCATCTTCTTTGGCCTATGTATTACAGACCAAGGCAGAAGCCCAGCTGTCAAAAAGATCCAGGGCTTGCAAGATCTGCCACTTCCTACTAGCGTGGCAACACTCAGATGCTTCTTAGGAATGGTAAACTACTCTAGGGATTTTATCCCTGACTTTTCCTTGAAGGCTGCTCCCTTGTATGAACTTCTGAAAAAGGACACCCAGTGGACATGGGGTCCCATTCATATTGAAGCTGTTACACAGCTCAAACAGGCCTTAGCCTCAGCCCCAGCACTCATTAACCCCAACCCAAATCTTCCCTTTCATTTGGAAACCTCCACCTCTGATGTGGCAATGTCCGCAGTGCTGGCACAAAAATACAGTGGGTACCACAAGCCCATTGCCTATGCATCTCAGATGCTATCCCCAGTAGAGAGGAAATACAATCTTTGTGAAAGGACATTTTTGGCACCCTTCTGGGCTGTCAAACATTTTCTATACCTCATTGGATATGCTCCCATCATTTTGCAAACCTACCACACCCCAACTAACTTTTTACTTTCAGATAAAGTAAAAGATGGTTCAGTCTCCAACACCAGACTAAACCACAGGTCTTTGGTTTTGCAGGACAGGGACATCAAAGTACTGCCTGCCAAAATGCCCTACATCTTGGCCCATGGCCTACTTTACACAGGTACACCCCATGACTGTGCTCTCCAACCCCCTGACTTAGCTGAACCAGGACCATTCTTACCAGCTACACCAGATGTTCTGGAAGATACAATGATGTATCATATCTTTAGAGACAGCTCCGCCTCCTATGTGGATGGAGAGCAGGTGGCAGGATTTGGAGTGCTCATTTTAGACAACGAAGGAGATTTCTGGCACATTTCCAGGAAATGCACTATCTCCTCACAGTACACCGAATTGGCAGCTGTGGCCTGTGCTTTGGAAGTCATGCCCCATGGTGACAAGGATGCCATCATCTTTGTAGACTCCAACTGGGTCTGCTCATCCCTTACTGAGTTCCTACCATTTTGGTAGAAATATAACTTTACATCTTCTGATGGCACATCTGTCAAATACAGGGATATGTTTGTGTATATACACACCCTGACACAGCAGTTGACTCATAAACTGTACATCCAAAAGGTAAAGGCTCACTGTAAATCGGACCCTTACCATGAATTCAAAGATTGAGCAGACTCGCATGCCAAAGCGAGCTCTCAAGGGGGAGAGACATGGACAATGACTCACCCAATAGTTGTAGCAGCTATAATAACTGCTAACACCAGGCAGAAACCTATACCAGAACCTCCACTGGACCTTTCTGCTGCACATAAATTGGACCCAGAACTGAAAGATGTGTTCAAATGCCTAGATAAAGGAATTGAACACCACTACCTGTGGGTAGTCCATACAAGAGACACTCTGACAACATACGCTTGTCAAGTGATCAAAAACTCATCTGGTATTGGAAAGAAGATACAGGTGACCAATTGTGGGTTGCACCACAATCTCTGCAAACTGAATTCATCCATATGGTTCAAGACACCCCCACTGGTGGACACCAGGGGGCATAAAATACCCTCCAGAGACTCAAAACCATCATCTGGTGACCTGGCATGGCCAAAGATGTAGAGCACTATGTCGACAATTGAAAGGTGTGTGCCCAGAGCAATCCAATTTTGGTGAAAAGAAATGCCAAATTGTTGCCCCAAAGGCAAACTGGACCATGGAATGCAATACAGATCATTGCATTGCCCCCCTTACTAACTTCAGTAAAAACAACAGGTATGCACTTGTCACTGATTTGTTCTCTAAGTGGGTAGAAGCATTTCCCACTAAGACAAACATGGCTAAGACAACTGCCAAGATCCTGGTGGATCAATTGTTCTCCACGTGGGGCCTACTCTTAAAGGTAGATTCAGATCAGGAAACCAGTTTTACAGCTGAGCTGATAAAGCAGACACTCCAGTTACCTGGAGTAGATCAGAAATTCCACATCCCTTACCGTCCTCAATCCTCAGGCCAGGTAGAAAAAAGTCAAAAGAAGAATCAAACAGATATTATGCAAATACATCAACGTCAATCCCAAGGATTGGGATTCTCTCTTGCCACTACTACTGATGGCAGTCAGGGGCAATCCTGCAGCAACTGCTTCATGCACACCTTACAAGGTTATGACTGGTAGAGCCATGAGATTACCCAAGCACCTGTTGATTGATCTCCACACAACTACTGCAGATTGAGTATCTGTAGACAAGTACATAGAAAAGCTTCATGATGACATTATGAAGACACACCTGTTCACTGCCTATTAAATGGGTAAGGCTCAACAACAAGCTAAAGCTCATTTTGATAAGCATGTCAAAGAAGTTGACTGGCAAGTTAGAGACCAAGTCATGCTTCTCCAATATAGACAACCAACTCATTCCTTTGCCAGTAAATGGGAAGGCCCATACTCCATTGTCAACAAACTCAGTTCTGCTGTGTATCAGGTCTGAGTTCACCAGCAAAAGAAGACCACCGACAAGTGGTTCCATGCTAATTAGCTCAAGTTGTACAACGGTGACTAAACTTACTTTTCCCAACCCACTTAGGATGGAATAGTACCCCACACTTAACAATCCTTTTCTGTTTTCTTACAGATAAACCAGCAAGATAGCTATCTTGCACCTCCTCATCTTGGTGGGACTACTCCGACTTCCCTTGACAGAATCCCAGAATAAATCCCTGTCAAACCACAGACAATGCGTCCAACATTTGCTTAGCAAACTTGAACATACAGCCCCAATGGGAGTTCATATTAATGTACCCAACAAAATGATTACTGTTAAAGAAGGCTCAGATGCCTACCTTGATGCCATGGTAGTAGCTCCAGACAGACCCACCTTTTCCATTCAATGGGGAACTGATATTAATGGCTACACACTCCCTGTAGCTTGCCTATTCAAAAGTACATTCCACGGATGGTCTAACACTGACATATCCTGAAATGGTATGCTTTCTATCCGACAGACCTCCCCCCAACACTCTGGTCATTATAACCTTACTGCTCTCATAGATGCAGCTTGGTATGACCGCCTCACCTCTGAGGAGGAATGTGCCTTCTGTCTTCACAACTACATAGCTACTGAAGCCCTTTTTCTTTCTGTAGTCCCACCCACCAAAGAAGAAATGACTGACTGCCCTCCCCAGGAGGAAGGTCCTTCTAGTGGTTTGACCGCCACTTCCCTTCCAGGAGCTTTGATTAATGTACAATTTATGCATATACCAGTTATTTTCAATCTGACACATTGGAATATGGCTGAGATTGGCCTTTTTCACATGACCAATACTTCTACATTTTATAGTATGATGCTTGCAGATATTGTATCTGCTTATCAAACATACACTAATGATCCTGTCAGTGGCCCCCATGCCACTGATCATGTAGGGATCTTCGGACCCGCACCTAATGCTAAAACTAGACTACGCACTAGGCATGATACTGTAGATGTAACCTGTGCAGCAGGCACCATTTCTGGCCTTTTTGGCTCAGGCATGTCTATTTGGAATAGAGCAGACATAGCTGCTATTAAAGCACAAACACAATTTTCAACAAGCTGTTAAAACTGATATCCTACCCCCAGTGTTATGTGGTGTAGATGGTTTAAGCAAGGAAGAACGCTTCACCTTATATAATATGCAGAAAATTGCAAAAGGGTTCAATGATACTAAAGATAAGATTAATGAACTGAGTTTTCAAAACAATAAGGAGGCAGACAAGCAATATATTGCCCATGAACTGTTATGCTCTGCTTATGGCTCTTATGTAATTTCCACTGTTAACAATCTCTTCAGGGACTTGGAAGCAGGACGCATCCCAGATCTCATCCATGACAGATGAATGGGTAAATGGTATTGCCCACATTGCAAATCCAATGGTTGCATTACTATTTGTTTAGCAAACAATGTTAACATTTCTATGTCTACAGCTAAAAACCATGGGTATGTCTCCAGATATACAAACCAAGCCCCTTGCTACTTTACTAATTCCTGTTCGATCCATGATAATGTTCGTGATGTTCACTGTCTCACTACTCCGCTTTGATCCTGTTACATCTGTTTTTGATAAATTGGCTGCATTAACTCCATCAGACACCTTGATAATCACATTTATTGTGAAAGAATGGAATTACCTTCATTAGTTGTGTACCATTCTGTGCTACAAGCCTGGGTGGCACCCCACATGAACTGTTGTGCCAAGAAAGGATATTACTACTTGTGCCACTGTGACATCTTCAATATCATAAAACCAGTGTAGGCAACCCCTGGAACACCTTGACTGGGCCTTTACCTTGGGTGACAAATTGCCGTTGAACCTTACTGATGTTGATGAGGATGACAAATCCAAATCTGCACATGCTGCATCTTCTGTGCCTGACGCCGAAACAGCTAAAACCCGAAGCTACCTGGAAGAGGTACATCGCTTCACTTCACAGCTCACCAACCAGTCTTTCTCCTGTCCAATACTTCTACAGCAATGGAGCTTATGGACAAAAATCTTGTGTTGTTGAAATGCCTAACTTCTGTTTTACTCCACAGCAGAAAACAGTCATAGGTCACACTGTCATAAGTACTGTTCCTCTCCTTGAACCAGATGTTATTGATACTGATCCACAATACTTGCTTGCGTTGTCTCAGTATTTGTCCACGTTTAACGTGCACATTGATCCTTTGACACTTTCTTTGAAATCCCTTTTAGCTAGAAAGGATTCACATTTGATTTATATCAGTAATAATATTTCTCAAGCTGGCAATGCCCTTAATGCTCTTATTCATGATGGTGATTTAAGCACTGCTCTATCCAATACCTGGTTAGAAATCACTTTTAAAGCTTTTGTTATTATTCAGGCATTTTTGATGGCTTTTCTGATACTAACCCTCTGCTGTCTGCGACGTACTCTAAGACAACACCGAGAACAACTGGAATTCCTTTACAAGGCTCATGCGTCAGGCTTGTAAATGACTTTTTAGCTCCATCCCACTACTTACCTGGGATTGTTGCCCCATTTGAGGCAACAAGGGGGGGATGTTATCCATGGACCAGCACCACTGATTGTACCCCCACCTCCAGACAGCAACACATATATAGGTATATATACTAATTTTAGGGCATAGACACTTATCACATAAGCATAAGTGTCAGGATCTGAGTTTTACTGTACTTTTGCAATGCATATTATGCTTCACTATACTCTCACAATATATTGCACCACTGGGAGATGTTTTCCATTATATTCTTAATGTATAATTATTAGTTAGGCAACAGTGCCATCTTTAGTGCTTGTGCACAACTGTAACTGCAAGTGACCTTGGAAGCATCACAGACCTCATTGTTCACTTTATCTTCTGCTAAGCTAAGCAACTTCTCATGTTAGTTAGGATAGTTACTCTGGCCACCTGTTTTTGGCCAATTATATGTATTTTATGTATCTTATTTAGTTGTTGTCAAGATTATTATTGGGGTATAAGACCCCTTGCACCACATATTTTCTCTCAGAGAGACTTGACTGCACCTATAGGTAAGGAAACTGGATACTCTCCCAGTGATTACACTGTTGGTTGTAAGCCTGTATTATTCTTATTTACCAGTAATACATTTATTAGCTAGACACCACTTGTCTGTCATCTCTTCCTCTTGTGCAGTTCCAACAAGAATCTGAGAAAGGTAATTTTATTATCAAGTTACAGTAAGTAAAAGTAATCTATTTTTGTTTTTTATGGGGAAATTGTGGAAGGAGGAAGAATTGAAATATTGATGTGATTTTCACTTTTCTGCACCTTTGAGAGGCTTCATGACCTGTATGGGATGGGTATTAATTGGCATGGAGTCAGAGAGAGAGAGATCGGGAGAAGGTTTTCTTTTTTGGGGGTTCAGAACTTCAGCCAGGAAAAAAAATGGTTAGTAACTCGGTGGGTTTAAGCCCAAATCTGATGCACTACTCCAGGGCACAGGCTTGAAGTCTGTGTGAGAAAATGATAAAAAGTGTTAAATGCCCAAATGAAAAAATTCTGATTGATGAAAGAGACTGACCGACTGCGAGAAGTAAGAAGTGACAGCTGAGTGAGTGGCAAGAGAGACTTGAGATTGTATGCGGTCAATGTAGCCTGAAGGTCAGCTAATTAAAATTTGTTAATATTTTGTGATATTCATAGCTGAAATGAAGGCTGCAAGCAAATGTGTGGTGTGCCTTGACCTGATAATATAAGGTTGCTGTTGTTGTTTGCTGTGGAATAGGCCAGGTGGGCTCTCTCACTCTGCAGAGCTAAACATTCAAGCTGGAATCAGCTCACACATTCAAGCAGGCAGGCAGCTGCTGCCTGTTCGAATGTGCACACACACAATGCCTGGGCAAATGCACGGAGGTTCTTGACAGGCAGTTACAGTTACAGTCTCAGATTTTGTCTCTCAACGTGGTCCTACCTCCCCAAGCCCCAATTCATGCTATAATAAAAATGAACCCCGGGCCGGCCCAGTGGCACTGAGGGTTGAGGCGCTGGATGCCACACCTCACACCACGCTGGTGACCCAGGTTCGGGAATGAGCCTGGGTTTCTGGGGGGTCAGCAGGGAAGGGAGAGGATCAAGCATCCGGAGGACAGCTCTCCTCTCCCGGGAGGGACAGAGGTCCCTGTTCGGCGCTCAGCTGACCTCTGGTGGAAGCTGGAGATACAGCAAGTGCTAAGCATAGTGAAGGGGCGGAGAGTGGCAGACTCAGTAAGGCCTTGATGTCAGGGGGCTAGCCACTCCCCAGAAAAAGGAAAAAAACACCCTTCAGCTCCAGTGGAGATGGAGGACCGGAGCTTGCCCATGATTTATGGCTGCCCTCCTGGCATCCTCCCGACCAACGTCACCAGAGAATTTCGAGGTGTTGGAGCCCACCTCGTCCTGCCTGGAAGGTAAACTGAGGCTACATGGGCGATGGAGAATTGACCAGGTAGGAGCGAACCATAGTGAGATGACTTCTAGGTACTCCTGAGGAGACCAGAGCTGAGGAAGAGAGGAGGAAAAATAGAAAGTAAAAAAAAAAAAACGATTCCCTGGTAGTCTAGTGTTACCCCCTCACCGAACCGCGATCCACTTTGTCCTAATAAAAAAAAATGATTCCATGGTAAGCTAGTGGTCTCCCTTCCCCGAGCCCTGATCCCATTCATAAAATTACCCATAAACCTGGTACTGCAGGAGTCCCCCTCCCTAACACTGACCTTCCCCAATCGGTCTGTCCGGGGGGGACCTGGCCTGGTGCACTCCACAGCAGCACTGGCATGCAGATGAACCTATAATGGGCATGCAAATGGCCCACTTGTGCAGTGCATGCCCAATGGGCTCATATGCATATTTTGGACTGAATATTGCCCATGGGGTAGCAACACTATCCAGTTTGTGCCGTGCTTTACCCCTATGGGTGGTCTTCAGTTCTGCCCTCGGGTAGCACTATGCCAAACATGGCAACTGCTTGCTGTGGGCCATGCTACCAGAGTTTGATATTCAAATAGATAGTGCGGTCTGTTCCAATTGCACTATCTGTTTGAATATGGCACCAGAGCCAGTCGGCCATATTTCTGCATGCGGCGCACCTGTCTGCGGGCACAGCCAGACAGCTCTAAATACGGATCCTGAGACTGGTACCAACAAGGCTGAACTTGTGATGGCAATGTTGTAATATAGGGCAATAATTTGATTTGTTAATGTTTTTCCCTCAATCTCCTGTATTGCAGGGTGTTGTAAGATACAGTGTTTTTCTTGCCTCCTCCTTCTCAATTAATTGGCTGCAACATTCTCTCCCTCCTTCTTCTAGACTGTAGTGCTTTCTAGGATATACTTTGCCTATCTCCTGTATTTAATATTGTAAAGCCTACCCCCCAACCAACTCGGCTCCACATCCCTCCCACCCAATCCTTATCAATCCCTCAGGTCACCTGCTGTAGTAGAAGACATTGTTTTACATATATACTGCAGTATAAAGATCACACTCACTGCTGTGCTGAATGCCAGGGTTCTCACCTAAATAGTTCTTCATGTGAGATTACTGGCACTTGGGCCCAGTGGTGAGAGGGGCAAGATAATCTTTATGCTCCATTGGACATGTAAAGCAATTTCTTCTATTACGGAGGGTAACTTGTTGGCTATGATGTAGACTGAGTGAGTGGATGGTGGGGCTGAGATGAGCAGAGTGGGGTTTTATTATATTTAAAAACAGGTGACAGGAGGAAGTGCTGGCAGGGGGAGAGGGTTATAACATGCCTTTTAAGGTGTTAAGTACAGCGGGTGAGCTCCAAAGAGTAAACTAATTTGGTCCTGTCATACTGGCCTAAGTTAACGTATGTGCGTGCGCACACAGTTCCATGTGAAAATAGCGAGAGTACAATCGTGATCGCAAATTCTGCAACTTTTTAATAGCGATCGCAAAAAATGCACCCTCACGTAATAGCCCCACTCATAATAGCAGCTCTGTTATAATAGCGATCAGCAGCTGGAGTGTAAAAAGAAACTCAAAACCCCACAGTTTTTTGAAGCGAGTGCCCATAGTCAAATACCGTACCTTAAAGAGGCCATGTGCGTAACAATCCCAGATGCAGCCTCCTGCTCCATTTCCCAGATGTGCTCCTTTAAGGTAAAACTGTGCACTTAACTGGAGTGAAGTCCTGATTGGCCTTTGCACAAGCAGTGTTGCTTGAAGGCAAGTTTGTGTGAGCTGCTATGTCAACCCATGATTTGGGTCTGAGGTTCAGAGCCAAAACAAGGGCCAAGGGCAGAGGTCCTGAGCCAGCCCGTCTGCATTTGTTGTCATGGGCTGGGGGGGGGGGGCATGGCCCAATTTTCAGTTTGGGAGTATGCCAGAGGAGTGAATCTCTTCTCCTCCAATTTCACAGGAGCTGAGCCAGAATAAGAGCAGAAGTCTATGCTGTGGCTCTGACAGTAGGAACAAAAGTGAGGGGACTGGTATTTTCGTCTCCTTCCCCATGATTTCTTCTGTTTGGTCTGTCTGCGCTGCTTGGGTGGGGAGCCATGGATTCTCATCCATTGGAGGTGGAGGTAGTGGAGAGCCTAAGGATTTAGCTGAGGGGGAAGGGCCGTCATAAGGAGGTGTAGTGTCCATCCCCAGAGAGACTGATAAGGCTGAATCGAAGGAAGACGGTAAGAACTTAACTATGGGGGAAGACATTCTACAGTTTACAAGTGCATTTGGTGTTGGTGCTTTATGTTGATGTATTCGCTCTACTACATCAAATACTCCCTGGTGTTTAAGTTCCATCCATTCCTTCACATATTCCTCTGTCAAAAACTCTGTGGTGTTTATGTGGTACCTCATTCCTCACCCAGTCCCAAGCAAAATAATTCCAGGTGTCTAAGTGCTTGTTCCATGCCAATTACTCACTGGTGTCTATGTGGCACCTCCTCTTTTGTCCAGTCCCATGCCAGTTACTCACTGGTATCTTAGTGGGACCACCTCCTTCATCCAGTCCAAATCCCAAATACTCTGTGGTGTCTATATGCACCCCATTTCCTACCCAGTCCTCTGCCAAATAATCCCTGATGTCTAAGTGGCACCCTTACCCAGTTCAGTACCAATTACTTCCCTTTCACTATGGGGCATCCCCCACTTACCCAGTCCCATGCCAAATACTCCCAAATGTCTAAACAGATGATCTCCCTTTCACAGTCTTGTGCCAAATACTCCATGTTGTCTAGAGAGCATTCCCTGCCTCAAGTCCCATGCCAAATACATTTCTTAAGTGGTACCCACTTACCTCACCCCATCTCTATCTAGCAGTGCCTGATGTATATGTGACACCATCATCACTCACCCAGTCTTATACCAAATACTTGATGTCAATGTGGCAGCTCCACCCTTGCCCATTCTCATGCCAAATATTCCCTGATGTCTATTGACACCCCTCTTTCACCTAGTCCCTTACCAGATATTCCCTGGTGTCTAGAATATTGATATAATGGTTTATGTGATTTTCAGGTAGATGTCTTGCTACCCACCCTATCAGTATATTCTGTGGTACAGTATCACATTTTGTGGTGTTTGAAGTTAGCTGGTGACCAAGGAAGAGCTGAGTGGAGGATTATGCTGGTCACCATTTGGAGGGAGCCTGGTGGTGTTGGGTGCAGCGGGAGTGCTGCCAGACACCAGGGAAAAGGGGGCAGTAGATTAGCCGAGGGTTTGGTACTAAAGAATATTTGGCAAGAGACTGGGTGATGGAGGGGGTGCCACTAGACACCAAGAAAGATTTGTCATGGGAGGGAGGCATGAACAAGTGGCAAAGCTCTCGATTCAGCAAAAGATCTTTCACATACTTGCTGTGTGAATGAGCATGCTCAGTGAGTACTTGAATGTGCTTACACTGGATCCTGCAGCAGTTGATGCACAACTGCCTGTAGGATCTTGAAAGCTTCACCAGTTGTTCATGAAGGGTTCATGCATGGTTACCTTCACATGCAATTAATTGCTTACATTGCTGTACAGACAGCAAGAACAACTACTTCTCACCTATTTTTTAGCAACAAACCTGGAACATGTTCCACCCCACCACAATGCTTTACAATGGGAAAAGGCCACTACCCATTCAAATCCTCTGTGGTTTTGCAATAGGAACTGTTTAGAATTGCTGACCATGTCTGAAACATAGAAACATAACAAGGATGGCAGACAAAAATGGTCCATCCGGCCTACTCAAATTTCCTATTTGTCCTTGGGACCTACTGTCCCTCCAGGGTCCTACTCATTCTATTCATCAGAAGCCAAATAATTACAGCGGGGTTAAAAAGAGATATAAGTAGGAGAAGGAGGGTAATAGTGCTGAGAAGATATTGAGTTAAAGGAGTGAAATACTGCAGGGTGGAAGGAAGTAAGGTAAAAAAGCAGTTATGCACACTTTGTCATCAAGTAGAACTTTCTGAGTAGAAGGGGCAGAGTGAAAGGAGAGGAGGAAGAATGGACCAGAGATGGAGAAGGTTTTTGGAGAAAGCAGCCTCAGCCCATCAGTGATCTTGGAGAAGGGGAGGGAGCAGGAACTCGAGTTCTAAGACAGCTGAAGAAGGCAAAGGTTTAGGTAAAGAGATAGTTGAGGTAGCAGGGGAAGGAGTCTAACCAGAGTTTAACAATTACAGCTACACAGAGGGAAAGGTGCAGACCTTCAGGAAGGGGAGCGAGAGAGAGAGCAGTAGGAGAAGAGCAATAGGGGAGACAGAGAAGGCAGTCAAAGTTAAATAGCAGAAAGAATAGATAAGGTCTAGTCCAGCCAATGGTGGATTGAGGGGCTACACAATAATCCATGTCCCCATAGTAGAGCATTGGAAGAGTCAATTTCACAACCTTGCAACATGCAGGGTAGGGTCACAAGCTATGTTCCAATATAGTGTGCCATGCTTCAGGAGCAGAGTTTTGTGTATAGTGTCTATGTGGCAGGAGAAGTTGAGGTGATGATCCAGCCCAAACCACCAGATTATTAAAGGAGGTGACATCTCCCAGGTAGGAATCATCAGGAGTCTTGAAGACTGGGGGAGACTGGATTTTGGGGGTTTCATATATGTGCACACCACACCCTTGTGATCGGAAATGTAATTATCTGTGCAGCACTGGGTTGTGCATTATAGAAAGAGTAAGGTGCTTCTAGGAGTCTCAGGTTTCCAGTTGCCTTGGTGGCAGAGCTGATAGCGCAGCCAGAAAGGTATTCCAGGCAGCTGGGGTTCAAATCCCATCTATGACACTTATTTTTTCTCTGCTCTGTTTATTTTGGGCTCCATATATGTACACACCACACCTTTGTCATTGAAAATGTAATTGTCTATGCAGCATTAGGGTGTGCATTAGGGAAAGAGTGTGGTGCTTCTGGGAGTCCCAGGCTTAGTTTCCAATTGCCTTGGTGGTGCAGCTGGTAGAGCAATCAGAAGGAGTTTTCAAGGTGGCCTGGGTTCAAATCCTAGCAAAGGCACTTATTTCTTTCTCTCTCTTCTGCATGTTTGGGTTCCATTTATGGGCACACCACACTCTTGAGATTGAAAATGTAATTATCTGTGTAGTACCAAGCTGTGCATTAAAGAAAGAGTAAGGTGGTTCTGGGAGTACCAGGTTTCCAGTTGCCTTGGTGGTGCAGCTGGTAGCACAACCAGAACGGTATTCCGGGTGGCCTGGATTCAAATCCTAGCTATGGCATTTGTTTTTTCTCTCTTCCGTTTATTTGAGTTCCATATATGTGCATACTACATTCTTCTGAATGGATTGGATTTTGGCAGCCTCTGCCTAATGCCAAAGGTCATGGAGATTGTTTTCTTGATACTGAGGTTGAGTTTTTTGTGCAGAACCAATGATGAACACTGATGAAATCAAGCTGGGGCCGCACCACTTTTGGGGCTGAGTGCCCACAGGAATAAAGCACACTGTCCACATGCATATGAATGTTTGCAGTGACACCAGCCTTGGGGAGGTTAGTCAGAAAGATCAAGGACAGGATGCAGACCAGGAAAGAACACAGGGGTACACCTGACCCAACTGGGTAGGTCACCTAGAAAGACCACTTGGGACATCACTGCCAAGTAGAAGCTGAACTTCTTGACTGTAGTGCCAGAGAGCCCAGTCCTAGGAAGCTTACTTGTCTAGCTGGAAGGGTGGGCAACAGTGCCAAAGGCCTTGGCAAGGTCAAAATAAATGTCAAAAGTAAAAATGCCCTGCATGATACATCCCCTTTAGGACAGAATCGGTGAGCTTAAGCAGGAAAAAGAAAGTGGAATGGGTCTTCCTGAAACTGGAGTGGTTTGGGGCTGGAAAGAAGTGTCAGTGATAGGAGAGAGAGCAGAGGGAGCACCTATTTTCCTGTACGTTGTTCCATGCAGGGGTGAGGGAAATAGTATAGCGCAGTGGTTTAAGGCTCTGAGCTGCAAATCTGGAGACCTGGGTTTGATTCCCACAGCTCCCACTTGCAAACTGTGTGACCCTGAGCAAGTCACTTAACTTCCATGTGCTCCCAGGCTGCACCTGTAAACAAGCTTTCAGCTTAGTGTCCCTCACCTGGTTAAACAATTGAAAAAAACAATAGGTCCTTCTCCCATAAGGAGTGAAAACAGAACTTCGTATTTAATAGGTGTACCCAGTTTTGCATCAAGCCCATGAATGAGGAGCAACTTGACACGTGCAATTGGAGTTACAGTCCAGAATGTGCTTAATTTCCTGATTGAAATGAGCATGAAACTGAAATAAGGGGACTAACTCTCTCCCCCTTCCATCTGTAATGCCAACTCATACCATACTCTCTCCTCCCTCTTACATGAATACACAATCCCTACCTGCTCCTGCCAAAACCTACCAACCTCTCATCCTGTACAATCATCTCTACACTCCTCTTAACCTCATCTTCTATCTCCCGCTGCACCTTCACTGAAGATTCTACACCAATCTTATCTACATAGTTTCCCCAACACTTTGATCAGCTAACTACCTGGGGCTCTCCAGGACACTGAACCTTAATTGGGCAGCTCCAACAAGCACCTGTCAAATGCTGCTCCTATTTTCTCAATCTGGTTGCCTGTCCTGATCCTGTTTATATAGTTGGATGTAAATTTCTGATGTAAATTTTTCTGTAATATGTATTAAATGTTGCTGTTTTGAAATGTCTACTTTTACTATTGCTACTCTCACGTATTCTCACTACTATGCTATTTGTGCTCCACCTCTCCTTCCCCCCAGGAAGCATCTGGAAATGAGCAGTCCTGCTCAGTATGCCTTCCTGGTGAAATGCTTGAATAAATATATCAATAAATAAATAAAATAAAAACTAATGACTATTTCCAAAGTTCTTGATTTTCATTCCTCTTGAGAGGTACCCCCATTATTTTCAGGACCCCATCTTGTAACTTCTCTATCTTTGTAGAATTGGGTATGCGCTATGGGTTTGGGAGAAAAGTAAAAGGGAAAAGAAGGTGAGTTTTGACTTGAGCAATGAGATTAGGTTTCTTGTTGAATATTTTATCAGATGAAACATTGGCATGGTCTGGAGCACTGAACTGTGAACCAGATCACAGATTTGAACCCCCTTATAGTCAATTATTCATTGTGTGACCTTGAACAAGCCACATGATTTTCGTGACTTCAATTTTGCCAGCTACACTATTTTGTTGAAACCCAGAAACAACAAAAAAAAATGCTATATCTCATATATTAGGTGACTAAACAGCAAAATATAAAAAAAAAAAAAGTTCAGGATTCATTTGCAGTTAAACGGATGGCCAGATGGCCATAAAATTGTACCGCAGAATTTATTGGTGAAGAGATTATATGATTAGGTGATGGTGAACTGATACGTCTGTGCTTGAGGTATGACAAATATGTTTCTTCAGCAGAGATTTACAGCAAATAATAATTGCTTAACTTTAAGTATCATGACATCATAACGAGAGGCAGTTGCATCAGTGTGACCTATCTTATAATGATACGAAAATGACAGACAGCAGTGAGACGATTACACATCTTATTCTCCTCCCAAGATGGACATCAATGTTAGATATATATTATACATCTAGAGAGAGAGAAACACAGGCAATTTGCATAATTTTTGTTACAATTTATTTTCAAAGAATCATCCAGCTGAGATGTAACATCTCATTTCCAATGGGGTCCTGCTTCTTCCCTTTTCTACCGATTATTCAGCCACATACTTCAGATGGCACAGATATTATGACTGCTTGATCTGTCAGATGGAAATTGAATAATCCAATATTCAACCATGTTTCAGACTTACAGTGGGAAACTGTGCACTCTGATATACAAATTAGTTGTGCAAATTTAGTTTTGTCTTGGTTCATTACAGTCCATTAAAGGTTCAGAAAGTGCATGAACTTTATGTTGAAGAACAGTTCATGAACATGAATGAGTATAGGCTTAGGGCACTGCACATGTACTTGCTTGAGCCCAGATGAGACAGGAGTGATATGACAGAGACCTTCAAGTTCCTGAAAGGAATGAACAAAGCAAACTGCAAAGAAGTATTCAACAGGAATACTTCTTCATGGAAAAGGTGGTGGATGACTGGAACAGCCTGCTGGAGGAGGTACTGGGGTGCAAAGACTGTGGGGAGCTTCAAGCATGTGTGTGATAGGCACAGGGGTATATTAGATAGAGGAATGGGGAGAGGGAGGGACATCTATGACCACCTAGGGTCAGTGATGATGGAATAGGCAGGGACAAGAGGCAGACTGAATGGGCACAAAGGTCCTTTTCTGGTGACAAAATCTATGTTTCTATATTTCTAGGAGTAGCAAATCTAGAACATTACGACATGAGTGAAAGCTGGTGGGGGTTCAGGAGGGACGTGAGAACATTTTATTTTACAGAGACAGTGGCTGAGCCATGGAATAGATTGCTAGCAGAGATGGTGGACACCAAAACCATTGATGGTTTCATGCACCATTGAGACAGTTAAGGGCTTAGTAGTTACTTGGGGTAGCAGTAAGGCAGAGAGCGAGGGGCTGGATAGTGTAGACAAAAACCCTATATTGACAAATAATCTTGGATGTACAATAGGGTGTTACGGCAAGAGTGGATGGACCATTGGTCTTTTTGACTGTCATTGTCTAGGTTTCTATGCTTCTATGAACTGAATTTATGAACAGTTAGTGAACTTTGATGGATGTTCATGAACCATTCATGAATGTTCATCAAAGCTCATGAGTTTATTATCTTCATTTTGGCTGGGTGAACATTAGAGTTGGGTGGAATGCAGAACTGCACTGGTGAAATTTGTGCTGAATGGCAGTTCTGCCACCAAAATGTTTTTCAGAATTTATTTTTCCATTCTGCAGAATTCTGAAAAGCCTTTCCACATAAACCGATGACTAACTTTCTGGGGATCTTGTAAACCCAAGAATAATTTTCTGTAGAATGTGGAAAACGAATCAGCTGCTTATATAAACCATGAATTACTAATCTGAGAAAAATATTCCACCTGCAAAATTTCAGAATTCTGCTACTAATGGAATTCTGCAGAATTATGTGGACTTTTCCAAAATTCTGTTGAATTCTATTCTGTCAGAAACTGAAAATTTAGCAGAGCACTAGCGCACTCCTATGTTCCCTTGAATAAAGCAGCCCTTGTTAGTTCAGCGGTGGCCTTCCATTCTCAAATTCAGCATTTAAAAGTATAAAAACAGCTTTCAAAAATGCTCCCCATTATAGTCTACAGTCTACGGAGCATGCTTCTGCACCGTTCTGGTACTGACATCACAAAATGTGCAAGCGCGGGGGTACGGCTCCGAGTCGGGGAATCTTAGCATTTAGGATACCAGCTCCATGGAGCTATTTTATAGTGTTTTCTTTAAAAATATAGCCAGAAAAAAATTCTGATTTTTGGATGCCTCTCTTAACCGGAGGGTAAGCTGTCAAATATGTCTTTTTTTGGGAGGGCAATTAAGACTCAAAACCTGCTCATTAATCCCCAGGAAATAACCAGCTGTCCAGTAATTATTGCTTAATAAGTGGTTATCTGTCTGAGCAACAGTATCCCTCTCTTGTACATTTATGGGTCCAGTTGCATACAGAAATATAGACTGTGATGGCAGATAAGGGCCACTGGCCCCACCCAGTCTGCCCATTTTGTTTAATCTTTTTTTTTTTTTTTGCTACAGACCCAATTTGATCTATGGCACCATCTCTTCCCCTCCTTTTCTTACCCCTATGATTCCCTTCTGCCTGTCTTAGGCATTTTTGAACCCTACCACTGTTTTGGCATCCACTAACTCTACTGGAAGGCTGTTCCAGGCATCCACCACCCTTTCTGTGAAGAAGTACTTCTTCACATCCCTCCTGAATTTATCCCCCCTCCAGTTACATAGCATGTCCCTTTGTTATAGAGCTTTTTCTCTGAAAAATACCTCCCTCCTATACCTTGTTTAGCCCCTGTGAAGTATTTAAAGGTCTCAATCATATCCCCCCTCCCTCCTCTCCTAATAGGGTGTGCATATTTAGCTCCTTATGCCTCTCCTCATAGGGCTTTTTGATGCAGACCCTGTACCATTGTGATAACCCTCCTCTGGACCCCTCCACTCTATGTCCTTCCTGAGATGTGGTCTCAAGAACTTGACACAGTACTCAAGGTGAGGTATTACCAGTGATCTGTATAGGGGCAGCATCACCTCCCTTTTCCTGCTGGCTATATCCCTTCCTATACACCTCAGCATCCAACCAGTCCTTTCAACTGCCTTGTCACATAGCCTGGGCACTTTTAGGTAATTCAATATGATTTCTTCTAGGTCTTTTTCCTGCTTGGTCTTTGTCAGTATCATTCTGCCCATTTTGTACTCTGCTCCCATGTTTCTATGGCCCAAATGCATTATTTTGCCTTTTTTTGCATTATAATCCAGCTGCCATACCCTTGACTGCTCCTCTAGTGTTTTCAGATCCCTACCCATCCTTTTCATACACACACACACCCAGAGTGTCTACTCTGTTTCAGATCTTGCTGTCATCTACAAAGAGGCAAACCTTTCCTTCCAGTTCCTCTGCTATGTCACTTATAAAGACATGAAGAGGACAGTCCCAGCACTGATCCCCGAGGTAGCCCACTGGTCACCCTCCCTTCCTCTTAGTGAACTCTGTTTACCACTACCCTCTGTGTCCTATCCACTAACTAGTTTCTTATCCAGGTTACCACCTTATTTCCCATCCATAAATTCCCCAACATGCTTACCAGTCTGCTATGTGGAACAGTGTTGAACATCTTGCTGAAATCCAGGTATGCCACATCCATTGCTCCTCCCTGATACAACTCTTTGGTTGCTCAGTCAAAGAACTCTATCAGATTTGTTTGGCATGACCTTCCCCCTGTAAAACCACATTGCCTTGGATCCTGTAATCTGTTGGATACAAGATAATCCAAAATCCTTTCCTTTGGTAGTGACTCCATTAGTTTACCCACCACCGATGTCAGTCTGACAGGCCTATAATTGCCCACCTCCTCCCTGCTACCACTTTTGTGAAGTGAGACTACCTCTGCCCTTCTCTATTCCCCCAGAACCATGACAGTCTCCAGTGAAGCATTAAATAAGTCTGTCAGAGGTGTAGCCGGCACCTCCTTGAGCTCCCTCAGCACATTTGGGTGTACCCCATCTGGCCCCATAGCTTTGTCCACATTCAGGTTAGTGAGTGCTTTCTGGACTTTCTCTTCAGAAAATGGACTAGTGTCCACTTCCCTCTCCTCAAAACTCCTGACTCTTTTCATGGTCCCTCCTCTTTCCCTTCTACTGTGAATACTGAGCAGAAGTATTTGTTCAAGATGTTTGCCTTTTCTTGATCCCCTCTGTACAGTCACCCCCTCCCTCTTTATCCTTACAATCCTTCCCTGTGTCTTCCTTTTCTCACTAACATGCCTAAACAAGCATTTGTCAATGCTGGATGTTTGCCACTGGTATAGAAGTTCTGGGGCACTTGATGCTCTGTGGTGCACTTTGTGGCTTATGTAGTACCAAAGTTATAAGCCTGCATTTGTAAATGGTAACACAGGCTCATAACATTTTTTTCTGAATGGTTTTGTCCAACATTTTCAGCATAGCCTTCTTATTATCCCGTCTCATAAACAAGGGCAGAGAAAATGTTCAACCCTGCCCATTAAGGTGATTTCGCACAGTGACTGTGAAATCTCCATTTGGGACAGATCTGCCTAATGACAGTGCCATTGTTCATGAGGTGGGCCCCAAAAAAGGCATGTTGAAAATTTGGGGCAAAAATATTCAAAAATGGCCAAGTTATACCACCAAGTTCAAAACTCCATTGAAATACATTGAACCGCATACCTGATTTCCTCAGTTTGTGGTCCGGTTTTGAAAAGTGAAGATGTGTCTGCGGTCCACACAGGATTAGGGTGTTGGATCCCCGGTGGGTAAGTAACAGTTTTGGGTGGGGTGGGTGGTGGGTGCTGAATGAGAAGGTTGGGTGGGGAGACTAACAGTGCAGCAGACATTGCTGAATGGTTTTCTTTTTTACAGAGTTTATACAAAAAAACAAACAGAGGGAAGGTTTTCTTTATTTCAGGTGTCAACATTGGGGGATTCCTCCCCCCCCCAGTGTTTGTGTTATATTTTTGTGTGGGGAGGCATGAGGGGTGCTGATTGGGAGGGTCAAGTTGGGAGAACAGTTACAGAGGAGTGAGTAAGAGACATCGATGGACTTTTTATTATTTTTAATTTTTGTGGGCTATAAATATACATAAAGAAAACCTGTGAGGTGGAGACATCGGGGATTGGGCACCACCCATATCAGTGTTATGTTTATGGGGGGATGCTGAGAGGGAGGGTCAGTAGTGGGGGACAGTTACGGGGGTGCCAGTAACAGACATCAATGGACTTTTTTGTTTGTTACAGCTGGCGTGAGCCCCTGGATGTTTGAAATTCCAGGCTGATCATGACAGATCAGCTCTGGTCACTAGACGGTGTAGATCACAGGAAAAAGCCAACCCATGATTGTGTCAGCTTTTCCTTTTCAGATCCATGACATCTCCGCTCAGCAAGCCAAAACTCTGTCATGATCAGCCTGGCTGATGATTGGTGTGGCACTGTCACACACCTAAAACACTAGTCTTCATTGGATGGACAGTGTCACACTTCTCAAAAGCCAAGTACCATAGCAAGATGATCACTGTGTGCACATGCGCATGGTGAACATAATAATGTCTTATCCCGTTTTAAAACTCCCTGAGCTATTCTTCCCTCAGGTTGCGCTTTAGCACTCCTTACTGGTTTGCCTGCCCTCCTTTGTTTTCCCAGACAAACGTCCCTATCTTCCTCCCTGGGTCTCCTTGTACCTTCTGAATGCTACCCTTTAAGCCTTTACCTTTTCTTCTACCTCTTTTGAGAACTGTAGCGGTCTCCTCTTTCTTTTACCTTTGCTTACCTGCTTGACACAGAGGTTCATTACCTTTACTATGCCATCTTTTAGTCTGACCCACTTTCCCTCCACCTCCTCCAGGTTCTGTCCCCCTGCCAGGTCATTCGTCCATCTAAGTAAAATCAACCCTTCTGAAGTTCAGGACTCACACCGTAATGTGGTTGGATTCCACAGCTGTTCTTATGTTGAACCACATTTTATGCTGATCAATGGTCCCCAGATAGCTTTGCACCCTGATGTCTGCAATATGATCCCTGTTAGTGAGCACCAGATCCAGTATTGTCCCATCACATTTTTATTTATTTATTTATTTGATATATTGGGTTTACAGCCTTTGAGCCAGTGGCTCATTTCCAAAGGTACCGTGCCACATGTAAGGCAGAAGCTAATACAGACAGGGTATAACAACAATTACATTAAGCATGTGTTACAGACATTTGTCACTGACATTATTTACAGTATTTGGATGTAGATATTTTCAGACATTATTTACAATATAGGAGGGCAGGCAAAGCAGTAAGAAGTGCAAAAGCTCATGTGGGTTCACTGCCTTGTTGCCTGATGAATGCCTCTGGTAGGGAGTCCAGGATGTCCCTGCTTCTAGCTGAAGCTGCTGGCAGGGAGGCTTCAATCTATATTTGGCAGATTGAAGTCCCCCACCAGCAACACCTCCCCCTTTTCAGCCATCCTGCCAATTGTAATTGTTTCTATCATTTCTTTAAGAGGGTAGCATCTTTCAGAAAAAGAGATATGCAAGAACAAAGCGGTACAATTTGAAGATAGAGGGGGAATGACTAAGGGGCAATGTGAGGAAGTATTTTTTTCATGGAGTAGGTGGTGGATGCATGGAATAGCCTTCCAGGGGAAGTTGTGGGGTCAAAAACAGTGGGGGAATTCAAGAATGCATGGGACAGACCTAAGGCAGTTCTGGTGTGGGTTAGGAAGTAGTAGGCTGTGGGTTAACTAGGATCTGCAGCTTCTCCAATAGGTAGGGAAATGAACAGACTGGGTGGGCCAAGCGGTCCTCATCTGCTGTCAAAGTCTATGTGTCTATGTTTAAGTAAGTCCTCCCCCTGTGCTGGAGGCCTGTAGATCACCCCTGTCCAAATAGTGGTCCAGTTTCTCAGCTTGAGGGTGAGGCACAGCACCTCTGCCTCCCAAATCCCCAGTATTTCTGTTGCTTTTATGCTTTCCTTCACATAAAGCACCACTCCTCCTCCTTTCCACCCTCTCCGTTCTGAACATCGTGTAGCCTGGTATGACCATGTCCTGGTCATGGCTGTCTGTGCACCATGACTCAGTAATGGCCACAATTTCCAGGTCAGCTTCCACCATAATGGCCTCTAGGTCAGGGGTCTTATTTCCCAGATCTCTCCCATTAGCATGCATGGCCTTCCAGATTTTGGTAGCTCTCTGCTTGTTGCTTCCCCCTTTTCCCTTTTGTGCCCCCTTCCTCCCTTATTTTTTTGACTGCATATTTTCCCCTTCCTTCCTTTGCTGACTCCCTACTTCCTTGATTTATTTGCTCCATGGTTGGACTTTCTCCCCTTGGAATCTCTCTACACACTATTGCAGCCAAGGGGAGTAGTTGGAGGGCCTTCGTTTCACAGTCCTCTCATCCTAAAAATGTCAGAGGCAACACTCTTACATCCATAAGAGGCCTTCCAAATGGATCCATAAAATTATTAGAGATCACTAACTTTAAAAAAACACACAAAAAGAAACAACTTTTTTTTTATTTGGAATGCAGATGTAAGTCACTTAACTTCCCTTCACTTGCGGGATCCACCTGAAAATAAGCTTCTGCACAACATGCCTTTCCCTGCCAAAAATTCTAAAAATAAAAAATAAATAGGTTCTCATGCCATTTGTTTCTGCAAAAATAAGTGATTTTCATGGAAATGCCCAAAGTAATTTCAACTAGCTCTAATCTAAAGCATGCTACATTTAACTCTATATGATTAATCATCTCTGTCTGTATTCCAATTCATAGCCCTCAGATAGATCATCAGTGTCAATGCCTTAGTGTCACAGTTCTCAGTGGTTCAGTTGATTCCACGCTCACCTCTGGGCTAGGAAGACTTGATAGTCTTGAGTTTAAAACCTTCACAAGGCACTTGAGCTACTAGCCAATGCTAACAATGCAGTACTGCATCGGGGAAGGGGATGCACTATTGGAGGTTCCGTCCTTTGCACGAAGAAATGAATCAGCCTTCTGCCATGCCCATCTCTGGTGGCTGTTCCGGTCTTTCTCAAATGAGTCAGGGAGGTATCCCTAGTGCTCTGGCCAACTTTCCTCTCAATAACTTAGCTTCTAATTAGTGCTCAGCAAAATGGTCACACTTGCAAAATTGCCCAGTTTGCATTTGCACAATTTTCGTGAAATTGAGCCAAAATCTAGAATAATTTTGCAATGCTTTTTTATTAAATAGCACCTCTTTTTCTAAATTGCACATCTTTAAAAATCTGAGTTCTTAAAAATTCCCAATTTCAGAAACTAGTACAATTTGTTGAGAACTGTACATTTTTTAAAATGTGATTTTTAAAAAAGGCAAAGTTTCAACATAACTGCCTATTTTAAACATACAGTTCTAATTCACTAAACAGCATGAAATTACATATACATTTATGTGACATCATGAAAGTACGCAAAATAGATTTTTGTAATTTCACACAGCAGTAGTTACAATGCAAGATTTGCATATGAGGTATTATTGTGTTTCACGAGTACTGCACATGTACCTCAATCTGTCAGCATATAATGCATTGCTTTCAAAAAGCACTTTGGGATACAGTGTATATGAAAGGATGTAGACATGGTCTTTTTATTTGTTGACACATTGTCTTCCCCTTACCCAGTGTGCGGTGAACAGCACAAATTAACCAAAACACCATTTGGAAAGGGGGAAAAAGAGCAGCAAACAGGACAAAAGATTAGAATCAATCAACAAATTACAATGAACAGACGGTAAAAGCGGAAGTTAAAAAAAATAGATTTACCAAAGGCTTGATCCCAAAAATATTTTTTCAAGTTTCATTTGAAGGAACTTTCAGAGGAGGCTAGATGGATGCCCAAGAGCAACAAGTTTCACAGGAGGAGAGATGGACACCCAAGAGCAACAAGTTTCAGAGGAGGAGAGATGGACACCCAAGAGCAACAAGTTTCAGAGGAGGCTAGATGGATGCCCAAGAGCAACAAGTTTCACAGGAGGAGAGATGGACACCCAAGAGCAACAAGTTTCAGAGGAGGAGAGACAGATGCCCAAGAGCAACAAGTTTCAGAAGAGAAGAGATGGACACCCAAGAGCAACAGGTTTCAGCGGAGGAGAGATGGACGCCCAAGAGCAACAAGTTTCAAAGGCCAGGCCCACCACCACAAAAGCATGATCTTCCGCAGATTTGAGTCTGGAAGGGGACACAACCAAAAGCCCTCATCTCAAGGCCCTCATCACTCCAGTGAGCCTGTAGAGAGTCAGGTGGTGACAGAGAGGATTTGATTTGTTTAGGGCTTTATACATTTTAACACAACCCCTAAAATCTTCCCACCAGCTATGGAGCCCTGGTTCAGTGTACATTTCTCAGTTACCAGTTTTCAAATAAATAAATAATAGGTAGCCAGCTGAGAATCTGGAGTGAGGTAGGGTTATGTTCTGGCAACTTTGACAGATGTCATAAGCCTTGCTGCAGTATTCTGAACTGGCAGTAGGCAATGAGTAAGACTTCCAGGTATGCCCTTATACTGGTGGTGGCACTGAAATATACGCAGGTAGCCATGGTCATCTGCAAACTCGGAAAATAAGTACTATCTATTTCACTAATCACATAGAACGTTCGCTGGGATCTGCTCATTTTAATTAATCCCTTTTCCTTGATTCAGCAGAAGCTGACGAGTACCTCTCATTAGTGAAAGTGCCAGCACCAGGTCTCTTATAAAGCACACTTTATAAAACTAAATTCTACTCTTCTAGTCTACAGAACTATGATCCATTGACTTGTCTTCAACCTGCCTCCATTCCTTATATCTTCTGAGCAAATTTGCAATGTCAGCCTTAATGTTTTCATTTAAGGATACAATAACAGCCTGCAAGTCGTTATCGTGAGTCAGGGCAACAGGTGGGCAAATTTCTTCTCTGCCAGATAATTTTCATTCAGAAATGATGATTACAGGAAGTTGGAAGTGCTTTTACTAAGAGAAGACCACAATACATGAAAGGCATTCTTGTGCCGCCACTGCAAATGAAAGAAAAAGCTCTCATATAAATAACCTAATTTTTTGATCTTTTCTTATTTGCTTTGGCAAACCTTGCTTCTTTAAATGCTAACAAAAGAGAGGGGGCAGATTGAAATAATTAGACTAGAAATGCTTCTACTGCAGTACTTTCATATAGCTATGGACAGGAATTTCCTTTGCCTAATGTCACAAAAAATTCTAGTACAGCTGCAGCACAGAGCAGAGTTTAAGGGTCTAACAAAAAAAAGGTTTGGCAGAATATTTTTCATGACAGATACCTGCATGTTAAGTAATGAAAAAAAGACGTGGAGAGCTGATTAAGTCAAATTCTTGAGGATCACTTTCAGTATATGCTCAAACACGCACATGTCTTGGTCTGAAATGTTGGGTGGACAAAATGCATGCTCTTACACATAGGCAGGGTTGCTCACGCCGGCATATGGGTGCCATTAGGGACATACTTCAGAACCTCTGGATATATACATGACACAGTGAAACACATACACTGTATAATGAGATGTACACATCTTTTTATACTAAATTATATGCATCATATAGTGAAACACATACACTATATAGTGAAATACATACATATTAGTGAACCACGTACACTATATAGTGAAATACATTCATCATATAGTGAAATGCATACTCTGTATACTAAAATGCATACATTATATAATGAAACACATACATTATATGGTGAAATGCATATATTATATAATTAAAGTCATACACTATCTAGTGAAATACACATATTGAGTACTGAAAATCAATCAATCAATCAATCATCAATTAAATCTTTATTTATCCAGGCGATCACCATTGAGCAAGCTCATTTACAAGGTGGACCTGCTGTTTGTAGGGACAAATGTACAGGTACAGATAAATGTACATAATATAAAAGAAACAAGATGTTTACAATAATGATAGGAGCAGTATATATACATTCCAAAGGCACATGTACAAGTAAGATATACATAACACAACAGTAACATGATATATACAATACCCACAGGAGTAGGACGTGTATGGTTGTCATATACAAACCACAGAGAAAAAAAAAGAAAATCATTTATATTCCTGTCCATCAGGAACATGTTAATGGACTCTGTGGAAGTTCCTGAGCTATGGAGGTGCACATGACGGTGTCTAGGGCTTAGGATTATGTGACAGGAGGGGGGTGGTGTATAAGAGGGGTGCAGAGGGTGCTAATGTGGGTGGGACGAGGAAGGGGGTAATAGTGGTAGAAGAGGACTTAGATGAGCAGCAGGGACTAGAATGGATGTGGAGAAAAGCGATAGTCAGGCTGCTAGGAGCGATGGAAGCAGTTACAGATTTCAGCAAATGTTTTGTCATAGAGGGTCTTAAACAAAGCAAGACTGACAGGGGAACTAAGTCTCAATGATTTTTGTATCCTATTCCAGAGCATAGGCAAAACAAAGCTTATGGCAGCCCTTCCAAACTGAGTGCTGACCCTTGGGACTTTCAGGGAAACCTGCGAGAGACTTCTCAAGGTATAGTTCCCAATCGGACTAAGGGGGAGACAGTCAACAACGTATTGTGGGAGCTTGTTGGTAAGGCTCGGAGCATCCATAAAGCTGCATTTCTACACCGCCTATATTGAAGGGAAGGCCACCCTATGGCTGCATATAAAGAGCAGTGATGGGTGGAGAACGGGAGGCCAGTTATAAATCTCAGCGCTCTATAATACAATATGTCCAGCTTTGCAAGGTGTGAGGCAGGGCATTGGCCATAAATGAAGTCAGCGTAGTCAATTAATGAGAGGAACGTAGACTGGACAAGCTGTCTTTTTACATCTGTGGTCAAAAGGCGATTAATTCTGAAAAAAAGACCAAGTCTCTGCCTCAGTTTTTTCAGCAGTTCTTCTGTATGTTCCACAAAAGAGAGTTTATTGTCTAGCCAGATACCCAGATATTTGAATTTAGGCACAAATTCAAGATTTTCACCTAATAAAGTAGAGATGGAAGGTAATGGACCAGTGACAGCAGAGTAAGCCCCTGGGCCTGATGGTGAGTAAAGCATGGCCTTGGTTTTTTTTGCATTTAGTAGTGGTCTTTTACTAAGGAGCTGGTGCTGCAGAGTATTAAACTCAGTTTGTAGGTCAACACAGGCAGCTTCAGGAGATTCACGGCTTACATAGAGCACCTTATTGTCAGCAAACAAGTGGATACTGGCTTCCTTAATGCCTACGTCAAGGCTGTTGATATAGATGGCAAACAATATTGGACCCAGTATGGAGCCCTGAGGGACACCTCTTTTTATCAGTTTAAGTGGAGAGAGCTATCCTTCAGTCTTGATTTGTTGCTGCCTGCCAGAGAGGTAGTCTTGGAACCATCCCAATGAGGTTGAGTTAATGCCTATAGTTTTTAAGGTGAAGAGAAGCAGGCAGTGGTTGACGGTGTTGAATGCCTTACTGAGGTCCAGAAAAATGGCACAAACAAATTTTTTATTATCTAAGTCCCATTGCCAGTCATTAGTTACTTTTGCCAGAGCCGTGATTGTACTATGCTTTGCTCTAAAGCCAGACCTCATTGGGTTAAGCAAGCTTGAATTGTCTAAGAAAGATCTCAGCTGTGTAGCCACAATTTTTTCCAGTAGCTTGGAAAGTATGGGTAGGGGAGAGAGCGGCCTATGGTTACACTATAAACTGAAACAAATACACTAGGGGCCAGATTCACAAAACATTGCCCAGACACAAACCCAGTTTGCCCAGGGCAAACTGGGCTTTGAGAATAGTTGGTATTCACAAAGCAACTGGGTTTGTACCCAGGAAAGTAGTGAGGGGGGCCACAATGCAAATGAAGTGGAGGGGATGTGCATATCCCTGCAATCCCATTCATGAAGGTTTTGCTCCATGCAAGGGCCTTTCTGAAGGTCCTTGTGTGGAGCAAAGTACCACTGAATAAAACCTGGTGGTAATCTGTGCAACCCTAGTGATTGGCGGAGGTACTGCACCCCCATTCCCTTCCCCAGTGCCCGATCTCCCACTCGACATGAATAACCAACTTTTCTGTAGTGTAGTGTCCCACCCCAGTGCCCAATCACCCACCTGACTGTTAACAATCATGTTTCCATAGTGTAGTGGTCCCTTCCCAAGCCCCGATCCCTGTCGAAAAATAAAACAGTTTCCACAGTATAGTGGTCCCTCCCCCCTCCTGATCACTGATCACTGTAGAAAAATAAAACAGTTTCCATAGTGTCATGGTCTCTCCCCCCTCCCTGATCACTGATCGCCATCCCAAAATGAACTAATACTCAGTCCCTGGTAGTCTAGTGTCCCTCCCCCCTCCACAGTCACTGATCGCTGTCCCTCTATCTCACACATATATTGCCTAGTGGTCTAGTGGCCCCTACCACCTCAGGTATTCACCCACCACCTTGCTCCCTCCCCCCAGCATGACTACCAGTCAGGAAGCAGCACAGCCCTCCTCACAGCTCCATGGCTCCCCACCGACTGAACTATCAATGGCAGTGTACAGTATATACTACAAGCCCATTGGTTGATGCTTTTATTGCTGAATGGGGCAAAACATAAACATTGCCTAATTCCTGCATGTCCTAGTAAAGGACATGTGCAGGAACTGTTGAAATGGGTAGGAAGTAAAAAATGATAATGGAGAAAAGTTAATTTAGGTATTGAAACTGATTACTGTGACCATGCATCAGGCATGGACATCATCAGAGATGGGGGCTATGGGAGCACAGAGTAGACTGACTATGTGCTATCATAGTACCCCTGCAAAACAGGGGTATACCACCCCAACTGCAACATTTCGACAGCGCGCGACACTACAGCAACTATAGGGCCATGTCACTGTAGTCTCTGCACTGTAACCTGGCACTGTCTGTCGGGGTTCCTGCACCCCCCCCAAATCAGCTCTGACTCAGAGTTGATAATCCTTAGTGGGGGGATGCAGGGGGCACAGCCCCCTGTGTTGGGAGTTCGGGGGGCATAAAACACTTAGTTTTCCTTGAAACTGGCAGCCGACTACAAAATGCGGTTGACTTGCCAGTTTCGCTGTCTGGTCATTCGACAAAAGTTTTGTCGATGACTAGTCTTGGATCCCAAAACAGGAACTCAAAGGGGAAAGGGAGATAGCATGTTTATTTATTTATTTGAAAATTGATAACCAGGAGAGGCAGACTGAGCCAAGGTGACCTGAGGAAGGGAACATAGCAAAGAGCAGCAGCACAATACATATGAGCAAAATGTTTGAACAGCACACAGTACAGAACTGGTCCCAAACAGAATAGTTCCTTTGCCACTGTGAACCACTTTCAGCTGCCAGCATATTATGTGGGAATGTGTCACACCACTAGGAAAAGATGGTGCGGTGCTTCGGGGGACTGGGGGCTGTAAACTTTTATGAAACTATATTTGATGGTTCTTGTAGTTCCAGCTTTTTATGTTCTATGACTGGACTGGGTGGTGAGGGTCAGCTATATGAAAAGTAGTAATCAGTGGTGCAGATTCCCTTTAACCTGTGTTGATAGCAGTTTGGACACAATCAGTGCTGTAACACAGGTTAGGGTAACCACAGCGACCCAATAATCTGTGTTTTTGGCTATTGCAAAATGAAGACAAACACAACACACACACACACACACACACACACACACACACACACACACACACACACACACCTGAGCTCAAAATGACCTACTGATTCTAATGGTAACACTTTTCCCAAAGTCCACATCTGGCCCCAATCAAGAGGGTGTGCCATCAACGCAGAGATGGCCATGGGTGCGCCGCATACAGTTAGACACTCATAGTGCCGAACTGGTTGTCAGAGCATGGTACATCCACAGGGCCACACCGGTTTTGCCCTCCCTCCTCAGAAACCCCCCCAGAGGCAATTTATTTACTCTTTGGGGGTGTGAGGAGCAAGGACCCCCACAAACAGTCTAGATGTGCCCTCGTGCTTTGGGCGCCTTGGCGGTCGGGTAGCACAATTGCTGGGTGACATGGTTGCCATCAGCATTTGAGTGTTGCTGTAATGTTGCTCGCCGATCTGGGTTTTGAACTGACATGGTTGACCCATCAAGAATATCCAAGCATGCAATTCACAGTACCCACAGTGCACTGCATTGTTCAAGTTCAACTATATTGTAGGAAAAGTCTGTTGAGCAAGCTCATTCACAAGGAGGTCCTTTGACACAGACAGGTAGTTACAGATTGCATAATTGAAAAAACAGTACAAATTCAAGTACAGAATTATGGGCAAGCATTAACATGTTGCTTAAAAATGGCAATGACATAGAAAAATACAAGTACAGAAAAAAGGTACAAAGTGCTTGTTTCAGAGTATCAAGGCAGCTAATTTCTAGGTAAGTAAGAGGAAGCAGTAGGCTAGGGTTAGAGCAGTAAGCTAGAATTTAGAAGCAGCTGCACGTAGCTTTTATTTTTGCTGCAGCCAACCTTTTAAATAGGCTGACAGGGACAGTACCGCGATGCATCAGTATGCATTGGAGCTGGTTCCAGACAGTTGGGAGTATGCTCGATATGGCCTGCTTGCCGAGTGGGGTGTGAGTTCTCGGTACATCGAGGAGGAGGTCATTTTTCCTAAGAGAGTAGGCTCTATGGGAAATACAGAAAAGGGTTGTGAGATAGTTCGGGAGCTTGTTCGGGAGTAGCTTAAGAGTCCAGATACCAGCATGAAGTGTACGTCTAGTTGAGAGTGATGTCCAGCCAGCAGCTAGGTACAAATCGCAATGGTGAGTTGGGTAGGGTAGGTTTGTCATGAACCATATGGTGCAGTGGTAGAGAACATCTAGTTTGTTGAGTCCTGAGGCTGCTGCGGAGGAATAGATTAGATCTCCATAGTCGAGTAGCAGCAAGAAAGTGGCCTGGACCAGCCTAGTTCTGGTATCCAATGGAAAGAGGGACTTGTTACAGAAGAAGAAACCTAGCCTAATTTTTAGCCTCTTTGCCTGATTGTCAAGTTGGCCATGAAAGGAAAGCTTGTTGTCTAGCCACATACCAAGATATTTGAATTTGGAGGTGATTTCAAGGGGTTCACCTAGGGAGATAGTGATGAATTTTTTGCACGTGTTTGCAAGGGAAGTGGAGGTGGTGTTTGGGGCAAAGATCATGGCCTTAGTTTTCTTGGCATTGAGGAGTGGTTTGGCATTGATTAGGTTGATTTCTAGTTGTGCAAAGTCGACTTGGAGTACATCCCTCACTTCAGCCAGTGTAGGGCCTGATGTATACAGTACAGTATCATCAGCAAAGAAATGCAGATGGGACTGGGATATATGTGGGCCAAGGTTATTGATGTACAGGGAGAAGAGGATGGGACCTAATATGGAGCCTTGCGGGACTCCCCTGACAACTGAGAGGGATGCAAAAAAGAGGCCACCAGCTTTTATTTTCTGGGTCCTTCCAGATAGGTAGCTGGTTCGCAATCATGCCAGGAACTCGCTGGGACTAGCACAGTGTGAGAGTAAAACCAAGATGCTCTGACAACCATGCTTTATTATGGATAAGAAACTTTTTTTTTAATGTTTCTAAACATACTACATAGTGTCTAGAGGGCCTTAGTGCATCCTCTGGTTAAATGGTATAACTGTATTGTATTATAAATATCTTAAGTTTGAGCTTTCCAAAAATGTTTTTTAATAGTAATTCTAGGCAGTACTCAAATGAAACAAGAAACTATATTTTAACTACTTTGTTATAACAGCCTTTTTTCACATCAAAATATTTTGACATTTGATAAAAGTAGTGCAGGCAAAAAAATGGAAAATGGAAATAGAAACACATAAAGAAATAGATAAGATAGTCCTTTTTTGTTTACCTTCTGAAGTTTAAGAGACACTGTCCAGGAGTTTTAGTCAGATAGCACCAGACTGACAGGAAAACTAGTTAGTGTGGCCAGTGCTGTTTTTAAACGCATAGTTAGCACAGTGCTAATCTGTTAGTGTGGTGCTAATTTGTGTGTGCAGGGCCGCTAAGTGCAGTCAGGTGCCAGTGCAAATAAGGGGTACCTTAAATACATACAGGGCATACCAGTATCTTAAATTGCTTTCTTGAAGTGCTAATAGACTGTCTGATAAGTGCTAATTAATGTTTCCTTGAATCATGTTTCAACTGCACACAGACAACCTACCTGCATACCCACTCTCTCTGTCCTGGTCACAATGACAAAAAAAAAGAATTCCCTGGTAGTCCAGTGGCCCCTTCATAGAAACATAGAAGTTGATGGCAGAAAAGGACCCTATGGCCCACCTAGTCTGCCCATTTTGCTTACCTATTGCAAAACCACAGATTCTAGTTGATCTGCAGCTCACCGTTTCTTTCCTGTCTCAAGGATACCCCTATGTCTATCCCATACATTCTTGAATTCCCTGTTTTTGCCACACCACCTCCTTTGGGAGGCTGTTCAAAGCACCCACCACTCTTTCAGAGGGGGCGCTGGATGTCATTGTCCACATGGGGGCAAATGGTCTGGAAGAGCAGACAGTGGACATGGGAGCAGTGCAGGAGAACTTTAGGGACCTGGTGAGGGGCCTGAAGCAGGTAACATGCTCCATAGCATTCTCGGAGGTACTGCCTGTCTATGGCAAGGGGGATGGAAGGGACACCTGCACCAGGGAATTCAATGTATGGTTGAAAGGCTGGTGCAGACTGGAGGGTTTCGACTTCATTGTGGACTGGGGCCCAACCTGGGGAGATGAAGGACTGTACAAGTCAGACAGCCTACATCCATCCAAGGGGGGTATCAAGATCTTGGGTGTAAAGCTTAAAGGTTTCATCAGCAAACTTTTAAACTAGTCAAGGGGGGAGGCAAAGGTAGTCAGGGAACACCATATAGCCCCCCCCCCACGGGAAGGAATAGTCGTAGATGAGGCTACTAGGGTCAAAAGACCACCAAGAAGACAGAAATCCTACATAGGTAACAAATCCTACATAGGTAACAAATGGAAGAAAACAGATAATGGAGCAAAATACAACAAAGGGTCACAGGGGAGAAAGAGGGCAGGGGTCCAAACATGGAAAGCAGGATGTACAAACACCCACAGCCTTTAAAACAAAATCCCAGACCTGGAGGCATTACTAGGGGAAGTGGATCTGGACATAGTGGCTATTACAGAAACATGGTACACAGAAAACCATGACTGGGATGTAGCCATACCAGGATACGCACTTTTCAGGAAAGACAGAGAGTGTAAAATGGGAGGGGGTGGCCATGTATATGAGAGAGGGAATTAAAGCAACCGAAGTTCAGGGGATGCAGTAGGAAACAGAGGCACTGTGGGTCACCTTGCAGACAGGTCATGGAACCAGCCGTAGAACAGGGCTGATCTACAGACCTCTGGCACAGGGGGAAGAGTTTGATGAAGCACTAGTGGAAGCCATCCACAAAATGGCATCCAAGGGGAAATTACTGCTGCTTGGGGACATCAACCTACCCGATGTGGCTTGGAGCACCCAGTCAGCAAGTATGTCCAGAAGCAGAAACATACTGACTATACTACAGGCGGCAGGCCTAAGACAGCTTGTGGCTGAACATCCCCACAAAGGGGCTATACTAGACCTGGTGCTCACCAATGGGGAGAGGGTTCAGGAGGTTAAGGTAGGCAGCCAAATAGGAGCCAGTGACCACAGGACAGTGTGGTTCAATGTAACTACAATGGAGGAGGCAAACCATACTACAATCAAGGTTGTGGACTTCAAGAGAGCCAACTTCAGCAAAATGGTGGAGTGTCTCAGAGGAGCAATGGTAAAAGAGGAGGACAGGGATGTGAAAAAGCAGTGGGCTGTCCTCAAAGGGGCCATACGAGAAGCAACAAACCTGTGTTTGAAACAACAAAGCAAGTTGAGGCGAAGGAAACGACCGCTTTGGTTCTCTAGGAAAGTGGCCAGGAAGGTTAGGGATAAACAAAAGGCTTTCAGGAGATACAAAGAAACACAAAGCAAAGAGCACATGGAGCAGTATCTAGAGAAACAGAGGGATGCAGGGAAGGTGGCCAGAAGCACAAAGGCACAAACAGAAGAAAATATAGCACAAGCAGTAAAGAAGGGGGATGTGAGGTCGCGAGGGCAGGAGCCCCAGCACTCCCCACAGACAAGAGAGACCCCCCCGCGGACCACGACGAAGCAAAATGGAGCCAGTGAGGTCGTGAGGGCAGGAGTCCCCAGCCCTCCCCACAGACAAGAGAGACCCCCACGCGGACCACGATGAAGCAAAACGGAGCCAGTGAGGTGGCGAGGGCAGGAGTCCCCAGCCCTCCCCACAGACAAGAGACCCCCAGACCACAACGAAGCAAAACGGACCAGGTAGCTACGGGAGTTTTGCAGCTGCTCACTTACAGAGCTCTACTACGCACAAAATTTCAAACTTGGCACCTTTTTTTGTGTGATGTACAGATTGTATTATTTGCCGGTGGAGCATAGTGTGATACACAGCACCCTGCCTCCAACCTTTACCTTGTCTAAATATTGCTTAAAGGGGAACTTTTGCTAATTTGCTAACTTGTTGTGCCTTACATAGTAACTGGGGCTCTTTACCTTAATTACATGATTTTAAGAAAGGGAAAGGAAGCGGTACTGCCATTGTTGCGGAGAAAGTCTTCTTTTACCTTAGGGGGGATTGTAAAGTGAGCGGTGCAAGCCTGTGCTCCACAGGCTGTTGTAAACCGCACCAAAGCTCAATTTAAACTACTATTGGCTGCATTTGTGTAGTACATTGAAACGCCTTAAAAGAAATACTCGCTTCTCCTACAAACCACATACCTGTACTTAAGAAGCCTTTTTCTTCCCTTCTGCAGTGAGGTCGCGAGGGCAGAAGTCCCCAACCCTCCCCACATGCAAGAGAGACCATCCCCCCCATGGACCACGATGAAGCAAAATGGAGCCAGGTAGCCACCGGAGTTTTTGCAGCTGCTCACTTATGGAGCTCTAGCCCCGCCTGCGCTATGCGCAGGCTCCCCACCGCCCCCACCACCACCCTTGGTGGGCTCCTCCTTATATAGACCTGATTGAGCTGACCTCGTGAGCTTGTAAACCAATCAGTCCACTTTCCCCATTAGTCCCTTATATTTTTACACCACTAGTGGCCACCGCAGAGCAGACTTTCAATCCTCTACTGCACTGAAAGGAAAATATAATACAGAATGCAGTTTCTCACTGCAACCATCACTATGCTTTGCATAGCCTCATCTTCCCTCCCACCCTCATCCAATCCCAGGCTACCAGACCCTTTGCCACTTCGCACCTTAATTACTAAGCCTACACCCCACTCCTCCTCGGCACCAGTGAACCACAACCGGCACCATTGGCACAACTGGACCCTGGGGGCCTCTATCCTCCCCCTCTTTCCACGCTGCGACACCTGCCCTATATCTTCCACTCTTTTCAGACCCAAAGGCAAACTTAACAACCTCTAATCATCCCACTCGCAGGGGTGCACCAGTAAAGATCATGTGCTTATTAAGGCACACCCTGGCTTTTCTTCTTCTCGTAGCCAGGGACGTTGAACGGAACCCAGGACCACAGGCACCCATTGCTGCCCAACCACCAGCATCACCTACACACCTTCCCAAAGGCTTCAAAATTGTCCACCTAAATATATGCAGCATCCTAAATAAAATGGCTGCCCTACAAACAACTGTCCTGGCCCGTCGCCCTGATATTATAATCATCACTGAATCTTGGTTGAAGCCCCATCACCAGGACGAGGAATTCTCAATACCCGGCTTCTTTCTAATCCGCCAAGACAGACAGGGGAGAAAGAAGGGTGGTGGCACTGCCATGTATGTCTCCTCAAATCTCCAGTTTTCTGTAATCACTCCGCCGACACCCATACTAACTATAGATTCCCTCCTGATCAAAATCACCCTGCCCCACTCTATCCCAGTATACATAGCTGGGTCATACTGTCCGCCGGACACACCACTAACTAGCATCCTCGACCACTTAGGTAACCTGAGGGCCCTTACAGAAGCCGGCGAACTCCACATCCTTGGAGATTTCAATCAGAACTGGCTAGGCTGCACAACCTCAAAAACGCATTGCCAAATAAACACACTAAACTTGCACCAGCAAATGGGGAACCCACCCGCCTAAACCAAAATTCCAATAAACACACACTACTGGACTGGACACTCACTACCCACCCTCATAGGATACTTAAAGCTGGCCTTCTACCGGACTCCCATAGCGACCACCATATGATTTTTATAGTGCGTAAAATCTTCCGACCACCGGCCCCTCCACCCCATATGCTGTACAGCAGAGTTTATAAATCACTGGATCTGACTGCTGTCCTAAACGACCTTACCACCATAGACTGGTCTTTCATCCCCAGAGCCACTTCCCTGGATGAGGCCCTGAATTATTTCTCTACAAATTTCTTCGCCATCTGGGACATACATGCCCCGCTTAGGGGATCCAGAGTCAGAGGATTCCACTTACCTTGGGTAACAACAAACCTCACGGAATAACTCCGAGCCAGAGACCGTGCCTGGAAATCTTTCAAGGCCACAGGTGCTCATGCGGCCCAGGAACAATACTGGTCACTACGAAATGCCTGTACAAGACTCATATGGCAGGCCAAATCAAATTACTTCAAAACGACATTCAGCAATAACCACACCCACCCTTCTCAATTGTGGAAGTCAATAAAATCCCTTCTCACCCCACCACCCCCCCACTCTCAACCTCGAAAGTAAAATCATCAAAGATCCTTGCCTGGTTGCCACAGAGTTTAATTCCTACTTCTCCACCACTACTTCCTCCCTACTCTCCTCCCACCCCACCCCCACCCTTCGTGCTCCCAAAGCACCCCCGTGCTCCCTAAAGCACCCCCCAGACCTCCTTTTCGCTCCGCCCAGTCGCTCCTGGCCAGGTGCTAAAAATACTACACTCACTAAACCCATCCAAAGGTAAATGTCCATCGGGTCTAGATTCCAAAATGCTCCTACTCTCAGCACCGGCCATAGCCCACCCTCTAACCATGCTCTATAATCTGTCCTTTAAATTAGGGGCAGTCTCCACAGCATGGAAACAAGCCACAGTCATTCCTCTTCCCAGGGGAGGGGACCTCTCCTCCCCATCAAACTATCGGCCTATATCTCTGCTCCCCATCCTAGCCAAAATTCAAGAGCACCTTGTTCTATCCCAGCTACACCACTATCTAGATACAATCTCCTTTTTCACCCCCTACCAAGCTGGTTTCAGAAAAAATCATTCCACCACCACCTCCCTCCTTCGCCTCACAAACTCCATCCTTACAGGCATGGACAAAGGGGAAATAACCGCAGCCATATTTATAGACCTGGCAAAAGCTTTCGACACAGTCTCTCATCCCCTGTTGCTGGCTAAACTTGCCCAAACTGCTCTGTCTGCGGTAGCAAAAAACTGGTTCCATTCATACCTATCAGGTAGGTCTCAATCAGTCCGTATTGGAATGGCTCAATCCACCCCTCTCCCCCTCACCAGTGGTGTCCCCGAAGGGTCTGTACTCAGCTCGCTGCTATTCTCAATCTTCCTCAATGATTTGCCTGCTGTCTACACACAAACTGCCATCCATATGTACGCAGATGATACGGTGCTGTTCACCTCTGGCCCATCCGCAACCGCCGTGACAGCTTGTCTACAGAAGGACTTCGACTCCATCCAACGCTGGTTCCTTGGGAACCAACTATTCTTAAACACAAAAAAAACAGTCTCCCTCACTTTTGGCTCCCGGGCCAAACTAACCCGGCTTACTGAATCACCCACATTCTACACTTTGGACAGATCTCCACTTGAGGCCTGCTTCACATATCGCTATCTTGGCGTCTGGCTAGATCAGTACCTTGATTTCTCAGCGCACATAGACGCTCTGCACAAAAAATTGCATCCCATGCTGGGAGCTCTCCATCGTAACAAGTATTGCATCCCTCTACCAACCAGACTAGCTATTGTCCAAAAAATGATCCTCCCAACTATGGACTACGGCGATGTTGTCTATGGTGCCGCCCCCCAAACGTCCTTAGCCAGACTCGACCCCCTATACAACTCCTTCTGCCGGTTCGCCTTGGACCGTTCTCCCAATACCCATCACTGTGACCCATACCAGTCCCTTGACCTCCCATCACTCTAAAACCGATGATTGCTCCACAGTGCTAGAATCGCTGCTAAGTTCTGGTCGCATACGCTCCCTTCGTACCTATCATCATCCCTAACCGCCCTCTCCCCACCTACCTATGATCTCAGGAATATTGACTCCAGGCTCTTGCACATTCCACACAGATCCACCTGATCCGGCCAGGCAACTTTCAGTTTCAGGTTGCCCAAATTATGGAACTCACTGGCAGCTGACATCAGACACACCACAAGTACTCCCCAACGGAATGCCCTTCTCAAATCACATTTCGCTACCAACTGCTCATGCTTTCCCCCTCGCTGAATTCCCTGCACAACTCCTATCCATTTTATCAGCTACTAGCACCAGTCTGGGCTCCGTTCTCACTCTTCACCTAGTGCTATTAAATGCTTATACTGAACCTACTCTGTTGTGAATTGTATGAACGCCTTACCCATTTTTGTATGTAACAATTTCCCTCACTATGTATTGTTGTTTCTTCTATACTACTGTATCACTGTCTGTAATAATCTTCACATTATGTATGAACTATTTCGTCTTATTACTGCACCCATGTAAGCCCCAACCCCCAGGACGCATCTGGAATCGAGCGGTACTCCGCTCAGCATGCCTTCCTGGTAAATCTCTTAAATAAATAAATAAATAAGACATTCTTCAGGTATATCAGTGACAGGAAGAAGGATAGGGTGGGATTGTCAGGTTAAAGGAGGAGGGTGTACAGAGGATGACTTGGAAAAGGCAGCTAAACTGAACAAATTCTTTTGCTCAGTTTTCACTATGGAAGAGGTAGGCAAAGGCCCTCAACTCAGCCAAAAAAGCGGACAGAGAGAGGAGGTTAGCACCACCCCATTCACAGTAGAGATAGTCCTGGAGGAATTCAGGAACCTGAAAAAGGATAAAGCAATGGGGCCAGATGGGATTCACCCCAGAATGTTATGGGAGCTCAGGGAGGAGCTGGCAACCCCACTGGCCACCTTATTCAACAGATCACTGGAGACAGGGGAGGTCCCAGAAGGCTGGAGGAGAGCAAATGTGGTCCCACTCCACAAAAGTGGGAGCCAGGAGGAGGCTGGCAACTACAGACTAGTCAGCCTGACCTCAGTAGTGGGAAAGCTTATCGAGACAATGTTAAAGGAGAGGATTGTGTCATTCTTCGAAGCTGTAGGAGCACAGGATCCAAGGCAGCATGGATTCACAGCGGGAAGGTATTACCAAACAAATCTAATAGATTTCCTTGACTGCGTGATCAGGGAGGTAGATCAGGGAAGGACAGTAGATGTGGTCTACTTGGACTTCAGCAAGGCCTTTGACACCGTCCCACATAGAAGGTTGGCAAACAAGCTCAAAAGCATGGGGGTGGGCCCCAAGGTGATAAACTGGGTCAGTAATTGGTTAAAGGGCAGGATGCAGAGGGTGCTGGTAAATGGTGTTCAGTCTGAGGAGAGGGAGGTGGCCAGCGGAATGCACCAGGGATCTGTCCTGGGACCAGTCCTCTTCAATGTCTTTATAAGTGACATTGTAGAGGGGCTGGAGGGGAAAGTATGTCGTGTCGCAGACAACACAAAGATCTGCAATGGAGTTGACACTTCAGAGGGGATAGAGACAATAAGGGGGGACCTGGCCAGATTGGAAGGGTGGTCAGAAATGTGGCAGCTTCGATTCAATGCCAAGAAATGTGGTCATGCACTTTGGGAGCAGAAACTCTGGAGAGGTACACAAAATGGGAAGGGGGTCACTGGCAGCCACCAAGCAGGAGTGGGACCTGGGGATAATCATATCAGATGACCCAAAGGTGACAAATCAGTGCGAGAAAGCTGTGGGGAAGGCTAGCAGTGGGGTGCATTGGGAGGGGTATCACTAGCAGAAAGAAGAAGGTGGTTATGTTACTGTACAGATCGCTGGTGAGGCCTCAGCTGGAGTTCTGCATCCAGTTCTGGAGATCGTATCTCCAGAAGGACATAGACAGACTGGAAGCAGTCCAGAGGAGGGCTACAAAGATGGTGCAGGGCATGCAGGAAAAACCTTATGAAGAAAGGCTGGGGGAACTAAATATGTATTCCCTAGAGGAGAGAAGAGGAAAGCAAGGGGGGACATGATTGAAACTTTCAAGTACCTCAGGGATATAAACAAGGTACAAGAGGGCAGCATCTTTCAATACAGAAGATGTGCAGGAACCTGGGGTCACAAAATGAAGTTGGGGGAAGGTTCAGAGGCAACACAAGGAAGTACTGCTTCACTGAAAGAGTGGTGGATGCTTGGAACAACCTTCCAAAGGGGGTGGTGGGGCCAAAAATGGTTAGGGAGTTTAAGACTGCATGGGGTAAACAAAAGGGTACCCCAGGGAAAGGAAAAGAGGGTGCTCTGCAGATCAGCTAGGGTCTGTAGTTAGTAATAGATAGGCCAAATGGGCAGACAAGGTGGGCCATGCGGTCCTTATCTGCCGTCAACTTCTATGTTTCTATGTTTCAGTGAAAAAGTACTTCCTAATGTTGCCCCTATGCCTCCCCCAACTTCATTTCATGCCCCCTTATTCTTGCACATCTTCTTTTTTGAAAGATGTTACCCCTTTTGTATCTTGTTTATACCCCTGAGGTACTTGAACATTTTTATCATATACCCCTTTCTCTCCTCTCCTCCAGGGAATACATATTGAGTTCCCCTAGTCTCTCCTCATAGGGCACTTCATGCAGACCCTGCACCATCTTTGTAGCCCTCCTCTAGACTGCCTCCAGTCTGTCTATGTCCTTCCAGAGATGTGGTCTCCAGAACTGGACACAGTACTCCAACTGAGGTCTCACCAGCGATCTGTACAGTGGCATAGCCACTTCCTTCTTTCTGCTGGTGATACTGCTCCCTATGCACCCCAGCATCCCACTGTCTTTCCCCATAGCCTTCTCACAAATTTTTTGGTCACCTGTAGGTCATCCGATATGATTACCCCCAGGTCCCATTCCTGCTTAGTGGCTGCCAGTACCCCCCCCCCATCATTGTAAACCTCCCTTAGATTTCTGTTCCCCAAGAGCATGACTTTGCACTTTTTTGCATTGAATCCAGCTGCCACACTTAGGACCACTCCTCCAACTTGCTTAGGTCTTTTCTCACTTGTTCTATCCCCTTTCATCCCCTCTGGAGTGTCAGCCCTATTGCAGATCTTAGTGTCGTCTGCAAAAAGACATACTTCCCCCTCCAGCCCCACTGCAATGTCACTTATGAAGACATTGAAGAGGACTGGTCCCAGGACTGATCCCTGTGGCACTCTGCTGGTCACCTCCCTCTCCTCAGATTGAACACCATTCACCAGCACCCTCTGTGTTCTGCCCCTCAATCAGTTTCTGATCCAGTTCACCACCTTGGGGTTCACCCCCATGCTGCCAACTTATTTGCCAACTGTCTATGTGGAACAGTATCAAAGGCCTTGGTGAAATCTAAGTAAGTCACATTCACAGCCCTTCCCTGATCTACCTGCCTGGTCACCCAGTCAAATAAATCTATTAGACTTGTTTGACATGACCTTCCCGCTGTGAATCCATGCTGCCTTGGATCCCGTGCTCTGCTAGAGTCAAGAAATTACACAATCCTATCCTTTAACTGTGCCTCCATTAACTTCCCCACCACTGAGGTCAGGCTGACTAGTCTGTAGTTGTCTGTCTCCTCTTGGATCCCTCTTTTGTGGAGAGGGACCACATTTGCCCTCTTCCAGTCTTCTCGGACTGCACCTGTCTCCAGTGATCTGTTGAATAGGGTGGCCAGTGGAGCTGCCAGCACCTCTCTGAGCTCTTTTAATATTCTGGGGTGAATCCCATCTGGCCCCATTGCCTTATCTGTTTTCAGTTTCCTGAGTTCCTCTAGGGCTTTCTTTACTGTGAATAGAGTAGTGTCTACCTCCATTCACTGGCTGTTTCTTTTGCTGAGCTGTGGACCTTCATCTTCCTCTTCCTTCTTGAAAACAGAACAAAATTATTTGTTTGCAGCCTGGTTGTATGGCTGGTGCTATTTTAAAAAGCACCCTTAACACAGCATTACTCTGTTAGTGTGGCACTAATTTGTTTGTGCAGGACTGCTAACTGCAACCATGTGCATATGCAAATGAGGTGTGCCTCCAATGCATGCAGGGTGTACAGTTATCTTAAATGCTTCCTGGAAGTGCTAACAGACTGCCTTGGCAGTGCTAGTTAATATTTCCAGGAATCATGTTTTAGCTGCATACAAACAGCCTGCCAGCACCCACGCATACATTTTAAGTCCTGGTCACAATAAAAAAAGAACACTCTTTAGTCCAGTGGTCCCCTACTCCCTCAATTATCTTACAGGAATAAATGTGCTACATTTCCTGGACTGAATAAAATTATCCCTGGTGTCAAGTAGGCCTCCAGCCCTGATTGCCATTCAGATGCCCCCAATTACTATAATAAAATAATACCTGACATCTAGTCCATCCCTCAATCACATGTCTGAGCTCCCTCCCCATTCACCCCCTCACGTCCCTCCATCCGCTCCCCAGAATGGCCCCCAACTTACCCCAGCTGCCAATCCCCCCAACTGTGATGGTGACAGGCCCAGCCCCTCTGCTCACCACCTTGGCTTGCCACTGTCTGAGTGATAGGGAGTGAGCACATTCCTACTGTAGAAGCAACTGTTTCTTCAGTGAGTGCATGCTCACTCCCTCTCATTCTGACAGCAGCCAGCCAGAATGGTGAAGGAGGGACTTATCAATCACAGTAATAAGGAGGTGACTGCCAATTAAGGTAGGTAAGGGCCACCAGGGGAAGGGGTGGAGGGACTTGAGTGGGTGAGATGGGGAGGAGACTCAGACTTATGAGTGGGGGGTGGGGGCAACTAGACACCAGGGATCATGTTATTATAGGAATATGGGCATATGAATGGGGATTGGGTGGGGGACAACTAGATTTCAGGAATCATTTTACTAGTATAATTGTGGACTTCTGAACTGCTCTTGGGGATGTGGAGACCACTACATGCCAGGGACAATTTCATTATACTACTCGAGGGCATTGGAATGGTGACTGGGGCTAGGGAGACAATCAGTAACACTGTGGGTTCCAATAAGGGTAATGTTTTAAAAGTGGTAAACAGCACTGCAATTTCAGCTGTTTACCGCTTTCACAACCTCTGTAAATATGGCTGTGCCCTGTATACAGGAAGGGATTCCTCTTTTGAATGGCCACAGTAGTACAAATGCCACAGTGGTACAAATGCCACAGTGGTACAAATGCCAGAGTGTACAAATGCCACAGTGGTACAAATGCCACAGTAGTACAAATTCCACAGTAGTACAAATGCCACAGTGGTACAAATGCCACAGAATACAAATGCCATAGTAGTACAAATGCCACAGTGGTACAAATGTCACAGTAGTACAAATACCACAGTGGTACAAATGCCACAGTAATGCCACAGTGGTACAAATGCAGCATTAGTACAAATGCCACAGTGGTACAAATGTCACAGTAGTACAAATGCCACATTAGTATAAATGCCACAGTGGTACAAATGCCACAGTAGTACAAATACCACAGTGGTACAAATGCCACAGTGTACAAATTCATATCAGGTTAGCACCAGGGACTGCTGAATATGGCCCTCAGTTGTACTGTTCCTGGTTGGCATGGTGCTAGCATGTTTAGCGCCATGCTAACCATCTGAAAATGGAGGCCTAACTGACTAAAAATCCTGGCCAGTGTCTCTGAAGCTGCAAAAAAAGTAAACAAAAAAGGGTTACCTCATCTAGCACTTATATTTTTTTAATCTTCTTTTGCATGCAGAACTTTTATCAATTTTCAAAACATTCTAATGTGACTAAAAGCTGTTATGATAAGGTAGTCAATGTCACAAATGTACTTTGCAGGTCAGGCCCTCTGCTCCCACAGTGCCAACCTCTGAGCGCAGTAATGTGAGCAGGTAACATATAGGGTAACCCTCCTGTCTGCTTTTGGGTCCGAATCACCTTTAGTCTCAAGTTCTGGGGGGATTCAAACTGAACCTTATACTAGCGTACCCAGTGAACAGGCTCAGATATGTTCCCTATTTGGGGATTGCGGTACAATCTTTCAGCAGGGGCACCAAGCCAGGCTTCCAAAATGACCCCTTAAAACTCTGTAAAAGACCTTAGGTATATTTTTACCTTTACCAGTTTGATAACACCATCAAGTTCTCCAGAACAGCTGTCAAACTTAATCATGTATACATCACATGCAAAAAGAACTGACAGACACACCCAGGCAGTATCTTTCAAATAAAGATTTTATTAAAAGATGACAAAAATATGAAAAATTTAAACACAGAACAATATGTCAAAAAGCATACAACCGCTTAAAAGAATAATAGCAAAGTACGAAACAAAAACTCCTGCCACAATACATTTTTTTTCTATCTAATGTATTACCTCTATAAGTGCCTATAGTTAGATCAAAGATGTCTTTCTTGAGTCCCAAAATGATATGTCATATTCCCCAGTTACAAGGATACATTTCATCTCCATCACCTTTGTGAGTCATCTAGCTCCTTCTTCTAGAATATAAAATTACAAAAAAATGATTTCCTGTCAGGAGATATATTTAATAATGTGACATCAGCAAAAACTCATTTCCCAATTTATGAGTCCTTGATCAGCCAGTTCTTTTGAAGATTTAAAACCCTGCAATCCCTCACCTAGGTGCAAGATATCTGGCAGGAATCAGCTTAATGATGTCCTGTTTCTGAAGTCATAAAATGTATATTTTAGTTTCCCAGCTTCAGAGCAGCAACAGGTCATAACATGGCCATAAAATGCAATGCCTCAAGGAAGTTAATTACATTACAGAGATCTCCTGGTCAATTATACATCCTGTAGTTTTCACTGAAACCTTGGGGTGGGGGGGCACCCATGGAGCACAGGCTGTCTTATGTGAGACAATCACATACTATATTTTTATATTGCAAATAGCATACAATAATCATAACCAGCTGGCCAAGTGTCACAGCCAAAATACAGTTCTTCTTCTTCTTTCAACTGAGTGCTGTCTTTATTTACTAATAAAAACACAGCCTGGTGGGCTGGCCTTATGTCTTGCGGTAGCACTACTGCCTGCCATGCCACTGACCTGGTTTTGGGAGTGAACCTGAGTCACATGGGAATCAGTTGGTGGGGGAGAGGATCAAGCATCCCAGGTCTGATCTCCTCTCCCAGGGAGGGGGAGTCTGATGCTCTGCTCTTCAACTGCCACCTACCCAAGGATGAGTACCAGGGCAATGGGGCAGCATAAGGGGGAGGGCTCTGGCAGGCACAAAGTGAGTTTGTATCTCTGCATTCATTGGCATCATTGCATGCTTGGCTGCTGAGGAGATTAAACTAAGCTGGGAAACTCCTGACAACAAGATGATCCACCAACCTGCCGCAGACCCTGCACCACTGATTAGGCTGTGTTTTCATCTGGTTGTGTGTATCCATTGGGGTAGATGGCCTTCCCCCTCCTGACCCCACTGCAGGGGAGGGATCCAATGGGGATCTTGGAGTAGGTAGGTCCTGTGGAAGGTGGGTGATGGGACTGGACAAGTTAGTGGGCAGGGGAATCGCGGGGTGACTAAGGAGATAAATATTTGTATGGAAAAAGAAAGAAAAAACACAATTTGGGAAGCTCGAATATATGTTCAATATCTTTATAATGTAACAGAGTCATAATGTATAAGCAAGGAATGCACTATGTGGCTAGACAAGGGCCAGAGTTGGACTGGCCCACCAGGACACCTGGAAATTTTCAGCAGGGCCACCCTCTGCTGGGTACCTGCCCACTTTCTAAACTCTGAAACTCTTTGCATTTATCATCTTTTTTCTAATTAAGTGGGGGTATTCGAGGCACTGTAGATAAATGCAAGATGCAAGCACAGAGCTAGTGTATCAAATTTAAAGAGCAACTCTGTATTATAATGAAAAGCTTAAAAACACTAGAGTTACTACAAGTGGGCAGGATTCACAGAAGGGATGCGCCCAGTGCATCCGAGATGCTCTGGGGCATCTCCAAAATGCACCCAAGGGCGATTCAGGCAGGCTACTGATGTGCCCGTGCAACCCCAATCAGCTGCAGTAACCCCGATATGTGCCTTGATACTGCCAGTAATGCTATGCGGTGCATCTGGAGGGGCTGTTATGGGGGCATGCCCATGCACACTGGGTGCAACCCCATTCACAGCCCTATTCCATGGTGCAACCCCGGGGCAAGTCTGGTAATGCGCCATAGAAAGATAAGTCTAGAAAATCTAGACTTAAGTAGGTGGCTACCTACAGGCAGGCTGCTGCACTGCAGGTAGCAGCACAGCAGTCCACCCACCCTGGCAGTCCGGTGGGCCCCCACAAGCCCCCATCCAATGCCGCTCCCGGCAGCAGTAGAAGAAATGATGATACCCCCCCAAGCCCCGTTCAGTGCCGCTCCCAGTGGCAGTGAAAGAATATATGACACCCCCCAGCTCCAGTACGATGCGCTCCCAGTAGCAGTGAAGAAAATATGACACCCCAAGCCCCCATCCAATGCCGCTCCCAGCAACAGTGGTGAAAGAAAAATATGACACCGCCCCAAGCCCTGTGCGATGCCACCCCATCGGCGGTGTCACAATGAACCCCTCCCAGCCCCAAGCCTCGGTAAAGCCACCTTCCATGGCAGTTGGCTGGTGCAGACAGCCCCAAGTACCCCAACCCACCTCTCTCCCCAACCCAGCATGGTCCCACTGTCGGCGGGCAGCCAACCCACCCGCATACCGCCACATCTGCCCACCGACAGAGTCATCTGAGAATGACAGCTATGCACAGCCTGGCTGTATGATAGCTGTCATTCTCAGACAGCTCTGTTGGCGGGTGGCCATGGTGGTATACTGGGTGGGTTGTCCGCCTGCCGACAGTGGAACCCTGCTGGGGTGGGGGAGAGGGATGGGTTGGGGAGAGGGGTGGGTTGGGGGTACTTGGGGGGCTGTCTGCACTGGCTGACTGCCACAGAATGCAGCTTTACCGAAGGCTTGGGGCTGGGAGGGGGTTCATCTTGACATTCACTGCTGCCAGACGTGGCATCATATGGGGGCTTGGGGGGTGGTCATATTTTCCTTCACTGCCACCGGGAGTGGCATTGGATGGGGGCTGGGGGGTGCTTCAGTCCTTTTACCACCACTGGGTGAGGCATGTCTCGGGCTGGGGTTGGGCCAGGGAGGGGAGGTGGCTACAGGTGGTGCATTCTGCTGGGGAAGCCCTGCAGGCACAATGCAAATGGGGCTATAATGGCATGCTAATGGCCCTGTTGCACCATGCATGCCTAATGGCCTCATTTGCATGCCCCTGGCTGTGAATCGCGTATTTGGGTGCAGGGCATCCTGAGATGCCCTGTCCCAATGGGTTCATAACCTGACATAGCCTGGGGGTTGCGCCGGCACAGCCTGAGATGCTCCGGGGCATCCTGGGCTGGGCGCACCTGTGCTATTCACAGAGGGGCTGTGCTGGGGGCATCCCCCTGTGCTTCCTCTGTGAATTGCCCATTTTGCACTCAGTGCATCTCCCCTGTACCGGGGCAGCAGAGATGCACTGGGAGCATCTTCTTTGTGAATCCTGCCCAGTATGTTTTAATTTTGTTGTTTTCTAGCTATTTGTTATTTTCTTTACTTTCTCCTGCTGGTAACCTACTAAACATTGTAGACAGTGCAGTATTTACTTCACTGAGTCTTTCAAAATGCACCTGGCTCTTTCCTGCTAACCACACAATTGTTGTCTGTGATATCATGGTCTGTTGTCATGGGGAGCACTATGATGTCATTAAAACAGGACACTGTGAGGTAAACAGGAAAAGCAAATGTTTTTAAATGTTTTCTATACAGATCTTTTAGATGGACTACCAAGGTGTGCTATAAGTCTTGGAAAGGAATATTGAAAATGAAAAAATGTATTTTTTTTAAATTGTGACAGCAGAAACATCTCATTTATGAAAGTACATGCTGAAGTGCAGAGTTGCTCTGTAAGTGGAATACTAGTCTGAGTATGTTACCTGGGCCCTCCTCTATTGATTTTCCAGGTGGACCTTTGTATCCACTTTCTAGATGGGCACTCTGTACCCCAGTCCGACACTGGCCAGGGAAGGCTTACTAGAGGAAACCCAGTACCTGGCAATGCTCTGTCACTTGCAGAGCTAGGCATGTATGTTTTGGGGTGACTGGGGACTGTGAGTGCCACCTGTGAGGCATTATAGTGCAGAGTTACTCAGAACAGAAATGTAGAACTCATGCCTATGCCAGCTGAGTTTCCGATGATAACTGGGCCCTAAGCACTTGCTGAAAAAAAAATAGAGTACAAGTTTAAGTAGGTAGGGAAATGAGCAGATTAGGTGGGCCAGACAGTCCTTATCTGCCGTCAGACTCTATATGTTTCTATGTTTCTACATATTTTTGTTTTGAAACAAATATCCTTTCTTAAACTAAACATTAAAAGTAAACAAAAACTAAATCAAAACAAATTCTGTAGACTACAAACTAGGAAAGCTATTTGCTCACAATGTCTGCAATGTTTCCTGGTTTCAGCTTAGATACATTGCTGGACTAACACAGTAATTGATTACACAAAAATCTGAAACAACAGAAATATGTGGGCAGTCCCCCATGTTTATATGGTGTTACAGTGATGTGAATATCCTGAATATTAGCTTCCCAAACAAACGTGTTTAACAATAAATGAAGACAGCACTAAGTTAAACGAATAAACTACCGTATATTTAAATTATTTCTAAAAGATTTTGTCACATCGCAATGTTCTGAAATTTGATTATAGTTGTGCAAGCAAAACAAGATGGAAACCCACCATGAAGAAGTAGAAGTAGAAGAAGAGATACCCCTGTTTTGTTTACCTTCTGCTCTTCAGCTTTAGACATCCTCTCACCAGGCCTGAAGGTCCCTTAGTGTAGCAGGAAATGAGTGCAGGGCCAGGCCATTCCAGGGGCGGAGCTAACTTCAGTATCCTCAGTGCAGCAGGAAATGAGTGCAGGGGCAGGTCATTTCGGGGGCAGAACTAACTTCAGTATCATCAGTGCAGCAGGAAATGAGTGTAGTGGCAGGCCATTCCAGGGGCGGAGCTAGCTTCAGTATCCTCAGTGCAGCAGGAAATGTTTGCAGGGGCAGGCCATTCCAGGGGTGGAGCTAACTTCAGTATCCTCAGTGCAGCAGAAAATGAATGCAGGGGCATGCCATTCCAAGGGCGGAGCTACTTCAGTATCCTCAGTGCAGCAGGAAATGAGTGCAGGGGCATGCCATTCCAGAGGCATAGCTGAACTCTGCTCGGCACCACACAGGGCATATATATTATTAAATAGAAAAGCAGACGCTACAATAAGCCAACATCAGGATTCGCAACACAAAACCCCAACTGGTTTCGTACTAGCGGTACATCATCAGGGGGTAGGCAGAGGGCTGGGTAGTGGCAGAAGAGGTTAGAAGGGCCATGGCCCCAGTGGTGCTAGTGGGGGACTTCTACATGCCAGACATTGAGTGGAGTGTTTCAACAGCATCAAGAGCCAGGAGCTATGGGCTGGTGGAGGCATTCCATGGTGGATTCCTGGCATAGTGCATTGGAGAACCAGCAAGGAAGAAAGCAATCCTGCACCTGGTCTCTACAAACAGGGGTACTGTTAAGGATTACTGTAGGATCTGCTTCAGAACAGTGACCACATAACCAGGATGGTTCAGCAAAGTGCTGCAGGCCAATTATACAAATTCAAGGACCAGAGTACTGAATTTCAGGATGGCTGATTTGGGTAAGATGCAGGAAGTATGACAGGTAGGTTAGAGGGGGTAAAAAGCTGGCATTATGGGTAGAAGTGCAGTATAATCAAAAAGTGGTTAGGCAGCCCGTCGGTGCAGTGATTGGTTTCCGCTTGTGATGCCAGTGATCTGGGTTCAGGAATGGACTCGGGTGCTGGAGGGCCAGTTGGGGACAGTAGGCTTGAGCATCGGATGACTGCTCGCCTTCTCTCAGGAGGAGAGTAGGGAGGTGACCTGGTGCTTGCTGACCCATGGCAGAGGCTGGGGGCACGGCAATGCACAGGGTCCCATAACCAATGGGGCATGGTGAATGACGGTGTAAGCCTAATGTTAGTGGCACACCACGTCCCCAGGGAGCAAATGGAAAAGAGCCCCGAGGCCAACTGGATGACGATCACCAGCTCCCACTGCCGCGAGACCTAGGGCAGTGCATGAACCATCCCAGCAGCACCTGGGGCAAGAATTGCGCTGGCTGCCCTACCGGTGCCTTCCCCCTCTGAGGAGAGGGACCTACTCGGTGAAGGGTTTCGTCCGGGGGTTACACAAGGTCTGCAATATGGGGTGATGGGTGGCTGCACCCAGGCAGTGTGGCATGGAGGGCATAGGAAGGCCTGAAGTAGAGGCCAGCCCGGAGCCTGGGGGGAGCAAAAAAAAAATGAAAATGGTTAGAAGAGGGCACCATACTCTATGCAAGTGTAGTGGGGAAGAACTAGAAGAGAAGGAAGCCTGTACAGTATGCATTACAAATGATGTAAGAGAAGTGGAAATGTGGCCTTCAGACATTACAAAGACATTCAAATAGATGAAAAGAGGGAGATGTGTTCATTGTACTCAATAGCTCCATTTGAAGTCCAAACCATCCATTGCTTAATCTGATACAAAATGGCCACCCACATAGGTGCCGGAACCTATGAGTGCTAGGGGCTATAGCACCCCCACTTTTGTTCATGAACATTCAGAGTGCCCCTTTGCTTGCAAAAACTACCTTTTTTTTAGCCTGTGCCTTTTTGAACTTTAGTACTCCCATTTTTCCCATGTTCCAACACTTATGCCACCCAGGGTACAGTGATAACCTGAAGGAGGCAAATAGAATACTGAGGAAGGTTAAAGCAGAAGATGATCTCAAAATAGCAGAGGGAGTAAAAGGGGAGACAAGGCTTTCTTCTGCTGGATGCTGGATCAGAGAAATGAAAAACCGAGGAAGGGATTGCCAGTCTGAAAAGGGGGGAGAATAAGAGGAAAATGATAAATGTAAAGCAGACATACAGTGGAGACGGCCAGGATGCAATGCAGTGTCTCGAGTTACTGCATGACAAACGGGATTAGATGCTATTGAAATTGCCTTGTTTATTGTAGTGACTCTGCTGCAGTATGCTGTGGTTTTGTGTTGCATCTGGGCCAAAATACTTTTGTTCTGTCTTAATGGTGGGAGAACAGTCCTCTGCCACAGTGATGGATCAGGCCCAGTCAAGAGGGGGGTCAGGGCACTGACATAGGAGCTGTAGTGGAGGAGGAGAATATAAATTCTGGGAAAAAAAATTAAGTAAGCAATAACACGTGATGGGGGCTGATTATGCTCTGATAAACGTACACCTAGGGGAGTAGTGAGGTATGAGGCCGCAGGCCGAGTGCCTTACTGCCTCTAGAAGTGCATTTATCAGAGCATAAGCCACACCCCTTCACATGTTATTGCTTACTTAATTTTGTGTTATTGCACTTATAAAATTTGTATATGTTGAGACATATTGTAACTTTTTATTAAAAATAAAAAAATACTAAAAGTTTTTCTGTTTTGAAGTAAAATAGTTCCTCCGTTGCATCAAGAGAAATGTTTGAAAGCCACAAGCAGGATATAGAACAACCAAGGGGATTGCCAAAAATATTTTTATTCCCCGATTCGTTTTCCACTCATTAAAAAACAGTGTAGTTTTGATGGTGGGTAAGAAGCCTGCAAGTCTCTGAGGAAACTCAACATTCATTTTACAACCATGTTTGCAGTTCAGCTCTGGGTACAGTATATTGGACAAACTTTTGTGCACTCAGACCCGAAAGATTAAAAATAAACTGTTGGTCAAGGTGGCAACTCAGGATCGTGTGTGATGAAGGAAGGACAAACAGTAATTCTTAGACATTGGAAGGATGACTTAACACTCGGCGACAGAATGGCATAGAGAAATGCTATTGGCATTACAGTTAGAAAAACATATTGCTCATATGAGGCACAGAAGAGATGCTTATTTTAGTCTATGGGGCTCACTTGACGCCTGCATTGGCAGTTTGGAAACCCTAAGAGGCTGTATTCTCCCTTTGTCAGCATATCTGTACATCTCCCTTCTCTCCTTTGAATAATAGGAGTCAGAACTTGATTAGCATTACTGGATTCTGTACTTGGCAAGGGGTGGAGGGCTAGCTAGAGATGGGGGAGTGGGTGAGTAAGGTTCAGCTGTTTTTCCTTTATTTGGGGGGGACTTAGGGGAATAGAGATGAAAAGAATGAGCTGATGATCACCAATTATGTACCTAATGCAACATGCTGACAATGTATGTGATTATGCTCAAATAAAACATACTTAATGAAAAAAAAAAAAGGAAGGACAAACAGGAATTGGATCCATTACAGATCGCTGGCAAGACCAAGATTTCCTTGTGGTCTTGCAGCCCACTCAATCTGTGACTGGGTCTCTCGTGAAAGTATCAATGGTCTCACTCTCTGCTCATCAGAAGCGAGAGACTGCTGGCACCACAGGTTGAGGAGACAGATATTTTCTCAGTGGTAAGCTATCCTTTTTAAAATACAGTTCTTTTTGTTGTTTCAGTGACTGTAAGTCACTGAGGAGAAAACACGGCGCTGCTCATTACAAAACAAAGTCGGCTACATTTCCCATTACCGAGAGATATTAAGATGGTGGATTTCCAAGGTGTGAATGGCAGGGGCACACTGATGTTTCCTTTGGGTGCTTGCCATTTTGGGGACTTGTTTTTTGTGTGTTTATATCAGAAAAAAAGTATGGCCTGGAAGGGGTGCCAGCCAATCAGATTCCTCAATTGTCTGTACCCATTTTATAAAAAAAAGTATTCACTAGTGAATTGTGATAGCAGAAACATTATGTTTATGACAGTACTTGCAGATGTGCAGAGTTCCTCCTTAAACTGCAAAAAAGGGTTAAATAGGGAATTTCATTTTTATATCGGCTTTTACGTGTGCAAGCAACACTACGGTAGTAGAACTTTCAGAGGTGTGTCAGTGTTGTGGCGAATGCAGGGAATGCTTTAGTGGGTGTGTCCCTCAGCCACCAATTAGCTAGCATGCTGGCAATGACAGCAGTTTCAAAGACAGCCACGGAGTTGAAAGAAATCTGCCGCTCCAATGAGGTGCAGTTTCTTCATTGCAGCAGCAGATGACAAGACTCTGGCCATGTGCATTATAGTGCACAGTAATGCGCATGGCTGGAGTTACCAGTGGAGTTTCAGTGTGTCTTTCCTGGTAAAACATTTCAAGAAGTGAAATAGCCGTGGACAGCTTTCCACAATGACGACTCCTGCAGCCCAACACACACTCCCGAGAAAGCTGACATTGGGGTGCCCAATCCCGTGTCGGCATGTTCCCCGCCCCCATTATGTGGCAAACAGTGTGCTGAAACATGTCAGCTCCTGCCGCCACCAACGTGCAGTCCCACAAAGCCGACATCGGGGGTGCTCCATTCCAATGTAGGTATGTATCCCCCCCATTAGCACGCTGGGAGCCCACACCAGTGTGCAGAAATAATAGTTTCTGACACCGGGATGCCCACTCCCAGTGTCAGATGTGCCACCCCTCCAACCCGTCTATGTTCTTTGCCGACAATGGGGTGCCCAATCCCCATGTTGGCAATGGCATGTGGCATGTGTCCCCCCATTGTGGCACACTGGGAGCCCACCCCAGTGTGCCTAAATATTTTTTTATTGTTTCCCCCTGTAAAATAGAAAAACAGACCCCCGTAGTCTTTTATTTCATTTAACCTGTAAAACAGAAAATGGTCCCTCATGGTCTCCCCATCCCCCTCCCCAACCCACACCCTCCCTCTGCACCCCACCTCCCTACGCCCCCCCCCCACTCCATACTTACCTCCGGCAACTGGGTGCAACGATCTTCTGTGGCACAGAACACGTCTGCACTCTTCAAAGGCCAACCGCAAACTGAAAAAAAGACTGTAAGCTTTATAATGGGGGGTTTCAACCTAGGTTGATATCTCAGTCATTTTTTTGAATTTTGGCCCCAAATTTTCAACATGGGGTTCTTGGGATCCCACGTCATTGTGAACATGTCACTGCCATTTCGTTACTCTGTTCGAAAGGTGATTTTGTGGTTGCTGCATGGAATCACCTTTTGGGACCAAGTAATAAAATGACAGTGCCACTATTCATGATTAAGTAAGTAAAACTTTATTTTTAAAGCGCTTTTCAAAACCAAAGCTGTACAAAGCATTAAAACATACAGTTAGATTAGATTAAACAATCACAATTAAAATCCTTCTGAGTAAGCTTTAGAGGACAAATAGGTGTTAAGCTCTGATTTAAAACTAGAGACAGTCAGGCATTCTCTTATCCGACGGTAGAGAATTCCACAGGAAAGGCAGCATAAGAAAACACATGTGCCCCAGATGTCTTTAACCAAATCCTGGGAATCTCTAGCAATCCTCGTCGGTGGATCAGGTGAGCAGGAGGGGCAATAGGAGAAAGAAGATCTTGCAAGTACTGGGGTCCCTGGTCATGTAGGGCTTTATAGGTCAGCAGCAACCTTAAAGGTGATCCGCCACACTGAGCGGCAGCCAGTGTAGTCCGCGCAGCACAGGTGTAACATGACTAGACCTAGATGTACCAGTCAAAAGCCTGGCTGTCGCATTCTGCACTAGCTGCAAGCGGTGGATATCAACCGTAGCCCTAGGTAAAGGACATTGCAGTAATCAAGGCGATGCGGTGATGAAGGCATGGACCAATATCGGAAGGTCAGCCTGAGGAACTAGGTGTTTCACCTGGGTGATATTTCTAAGATGATAAAAAGAAGATATGACAACAGCAGACACGTGGATTTCAGGGTCAACCGTCATCAAAATAACGCCCAGGTTATGCACCCAGTCTGAGATCAGGAGCTGGGCACCATCAAGCTCTAAGCCTGATGGAAGCCCATCCCTAAGACCCACCTTGAGGCGACCAGGGTTCACAACCAACACCTCGGTCTTATCCGGGTTAACCCTCAGCTAGCTGGTGCTCATCCAATCTCTGATCTCAGCTAGACAGCTGTTAAGCACGGAGATCGCATCAACCTGTCTGGGAATATAGGACAGATACAGTTGGGTATCATCTGCATAGCAGTGAAATCCCAAACTGTATCACCAAATGATCTCTCCTAATGGCAGCATATAAACTGCGAACAACATGGGCACCAAAATGGAGCCCTGTGGCACCCCAAAGAACACTAAGAAGGTGTCAGAGGAATAAATTCCAGTGACAACCCTCTGAGTCCTGCCTGTAAGAAAAGATCAAAATCAATGTAGAACTGTTCCAGATAGTCCACAAAGAAGCCTCAGATGCTCCAAAAGCACACCATGGTCCATAGTATCAAATGGGGGGAGGTCCCAAAAGGCCCATGTTGCAAATCTGGTGAAAACATTTTAAACAATGGCTGCGTCAGAAGCGTGCGTTGTGCAGTTTCTACGCACGCTCGTAACTTCACCAATTTTTTTATATTTTCACTCCAGATTTTCAGCATTGCCATTTTTTCACACCTCCTTATGAACAGTACAGCTGTCATTTTTCACATCCTGCCCGAAATGTGTTTTTACACCTGTGGCACAGAATGGCACGGTCGCTGTGGGTAATCAACTTTAGGGACAAATTAACAAATTCACAGTGCCACTGTTCATGAGGAGAGGTCCAAAAATGCCCATGTTGAAAGTCTGGTGAAAAAATTCAAAAAAATGATTGCGTTACAGGTGTGCATTGTTCAGTTTCTATGCATGCTCATAACGTCACCAATTTTTCATATTTCCACTCCGGATCTTCAACATTGCCATATTTTTACATCACCTCATGAACAGTACAGCTGTCATTTTTCACATCCTGACCAAAATGTGTTTTCGCACCTGTGACATCGAATGGCGCAGTAACTGTGCAAAATAACCTTTCAGGTAATGAACTGATAGTGCCACTGTTCATGAGATGGGGTCTCAAAAAGCCCAGGTTGAGAATCTGGAATGAAAATACCAACAAATGCCTGGGGCATTAGGGTTTCTAACCATAACGCCCACCCTTAAGACTGACAGGCATCGGGGTTGACTTGCGATCGTCGGCTGTAATGCTCACGCCATTCTACCCCCACCCTGCAGCCAGTGACAGGCATTGAGGTGTGCCTTGGAGTCTTCAGCCCCAAAGTTCACCCCATTCTCCTATACTGCACCCTTCTCAGAATATTTCCTTATGGAATTTGGTGAGCGTAAGGCCTAAAGACCCCAAGGCACACCTTGACACCTGTTGGTGTCTGCAGGGTAGGATGAGGTGAAATGGCATGAGCGTTATGGACAATGACCAAAAGGCACACCCCCAATGCCTGTCAGTCTCTGTATGGTGGGGGTGGGGTTGGCACCAGTTCAATACTTCACTGCCATTCCTATTATGCATCTCTAACTCCTGCACTACTGATGCCAATGTCAGCAAGCCAGCATTCGCATTGAAAAATGCTTGTTATGTTTGCCCTTTTGCTTTCACAAAGTGAATGTAATGGTTTGATGGTGGATTTTGAGAAGCGTGTCACTGTCAGTCCAATGTAGGACTGTCTGCAAGGGGCTCGACAGTGTCAGACCAATCATCACTCGGCTGATCATGACACTCCTTTGCTCTTGCTGGGTGTAAACTACATGTGGTTCAAAGAAAAAGCCACCTGAATCATATGGCAGCTGTTTCCCTTGATCTACACAATGGCGTCCAGCAAGCAGATCTGATCAGCATCATGATTGGCCTGCTCTGGTCTTCTTCTCCAACATATAAACAGTCCCTCTTACCCTCTGCCAAGTATTCCTCCCACCTCTCATTGCTTTCTCCTACCTTCTTAACTTTCCAGCATCAGGGTGCTCAATCCCTGGTGCAAGCTAGTAGTCCCAAACCAACTATTTTCACTGTACAACACCGGGGAGCCCACCCCCACTGTTGTCAAACATAACACTGACACTGGGGTGCACAGTCCCCAGTGTCAGTACCTGAAATAAAGGAAACTATCTCTCATAGTCTTATTATTTTTTAAATTCCTGTAATCTCATCCTCTGCCAAGTATCCCTCCCACTTCCCCATTGCTTCCCGTACCCGTAGAGTTAAACCATCCCTTGTAGTCTATTTTTTTTATACACATTTTAAAAAAGAAAACAGTCCATCAATGTCTACTGCTGCTGCCCCCCACTGCCATTACCCTCCCCCCAGTCATCCCCTCCCCACAATCAGCACCCACCACCCCACACCCTTTGCTTACCTACTGGGGGTCAAACTTTATAATCCTCTGTGGACCAGAAACATGTCTTCACTCTTCAATGCCTGACTGGCAACTGAGGAAATCAGGTATGCAGTTCAATGTATTTCAATGCGTTTTGAACCTGTGCTCATAACTTGGTTGTTTTTTTTTTAAAGCAAAAAACATAACATTACATAACATAATCAACAACACTGGATGAGCAAATACAAATGGATTTCATCTTGTAAATAATTACATTACCATACACCTGGCAATATTGTAGGGGGAGAATAAAGTGGTACAAATAGCTAATTAATCATTTCAGAAAAAACAAACAGTGTAGTCAGGAATAAAAAACATGTGCCTTTATAGAGATCACCTTCTATACATTGACTGACTAAAAGACTCACAGAATCTTAGGGGGGTTTTAACCAATAGGGCCAGGAGATCTAAGATAAAGGCAATATTTATTTTAAGAGGGGAGTAGAGGTGTAATGTTGATATGGAGACCAGGTTTTATGGTACACCTCCATTCTATGCACTGCCAGAAACATAGAAACATAGAACATAGAAACACAGAATTTGACGGCAGATAAGGACCACTTGTCCTGCCTAGTCTGCCCATTTTCCTACCTGATGGATAAGCTGCAGATCCTAGTTAGCCAACAGCCTACTTCTTCCTACCCCCCACGAGAACTGCCTTATGTTTGTCCCATGCATTCTTGAATTCCCCCACTGTTCTTGACTCCACAACCTCCTCAGGAAGGCTGTTCCATGCTTCCACAACCCTCTCCATGAAAAAATACTTCTTCACATTACCTCTGAGCCGTCCCCTCTCTATCTTCAAATTGTGCCCCCTTGTTCTTGTACATCTCTTTTTCTGAAAGATACTACTCTCTTGGACTTTATTGATTCCCTTGAGGTACTTGAAAGTTTCTATCATGTCCCCACTCTCCCTTCTTTCCTCGAGGGTATACATATTAAATTCCTTTAGTTTCTCTTCATATGTCTTCTGGTGCAGATCCTGCACCATTTTGGTTGCCCTCCTCTGGACAGCCTCCACTCTGTCTATGTCTTTGCGGAGATGGGGTCTCCAGAACAGCACACAGTACTCCAGATGGGGTCTGGACAGATAGATGACCAAATGATGGTGTTTGCCCATTAATTGAAGCTATTCATTAAAAGTGGGAATGGATTTGGATCGCCAGCTGCATAGCAGTAGTTATTTTGCTACTATAGTGGCAATCATCAGCCTGTTAATAGCTGGATTTGATTTGGAATTATGGGATTTACTTAGACCTGTGAGTGCAAGCAGTCCATCAATATAAGGGAGATCTGGGATGATTTTGTGACAATATTGTCAAATGGAATCCCAAAAGGGCCTGATGAGAGGACCATACCAGAGGATAGTGCCCTTATGGACTTTACATCCCCAGTGAAAAACAAAAGGGATGTGTCCCCATTTCCTTTAGTACCTGAGGGTTATGTACCTCAGATATAAAGTTTTCCTTGCATGAATTGAGTTTTGAGATTCCTACAGGCCAAGTGACTTAATACCAGCACTGTTCATACTTGGAGTCAGACAGCTCTACATTGGAGTTCCTTAGCCCATTTGGTTCTGGTGGTTATAGTGGTAGAAGGACATGAATCCTGTAAAGTCTTACAGATAAGGACCACCCTGCCCATAGGAACTTTGATCTAAGAAGAAATTGTGGGTACATGAGATGGGGTAGGGCTTTTGGCTAGTGCTTTGAGTTTAGGGTGAATGAGAGCATGCATTTGTAAGTAACACCAAAAGTCCTGCCTGGGTAAATGATATTGATTGCAGATATCCTAAAATGAATGCAGGAAGGCATGGTCCAGGGTACAGAGTTCTTGAATTTTGAAAATAACCACATTGGACCAGGTTGGCCAGTGGATGGTTTTGGATCTATTAATAAAGAGGACTTATACCATAAGGGGGTGTATATGAGAGGATAAGGGTTCATCTGGAGATGGGATGTGACCTTACACCAATAGGGTAAAGAAATGGACAGGACTAGGTGAGAGCTGACCAAATGTGGAGGCTTGAAGTACAGGCATCTCACAGGGGTCAGTGTAGGAGAGCCCTGAGACTCAATTAATTTCCACAAGAGGTCTTGGTCATTATACATCATGAAACATTTGGTCACCTGGGAGGAGATGAAAGCCATGTGGTAATTCTTAAAATGAGGAAGGCCCCATCTGCCCCTTGACTAGTGCTGATGTAACTTTGCCGAACTAAAGTGAGGAGGAGAGCCCTCCAAAAGAAAGCTACCTATTAATTTGTCAAATTTAGTGAACGGAACCTCAGGAATATAAATTGGAAAGTGGGCTAGATGATGCAGAACCTTAGGGGCTAGCATAAATTTCAGAGCCGTTATCTTACCAGTAAAGGATGGGGGAAGGATTTTCCATCTATTTATCTCAGACTGTAAAGTATTGAGCAAAGGTTCAAAGTTAACTAGGCATACATTAGACAGCAATGAGGAGATTTTGATGTTCAGATATGATAGGCCTCTACTTGCCCAGGCCCACTTCATACCCTGTATCAATTGTTGGGAACAATAGGCATTAAGGGAGAGGAGTTTTGGAATTAGCATTATTGACCATAAACCCTGAAATGGCAAAGAAGGCATTCAGTGAATTCTGCAGTGGAAGAATGGCCCTGGGAATGTCTGACATGAAAATGAGAAGGTTGCCTGCATAACATAGCAAAACACTGTACAACAAGTGGAGCAATACTTGTGGATTAATATTTATGCTCCCAATGAGGACTCCCCAGACTTTTTTTAACAACTCACCCAGAATATTACAGAATGGTATCAACCTCCTATGTACTGTATGTAATAGTTGGGGGGATTTTAATTTTGTTTGGATCACCTTATGGATAGGACCCCACAAGCAAAGGGTACTCCTTCACGTCAGCACTCTAGAGCATTTATAAATCAGTTAAGTTTTGAATTTAATTTAGTGGAATTTATGGAGGCTTTCTCATCCTAAGGATCAAGGATATACTTTTCGTTCACATTGGTTTAGTACTTGTAGCAGGCTAGATTTCTGTTTAGGCAGTTCCTCAAAATTTTCTGACTTGCTGTATGTGGACATTCTTCCTATTACAATTTTGGATCATGCCCCTGTTAGTACAGTACCAAAAGGAAGCTCCCCAAAATCTCCCCGTTGGTGGTTTAACCCTTCCCTCTTATGTTCTGAAGGTCTTCAAGAGTGGTTAAAGTCTGAAATCTGTTTTTATTTTCAGACTAATGCTGCCCCTGAGAGTTCACCGTTTACCTTATGGGAAGCATTTAAAGCATATATCAGAGGCTGGGTTATATCCTATGCTTCCAAAGAAAAGAAAATTCGGAAACAAGAAATTTCCACGTTAACCAGCCATATTAAGTCACTGGAGGAGGCCATTTACCAAAAGCCCTCTGAATGTTCACTTCAGATTCAAGAACTGTTAGAGATTAAGTATAAACTGAGCACTATTTACCATCAGCAGGCTTCAAGATCTCTTTTTTCCCCTGTAGCAATCCTATTGGGAGTCAGGGGACAAGATCAGAAAATGACTGGCCTACCATTTAAAAAGAAAGGCCATGGAGACCCAAATCCCTTATTTAAAGTATGTTGAGAATCGTATAGTTGTTGACCTCCAACAAATTTCTGACCTTTTTTGAGAATATTGCCATTCTCTTTATGCCTCATCTATTTCACCCTCTCAGGCTGACTACAACTCTTTTTTTTGCTGGGATTATGTTATCCCATTTACCTAACAAGGTTGATCAGGCCTTACACAAATACATCTCCCTTGCTGAGATCCAGCTGGCCATTTTCCAGTTAATCTCAGGTAAGGCTCCTGGACCAGACAGCATTAGTAAGGATTTTTATCAGGCTTTCCAGGTGGAGCTGTCACCCTGTCTTCTTGAGCTTTCCGGTTAATAGGGAAGACTGGAACCATGCCACCTTCAATGCAAGAAATCTCTATCACTGTCTTGCCTAAACCGAATAGAGATCCGACTGTGTGTGCAAACTACATGTCTATATCTTTACTTAATGCGAACATTAAGATATTGGCTAAGATTTTGACTTTAAGGCTGTAGACAGCTCTTCTGATACTGATTCATAAATCTCAGGCATGTTTTATGAAAGGTAGGCAGGGCAGTGATAATCTATGGGCTGTGGTGGATTTAATTCAAATTGTTACTAGAGGTCCAGAGTCAGTGGCCATAGTAGCAATAGACACCAAGAAGGCTTTTGATTCCATCAAAAGGAATATTTATTTTATATTTTTTCAGTGGTGGGAGTTGGTCCTGTCCTCCGGGCATGGGTTAGTTGTTTGTACACCTCTCCTAAAGCCAGAGAGTAGCAAATGGGGTGTTATCGAAACAGGCAGAGACAGAGACACAACTAGGTTTAGCTGCTCAATGACATTCACTTGTACTGTGTGTTATCAGAACTTTTCAGTTTGTCACGTGGTGCAGGCAGGGGTGTCCATTAAGCCTCTTGTTGTTTTTGTTAGCAATAGAGCCATTAGATACAACATTAAGGCAACACCCAGCAATTCATGGTATCTCAGTCAGTTCTCAGTCCTTTACTACCTTACTACACACTGATGATTTACTCCTGACTTTATCTAAGGTGGAAATCTCTATCTCCCTAAGTTCTGGGAGGTTATGGATTCATTCAGTGCAATTTCAGGCCTAAAGGTTAACTGGGCTAAAACTGAGATCTTACCCTTATGTAAAGGTAATTCTAGTTGGGTGAGTATCCGTAGACCACCACTAAAATGGTCACCTGAGGGCATAAAGTATCTTGGTATGTATATCTCTAGGGAAGTTCAGGATATGGTCTGAAAAACATACTCAAGGTATTGGCCAATATGACAATAGATTTTAATAGACTGACTAGATTGAACCTGACTCTGCCCGGCAGGGTTGCTGCAATAAAGCTGATGGCTTTCCTTAAATAATTTTATTGTATGTGTAATAAACCTGTGCCTATTTCTTCAGGCTTATGGAATAAAATTGATAGTTTGTTCTCCATTTATTTGGGAGGGAAAATCCCTCATTTGCCTAGAAAACACTACAGGCACCTGGATTAAAGGAGGAGGAATTTGCCATGGCCTTGGGCTTATCATGTAAGCCTGGGTATTAAGCAGGCAGTACAATGGTAATCTTCACCTTTAAGGAGCTCACCACTCTGGGTTGAAATTGAACAGGCATTTATGGGTGAGATTCTCTTGATGGTAACATAAGGATTCCCACCATAATCATTATAAGGTTATTTTTCCATTAGATTTACACAACCACCGAGTTGGAAAATGTTTTTGAAGGAAGTTAAGTGGCACTCTACATATCTGGGCCCATTTGAACTTCTCTAGAACAATCCTGGAATCCAGATAGGAGGCTCTCAGATTCACTGGCGTCCATGGGTGTCTTGTGGAATTAGGATTGTGGGAACTCTTTGACCCTGAATCAGAGGGTTCTTAAACCTTTTCATCAGATGGAGTGAGTATCTCCTTCTCGATCAGGATTTCTGGAGGTACCTGCAACTCGTCATGTCTTCCAGCTTTGGCTTCTAAGGATTATACTTTCATTCAAACTGATTTGTTGACATCTAAGAGAGATGGATCAAGCTCCCTGAAGGGTCAAACGAGTTATATTTACAAATTGATACTGGACTGTCAATTGCCTTCTTGGGAGACTCACAGGCTCAAAGGTTGACAAGTTACAGTGTCACATAGCAGAGGAAAATTGGTTACATTGTTGGGATGAAGCACATGGAGCTACACCTGATCCACACCTTCAACTAATACAAAAGAAAGTCTTAAGTCGGTGGTACAGGACCCCGGAGTGCTTAGTGTCGATGGGTCTGGCTACTTCTAACCTCTGTTGGGGGTGTGCTGAAGGGCCTGGGACCATTTAACATATACTATGGGATTCTCCCTTATTGAGGAGGTGGTGGGAGAAAATAATCCATTCTTTGGAGAGTACCGTGAATACACCCCTACCGCATACTCTGAGTTTTTGGATTTTGGGGGATCCGCTTTTACTTAGTCAATCGGCCTCAAAACATAAACTGCTTCTTTATTCCCCAGCATTAGAGGCCAAGAGATTACTGCTGTGTAACTGGAAATCAGCCTCTCTGCCTACCTATGTTATCTGGCAACAGACAGTTTCCAAAACTGCCTCTTATCAATAAGTATTATATTGGAGGAAAAAGAAACTTCAGGTATTTCAAGCAGCTTGGACACCTTGGCTTTCTCGCTCAGGAGTTAATCCTAGCATGGTTCCACAGGTGACTGCATCATCAGTCATCCTGTTTTTTTTTTTATCTAAGTGTGATTAAGTTAGATACAGACAGACTTTTTGTCGACCTTAATGGTCTGTGGTCTAAGAGCTCCTACAAGATGTTGCCATGTTTCTTTACTATTAATGTTACAGTTTTAAAATCTCTGCATGGTTCTCTGGTAGAGGCCTCTGTATGTGCTCATCTACAATTCTGCACCCTTCTTAAACTGTAACCCTATAAGGATATCTCTCAACCTCTTGTTGGAAACCCAAATTTTCAGATTGGGGGCCACACTCTTACAGCTTCTTTCTGGCCTTTTGTTGCTGTGGACAAGGTTTTGGACTTGGTAGTTGTTCAGAAGTTTTTGACGTTTCAAGAAGCCAGACTTAAGTTCCATTTACCCTTTTCTTATACTTCTTATATCTTCTGTTTATTTCAAATATTTTCAACATTCCCTTATGCTTGCGTCTCACTTTGGCTCTGGTCCCTGGTACAACTCGTATCAGTCCCATATCCTTTCCATGGCCTTTTTGGCCCCCAGTTCCCATGTCATTTCATTTAACTATCATCAGTTCTCAGACTCCCATGCCCAGATGGAAGACCCAGCTATTTACTACTGGGATCAGGTGTTACCTTCTTCCAATATCCCACGTAACTGGACATGCATTTGAAAACGTTTATATAGATTTATCAAATGGGATAGGTATCGTCTCCTTCAGTTCCAGGTTCTGTACGATCTTTATTTTACCCCAGACAAATTACATAAAATGGGGAAACTGCCTTCAAATACTTGTTCCAGACATAATAAAGAACCTGGCACTTTGTTACATGTCCTTTGGGCTTGTGAAAAGGTTGCCTCTTTCTGGTCCATGATTCAATCCCACCTGGATCCTCTCCTCGGTCTCTGTGAGACCTTCCTCCCAGAGGTAAGTCTTCTGGGGGACTATGGTGACATCTTGTTTGGCAATCAAAGGTACCACACATCCCTTATATCCCTTTGTGAAAAAAAAGTTATTTTTAGACATTGGCTTGACCAAACCATTCCTTCCACTACTGAGTGACTTAGGGAAATATTGTTCACCCTACAAGCTGAACGGACCATTGCTAACCTCACCCATAGAACTTTTACCTACCGGAAGGTCTGGGAACCCCTATATATGCTCTGAACTTTATAAGTCTCCCCTTTCCCCTTTTTGTTCCCTTGTGATATTGATTTCCTCTGATTGGCCTCCTTCTGGACATTGGGCACCCTTGGCTACCAGCTCCCATATACATAGAAACATAGAAACATAGAAGTTGATGGCAGATAAGGACCACAAGGTCCATCCAGTCTGCCCATTTCTTTTCTACCTTATTAATGTCCATCGGCATTTGTTCTGTCAATGGCCTATCTATTCATACTCATCTGTATTGCTTCCTTATGCCTATCCATGCCTGTTTGAAGCCCTGCACTGTATTCATATCCATCACTTCCTGAGGTAGGCCATTCCATGCATCCACCACCCTTTCTGTGAAACAGAACTTCCTCACATTACCCTTTAATGGCATCCTCTAATCTCATGCTGTGTCCTCTTGTCCTGCTATTTTTCTTATATTGAAACATGTTAGACTCTTTCACCTTGTTAATGCCCTTAAGGTGTTTGAATGTTTCAATCATATCACCTCTCTCTCCCTCCTTTGCTCAGGGTATACATATAGGGCCAGATATTCAAAAGGGTTGCGCCATGCGCAATAGGGTTGCGCCTGTGCAAGTCCGAAATTGCTCCATTCTGCGATATTCAGCAGGAGGCAGTTGCGCCACTGAAAACATGCTGAGCAACAGCGCAATGCAAATGAATGCATGCTGAACTGGAGGGGGAGGAACCATGCATAAACTGCACAGCCCGATATTCAGCTGGGCTGTGCAGAGTTGTGCAGGCGCAACCCCCAACCTGCGCCTGCACAACTTTGAGCCAAAAAAAGGATCAAGTCGAGGGCCACCCACAGGTGAGCTGCCGCATTGCAGGTGCAACACAGCAGCTGCCACCTGTGGCTGGCCCTCAACCCACTCCCTGTGCCCCCACAGCCCGATCGCGGGCAAAGTGTAAACATCCCTGACCCCCCACTGGCCTGATAGCGGGCAGCAGCAGAAGGTCCCCCCTCCCCGACTGGCCCGATCGCGGGCATAGCTGATATCCCCCACCAGCCCAATCGTGGGCAGCAAAGTGTCCCCAGACATATCCCTGGTGGTCCAGTGGACCCGATAAGCCCATCGCGGGCTGGAGATAGATTAAACATCTCCCCAGACATATCCCTGGTGGTCCAGTGGACCAATAAGCCGATCGCGGGCTGGAGATGGATTAAACACCCCCAAGAACACATCCCTGGTGATCTAGTGTCCCCACCCACCCACCCATAGAGCCCCCACCCGCTCCCCGCGGCCAGTGTGTGGCAGCATCCCACCAGACTGCCGCCATGCCGCCCGCTGACGACTGCCCAGTAGGGCTGCCGTCCATTGGTGCAGAGCAGAGCCAATGGGCTCCATTGCTTAATCTGATACAAAATGGCCACCCACATAGGTGCGGAACCTATGAGTGCTAGGGGCTATAGCACCCCCACTTTTGTTCATGAACATTCAGAGTGCCCCTTTGCTTGCAAAAACTACCTTTTTTTTAGCCTGTGCCTTTTTGAACTTTAGTACTCCCATTTTTCCCATGTTCCAACACTTATGCCACCCAGGGTACAGTGATAACCTGAAGGAGGCAAATAGAATACTGAGGAAGGTTAAAGCAGAAGATGATCTCAAAATAGCAGAGGGAGTAAAAGGGGAGACAAGGCTTTCTTCTGCTGGATGCTGGATCAGAGAAATGAAAAACCGAGGAAGAGATTGCCAGTCTGAAAAGGGGAGAATAAGAGGAAATGATAAATGTAAAGCAGACATACAGTGGAGACGGCCAGGATGCAATGCAGTGTCTCGAGTTACTGCATGACAAACGGGATTAGATGCTATTGAAATTGCCTTGTTTATTGTAGTGACTCTGCTGCAGTATGCTGTGGTTTTGTGTTGCATCTGGGCCAAAATACTTTTGTTCTGTCTTAATGGTGGAGGAGAACAGTCCTCTGCCACAGTGATGGATCAGGCCCAGTCAAGAGGGGGGTCAGGGCACTGACATAGGAGCTGTAGTGGAGGAGGAGAATATAAATTCTGGGAAAAAAAATTAAGTAAGCAATAACACGTGATGGGGGCTGATTATGCTCTGATAAACGTACACCTAGGGGAGTAGTGGTATGAGGCCGCGGGCGAGTGCCTTACTGCCTCTAGAAGTGCATTTATCAGAGCATAAGCCACACCCCTTCACATGTTTTGCTTACTTAATTTTGTGTTATTGCACTTATAAAATTTGTATATGTTGAGACATATTGTAACTTTTTAAAAAAATAAAAAATACTAAAAGTTTTTCTGTTTTGAAGTAAAATAGTTCCTCCGTTGCATCAAGAGAAATGTTTGAAAGCCACAAGCAGGATATAGAACAACCAAGGGGATTGCCAAAAATATTTTTATTCCCCGATTCGTTTTCCACTCATTAAAAACAGTGTAGTTTTGATGGTGGGTAAGAAGCCTGCAAGTCTCTGAGGAAACTCAACATTCATTTTACAACCATGTTTGCAGTTCAGCTCTGGGTACAGTATATTGGACAAACTTTTGTGCACTCAGACCCGAAAGATTAAAAATAAACTGTTGGTCAAGGTGGCAACTCAGGATCGTGTGTGATGAAGGAAGGACAAACAGTAATTCTTAGACATTGGAAGGATGACTTAACACTCTCGGCGACAGAATGGCATAGAGAAATGCTATTGGCATTACAGTTAGAAAAACATATTGCTCATATGAGGCACAGAAGAGATGCTTATTTTAGTCTATGGGGCTCACTTGACGCCGCATTGGCAGTTTGGAAACCCTAAGAGGCTGTATTCTCCCTTTGTCAGCATATCTGTACATCTCCCTTCTCTCCTTTGAATAATAGGAGTCAGAACTTGATTAGCATTACTGGATTCTGTACTTGGCAAGGGGGTGGGAGGGCTAGCTAGAGATGGGGGGAGTGGGTGAGTAAGGTTCGCTGTTTTTCCTTTATTTGGGGGGGACTTAGGGGAATAGAGATGAAAAGAATGAGCTGATGATCACCAATTATGTACTAATGCAACATGCTGACAATGTATGTGATTATGCTCAAATAAAACATACTTAATGAAAAAAAAAAAAGGAAGGACAAACAGGAATTGGATCCGTACAGATCGCTGGCAAGACCAAGATTTCCTTGTGGTCTTGCCAGCAGCCCACTTCAATCTGTGACTGGGTCTCTCGTGAAAGTATCAATGGTCTCACTCTCTGCTCATCAGAAGCGAGAGACTGCTGGCACCACAGGTTGAGGAGACAGATATTTTCTCAGTGGTAAGCTATCCTTTTTAAAATACAGTTCTTTTTGTTGTTTCAGTGACTGTAAGTCACTGAGGAGAAAACACGGCGCTGCTCATTACAAAACAAAGTCGGCTACATTTCCCATTACCGAGAGATATTAAGATGGTGGATTTCCAAGGTGTGAATGGCAGGGGGCACACTGATGTTTCCTTTGGGTGCTTGCCATTTTGGGGGACTTGTTTTTTTGTGTGTTTATATCAGAAAAAAAGTATGGCCTGGAAGGGGTGCCAGCCAATCAGATTCCTCAATTGTCTGTACCCATTTTATAAAAAAAAGTATTCACTAGTGAATTGTGATAGCAGAAACATTATGTTTATGACAGTACTTGCAGATGTGCAGAGTTCCTCCTTAAACTGCAAAAAGGGTTAAATAGGAATTTCATTTTATATCGGCTTTTGCAGTGCAACACTACGGGTAGTAGAACTTTCAGAGGTGTGTCAGTGTTGTGGCGAATGCAGGGAATGCTTTAGTGGGTGTGTCCCTCAGCCACCAATTAGCTAGCATGCTGGCAATGACAGCAGTTTCAAAGACAGCCACGGAGTTGAAAGAAATCTGCCGCTCCAATGAGGTGCAGTTTCTTCATTGCAGCAGCAGATGACAAGACTCTGGCCATGTGCATTATAGTGCACAGTAATGCGCATGGCTGGAGTTACCAGTGGAGTTTCAGTGTGTCTTTCCTGGTAAAACATTTCAAGAAGTGAAATAGCCGTGGAGCAGCTTTCCACAATGACGACTCCTGCAGCCCAACACACACTCCCCGGAAAGCTGACATTGGGGTGCCCAATCCCCGTGTCGGCATGTTCCCCCGGCCCCCATTATGTGGCAAACAGTGTGCTGAAACATGTCAGCTCCTGCCGCCCACCACGCAGTCCCACAAAGCCGACATCGGGGGTGCTCCATTCCAATGTAGGTATGTATCCCCCCCATTAGCACGCTGGGAGCCCACACCAGTGTGCAGAAATAATTGTTTCTGACACCGGGATGCCCACTCCCAGTGTCAGATGTGCCACCCTCCAACCCTGCCTATGTTCTTTGCCGACAATGGGGTGCCCAATCCCCATGTTGGCAATGGCATGTGGCATGTGTCCCCATTGTGGCACACTGGGGAGCCCACCCCAGTGTGCCTAAATATTTTTTTATTGTTTCCCCCTGTAAAATAGAAAAACAGACCCCCGTAGTCTTTTATTTCATTTAACCTGTAAAACAGAAAATGGTCCCTCATGGTCTCCCCATCCCCTCCCCAACCCACACCCTCCCTCTGCACACCCACCTCCTACGCCTCAATTCCATACTCATCTCCGCAACTGGGTGCAACGATCTTCTGTGGCACAGAACACGTCTGCACTCTTCGGCCAACCGCAAACTGAAAAAAGACTGTAAGCTTTATAATGGGGGTTTCAACCTAGGTTGATATCTCAGTCATTTTTTTGAATTTTGGCCCCAAATTTTCAACATGGGGTTCTTGGGACCCCACGTCATTGTGAACATGTCACTGCCATTTCGTTACTCTGTTCCGAAAGGTGATTTTGTGGTTGCTGCATGGAATCACCTTTTGGGACCAAGTAATAAAATGACAGTGCCACTGTTCATGATTAAGTAAGTAAAACTTTATTTTTAAAGCGCTTTTCAAAACCAAAGCGCTGTACAAAGCATTAAAAACATACAGTTAGATTAGATTAAACAATCACAATTAAAATCCTTCTGAGTAAGCTTTAGAGGACAAATAGGTGTTAAGCTCTGATTTAAAACTAGAGACAGTCAGGCATTCTCTTATCCGACGAGGTAGAGAATTCCACAGGGAAGGGGCAGCATAAGAAAACACATGTGCCCCAGATGTCTTTAACCAAATCCTGGGAATCTCTAGCAATCCCTCGTCGGTGGATCAGAGTGAGCAGGAGGGGCAATAGGGAGTAAGAAGATCTTGCAAGTACTGGGGTCCCTGGTCATGTAGGGCTTTATAGGTCAGCAGCCCAACCTTAAAGGTGATCCGCCACTGAACCGGCAGCCAGTGTAGTCCGCGCAGCACAGGTGTAACATGACTAGACCTAGATGTACCAGTCAAAAGCCTGGCTGTCGCATTCTGCACTAGCTGCAAGCGGTGGATATCAACCCCCGGTAGCCCTAGGTAAAGGACATTGCAGTAATCAAGGCGGGCGGTGATGAAGGCATGGACCAATATCGGAAGGTCAGCCTGAGGAACTAGGTGTTTCACCTGGGTGATATTTCTAAGATGATAAAAAGAAGATATGACAACAGCAGACACGTGAGATTTCAGGGTCAACCCGTCATCAAAAATAACGCCCAGGTTATGCACCCAGTCTGAGATCAGGAGCTGGGCACCATCAAGCTCTAAGCCTGATGGAAGCCCATCCCTAAGACCCACCTTGAGGCGACCAGGGTTCACAACCAACACCTCGGTCTTATCCGGGTTAACCCTCAGCTAGCTGGTGCTCATCCAATCTCTGATCTCAGCTAGACAGCTGTTAAGCACGGAGATCGCATCAACCTGTCTGGGAATATAGGACAGATACAGTTGGGTATCATCTGCATAGCAGTGAAATCCCAAACTGTATCACCAAATGATCTCTCCTAATGGCAGCTGATAAATCATCGAACAACATGGGCACCAAAATGGAGCCCTGTGGCACCCCAAAGAACACTAAGAAGGTGTCAGAGGAATAAATTCCAGTGACAACCCTCTGAGTCCTGCCTGTAAGAAAAGATCAAAATCAATGTAGAACTGTTCCAGATAGTCCACAAAGAAGCCTCAGATGCTCCAAAAGCACACCATGGTCCATAGTATCAAATGGGGGGAGGTCCCAAAAAGCCCATGTTGCAAATCTGGTGAAAACATTTTAAACAATGGCTGCGTCACAAGCGTGCGTTGTGCAGTTTCTACGCACGCTCGTAACTTCACCAATTTTTTTATATTTTCACTCCAGATTTTCAGCATTGCCATTTTTTCACACCTCCTTATGAACAGTACAGCTGTCATTTTTCACATCCTGCCCGAAATGTGTTTTTACACCTGTGGTACAGAATGCACGGTCGCTGTGGGTAATCAACTTTAGGGACAATTAACAAATTCACAGTGCCACTGTTCATGAGGAGAGGTCCAAAATGCCCTATGTTGAAAGTCTGGTGAAAAAATTCAAAAATGATTATGTTACAGGTGTGCATTGTTCAGTTTCTATGCATGCTCATAACGTCACTAATTTTTCATATTTCCACTCCGGATCTTCAACATTGCCATATTTTACATCACCTCATGAACAGTACAGCTGTCATTTTCACATCCTGACCAAAATGTGTTTTCGCACCTGTGACATCGAATGGCGCAGTAACTGTGCAAAATAACCTTTCAGGTAATGAACTGATAGTGCCACTGTTCATGAGATGGGGTCACAAAAAGCCCAGGTTGAGAATCTGGAATGAAAATACCAACAAATGCCTGGGGCATTAGGGTTTCTAACCATAACGCCCCACCCTGTAGAGACTGACAGGCATCGGGGGTTGACTTGCGATCGTCGGCTGTAATGCTCACGCCATTCTACCCCCACCCTGCAGCCAGTGACAGGCATTGAGGTGTGCCTTGGAGTCTTCAGCCCCAAAGTTCACCCCATTCTCCTATACTGCACCCTTCTCAGAATATTTCCTTATGGAATTTGGTGAGCGTAAGGCCTAAAGACCCCAAGGCACACCTTGACACCTGTTGGTGTCTGCAGGAGTAGGATGAGGTGAGAAATGGCATGAGCGTTATGGACAATGACCAAAGAGCACACCCCAATGCCTGTGCAGTCTCTGTATGGTGGGGTGGGGTTGGCACCAGTTCAATACTTCACTGCCATTCCTATTATGCATCTCTAACTCCTGCACTACTGATGCCAATGTCAGCAAGCCAGCATTCGCATTGAAAAATGCTTGTTATGTTTGCCCTTTTGCTTTCACAAAGTGAATGTAATGGTTTGATGGTGGATTTTGAGAAGCGTGTCACTGTCAGTCCAATGTAGGACTGTCTGCAAGGGGCTCGACAGTGTCAGACCAATCATCACTCGGCTGATCATGACACTCCTTTGCTCTTGCTGGGTGTAAACTACATGTGGTTCAAAGAAAAAGCCACCTGAATCATATGGCAGCTGTTTCCCTGATCTACAAATGGCGCCCAGCAAGCAGATCTGATCAGCATCATGATTGGCCTGCTCTGGTCTTCTTCTCCAACATATAAACAGTCCCTCTTACCTCTGCCAAGTATTCCTCCCACCTCTCATTGCTTTCTCCTACCTTCTTAACTTTCCAGCATCAGGGTGCTCAATCCCTGGTGCAAGCTAATAGTCCCAAACCAACTATTTTCACTGTACAACACCGGGAGCCCACCCCCACTGTTGTCAAACATAACACTGACACTGGGTACAGTCCCCTGTCAGTACCTGAAATAAAGGAAACTATCTCTCATAGTCTTATTATTTTTTAAATTCCTGTAATCTCATCCTCTGCCAAGTATCCCTCCCACTTCCCCATTGCTTCCTGTACCAGTAGAGAGTTAAACCATCCCTTGTAGTCTATTTTTTATACACATTTTAAAAAGAAAACAGTCCATCAATGTCTACTGCTGCTGCCCCCACTGCCATTACCTCCCCCAGTCATTCCCTCCCCCAATCAGCACCCACCACCCCACACCCTTTGCTTACCTACTGGGGTCAAACTTATAATCCTCTGTGGACCAGAAACATGTCTTCACTCTTCAATGCCTGACTGGCAACTGAGGAAATCAGGTATGCAGTTCAATGTATTTCAATGCGTTTTGAACCTGTGCTCATAACTTGGTTGTTTTTTTTTTAAAGCAAAAAACATAACATTACATAACATAATCAACAACACTGGATGAGCAAATACAAATGGATTTCATCTTGTAAATAATTACATTACCATACACCTGGCAATATTGTAGGGGGAGAATAAAGTGGTACAAATAGCTAATTAATCATTTCAGAAAAAACAAACAGTGTAGTCAGGAATAAAAAACATGTGCCTTTATAGAGATCACCTTCTATACATTGACTGACTAAAAGACTCACAGAATCTTAGGGGGGTTTTAACCAATAGGGCCAGGAGATCTAAGATAAAGGCAATATTTATTTTAAGAGGGGAGTAGAGGTGTAATGTTGATATGGAGACCAGGTTTTATGGTACACCTCCATTCTATGCACTGCCAGAAACATAGAAACATAGAACATAGAAACACAGAATTTGACGGCAGATAAGGACCACTTGTCCTGCCTAGTCTGCCCATTTTCCTACCTGATGGATAAGCTGCAGATCCTAGTTAGCCAACAGCCTACTTCTTCCTACCCCCCACGAGAACTGCCTTATGTTTGTCCCATGCATTCTTGAATTCCCCCACTGTTCTTGACTCCACAACCTCCTCAGGAAGGCTGTTCCATGCTTCCACAACCCTCTCCATGAAAAAATACTTCTTCACATTACCTCTGAGCCGTCCCCTCTCTATCTTCAAATTGTGCCCCCTTGTTCTTGTACATCTCTTTTTCTGAAAGATACTACTCTCTTGGACTTTATTGATTCCCTTGAGGTACTTGAAAGTTTCTATCATGTCCCCACTCTCCTTCTTTCCTCGAGGGTATACATATTAAATTCCTTTAGTTTCTCTTCATATGTCTTCTGGTGCAGATCCTGCACCATTTTGGTTGCCCTCCTCTGGACAGCCTCCACTCTGTCTATGTCTTTGCGGAGATGGGGTCTCCAGAACAGCACACAGTACTCCAGATGGGGTCTGGACAGATAGATGACCAAATGATGGTGTTTGCCCCATTAATTGAAGCTATTCATTAAAAGTGGGAATGGATTTGGATCGCCAGCTGCATAGCAGTAGTTATTTTGCTACTATAGTGGCAATCATCAGCCTGTTAATAGCTGGATTTGATTTGGAATTATGGGATTTACTTAGACCTGTGAGTGCAAGCAGTCCATCAATATAAGGGAGATCTGGGATGATTTTGTGACAATATTGTCAAATGGAATCCCAAAAGGGCCTGATGAGAGGACCATACCAGAGGATAGTGCCCTTATGGACTTTACATCCCCAGTGAAAAACAAAAGGGATGTGTCCCCATTTCCTTTAGTACCTGAGGGTTATGTACCTCAGATATAAAGTTTTTCCTTGCATGAATTGAGTTTTGAGATTCCTACAGGCCAAGTGGGCCCAATACCAGCACTGTTCATACTTGGAGTCAGACAGCTCTACATTGAGTTCCTTAGCCCATTTGGTTCTGGTGGTTATAGTGGTAGAAGGACATGAATCCTGTAAAGTCTTACAGATAAGGACCACCCTGCCCATAGGAACTTTGATCTAAGAAGAAATTGTGGGTACATGAGATGGGGTAGGGCTTTTGGCTAGTGCTTTGAGTTTAGGGTGAATGAGAGCATGCATTTGTAAGTAACACCAAAAGTCCTGCCTGGGTAAATGATATTGATTGCAGATATCCTAAATGAATGCAGGAAGGCATGGTCCAGGGTACAGAGTTCTTGAATTTTGAAAATAACCACATTGGACCAGGTTGGCCAGTGGATGGTTTTGGATCTATTAATAAAGAGGACTTATACCATAAGGGGTGTATGAGAGGATAAGGGTTCATCTGGAGATGGGATGTGACCTTACACCAATAGGGTAAAGAAATGGACAGGACTAGGTGAGAGCTGACCAAATGTGGAGGCTTGAAGTACAGGCATCTCACAGGGGTCAGTGTAGGAGAGCCCTGAGACTCAATTAATTTCCACAAGAGGTCTTGGTCATTATACATCATGAAACATTTGGTCACCTGGGAGGAGATGAAAGCCATGTGGTAATTTTAAATGAGGAAGGCCCCATCTGCCCCTTGACTAGTGCTGATGTAACTTTGCTGAACTAAAGTGAGGAGGAGAGCCTCAAAAGAAAGCTACCTATTAATTTGTCAAATTTAGTGAACGGAACCTCAGGAATATAAATTGGAAAGTGGGCTAGATGATGCAGAACCTTAGGGGCTAGCATAAATTTCAGAGCCGTTATCTTACCAGTAAAGGATGGGGGAAGGATTTTCCGTCTATTTATCTCAGACTGTAAAGTATTGAGCAAAGGTTCAAAGTTAACTAGGCATACATTAGACAGCAATGAGGAGATTTTGATGTTCAGATATGATAGGCCTCTACTTGCCCAGGCCCACTTCATACCCTGTATCAATTGTTGGGAACAATAGGCATTAAGGGAGAGGAGTTTTGGAATTAGCATTATTGACCATAAACCCTGAAATGGCAAAGAAGGCATTCAGTGAATTCTGCAGTGGAAGAATGGCCCTGGGAATGTCTGACATGAAAATGAGAAGGTTGCCTGCATAACATAGCAAAACACTGTACAACAAGTGGAGCAATACTTGTGGATTAATATTTATGCTCCCAATGAGGACTCCCCAGACTTTTTTTAACAACTCACCCAGAATATTACAGAATGGTATCAACCTCCTATGTACTGTATGTAATAGTTGGGGGGATTTTAATTTTGTTTTGGATCACCTTATGGATAGGACCCCACAAGCAAAGGGTACTCCTTCACGTCAGCACTCTAGAGCATTTATAAATCAGTTAAGTTTTGAATTTAATTTAGTGAATTTATGGAGGCTTTCTCATCCTAAGGATCAAGGATATACTTTTCGTTCACATTGGTTTAGTACTTGTAGCAGGCTAGATTTCTGTTTAGGCAGTTCCTCAAAATTTTCTGACTTGCTGTATGTGGACATTCTTCCTATTACAATTTGGATCATGCCCCTGTTAGTACAGTACCAAAAGGAAGCTCCTCAAAATCTCCCGTTGGTGGTTTAACCTTCCTCTTATGTTCTGAAGGTCTTCAAGAGTGGTTAAAGTCTGAAATCTGTTTTATTTTCAGACTAATGCTGCCCTGAGAGTTCACCGTTTACCTTATGGGAAGCATTTAAAGCATATATCAGAGGCTGGGTTATATCCTATGCTTCCAAAGAAAAGAAAATTCGGAAACAAGAAATTTCCACGTTAACCAGCCATATTAAGTCACTGGAGGAGGCCATTTACAAAAGCCCTCTGAATGTTCACTTCAGATTCAAGAACTGTTAGAGATTAAGTATAAACTGAGCACTATTTACCATCAGCAGGCTTCAAGATCTCTTTTTTCCCCTGTAGCAATCCTATTGGGAGTCAGGGGACAAGATCAGAAAATGACTGGCCTACCATTTAAAAAGAAAGGCCATGGAGACCCAAATCCCTTATTTAAAGTATGTTGAGAATCGTATAGTTGTTGACCTCCAACAAATTTCTGACCTTTTTTGAGAATATTGCCATTCTCTTTATGCCTCATCTATTTCACCCTTCTCAGGCTGACTACAACCTTTTTTTTGCTGGGATTATGTTATCCCATTTACCTAACAAGGTTGATCAGGCCTTACACAAATACATCTCCCTTGCTGAGATCCAGCTGGCCATTTTCCAGTTAATCTCAGGTAAGGCTCCTGGACCAGACAGCATTAGTAAGGATTTTATCAGGCTTTCCAGGTGGAGCTGTCACCCTGTCTTCTTGAGCTTTCCGTTAATAGGAAGACTGGAACCATGCCACCTTCAATGCAAGAAATCTCTATCACTGTCTTGCCTAAACCGAATAGAGATCCGACTGTGTGTGCAAACTACATGTCTATATCTTTACTTTAATGCAACATTAAGATATTGGCTAAGATTTGACTTTAAGGCTGTAGACAGCTCTTCTGATACTGATTCATAAATCTCAGGCATGTTTTATGAAAGGTAGGCAGGGCAGTGATAATCTATGGGCTGTGGTGGATTTAATTCAAATTGTTACTAGAGGTCCAGAGTCAGTGGCGTAGTAGCAATAGACACTAAGAAGGCTTTTGATTCCATCAAAGGAATATTTATTTTATATTTTTCAGTGGTGGGAGTTGGTCCTGTCCTCCGGCATGGGTTAGTTGTTTGTACACCTCTCCTAAAGCCAGAGAGTAGCAAATGGGGTGTTATCGAAACAGGCAGAGACAGAGGCATAACTAGGTTTAGCTGCTCAATGACATTCACTTGTACTGTGTGTTATCAGAACTTTTCAGTTTGTCACGTGGGCAGGCAGGGTGTCCATTAAGCCTCTTGTTGTTTTGTTAGCAATAGAGCCATTAGATACAACATTAAGGCAACACCCAGCAATTCATGGTATCTCAGTCAGTTCTCAGTCCTTTACTACCTTACTACACACTGATGATTTACTCCTGACTTTATCTAAGGTGGAAATCTCTATCTCCCTAAGTTCTGGGAGGTTATGGATTCATTCAGTGCAATTTCAGGCCTAAAGGTTAACTGGGCTAAAACTGAGATCTTACCCTTATGTAAAGGTAATTCTAGTTGGGTGAGTATCCGTGAGACCACCACTAAAATGGTCACCTGAGGGCATAAAGTATCTTGGTATGTATATCTCTAGGGAAGTTCAGGATATGGTCTGAAAACATACTCAAGGTATTGGCCAATATGACAATAGATTTTAATAGACTGACTAGATTGAACCTGACTCTGCCCGGCAGGGTTGCTGCAATAAAGCTGATGGCTTTCCTTAAATAATTTTATTGTATGTGTAATAAACCTGTGCCTATTTCTTCAGGCTTATGGAATAAAATTGATAGTTTGTTCTCCAATTTTATTTGGGAGGGGAAAATCCCTCATTTTGCCTAGAAAACACTACAGGCACCTGGATTAAAAGGAGGGAGGAATTTGCCATGGCCTTGGGCTTATCATGTAAGCCTGGGTATTAAGCAGGCAGTACAATGGTAATCTTCACCTTTAAGGAGCTCACCACTCTGGGTTGAAATTGAACAGGCATTTATGGGTGAGATTCTCTTGATGGTAACACTTAAGGATTCCCACCATAATCATTATAAGGTTATTTTTTTCCATTAGATTTACACAACCACCGAGTTGGAAAATGTTTTTGAAGGAAGTTAAGTGGCACTCTACATATCTGGGCCCATTTGAACTTCTCTAGAACAATCCTGGAATCCAGATAGGAGGCTCTCAGATTCACTGGCGTCCATGGGTGTCTTGTGGAATTAGGATTGTGGGAGACTCTTTGACCCTGAATCAGGGGTTCTTAAACCTTTTCATCAGATGGAGAGTGAGTATCTCCTTCTCGATCGGGATTTCTGGAGGTACCTGCAACTGCGTCATGTCTTCCAGCTTTGGCTTACGAAGGATTATACTTTCATTCAAACTGATTTTGTTCGACATCTAGAGAGATGGATCAAGCTCCCCAAGGGTCAAACGAGTTATATTTACAAATTGATACTGGACTGTCAATTGCCTTCTTGGGAGACTCACAGGCTCAAAAGGTTGACAGAGTTACAGTGTCACATAGCAGAGGAAAATTGGTTACATTGTTGGGATGAAGCACATGGAGCTACACCTGATCCACACCTTCAACTAATACAAAAGAAAGTCTTAAGTCGGTGGTACAGGACCCCGGAGTGCTTAGTGTCGATGGGTCTGGCTACTTCTAACCTCTGTTGGGGGTGTGCTGAAGGGCCTGGGACCATTTAACATATACTATGGGATTCTCCCTTATTGAGGAGGTGGTGGGAGAAAATAATCCATTCTTTGGAGAGTACCGTGAATACACCCCTACCGCATACTCTGAGTTTTTGGATTTTGGGGGATCCGCTTTTACTTAGTCAATCGGCCTCAAAACATAAACTGCTTCTTTATTCCCCAGCATTAGAGGCCAAGAGATTACTGCTGTGTAACTGGAAATCAGCCTCTCTGCCTACCTATGTTATCTGGCAACAGACAGTTTCCAAAACTGCCTCTTATCAATAAGTATTATATTGGAGGAAAAAGAAACTTCAGGTATTTCAAGCAGCTTGACACCTTGGCTTTCTAGCTCAGGAGTTAATCTAGCATGGTTCCACAGGTGACTGCATGATCAGTCATCCTGTTTTTTTTATCTAAGTGTGATTAAGTTAGATACAGACAGACTTTTTGTCGACCTTAATGGTCTGTGGTCTAAGAGCTCCTACAAGATGTTGCCATGTTTCTTTACTATTAATGTTACAGTTTTAAAATCTCTGCATGGTTCTCTGGTAGAGGCCTCTGTATGTGCTCATCTACAATTCTGCACCCTTCTTAAACTGTAACCCTATAAGGATATCTCTCAACCTCTTGTTGGAAACCCAAATTTTCAGATTGGGGGCCACACTCTTACAGCTTCTTTCTGGCCTTTTGTTGCTGTGGACAAGGTTTTGGACTTGTAGTTGTTCAGAAGTTTTGACGTTTCAAAGCTAGACTTAAGTTCCATTTACCCTTTTCTTATACTTCTTATATCTTCTGTTTATTTCAAATATTTTCAACATTCCCTTATGCTTAGTCTCACTTTGGCTCTGGTCCCTGGTACAACTCGTATCAGTCCCATATCCTTTCCATGGCCTTTTGGCCCCAGTTCCCATGTCATTTCATTTAACTATCATCAGTTCTCAGACTCCCATGCCCAGATGGAAGACCCAGCTATTTACTACTGGGATCAGGTGTTACCTTCTTCCAATATCCACGTAACTGGACATGCATTTGAAAACGTTATATAGATTTATCAAATGGGATAGGTATCGCTCTCCTTCAGTTCCAGGTTCTGTACGATCTTTATTTTACCCCAGACAAATTACATAAAATGGGAAACTGCCTTCAAATACTTGTTCCAGACATAATAAAGAACCTGGCACTTTGTTACATGTCCTTTGGGCTTGTGAAAGGTTGCCCTTTCTGGTCCATGATTCAATCCCACCTGGATCCTCTCCTCGGTCTCTGTGAGACCTTCCTCCCAGAGGTAAGTCTTCTGGGGACTATGGTGACATCTTGTTTGGCAATCAAAGGTACCACACATCCTTATATCCCTTTGTGAAAAAAAGTTATTTTTAGACATTGGCTTGACCAAACCATTCCTTCCACTACTGAGTGACTTAGGAAATATTGTTCACCCTACAAGCTGAACGGACCATTGCTAACCCACCCATAGAACTTTTACCTACCGGAAGGTCTGGGACCCCTATATATGCTCTGAACTTTATAAGTCTCCCCTTTCCCCTTTTTGTTCCCTTGTGATATTGATTTCCTCTGATTGGCCTCCTTCTGGACATTGGGCACCCTTGGCTACCAGCTCCCATATACATAGAAACATAGAAACATAGAAGTTGATGGCAGATAAGGACCACAAGGTCCATCCAGTCTGCCCATTTCTTTTTCTACCTTATTAATGTGCCATCGGCATTTGTTCTGTCAATGGCCTATCTATTCATACTCATCTGTATTGCTTCCTTATGCCTATCCCATGCCTGTTTGAAGCCCTGCACTGTATTCATATCCATCACTTCCTGAGGTAGGCCATTCCATGCATCCACCACCCTTTCTGTGAAACAGAACTTCCTCACATTACCCTTTAATCGGCATCCCTCTAATCTCATGCTGTGTCCTCTTGTCCTGCTATTTTTCTTATATTGAAACATGTTAGACTCTTTCACCTTGTTAATGCCCTTAAGGTGTTTGAATGTTTCAATCATATCACCTCTCTCTCTCCCTCCTTTGCTCCAGGGTATACATATAGGGCCAGATATTCAAAAGGGTTGCGCCATGCGCAATAGGGTTGCGCCTGTGCAAGTCCGAAATTGCTCCATTCTGCGATATTCAGCAGGAGGCAGTTGCGCCACTGAAAACATGCTGAGCAACAGCGCAATGCAAATGAATGCATGCTGAACTGGAGGGGAACCATGCATAAACTGCACAGCCTGATATTCAGCTGGCTGTGTGAGTTGTGCAGGCGCAACCCCAACCTGCACCTGCACAACCTTGAGCCAAAAAGGATCGAGTCGAGGGCCACCCACAGGTGAGCTGCCACATTGCAGGTGCAACACAGCAGCTGCCACCTGTGGCTGACCCTCAACCCACCCCTGTGCCCCCACAGCCCGATCGCTGGGCAAAGTGTAAACATCCCCGACCCCCCACTGGCCTGATAGCGGGCAACAGCAGAAGGTCCCCTCCCGACTGGCCCGATGACGCTGGCATAGCTGATATCCTCATCAGCCCGTGCAGGAACGTGTCTAATATATCCTCAGTGGTTCAGTGGATGATGGTGTCGATCGCTGGCTGAGATAGAAGAACATTTCGGCTTTCGGTGTCCAGTGACTAAGCCTGTCATAAGGAGATAAGACTTTTGTTATCTCGGTGATTCAGCGCCCCACCCACCATTTTCGCAGTCTGGGTAGCGTCCCACCCGCCAGCCGCCAGCCGCCGTTACGATGCCCAGGGCCTTATTGGTGCGAGCAAGAGCCACGGGCGCGAGCCCATACCGCATAAGACAGTCCAGATTTGTGGATAATGAATTCATTCAGCAAATCTAGACTGCTCAGACGGGAGCAGCTGCACGCCATTGGCTCTTGCCTGCACCACGGGCGGCAGCCTACCGGCAGTCAGTCAGCGGACGGCGGCGCAGGCAGGTGGGGGATGCTGCCGGGGCGCGGGGGAGCTGTAGGGTTTCGGGGTGGTGGGTGGAGGACACTAGATCACCAGGATGTTCTTGGGGGTGTTTTAACATCTCCAGCCTGCAATCGGCTTATCGTCCACTGGACCACCAGGGATATGTTCGGGGTGTTTTAATCATCTCCAGCCTGTAACGGGCTTATCGGTCCACTGATCACCAGGGATATATTTGGGAGGGGGTGTGTTAATACATATGCTGCCCGCGATCGGGCTTATCGTCCACTGGACCACCAGGGATATGTTGGGGACACTTTGCTGCCAGCCATCAGGCCGTGGGGGTTGGGGGATGTTTTACTCTTTTGCCCGCGATCGGGCTGCAGGGGGCATCGGTCCCTGACGGCTGCTGCCTGGCAGGGCTCCAGGCGCAAGTCCTCAGGGATCGGCGCACCTGCATGCTAATGGCATGCAAATGGGGCCATAATCATATGCAAATGGCCGCCCCTGCACCTTGCATGAATTATGGCCCCATTTGCATGTCACCTTTTGAATATCGGAAATTTGCGCATGGCACAATGGTACTTGCGCCCGCAAGTTGAATGCACCACTCTGACCACTTGCGGTGCTGGTTCCACTGCGCCATGCACAGTGGCTGTGGTCAGGTTCAAAGGAGTTGCTCAAGGGTGCAACTCCTTGAATATCGCCTGGCCACACCTGCGCAACTATTTAGTGCAGCACAAGGGCTTGCACCACAAAATATCACAGTCTGAATATTCGGCCCACAGAGTTCTGTTAATCTGTCCTCATATGTTTTCTAATGCAGTCCCTGCACCATTTTGGTTGCCTGTCTCTGGACTGCATCAGTTTGGTTAATGTCCTTGTGAAGGTGTGGCCTCCAGTACTGCACGCAGTACTCCAGATGGGGCCCAACCAATATCTTGTAAAGAGGGAATATTTCCTCATTCTTATGACTTGTGATATCCCTACTAATACACCCCAACATCCCCCTAGCCTTACCTACTGCATTAGTGGTCTGCTTGGATGATTTCAGATCATCTGTGATGATGATGCCCAAGTCTCTTTCTTCCCTTGTGACTGCCAGCAATTTCCCTCCCAACCTATAGGTGGCTTCAGGGTTTCTCTTCCCCATGTGCATGATCTTGCACTTCTTTGTGTTAAACCCTAGTTGCCACTCTTCCGACCATTTTGCCAGTTTATCCAGATCTCTTCTCATTCTGCCCACCCCATCTGGATCATCTACTCTGTTGCAAATCTTGGTGTCATCTGCAAACAGACAAACCTTACCCTCCAGTCCATCTGCAATGTCACTGATGGAGATATTGAAGAGAACTGGCCCCAGGACTGATCCATGAGGTACCCCACTTGTGACTTGCATCTCTTCTGACTGTATACCATTTATCACCACTCTCTGTTTTCTGCCCATCAACCAGTTTGCCACCCATTTGACCAACTTCTGACCCACCCTGAGCCTACCCAGCTTATTACTCAATCTTCTGTGTGGAACAGTATCAAAAGCTTTACTGAAGTCAAGGTAGGTGACATCAACTGCTCTCCCTTGGTCCACCACTCTGGTTACCCAGTCAAAGAAATCTATGAGATTAGTTTGACAGGACCTTCTCATACTCGGATATCCCTCAGCTTTCTTAGTCCCCCAGTATGTGCCTGTGTTGTAGGTATAGCTGACTTCCTGGTGGTGGGGGTGGGGAGGGTGGGGTCGGGGAGTGGGAGAGGGGATTTTGTGCATGCAGAGCTTTGCTATCCTGCTTATTGTTATGATGCCTTATTTCTTTACTTTGTTATACATTTCTCAGGACTTAATTAATGTACTTATAAGTTGCCCTGCACTTTGACTATGGCTCACTGTTACTGCTGGTGGTGGGAGGGTGGGTGGGGGTTATGTTCTTTAATTGTTATTACTGTTGTTGTATTTTGGTGTTTGTTTTTAACTTCTTGAAAAAATTCAGTAAAGTATATTAAATTTGAAAACAAAAATTACAATTTTAGAATGTTACTTATTAGATCATAGCCTCCTGTATGTTTTCTTGAGTAGTTTATGACAGTGCTATATTCTGTGGACTTGGCTATTGAATAAGTTTTGATATGGTGTTGAGTTTGCTTCACAGCTCAGTCTTGGTTAAAGCTTTTTTATTATACCTTGTTTATTTTTGAGATATGTATTGATGTATTGTTGTTTTAAAATCAATAAAAGATTTATATACCAAAAAAAAGATAGGAAAACATTCCAAGTTCCCTGATTTTGTATCCACATCTACTCCTTCACTTTGCCAGCACCCCCCTCTCATATCTTCACCTCCCCTGCTGGCCAATGACAAATGCCACCCGGCTGCACTTCCTCTATTCTCACCCACCTTCCATCTCTCCTCTCTCTGTTCCCCCCCACCTATCTCCCCTTTTCTCCCATCCACTTAGTCTCCCTGATTTCACCCACCTCCTTTCCCTTTCCTCTCCCCAAAGTTTTACCTAATTGTTCTTTTTTCCTCTACGAGACTATTTTTTTTTTTATTTGATAAACTGTTATCTTTGCTTATGTTTGTCTCAATTGTACCAATGACATGGAACCTTTGTAAAAGAGCCTCGGCTCAAAGGTATTTGTAATCCTAGAACAAATAAATAAATAAATAAATATTTTGATCCCGGTGATGTCTAAGGGCTATCATCAGGGGTCCAATCGCAAGGAGAACTAGTAATGGAGAGAAGAGGTGGCCCTGCTGAATGCCCCAAAGGAATGGAAAGAGTGAGGAGAAGAGACCATTTGTGAGTATTTTGGCCATGGGATGGGTACATAAAGTTTGGATTGCAGGGAGAAAATAGGGGCCTATCCCATTCACTGCATAACTTCAAATAAGCAAGACTATTCAATGCTGTCAAAGGCCTTCTTGAAGTCTATGGTGAGGGCTGCTCCGGGGGTCTGAAGGGAGCTGGCATGATGGATGAGATTAAACAGGGTATGAAAGTGGTCTGAGCCAAGGTGACCCTTAACAAAGTTTACTTGTGATAGGTGAATCAACTATGGTATGACAGTTTCAAGCCTAAATGACAGGACCCTGGCCAGTATTTTGTCATCCACATTGATACATGAAATCAGGCAATATCTACAAGGGAGGGAAGAGTTTTTACCTTTGTATGGTATAATGGTAATCACTGCTTCAATGGCCATAGGAAGGAGGGACTCAGTTTGTAAGGAATGTAGGAAAACTCTATGAAGTATTAGAGTAAGGGGTTCCTGAAAGGCTTGGTAAAAGTCTGCTGGAAAACTGTCAATGCCAGGAGATTTATGTTTATTCAAGGACGTAATGGCTCTTTTAATCACTTTGACAGTTATGGGGGTGTTCAGCTTTGTTGGGGAGTGAAATGTAAGAGCAGGAGAGAGTCAAGGAAGCTTGCCATTTTGTCCTGGGGGAGTAAATGGGAGGTATAGAGCTTGGTGTAGAAAGCCTTCATGATATCATTGATATCCCTGGCCTTTATACAGATGGGGAGCCCTGGTTATTCCTGAGGCCTGCAAAGTGGCATTCCATAACTTGGTAATTTTTTGATATATTTCCCCCAAATTTTCAACATGACCTTTTTGGGACCCTGTCTCAAGAACAAGGTGATGAAAGCCTTCAAATCCGACCCATAAGGTGATTTCATAGTCACTCCGCAAAATCACCTTTTGGGCAGGATTTGAAAATTGCCACCTACGAGGTTCATGAGATAGGGTCATAAGAAGACTGTTGAAACAATTAAGTTATGAAGGTATGTTGAAATATTTCAATGTTCATTCATAACTTTGATTTTTCAATATTTTGACCCCAAATTTTCAACACAGCTATTTTTTCACACCACCCGATGAACAAAATAGGTGCTTTTTTTCAAATCCTGGCCAAAATTTTTGTCACACTTGTGGTGTGAAAATAAGGTTTTGGACAGTATTTTATAAATGACACTTGTCATGTTCAGAAGGAGGAGTCATAAAAAGACTATGATGAAAATTTGGGGTCAAAATGTGAAAAAACAACTAAGTTATGAAGAAATATGAATTGTTCCAAAGTTTACTCATAACTTTGCTTATACAGATTTTGGTTGCTAATGTTCACTATATTCCATGTGTTACCCCACCTCCTGAACATGACAGATGTCATTTTTCAAATCTCCTCTGAAACGTGTTTTCGCAGTCGCACTGCAAAATCACGTTTTGAATGGGATTTGAAAAATTCTACCTGTCTTGTTCATAGCATGGGGTCATAAAAGAACTGTTGGAAATGTTGGGTCAAAATGTGGTAGCCCACTGAAAATTAAATATTGCCTCTTAGCAGGTCTATCTGTGTAAATGCAATCTAAAAATGTGTAAAGCAAGACACCACTGAAAATGAGATATTGCATCTCATCTGGTATATCCTGGGTAAATATTTAGTTAAAATGTATAAACATAGGACCCCTGTACAGCAGAGCCATCACTGAACTGTACATCTATGCTGCTCTATCCTGGGAAAAATACATTGTAAAAACTGGATCCCCTGAAAATGTAACTTGACTTTCAGCTGGGCTATCCTGGGTAAATACATTATAAAAATGGGTAAAAGCAGGGCCTCATCAAAAATGAGGTATTGCGTCTTGGCTGCACTATCATACTGCATTTTATTTTAACTTTGGATATAATCTACGGCCTCACTGGAAATGAGCTTGTCTCAGTCAAGTTGTACCTTTTCACTGCTATAAATTCAGTTGAATAAAAATGTTACTACTACTACTGCTAAGGATCATACTAAGGAAAGTTAAGGAGTCAGAAGGCAAGTTGCCCATAAATGCTCCTATAGAAGCTTCACTGAGGGTAATAACTGAGTTTTCCTCCCATTAAAATGTACTTATCAAGTTGTTTTTGAAGTCCTTTTTTGTTTTACTGATAACTATGTCAGTAGGTCACTAGTTCCAAGGATTAGTAATTCTCAGGGTAAAGAAATATTTTCATTTTACTGTTTTGAATGTTTTCCTAACAATCTGTAATCGGTGACCTCTGGTTTCTCTGTCTGATCTTTTAAAGTCTATACTCATCTCTAAGAGATAAGGGTCATTTACAAAATCAAACATTAATAACAGCTCTCCTCTTAATCTTCTGGTCTCTAATGACATATGGTTTAGGTACTGTAGACAATCTTCAAATGTTCTATTTTTAAAATCATTATCTCTGTACTTTTTTAAGATTACTATGATCTCTTTTTTTAAAGGGGCTCCAGAGTTGGGAAGCATATTCTAGATGTAGTCAAACATTGGCCCTGAACAAGAGAATTGGCACTTTCATGTATGGGATATATTTATTTTTATGGCCCATATAACTTTGTTGGTTTTATTGATGGCTGTATTTACCTGATGAGTGCTACCAGAATCATGAGAGCAACACCTAGGTTTTGTTTGTTATTGGTGGTGCAAAGTTCTTATGATTTCTCTTGTCAAGGCACATGACCCCACACTTTCTATATTCAGCTTCATTCCCCACCTTGACCCACTCAGAAATCTGATCAATGTCACCTCGAAGGTCATGAATTTGTGATGAAGTTTCACAAGGGCCCCCTCATTATGCATCATCTGCATATTTGACCATCCCACTAAATATGTCTTTTCTCATATTGGAGATAAGAATTTGAAGTAGTGAAGGACCTAAAACAGAGCACTGAGGGACTCCACAAGAAACCCTCCCTATCCCAGACAGAGGTCCATTAGCCCTCTCTGTGATCTCCCTCTCAACCACTCGACAATTCAGTTGGATGTTGAACTGTTAAGAGTATTCTTTTTAATGTTCCCTGTAAGTGCCCAAGATGGCATTAGGTCAAACACCGTGCTAAAATCAAAATAAACCACATCACATGGCTCATTTCTGTCAAACAAATCACTTTCCTTTTCATAAAACAGATCAAGTTTGTCGTACTACTTCTTCCCTGTCTGAATCCATGTTGTTCATGGTCCAGACTGCCTCTAGAGTTATCTAGCCGACGAGATGTTGGTCGCGAGGGCTGCCTGTGAGGGCCTTCCCCTACCCCCACCCGCCGACACTGGATCCTGGACCCCAACCACATGCCAGAACTGCCTCTGGAGTCATCTAGCTGACGAGATGTTGGTCGCGAGGGCTGCCTGTGAGGGCCCTCCCCTACCCCCCCCAACGCTGGATCCTGGACCCTGGACCCCAACTGCACGCCAGGTAAACTACTTGGCTTACATTTAAGCGCTTCCCCAGCACAGCGACTCGATTTGCTAAGCTTGCAGCCAGCACACCTGCTCAGGCTCGCTCCTGCTCCTGCACCACTGCTCAGGCTCACTCCTGCTCCTGCACCACGAGTTCCTACTGCAGCTGCTGCTACTGCTGAGGGAAGGACAATGGACCCGCAGTAATGGCGCCACTTTTCAAAGAGAGCCATTCCTATTTTTTGTTGGCGGAGCAGTGCTGACTGTTTTTTAGGCTCCTGCACTTCTAGAATCTGTGCAGTATTGGGGCAAGTTAGCATGGTTACTTTAATTATACATCGGCCAGCTCGATTTAAAGTTTAAGCTACTTCTTTTTTGTTTTTTAGGCTCCTGCACTTCTAGAATCTGTGCAGTATTGGGGCAAGTTAGCATGGTACTTTAATTATACATCGGCCAGCTCGATTTAAAGTTAAGCTACTTCTTGCACAGACTTTAATTACGATGTAAAAAAAAAAAAAGTGCCTTAATTTCCTCTGCCTATACTGCATCTCAGTTTTAAGCTATTGCTTGCATAGACAAAGAGCCTCTGTGCGCAAGCACTGAGGCAATGGTTACCCCAAAGGGCATTTGGCTGGGAAGCCAAGTTTCAAAGAAATACAAAATCACACATGACCCCACAATGCAAAGCATCATGGGCTGCATATGCAAATCACCATAGACTTTAATAAGATTTAAAAGTGCCTTGTTTATGTTACTTCTGCTAAGCGTATCAATTAGTGTTGTACCTCTGTAGCTGTTAGCATGTCCGAGGAACCAGAACTGGACACTGCTTGCTTGCACAGACTTTAATTACGATAAAAAAAAAAAGTGCCTTAATTTCCTCTGCCTGTACTTCCTCGGAAATCCTGCTCTCCTAGAGTGGCTGGTGGCGTTGGAGGTTGCAGATCGTTAGCTGTCCTGCCCCCCAGCCAGAAAACCTTAAATACTCACTGTTTCTTTTCTCCCTCAGGACTGCCTCTGGAGTCATCTAGCCGACGAGGCGTTGGTCGCGAGGGCTGCCTGTGAGGGCCCTCCCCTACCCCCCCGATGCTGGATCCTGGACCCTGGACCCCAACCGCACACCAGGTAAACTACTTGGCCTACATTTAAGTGCTTCCCCAGCACAGTGACTTGATTTGCTAAGCTTGCGGCCAGCATGCCTACTCAGGCTTGCTCCTGCTCCTGCACCACTGCTCAGGCTCACTCCTGCTCCTGCACCACGAGTTCCTACTGCAGCCGCTGCTACTGTTGAGGGAAGGACAATGGACCCGCAGTAATGGCGCCACTTTTCAAACAGAGCCATTCCTATTTTCTGTCGGCGGAGCAGTGCTGACTGTTTTTTAGGCTCCTGCACTTCTAGAATCTGTGCAGTATTGGGGCAAGTTAACATGGTACTTTAATTATACATTGGCCAGCTCGATTTAAAGTTAAGCTACTTCTTGCACAGACTTTAATTACGATGTAAAAAAAAAAGGTGCCTTAATTTCCTCTGCCTATACTGCATCTCAGTTTTAAGCTATTGCTTGCATAGACTTTAATAAGATTTAAAAGTGCCTTGTTTATGTTACTTCTGCTAAGCGTATCAATTAGTGTTGTACCTCTGTACTCTGTAGCTGTTAGCATATCCAAGGAACCAGAACTGAACACTGCTTGCTTGCACAGACTTTAATTACGATAAAAAAAAAAAAAAGTGCCTTAATTTCCTCTGCCTGTACTTCCTCAGAAGCCCTGCTCTCCTAGAGTGGCTGGTGGCATTGGAGGTTGCAGATCGTTAGCTGTCCTGCCCCCCCAGCCAGAAAACCTTAAATACTCACCGTTTCTTTTCTCCCTCAGGACTGCCTCTGGAGTCGTCTAGCCGATGAGACGTTGGTCGAGAAGGCTGCCTGTGAGGGCCCTCCCCTACCCCCTACCCCTCGATGCTGGATCCTGGACCCTGGACCCCAACTGCATGCCAGGTAAACTACTTGGCCTACATTTAAGCACTTCCCCAGCACAGTGACTCGATTTGATAAGCTTGCGGCCAGCACGCCTACTCAGGCTCGCTCCTGCACCACTGCTCAGGCTCGCTCCTGCTCCTGCACGAGTTCCTACTGCAGCTGCTGCTACTGCTGAGGGAAGGACTGGCCCCACCGGCTGTGCCGGCTGCCCCACCACCCCCGCTACCACCCATAGTCGTCAGTCACTCTTATAGTGGTGGTCACGTGCGCATTTTAGCCTATCGGCCCAGTTTACCATTAGCAGGCTATACTGTCTTGCCACTAGGGGCATTTTTTTTCCTTCTTTCCCATACTCACCACTGCAGCAAAATCTCCTGAACTCTTTCTGCTAGGTCACTCTCTGCTAGCTCCTGTCACTGCAGCGAACTCCTGAACTTCTACTTCCTCCTGTTTCACCTCCAATTTTTTGCCAAACCCCTCCTTCTAGTCCCCCCCTCTGCCTGCCACCAGCGGACATCCTCTGCTTGGTTCTCACCAGCTGTTGAATCATCTCCCCTGCTGCTTATGCCCCCTGGCCTGTGCTCTAACCCGGGACATGGCCCCTCACGCTCAGACTGTCCCAGCGCTACCCATTCTGATCGCCCCACCCCCGGCCCATGCCACTCTCCCCGCCTGGTGTGCGGCCAAAGAGCTAAGATCGCCACCTCAATGTCCGCAGCATCCTCCAGAATACTCCAGAACTAACAGGCTGGGTAGCCCTCTATAAGCCAGACATCCTGGGCATCTCCGAATCCTGGCTCAAGCCTAGCACTCCTGATTCTGTCTGCTCCATCCCGGGCTATAGCCTTGCACGGTGTGATAGGGCAGGTAAAAAGTGCGGGGGGCATACTCCTCTACTATAAGGAGCACCTTAACGTGTCCATAGTCACTCTCCCATCCCTTACCCCCCCCGCTAGTTCCTCCACACCCTCCTCCTCCAAGGCAGTACTAAAAAGGTGCACATCGTCTACACCTGTAACCCTCCAAAGGGTGGTATACTTGGGTTCTCCTCCATGCTCAAGCAGCTCAGGGAGAGGGTTGGCCCCAATGAGCTCCTCATCCTAGGGGACCTTAACCTCAACTGGCTGGGGCCCAACTGTAAGCAGTTTGAGCCGCTGCTCTCTGGCCTCGCACTCTGCCAGGTCATCACCGAACCCACTCGGCCCTTCCACCACGGAGACCCCGGGGGGCTCATTGACTGGGTGATAAGCAACCGCCCTGAAAACATCCTCCATTCAGGGATATTTCCCGACTCCATCTCCGACCACTCCCCTACCTACTGCGTCTGGGGTTCTACCTCTCCCAAAATCCCCAGTCGCGTGCTCCTGATGAGGGACTACTCCAAGTTCTCGACCAGCCTCTACCTCAATGACCTTCGGATGGCTGACTGGTCCAGGATCACCTCCACAAGTGACCCTGCTGCTGCCCTAGACCAGTTCACTGCTGTATTTGGCCCGCTGCAAGACAGGCATGCTCCCCTCTCAAAGAGGAGAGTTCGTGGCACTGCCACAAAGTGGCTACACAGTGACCTTCTCTCACTCATGAAACTGCGTGACAAAAGCTGGGTGAAACACAGGATCTCACGCAATAACGCTACCTCATGGTGTACCGCCAGCTAAGAAACTCCTGCAACGTGCTATACATGCCGCAAAAAGTGAGTTCTACAGAGCTGCCCTGCTTGCCACGGCAAACAACCCCTGGCGCTTCTGGACTAACGTGAAAAACCTAGTCGGAGGATCGGCCAAGGCACAGTCCACCGATATGCTTATAGGGGTTACAAACTGCAATAACCCCCTAACCATCGCCGCTTCTCTCAACCGACTGTTCACTGACCTCCCGGCCTCCTATCCTTCCCTGCCCCCTGCCCCTAAACTGCTGGGGCTGCCTTCTCCTACCTGTCCCCCCCTTCTACCTCAAGAAAGTCACCATCGGTGAGACCCAGAAACTCCTTGCCGGCCTCTCTCATCACATGGGAGCGGCCACGATGGCCTAGATCCAAAGCTGCTTAGCTTGGGGGCTCCTCTCCTCGCTCATCCACTAGCCCATATTTTCAACACCTCACTTATCTCTGGGGTCCTCCCTGACATGTGGAAGGTTGCCAAGGTTATCCCAGTACTCAAACATGGCGACCCGAAGGACATAAATAACTATCGGCCCATCGCTATTCTATGCGCCGCCAGTAAGCTCCTCGAAAAGGCAGTCGCATCGCAGCTCACTCAGTACCTCCAGGGACATGATGTGCTGTCCCCTGCCCAGCACAGTTTCCAAAAAGGGCACAGCACATCAACCGCCCTTGCAGTGGTCACTTCCCAGATCCAGTCCGCAACTGACCAAGGCAAGTTGACTGGGGCCATCTTCGTAGATCTATCGAAAGCCTTTGTCCAGGTGGACCACCCCCTCCTCCTCTCTGCCCTGCAGTCCCACGGTTTTTCCCTCCATGCCCTCAGCTGGTTTGCCAATTACTTAGAGGGCAGACAGCAATATACCTGCTTTAACCGAACCTCCGAACCCCTCTCCCCAGTGACCAGCGGGGTGCCCCAAGGGTCCGTCCTCGGACCAATCCTGTTCTCCCTGTTCATAAACGAGCTACCCTCCGTCACTTCCAATGGGCACCTGACACTCTACGCCGATGACCTTGTTATCCTAGCCAGCTCTCAGCACATCACCTCCGTCAACTCTCAGCTCAACTCTGATTTCGCCCATATCAGGAACTGGCTCGTAGGTCACAAACTCTCAGTGAACCTTAAGAAAACGCAAACCTTGCTCTTCGGCTCCATGGCCAAAACTTCCTCCTGTACGATCCCCCTAAAAATCCAAGGATCTAGTAACTCCCTTCTTCCTCATGCTGACTCTGTAAAATACCTAGGTGTCACTCTCAATCCCCAATTGGACCTCACCGAGCACATTCGGTCCATATGTAAAGCGTCTAATGCCAAGCTTTGCCTGGCCTATAGGGCTAAAGACTGCCTCACCCCTGCAGCTCAGCTTGCCATAGCTAAGGGGATTCTCCTCCCTACACTCTCTTACGGGCTCATTGCCTTTGCCCCTGTTCCGTCCTCTAGCCTCGCCAAGTGGCATACTGCATACAATAACGCATGTCACTTCACACTATCGGCCACCTGCCTCACTCACTGATGCAAGCTATACTCTCAACTAGAGTGGCTACCCCTGAGAAGTTCCGGACCTACACCCTTGGCAACTTCATTGACAACATAGTTAGAACGGCCACTCCTGCCTCACTCGCCCTTCCACTAAAACATGCCTCCACTGTCTACAACCTTAGGTCATGCGCAGCTAAGGCCCGCTGGGTTCCCATGACCTGCACCCTCACAGGTGATCGGGCCTTCACCATTTATGCACCAAAACTATGGAACTCCCTCCCTGCTCGCGTCCGTGCCTTCCCCTCCCACCCCTGCTTCAAATCCTCCCTATGGAACTACCTGAAAATTGAATCCACCTGCCTGTGTTAAGGTCCCACCTGCCCCACTCAGTGTGTAGTCTCTCCCATCGTACATCTCTGCTGCTGACTACCCTCCCCAGGCACTTACCGCTCCCGGGTGGCGAGGCTTTTATCATTTGTCACCTGCCTTGTTGTTCTTGCTGAAAATTCCTAAACTGTTATTTGTTGTTTACCTCTGTATCACTCAGCAGCGGAGCTCCTTGCTCCTGTATGTTAACTCTATTGTATTACCAACTGTTGGAGCATGTGGTTCCTGTATGTAAACCCTATTGTATTACCAACTGTTGGAGCATGTGGTTCCTGTACATAAACCCTATTGTATTACCAACTGTTGGAGCATGTGGCTCCTGTATGTAAGCCCTAATGTATCACCTACTGTTGGAGCATGTGGCTCCTGGATGTAACCAAACTGTTGGAGCATGTGGCTCCTCCATGAAATTGTTGTCACATGGATACCCTGTAACTCTCCCGGGTCGCTCCTGAAAATAGGCACGTTGCTGTCTAGTGTGCTTACCTGGTTAACAAAAGCAAATAAATAAATAAATAATAGTTACATTGGTAATAACATCATTGGTTAAACTTTCTAGGCATTTACAGATAGTAGATATGTGGCTGATTGCTCTATAATTGTTAGAATCTTGTTTTGAGCCCTTTATATAAATGGGTACCACGTGCAGTTTTCCAATCCTTACACACAGCACCCTTATTAATGGAATATTCTAACAGAATTTTTAAGGGATATAACAGGAATTCAGACATCATATACAACATGTGACTGGAGAGATGATCTAGTCCAGGTGTACTTTTACCTTTTTGTTTAAGTATTTTATTTTTAATGTCTTCTATAGAAAATATGATTCTATCACATGGAGGGTAGTTTACAAAGTATGTAGGTGTATTATTTGGACCAAAAACATCACAAAACTGTTTCTTCAGTGTTTCTGACATTTCTATGGTGTCATAAAATCCTGGGTAAATACACAGTAAAAACTGGGAAAAGCAGAATCTCATTGGGAAAACACAATATCATCTGAGCTCTGCTATTCTGGGGTAATACAGTACAAAGATGTGTTAAAGCAGGACCCCATTGAAAATGAAATATTGCATCTCAGCTGGGTTATCCTGGGTAAATATATTGCAAAACTGTGTAAAAACAGGATCCTACTGCAGAACCCCACTGAAAAGGAGAAGCTGCATCTAAAATGATCTGTCCTACAAAAATACATTACAAAAGCAGGACCACAATAAAACCAAGATGTCACTTCTCACCTCTACTGTCTTGGGTAAATGCAGTATATAACTGTTTAAAATCAGGATCTCTTTGCAAATGATATATTACATCTCATCCGGTCTACCTTGCATAAATAGATAGTAAAAATGTGTACAAGCAGACCTGGTACAACAGCAATGCAAGCGGCAAACATTTGGCATTGACAAATGCTTGTTTTTTAATAAATTTAGCACAAAACTGAGATGGTACTGAGGACAAATGATGTCTGGTTATCAAGTGTCAGTAAATGCACAGCAGGTTTCATTGTGTTTCACTGTAATGCATGCATTTGATAATATTCTAAAAGTGGCTCAGGAGCCAGAACATTTTAGAACCTTTTGTGGTTCTAATTAGGACTGATTCTCATGGGAAACCAGAAAATATGTGCCTGTCCATATTTTCATGATAGTGTTCCTGATTCTGACTATCTCTGTTTTTTCCTAAGCCAAATCCCTGACTGTACGCTAGTGGATTGACAGGTTTGAAGGTGGCTGAGAGAAGTACAATTATCACAAAGAGAAACTGATCCATGCAAAGGATAAACCGTGTAAGATTTCTTTATTAGTGGATAAACTCACAGGTTTTAGCTCAAGGTCAAAGAAATATAAGCTGACGTTTTGTGATCAGTCTGACCACTTTATCAGAATAGGTCTAAAAACCTATATACAATTAAAAATACATAATAAAGAATAGCTACATATATACAAAATTATATTTACAAAACTCCTGTTGTGTGTATAAGTATTCGGTCATGATGCACTTTATGCTCAAAGTAATTGATTCAATTTTTCTCTGAGGAATTTCCTACCAGCCATATTTTATCAAATTACTCATTGCTGAACTTTAAATTACATGCATCCAGCGAGGTAAGAGAGAATCAATTCATAATGCCAACTCCCGGTAACAGCTTCAGACAGACACCCTGCATTCCCTAGTCAAGCAAAATTACCAAGTAGTGTAGCATTTTTACAGACCTGTCCACTGTTCTGTGCTTGATCTTTTTTGGAAAAATGCCCAAACAAGAAGCTACATGCACCTTAGTTTAGGCAAAACACCAATTACATTATCCAATTTACATGTAATATATTTTATATGGTTTGTAAAATGTTATCTAAGGTATATACAAATGACATAATGTGACATTTTATTACTGCTTACCCCTGATCTGGGGTGGCTGGATTTTAGCCAGTTATCGACATACTTTGTGTGCTACAATGAACCTATATATAGACTCAAGACATATAGCTCATGATTAGGGCTGTGCACAAGTTTTACATTCACATGAAGGATTACTGCAGAATTTTGGAAAATTCTGCCTAATTCCATGACATTTTGCAGGTAGCAGACTTCTGATATTTCAAAAAGCAGATTTGTTTTCCCAGCTTAGGAATCCATGGTTTACATAAACTGCAGATTTTTTCCTACAATTTGTGGTAAATTATTCCACCATTTCCGTGATCTACAGAAAGCTATTCTTTGGTTTACATAGAAATACTTTTAAAAATTCTGCAGAATTCAGAAACAAATTTCAAAAGCTTCTCTGAAGTGGAATTGGCATTCCTCACGCGTTCTGCCCAAGGAATGCTGCATTCTCCACAGTTTTACTTATGAACACTATAGAGGTTATCTCCTCCTTTTGCATACTGTGTGACCATGGGCAAGTCATTTAACTGCCCTCTGTTCCCAGGATGCACCTGGAAAACAAGCCTCAGCTCAGGGTGTCTTTCCTGACAAAAAAAAATTGAAACGAAAAAATACTCTTTTCCCATTGTACTATATATGCACTTTGCTGTTAAAATCAATATGGTGGCACCATTTTGTTTCCTTAACTACACTATAGTTACAGTGTAACTGCATTGCAGTTGCAACATAGTTACATGCAACAAACATGAATCTACAGCATAAATACCCCTGTTGCATGTAATTAATGTTTACCTACCCCGCAGTTACACTGAAACTGACGCTTAAAGCATGGCCAGCAATAAAGTAACTTACATTCACATCTGAATATTTTTTCATATAGATGTTTATTCCTCTTTGGCCGGACATGTGGTAGAAATCAGCCCAGTTTCATCGGCTGCCACCATCTCCAGCCTCTCCCGGTATACAAGGCTTATATTCCTCGTGGGTAACCTCCACTGTGGAAGGGCCAGTGATGGAGGGCTGCCCCCCCCCCCCAGTCAACACATCCATATGGCCTTTGGATCTGGAGCAACATAACAGGTCACAGCACACTGGACAGGACTTCAAGAAGCCTGTCTGCCTTCTTTTCTTCCATTTTTCTCCCTGACTCCACGAACATGCAATGAGCACATTCTGCAAGCATTGCCTCAGCAGAGACCACCCAGCACTCTGGACATGAAGCCTCCCACACAACATATTTGCAAGTGCCACCACCAGGTTTCCTTCAGGTGGCGGTAAAGTGGTGAGTCACAGATGCCTCCCTCCCCATGGGAGGAAAGCTGTCCTCCAGATGCTCAGTTCTCCCTACCCATGTCCATTCCCAAACCTGGGACACCAGCTTGGCAAGAGGTAAGGTGCTTACAGCACTTTCACCATCCCCACCACCAGGCTAGCTATTCACATCTGAATTTAGGGTACTCAGCCCCAGTAGCCAAAATAAAAACATTAAATCACAGTAAAACTCAAAATATGTCTGCTTGTTTCTTATGCAGTATTATTTAGTTGGCTATACCATGCTTGTTTTGTGTAAATAATAAAGTCATCCCAGAAAAAAATAAATCCCATAACTGAGGCAAGGATGACTTCATACTCTGCACAGTATATATATATATTTATTTATTTATTTAAAAAGTTTCACTAGGAAAGGCATACTGAGCAGAAATTGTTCATTTCCATATGTGTCCAGGGGTAGAAGGGGAGAGGGGCATACAGTACAAGGAGGAATGCAATGTAACAAAACAAACTAACAATTGAAATTATCAGCAGGATAACATCAATGCATGAATGGATTATCTGACATTCATACTCCAGTAAAGTGCAACCCAATTATAGGATTATGCCAGGTTAAGTTCTTGTGGCACACACAGGGTAACAAGCAGGGATACGGGATGGCAGGAGTTTATGATGTGGGAAATACAGACAGAGAGAGAGAGAGAGGGGGACTGGTGGGAGGAGAGAGAGGAGAGGATGAGGGGGGTTAGTAGCAACTGCAGGAGGGGGAGATGTAATCAAGTAGGAGTGTGAAGAGGGCTCTGGGGGAGGAGGAATGCTGAATGTGGGGGAAGGGAGTTCCACAGATAGGGGAGGTGATGAGAGAAAGCTGCCTGGCCATCAACAGTGGACCTGGAGGGTATGGCCAGGGTATGTGAATCAAGGTTTCTAAGGGAGTGGGAGGAAGGGGGTGGAAGGGCAAGAAAGTAGGAGGAGGAGAGGTGGGGGGAGAACCTAACTAAATTTACCCACAAAGTTGGCACAATGGGCAAAATGCCTGGCCTTAAGAGAATGGAAAAAAAGGGATTGGTAGAGGAGGTAGTGGTGAGTGTGGGGAAGGCAGTCAAGGGCAAAGCGACAGAAAGAGTGGAACAGAGTAGTCAACCTGGCTAGGGAAGTCATGGGGGCAGCACCGTAGGCTACATCACCATAGTTGAAAACAGGAAGTATCATTTTCTGAACAATTTTGCTGCGGGCCACCATTGGAATGCATCCACGGTTCCTGTACAGAACACCTAGCTTGGGGTGCAGTTTTTTGTGCATAGCGTCAAAGTGTCCAGGAAAGTCAAGGTGTGTGTCCAACCAAACCCCAATATACTTAAAGAAGGTGGTATTTTCAAGCATTGAGTCAGCCAGGGAGTGGAAGGAGGGGAGTGAGTGGAGCTGAGAGAGTCTATACCTCATGCCAAAGGTCATGGAGACTGTCTTCTTAGCATTTAGGAACAACTGATTAGAGCATAGCCAGAGCTGAACCTTGTTGAAGTTGTGCTGAAGTCTGAATGCCACATGAGATATATACTTGGCAGTTGCCCAGAGTGAATTCAGCTTTTGCACCGAAATACACGTTTTGCATATACAGTGATGTAAAATCCTATCTTCATTTTTTGCAGTGTTTAGTATTTAATAAAGGGAACACATTACAAAAAAATTGCTGTATAACTGAAACATCCCTGTTAGTCTAGTGGACCCCTTCTCCTGATTACCCCTGTCCCTGTTAAAGCAACATTTCTGGTAGTCTAGCAGCCCCCCCCCCCAGATCACCCCACCCTGTGTAAATCAAACATTCCTGGTGGGCTAGGACACCCCCAACCAAGTGCCACCCCACCACTAAGGACCCCACACCCTCCTCACCCTGGTCACTGGTTCTGCAGTTGACATGACGACTGGCACATCCCTCTGGTTACCTTCCTGGCTGGCTGGGGAGATTAGCAGAGGATGTGCCAGTTGCTATAGTAACCCGTGATGCAAAGACTGGGGTGAGGGGGTGTGAGGCAGGGGTCCTTGGCACGTGGGTGGTTTGAGGTGGTACACAGATAAGTGGCACTCAGTCAGGGGCACTATGCCACCAGGAATGTTTTATATACACGGGCAATCAGAGGTACATGAGAGGACATTGCTTTAACAGATATAGGGGTGATCGGGGAGGAGAGTGCAGTAGACTACCAGAGGTGTTTCATTTGCACAGAGACAGGAGTGGTCGGGGGTAAGGGGCCCACCAGACTACCAGGGACTCTTTTGTTCAACCGCCCAGCATGGGCACTATGGGGACAGTGCGCACATACAAATAAGCCCAAAATGGGCATGCAAATGACCCCTTAGCACCTTGCATGCCCAATGAGCTCATTTGCATACTAGGGCTGAATAGGCTACACGATAATTTGCACAGATCAGTGTGGTCCATGGCTCGTGTTCTATCCTGTGAGTTCCAGTACAAACTGCACCCCTGAACAAATCATCCCCTGGCAATTCACATCTAGTATAAATATAATAGAAAAAAGTCTGGGGGTGCAAATCAGGAATGAACTGTTCAGGGAGGTGATTGATGCCGGAGCTCATAGCCCACAGTGAGTTATTACAGTGTGGAATGCCCATCATGAATTGACATGTCCCCAGCTGGTTAAGAATATTGCCCACAGGACCCTGGTGCTATCCCAGTTTGGGCACACTATCTCTTGTGGGTCATATGCAGCCTTGGGCCATGTCAACGCAGCCCATATTCAGTCCAGGCTATGAAGGCACAGCAAAATATTGAGTCAGTGCACTCCATTAAGGCATGCTAACAGGCTGAATATAGCTCAGAGTTGGCCTAGCACTATTTTTAGCACAGTGATATTGGCCAGCTCAGAATATCAGGGCCCTAAATTTTAATGACGTGCAACCTGTCAGAGCTTTTATGATAGCTCCATGACGTGGTTTCTCATATTGCCAACCACATGCAAATTGTGTATTTATCCTTTCTTAAATAGCAGCTGACGCCTTTGGGAAAACTTTAAAAGACATAATATTCAGACATAGTTCAGCTGTTATTTCATATATCTTGTATACATTTCTATAGATTTCTCCTGTTCATTATTTTACTACAGAAGAATTCCAGCAAAAACAAGATCTGTACCCCTTAGAGTTCATCTGCCTCTATATCTTATTCCCTGCATGAAATTATAATGCTCTGTTGTGACTTCACATTCTGTTGCAGTGGGAAGAACTGTGATGTCACAAGCAGAGTATTGTGATATAAGGTTGGGAAGAAGCAATAGGAGCTGATGAACCCTCAAGGAACAAAAATCCTATTTTCATGCTTATGACGTCAGTAATAAATAATGAGAATAAGAAATGCAAAGTCAATAAGAAATTGAAAGCTGCTTTGTAATCAAAATTATGTTTTTTAAAGTTCTTCTTGAGGTGTCAGTGGCTCTTTAATGGGACTGTTGTTCTGCACTTACAAATATAGACAAACCGTTATTTAAATTTTCCTCAATGAAGAACATTCTGTTTCTCCCTATCATGCAAAATATAGATGGGGAGGGCAATGTGTTTGTGTCTGACACAGAAACACACCATGTGGGTTGGCATTTAATACTAAAAATTCTGTATTCTGCTCACCCCATGGTGCCAATCGATTGGGGATCACTTGGCATGCTGGCGACCCAGGTTTGCCACCATCTGGGACGACAGGAGCGGAGACCGATGGTGAGGGTTACGAGTGTCCACATGGATGCTCTCCTCCCTGGGAGGGAGGGTGCAGTCTGTACCACTACTTGGGCAGCTCCTGTCGATTCCCCCATGGAAGCGCACTTGCAACATTGCTGACCATTGCTGCCTTGTTGAGCATGCCACAACTACATGGGATGGGGGTGAGTTGGAGTGAAAACAGACAAAAATGCCTGCTCAGCTGATCAGATTACAATAACCTAGTTCCTCTCCCACCACATAGTCCTTGCAGCCAGCCTTTCAGGTCAATCCCCCGTCATACACCTGGTACAGTATCACAAACTATCTCCTCTCTTGTGGGACCTGGGAAGGGGGGCCCTGGCAAAGGGATATGATGGGTTGGGGGAAGAGTACACAATGAGGGGGTGTACTTACAACAACAAAAATGGAAAGGGACCTGGGGGTAGTCATATCAGATGATCTAAAGGTAAGCAAGCAATGTGAGAAGGCAGTAAGGAGGGCTGGGGGATACTGGGATGTATAGGGAGAGGCATCACCAGTAGAAAACAGGAAGTTGTTATCCCTCTGTACAGACAGTTGGTGAGACCCCATCCGGAGTACTGCATGCAGTTCTGGAGACCTCATCTCCACAAGGACATAGACAGGATGGAGGCGGTCCGGAGGAGAGCAACTAAAATGGTGCAGGGTCTGCACCAGAAGCCATACGAAGAGAGACTAAAGAAGCTTAATATGTATATCCTCAAGCAAAGGAGGGAAAGGGGGAACATGATAGAAACTTTCAAGTACCTCAAGGGAATCAACAAAGTCCAAGAGGGGAGCATCTTTCAGAAAAAGAGAAGTGCAAGAACAAGGGTGGGGGGGCACAAGATAGAGGGGGACGGCTCTGAGACAACGTGAGAAAGTATTTTTCATGGAGATGGCGGTGGACACATGGAACGGACTTCTTGAGGAGGTTGTGGGGTCAAAAACAGTGGAGGGGATTCAGGAATGCATGGGACAGACATAAGGCAATTCTGGTGGGGGGGTAGGAAGAAGTAGGCTGTTGGCTAACTAGGATCTGCAGCTTATCCAATAGGCAGGGAAATGGGCAGACTAGGGGGACCAAGTGGTCCTTAGCCTTCAAAGTCTATGTTTCTATGGATTGACCAGGGCATGACACAACAGGGGATGGTAAAGATGGTGGAGGAGGGGATGTCTTGGTGGGCTGGGGAATGACCACTGGCAACCAGAAGGAGTGGCCGGTCGGGGGGGCAGGGGAGGAGCAAAAAAAAAAATCTATATTCTGTACTTGGAATGTTTGCTAGTTGTGTACCCAGTAGTACCTTACTTGGTCTAAATGGCAAATAACCTGGCTAAATCAGAACAAGAAATGCGCCATCAGAAGGGCATTGTATCAGGCAGTTCCAAGTGCTCATTGAATGTAAAATGTTTCAAGGCCTTTCACGAAATGGTGAGAGGCCCTGAAACACTTTGAATGTACTAAGCACTTCATTTTTCCTGCCTGAGCCCCTGATTTAATTTTAATTGTGATGATAAGGCTGTGGTGTGTTACTGCTATGATGCAATCCTGGCCTTGATACAGATTCTGTGAATAAGTGCAATAAACAAGCTAGTGGATGACACAGAAGCTGAAAAGTTCAGTGTTGGCGAGCCTGGGTTTATGTCTCTCTTTCACTCTGGGTTTGAGTCCACAACTTTGTAGAACTGGTGTTTGCAAGGGCTGGCCACCCTTTAGTATTAGCTTTCCCTTCAGTACCAAGTGTAACTATCATTGGGGTGTTGTTCATTGTAACAGGACCATGTCCCAACCCAACCTCAAAGGTGCTCAACTTCCTGTTAGAATCAAAGCGGAGCAGACAAATATCCCCTGTTTTCATCGGGGACCTGTCTCAAATAACAAAACAATGCAAAGGAGCTAAATACAAAAAACAGTTAAGCCTCTACAGACTGAAATAACATCACATAAAGTACTAGTTAAAACAGAACTACCCAGCCTGTTTCCTCATGGAGATCATACCTTGGGTCAATACCCCGAATCTCTAAATACAATAAGCTTCTCATTTGGGAAAGAGTTTGTTTGTGTCACCTCCCCTCGGAGGTGTTGTAACCCCTTCTAGTCTATAAAACCTCAGCATTGGGATGGTATGGTGGTACTCCAGGAGGTGCCTGGCAAGAGGCAAGGACAACTCTCCTTATTTGAGATTACTTTTCATTGATGTGAACGCATACAGTAGTTGCCTGATTGTCTTCTCCACACAGATTGAATCACGTGGGAAGTTAAATGTTTTTTTATTTATCTATTTAAAACAGGTAATCAAACAATCCACATGGACTCGTTTCCTGTTGCAGTCTGGTAGAAGGGGCTACAGGGAGCACAAGGGCTAATGAATAGTGAACCAGATACGATAAGCAATAATACAGATCAAAAATATACTTACAGAGTCAGGGTGTGCAGTGGATAAGAACAATCTATACAGTAATGGATACATAGAGGACTATTTAGAAGGTCTTGGAGAAGAGATAGTGCACCACAAAAATTGTGCAAAACAGACTAATGACTACAAGTAAATATAAGGTGGAGTCAGACACCTAGGCAGGACACCCATCACTGTTGAGGGGGACTGGGCTGAAAATGGACCTGGACAGGACATAATGTATAAGGGACACCTGGGGTTAAGGTGAGAGGCCACTATGGGGGCAGTTATGACATGGCATAATGATACAGATAAACTTGTTCTGTCTGACATATTGTAAAGTCTCTTATAACAATCTCTTCATCTGAATATATGTTTCTTATGGACTTTAAGCGATGTGTGCTGTTGCCGACTTTTTTTACATCTTCCATAAGTGAAGTTTCCTACAGTCTGGTTTGACTGTAGCCTGCTAATTTCTGTCTTTGGGATTCTCAGATGTCTTTTAACATTCATTTATTTATTTATTTTGCTATAGTGAGTGGTTTCTCCTTAAACTTTTCCTCTCCTGTTGCTGATATCTGTAATGTTCTCCAGTGTTTCATTAAAATCTTCTCAAGACTCCAAAAGACATCGTTGTAATTAGTTGAAAATTCCAAAGAGTCCTTGTTCTCTTCCTTTTCTCTTCCTTTTCTTTAGGTGTAAATACTTCAGACCTGGTCATAGAGTCCCATCTTTGTTTAGCATAGTCTTACTTCTTGATTGCATCCTCTGTTTCTAAACCATACAGTGGGGTCTTTTGCTGCACTTCCATTTTCCTTGTTTTGTGTACGGCTTCATTTTGCTCTGAAAAACTGCTCATATGATATATTTAAGAAGTAGGGTATGACAGGATGTGTGTTATTGTGATTTTATTTAATTAATTTGCCGTTATTCAGCAGGTATGTACACTAGACACTAATGCACCTATTTTCAGTTACATTTAGGGAATTTACATAAACAGGCAGTGGTACAGTGGTACATATTATTGGACAGAAATAATGAAAACAGTACAATAACAGAAGAGTAATTTTTATGTTGATTGCGTGCAACGCAAGAAACATATTGGGACAGCTTGCTGAGAAGCAGGCTGTGGAGGCAGGGCACTGTTGTGGCCAATGCCCCCACAGCCTGCAAAGGCTTGTCCCGCTTCCCCCAATGCCGTTGCAAGCTGCTGGTGACAGCAGTTTGGAACGTTGGCACCAAGTTCTGAGAATTTCACCGCTACAATCAGGGGCCACCTCGTCATTGCAGCGTCAGCCATCCGCTGCAATGAGGGAGTGACCCATCATTGCAGGGCGGGATGTAAAACCCCTGATATTGTTTGTGAACATGGCAACAGCTTGCAGCCATGTTCACAAACAATATAACCCCCCCACCATGTTTACTTGCCAACGGGGGCCCCTAATCCCCATTGGCTTTGGTGGCCCTGTGTTTCTGTTGTTGCCAACGGGGGAGCCCACTCCCCGTCAGCATTCTGTACCCCCCCCGCTTTTGTTTCTGCCGACGGGGTGCCCAATCGCCGTCGGCATAATGATACCCCCCTTCTTTGCCGACGGTGGTGCCCAATCCCCATCAGCTACTGCTGACTCCCCCAAACAAAAGCCTCTGCTGGCATGCTGGGAGCCCACCCCAGTGTGCAAAGATGTCCCTGTGAAGAAAAAACGGTCCAGCGACATCTTTTTTTTTTTCCTGAAAAGGAACTGTCCTCGCGCTTGTCCTGCCCTCACCCGCAACCCACACCCACCCACTGCGCACCCTGCTTCCCCATACCCCCCACCCCGCACTTACCTCCGGAGCTCGGCGTGACAATCTTCGTGGACCGGGAACACGTATGCTGGTAAGCTGTATAATGTAATAAATAGGGTTTTTTTCAACTTTAGTGCATATCTCAGGCATTTTTGGGAATTTTTTTCACCAACTTTTCAACATGGGGTTTTTGGGACCCCTCCTCATGAATGCTTGAACTGTCATGGCATAAATCGGCCCCAAAAGGTGATTTCGTGGTCATGGTGCGGAATCACCTTTGGGGGCCAATTAATGAAACGACAGTGCCAGTGTTCATGAGGTGGGCTCTCAAAAAGCCTATGTTGCAAATTTGGTGGAAAAAATCCAAAAAATGACTGTTTTATGAGCGTGCGCTACATAGTTGCTACGCACGTTCGTGACTTTGTGAATTTGCAATATTTTCACGCCAGATTTTCAACATTGGCATTTTGTCACACCTCCTTGTGAACAGTACACCTGTCATTGTTCACTTCCTGGTGGAAATGTGTTTTTGCACTTCCAGCGCAGAATAGTGCGGTCAGTGTGGGAAATCAGTGTTCAGGACAGATTAAGAAAATGACAGTGACACTGGTCATGAGTAGAGGTCCTAAAATGCCTATGTTGAAAATTTGGTGATGATAGCCCATTGAATGACTGTATTACAAGTGTGCGTTGCACACCTTCCACGCACCCTTGTAACTTCGCAGATTTGTAATATTGTCATGCCAGATTTTCACCAGTGGAATTTTTTCACACCTCCTTATGAGCAGTACAGCTGTCATTTTTCACATCCTGACTGAAATGTGTTGTCACAGTTCCGGCGCACAATAATGCGGTTGCTGTGGGAAATCACTGTTCACGACAGATTAAGAAAATGACAGTGGCACTGTTCATGAGCAGAGGTCCTAAAATGCCTATGTTGAAAATTTGGTGATGAAACTCCATAACATGACTCTGTTACAAGTGTGTGTTGAATTGTTTCCACGCACCCTTGTAACTTTGCAATTTTGTAATATTTTCACGCCACATTTTCAACAGTGGCATTTTTCCACACCTCCTTATGAACAGTATAGCAGCCATTTTTCACATCCTGGCTAAAATATGTTTTTGCACTCCTGCTGCAGAATAGCACAGTCATTGTGGGAAATCACTGTTTTGGACACATTAAGATCGAACGAGTGAGAGGGTGGAGTGACCGAGCTCAACTGAGCTCTGTCGGGACTCCTGCAGATTTGTTTGTGGGTAGAGAAAGGGCCCAACACAAGAGCCCAGTACAAAAGGGCAGCCTGCAGCACTGGGAGAAAGAGAATGAAAGAGCGAATGATGGAGGGGGAGTGAGCAAACTCACCGGAGTGCTGTCAGGACTGCTGCGGATTTCTTTGTGGGCAGAAAAAGGAATCAATGCAGGCAGGGGCCCAGTACAAAAGGCCAAACTGCAGCGGTGGGAGAAACAGTATGAGCGAGTGAGACAGGGGGACTGAGTGAGCTCAACGGAGCTCTATCAGGCTGTTGCGGATTTCTTTGCTGGCAGAAAAAGGCCCAATGTGGGCAGGAGTCCCATACAAAATGGCTGCTTGCAGCACCAGGACAAACAGAATGAGCGCATGACAGAGGGAGACTGAGCGACCTCAATGGAGCTCTGTCAGGACAGCTACGGATTTGTTTGTGGACAGAAAAAGGTGCCAATGCAGCCAGGAACCCCGTACACTAGCGCAGCCTGCAGCACCAAGAGAAACAGAACGAGTGAGTGACAGAGTGGTAGTGAGCAAGCTCAACGGAGCTCTATTGTGATAGCTGCGGATTTCTTTGTGGGCAGAAAATGTGGCAACGCAGACAGGAGGCCAGTACAACAGGCCAGCTTGCAGTGCAGGCCAAAATGGCATAAGTGAGTGAGATAGCTCAATGGAGCTGTGTCAGGACTGCAACAGATTTCTTTCTGGACAGAATAAGCCGCCAATGCAGGCAGGAGCCCAGTACAAAAGGGCAGCTTGCAACGGCAGGAGACACAGACCGAGTGAGTGAGGGAGGGGGAGTGAGTGAGCTCAATGGAGCTCTGTTGGGACTGCTGCAGATTTGTTTGTGGGCAGAAAAAGGCAGCAATGCACGCAGGGGCCCAGTACAAAAGGGCAGCCTGCAGTGGCGGGGAAACCAGAATGAGCGAGTGAGAGAGGGGGACTAAGTGAGCTCAATGGAGCGCTATTGTAACTGCAGCAAATTTCTTTGTGGGCAGAAGAAGGCAGCAATGCAGGCAGGAGCCCAATAGAAAAGGGCTGCCTGCAGCGCCGGCAGAAACAGACTGAGCGAGTGACAGAAGGGGAGTGAGTGAGCTCAATGGAGCTTTGTTGGGACTGCTGCAAATTTCTTTGTGGGCAGAAAAAGGCGCCAACAGAGCTAGGAGCCCAGTAAAAAGGGCAGCCTGCAGCGCCGTGAGAAACAGAATGAGTGAGTGGCACGGGGAGTGAGCGACCTCAACGGAGCTCTGTCGGGACAGCTGTGGATTTCTTTTTGGGCAAAGGTGCAAACGCAGGCAGGAGCCCAGTACAAAAAGGCAGCCTGCAGTGCCAGAAGAAACACAATGAGCGAGTGAGAGAGGGGGAGTGAGCAAGCTTAATGGAGCTCTATTGTGACTGCTGAGGATTTCTTTGGCAGAAAAAGGCGGCAACGCAGGCAGGAGCCCAGTACAAAAGGCCAGCCTGCAGCGCCGGCAGAAACGGAATGAGTGAGTGAGAGAGGAGGAGTCAGCAGGCTCAACAGACCTGTGTTGAGACTGCTGCAGATTTTTTTGTGGGCAGAAAAAGCCACCAACAGAGGCAGGAACCCAGTACAGAAGGGCAGCCTGCAGCGCCAGGAGAAACAGAATGAGCGAGTGAGAGAGGGGGAGTGAGCCACCTCAATGGAGCTCTGTCAGGACAGCTGCAGATTTCTTAGTGGCCAGAACAAAGTGCCAACACAGGCAGGAGCCCAGTACAAAAGAGCAGCCTGCAGCACGGGGAGAAACAGACTGAGCAAGAGACACAGGGGCAGTGAGCAAGCTCAACAGACCAACGCAATCAACATTCGGCATTGACAAATGCTTGTTTTTCTATGGCTCATCAGGTTATTATATCCTGTAATAACTAACTGGTTTCACAGAAGACACATGCTGCATCTAACAGTGTAAGCACAAACCCCATTCTCACAATCGTGCAGCTGCTGTCAATGAATATTCATGCTGCAGCTGTGAGAACCTTTGTGCTCACTGTCTACTTCAACCTGAACATGAATCTGCTGAGAAAACCCGTGCCCTTTTTACATACATGTAGTTCAGTTCTACCATTCTAGTTCATATCACAGAGTTCTTCTAAAAAAGAAAAAATATGACAGCTCGGTTTAGTCTCTGAACAGTAAGAGAGAGAGAGAGAGAGAGCTTTGTCCAACAGCAGCAAGTTTGGTTTTCTGGTTGGAAAAAATTGCTCACCAGAAACTATAAAGACTTAAATTATTATAAATTAATTATAAAAACTAATACATGGGGTAGAGTTTCAATCAAATTTAACAAACATGAACAGGCAGTAGACAGTTCTGCCAGACAACAGATTAATCTGTTTCCCTCTTTACCTTTTCACTGTTCTGTGTTCTGTACTTAAAAGCACAGTACTCTTGCCTTTTTTTTAATCTCATTTGTATCTACTGCACATATTTTTGTAATACTGTTTGCCTTCAATTTTTTTTCATTATGCTCCTATTATATTGCATTTGCTGTATATATCTTTCGGCAACCCCTTTCCCCCAGGACACATCTGGAAATGAGCTCTTATCAGCTCAGTATGTCTTTCCTGGTAAAACTTTTGAAATCGATAAACATCCTCAGTACGTGATGCTGGATAGGCACAGGGTCATTATGTCGCACGACATAATGCCGCATGGCACTATCGTGCTGCATGATTAATGCCATGAGGCATCATGTCTTTGTTCTGTGGGGGGCTGTGCTCCCCACACTCCCATTATGGGGGCTGCACCCCGGACCCCCCAATAAAGATTCTCAACTCCGGGGGGGTCCAACTTGGGGAGCGCACAGGTCCAGGTTTTGGCATAATGCCATATGCTATTAAACATACAACATTATGACCCGGTACATGCTGGATAAACCCTTCCAGCTTTGTTGCTGGGGTTTATATAGCATCACACACCTTGGCTATGTATTAAATTCTCGTAATGCACTCCACTCTCTTTATAAAATGGGTAGAGACAGTTCTTTAATCTGTCTGGCTGACAGCCCAAGCCAGCTATTCTGTTTTTAGCTTATCGCATGGAAATAGGAAGTGGCAGTACCTGTACCAGCAGTACAGTACAGATCCATCCAATGGCAGTGTAAACAATTTCACCATTTGTTTTCAATTTAGCGAGCAAAATCAGGATGGCACAAAATAAAAGAAAACACTTAAACGCTTACAAAGTGTTGTTTTTACTGATGAAATCCTCTCGCTGTCCCTCCCGAGCTGCTCCCTTCCCTTGCTGAGTGCAAGTATCATGGATTCTATGAACTCCCTTCTGACCTGGAAGCAGAGTGTGACCACCAGGACATTGGTGAGATGTGCTACCCCAGATGGTAGCATGCTCTGGCAAGACATTACAGAAACCGTGGCCTTGCTGGTGGAATAAAGCAGTGACCCACAGCGCTGTACCCCTAGTGACACAAGCAAATAAAGAGCACCTCAAGGAAAAAGCAGAGGGACTGTTTTAAATGAACACATTTTTTTTTAATTTTACCAATTTTTATGTTGGCTCACGCTTCTGCAGCCAACATATTGCAGTAGTAGCAGATTTGGAGGTGTGGTCACTGTGGGCGAATGCAGGGCATGCATCAGTAGGTGTGTCCCTCTTTCTCCAATAAGGCAGCTGCAGGCGCTGACACCAGCAACATGTAAACTGGCCACCAGATCAAAGAAAAGGTCCATTGCAATGAGAGCCAAGCTTCTCACTCAGCGGCATGCCTTTCCTGGTGAACCAGTTTACAAAACATGGCGCCATGCCGCCACAAAGTGCCCAACCCACTTCATTTGCTGATGGGGAGCCCACTCCCCATCGGCATAATGCAACCCCCCTCCCATTTAAAGTGTGTGCCGTGGGGTGCCCAATCCCTCTCGGCATCATGTTCCCCCTTCCCAGTTTAATTTGCTGATGGGGGAACCCACTCTCCATCAGCATAATGTCCTCCCCATTTGTTGTGTGCTGATGGGGTGCCCAATCCCCCATCGGCTACAGAACCCACCCAAAAAAAAACACTCAGGTGGCACACTGGGAGCCCATCCCAGTGTGCCAAATGCCTCTGTAAAAGAAAAACCGCTCTGCAATGTTGTTTTTTAAACCTGCAAAGCAGAAAACGGTCCTTGTCGACTCCAGTGGCTCCTCCCGCAACCTGTGCCCACCCTCTGTGCACCCTGCTTCGCCACACCCCCCTCACCCCATACTTACCTCTGAATCATGGCGAGATGATCTTTGGGAGACTGGGAACATGTCTGTACTCTTCAAAGCCGACCGCGAACTGAAGAAATGCCGGCAAGCTGTATAATGGCATAAATAGGGTTTTTTCAACTTTGATGCATATCTCAGGCATTTTTTGGAATTTTGGCACCAGATTTTCAACATAGGGTTATTGCGACCCCTTCTCATGAATTCAGACACTGGCATGGCGTTAGTCAGTCCTGAAAGGTTATTTCACAGTCACTCCATGGAATCACCTTTCTGGACTGATTAAAGAAATGACAGTACCACTGTTCATGAAGTGGTCTCTCAAAAAGCCTATGTTGCAAATTTGGTGAAAAAAATTCAAAAAATGGCTGTTTTACGAGCGTGTATTGTGCAGTTTCCATGCACGCTCGTAACTTTGTGAATCTGTAATATTTTTCACTACAGATTTTAAAAATTGTCATTTTCCACACCTTCTTATGAACAGTACACCTGTCATTTTACATATCCTGGCCGAAATGTGTTTTCACACGTCCGGCACAGAATAGAGCAGTCACTTTGCAAAATCAGTTTTCAGGACAGTTTGAGAAAATGACGGTGACACTGTTCATGAGCAGAGGTTTTAAATTGCCTATGTTGAAAATTTGGTGATGAAATTCCATAAAATGATTGTGTTACAAGCGTGCATTGGTGCATTCGCAGTTTCCACACACACACCACCGTAACGCAGGTACGTATTTTTCATGCCAAATTTTCAACACTGGCATTTTTTCACATCTCCTTATGAACAGTACAGCTGTCATTTTTCACATCCTGCCCAAAATGTGTTTTCGCACCTGTGGTGCAGAATGGCGTGGTCGCTGTGGGAAATCAACTTTTGGGACAGATTAACAAAATCACAGTGCCACTGTTCATGAGGGGAGGTCCCAAAATGCCTATGTTGAAAATGTGTCTCTTCAGAGTCAGGGTGAGGTTGCCTTCAGTTCAATACTTCACTGCCATTCCTATTACGCGTCTCTAACTCCTGCACTATCAATGCCAATGCCAGTGAGATAACATTCGGCATGGACAAATGCGTGTTTTAAATACCACAGTTTCTCAACATATACCCACTTTATAACATACTCCAGAGTGTGGGTTATGCTCTGTTAAATTCACTTCTAGGGACACTGAAGCACTTGGCCAGCACCCTCTTGCCTCACTACACCCCTAGGCATGCGTTTATCAGAGCATAACATACAACCCATCATGTGTTACTGCTTACTTTGTTCCTCTAAATTTTTGTTAATCCATACCAGAAATGTTTGATATTCTGCAATATCTGTATTTTTCTGGAACCACTCTTGCTCTGCTACATTCTTAATTTCCACCCCTACATAAGTTGATTCAGTTGTTAGGGCCAAAATGAAGATTAACATAAAATCAAAAGAGTCATATCTTGTGGACTGCATCCTGCTTTTTTTCTAGATCCAGTGCTGAAAAGCCTAAATTTGGTCCCACTGGGACATTAAGTCCACATGGGATCCCCTAAGATACTCTGCCAGGGTTAGAGTATGCCTCACAAATCCAACCTCTCTGTTTCAGTTTTTCTTATTTGCTTATTAGAGATTTCGTGTTCCCAGATCACTTGATCGTGTTTATTTATTATTATTACTGATAATACCCTGTAAAATTCAAGCCTTGTGTGTTTTGGTTTTGGTTCTGGGTACTAATTACTCTTCAGTGAACCTTTTCAATGCTTTAAAATGCTTTGTTCCTGAGCTGTTATGTTTAGAGTGGAGGAGGGACACATGATAAAAGTAGCCATAGGGTCAATTCAGTTCTGTCTATCATAAGTAACAAGTCCACTGTTTATATGGAGAATAATGGCTATGCAACTGTGTGTTACGGACTTTGTGATTTTTTACACTCCCGAGGTGTGTGATGACCCATAAACCTTGAGAGAGAAGCTTGAGAGGTTTATGAGGTCATCACACACCGAGGGTGTGTAAAAAAATCCATAACAAAACAGTTACATAGACTTTATTTTTTATACTTACTGGTGCAGGGAGGTTTTTTTTTTCATTCAACGCTTTAGAGATGTCAGAGTTAGTGGAGCACTACTGTCAGACACAGAGAGAGAGACACACACACTCACGCACACACTCATGCATGTATGCACGTGCACACAGACACACACACACACACACACACACACTCTTTCTCTGTCTTTCTATCTCTCTGCAGTACAGCCATTCTTTTCTATTTTTTAAGTTAGACTGTGGAGCTGCACGTAGTGAGCCACTGTCCATTCATGATCTCAGTCGCTGTGTTCTGAAGTCCCGACTGAAGGATTTCAATAGCAGGATCAACCAGATATATTTTTTGACTTGAAAATGCAGGATCAACCAGAGAAATACTGTAAAAAATTACTAAGTTAGCTGTGCTGGATGTGAGAGGCAAATGAACAATGCAGATCCTCGGTATCGAGAAATGGAGCTACCATGTTTGTTTATGGGGTTCGGCCCATCCACACACAGTAGAACCAATGAGGTGACGCGCTACAAATGACTGATGCTCAAGGACACTGCTACCGAAAGAAAATTTTGAGAATACCATAATAACTGGTTTTCTGGTTTTTACAGCATTTGAAAGAGACCTGTTAACCGTGTGATAAAGGGGGTCGCCAGTAAATATATAAAATATATATCTTCTTGTTACAGTATTTAGATCAACAAGAAGCTCTTGTAAACAGAATTTTCTCAGCACATACTATCCCCAGATTGGGTAGCTCTGTGGTCACCTTCATGTGGAGGGCTGGGGCATGGCGCTAGCCGCTATGTCCTTGAGACAGTTAGGTTCTTGTCCTAAGTCAGTTAGGTCATTCACTATGGGAACCAATCAGATTACTATCAGGCACATAATCCTGTGATCTTTTTTTGTAATTATAACTGATTCTACGTCTTGCCTGACCTTATATACTGTTTTGGTATACTTTGTTTCATGTAATTAATTCAGGGTCACCCCTGAAAAAGGGAATTTTAGTCTCTGGGGGCTAACCTGGCCATCAAAATTTAATGGCTAGATAGATAGATAGACAGATAGATAGATAGATAGATAGATAGATAGATAGATAGATAGATAGATAGATAGATAGACAAGTAGCAATATTGTAAGTATAGCATATAGAATGTTTAATATATATATTAATATGTATAGTGTCCTTTGACATGATAAGAATGTTATCTTGTGCTGTTTTGGGCAAGAGGACTGCAAAGCAAATTTATTTTAATTTAGTTTTGCATTCCTCATCTATATAACATAATGGTACATTCCAAAATGGAGGATGTACTGATGCCACTTACACAGTGGTTTATGGCAACAGGGTATACAAAAGTCTTCTGTTTCTACCGAAATACTGAAATTTACTGCTTCCATGTTTTAAATCACTTACAGTTAGGCAAGATCACCAGCCTTTTATTTCCACTGGGACACTTGTGCAATCTACTTGAGCAGCAGCTATCCAAGAGATCTGTGTTTTTGGAACAGTTTGGCAGCTTGAAAATGACTGTGAGTGCAGCATATGTGTGACTTTGTAACTGAAACTGCTCTGATTTGTTTCATCTTGCTGCTCTGCTGAACTGAGGGGATTACCCAGGTGTGTGCAAGAGGCCATTTACCTGCATGTAATTTCAGCTCAGGGGTGAGCCAATAATAGAGCAGGTTTGCCTCTGTGGGAGGGTTTGCTGCAGCATTTAAACATTGTGTTCACTCATAGCGCCCAGCGCAGGTGAGTCAGTGAGTGGCATTTAGCCACTGGAGTAGATTTTGCATAGAATATGTACCATAAAAAGAGAGGGACCTCATTTAAATAGGTTTTATTGTTTATCTGGTTTTGTACTTTTTGGTTTTAACTGGTGGGTCTGGCTGTTTTCAGGTGGGAAGGCTTTCTACAAATTTAAGGAGTGATGCTCGTGGAAGACCTCAGCTGTTTAGATAAGCTGTCGCCTGACTCTTTTCAGTCCCATTTTTTGAGTTAGGATTTAATTTTTTTATTTTTTTCTCTCCTTATATGTATACTCGAAGTGGTAAGATGGTAAACAAAACTGTTAAAGGGACAATTAAAGGGAAGCAAAGGATAAATCCAAAAAAGAATAAAAAAGGTAATTGCTGTGTTTTTACACAGGAATTGGTCATCACAGCTTCGAGCCCTAAGGATCTGGTAGAAAGTTCCGTAGTATCCTACTTACCTCACTCCTTTAAGGGCTTATGAATGAGGAATGCAGATCAGATTTAGTTGGAGACAATTCAGAATTTAATGGAAGAAACCAAATTCTGATGGCTAAGAGCTGGGATAAGAACATTCAATAATACAAATCAAGAGACTTTGATTAATTTATTGGAGAACCAATTTAGTGGTAGCGATGGGACTAACAGGAATTTGAGGAATTTAAACAATTATCCTCTTTGACAATAAGAATATAACTCGGACTTGGAAGTAATTAGTAATTAGAGACTGGTGTTAAAACTCTGTCCCAAGGGAAAATCACTGATTTCTTTAAAAAAAAAAAACCCTTTCTAAAGCCCCCAGTAATATTTTTCAGGACTTTCCAAAAATGAACAGCACACATATGGTTTCCAATATAGGAGGTTACGATTGTACCACTTTTGGGGAAAAAACAAATTTAGCGGATCATTCCCAGGTTTTTAGACAAGATGAGTGGATGGGGAAGTAGAAGCAAGTCAGCAATGCATGTCTGGGCAAGGAGATTATATAGATAAAGATGATGGTATTTTGCTTCCCTCAGGAATAAAGTTATTTAGTCCATTAGAGATCTCTAGTGAGGTAGGGTCTGCAATATCGACTCTAAAGAAATGGTGTATTCATCCCTTAATGATGCGCCTGAAGAGTTTTTTCAAAAAATGGACAAAGAGGTCCAGGACATTCATTTAGATAAAGATTTTTTGGTTCAGTGTCCGGATACTATATCGAAATATACAATTAAGGCTCTTGCACATCCAGTAATGTCCGAATGTTGTTTTATTGGAGGCATATAATGGTATTAAGACAGCTTTGGAAACTCTTTCTAGTTTTTGTGTTGTGAAGCTTGCTGCTTTAGAACAACAAATTTCACAATTATTGGGGGAAAAGAAAGTTCACTGAACTAGGCATAATTTGTCATTTTCTCCCCTAAATGTTCAAGAGCCCTCAAAAGGTAAAACGGGCAAAAAGAGGGGTGGAGTAAGTAAGAAAAAAGGGGGGAAGAAAAAGCTTGGGCCTGTGGGATTTATTCAGACTCCTAATTTAGGAAAACAGAAAGATGAATTAAACACTGAGGATGAAAAGACTAATAAAATTGGGGCTACAGATACCATTAGGATAGGGGAGGTACAGAGAGATACAAGGAAGAATTCTGACCAAAAAAACAAATCTATATTTGTGGATGGGACACTTATAAAAGATCAAGAAAAGGGGGAGGGTGATTACATTGCGAAACAAAAAACAAATTCTAAGGAGAATTTAATTAAGGTAGATCAGTTTAATAAAGATCTTTGCCCAAATTTCATGTCGGCCAAGGAGGATAGTAACCCCAAGGGGTATGACCTGGAAGCATATAATTTGATCTGCACAGGGAAAGAAGTAGTTTTTAAATTAGATAAGCTGTATTTTAAACATTATGAATCTACTGTAACCCTAACCAGCATGATAGCCCATATGTCGAGAGCAGAATTAGGGTTACCAACAGTTGCAGATGCTCTTATTATGGTGACTAGGGATACTTCCAACCCTATTAATTCAGTTTACTTTATGCTCCTTAACATGGATATGGCAAAATTGGTCTGGGCTAAGCAAGGCCTGGTAGACTCTTTGGGATTACTGTTATCAACACCAGTGACCTGGTCAACAATTTGGAAAAATGTTTATAGGGCAAAAATAGGAAAAATGTTAACATATGATATATTCAAAACTACTCTTGTAACACTGAATTGGGAGTTTGGAGTTTCCCGTGAAACCTCAATGATCTCTATTTTGGGCTGGATGTATTGGAGGGAGAAACTGCTACTAATTTACCATCATTATTATGGATGATTTTATCAACTATTATTAAAACTCATATACTTCAGAAATTTGTGGAAGTGAATAGAGTTTGGAATGATAAAGAGGGTACTCAGATTAACTGTATTATTGGTTCTGTACAATTGTTAGTATTGTTTTTGAAAATAGACATGTGTTGGATGAGGTGGGTATTTACATGGTGGAATTGAATGAGTGGGAGACATCAGGTCAGTCTAGAGCCATCCAACCTTGACTAAGTTTTTGGAAATACAAAGTAATGAGTCCTCATTAGAGCAGGAAGGGGGGTCAGAAAGCAACCCTGGTTATAATGTCCTTAATTGTAATATAGCAGGACTCCATAATAAGTTTGTGGATCCACAGTGGGTTGCTTTTATTTCGCGACATGAAGTAATTATTTTTCAGGAGACATGGGTTTTAACATCTCCTTTCCTGAATGGATATGAAACTAGTTTTGTGCCAGCAATTAAAGGGAAAAAACATGGGAGGAACAAAGGAGGTCTGGTTACAATGATCAAAATTAGGGAAGGATTAAGGGTAATCAAAAGTTACTCTCCAACTCCCGAGATCCTTATGGTAGTGGTTAACTGGGACCTTTGTATGGTTCTGATTGTTAACATTTATATTCCACCATGTTTTCACACTTACTCTACATATGATTTTTGGTCCAAACTATCGATGGAAATAGATTTAATGATACAGTTAAATTGGATAGATACTGTCCTTTTAGCTGGGGATTTTAACGCTAGGATAACTGAGTTTGATAATTTATCATTGTTACAAGAATTATTATATATGGCAGATTTGGAAAAAAGAAATACAACTGACATGATTGTAAATCAGGCAGGGAGACGTTTTAGTACTTTTATCACAGAGAATAATCTCTTGATTCTTAATGGGAGATTAGAAGGGGATCGTCGCGGTGATAGCACTTTTTTCTCCCCCAGTTGGTAAGACCGTAATTGATTTTATATTATGCTCTCCTTTTAGCTATCATTTCTGCAGGAGATTATATGTGGCTATGAGAACAGAAAGCGATCATGTAGAAATTTTGCTGGACTTTAGGACTTCTGATAGTGTCATTCCTCCCCCCAATAAGCCCTTGGCGGATATTGAGATTAGTGGGAAAAAAAGGTTAAGATTGAATAATGAGTTGATGCAAGGAGTTTGGAACCTTTTATACTCTTCTATTTTTGTTGAGTTATTTCAGCAGGTACATAATGGCTCCAAAGGTGAAAGGATCAGTGAATTATTAAACATAGGGTATCAACAGATTAAGACACCGATTTATTCAGTTAATAGTGTTAAGCCCCAGTTAGTATCCTGGTTTGATGAGTATTGTAGGAGAGAGAAAAGAAATTTGATGAGGGCCATCAGGCAGACAAAAAAAATCAGAGTAAGTTGGCGATTAGAAATTTAAATAAAATGCGAAGGGAGTACAAGGAATTTCTCCACCAGAAAAAAAGAGAATTTACTGAAAAACAATGGGGTGTTATGTACTGAGTTATTAAGGAGGGTGATATTTAGCTTTTTTGGGCGTTGGTGTCCAAGGGGACAGCTGATCAGAATTCTAGACCTCCCATATATATCCCCAAGGAAACTTGGATATCTTATTATTGTCTACTATTTAATAGACATCCTTCCAATGATGATGATGTGATAGAAAATTTTAACATTGAGGGGGAATACACATTGTTAGTGTTTTCATTTGGAGAGGTGGAAGAAGCCATTGTGAATTTATCAAATAATAAAGCACCTGGATCTGATTTGATACCGGGAGAAATTTACAGGGGGCATTTGAATTATTGGGTAGTTTTTTTTACTAATTTTTTCAATATCTGTTTAAAAGAGAGATTTATTCCATTATCTTGGACAAGAAATATAATAGTTCCAATTCATAAAAAGGGCCAACTTAATTTGCCATCTAATTATCGTACAATCAGTCTTACTGACATTAGTGGAAAAATCTTTGCTAAAATAATATTACATAAATTACAAGACTGGATACCTGCAAACTCCCCTTTATCGATCTTTCAAGCAGGTTTTTGTAAGGATTTTTCTATGACAGATAATATTTACATCCTAGCCCATCTGATAGAAAAATATAGATCATTTCGTAAAATGAAGCTGTATGCTGTGTTTGTAGACTTTTCTGCAGCATTTGACTCGGTTAACAGAGCCAAGTTATGGGAGATATTATTAAATAGATGCGTACCATTAAATTTATTAGCCCCCATTATTAGGTTATATTCTCACACAACATCAGCTATTAGATATGATAATAAGGGCAACATTTCTGACTATTTCAGTACAACTTCGGGAGTTAAACAGGGATGTCCTCTGGCCCCCTTCTTTTTAATTTGTATATTGATGCCCTTCTGACTTATAAAGATATAGATATTCTTGATTCCCCAAAAATTAAGAATATTCCAGTACATTGTCTGGCCTATGCAGACAATTTGATTATTTTTGCTTTATCTGCTCAAGGTTTACAAAATAAAATAAATCAATTCTGCTCTAAATGTAAACATTTGGACTTATTAATAAATATGAAAAAAACTAAGTTGCTGATTTTTGCACCCTTACAGGGACATCAAATTAAACCAAGGATTTATTTAAATAACAAACTTATTGAAGTGGTATCCTCTTATATATATTTGGGGGTGAAGTTTGCTTCGAATGGAAATTGGATAGAGCATTGGAAGGACAAGTGATAAGGCAAAACTGATTGTTAGGGCTCTCTTGTGTTTTGCTAGAAATATGCAGGATATTTGGTCTGCTTGGCATTGATAGCCGGGCGAGGCCAAATTAATCCTATTCTTTTGTACGGCGCAGAGGTCTGGAACAACAATGTGCCTTCATGGTTGGAGATCCGACTTTCTCTCTATTATAAATCTTTATTGCAGGTTCCACTTGCCACTTCTAATGTTATAGTTAGGGCTGAATTGGGTAGAGTACCTATTGTTACAATAATTGATATACATCTCATGAGTTACTGGGTCAAAGTTATTAATCAACAGACTAATATTATGCGTTTACTATGCCTTAGAGAAAAATTGTCTTGGCATAAACAGAATTTTAGGTCTCCTTGGGTCAAAAATATTCAACGTATTTTGGGCAGTGTTAATATGCTTCATCTTTGGACAGATTGGGAGAAATCAATATCAATATCTTATGTGTTTAAGGAGTATGTTAAAAAGAAAATACTTAGGCTTGCCTATGATAAGCAAATGGAGCTCCTCAGAGTTCAACGTCAGGCCAGGTGGTTAGCTCAAAATAAAATTGATATATTTATAGAGAAATATCTTACTCTTGGGCTGTCCCTGTTAGAAAGAAAAATGATTACTTGGGCAAGACTGGGAATCATCTGTTCTAAATATGCTTTTTTTAACAAGACGACTCCACCCAAGTTAGGTTTAGAGTTTTGCAGATGTAACAAGGGTTTTCAAGAAGATCTTTATCATATTACGGTACAGTGCCCTTTATATAAAACCCAGCGGTTTAATCTGTTAAATGATTTCCTTATTAAATATGTGAATGCAAAATATGATATTTTATTCATACTTCTTCACCCTCAGACATTGGAGGAGGCTAAGATGGTTTCAAGTTTTTTTTTTCAAGTGTTGAAACACAAAGGAAAACGTCTCTCTGCCTATGACAATTAATTTGTTCATGGATTTTTATGTGTCAAAATTTTAAATGTAATATTAGATTTAATATTTTTTTTTCTTCTTTTTTGTACATAATTTTATGCTTTCAGTATGTTGTAAAGGCTTGATTGCTGAACAATAAAACACTGAACCTTGACTTACAGTTACTTTGAACTTTTATTAACGCTGACTCCTCTTTCACAGCTGAAGCCGATGCATTTCTGACAGAAAAGAGTGTCAGAAGACATTGTGACAAGAGTCAGCTGAAAGGAGGAGCACTACACACCAAATGTACCGTGGATAAGAGGTACAGTAATCCAACATTCTGATTGGCTGAGGCAGATACACTGCTGTATAATATTAAATAACAACCCACCCCAAATGCGTGTGCTTCAGAGGTACAGTACACACACATTACCTCACTAGCCACCTATACTGGGTAGTGAAACATATAAATATTAACATCTGCCAGCAGAAATACTTAGTAATCCATCTTGTCTGCCCATTTTCCTACCTGAACCTTTCTAAACTATTGGTGGACAAGACTGCCCAACTCTCTAGTGATGGTTCAGCCCCTTCTCTCCCCCTGCATCACCACTTTCCCTGCCTTTTCTTTCACCAATCTCTTGTAGCACTCCCATGCTCTGGAAAGCAATCACTGTCTTAGTACTTACCACCTCTCTTGGCATGCTGTTACATCAACCCACCACTCTTTCAGTGAAAGAAGAGTTCCTCACTTTCTTCTTGAAGCTACCCTCAACCAGCTTATGATTTAACCCCCGACTTGTTGATCCCTTGCATTGCTGGAACAGGTCATGACATTCTGCCTTGTTTATTCCCCCCGAGAACAAAGAAAAAGGAAACTTTTCACTGAGTAAAATCTCAAAAAAGCTTACCACAATTAAATGAGACATTTGATCAAAAATGTCAATTTGTCTACATTTGGTAGTACAGGACAACAGTCCTTTTAAAAAGAAAGGATAAATATTCCATATGTGCATGATGGGTGCATTGAGAAGTCATGTCACAGAGCTGCCAATAAAAGCCCTGACAACTATCTAGTCATTTTAGTCTAAGAGCACAGTTTTGGCTACCACACGTATGCTCATCAATGTTAAGGAGTGAAACTGAAATGATTATGATTTTCCAAGAAAGCAGTTACATATAGAATAATACTTTGGGAGGTGTTTATAACAAGAATTTTATACACACCCGAGGTGTGGGATGCTACATTGACCCCAACAGCGAAGCTTGAGAGTTCATAAAAGCATCCCACACTGAGGTTGTGTGTAAAAAATAGAATAACGTATGAGGTGGTGTGTGTAACAAGAAGTGTATGCCCCCGAGGTGTTAGGTGCTACATAAATCCTGAGAGCAAAGCTAGAGGGGTTCATAAAGCATCTAACACCAAGGGGGGGTGTAAACTTCGAGATCACACACACCACCCCATATTTTACTTTACATAATTGCTGGGTTTACCTTTTTTGCCACAGCAATTATATAAAATATCATAGGTTCCGGTGCGGCCACGCTCCAGTTTCGTTTTCGGACGCTGCTTAAATTTGTCATGTCTGCATTTCTAAAGTGTTATTTTTACCCCCTGTACTGGAAAAAAACTGTTTTTTTTTTTGTTTTAAATAACTTACCTCCGAGTTCCTCTGGTGGTTCAGTTTTGCGGTTGAAGGCAAGTGGTGAGCGGTCGGGAAGATAAAGTGTGGTGGGCGCATGCGCAGTGTGAAGGAAACCGTGCATGTGTTTGCCATAATAAACACTTCTTTATTGCAGCAAATTACACCACGGTTTCTGTATGGGAAAATGGTAAACCCATTAATTGTATATAGAATAAAGCATGGGGTGGTGTGTGTAATGAGAATTTTACACACACCCTCGGTGTTGGATGCTACATAAACCCCGAGAGTGAAGCTCGAGGGGTTTATATAAGCATTCAACACCGAGGATGTGTATAAAATTCAAGTTTTACACACAACCCCCATGTTTTATTTTATATAATTGTTGGGTTTTATTTATTCACCACAGCAATTATATAAAATAAAAGACATCCCTGTGCAGCAGCGGGTTTCAGTGAGGTCCATGGTTGGCTGCTGAAAGTTACATTTTTTCTTTGTGGTACTTGCTTTGTTTGAAACATTTTAGAGCAGTGATTTTTTTTAAAGAACTTACCGCTGAGTCCGAGTGGTGGTGAAGTCTCCAGTGGCAAGGAAAGACGGCCAGTGTTCAGGAAGGGAAGAGCTGTGAGTGGCGCATGTGCGGAGCGAGGGAAACTCGGAGCGTGCTTGCCATTATAAATACTCCTTTGTAATGGCAAATTACAAACCAGGTTTTCCTATGGGAGAAAATGAAACCCAGTTATTATATTCAAGTTTTATTTATTTTATTTTATTCACCAGCTAGGCCCACTGAACCCAAGAAGTCACTTTTTCAGGGGCAACCCGGAATTAGTTACAGAGAAATTTTTGGGTACAGGATATTTCAAATACATGACAGTTTTAGGTACAATCACACTACATAGCAGACAAAAATACAGCAATACAAAGCAGATTCTTGACAGCTTTGAGATACAATCACAGTACATTGCAGACAAAATGCAGCAATACAATGAACAGACTCATATCAGGGGGCAGACCTAGACTTTTTATGGGACAAAAAGATATTTTATTGTAGCACATTCATAAAGTCTGTACATGGTCACCTTCCCATGTAGAGTGTTGGCACCTGTAGCCAAGGGTATAGGACATGGGGGCAATTTATCCAGATTAGGATAGTCTACTAGGGTTCAAGGAGTCACAGATTGTCCTTGACATCTGCATTGCCTGTGTTTCCTATGCAGCTCTCAGAGTTCTTTTTTAAAGGAAGTTAGTGACCTTGCATTTTGCAGCTGGCCCATGAGATTGTTCCAGTGGGTAGAAGCAGCATGGGCATAGGACTTATTCCCTGCTGACGTTCGTATCCTAGGGACCTCCAGTAGCTTTCAAGATGAGGTGTGGAGCAACCTGCCTGGGCGTTTAGGGACCAGTATCCCATTTAGACCAATTGGGTGTGGGCTGTTTATTATTTTGTAGGTGGTGCACAACAGAGGGAATTGGAGCCTTTGGGTAAGGGATGGCCAGTTTAAGGAGTCAAGCACCTTACAGTGGTGTTGTCTAGGGGGTGATTTGGTAGGAAATTTCATAATTTTGTTATGAAAATCTTGCATCCTGCCCAGCTCCTTACCAGATAGGGCCTGGATGATGGGAGCTATATAGGTTAGATTGGGCAGGAGGATACTGTTTGCGATTGAAACCCTAGTCTCAGGGATAAATTGCTAATTCAGTCTGTATAGCAGCACAAGCTTCTGGTGTATATTTTTGGTGACCTTGTCCACGTTGAATGTAAATGTAAGGCCTTGGTTGAGGACAAGGCCCAGATACCTAAAAGAGCTCACCACTTCCAAGAGCATCCTGAGGATGAGACAAGGGGGATTAGAAGGGATCTGTCTAAGCCTAGTGTCCTAGGTCCATAGACCATGACTTTTGTTTTTTTGTCATTCAACAGCCACTTTTCCAATGTACCAAAGTCCTCTTGTAGCAGAGACTTCAATTCCGATATACTGCCAGCGGTTCTGTATAGTACAGCGTCATCCGCATACTGTATTACAGTTTTACACACCACTGCATGTTTTATTTAATTGTTGGGTAGTGTTTTCTTGCCTTAAAAGCACTGCCAAGCAATTATAGAAAACAGTAAGGCCAGTGGTTCGGGTAGCGAGAGTTCAGTAGTGCAGTCAGTCTGAGGCATGGTGTGAACATGAGGGAGGCAGTGTGGGCGTGTGTTTATAACCAGCTGATTATAATGGCAAACTATAACCTGGTTTCCCTATAGGAGAAAACTCTCCCAGGTTATTATATATACAATAATGGATAGGGAAGTGTGCTTAATGAGAATTTAATGGTTGCCCGAGGTGTGGAATGCTACATAAACCCTGAAAGCGAAGCTTGAGGGGTTTATTAAAGCATCCCAAACTGAGGGCAACTATTAAATTTGAATTTTAGACAGACTTCCCCATCTTTTATTTGTTATAATTGCTGGTCAGCAATTTTTTGCCAAACTGATTTTACTGGTATACATACACACACACACACAGACAAACACACAGACACACACACACACACACACATATGGACACACACACATACGCAGAGATACACACAGACACATTCACACACACACACGTACACACACACGCACACACATAGACACACACACACAGACGCACACACACACGCAGAGATACACACACACACACACACACACACACACACACACACACACAGTCTCTCTGCCTGTCTTTCTGAGACAGTTTTTATTTCTGTTTTACATTTTTCTTTGTACAGTTTTATGTACATGTACTTTTACTTTTTGTAGAGTTTGAATTTAGATTGCGATCTTACCTCAGTGAGCTAGAGTCGGAGACGTTCTCTGTGACAATTCTCCACAGCAATTTCCGAATGGTAGGGTCAACCAGATAGATTTATTTTATGTTTACTGAGACTGTTATATATAAAAAAAAAGAAAATCGATGAGAACTCTAGGTCTGGCAGCTCCTCGCTATGTGAGTGAGGAGCCGCCATGTTTGCAAAAACCATTTAGCCCACCAAGAAGGAAGTGACTAGCCAATTAGGGAGCGGCTGCGTTTGAGTGACTTGGTGCTTGTTTGCCATTATAACCCACGGGTTATAACAGCAAATTATAACTCAGTCAGCCTATGGGAAAAAAACTGATGACCAGTTATTATAGTGCAATTCACAAAACACGGTTTTACCAACTAATTGCTTCAGAATTTCTCAGCCAGTTGCATCTGTGTTGTGGGACTGAGCATAAAACTTTTCAGAAACAGTTACTTAAGAGTTGTAACTCAGTTGTCCATTGTATTATGACAGAACTTCTGATATATTCCATCTGAGTTGCAAAAACATTTGATAAAGTTGCTCTTGAGCTGCTTAACATAGAAACATAGAATTTGTCAGTAGAAAAGGACCACGTGGCCCACCCAGTCTGCCCAGATGTTCCTTGCCTAGTCTGTTTCTGCAGACCCTACCTGTTTTCAGGTGACTCTCTCTCCTCCTTACCTGTTTACTAATATTCCCCATGTCTGTCCATGCATGCCTGAACCCTCCCCCCCCCACTGTTTTTGCCTCCACCACTTCTGCTGGCAGTCTGTTCCAGGCATCTATCACCCCCTCTCCAACTTCATCACATGCTCCCTGGTCTTGGTGTTCTTTCTCATTTGAAAGAGACTCCCCTCCTGCACCCTATTCACCCCTTTAAGTTACTTGTACATTAGGTTTCTATCATGTCCCCTCTTGCACGCCTTTCTTCCATGGTGTACATGTTGAGATCCCTTAGTCTTTTCTTGTAGGGCTTCTCATGCAACTCCTACAACATTATAGTTGCCACCTCTGGACTACCTCTGTTCTGTGTACATCCTTTCTGAGGTGCAGCCTCCAAAACTGGATGCAGCACTCCAGGTGGGGTCTCACCAATGAGTGATACAGTGGCAACACCACCTCCCCCCTATTTCTGGGACTACCCCTCCCTATGTACCCCAGCATCCTAATAGCCCCACTCACTGCTTTACCACACTGCCCTGTCACTTTGAAGTCATCAGTTATGATAGCACCATGGTTCCTTTCCTGCTCAGTGACTATCAGTACCTCCTCCCCATCCTATACTCCACTCTTAGGTTCCTATGCCCTAGTTGCATGATTTTGCACTTTTTGGCATTGAACCCCAACTGCCATGCTCTTGACCACTTGTGTTTCCCAAGATGCCGACACATGCTCTCTCCCTTAGTGTCCACCCTACTAAAGATTTGGGTACCATATGGAAAAAGGCATACCTTAACTTCCAGTGTTTCTGCAATGTCACTTAAGACACATTGAAGAGGACCAGTCCCAGTACTGAGCCCTATGGCACCCTGTCGGTCACTCTGCCATAATTAGAGTGAGTGCCATTAACCACCACCCTCTGTCACCTATTTGTTAACCAGTTTTTGACCCAGTTAATCACTTGGATACAACCCCTAGGATGCTCAATTTTATGTTCACTTTTGTGATTGTGCAAAGTGAACATATTGGTACCATAGTGGATTTTGAGAGGTGTACCACTGTCAGTAAAAATACAGGGCAGTCTGCAAGAGGCTTGACAGTGTCAGACCAATCATCAACCAGACTGATCATGACACTCTTCTGGTGGAAACTTCATGTAGTTCAAAGAAAAGAGCCACCCAAATCATATGCAGCTCTTTCCTTTGATCTACATAATGCCACCCAGCAAGCAGAGCCGATCACTGTCATGATCAGCCTGCTGTGATCCCCCCCCAATGTAACAACAGTATGTCCAACCCCTTCCTTCTTAATTTTATGACACAGGGCTGCCCAATTCCTGATGCCGGATAGTACCCCCACTCTGCCCATTTTCACTGTGCAACACTGGGGAGCCCACCCATGGTGCCACCAAACATAACACCAAAACTGGGGTGCCTAGTCCACCATATCAGTACCTGAAATGAAGAAAACCATCCCTCAGTCCCTCTTATCCCTTCCTTTTTAATTTTTCCACACTGGGGTGCCCAATCCTGGTGCCAGCTTGTACCCCCACACCCTGCCCATTTTCACTGTATGACACCAGGGAGCCTACACCTGGTGTCATTAAGCATAAGACTGACACTAGGGTGCACAATACCCAGTGTTGGTACCTAAAATAAAGAAAACTGTCCATCATAGTCTTTTTTATTTTTTTGCACCCTGTAAAAGTGAAAACCTTCCATCGATGTCTGTTGCCGCCACTGACCTACCACTGCCATTTGCCTCCCCCCACCTGCCCTCCCAGTCAGCACCTACCACAGCACACACGCACATACCCCCTTACTTACCGACTGGGGGTCCAATGCTGTAATCCTTTCTGGACCACAGTCACATCTTCACTCTGCAATGCTGGACTGGAAACTGAGGATATCGGGTATGTGGTTCAATGCAAATAGATCTCCTCTGCATGTGCCTTTATGCAAAACTCTCAAAGGAAGTACAGCTTTCTCCCATGTAGCGCCCAAACATTGGAACTCTCTACCCTTGGGAGTTTGTCTAGCTCCTAACCATGTACTATTCAAAAATGTTTATCATTCCATCCTTAGCAGTTAAGCCTCCTGCTCTTGCTTTAACCCCCCTTGACTTTTGCTACCTCCCTCCCTACACCCCACATTGCCCCTTCTCTACCTATTACTTTTCTCAATCCTCCTGTTGCTTTGCCTAGATTTTCACTTATTACTGCTGCCCTGGCACAGTATCCTGCCTATGTATTATTTTACTTGAAGCTTGTTTATACTGCTGCTTGTTCATTACCTTTGACTTGATTGTACTTGTTCATTTATGTTTCACATGATACTCTGTAACTTTTGTTTTGTTGTTTTGCTCTGTATCTTTGTAATCCTTGTATCCATATAATCCTTGCAACCTTCTGGTTCGTGTCTAAAAATAGTCATTTTTTGGCTATGGCACCTACCCGGTTAACAAAAACTAAATAAATAAATAAAATGTATTTCAATGGGTTTTGAACTTGTCCTCATAACTTGGTTATTTTAAAATATTTTCCCCAGAATTTTCAACATGGCCTTATTGGGACCCCACCTCATGAACAAGAGTGGTGAGATTATGCAAATCCATCCCGAAAGGAGATTTTGCAGTCGCTGCATGAAATCACCTATCAGAAAGGATATAAAAATTTTCTCTACCCTTGTTCATGTAATGGTGTCATAAGAGGGCTATGCTGAAAATGTGTGGTAAAAATATAAAAAAAAAAAGTTGTGAGAGTGTGTTGAAATTTTTCAACACATGCTCGTAACATTGGTAATTTTCAATGTTTTGATCCCAAATTTTCAACATAATCATTTTTTCATACCACCACATGAAAGTGACATCTGTCATTTTTCAAATCCATGACAAAATGTGTTTTCACACTTGTGGTGTGAAATGACATTTTGGCCACTGTTTTATAAATGACACCTGCCTTATTCAGAAAGAGTGGTCATAAAAAGACTATGTTGAAAATTTGGGGTAAAAATGTAAAAAAAACCAACTAAGATATGAATTGTTCCAACATTTACTTATAACTTTATTTTTGCAAGTTTTGGTGTTCAACATATCCCTTGTGTTACCCCATATCTTGAACATGGCAGGTGTCATTTTTCAAATCCTTTCCGAAACTTGTTTTCGCAGTCACACAGCAAAATCATCTTTCAGATGGAATTTAAAAAAATCTCACCTGTCTTGATCATAATGTAAGGTCATAGAAAGACTGTTGGAAATTTGGGGTCAAAATGATGGGTGCCCACTAAAAATTAGATATTGCCCCTCAGCTGGCCCATTCTGGGTAAATACAATATAAAAATGTGTAAAAGCAGGACACCATTGAAAATGAGATATGGCATCTCATCTCGTGTATCCTGGGTAAAACTATAGAAAAAATGTATAGTAAAATTGTATACAAGCAAGACCCAGTACAACAGCAATGCAAGCAGCAAACATCCATCATCGATAAATGCTTGTTTTATCAGTCTCCTGTGTGGCACAGTGTCAAAGGTCCTGCTAAAATCACGATACACCACATCCACTGCCCTCTCTTGATCTATTTTTCTGGTCACTCAGTCAGAGAAATACATCAGGTTCCTCTGGCATGACCTCCCCCCTGTCAATCCAAGCTGCCAGTGGTCTTGCAGCCCATTGGATTCAAGATACTCTACAAGCCTTTCCATAAGCAGGGTTTCCATTAATTTTCCCACACCTGAAGTGAGACTGAATAGCCTATTGTTGCTAGCCTCCTCCCTGCTGCCACTGTTATGTAGAGGGACCACATCTGCTCTTCTCCAGTCCTCCAGAAGCATGCCTGTTTCCAGTGAGTTCCAGAGTTCCTTTAGTCTTATCCCCTTTAGTTACCCCTTTAGCTATCCTTTCTTCTGTCTGCACCTTTGCTGCCCTCACTGCCTTACCTGTTTCCCTCATTTTTACCTGGCATACCTCCCTGTCTTCCTCCATCTGCATTTCCTGTGGTATTGCATTAGGTAGGGAAAAGGGGCAGACTAGGTGGGCCACACGGTCCTTATCTGCTGTCACCTTCTATGTTTCTATCCTTGGGTGTATCCCATCCAGTCTCATAGCCTTGTCCACTTTTAGAGCTTCAAGTCCCTTCAGTACTCTTTCTTCTGAAAATGGACTTGTATCCCCACCCCACCCCCACACCACACACACTTTGTTTCTGCTATTGGTGGTCAAGAAGTGCAAGATAATGCACCTGGGACATAGAAACCCAAGAGCGGCATATAGGATGGGGGGGCAGGTTCTAGCCACCACAAGTCAGGAGAGAGACCTGGGGGTTATCATATCCAATGACCAGAAGTTAGCCAAACAATATGAAAAGCAGTGGGGAAAGCAAACAGAATGCTGGGGTGCATAGGAAGGGGCATAACCAGTAGGAAGAGTGAAGTGGTGATGCCACTGTATAGATCACTGGTGAGGCCTCATCTGGAATACTGTGTCCAATTCTGGAGACTGCATCTCAGGAAGGACATAGACAGAATGGAAGCAGTCCAGAGAAGAGCAACAAAAATGATACATGGACTGCACCAAAAGCCTTATGAGGAAAGACTCAAGGAACTAAACATCTGTTCACTGGAAGAGAGAAGAGGGAGAGAGGGGATATGATAGGGACTTTTAAATACTTTAGAGGAATAAACAGGGTACAGGAGGGGAGCATATTTCAGAGAAGAAAGTGCACAAGGACAAGGGGACATAACATGAGGCTGGAGGGAGGGAGGGAGGCTTAGGGTGAATGCTAGGAAGTATTTTTTCACAGAGAGGGTGGTGGATACATGGAACAGCCTACCAGCGGAGGTGGTGGAAGTAAAAACAGTAAGGGGATTCAAAAGTGCAAGGGATAAGCATAAAGGCTCCCTGCTGTACAGCAGAGTGGGGCAAAGGCAGTCCAGGTAAGAGCAGGGATTGCCAAACCAAGTAGGGAAATGGGCAGACTAGGTGGGCTGTATGGTCCTTATCTGCCGACTGAGTCTATGTTTCTATGTAATCCCCACCCCTCCACTGTGAAGACTGAGCAGAAATACCTGTTCAGGATGGCAGCTTTTTCTTGGTCCTATTCTGTGCAATCTCCCCCTGCTGTGCTTGTAATCCTCACTCTTCTCCCTTTGCTTTCCTCTTTTCACTTATCTACCTGATGAAAGTCTTATTCCCTTTAGCTGTCCCTTTGGCTATCCTTTCTTCTGTCTGCACTTTGCTCTCCTCACTGCCTTAGCTGCTTACCTCTTTTTCACTTGGTATTCCTCCTGTCCCCCACCATTTACATTTCCTTACACCTCCTGAATGACCATCTTTTTTCTTTCATCACCTTGTCTGCTTTTCTAGAGAACCATAACTGGTCAAGTTTTCATTCTGCTTTTACTCACTTCCTTCAGACAGAGGCTGGTTGCCTTAGTTATGCCAAGAATCAAACCTTATTTTCTGATGCACAAGGACAAGGGGACATAACATGAGGCTAGAGGGAGGGAGGGAGGCTTAGGGTGAATGCTAGGAAATATTTTTTCACAGAGAGGGTCATGTCAGACAAATCTAATTGATTTCTTTGACTGGGTGACCAAAGTAATAGACCAGGGAGGGGCTGTGGATATGGCCTACCTAGACTTTAGCAAGGCATTTGACACAGTCCTGTACAAAAGATTAATAATCAAGTTAGCCAGCCTGGGAGTGGGTCCCAGGGTGGTAGCCTGGGTAGCAAACTGGCTTCACAACAGGACACAGAAGGTAATAGTGATAGTGATAGTAATAGTGAATGGAACACATTCCGAAGAAAGGGGGGGGTTACTAGTGGAGTACCTCAGGGCTCAGTACTGGGTCCAGTCCTCTTTAACATTTTTATAGGTGACATTGCAGAGGGTCTGGAAGGAAAGGTGTGCCTCTTTGCAGATGACACAAAGATCTGTAACAGAGTTGATACACAACAGGTGGTAGAAAAGATGAGAAGGGACTTGGCAAGGTTGGAGGAATAGTCAGACATATGGCAACTTAGATTCAATGCAAAGAAGTGCAAAGTAATGCACCCGGGAAACAAAAACCCAGGAGAAGAGTACACAATAGCAGGGGAGGTACTAACAACAACAAAAATGGAAAGGGACACAGGGGTAGTCATATCAGATGACCTAAAGCTGGGTAAGCAATGTGAAAAGTCAGTAAGGAGAGCCAGGGGATACTGGGATGCATAGGAAGGGGCATCACATGTAGAAAAAGGGAAGTGGTTATCCCTCTATACAGACAGTTGGTGAGACCCCATCTGGAGTACTGTGTGCAGTTTTGGAGACCTCATCTACGCAAGGACATAGACAGGATGGAAGCAGTCCAGAAGAGGGCAACTAAAATGGTGCAGGATCTGCAGCAGAAACCATATGAAAAGAGACTGAGAGAGCTTAATATGTATACTCTTGATGAAAGGAGGGACGGTGGGACATGATAGAAACTTTCAAGTACCTCAAGGGAATCAACAAAGTCCAGGAGGGTAGCATCTTTCAGAAAAAGAGATGTGTAAGAACAAGGGGGCACAATTTAAAGATAGAGGGGGGACGGCTCAGGGTAATGTGAGATTTTTTCACGGAGAGGTGGTGGATACATGGAACCGCCAACTCTACAGGGGGGTCGTTGGGTCTAAAACAGTGGAATTCAAACATGCATGGGACAGACATAAGGCAATTATAGTGGGGGGTTGAAGGAAGTAGGCTGTTGGTTAACTAGAATCTGCAGCTTATCCAGTAGGTAGGGAAATGGGCAGACTGGGTGGGCCAAGTGGTCCTTATCTGCCGTCAAAGTCTATGTTTCCATGTTTGATAAGACAGTAAATATGTGTTCTCACCTGAATCAAACCTCTGACAATCTGACCCTTTGCTTGTAAAGCCAAGACTCTTCCAGAATGCTGCCTGAGGCACCCTGCCTTGGGAATAGTGCTAGGCAAAATTTCTAGTGCTTTTGTGAAATTGTGTGAAATCACCTATTTCGTATTTGTGCAATTTTCATAAAATTGTGTTAAAATCCAGCATAATTTTGCTACCCTTTTTTCTGACATTGTGCAATTTTTCTACAAATTGTGCATGCTTTTCAAATGTGAGTTCTTAAAAATGTGCAATTTTAGCAAATAGTACCCTTTTCCCCAAATTGCACATTTTAAAAAATAGGAAATTTTAAAATGTATGATTTCAGCAAATAATGCCACAGGCTGAGCATAAACTTTCGAAAGTATAAATTTTTATAAAATGTAATCTGCAAAGTCATGCAATTTTGCACAAAAGCTATATTGTACTGTATAACATGCTCAGTTCACAAAATTGTGTAAAATTACAAGAAAATTTTGCAATTCTGTGAAAAGTGCACGAAATGTATTTTCTTACTTTCACCCAGCACTACTCAGGAAGATATACAAGGCTCCAATGACACCTTTTCCCTAAAGGAGGATCGAGCAGAGACTCCCATTTTTTGCACTTCTAAGATGGAGGAGGTTGCATTATGTTGGGCTGTGGGGACCCGAGTATGAGTGAGGAATTCCCACTGAGAAGCAGACCACACTGGGAGGCCTGATCCATGCTTAGCATTGCCATTGGAATCAAACCCAAGAGAAAACTCAGCACCAGGGCCGAGCACTGACCTCAGACTGACACAGAGGTCCTCCTTGGAGTCAACCTTGACCCAGCCAAAAGGTCTGTAACAAGCACAGTGCCATCACCTTCCTCAGTGTAACAGTGACACTGAGTTTGGGAACAGCAAAGCTGGCAACACCATTGTCAGCACCAACACTGTCAGCATGCCTGGCACAGACACTGTGAACAGGATCAGTGCTAGGCCCAGCACCATTATCGTTGTTGTCCACTGGACTGTCAGCACAAATGGTAAAAACAGCAGGAGGCACCATCAGCATCAAAGGGTCCATCTGACTGGACAAGGTCAAAGGCCTTAACCATGAACTCGGGGATGTTTGACTCTCTGGATGAGCGGACTATGGTAGATACCCCTCTGGCCACCCAGGAGGAGCCAGCAGTCCACTTGATACTGTCACCAAGGACTCCAACACAACCCCAGCATGGCAGAGGGGACGAGAGCCTCATACCTCAGCTAGCTCTGATGGGCGATGAGGGAACCTGAGGGAAGGGTTCAACATTTTCTCCTAGGACCTCCTGAAACAATGGCTACTTCCAAAAGTTGAGGGCTTTGCCCTTAATTTCCAAGCCAGAATTGGGAGGGTGTGTTTGTCCATGCTGATGTAGGCATCACAGGCGTCCCTGTCATTGCCTGATCCTAAGCAGGAGAGAAATGCATGATGCCAGTTATCGTCGCTGATCTTCTTGCTGAATGTGCACAAATGAATAGTGAGCATTGTCTGTCCCTTTGTTTCATTACCAAGTTTGGCATCATAGAAAATTAAGAAAATATGGAAATGACAACAAAGGGAACAATGATGAAAAGAATCACATGGTATCATGCAGGGCCAATGACCATTGCTGGCCCACTAGCCAAAACAACCTCTCCCACAAGGTCCTAACACCTCCAGCTTAGACTGAAGAGTGGAACTCTATGGAGAAGAGTGAATCTGGGGATGATCTGGTGCTGCCCATAGCCCAGCCTGAACCTCAGATATTTTCTGTGGCTGGGTCTTGTTGGTTAATGATTCACAGACTACACAGTGTGAGTTGGCAATGCATCTCCAACTTTAAAAAAATAATGCAAAAGCAACTGCAGCTCATTGGTTGAACAGTTTAATGTGAATTGTACTGTACAAATGAACAGGTTTTAAACGAGTTAGTATTGATCAGAAAAAAAGGAAAGGGATGGAAATGATAGAATCATCAGTTTTGATGACTAACAGCAATACAAAAATGCCGGCGGTTGATTCATTTTCAGACTGTGTGCAGCGTGCATTTTTACTTAGTGCGCATATGTACCAGACTAAACTTAAGCTTTAACATTTAAAACATATTAAACTGAATAAATATTGCACTGCTTAGGTAGACTTATAAAAACAGACAGCGCACATATTTTGTTTTAGAGTTGCAAGACCATCATGGAGTAGAACAGCTATTGAAATGTGCTCCCTTTATAAACTAGCAAACACTGCAAAAAAACTTAAGATAGGAATTTACACCACTACACATGCCCAGCAGGTATCGTGGCATGGAAGGCAAATTCAGTCTTGGGTACTGCCAAGTACAGATAGTGCAAAGCAAGAGGGTGGCCTTACCTCTGTGAAAAAAAAAGTAACAAAATGCACAGTTACAGGATTTACATTAATATTCACATAAAACAAATATGGTATATTAAAGTAATACAGCATAAGAAACCAGCATACATGTTTTGTTTTTTGTTTTCTAGTCTACTAGGGCTGAGTGCATTAAACTTGTATGCTGATATAAGTTATTGCATTTATTTAAAAGCATAGCACTTCTACAGGAAAAAAATGGCTAAAAACCTCTATGATGTTTATGAGACACATGTCTTGTTTTATTGCTGCACAAAAAGCTAAGTTGATAACTGGCTGAAATCCAGCCACCCAAATGAGGGGTATGCAGTAACACAATGTTCACATTAAGTAATGTGTATAATATACCTTATATAAAATTTTACAAACTACATAAATTGTAAATGGAATAATTTGATTGGTATTGATCCTAAATACGGTGCATGCAGGATGATGTTCCTGCATTTTTCAGATGAAGGGAGAAAAAAGAACAGTGGACAGGTCTGTAAAATGTGTGCAACTTGTGAATTTTGTTTGATTAGGGAATTCAAGATGTCTATTTGAAGCTGTTAACAGGAGTTGGCATTATGAATTGATTCTCTTTTACCTTGCTAGATGTACGTAATTTAGAGTTCAACAATGGATAATTTGATAAAATCTGTTGTGTAGGAACTTCCTCAAGAGAAAAAATTTAACCAATTACACCAAGCATAAAGTGTATTATGATTGAATACTTGCAAACACAGGAGAAAGTTTGTAAACAGAATTTTGTGTGTGTGTATATATATATATATATATATATATATATATATATACTATTATTTATTATGTAGTTTAATGGTATATACTGTAGGTTATTAAGGTTAGACCTCCGGAAGTGATCAGACTGATCACAAAACATCAGCTTGTATTTATTTGTTCTACAGCCAAAACCTGTGACTTTATTCACTAATAAAGAGAACTTACGGTTTTGATCGAAGAGTGTCTGTTTCTTCATATGGTTAGTGGACTTCTCTGAGGTTGTGGAGATGATCCCTCCTGTTTCTCTTTTTATTACATGTACTGTTGTATAGCCATCAAGTTACCCAGATACAGTATTTCCAGACACCTTGCAGTATTTTTAAAGGGCATTTGTCTGGTGGTCCTACAGTGGTACAGCAGGCAGGAGAGTTTTCTAAAGATATCACAGGAATTCAGGTGTTAGTATGGCTCAGATGGCTGCACTTCTGCTTCTGTGCCAGAAGGTCATGGATTCTAGTCCCACACCAAGATTTGATTTATATGATATATAGCATTTAAAAATGCTTAGTCATTGCCTGTGTTTACCTCCCACCCAAAAAGGCCAAAGAGGGCCTAGGGATAGTTTTAAAGACAGTGGATGGTATTAAAAAGTGTAGTGAGCTAATAATGGCTGGAGGCTTCAACATAGACTGGCTCAACAGTAACATGTCCCACTTGAGGTATGCAATTGCTAACTCCTACCTCTCACAATTGATCACCGAACCCACCAGGTTGAACCATAAATATAGCAAGCACTCACTCATTGACTGGTTACTGGTTAGTTCACCAGAGCGAATATCAGAGGTATCAGTACTCCCTGACTCACAGAGTGACCACTCCCCTTTCACCTGCGTGTGGTCCAATAAATTTAAAAAAGCCTCCCTTATCCTGGTAAACAGCAGGGTACTGAAATGAGGACAGACTTCAGCCTTCAAGGAGGCTCTTTCCCTGACTGACTGGACACCAATAGTACCTACAGTAACAGACAAGTTTACTGTGATCTGTGATAGATTCGCCCCTGTCAAAAAAGGAAAACCTGTGGATACAATAATGGTTGGATCACCGGTGAACTACTGGAACTCATGAGGGAAAGGGACAATCTCTGGAGCAGAGCTAGAGCCTCTGGGGACAACAAGGACTTCCAGAACTATAGGGCTGCAAGAAACAAATGCAACTGTCTTATCTGGAGTGCAACAGCCAACTTCTACAAGAAACAACTTGGCACAAATTGGGGGAGTGGGAGGAGATTCTGGGATAATATTAAGGAGCTCATGGGGAAGGAAGAAAAAAACAACCACCACTACTTAACATAAACAGGGTAAGCACAATGGATCCATTCACCATTGCTGAAGAGTTCAACTTGATCTTCATGGACCTAAGCTCCATTCTCCCAGATGAATAACTTAAGCCTCTTGACATGGACTAAAACTTAATACCACCCAAAACCATCACCCTAACTTCTATTTCAAGAGAGTCACAGTAAAAGAAGCTAAGGTCTACGTTGTGAAAATCTGGGGGAAAACCAGGTTGAGCAGTGAAAACATCGACATGAAGTTACTCGCTCTGGCCATCGATGAGCTAATTGTTCCCATATCTAAGATTTTCAATAAGTCGCACATGCTAGCTAAATTTCCAACTATTTGGAGACAAGCCCTGGCGACCCCTATCCACAAGAACGGGGATAGAACCAATACTTCTAACTATAGGCCCATCTCCATACTATCACTTCTTTCTAAAGCCTTGGGAGAGGATAGTTGTGGACCAGGTCACCAAATATATTCATAGATGCAATCTACAATGTCCTCAGCAGCATGGTTTTCGAAAAAACATAGTACTGCCACCACTCTGGTGGACTTCTCAAACTATGTCCATAAGGCAATAGATGAGGGTAAACTGGTTGGTTCAGTCTTCATAGATTTAACCAAGGCTTTTGACATGGTAAGCCACCCACTCCTCTTAAACCAATTAAGTTCTATAGGGGCATCCCCATGTATTGTCCATTGATTCCAGGACTACCTAACATCTAGATCACAAAGAGTTAAAATAGAACACTCTGGCCCAGATATTCAAAGGGTTGCACATGGTGCAACAGTGTTCTCCATGTGCAGCCACTGATCATGGCCGATATTCAAAAGGAAAAGTGCGGCACAAATCGATGCGCTGGAGCGCATCAGTAATGTATGCAGGCACAGGTAGGGGGCATGCCCATGCATAACCTGCACAGCCCAATATTCAGCCTGGGATGTGCAGAGCCATGCATGCACAACCCCTACCTGTGCCAGCACAAAGTTAAGCCAAAAAAAAAGGAACAACTAATGGCCACCCACAGGTGAGCTACCGCATTGCAGGGCGCAACACGGCAGCTGCCACCTGTGGGTGGCCACCCAAGTTCCGGCTGCATTTGGCAGCGCCCCCCAATGCCCGATTACTGGCATATGTTTAAAAATAAATTCCCCTTCCTATATCCCTGGTGGTCCAGTGGACCGCTCTCTGCCCGATCGTGGGCATATGTTTAAAAATAAATTCCCCGTCCTATATCCCCGGTGGTCCAGTGGACCGCTCTCTGTCCAATTGCGGGCATATGTTTAAAAATAAAGTCCCCGTCCTATATCTCTGGTGGTCCAGTGGACCGCTATGTGCCCGATCACGGGCATCTGTTTAAAACCCCCCCGTCCAATATCCCTGGTGGTCCAGTGGACCGCTATGTGCTCGATAGTTGGCATCTGTTTAAATAAACCCCCCTGTCCAATATCCCTGGTGGTCCAGTGGACCACTATGTGCCCGATCATGGGCATCTGTTTAAATAAAAAAAAAAAACATCCAATATCCCTGGTGGTCCAGTGGACCGCTATGTGCCTGATCGCAGGCATCTGTTTAAATAAATCCCCCCTGTCCAATATCCCTGGTGGTCCAGTGGACCGCTATGTGCCCGAACGCAGGCATCTGTTTAAATAAAAAAAAAACCCTGTCCAATATCTCTGGTGGTCCAGTGGACCACTATGTGCCCGATCGTGGGCATCTATTTAAATAAAAAAAAAAAGTCCAATATCCCTGGTGGTCCAGTGGACCGCAATGTGCCTGATCGCGGGCATCTGTTTAAATAAATCCCCCCGTCCAATATCCCTCGTGGTCCAGTGGACTGCTATGTGCCCGATCATGGGCATCTGTTTAAATAAAAAAAAAACCTGGCCATTATCCCCGGTGGTGCAGTGGACCGAATGCTGCCTGATCGCAGGCATCTGTTTAACAGAAAACGTCCTATTACCCTGGTGGTCTAGGGTATCCCCCTCCCACCCGCCCACTGAGGCCCACTGCCTCGCTCCCCGGTCAGCTGGTGGCGGCAGCACCCCACCACCTGCGCCCGCCTCCCACCAACTGACACCTCGGGTGGGGCTTCTGCGCCCAATGGTTCTCGCGTGAGCCAGCATGGGCGTGCAGCCTACTATCACACTTCCAGATATGTGAATGAATCATTCACATCTGGAATATAATGTCTGACTAGGCGTGCAGCCCTACCGAGGTGTCAGTTGGCGGGCGGAGCGGCGGCAGGTGGGTGGGTTGCTGTCACCCGCCAGCTGACCGGGGGGTAGCGGGGCGGTGGGGCTCAGTGGGCAGGTGGGGAGGGATGTACCCTAGACCACCGGGGTAATAGGACGCTTTCTGTTAAACAGATGCCCGCGATCAGGCAGCATTCGGTCCACTGGACCACCAGGGATATTGGACGGGGGGCCGGTTTATTTAAAACAGATGCCCACGATCGGGCACATAGAGGTCCACTGGACCACCAGGGATATTGGACGAGGACGTATATTGAGACAGATGCCCGCAATCGGGCAGAGAGCGATCCACTGGACCACCAGAGATATAGGACTGGGACTTTATTTTTAAACATATGCCCGCGATCGGGCTGCAGGGGGCATTGGTCCCCGACGGCTGCTGCCTGGCAGGGTGCCAGGTGCAAGTCGTCGGGGATCGGCGCACCTGCATGCAAATGGGACGCAAATGGGGCCATAATGACATGCAAATGGCTCCATGTGCACCTTGTATAAATTATGGCCCCATTTGCATGTCACCTTTTGAATATCGCGGGTGCTGTGAATGGCGTAATGGCACTTGTGCTAGCGCATCTCCATGCTCCACTCTGGCCACTTGCGTTGGTGCAGTGCCACTGCACCATGCACAGTGGGGGTGGCCAGGGTGTGATATTTAAAGCTGCTGAGCCATGGCGCAGCTCCTTTGACTATTGCCCAGGCCATACCCTTGCGCAACCAAGTTGAGCTGTGCCCAAGCTTGCGCCACAGCCTGGTGCGGTTTGAATATCTGGGCCTCTGTATCTTACTCTCAGGAAGTCTTAATTGGAGTTCCTCAGGGGTCCATCCTGGGACCCTGTTGTTTAGCTTATTCCTGAACAACTTACCAGATGCCTGCCCCAGCAAAATCATATTATACGCAGATGATGTGGTAATCCTTAACAGGCACACGAGCATTAAGAATCTCCAAGCAGAGCTACAGAGCACCTTCAAACAACTGGAATACTGGTTTAGCTCTTATAGGTTACTCCTTAACTATAAGAAAACCAAAACAATGCTTCTATCCAGCCCCCAACTAAAAAGGAGGTACCCCGACCTGACAAGGAGTCCTGTATAAGAATAGGAAAAGCCTAACCGCCAATGCACTCCAGCTGTCTGTCTCCAGCTCCATTCTATCAATAGTTGACTATGGACTTGTGGTTTATGGTGCTGCCTCTGATTCTGCTCTCAAAAGGGTCATGACAGCAACTTGGGGCCAGCCCGCTGGTGCAGCAGTTGGATTTCCGCTTGTGATGCTGACGACCCGGGTTCGGGAGCAGACCCGGGTTGCTGTAGGGCCAGCCGGGGAGAGTTGGATTGAGCATCCCATGGACTGCTCTCCTTCTCCGGGGGAAGGGTGCGGGTCACACTCGGTGCTCGACGGACCCCTGGCGGAAGCCGGGGGGTTCGCACAGCTACCAGTGCCAACATCTGAGGGGCAGGCAGATGCTGAATGTCATTGCACATGCCCGCCCCTGTCAAAGCAAGAGAAACTCCTCACAGCTGGCTGCGCTTGTGAAGCCTGCCCCCAGCTTCGATTAGCCTCCAGGTCCCACTGTCCCCAGGCAGTTACTAGTCATGTGGCACTTGGGTGCTGCATCCCCACCCTCTGGGAGGTAAGCCAGGGGTACTGGGGTGAAGAGCATAAGTGGCCCAGAGATGGAAGCATGGGGGCGCCATGACTAGACTGATATATGGTGGCCGGCTATGGGAGCAAAAAGAGGGGAAAAAAAAAAGGGTCATGACAGTCCTGAATAAGGCATGTGGATTACTATCAAATGCTGACCACCTCATGCACACATGCTCATTGTATGAGCAGTCCAACATTCTCCCTCTCAAAAACAGAATCAGGTACCAAACCTGCCTTATAGGCAGGAAGACCATGCTTGGTAAGACCACTACCTGCATCACTGATCTGGTCAAGGCTAGAAGTTCAAGGGACAGCACCAGGAGCATGGCCACAATCCCGCTCTGTGTCCCATTCCATAGGACTGCATGGGGACAGCGCTCCTTTGCCTATCAAGTGCCACTCTGGCTCAGTGAGATCCCAGTAACTGCCCTAAGCACAGCTAATCCTTGGGCCTTTATAAGTGAGCTAATGCAATTTCTCAGGAGTATGAGCACGTGTGAGTGCAGGCTCTTAGCCAGGCCCCTCATAATGGCACCTCACTCTCCTGTCCCTGAGTCACAGCAGCTACAACTGCAACCCCCATCCCTGAATCACAGCAGCTACAACAGCAACCCCCTCACTGCTTACTATTTCCCCACCCCCTCACTACTTATTATCCCCCGTTAACTCCTCCTGTTTGGGATCCTTCTGAACTGCTGATACCACCCGTTAATTTCCACCTAGGCTGAGTATAACTGAGCCTACCTTCCTTACACCTACACCGTTCCTCTCCATCCCTTTCTCCTTAAACCCCTACCTGTGGTCACTTCCACACCTACCACTATTTTCAACAATGCCTCACTAACACCCCCCTAAACTAATCCCCTCTCCTACCCTCTGCACCCTCTCTTATTGTTACTCCCCTTTTACTACCCTGACCCCGCTACTTAAGCTTAATATACACCTCTTATAGCCTCACTACTCTGAAAAGGCCACTGGGCTGCTTTATTTTGACGCAACTTTGACATTGCCCAGTGCTGCTCTACACTAGAATTGGATAGTAATATTCCATGCTACCTGTGTCACTATTATTTTTGTAATTATGCATAGCCATGCACAGTTTCCTGTTTGTTTCCATAATTACTGTAATAATTGCTTGTCTATATTGTCTTCCCTGTATCCATGACTTGGAACCTTTGCAAAAGTCTAGTACTCAAAGGTTATGTCCAAACAAGGAAATAAATAAATAAATCCCCAACTTTGACTACTGTGACGTAGTCTATGGTGCTGCTCCCAAATCTTCCTTGACCAAGTTGGACACTCTCTTTAACGCCTTCTGCTGCTTTGCTATTGACTCCCCTTCCTGCTCCCACCACTGTGAACTCTATCACTCTCTAACCTTCCTTCTTCTGTCTCACAGATGCATCTCTCACTGTGCCAAACTAACCTCCAAATTCTGGTTCAGGGGGCTAACATACTAACATACTAAAATGCCAGCAGAATAGGCCTAACGGTCTTTCGTGTCTGCTCGTTTGGTCAGCCCCCACCCTGGGTGCTGACCTTGCTGTCCCCCTCGCCTTCTCTGGCTTCTCCCTTCCCAGTTCCGGATATTCTTGCTGCATTGGATTTTGCTTCCAGAACCCTTCCCCTGTAGCTGTCCCACCCCCTCTTGAACCCCTCCACTGTCTCTGCCTCCACCAGCCCCCTAGGCAGTGCATTCCATGGCTCCACCACCCTCTCAGTGAAGTAGCACCTCCTCCTTTCTCCCCTGAATCTTCCCCCTCCAGCTTCCACCCATGCCCTCTAGTGGCCCCTTCCTCCTTCCTTCGAAGCACCCTGACTGTTCCTACCCTATTTACCCTCTCATGTACCTGAAGACCTCTATCATGTTCCCCCGGTCCCTTCTCTCTTCCAATGTGTACATATTTAGCTCTTCGAGCCTCTCCTCATAGGTCCTGTCCCCCAAGCCCCAAATCATTTTGGTTGCCCTCCTCTGGACCCTCTCCAGGAGGTTAATGTCCCTCTTTAAGTGTGGCCTCCAAAACTGCATGCAGTACTCAAGGTGCGGCCTCACCAAGCTAGTTATACAGAGGGAGTATCACTCTCCTTCTGGAGGTGATCCTAGCGATGCATCCCAGCATCCTGTTGGCCTGGCTGCTGCCTCCTCACAAGTCTCAGAGTTGTTCATCTTGACATCCACCACCACCCCAGGTCCCTCTCAGCCATCGAGACTTGTAGCATTCCCCCCAGGGTGTACACTTGGCCTGGGTTTCTGCCCCCAGGTGGAGTACCTTGCATTTCCCTGCATTGAACCTCAGCTTCCACTTTCTAGACCATCTTTCCAGAGCCTCCAGGTCCCCTGTGAGCCACCCTCCCTCCTCCCCATCCACCACCGCCCCCAGTTTGAGTCATCTGCAAAGAGACTCATCTCCTCCTGATTCCTGTCCTTATGTCAGATGCGTGGGCGTTGAACAGAGGGACCAGGACTGATCCTGTGGGACCCCACTAATGACCCTCCTTGGGATGAGACTATCCCACCAACTTCGACCCTCTGGGTCCGGTCCTGGAGCCAATTGCCTATCCATCTGATCATCTGGTTCCCCACCCCATTTCTCCCAGCTTATCCAACAGGCACGTGAGGAACAGAGTCAAATGCCTTGCTGAAGTCTAGAAAGAGAACATCCACTGGTCTACCAGATCCAAGGCACTTGTCACCCGTCATAGAACTCCACCAGGTTTGTCTGACACGATTTCCCGGGATGAATCCATGCTGTCTATCGTCCAGGCACCCTGACTTATCCAGGTCCCCCCCTAGCCTCTCCTTGACAATGCCCTCCATCACCTTGCCCACCACTGATGTCAGGCTGACAGGCCTGTAGTTCCCTGCCACCTTCCTTGATCCCCTTTGTGGATAGGCACTATATGCATCACCTTCCAGTCTTGGGGCACCCACCCTGTCCTCAGAGAGATGGTGAAAAGCTCTGCCAGGGGTTTCGCCAGGACATCTGCAAGTTCCTTCAGCACTCTGGGATGTAATTTATCCATCCCGGTGCTTTCTCCATCTTAAGGGAGCTGAGGGCTTCCCTCACTCTCTCTGCTGTGATTTCCACTTCCGGTACCTCTTCTCCCTGCTTAGCCCTCCCCCACCTGCCAGTGATGCCTCCCCCTCTCCCCAGACCTGCCGATCGGTAAGGGTCCCCCCTCCTCAGTATCTCTGTCTCCTCCCATGTATGATGCAGCACCCCCATTTTCCCTGGTGAAAACTGAGGTGAAGTACTCATTTAGTACCTCAGCCTGCTCCCCCGGGTCTTGTGTCCATCTCTCCCCTGATTTAATCCTACTAATCTGCCCTTCACCTCTGTCTTTCCCCAATGTATCTAAAGAACCCCTTGTTCCTCTCCTAATTTCCCTGGCCAGGTTCTGCTCCTTCCTTGCCTTAGCTGCCTTCACCACTCTAGTGGCCCTTCAGCCATCAGCTCATACTCCCTTGATCCCTTTCACTCCTTGAGCACTTGAATTGCTTATAGGCTGCTTTCTTTCCCCGCACCACCTCCTGGACCTCCCTGGTCCACCAACAGGGTTTTTGGGCCCTACCGCATTTTCATCTTACTCTTGCACAGGTGCTGGTAGCATCCTGCACCCCTCTCCTGATGATTTCCCACCTACTATCAGCGTCCATGTCTGACCCAATCCCATCCAAATGCTCCTTAAGGATCCTTCCCATTTCCTTAAAATCCGCCCCCCTGAAGTCGGTTACTTCCGTCTTTGTGCAGCCTTCTACCCCTCCTAGGTCCAGGCAGAACCAGACTGTGGCATGGTCATTCCCCGCCAATGGGTCCCTTACCTCCAGGCCCCCAATCTGGTCACTGTCTGCCAGGACCACATCTAGTACCCGTGCCTCCCTGGTCGGTTCCCTCACCTGCTGAGTTAGGAACGCATCTTGAAAGACATCCAACAATCTCTGTTCCCTGGTCACAGAGGATGTGATAGTCTCCCAGTCTGTTCCTGGCATGTTTAAGTCCCCCAACACCACCACCGTTCCTCTGCCCAGTCTGCAGTGTCTCCTAACATCTGCCACCAGACTGCCCTCCAGCTCCTCCGCCAGGGCAGGGGGTCTATACACCACTCCTATTTTTACTCTCTTGCCCCCCCTTGTTATCAAGGTGACCCAAATCGCCTCCACGGTTCCCTCCACCTCCTCTACTCCCCCTATGCCAATGCAGTTTTTGACTATCATTGCTACCCCTCCTCCCCTTCCCTCCCCCCTGTCCTTCCTGAACATAGTATAACCCTCCAGGTTCAGGTCCCAGTCATGTCTTGCAGTGGCCCAAGTCTCAGTGACCGCTGCCACATCCACTGCTCCTCAGTTAGCATCGCCTGGAGCTCAGGCATTTTATTGCCCAAGCTCCTGGCATTTACAGAGACTACCTTCACCCTTTCCCTATAGTTCCATTTCCCCTGCTCGTGTTCCCATGGGGATTCTGTTTTCCCCTGGTCTGCACTTTGCCAGTTGGCCTTTTCCTGCAATCCTCCTGGTCCCCAGGGGGGTGGAGACAGAGTCCCTCCTTTATCGGCACCCCCTTGACAGCCTTTTCTCCCATCCCACCCCCTTCACAAGTTTAAACCCCACTTTTTACCAATGAACCCCTCTATTTTCAACTTAAGGATTCCCCTCCCCTCCAAATTGAGATGTAGTCTATCTCTAGCATACAGCTCCTTATCCTCCCAGGTCTCCCCCCAATCCCCCATCAACCCATACCCTCTGGCCTCACACCACTCCCTGAGCCACTGGTTTATCTCCTAATTTTCCTTTTGTGTTCCCCACTAGCCCTTGGCACTAGCAGGATTTCTGAGAAGGAAACTGTGCATCCTATGTCATGACAGACCCTGGCGAGCTCCCTGAATCTTGCCTGTATCTCTAGCTCGCTATTTCCCTCAATGGCATTTGTACCCAGGTGGACCAGTATGTCTGGGGAACCCCCACAATCCTTTGCCAGCTGATATACCTCGTGCTTAGCCCTGTGCACCGTTAGTCCAGGGAAGCATCCTGTTCTAACTGGCCAGGCTTCTCCTCTATCCCATTTGATACCCTGATCATAGAATCCCCCAGCAGGAGCACTCTGACCACTCCTTTTCCTCCATCCCCCCCCTCCATGTCCCTCATCCTTTCTACAGGCCCCTCCACCCAGCTGGCTCCTTGTTCCTCCCCCTATCTGGGTGTCATATGCCACCCCCTCCATATTTACCATGGCCACCCCTCCCCTCCAGTCCTATGCCTCTCCTCCTCCTGAGTATCCTTCTGTACCTTGCTAATTCCCCTCACTGCCTGTAACTAGTCCTTCTCCCCTATCTGCTAAACTAGCCTGGCTCATCCTCCCTTCCTTCCTGTCTCCATTTAGTTCCTCCTTGTTCGTCGTGCTCCCCTGGCCTAAACCCTCAGCTCCCTTTACTGAATCCTCCTTGTACTTCTGGTCCTTCTCCTTTACCTTTCCTCCCAACTGGTCCTTCTCCTTGCACTTTCCTTCCTCTTCCCCCTGCCCCTCCTGCTCTGATTCACTGCTCCCCCCATTCTCCTGCATTCCAGGTCCCCCCCTGTTCTTCCTGCTATCTGGTCCCTGCCTCCTGCCTCCCACTCCCACTCCCTTTCCGTCTCTAACCACCTCTGTCGTGGCTACATCACCCCCTCATCCTTGAGCAGAAGAGGAGAATTGAAGTGGTTACTGAGTGTAAGGTCTGATCCACCTCCCCGCCTTGCTTCCTTCTGTCCAGCCCTGGCCATCTGCCTACTTCCCTGAGAATGTTGTCCCTCTGTCCCCCCTTTGAGAGGTCCCCAGTTACCTGCCTGCTTCCTTGGTAGTGTCCTTTTGGACCCCCTCTGCCAGGGTCCCTATGACCCCTGAGTATTCTCCTGCACTCCTTTCCCTATGCCCCCACCCCCAGTGCTTGGTGTAACCCTGTGGGAGATTCCCAGCCCCCTTCCCCAACCATACCCTCCCTCCCCCAGCTTTCTCCTAATCCCCGCAACCTCCTCCCTAAACTGTGCTAGCTGGTAGCACACTGGGCAACCACCAAACTTCCAAGCCCAGTCCAGTATCATGGCTGCTCCACACCCTGTGCACCCCACCACCCTCCCAAGATGCGGCCCCTAATGATGTGTGGTTCCATCCCCTTCAAATAGGTTTCCTTGGGTGAGCCACCAGGTTCCCCGTGTCCAAGATACCTCTACTGCCTAATCAGGTCACCCACTAATCTTAGAGACAGTCCCACTGTACACCAGTAACCCTGTTACTAGGTGCAGTACAACACATTAAACTTATAAGGAAATGAACAACTCCCTAAGCTCTCTCTCCCAGCCTTTAAATCCAACCCCAGTGGCTAGAACTACATGAGCTGCAGCTGCAGCCTGTTCCTCAATTGCAGGGCAGGTGTTCCCCTATAAATTCGTGAGACTTCTGGGAGGGAGGGGGGAGGCAGGTCCTGGGCAGACACCTGACTCGAGAGAGTGTATCAGCCCTGTGTCTCCCTCCAAGCCCAGCAGCCAAAGAACCAGCCCAAGCAAATCCCACCAAATAGATTTTAAATCAGAAGAAATAGGCCTCTACCAAGCGCAGCCTGTACACAGTGAAACATCCACAAAATGAGCCCCACTTACAGCCACCAAATCAGTTTACAAACATCCAGCAGCCCCAAAACAATACCCTCTGCCCCTAAAGTAAGAAGAAAGAACTAACCTACCTAGTAAAATCCACAAGAACCCTGTGAAAACAACAGCAGCAGCTACTGTCCTGGAACACAACTGATCCTGTCCCCTTCCAGTTCTTTCTCCCCTCCTATCTTTCATCCTCTCTCTCCACTCCACCTCCCCCACCCACTCTCTCAGATCAAATGATGCCCGCACCTTGACGGTCAATCGCCACTCCGCCCTCATCGGTTAGACTGGTTTTGCCCATCGTTTCGCTAAAATCTGGAATTCCCTCCCCCCTGAAATATGACACTCCTTCTCCAACTACTCTCTTACCACTGCCCTACACAGTTACCTTTCCCTCAGCTGTTCCTGCTTTAACCCACCTTAATACCTATCCTGTTTCTGCCTTCCTACCACGACCTCCCTGGCAGGGTTCTCAACATCTTGAAGGGGGAAATCAGGAAATGGCTACCCCTTCTCCTCATATTCAGTTCTTGCCTCTAGCCCTCTCTTCTCCACCTGCCCTTCTGGGTCACCAGTGTGTACAACCTAGCCTCATCCTTTTTACTCCAACAGCACTTGCATACTACCTCGAGCCTGCTCCTGGTACACTCATGCACTATAAATGGTTCTACGGCATTACTGTTTTGTACGTTTATATGTTCTTTTGTATGATTTTGGACATGTATTGTAATTCACCCAATGTTCCACTACTGTTTATTGTACAATAACTTGTGTTCTAACTGTTGCACAATCTTACAATGTTGTATTGCTTGTACTTCCCACATACTATTGTAACTGATCATCCTTCACAACCCTGCGTAACCCCTCCCCCCAGGTCGCACCGTGAGATGAACAACTTGTTATTCAGTGTGCCCTCCTGATGAAACATTTCAATAAATAAATAAATAAATAAACAAATTAAGCATCCTTCTGGCCTGAGGCTCCCTTTGCCTTACCATGGGGCCGAGACAGAGAGTTACTGAGGGGCTCCTCTGAAGACCCGTAGCACCATTTGTCTGAATTCATCAGACAACTCACTAACCCCTGAATTTGTCTTACTTTGCTCTTGGTGTTTCCTGGCTACCTTGCTCAGAGGGGCTGCTGGCTCCCTTGCCAGCTGCTTTTGCTGCCTGGTGTCTGGTTCTCCTTCAGTGGTCCCCTACAAACAAGCATTCAGCCATGCATAGAAACATAGAGTTTGTTGGCAGATAGGGCCACTTGGCCCACCCAGTCTGCCCATTTTGTCCCTGCCTATACTATACCCACAGACCCTTCCTAATATCTGGTCACTTCCCCCACCTTTCCTACCAAGATTCTATTATGCCTAACCCATGTATGCTTGAAGCCCACCAATGTTTTCACCCCTCCACTTTTGCAGGAAGACTGTTCCAGGTGTCTACCACTCTTTCAGTAAAGAAGTACTTCCTCACATCCTTCCTATATTTTCCCTTCCAGCTTCATAACTTGTCCTCTGCCTTGTTCTCGTGCCCCTACTCTTCTGAAAAATAATCCTTTCCTGTACCTTATTCACCCACATTAAGTAGTTATAGGTCTCTATTATATCTCCCCTCTCCCTCCTCCCTGCTGGGGTGTACATATAGGATCCCTCAGTCTTTCCTTGTAGGGCTTATGATGCAGCCATTGCACCATTTTAGTTACCTTCCTCTGGAAACTTCCACCCGATCTATGTCCTTCCTGAGATGTTGTTTACAGAACTGAATGTACTCCAGGTGAGTTCTCACCAATGATCAATACAATGGTAATACCACCTCTCTCCTTCTGCTGGTGATTCCCCTTCCTATGCACCCCAGAATCCCACTGGCCCTGCCCATTGCTTTGTCGCACTGCCTCGCCACCTTGAGGTCATCAGCTATGATAATCCCAAGGTAGTTTTCCTGTTTGGTGACCATCAATACCTCTTTTACCCATTTTACACACTGTCCCTAGGTTTCTGTGTCCTAAGTGCATGATTTTGCACTTTTTCACGTTGAAACTGAGCTGCCATACCCTCGACCACTCCTTCAGATTCCTCAGGTCTTTACTTATTATCTCTACCCCCTCTGAATATCTACCTCATTGCAGATTTTGATGTCATCCGCAGAGAAGCATACCTTCCCTTCCCTTCCAGTTCCTCTGCAATATTGCTTATGAAGAAATTTAAGAGGACTTATCCTAGTACTGAGCTCTGAGGTACCCCGCTGGTCATGTTCCCCTCATTACAGTGAGTGCCATTTACCACCTCCTCCTCCCTCCCTCTGTTACGTGTCCATCAACCAGTTCCATACCCAGTTTACCACATTGGGTCCCACCCCTGAACTGCCTCATTTCCTTATTAGCCTCCTATGAGATACAGTGTTGAAAGCCTTGCTGAAGTCTAAGTAGGCCTCATCAACCACCTCACCCTGATCTATTGCACTGGCCACTCAGTTGAAGAACTCAATCAGGTCTGTCTTCTTCAACTGGCTGACCTGGGCAATAGATCATGGTGGGGTGCTGGCCTTCTTTAGAGTACAGGGCCCTCAGCTCGCCTTTGAGTGCTGTGTTTGCGGCCGCCTTCCCAGACATTACCTTGGTCTTTTTGCTGGGCATTCTTGCAGTGCAACAGCTAAAATGGCAAAATCTACTGCCCCAAATGAAAATAATGTTAATAATGTTGCCATGATTTGTAATCCTGGCTCATGGAGGAGGCAGTATAGCGTAGTGGTTAAAGGCACTGAGCTACAAACCTGGACACCTGGATTTGACCTTGAGCAAGTCACTTAACTTCCTTGTGTTGCCAGGTTGCACCTGGAAACAAGCTCCAGCTTAATGTGCCTGTCCTGTTTAAACAATTTCCCCTTTCCCTTTCCCTCATGCAGGAGGGTCTTTCTGCAGCAACCCGGCTTCCCACTAATGTTCCCCCCATTTGCCAGTGAATCATTCTGTATAACCAACCTCTTTTTTTTTTATTTCATTGTAATCTTAATAGCTACCCAGATGCAGATGAAGGTCATCATTCCTAACTTACATGTACATTAGGCCGATTCCTGATCATGGAGGTGCACCCCTTAAATTCTAGGTTATGGCTTCCCATGCCCTGTAACTGACCCAATGTATAGTAAGAGAAGTTGTTAATATGGATATACTACAAAATGCCGAGACCCAAAAGCCCAAGCTTGATAATGCCGGTACCATAATCCCAAAGCACAGAATCCCAACAGGAGACAGCCACACTCCAGACAGTTCCACAGGGGGCTCAGCCCCCCCCGAGCCCCATCAGTAATTATATATACTAACTCCATCTTGCCATACCATGGGGGAATGTGGCTGTCAGGGGTCCACACACTGTCAGGATTCCATGCTTTGTGATTACGGTGCCAGGATTGTCAGGCTGTGGCATTTGGGTCTTGGCTTTTTGTAGTACTCCTGTTAATACTCATACCAGTCTCCCAGACCAAATACTCATCCCACCTTGTGGGGGGTCATGGCTTCTGGGCCCAAAAATTAAAATTGGCCTGATGCTCAACACCTTGTTCCAGCAGCTGGGCAGTCTATACTTGGTTTCTGTGTGACACGGGGAAAGTGAATGACAAAACTGGAGCTAATTATAGCTCCATATATTGATAAAAACTATACTGTCTCCCATGGCTGATCCCCGGCTCTGACATCAGCCGCAAGAGGTTCTGGGATGTTCCCCGAATGGTGCTTGTCACAAAATGCCGGCAAGAGGGACAGCAAGATCAACCAGATAAACTTAAAATACTACAACATGCCATGAGGTAAAATATTTAATTTTAGGCAGAAGGCCTAATCAGGGGCTGTCCCATTTGGTGTATATGTGGTGGGGGAAATGGCAGCATTAACAAAGGACCCTATATAAGGAAAACATTGAATTATTACAAACAAACCCCCAAAGCAATATTCTGGAGTTATTAAAGAGCACCTTTTGGAGTGCTCACCCCACAAACATAGAAGGACCCTGCCCCTGAGTTTACTAAAAATCTATATTACTGATGTACAAAAAAATCTCCCGCCAGTGGAATTTGCATTAAAGTCAGACTTTCGCTTCCTTGAAAGTTCAAAAATCAAACTAGCAACTTTCATGGAAATTACAAATTAGAATGGTGGAATAAACGTGAGAACGGAGGAGATTATATTAAACTGCGGGGAAAAAAGTCCACAGAACTGATCACTGTCAGAGATTAGTTCTGTGGAATTTCTTTTGGCAGTTTAATGCAATTACACTGCAATATTGCAGTGTCAGTGGCTCAGCAGGTTGCACACTCACCTATGAGGCTGGAAGATCAGAAGGCTGTGGGTTCTATCCCCACTCCAGGCACTTGGGTTAAATCCTGACACTGTAGTGCAGCATGAGGGGGGTGCTGCACTCCAGAGGTGCCGTCTTTCCGATGAGACGTTAAACCGAGGTCCCATCTGCCTGTTCTGGTGGTAGTTCAAGTGGATGTTAAAGATGCCATGGCACTTTTCAAAAAGAGTAGGGGAGTTTTTTATTGAAGAATGCAATACAAACATAATGAAAATCATAAGGAAATCAAAAGGAAAACCATCGCCATACAAAAAAAAAAAAATTTGTGAAAAAAATTCCAAGAACCAAAATACTTCATACAATGCCATATTCCTCATGTGGTCAAAATTTGTAAATGTTTAGAACCTTCTACAGACCAACCATTACCCTTAATATACCTGAGGACGTCCTACACTTAACGTATTATAGTCCTTCCTCATGCTAAGTCTGACTCAGTGTTAAGGTCGTTTTTTTTTTTACTTAAACTTTATAAAAAAGGAAAGGCCTCTCCACCATGACTTTACTTTCTGTACTTTATAAATCAACAGTTCATTGTTAACAATTGTTCGAAGGGCATTTTCACATACCACTTTAAATAAAATATATACTGCATTCTTTGCTGCCTAAGCACCAATTGTACCCTTGCATTTCATAAATAATATTTTAGAACAGCAAGAAAAACTGATATGGAGCCTTTCTGGTATTTATCCAGCCAGTAGGTATAGTCGCCTAACATTAAGGCTCCATATGTCATATTTTGTAGCCAAGGGAGTTTCCATGCTTGACCGAGAAAAATCCATAGGTTGCTGGAGTATGAACAATTAAGGGCGAAATGTTCTATGGATTCATCCGGGGTGACACAGTCCGTGTACGGGCATGATCACTCTTCAAGTGGCTTGTGCTTATAATTACTGCTGACATGGAGTCGCCCATAGGCATTAAGCCAGGCAGTTTCCCATAAGTGTTCTAGGGTCCATTCCTAATTAAGCATAGACAATACTTTATCTATGTTCTGAGGTCTGCAGTTTTTAAATTCTGGGTTTATGGGGCCACTAATCTCCAAAACATGCTGATTTAACTGTTTTTGTGTGGCTGACCTTAAAAAGGATTTTGAAATGTGCCATTTATTGAGTTGTTGTACTGCGAATTTCAGAGAATCTGGAATCTGTAGAATTTCGTAAATTTTGGGGGTCCTCCCATTTGGATATAAAGACCTGTCAATTGTTCATTAACCATCAATTTACCAATGAAGGTGAGTTCTCCCATGGTTTTTTGATGGAATGGGTCAAAAATAAAGAGTAGAAAAAGGTGACTGGATCTATCATACCCAAGCCACCTTCCTGCCGGGAAAGGTATGTAGAGCCTCATTTGACTTGGTTTAGATGACTGCCCCACAGCATGCAGAATAAAAATGCTATACATGCAGGTTTTCAGTGGTATTGGTAATGGCAAAACCATGCCAATATATATCAAACTGGGAATTAGAAATTGTTTAATAATATGGATCCTCTTTAATTTAGAGAGTTTCCACCCCTTCCAGATATTCATTTTAGTTTCGCATCCTTGTAGTGCCCGTTCCCAATTTAATGTTGTTTGATTCTGAGTCCCAAAAGTGATGCCTAAGATTTTCACTGGCTCTGTAATTACTTTAAAGCCATTCATTACCTCTGAGGGGGGTTACCTAGTGGGCCTAATGTAATTGCCTTGCATTTCCACATATTTAATATTGCAATTGAGGCCTCTGAATAGTTTTGTAATCCTCTGCTTGCTTCTCTAATACTCCTCTGATTTTTTAAGGTTAAGCAGGTGTCTTCTGCATAAGCCAGGACTTTCACCTCATCCCCTGTTCTATTTCCTGTAAGTCATTTAATTTGCTGATTCTGCGCAATGTGTTCCAAAAGCAGATTCAGGGAGAAAGTATATAACAAAGGGCTCAGGGGACAACCTTGTCTGACGCTCATAGTTATTTTACAATCTGGTCCCAGTTTCCTGAGAACAAGGGGGTTACAATATGCTTGGGCATATAGCATTCTAATTTTATTTATGAATCCCTGTGGTATACCATATGCCTGCAATAGATGGAACAGGAAGGCATAGTTTGCCCTATCAAAGGCTTTCTGCTGGTCTAAGGATATAATCCATCCTGTTTTCTGGGATTTTTGGTAGAACTCCCATAATTTCCATAGGATTATCAAGGGGTGATGTATTGCTCTATCAGGTAGCCCACAGAATTGGGCTGGATGGATTAAGCATGTAGCAACTGATCTTAGATGTAGGTGTAAAATTTCTGATAATATTTTAAAGTCCACGTTAAGCAGGCTGATTGGTCTCCAGTTATGTATTAAATGTTCTATTGCCCGATTTGTATAGATAAACCAGGATACTTCTTGAGAAGTCTCTCGGGATGGTATTATTTGTAAAGAAAAAACAGAATAACTGTTCCAGAAAAGCACTTAGTTTGGGGAGGAATGTTTTATAAAATTCAATAGGTAGTCCATCCAGACCCGGGGCTGATCCTAATTTCCTTGTGTGAATTACTGTTGAGATTTCTGGTACTGTGATTGGTCTTGTTAAGTTAGATATAACGATTGGGGAAAATGCCACTGGTGTTATATTAGAAAGGTATTCGGGGATGGTGGACATGCTGGACTTCTCTGTGATGGCCTGTTCCTGTAAGAAGTCCATGGCTATCCCATCAGGTCCGTAAAGGAAAACACCAGGGAACCAGTTTTATCCTGGAGAGTAGATATTGAAGCTGCCTGTTGTTTGGCTTTACAAGTTGCACATGGGTCAAAGACTGGGGTTTTCTGGGTGCCAAAGGACAATTCTGCTCTGATAGAACTGGCTCTATCATATTGGAGAGCTTACATATCAGTTTTAATTTTATCAGTTTGTGGGGGACAGAGCTTGTTTGGAAAAGGGAGTTAAAGAAAATAAGTATTGCAATTGGTGACGTAGTGCTAAGTACCTAAAATAGTTTTGTCTGGCTTTGTGTTTCCCATATTTTTGAAAATATGTTTGACCATCAGTTTTGGTTTGGGCCCACCACTCTCTTATATCCTCATAGAGGTCTGTTACTGAGTCCCTGGCTACCAGAAGCTGTCTAACTGCAGATTGAATTATGGGGTTTGCAAGAACTTGAGTATTTCTTCCGTCTTACTTTAATAACAAAACAGTGAGTGTCTGGACCTAAGGTTACAGTAATCATCTAGTGGTCTGAAAATTCGACCGGGCATAATACCGTCCTACCAACTGTCAAGGTTTTTGAGACAAACACGTAATTAATAATTGTTATAAACTGCACCCTTTTGTATGTGAAGCATGTGGTCTGTGTGATTTTGTCATTGCAATTTACCAGGTCTGCTACCAAAATGCATTTTTTAAGTGCTACTGAGTCATGATATGTTTGGGGGGGGGTTCTGACCTCTCGGAACAGATAGGCTACAGTTAAAGACACCACCAAGTATGACCATTTTCACAGTAACCAAATAAGGCTGGATTTTCTTGAGTAAGGGCACCCTGTCTGCCTTGCATTGAGGCCCATAAATATTGATAATACGACATGGGACCTTGTCCAACTATCCATCTACTATCAATGCTCTTCCCAGGATAAGATTGATTAACCTAAAATAGGAAAACCTGAGCCCTGAAAATAGTATCCCTATCCCATCGGCCCTGTCAGTCCCAAATGACCAATAGGTGGGTTTCCATGGTCATTCTGACCGGAACTGGGCCTGCTGTGATACTGACCCCATCCATGTTTCTTGTAATAGGATGATATGAACATGTCAATCAAACAGTAACTGAAATATGGCATGTCTTTTAACATTATTTACAAGACTGTGTCAGTTAAGTGATGCCACTTTAGTGTCTGTTATAGAAACCAGTGATCAACAGTCCAGTGGTCAAAGATTATCTCTTTTTCTGTCTTTTCTTCTTTCCACTATACAATTTCTCTAGTGGTTGTGACAGTGGAGCCTCCAGGTCCATTGTATCGATAAGTTCCTCCTGCATTTCAGATTCACCCCAAGTCGAGGTTGCAAATATTTCACAAGGATTGTCAGTATCTATAGGTTGGTATTCTTTTTTTTTCTGCAGTCTTGAAGATCTCCTGGTTTTGGATAACATAAAATCTTTTGAGGTGGATGGTAATTCAGGTTGTTCTGTTTCTAGAGGGTCATGTAACAAACTGGGTCTACCAACTGAGATGCCATGTCAGGGTCAGCCAGTGGTGTGGCCATGGTCGAGGATGTTGTGGTTTTAGTTTCTGTACCGGAGGTGGGGGTATGGTCAGGTGGTGTGTCTTCCTCATGCCTGGTGTTAGCCAAATCACGTGAAGGGGAGGGGAGGATCTCAGATTGTGCTTTGTTAATTAGTTCTTCTGGATCTAGGTCTTGAGCTTTATTGGCTGATGCCCACAGGCAGTTCTTGTAAAGATGGCCGTATTCTTCTCAAAGATTGCATCTCAAGTGATTATTGCACTGTGAACTGATATGCCCCAACTCGTTGCAGAGACTGCATCTGAGATTACCGCATACGCTGGAGAGGTGTGTCCTTGATCCGCAATGGTAACACACCTTTGGCTGTCCTGGGTTAAAACAGACACCCCCCCCATCCCGCTCCAGAAAAAGCAGTTTGGAAAGTGTAGTATGCCCTCTTCTGTCTGTCTTAATTTAACTTTGAATCTCCACCCCCCCATCCAAAATTGTTCTCTGTCCAGTATTGCTTCTGGGGCACTCAGCACTTAACACTTTTGTGGTAGCCAGTGGTAAATGTCCCCCACTGGAACGCTTTCATTTCGAAACATGATGGTCACTGATTTGATTAGTGGTTTCGTAAGCAGGATGGCTACAAAAAGCATCCAAAGTGGGGAAAATTTTAACTGATTGTATTTTGTCCAGAAGAGATTCAAAAGATGTGCTGACCTGAAACTTCTATCAAAAGTATCTTCCCCAGAGATGTGAATAAATACAAACACATCTGCTGGGTAGAATCGTAGTGAGTCCTTAATGAGAGTTTTGCCTACATATTGTCTGTCTGGGCGGGGATCCATCCCCCCTTCATATTTAAGGCATACTTCATGTTTCCTGAGCAATGGTTCTGTTCTATTTGCCTTGAATAATTCCGATAGCAGTGATCTCTGTGGTTGTTGCTGTGGTGGTTCAGGGGTTGTAAGGTTCGATGTTTCTGTACTTCCTAGTGTTGGTAGAGGCTCTTTGTCAGCCTCTGGTACTGATTTTGTATCTGAAGTTGTGGTGGCTGTTTGGGATGACACAGAACCATCTGTTGAACCAGACCATGATTTTTTAATGTCCATCTTATTCATAGAGTCCCCCTCTAAGGGCCTGGTCTTACTTGTGTCCATCTGGGAGGGGGGTGGGTTACCCAAGGCTACCATTCTGCTTGTTCTCAGATCTTTGGGCAGGGTAGTGTCATTATTGTTACCTGCATTGTTCTGAGTAACCAAGGGGGGGGGGACTCCAGGATTGCAGATGATTGAGAGAAAGAAGTAGGGCCCCAAGAGGGGTCGGGGCCCACTTCCTATCTGGCTCTTGAATCCATCCTGCTCCTTTCTGCCCAACATGTATCTGCCTCAGTGGTCTGAGAAATCCTGAAAGCATTTTTAATGGCCATTGCTAAGGGGGGGGGAATGTTGCTGGCAATTGCTCTGTAGAGCTAGTAGCCTCTTGGTTGTGAAGGTTAGGACTGTTCAAAAGATTTCTATGCTGAAGCACCACAATGACCTGTTTCCTTCTGGAGTCATCTGTCCATCATTTCAAACCTCCTTCATCCTTGGACACTAGTTTTAGTAATGCATTTTTTTTTTCTCTGACAAATCTGCATTTGTAATGTCTTGTGGCTGGTTCTGCTGCAGTGTTTCTGAAGCATCCCCTGTAAATATGTGCTCCACTCATGTGAGTCTTAGGCCGGAGTATATCTCCTCTGTTTGTGCTATTCCCAACTCAGTGTCCACTCTTGTATTAGATTCTGGAGCTTTAGTGGGTTGCCGTGGTAAATTTGCAGACTGGTGCAAAGTAATCACTGCCGAAGATGGCTGTGCGTTGACTCGCAGTCCCGCTCTATTGTCATCAAGTTCAGGTTTATTTTGTGGTTTAACATTTGTGAGTAATTGCTGTGACACCTCAGACTTATGTTTAACACTTTGCACAGTACTTGCAGTAGCCATAACTTCTGGGCTAGGTATGTTAGCAAAGGTGATGCCCGGGAGACTAATGAGAGGCCGATCAACCCCCCCCAGCTCCCACATTTGCCTTAGTGTTTCCCATGAAAGAAAATACAGTTGCTGCCTCTTGCATCTCTGGAGTAGTGTGATAGGTAACATTAATAGGCGGTACCTGAATTCCATGGTGTGTTGTGCCAGATGTGGCATCCGTAACTAAGGGAGAACTCCTACTGTTGGTCCTGCTGATGTGGAGGCCTCCAGGGTGTGGTGCTTCGTTTGGACGAATAAATTATGACATGGCTTTCTGTAAGGATAGTTGTTTTGCTCTATGTTGTGCCTCTACATTTAGGATGAGTTGTTTTAAATCGTCTGCCATTTTGACAGTTCTTAAGCTACAATACAAGTCACATTAAACTGTTCCATCAACTCACTGGTGTAGCATTTTTTTGGTGATTCTACTGCAGTGGCAGCTTGAATTGTTGAAGCTTTTAATTCTTTTCCAACCATTCTTCACTGCCTATTCAACTCACTTGTACCTGTTTAGTGATATGGCAGTAACTGTTTTGCAGTGTTTATGCAATGCATTTTCATGGCATTGTTTATAAATATCACAGCATTCCTTAAGAGCATTGTTCATAAATATCACAGCATTCCTTAAGAATTGTTTAGTCTGCCTTCTGAAATGAAACTCATAAGCACTCAGCTGAAAATAAAGCTTATAGTCCTAACAGCTAGTTGCAAACCAATACTAAACTTTTAATAATTCATTGAATTAAACACTGCACAGATTAGGAAACTCATTGAACAATGCTACACCAGTGAGTTGAGGGAACAGTTTAATGTGACTTGTACTGTATCTTCAATCCATATCTTTCCAGTGTGGTTATTTTTTTCCTAGATTCCACTCCATGTTCAATGACAGTGATGTTATTTTCAGATAAATCTGTGGCATCAAAAAATATTTCAGTTTCCAGCATCACCAAGACTGGGGCAGAGACCGAGACCCCAGCCTCCTCTACTTCTGTCCACATCGTCTCACTTTGTCCACCTCCTCGTCCACTGTCTGGCTTCAAACTGGGCTCCTCCATCCTGTCTACAGGAAGTGACAGCACTCCTGCAGGCAGAGTAGGGGAATTTTTAATTATAAGCTCAAAAGAAACAAATAATAATACAGACATGTTAGAGTCACATCAAATCATAATTTATTTATTTATTTAGCTTTTGTTTACCGGGTAAGTGCACTAGCTAGTAAATGACTATTTTCAGGCATGACCCGGGAGAGTACAAGGCAATACATACAGAAGATGTTACAGGGAAAAATGACATTTGACAATAAAGCTTGGAAGACAATAAACAATAGACAGTAAAGCAAAGTGCTTGGCATGAAGCATAAGTGGTTGAAATTAGCTATGTAGGCTCGGATAACAGTAAATGAGCATTGGTCAGTGCTATATGCAACAATAGCAGAAAGAATAAAACAGTCAGCAATACAACTACAAATTCAGGTGCAGGTTATAACATGAAGGAGTACGGTTATTACGGATAGTCATAAAATACAACATGCAGGAATAAAACAGGCATCTAAATGAGTAATAGAGCGGATGGGTCCAGGAAGCATATTTAGAAAGATGAGAGAGAAAGGGGAGAGGAGAGAGGGGTGTGACGTAAGGGGTGGGGGGGGGTTCATCACGTGGGAGATTATGGATCATCCAGTGGAGAAAGGCATGGGGCAGGTTCATTAGCAAGGTCAGGTAGGGTTGAAACAGGTACACTGTTCAGCAGTAGCTAGATAGCCTCGTAGCCCACTTTTAAAGTGATAGTGGGATGTAGATTGCCTTAGATCCTGTGGCAGCATATTCCACATCTGAGGGGCAGCATGCCCGAAGGCCCCGGTGCCTTTGGAGGTGTGACACCTGGGTACCCTCGGTAGTGATTTGTCAATTGACCTCAATCCTCAGTTTGAGGTGACGGGACATAATACAGAGCAAATAAGGAAAAAGCAAATAAGTATTTCAGGCATAACGTAAGTAAAAATACAGTAAGACGAGCAGATTATCAAAACAATCAAATTTAAGCAAAGAAAGAGAGAAATACATAGTGAAACCTGACTATGGGGACATTAAACAATATATTCTGTTTTTTAAATCAGAGTAGTAGAACAAAAATTCTTTAGTAGTTATTTTATAGTATTATAATAACCAAAAGTGCATTTCCTTATAACCAGACAACTTTTCCAAAATGTATCCCACTGAGTTTGACTTAAACTGTGTCGTTCTAACTGTTGACTAGTTTGTATTTCATTTAAAATGATAAAATAAAGTTCCAATGGTGAAATATTTTGTTGTTGAAAAAATAATCTACAATGATCCTGCCATACTGAATGTAAGAAACATGCCATAAAAATATACATAGTTCTAATCGAATAGTTCCTCCAAGTAGAGTGGTATATTTCGTAATACAGTTGTGTAGCGTCTGAGGATAAAAATAGAGCTGTTTTCCATTTTTCTTTTAATATGTCCCAAAATTCCAGTATTTAAGGACATGTAAAGTAAAGGTGGTCCATTGTTTCAATCTGCACTACACAGGTAGTTCTGGGACAATAACGTTCTATAAGGCGTTTGCGTTTGTGATTTCCTCTGGTGTTAATCCTGCCGCGTACTCCTAATCAAACCAGATCCCACATTTTCCCCGGAATTCTTTTATCCATTAAAAAACATTGTATTTGTGTTTTCCCTGTATCTGAAAAGGTCAAAAAAGGATGTTCCGTGAACCACTCTGTCATATTATAAACATATAGCTGTTTTCTAGTCCAGGTCATAACAGCGTGTACTTAATGCCCCATTTTTTTACATAATCAAATATGTGAGACCATAAAGGAGTTATCACATATCGTCTTTTATTCTTATGGATAAACTCATCCCGTTGCCATTCTTGCCATATCTCGGTCAACAGAGGGGATATTCATAAACCCCAAATTTTAGTTTTCTTTTCTTGTAGTAAAGGTATAAGATGTGTAAAAAAGAAAGTTGTAAAGAATAAAACTATAGAGTTAGGCATCCCTATTCCACCTTCCTTTTTATCTCTGTATAGAACAGTACACTTAATGGGGTTATGTCTACTGCCCCAGAAGAGGAACAAAATATATGCCAATACTTTAGTTTCTAATACTTTTGGAAGTTGAAAAATATGACTTACAAACAAAAAAAATTGGTACCAAAAAGGTTTTTATAGTATAGATCCTTTTTAGTTTCCCCATTCTCCAGGCATTCCATCTACAAACCCGTTTTTGACCTTTTGCTAAACAAAGTACCCAATTATATTGTGCCATGTCCCCCATACCAAAAAATAACCCTAAATATTTAAACGGGACCATAGTAACCTGAATACCACCAATGTCAGGCTCTATGTCTCCAATGTGCTGTACATTTAAACAAATGCTCTTCAGGGGGTTTATGGCTGATCCCAATACAGACATGAGGTATTGCAGTACCTTATAAGCTAAATTTCTTACCTTACCATTTGGCACCATTAAACGTAAATTGTCCGCATAAGCAATCGTTTTTACCATCGAGGCCCCTGAAGTCCCAATCCCTCCTATAAGAGGTGCTCTATTACTAATCCAGATAATCGGATTTAATGAGAATAAATATAGCAAAGGGCTGAGAGCCCTGCCTGACCTCCACCAATATTTGCCATTTCTTCCCTATTCTACCATTATCATATGGTCTGACATAGGCATGAAACCAGTGAATAAACATTCCTGGAATACCATACCAAGTTAATGCTAACCATAAAGTGTCATGGGATACATGATCAAAAGCCTTTTGTTGATTGCAACTCATTATGTATCCTTCTGTTTGTTTCCTGGGTCCTTTATCTGTAATTTCTCTCAAGAGAATAAGGGCATCTGTTATGCTTCTCCCTGGTATAGACCCAAATTGTGTTGAATGAATTAATGAATCCAGAACTTTTGACAAACAATTACATAGAAACATAGAATTTGATGGCAGATAAGGACCGCTTGGCCTACCTAGTTGGCCCATTTCCCTACCTGATGGATAAGCTGCAGATTCTAGTTAATCAACAGCTTACTTCCTCCTACCCCCCACTACAATTGCCTTATGTCTGTCCCATGCATTCTTGAATTCTCCCAATGTTCATGACTCCACAACCTCCTCAGAAAGGCTGTTCCATTAATCCACAACCCTCTCTGTGAAAAATACTTTCTAACATTACCTCTGAGCCATCCCCCCATCTTCAAATTGTGCCCCTTTGTTCATGCACATCTCTTCTTCTGAAAGATGCTACCTTCTTGTACTTTGTTAATTCTCTTGAGATACTCGAAAGTTTCTATCATGTCCCCCCCCCACCTCCTTTCCTCAAGGGTATATATATTAAGCTGCTTTAGTCTCTCCTCGTAAGTCTTCTGGTGCAGACCCAAGTAGCTTTGCAAAAAAATTTAAATCAACATTCAATAATGTAATAAGTCATCAATTGTTAACATCAGTGTGATCCCCCTTTTTAAACAAAAAAAAATCAAGCCTTCATAGTAGGAGAGATGAGGTTATACTGCCCTTGTACAGGTCACTGGTAAGGCCGCATCTAGAGTATGAGTTCAGTACTGGTGCCCACACCTCAAAAAGGACATTAACCAACTGGACAAGTCCAGAAGAGGGCTACAAAAATGATAGCAAGTCAGCAGAGCAAGGCATTCGAGGAGAGGCTGAGGGCACTGAACATGTACTTCCTGAAAAACAGGGGAGAGAGAGGGGACATGATTGGGACCTTCAGGTACTTGAAAGGGATAAATAAGGTTGATAAGGAGAGTCTCTTTAAGCTGAGTGGCAACCATAACATGAGGGGGCACAGTCTTAAGCTGGAGGGTGGTAGATTTAGAAGGGAGGTCAGGAAGCACTTCTTCATAGAGAGGGTGGTGTACACTTGGAATGTGCTGCCACAAGAGGTCATCTCATTGAAGACAGTGCGCAGCTTAAAGAGAGCTATAATAGGTGTAGGGGGAAGGTAGGGATCATGGGTAGGGAAGATGGGAGGAGTGGGGAAGGAGGGCAGGGACATTAGCTCAAGCTGTGGACCCTGCAATGTGAGCAGACTTCAAAGACCAAATGGCCTTCTTCTTCTGCTGACTTCTTCATATGTTCGTGTTTGATCAGCAATCCTATCTTCCTGCAAAAAAGCATAATACAACGCTACTAATTCTTTTGGGATCCAGTCCCATAATATCTTATACAGTTCCCCTGTAAGTCCATTTGACCCAGGTGAGGTATATTTTTTAAATGATTTAATAACAAGGTCTAGCTCTGTAACAGTAAAATCCATTATTACATTTTTAGCCTGGGTTTTAGTGACATGAAGCAGTGCCACTGCTTTTGAAATAGTAGTTATCTCTTCATTTTCTGTTATTGGATCCCCAAATTGATGTTGGATGTGGTTTTCCAATACTGACATTATATTATCATTATCAGACACTATATGTCCAGATTTATCATATAGAGTTAAAATCTGTTTTATCTGCATTCTGTGTTAACAATCCTCATAGGGGATTGTATGTTCTTTTCTCCTTTGTGTGCCAAAGCATTGTTCCTTCTCTAAGGAAGTCTGGCTGTTGTACTGATATGACATCAAATGTTTTATCTCTGTAATTTCTGTTGAAAAGTCCTGTTTTTCAGTTACTTGGGCAGACATAAGTTTATAAAACTGTTCCCTAAGTGCTAAATATTGCTTGTTTTTTTTTTCCTGGGAATATTTCTTTGCAGTCTGCCTAAAAAATCAATTAAACAAGTCTTGGTGTCTTCCCACCATGTAATTGGGGAGTCATACAGAAATGAGACTGACTTCCTGTCGGCCAGTATAATTTGTATATCCTCTGTCACCTGTTGCTGCTGTAATAAACTTGACTTCAGTCTCCATATACGTCTCCCTGGTGCTCTGGTGGGAGTAGAAGCCACATGAATTTCCAAAAATGCATGAGCTGAAGTTTTAATTAACTTAACTTCAGCTTTATCTATGGATAAAGTTTTTGTGACTAACCAATAATTAATTCTTGTGGCTAGCTTACACTTAAAAAAAAGTATGTTGTTTAAGCATTTTATCATCAAATACATCTTTTAAAGATGCTTGTTTTATCAGGTTATTTAGATATGAATGATCACAATATGTTTTACTTGTGATGTAACTGTTTTAGCTTTGGTGAGGTTGATATTGAACCCCCCCCCCCAATATCTGTCATCTTGTAAATAAAAAAGTCTGTATTTTGTTTAACAGTGCAGTTCTTAATGCCTTTGTCTGGGGTCCATAAATATTTATAAATCTACAGGCCAGGCACTGAATGTAACATCAGCTATTAATGCCCTGCCTGGCCCCACTTCTATTAACCTCTGAAGAAAAATGTCTGATGTTTTAAAAAAATATCTAAGCCAGAGCATTGTTCTAACCCCAATGACCAGTATGAAGCACCCACAAACCACTCATTTGTGACTGTGTCTATTTCAGATAATAAGTGCAATCTCGTATCTTGCAAAAAAATAACATCACATTGTAAAGATAACAGTATTGAAAAGGTTGCCTTTTTTTATAGTCCAATTTTAAACTGTTAGTATTTAGGCTTACTAGCCACATAGCCAGGAGTGACAAGAGTGGTCAGGGAACATTCACACTTTTCTCCTACTAGCACGAGTCACCCTTTTTTTTGTTTCAGTGGTGTCTCTTTCTTCTCTGGAGGTCCCTCTACAGGCGGCTTGCTCTGCATTAACTGAAAGGAGACATCAGAGACTCCTTTGTCCATTGCTTCTCCCCAAGATTGGAACACTTCATAACGATTTGTAGTCTGCAGGGGTTCAGGTAATACAGATTTATGCCCCTTAGTGCTTGTAGTCTTTTTTAATGTTTCTGCTGTCTGAAAAGAAGCAAGATCTTCATTAGAAGTGCTGGTAGAGGCATTTACTTCAGCCGCTGGATCATGCTGTACTACTGTTTCTTCACCAATGTCATGTGGCTCAGGGCACACTGTAACTCCTGAACCTATTTGCTGCATGGCATTTATTTAAGCTGTAACATTTTGGGGGGATGAAACAATTTTGTCTCCTTCTGAAGATACTCCTGGTGTTGTCATTACTGAACCTTTTTGTGATCATGAAGGATGTGGGGGGGGGTCTTTCTTGTAGGAGTACTCCTCATGTGGGCTCTGGTAGCTCTATTGAGGTAAAAATCCTGTTCTGCAAAGCCCAAGGTATTGTGCGCTGCCCATGGGCAAGAAGGAAAAGAGTGGTCATCAGCCCTGCAAAGGTTACAGACTGGTGGAATTGTACAATGGGCTATCACATGACCCAGGGCTCCACAAGAAAGGCATTTGTTTTTTCCACCACCCCGTGCTCACTGGTCCCCATTCCTCCAGGCCCCTACATGTCCCCCCTCACCCAACTGTCCTTACCCAGCCCTCCTCTGGACTTCTTAACGCAGCCGATCCCAGGATATTCCGTTGTATCCCTTCACCAGGCGGGTCACCCTCCTTCGAGGGGGAAGGCATCAGGGAGGGGGATGACCCCAGCACATACTTCCAGGGCCCGGGATGCTGCCGAGGAACAGGAGGCCCTGGGAAGGCACTGGAGGCACTCAGGGAACAGAGGGCCATCATCCAGCAGCCAGCAAGCAATTTTTCCTGATTTCCTTGTGATGCGTGACGTCCGGACATCAAGGCAAGAGACGACATCTGCCACGCACCTCCCAGCAATGACCCTGATGTGTTGCCCTACCTCTGGTCTCTACAAGTGGTCGCCCAACACCAGGTCGCAGTCCTCCCTCCCTCCCTCCCTGGAGACAACGAGCAGTCGTGGGACACTCAAGCTGTCTCCCCCCAGCCGTCCCTCCAGCGCCCGAGCTCGTTCCCGAGAAAGGCATTTTAATTCAGTACAGTGTGTGCTCAAATGACTCAAAGACCCACATCTGTAGCATGAGTGGGGCTGGCCTGGATAGAATAAAATGCCATGGTCACTTCCAAGAAAAAAACATTTAGGTAAATGTTGTATGCCTTCTTCAGTTTGCCTGAGCTATGTATGGAATTTCCATCCCCCTGTCCAAAACCTATAGTCATCTAGCAATGCCTCTGGTGTGCCTTGTGCTGTACATCACTTTTCTAACCAGTAAATAATGTCATTAATGTTGACCCCTTCATTCTTATATAGAACAGTGATTTTCTTGAAGGTAGCCTACGTGATGGGTATTGCCACAAGTGGAACCCAAAGTGTAGTGTCTTTCACTGAATAATAAGCTGCCCAAAATTTTATCAAGTAAAGCTGCTGAGCGAAAGCTAATGTCAAAATTGTGATCCCCAGAAGCATGTATAAATGAGTACAATTTTGCTGGAGAAAAATGTAGTGAGTCAATAATTTTTCTCTTTGCCCACATAGTTCCGATCTGGAGGCATATCTAAACCCCCTTTATAATGTAGACTAGCAACATATCTACGTTTAGCTGTCTCAGCTGGTCTGTGAAATAAACTAGCATAGCTAATAGGTCTTGGGGAACAGTCTGTTTAATATTATTTATGGGCATCAGATCTAGAATATCATCATCAGAGTTATGCGGTAATACAATCATACCTGCATCTGTAGTAGGTGATGGTCATTCTGTTCCTTGGGATATGCCATCCGTTTTGTCAGCCCGCCGACTTGCTTGTCCATGAGCGGTCTTACTCAGGGTACTAGCCACTATGGGAGTCCATGGCTTCGCAGCGTCTGGCACAGTTGTATTAAGTATGCTTGCTGGCACTCCCTTATCTGTGGTTCCAGTTGTAGATCCTTCAAGTTACCGACCCTCCACATCAATAATAAGTTTTGTGCCATTCGATGTAGAAATTGTGGTTCCAAGATGTCTTTCTGGTGTTCCAGGAATCAGAACAGTTGGGTCTAGTACTCATTCATCATTTTGGAAAATCCAGCTGGCACCTAGAAGTGCATCCTCCGGCATCCATTCCGCATTGCTAGCAGAAAGTGAAAAGTCCTGTGAGTTTAAATCTGCTAGTTGAGCATCTTGTGAGGAACTCATTGTTGCAAAATTACCTTTTTTAACTGGTGTTATTGGACTTTTTACTGAACGTTTTCTTTTTTTCTCTTCTTCTAATTTACATCTGTTAAGCTCAAATTCTTTTGCAGCTTCAGTCAACATGTTTAACAAATACTTTCCTTTTGATTCCAAGTCTCTTTGCAACCTTAGTTCATCCTCTGTATAATCCATTGTTTCTGCTGGTAACTAATTAATCTGTTCAGTAGTATCCATAGAAATAGAAGTCATAGCTTGCTGTGACTGCTCCAGCGCAGTAGCAAAACCTTCCCCATGCTCATCCTCCTCTGGACTGGGATCCTCCATAACTCCTGCAGAGAGACAGTGCCCCCCTGACAAAAGTAGATGAATTTCCCTGGTATCCAGGCCAGATTTTCGACATTCACTAAAAATACCACCAACAGCTTAAAATCTGGCTCAGTTTCAGTTGGCATCCATCTGTATCCCCCTCAACATCCCCCCCCCCCAGAATGAGGCTGAAAATTGGCAAAAAATTGTCTTGTCCTCCTTACAAAACTAAATCAATAAATAAAATAAAAAATAAAAATTCATACCTTTATTCCACAGTTCTGTGAGTCACTGAACTGCAGAATGAAAATATGAATTGTTCCTGATCCCTTGACCGTCAAAAAAAGAAGCACTTCCCTGGTGACAAGCAGTCCCCCTCCCTATCCCTGATTCCTTGAGTGTAAAAAAATAAGCACTTCCATGGTGTCTAGTGGTTCCCCCTTTCCATCTCCGATCACCCTGTCTGACAATAACCAACAGTCCCTGGTGTCTAGTAGACCCCACACCTGGCAGAGTGCCACCACCTGCTCCCCTTCCCCAACCCCCAAGCCCAGGGCTGGCGTAGCCCTCCTCTCTCTACCACAACTGGCTGACAACTGAGCTGTCAATGAGCGCATACGCTACAATCAGCTGTTACAGTATGTGCTCGTTGAGCGCTCAGTCTGTGGCTGGCCATAGGAGAGAGCAGAGGGCTGTGCTGGTTACTGGCTCGGGGGTTGGGAAAGGGGGACAGCTGGGTGCTAGGGTGCTACCTGCTGGGTTGGGGTAGGGGGTCTGCTAGACACCAGGGACCTTTGGTTATTGTAGGAAGGGATGACTGGGGATAGGGAAGGGGTCCACTGGCTATCAAAGATCAGTTATTTTGTTACTATGCGGGTGATAGAGGATAGAGAGGGGAGTCCACTAGACACCATGGAACAATTATTTTATTAATATATTAGTAATCGGGGGGGCACTGGATGCCAGGGAAGTGTGTTATTTTTACATTCACTAGCAATCAGGGACAGGGAGGGAGGACCACTGGACACCAGGGAAGTGTGCTATTTTTATGTTTATCAGGGATCGGGGATAGGGAGGGGAAGGGACCACTGTGGATACTAGGAAAGTGTGCTATTTTTACATTTACAGGAAATCAGGAATAGGGAGGGGCAGACCACTGGATGCCAGAGACGTGTTCTGTAGCTCAGGGATGAGCACTCCCTGTCATTACATGCAGGGGTGCAGAACTAATCACTGAACTGAGGAATGATCACATGAATTGTGGATTAATGTATTAATTCTGAAGTTCATGCATTTTATTCTGCAGTTCAGAGAGAAAAAATTCCACAGAAACAGGACAAAAATGCACCAAACACATTCGGAAGATTGCCTATTTCGCCAAAGTCAGAAATTCAGAAAATTAAGTGAAAGCTGTGAAATTTTGCGTAAGTTCCACTAAAGTGGAATTCGCAACTTTTGCCCAGATCTAACTTTCCACTTCCTGGTCCTGAGCACCACCCTGTGCTTGCACGTTTTGTGATGTAATAATACAGAGAGCATGGGAACGCATGCAATAGAAAGTAATGGGGACATTTTTTAAAGTTGATATTGCAATAGTTAAGGTGGTCAATACTAACAAATCAAGGCCACTGCTCAACTAACAAGGCCACTCACCTGCTCTCTCACCCCCCGCTGGCTAAGGTGCAGCATTGTCTGTAAAAGCTGCCATTCACCTGCCTTCCCCCTGGCTGGGCTGGCTAACTAAGGCAAAGCATTAGCTGTGAAGATTGCTACTTGCCTGTCCTCCCCCACCCGGGATGACAAAAGCATTGGCTGTGAAGGCATTTGAGCTGGCAATATAGCCTAGAGCGGGTGTTAACCTTAAGAAAGGTCTTGACCCCTCTTTTTACACCTTCTGCTAGCCTCATCTCAGTTTGGGCTTTAGAGTTCTTTAGTAATTTATCGGCATACTGTAGTTTCCCTTTGTATGATTCCCTGTCTTCTTCATTTGTTGCCGTAAATTTCCTGTAGGCAGCCTTTTTTCTTTCACTGATAGTTGCCACCTCTTTGGAGTACCATAGTGGATTTCTTTCTTTTTCGCCTTACTTATTTTCCTGGTGTATTGATCCGTGACCTTCTTGACAGCACCCTTAATGTTTTCCCAGATTTCCTCAATCCCTCCCCCTCTCCTTCTTTTAAGATTTCAGCAAGGCCGTGTCTCATTTTCTGAAAGTCTGCTCTCTTCAAATCTAGGACCCTAATGTTGGAGTGACTGGTGTCCTCTGCTGAGATGATGTTGAAACTGACCATACGATGGTTACTATTGTCTAGATGGCACGCTACTTCAGTCTCCTTTACCCTCTCACTAGTTGTGAGAACGAGGTCTGGTACGGCTTAGCCTCTTGTTGGAGAATTTACAAGCTGCCTCAGACCTGCCCCCCTGCAAGGCCATTAAAAGTCCCTGCTTCTCACTGATGCTGCTGATTTTGTTTCCCAATGTATGTCAGGTAGGTTAAAATCCCCTGCCAGTACCACCTTGCCCTTATCTACCATTTTGTATATTGTCTCGACTAGTTCCTTGTTCCCATTTTCTCCCTTCAACAGGGGCCAATATACAACTCCTATTCTGATGGTTGCCCCGTTACCAGTGTCAGCTGCCAGCCACAGTTCCTCTGTTTCACTGGGAGACCCCTGTATCTGTTGTGTTTATATCCTCCCATACATATATTGCCACCCCTCCCCCTTTTTTTCTTTTCCTGTCCTTTCTGTAAAGGTTGTACCTTGGGATTGTCATGTCCCAGTCATGGTTATCTGTAAACCAGGTTTCTGTCACAGCTACCCAGTCTAGTCCCCCCTCTGCCATGGTGGCCAGGAGGTCAGAAAACTGGCTTGTTAGGCTCCTTGCATTTGCAACCATTGCCCTCCATACCTGTTTCCCCCTTTTTGTATGGTGGTGTTTTTTTCTTCTCTTGTTGCCCTGCATTGCTGGTCTCTCCTGGTGTACTTTGCAATTAATTTTTAGTTGTTCTGATTTTTTGGGGAGTGGTGACCTGCACACTAGTCCCTGTGTTGTGTGCTGTCCCCAGCTCCCCTTTTCTTAGTTTAAATGACTGGTGTATACATCTAACTTTTGACTGAGCACCCTCATCCCTTCTTTGGTGATGGTGCAGGCCATCTTATCAAAAAAATTCTCTCTCCTAGAAGCTCTGCCAGTTTCCTATGCAGTGGTAGCCTTTAACCTGGCATAGTTTGCACAACCATGAATTAAGTCTGTTTATTTCTTCTTCTTCTCTGACTTGCTCTGTGCCACCACCTCTTTCCCATAGCGGCAGAACATCTGAGAAGGCTAATGTGGATGAAAGAGAGTTCAGTCTGTTTGTTACCTCCTCAGTGTGCCATTTGGCCTCCTCCATTGTTTGATTGGCCAGATTGTTTGTCCCGGAGGTCACGTCATGCAGTGCAGCTAGAGGCAGCGTTCTCGCAGAGCTCCCATTGCCCACCCATCTTTAAACTATTTTCAGCCTATGAATTTGACATCTAAAGCCCTGTTTTACATCTGGACTATAGATAACACTCTTCAGTACTTGGCAGCATCTTGTTTTGTGCATTTTAATGCACATGGAGGACGACTGAGATGGAAGCGGAGATGAGGCCTGCTGGCATGAAGCACACTCCACCATCCACGCCTGAGAAATCTTCAAAAAAATCTAAAAACCAGAATTTGGGGCCTGCAGCAAAATCACCCCCTTCCAATACTTCACCGACTCCTCTTACTGAGGACCATTTCTTACAACAGCTCATACCTTTTAAGGAAACATTGGATGATATTTCTACTGAGCTGAAATCACTAAGGGGGGATCTCAGCGCCCTAACCACCAGAATGGCAGATTTGGAAGCCAGAACTTCTTCTTTGGAGACCTGGAGGGAGAGGATCGACCCAGAGATTATTCATCTCAGACAGCAGATTAGTAAACTGCAACTCAAAACGGAGGACTTAGAAGGAAGGAACCAAAGGAACAACTTGGTGATCCTGGGCCTCCCCGAGTCTGAGGAGGGCCCTGACATCAATCTCTTTCTCCAGAAGTTTTTAAGCAAAGTTGTTGGGCCTTCCCCTCTCAATCCACAATACCATATTGAATGTGCTCATCGCTCTCTTAGGCCGAAACCTATCACTGGAGCCCCGTCAAGACCTATCATTATCAAATTTCTAAGCTTCTTGGAAAAACAGCATGTATTATCAAAGGGAAGAGAATTACAAGCAATTCTATGGAGTGGTTCCAAGCTGCATATTACTCAAGACCTTCCCTACGAGATGAGGCAAAAACGCTCAGTGTTCCATTCTACAGTCTGCAAGTTGATCACAGCAGGCATTCACTAAAAATGAACTACCCTGCCAAGCCACAAGTTGCCATTGATGGTTCTTGGTACTCCTACAAATCCCCAGGCAAAGCGGCATCAGATCTCTCTCTCAAATTACCTAACCTGTTTAAACTGGGCTGAATCGCTGAAGCAGTGCCAAGAAGTCACCTCCTGCTACATCCTGCATTTCTCAACTCTCACCTTTTGTTTTTGATTTCTCTCTTCTCTCTCGTCTGGTTTCTCGGGTGGCTGGGGGGGCAATTTTGGGGTGGACTGTTGTGGGTTTGGTGGGCTTAGTCTGTGCGATGGTTCGTGGGGCCTGCTCACTGGGGAGGGGTGGGAACTTGGGGAGTGGAGGTGGTTTCTACACGATGCAGGACTGGTGGGACCTTCTGGTCCCTTTAGTACCTATTGCTCCCCTGGTTCCTCCCATGCATCCCTGACTCAGGTAATTAGGTTCACTTAACTTTAGCTCAAGTTGGACAGAAGTGGTCACTAGGAAATTCTCGAATATTTGTAGTCGGGTGTGGATGATGGGTTAGGTAGGCCTTTTGACAAGGGGCGATGAGCTTGGCCGATATTGGGCAATGAAGATTGTGGCTCGCTACTGCGAACATTTTAGAGGGGAGTTTGTAAGATGTCAGTATGACTCTGCTTGAAACCCAACATACTCCTACATTTGGAAACATAACCCCTTACTGCTAACAGTTTTTGAAGCGGGTGAAGCCTGAGATTGGCCCCCTGGGCTGAGGGGGCTGACTCCGACTCTCAGCACTGCCATTGGGGTCTCAGGGTTCTACTCCCCTATCCTATCCAGCTTGAAACTCATGCATGTAGTGTAGCCCGGTGATCCTTCTTGAGGGGTTAAGGGGTCTAGATGGCAGTCGGGAGGTCGGAGGCATGTGACGACCCAGTCAGTTAGCATTTTGGTCAGGGGCCACTTTCTCATGGTGAAGACTGGAATTCAGGGGTCCCCGGTGGGCTCTCACTCTCAATTGAGGTCTGGATGCACCGAACTCGGATTAATGGTGCTCTCTCCGAATAGATTAACTGAGTATATTCCACGTGTATTATTACACTCCTTCTCAAGTTATGAGGGTGTAGCATGGCTAAGGTTTAGATAATCTCAAGACTCTGGTCAGGTTCTTAATTCTCTCAGGTCTTTTTGTAGGACTAATTCAGACTCCTCGGGGGGGGAGGCTCCGCGGGAGAGTCGGCCCTGGTGGGACTGCTAAATGAACCAAGGAGAGGGGGGGAAAGCAGCCCAGATGGGGGATACTTTAGTCAGGAAGTTCTCAGCATTCACGAAGGGATTACTCTCCACTTATTAGCCAATACTTCCTCATGGTACCGGTTCATGATTATCTTCTGGTACTCCCACCTGGTGGTAGCTTTCGGGGCTTTGTTCCCCGACCCAAGTATAATCACTCTCAGTTTCTCTCAGGAAGCAGTCGGGAGAACATTTTTATATAGTTTGAGGGATGGGGGGGGAGAGGTCTCTTTTCTCTCAGCTCGGGACTTGGTAAAGGCTGTAGCTTCCCATCTGGAATTTATACTGCTCCAGTTTCTCTCTACTGGTTTTGGGGGGGGTGGAGGGGCAGGATTTGGTTCGTGGTTGGTTCAGGGGGGGAGGGGGAGGGCAGGATGTGCCTTCTAGAGTGGCTTACCTTTTCATGTTTTCATATTCTATTGTTGCATTATATATTTCACAATGAGTGTTACAGCACTTAAAATTGCTACGTGGAATGTAAGAGGTGTCAGAGACCTAACTAAAAGGTACCAGGTTCTCAAAAACTCTGCCCTACTGAATGTCAACATTCTTTTGATGCAAGAAACCCATTTGCTCTCATCAGAAGTCAATGGGCTTTGCAGACAGGGTTACGCCCAGGTTTTTGCCTTGGGGGTCGTCCTCTAGTAGGGGGGTGGCCATTCTGGTTAAGAAGCATATTCCCTTTCTGGCAGAAGACCTTTTACTGGACCATGAGGGAAGATTCATTATTGTGAAAGGTTTGCTCTATAATGCGAAGATAACAATAGGGGCAATTTATGCCCCAGTAGGGGGGGACACAGACTTTCTCATGACCTTGGTTGAAAAGCTGAGTGGTCTTTTACCCTCAATGTTAATAATCGGGGGGGATTGGAATATCCCTTCCTCTCAAGATTTGGATAAATCTTATAGACCCCTGAAACCACTCCATTCTTCATAGCTGGCTTTGAGAAACTTTATGGACCTACTAGGCTTGTGTGACCCTTGGCGCCTACTTAATCCCACAAGACAACTCTTCTCTTATTACTCCCAAGTACACAAGACATGGTCCAGAATTGACCTAATCCTAGTCAGCAATAATCTTTTGTCTGGAGTACTCCAGTCTGGTATTGAGCCCATAGTAGTGTCAGACCATTTGGTGGCGTGGATTCTGGTCTCCCCGAACCCGCAGGTGCAAAGAGACACCTCCTGGAAACTAAACGCCCAGCTTCTAAAGGACAAGGGTATAGTCTCCCATATTAGATCTCTAATCACCTCATTTGTGAAGACCAACACAGGCTCAATCGAGAGGGAGGATCTGCTCTGGTGCTCCCTTAAATGCTTCATCCGGGGTGAATTCATTAAACTCGCATCTAGAAGGAAAAAACAGAGGGTGGCTAAGATCATGTTATTGTTGAACCAAATTAGGCTGGCAGAGAATAAGTTATCCTCCTCATCTTCCCAAGCTGATCTAGAAACCTTAATGAAACTTAGAAATGAGTACTCAGACTGGATAAGAGACAAGGCAGAGTATGCCCTCCTTAAAACAAAGGCCCTCTATCTCGATCAAGGGGAGAAATTGGGTAAGATGCTAGCTCTATGTTTGAGGGAGGTAGAGGGATCAAGATGGAGTCCCTCATTATTATCTTCCGATGGTTCCCTTAAAACCTCTCCCAAGGATATCTCACGAATTTTTGAGTCCTTTTATAAGGAACTTTATGGCAGTGGTTCCTTTCACCTCTCTCATTCCTTGTGGATCAGTTTCTGGAAGGCCTTCCCCTTCCTACACTCCAAACTCACCTAGGAGAAACTCTGATTACTCCTATCACGGTAACGGAGGTGGAGGAGATGATCAAGGAATTTGCTCTGGACAAAGCTCCGAGACCTGATGGTTTCCCCTTCAACATCTGTAAAACTTTTGGGAAGAAACTTGCCCCTCTCCTCATGAAATTATTTGAGTACATGTTTACCGCTAACACCCTGGACCCTTCCCTGCTGGAAGCCACTATTGTCTTTTAACTGAAACCAGACAAGTCTCCGACGGATCCTTCTAGTTACCACCCAATCTCACTTCTTAACTACGACATTAAAATTCTAACGAAAATCCTATCCCTTAGACTCAAACGGGTCTGGCTCAACTTGCTGAGTCCGGAACAAGTAGGGTTTGTGCAGGGCAGATCCTCCATAGACCACCTGCGCACTCTCTCACATATTTTTCAGGCCGCCCAGGACTCCCAAGTCTCTATGGCTCCGGTATCATTAGATGCAGAGAAAGTCTTCGATAGAGTCCACTGGGAATTTCTCTGGATTATATTGGAGAGAATAGGCTTCCCAGAGGTCTTTATTCAATGGATCAAATCAGTCTACCATTCCCCTACTGCCAAAATCTATTGTAATGGGTAACAGGATTTTTTTCTTCTCGATTCTCGTTATTTACAGGCACCCGGCAAGGCTGCCCCCTGTCACCTTTCCTGTTTAATTTATATCTGGAACCTCTCCTTCTCAGTATCAAAAACTCTCCTTTGGTCACGGGATGTTTCATTCAGCAACAGTCTCTGGTTCTCTTGGCCTATGTCAACAATATCCTTTTACACTTGACTAACCCTGAAGCGTCTCTAACACACATACTACACATTATTGCCCAGTTTGGCCAAGTGGCTAATTACAAGCTGAATTTAGCTAAATCAATCATATTCCTGCTGAACGTAAATACACTCCGGGTCAACTTCTCCCAATTTGGCATGAAATGGGCCCATTCCTCTCTCAAATATTTAGGCATTCACCTTACTAAAGACCTTGAACTCTTTAAGAAACTTGACCTAGATAATCTATTGATCAAAATTCAACAGGACCTTCAGAGATGGTCCGCCCTTCCTTTATCGCTGTGGGGTCGTATTAACATTGTCAAGATGAATATTTTGCCTCGAGTCTTTTACCCACTTAGCCTAATGAACATTTATCTGCCAATGTCCTATTTTCATCACTTTCATAGGTCTATCTCTAAGTTCATTTGGCAGGGTAAGCAGCCCAGGAAAGCCTTTTTAAAACTTAATTTACCCAAAGAAGGGGGAGGGGCTTCGCCTTCCCAATTTTATGTTCTACTACTGAGCAAGTCACATGTCGAAAATTGGGAGGTGGTATGACCAGAGGGCGGATGAATATCTATCAATTTGGCTACAACTCGAGAAAAAGATTTTAACTGAGTCTGGTCTCCCCCCATCCAGAACCTCTACTATAGCTTATCCACTTTGCCCCCACATCTACAAGGGAGCGTCATTGGTACTTCTATTAAGGTGCTTAATCAATGCAGCATTTTTTCAATCTCTCTCCTAGGAAAGACACTTCCCAACCTCTTACCCTAAATTTAAACATTAGGATCAGCGGTCTCCCGCTTTCCCAAGACTGGCTTCCTCAGCTGAGAGATTGTTGTGTGGATGACCTATTCCGGAATAACTCTCTTCTATCCTCTGGGGAGGTTCTGACCAAGTATAACATTCCTCTCAGTATAACAGTACTCTCCTGGCTTACTATTTACTGTATGGTTTATGTGTGCTGCGTCACACTGATGTTTTGTATGTCATTTGTACCTTCCCGGGTCGTACCTGAAAATAGGCATTCCTATGTCTAGTGTACCCACCCGGTCAACAAAAGCAAATAAATAAATAAATAAATTCATCAGAAGCACATTTTTAAAATCTTTCAGTTACGACATCTAGTGGCTTCCAGCTTCGGGCCCAATCCCATACCGTCTCAAATCAAACCCTTTCTAAATCGGATACAGGAACAGGCAAGCAAGGCCCACAGTATTTCTAAACTTTATTCTTTCCTACTGGACACTAAATTCCCTGACCCCCTGACTGGCTCCAAATGTTGGTCCTCTCTTCTGCCAGACACCATACTAGAGTTGGATCAGATTTGGGCAGACACATATCGGTATCTCTCTCAAGATAGACATAGACTCACTCAATACCATATATTGAATAACATGTATTACACCCCAGTTAAACTGGTCAGATTAGATAGATTACCTTCAACTCTTTGCACAAGGTGTGGCATAGTGGAAGGGAACCTGGAACATATTTTCTGGCATTGTGAGAAAGTGGCTTCGTTATGGCAGGCCATCCAGTCTAACCTGGACCCTCTTCTGGGCACTAGGTGATTTATTTACTATAGAAGTTTGTATCTTAGGGATCTTTTCCAATATACAGGTGATGGAGCATAGATTCCATATGGCTTTAATTTCGATAGTCGTTAAAAGATTGGTTCTTAGGCATTGGATGGACCAATTGGTTATCTCGTATGCAGAATGGATCAGTGAAATTTCTCTCTGCTTTCAGACTGAAAGGTTAATAGCTAGTTCTCGAAATTGTTTGGTTTCGTTTGAGTGGAAATGGGGCAAATTATACACTCTTTATTTGAATTAATGTCTTGTTAGGTACACCTCTAGCCACCTTGGTAGCTGGTACACCTTTATGCATCTTACATGTATCAGGATCAGTTCTCTTTCTTCTTTTTTCCTTTTTCTTTTGAAGAATGCACATCCTGGGGGTGGGAGGATGGGGGTCAAGGGATTTGGGTTGGGGGGGTAAGAGGGATTCCTCATTGTTTTACCAGAATCAGGGATTTCTGCAAAATGTTGTATATTGTCACACTGTAGCTATCATACATTTTATGTCATTGGTCATGATGTGCAATCCCTGTACTATTCGCTCAGGTAATTTACCTTTATATAAAATAATAAAGAAATATAATTTCAGATTGTTTGTCCCAAGGTGGATTACAACATGTGTGTTCTCACCTTCCTTACATATGAGTCTTTCTATGCAGTTTGTGTCACTCTCTGCAGAAGCTCCTGGGAGACACTTCACCACTACCCTAGTTTTAATGGTAGAATTGACCCTGTACTCTCAAATTGACTGTTCAGCTTAATCCTCCTGGTATTGGACTGTGGCCTGGCACTGGCAGTGTATGGAGCAGCCACAGACTCAGTCCTCAATAGGGCCAGGCTGGTGCTAAATACCGCTTGCTGGTTTGTCCTGGGGAGCTGATAGGCTCACCCATAACTGTATCCTGTACTCTAAAATTGACTAGCTCTCCCTACAAGATAGGCTCAGATACCAGGTATGCCTGCTGGGTATGAAGGCACTTCTAGGGACCCCCCCCCCCCCACCTTCCGGAACCTGCTGCAACCTACCAAGAATCAATACTCAACCAGGAGTACAGATAGGAAGACACTAACTATCCCTTTCTGCAAAACTAGCCAGGTCCAATGCGCCTTCAAATACAGAGTGCCATTCTGGTTAAATGAGCTGCCTGAACCCCTACTGGGCCTCCCCAGAATTGTCCAATTAAGAAAGGGGCTGTGAAGGCTGTTCTCTACAGGCTGTAAATGTGACTGTGCCCAGATCAGACTGACAGCCTACATAATAAAATGAGGGGATTGACTATTTATGGTTAATGTATAATGTTCTTATCCTGCAACCTGATTGCTTTGTTCTACTGTTTCGATACACATGAAACTCTATCTGGCAAGGCCCCAGTGGATCTGCCCTCTGTACCTGTTTAGTTGCACTACCCTCTGCACCTGTCTAGCTTTGTACACCCATGTGTGACGAGGAACCTTTGTAAAAGAACTCTGAGCTCAAAGGTGCATTTCTGATCAAAATAAATAAATAATAGAAATATATATACCATACCAAACACAAACTTATTGATTTTAACATGCTCTGTCCCACCAATAACAACATTTTTTAAACCATTGTCCTTTTAACAGCCCAGGAAGAACAGTACCAACCATGAAGCTCCACTACCTCTAGTTCTATTTAAGATGATCTATGCACCCCAGGAATGCCTATTTATCCTTTCAAACTCTGTTTTTTATTAAGGTTTATTTTTGTAACACACGTGCTCCAGCACATTATATTAGCATGAAAGGACATACTAGGTGGGATGAGGGTGGGACTGCATGAATGGTATTGACTGGTCTGGTCCACTGGGAAGAGTCTGGGACCTCTATACCTGTCATGCCAATGATGGCAACTGTGGGTCTCTGGATGGTCATTTCAAATCTGGTCTGCAGTGGTGTCCAGGGAAAGGACAGAGTTGGGAGAGTGGGAGGAAATGGGGAGAAGCTATGGTGAGGTTGGGATAGAAGCACCACCTGCAAGGTAGACCCTGTAAACTTCTTAGCTTTTTTGTCACTGAAATGTTGGATATAAACCCTCAAATTTTAGGGAAATCAGGGGCACTGGTCTTAATAATGTGGGTTGAATCATCAAAAATGTAAAGACAAGTTCAGAACACTGGAAGCTACTGAAAGCCCTATGGGATCCCCCTTTTGTACTGCCAGATAACTGCAGCTCTTAAAGAGCTGTTAATCAAACCAGGAAATCTGGAACACTGAGGGAGATTAGCATGATGATTAGAGCCTGCAGTATAGCACAGTGGTTTAAGGTTCTGAGCTGCAAATCTGGAGACCTGGGTTTGAATCCCACAGCCTCCACTTGCATACTGTGTGACCCTGAGCAAGTCACTTAACTTCCTTGAGCTCCCAGGTCACACCTGCAAACAAGCTTTCAGCTTAGTGTGCCACTCCTGGTTAAACAATTGAAAAAAAAAAAAAAGTAAGGGCTTTTTATTTTTATTTTTTTTAACTTTAGTTTTTATTCAGGAAGATAGTCATATATGATATTACAGTCAAGAGAAGTTGCAATCATTCATTATTTGAATTAAGAAGAGGCTTGCAGGATTAATTTACTGGCAGTGGTAGACGATTAGTTCTCATAGCAAATGCTGCAGTTTGTGTATTCGAATCCAGACAGAGCCTCAGGTGGGGGAGATTGTTTTCCCCTGATTGCTTTCAGAGCACACGACACCAGGTTGTATTGGGTCAGGAAGGCTTACTTGTGTTGTGCTGAACTACTTGATTTTTCTCAGTTTTTTCCTTTTCTCTGTTAACTCATTGTGCAGGTTGTCTTGCTGAAAGGAAGGTCAACACCCATCATAGTCGAGGGTCAGAGCTTGTAGTTGATTGTGTCTAGAGGGCATGGTTTGGGCTCAACCCTACCTGCCCCTCACCCCACCCCCTCTTGGTGTCACTTCCTTTATACCAGGGATTCTGACTTAATTTCATCTGTGGGCACACTACTGTCATATCCTTACCAGCAGAGCACACTGCATTGACAGTAAAAGTGCACACACAATTAAAAAATATATATATATATATATTTACACAGGACAAACTAGAAAGACAGACATGTGGGGAGTAGTGCAATGTAATGGCTGTGGGGCAGCAGTCTTCCGGGAGACTTTCTGGAGGCTGAGATGCTGCCCTATTTGCAGGCAACTCTCTGCTCTGAGAGAGGAGGTTGCCCTTCTCCAGGCCATACTGGACAGGAGTACAGAACCCTCCCCCCATACAGGGAACACCAGGGCCACTGCCTCTGTCTCAGAGGTTGCCAGGAAGGAGCAGCAGTTGGACCACAGTGGGCTCAGGGAGGGTGAGGGTGGTGTAACAGAGGTACACCCCTTCAGACGTACCACTCCACAATCCATACGCCATTCTGGTGGAGCATAGTTCCCCTGTGGAGGCACACACAGTGGAGACTGAGGTTGCTGGCAACTGTCACAAGGGAAGCCCACAGGAAGGTGGCACAGGATGCAGCACGGAAAGGAAGCAGCTCCTGGTGGGGGACTCAGTTATCAGGGGGATAGAACTAGGGGGGGCAAGGGAAAGTCAAGTAAGGTGCCTGCCTGGTGCCATGGCTTGGAGGGACAGGAAGCATATTCTAAGGATCACAACAGCAGTTGCATGGAAGACAGTGCTGGATGTCATTGTTCACCTAGGGACAAATGACTTAGCCACACATGGGATTAGAGCAGTGCAGGAGGAGTTTGTGGATTTGGGGAGGGGCCTTAGACAAGTAGCTCATACAGTATCCTTCTCGGAGGTGCTGCCTGTCTATGGCATGGGTGAGGCGAGGGTACTCTGCACCATGCAGTTCAATGAAAAATTGAAACCTGGTGTAGAGCACAGGGTTTTGGATTCACTGGGAACTAGGGTTCCACCTGGAGGGATACCCACCTATACTGGCATGATGGTCTGCACCTGTCCGGGAAAGGAACCAGTTTCCTCAGTGATCAGTTTAAATGCTTCATTGGCAAGCTTTTAAACTAGCCAAGGGGGGGAGGCACTGATAAGCAGCAGGAAATTCCCAGCCTCCCCCTCCAAAACCCGGTACTAAATGAGGTAAAGATCAAGGTAGAAAGGTCAGTAGGGAGCAGGACTGGGGTAAATGGAGAAAGAAAGTCAGTAAGGGCAGGGATAGGGCTACCAGAGGAAAAGCCATCACCCATCAAACAATGGAGAGTAATGAGTACCAACACCCGTAGTCTGGGTAACAAGCTTCCTGAACTAGTGGCCTTGATGGAAGAGGAACATCTGGATATCGTGGCAGTCACAGAAACATGGTACACACAGAACCATGACTGGGATGTGAACATACCAGGGTACACTAGCTACAGGAGGGACAAGGAGGGTGAAAGAGAAGGTGGAGTAGCTCTCTACATAAGAGAAGGAATCAAAGCAACAGAACAAAAGGGTAAACAGGGAGGAGAGGAAGCACTGTGGGTCAGCTTGGAGATGGGCAATGGCACCACAATCCGCACAGGGGTTATATACAGACCCCCATCTCAGGGGGAGGAAATGGACAAGGAAATGATAGAAGGTATCCTTAGAATGGCAGAAAAAGGGGATATATTGTTGCTGGGGGATCTGAATATGCCAGATGTTAACTGGAGTGCATTTGCTGCATTCTAGATGCCCTGCAGGGGGCATGCCTTAGACAACTAGTACTGGATCCTACTCAGGAGGGAGCAATCTTAGACCTGGTACTCTCAAATGGAGTTGGAGAGAGGATCACAGATGTAGAAGTGGGTAGCCATCTGGGAATTAGCAACCATCGAACAGTATGGTTCATGACAAACTCAACAGTAGAGTCAAGCCATACAAAGGCAAAGGTCCTGGACTTTAGGAGGGCTGACTTTGCCAAAATGGGTGAGTGCCTAAGAAATGCAATAGCAAATGGGCAGGAAGGAGGGGTGAAAGAACAATGGGGAATAATTAAAACTGACATCACTAAGGCAACAAGCCTTTGTGTGATGCAAATAAATAAAACAAAACTATGTAAAAAACCACTATGGTTCTCAAAGGAGATGGCAGGGAAGGTTAGGGAGAAAAAGATAGCATTCAGGAAGTACAAGGAATCTCAGAAGGAGCAAGACAGAGAACTGTATCAGTTAAAGCAGAAGGAAGCAGGGAAGGCAGTCAGAACAGCAAAGGCCCAAACCAAGGAAAGGATAGCCAACTCAGTTAAGAAGGAGGATAAAACCTTTTATAGGTACATCAGGGAGCAAAGGAAGACCAAGGGAGGGATAGCGAGGCTTAATAAAGGGGAGGGAGTGGGCAGAGGGTGACTGTGAAAAGGCTGAGATACTAAACAAATACTTTTGCTCAGTATTCACAAGTGAAGAAGGGGAGGTACCTAAACCAAACAACAGAAACACTCTGGATAGGGGGGTTGATACCATCTCATTCACAGAAAAAAGAGTTCTGAAAGAACTCTTAAAACTGAAGGTGGACAAAGCAATGGGGCCTGGTGGGGTTCATCCCAGAATTCTAAAAGAACTAAGGGTTGAACTAGTGACACCACTGACTACCCTCTTTAACAAATAATGGGAGGATGGGGTGTTACCTGAGGACTGGAGGAGGGCAGATGGGAATTCTGCTTCATAAAAGTGGAAGCAGGGCAGAGGAAGGAAACTATAGACCTGTTAGTTTGACCTCAGTGATAGGGAAAATGATGGCATCACTTCTGAAGGAGAGAATTGCTGAGTACCTAGAGGCCAGAAGGGTACAGGACCCAAGGCAGCATGGATTCACAGCGGGTAGGCCATGTCAGATGAATCTAACAGATTTCTTTGACTGGGTGACCAAAGTAGTAGATCATCAGGGAGGTGCTGTGGACATGGCCTACCTAGACTTTAGCAAGGCATTTGACAAAGTCCCACACAAAAGATTAATATACAAGTTAGCCAGCCTGGGAGTGGGTCTCAAGATGGTAGCCTGGGTAAAAAATTGTCGGGAGAACAGGACACAGAGGATAATAGTAAACGGAGTCCACTCTGAAGAAAGGGGGGTTACTTTACCGCAGGGTTCAGTTCTAGGATCAATCCTCTTCAATGTCTTTATAAGTGACATTGCAGAGGGATGGGAAGGAAAAGTATGTCTCTTTACAGACAACACAAAGATCTGCAATGGGGTTGATACACAAGATGGGGTGGAAAGGATAAGAAGGGACTTGGCAAGGTTGGAAGAATGGTCAAATGTATGGTAGCTTAGATTCAGTGCTAAGAAGTACAAAGTAATGCACCTGGGAAACAAAAACCCAGGGGAAGAGTACACTATGGGGGTGAGATACTAACAACAGCAAAAATGGAAAGGGACCTGGGGGAAGACATATCAGATGACCTAAAGGTAGGCAAGCAATGTGAGAGGGCAGTAAGGAGGGCTGAGGGATACTGAGATGTATAGGAAGAGGCATCACCAGTAGAAAACAAGAAGTTGTTATCCCTCTGTACAGACAGCTGGTGAGACCCCATCTGGAGTACTGCATGCCATTCTGGAGACCCAATCTCCGCAAGGACATAGACAGGATGGAGGCAGTCCAGAGGAGGGCAACTAAAATGGTGCAGGGTCTGCACCACAAGACATATGAATCGAGACATAAGGAGCTTAATATGTATACCCTCAAGGAAAGGAGGGACAGGAGGGACATGATAGAAACTTTAAAGTACCTCCAGGGAATCAACAAAGTCCAAGAGGGTAGCATCTCTCAGAAAAAGAGATGTGCAAGAACAAGGGGATACAATTTGAGGATAGAAGGGGGATGGCTCAGAGGTAATGTGAGGAAGTATTTTTTCACGGAGAAGGTAGTGGATGCATGGAACAGCCTTTCTGAGGAGGGTGTGGAGTCAAAAACAATGGGGGAATTCAAGAATGCATGGGACAGACATAAGCAATTCTAGGGGTTGGGGGTAGGAGGAAGTAGGCTGTTAGTTAACTAGGATCTGCACCTTATCCATTAGGTATGGAAATGGGTAAACTGGGTGGGTCAAGCCGTCCTTATCTGCTGTCAAATTCTATGTTTCTATGTTTTTGTGTATGTTTCTATGTATGTTTCCATGTTTCTATGTAAACAGGAGAGTGAACCAGCTTGTCACATATATTGTAACTCTAAATAATACCACTGCTTGCTGTCTTATTTAATTGTAACATTCTGTTTAGGAAACTTATAAAAAACTTTAAAAAAACTAAAAAGCCAACCATAAAAGAGAATGTTAACCTACAATTCATAACCTTTTTTGGTTTATATTTTGTAAACACAATTTTAGTGTCTGTGTCTAAAGAACTAACATAGCTCTTAGTATCCTTCCTGTTAAGTTTGCACAACCTGGAGTGGCCTATTGCTCTAATATAATGGCTTGCTGCTCTCAGTATTATTTCATGTAAAATTAAACAATTTTAATATGACTTGTTTACATGAAATCATTTGCTTGAAGGCATTTTTAAATGGCAAAACTATATACCTGAAATAGTGTCTAATTTTATAGGTAATGAGGATCTTTCATCTTGGTAATTAAATCTGACACCTGACTGTACATTGCTTTTTAATGCACAGGCAGGTGATATATCTCAGCCAATAGCGTTTCATGATTTTTCATTTCCATTTTATAAATGCAACCAATACATACAGCAGATCCCCCCATATATATGTATATATATAGTTTTTTTTTTTTCTGGGTTAAAATAGCACAGAAATGTCCCCTATAGATAGCAATGAAACCCATTAAAGTTATTAAGTCAGCAAAGATTTCTACCTACTGCCAGACCAAGCAGTTAAGAGCTTATAAAATTAATTTTAATAATGATTCTCCAAAGTCATTCCATGGAAGTGTTACAGAGAGCAAACCTAACTGCTCAGCAGTGGTGGAGACAGCCAGTCTCCCTTCCCGTCACTGCAATCAAGCGATCTCATCTAAGATGAAATGGAATCATGTGCCTTTAAATATCAGGGAGCATAATAATTGGTGTACTATCCATAACTCTGAAAAACTGTAACTAGTCACTATTTGCATTTGGTTATTATGCATAGCAGGTCCTTTCTGAAAACCTTAATTGTGGCAGCCAGCACGGCTGCTGGAGGTGATTCGGTAGCTGCATGTCATAGCAAAGCCTCATTTTCATGGCTTTCCCCCTGACTTATTGTCGTCTCCACTTAGCTGCATTCATTGGATGCAAACCTGAAAGTAGCCCATCAGGATGTGTGCAGTGCAAATGACAGCATGTATGAGCATGTAATCTTTAGCAGCTGAAGGACAAATTACTCTGGAATTGTCCATGACTTTGACCAACAGAAATGAAGGTTATTCCATCTCTTTGCATTTCATAGGAGATGCATGTTGCTACATGCCGTATATATTCTAGCCATCGCAGGCTAATCCCATAACTGTCCTGTTGTTGCAGCAAGAACAGTAATATGCTCTTTGCCACCCATCACTTACAGAGGTGGTGCCCCTTTTCTGCCATCTTTTCAACTGTTTCATGAGACCGTGACATTTCTCAAATAAATAAATGAGTATTATACTTACATCTTCTTTGCAGTCCCTCATTTCAATAAATATGCCATCTCTTTCTCAAATGTCTGTTTTTATTTTGTTATCTTGGTAAGGGCCCTGGAACTGAGGTTCCTTTTCCAGGCACATCCCAGTGTATGAAGTACAAGATATAGACAAAATACAGAAAATATATGAAACAAATTAGTTACCGATCAAAAACTAAGGAAAGTGAGCACAAATATTAGAACAAAGAAAATGCTTTAATTAATGCTGAAGAGAAGGATTCAATTGATGGAAAAAGCCTTGTGCTGTAATGATAGAATATGATTTTAAATGCCTTGTTGAATATTAAAATACATTGAATTATAGCCATGGTTCTGACATGTTGGCTATTTCCGGACTCAGGGAATTACTGTCAGTTACCTTTGTAATGACAAAGCAGGTGCCTTACCATACCTCTCAGCTGCCCCTCTTTAGAAGGGATGTCCCTTACTTTGTCCCTCAGAATTACTCTGCCCCACATCTGTTTGTCATGGGAAATGTGCTGCCTACACAGAGAAGGTGCAGCAAATGCTGACATTCAGAGTAGAGATTATCTAGTTCATTAAATCAAAATTAATCGTTGCCCAATGCAAGTACTGGTTTCACCAGTGTGCTATATGCAAGCAATTGCACACAACAAGGTGTGGGTTATCTCCTGATAACTGCATGCCCAGGTGCATTATGAGGCATGAGGTGTTAGCGCCGAGTGCCTTATGCTCCTGGGCGTGCTTTTATCATGAGATAACCCACACCTCGGAGTGTGTTACTGCGCTTATAAAATGGGTTACACAAGTGAAAAAATGCTAAAAATTAAGTTATTTTAATGAAATTAAAAGATTTGTAAAACATTTGTTCTGTTTTTTCCAAAAATAGTTCCTTAGTTCTACCTTAGTTAGTAAGACGTGCCTTTTCCTTATTCCCTTCAGTTTGCTCCCCGACACACAAAGAGTTCCCCCCCCACACACACACACACACACACACACACACACACTCATTTGCAGTAGGAGTAATAGTTTGTGTTGTGTTCCAATATATTTAATTTTATTTCTTTTACTGGCTGCAATGTAATAGAGCCGAAAGCCCGCGGTAGCTTGGGTCACTTTCTCTTACTGAAAGCTGCTGGCTCAGTAACAGTGTGCGAGCATGATGATGGAAACATTGGAAATAGCACAAAGTACCTCTTTTTGTTGTTGTTAACTAAAAAAAAAATAAATTTGCCCATTTAAATGAAACTGCTTTTTTACTGCTTACTGCCATGAACGCTGACAGTGGACAAGTCACATTCGCCTACTGAAAGCCCCAGTTCTGAGATAACAGTGGATGAGTGTGAAACTGCCTCAAGAGCTTTTAAGAGGCATTTTTAATATTTTTAGGCTATTTATTGTCAGTGAAAGTGCTGCTTACTCCAGCATTCTGGGCAAACGCCTTCAGTGGTTCAGTCAAGGGTTCAGTCAGAGCTGACCATATGTGTGCATCTATGTCTTGATCACATTAGTTTAACCAGAGCAGCATAGATTATAGTTTAGTTTTAAAATGTTTCATTTTGTTAAACTGAACTGGATCAGAAAAGCAGCTGTGCACTTGGCTTTGTGTTTGTGTGTGTGTGTTGGGGGGGGGGCTGCAGGTTGGCGACAACGAGCCAGTTCCACTTTTAAAATCAAGAAGTTGCACAGTGATATCTATCATAAAATGTCCTGAGTGGGTGATGAGGTGCTGGTTGGCACAATATGCCGTGATAAGGACATGGCCACGGGTGACTCTCAGTCCGGATGCATAAAATGTTCCACCCGTTTTATAAGCTTGTATCTCCATGTTAACGGTGTGACCCACATTATGAGGGCCAGTGTCCCACTTTTCAGACAAAAGAATGAGAGGTATGCCTGTTACTGTTTCAACTTTCTGATCCACTGTTACTGGACATTCCATGATGTTAGTTCCCATTTGTCCAAGCTGTCGATTGACTGACTGACTGACTGACTGACTTACTTACTTCCTTCCTTCCTTTCCATATGTATTTTTTTATTTTCTTATTTCAACTGTTTTACCAGGAAAGGCATACTATGCTGATACCAGCTTGCTTTCAGATGTGTTCTGTGGGAAAGGGGAGCAGGAAGTAATGGTGCACAGAACAGTTGCCTTATTAGTCCCCATAACCCTTTCCTGGAAGAACACACACAGCACCAGTCTTGGACAAATGGCTGCAGCCATATGTTTATTAGCTACAATTTACACAAAATTGGAGCACCATGAATAGCTGGGAGATCCCGACAGTCACCTTGGAGCCTCCACCCCCCCCTTCCATGAAGCACATTACCCATCTGCTGATTGAGGGATGAGTGAGTAGGGCAGTCATGTGGCCAGGTGGCAAGCAACCACCCCATCTGGTGGTTTCGCTCCCACAGGCAAGGCAGATGAGGTTGCACTGCGACCCACACCCATTGGAGTCAAGGTCTTATGGCCCCCCTCACTTCATGCTGACCAGGGAAGAAGAGTTCTTCGAAAGTATTTGACTTCTTCCCCTTTTTATGTTTTCTTGCACGCACGTGCAAGAAACATAGTGCCATCATCCGAGTTTTTGTAGGTGTGGCATCCAGTCTTCCAATTCAGTCAGTGTGCTTGCAGGTGCGGCCACAGTTCACCAATGAATGCTGCAGCTGTCTATGACAGCAGTTGAAAATGCAGTGCCGTACAGTTGAAAGGGAGAGCTCCGCTTCAGTGAGCAGTGATAAGATAGTGTGTGTATGTGTGCTCCCCCCACCACACACACATACACGCATATTACATGCTCATGCACTCCCCCCCACGCACACACCGCATGGCCGACGTGGGTGCACAATCCCCTGTCGGCTCTGCTGTGCTCCCCCCCAACAGAGTTCCAGGTGTCATGCTGGGACCCCATCCCAGCATGGCAACAGTCCGTATGGCTGACAGGGTGCCCAATCCCTCATTGGCTCCACTGTTTCCCCCCCAACAGATTACCGGGTGCCACTCTGGGAGCCCACCCCAGCATGGCAACAGTCCATATGGCTGACCGGGGTGCCTAATCCCCCATCAGCACCACTGCCCCCCAAACAGCCTTCCCACCCCAGTATGGCACAAGTCCCACGTCATCTAAGAAAAAAAACAAACCTGAAAGAAAAACCTTCCCTCGCTGACTGTCCTGCCCCCTCCCCACCCATGCCCACCCTCTGTGCACCCTGCCTCCACACTCCCAACTCACCCCATACTTACCTCCGGAGTCTGGCGACTATCTTGATGGACCGGGAACTCGTCTGCACTCTTCAAAGCCAACCGCGAACTGAGGAAATGCCGTAAGCTGCATAATGGAATACATAGGGTTTTTCAACTTTGATGCATATCTCAGGCATTTTGGGAATTTTTCACCAAATTTTTCAACATGGGTTTTGGGACCCCCACCTCATGAATTCTGTCCACTGTCATTTGTTAATCTGCCCGAAGGTGATTTGTGATCACTACACAGAACCACCTTTTGGGACCGAATTTAAAATGACAGTGTCATTTCATGAGGTGGTGGCCCCAAAAACCCTATGTTGAAAATTTGGTGAAAAATTCCCAGAAATACCGTTTTACAAGCATGTGCTGCGCTGATCCTACGACACTCGTAGTTCGTGAATTTTCAATATTTTCACTCCAGATTTTCAACATTGCCATTTTACCACACCTCCTTATGAGCAGTACAGCTGTCATTTTTCACATCTTGCCCAAAATGTGTTTCCGTGCATGTAGCGCACAATGGCACAGTCGGTGTGCGAAATCAATGTTTGGGACAGATTAAGAAAATCACAGTGATACTGTTCATGAGCAGAAGTGTTAAAATGGCTATGTTAAAAATTTGGTGAAACAATTCCCAAAATGACTGTCTTACGAGCATGCGTTACGCTGTTCCTACGCACACTAGTAAGTTCACAAATTTTCAATATTTTCACTCCAGATTTTCAACATTGCCATTTTACCACACCTCCTTATGAGCAGTACAGCTGTCATTTTTCACATCTCACCCAAAACGTGTTTCCGCGCATGTAGCGCACAATGGTGCAATCGGTGTGCGAAATCAATGTTTGGGACAGATTAAGAAAATCACAGTGACACTGTTCATGAGCAGAGCTGTTAAAATGGCTATGCTAAAAATCTGGTGAAAAAAGTCCATAAAATGACTGTGTTACAAGCGACCATTGCGCAGTTTCCATGCACCCTCATATGTTCATGGATTTCTAATATTTTCACAACTGGCATTTTTCCACACTTCCTTATGAACATTACAGCTGTCATTTTTCACACCATGGCCGAAATGTGTTTTCGCAATTCCAGCGTAGAAATGCATGGTCACCATGGGAAATCACTGTTCGGGACAGATTAAGAAAATCACAATGACACTGTTCATGAGCAGAGGTTCCAAAATACCTGTGTTGACTATCTGCTCTAAAAAATCCCCAAACTAATTGCATTACGGGTGTGAGCTGAGCAATTTCTACCCACGCTCGTGACTTCACCAGTTTTTTAATATTTTCACTGCAGATTTTCAACATTGCCATTTTTTGCACCTCCCCATGAACAGTACAGCTGTCATTTTTCACATCCTGTTCAAAATGTGTTTTTGCACCTGTGGTGCCAAATGGCGTAGTCGCTGTGCAAAATCAGCTTTCGGCTAACAAATTGATATTGTCACTGTTCATAAGGTGGGGGTCACAAAAAAAACATGTTGAAAATTTGGTGTGAAAATGCCAACGAACGCCTGAGGCATTAGGGTTTCCGACCATAACACCCCACCCTGTAGAGATTGACAGGCATCAGGGGTGTGACTTGGGATTCTCGCCTGTAATGCTCATACCATTCCACACCCTGCAGCCAGTGAGAGGCATCGAGGTGTGCCTTGGACTCTTCAGCCCCAAAGTTCACCCCATTCTCCTATACAGCACCCATCTCACTGTATTTCCTGATGGAATAGGGTGAGCATAAGGGCCAAAGACTCCAAGGCACACTGTGACACTTGTCGGTGTCTACAGGGTAGGGTGTGGTGAAATGGCATGGCCGTTATGCCTGACAACCCAAAGGTACACCCCAATGCCTGTCAGTCTCTGCAGGGTGGTGGTGGGGTTGGCTTCAGTTCAATACTTCACTGCCATTCCTATTACGCAGCTCTGTAACTTCTACACTACCACTGCCAATGCCAGCAAGCAAACATTCGGCATTGACAAATGCTTGTTCTCTTGTACCATCGCTCTGAGAGACTCCCAAGCCAGCATGGTACAATGACTGTGACAGTTAAACGCTAAGCCTGATTTTGGATTTGGAGGAGGCGATAAACCTGAGAAAAAACATCTGAGGAAAAACTCCTCCCCGACCCCTAGTGCAGTCACCCATAAGGGGGTAAAGGGTTCCCTAGTCTAGCATGACTGACCCAGAATACTGCTTTATGAAGACATGTGGGTGGGAACCCTGGAGAGGGCTAATGAGAGTGAGAGTGAGCTGCTGGCCGCCACATGTTTCCTAGTTGGCACTGTTCACCGTTTCTATGATTGTTTTTTTCATTTCTTTAAAACACGGGATTATGTTTTGTGACTTGTACTTGAATGACATGAATTTGTAAGTTTTATGCATACAGTATACTTACTGTACCTTTACATGCTGGGGGATAATACCTGGATGTTGTAGGTTTTGTTATGTACCCTGAAGATCTGCTTAGGTCTAAGTACTGGGGCAAGTATTTTCTAAATAGTCATGTTTTCTGAATTAATTTTTGCTACATGTGTGCAGACTTCTTGTCTTCTTGTATTGTCTGGGTAAGCCACCCTTATATGCAACCCCACAACATTTCGGAGATGCACTGCTTTTTCTTTCTCCTTCTGACGTCTGCGTCCTGCAGGCCCATGTAGACCCCACTCTTTGTTGGTTGCACTAACTCAGAGACCCTAAAGGCCCAACAGAATACCAACAAAAACACAGTCATGAATAACCCAACTTCAAAAAGGGACCAGCAGACTGCTGGGAGGGCACCCACACTTTCTAAAGTGTTGGCAGGCTAATTGGCACTGTTGAGCAACCTGCCTCTGGATCAGTTTGTTCTAAACCTCAAGGATCTTCCAAATCTTGAAAGTTCGAGTAGCATCAGTGAAATCCAACACCTGGGAGAACCAGGACAAACCTTCCAGGTGCTGCCCTGCAGCCTCTGTCATCAGGCCCAGCTGCTTGGCTTCCATAATGTAGCTGTACAACTGATCTGCAGAGATTGGCCAACTGGTAAGCCACCCTGACTCTGCATGGACTGAGTGTAAGTGTTCCACCCCATGGCGATATGCCACTCTTGTCTGGGAGCAATAGTATTAATTATATACTCCTAGGCTTCTGGATCACCACATTCCACAGAAAAGTGGGACTGGTCGTGGATCCGGGCCGGGTGCAATAAAACATATCTGCACCTGGACCCGAACCCAGCATCTTGGCCACCCCAGCCCAGCACCCACCCACCACACCATGGGGCCAGCACAGCAGCTCACCATGGCACCACCCATCACAAACCTTCCCTCCCCTCCCACACCTCACTCAGCATGCTCACTCCCCCCAACATGTGCGTACATATAGCAACATCCTGTCATTATTCACGAACCCCCCCAATCCAGTCACCCTCTCTGCTTTCTCGCCCTGTCGAAATGTGCCACAAGTGGGTCACCATTTTGGTAGGCACCCACTCATGAGTAGCACATGTCACAGGATACCCTGGGTTTGTGTTAGAAGTGTCTAGCACAGCCGGCCTGGTGGAGCTGAGGGCTGAAGCGCTGGATGCCTTACTTTGTGTCACGCCATGTACCCAGGTTCTGGAATGGGCTCGGGTTGTCGAGGGGCCGGCACAGGGAAGGAGGGATAGACCAGGACTGAGCATCCAGAAGGCAGCTCTCCTCTACAGGGGGTGGTCACCCCCCCCGTGGTCATGCTACCTCCAGGTGGAGGCCTGGTGGTCAGCATAGATGGCAGGGGCAACACATAGTGGGTGGGTACCTTGTGACACGGCATGCACGTGCCTCCACATGCATGTGCGTGTCTGAGGTAGAGGGCTGGGTTACAGGGAGAAAATGGAAAAACATCATAAATTATATAAAAAAAAAAGTGCCTAGCGCACACCCCATTGTGTCTTATTGCTTACATAACAGCAAATCCTTTTCTGAAGGAAAACAGACAAATCATATTTATTTATTTTAAAATTGTTAACCGGGAAAGGAACACTGAGCTGAGGCTTGTTTCCAGGTGCAACCTGGGGGAAGGAAAGATGGAGTAGATACAGGAGGGAAAAATTACAATATAACTGAAAATGCAAAGAACATAAAAAAATCAGCACCAAGAGAACAAAATGTAATGAGTCAGTAAAATTCACAATTGCATTATGTACAAAATTTTCAAGAATGCTACAAGTGCGCAGTACGAGATAGGTTGGGTCAACAGTGCTTTTGGATATGGAGTAAAGGCCAATGGTGAGAGCACCATTTGCCCTGATTAGGGATTTAGGGAGAAGAAGAATCAGCATTTATATAGCGCTTTTCATACATCCAAAGCACTTTACAAGCAACGCTAGACTGGTAGTGAAGTGACTGAATGTGTGGTGGCGGCCATATCGCACATCATCACCCACACACAGCCTGGATAATTGCATGAACTGGTTTATGGGAAGGGGAATGTTGGCCAGGACACCGGGAATGTTCCCTACACTTTGCGAAGAGTGCCCTGGGTTCTTTTACTTCCACCTGGACACCCACCAGGACAACACCAGGATGGGCAGAAGGGACCTCGGTTTAACGTCTCATCCGAAGGACAACACACCCCAGCAGTACAGCACCCCCCAATACTGCACTCGGATGCCAGTGATTTTTAGGTGCAAGTCCAATCCCGGTGTGGGACGAGAACCCACAACCTTTTGGTCCAGAGGCGGATGTGCTACCAACTGAGCCACGCTGACATAGGAGAAAGAAGTCAGTAGGCGACAAGAGAGGGAGTGACAGGTGCGGGGGGGAGCAGGAGCCTCTGCAGATGTCTAAAGGCAGGGAGTGAGGGGAAGAGTCAGAGGGATGAGGGCAGTAGGTTGCAAAGGGAAGGTATACAGTAGTAGAAAGCTTTTTGCCCAGCAATGAAGAAGAAGAAGGATTCGCATTTATATAGTGCTTTTCATACACATTGTATCCCAAAGCGTTTTACAAGTAATGCTTATGTTATATGCCCTGGTGGTCTAGCGGACTGCCCCAGTCCTGATCCACCGGTAAAAGATATTCTGAAATTCCTGGTGGTTTAGTGGACCCCCCACCCCACAATGCCATACCACCCCCTTCCACCCCCAACCTGTAACCGTGCTGGTGACAGCTGCTGTTAGTCACTGAGCGCGTACTATATATAGTACGTGGTCATTCAGCACTCAGTCAGTGGCTGGCTGTGGTGGTGAGCAGTGGGCTGTGCCAGTCGTCAGCTCGGTTACAGGATGGGAGAGTGGGGTGGTTGGGCAATGCCTGGTGGGGGGTCCACGAGACCACCAGGAATTTCAGAATATCTTTTAATTGCGGATCAGGGTCGGGGCAGTCCGCTAGAGCATGAGGACATATAACTATTATATTATAAATAGCACTAAATATCATAACAGGGGATCATAGCTTGGAGGGTGGTAGACTACCAGGGATAATAAGTTATAACATTAAGGGGCATCAGGACTTGAAGGGGCCGCTAAACTACCAGAGATAATAAATTAAAACATTACGGGGGATCGGGGCATGGGAGGTGCTGGACTACCAGGGATAATAAATATTTTATTATAAAAATTAATAAATATCATAACAGGAGATCGGGGCCACTTGACTACCAGGGATAATAAATTAAAATATTATGGGAGACAGGGGCCGGGGGGGTCCGGCACATTGGCATACCCTCCCAGAGGATTTCTAAGTACCGTTAGACCATCCCTTGGCTAGTCTAACAGTACTTAAATGAGTTCCCTCTGGGAGGCTTTTGAGAATATCAACTGAGGGAATATGGCAGCCTGCATCTGCCACAAGCCTCCAAGCACCATGCCGTAGCCCATTTTGTGTCGCAAGGCTGGCACAAACCTCCCTTGGCGCATGCAGTCTGTGTTTGATGCAGGCTGCTTTTGAGAATAGCTCAGAGTACATTTTTTTTTATTTATTTAATTTATTTGGTAATTCAGATACAACCTTTGAGTATACACTCTTTTACAAAGGTTCCACGTCAGGATGTAAAACAGCAGAGACATAACAAAAACTTGACAGTTAACACAAAACATAAGATTGCTATGTAATACAGAATATAGATAAATAATGCATTTGAGCAACCTAGACAACTGAAATTAAACAGCGGGAGGAGATTTCCAATTAGTAACATGCGGCATAGCTGCCTCGGGGGAGGCCTGTCAAGGTTGAGTATCGGAAAGGGTAGGAGACAGAAAGGGGGGAGAGTGCAAACAAGGGGTAGATTAGCAAGAGAGAGATAGAGAAAGAGAGAAGGAGAGAGAGAGGAGAGAGAGAGAGAGGAGAAAGGAACTGGGATAAGGATAATATTTAGGGGGAAGAGTGGGTAGAAAGTGGGGGTGTTGGGGGTACAGAGGGGAAGGAGTTGGAGGGAGCTTGAGATGGGGGGTGGCGAGGGATGACAGGTAGGGGTCCAGGGTAGGTAAAACAGTAGAAAAGCTCAGACCGCCGAGGGGAGGGGTATCCGGGTTGAGGATATGGACTCAGGTAAGGGAGTCAGAGGTGTTTTAGAGCGGGTATCCAGGTTGAAGATATGGATTCAGGTAAGGCAGTCGCAGGCATTTGAGTTCAGCAGTTATTGCTTCAGTTCTCTTTTAAAGGACCGAACATTTGTTGTATTAAGAGCTGCAGCAGGAATCTCATTTAGCCATACTGCAGCTCAGTACATGAAGGATCTTTGTCCTAGGGAAGTTCTACGAAATGGGACATCAAGCTGTGTTGTCATTGTTCTTCATGTGTTGTATTTGGAGCTTACTTCCTTTACCAGGTCTGCAATGCAGGTAGAGGTTAGGGAGAGTATGGCCTTTCTCCCTAGCAGGCAAGTTTGGTATCTAATTCTGGATTGAAGCGGTAGTATGTGGGGCCAGACCATACAGGATACAAGTGTGCATGAAGTAGTCAGCATTTAGCAATAGTCTGCAAGCCTTGTTAAGTGCAGTGGCAACCCTTTTGAGGGCTGTATCAGTGGCAGTGCCATAAACCACCAGCCTGTAGTTGACCAGGGAGAGGACAGAGCTGGAGACTGAAAGCCAGAGGGCTTCAGCAGTTAGGCTTTTCTTGTGCCTAAACAGGATCCCTAATTTAGTGTTCATAGCTTTCACCACCAAGTCAATGTGCTGAACACACGAGAGGGTATCATCCACAATGACACCCAGGTACTTGGAGTGAATCTGTTCCAGTGGGGCAGTCAAGTGATTTGTGATTGTTAGTTCTGGGCATCTCCTTTTTAGTTGGGGGCTAGAGAGGAGCATCGTCTTGGGTTTTTTATAGTTCAGTAGCAACCTTTGGGAGTAGAACCAGGTCTCCAGTTGCTGGAAGGATGATTGTAGCTCAGCCTGTAGGTGCTCTATGTGAGAGTGACAGCTAAGTAGGACAGCATCATTGGCATATAGAATGACTTTGCTAGTGCAGGCATCAGGTAGGTCATTCAGGAACATGCTGAAGAGCAGTGGACCCAGGATGGACCCTTGAGGCACCCCTAGCGAGACTTCCTTGGATGCAGATATGGAGTGACCTATCTTGACCCTTTGAGACCAGGAGGTTAGGTAGTCCTGGAACCATAGAGTGGCATTTGGGGAAACACCAAGGGCATGCAGTTGAGACAAGAGAAGTGGGTGGCAGACTGTGTCGGATGCCGTTGTTAGGTCAATGAAGATGACCCAACCAGTTTTCCCTCATCCAATGCCTTATGGACATACTCAGTGAAATCCACCAGTGCAGTGTCCATGCTGTGAAGTTTCCTAAAACTGTGCTGCTGGGGACATTGCAGCTGGTATTTGTGAATATAGTCAGTAAACTGGTCTGCCACAATCCTTTCCAGTGCTTTAGAAAGGGAGGAGAGGATAGAGATGGGCCTGTAGTTTGCGGTCAGCGACCTATCACCTCCCTTATGCACCGGGGTCACCAGCGCTTGTTTCCAAGGAGAAGGAAATTTGGCAAGCTAGAGAGATTTATTGAAAATTGTAGTGATGGGAGCAATGACTTCATTGATTGCCAGCACCAGCAGTTTCATTTCAATGTTGTCAGACCCCATTCTGTTTTTTCCCAGGACCTTTTTAACATAACCCAGTGCTTCTTTGACAGTGACTCTCTTGAAGTAAAACTAAGGGTGCGAGTTTATGTCCGGTGGGTGCCTATTATCAGCTTTGATAGGCTTGAGGTATTCAGCCGGTAGAACAGAGCTAAGATCCGTGAAGGTGGAGTTGAACTCTTCGGCAATGGTGTGAGGCTCCATGGTATTTGTGCCATTAATGTTTAGCAGTGATGGCTGTGTTTTGTCACCCTTCCCTGTGAGTGTCTTTATATTGTCCCAACACCACCTCCCATCACCCCAGTTTCTTTCCAATTGATCCTTGTAGAAATTAGCCTTAGCGTTCCTGATGAGATGTGTGCATTTGTTTCTGGCTGCCCTGTATCTTTGAAGGTTACTGGCTTACCGGAGGCCCTGGCTTGATACCAAAGGTTGTCCCTTGCCCTCATGTGATCTAGAAGGTCACTAGTAAGCCACCCATTGTTATGGCCGTGTGTTTTTCTTTTTTTGAACGGAGCAAATCTGTCACAAACGCTATTAAAGTTATCAATAAAGTACTGGAGTGTTATGTCAAAGTCATGCAGTACCTTAAGGGGAGACCAATCAATCTGAGAAAGCACCTCCTTGAAAGCTGAGAAGTTCCCTTTCCTGAGAATTCTGCTGTTCACAAAGACAGGTGGCGCTTTTCTGAATTTATTGGACCACAGACAGGTGATAGGGGAGTGATCGCTTAGCAAATCCGGTAGTACCAAGACATCGGTAATCCTGTCAGGTGAGCTTGCAAGGAGCCAGTCCAGGAGCGTGTGCTTACCGGTCTTATGGTTCATTCTAGTAGGCTCCATGACTAATTGTGTGAGGAGGGAACTGGCTATGGTATCCTTCTGGTTGGTCGATTCATTACTAAGCCAATTGATGTTAAAGTCCCCAGTCACAATGAGCTCACAGTTGTTGTTAATGCCAGCCAAGGACCCTAGTAGTTTAATTAGACTGTCTTTGGCCATTTTCAGTTGGAGGTAGACGCATGCAATGACCAGAGATTTTTTATGTTCGACAAAAATTATTCTAACTGCAGGGAGCTCAAGGTCAATGTTGCAGGTTGTGATGGGGAGCACAACACCTTGTAGGGTGTTCCGTAAATAAATGAGACAGCTGCCACCTCTTTTCCCATTCCTATCAAATCTAAAGGCATTGTAACCTGAGAGCACTATCTCATTATCCCTGACCCGGGTGGATAGCCAGGTCTCAGTCAGGCAAAGTATATCAGGTTTATGTAGGGCGGCCACGCCTGCAGTTGGGGCATCTTTGGAATTAGGCTGCAGATATTCATCGTAGCAAGTTTCAAGCCATTTCTCTTTAGCCCTGTATACCCTGGCCTGCTCATGGGGTTAGGTTGCATTCTTGATGTAGTAATATTAAACCACGCAGATAGTTATGTTCAGGGATATGTAATATAGTAATTTAGTAATTTTTATGTTTGCTTGCACGCATGTGCAAGAAACATAGTGCGGTGATCCAAAATGCAGTGCCATACAGTTGAAAGAGAGAGCACCGCTTCAGTGAACGCTCCCCTCCCAACACACACACGCCACGCATATTGCGTGCTCATACATGCGCACACACTGTACTGACGGGTGCCCAATCCCCATCGGCTCACCACCAAAAAGCTGTGCAGATGCCACGCTGGGAGCCCACCCCAGCGTGGCAAGATTGTTATAGCTGATGGGGTGCCCAATCCCCATTGGCTCCAGCCCCCCCAAACAGCCTTTCCAGCTGCCACGCTGGGAGTCCACCCTAGCGTGGTAAGCGTCCCGTTGTCTTAATAATTACAAAAAAAAAGACCCTGTAAATAAGCGGTCCCTCGCGTGTCCCTACCCCCACCGCACCCACCCTGCGCACCCTGCCCCCACATCCCCCTCACCCCTTACTTACCTCCGGAGTCCAGCGCGACGATCTTCAGTGGACCAGAAACACGTCTGCACTCTTCAAAGCCGACCGCAAACTGAAGAAATGCCGGTAAGCTGTATAATGTAATAAATAGGGTTTTTTCAACTTTGCTGCATATCTCAGGCATTTTTTGGAATTTTGGCAACAAATTTTCAACATGGGGTTTTTGGGACCCCTTCTCATGAATTCTGTCACTTTCCTTGCGTTAATCGAGCCCAAAGGGTGATTTCACGGCCACTGCACGAAATCACCTTTCAGGACCGATTAATGAAACGACAGTGCCAGTGTTCATAAGGTGGGCTCTCAAAAAGCCTATGTTGAAAATTTGATTAAAAAATTCCTAAAAATGACTGTTTTACAAGTGTGCGTTGCGCAGTTCCTATGCATGCTCGTAAGTTCGCGAATTTTTAATATTTGCACTCTGGATTTTCAACATTGCCATTTTACCACACTTCCTTATGAGCAGTATAGCTGTCATTTTCACATCTCGATGAAAATGTGTTTCCGCACATGTAGCGCACAATGGCGCAGTCAGTGTGTGAAATCAATGTATGGGACACATTAAGAAAATCAGTGACACTGATCATGAGCAGAGATCTTAAAATGGCTATGTTGAAAATTTGGTGAAAAAATTCCTAAAATTACTGATTCACAGTGTCGTTGCGAGTCCATATGCCCGGCGTAAGTTTGCGAATTTTTAATATTTGCACTCTGGATTTTCAACATTGCCATTTTGCCACACCTTCTTATGAGCAGTACAGCTGTCATTTTTCATATCTCGCTAAAAATGTGTTTTCGCGCATGTAGCGCACAATGGCGCAGTCGGTGTGGGCAATCAATGTTTGGGACAGATTAAGAAAATCACAGTGACACTGTTCATTATCAGAGGTCTTAAAATGGCTATGTTGAAAATTTGGTGAAAAAATTCTCCAAAATAACTGTTTTAAGAGCACACGTTGCGCAGTTCCTTCACACGCTCGCAAGTTTGCAAATTTTTAATATTTGCATGCCAGGTTTTCAACATTGCCATTTACCACCTTCCTTATGAGCAGTACAGCTGCCATTTTTCACATCTCACCCAAAATGTGTTTCCGTACATGTAGTGCACAATGGTGCAGTCGGTGTGCGCAAGCAATGTTTGGGACAGAGTAAGAAAATCACAGTGACACCGGTCATGAGCAGAGGTCTTAAAATGGCTATGTTGAAAATTTGGTGACAAAAGTCCATAAAATGACTGTTACGAGTGAGCATTGCGCAGTTTCCATGCACCCTTGTAAGTACATGAATTTGTAATATTTTCAGTCCAGATTTTCACCAGTGTCATTTTTCCACACTTCCTTATGAACAGTACAGCTGTCATTTTTCACAACATGGCCGAAATGTGTTTTCACACTTTCAGCACAGAAATGCATGGTCGCTGTGGGAAGTCATTGTTCGGGACAGATAAAGAAAATCACAGTGACACTGTTCATGATCGGAGGTTCCAAAATGCCTGTGTTGACAATCTGCTGTAAAAAATCCCCAACTAATTACATTACGGGCGTGCATTGCACAGTTTCTATGCACGTTCGTGACTTCACCAGTTTTTTTAATATTTTCACTGCAGATTTTCAACATTGCCATTTTTTCCACCTCCCCATGAACAGTACAGCTGTCATTTTTTACATCCTGTTAGGAATGTGTTTTTGCACCTGTGGTGACAAATGCCATAGTCGCTGTGCAAAAGCAGCTTTCAGCTAACAAGCTGATATTGTCACTGTTCATGAGGTGGGGGTCACAAAAAAAACATGTTGAAAATTTGGAATGAAAATACCAACGAATTCCTGAGGTGTTAGGGTTTCTGACCATAACGCCCCACCCTGTAGAGAATGACAGGCATCAGGGCTGTGACTTGGGATTGTCGCCTGCAATGCTCATACCATTCCAACCCCACCCACACCCTGTAGCTACTGAGAGGCATCAAGGTGTGTCTTGGACTCTTAGGCCCCAAAGTTCACCCCATTCTCCTATACCGCACCCATCTCACCGTATTTCCTGACGGAATGGGGTGCGCATAAGGGCCAAAGACCCCAAGGCACACCGTGACACTTGTCGGTGTCTGCAGGGTAGGGTGTGAGTGAAATGGCATGGCCGTTATGCCTGATGATCCAAAGACACACCCCAATCCTGTCAGTCTCTGCAGGGTGCTGGTGGGGTTGGCTTCAGTTCAATACTTCACTGCCATTCCTATTATGCAGCTCTGTAACTTCTACACTACCAATGCCAATGCCAGCAAGCAAACATTCGGCATTGACAAATGCTTGTTTGATGCAAGGTTCCATTTGCGACATTTATGTTTGACACAGGCACCTTGCATCAGTTTAAGGGCTTTGAGAATTGGGCCCACCGTGTTAAAAAAGAAGACACAAAGTTCAGCTTTTCACATTTGTTTGCTGTTACTTTAATGCTAGTTACTATAAGCTGTTAGGATGCTTTAGAAACATTATTTAATGAGATTGTATAAAATCTTGTAGTTATGTGCTACTGAGGACATCTACAATCAGTACTGTGGTGTGCTTTATTGTTCGTTTAGTACTGGGTTGTTTTTAAGTTTTTCATTTCTGTCATTGTGGTCTGTTGACAGTTCAGCAGGGGTGCCCTAAGGTGTATGTCCTTGAGTTTGTAAATGGGCTTATAGTCCTCTTGGAAACAGTGTTGTGTTCAAGGAAGCACCGTATCTCTTGCAGGCAGATCTGGACCTCTCCAGAGTTTGCCAGTTCATCTTTGCCCTCATCCTGGTTTCTGTCCTCCATGTGAGTCTCCTTCCAGTCCTGTGATCCTTGAATCATGGTGGCTGTGATGTCTGTGTCTGCCAGCTCTCCATGACATGCTGTGCTGTTGTCAGATGACATGAAATTATTCAGTGCCTCCTGCTCCATCTGGGGTGCGGCAGGTACGCTGTCAGGTTCTATATGCCAATTTCATTATCACATTTTTTGTGTGAGTCTTTTGGTAGCAGTTCTCAATCAAAATCAGTTTAATCTCTGACTATGCCTGCTGCATAAAATGTATGACATCATGAACTGTAAGACAACGTGCCAAATCAGTTGGGCTAGCAATCTCTCCAACATCATGAAATGCAGGCGAGCATCTGCCTACGGTAATAACTTTTAAAGTCTGTTTTTTTTGATCCCATGATCTATAGGTTACATAAGGGATGTTGTGTTTGGTGGCAGGAACACACATTTTTACATGCAATAGTGTGAGGTGTGGGGGTGTACTTCAATTATCCAGCAGAAGGATGATTTTCCTTTTTTTTCCTTCACATAATCTTTTCCATCTCTCTGCCCACTCTGTAAACAGCTCTGCTGTCATCCATACATTCCTACTGGCCTTATAAAAGCACTGGTATCCTCTCAATGCTCATGCCACACAGATAACATGGTTTTTGGCTCCTGCCAATCACCATCAGTTTCCGTTTGTCTGTCCCTGTCATTACTGGCAAAGGTGATGACAGGCAGTCTACACTTATCTTTTTTGCTGTCAGCAGTGAAGTCCCTTTTAAATGTCAGTTGCCGCTGGGTGTTGCTGTGTAAAATATTCTAGTTTTATCTGTGTTGTAAACATTATTTGGAGCATAATCTGCAAGGATTTGGGGGAGCACCCTTCAGACCAACCCATCCACTGAGGGTGAATCTGCATTATATTTCTCCCCATATATTTAAAGCAATAACTACCAAGAAGCCGGTCATTCCTGAGAGATTAATGACCAGTTGGGGGATGGGTGACCTCCCCCCAGCAGGTCATTAACCTAAGGAAATAACCAGCTTTGAGGCTGTCATTGACCTTATACATCTAATCGCAATAACAACTTTAATTTTTACAATTTGTTTTACTTACTTTGCAGCTTTCAGTGGTGTGGTGCGAACATTGTGGCGCAAGTGCATCTTACATTTAAGACGTTATGTGTCACACAGCATCAGTTGGCAGATGGATCGTCTTTCTAAGACATTAATGATTGATCCAGTAGCTAATCAGGAGCCTCACTGGGCTCATGAATATTTAACTAAACTCATAATTAAAAACAATGTTGTGTCCCTTTTTTTTTCTGCCCGGTTTTGAAATGGCAGAGCAAGTCATTGCTTGGTTTAAACTACAGTCTGCTCAGTGTCTCTTCAAGCTTCTTTGGTTTGCACTGCAGCAGCTTACTAGACTCTGGAATGTTGGAGAGTTGACATTTTCAGACCAGAGCAACAGGGCATTATCCACACATGAGTCTTTTCCCCTCCTGTCTGTGCTTTCTGTTGAGGTTTGCATTGCTCTGGAACTCAGCCAGGATATGTTGCTGGATTTTTACCACAGAAACAGAATTTGTTAGGAGACAAGGACAGCTTGGCCCACCCAGTCTGCTCAGTTTTTCTTTGCCTATCCTGTCAATGCAGACCTTACTTGATCTCTAGCTACCCCCACACACAAACACACTTTCCTATCAAGGGTTCTTTGTGCCTATATCCTGCATGTTTATAGCCTACCACTGCTTTTGCACCTGCCACCACTTCCTCTGGAAGACTGTTCCAAGTGTCCACCACTCTTTCATTGAAGAGGTACTTCCTTACATCCCTCCTAAATTTCTCCCATTCCAGATGCATTACATGCCCCCTTGTTCTTGTTCACCTTCTCTTCTGAAAAATAGTCACCCTGTGAGGTACTTATAGGTCTCTATCATGTCCCCTCTCTCCCTCCTCTCTTCCAGGGTGTACACACTGAGATCCCTCAGTCTCTCCTCATGGGGCTTATGATGTTGCCCCTGCACCATTTTAGTTGCTATTCTCTGGACAGCCTCTGCTCTGTCTATGTCCTTCCAAAAATGTGGTCTCCAGAGCTGGACACAGTACTCTAGGTAAGGTCTCACCGGTACAGTGACATCACCTCTCTCTACTGGTGATACCCCTCCCTATGTATCCCAGCATCCCTCTGGCCCTGCCTTCTACCTTGTTACATTACCAGCTGGCAGATTCTTGGCTGTGGGACCCCCTACTAGAGAAATCTGGTTCCTCCTTGCTTAGGAATCCATGGCTGTGGCAGGTTACCAGAATAGCAGCCAGTTACATCATCGACTAACTAATTAGCTGAGCAAGGAACACGCAAGTGCTGCTGAGAGACAGTTGTGCCACTGAGCATCGGGTAGTCTGAAAACCCTGCTAAAACACTGCAAAATGTAGCCATTTAAATAGGCTATTACATTGTTTTATCAGGACAAAATAGCACTGCAGACATAGTAAAGCAGAAACAAAAACAGATCAAGCACCCACAAATGAAACTGACCAACTCAGGGATACAAGTTAAAAATCTTACCAGACTTTACTAGAACAAGAATGTGCAAGCCTTCAAGAAGTCATAACATCCAGGGCACGCAAATATACTGTGCTGGTAGTGCACTGATGACACCAAGGATACAAAATGCCTGACGTTTCGCCTTGTGGCCCCTAGTCCTCCTTAGAGGTGAGTCATAGGATAGGAATCAGGAAATTGGAAATGTATTCATTTAGGTGGGATATACACTTAAGCAATATTCACTTAACTGGGTTCAATTTTAGATACATACACATACGTTATCCAGACCCTTCCTTCTATTGCCAGATCTCTGTCCCTTCTTGTATACTCCCTAACTTTTACCCTTATCACATCTCCCCTGTCCCCTCTCTTAATTATCTGTCCATCCCCAATATCAGCTCTCCTGCCCCCACCTTTACCATTTAACTCTCCATCCCTTCCATCTCAGGACTTGCTTCCTCAAACCTCCTCTATCCCTCCATCAACCATCTGCCCCTTCCCCAGTACAAACTGCCCTGCCCAATATTTCCTGACAGCTCCCCTTTCCCCTCCTCTTTGCCCTATAACATGTCCCAATCCACACAGATTTACCTGCTCCTGCTCTCTCCTTCACCAGCTTCCCTTGGGTTCCACCATGCCGCAGTGACAGGAATTCTGTCAATGCCCATTACAGCGATGGCACAATGCCAACAGCTGGCATTGTGCCATCCAGAACACAAGTGTTTTTTTGTGGGGGGCTTTATCCCCCTACAACCCCCTCACTGTAGATTTCCAACTATGAGTCGGAGTTGTTTCAGGAAAGGGGGTGAACACCCCACAGAAAGCAGCATCACTAACACAGCAGACCAGTACAGTGAACAGCCTATTCTGTTGCTCTACTGGTCTTTGCTGTGTTACCATCACTGTAGCAATGGTATACACTCCCCTTGCACCTCTCCCATCACCACCCACACATGGTAACCCAACATTATCTGCTCTTGCACCCTAATTTCTGACTCTCACTGCAGACTCCTGCTTAGTTTAATCTGTCAGCTGCTGCAGTATCTTGACCTTGCACTACACCACAGATTGAGAGAGGGAGGGGAGCCACTAGATGTCAATGGTCAGGGCTTCAAATGGCCCTTAGACCAAAGTAAGATGGGACAAACAACCACCTTGCATCAAATCCAAGTGTGAGAAATATTGTGCTCCATAGTTTACAAGAAAAGCACTCTGTGTGGCAAAGTCCCCGAAAATATGCAAGAGTTCTGCTGCATCAAAAATATGATGCATGAGGAGAGAATGACTCAAGCTGAGTCACAGAAGATGATGCTGGGGGTGAGATTGACTCAAGCTGAGCTGAAAAATATGGTGGATGAAATGACCAAGACAATGGCATGTTAAGCCCCCCAAATCCTCTACACTAGTCCTGCTGGGGGAATTAGGCTCTATAAGCAAACCTCTACAGGATTTACCCTCTGTATAAATATGCAACAATGTCAGTTGGACTCACTCTGGCTGGTCTAGCAGGTGCATGCTGTCTTTTGGGCAATGTCAACAGCTTCCACCTTTGAAAATCCAGAACAAGGAGAAGGTGCATCACTTTTTTGATGTAAGCTCCACTGCAGAATGGTGCACCCAGTTTTTTTTTGCCCTAGTCTGATTCAAATCACTTTGGTGCAGGCAGATACACTTCTGATGCAAGCAGTGTTAGAGCACCTTGCGTCATTCTCTGAGCTTTAAAAATCAAGCCCCAGGGATCACTTGGAACAGGACTTATGTGGCTTGCACTTAGACTAACATGGATATCAGGGTCAAGGAACAGCTGATTGTTGCTTTTTTAATGACTTTATTACCATTTTGTCTATCTCTCGATTGTAACAAGCCCCAGCTCTCAACCTGAATCCCCTCCTAGTTGCTGTGGTACCCCATTCAGCCAGGACTCTGTACCCACTGGCTTACTGGTTCCAATTACCCATTTTTCACTGTACTCCAGGATGGTGTGCAAAATCAATAAGTCATGGACATATGGGGCCCTCTCTCTGGAGAACCCAGTGGACATGGGTGGAGCAGACACCTCTGTCATTCTGCCTCCAATGGTGATTTAATTTCCCCAGTATTGTCCCATCGACTGCCCTCTTATGAAGTGTTTTTTTTTTTTACTATAAATACAACAGACTTGTAATGTGAACTGCCTTGATTCCTGAGTACCTCACCATGATGATGGTATTTGAATAAGTGGCCAGCCCCCCCCCAACAATTTCTGTGTGACACATTTTGCCATAATGTGATGTGGAGCCACCTACCAGCCTTCGTATTTCTGGGAGGATTTAAATGTCATCTAAGACTAATACAGGATCATATTAGTTATAGTGTAGAAAACAAGCAAAGTTCGCTGCCTGCATTGCTATTGTACCATGTCTTGCTTGTACACATTTTTACTATATATTTACCCAAGATAGACCAGATGAGATGCAATATGTCATTTTCAGTGGCATCCTGCTTTTTAAGTTTCAAGTTTATTGTAGGAAAACTCCATTGAGCAAGCTCATTCACAAGGAGGTCCTTTGACACAGACAGGTAGCTACAGATTGCATAATCAAAAAACCAGTAGAAGTTCAAGTACAGAATTATGGGCAAGCATTAACATGTTGCATAAAAATGACAAAGACATAGAAAAATACAAGTACAGAAAAAAGGTACAAAGTGCTTTTACACATTTTTAGATTGTATTTACACAGGATAGGCAGCTGAGGAGCAATATCTAATATTCAGTGGGCTCACACATTTTTTTCCCAATGTAGTCATTTTATGACCTGACATTATGATCAAGACAGGTGGACATTTTTAAGTGCCATCTGAAAGGTGACTTTGCAATGCAACTTCAAAAACAAGTTTTGGAAGGGATTTAAAATGATACCTGTCATTCTTATGAGGCTGGGTAACACAAGGGATATTTTGAATATTAGAGGCCCAAATCTTCAAAAATAAAGTTTGAGTAAACATTGAAACAATTCAACATTTACATTTACAAGTAAATCACTTTATAAGTAAATCTAGTAAAATTTACTGCCACGTGGACAGCTTAAGAGGTAATCAATGGCCAGTTCAATGTACAAGTGGAGCTAGTTAATTCACAGCCAGTCTCTAATTCTGCTGTGGAAAAGCTCAGTTACTTCCGGCACGCGGCGTCTCCCTACCCTCTCCCGCTCTTTCTGGGCATTTACTTTTATAGACTCAGTTCACCAATCATTGAAAAGTTAATCTTCTCAGTTTTCCATTGACTCGTTATCCAGGCCAATAAAGGGGAAAAAAAAAGCTACTACATTGCAATACGACTCATTAAATCTACTGTGACTGTTCTCATTATGCTATCTGACAACATGCAGCCCATATTGCCCTTATCTGACTCCTTGTTTTCATCACTCTTTATCTAGTGGTTCTGATCAATGCCAGGAACATGTGCAATAAGATGCCTGAGCTCCAGGCATTGCTAACTGACGGGGAGGTGGATATGGTGGCAGTCACTGAAACGTGGATCACACCGTGGCATGACAGGGACCTAAACCTGGAGGGGTACTCTGTGTTCAGGAAGGACAGAGCTGTAGGCAGGGGAGGTGGGGTAGCACTCATCATTAGGAATGGCACCAATGTATGCAGGGTGGAGGGGGCCGAGGGGCAAGTAGAGGCAGTATGACTTACCTTGCAGGCACCTAGGGTTAAGAGGGTGAAGTTGGGGGTTGTTTATAGGCCACCCATGCAGGCAAATGATCTGGAGGAAGGCCTGGTGGAGAATCTCAGGGAGCATTGTGATCAGGGGAGGGAAGAACAGTGGTGCTGGGTGACCTTAACTTATCAGGGGCTGATTTGGGAACTATGTCATCCTCACCAATCAGGGTACAGCACCTGCAGGAGATCTTCCAGGATGCATTCCTGTCCCAGCTGGTAGCTGACCCAACAAGGGACAGTCGCATCCAGGATGTGGTCCTATCAGACTGCGATCTGGTCAGGAACATAGAGGTAAGTGACCCTCTAGCAGAGAGTGATCATGCCACTGTCTGATTTTCCCTGGACCTGGAGCAATGAGAAAATTGCACTAAAACAGTAGTAACTGACTTCAGGGGCATGGACTTCAAGGGTATGGAGAGGATCCTAAGGGGACATTTAGAGGGAATCAGACTGGACATGGACACAGACAGCAAGTGGGAAGTTATTAAAAGAGGGGTCCTGGAAGCTGCTAGCACCTGCACAAAGGTCAGACACAAGTCTGAGGGAGCCAGAAAACTGTGCTGGTGGACCTGGGAAATCCAGGAAGTGGTGAGGGAGAAGAAGGCTGCTTATTGACATTACAAATGAATGCGAGAGGTTATGGACAGAGGGGAGTACGATAACATACCCAAAAAGGTAATCAGGGTGGTGAGAATGGCCACGGTGAGGGCAGAACGGAAGTTGGCTCAGGGGATCAGGGGAGGTAATAAAAGCTTCTTTAAGTATATCAGGGAAAGGAGGAAAGTAAAAGGGCAGATTAGCAGACTGAGGTCAGGTGATGGGTGGGCTGAGGAGGCCGGAGAGCAGGCTGAGATACTAAATGATTACTTTGCCTCAATCTACACTAGAGATGATGGTGGGATAGCACCTTTTGGGGGAGGGGGGCAGATTTGAAGAAGGGGAGAGGTCACGGATGGTGAAATTTAGTTGATAGAATGTGAGAAGCCCTCAGGGCCCTGAAAGCAGATAAGGCATAATGTCTGGATGGCCTGCATTCTGTGGTGCTAAAGTAAATGGCAGATGTCCTGGCTGTACCCCTGGTGGACCTTTTTAACTCCTCCCTTAGGATGGGATGGGTGCCTCAAGATTGGAGGATAGCTCACGTCATGCCCATCCACAAAGGAGAGCCATATAAGGAGCCAAGCAACTACAGGCCTGTCAGCCTGACGTCCGTAGTGGGTAAAATGATGGTGGCCATATTGAAGGAGAGCCTGGATGAGTTTCTGGAGGCAGGGGGCCACTTGGATGATCACCAACATGGCTTTGTGCACAGCAGATCGTGTCACGCTAACCCTGTAGAGTTCTATGATTTGTTGAAAATGGCACTGGACCAGGGCAGACCAGTGTATGTCCTCTTTCTAGACTTCAGCAAGATGTTTGATTTGGTGCCACACCCTGGGCTGCTGGATAAGCTGGGAGAAATGAGGGTGGGGGAGAAGTTGGTTAGGTGGCTAGGAAACTGGCTAACTGGGTGTTTGCAGAGGGTGGTGGTAGGGGGGATGGTTTCCTCTCCTACGAGGGTCATCAGTGGGGTACCACAAGGGTCAGTGCTGGGTCTACTCCTGCTTAACGCTTATATCTCAGACACCAGAAGTGTCATCAGGAGTGAGATGAGCCTTTTTGCAAAGGACTCAAAACTGGGGGTGGTGGGGGATGGGGTGGTGGATAGAAGAACCCTTCAGGAGGACTTGGAGACTCTTGAGAGGTGGTCTTGCACCTGAAGACCGAAGTTTAATGCTAAGAAATGTAGTGTTCTCCACTTGGGGCTTAGAAATGCATCTCAAGAATATTTTCTGGGAGGGGAGAAACCACAGGTTTTGAATGGGGAGAAGGACCTTGGGGTGGTGGTGAATGCCAAAATGAATAACTCTGAACAGTGCAGGAGGGCTGTGGCCAAAGCAAATAAAACGCTGGGGTGCATTGCAAGAGGGATAACTTCCAGGAAGTGGGAGGTGATTCTCCATCTGTATAACTGCCTGGTTAGACCGCACCTTGAATACTGTGTGCAGTTTTGGTGACCACACTTGATAAAGGACATTACACTCCTTGAAAGGGTTCAGAGGAGGGTGACCAGGATGATACAGGGACTGGGGGAAAAGACCTATGAGGAGATGCTCAAGGAGCTCAGCTTGTACTCCCTGGAGGAGAGGAGGGACAGAGGGGATATGATTGAGGTCTTTAAATATTTAAAGGGGGTAAACAGGGCAGGCCCTGATTGGATTTTCCAGTTGAGGGAGGCAGGCGCCACCAGGTGGCATCACTTGAGGCTGGTAAATCAAATCAAAGAAATTTATTGTTAGATCACAATAGATAAACATCATGAACATTACAACATGTATACAAATACATATAAATAACATTTTTACAATAATAATAATAATAAAGAAAAAAGAGAATCAGGGATTAATCCAAACAGCATAAGAGAACATTTTCATTAAAGTTAGCATTTTTCCAGCTTACATTGCCTAAATATTCTATAATTTGAATATAAAAATAGAAGGAAAATCAAGTTAATCTGTGCCATTTTCCACTCTATGCGATAGCGAGATTCTTTTTTATGTTTGCTTGCATGCATGTGCAAGAAACATAGTGCCATCATACGAGTTTTCCGGAGGTGTGTCAGCCTCTTCCAGTTCAGTCAGTGTGTTTGCAGGCACGGTCGCAGAGTGCCAATCACTGCTGTATGTCTATGACAGCTGAAAATGCAGTGGCATACAGTTGAAAAGGAGAGCTCTGCTTGAGTGAGCAGAGCTGTCCCCCCCACCACTGCCTGCCGCGCACTGCGTGCCTCATGCGCCTTCCTCCTCCGCGCATGCGACCCGGCGGGGTGCCCAATCCCGTCGGCTCCACCACCCAAAGCATCCAGGTGCCACGCTGGGAGTCCAGCCCAGCCTGGCAAATGTTTTATGGCCAACGGGGTGCCCAATCCCCGTCGGCTGCACGCCCTCTCCCAAATCATCCAGGTGCCACGCTGGGAGGCCACCCAGCATGGCAAAATGATGTCATGTGACAGGGTGCCCAATCCCCATCAGCTCCTGTCTCTCCCCCATGCTGCCACCGACAGGAGTGCCCAATCCCCGTCGGCTCACTGTCTCCCAGTACAGGGTCCCACGCTGGGAGCCCACCCCAGCGTGGCAACAGATGCCATGGCCCGACAGGGGTTCCCAATCCTAACCGGCTCCACACCCCCCAGCCATCCTTCTGCCATGCTGGGAGCCACCCCAGTGTGGCAAACGTCCCGCATCGCCTTTACAACAAAAAACCTGTAAAGAAAAAACGTCCTCGCAGTCTCCCTGCCCCCACAACCTGCACCCACCCACCGCGCACTCCTGCCTCCCATCACCCCCTCACCCCATACTTACCTCCGGAGTCCGGCGTGATGATCTTCCGTGGACCGGGAACACGTCTGCACTCTTCAAAGCCGACCGCGAACTGAGGAAATGCCGGTAAGCTGTATAATGGGATAGATAGGGTTTTTTCAACTTTGTTGCATATCTCAGGCATTTTTTGGAATTTTTGCACCAAATTTTCAACATGGGGTTTTTGGGACCCCTCCTCATGAATTCTTGCACTGTCATGGTGTTACTCGGGCCTGAAGGGTGATTTCGCAGCCACTGCGTGAAATCACCTTTCGAATGATTAATGAAATGACACTGCCAGTGTTCATAAGGTGGGCTCTCAAAAGCCTATTTTGAAATTTGGTGAAAATTCTAAATGACCGTTTTACAAGCGTAGTGTTATGCAGTTCCTACGCATGCTCGTAAGTTTGCGAAATTTCAATATTTTCACTCCAGATTTTCAACATTGCCATTTTACCACACCTCCTTATGAGCAGTGCAGCTGTCATCTTTCACATCTCACCCAAAACGTGTTCAAACAACATGAAGTCTTGCTATATTATGACAATTGCAGTATGATCCAATCTTGGAACTGCCCTGGAGATGAAATAGTTAACTTTCCATGAAGCATGGAACTCTGAGCGCGAGCTCGGTTAGGAAGCTCTGTCTGTTGTGCTTCAAACATAAACAGTCAGATTCTTTACTCCGCCTCACTGAACAGTCGCTCTGGAGATTTCTCCTTCTGCTCGGTTCATTTGTCGGTTTAAAAAGTGTTATTTTATCGGTTTTCAATTGAAAATTAACCGAAATTAAACCGCAACTGGTCGGTTCAAGCTCTGCCTGTGGTAACGTAAGTAACAGATAGGTTTTACATTGAATTTTCTGTGTGGAACTTGTACACATTTATCGGTTCGGTTTGAACCGATCAGGTTGTTTGTAAAATTACTAGTCCTTTTTTAGAGTGCGGTTCCTGGTGCTTATCGGTTCTAAAAAAAACGGATTTCATTACGGTTTTTTCCCCGACCCGTGACACGGTTGGGAACCGATAAGGGTGTCTTGCTTGGCGGATTGCCATAAACGAGCAAGTTTGGTTAGGCTGGCATTATGTCTGAGAAACCCAATAGAAAAACCAGACCCACTGGGTTTCAGCACTGTAGTGTTTGTGGGGAAGCTTTTGCTAAGGCTGACCCACACACCACATGTGTTTATTGTCTGGGGTTTGACCACCTCAATTCAGATTGCCAGATTTGTAAGAATTTCCCTGCTGCCACCATAGAAAAGAGAGTTGGTAGGCTCAGGGAAAGGGAGACCAAAAAGTCCGCTGACCCGGATGGCCAGGCTGGTTCGGTACCAACCGAACCGGAGGGAGTGCCCTCTGACCAAGGCGATACTTCCTCGGGCAAACGAAGAGCCGGTTCTGAGGAGCCGGTTCCAGCAAAAAGGACTAGAAAGTCAGCTAGGAGAGCCAAAGTTCTCTCCCCAACTGCTGAAGAAATAGCTAAAGCAATTCAAATTGTCCAGTCTCTTTTCCATCCGACCAAACCGACACCATCAGGGAGGCGTTCGGTTCGGCCAGTTCCATCGGTTCAAGATTATGATTTTGAGGATTTTTATGAACCAGAGGAGGGGGAAGGGGAATATGAGGAGAGTGAATATGGTTTTGAGGATCTGGATGTGCCCATTGAACCGGACATCTCTCCAGATAGACCCTTAGGGGTTTCTCCTCCCAGGCTTTCTGAGTCCCCTTCTCATTTCATTTTTTATAAGAAAGTTGCTGAAACTCTGCAGCTCCCTGTTGAGGAAGCTGTTGATGACCAAGAGGAGCCTGACTATGTAGAAATGATGGATATTCCAGAGTCTAGGAGACTGTCTATTCCTTTACATAGATCTTTTCGGAAACAGACAGTAAAAGTTTTAAAAACTCCTCACACTATACCTCCTGTGGATAAAAGGATGGACAAGAGGTATACCTTATCAGGTTCCGACACTGATTTCCTCACTCAACAATGCAGCCATGTGGGGGTAGTGCAGGCTGCAGCCTGTGACAAGGCTAATATTCCCCTAGCTTCACACCCCCTGAGAAGGACTCCAGGAAGATTGATGCTATGGCAAAGAAACAGTACATGGCAGCATCTTTGGGACTCAGACAGGCAAATTATATGGCTTATGCTGCTAGGTACCAGAAATCCAGATGGGATACTGTGCTGGCTCTAGCAAAACAAATCCCTGACCAGCTTGCCAGGGAACTGGAACAGGTGGCTATGGATGGTATTGAGGCATCCAAGGTGAAATTTCATGCTGCAGTGGACTCTAATGAATGTTCATCAAGAGTCATGGCTACATCTGTGGCTCTTCGCAGGATGGCCTGGCTCAGATGTACTACCCTGTCTCAGGATACCCAGTCTAAGGCCATGGATTTTCCTGTTGTGGGCAATTCTCTGTTTGGGGAGCAAACAGAGAAATACATGAAGAAAATGGATGAATATAGGACCAACTATAGGAGTGCACAGGCCAAGGAAAGGCAGGCCACTCCTCAAAAGCAGCTTCCTAAAGGCAGGGGCAGGCCTTTTCATAGGCCTTTTTACCAAACCCAAGCTTCCTCTTTCGCCTATGCCCAGAGGGGGTTCTTTAGAGGGAGAGGCAGACGGGGTACAAGCAGGCCTGCTTCCACCCCTCAGCCCAAAGCCCCTGCCAAGCAGGCACCCTGATGGGGTTGCCAGGGCCGATTCTTCTCTACCTGTAGGGGGCAGGCTGGCTTACTTTTTCCAGGACTGGAAGTCTTTAACATCAGACAAGTGGGTCCATGGAAGTAGTAAGCCAGGGACTGGTTCTCAGCTTCCAAAAATTTCCAAAGCTGAGAACCAGATCTTTTCCACCAGCAACTCCATCAGAGGCACTAGCCCTAGAGGCAGAGGTCTCTACCTCCTGGCTCTCAGAGCCGTGGAAAGGTTCCTCCCTACACCAGGGCAAAGGTTTGTACTCAGGTACTTCCTTACCCCAAAAAGACAGGAGAATGGCGCCCATCCTGGATCTCAGATACTTAAACAAGCACCTTTAAAACCAAAGTTCAAAATGGTGACTCTGGAATTATTCTACCCTCTCTAAGGCCAGGGGACTGGCTAGCTTCCCTGGACCTCAAGGATGCCTACTTCCATATTCCCATCAGAAGCTCCCATCGAAAGTACCTCAGGTTCGAGCTGCCCTCAGGCCACTACCAGTTCAGAGCAATGCCCTTCGGCCTCACTTCTGCTCCAAGGGTATTCACCAAATGCCTGGCAGTAGCAGTTGCCTACCTAAGAAGGCAAAAGATTGCCATCTTTCCTTACCTGGACGATTGGCTCATAGTAGGCCAGTCCCCAGACCAGGTCAATTTACATCTTCAAATAACGCAGCAACTGCTTACCTCTCTAAGTTTCCTTCTGAATTTCTCGAAGTCAGTTCTAGAGCCTGTCCAGCTTCTTACCTTCATAGGCGCAGAACTGAACACACAGGAGGCCAGGGCCTTCCTTCCTCTGGACAGGGCAAAGATCCTAGTCTCCCTGGCCTCCTCATTCACCCTGCAGGTCTCTCGACCAGCAAGGCATTTTCTGCAGCTCCTAGGACACATGGCTGCTTCCACAGCAGTTATGCAGGGAGCAAGATTTCAGATCAGGGACATCCAGTTCCATTTGAGAGCCTTTTGGTCTCAAAGAAAGGATCCTCTTACCAAGTTGATCCCAGTAACTCGAACCCTGATCCAAGCCCTACAGTGGTGGCACGATCAGAGCAAACTGAGACAAGGAGTTCCTTTTGTCACTCAGTCTCACTCCCTAATCCTTACTACAGATGCATCCCTCTTGGGTTGGGGAGCTCACATGGGCGACCTCACCGCCCAGGGTCTGTGGTCTCCCCAGGAATCTCTGCTCCACATCAACCTGTTGGAGCTCAGAGCAATTTTTCTAGCACTTCAAGCTTTTTCCAAATCTGTTCAGAACAAGATTGTACAGGTCAGAACAGACAACACCACTACAATGTGGTACATCAACAAGCAAGGGGGCACTCAGTCTACGGCCTTGTGCACCGAAGTGATGAAGTTGTGGTCTCTGGCTTACTCCCTGAACACCTCCCTTACGGCAGTCCACTTCCCAGGCAAGGACAATGTCCTGGCAGATGCTCTCAGCAGGATTTCTCAGGGCCATCACAAATGGTCACTGGATCCCCTGGTCTTGGGAGTAGTATTTGGCAGATGGGGCACCCCGCAGATAGATCTTTTTGCAGCCCCAGACAATCACCAACATCCTCTTTTTTGCTGCAGGCCCCCAGTGTTGGGCTCACTCCCCCTGGATACCTTAGCCCTCAGTTGGGAAGGGAAGTTCCTCTATGCCTTCCCTCCCTTCCCTCTCCTGTTCAAAGTGCTAGTCAAAATCAGATCCCAATCCTGCAAAGTCATTCTGATAGCTCCAGATTGGGCCAGACAACCCTGGTATCCACTCCTACTGTCCTTAGCAGTCCATCCTCCCTGTGCCTTCCCAGGAATCACAATCTGTTAACCTGTGCCCAGGGACGGGTTTGGTATCCAATCTCAAATCTCCAATCTCAAGGCTTGGTTCTTGAAGAGTTAGAGTTTGCTGATTACACCTTTCCCAAGGTGTAATGGATATATTGAAGGCCTCAAGGAAGCCTTCCACCAGGGCTACTTACAATTCCAAATGGAAAAGGTTTTCCATATGGTGCTCAGAAAAGCATATTTCCCCAGACTCTGCTGATCTACCCACAGTCCTGGATTACATGGTCCATCTGAATTCTCTGGGGCTGAGACCAGCTACCCTGAAGGTGCATTTGGCAGCTGTGTCTGCTTTTATTTCAGCAGGTAAATCCCCATCTCTTTCAGCTCATCCTGTATTTTCCAAGTTTTTTAAGGGGTTGCTTCACACCAACCCTCCATTCAGGGATCCTGCCCCTGCCTGGGATCTTAATGTTTGCATTGCTCAGCTTATGCAACCCCCCTTCGAGCCCTTGTCTTCAGCTGAGCTTAAGTAATTGACTTGGAAGACTGTGTTTCTGGTAGCCATCACCTCTGCCAGACACATAAGTGAATTACAAGCATTGTCAGTGGAGCCGGATTTTATCTCCTTTCCCAGAGATAAAGTGGTCCTCCGGACTAACAGGAAGTTCCTACCTAAGGTGGTTTCAGATTTCCACCTTAATCAATCTATTTCTCTTCCAGTGTACTTCACTGACCACTCCTCCTCTGGTGAGAGGAGGCTGCACAGCCTAGATGTGAGGAGAGCCCTTAGTTACTACATAGAGCGTACCAAGGGTCACAGGTTTGACTCCCTCCAACTGTTCCTCACTTATGGCGAGGTTGGTAAAGAAGCCAGCCACTAAAAGATCCATTGCCAGGTGGATTGTCTCTTGTATCCAATTCTGCTACGAAAAGTTGGGTAAAGTTCCCCCCTCAGGCCTGAAGGCTCACTTTACCAGAGGTACAGCTGCTTCTCTGGCTGCTGCCAGAGACATTCCTATTCTAGAAATATGTCAAGCAGCTACCTGGAAAACAGTTCACACTTTTACTAAGCATTACTCCCTGGACATCCAGGCTAGGAGTGATGCTCGGTTTGACACAGCTGTTCTTCAGAGCCTATTCCCTAAGTAGGTTCTGTCCCTCCTCCATGGGGGTACTGCTGTGTAGTCTGCAAGTGTCATAATATAGCAAGACTTCATGTTGTTTGAAGAAAAAATTACTCACCTTAGTAATGTTGTTTCTTCTAATGGAGTCTTGCTATATTATGACCTCCCTCCCTGCCTGCCCCTCTCAGAACCTCCATTTTGGGATGTGGCTGGGCTTTACAGGGTTGGCACTTCATTTATGCCCACCTTGTTGTTTTTACACCCTCTATTTTGGGGTGAATTGGTGTTGTGTTTTTCATTTTCTGGGTCTCCTGACTTGTCTTTGTTTGAGACCAGGAAATGTGTGTTTAGGTTAGTAGCCAGTTGGCTAGTGTAGGTTTACAGCTTCCACACAGAACCTTAGTGAGTTTTAGCTCATAAAGATCTGACAGTTTATGTTTGAAGCACAACAGACAGAGCTTCCTAACCGAGCTCGCGCTCAGAGTTCCATGCTTGCATGGAAAGTTTACTATTTCATCTCCAGGGCAGTTCCAAGATTGGATCATACTGCAATTGTCATAATATAGCAAGACTCCATTAGAAGAAACAACATTACTAAGGTGAGTAATTTTTTCTTTCCGACCATGTAGTGCACAATGGCACAGTCGGTGTGCGAAATCAATGTACGGGACTCACTAAGAAAATCACAGTGACACTGTTCATGAGCAGAGGTCTTAAAATGGCTATTTTGAAAATTTGGTGAAAAAATTCCTAAAATGACTGTTTTCTGCGTGCATGCAGAGTTCCTATGCCGCGCTCATAAGTTTGCAAATTTCAATATTTTCACTCCAGATTTTCAACATTGCCATTTACCACACCTCCTTATGAGCAGTACAGTTGTCATTTCATCTAAGCCCTAGCGTGTTTCTGCTCATGTAGCGCACAATGGTGCAGTAGGTGCAAAATCAATGTATGGGACACGTTAAGAAAATCACAGTGACACTGGTCATGAGCAGAGGTGTTAAAATGGCTATGTTGAAAATTTGGTGAAAACATTCCCAAAAATGACTGTTTAGGAGGCATACGTTGTAGCAGTTCCTCGCATGCTGGCAAGTTTAGGGACTTGTAATATTTGCACACCAGATTTTCAACAGTGCCATTTTACCGCACTTCCTTATGAGCAGTGCAGCTACCATTTTTCACATCTCGCCCAAAATGTGTTTCCGCACATGTAGCGCACAATGGTACAGTCGGTGTGCGAAAACAATGTTTGGGACAGATTAAGAAAATCACAGTGACACTGGTCATGAGCAGAGGTCTTAAAATGGCTATGTTGGAAATTTGGTGACAAAACTCCATAAAATGACTGTGTTATGAGTGAGCATTGCGCAGTTTCCACGCACCCTTGTAGGTTCATGAATTTGTAATATTTTCAGTACAGATTTTCACCGGTAGCATTTTTCCACACCTCCTTATGAACTGTACAGCTGTCATTTTCCACAACATGGCCGAAATGTGTTTTCACACTTTCAGTGCAGAGATGCGTGGTTGCTGTGGGAAATCATTGTTCGGGACAGATAAAGAAAATCACACTGACACCGTTCATGATCGGAGGTCCCACAATGCCTGTGTTAACAATCTGATGTAAAAAAATCCGAAAACTAGTTACATTACAGGTGTGCTTTGCACAGTTTCTACGCATGCTTGTGACTTCACCAGTTTTTTTAAGATTTTCGCAGCAGATTTTCAACATTGCCATTTTTTACACCTCCCCATGAACAGTACCGCTGTCATTTTTCACATCCTGTTCGGAATGTGTTTTTGCACCTGTGGTGCCAAATGCCATAGTTGCTGTGCAAAAGCAGTTTTCAGCTAACAAACTGATATTGCCACTGTTCATGTGGTGGGGGTCACAAAAAAACCATGTTGAAAATTTGGAGTGAAAATACCAATGAATGCCTGAGGCGTTGGGTTTTCCGACCGTAACGCCCCACCCTGTAAGTATGATAGGCATTAGGGTGTGACTTGGGATTCTTGCCTGTCATGCTTATACCATTCACCCCCACCCACCCCTACAGCCAGTGAGAGGCATCAAGGTGTGCCTCGGACTCTTTGGGCCCAAACTTCACCCCATTCTCCTATACTGCACCCATCTCACCGTAGTTCCTGATGGAATGGGGTGCGCATAAGGGCCAAAGACCCCAAGGCACACAGTGATACTTGTCAGTGTCTACAGGGTGGGGTGTGGTGAAATGGCGTGGTCGTTATGCCTGACGACCCAAAGGCACACCCCAATGCCTGCCACTCTCTGCAGGGTGGTAGTGGGGTTGGCTTCAGTTCAATACTTCGCTGCCATTCCTATTATGCAGCTCTGTAAGTTCTACACTACGAATGCCAGTGCCAGCAAGCAAACATTCGGCATTGACAAATGCTTGTTTTGTTTTACTGACTGAAGCCAGAAAATCTGCTATTTTTATGGCTTCATCAGTTGTTCTTGGATGAAGGAGAATGAAAATGGGATTATATAAAGCTGCTGAATACAAAGTTAGTATATTTAATATATGCTCATTTTGTGATTGCGTGTATAATGGGCAGCTCATAATGACATGAGTTATTGAATCAGTGTGTCCTTTATTACAAACGCAGTTCATAGTTTACTTCTTTCACTGGAGCTTATCAACTTTTTAAAGTAGGTATATTTAGAAGAAATTAGCTCCAATCTTGCCCATGTTATGTTTTTCCTCTGTTCCGGGTTTATAGCAATCGTTAAACATTCCTTTAAATAATACCCTATTTTATTTTTTTTTTTAAAACCACTTAGCACACTTCAAGTGCTGTATTTTTTCCATGTCTTACATGTTGCATTTTCAGGAAGTTTTGATTTAATAGCATCTTTATATTGTGCTGTGACATTAATTCCCCTGCCATAGTGCGTCCATAAATGGAGGACTTTTATTCTGGACATTCTTTCTTTAAGGAAGTACAGCCATTTAGATTTTATGGTTTTTTTTTTTTTTGTCCCATTTGATTTTTTCCTCCAAGCATATTTTAGGGAGTTTATTTAATGAATTATTTATGATTTTAATCCAATAATTTATCAGTCAGATCTCGTTTATACAATTGAGGCTGGTAGGTGGGAGGCTCAGGGCGGATACTAGGAGAAGCTACTTCACAGAGAGGGTGGTAGAGCCTTGGAATGCACTGCCTGTGGAACTGGTGGAACTGAATAATGTGGAGGGCTTCAAAGGGGACTGGGACAGGTATAGGGGGAAGATAAAACAGAGTAATGCCAGACCTGGAGATGCACCCCCGATGGGGGTATGAGGTTGGGGGGTGGAGGAGGGCAGAAAATGATGCATCTACCAGGTGCTGGTTCTCGAGCAGACTCATGAGACCTTTGGGCCTACTCTACTGGCATCTTAGTATGTTAATACACACCCAAATATACTGTAGCTGTCTGACTTAATCTAATACACACCCAATTATATCGAATACACACCCAAATATACCTATACCTGTGACCCTCCTAACCTCACCTCTATTTTTTTAGTTTACCCCCGTTCCCTATACTTAATTCAGTTGCCTATTTACCTCCTAAAATGGATAAGTTGAGCTGTGTAGTCATATTCCCCTGCTTTCTACTCCTATGTTCTGTTGACTACTTTATTGCCCTTTCTCTGACACACCCTCCTCTGAGCAATCTGTACACCTCACCACATCATAATACACCAGAATCAATGTGCACGCATCTTCTTGTTCCTTGCCTCCCTAAATTTGGTGCTGCTTAGTTTGGGCACTGGCTCCGAAAGAGACTGCATGTTTTTACCATTCTCTCTAGGATGAGAAGGAAGCAACTTCATACCTCGATCTGGACCTTCCTCTACCTATTCATTCTAATAATATTGGCAGGTGATATTGAGCTCAATCCTGGCCCTACATGCCCCATCTCAACATCCCCTACCTCACCCAGTGCATATAGAGCCCCCAAGGGGCTGAAAATTGCTCATATAAATGCTCCAAGTCTACGCCCTAAAATGGCAGAACTCAAAGTTTGGGTTGATCAGCATACACGTGACATACTAGGTATCTCTGAGTCCTGGCTGAAGCCTAGCATCAGGCAACATGAGATAGCAATACCTGGTTATAACTGTTTTAGGAAGGATAAGGTGGGTAAAAGAGGAAGTGGAGTCCTTATGTATGTTCGGTCTGACTTAGATACCACGCAAATCCCTGTGCCTGGTCCGAGGACCCCTGCAGGGGAGACGTTACTCCTCTCCCTGACCCTTGGTACTGCCAAAAAATTACTTGTGGGATGTGTCTACCTGTCCCCTAAGGAAGGCACTAACTGCCTCCCCTCATTCATTACCTCCCTCACCAACCTCCCTTGCCATGACCTCATACTTTGTGGTGACTTTAACATAGATTGGTTGAACCCCAACTCTGATAAGGCGTGTGTCACTCTTGCTGATTGCAGTCTGGTCCAACTCATCAATGAACCAACATGAATTAACACCAAGTCAAGCAATCACACCATGCTTGATTGGGTGGTCACCAATTATGACCATAAAGTAAAATCTGTTGGTGTTCTCTCGCACAGTCTCAGCGACCATTCCCCTACTTTCTGCATCTGGTGAAATAACTTCCCTAACCCCCCTCCAAGGATCATCCAGGTCTGTGATATGTCCTATTTTGAACCCAGTGCTATTATTGCATCCTTAAATGAAGCCAACTGGGAACCTATTAACACTCTCCCAGACATCAACCAAGCCCTAGATTTTATTTATTTCCACCATCACAGCAATAGTTAATAGCCATGCCCTGCTAAAAAAGTGCAGGTCAAAATGTATCAAAGGTCCATGGCTCTCCAAGGAGCACAGGAAACTCATGTCCATTCGAGATTGTGCCTGGTGGACCTTCAAACGTACTGGGCTGCCCAATGACTGGCAAGTCTACAGGGAGCTCAGGAACAAGTACAAGAATAATATTCAGAAGGCCAAATGCCTTCATTTCATGGCACTCCAAATGGAGCACCTCTGCAATCCTAAGGACTTCTGGAAGGAGGTTAATTATCTGATCAAGGGAAAGACCACAGAGATCCCTAGCTCCCTCATCATCCAGGTCACCATCCTCACTGACCCATCACCCACTGCTGCAGGATTTAATGAATTTTTCACTGATCTTCATAATACTTCACAATTTACCAACTCACCCCCCTCCCACTACACCCTTCGCCTTCAGTGGTTATTGCAGCTCGCCCAGCTTTCCCCTTGAAACTTGTAACCCTTAATGAAGCCCATTGGCTTCTCGCTAATCTGAAAGCTGATGGTTCCCCTAGCCATGATACCCTTGAACCGAAATTTCTTAAACTGGGGGCTGCAGCCCTAGCCCATCCCATTCGCAACCTGATTGATCAGTCCTTTTTCACGAGTACTGTCCCAGATAAATGGAAGGTTGCTGTAGTTGTTCTAGTGTACAAGGGCAGACCAAACAGTACAGTACAGAAGTGTAGACCCATATCTATCCTCTGTCTGCTTACAAAAATCCAGAAGCATATTCTTTATGTCCACCATCAGGACTACCTTGAACTTTATCATCTACCCTCCTCCTTTCAGCATGGGTTCAGGAAAAATCTTAGCACCCTCACTGCCTTACTCAAAGTCACCTCTGATCTGTTCCACACCATGGGCCAAGGCTATGTCACTGGGGCCATCTTCGTTGATCTGACAAAGGCCTTCAACTTGGTCAACCACGGTCTCCTGCTCTGGCAGCTACATCTCCTTGGTCTCAATGCCAGTGCCTTAACTTGGGTTCAGAGCTATTATTATAATCACATGCAAAGGGTCAAGTGGGCTGGTTCTCTCAGACCTCAGACCTGTTTCTCATGGTGTACCACAGGGCTCCATCCTGGGCCCACTACTACTGCCGCTCTTCATTAATGAGCTTCCAAATAACTGTGGAGGGACCTCAGTACATCTCTATGCAGATGATTCCATTATCTACCATTCCTCATCTGATGTTGGGTGGATTAACAATATGTTAGCACATTACTTTAGTGCCCTTGAAGACTAGTTTCTAAAACTACAACTAGTACTCAACTAAAAGCATGATGTTCTCCCATCCTCCTTCTTTATCACATGTCAACCCCCCTCTCATGATTCTCTCTCACAATGATGATAACCTTGAATCTGTTCAATCCTTCAAGTACTTGGGAATCACCCTTGATACCTTGCTTTCTCTGGGCACTCATGTCACCCTCCTTAGCAAATCTCGAAACCAAAAGCTTGGCCTTCTATGTCGAATCCTTCTCTTCCTCACATCAGTCTCCTGTCACAAGATTGCATCAGCCTCGCTCCTTCTCCTCCTTACTTATAGTGCTCCACCTTTGCTCACAACCAACACAACAGTTCTATCTCACCTTAAACAGGCCTACCACAGGGTGGGTAGATTTGTATTAAATGTCAATGCCCGTCACCAACACTGTGATGTTCTCTCTTCCATGGGTTGGTTACTCAACTACTCGAAACTACAGTATGCCACCCTCTGCCTGATGCACAAGCTGGTCCATAAATATACTCCTCCCTGCCTTGGTGAGCTTGTCCAGCTCCAACAACCACAGCGTGCTCTCAGAGTCGCCTCCCTACCCCTGCTTTTAATGCCCAAACCACAGTTTGCTGTGGCCCATAGATCATTTGCCTACTCTGCTGTGTCTGACTGAAACTCCCTGCCTCACCTCATACTATCCTGCTCTTCGCTCTCTAAGTTTCAGTCCTCTTTGCTATCCTGCCTCTCAGCTCCTTGCTCCTGTTTTAGATGACTCTTGATCCAGCTTCTCCATGTCTATGGCTAATCTTGTATAGCTATTCCCAAACCTCTTTAGGGGGTGTAAACATTGTTTTGTATGTGTAAACTGCATTTATTTTACTGCATTTGTCTGCCTATGCTGCTACTGGTAAAACAGTGATTGCTATCTGTTCCCACTGTCTTACAGGTAGCTTTGTACAAGTCATTATATATGCAATGTCAGCCTATTTCTAATTATCTAACTGGTGTAAATCTGTCCATACTGTGAGCTTGTGGATTCCTGTAATTGTTATAATTCCAAACCAATGTAATCAGCACTTCCTCTGTCAGTTGTGATGTATGAATTTCCAATGTATTGCACTTCCCGGGTCACCCGTGAAAAAGGGACTGCAATATCTCAGTGGGCTCAGCCGGTTACCAGAATTCAAATAAATAAATAAATAACTGCAATAGTGCACTGGTCATCAGAACAGATGTGAACCTATTGGTGAAGCAAACTATTTGGAAATATATTACAGTAGTTCATGAAATTATCACCTGCCTTGGTCTGCTGAAAGTAGGTAGGATACTTATTACAGTATAAAATGGATATGATGCAAACCCCCCAGCCCCATGTCTATGGGTATGTCTAATAGTAAAATCGGGGAGGGGGGCACACAGCAACAGAAACACCTATGGGCCATTTAAAATAGTTCTTACCAGTATCTGGCTGAATATAGAATACTGCCTTCTTTCTTCTCACTAGCACTAGTAAATGATGTAATTTAACAGTGCTGGTCAGGAAGGAGGCACCTTTCTTGGTAGGGCAAGCACATATCTAACTGCTGTATTCAGACTAAGGAGAGAGTGTAATGTTTAAAAATAGTCTTTCAGTGATCTCCAGGGTACAGTGACATTTTGGACTGGGCTTAGAGTGGCGGTGGCTGCGGTTGGCAGGCAGAGGTGTGCGGCTGTCATAACTTCAATGAACTGACATACACTACAGTACAGTGCAGAACAAGAAATACATTGGGGAAATGATACATCTTAAATTCAAGAATTTTTACACTTAGACATGTCTTCTCCTGTGGGACAGAACATACCACAAACTACTTTACTAGGTAAATTAATCCCTGGAATGCTGCTCTGTACTTTATGGCACTGATATTTAGCTCAGAGAGCCAGTACAACGGAGACTACTTTATTGGCATTCTGCACTACTGAAAGGATCAAAAGCATAGCTTAACATGTGTACTGGTAAAAATGATACACACGTTAAGTCATGAGTTTGATCATTTTAATAAAATACTACTGCAAATCAGCATATAAAAACAGAATGGTGCTGTATTGCAATGTACAGGTATAGTACTGACAAGCATTTGTCAATGCTGAATGTTTGCTTGCTGGCATTAGTAGTGGAAGTGCAGGAGTTAGACAGATGCAGTATAGCAATGGCATTGATATATTGAACCAACACCAACTCCACCCTCACCCAGAGATGGACAGGCATTGGGGTGTGCCTTTGGGTCGTCAGCCATGTCGGTCACGACATTTCACCTCACCCTACCCTTCAGACACTGACAAATGCTGAGGTGTGCCTTGGGGTGTTTGTGCTTTACATTCACCTCATTCCATAAGAAAATATGCTGAAATGGGTGCAGTATAGGAGAATGGGGTGAACTCAGGGGGCAAAGGGGGTCCAAGGTGCACCTCGATGCCTGTCACTGGCTGCAGGGTGGGGGTGGGGGTGGAATGGCATGAACATTACTGTCAACAATCCCAAGTCACACCTGTGACACCTGTCAGTTCCTACAGGGTAGGGCGTTATGATCAAAAACCCTAACGCCCTTGGTGGTACTTGGTATTTTTACTCCAAGTTTTACACGTGGGCTTTTTGTGACCCCACCGCATGAACAGTGACACTATCAGTTCGTTAGGCAAAAGATGATTTTTCACAGTGACTGCGCCATTTGGCGCCATAAGTGCAAAAACACATTTCAAACAGGAAGTGAAAAGTGACAGGTGTACTGTTCATGAGGAGGTGTAAAAAATGGCATTGTTGAAAATCTGAAGTGAAAATATACAAAAACTGGTGAAGTCATGAGCGTGTGTAGAAACTGCGCAATGTACACCTGTAATGTAATTAGTTTGGGGATTCTTTACAGCAGATTTTCAACACAGGCATTTTGAGACCTCCACTCATGAACAGTGTCACTGTGATTTCTTAATCTGTCCCAAACACTAATTTCCCATAGTGACCGCGGTATTCTGCGCCGGAAATGCGAAAACACATTTTGGCCAGGGTGTGAAAAATGACAGCTGTACTGTTCATAAGGAGGTGTGGACAAATGTCAGTGTTGAAAATCTGGACTGAAAGTATTACAAATTCGTGAACTTACACAAGGGTGCATGGAAATTGCACAATGCACGCTCGTAGCAGAGTCATTTTATTGACTTTTGCCACCAAATTTTCAACATAGCCATTTTAACACCTCTACTCATGAACAGTGTCACTGTGGTTTTCTTAATGTGTTCCCGAACATTGATTTCACACACCGACCGCGCCAATGTGCACTACATGTGTGAAAACACATTTTGGGTGAGATGTGAAAAATGACAGCTGTACTGTTCATAAGAAAGTGTGGTAAAATGGCAATGTTGAAAATCTGAAGTGAAAATATAAAAAATTCTCAAAGTTATGAGTGTGCATAGGAACTGCGCAATGCATGCTCGTAAAACAGTTATTTTTGGGAATTTTTTCATCAACTTTTCAACATACGGTTTTTGGAGGCCTACCTCAAGAACTGTGACACTGTTGTTTCATTAATCAGTCCCTAAAGGTGGTTCCGTGCAGTGACCGTGAAATCACCTTTCAGGACCGAATAACAAAATGGCAGTGACTGAGTTCTTGAGGTGGGGTACCAAGAACCCCCTGTTGAAAATTTGATGAAAAAATTCCCCAAAATGGCTGAGATATGCACCAAAGTTGAAACAAAACCATTTATGCCATTATAAAGTTTACTGGCATTTCTTCAGTTCGCAATTGGCGTTGAAGAGTACAGACGTGCTCCCAGTCCACCGAAGATCGTCACCCTAGGTTCCGGAGGTAAGTATGGGGTTGGGGGTGTGGGAGGTGGGTGCACAGTGGGTGGGCATGGGTTGGGAAGGGGGGCAAGACAGTCAACGAGGGACCATTTTTTCTTACACGTGTCTTTTTCCTTTTTTACAAAGACGATGTGGGACTGTTGCCACACTGGGATGGGTTCCCAGTGTTGCACCTGGAAGTCTGTTTTTTGGGGGGTACAATGGAGCTGGGCACCCCCCGTCGGCCATATGGACTTTTGCCATGCTGGGGTGGGCTCCCAGCTGGCACCTGGAAGTCTGTTTGAGGGGGTAGTGGAGCCAACGGGGGACTGGGCACCCCCGTCGGCCATACAGTGTGGGAGGGAGCACATAAGCATGCTGGGGTGGGCTCCCAGCATGCTACTTGGGTGTTTGTTGGGGGGGGACAAGAAAAAAATGGAGCTGTCTATGACAGCTGTTCAGATGTAGTGCTGACGTGTAGGCACTTTGCATACTGCCGATGGCAGTATGTAAATTGCCTTCCGATGGCAGTATGCAATTTGCTTACACGTTACCACCGCTGATTGTAGTGGTATTTTGCTTTGAGCTGTACGCCACTACATCTGAACTGCTGTCATAGACAGCCCAGACATTTATTGGTGCGGTGAGGCTGCTTCTGCAAGAAGGAGCAGGGCATTGGAAGCGGGGTGGCACACCTACGAAAATTCGTATGGTGGCACTATGTTTCTTGCACATGCGTGCAAGCAAACATAAAAATGCAATGATGGAGGGAAAGGCAATGAATGGGAGGAGACTAACAGCTCTAAAGGATTACTGTGACAAAACTACTGCACTGATAATGCATTGCATCAACATTGCGAAGACAATGAGGGAAATTTAGAGAACAGTTGAAAGTGAGTTGTAGCTGAGCTGACGGGTGGTTGGAAAACAGTTTTCAGTTGCAGATGTTAGAGTTGGCCCTGCATTGTCATCACAAACACAAAATGCTACACCAGTGAGTTGGAGGAACAGTTTAATGTGATTTTGTACTGTAGTTTGTAAACTTTCTCTTGTGCAGTGCTATAGATCCCTACACCTTCTATAGCTTTGCATTAATGCTGCACACCGGTCACTTCCTACTGACCGCTATCCATTGCAGGAAGCAAACTAGGATAATTTATTTTTGCCTGTTTTGGCCATGCCCAGTCTGCTAACGAGAAGTCTGCTTTTAGTTTCACTAAGCAGCCTTAAGAAGTGTTGTACAGCTTCAGTGCTGTTCTCCTTTAAGGGAAACCTGTCAAATGGGCTCAACACATGCCCGCTGCAATAGTGCACTGGTCATCAGGGCAGATGTCAGCCGATTGGTGAAGGCCAACTATTTGGACATATATTACAATATTTCATGAAATTATCACCTGCCTTGGCCTGCTGAAGGTAGGTAGGATACTTATTATAAAATAGATATGATGCAAACCCCCCAGCCCCATGTCTAGGGGTATGCCTGATGGTAAAATCAGGGAAGGGGGCACAGAGCAGTAGAAACACCTATCGGCCATTTGAAACAGTTCTTACCAGGATCTGGCTGAATTGAACAGGGTCCTACTGAAACCAGCAGGGTGCCATACTGGTTGCTGGGCTGCAAGGGAACTTCTAGGTTAACACACTAGAATATTCAAATAATGGAAGATCCACACAGGAGTAAAGCTGGAATATGGGATCCCATCTTTAATTAATAGACTTGGCCAGTTCACAAACTATGTACAAAATTTGATCCTCTGGACCTATGATCATCAATGGAGTTAATTGTGGTTGTTCTTCATGGTTGAATTGACCCTCCACCAAATATGCTATTCCCTTGGCTGGGTGGCCACAACTGGGATTATGGACAGAAGCACTCAACCCTGAGGGACCAGGTGACCCCTAAACACTAGGCAGCAGCATTTATTCTTTACACAGACTCAATCAGCCCCTCCCTTAAATGGAAAGGCAGGCTCCTATTTCTTCACAAATGTGCGAGATGGTAGGCCGGGAGGAAACCAATCAATCAATCAATCAATCAATCAAAATCTTTATTTATTCAGGCGAACATCATTGAGCACAGCTCATTTACAAGATGGACCTGAGTGGTCATAACAATATAAGGTTACAAATTTTACACAAAAACATGGTACTGAATGAACACAAATACAAAGATTTATGAATGAGACAGATATACAAATATTTACATATGTACAAGTCAAAATGACATTGGACCTAGATCATATTAAAAGGAAAGAAACAAACAGTATTGTAGGGATAAAGCTAGGGTAATGGGACTTGGGGGCATTTTTTATGCAGTAGGTTGGAGAACAAGCTAGAAGAACAATAAAGAAATAGGGGTAGTATAAAAAGGGTAGGGAAGGAGGGTGTGAGAGGACTAGGCCTTATGGAAGCAGTTGCATGATTCTGGGAAAAGACTAGTGTACAGTTTTTGAAGGATGTTAAAGGAATGAGGGTATCCAATTTCAAGGTCTTTTGAAGAGAATTCCAGATAAGTGCTAGAGAATAGCTGATTGCAGCCCTTCCATACCGGGTGCAGGTAGGGAATCTTCAGCATGATGAGTTTATTGATCCTTAGGGTGTAAGGCCTGGATGATCCGGTTGAAACAATCTGAGATGTAGGAAGGAGTTTGTTTGTCAGAGCTTTGTAGATCCAGACAGCAGCATTTTTGTTTCTTCTATGTTGTAGGGATGTCCAACTGACTGCATTGTAGAGAGAGCAATGATGGGTGCTGGAGGGAAGATCTGTAATGAATCTAATAGCTCTATGATACAAGGTGTCTAATTTATTTAAATGGGAGAGGGAACAGTGACCATAAAGGAAGTCAGCGTAGTCAATGAGGGATAGGAATGATGCCAGGATTAGCCTTTGTTTGGAATCTCTGGTCAGGTAGTGTTTGATCCTATAAAATAGGCCAAGTCTTTGTCTAAGCTATGATTGATTGATTGATTGATTGACTTGACTGCATTATTCAAGTACACCAGAAAAAAAATGTGATTTTTGAATCAAAGTCACACACACACACACACACACACACCATCAGACAGACACATATGGACTCTGAGACTTACCCACACAGACTGCCTGAGTAATAAGCACAGACTATTGAACAGACAAACCTGGACCTCTAAAATGACATCCATGGCCCCTCAGAGAGAAACATACCAATCAATCAATCAAAGTCTTTATTTAACCAGGCGATCACCATTGAGCGAGCTCATTTTCGAGGTGGACCTGGGTTTGTTAACAAGGAACAAGGGACAATATACATGGGCTGCAACACACAAGAAAATAGTAATAATACAAATAAAGCGAGATACAATAATACAGTATATACAAAGTATCAGCAGGTAGCATTGACAGTAGTATATGTTTGGAACAGAAGATACAGCTAATTTTGGGTAGGACACAATTTTTCATAAAAGTAAAGAAATATACATATTGGGTGCACCGAACACAAATAAAACCTAATGTAAAAAGATATATACTGATACGGTATGGAGAATTTAGAGCTGGAACCCGGGTCAAAGGAATGTGGAAGGGACAGATATGGGGGTAGAAAAAGGGAAGAGGGAAGAGTCGATTATAGATGTGATCAGTCTTTTAACAGTAGTAATTAGAGTGTGCTTGGACTTATAGGAGTCACTATTTAGGTAGACAGGCACAGGACTCCTTATTATGATGTAGATATAGAGATTTAAAAGCTGCTAGGCTGATGGGGTGAGTTAATTTCAAAGTTTTTGCAGCTTGTTCCACAGTTGAGGGAGCACAAAACTGATGGCTGCTCTGCCAATGCGAGATTTTGCTTTGTAAACATAAAGGTAGATATATGAGGTGCTTCTCAGGGCATACTTCCCCAGAGTGCACAAAGGTAAACAGACAGAGATATACTGGGGCAGTTTATTTGAGATAGCTTTGTATGTCCAAACCGACGCATATTTTTTGCCATCTGTAAGCAAGGGATGACCATCCCACTGCCGTGTACAATGCACAGTGATGGGTTGAGTATGGAAGACCCGTGATAAATCTTATGGCTCTGTGATAAAGCATATCGAGTTTGGCTAGGGTACCTGCAGGTCCCTGCCTATATAGAAAGTCTGCGTAATCCAATAGGGAAAGAAAGGTAGTTTGAAGCAGTTTCAGTTTAGCGTCTCTTGTGAGGAGATTATTAAACCTAAAGAACAGACCAAGTCTTTGTCTAGGTTTCTTTGCCAGTTCTTCTAAGTGATCTGTGAAAGTAAGTCTATAGTCTAACCAGACCCCCATGTACTTGAACTTTGGTACGTAGTCCAACTGCTCACCTAGAATGGTAGTGATCTGTGGGAGTGTCCCAGCAATTGCATGATTTATTGCATTTTGAAGGGGTGAGAGGAATATTGCTTTGTTTTTTTTTGCATTTAAGAGCAGTTTCTGGTTTATAAGCTGATGTTGCAGCAGATTAAATTCATTTTGAAGGACTTTACAGGCCATTTCAGGTGTGGGGGCTACTAGCATAGAGTACCGTATCATCCGCAAATAGGTGTATTTGTGCTTCTTTGATGGGGGCATCTACATTGTTAATATAAATGATGAAGAGCAAGGGACCAAGAATGGAACCTTGCGGTACACTGCTCAATAGGGGTTTTGGTGGAGAAACTTCCCCTTCTGCCTTTACTTGTTGAAGTCATCCTGAGAGGTAATTGGAGAACCATTTAAGGGATAGGGAAGCCAAACCAATGTTCTGGAGGGACGACAGAAGCAGTCTGTGATCAACGGTATCGAACACCTTGCTTAGGTCCAGGAAAACTACGCAGACAAAGTTTTTTTGTCTAATTCAAGCTGCCAGTCATTTGTCACCTTGGCTAGAGCAGAGATTGTACTGTGCTGTGCTCTAAAACTGGATTGTAATGGGTTGAGCAATTTTTCTGATTCCAGGTACTTCCGAAGCTGGGAGTTCACTATTTTCTCCAGCATCTTTGACAGGATTGGAAGTAGAGAGATTAGCCTGTAGTTATTGAGGTCACTAGGATCTCCTGACTTAAACAAAAGGACCACAAGTGCATTTTTCCAAATGGGCAGTAGGTCACCCTGGGACAAGGATAAGTTGAAGAGATGAGTAATTGGGACTGCGAGGGACACGGTAGCCAACCTTTTAAGAAGTACAGGTCAGTGAGGTTGGCCCCAGTACCTTTCCTAGTGTCCAGCTGAAGGAGAAGATCTTCAACTTCTTTCAGGAAGGTAGGCTTCAGAGAGAAGGATGGACTGTGTATCCAATCTAAGTTGTTGGCGGAGGATATTCGCGGGAGAGGAGTCAAAGGCTAGCCCTGCAATGGCAAAATGATTATTGAGAGCATCGAGGATAGACGGTCTGTCGGAGATGACAGTATTGTCGATCAATAATTTAGTAGGCAGGGAATTTACAGTGGTGTGACCTTCAATGTCTTTGATAGTCTTCCAGAATTTGGAGGCATTTCTTGAGGAGCTCTCCAGCTGAGAGCAGCAGAAATTAGCTTTGGCTTCTCTGACCATTTTGGTGCAGAGGTTCCTTGCCCTCTGGAAAGAATTCCAGTCATTTATTAAATTAGTTTTCCTAGCAGTTCTCCAGAGTACATCCCTACTCCGCAAAGCATATTTCAGGTCTTCTGTAAACCACCGACAGGATTTGTTTCTGGCACAAAGTTTTACTATGGGAGCATACTTGTTAAGAACCCCTAGCACAATTTCTGAGAAAATATCATAAGCCGTAGTCAGGGACTTGGCTAGATAGAAGTCCTGCCATCGCATGGAGTCTCTTAGGTCTGATATATACCCATGGAGATCAAAGTTGCGTATAGATCTCTAGACAAACACAGTTACTTTTGGAAAGATGTCATGGCCCCCAAGAGCAACATGTACACAGACCTCATTCAGACACATGTGGACCTCCAGACTAAACACATATAAGCCCTTGGACAGCCTCACCCCATCTCAGTTCAATGAATTTATTGGAAAGCAAGCTGAGAACAGGTCTCATTTAAAGTTGCATTGACTACAGCTGAGAAGAATCTCAGCAGATAACCACAATAATAGTTAAAGGGATACATAGAATAACTATATAAACATATGTTGCTATGACAAGGTATACATTTGAAACATTCACAATGATTAAACAAAGTATTGTGGATCAAAGTCTTAATTTTGGAAACATAAACTAATATTCACAGCTTCAGAGATCTTTGCTGTGAGGACCATGAATGGGCTTTTGAAAACTTAAATGAGGAAGAACCAGCTATAGAAAGGAATTTATGGTCACTAAAGTAATACCAGGTCTGTATTTCTATATTATAATGTGCTGACTGATAGTTTTCATTAGTCTGGTTTGGGCTGACTTCCAAAGAGTTGATTTAAAATGAGACTGCTATTACCTGGCAGTGCTAGCTTGCTAGAAGTCTGACCCAGAGGCTTTCGCAGACGATGTATGCAAAAATAGTGTTGGCACTCCAAGCAGAAAATAATGAAATCCACAAAGACTAATTTAAACACAGAAGCAACCACCCACACAGGCTAAGGGGGCAGAGACAACCCCAAACACATGAGTTTAGGCACCTGTCTCCCCCTTTTCATCTCCCATATCCAGTGCCCCTCAGCATACATGCATCCCTTTCACCAATTTTATTTTTTTATATGACTTTAATGCCCCCCCACACCTATCAACCTTCTGTCACCAAAATGAGGGATACAAACACTCAAACTGAGGGAAAATGGGGGGCATAGACCCTTGTAAGGAAGGACATGTCCTTAAACATATAGATACAAGCTCATAACACTGTGGAAGCCATTGTGTCTACCCATAGATAGTTATCTTTCATTCAGCATCTTAGAATATTATGACTTTCTGCTTTAAAATCTGAATTTACACCACATTCTCTCTGTAGATAGCACCTTTTCCATGAGTGATGGATGAGGGACAGAGCAACTTTGAGGGGTAAAATGAGGGATGTCCCTCATATTTTTTTTTATTTAGTTGTTTAACCAGGTATAGCACACTAAGCTGGAAGCTTTTTTACAGGAGTGACCTGGGAGCACAAGGAGGTTAAGTGACTTGCTCAGGGTCACACAGTATGCAAGTGGAAGCTGTGGGATTCAAACCCAGGTCTGGTCTGCTGGATGTCACCAGATTTGCAGCTCAGAGCCTTAGACCACTGCGTTATACTGCCTCCTCAAATTCAAAGACAGTTGTGAGGTATGACCCCCCCCCCCAACTCATTCCCCTATCAGCCTTGTCATCTCCAGGATGAATATTTAAGTATGTCCATGCTGACTTTAATATAAATCATAATAACGGAATCATTAAAAAATAGTTACAGAAAAATTGATGTAGTTCATTAGAAAAGTTATACCATTAGCACAGCAACTGAAATTTGCTACCGCAATTAGGGTGCCGCAACAATGGTGAGAGTAACAGGGGTGATCTTGATTTCTGATCACCCCGCACTCTCATTGGCTTTTGTGCCTCACCAATTTTTCTCTCTTTCAGGGCATGCCCACCCAGGAGTTGGTTAAATTTTGTTGCAGAGGGTGCAGGGGGCAAAGCTGCCTGCAAAACAGGAATCTTTTGGGGATGGTGCTTTGGCACTCTGGCTGCAGGTGGCTGCAATGCCTGGCACTACAGAGCCAGGCAGCGTATTGCCTGTACCCCTATCAGTGTCAACAGAATAATTGTCACACTGATAGGAGTGAACCATTAGAAAGTTACTCCCCTTCCTCATCCTTCAGAATTTGCAAAAACTCAATCTATGTACCTGTGGCACGTTGGATGACCTCATACCACTGACATCAAGAGCCCTCAATATGTGGAAAGTCGTGAGACAACACTGCAGTATTCTACAGAACCTTTAATGATAAACTAGGCCTGACACACATGAATCCCCAATGAGAGGCTCACAGAACTTTTGAAAGAGACACATGGACCCCGAGACCAACACAGACATACAGACCCACAGAATAACACACAGACCCGGAGTGACACAAGAACCCCCAGAGTGAGACATTCATACCTTCAGAAAGACACACATGGAACTGTATAGTGACACACAGACCCTTGAACAGAGACATGCAGACCCCCAGAGTGAAACCTACATATCTACAGACAGACAGACAGACACATGTGGACCCCAAATGTGACACACACAGGCTCCCAGAGTGACATACAGCAACACTCTTAGTGAGACACATGGGCTAACAGTGTGACACACACAGACTACCAGAGTGACACACAGCAACCCCCGAGTGAGACATATGAACCCCCAGAGTGAGACACAGACCTTAGGAAAGACACATGGATCCCTATAGAGACACACAGACCCTCAGACAGACACACACAGACCCCCTGAGTAAAGCACACAGACAGTTGGACAATCACACTTGCACCCTTGGAGTGACACACATGGACCTTGAAAGTGACACACACACATGGAGCACCAGAGTGAAACATTTATTCTTTTGAAACAACACACATGGGCCACCATAGTGACACATAGACCCACAGACAGATACACAAAACCCCCAGAGTGAGACACATATGAGTGACACACACAGACCCCAAGAGTGACACACAGGGATTCTCCTAGAGACACACATGTACACCCTGAATAATACTCACAGACCTTTGACCAGACACACACAGATTCATAGATTCAAAGACATGTAATGGCAGAAAAGGACCTTCCTGGCCCATCGAGTTGGCCCATTCCTCCCCCACTTGTCCCCCCCCACCAAGATTCTCTCCTTCCTCCCCCTGACAACCCCTTGTGTTTGTCCCAGGCCTTCTTGAAACCCTTCACTGTACTGGCCCTCACCACCTCCTCCTCCAGCCGTCCGTTCCAGGGCTCAACCACTCTCTCCGAGAAGTAATACTTCCTAAACCTTCCCCCCTCCACCTTCAGTCCATGCCCCCAGTTCTTGTATCTACCTTCCCTGAAAATAAGCTCTCACCCATTTTGTTAATCACCTTCACATACTTGAATGTTTTGATCATGTCCCCTCTCGCCCTTCTTGTCTCCAGAGGATACAGATCCAGCTCCATCAACATCTTCTCATATGTCATTCTACTTATCTCATGCACCATTTTAGTGGCCCTTCTCTGCACCCTTTCCATGCCATCTTTTTCTTTTCATAGATGGGGCCTCCAGAACTGTACCCCATACTCCAGGTGTGGCCTCACCATGGAACTGTAGAGTGGCATCAGCACCTCCCTCCTTCTGCTGATTATCCCTTTCCCCTATGCACGCCAGCATTCTTTTAGCTTTGCCCACTGCCTTGCTGCACTGGGTTCCCACCCTAAGGTCATCAGTGATTATAACTTCTAGATCCTTCTCCTACCTGGTTGCGCCATTCCCCACCCCCACCCCTGTGTGTATGTGGTATCTGGATTCCTCCTCTCCAAGTGCATCACTGTGCATTTCCTGGCATTGCATTTTAGCTGCCATTTTTGTGACCACTCTTCCAGTAACCTTAGATCATTTTTCATTGCCTCCACCCCCCCCCCGGGTGTCCACCCTGTTGCTCAGTGTTGTGTCATCTGCAAAAAGCAGACCTTCCCCTGAAGCCTCTCTGCTATGTCGCTGATGTAGATGTTAATCAGAATGGGCCCCAGCACCAAACCCTGGGGACCCCACTCATCACCCTTGTCTCCCCAGAGTGCACCTCATTGACCACCACCCTTTGACTTCTACCCGTCAGTCAGCTCTCCACCCATCTTATTTTCTGCCCCACCCCTAAACTCCCCAACTTATTTACCAGTCTTCTGTGGGGCACCATGTCAAAGGCCTTCCTGAAGTCCAGGTAGGCCACATCAATTGTCCCACCCTGATCAACCACCTTTGTCACCTCATTGAAGAATTCGATCAGGTTCATCTGACATGATTGTCCCTGAGTGAAACCATGCTGCTGAATGCCTTGCAGACCCCCTTCCTCCAAACAGTCAATCATCCTTTGTTTCAGAACTGCCTTCATTATTTCAACCACCACTGATGTGAGGCTGATGGGGTGATAATTGCCCGCCTCCTCCCTGCTGCCACTTTTATGAAATGGCACCACATCTGCCTTCTTCCAGTCCTCTGGTATCCACCTTGTATCCAGAGACAAGTTAAATAATCCTGCCAGTGGATCCGCCAGTACTCCCCTTAATTCCCTCAGCACCCTAGGGTGTAGGGCATTTGGACACATGGCCTTGGCAACCCTCAACTTACCTAATTCCTCCCTTACCTCTTCTACACTGATTGGGCTAGGATCCACCCTCCCCTTCCCCTTCAAACCTACAGCTGGTCCCCTTCCTTCTGCCTCTCTTGTGAAAACCAAGATGAAGTATCCATTCAGCACTTCAGCTTTCTCAAAATCCCCCTCCACCTGCAATCCCCCCTCTCCCTTAACCCTTACTATCCCCTGTCTTACCTTTCTCCTTTCCCCTATTTACTGAAAAAATTTCTTGGAACCCCATAGTTACATATATAGGCCCTCAAAGAGACACACACAGACCCTGAGTGAGATATGCATACAGTTGGACAGACACACACACACACACACACACAGAGGCTCCCTGAGTAACACACAATGACCCTCAGAGTGACACATACACACACACTCTCAGTCTAACACAAATGACCTCCAAGACTAACATACTCATGGGTCCTTGAAAACACACATACATGCATGCATGCATGCACATACACACACACAGTAAAACACAAATGGACCCCAAGATGGAAACCGTCTGAATTTTATTGCCTTACAGGTCAGATCCTGGTGTTTAGGGCATGGACATCGCTCCTAAGCCCAAAAAGTGATCTTGATTCAAAATGCTCATTTCAGTCCTTGTTGGATACAGTGGCCTGGATATTCAAAAGGGTTGCACATGGCACAACAGGGATGCGCCATGAACAACCCACCAATGCGCCCTGGCATGATATTCAAAGGGGCAAGTTGCGATGCGCAACTCCCAATGCGCCGGGGCAGAGGGCGTGCCCATGCATATGCCGCACATCCCGATATTCAGCCCGGGATGTGCGGCGCATATGCTGCCACAACCCCACCTTGTGCTGCTCAGGGGGCGCAAAAATGTGCCTGATAAAACCAGGAACAAATCCTGGCCACCCACAGGCAAGCTGCCGTAGTGCAGGTTGCAACATGGCAGCCACTAGTCATGGGTGGCCACCCTCCCACTCAGAACACTGTCCACAAGCCCCCTGCCCTGGGAGTGTTGTGCCCCCCACCCCATCGCCCGATCGCGGGCATCAGTAATATGAATTACCCTGGTGGTCCAATGGAACCCCCCATCGCCCGATCATGGGCATAAGTAATATTTACCTCCCTGGTGGTCCAGTGGAACCTCCCACATCACCCAATCATGGGCGGAAATAGCACTTGATACCCTGGTGGTCCAGTTGTACCCCTCCCCCACCACTGGGGCCCCCACCCAGCACCACCCGACATCGGCGGCGGCAGCACCCAGCTGCATGCTGCCCAGCCGCCACAAATGACAGCATAGAGTACAGTTCTATGCCTGATTGGTCAATCGCGTATCCAATCGGGCATGCAGACTACTAGCACAGGCCCAATATGTGAATGAACGTGTTCATTCACATACCGGCCTGAGTAGTACAGTATGGTCTGCATGCCCATTGGCCATGCAGTGGACCAATAGGAGTACAGACCGTACTGTACGCTGTCATTCGGCAGGCGGCTGGGCGACATGTGGGCGGGTTGCTGCCACCCGCCAATGACGGGGGCTGCTGGGTGGTGGGGGACTTCAGTGGGCAGGTGGGAAGGGGCTACCACTGGACCACCATGGTATCTAGTGCTATTTCCACCCATGATCGGGCGATGGGGGGGGTTCCACTGGACCACCAGGGAATTTAATAATACTAATGCCCATGATCAGGATTATGGGAGCGGGGGACTGCAGGGCATTGGTCCCCGATGGCTGCAGCCTGGCAGGGCACCAGGTGCAAGTCACCGGGGATCGGCGCACTGCATGCAAATGGGTCCATAATGACATGCAAATGGCACCATTTGTGCCTTGCATGCATGATGGCCTCATTTGCATGCCCAGTGCTAAATATCATGGTTGATGCACCTAACACAACTGTACTTGCACTGGCACATCACCCTGCTCCCGTTCTGTCACTTGTGCTGGTGCAGTGTCACTGCGCCGTGAGCAGTGCGTATGCCCTAAGTGCCATTTTCAATGGTGCTGTGCCATGGCACAGCACCACTGAATATCACCTGATCCATGTTCTGGCGCAGCCCAGTTGTGCTGCGCCTAGGCTTGCGCCCCTGCCTGGCACAGTCTGAATATCCAGGCCTGTGTATTTTTAGTTGTTTCCTTTGTATTGTTTTTCTATTCTGACATGGTTTGACCTTCTTGTTAAATATATAATCTAATTTGTTGTTGTCTTTGTAAGTACTTTGAACCCTTGTCTCTACAGCAGTTACTGCTATCTCTCTTTTCATGCTGTCTGAACCTTCTGTGACATTAGTTACACAATTTTGGATCATTCAGAGGAATATCTTGGAATGAAATGCCTGATGTCATGGGATATCTTGGAAACATGAAATGAAAGAGCAGTAACTATTCATGAGCGGTAGTGCTGTGCAGCATTTTCAAATTCCAATGGCGTGGCATTCCAGAAGGATTTCAGAAAATTCCATCTAATTGTATGGAATTCTGTCGGTAGTAGAATTCTGATGCTTTAAAAGTGAAATGTTTTTTCCAGACTACAGTTTGGATAAACCATGGATTCATTATCTGTAACTAAATCTGGGTCAGCTCTGAAAAAGGGACCCTTGGTCTCAGCAGGCCTAACTGGTCAGCAAAATTCAAAAAAGAAATAAATTCTTCTTCCACAATCCATGGAAAATTATTCTGCAGTTTATGTGATCCACGGAAAATTATTTTGTGTTTTACACAAAAAGACTTTCCAAAATTCTGCAGAATTCATTAAGAAATTCTGAAAAGCATTTGAGAAGCCGAATTGCCATTCCACATGAATTTTGCTGCCAGAATTTTGCATTCTGCACAGCTAAGGAAGGGAAACACAATGTAGATTTGAAGGCAATAGAAAGTTAATTAATTGACTGATCAAAAATGGTAGAAGCTGATCAGAACATATTGCTGAAATTAAAAAACCAAAAACTGGAGGACATTTAGCAATTAAAAACTATTTCCTATCACCTTTAAGAATATAAAAATATAAGCCAGTGTCCCTGATCTGAGTAATCTTATGACCACTGTAGGGGGTGCACTCTTGGACTGTGTGAAGGTCTAGGGCATAGTGCCATCTGCCACGATATCTGGGTATCTCTTTCAGGTGGGACTGTGAAGCAACCTTGTGGCGGTGACGACACAATGTCCCCCCCCCATCCATGGCCCAGTGTCACTGTGGGCAGCACAAGACTATGACAAATGAGAGACAGTGGACTTAAGTATGAAAATTCAATCCAACCAAGAGGGTAATCCCCTTCCCCCAATGGTTTGCCAGCAGTCCCTGAGAATTGTCCCTCCCTCCAGTGGATCCTGGGAAGAAGGCCTTCTATGTGGGTGAATGAGAATGGATATAAAAGGGCACAAGCTGAAGGAGATGACATAGGGTCGACTGGTGACATTGGTGCAAGAGATGGAGGAAGGGAACCAAAGGGATGCTGAACCAGTACGAGGGTTAACTACTCTCTGTATATATAGAAACTCAGAGAAGGCTCTGCTCCTGAATAGTGATGATGATTCTAATTTATTACTTCCACAAATCAGTGATGTCAATGTTTCGTGGCAAAAGCTACTTCATCAAGGAATGGTAGTTATTCTTAATCTTTTCATAGGCAGATCATCACATGCAATAAATGCCATGGGAACATTTTAGTTTTTTTGCAGCAATATTTGGAACTCCCAGAGTTTCTTTAAAGGGAAGGTCCCCCTCAGCCTTTTATTTTGTTTACCTGTGTAGTCTGCAGGCATGCACAATGATTGCCTCTATTGCACCCTCCTAATTTCATCAGGATTTAAATATACTGTACATGAAAGTACTTAAGTCTGGTGTGGAAACATGCTTGACTCAACTGTAAAGGTCATGACCTGACTCGTGTAAGGCATCCTGGAATTTTATGTTGTTTTGGTGCTAAAGCCTGCAGTACTACGTTACATTAGTCAGTGCTGGTGTTGTCCTCTGCAGTCGCTAGGTTCTTGTCTAATGCTGGTTATGAAACTTTTCAAGACATAGTAAGTGCCCTGCTGTTTTCTGTAGTTTAAAGTGTATCTGAGTTAGAAAAAAAAAATGCTTTTAAAAAATGCAGGGACTTCACATGACATGCAACAGACTTAATGAGAGTATAACTTCTGCTGCCATGTGCAGGTATGTATCATCAACTCCTATGATGCCTTGCATGAGTGGGATCATGACCTTTGGAAAGGAAACAAAGGTTTTCACATGAGTGCAAAACAGAGTGAAGTAACCTCATCTATTTTTAAATTAGGATGGAATTAGGGAGATGCAAGACAGGGAATCATTGTTCATGCCTACAAACTACACAGGTATATAGAAATAGGTTGAGGCGACATTCCCTTTAAATAGGATTTTAATGCATGCCCCAGGGGCATAGTGAGCCATGTGTCCGAAGGCCGGGTGTCCTTATGACCATAGGAAGTACATTAATAGATAACATAGTCAGAACAGCCACTCCCTCGGCACTCGCCCTTCCCCTGAAACACGCCATCCCTGCCTACCAATTAAGATCTAGTGCTGCGCAGACCCAACTGGTTCCCAAGATCTGCACCCTCACAGGTGACCAGGCCTTCTCCATCCACGCACCTAAAATGTGGAACTCCCTTCCTGCCCGAGTTCGTGCCTCTCCCTCCCACCCCTGCTTCAAAACATCCCTATGGAGCTTCCTCAAAACTGCAGCAGCCTGTCTATGTTTCATATAGACCCTATGTACTCTCTCCCTCCCCTGATTCTCTGAGGGAATGGCACAGTGAGCAGTTCTACTGCTGCTGATGTACCTCTGCTGTAAACCTGCTTTTGGCACTTACCGTCCCCCTCTTGGAAAATTGATCCTGTCTTATCAGTACCCGCCTCCTTTCTGTATAGTTTTTTAGCTTTCTGTCATGTTAGGTGATTATTTAAGGTAATTTCTTACTTGTATGCTCTAAAATTTCTTGATTTTTTTTGTGCTGTTCTCTATTGCTCATTTCGAGCTGTGATTAGTTATTAGTTAATATTCTACCTCCCTATACTGTTATGTAACTTGTTGCTAGACTACTTACTTCACCATGTTTGAGCCTGAGTTGTACCACCCACTTGTCAGAGCCTGCGGCTCCTGTATGTTACCTTGACTCTGTATCATGTTTTTTATATGCTCTGCAACTCTCCCGGGTCTCACTTGAAAATAGGCGCTTGGTTGTCTAGTGTGCTTACCTGGTTAACAAAAGCAAATAAATAAATAAAATCCTATAGTGCACACTCTGGAGAGGCTTATTACTCTTATAAATGGCTCATTTGCAAAAATAAGTTGTTTTGGGGGGGAGGAAAATGAGATTCAGCTTCTGAACATGTGTTTATAGAGATTTAATGCATGGTGTGGTGACATCTTTCAACCAATGAATTTTTTTTATTGTAATTGCTATTTTATAATTAACTATAATCATCATCACTACTCAGGAAGTGAGCCTTCTTTGAATTGTTGTGTATGTTTTGAGACATTGCTCTGACCTAGTTTGAGTTTCCACCAACACAAAGGCATGTGCATCCTTGGGGCCTACTTGTGTTGTGTTTCAATTTCTATGGCCTAGTATTATATGGGGTTTTACATTATACAGTTATCAAACAAAACACAGATCCCACTGAGGCAGCCTATCTAGCAGTCTTCCATGTTATATTTATTTCCAGTGAACTACAAAATATAATTTCATATGTTATATTTATATCCAGTGACCTGCAAAATATCATTTACGTGAATGATTAATGTAGAGTTAAAGAAAAGTTTAAGGTCATAAATCTAACTTTAGGATCAGCTAGAACTTGTCATGCATCAAAGTAGGTTCTTAGTGTTTGAATTTCTTTCAGAAATATAACTTTGATTGCTTCTAAAGCTGGAACTCTCTGCTCATTATGTATTTATGCATTTGACTTTTATTACATATTTACAAAGTAACTCCACTTCGCAGAATATAGTGGTTCTGGACAGATCGTGTTTAGGGTTGAAGCGGGGAAACGGAATATGAAATTTTTTTTTAAATATGCAAAAAAAGAAAGATATGCATCACATGAAAAATGATAAAAGGAAACAGAAAAGAGTCCTTATGTGAACTCTGAGGTGGTTCAGATAGGTCTCAGAACTCAGATTACTATTTTCTATTCTGCCAGTGTGTAAGCATGCCAAGAATCAATGATTCTGAGCCCCCCCACCACCACTGTTTAGCCTTAATATCCTAGACTGCACCCTTCATCCAGCTGGGAGATTTTACAAGTGGCAACCGTCAGGGCCCCTAGTCTCCATGGAACTTCAGTCCCAATCTTTTGGCAGGGCTTCTGGGCCTCTGTGGCACTGTCCCAGCTGTCTATGGGTCTACTGCATGGAAAAAGGTGGCCTGGAAGGGGCCCCACACAAGAAACTACAGTACATTACCACTTACATGATCTCCCGAACTTGAGGTGACCTCCAGGGCTCCGCTGACATGACAGGGTGATGAAGCTGCAGAGTAAAAGGGGTTAGTAGAACTTGGAGGCATAAACACAGCAAATGTCCGTACAGAAGGTTATTAAAACAAAACAGGATCCTTTATTGTTCCACTTGAGCTCCATTAAAGATAGCAGTTTATCCAGCTAGCACAGTTTAAATACATATCACTACGGAAGGATTATCCACTTCCCTCTTTTTTCTGGGCTGCCTTCAACCCTGGTGGGGTACTTTATTTTAAAACTGCATGGGCCAGCGGGACCATAGACTTACAGAGTTCCCCACCCCCGCAGCTTAGGTGGGCAAACCATGGGCTTCTCCTAGCCCATTTCTGACATTTTCTAACCATGGCTACTTCACAATTTCACTGGCTGGCACAGACTGGCACCATTCCATACTGTGAGGAATTTCAGGAACACACTCTCTTCTCCCACAGATTCAATTCTGTATCACTTATTCAGACTTTTTCTCTGCCATCTGAACAAAAGGTGCTCTGTCCACATGGACATTTCTTTCAGTGGCAACAGGCTGTACACTGGCTTCCCTAAAGGGGCACTCCTGCTCTTAGGACACACTCTGCAGTAGAATTCCTGTTCTCTGACAGGAATCTGAAGCTTATCAGACACTGTCCCTCTCTGGGGGAGGGAGGGCACTGTTGACTGCCAACACAGTCACTTCACACTTTAATAAAGGTTGAACATCACCTCCGATCTCTTGCCCTCTGGACTCCCTGGCACCAATTTCCTCACAGATAGCTCTCCATCTTCTTCTTCAGATGGGTTTTGCTCCCACTGGAGTGGGGCTGCCCCTTTCAGAGGCTGTACAATATGGCCACTACCAAGATCGGGCACTTATTCTTGACACCAGGCTCTATAAAGGATCTTTCCTAGCAGTGGGATCTGGCAGTGTACCAGATGTATATCTCCCACCAATTCAGACTTAACAATCCCTGCCCTTCAGCAGAGAACACTGGCCCCTCCCCTTTGGAATGCCAAGTCAGACCAGCTGACCCAGTCCTCCAAGGGCATAGAAACTGGCATCATCCTAGAGGTTGGTAGACACTTTTAAAGGTATATTCTCCTAAGAAGGGAGGGCTACAGTTGATTCCTGTGGCATCAGTTATTCATTTTCTGTGGCAAAATGCAGTCCTTTCATTGGCTAAGATGTAATGTGATGCCAACAGGTTAATCCAGGAGGAGAGGGGAACCGGGCATTATGGAAAAACTGTATATTTCAACTAAAAAGCAACAAGAATAATGAATTCTGTGGCACTACATATATTCTGCAGTGGAATGTGGGTCCTGTGGAAAATTCTGTGGCCATGGCATTGCAGAATTCCAAGGGCTTTGGCTACCCTCAAAGCTAGCACTGAGGCTGCTCCTTAGTCAGCCAGCAAGAGGTGTAAGAAATGAAATGCTATGCAGCCTGCATCGTTCCTCCCCTGGAGCAGAGAGCACCTCACCTCTGGCTCATGGCCAGCCCCAGAGTAGGAATCCAGGGCTCCCACATGAGTCTCCATCTCCCATGTTGTATGTAATTTGTACAAGTTTGATTATTATTTATATTTATTTGTTTATACTGTTGCATAAGATTTTTTATCATGGGGTCAGACTGGGGTGCAGGGGGCACACCTGGAAATTTGGACTGGGGGCCCACCTGGAAAATGAATAAAGGGGCCCAGGGGGTCACATTATTAGCAGTTTTACATTTCAGTTTAGTACAAAGGCACTACTTTTGCTCTTTTTATTTTCCAGCAGTGATCAGAACACCTCATTTAAATATAAAGATAGTTGAGTAAGAGCCCAAATGAGGGGGCCCACCTGGAAATTTCCAGATAACCAGGTGGGCCAATTCAACAGTGTCGGCATTTAAAGGCAACTTGATAACTGCCCAAGGACACCTCTGTAAACAAGCCTTAGTTCAATGTTTTTTATCCTGACTAAATGAAATTAGAAAATGAAAATGAAACTTCCCAGGGTGGCAGCAGGGCATGTTGCTTCTGCAGCCCAAGAATCCACGTATAGTAGTAAGGCATACTGCTTAGTTGGGATGGACTCATTTCCAAGCTTTTTGTTGTTCAGTTCTTTATTTATAGGGTTATGTTTAACCAAAAATTGGGATCTAGTGCGTGAAGCAGCCATATTTGTTAGTTACCATGTCATTCTTTTCAGCAATGATGTATTTCTGGCAAAAAACATCAGTATTTTCATTTTTTCCTTCGTTCCTGAACTGAGACACAAGATTCTGAAGTGTTTAAAGGAAAACTACACCCAAAACTTGAAAAAATATATGCTGTGCAGAGTGTTTTAATTTGTATGTGAAGTTCTAGTGTTTCCTTCCCTCTGACTGGTATTAGGAGTTTTTCCTAAATTAGCCTGCTAGCTTTAGGGTAGTTTTATGACCCCTGGAGATCTCCATATCAAATAGTTTTATTACATTTCTTTGTCCTACAGTGCACCTTGTTTCATGTGATGGTGATGTAGCAGAGCCCATAAATCCAGCAGAAAGCATTGCATTACAATCAGTTCACAACCAATAGAGATGGCTATATTTTAAAATCTGTAGAATTCAGCTTGGTGACCACCCTCATCCTAAAGGTTTTACTGTCCTGAAAAACTTTGCTGCTGGTAATTTTTGTGCAGCTTGTAAAGCTTCCAAGATATTTAGTTTGTTTGGCATGTGTGTGCTGAATGTTGGGTCTCTCATACATCACAGTCACATGAGACAAGATGCACTGTGGGAACAAGAAATACAATTACACTATCAGGTATGAAGATCCCCAGGGTTCATAAAACTAGTATAAAGCTAGCAGGCTAATTTGGGAAAAACTCCTAATACCAGTCAGAGGGAAGGAAACGCTAGAACTTCACACACAAATTAAAACACTCTGCCCAACATATATTTTTTCAAGTTTTGGGTGTAGTTTTCCTTTAAAAGATCCTACTTCTGGCCATGCCCACCATGGGAAAAGTAAGTATCCTGCTGTGATGCTGTACTGTTCACCAACAAACATGTGGTAGCACCATCCTAATACACCCACAAAATGAATCGAGTATGTACAGTACATTGAAAAGTTAACTGAAGTGGAAGAGATTTCTAAAAAGTGCAAGTGGCGGCTATCTTTCATGACTTGAGTCACGAATTTAAAAAAATGAGCTACAAAAGTTATTTTAAAACTATCTGAGAGGATTTAAAAATATACTGATGATAACTCTAAAGATGTCTGAAACACATTTTTGCTACAAAAAGTTATAGGATGACATTTTTTGGTGAACAACTCTTACGTAAAGAAGGTTTGGAGCCTTTTGATGCCTTGGAAATAATGTTTATGCAGTTGTTTATTTACTTACCTTTTTCAGTATTTTATTTTTATTTTACCAACTGATACTAAACAGAATCCAGAAAATAGTTACTGGCAAAGCAAGCTGTGTATTACAATAGGAAATGACAAATCTGTCTGCAGACGTGTTAGCAAATTATAGCTGTTTTTCCTCTAAAATTTTATAGATTACTTCTTAACCTATTTTATTTTCCATTGGAAATAATTATTGGATTCCCACTTATATTGTGGACTCTTTATGTATTTGTTGAAAACTTCAGTGATTACCTTTTAGCAGAAGTGTTCTTTTACAAAGGTCTCACATCAAATACAGTCACAAAGACATTACAAGTACAATAAGGCGTTCCAGAGCAAATGCAGTGCAGTGAAGTTCAAAGCACTTAAGGCAGTCACATACAATACAGTTTTGAAATAATCCCTAGAGATCCTTGTATAAAAAGTCACAGGGCATGTACAGAGAGAAACTGAATAATAAAACAGTTTAACAGTGGTTTGATGTATTTTCTGTCTGAATAGACTATATTGCCTTATTAAGGAAATACAATATTTAGTGTTAGGTGTTAATATTGTAATTATATACCATATATTCTTAAAATCTAATAAAAATGATTAAAAAGGAATGAAACGATCCTGACCTGCTTCAATGGCCTTCACTGGAATTCTGGCAGGACACAAGGTTGACTGGCTTAACTGAAGACTCCAGTAGTTCTGGTGAGCATTCCATCAGGTCATGGTTTTCCTGCAAGTCATAGGTCATGCCATTCTGTTTTGGGTGGGCCCATTATGGGGGGGGGAGGGCGATGTTGATGAACCACTCTGTCAGGTCATGGGCAATGTGTCAGTGGGTCAGGGTTGGCATTCTGGTTTGTCAGAGGTTGTGCCAAGATGTTGTCCCCAATGCCTTACAAATAAATGACCCACTACACCTAAAACTATTTTCAGAAAAGCTGTCCATGTTTTATGGTGCTTGCAGCAACTCTGTCTCAGTACTTGTTCTGCACTGTCAGTTTGACTAACAATGTTTTTCCATGCCAAAAGTACAGAGTCTGAAGAGGGAATTCCCTTACCTCCTCGTGATTTTTGTTTTATGAAAGCAATCTGCTGTCAGTGCCATGCAACAAATGTGTCAGAAAAAGGGAACGGGAGAGTACACCTGCAACAGACGAAACGTGTCAATGAGAACACAGAGAAAGACAACTAAGGGAGCCGAACGTTTTTCTTGTCATGTTTTTGCATGGGGACATGTGGTCCAGTATTATTCAGAGCTGACACAGCAAGAAGGAGGAGGAAGAAGGGAGTTAGCCTGTGAACTGTAATGCTCGGTGTAACTACTGCAACTAATGGAGGTGTTGTGCGAAATTGGAATATTTCATCCAGCTAAATATTTTGCTTAACAAACGCATTACACGAAATATTTCTCTGGGTGAAATGCGAAATTTCGCCCATGGCTATGAGAGAAATTTCACTCACAAGCTAGCAAAATTTCACCTGTGGGTGAAATTTTGCCACCACAGGCAAAATTCCACAACTTCTGATGAAATTCCGCCACTTCTGATGATATTCCACCACTTCTGGTGAAATTTCCCCACCCACGGGTGAAATTTCGCCTCCTGTACGCAAAATTTCTCTACTGGTGGTGGACTGGTGAGCTGGCGAAACTGCAGGCGAAATTTTGAAATTCTGCCTAATTTTCGTGAAACATTTTGTGTGGTGAAATTGCTGGTTTTGCCACAATTTCGCTGGTGAAATTTAATTTCACTGCATCTCTAGACTGGACACTATGACTCTCCAAAGCTAAGTTGAGACCACGCCCATGTTCACTTTGGGTCTATAGGAAAGTGGCACACTGTACTTCTTCAGGTCTCAAGTTCAGTAATAGATGTTGCAAAAGAAAAAATTACTCACCTTAGTAATGTTGTTTCTTCTAATGGAGTCTTGCTATATTATGACAGATGCAGTTTGTCCCACCATTAGAACTGCTCCGGAGGTGAAAGAGTTAACTTCCGTGCAGTGCATGGAACTTAGAGCGCAAGCTCGGTTAGAGAAGCTCTGTTAGGGTGGTTTCAAACCGAAACCGTCAGATCTTTACGAGCAAAACTCACTAAGGCTCTGTGTGGAAGCTGTAACCTACACTAGCCAACTGGCTACTAAAATATTCGCACATTTTCCTGGTCCCAACACCAAGACTCAAGTCAGGGGACCAGAAAAATAAGATAAAATAACTAAATAAAACACAACACCCAAACATAAAAGGGGGCATCAATAAGTGCCAACAGTGGACTGCCACCCCATACCCAGTAGAAGTTCTGAGAGGGGCAGGCTGGGGGAGGTCATAATATGTAAGACTCCATTAGAAGAAACAACATTACTAAGGTGAGTAATTTTTCTTCAAACAACATGAAGTCTTGCTATATTATGACAGATACTAACACAGCAGTACCTCCATGGAGGAGGACAGAACCTACTTAGGAATAGGCTCTGAGCATGGCTGTGCCAAACCGAGCATCCCTCCTGGCCTGGATATCCAGGGAGTAATGCTTGGTGAAAGTGTGTACTGTTTTCCAAGTAGCTGCTTGACATATCTCCAAGATAGGGATGTCTCTAGCAGCAGCTAGAGATTTAATGTACCTCTGGTAGAGTGAGCCCCTCAGGCCTAGGGGGAACCTACCCAGTTTTGATAGCAAAACTGGATACAAGAGACGATCCACCTGGCAATGGATCTCTTAGTGGCAGTCTCCCTTTCCCAACCTCACCATAAGTGAGAAATAGTTGGAGGTGTCAAACCTGTGACCCTTAGTGCGCTCTATGTAGTAACTGAGGGCCCTCTTAACATCTAAGCTGTGCAGAATCCTCTCACCAGAGAGGAATGGTCAGTGAAGAACACTGGAAGTGAAAAGATTGGTTAAGGTGAAATCCGAAACCACCTTAGGCAAAAACTTCCTGTTAGTCCTGAGGACTACCTTATCCCTTGAAAGGAAATAAAGTCAGTCTCCACTGATAAAGCCTGTAACTCACTTATCGCCTGGCAGAAGTGATGGCTACTAAATACAGTTTTCAAGTCAAATACTTAAGCTCTGCCGAAGACAGAGGCTCAAAGGGGTTGCATCAGCTGAGCAATGCAAACATTAAGATCCCAAGCAGGGGCAGGATCCTGAATGGAGGATTGGTGTGAACAATCCCTAAAAAACTTGGAAAATACAGGGTAAGCAGAAAGAGAAGGGGCTTCCCGCTGAAATGAAAGCAGAGACAGCTGCCAAATGCACTTTCAGGGTAGCTGGTCTCAGTCCCAAAGAATTAAGATGGACCATATAATCCAATACAGTGGGTAAATCAGCAGATTCGGGAAATATGCCTCCCAGAACACCATATGGAAAACCTTTTCCACTTGGAGTTATAGGTAGCCCTGGTGGAAGGCTTCCTAGCAGCTTTCAAGATTTCGAGAACACTTTGAGAAAGTTGAAGATCAGCAAACTCTAACTGATCAAGAGCCAGGCCTTGAGGTTGAGGGATTTGAGATTCGGATACCAAACTCTCCCCTGAGCACAGGTTAACAGATTGTGGTTCCTGGGGAGACACAGGGGAAGATGGACCGCTAAGGACAGAAGGAGTGGGTACCAGGGCTGCCTGGCCCAGTCTGGAGCAATCAGGATCATCTTGCCGGGCTGAGACCTGATTTTGACTAGCACCTTGAACAGGAGAGGGAAGGGGGGAAAGGCATAGAGAAACTTCCCTTCCTAATCGAGGAGAAAGGCATCCAGGGGGACTGATCTCAACACTGGGGGCCTGCAACAAAAAAGTGGAAGTTGATGATTGTCTGGGGCTGCAAAAAGATCTATCTGAGGAGTGCCCCATCTGGCAAAAACTATCCACAGTACTAGGGGATCCAGTGACCATTCATGATGGCCCTGGGAAATCCTGCTGAGAGCATCTGCCAGGACATTGTCCTTGCCTGGGAGGTGAACTGCTATGAGGGAAGTGTTCAGGAATAAGCCAGAGACCACAACTTATCGCCTCGGTGCACAAGGCCAAGACCGAAGTGCCCCTTGTTTGTTGATGTACCACATTGTAGTGGTGTTGTCTGTTCTGACCTGTACCACCTTGTTCCGAACAGATGCAGAAAAAACCTGAAGTGCTAGAAAAACAGCTCTGAGTTCCAACAGGTTGATGTGGAGCAGAGATTCCTGAGGGGACCATAACCCCTGGGTGGAGAGGTCGCCCATGTGAGCTCCTCATCCCAAGAGGGATGCATCTGTAGTAAGGGTCAAGGAGTGGGACAGAGGGATGAAAGGCACCCCTTGTCTCAGATTGCTCTGATCCTGCCACCACTGAAGGGCCTGGATCAGGGTTCGAGTCACTGGGATTAACTTGGATAGGGATCTCTTCTTTGAGACCAGAAAGCTCTCAAATGGAACTGAATATCCCTCATCTGAAATCTTGCTCCTTGCACTACAGCTGTGGAAGCAGCCATGTGTCCTAGGAGCTGCGGGAAATGCCTTGCTGGTCGAGAGACCTGCAGAGTGAAGGACGAGGCCAGGGCCACCAAGGTCCTTACCCTTTCCAGGGGAAGGAAGGCTCTGGCCTGCTTTGTGTCCAGTTCTGCACCTATAAAGGTGAGTACCTGGACAGGTTCCAAAACTGACTTTGGAAGATTGAGAAAAGCCCAGAGAGGTAAGCAGCTGCTGGGTAACTAGCAGGTGTGATTTGACCTGGTCTGGAGACTGACCCACAATGAGCCAGTCGTCCAGGTAGGGAAAAATGGCAATCTTTTGCCTTCTTAGATGAGCAACTGCTACTGCCAGACATTTGTGAACACCCTTGGGGAAAAGAGTAGGGCGAAGGGCATTGCTCTGAACTGATAATGGCCTGAGGGCAGTTCGAATCTGAGGTACTTTCGATGGGAGCTTCTGATAAGAACATGGAAGTAGGCATCCTTGAGGTCCAGGGAAGCTAGCCAGTCCCCTGGCCTTAGGGAGGGTAAAATCATTCCCAGAGTCACCATTTTGAATTTTGGTTTTAAAAGGTGCTTGTTCAGATGTCTTAGATCCAGGATAGGCTGCCACTCTCCTGTCTTTTTTGGGGTAACGAAGTACCTGGAGTACAGACCCTTGCCCTGGTGTAGGGGAGAAACCCTTTCTACAGCTCTGAGAGCCAGGAGGGTTGAGACTTCTGTTTCCAAAGCAAAAGTCTCTAAAGGGTTTGCAGGTGGAAAAGATCTGGCTCTCATCTTTGGAAATTTTTTGAAGCTGAGAACCAGACCCTGGCTCACTACTTCCAGGACCCACCTGTCTGATGTTAAAGACTCCCAGTCCTGGATGAAGTAAGCTAGCCTGCCCCCTACAGGTAATGGAGAGCCGACTCTGGGCATCCCATCAGGGTGCCTGTTTGGCAGGGGCTTTAGGCTGAGGGGTGGGAGCAGGCCTGCTCGTAGCCCGTCTGCCTCTCCCTCGGAAGAACCCCCTCTGAGCATAGGCTGAAGAGGAGGCCTGGGTCTGGTAAAAAGGCCTGTGAAAAGGCCTGCCCCTACCCCTGGGGGCTGCCTCTGAGGAGTGGCTTGCCGTTCCTTGGCTTGTGCACTCCTATAAGTGGTTCTATATTCATCCATTTCTTCATATAATTCTCTGTCTGCTCCCCAAACAGAGAATTTCCCTACAGGAAAATCCATAGCCTTAGACTGGGTATCCTGTGACAAAGTAGTACACCTGAGCCAGGCCAATCTACGAAAAGCCACAGATGTAGCCATGACTCTAGAGGATACATCATTAGAATACACTGCAGCATGGAATTGCACCTTAGATGCCTCAATACCATCAACAGCCACCTGCTCCAGCTCCTTTGCAAGCTGGCCAGGGACCTGTTTAGCTAAGGCCATGACAGTATCCCATCTAGATTTCTGGTATCTCGCAACATAAGCCATATAGTTTGCTTGTCTGAGTCCCAAAGATGCTGCCATGTATTGTTTTTGGCCATGGCATCAATCTTCCTGGAGTCCTTGTCAAGAGGATGTGAAGCCAGGAATATTAGCTTTATCACGGGCTGCAGCCTGAACTACTAACATGACTGCATTGCTGTGAAAGAAAATCTGTATCAGGACCTGACAAAGTGTACCTCCTGTCCATCTTTTTATCTACAGGAGGCACAGAATTAGGAGCTTTTAAAATTTTTATTGTTTGTTTCCTAAAAGATTTATGTAAAGGGATGGACAATCTCCTGGACTCTGGGATATCCATCATCTCTACATAGTCAGGCTCCTCTTGCTCATCCAAAGCCTCCTCTAAAGGAAGCTGGAGGGTCTCAGCAACTTTTTTATAAAACAAAAAATGAGAAGGGGACTCAGCAAGCCTAGGGGGAGATTCACCTAAAGGTCTGTCTGGGGAGATGTCCGGTTCAATGGGCACATCCAGACTTTCAAAGTCACATTCACACTGATCATAATCATCCTCCCCCTCCTCTGGTTCATAAAACTCTTCTATATCATATTCTTGAACCGGTGGAACCGACCGAACCGACCTTTTGCCAGATAGTGGCGGTTCGGAGGGAACCGGGGACAGTGACTGGACAATCTGTATTGCCCTGGCTATCTCTGCAGCAGTTGGAGAAGGGATTTTGGACTCCACACCTGCTGACTTTCTAGTTCTCTTTGCTGGAACTGGCTCCTCAGAGTCAGCTTTACGTTGCCGAGGAAGTCTGGCCCTGGTCAGAGGGCACTCCCTCCGGTTCGGCTGGCACTGAACTGGGCTGGCCACATCCGGTCACGGACTTTTGGCCTCGCCCCTGAGCCTACCAACTCTCTTATCTAGGGTGGCTGCAGGAAATTCTTGCAAATCTGGCAGTCTGCACTGAGGTGGTCAAACCCCAGACAATAAACACATGTGGTGTGTGGGTCAGCCTGGGCAAAGGCTTCCCCACAGACACTACAGTGTTGAAACCCAGTGGGCCGGTTTTCTTTTGGGTTTCTCAGACATAATGCCAGCCTAATCAAAAACTTTTGATGGCAGTGCCAGGCAAAACATATCGGTTCCCAACCGTGTCACGGGTCGTGAAAAAAACCGTAATGAAATCTTTTTTTAGAACCGATAAGAACTGGGAACCGCACTCTAACAAGCCTTAAAAGGCTTCAAAACAAAGTTTAAATACAATTTGATCGGTTCAAACCGAACCGATAAATATTTACAAGTTCCACACAGAAACCTATCTATTACTTACAATACCATAGACAGAGCTTGAACCGATCGGTTTGTGGTTAAAATAAATAATATCGCGGTTGAATTTAACCAAGAAAAGACGCTTTAAACCGAGGAAATGAACCGAGCAGCAGGAGGAATCTCCGGAGCGACTGTTCAGTGAGGCGGAGTAAAGAATCTGACGGTTTCGGTTTGAAACCACCCTAACAGAGCTTCTCTAACTGAGCTCGCGCTCTAAGTTCCATGCACTGCATGGAAGTTAACTCTTTCACCTCCGGAGCAGTTCTAATGGTGGGACAAACTGCATCTGTCATAATATAGCAAGACTTCATGTTGTTTGAATGACATTTTTGTACATTGGTGTACATCCATAGTGGATGAGGGATACATTTACTGTTGGGAATGAGATTGGAAACAGTGGGAGTGGTACCCACTGGGCTGGCACTGTGGTTGGGGATTACTGCAATAAAGCAACGAAGGGTGTGTGTGGGGGGGTGGAGCTAGATAGCCAAGATGGTGGATGTGTAACTGAGTAGCTGCAATACCTAATTCTCCCATCAGGACCCATCCAACAGTCCAATTATTACCTATCCTAAATACTCAATGGATGTGACATTTGCAGGTACTGACCATTCTTTTGATACCAATATTATCGGATTCTGGACTTATGGGCACTAAATACAGCAACTTTGATTTAGTCAAACAGCAGCTCACATTTGGGACATGTTGGATACTGCCAGACCACCAAACTAGAGTTACTGTGCCCAGAGCTGAGAGCTCTCAATGGAGGGGCACTTGGGGCAGGGGCGGCCCTATCTGACAACTCGAGCATGGAACTACAGTTGTTGAACATTATGGCCATGCTTAGCAGACAGAGTCTTGTCGGATACTGCAGAATTAAAACAAACAACTGGCAGTACTAAAAAAGATATATCCCTCTTAACAACTAGAGTTACTGGAACTGAAATGGTAATTAAGTGACAAGACAACATCCTGCATGACCACCACTGTCAACTAAGGGACCACAACAACCAGGTTCAATATCTTCTTGTCAAAATCGATGACCTAGAAAATCGTGAAAGAAGAAAGAACATTTGAATAATAGGGATCCCCTAAGGTACAGAAGGCAATGATATGAACGCCTTTCTGAGACATATTCTCCCAGAGATGCTTAAAATGAACAATTGGATCCCCCCAGAGCTGGAAAGAGCTCACCACTGTCTTGCCCCTCGGCCATAACAGATAGAATGGTCAAGGCCAATCCTACGTAAATTCTTGCATTTCCCCAAAAAAGAATTTTAACTGTGGGCTGCTAGGGACTTGAAATGCCTAGCATGGAATAGCAACACTGTGTCGATTTATCAGGACTACTCTTACAAATTGTCGAAGCAGAGGAGCGCATGTGGTCCGGTAAAACAAATATTGTACAAAATGAAAATACCGGCTTCCTTGCGCTATCCGGTGATGCTGAAAGTCCAGTTCAGAGGGGAATTCAAAACCTTCAATAGCCCAAAGGAAGTTGAATTGTTTATCGACAACGTGGCAGGAGAGCATGCGTATCCCTGGCAGCCGCCATTTTCTACTCGCGGTGAGGCCCAACAATTGATGGAGTTCTCCACTACCCACGACACCTGGGTAGCAATTCTTCAGAATATAGCTCAATCTCAGCAGGAGGGCACAGATTGGCATAAGGTCCAGCGAGGAAGACACATAAGAACAAGATGCAGCAACCAAGTTCAGAGCAGCCCTTGCCAAGCAGTACCAGACCCCGCAGAGGAAGACTGAGGAGCTGGCAGTGGAAGGTCCACCTATCTGACAGGAGTGACTCATCTACCTACAACACGCTGGTGAAGACAGCTAACTGGTACAAGCCTCTGAGAGGACTCCTACCAGCAGCACTGCCCCTGGATGACCCAACTGTCATCGGAACCCCGCCAAGCCCGAAAGTAAGGCCGGAGGACTACACTGGTGACTGGGCCCCCATCCCTCAGAACTGGGCAGACTGTATGTGGGAGGCCTTGACCGAGCACCTTTCTGCTGTGACACCAGAGACAGAGGCCTTGCTAAAACTGTGAGGATGGGCCTGTACACAGGTACAGTCTGGTAGCAACTGTCCCCCAGAGTCAAAGTGCATTAGTATTTGATGCAAAAATATCTCCTTTTTTTGTGTGTTAAATCTTCCCCCAAAATCAGTTGTAGTGCATAGTCTTCCCTCTCTCAGCTGCACAAAGTATGAGGGGAAGGAGGGAGCAATCAGTAATGGAGGAGCTGTTATCCTTTCTCCATTCTAGTTCTAACCCCCGCTCCATTTGCTTGGCTCCATGGAGCATTATGATACAAGACTCTATATTGTGCTCATTAAGACAGATTTGTCTCTGTCCTCTGTGTATGCTGGGGGAGGCTCGGGTTATGGTCACTGCCTCAAGGGTATGTATAATTTTGTCAGAAAGAGTCTCCCATGCACCACAGGCCCCACGCATTGCAAGGGGGATCTGACTGCCCCGAGAAGATCTTTCTGGTCACAACTGAGAGTTTCAACTGATTGCAGGCTGCATTATAGAGATCTGCCTGCAGGGCTAATTCCCCACTGCAGCTAGCACCGTACTAAGGTTCATACTAAGGGTTAAGGAGCAAAAGAAGACCAGTGCAAGCCCATGACCACTCCTGTCTGTTTACCATAATAGGTCAGTATGTGTCCTTTCAGGATGTATGAATCCAGTTGGTTCTTAAACTGGGCCTTATTTTTGGAGCAGATAATTTCATCTGGCAACTCATTCCACGGCGGCCACGATTCTCTGTGTGAAAAAAGCCTTTCTCCTATTAGTGTTGAATTTAATGTGGCATAGTTGAAGTGGGTGGCTCCTGGTGCCCATCTTATTATATTTTAATTGAAGGTTTAGCTCATGTAGCATGTAATCATCCGGTATTATGTCATAACATAATAATAAGTCTCCTCTAACCCTTCTTGTCTGCAGTGACATCAGCTGAACTTTCTCCAGATGTTGTTCATATGGTTCATTTTTTAAGTTATGTACCATTTTAGTGGCTTGTCTCTGTACCCATTCGATGTTAGCTACTCCCCCCCTTGGTGATGGGTCCCCATACCGGAGCCCCATATTCCAGTATCTGTCTTACATACGCCCTATACAGTGGCATAATCACCCCCTAACTCTGACTCCTAAAATTTCTATTTATGTTCCACAGTATTTGTTTTGCTTTTATAATTTGCTTATTACAGTGAGACTGGTACATGTGTTTGTGGTCTATTAGGATACCCAAGTCTTTTTTTCTTCAGATTTGCGCAAAGGAGATCCGTTTACTAAGTACTTTGTTTCACAGTTTTGCCTGCCCAGGTGGATTACACAACATTTATCTATGTTAAAACTCATACCTCTAGTGGTTGCCCAGTTATAGACGCTGTCCAGGTCTGCACTGCAGAGTGTCTCAAGCATTATCCCTAGGATAACGATGGGGGAATAAGGTAGATGCCTTACTTACATAAGGCACTCGCATCACTAGGGATAGCTCCCAATGGCACTAGCCAAGCTGCACTTTTGCACAGGGACCAATGGGTGGAATGGTGGTGGAAGCAGACTACCATGGGGGAGTGCTCTATACACACTTCCTATAGGAAGGCCTGGCAATACCTCTCGGAGTAGTTTAAGGCACACCTAGATGTTGCTTCTGGTGGGTAGCAGTGGAAAGGTGAACTGGAGCATGTGAATGGAGTGTGGCAGCTGAGATTCAACCCCAAAAAGTGCAAGGTCATGCATGTAGGAAAGAAAACTCCAAGAAAGGAGTATTACCTACAAGGTAAAAGACTGGTGGCCTCAAACCAGGAGCAAGATCTGGGAATCATAATCTCAAACAACTTGAAGGTTAGTTAGCAGTGTGAGAAGGCAACATTGAAGGTCAACAGAATGCTGGGTTGCACTGAGAAGGGAATCACAAGCAGGAGGAAAAAGGTAGTACTACCACTGTATAGATCGCTGGTCAGGCCTCACCTGGAATACGGAGTCCAGTTCTGGAGGCCTCACCTCAGGAAGGACATTGAACCAGTGGAAACAGGACAGAGAAAGGTGGCAAAATGAAATAGGGTCTGCAGTACATGTCCTATGAAGAAAGACTTGGGGAACCGAATATGTACTCCCTGCTGCAGAGAAGAGAGAGAGGGGACATGACTGAAACATTCAAGTACATAAAAGGCATTAACAAGGTACAGGCACAGGAACTTTTTCACTTCAAGAGGGGCTCCAGGATCAGGGAACGTGACCTTGGGCTGCAAGGAGGGATTTTCTCTACCAACCCCAGGATGTTTTTCTTCACAGAATGAGTGCTGGACGCCTAGAACAGCCTGCCCCAAGATGTTGTGGGGGTCAACACTGTGGGGGGATTCAAGAATGCATGGGATAGACACAAGGGAGCCCTGACTACAAAGGACAACTAGAGTGTCAAAATAGGTCTAAAACAAATAGGCAGACTAGATGGATCTAGCGGTCTCCTTCTGCCATCAACTACTATGTTTCTATGTTTCTATGAATGAGGGATTGAATGGCTTTTCTAGGCTCATGCTATATCTGTCAGCCAGGCCCTGTCACATGAAGCACCCTCTTGGGAAGAGCTGTGTCCCCCACATCACATTTGAGAAGTGTGGCTGGGATGAGTGCTAGACAGAATAGACCTACATTCACGGTAGCCCGTTTTATCTATTCTTCACGGGGATAGGGAAGCTAGATAGTCACATCTAGGATGGGGGTTCTAGGTATGCCTCTCATGTCTCTCCCCACAACTGAATGCCACCCTGTTGCAGCAGAAAAGGGCTGGAAGCTGGAGGCATTTTAATGCCTTTCTCCTCAGAGGGGGACTGCCGGACCATTGGAGGGGGGTTGATTTTACCTACCTCTAGGCCACAGCAGGCGATCGGTCCGCAAAGGTTTCTACCACATTTGACTCTAAGTGTGCTGTTATATTTGTAGTTATTTGATTTGTTAAAAATATTGTTGTTCAAGGGGGCATCTCAGATGTTGTTAAAGATGCTACCCACTCAGTTGCTTAGTCTGATACTTGGGTTTGATGTATGGCTACTAGGGGGGTATGTCCCACTGTTTAAGCACCTCCTGCTATTCACAGGAAAAATAAGAGTGGTGCTCGAACTTTGAATGTGTGGAAGGTATCTTAGTGGTTTTGGGGACACAGTGGGGGACCTGTTAGAGACCTTAGAACCTATGTCAGTTTTCATGATACAATACAGAGGAAGTAGCAAAACCAACAGGGGACTCATGGTACTCTTATTGTATTTTCATCTGTTCATTCACAAAATGGAGCCAACCTTCCCATGGCTAGCATACCGGATGTGATAGCCACTACCTGGAATGTGAAGGGCCTTAACTTACTGGCGAAAATAAACAAATGTTGGCCAGAGTATAAAAACTGGGCACCCAAGTTGCACTTTTATAAGAGACTAAATTAAATTTGAAGGAAGCACAAAAACTGGTAAGAGATTGGGTGAGGGCAGAGGCACATAGTGTATTAGGCTCAGCAAAATGGGTGTCTCCATTTTGCTTCACCGAAAATTGCAGTAACAGCCTTTAGAAGTGTTTAAATATAGGGAGACTTCCAGCACGGCATTCGACTGTATGGCTGTGCTCTAGCTGAGCTTCGTACCTCCTGCGCCCAAAAGTTGCAATTTTAGCCATTTTAACTGGGAAGTTTGACATCTGAAGAGAGCTTACATATGGCTAAATATCAACTGAAAGGGGGTTCCAATCGTTTTGCCAGTCTACCGATGGATCCAGAGATTTCTGACCATGAGACCTCGGATTCTAGTACATCCACGCACTCACGCCCTGCTGGGACGCCACCTCCACAAAGAAATCTGGGAAGCCCAAATGCAAGACCAACCCAGACATGGAAGATAAACTTGACAAAATACTGGGCAAACTGAAAGAGAGTAAATCAGACTTCAGAGCCTTTAAAAAGAAAAAGAGCAAGCGAAAGCGGACATTATGGAATTACAACAAAAAGTTGGGACATTAGAGGAGACACAGGTGGGGCAGACAGAAGCTCTTGACGGTTGTCAGGCCACTGCTTCTCAGCTCATGGACATTTGTCATGCTTTAGGGGAGAGACAAGAGGATGCAGAAAATAGGCACGGGAGAAGGAATATTAGAATCTATGGACTGCCAGAGGGAAGCGCAGGGACAACATGGAACAATTTTTAGTAGTAATGCTGCAGGATACTTTAAATTTAGATGCAAATTTAGATCTGGAGATAGAACGTGCCCATAGAGCCTTGGCCCTAGGTCTACCCAACAAGGAGCACACCGTCTCTCAATAATTGTTAGATTTCTGCACTTCACCACCAAAGAAGTTGTCTTAAAAAAGGCTTGGGCCATGGGGAAAATATTTTACGCTAATGTGAGAGTGTTTTTGGACAATGACTAAGAACCAGCCACGATGCAAAGACGCAGAGAATATATTCCCTTATTCCCAGTTCTGAGAGGCCTAAAATTGAAATTCTGGACACCTTACCCGGCGAAGTTGGAAATTCAGTTCCCTAATGGTCAGCAGAGTTATGACACAGTGGCTGAGGCCTGGTCAGATCTAAAACACAGGAATTAAGAGCTGCCTATGAGGATGCCTCTGCCACAAAGATTTAATCCAGTGATAGTTCTCGATGATCTCGATTGCAGGAAGCTGAATCACAACAGGCAACCTTGAACTCCATCAAGCAACTTCTTAGGCAATTTACGAGGGGCAATTCATAAATGGACAAACTGGAAGGTTAACTAAATGCCCTGATGCTGAAAGGTAGGACTCAGGGGCTGTCTGTTGGGGGGGAGGGCTGTGTGGTGGCTCTGAATGCCTTTGGGAGGCCAGACTCTGGGCCCCGCTAGAATGGAGGGCCGGTGTCCTAGTCCTCTGGAGCTCTAATATCTAATCTCAGGATGCTGGGATGAGCTGAGTCACTCGGATGGGGAGATTGCCTGGTAAATAAGCATTGAATGTTGGATGCAGGGCTTATATAAGCTGATGAGCATAAAGTTACATGGCAGGTCTCCTATGGGGTGCTGGTTTACTGGTTGGCATTGTGGGAGGAAAGCAGCTATCATGACGGGGGGTAGGGGATACCGCAGACTGGGGGGGAAGTAGTCCCTTTTAGCTGGGGTCCTCATGACCCCTAGTACATATAAAGATCTGGCCCAGGCCTAGGCCCAATATTCTGCATGAATAGATGAGAAAGTTAAATAAAAATCAGAGGCTGGTCCAGGACCAATGATGCTCTGATCTGGGGGGATGGTTACGCAGTATCTACTGGGAGCCCGTTCCTCACCAGTCATTATCAGGCCTGGAACTGGAGAACAGGCTTTTCTCCCTTGTGTTGGGTGACCAGCTTTGAATCCTGGGTCTACTGGCAAATTGTGATTCTTAGAGATGTGGGATGGAGCTCCTGGATGGGCTGTGGGCGTGAGAACCTGGGCTTTAGGTGGAGGTCTGGATCAGCTCCTACTCCTTTGGCTGTGGGGTGGCGGAAGCAGTGGCCTCCCCTGTGCAGACTTCCTCCTGGATCTCTACCAGATAGGCATCTTAGCTCAATTTTCTATTTACCTGCCCTCCGTGCAATGGAGACAATATTTTCAGGACCTGGGCCATTCTTAGGGTGATTTTTCAGACTCCATCTGGCAACAGCAAATGAAGGAGAAGCACATAGATATTAAAAAATGTGGACTTTTGGTGAATGGAACTGGTGAACTGAGCCCTTAAAGTTAGAGGATATGCAGGCCCCATGGTTCTGTTAGCAGGCAGGCCGGGAAGGCACCAAGGACATAAATGAACTGGACTCGAAGTACACTATTCAATTTATATTTTGATATCTACTACTTTTTCATTAATCGTGTTTTTTTTCTTTTTTTGTTTCTCTTGGTTTTGTCTTGCAGTCTTTTTTTCAGTATTTTGGGGTACTTTATACCCAGGGTAGCAACTTGTTTTACAAGCTGCAATCCCCCCCCACAGCTCATAAGGAAGGGACGCTCATCTGGGTGGTTAGCCCGGATTCTGGAAGTCACTTTGATGCTGCACATAGTTGGCAGTATTCCAATTCTTTCCCCTCACGAAGATTTAGTGGGGAAAATTGTAGATAGTTACTTATTCTCAGAAAAAAAAGGTCCGCATGGGAACATACTGGAGAGGGGAGCAAACATTGAGGCAAGTCAGAGGATATGAGTCAAAATACATTTGGGCTAAAATGACCAGTATAAATAGAGAGCAGTCAGGTAACTGTGGTTATATCTCTTGATCGTGGTCCGCTATCAGGATATAAGGGTAATCTCTCAGAATGTAAATGGCTTGAGTGTCCCAATTAAAAGAGGAAAAATAATGTCTTACCTAAAGAAGTTTCACCCCCAAAATGATACTATTACAGGAGACCCATATGAACTCCACTAAGCACCAAAAACTGTCAAAATTTGGCATGGCAATGGTAGTTGCTAGCTCCCACTGATCTAGTAGAAGGAGGAGTACAGCTATCTTAATACCAAAATATTCAGCGTTTCAGTTTCAGGATTCTTTCCATGATAGGGAAGGAGTAGCCTGTGATATTGGCACTTGAAGTAAGGCACCGTCTGAAATGGTGACACATTGTGGATGAAAGCCCAAATGGCAATGGGGGGGTAGAGCAACCGGATGTGGTGGGGTGGGTGAATGCAGCGACAGGATGTCGCTATATGTACACGTGCACGGGGGGGAGTGAGCACAGGGAGCATGGGCTGGGAAGGGGCAGAGGGGATGTAGGGGTGTCGCTGTGGTCGGCTGCCGAGCTGTGCTGTGGCATCGGGAGTTGGCCTCCAGTTGCTGTGCAGGAGGTACTGGGTTTGGGTCTAGGTCCGGGCACTAGTGCAATTTTGTTGTACCCAGCCCGAAACATATTTTTGTTTGCTTTCCTCCCCCCCGACATGCACCCCCCTGGAGTTGAGAATCCTTTAGTGGAGGGTGTGGGGGTGAAGCCCTCTTCGTGGGGGGTGTGGGGGGGCACTGCCCCCACAGAAAGCAAAAATACTAAGTCCCTGGCACCATTCTTCCATGTGCCAACGATGTCAGAGTGGCGAAAATGTTTTCACCATTCTGACGTTGCAATAACTCGGCTCTCTGTTTGGCAGTCACTGTTATCACATAGAACCTAGGGTAGGTACTTTAGCTATGGCAAGAGGAACATGGTAGGGGATACCATACACAGTGGCCAGCATATATGTTCCACTGGGAGCACAGCCTGCACAGGTACAGAGTTTATTTGAGAAACTGATACAATTTAAACAAGGGACTCAATTGGTGGGTGGGGATTTGAATCTATTGATGGACCCTGGTAGGGATAGTTCCAACCCAAACCCCCCAAGATCCACAAGTGGGCAGAAACATGGTAAGAAATTAATACTAGATCTGGGCTTTATAGATGTCTGAAGACATCAGCTTGGGAGAGATAGACACTATACTCACTATTCAGCTGCACATAGTTCCTACTCAAGAACTGATTACTTTTTGATCTTGGCATAGTATAGAGATCAGGTAAAACAGATACAGATATTACCAATTATTCTATCTGACCATGTCCCAGTGCTAATTGATATTCAAATCGAAGTAGACAGAGGCCCAGGTCAGTGGCGCTTTAATACTTCTCACCTTAGAAACAAGGATTACATTAAACTAATAAAGCAGCGGATACCAGAAATAATTAATCAGAATAGGGCACCTGAGATGTCCCCGGGTATTCTTTGGGACACTTTGAAGGCAGTGGTATGGGGAGGCACCATTAAGTTTGTCTCTCGAGCCAAGAAAAAGCGGGAACAACAACAGGTGAAGTTGGAGGTGGAACTCCAATTCTGGCAAGCTGCCTGTATGCAGGGAGACGAGGCAGCCCAGCTCCGGGTAAACTCTATTAAAGCTAAACTCCAGAAACTTTTACAATATAAAACAGAACAGGCACTACTTTATCTAAAACAAAGATATTTTGAAGGGGGAGCCAAAGCCTCGAAAGTATTAGCTTATCAACTTCAGGCCCAGAGGAATAGGGGAATTATCAAACAGCTAAGACACCCACAGAGTAGACAGCTCTTATCTAAAACTAAAGATATTTTGGAGGGTTTTAAGAGTTTTTATGAGTCCCTATACTCTCAGGAGGCTGAGCCAGAAGAAGAGAGGTATATAAATTTCTTTCAAGCTATAACTCTCCCGCACTTCTTTACTGAGCAGAAAGACTGGTTATTATGCCCTATTGTCTCCCAGGAAATAAAGGCAGTTATTAAGAAGGCCAAAGCTGGTAAGAGTCCAGGCGTGGATGAACTGCCCTCTGAATTTTAAAAAACATTTATGAAGGAGCTGATGCCTTCACTGGGCACAGTATTCCGAGCGTTACAGACAGATGACATCCATCCCCTTGGCAATATGCAAATATTTCCACAATTCTAAAACCTGGCAAAGACCCCCTTAATTGTGAGTCCTACAGACCCATCTCAGTACTCAATCAAGATTACAAATTATTTGCTAGTATTTAGCCTACCAATTGAAAACTATATTGCCAACACCAATTAATGAGGACCAGACAGGATTTATTTCTAACCATAGAACAACATTAAGAGAACTTTATACCTATTGGAAAGAGTAGTTGACTCCCCTCCCCTTTCATTCTGTTAAGTATGGAAAAGCTTTTGATCGTGTTTCCTGGAGATTTCTACATCATGTTATGAGTAACTTTAATTTTCCGCCAGAATTCAATAAATTAATTAAGATCTTATATACCTTCCCCAGGCGGTAGTGAAGGCCAATGGTTCTTTCTCTGATCAATTTTATTTGCCCAGAGGTACAAGACAGGGGGGCCCGCTTCCCCCCATGCTATTCACACTGTATGTAGAGCCGATAGTGCAGTTAATAAGGGAGGATGAGAAAATAGCTGGCTTAGAAGTGGGATGGGTAGTCCACACGAGAGCATTTTATGCTGATGATTTGCTAATTCACCTAACAAATCCCATTACCTCTCTACCTAGATTGTTCGATAGGTTAGCTGATGTAGAATCCCTGTCAGGTTATAAGATGAATACTTCCAAAACAGAAGTCCTTCGCTGGCAATTTGAACCCTCTGAGGATTTGAGAGATAGTCTCCCCCTTAAATGGAACACTAACAAATTTAGATATCTGGGTGTCCAGGTTCCTAGAGATTTAGGGGACTTGCATGAGTTGAATTTCTACCCTATAACTAAATAACCGAAAAGTGAATTACAGAGGTGGAAGGACCTTTCCATTCCCTTGTCCCAGAGGGTGGATTCCATAAAAATGACAATCCTTCCACTTTTTTATATTTATTTCTAAATCTCCCAATTCCAATCCCTGCTACATATCTTACAAAATGGGATACAATGATCTCTGAATATTTGTGGCAGGGTAAAAGGCCAAGAAAGGCCTTAGGACTGTTACAATGATCTAAAATCAAAGGAGGCTTGGCTTTACCACATAGAGAATCATACTACCATACGGCCCACCTCATCCATGCTTTACAGTGGTGGGACTCGAACACAAATACATATTGGAAGAGGTTAGAACTGCAGCAGAATGAACAAGGAATTGAATTTATACTTGGGTCCCCCCACCCACCTAGATGAAGTTGGATAAAAGAAAAAGTACAGCCTCGATTCACAGCCCAGATCTTACAGATCTGTTGCCTAAAGCTAGAGGAGCTTCCAGTCAGTAACTCAGCAGTGGCATTGATAATTCTGGCTCTGGATAGATCCTTCTTTCCAGCACAACAAAATAACACTTTTGAGAGCTGGAGGACAAAAGGCTTGGGCAATATTTTTCAATGGTTCAGTGGAGGAGTGTTTGCCCCCCTTCTCTCAGATCCAGCAATCGTACTCTCTGGGAAAGACTGATTTTTATCGGTTCCTTCAGATTAGACACTATATGCAGCAGAAATGGGGCTTGAATTGGTTGGCAGCCAGAGCACATCCCTTAGTCCAAATAATGATAGAAATCAAAACTAGACAAATGCCAGAACATATTGTCTCTGTTTTATATAAAGTCACCCAACCTAGTCAAAACAAATCTTTAGCAAAGATTCAAAAATCATGGGAGGTAGATTTGGAGGGAGAAGGTGTCGAAGTCTGAATGGCATGGGATATTCACTAATCTTCATAAATCTACAACTTCATATGTATGGAGGGAGTATGGTTGGAAATGTATAGTAGAATTTTTTTAGAACCCCTCATATCACAGCAAAATACAATAGACTGAGAAGGGAAGGATGCTGGAGGGCATGTGGAGAGAAGTCAGCCACACATTGCCATATATTTTGGACTTGTCCGGTGCTCAGGGACTTTTTGGACATGGTGGAGAGATCGGAGCAGGAGCTGCTTCCCGAGATGACTCAAATCCCAATGGGCTTAGCACTTTTGCACAGACTGTTGACATTACTTCTGGCAGCTAAAAAGGCCATATCCAGGAGATGGCTCACATCTGACCCTCCACAGAGATGGGAGTGGGAGGACCTGATATACCAGTTATATGAGATGGAAAATATTACAGCTAAGGTTAACTCTAGGGAAGAGAGAAGCTAGAGACTTTTGGAATGGATGACTAATGTGGGTAATGAATCATAAGCAGGATATTATACCCTAGGGGACTGCTGTACCCTGCATTGTCATTCACCCCAACTGGGTATGTGGAGGGATTTCTAAGTTTTCCTATGCTTTCTCATGATTTATAATACTCCTATAAGAAATTATCTTCAGTTATATTTCCTCTGTACTCATGCTGACTGGACTGTTACGACTGAGAGAATGTACCCTCTGTACTGGTGATATAAGATGTAATTTGGACCTCAGAATAAATATGAAAATAAAAAAGAAGTGTTTAAAGATGGGGATGGGAGGTGGATAATTATGAAGGTATCTATCCCTACAGGGCCGGTGCTGTTAATGTGTATGCCCCAAATGAGGATAGCCCCACCTTCTTCAACTTCTTATCCCAGAAAATTATGGATATGTCCTATGACAACCCAGATATCCTCATGGGAGGTGATTTTAACCTCTCATTGGAACACCTGCTGGACTGAACCAATGCTAGACATGAACCTCATACCCGCTCTCTCCACATGCTAAAAGAGCTTTTATCCCTAAACCAGTTATCTGACATATGGCGCCTATGACACCCATCAGATAGGGACTGCATATATTTCTCTGCCCCAAAGGCTATGACCAGTAGGCTAGACTACTGGTTCATGTCTGGCAATATGATGTACGCCACAACTGGGGTAACTATAGCTCCGCTCTATCTATCAGATCATGCCTCTGTGGTTTTAAACCTCCTAATGGCTTGGCACTGTAAGAAATCCCTCTTAAGGCAATTGGACCCATTGCTCTTGCAGACTAGTGAGTTTGCCCCATGGCTGAACACCGAGACACAAATATGTATTTTAAGGGCAACCTGGTAGGGTTCACCTCAGCAGCCAGCACCTGGGAGGCATACAAGGACACCATCCTTGGTAAAATAATCAGCTATGCAGCATACAGGCATAAACAAAGGGACCAAGAGAAAAACCCAGTTGGAGGGTGAACTTAAACTTTTGGAGAGCCAATATAAAATGAACCCCAGTGCTCTAAACAACCCTCAATTGGTGTCTGACCTTATGGCCCTTCAACTTAATTGCCTGGCCACCCAAAAGGCTGAATTATATCTACAGAGAGTCCAGTTCAAATACTGGACAGATGGAGAGAGGGCTAGCAAGCTTCTAGCCTGCCAGCTGAAGTAGAGGCAGGCTAAGAGGGCCATCCACAGCTCAAAGATTAAAAAGGTAAACTCTCTCCAAATCACAAAGTGATTAATAAAAATAATGACAGATTTTTACCAGTCCCTATATTCCTCCCAGGAGGAATGGAACTGAGATAAATATAATAACTTTATAGCAAATCTCCCCATCCCACAACTTATTCAACAGCAGAGGGAAGCTCTGGACACCCCGATCTCGGAAGCCGAAATTAACCAAGCCATACTACTGTACATATGGCTCTCCAGAAAGCTCCAGGGGGAGATGGCTTCCCAATGGACTTTTACAAGCTGGTTTGCCCCCTGATTACTTCTACTCTTTTATATATGCTACAGGAGGCACATGTGACAGGGGAACCCCTGTTGACCCTGAATGAAGCAATCATTATGGTCCTATCTAAAGAGGAAAAAGACCCCACTCTCCCTGCCAACTATAGACCCATTTCAATAATAAATGTGGATACTAAAATCACATCAAAAATTTTGGCTATGAGACTGGAGACAGTCCTACCGGACATCACGCACCCCTGGCAAGTTGTATTTGTTAAGGACAGGATTAGTTCTGACCACGTATGAGCATTATACCCCTGATCCAAATAGCAGCAGATCTCCCATCTTCAGCTGCCACAGTGACAATCGACTTTGAAAAAGCATTCGACTCAGTGGAGTGGGAATATCTGCATGCGGTCGTGGATACATATGGTTTTGGAGCACATTTTAAGACCTGGATAAGGGCCATGTATAACAAGCCAAGGGCTAGGGTGCTGCCTAATGGGACCCTATCGAACCCTTTCTGTTTACACAGTGGCACCAGGCAGGGATGCACACTGTCCCCCCTGTTATTTGTTTTGGTGGTGGAAACAATGGCAGCTGCACTCAGGGAGCACCCCCAGATCAAGAAGATCACAATACAGGAGAGGCAATACATAATGAAACTGTATTCAGACGACTGCTAATATTGACCAGCAGTATCTCACACAGTCTTCTGTTTATTCTCAGTATACTAAATACATTTTGGGATTTCTCAGGGCACAGAATTAACTTAGGCAAATCCGAGATACTGCCCCCTCAACAAACTAATCCCAAGTACTTTAGGAAACCTGGGTTTAGCATGGGCACAGGCAGGAATGAAGTACCTGGGGGTCACAATTTCCTTCAACCTGAAGTCTCTAGCAGATCTTAACCTCAGACCTCTGATAGGTAAATTGCAGAAGGAAATGGCCAGATGGGGACACCTGCAATTATCAGATGGCGGATAAAATAGCCACAACAAAATTAATGGCAGCCCCCAGAATCTATTATCTGTTATCTCACTTCCCAATTATTCTCCCTGAAGGATAGGCCCAGAAATTAAATAGCATGATTAGTAGATTTTTATGGGGTCCCTCCCCCCTCGATATAGCAGGGCTACGTTGGGAGCTCCCTGGATCAGAGGGTGTTGGAATCTGCCTGATTTCACCTAGTATTCACTAGCTTTTCTCACTGCTAGAACCATGAGGTGGTTCCACAAAAATAACACAGCTCCCCCCACATGGGTAGGCATAGAGACAGATCTCCTGCATGGGGTACTCCTTTCAGCGTATCTTGGCTATCCCTTGCTAAAATAGTTCTGCTGTTGGACCACAATACAGAGTGCCCATTTGGCTTGGCAGATGGTAGGCCAAAAAGCAAAGATGTGCATTAACCAAGGCCACCATACCCCACTATAGAACAACCCTACCTCTGCATAGACCACAAACCATTACAGTGGGAGGGCTGGGCCAGGAAATCAGTAGCAAACATATGTGATATTATGACAGCTGATGGTGCCAATGTAGAATCTTTCCAAGAGCTTCAAGCTAGATACAGGTTTCCCAAAGGGGACTTTTGGAGATACCTTCAGGTTCGAAGCCTGCTCAACCACTGGGAAAAACAGAAATGTTTTTGTGTGATGCGTAAAAGTAATAAGTTTTCAAACTTGGAACCCCTCCATATCAAGGAATGGGTCAAATGTATGACTGGATTAGCAGGCAAAATATAGACCCGCATGAGAGATAGTGCCCCAGATCCCTCCTTACCAGCCAAAGCCCGATGGGAGACAACACTGGACACCCCAATATTGGGGGCCGAGTGGCGGCAGGGATGGGTGAGTGCCCATCAGGCCTGCAATGATCTGAGGATTCTTCTTATCCAGAACAAAGTGCTGCACCTCTGATACAGAACCCCAGCAAAACTGAAAGTCATGGGATTAACCCAGATGGATACCTGCTGGAGGTGCAAGAACCCCATGGCAGATTTGCTGCATGTTCTGTGGTCCTGTTCTCAGCTGTGGCCTTTCTGGTTGGCTATTGCCCAGCACTGTTCAACCATACTGAGCCTCCCTGTCCCACTGGATCCCAGGTTATGGATCTTAGGACTCTCTCCCCTCCTCCCCAAGCAGTGGGTCTGTCAAAATCCCACCACTTGTGGATTATCCAGGTTTCTCTTGAAGCAAAATGAATGATTTTGCATAAGTGGAAGACAATGGATGTACCCACAATTAAAGAATGGATTTTGTCAGTAGAAAATGTGGCTAACTTGCCAAGAATAACCTGCTACAGTAGAGGTAACAAAGGCAAATATGGAAAGGTACAGTCCCCCATTTAAGGTTCATTACAGAAAGTAGTCAGACTCTGCCTTGTAAACATATGAAGGAAAGTCTAAGGCCCCCATAAGACAACTCCAGGGTATGGCTTGATATCTATGTCTTAAATATATGCTGTTTCTTTAGACACCACAAGATCTCACCTGTGGAAAGCCACATAGTCCCCAACCTTGCAAAATAGATAAACAAGGTTCCCTCTCCCCTGTGCCACTATGGCACAATTTAGGATCAGCTTGCATCTATCACACCTACTACTGTATATGAGCTCGGAAGGGTGAGTCCAGTATTCTCCTTTTTCAATGTTTGATGAATTTGCCTGTTGTTTCACGGAGCCGCAGATGTGTTGTTGATAAGTAACAGAATTTGACACTGAGCTTACCAAATGCATGAAGATGTGTCATTGGATACCAATGTATGTACAAAATTGAATACTGCTCAATAAAAAGATTAACTGTAAAAAAAAAAAAAAGCAACAGAGGGTGGGGGCGGCATAGCACACGGAGGGTTGGAGCAGGATTTTTTTTTTATTAATCATTTGTTGACCAGGTAGGGACACTGGACTGAAAGCCCTTTTTCAGGTCCAACCTGGATAGTCATGATACAACATGACAATATAATGATTACATCATACATTTACAAATAGATTTTATCAATAAAAATTATTTAAACAAAGTTTTAAAACACACCATAGAACTTGCCATATGAATAGACACAGGTAAAATATATATTCTGCATATTGCTAGTGCCACCTTTCCCCTAAAGTATTGTTGGTTAAGATGTCATATGTCTGACTTAATTGCTATATTATATTTGTGTATGTAACTGACATGCTCTGTTATGTACCCAATACCCTATTCAATGTATGTTTAATTCTACTGTGTACTCCTGCCAGTGTGTGTAATCATTGCCTGTAACTAATCTGGGTCGCTCTTGAAAAAGGGACCTCTGGTCTCAGTGAGCTTACCCAGTTATCAAAAGCTAAAGAAAGAAAGAAAGAAAGAAAGAATTCCAAAATTGTAGTGCTGAAATAGAAAAAGCACGGGGTGCTTGAACATAAGAACTTCTAACAACAAACTATTAAATGACCACAGCATAGATGGAACCTTATGAACTGAGATTAAATCAGACAAAGAAAACAGAGGACTTAATGAAACTGATGTAAAAATCAAACATTAAAAAAAATATTCTATTCTTGAACTAAAAGACATCCAACATGACTTAGAATATAATTCGCAATGATGTATATGATAAGAAACAGGCAAAACAAAACAAAACAACAGATGCTATTATAAGTTACTGACAGAGTATTTAACTCCCTGATATACAACTTATAATATAAAGTTGCAACATAGTCAAGATGTGAGAGAAGAGACCCAATCGCTATAGCTTTCCTTGTTTCAAGCGTAAAGTAACTTTTAAACTTATATAAAAGGCCCAATTTCTGATTTACCATTCTGCTAAGTGAAGTAACTTGTAAAGAAAAATTTAGTGCAGGGTCCAGCACAACACCTAAATACTTTGAATGGTTGCACTTGCTCAATGGTTTCCCCAGTCAACTCTTGAATTTGTAAATTAGAATTTCCCTTTAGCATATGATTTGTACCAAATAACATTGATTTCAGTTTCTTGAAATTTAATACCATAGAGTTGTTTGAAAACCAATTACAAACAGTATTGAAGTCCTGCAGCAGGATTTTCAGATGGTGGTGCAGGGCATGCGACATGCCCTGCACAACAGGCCTTAGAAATCAGTGGTGCACCGAACCCCTTTGCCGCAACTGCACCCAATTTTCCAATCTCGGGTGCAGGTGCGACAGTTTCCCTTAATTACGGCAACTTGCACCAAATGTCCGGTGCAAGACCCATGACTCTGGCTCCAGGGTGTGGCGCAGGCTAGACCATAAAACCATGGTCTAAGGTTCTGTGTTTGTTGCAAGAAATGCAAAATCCCAACCAACCACTGGAGGATGCTGCAAGCCCTGTGTGCCATATGTTCAGTGCACCGGGGGCATGCAGCATTCTCGAAGCTCTGAAAATCCAGCCCCTGGTGAATAAAAGGCACAATATCAGCAATGGATTTTGCTTGGTGAAAAAAAATCAAATCGTCAGCATAAAGAATGGTTTTGCATACTAAACACTGAGATCTTAATTTGTTTACAAATAAGAAAACTAGCAAGAGGCACAAAATGGACTCCTGCGGAACCCCACAAGCAACAGAAGATTAAGAGGACTCAACAGAGCCAATATAAACCATCTGGGAATGTCTGGACAAATAATCTCTTATCCAAGCAACAAAAACATCAGAAAAACTTAAATCCTGCAACTTAAAATGAGCCAAATCATGCTCAATAAGCTCAAATACGTTGGTCAGGTCCACAAACACTGCACCAGTCAATCAATCAATCAATCAAACTTTATTTAACCAGGCATTTGCAGCATTGAGCAAGCTCATTTGCAAGATGGTCCTGGACACACAGTACAAATTTCATTAATAAGCAACGTCAAACCATGACATAACATACAGGGAACAGACAAGTTCTTAAATTACATTTGCAACTAATATCTAGACATAGTTGATTACTGGCTGTGTACGTGCATAGTCAGGCCCTTGTGGTAGGTTTTGGGACTACTGTGGGAGGAGAGGAGAAGAAGTTGCAGGAGGGGGAGAGAGGAGAGGAAGGTAAGGAGACAATGGAGACAGTAGGATGGCAGACACATGGGGTGGCAATCCTGCTATGGAATGGACCCCCTGGAGGATTTCTGCAGGGGGGGGAAGGGAGCCAGGGAGGAGGGTAGTTATGCTAAGAGGACATTAATCCACTTTCAAATCCTCTCAGGATGGTGTTTGTGAACCTGACCAACGCAGTACCAGTCCCATAATTCCTCCAAAACCCATGCTGTTGAGGACATAATATACCATAGTTTTCAAGATATTCATTAATCTGATTGGATACAATTTTTCCCATCATTTTGCTTAAAGGATTAAGAATTGAAATGGGCCGAAAATCCTTCAACAGCTCAACCTGAGGTTTCTTTGGGACTGGGACAACCCTTGTGCATGTCTAACTGGAAGGAAATTGTGATATTGAAGATAATTAAAAATGCAACATAAAGGACCAACAATATAGTGAATTGCTAATTTTAGGAAATGCCCATCCAGACCTCCCCCACAACCACTGAATTTACTAGGTAAAATATGCAAAAGTTTATATACTTCACTACTTTCCACTCTCTTAAAGAAAAACATAGGTCTTTCAACCTGTGAAGAAACTGAACCGGAGTCATTGGTGTTTTTATGTAAAGAAACCCTTCCATAATCTGATAAATTAGTGAACTTTTCATTTAAAAGATCAACAGTCTCTGTCATTTCAGTTACTTCCTGATCACCAATTTTCAATTTCTATATGAAATTCCTCAATTTAGGAGACAGTAATGAATTATTATACAATGGCAAGAAAATTTCCTGGATTCTGATTGGTCAGTATGTCCCTGGCACAGTGAGGTTATCCCAACACAACCTCACTGTATTGATTTGGATGAGCATTTGCTTTTGGAGGAGCTTTCGCATTTACTTTTCTCTTGAGAAACAAATATATATTGCCACCCAGAAAATCTACTAAAAACATTTTTTTATATTTATTCTTTATTTTGTATAACAATGAGCCATTGTATAATAGCAATAATGCACTCCAGGGTGTGGGTTGTGCTGGGATAACCTCACTTCTGGGACATTGGACGCACTTGGCCTGCGGCCTCGTGCCCAACCACCCAGGCATGAGGTTATCCCAGCACAACCCATACCCTTTCGTGCATTATTGCTTACACATTATACTAAAAGGTTCTAGGATTTGAGAAATAAGACTTACATTGTTCATGAAAGAATTTCTTTTTTGCAGTTCTTACCATATTTGTAACTCTATTTCGAAAATAGCGGGTAAGTATTTAATGAAGAAGTGGTTAAGCATTTCTTATGTGATTCACATGCTAAGTTCCTCTGTTTAATCATTTTTTTAATATCTGCTGAAAACCATTTATTAGGAGTTCCTCTTAATCCTAAGGTGTGCAAAGGACAAACAACATTCTTCACTGGGAGTAACAGATCACAAAAATAGTCATGGGTCAAATTTACATCTGGAATACATTCCAGATAAGATCAGTTGAGTAAAGACAGGTGTACAAATAAGGCTTCTAGATTTACTCTTTTGAAGTTCTGAACTTGTACAATACATGAAAGAGTTTTAATGTGTTTAAAATTTAGCGCACAAAAAGTAGCTATTGTTTATATATCACTACGGAGACTGATCTGGCTGCTTCTTAGGGGCTTCTTGTTGTTACACCGAGGTGCCGGCTTAATACAAATGAAAGTACTGATGCACTTTCTCATTGGAGTGCTTCAGTTCTTTCAAGTACACAAAGTTTGCGCCTATGAAACTGTGACCATCGTCATACTCTGCTCGAATTGTCATTGGTCTGTCAGGGATGAACCCGATGTAGATTGCTCTGTATTGGGCTAGTCCATGACACAGCTCTGAAATGCCATTCTCTGAAGCAAAGCAAGATGTTTCTTGTGCATGCACAAGGAAACACAAAAAGCAGTAAGTGAAAGAGCCAATTGCCCATTTATTAGAAGTGAACTCATGCTCTTCAAAGCACAGAACTGGGAAACAGGAGATCCCAGGTTCACCTCTGACACCAGCCACAGGCTCATTGTGTGGGTTTGATTCCCAGTGAGGGATAGAGGTGTGTTGGCCCAATTAGAAGGACAGACAAAGTATAATAGCTTGCCAGATATCCAGGTATCTTGCCGTTTACCATAAGTAGAATGCTAGAGGAGATGTAAGCATTCTGTATGGCCTCCAATATGGTCATGAGAGAGACTGTTGCAATGGAATAAAGAATGATGCTGGGGAAGTGCATACTGTATTTGCCTATGGTCAAGGCCAGGTGTGTGTCCCCTCCCACATGGAAATAGCAGTACTGAGTTTTTTATTTTTTTTTATTTTTTGTTTTATTTTAGCCTTTGGTAACTGGGTAAGGCCCACTAGGCACAAGTGTTTGTTTTCAGGGGCAACCTGGGAGCACTGGGTGGTTAAGTGACTTGCCCAGAGTCGCACAGTATGCAAGTGGAGGTTGTTAAAATCAAACTCAGGTCTGGTCTGCTGGATGTATCAAGCTCGTTCACACTTTGTTCCTCTAACCTCTAGGCTATACTGCCAGTCCAAAATGTACTTGGTCTTAGCACAGCACTGCCCCCACCCACATGGAAATAGCAGTACTGAGTTTATAAAATGTACTTGGTCTTAGCACAGCACCTACTAAAAGCTTGAAGAGACTGGGTTAACAATGAACTACTGTTGGTGTTTGGGGGAAAACTGATCAGTTTTATTTGTTTGCAATAAACACGTTGCAGTGATTGAACCATCAACTTCAATGTGTGGGCTCCAGGTATTGTACGATACTGATGGCACAGATTCAGTAACCGTCAAATAAGAACTGTTTGCCCCCCCCCCCACAAGTCTGTCCTGCTAAATGAACTGTAATAAAATCATTTGAATCAAGAGCTCAGTCTGATTGGTCAAAACTGTTCACATGATCATGCATTGATGTCTCATTACCATGATTTAGATTTTACCTTCTTCTTCTTTCTTTTTTGGTTTTACTTTTAAAACCCAATAAGTGAAACAACAAACTCCAGTGTGGGCAGTAATGCCATACATTATTGCACTTCCCTGGTACTTGAAGGCACCTGGCTGTGCCTCATGCCTCACAACCCACCTAGAGCATGTGGTAATTTAGCAGTACTGCACACCCTGTCATGTGTTACTGCTTATTTAAGATCATGTCAAGAATCCAGGCTGACTCATTGTGCAAAAGGGGACTATTGACCCTGGAGATCCAGTTACATAAAAGGCTGTGATTTAAAAATCTCTGTTATACTCTTTTCCATAGATGTTGTTTGGGCTCTACTACTTCAGCAAAGGCAAGTGGCTACCCAAAGCTGAATACCAGCATGGCAGAAGTGTTGGCAAGAGCTGCTCTACCAGCCAATGTGCTAACAAAGGTGAGGGGAAACTTTATTGTCATAGCAAAATCAAATTTTATATAGTTTGAAATGTATAATCCTCTGCTGGAATTAGAACCCCGTCACCTGCTCTGTGGAGTTTGACTAAACTTCTAGACTAAAGGCACTGCAGTTGCCTTCACTCCACTCCCATGGCAGATTGGATATGTGTTTGCTTAACAACCAAAGGATCAGTGGTTCAGAGCCAGGTAGGAAAACATTGTCTTTTCAGCACAAGACAATGGTTTGAATCCTACTGGGGACTTAAACACTTTGAAAAAAATTAAGTTTGAAAGTCACATGAGTGGCAGTCCATGGTGGTGTGGTGGAGTTGGAGTAGTAGATTAAATTAGGAACAAACTGTGTTAAGAACAACAATTTGGAGAGGAAGAAAGTAATCTTGTCAGGACAAGATGTTCTTGACAGGAAAATTTCATGTCACCTTTACTAAGCCTGCATCGTAATCTGAGTGAAATGCTTACTTACAGGAAGGTGATGCCAGAAAAATGCAAAAATTAGGATGTTGGTGTTTCTTCTCTTAATATCAGTGACGAAAAGCTCAACTATTCCAGGCAGAAGCTGCAGACAAGCATAGCAGTCTACAGACAAAGAGCAAGTGCTGTCAATACCCCACATGGATTCCCAGAGCTTTTATTACTCACACACTCCCTTTCTTTCTTGTCAGGGTAACTATCCTCTCTAGAGTTAGGAAGCCTAACAAGTGAGTGGCTACATTTCGACAAAAAGCAGGAGAAAGGGTTAAGAAAGTCATCCATATTCCATGGACAGTGCAGAAGTGTTGCTGTAGACCCTCGGAGATTGGGCATAAAATATTTAAAGGATCAAATTGAAAACCCGTTAGCGCTGGGCTTGTAAACCAGGTTATTAAAGACAGAACATCTGTAGCTGTTTACTTCTGTCCCCCCACTGAGGCCCATAGTTTTCCAAACCACTGACTGAACCATTCTGTGTCAATCCAACAGTTTTAGGGTAATTTAACTTAATAATACCTTTGGCTGCAGTAGGCTTTTGTGTCTGAAGGGTGATTACAATGAAAGTTATTTAAGGTTGGTTAATGGTATGTAGTAAATTTGAAATTGACAGGAGCAGATATGCAGGCTGCTTGTCAGAGGCTGTTTACATTGCCTTTTTTTTTCTTTTTATTTCAGAATATAAAGCCAACGAAGGCTGCTTTTATTTACCAGGGATTTCACAACGCCATAATTTAATTTCTCTAGCTCTAGGAGTTTTTATGCTCATATCCCATTATCACATACAACATGCTGAAATTTCCGTGTCACCATTTGTTTTTTAATTGGTGGCAACTGAGGACTTGGGAAAACTGGATTCAAGTAGATGGTCATCTAGGCAGAGCCTGAAATGTATTACTAAGTGGAGTAGTGTCAGCAGAAGTGACTATGTTGGTAGCACCCATTGCTCTGAGTTGAAGGTTCAATACCTACACCTGCCACTTGGGCTGATACCAAATATTGACACTGCAGTGCTGCACTGTGAGGCGGGGCTGCACTACAGGAAGAGAAGAAGTAAATAGGGGAGGAGCAGTCAGGGTGCTTTGAAGGAAGGAGGAGGAGGTCATTAGAGGGCATGAGTGGAAGCTGGAGGGGGGGAAGATTCAGGGGAGAAAGGAGGAGGTGCTACTTCACTGAGAGGGTGGTGGAGCCATGTAATGCGCTGCCTAGGGAGCTAGTGGAGGCAGAGATGGTGGAGGGGTTCAAGAGGGGGTGGGACAGGTACAGGGGAAGGGTTCTGGACGCAAAATCCAATGCAGCGAGAATATCTGGAACTGGGAAGGGAGAAGCCAGTGAAGGCGAGGGGGGGCAGCAAGGTCAGCTCCCAGGGTGGGGGATGACCAAAACAGCAGATGCAAAAGACTGTTAGGCCTATTCTGCTGGCATTTTAGTATGTTAGTATCATTGGATGAGACTGTTTTTAATTTATTTAGCCAGGATTGCCTAGCTGAGAGACAACATCTTATTTTCATTGTGGTCCAGCTGCTAACAATTTCTGCACCTGGGTGGACTGGAGCAATGGGAGACTAAGTGACTTGTATTTGAATCTGTGATCTGCTAGTTCCCAAGCCAGTGCTCTAACCAAGGCCCCCCCTGCTCATCTCTTGTGGTACAGCAGCACATGTGAAAATTAAAAATTCTGTGGTAGTTTCTGAAAGAGTAGGGGAGTTATTCCTGGGGCTCTTGCCAACTTTCCCTCGATCAGAAGCACAAGTGCTAATGTAAGGTGGAAGTGTGAGGTATTTGCATGCTTCGGGGCTGTTGCATGCATACTGTACTACATACAGTCACTGCACTACCAGTATAAAACATACTGCTTTATAAAGCACTTACAATATACAGTGTGTATGACAAGCGTTATATAAAACCACATTCTAGTATGAGAACCCTGCCACTCTGGATCTGAACTGGAGTTGGGTCACTGAGCGGTTGACTCCTATAAGATTTCCTCTCTCTGAAACAAACTTCCTTCCTCCCTCCATCTCTTCCCACCCATTAACTCCTTCAATCACCTGCTGAAACTTCAACACCTCCCCCCACTGGCTCCTGCTACCCTTTTTCCAGTTACCCTTGAAATCTTGATTTTAAACCGTACAAGTTTTTGGTCATGATTCTAAGCACTGCTGAAGTTCACTGCACTTTGATTAATTGTGGCATACGCATGTTCTCCTTATTGATTCTATTAGTGTAACACATTGCTCGTCCATCTGTTCAGATGTTGTTTTGCTATTGCCTACTGCTGTTTTGCTCCATATCCCCCTTCCCCAGGTCACACTTGGAAACGAGCCTCAGCTCAGTGTGCTTTTCCCAATTACCAAATTTTAAATAATATTAAATAATACCCTAACATGGACCCAGTGCAAATTCAGATCACCCCCTCAAAAGGCAGACTGATATGGATTGGCCTGGATCTTCACAGTCAAATTTCTGGAGAGGAAGACAACAAAAAAAGCAGGAGCTGTGCACTAAGGAAGCCCCGCCTGCCTTCCCCAACCCACTCTGTTGTCCCAGGCCCTGTGGACCAGATCTAGACTCTGGGGTGGGGAGTGGGAAGGACAGCCCTTCTTCCCCCAGTCCCGCCACTTGGGTGGGTAAGCCATGGGTAAACTAGAAAGGTAAGATCTGGGGGGAGATGGTGACCAGCCAAGGGAAGGGGGCAGAGGTTGAAAAGCTGGCCAGACAAAACAGCTATATAGAAAAAAATTGTAAAACAAATTTCCTGGAGATCTGTCACTAGCAAGGATGGAGAAGTACTAGAAAAAGTAATACACCTTACAATTATAGTTACTTATTTCTTTTTATACAAAAACAATACCAAAATAACAAATAACTGTAACAGATTACATTTTTGAAAGTAATAGGTTAGTTACTAGTTACTTCTAAATAAATGTAATCAATTACAGTTACGTATTTCTTTTGTATAAAAAGACATAAGTAATTGCAACAGTAAGGTGTTTTACTTTTTCCAGTACTTCTCCATCCTTGCTAGTGACTGTGCAGAGCTTTCTGGAACAAGTTTCCAAAAGTAATAGAAAGTAATATAAAAAGTAACTTACCCAACATTGGTTGGAGCTAGAAACCTTTCCATATGCTTCGGTGATTCAGTAATGTAAGCAAGTTAGAGTGGGTGAGAGTGGTGCGGTTACTAGGTGACCAGTATTGTTCTATTCAGAAGCACAATAGCAGAACTCTGCAGCAGAACATGCTGTATTTAAATTCTGCAGTGTTGCCTCAGAATTCTACATTTTTTTACATGTTTTAATTTAGATATTTGTTGAATGGGTAAGTACATTGGTCCAAGGGACCCTTTTTCAGGAATCAACCAGATGTAGGTAGGCAAAGAAAGGGGTAGAAATGAGACATACATGGTTGCAAACATTGTTGGGAAATACATGTTCAAGAGTAACTGAAAGTAACAAAAATTGAATACAATTTAAATAAAGTGACATAAAAACACATAAGTTAAACAATTAGGTTTGTAAATATGCAATACTGGTTCTAATACAGCATAGTGAGTACAAGCAGTGCTAACACAGCACCTATAAACTGACAAGACAATAGCTAATATCTTAAACTGCACTATTACAGTGTGTAATGCCCCAAAGTTGGGGCATCCCAGAAAAACAGAAATAAATAAAGCCATTTGGGGTCTACAGGTGCTCAGCGTGCCTGTTGTAGGTGAGGGCAGTGGGGTACAATAAAAAGGGGCCCTTGCTAAGTAAAGTTTCCCCTCCTGGCAATGGGAAACAACTGTAAATAATAGAAAAAGTGCCCTGTGCACTGTAAATATTGTCAAAAAATAGATTTTGAAGCAGCTGTCATAACAAAGGCCTGGACGGAATGCTGTGCTGAGCTGCTCATGCACAGCATTCCACACCAGCCATTCTAGAACCCTGGGGGTTCAAGTTTGAATGTTAAACAGTTTTTTTAGGCAGTTGATCCTGGGCAGCTGAAGAGGAGAGAGGACACAGAAGTTAAAGGGACAGGATAGGGCTTATCTTGTGTTACAGCCATCCCTTAGGGCTTTGCTGTGTGCCTGCTCTGCCTCCCCTGCCAGAAGACTCCTGCTGCTGCTCTGTGTTGCAGTCGGTGGTGCCATTGGGGCACTACAAAGGGAGTAAATGGCTGTCTGCTGCAGTCTGGGCTTAGAAGCCCCGTCATTTCTTTATTTTATCCCCTTTTTAGTTAAAAAAAATGTAATTTTGGTCCCCCATCGGTGGCAGAGAAGCGCCGCATTGCTGCATGTTCTGTTGGCCATCCAAGGCCCCTTGAGTCGTCCCCCACTCCACCTGCCATTCTTTCACTCCCTCCCTCTGCCAGCAAGACCTCCCACCTCCAATCTGCTTTCTCTGGTCCCGGTGTGGTGCGGTGATTTGGCAGCAGCACTCAATTCGTGCTGTCTGCCTAAATCCAAAAAGAGACATTTTTTATTTGTTTATTCATTGGCGTACAAGGCACTTGTACAAAGTGGCTGAATGCTGCGGAGTGGGGAGGAAGGGCCCAGTATAAATTTAACCCCCACCCAGGTATGCCGTTTTCATCTTGACAGCAATACCAGGTGGGCTGGGTTCGGGGAGGAATATGTCACTCGGCACATTGGCTAGGTTTGGCTACTCTGCAACAGGGGCACCCAAGTAACTCTGGACAAGGGAAGCAATAAATGAAATGTCCAATAACAGAAGTGGGATTCTAAAGTGTGGCTTTTATTCACATCCAACAGAATAAGCAAAGCATAGATGGACCCCACAGGGCTACACTCCTGGTAATGCAGATCTATGGAGATCAGAACACACCCTATTCACCTTTAGCCCTCAGGCTCTGAAACACACTGTGCACACAGCCCAAACTTGCACGCTGCTCTGGATTTTCTCTGGCTTGGCTCCCTTGCCAGCCACTTGGACACTTTCCATATAGGATGGAATTATTTACTGGTGGCTCCCTAAACCACCTAAGAGCACTTCTGTTCCATAAGGGAATCTTCCTCTTCAATCCCACATCTGGGTACTTTCCTCAGGCACTGGCCAAGTACCTGAGAGAAAGAAACAGGTGTCCCAGAGCAAATCCGTAGAAGTGAATTTGGTTACTACTGATGGGGGGGGGGGTCTCCCACCTCTCGCTCCCATAATTCATACCTGGCCATTTCTCTGGACTGTAACAACTCATCCTTTAACACACTTTGCTGTGTAGATTCTTTTTAAATGTATTTCACATTCAATCTACTGTCTTTACATCCCCTTTCTGCTGGACTTGAACATACTTAATAAGTGGCTTTGTCCATTACTCTAGACCCCCCACAGAGTCAAGCAGTCCAATCCCCACATCTTCCAAACTGTACTTGGCTGTCTTTTCCTGACCCCACAGTAACAGTCCCTTTAGTTTCATCTTGATGCAGGTGAAAACACATGGCCCTTTAGCAGAGCGAATTCACCCTTCGGTTGCAGGTGCCCCACAGCGTTTCCTCCTCAAGGAATACTCTTCCAGAGCTTCTGGTGCCTCAGCACAGACTTAAACCAGGCAGTTTCTTTTCTCTAGCCAGACCAGGGGGGTTGCTCCTGGAAGCAGGCTGATTCATTCCCCCATCCTTGCAGGGATGAGGCCCTGAACCACTGAAAGTGGTCTCTACCACTTCAATGTGTTCTTATTGTGTTCCTCTTCAGGTGAGAACACACACCTATAAAACAAAAAATAGCTATTTGACAGAGCTCAGAGCTCTGAGGGCCTGCTTACAGCAGAGCACCTCTACTACAGACTGCAACAGAACCTTACAGACTGATTTCAAATTCCCCAGCCTTCTACTCTGACCTCCAACTGCAACATTCCAGTGTGGCTTATGCAGCTGCGACAGTTCTAAATGATGTCATCCCTCAGTCTCAGCTGAGACTGAGAACAGAGTGAGACAGTGTAAAAACCATTTAACTGGAGTTTCACAGTCTGCCTTCCCTGTCTATCACTAGGTCTTACTGAGATTCAAGTAACCCCGGGTAACAGGGGGGTTACATAAATATTTATAAGGGGGCAGGTTAGCGACACCCACAGGGAGGAGCCATTTCAGTAATGCCAGTTTGAAGGCCTATGAATATTGATGAGAGGGCGGGATTACGGGAGGTGATTTGTCATTGGGTGACATCAGGCTCAATGCACCTTAGGATTTAAAGGGGGGCCCGACGATTTAAAAGGGGCGAGTCGGGCCCAAAAGTAAAGCAGGGCATCTGGCCCACAGTTAAAAGGGCTACCAGGCCCAGAATAAGAGAGGGCACCAGGTCCAGAACAGAGAGGGAACCAGGCCCAGAATAGAGAGGGTACCAGGCCCTGAACTGAGAGGGCACCTGGCCCATAAGTTTAAAGCTGGGCACCAGGCCCATTTCAGAGGGCACCAGGCCCACAGTATTTAGGGCGCCAGGTCTCAAATAGTAGAGGGTGTCAGGCCCGAGTTCAAGGTAGGGCATCAGGCCTGAGGTAAAGGTAGGGCACCAGGCCCGAGTTAAATGTAGGGCACCAGGCCTGAGGTAAAGCAGGGTGTCCAGGCCTAGTCAGCAAAAGCAAGCCAGCCTATTGGTAGTAAGGGCAGCCCCGGTCTAGTGAGTTAGGGCAAGCCAGCCCAGTAGTAATAAGGACAATCCCAGCCTGGTGGATTAGGGTAAGCCAGCCTAGGGGTAGTAAAGGCAGTCCCAGCCTAGTGAGTAAGGGAAAACCAGCCTAGTGGTAGTAAGGGCAGCCCAGGCCTATCCAGTAAGGCAAAGCCAGCACAGTAGTAAATAAGGCATATAGGCCCCATAGCAAGTAAGGCATTAGGCCTTTAGTGTTCAGGGCAACTAGCATAGGGCAAGTGATACCCCCCTAGTAGAGTGGTTGAGGCATTCATAGCAAAACGTTCAGGGGTAGCCAGATCCTATTCCAGTAGGCCCTACAGTCAGAAAAAAGGTCTATTTAAGGGCTGTAAATGCCAAACTGGGCTTAGCCTACAAAACAAGCCATACTCTTACCCCCACTGCTAGGACTGCCATTGCCAGAGGAATCCTGCTTCCATCGCTTTCTTACGGGTCCGTAATCTATACAAATGCCTCTAAGGCGACTCTTCATAAGTGGGATACTACTTATAATAACATATGCCGTCACGCCTCTGCATCCTCCAGACTAAAACATCACTGCTTGCTGTACTCTGACCTAAATTGGCCATCTCCCATTGCTCACCACCGCCTCTCTCTTGGGAACCTTCTGGACAGTGTACTGCGATCAAGTATGCCTACCTTGCCTCCTACTGACCCATATTTCGTCTCCTATAATAGTCTCGATCTACTGGCCTTTCTTGTGTGAGCATTCCCAGATGTAAAACTACCAAAGAAATCAGGCTTCTTGCACGTAGGTCCCTCCTACTGGAACTTCGCTGCCCTAGATGTATGCCTGCCCCTAATCATACCACCTTTAAGAAGAGGCATCACTCCCTCTTTATAGCTTGTGCTCGTACCTGCTTCAACCGTCCATAGATCTTGATTCCCGCTGCCTTGGCTGCCCTTGGTATCCCCTCTATGGTATGAGCTGGCAACCTGCCTACTTTCAACTTCCCTTTAACCTATCCCACTATTACCTCTCTCCCTGCCTCCTACCAATAACATCCTTTCAGTTGCAGTAGGCTGTAATGTTAACCTGTTAGTATATGTTTTTTCATTTTCTGTACCTTATATTGTGATATTACTATGATAGTCTACACATGTGCACTTATCTCTATTTGTATAACTTACACCATTACGTGCCTTGTACCAATATTTGTCTTAATCTTTGTTCTCACTTTCTGTTTGTGATGATTGCATATATCCTGACACTGTATTCATTGTAACTCTATCTCACTGTGTTGTTGACCTCCCGGGTCGTGCCTGAAAATAGTCACTTTCGTATCTAGTGCACCTACCTGGTTATCAAAAAATAAATAAAATAAAAAGGGTGCTTAGCTCACAATATGCTACAAAGTAACCATGACATCTGTACTATTTATGCCACTCTTTATTGTTAAAGCATCTGAAAGACTGTGTAATTGCTAGAAGCACCAAGACTGCATTGTACATTAGGATTGTGGTTATTTACCCCTGGTTGTGTGAATTATTGCTCTGTGCATCTGAACTATTGCCCCAGGCATCTGAATTATTGCCCTAAACATCTGAACTATTGCCCTAAGCATCTGAACTATTGTCCCAGACATCTGGACTATTGCCCGTACATCTGCACTGTTGCTCTGGGTATAGAATAATTGCCCCAAAATTGATAATTTGCCCATTCTCCTGGCAAATTATCTGGTCATTATGCAGTTCTCTTGGTATTGCTTTAAGGTGTATCGTATAGCTACATTGCTGCCAGTGTATGGGGACAGTCTCAATCTTCTACCACATTGAAGTCCCATGGTGTGATCTGTAATCCTACATATCCAGACTTAGTCTCTACCCAGAAGAGGATGCCTTCATCATCATTGTTCACCAGAAAAGTGTCTGACCATCAGATTATCTTCTCTGTCCATGTCATCTGCTGAAGTAGAGTTCATCACCGTTCGCACAAGTCATACCCAACGTTTCTTTTGTTTTACAGTTCGAAGTTACGTTCGCTGAAGTTCAAATGCATCACGACTGCCGTGCTAGTGTTGTTCATTTTGGTTCCTGTTCCGGATGTCCCGAACTTGGTTGCCCTCTGCAGAAGACAGTGTGCACATCCTGGAAGAACCTGGTCTGTGCCCCATGTCATTTGCCATAAGTCGAGTCCGTCGAACCCCAGTTCGGGACCTGTCCACTGTTTCATTATTTTGTTCCAGTTCCTTATGACAAGATTGCAGAATCAACCATCATCACTGCAGATCCTTCTGGTTCCTGGTTCTATCAGAGATTCATCTTCACCTCGGGTCCTTCAGAGTCTTGCTGGCCCTTGGATTGCTGCAGTATCGTCCAGGTCATGGTAATCCTCGAGTGGATTCGTTGTCATGCATCTCCTAGTTTTGCTTCTTCCCTGGTGGGTTTTGGCCAAGGAATCCTTTGCATCCAGTGTAGAGTTCGACAACCCATCTGTGGGTTTATTCCAGGAACCAGTTTCTCTGGTTCTTTCTTTCCGACAGCCTTGGAGAGAGTGGGCTTTTGCCAAAGAAACATATGGTCTGTTTACCAAGCCTCTCACCACCCCAGTGGCCTTAACTGGGTCCCTGCTGAGAACCATTCTGTTTACTTCCCTTGTAGCTACCAATGAAGAACGACAGTGCGAATGAAGACGTCAGACATTTGGACTTTTGTAGAAATCTGTGGTCATTGTAAATCCAAATATTGTATTGTCGGTAGTGAATAACACCTGATTTTTGCCTAAGTTCAAGTTATACTCCTAGGTTACTGTTGAAGAATTGTAGAAGTATAGTGGCAGTAGGCCAAGATACATATTCTAATAGTGTTTGTGTAACCCCCCTACAAATGGGGGTTCCCAAAAGACTTCCAGGAGCTTGCTTGAATGCTCCAAGCCTGAATGGTGTTTGGCGTTTAAGCCATTTATCAGTGAGTGTTTTTAGAACCTCTGGTACTGTCTCTTTAAGAGCTGTCTGCTTGCAGACATAATTAATTGTATGGGGGACTGTGTGTTTCTTTGATTGAGTACCACTCAAGCTGCTGCCAATTCACTCCATTTTGCAGTCACTAGGAGTGCAAAGGAACCTATCTGAAAGATGTAACTGTTTGCCAGAAACCATTTAGAGTGATAATGAAATTACAGTTTGTCTAACCTGCTTTCTTTTGCAGTCAGAACAGTGTCTGCCTAGTTCCCCATTCTGGTTTTGAACTGCTGAACTGGACCAATCAGTGTGGGGTAAGCTAGCTCTAAAATGGTGCCTTGGACGAATCAGAACTTGGACTCATAATCTGAGCCAGCCACAAGAGGATTGTATGGGCAGTGACTCTGGGAGATGTAGTTTAGACTTGAGTGCCTTTTGGACCAACAGCAGCAGTCTATTGTGAGTGACAGCCAATCCAGTCAAGAACTGGGAGGAACTCAAAGGAAGTGCCCGTTTTGTTGGTTGGAGTTTCAGTTGAGCTTTGGCAGTGAAGAAGGAAGAGCCCTGTGCTTTTTCAGTGTGCAGTTTTAGTCAAAAAACGTGTGTAAGGCCCAGAGTTCGGTCTGCAGCTTGTGTAAAAGCTTGTTAGGACTGAATCCGTCCTGTGAAGAGAATCAAAGGATATCTGAAGGTAGAAACCAGGCTCACCCTGTAGAAGACTGGAGGAATTGCTGAAAATTGCACTCGGTCTGTCAGGAACTGAATCTGCTGTGTGTTCTCCGGTATTGTGCAGTAATTCAGATCAGGATACAGATGCAGCCTGCCTGGTATAGTGCTTTCTTTTTATATAAATGTGTGAAGAGGCTTGTGTACCTCAAGTGAGCCCTGCTGACATTGAAGGACCCTATCTTATTTGGAGGTCGTGAGTACTAATTCAGGGTCGCTCCCTGTTGAATTGCCACATTAAATCCAAATGGAATTACTGTACTGCTGACTGTTTAATTCTCCTTTTCTCTGTGTGAAAGGGCCCCTACCAGCTGCCACAGTTTGGACTAGCCACTGGGGCTTGGGTACCCAGTGACAGTAACTGATAAGGATAGGCCTGTGCACAGAGCCATAAGTAGATGAGTAGAGTGATAAGCTAGTTAACCTGATTTCCCCTGTCCTGTTATATCCCCTAAATAAATCAGAGCTGCTTGTTTCAGCAAAGTTATACTGCCTGAGGTATTTGTCTATGTTAAAGTACTGTACTGTGATTGTTGCACTGTATCTCATTTCCAGGAGGTCCCAGTGCGGAACCAGTCCTGGGGGTAAGTGTATACTGTGAAGGTAATTCTGATATATTGTGGGCCACTAGTGGGAAGAAAGGGGTTGCAGTGTCCCAGAGGGCTGTGACCAAGTTAGTTTAACTATTGCAAACCCTGACCTCTGGGTGGAGGCACCCGCCATTGGATCAGGCCCCTCAACCTGTTAGTGGCAAATCAGGCAGGGTAGTAGCCCCTGGGATAGCACCATCTAGGGGTTACATCTTGGAGGCTCACCGCTGGGATTGTGTGTCCTCTAGTGGCCATATTTACTGAACCACTGTTAAGAAAAATGGGTACCCGACAGAAGTGGCTGTGCACCGGCTGGTGGAGTGGTGTGACTGGGGAGGAGATCGACCCCAAAATGCTATGCTTATCCTGGACATCCCCTGGGTATCAATACGGACACTGTGCAGGAGTACTTTCCAAGGTGGAAGGTTTACAAAACCCTGTGGTGGTGGTCGGCATGCTAATCTGCTCACCCACACTTTCCTGGCCCTAGTAGAGTTTAAGGATCCATAGATAGCTCCAAAGTGCCACAGACCATTACCCCAGAGGAGCCCTCACTGCTTGGAGTGATAACTAAGGACAGTAAAGACCGGGGAATCACCACCACTATCTGAAACTTTTGAGGAGAAATTTGCTAAATGGTTGCTGGGAGAAGGGAAAACTGTGGAGGACCTGAAGAAACTATTCGTGCCACCTGGGGGTGTTCCTCCCCCAACACCCTCTCCTGCTCCAGTGCCCGTAATGGTGGCTGAACCAATGCAGACTCCTATTTCTGCACCTGCCATTAGTCACGACTCTTACGAAGGTTGAGGATCTTCTCTGGCACCTCCCACCCCCAAGGGAGGATGACTGGGAGACCTGGATAGACTATGTTGCCGCCAAGTGCTAGAATGGCAATGCTCGGAGGCAAAGCGAAAGAGGGTTAGTGAGAGCCTCCGAGGTCCTGCCCTGGCTACCATCCGTGCTAAATGGGCCAGTAACCCTGAGCGACTGCACAGGCCTATCTTGAGGCCTTGGAGAATGTGTATGGGAGCCCAGATTCTGATGAGGACCTATGGTGGAGAGTAAGAAATGCACAACAGTACCAAGGGGAGTTGTTGTCTGTGTATGTCTCTCGGCTGGAAAAATTGTTGCAAGAATGCCTCAGGAAGGGTAGTTTGCCAGCGATTGAACTGGACCGAACCAGACTGGACAGAATCCTTAAGTCTGCCCCTTCTCTCAGAACTGCTGTTGCTCAGTTACGCCCTGGCAAATCGACTGGAATCCCCACCCACCTATGATGAGTTAATGAGAAATTTGAGGAGTTGAGAAAAGGCGACCTCGGAGGGACCTGCACCAACAGCTGTGGCTACGACCGAGTGACTGAGGGTGACCCATCAAGTGAAGTTCAGGGGCAGAGGTTGACAGTCAATGAGTGCTCTGACAAGGAAAAAGATATGCCACAATGGGGTGAACTGTTGAGAGAGATCCGAGAATTCAAAAACAGTCCTTTATGAAGGCCACGCCTGCAATCGGGCCCCTGACCTATATCCGACTGCATCTGCTATGGGGTGGGGGTACCCACCCATGTATCTCCTGCTGATAACAGCTCAAACTCAATTCCTTGACCATGGAAGTGGAGAAGAACTGACGAGATGTCTCCAAATGCTTATCACGCGCAGACAGAGATGGCACCCAGGTTTCCAGTTAGTAATACCCCCGCCCCTGGCTCCCAGTGTGGCGCCTCGGCCAGCTCAAATTCCAGAAAGTATGTTTTGCTATAATTGTGGGAAAGATGGGCACATGAAAAGGAATGCAGTCCCAAAGACACTGACAAAGTTGCATAAAAGCTACAGGAGAGCTTGGAGAACAAATCAGTGGTTAAGAGGTGGCGACATGATCCCAGTGAGGGCACCAAAATGCTAATTCACGTCCTTTTGTGGCAGTCAGTTGCCCAGGCCCCCACTACCGCCTCTCCAGACTGGTCCAGAATAGTGGGTCCTCCATGGAGACCACTGTAAAGGTGAATGGAGTGTCTACAAGAGCTGTATTAGACAGTGGCTCCCAAGTGACAATTATGTTCCAGGATTGGTATCAGAAGCATTTGTCAGACGTGCCCTTACAACCATTAGAAGGACTGCATGTATGGGGGTTAAGTGGAGAAGGCCTACCCTATTCGGGTATATCCAATTTGGCTGTCTTTCCCCACCTCCGTGGCTGGAGTGGCGAACAAGTAGAGACCCTAGCCTTAGTGTGTCCCCCACTGGACTGTATGATGGTGTCCCTTTGTTGATTGGAACAAATGCTCATATGTTGGAAGGCTGGCACAGTTGTGTTATGAAAACAGGGTCAAAGACTAGTAGAGCTTTAAGAGTTCGGCTTAATTAAGAAGGCCTATGAGGCACAGAGATGCTGAAAAACAGAACCAGAGGAACCGGTCGGAATTGTATGGAAGAAGGATCCTGAGTCTCTGATCCTGGCACCAAATGCCCAGTGTACCTTAAAGGGAGAGGTCCGTATCAGAAAGGATGTTAAGAATAAAATATTAATGTTGGATGCACCAGGCAATGGAAAATTGCCAGAGGGACTGCTGGTCAAGCCTAGTATTTTGCCCGCTAGAGCCCATGCTTATGCCAGAAGGGTAATGGTCCAAGTTCATAATGTGTCTGAAAGAGACATTCGAGTGAATAGAGGTTGCATCCTGGCTAATGTGCATTGTGCAGACACTGCAGTGCTACCCAGCAGCAAGAGTTCAAGGAAGAATGACAGAGTAACGCCTGACTTGTTTGATTTCGGCAACTCCCCGCTGCCAGCTGAATGGAAAGTGAGGATCAGTGAGAAGCTTGCCCAGAGAGATCAGGTGTTTTCTTTAAAGGAATGGGATGTAGGATGCATGCAAGGAGCTGAGCACAATATCCGGCTGCATGACGAAAGACCATTTCGTGAGAGGTCTCGACGCCTGGCACCTGCTGACATAGATGATGTGAGGACGCATCTGCAAGAGATGTTAGCTGCTGGTGTAATACAAGAATCCAAGCCCTTATGCTTCCCCATTGTGGAAGTGAGGAAAAGAATGGAACAGTAAGGATGTGTGTGGATTATGCACCTTAAACCGGCGGACTATCCTGATCAGTACACAATGCCCGCATTCAGGATGCTTGGACTGCCTAAATGGGAGCAAGTGGTTCTCTGTGCTGGATCTCCGCAGTGGGTACTACCAGATCCCGATGGCCCCAGAGGACCGTGAGAAGACGGCCTTTATCTGTCCGCTTGGCTTCTATGAATTCATGAGGATGCCTCAAGGGATTTCAGGTGCCCCAGCCACTTTTCAATGATTGATGGAGCGTGCAGTGGGGGACATGAACTTACTAGAGTGCCTGGTATACCTAGATGATGTTATTGTGTTTGGCAGCTCACTGGAGGAACATGAGAGCAGATTATTTAAGGTATTGGACCGACTGGAGGACTTTGGCCTTAAACTGTCCATTGATAAGTGTCAATTCTTTCAAACATCAGTAAAGTATATGGGACACATAGTATCCACCGAGGAATAGAGACCGACCCAAGTAAAGTTGAGGCCTTGACCACCTGGCCACAGCCCAAAATCTAAAAGAACTGCAAAGATTCCTGGGATTCTGTGGTTATTATCGGCGCTTCATCAAGGACTATTCAAGAGTGATCCGCCTTTACTTAACCTTACCAAGAGTATCCCCCAACCCACAAAAATGCCAAAAGTCAGTGTCCTCAAGACTGAAAGAGTGTATTTTCATCCAGTGAAGTATTTGGGGCCCGCTGGACTCCTGATTGTGAGACTGCTTTTCTTGAGATCATATATCAACTTACCCATGCTCCAGTGCTGGCCTATGCGATCCAAGAAAACCTTCGTCCTGCACACTGATGCTAGCTTGCAAGGTTGGGGCTGTGTTCTACCAAGACACGAAATGGCCTGGACCAGTGGCCTTTGCCAGTAGAAGCCTGACCCCATCCGAAAAGAACTATCCTGTACATAAGTTAGAGTTCCTAGCTTTGAAGTGGGCTATTGTTGACCAATTCCATGAGTACTTGTATGGGGCTAAAATACTAGTAAAACGACCAATAATCCTTTGACCTATGTGCAGACCTCAGCTAAGTTGGATGCCACTGGCCATAGGTGGCTTTCTGCATTATCTACATATGACTATGCTCTCGAATACCGAGCAGGTCTGAACCACATAGATGCTGATGCTCTCTCCTGGAGGCCTGTTCCCCAGAATGATTGAGTCCGATTGGCAGAACCTGACATTCGGCACTCTGCCGGAAGTTTGACAGGGAGGAACAAATGTCCGGATGCAGTGGACTGCATGGTGGATTGCTTGGGACCCTCTGAGAAGTGCATACCTGCTGCTTATTGCCACTTTTCTGCAATAGACATTGGTGCACTGCCTCAGCTGGACAATGACAGTATTCGGCGGGCTCAACTCAGCATCCCATGATCAAAGCAGCTTTAGAAGCCCTCTATGCAGGAAAAGATGTGTCCAAATTACGCCTCCACTGATTTGAGAACTGCACTGTTATACAAAGAAGGTCCTAAGTTGAAACTGATCAATAAACTGTTATACAGAGAAACAGTAGACAGAGGGGACAAGTAGACAAACAACAACTAGTGCTGCCACTGCCTTTCGAGACTCAGTACTGAGGTCCGCACAACCACATGGGGCACCTTGGTATAGACAGAACACTTGACTTGGTGAGATCCAGGTTCTATTGGCCTAAGATGGGGGCTGATGTGGAGCAACACATTCGAACTGTAATCGCTGCTTACAGAGGAAAGCTTTGCCCCAGAGGCTGCCCTCCTTGTTAACATCACCACCAGTGCACCCATGGAGCTGGTCTGTATTGATTTTCTGAGTTTGGAGTCAGATCAAAGAAATATCAGTAATGTGCTGGTGGTCACTAACCATTTCACGAGATATGCCCAAGCTTTCCCACCAAAGACAGAAAGCATTCACTGTGCCAAAGTACTTGTAGAAAACTTTTTGTTCACTATGGGGCTCCACAAAGAATCCATTCTGATCAAGGAGAGACTTTGAGAGTCGTCTGATCAAAGATGCTTTCTCTGTGGGGAATACAATCCAGAACCCTCCTTACCACCCCAGGGACCCACAGCCTGAACGTTTCAACCGCACTTTGCTAGATATGCTAGGCACCCTGCACCCAAAGGACAAGCCTAGATGGAGCCAACAAATTAGCACCCTGGTACATGCTTATAACTGCACCAAAAGTGATGCCACTGGATTCTCCCCTACCACCTGATGTTTGGAAGAAGCTCGACTACCAGTAGATGTGTGTTTTGGGGTCTCTCCTGATGGGTTCAAGCTGACAACTATTTACAGTATGTGCAAAAGTTAAAGGCCCAGCTAACTCATAGCGTACCAACTGGCTCAAACCATGGCTGCCAAAAGAAATCTGGCCAACAAAGAAAGGTATGATAAAAAGGTGAAAGCCAGGAACTCCAGGAGGAGATCGGGTATTGCTAAGAAATCTGGGACTGCATGGCAAGCACAAGATTGCTGACAGATGGCACCATCTCCCTCACATTGTAGTGGGCAAACTAGATGATCTGCCAGTGTACAAAGTAAGGCCTGAGGATAATTCAAAGATGTAAAAACAATGCATAGAAATCATTTACTGCCCATTGGACAAATCTTAATTGAGTCTGAGCCCCTAGAAGATGCCCCCTCTGGACCAGTGACTAGAGCTGATGCTAAGAAAATATCAAGAAAGTCTGCACCTACAGAAGCAAAGTTAAAGTGTTCCCCTCCACAAGTCCCAGTTGAACATGACTGTCGGTCCATATCAGAAGAAAGTGAGAGTGACTTTGAATACTATCCTTCTTACAGACTGAGTCAATTGTTTGGGGCAATCCCTAGTCAATACTGGAGATGAAGCTGGGCCTTCTGGACTGTCCAAGCCCCAAGCTTCGTCCCTGGAGCCGATGCTCCCAGAAAGTGAAGTGCAAGCATCAGATCAGATGAAATGGAATCATTGTGCATGGTTGAACTGTTTGAGCTTTCAGGGAGGAAAATGATGGATTGGGTCAGACTGGTGATACACCAGAACAAGAAGAGTATTTTGAGTGCCCTGACAGTCCACTGCCAGTGTCCAAAAGCTCTCCCTCGAGCCAAATGTTGTGGACTCAGAAACTGTAACTCCTGGAGCTGAAAGTGCCCAAGTTCTAGCCTCTCTACCCCAGGGAGACTCCCCTGACAAGTGAGGACAATGCTGAAAATGAGGCTCAGAGTGCAGAGACTGTAACAGTTCCCCTAGAAAGACTGGTCGAGCTGTAAAGCCTGTGGTGCACCTCAGTTATGATTCCTTGGGAGGCCTGTGGATTTGCCTCTCAATGTTGTCCATAAAGGAGTGTGTATGTGTCCCCGAGCTCATTGCCCAAACTGAGCGTCAGTGCTAACTCCAAGTTACTTGTGTTGCCCTCTAAGTATGGTGCCTTGCCCGTCCAGCCCCAAGGTAACTGTTAGAAGGGCCCCTCTCTTCAGGTTTCATGTACAAGAGTAATAACTTGAGTTATGGTACAATGTGTATGTAATACTGTGTAAAGAGTGACGTACTGCAATGTTTCAGAAATGTGTTCTTGGTAAAATGATATATTGACTGATGATTACATATGCGAGCCTAATGCAAATGTATATGGTTGCAGTTGAAACTTATAAAGTACTTGCAGCGGATGTCAAGCTTTCCCAGGCCAGGAAGGTGTAACCCCTGCAAATGGGGGTTCCCAAAAAGACTTCCAGGAGCTTGCTTGAATGCTCCAAGCCTGAATGGTGTTTGGCGTTAAGCCATTTATCAGTGAGTGTTTTAGAACCTCTGGTACTGTCTCTTTAAGAGCTGTCTGCTTGCAGACATAATTAGTTGTATGGGGACTGTGTGTTTCTTTGATTGAGTACCACTCAAGCTGCTGCCAATTCACTCCATTTTTGCAGTCACTAGGAGTGCAAAGGGAACCTATCTGAAAGATGTAACTGTTTGCCAGAAACCATTTAGAGTGATAATGAAATTACAGTTTGTCTAACCTGCTTTCTTTTGCAGTCAGAACAGTGTCTGCCTAGTTCCCCATTCTGGTTTTGAACTGCTGAACTGGACCAATCAGTGTGGGGTAAGCTAGCTCTAAAATGGTGCCTTGGACGAATCAGAACTTGGACTCATAATCTGAGCCAGCCACAAGAGGATTGTATGGGCAGTGACTCTGGGAGATGTAGTTTAGACTTGAGTGCCTTTTTGGACCAACAGCAGCAGTCTATTGTGAGTGACAGCCAATCCAGTCAAGAACTAGGAGGAACTCAAGGAAGTGCCCAGTTTGTCGGTTGGAGTTTCAGTTGAGCTTTGGCAGTGAAGAAGGAAGGAGCCCTGTGCTTTTCAGTGTGCAGTTTTTAGTCAAAAACGTGTAAGGCCCAGAGTTCGGTCTGCAGCTTGTGTAACAGCTTGTTAGGACTGAATCCGTCCTGTGAAGAGAATCAAAGGATATCTGAAGAGTAGAAACCAGGCTCACCCTGTAGAAGACTGGAGGAATTGCTGAAAATTGCACTCGGTCTGTCAGGAACTGAATCTGCTGTGTGTTCTCCCAGGTATTGTGCAGTAATTGCGATCGGGATACAGATGCAGCCTGCCTGGTATAGTGCTTTCTTTTATATAAATGTGTGAAGAGGCTTGTGTACCTCAAGTGAGCCCTGCTGACACTGAAGGACCCTATCTTATTTGGAGGTCGTGAGTACTAATTCAGGGTCGCTTCCTGTTGAATTGCCACATTAAATCCAAATGGAATTACTGTACTGCTGACTGTTTAATTCTCCTTTTCTCTGTGTGAAAGGGCCCCTACCAGCTGCCACGGTTTGGACTAGCCACTAGGGCTTGGGTACCCAGTGACAGTAACTGATAGGGATAGGCCTGTGCACAGAGCCATAGGTAGATGAGTAGAGTGATAAGCTAATTAACCTGATTTCCCCCTGTCCTTGTTATATCCCCCTAAATAAATCAGAGCTGCTTGTTTCAGCAAAGTTATACTGCCTGAGGTATTTGTCTATGTTAAAGTACTGTACTGTGATTGTTGCACTGTATCTCATTTCACAGGAGGTCCCAGTGCCGGAACCAGTCCTGGGGTAAGTGTATACTGTGAAGGTAATTCTGATATATTGTGTGGGCCACTAGTGGGAAGAAAGGGGGGTTGCAGTGTCCCAGAGGGCTGTGACCAAGTTAGTTTAACTATTGCAAACCCTGACCTCTGGGTGGAGGCACCCGCCATTGGATCCAGGCCCCTCAACCTGTTAGTGGCAAATCAGGCAGGGGTAGTAGCCCCTGGGATAGCGCCATCTAGGGGTTACATTTGTACTCATTTTAGCAGTCATAGATAAAAGTGATTCTGTCCTTTTTATCACCCTGTTATTGTTGTTTTGGGTGGCCACTCCCTCTCTTGTGACTGTGTCTCCCTACCCACTGGTACTAAATAAATGCCCTGTGGGCACTGAATCTCTTGGACGACTGCTGCCTCTCCTTGTCTGGGTAACTGTTATCTTATCCACTATAATTCGGACCTTGGTGTACCATTCACTCATCTCACACCATCTTCATGTTAGGAGCACCACCTCAGACCATCACAAGTGGGATGCACTCCATAGGTGACCCAGTTTAATGCTGTTTTCCCCAGAACATGTTTGTGTCACCATTATTTGCAAATTACTAGTGCTGTGCAGAATGCAAGGTTTGGCAACTCAGTGGATTACCAAAAAATTAAATATATTGCATGGTTAGGTTGGAGGAGTAGGGGAGGTAGAAGAAGAAGACAGAGGAGGAAGGCAGACAAGGTGGGATGGAGCTAGGGAGGTGGGAGCATAGATGGGTCAGGCTGAGTTGGGATCAGGCAATGCATAGGGTTAGGCTAGACATCTACACATGGATTCTTGGGGGAGTTCATTCTTTAGGGCTCTTTTGAATTGTGACATTTTAGGTAGCTCAGAGATGGAGGTAGGGAGGTTGTTTATATACCTCCAATGATGCTTTGTGTAATTGGGCTATGTGCGATTTGGTATTTCTTTGCAAGCTGCCTTTATTGCCAATGCCCTACCCAGGTACCCCTTCCTTCAGTTCTTTTGTCCTGAGGTTCCTTGTCTTTTATATTGCTTTCCTAAGTTGGGCTCATGCTCACCATGACCAAAACCCATTAGACCATCATGGGGCTGATTCCTCTTTCTCCTGGGCTGAAGTACAGAGAAGGCACAATGACGAGTCTTGAGAAGGACAAAACATGTGCCCGTGTCTTCTTGTTTTCATTCTTTGCAGATTGTGTGATAGGCCACTTGGCACCATGGAAATGTAGAATCTGACAGCAGATAGAGGCCACTTGACTCACCCAGTCTGCCCATATTATTTTTTTCATTTTTTTTTCTCTACCTTCATTTTCACTATAGACCCACTTGATCTATCATACTGTTCTGCTCAAAGCAGAACAAACCAAAACTTGTTCATGGTGATTCACATATATTTCCATTGATGCTTAATGTTATTGTCTTATGTGTAATTTTGCATTTGTAACTAGAAATGTTTTCAAGAAGCATGACAGAAGACTTAGTTTTTTATTTATCTAGTTTTATTTATGTTTTTGCTAACCAGGTAAGTACATTGATCCAAAGGACTACTTTCAGTCACTACCCAGGCCACAGATGTGGCTACAAAATAAACATAAACAGCAGTAACAATGTACATAAACAGCAGTAACAATGTACAAAAACAACAGTAACAATGTACATAAACAGCAGTAGCACAGAGTAACACATGTAATACAGAAATTGGTAACACACCCCAAAACGAGGTAGATAACATGTATTAGAATCAAACAGATTCACAAGCACAAATTTCAGAATTCAAAAGACTTACAAAAAAATACCTACATGCTGTACCAGCTGACAATAGGCTAAAATAAACAAGCATTTGTCAATTCCGAATGTTTGCTTGCTGGTATTAGCACGGGACATGCAGGAGTTAGACAGATACAGAATAGGAATGGCAGTGAAGTATCGAAGTTCACGCTAACCCCACCTCCATTCTGTAGAGAGAGACAGGCATTGGGGTAAGTGTTTGGGTTGTCGGTCATTATGGGCATGCTATGTCATGTCACCCTACTCTACAGACAGCGACACATGTTGAGGTGTGCCTTAGGGTGTTTGGCTTTACAGTCACCACACTCCATAAAGACATGTGCTGAAATGAGTGCAGCATAGGTGAATGGGGTGAAGTCTGAGGCAGAAGAGTCCAAGGTACACCTTGATGCCTGTCAGTGGCTGGAGGTGGGGGTTGGATGGCAGGAGCAGTACAGTCAGCAATGCAAAGGCACACCCCGATGCCTGTCAGTTTGTACAGGGTAGGATGTTATGGTTAGAAACCATAACACCTCAGGCATTTGTTGGTATTTATACTACAAATTTTCAACATGGCCTTTTTGTGAGCCTACCTATGAAGAGTGACACTGTGATTATGTTTATGTGTCCCGAACATTGATTTCCAACAGTGACAGTATCATTCTGCGCCACATGAACAAAAACACAGATCGGGCAGGATGTGAAGAATGACAGCTGTACCATCCACAGGGAGGTGTGAAGAGATAGTAATGTTGAACATCTGTACTGGGACTATAAAAAGTGCTCACATGTCCGAGCATACAGTATGTGGAAACTGCACAAGACATGTGCATTACACAGTCACTTTATGGATGTTTGTCACCAAAGTTTCAAAATAGGCATTGTAGGACCTCTGCTCATAAACAGTGGCACTGTGATTTTCTTGATGTGTCCTGAACACTGATTTCCCACAGCAACCACACTATTCTGTGCCAGAAGTACAAAAACACATTTCAGCCAGGATGTGAAAAATGACAGCTGTACTGTTCATAAGGAGGTGCAGAAAAATGGCAATGTTGAAAAGCTGGAGTGAACATATTACAAATGTACGAAGTTATGAGTATGACTGGAAACTGTGCAACACACGCTTGTAACACAGTCACCTTATGGAGTTTCATCACCAAATTTTCAACATAGGCATTTTATAGCCTCTGCAAATGAACAGTGTCACTGTGATTTTCTTAATGTGCCCCCAACACTGATATCCCACAGCAACTGCGCTGCTCTGCACTGCAGGTGAAAAAATACATTTTGGCCAGGTTGTGAAAAATGCCAGCTGTACTGTTCATAAGGCGGGCCAGAAAAATGGCAATGTTGAAAATCTGGAGTAAACATATTTCAAATGTGCGAAGATATGAGCATGCGTGGAAACTGTGCAACACACGCTTGTAACACAGTCATTTTATGGACTTTCATCACCAAATGTTCAACATAGGCATTTTAGGGCCTCTGCTAATGAACAGTGTCATTGTGAGTTTCGTAATGTGTCCCGAACACTGATTACCCACAGCGACCGTACTATTCTGCGCCGGAAGTGCAAACACACATTTCGGCTAGGATGTGAAAAATGACAGCTGTACTGTTCATAAGGAGGTGTAACAAAATGGTAGTGTTGAAAATCTGGAGTGAAAATATTGTAAATGTGCAAAGTTACGAGCGTGCGTGGACACTGCGCAATGCACGCTCATAACAAAGTCATTTTAAAGACTTTTGCGACCAAATTTTCAACATACGCATTTTAGGCCGTCTGCTAATGAACAGTGTTACTGTGATTTTCTTCATGCATCCCAAACACTGATTTCCCACAGCAACTGCACTATTCTGCGCCGGAAGTGCGAAAACACATTTTGGCCAGGATGTGAAAAATGACAGCTGTACTGTTCACAGGGAGGTGTGGAAAATGGCAATGCTAAAAATCTGGAGTGAAAATATTGCAAATGTGCGAAGTTATGAGCGTGTGTGTGGAAACTGTACAATGCATGCTCGTAACACAGTCATCTTATAGACTTTTGTCACCAAATATTCAACACAGGCATTTTAGGACCTCTGCTAATGAGCAGTGTCACTGTCATTTTCGTAATGTGACCCAAACACAGATTTCCCACAACAACTGTGCTATTCTGCTCCTTATGACAACTGTACTGTTCATAGGGAGTTGTGGAAAAATAGCAGTATTGAAAATCTGGACTGAAAATATTGCAAATTCGGGAAGTTGCGAGTGTGCGTAGCAACTGCGAAATGCACGCTCATAAAACAGTCATTTTTTTGATTTTTTCCACCAAATTTGCAACATACACTTTTTGAGAGACCACCTCATGAACAGTGGCACTATTATTTCATTAATCAGTCCCAAAAGGTGATTCCGCACAGTGACCACGAAATCACCTTTCAGGATTGATTAATGCCATGACAGTGACTAAATTCATGAGGAAGGGTCCCAAAAACCCCATGTTAAAAATTTGGTGCCAAAATTCCAAAACATGCCTGAGATATGCAAAAAAGTTGAAAAAAACCCTATTTATTCCATTATACAGCTTTCTGGCATTTTCTCAGTCCATGGTCGGCTTTGAAGAGTTCAGACATGCTCCCGGTCCTCTGAAGATCATCACGCTGGACTCTAGAGGTAAGTATGGGGTGTGGAGGGGTGTGGGGAGGCAGGGTGCGCAGTGGGTGGGTGCGGGTTGTGAGGGGAAGGGCTAGGGAGACCACGAGGGACCATTTTTGTTTTACTGGTTTTATAAAAAAAAAACATTGCTGGACGGTTTTTCCTTTGCAGGGGCACTGGGCATGCTGGGGTGGGCCCCTGCGTGCCACCTGAATATTTTTTTGTGAGGGTGTAGCCAATGGGGGATTGGGTACCCCTGTTGGTATGAAAGTGGGGAGGCAAGAGCCAAGGGGGATTGGGCACCCCCTCGGACTCTCCTGTTACTCTTTGGGGGGTGCTGATGCCGCCGGGAGTGGGCTTCCCATGGGAATATCAAACAGGGAGGGAACATACTGCTGATAGGGAGTGGGCTCCCCGTCGAAAGCAGAAATCCTTTCCACGGATGGATGCCGGCGGGGACTGGGGCCCTGTCGGCAAAAACACACTGTGTGAAGGGGCACAAGGCCGTTGAGGGGGATTGCACCCCGGTACTGAAGTTATTTGATATTGTTTGTGAACACGGTGGCAAGACACCGCCATGTTCACAAACAATATTACACTAGCAATTTTCCGCCCAGCAATGACGGCTTGCTCCCTCATTGCAGCAAATCACTGATGCTGCAATGATGAGACAGCCCACAATTGCTGCAGTGAAAATTTTACAACTTGGTGCAACTTCTGGAAGCCAGTGTCATCAGCACACTGTACCTCCATTGGTGCACCACAGCCAGGCCCCCAAATGCAATGCTTCTGTTGGATACCACACCACCACACCTCCCCAACCCACTTCTCTCCTAAGCTGTCACATAATGTTTCTTGCACATTCGCAAGCAAACATAAAAAGTGCAGAAAAGCTGACAAAGAGCCTACATGCTGTACAAGCTGACTTTCTTCTGAAGCATTGGGGGCACTTTAAGCTTGGATATGTGCCTCAGGAGGGGTTGACAAACTGGACTCCAAGTCCCTTATATTACCACAATACTGCTTACTTTGTTACTTTTTAAAACACTTAAGTAGCTGTTGGAGTCCAAAATGCTGCAGTGTCACAACTACTGTAACATCAGCAAAACATATACATGAATCTGCATGTATTGCACATTTCCACCTCATATTTCACAAAACATACCTCAGTGAGTCCAGAATGTTAGGGAGGCAAGTGTGGTCTGGAGCACTCACTGGCTTGAGAAACAGGAGATCATAGGGTTAAACCGCACTAGAACCAAACACACTTTGTAAACCTGAGAAAGTCATGTAAGCTCCCAGTACACCAGTCTGTCTAGATACAGAACAGGGCAAACAGCCAAGACCCCACTGAAAATGAGATCTTCGGTCTCAGCTGGGCTAACCTGGGTAAATAAGTTGTAAAACTAAAACAAAGTCTCATTGCTGATCACTCATACAATTAATAGCAAAGACTCTATATTCTTACAAAAAGAATAAACACAGTTATTGCTGTGTTCTTTTCCTGTCAGGCATTGTAACGAACTTGTGGGGAACTTGGAGGAGGACACTGTTAAAGAGCCATTGAATATACATGTTGTTGGTACATTACTACAGAGCACAGCACAAAAATAACCTCTTAATTCTGTATTTTTTTAAAGCAAAACTATCTCAGCTAAGTGACTCATATTGGTGTGTGCACAGTATAGGTGGGGTGTTTGGGTTGGAAACCTTAAATGTTATATTTCCCTTCTTTTTATGATTTGAGATCAACACTAACTGAGGCATTAACATATTTTTTACAAAGAATTTCCTTACTTTTTGAGATAGTGTAATCATAGCCTTACTTCCATAGATGTGTACATGTATGCCGCTGTGGAAGTGCCCTGCACTTCCATTTATAGGATAACAGTGACCACACTGGCAGCATAGCCATCTTATTACCCTACCACATGTACCTGGTACAGACAGTTTTCATATCCCTTCCAAAACGTAATTCTGCATGACTATAATGTCATTCCGTGCCACAGGTGCAAAAACATATTTTGGCAAGCATTTGAAAAATGACAGCTGTAACATATATGAGGTGGGGTAATAAGAAGCCTACATTGAAAATTTGAGGTCAAAATATTTAAAATTTCCAAAGTTATACATGTGCATAGAAAAATTGCAACAAATTGTCATAACTTTGCCATTTTTACATATTTTGACCCCAAATTTTCATCATAGCCTTTTTATGACTCCACCTCATGAACAACATGACTATGCAAATCCCATCTGATGGGTGAAATTGCTAAGCGACTGTAAAATCACCTTTCAAGCAGGAGTTGAGTAAAGACAGTCATATTGTTCATGAGGTGAGGTTCCCAAAAGGCTATTTTGAACATTTGGGGTTGCAATGTCCAAAGATGGGTGAGTTATGTATTAAAGTTGAACCCCCCATTGAAATACATTGAACTGCATTTACCTTAGTTTCTCATATCGCAGTCGCCAGTTAAAGCAGCAAGTCATGCCTTCAATCAGAGAGTGGATTTTGAACCTGGGACATGTTCAAGTGAGGGAAGGTGTGTGTTTGTGGGAGGTGTAGGTGGGTGGAGGGTGGTGGCTGCTGAGCGAGAGGTCAGGGTGGGGGTTTCTGTTCACTGAGGGACCATTTTCTTTTTCTCAGGTTTGTTACAAAAAAAACAAGCATTTGTCAATGCCGAACGTTCGCTTGCAGGTATTTGCAGTGGTATTTGGCACTTGGACATGGCTTAAAAAAATCAGTGACAAAGAAGTACAAGCATTTGTCAATGCCGAATGTTGCTTGCTTCTATGTGCTGTTTAGGTATTTTGAAGTCATTGGAGTGCAAATATTGAAAATTGGCGAACTTACTTGTGCCGCAGTGAGGAACTGGCGCAATGCACGCTTGTAAAACAGTAATTTTTAGGAATTTTTTCACCAAATTTTCAACATAGCCATTTTAAGACCACTGCTCATGAACAGTGTCACTGTGATTTTCCTAATGTGTCCCATACATTGATTTCGCACACCAACTGCACCATTGTGTGCTACATGGGCGGAAACACGTTTTGGGCAGGATGTGAAAAATGACAGCTGTACTGCTCATAAGGAGGTGTGGTAAAATGGCAATGTTGAAAATTTGGAGTGAAAATATTGAAAATTCGCAAACTTACGAGTGTGCGTAGGAACTGCGCAATGCATGCATGTAAAACAGTAATTTTTAGGAATTTTTTCACCAAATTTTCAACATAGCCATTTTAAGACCTCTGCTAATGAACAGTGTCACTGTGATTTTCTTAATGTGTCCCATACATTGATTTCGCACACTGACTGCGCCATTGTGTGCTACATGGGCGGAAACATGTTTTGGACAGGATGTGAAAAATGACAGCTGTACTGCTCATAAGGAGGTGTGGGAAAATGGCAATATTGAAAATCTGGAGTGAAAATATTGAAAATTCGCGAACTTACGAGCATGCATAGGAACTGCGCAACACACTCGTAAAACAGTCATTTTTAGGAATTTTTTCACCAAATTTTCAACATAGCCATTTTAAGACCTCTGCTAATGAACAGCGTCATGGTGATTTTCTTAATGTGTCCCATACATTGATTTCACACACCGACTGCGCCATTGTGTGCTACATGGGCGGAAACACGTTTTGGGCAGGATGTGAAAAATGACAGCTGTACTGCTCATAAGGAGGTGTGGTAAAATGGCAATGTTGAAAATCTGGAGTGAAAATATTGAAAATTCGTGAACTTACGAGCCTGTGTAGGAACTGCGCAATGCACGCTCATAAAACAGTCATTTTTTGGAATTTTTGCACCAAATTTTCAACATGGGGTTTTTGGGACCCCTTCTCTTGAATGATGTCACTGTCTTGGCATTATTCAGGCCCGAGCTGATTTCGGCGCAGTGACTGCAAAATCACCCTTCGGGTCCAATAACGCCATGACAGTGACATCATTCATGAGAAGGGGTCCCAAAACCCCATGTTGAAAATTTGCAAAAATTCCAAAAATGCCTGAGATATGCAATAAAGTTGAAAACCCCTATTTAGCCCATTATACAGCTTACCAGCATTTCCTCAGTTCGTGGTCGGCTTTGAGAGAGGCAGGCGTATTCGGTCCACGAAGATCATCGTGCCGAGCTCCGAATGAAGTAGGGGTGAGGAGGGTGTGGGAGGCGGGGTGCACAGTGGTGGGTGTGGGTTGTGGGAGGGGCCTGGGAGAAGTGCTGTGGGACCGTTTTCAATTTACAGGTTTAAAAAAAAAAAAACTGACGTGGGATGTTTGCCATGCTGGGGTGGGCTCCAGCATGGCAGAAGATAGCTGGGGGCCTGGAGCCAACGGGGATTGGGCACCCCCGTCGGCAGACGGCGCGGGATGGGACGCGTTGCCATGCTGGGTGGCTCCTAGCGGGCAGAAGGATGGCTGGGGACCTGGAACCGACTGGGATTGGGCACCCCATTGGCAGATGACACGGGACATTGGCCATGCTGGGGTGGGCTCCCAGTGTGGCAGCAAAGATTGGGGGGCAGCGTGATGCGGTGCTGTGTATGACAGCGGTGGTTTTCTTTGAAGAGAAGATCACCACTATTATACACAGCACCGCGTCCGATTGGTGCAGGACTGCCACGCCTGCTCAATGGAGCAGGGGATTGCGAGGGGGGCACACCTCCAAAGTGTCTCATTCTCCCAAGATGTTCCTTGAGCATGCGCACAAGTGAACGTAAAAAGACATCAAGGGACCATTTTCTTTATTTCAGCATCAAGACAGAATCAAAGGCTGGGGTGCAACTCGACACCAGGCAACAAGACGGACAACGATCGGAGGGCGGGAGGTGCCACTAGACACCAAGGGAAGAAGTGGGATAGTGATCGGAGGGTGAAGGGTGCCACTAGACACCAGGGAAAGAAGTGGCACAGAAATCAGAAGGTGGGGGGTGCCACTAGACAGCAAAGAAAGAAGCAGGACAGTGATCGGCAAGTGGGGGGGTACCATTAGACACCAAAGAATTTCAAAATACAAAAGGACAGTGATCAGGGGTTGGGGTACCACTAGACACCAGAGAATATAAAATGGCAAGGGGAACAGCAATTGGTGGGGGGGGGGTGCCACTAGACACCATGGAAATATATCTTTTAAATGGGGACCACAACCGAGGGGTGCAACTAGACACCAGTGAAGTGAACGACCATGGAGATGGGAGGGTGAAGGGGTGCCATTAGACACCATGAAAATATTGTTTTAAAATGGGGGAATACACATCGAGGGGTGCCACTACACACCAGGTAAATGAAGGGTATGTGTATTGCAGGGTGGGGGGTGCCACTAGACACCAGGGCAAAATGTTACAGTACCGGGAATGGCAATCAGAAACACAAGGAAGGATTCTTGAGCCATGAAAAAGGATCCCTTTTCCTGACTCATGATATGAAAAATGATTCTTTTTTACTATCACACGGTCCCAAAAAAGATTCATAATAGCAAAAAAAAAAAAAAAACATTTCAAGGGCATATCTCTAATATTGAAGTCCCGGGATCACGATCAGCCAGCTAAGTGTGGTGGTCTTTCTCCAGGATGTAATTTTTCTGGCTTTTGAACATTTTTTTTTAAGAAAAAAATAAAAAAAGATGGCAGCAAATGAAAAAGGAATTTTTCCACACGAAACAGGGTTCCTTTTTCATTCCATAAAGCTATCTTTCAGTGCTTACTGAGCATGCTCAGAAATGTTGATTTTTTTCACATTTTTTAAGTGCAGTAACTTACAAATGACTTATTTTTTCACCAGACTAGCAAAAGGCACGTCTGTGGGCTAGTCCCTTTCTGTCCTGAACATTTCAAAACAAAATACCAAACCGTCTGGGCTGTAGGCAAGTTCAAAGAAAAATCCCAGCAAAGCTAATGAGCGAAAACATGCCTTTTCCCCTCTCCAGAACTCGGAAACTGCACATCCAACCAGGATGGAACTTGTAACATCCAGAGATATTCCCTAGGTGATGATGCATGCCAATTTGCATGCAAATCCATGAAACAGTTGCAAAGTTATTAAAGTGCAAAATTTTGAGTTCAACGTTAAAGTGCCTACTCAATCCTAACTATAGGGGAAAAACCGCACCTGTCTGTCTATCTATCTATCTATCTATCTATCTATCTATCTATCTATCTATCTATCTATCTATCTATCGATAGGTGCGGTTGTGCCCGTATAGTTAAGGTTGCGTAGGCACTTCAATGTTAAAATCAAAATTTTGCACTTTAATAACTTCGCTACTGTTCAATGGATTTGCATGCAAATTCTCATGCAAACTGGCCTAAATTCGGGCCATATCTATATATATATCCTGAATGTTATTATTCTTTAGTTTCTATTAGCCAGGTAAGTGCACAAGACAATCTAAGGTCTATTTTCAAACACGGCCTGGGAAATTACAAAACAAACTGATAAAAAAGCAACACAATATACAGTGAGCACAATAGAGATAGGTACAATTAATACATAGCAGTTTAAGAGTTACAAACATCAAGAAGGGCACAACATATTGCATAATATAATGCATGATATTTGAATGTAGCACAAGGGTCATATGATTACATTAAATAAAATGATATAGGTAAAATCAACATTAATCTGCAAAACAAAGCAGTGAATCCTAAAGGAAAGAGCAGTTGGCTGTGTTAAGGAAATGGTCTTGGTAATTACTGCAGAACAAGGCAACCAAGGGGCATAAGCAAATTTCAGGAGGGATTGAATTCCATAACTTAAGAGGGCATGAGTAAAAGAAGTGTCGCCAGTCTTTGTCGTGAGTTTAGGGACAAACAGTGGGGCATGCTCACTAGAGCTCATTGGGTATGAGTTACAAGCAGGCTGAAGGAGTGAAGTCAGGGATAAAGGCAGGCAACTTGACAGAGTGCTAAAGATAACACCTGAAAATGTCTGGTCATATAACGAAGATGGGGAAAGTCAACCAAACCTGCCATACAGAAGCAATGATGGGCGAGTCGATGGGATGATAGTGCAGAGATTGTTATATTCCACCTAAGAAGGGTAGATGTGAAAGCAGCTGAGAAAACAGGTGCACCATAGAGGAGCTTGGGAACCAGCATCCCATAGGCAATGGCCATTTGAGCATGAGAAGTAAGATTAAACTAACATACTAGATGCCAGTAGAGTAGGCCTATTGGTCTATCAACTCTGCATGTGCTTCAGCACCCTGATTGGGTACCATAGCTCTCTGTCTGTCTCCTTCCACTGTTACTCCATCCCCCAGTCCTGTCCCCCTGGGCAAACCAGCCTCTGCTTCACCCCTTGCCTGTACCTGTCCCACCCTCTCTTGAATCCCTCCACCATAGCTGCCTGTACCAGCTCCCTGGGCAGCACAAAAAGACAAAGAACCTTAGTGTGCAAGCACTGAGGCAAGGGTTACCCCAAAGGACATTGACCAGAAAGCCAAGTTTCAAAGAAATACAAAATCACATATACCTCCACAATGCAAAGCATTTCTTTGAAACTTGGCTTCCTGGCCAATGCCCTTTGGGGTAACCCTTGCCTCAGTGCTTGCGTACTAAGATTCTTTGTCTTTTAGCTTGTTTTTATTGGGCTCACCGCAGCCCAGCCCAGATAAACCAACTTAGGGTAGCTGGTTCATTTCACTGGGGTGTCATACAGATGAGGCACACTGATGAGTCCTGGTAGGATGAAACACGTGTCTGTATCTTCTGTTGGCACCCTTTTCAGACTGTGTGAAAGGCCTTTCAGCACCATGCATTTCTGCTTAAAGTTGAACCGGCATAATATTTTGTGGTGATTTGCATATACAGCCGATGAAGCTTTGCATTATTGGGGTATGTGTGATTTTGTATTTCTTTGAAACTTGGCTTCCTGGCCAATGTCCTTTGGAGTAACCTTTGCCTCAATGCTTGTGCACTAAGGTTCTTTGTCTTTTGGCTTATCAAGTTTATATGTATGGCAAACAAAAGAGAACCTAAACTAGATCCTGAAGAACCCCCTACTGAAGTTTGGGCAGTTCCTGAGAGGGAGAAGCCATATTTGATCCTCTGAGATCTATTTGTTAGGCAGCTTTTAAATCATGGGAAAGCAGTAGATTAGATTCCCAGCCTAGCTAGCTTAGATCAGAGTAGAAAGTGGTCCACTAGATCAAAGACCATTTTTTACATCTATAAAGACTGCACTTATGAGACCATACCTATCCTTGGCTGTGGCAGCACTGTTTGGGAGTGTAAAGAGGGCACTTGTAGTGCAATGTCCTTTTGAACCCATACTATAAAAGAGAGACAAGGTCATAGGAGGGCAGCTATCTGCTGAGTTGTTAAGGATGGTGATGGGCCTATAGTCACTCATGAGTTTCTGAGTTCCTTTCTTAAACACAGGCAGTACATGAGAGATTTTCCACAGTTTAGGTATGACACCAATAGACAAATAAATTAAACAATCTGGCTATGGGATGGCAGGCTCATGGATAGGAATCCTGAGAAATTTAGGCTCAATGCCATCCAAGTATTTTTATATGCTTTTAAGTGTCGGTTTTAAGAAAAGAAGGCCACCGCTTGAGTAACAAGGACCTTGTTAGTTGAATGGTGGCCTTCTTTTTTCAAACTGGCACTTAAAAGCACATAAAAACACATGCCAAAACGGGCCCCATTATAGCCTGTGGGATGTGCCCCCCCACACACACACAATTCTAGTATTGACATCAGAAAATGTGCCAGCATGGGGTGTGCCTGAAACTTAAGAAATATCTTCATTTTGGCCGCAGGTCCCAAGAGCACATTTTGCGAGTATTTCTACGAAAAATATTGTTAATCAGAAAATGCAGCATTGAGCTGGATCGCTCAACCGTTGGGTAAGCTACTAAAATCGGGTAAGGGGGGAAAGATATTTTTAGGTAAACACCTACTCTTTAAGTGCCCTACATTCAGTCCAGTAAGCCTTAAATGCACTTTTTTCTCTAGATAACAAGCATCTCTCCCACAGTGCTAAATTTATCTCTAAATTTTGGTTTGGGTCCCTCCCACCCTACCTCTCCTCCTCTCTATCTACCCGCCCCTGCCCCTCACTCCCTTAGATCCTACAAAATATGAACATTGTTAGTCTCTTGCTGTTCTACCACAGTATGGCAGTCAGCATTCTTGAACCACTTCTCCAAATTATGGAACTCCCTACCCCATCAGATTAAACACTCCTCTTCCCCCATCCCCCTCTCTAGCTCGCCACAATTAATTTTCCCCTAACTGCACCTGCGTTCAATGCACTCATCAGATTAGACTTTCTTTTCCCTCCTCTCCATCTCTTTTGCTCTCATCTAACTCTCCCCTAACTGCATCTGATTTAATGCACTCCCCCCTCCATCCCCCCCATTCCCACACTATTTCGTCCTATACTGATTACGGAACACTGCCTGCCCTCTTCTCCCAAACCTCTAGTCCTTTTTGCCATCCTTCATGCTTATATTATATAACAGTATCCTTAGCTAAGCACCTCACTGGGATAATCAAAGAGTTGTATATAATTTTATCTTGTTTATTTTGTACTCGAGTGTCTTGACAGTTATGTATGCCTACTCCCTTAGGATGTATTTTAATTCTTTAGTTAGAATCAACGAACATATAAGCACATATATGTACTTCTGTCTTTGTATATTATCACATATGCTTCTCCATACTGATTGTTTTACAATGTTTGCTGCTATGCCCCTCCCATTTTCCCCAGGATGCACCAGGAGATGAGCAATTTGATTTATTCAGTGCCTCTTTCTTGGTGAAACATTTCAATAAATAAAAATAAATAAATAAATAAATGAGGAGGCCTTCAGTATATGCCATTTTTATGTTTCTGTCTAAAAGATTTATGAGATTATGAGCCAACCATTTAGAGACAGGACCTCACACCCTCCTACTGGTGAGGGGGGCAAATGTATCCTGCAGTTCAGTAAATTCTGAGTTACAGAAGATTTCAGCTGAGTTAACATCTGTGGTCTCATACAGAAAGGACAAGTCAGTGTGAGACACTGCTAGCCTGAATTGTTCAGGATCAAGGCTGGAAAATTTTCTAAATTGAATCGTTCTAGGGTGAGATTTTGGTGGCTTATCCCACCGTACCCAAAATATAGCAACGTGATCACTTAATGCATCCAAAAACCCATCACAACATCTGATGCTATCTGCTCTGGGCGTGAGGATCCAATCAATTAAAGTCTGACTATTCCCATTATTAGTGCCTCTGGTGGGTTCCATATATAGGGGATATGCAATGGGCTGACTCAAAATATGCAATTTGTCTTCAAGTGTGAGGGGGCAGGAGTATAACTCAAGAATGGCAGAGACGCAAGTGAGTTATGTAAGTCCTGCACATTCACAAGTGATGATAACATGCCTATTTTTAGTAAGGCTATTATATATTCAATATGTACAACAAATGTTTACAAAGTATAGCTTTTAAATATGTAGTTTGAAGAGTTTGTTATTTTTCTTTGATTTTAACAGCTTGCTTCAGTGCTGCACTGGGCATTGTGATGTTATCAGGATTGGAAAAGCTGCCCTCTGATTGGTGCAGTATTCCACTGGGATGACATCAGTATTGTACAAAGATGCTCTCTGATTGGTACAGTATTTTACTGGGATGACAGTAATCTTAAAAATATCCAGCTTGACAACAGTAACAGCAACATATTTTTGACATATTGTTACTGATGTCACTGGACAAGGTATATTTTTTTTATTTTGTCATTTTTATGTTTGCTTGCATGCATGTGCAAGAAACATAGTGCCATCATACGAGTCTTTCAGAGGTGTGTCAGCCTTTTCCAGTTCAGTCAGTGTATTTGCAGGCACGGTCACAGAATGCCAATCACTGCTCCAGCTGTCTATGACAGCTGAAAAATGCAGTGGCATACAGTTGAAAGGGAGAGCTCCGCTTGAGTGAGCAGAGCTCTCCCCCCCACACACACGCGCGCATGCACGCACACTGCGTGCTCATGCGCCTTCACCCTCCACACTGTACGGCCGACAGGGGTGCCCAATCCCCCATCGGCTCCATGCCCCCACAAAGCATCCAGTTGCCATGCTGGGAGCCCACCCCAGAGTAGCAAAATGATGTAATGGCCGACGGGGGTGCCCAATCCCCCGTCGGCTCCACTGTCTCTCCCCCCCATGCTGTCACCGATGGGGGTGCTCAATCCCCGTCGGCTTCACTGTCTCCCCGGTACAGGGTGCCACGCTGGGAGCCCACCCCGCATGGCAACAGATGCCATAATAGCAGGGTGCCCAATCCCCATTGGCTCCACGCCCCCCAGCCGTACTTCTGTGCTGGGAGCCCACCCCAGCGTGGCAAATGTCCCGATGTCGCCTTTTTCAAAATAAAAACCTGTAAAGAAAAAACGGTCCCTCGCAGTCTCCTGCCCCCACAACCTGCACCCACCCACTGTGCACCCTGCCTCCCACACCCCACCCCCATACTTACCTCCGGAGTCTGGCGCGACGATCCGGTGGATCGGAACACGTCCGCACTCTTCAAAGCTGAACGTGAACTGAGGAAATGCCGGTAAGCTGTATAATGGGATAGATAGGGGGTTTTCAACTTTGTTGGATATCTCAGGCATTTTTTGGAATTTTTGCGCCAAATTTTCAACATGGGGTTTTTGGGACCCATCCTCATGAATTCTTGCACTGTCATAGCGTTACTCGGGTCCAAAGGGTGATTTCACAGCCACTGTGTGAAATCACCTTTCCAGAATGATTAACGAAATGACACTGCCAGTGTTCATAAGGTGGGCTCTCAAAAAGCCTATTTTGAAAATTTGGTGGAAAAATTCCTAAAAATGACTGTTTTATGAGCGTGCATTGCACAGTTCCTATGCACACTCATAAGTTTGTGAAATTTCAATATTTTCATTCCAGATTTTCAACAATGCCATTTTACTGCACTTCCTTATGAGCAGTGCAGCTTCCATTTTTCACATCTCACCCAAAATATGTCTCCGTACATGTAGCGCACAATGGTACAGTCGGTTTGCTAAAACAATGTTTGGGACAGATTAAGAAAATCACAGTGACACTGGTCATGAGCAGAGGTCTTAAAATGGCTATGTTGAAAATTTGGTGACAAAACTCCATAAAATGACTGTGTTGCGAGTGAGCATTGCGCAGTTTCCACGCACCCTCGTAGGTTCATGAATTTGTAATATTTTCAGTCTAGATTTTCACCAGTGGCATTTTTCCACACCTCCTTATGAACAGTTCAGCTGTCATTTTCCACAACATGGCCGAAATGTGTTTTCACACTTTCAGTGCAGAGTGCGTGGTCACTGTGGGAAATCATTGTTCGGGACAGATAAAGAAAATCACAGTGACACTGTTCATGATCGGAGGTCCCAAAATGCCTGTATTAACAATCTACTGTAAAAAAAATCCCAAAACTAGTTACATTATGGGTGTGCATTGCACAGTTTCTACGCACGCTTGTGACTTCACCAGTTTTTTTAAGATTTTCACAGCAGATTTTCAACATTGCCATTTTTTACACCTCCCCATGAACAGTGCCGCTTTCATTTTTCACATCCTGTTCGGAATATGTTTTTGCACCTGTGATACCAAATGCCATAGTCACTGTGCAAAAGCAGTTTTCAGCTAACAAACTGATATTGCCACTGTTCATGAGGTGGGGGTCACAAAAAAACCATGTTGAAAATTTGGAGTGAAAATACCAACGAATGCCTGAGGCGTTAGGGTTTCCAACCATAACACCCCACCCTGTAGAGTATGACAGGCATCAGGGGTGACTTGGGATTCTTGCCTGTCATGCTCATACCATTCACCCCACCCACACCCTGCAGCCAGTGAGAGGCATCAAGGTGTGCCTCGGACTCTTCAGGCCCAAACTTCACCCCATTCTCCTGTACCGCACCCATCTCACTGTATTTCCTGATGGAATGGGGTGCGCATAAGGGCCAAAGACCCCAAGGCACACCGTGACACTTGTCAGTGTCTGCAGGGTAGGGTGTGGTGAAATGGCATGGTTGTTATGCCTAATGACCCAAAGGCACACCCCAATGCCTGTCACTCTCTGCAGGGTGGTGGTGGGTTGGCTTCAGTTCAATACTTCTCTGCCATTCCTATTATGCAGCTCTGTAACTTCTACACTACCAATGCTAGTGCCAGCAAGCAAACATTCGGCATTGACAAATGCTTGTTATTCTGTGTTTAGCTCCCCAATTTTATGTTTGCTTGCACGCATGTGCAAGAAACATAGTGCCATCATCCGAGTTTTCGGGGGTGTGTCACCCCCTCTTCCAGTTCAGTCATTGTGTTGGCAGACGCGGCCCCTGTCCGCCAATGCATGCTGGAGCTGTCTATGACAAGCTCCAAAATGCAGTGGCATACAGTTGAAAGGGGGAGCTACACTTCAGTGAGCAGCGATAAGATATCGCCTGCTCATGCGCAGCTTCACACACACACACACACACAACACTACGCACGCATACTGCATGCTACCTCCCTCATGCACACACTGTATAGCCGACGGAAGTGCCCAATCCCCCATCGGCTGTGCTGCGCTCCCCCCCAAAGCCTTCCAAATGCCACGCTGGGTGCCCACCCCAGTGTGGCAACTCAATGGTATAGCCGACGGGGGTGCCCAATCCCCCATCGGCTTCACTGTCTCCCCCCACCCGAGTACAGGGTGCCATGCTGGGAGCCCACCCCAGCGTGGCAACAAATGCTATGGCCGACAGGGGTGTCCAATCCCCCGTCAGCTCCACACCCCCCCAGCCGTCCTTCTGCCATGCTGTGAGCCCACCCCAATGTGGCAAACGTCCCGCATCATCTTTTTTTTTTAAATACCTGTAAAGAAAAAACGGTCCCATGCAGTCTTCCTGCCCCCTTCCCACAACCTGCACCCACCCACTGCGCACCCTGCTTCCGCACACTCCTCCTTACCCCATACTTACCTCCGGAGCTCGGCACGACGATCTTCGGTGGACCGGGAACACATCTGCACTCTTCAAAGCTGATCGTCAACTGAGAAAATGCTGGTAAGCTGTATAATGGGATAGATAGGGGGGTTTCAACTTTGTTGCATATCTCAGGCATTTTTTGGAATTTTTGCACCAAATTTTCAACATGGGGTGTTTGAGACTCCTTCTCATGAATGTTGTCACTGTGATGGCATTATTAGGGCCCGAAGGGTGATTTCGCAGTCACTGCGCAAAATCACCTTTCGGGACTGATTAACAAAACAACACTGCCAGTGTTCATAAGGTGAGCTCTCAAGAAGCCTATTTTGAAAATTTGGTGGAAAAATTCCAAAAAACGACTGTTTTACAAGCATACGTTGCGCAGTTCCTACGCACACTCGAAAGTTCGCGAATTTTCAATATTTTCACTCCAGATTTTCAACATTGCCATTTTACCACACCTTCTTATGAGTAGTACAGCTGTCATTTTTCACATCTCACCCAAAACGTGTTTCCGCCCATGTAGTGCACAATGGCGCAGTTGGTGTGCGAAATCAATGTACAGGACAAATTAAGAAAATCACAGTGATACTGTTCATGAGCAGAGGTCTTAAAATGTCTGTGTTGAAAATTTGGTGAAAAAATTCCTAAAAATGACTGTTACGAGCAGGCGTTGTGCAGTTCCTACGCACGCTTGTAAGTTCGTGAATTTTCAATATTTTCACTCCAGATTTTCAACATTGCCATTTTACTACACATTCTTATGAGCAGTACAGCTGTCATTTTTCACATCTTGCCCAAAATGTGTTTCCACCCATGTAGCGCACAATGGCGCAGTCGATGTGCAAAATCAATGTATGGGACACATTAAGAAAATCACAGTGATGCTGTTCATGTGCAGAGGTCTTAAAATGGCTATGTTGAAAATTTGGTGAAAAAATTCCTAAAAATGACTGTTTTACAAGCGTGCGTTGCGCAGTTCCTATGCATGCTTATAAGTCTGTGAATTTAATATTTTCACTTCAGATTTTCAACATTGCCATTTTATTACACTTCCTTATGAACAGTACAGCTGCCATTTTCATATGCTGCCCAAAATGTGTTTTCATATGTGGCGCACAATGGTGATGTTGGTGTCTAAAGCAATGTTTGGGACAGATTAAGAAAATCACAGTTACACTGTTCATGAGCAGAGATCTTAAAATGGCTATGTTGAAAATTTGGTGACAAAAGTCCATAAAATGACTGTTACGAGTGAGCATTGAGCAGTTTCCATGCACCCTCATAAGTTCATGACTTTGTAATATTTTAAGTCCAGATTTTCACCAGTGGCATTTTTCCACACTTCCTTATTTACAGTACAGCAGTCATTTTTCACAACATGGCCGAAGTGTGTTTTCACACTTTCAGCGCAGAGATGCGTGGTCGCTGTGGGAAATCATTGTTCAGGACAGATAAAGAAAATCACAGTGACACTATTCATGATCGGAGGCACCAAAATACCTGAGAGGACAATCTGCTGTAAAAAAAATCCCCAACCTAATTATATTATGGGTGTGCGTTGCACAGTTTCTATGTATGCTCGTGACTTCACCATTTTTTTAAATGTTTTTACTGCAGATTTGCAACATTGCCATTTTTTACACCTCCCCATGAACAGTACAGCTGTCATTTTTTACATCCTGTTCGGAATGTTTTTGCACCTGTGGTGCTAAATGCCGTAGTCGCTGTGCATAAGCATCTTTCAGCTAACAAACTGATATTCCCCCTGTTCGTGAGGTGGGGTCACAAAAAAACCATGTTGAACATTTGGAGTGTAAATACCAACGAATGCCTGAGGTATTAGGGTTTCCAACCATAACGCCCAACTCTGTAGAGAATGACAGGCATCAGGGGTGATCTTGGGATTCTTGCCTGTACGTTCATACCATTCCACACCCTGCAGCCAGTGAGAGGCATTGAGGTATGCTCGACCTTCGCCCCAAAGTTCACCCCATTCTCCTATATCACACCCATCTCACTGTATTTCCTAATGGAATGGGGTGCACATAAGGGCCAAAGACCCCAGGAACACCGTGACACTTGTCAGTGTCTGCAGGGTGGGTGTGGTGAAATGGTGTGGCCGTTTATGCCTGACGCACCCAAAAGGCACACCCCAATGCCTGTCACCTCTGCAGGGTGGTGGTGGGTTGGCTTCAGTTCAATACTTCACTGCCATTCCTATTACGCAGCTCTGTAACTTCTACACTACCACTGCCAATGCCAGCAAGCAAACATTCGGCATTGACAAATGCTTGTTCTTTATATTTTAGAATGGGATAGTTATTTTTGTGCTGTGCCTTTAGTACATGAAACTATTTTGACAGTGAATATTGTTGTCAAGGCTATGCGCCACATGTGCCAGCGTTCTTGTACACTAACATGAAAACAGGATCAGTGGCCTACGTCACAACATGATACCATAGGTCTAAAACCATTTTGTCATATATCTGGGACAGGGCTTAAAAAAATCAAGGACAGGTAATGATCAAAATCGGGGATACTGCTTAAAAAAATGCTCATATCAATTCTAAAACATGCAACAACATTTAACTTAGTGTGAAAAGCATTTTATGTTGGAGAACATGATTGTTAACATTAATTCATAGCAAAAGTTCTTGTTTCAAATCCCTACTGCTCTGTGATGGAAAACCCAATTTTAGGATGCACAGAAGAAATTTATGAAGCAAAATCAGGGATGTTGGGGGGGAGGGCAGAGCCACCCAACAACCAGAGCAGTCACAAGAAGTTGAAGCTCCTGTAAATTTGTACTTTTACCAGCAGTTTTCGCTTAGAGCCACTATTAGCAATGCCAGAGACCAGGTCTGGGACTGGACGCGGGTAGTTGGGGACCAACCATGGGAGGAAGGATTGAGCATCCCAAGGACTGTTCTCCTTTCCCAGGGAGGAGAGGCAAGCTGTGACGGCCTCTGCCACTGAATGGAGGCCTGATGGTACTGCAGGTGCAAGTGACTTAGTAGTGAGGGTTGCAGTTCCATACCGCATGTGTGCCTCCACATGCACTCACTTACATGCTGCAACAGCAGGGGCTTGGGGGGGACATAGGAAAATGGAACCAGGAGGGCTTTATAAAGCCCTGCCTGCTCCTTCCCAGCTTGCTCTGTCACCTAAGTCCCAGCGCACTTAGGATTATGTATGCTGAGGGGTGGGGGGAGAGCCCCCCCTGGTGCTATCACAGGGATCCATCTGTGATGGACAAGCTCTGGCTTGACAAGGGGAGACAGATGTGGGCTTGGAGGAACGAGGTCAGGGATAAGGGCCTGCCCACCTGGAACAGATGGTTAAAACACTGTATAGAAAAAAGTATATACAGTAGTTCAGGTTAGGTCTGCAGTTGTCTGAAAAATAGTCAACAGTCATGTGACATGTTTTGACCAATGAGGTTACAGGATACATAGAAACATAGAAACATAGACTTTGACGGCAGATAAGGACCGCTAGGCCCATCTAGTCTGCCCATTTCCCTACCTACAGGATAGGCCACAGATCCTAGTTAACCAACAGCCTATTTCTTCCTACCCCCCACAAGAATTGCCTTATGTCTGTCCCATGCATTCTTGAAATCTCCCACAGTTTTAGACCCCACAACCTCCTCAGGAAGGCTGTTCCATGCATCCACTACCCTCTCTGTGAAATAATACTTCATCACATTGCCCCTGAACCGCCCTCCTTCTATCTTTAAATTGTGTCCCCTTGTTCTTGTAAGTCTCTTTTTCTGAAAGATGCTACCCTCTTGCAGTTTGTTGATTCCACTGAGGTACTTAAAAGTTTCTATCATGTCCCCCCTCTCCCTTCTTTCCTCAAGGGTATACATATTAAGCTCCTTTAGTCTCTCCTCTTAAGGCTTCTCTTGCAGACCCTGCACCATTTTAGTTGCCCTCCTCTGGACTACCTCTATCCTGCCTATGTCCTTGCAGAGATGAGGTCTCCAGAACTGGACATAGTACTCCAGATGGGGTCTCACCAACTGTCTGTACAGAGGGATAACAACTTCCTGTTTTCTGCTGTTGATGCCTCTCCCTATACATCCCAGTATACCCCCAGCCCTCCCTACTGCCTTCTCACATTGATTGCTAACCTTAAGATCATCTGATATGATTACCCCCAGGTCCCTTTCCTTTTTTGTTGTTGTTACTCCCCACCCATTGTGTATTCTTCCCTGGGTTCTTGTTTCCCAGGTGCATTATTTTTCACTTCTTTGCATTGAATCCTAGCTGCCATACTTCTGACCATTCCTCCAACCTTGCCAAGTCCCTTTTCATCCTTTCCATGCCTCCTTGTGTATCAACCCTGTTGCAGATCTTTGTGTCATCTGTGAAAAGGCATACTTTTCCTTCCAGTCATATGGCCCAATTCATGAAACAAAGTGGAAGCTATTACTGAAAATGTATGGCATATAATATGAAATGTGCCTAAAAATTGCATTTTTCCAAGGCTTTCTCTACAGAGTTTTGGAGCTAGTTACAGACTACTGAAGTATTTATTTTCCAGAAAACTACAGTAAAGGCATTTTGGAACTATTGCAACTTCTGAATGAGATAGCTCCTGGAAGGAACTGTGCAAATACTTTCAGTACAGAATATTTTTTTTTCCTTTGCCATTTGTTACTGGGGCAGATTTTTATTACCTGTGAGATTATCCTTGGAGAGCAGCACAGATTTTTTCACTTCACTATGGAGGCAGACACTGTTGTCATGTTATTCCATCAACGGAGCCTCGTTAAATAGTTTAATTAACTGTGACATCAAAGAAGGCAGGCATGGAAGGCACTTTGAATTGAATTGTTTGCTGAAACTTTTATGAATAATATGCAGCTGTCTTCCAGCATTCCTCGGCTTTCGTCACAGGTGGTCTGTATCTGAAGATGAGTAAAAGCATATCGTGATGGGCTTTCACTGGCAAGAGCAAGGTCAGGACAGTTTCTTAAATATTATTGAAACTTTAAAATATGGGTTATTTTATTTTTACTGGTAGTGAGCACCAGCAACAGAAACTGCATTTATGTGAAAGAAGTTCCTCAGACTTCCCATGGGGTTGTGACAACAACATGCTTTCTCTGTGCTACTTCTCAGGTTCCACTGTATTTTGATGATGTCATTTGAGTCACTTGTCTCCAATTATTTCTACCCCGACCCTTTGAGAAACATTTTTTAGATATAACTTTTTAGTGACAATATTCTTTCTTATGTACCAAAAGAGTCAATGTACCTGTATTTAGCAGGGAAAACTGTGCAGAGAGTATAAATGACATCACACAGTTTCCGACGGAATGTTGTGGCTCTGAGAACTTGGAACAAAGTCAACAGTACCCAAAACACAATTTAGTGGTGCGCTTCACACTATTTTTTAAAATAAAGATTTTTTTTGTTGCAAATTAACTTCAGCAATAAAAGTAGTGCAAAGTAAATTTTATATTTCCTTTGATTATTACATGACTGTGGAAATCAGCAGCATAGAGATGCAACAGTAAAAAAAGAACAAATTAAAAGAAAAATATATGAATGCTGTGAGAATCTATTTTGTTTAATATATCTGACCTACAAAGGCTTAATATATGCAAACTCTCTTGTGCTGTTTCTGATAACCTTCAGTAGTAACGTGTGGCCTGCACTTTGATCACTGTGTCCAGTGGAATGGGCTATTCTGAAAGTGACATAAGTTGAATAGACATGGAGCTGGGCAGGGGGTCATGTTGGCCACTGCACGGAGCATGTGTCGCTGACTGCAAGCTTGATTGCTGTCACCTTTTTTTGCTGAAGCTAAATAAACACGAGTAAATCATCCTGGCAGATAGATAATTAAATAATTATCAGCCACTTAATAACAGGGAGTGGGTGTTCAGAATTACCATATTAGACAGCATCTTAAAGGTCTAATTGTTGCATTACACCAGTGTTACTCATTCATTATTCTTGTCATTTCAGGTGATAATTCGCACTTTAGGAGACAGCGACAATTTTAGCAAGCAATTAGAGGCATGTCAGCAGGCTAGGCCAAGTGAGTTACTGTCAGAGGGATTGTTTTCTTACTGTCTGCATTGAGAGTTGGAGCAAAACAAAAGGTTTGTCCTGCTCATGCTCATCAAGGTGGCAAGTTTCTAGCAGCATGGGGGAGGGGGGATTCACTGTAGAGTGATTGCTATGTCTTTCCCCTCTATTGGGCAGACACACCAGAAGCCATGTTAAACCAGGGACCCTGACTCTCAAAGGTGCAGTGGTAGGTATAAAACTTATGTGGCAAATGCTGGTTTGGAGTCAGGACAGTCATCACATTTCTGATTGGTCAACTCTGATATAAATTAATTTTTTACTATATTTTTAACAATTTATGTGTGCACCTTTTGTGTTGTCTGATCTTGTAGACTTAAGAGTCAGACTCATCTCATGGTGTTTTTGTTGCTTTGGTGGCAGTTTTTTTTTTTTGTTGTTAAACGTTGAGTTTCTCTATTGCTGTGTGCCAAATACACAATAGAACATCAGATTTTATTGAGCCTTCTCTGATTTATTACGCATCCTATCTTTTGAATTGACGGATCTGTTGTTGTGGCATCCTGTAAATGGTGTGTTACTGTGATCTTGTCTGCTGTTTAAGGAGCATTCTGGGCTGCTAATTTCTACTGGTTTAAAAACACAATTTCTACTTGTTTTTTCTTTGTGTTTCTGTTTGAACAACTCAGCTAGCTCAGTCAGTGCAGCATGAGATTCTTAATGTCAGGGTCATGGGTTTGAGTCCTGTGTTAGACGTACCTGATTTCTATGTCTTTTTGAAGATGACATAAAGATCTGCTAAAGGGTTGACACTTGGGGGGTGGAAAGAATGAGGAGAAATCTAAATAAGCTTGAGGAATGGTCAAGAGTGTGGAAACTAAGATTCAGTGCAAAGAAGTGCAAAATCATGCATTTGGGGGACAGAGACCCTGGGGCGGAATACACGATGGGAGGAGAGGTATCGATGATGACAAAACAGGAAGGAGACCTGGAGGTAATCAAATCTAATGACCTAAGAGTGGCCAAGCAGTGTGACAAGGCAGTGGGGAGAACCAGTGGGATGCTGGGGTGCATAGGGAGGGGTATCACCAGCAGGAAGAAGGAGTTGGTGATACCACTGTACAAATCATTTGTGAAACCTCACCTTGAGTACTGTGTCCAGTTCTGGAGGTCATATCTCCGGAAGGACATAGACAGAGTAGAAGTGGTCCAGAGTAGGGCAACCAAAATGGTGCAGGGTCTCCACCAAAAGCCCTATGAAGAGAGGCTTAAGGACCTTAATATGTACACCCTGGAGGAGAGGAGGGCGAGGGAGAGGGAGAGGGGGGATATGATAGAGACATTCTAATACTGCAAGGGTATAAATAAAGTAGCAGAGAGAAGCATTTTTCAGCAAAGATGCTCAAGAACAAAGGGTCATAATATGAAGCTGGGGAGGGGTAAACTCAAGGGAAACGTGAGAAAGTACTTCTTCACAGAGAGGGTGGTGGATCCATGGAACGTCCTCCCAGTGGAGGAGATGGTAGGAGCAAAAACGGTAGCAGAATTCAAAAATGCATGGAATAGGCATAAAGGAACCTTAGTGGTAAGGAAAGAAGATAATGCTGGAGCTCAAGTAGGGTCTGTGGTATTACAGTAGGTAGGGGAAATGGGCAGACTACAGTAGGGGGGCCAAGCGATCCTTATCTGCTGGCAATTTCTGTGTTTGTATGTTTGCAAAGCAACAGCCAAAGGACATCTTTTTTTACAGTTGCTGTGTTTTACTGAGTAGCAGCTGTTCTGGAAGGGTGTTCTGGTTGTCTGTTAGAATCAGAAGTGCAGCAGCACACTGAGTTCATTGATTTCACTTTCTGTCTACTAAGTTCTAGAATACCCAGACAAAATTGTAGAATACGAAGTGCTTTCTAAGTCTTGAAAGAAATGTTGCTTGTAATTTTTTTAGCATATGACTTAACCAAGGTTTCTTTTTAAACATATTTTTTGAGCTAGGTAGATGACACATTATGATTAGCAGTGTTACAAATAGATACCGAGTTCATACATTGGTGTATAAAATTTTCCAAATACAAATAAATAGTTTCTGAGGGATGCACAGAATACATTCTTGCCTGTCTACTCCATAATTTATTCAACATTATTGTTCTACCTGAGATGTGCAAATTGTGCAGCTTGAATATCCTGTTCACGCTGCTAATAATCCAAGATTTATTGCTTTGTCTATGGGTTCCCACTAGTGCTGTGCGGAATGTGGAATTCTGCCAGTGAAATTAGCATAGAATGGCCATTCCACCAGCAGAATTTCCACCAAAATTTCACTAGTTCGTCTCAGAATTCCATCTGCTGTGATCCATGGAATAATATTCCATGGAACAGCATTTTTACCACAGAAAATCATTCTGCAACTATTTCCACGGAAAATATTGAGACCCATGGAATAAAATTACACAGACATATTGTGGAAAAACTTATTCTGCATTTTTCTGCTGCAGAATTCTGCCATTCCGTTTCTGGCAAAATTTGGTGGAATTTCAAAAATTCTGCGAAATTTCATTCTGCCGGAATCTGAAAATTCCACACAGCACTAGTCCCCACACTTTATAAAACTCCTGGATTTTATCATTTGTGCTCAGCTGTGCTTTTCCTAACTTGACACAGAGCTTATGTTCACCCACAGACTAATGAAAGGTTAGGGCCACCCTCATCCATCTCTAAGCAATTGCCTTTTTTACGTTAATTAAGGAAATTGACCGCAGTGGCCCTGTTGGCCCCAGTGTCCCATGGTCAGGATCAGCTCCTAACAACAGCTCAAGAGGGGACCTTGGCAACCTGACATTTAAAACCTGTTCCATTTCCATTCTCTCAATAAATAAAAAAAAAAAAAAATTATAAAATATTGCAACTCCCCTCACCCTAGAGTTAAAACAAGAGGTGGGCCAGGTTCCCTTCCATCCCGCACAGGTATGGCTGGCCTCACTAGGTGACGAATGGGTCTTCTGCATGAGTAGTATGTCTGCTTTCAGTTTTTTAACTCTGTCCATTACTCTCTTACACTTTACCACATTCCTAAACCCATTCACATTCCAGGTAGTTATGTGTAATGTGTTATCTATTTGGTTGGTTGGAGTTGTTACACATCCTCATCCCTCTCTCAGTGCACCCTTGCGAGGTTAATGTAACTGCAAGTCTCAACATTTGAGATACTCGATACTGCATACCGTTTTTATACCTTGATTCCCCTCCTTACCCAGCCTTCTTCTCCCACTTGTCTATCCTCTTCCCAGACCCAGGCCCTCATTGCTGACCCACCCTAGCTCTACCCATGAAAACAGGTTAAACAAATTGAACAAACAGAACAGATTGAGCAGTTTGAACCCTCCCCAATTTTCTCACCCTCCCCTGTCTCCCGTAGTCCCTCCCCTTTGTATTAAAAATATGTTTTGGTTTGCTACTCCTTGCACTTTCAGTCTGACCCTTCTTGGGGCCTCCCAAAATGAGGTCCCCAAAACCCCCATGCATGTGATGGCTGAGTATGATGTGGCTGTGTGTCAAGCAGCCACAACCCACCTTAAAATACCATAGCACTCATTTTTGCCCCATGGGGCTATGTAGTGCTGTGCCCGAGGGGCTCACATCAGATGAGAGAGTTGGATTGGACACATTAGTCAGGGTGCACAACATCAGGGATGTAGAGGAAAGATGGGGGACCATTCTCGAGGCAACAAAGTCTTGTGTGAGAATGGTAATCAAAAGAAACAGATATAAGAGACCAATGGTTTTCTGGGAAAATCAGGGAAGCAGTAAGAGCCAAAAAGAAGGCCTTTCATAAGGTACAAGGAAAACATGGGGAGGAAGCATGGGGAAAGTATCAAATGAAAACAAGGGAAACCAAAAGGGTGGTTAGGGATGGGAAGCAAAGGCAGACAGAGAGCTTTGTATTGTAGAAGGCGTCAAAGGGAGGAATACAGTTCTTTAGACATATTAAGGAAAACAGAAAGAAGGGAGGAGGGAAATGTTAAGTTAATAATGGCGGTGCTGGACCTCTCGGGATTTCCGGGGGATAGCACTGATCCGGGGCCTCTTGTGTCAGCCTATAATAGGGCTGTTACTGAGGCTCTGGATATCATAGCTTCTTCTCATGTTCGCCCTCTTATCTCTCATCTGTGTGCCCCATGGTTTAATGGGAAAATCCATGAATTAAAGAGGCAGGGCCGAAGGTTGGAAAGACACTGGCGGAAAACTCACCTGAAGGTGGCCAGACTTAGATTGATGGACCATTATAATGTCTATCAATCAGCCATTTCCCATAAGAAGGCAGAGTTCCTGTCCAGGGAAATTGCTACAGCAAAGAACAGACCAGACCAGCTCTTCCGGACTGTGGAAAAACTGTGCAATCCAGCCTGTCTTCACTCTGGTTGAGCATTGTCACAAAAACAGTGTGAGGAGTTTGCGCAGTTCTTTTCTGATAAGGTGTCCACCATTAGGAACAAGATCAGCCAGTACCTTCCCATTGGTCCTTGCATTAGTCAACTGGGTGGTACTAATGCCCAGCCAATCTGGTCCACCTTTAGCCAACCAGCAGTCATGGATATAGTGAGGATCATCCAGACTCTGCAGCCAACCTACTGCAGTTTGGACCCGGGCCCTACACGCCTATTAGTGGGGTGTGTAGAGGTCATTGGCCCAGTCCTTACTGGGATAGTGGAAGTTTCATTGGAGAGAGGAATCTTTCCAGATCCCTTAAAGAAGGCAGTAGTTCAACCCTGTTAAAAAAAAAACCTCCCTTGATCCCAACTGTCCAGCTAACTACAGACCAATCTTAAACCTACCCTTTAGTTGTATGCACACAGTTTCTGGTTATATGCACATTTTTTTTCATTTTGACACATTTCCAGCTGGTCCCTAGAAGGTCTTTGTCACCTCTTTGACAGTTGCATTTAGTTGTCATTCCCCTGCAGTCACTAGATTGACCCCCATAGCTATTCACTAATTACATTAAAACCTGCCCTCCCCACCCTATAGTGATAGTGATCACTGTAAGTTTTCAGTTCTGATTAACTCACAGAGGGTGATGGACTGATGGCAACGGATCTGACTCAAAATTCATGCTACTCACTGAAAGCCGCATTCACTCTCGCTTGCTGCAGCAGAAGTTGGTCAGCATCAGTGTGTGTTCAGTTTAGCAAAAAAAAAGATGTGCTATGGTAAAGGCTGTCATTTCTCATATTGCTTAAAATAACATTAAACAGCATTTAAGATAGCTTAGGTATATTTGTGAGCATGTGAGATATGTTTGTAAATGGGTCCCCATTGATTTCAATATGCACCCATTCAACCAGCCCGGTGGTGCTGAGGGTTGAAGAGCTGGACACCAGACCTCGCACCATGCTGGCAAACTGTCGATGACAGACTCGGGGCGATGGGGGTCAGTAGGAAAGGGAGGGGATTGAGCTTCCAGAGGACAGCACTCCTCTCCCTGGGGGAAGGATCCAGGGATGCTTGGTGTCTAATGACCCCTGATGGAAATCGGGGGTACTGCAGATACATCAGCTGATGTAAGGGGCAGAGTGCAACAGATGCCAGCAGGGCAGCCATGTGCAGGTGTCATTGCACGCTGCAGTCTGAGGGGGAACTGGAAAAACAAGAAAAAACCCTGCCAGCTGGGTGAGGCGATGGCTGGTCTCCCAGGCAGACACCCCACAATGATTTTCTAAGTGTAATAAGACCCTTCAGGGTCGTGGGTGTTGGGGGGGGGTACTCACACTTCCTCTGGCTGTAAGACTCTCCACCTGCCACATCGACCCTTAAAACACTCCTGGGCATGCGGGTATCCCCCATCACTCCACACCCCATTGGATTGTTTTGCTTACTCAAGTACAGCCTCTGCATGCATATACTCTTGTTTTAAGCATCAGCATCACAACACAGACTGCTTAACTGATGTAAACTTCTTCACAGCCACAGAGCTGAACTTCAGTAAACTAGGCATTTTCTTAAACTAAGTACTCTTCTCTTATAACCGATCCCATTTTTTCCTTTTGTTTTAAATGTAACTCCAAGACTTCCTTAAAAATACTTCACAATGGTCCATATATATATATATATATATATATATATATATGTGTGTATATATATATACAGTATATATATATAGAGGCAAAAATCATTTAATGCATCAGTTAGGGTTGTTACACAGTGACAAAAGCAAGGAAATTCAATGTTAGAGTTGAAACCCCCCCTTGGACCCCCACCCCCAGCCGGCATTGGGGGTGTGCGTTGGGGTCATTGGTCCTAACTCTCACCCTATCACATGTGTAGACAAGCTGAGGTGGTGAAGCATAGGATAATGGGGTGAGAGTTAGGACTGACTACCCTAACGCACACCCCGATGCCGGCTGGGAGGGCAGAGTGGGGTTCCAAGGGGGGTTTCAACCCTAACATCGAATTTCCTCACTTTTATCGCTGTGGAACAACCCTAACTGATGCATTAAACAGAGTTTTTTGCCTCAAATTTTCCTTCTTTTTGAGAATGAGGACCATAAATAGTGAATGGAATGCTCCCACCACATGATTTTTGTGACATAGTAATGGTAACAGCAACACAAATGCAAGTGGTAATAGTTACGCATATGGTAACGCAAATGTAAATTGTAAAGCAAGCATTAAAAGAAATGCAGGCATAAAGTGATGCCAAATGGAACAGTGACGCAAATGGAGACACAAGCGCATACGGAAACGCAACTGGTAACGCACACGGTCATGGTACCGCTATTGTAAATGCAAATGATAATTGTAACAGCAACACTAACACTAACAAGAAAGGAAACAAAAACGCAAACGCAAACGCAAGTGCGTACAGAAACGCAAACCATAACACGCACGGTGACTGTACCACAATTATAAATGCAAACAGTAATGGTAACAGCAACAACAATGGCAAAGAAAACAGAAACACAAATGGAAGTGCGTATGGAAATTCAAACTGTAATGCACACAGGCATGGGAATGCAATTGGAAACGCAAATGGTAACGGTAAGAATACGGGTGATGCAAAACGAAAGAGAAACGCAAACAGAAATGGAAGGTCAGCTGCCAACACAAATGGAAATGCGCATGGTGACGCTAAGTGAAAGACAAACACAAACAGTAGTGGAGACACAAATGGTAACAGTAACACAAACGGAAATTCAAAGGGTAATGCACACAGTGGTGTACATGGGAATGCTATCACAAAGTGGCACGGAAATACAAGTGTAAAGCCTAGGTGTAACAGTAAGTGGAGTGCACACCCTATTTTCCCCCAAAAGCTCCATTGGGAAACACAGAGAAAACAAAGAATGTATGCATAATAATGGATCTTGGAGCAGAAAACGAGCAGTTGTAATACTAAATTGCTAATATCTCAGTAACCGTACGGCGTAGAAAAAAAAATAAAATTTCACATCATTAATGAGTTTCCTGGCTAGGTTTTCAATGAATGTGTCATGATGAAAATTCTGTATCTCGCACCGTTTCCGAGATACGAGCCCTGAAAGGCACGAAGGACACCACCATGTTAGTCTATGGGAAAAAACATAAACTTCGGAGTGCCTTAACTTTGCATCTGTGCAATTTTGTTTTCACCAAACTACCATATAGCACATCTGTAAGATGTTGGCTGCCGTCCCTCCAAATTTCAGCCCAAAAGACCAAACCGTTCTTCTGCAGTAGGGTGGCAAAGAATTCCTGTCATTTTACCATAGCCTAGAAAAGTAGTGTTGTGATTTGAGGCACCTTTGGCAAAAATTTGCGAAAGTGTTGCAAGTGTGACACTACTTTACTACACTACTTTTTCCACAAATTTGAAAAATATATTTCTGGGGTGTTTAACCCCAAAATAAAGACATGGCTAGCATGCTGAGGGTCTGACTATGTGAACACAAAAATAATTGTGTTCCTAGAGGGCCCCAGTTTTAAATGCCAAGCATTTTTCTGATCAGTAACTGAAAACAAAATGGCAGATTTGTGACACTAAAAAGTGCATTTGTGAAAGTGTCCAACATTTTATTAACTTTTCCCATTGACTTATAATGGGAACTTGTTTTTTGAATAAGTTTTGAACCGTTCAATATTTTTTCACAAAATCTTCAAAAGGCACATCAGGGACCCCAGCTGCATGGTCCCTGAAGTTTTTAGACTGGTCGTGCAAACCATGCTACCTGTAGGCACAAGCAAAGAATGCGCAAAAAAAGTAATTGCTTGAACGGATGTTACATACTAACTCTGCAGCCGTATATCTGACCAGTAAGAAAGTTACCAGATCCCAAGATCTATGGTGATGCCCCACACCTGCCAAATTGCAGGCAAATCCTTTGAATGGTGGCAAAGTTATTAAGGTGCAAAGTTTCACCATTTAACCTTAAATGGGCTACTCAACCCTAACTATGGTAGCACTACCTATATATATATATATATATAATATATATATATATATATATATATATATTATTCAAAAAACTGCATTAATGCAACAGTTAGGTTTTACAGCGACAAGCGAAATTGTCCATTAGAGTTATCACCTCTTGCACCCCACGACCACCCCACCCCCACCAACAGGCATTGGGGTGTGCGTTGGGGTCATTGGCCTTAACTCTCATCCCATTCCATGTGTAAATAAGCTGAGGTGGTGCAGTACAGGAGAATGGGGTGAGATTTAGGACCGATAACCCCGATGCCTGTTGGTGGGGGCCGGGTGGCCATGGGGTGCAAGGGGTGGTAACCCTAATGGTGAATTTCCTCACTTTTGTCACTGTAAAAAAACCTAACTGTTGCATTAATGCAGTTTTTTTGCAAAGAAGTTCCTTACTTTTTGAGAAAGCATAGTAAAGTACAATGTCGCACAAGTTGGTAGGAGCACGGTGCCCGAAAACTTGCAAATTTCTGCCTAATATAACAGTACAAGTACTGAATATCATATGTATTGGTGGCAGTGCATATTGGTGGAGGCACAGGGCCTGAAATTAATCAAATTTTCATTCATCAGAGTGGCATAATTCTGCATCTGTTTACATTTTGCACACCTAACCACTGAAAAGTACTTCCATGGCAGTAAGGCTAGCTACCCCATAAATTTCAAGCCACTACCACAACGCAGAGCGCTATCCACAAAACATAAACTGTGTCACACAATATCTCAGTAGCAAATTCATTTTCACACTTAAACAACATAATTCACATCTACATGACATCCCCTCAACATCCTCCAAATTTCAAGTTAAAAGACCAAACCATTTCTGAGATACAGTATTTAACTTTAAAGTTTTTGCACCTCCAAAAATTCTTTGATTGCAAGAATCGGCCATGACCTCGCGATTAAAGATCATCTTTGATCATGAGGAGATATCTGGTCAGGAAATTTAGGCTATCTGGTCCCTCCCAGAGACATTTGGTCCAGCAAAAATCTGACCATCCCGTCCCACCCTCACGAAAGAAGCTCGCGATCAAAGAAATCTCGTGACCAAAGAATTTGCAGGCTCACGATCAAAGAATTTTAAAACATTAAAACTCCACTTTTTGATACAACTACATTAAACCACAGGCAAGACCCGATAGAAGGAAGCCCCCTGAGCAAAAACCATCCAAGTTTTACTTCAGAAGTCACCCCTGGGATGAGATTTTTTTTTTCCAACTCCAAACTGAAAACAAGATGGAAGCTGTCGTGATCGATAAATGTCTCATGATCAAAGAATCTTTGATTGTAAGCCTGCAAATTCTTTGATCGTGAGGAACGACCAGATGGCCAAAACCCCATTCTTCTTTGCAAAACAACCATATACGTTTTTCCATAGACTTATAATGGGAACTAAAAAGTTTAATAACTTTTGAATGGATTAATATTTTTTCACCAAACAAAAAGTGGCATATACCTTGACCCATGCTCTTTCTATGTGCCAAGTTTCAGACACACACACACCACATAGTGGCCATGCAGCACCATGGACAAAATCAAAAAAACTGCCCTCAAAACTGGTGAAAAGTGCATTTTTCATCGATTCACTGCACAAAAACCATAAGTCCGACCAAAACGCAATTTGGCAGATCAAGAGATCTACCGTGGCTTACCATGCCTACCAAATTTCATGCAAATCTGTTGAACGGGATCAAAGTTGTTAAAGTGCAAAATTTCAAGTTTAACATTAAAGTGCCTTCATAACCCTAACCATAGGGACTTGACCGCGCCCTTATAATAGATACATATATATATACATTTTTTTTAAATGTGGGATCAAATTACATACAAGTTCTACAGAAAAAAATCGGGGTATCCTAGAAACAGCAACAAACTGCAGCAGCTATAAAAAAAAGTGTAACAGCATAATTTGGTCAATTAAAAGGAACATCATATCCAGGGATAAAAATGTTTTGATTCTGTTGTATCCAGCATATGTCTGCCCACAGCTGGAGTATGCTTCACAGATCTGGTTCCCCTTTAGGAAGGTGGGGAGCGACAACACTGAAAGGGTGCAAAGGTGCTTCACTTAAAGCATCAATGGTATGAGATCCCAACCTTATAAAGATAGGCTGTGGAACTTAAATTTAATGTCTATTGAAACAAGAATGTTCAGTTCTCCTATTCGTGTATGATGTCCTGCAGGACCACAGCTCACTATGTGATTGGGTATTACTTTTACACCTGATAACATAGACTCAAGGGGTCATCCACTTCAGAGAAGGGGAAACAGATTTAGACACAACCAATGAACATTCTTTTTTACTTCCAGGATAATAAATCCTTGGAATGCCTTACCTAAAAGCATAATTGTGAGTAAAACTAAAAAAGAATTCAAAAATAGACTGGACAAACATATTGCAACAGGAGTAACCACAAATTATTTTGAAGGTACATGTTGAAATGGAGCACACATGGGCTCCGCATACAGACCTCAGTATGAACCTTATATTCGAACTGTTAGTTCATCACTAACCAAGTTAATTCCGCATTAACTGTAAATAGTGTCGGCACTCGGGACAGAGCCATATTCAGAGGCCCCCAGCATGCCACACCAACCCAGTAGCACTATCACACAATACATACCACTGCCCCTATGCAAATGAGGGATTCCTTATGCATAAAGGGTGCAGTGGTATATTCATAGGTATTGGCAGTGCTAAACAGACAACAATGTGGTGCTGTTTACTGCTGATGGCACCCTGGCCTTAACTGGGTGCTATATCTTTGTACCTCCTAACCCCCCAATTGTCAATGCTTGAAAACAATATTGATATCTCTGATACACTAGTGGACTCCCCCTCCCCCCGATAGTTCATGCTGTGATCAACAATACCTTTGCCTTGCATCTAGTGGTCCCCCTCCTCCAGGTGCTCATGTTGTAAACTATGATTTCATTCTCTGGAAGTCTAGTGGACCCTCACCCCCTGACTGCCCATGTAGTGATTATACATATAACCTTTCCCTGTCATTTAGTTGTTCCCCCAATCACCTATGTTTCAAAACAATATTGAGATCCCCTGTAGTTTAGTGGTTCCCCCTGCCCCTGATCACCAATGTTGTGATCAACAGTACCTTTCCATGGTATCTGGTGGTTACCCCACGATCGCCCATATTGTAAACTATGGTTTAGTTGCTCAGTAGTCTAGTAGATCCCCCCCCCCCGATCACCCATGTAGTAATTACACATATCTTTCTCTGGTGTCTAATGGTTTCCCCTCCCCATGATTGCCCATGTTATGAAATATGACGTATTTTGCTGGTAGTGTAGCAAACACCCTACCCCCTGGCCAAGTTCCATCCACCCACCTGCTCACCCACTGAGGACCTCCCACACCCCCTTCACTCAAGTCACTGACTGGACTGCAAACAACTGATGACTGGCACAGTGCTCCACTCACCTCCTTGGCCAGCTGTTATCTGACCATCAATAAGTGTGATTGCAAGTTCTGTAGAAAGCTGGTTTCTACAATACTCACGATTGCACTTAGTGACTGACAGATGGTGGCTGGCCAAGTGGAGGGAGGACCGTTGCAAACCACTAATCAGCAGGGAGTCCATATTCTTAAGCACAACATGGGCACTAAGGGGCTGAACAACATGTAAATGAGCCTATACTGGGCATGCAAATTGCTTCGTGTCACCATGCATTCCAAATGGACTCATTTGCATACCCATTATGGGCATATTTGCATACTAGGGTAAATATGGCCCACAGGAGCCCAGGCACTATCCCATTTTCTAGAAAAGCAAAGGCTACAGTGCTCACCTCCAGCAAGGGTACTGCCACTAATCAAACTGAGATACAGGAAAAACAAAAAAAAGCATCACTCAGAACAAGCAGCTACGGCAATCAATGTTGCTGCAGAGATTTTTATTTAGTGAGACCAAGGTACAAAAATGAAGGCAGGGAACAACACTACATCACGGTGCTTCACCTCTATCCCATGAGGCTTTGTCAGGGGGAAGGGACCAGTGGTCTCCCCTGTGAGCCATATTTCCCCTCCCCAGGGTGCATCCTGAAACAAGCTGTATTCACCTCAGCATGTCTTTCCTGGTGAAACTTCTTATATAAATAAATATTCAGCCTTGGGCCATATCAGTGCAGGGCATAGTCACTATGCCCTGTGCAAGCACGGCCCTATATTCAGACAGCGCACTCCGTTGGAGGACTGGTTCCATAAAAGGAATGTTTGCACATGTTTGTGATGTATGTTGTACACTGTTATCTGATCATCAATAAGTGCGATTGCAAGTTCTGTAGAAAGCTGGTTTCTACAATACTCACGATTGCACTTAGTGACTGACAAATGGTGGCTGGTCAATTGGAGGGAGGACCGCTGCAAACCACTAATCAGCAGGGAATCCATATTCTTAAGCACAACATGGGCACTAAGGGGCTGAACGACATGTAAATGAGCTTATACTGGGCATGCAAATTGCTTCTTGTCACCATGCATTCCAAATGGACTCATTTGCATACCCACTATGGGCACATTTGCATACTAGGGTTAATATGGCCCACAGGAGCCTAGGAACTATCCCATTTTCTAGAAAAGCAAAGGCTGCAGTGCTCACCTCCAGCAAGGGTGCTGCCACTAGTCAAACTGAGATACAGGAAAAACAAACAAAAGCATCACTCAGAACAAGCAGCTATGGCAATCAGTATTGCTGCAGAGATTTTTATTTAGTGAGACCAAGGTACAAAAATGAAGGCAGGGAACAACACTACATCACAGTGCTTCACCTCTATCCCATGAGGCTTTGTCAGGGGGAAGGGACCAGTGGTCTCCCCTGTGAGCCATATTTCCCCCTCCCCCAGGGCACATCCTGAAACAAGCTGTATTCACCTCAGCATGTCTTTCCTGGTGAAACTTCTTATATAAATAAATATTCAGCCTTGAGCCATATCAGTGCAGGGCATAGTCACTATGCCCTGTGCAAGCACAGCTCTATATTCAGACAGCACACTCCGTTGGAGGACTGGTTCCATAAAAGGAATGTTTGCACATGTTTGTGATGTATGTTGTACATGGAAGATATTGTATTTGTACTGCATGTTTATAAGTTTTTAATAATTTGCAGTGCTGTGATTCATCATATATCAGCTTTTGGCTGGTGAAAATGGGCATTTATTCTCATTAGCCTACAAGTATAAAAATGAAATGAAAGTGAAATATAAACCACTTGGCCTTCAGCCTTGTGATTTATAAATGCCACCAGAACCCCTCGAGAGCTTAACACACTTATTCTTAACAGTAGGGCACAGTTTATCCCTTGTATAATTACTAGTGAACATTTTTAATGTTTAGACAACCAGTTTGTAAAAAAAATGTTTTACAACCACCTGGTTGTACTGTAGTTATGCATTACAACTGGGCAGTTGTAATCATTCTCTGTCAAGCAAGATCACAAGTACTAATCGCACAACTGCCTTAGTAATTAAAAATGCTCACTAGCAATTCTAAAAAAAGGACATGGGAGGGTGTGTGTAAGCCAGTACTGTACACACATCCTCACTGTGGTATGTGTTTAGAAAGTTTTGCTCTTTGTGTTTATAAAGCATTCTGCACCTTGGGTGTGTGTAAAATTCTGGTTCCAAACATTCACCCAATTATTATTCCCTATATTATTGCTTGATATGTGTGATTACATTCTGAAATCTGTGATGTAATCATCTGTTACACACAGTCATGCATAACTGCGGGCACAAAACTGTACCTTGCTATCAATCACTTCTGCACTGTGAGCCCTGTTGTCAAACAAGTGTAATAGTGAACAATGTCTGCTGGTACAGCACAATGCCGTCAGATACATAACAGGACCACTGGATAGTCACTGTACAGGAAAAAAACCGAACATTTTCTTTTTTTATAACTGAAGGTACTTTTCTTTCATTTCTATTCCATTTCACAAGTAACCAAAGCATTTTCTTTCCTTGATTTGAAGAACAACAGCAAAAAAGACAATGTTAGTGTGATTTACCACTCTTGAGTTGATAATCACTCTTTTTAGTTGCTTTTCTCCTTTTCTCCTCTACTACATAGAAACATAGAATTTGACAGCAGATAAGGACCGCTTGGCCCACATAGTCTGCCCATTTTCCTACCTAACAGATAAGCTGCAGATCCTAGTTAACCAACAGCCTACTTCCTCCTAGCCCCCACTAGGACTGCCTTATGTCTGTCCCATGCATTCTTGAATTCCCCCACTGTTCTTGACTCCATGACCTCCTCAGAAAGGCTGTTCCATGCATCCACAATCCTCTCCATGAAAAAATACTTCCTCACATTACCTCTGAGCCATCCCCCCTCTATCTTCAAATTGTGCCCACTTGTTCTTGCAAATTTCTTTTTCTGAAATATACTATCCTCTTGGACTTTGTTGATTCCCTTGAGGTACTTGAAAGTTTCTATCAAGTACCCCCTCTCCCTTCTTTCCTCAAGGGTATACATATTAAGCTCCTTTAGTCTCTCTCTTCATATGTCTTCTGGTGCAGACCCTGCACCATTTTGGGTTCTCTACTCTGGACAACCTCCACTCTGTCTATGTCTTTGCGGAGATGGGGTCTCCAGAACTGCACACAGTACTCCAGATGGGGTCTCACCAACTGTCTGTACAGAGGGATAACAACTTCCTGTTTTCTACTGTTGATGTCTCTCTCTATGCATCCCAGTATCCCCCGAGCCTTCCTTACTGCTTTCTTACATTGCTTGCCCACCTTTATGTCATCTAATATAATTACCCCCCGGTCCCTTTCCATTTTTATTGTTGTCAGTATCTCACCCCCCATTGTGTATTCTCCCTGGGATTTTGTTTCCCAGGTGTATTACCTTGCACTTCTTTGCATTGAATCTAAGCTGCCATGCCTCTAACCTTGCCAAGTCCCTTTTCATCCTTTCCACTCCATCTTGTGTGTCAACCCTGTTGCAGATCTTTGTGTCATCTGCAAAGAGACATACTTTTCCTTCCAGTTCCTCTGCAATGTCACTTATAAAGACATTGAAAAGGACTGGTCCCAGTACTGAACCCTGCAGTACCCCGCTAGTAAACCTCCTTTCTTCACTGTGGACTCCGTTTACTACTACCCTTTGCGTCCTGTTGTCCAGCCAATTTTTTATCCAGGCTACCACCTTGGGACCCATTCCAAGGCTGGCTAACTTGTTTATTAATCTTTTGTGTGGGACTATATCAAATGCCTTGCTAAAATCTAGGTAGGCCATGTCCACAGCCCCTTCCTGGTTTACTACTTTGGTCACCCAGTCAAAGAAATCTATTCAATTTGTCTGACACGACCTTCCCACTGTGAATCCATGCTGCCTTGGGTCCTGTGCTCCACTGGCCTCTAGGTACTCAATAATTCTTTCCTTCAGAAGTGATTCCATCATTTTCCCTACCACTGAGGTCAAATTAACTGGTCTGTAGTTTCCTGCCTCTGCTCTGCTCCCATTTTTGTGAAGAGGAATCACATCTGCCCTTCTCCAGTCCTCAGGTTCCATCCCATCCTCCCATGATTTGTTAAAGACAGCAGTCAGCAGTGTCACTAGTTCTACCCTTAGTTCATTTAGAATTCTTGGGTGAATCCCATCAGGCCCCATTGCTTTGTCCACCTTCAATTTTATTAGTTCTTTCAGAACCCTTTCTTCTGTAAATGGACTGGTATCGACCTCCCATCTCCAGAGTGTTTCTCTTGTTTGGTTTAGGTACCTCCCCCTCCTCTTCCTTTGTGAATACTAAGCAGAAATATTCATTCAGTATCCCTGCTTTTTCACTGTCATCCTCTGTCCACATTCCCTCCCCCTTTATTAAGTCTCCATATCCCTCCCTTGGTCTTTCTTCACTCCCTAATGTACCTATAAAAGGTCTTATACCCCTTCTTAACAGAGTTGGCTATCCTTTCCTCGGTTTGGGCCTTTGCTATTCTGACTGCCTTCCCTGTCTCTTTCTGCCTTAACTGATAAAGTTCTCTGTCCTGCTCCTTTTCTGTTTCCTTATATTTCCTGAATGCCTGGCATTATTACAAATGAATGAAAACTGGCTCTTCACAGAAAGAGTATAGGAGGTTGTGAAATCTTTGTAAAAAACTAGTCCATACTGCAAAATCAAAGTAGTACAATACAGATTAAATAAAATAGTGTCCACTCTGAGAAAGTTTTGGTGGCAGACACCTAAAGCATTGCTGCTTATATTCGATCGCAGGCGTGCTTACAGTTCATTAAGTCATCACAGACACTACCTCAAACCCTCTGTTATTTTATCACTGACTGCTGGCATGAACTCTCCTTCCGATTCAGGGACAATTTTATTTTTGACATTATAGTGAGGGAAGCCCATAATAATTTAATATTCTTCATAGAAACATAGATATTGATGGCAGATAAGGACCTCTTGGCCCATTTAGTCTGCCCATTTTCCCTACCTACTATAACACTGCAGACCCTACTTGATCTCCAGCTTTACTTCTCCCCACAATTCCCTACCTCTAAGGTTCCCTTATGCCTATCCCATGCATTCTTGAAGCTTGTTATCATTTTTGCTCCCACCACCTCCATTGAGAAGCTGTTCCAGGCATCCACCACTCTTTCTGTGAAGTACTTCCTCACATCTCCCCAGAGTCTCCCCCCCGCCTTCATAGTATGTCTCCTTGTTCTTCAGCTTCTTTTTTTCTGAAAAATGCTTCTCTCTTGAACTTTGTTTATACCCATGAGATATTTGAATGTTTCTATCATAACCCCCCTCTACCTCCTTTCCTCCAGGGTGTACATATTGAGGTCCTTCAGTCTCACTTCATAGGGCTTGTGATGCAGACTCTGCACCATTTTGGTTGTCCTTATCTGGACTGACTCTGCCCTGTCTATGTCCTTCCGGAGATGTGGTCTCCAGAACTGGACACCTACCAACAATTGTTCCCAACAAAGGAGCAGGGCTTGATGACATTAATTATAAAGTATAATTCACATAAAACTGTCACACCAATGAGTTAGTTTAGCATTGCTTTAAAGTTTACAATGCACTGACAACTCATACTACATTCTTTTCCAACAGTTAACCAGCTCCAGAATAACTTTTATTAAATGCAACTTCTCTAGAATGCATCTGCAGTTCTTTTTCTTTTGTTTTTGCTCCTCTGGCTTGAACACCCACTCTTTCAGGGTCTTCACAGGGCACCCCCCCCCACTGCCTACCAGACTCACCCTGCACTACTGGACCCTTTTCTCAGGCCTCCAGTACCTCTGTCATAGGTGGCCTGACTTACCTCTGTCGGGGGCCCTTCTACTGCCACCAAGAAGGAAGTGCCTTTTGCCAGCCTATGACAAACAGAGGTGGAAAGGCCAGCCCACATTGGGGTCGGGTAGCATGTGAGGAGCTGCCAGAGAGGCCATCTCCTAGGGTGCCTATCACAACCCTTTTTCTGTTTATGAGGCTCCACTCACCACATGCATATGTGCGTCCACAGTGACATCCTGGGGTGGGGACACTTGGAAGCAAAATGGTCACCTACACTACCAAAAGCACCTCCACAGAGACACCACCAGGAGCTGCTATTGAAGTGGTGCCCAGTCTCCCACCCCCTGGGAGAAAAGTGTCCAAAAGATGTTCTGGATCCCTCCCCGACTGTCTCCACTCCTAACATCCCAGGCTCGGAGTGCAAACCTGGGTTGTCAGTGTGCCAGAACAATACCCTGTCACTTGGTGTTATGGAGCTGGCCCTGTATATGCAGTTCTATCACAATGCAAAACAAAAAAAAATTGCAGCTCTTTGACAGCATTTTTATGTTTGCTTGCATGCATGTGCAAGAAACATAGTGCCACCATAAGAATGTTCGTAGGTGTGCCACCCCACTTCCAATGCCCTGATCCTTCTTGCAGGTGTGGCCTCACCACACCAATAAACATCCGCGCTGTATATGACAGCAGTTTAGATGCAGTGGCTTACAGCTGAAAGCCAAATACCGCTATAATTAGTGGTGGTAATGTGTAAGCAATTTGCATACTGACGTCAATCAGCACTGCATGTGAACAGCTGTCATAGACAGCTCCGTTTTTTTCAACTCCCCCCAACCAACACCAGTAGCATGTTGGGAGCCCACCTCAGTGCTCATGGGCCCCTCCACGCATACTGTATGGCCGATGGGGTGCCTAATCCCGCCAGCTCCACTGCCCCCAGACTCGGGTGCCACACTGGGAGCCCACCCCAGCATGGCAAAGTCTGTATGGACGATGGGGTGCCCAGTCCCCTGTCAGTTCCACTGTACCCCAAAACAGACTCTAGGTGCCTGCTGAGCTCCACCCCAGGGTGGCAAAGTCCCACATCATCTCCTGAAAAGAAAAAAACCTGTAAAAAAAAAAGGTCCCTCGTTGACTGTCTTGTCCCCTCCCACAACCCGAACCCACCCTCTGTACACCCACCTCCTCACACCCTCCCAACCCCATACTTACCTCCAGAGCCCAGCGCGATGATCTTCAGTGGACCGGGAACACATCTGCACTCTTCAAAGCCGACCGTGAACTGAAGAAATGCTGGTAAACTGTATAATGGCATACATTTTTTTTTTCCAACTTTGGTACATATCTCGGCCATTTTTGGGAAGTTTTTCCACCAAGTTTTCAAGAAGGGGTTCTTGGGGCCCCACCTCATGAACTCAGTCACTGTTATTTTGTTATTCAGTCCCAAAAGGTGATTTTGCAGTCACTGCATGGAACCACCTTTCGGGACCGAGTAACGTAACAGCAGTGCCAGTGTTCATGAGGTGGCCTCTCAAAAAGCCTATGTTGCAAAGTTGGTGGAAAAAGTCCAAAAAATTGCTGCTTTATGAGGGTAGCTCCCCCAAAACCCTATATTGAAAATTTGGTGAAAAAATTCCCAAAAATGACTTTTACGAGCGTGTGTGGCGTAGTTCCTACGCATGCTCATAACTTTGTGAATTTTTAATATTTTCACTCCAGATTTTCAACATTGCCATTTTACTACACCTCCTTATGAGCAGTATAGCTGTCATTTTTCACATCTCACCCAAAATGTTTTTTTGTGCATGTAATGCAATGGCACAGTCGGTGTGTGAAATCAATGTTCGGGAGAGATTAAGAAAATCACAGTGATGCTGTTTATGAGCAGATGTCATAAAATGGCTATGTTGAAAATTTGGTGACAAAAGTCCATAAAATGAGTGTGTTATGAGCGTGCATTGTGCAGTTTCCACGCACCCTCGTAAGTTCATGAATTTGTAATATTTTCAGTCTAGATTTTCAACACTGGCATTTTTCCACACCTCCTTATGAGCAGCACAGCTGTCATTTTTCACACCCTGGACAAAATGTGTTTTCACACTTCCGGCGCATAATACTGCAGTCGCTGTGGGAAATTAGTGTTTGGGAGCGGAGGTCCCAAAATGCCAGTGTTGAAAATCTGCTGTAAAAAATCTCCAAACTAATTACGTTATGGGTGTACGTTGTGTAGTTTCTATGCACGCTCGTGACTTCACCAGTTTTTGTATATTTCCACTCCAGATTTTCAACAATGCCAATTTTTACGCCTCCTCATGAACAGTACACCTGTCACTTTTCACATCCTGTTCAAAATGTGTTTTCACACCTGTGGCACTAAATGGCTCAGTTGCTGTGCAAACTTACCTTTCGCCTAACAAACTGATAGTGTTACTGTTCAAGCAGTGGGGTCACAAAAAGCCCATGTGGAAAACTTGGAGTAAAAATACCAAGAAGCGCCCAGGGCTTTAGGGTGTTTGACCATAACGCCCTACCCTGTAGGGACTGATAGGCATCAGGGATGTGACTTGGGATTGTCGACAGTAATACTCATGCCATTCCACCCCCACTCCCACCCTGCAGCCAGTGACAGGCATCAAAGTGTGGCTTGGACCCTTTGACCCCAAAGTTCACCCCATTCTCCTACACTGCACTCATTTGAGCGTATTTCCTTATGGAATAAGGTGAATATAAAGCCCAAATAGCCCAAGGCACACCTCAACACTTGTCAGTGTCTGAAGGGTAGGGTGAGGTGAAATGTCATGACCGTCATGGGCGACGACCCAAAGGCACACCCCAATGCCTGTCCATCTCTGCAGCGTGAGGGTGGAGTTGGTGGCAGTTCAATACTTCAATGCCATTCTTACACTGCATCTGTCTAACTCCTGCACGTCCACTGCTAAAGTCAGCAAGCAAACGTTCAGCACTGACAAATGCTTGTTTGTAAGGTTTTGATCTGGATCTAGCAACACTTACTTAACTCACTGAAAAATGCAGAAAGAACTAATTGCCATGACAGTTTAATGTGAAGTGTACCATTTAAACTAGCAGCTTTAGAATTAGCTAATCCTGGATCTGTATTATTTAATTTATTTCTTCAACAAGGTTATTTCCCAAAAGACTGGAGAAGGTCCAAAATAATCCCTATCCATCAGGGAGGATCTACAACCAATCCCAATAACTGTAGACTGATTTTGATCCTACTCGTTCCACCAAAGTTGGTAAAAGGACTGCTTTATTTGCTATGGACAGTTTACCTGGATGGATATAATCGGTTGAATTTGAAACAATCTGATTTCAATGAAAAATCTATTCAACAGGTACTTCTTCATTAAAATTCAGAAACAACATGCTTTCAGTAAAGGATTACACAGAATTTACTGGTGCTGTGTTTATATACACATAGTGATGCTTGGATGGTGCTTTTGACTATCCTAATGGGATCCAACTCTGGATCTGAGATCCTATCTAACACCATTTGGATGTCTGATCCAAGGTTGGATAGTGGGATCCAAGGTTGGACAGTGAGATCCGTGGTCAGATGTGTGCCATGGATCCCTCTGATCTAGGATAGTTCCTTCAGACAGTTGTTAAAAACAATAAAACGTAGCATAAAATACATACAACACATATATTTACAACAGTAAAACCTGCCATAATATATGTTGTGAAAAGAGAACCCACTCTTCTATCATTACCACAGCTTACCAAGGCAATCTTGCTGCTTACACTGCTTCAGATACAATTGAAAGCATGGCTTTATATAAGGCCTTCTGTTGTGTGTAAGGGGATGTGCATTTTGCCAGTGGAATTCTGCATCAGTTTGAATTCCTGTGTTCTATGATAAAAAAAAAACATTTCATCTACTGTATGTGTGGAAAGACAAATGACTAACAGGTAGGGAAGGATTAAATGTTACTAGTTACTTTTAACAAAAGAAAATCCCTGTTTTTAGTTTAAAAAAAAACTATTGCATTTTTTGTTTCTTAGTTTATTCATTTTATAAGGACAATAAGAAACTTCAAGTCATTGGTTGCCTTGTGGTTAATGCACTTCTGGGTGCTAAAGGCTCTCGGTACAGGTGCCTTATTTTATTTATTTATTTAGTTTTTGTTGACCGGGTAAGTGCACTAGACAAATCCTGCCTATTTTCAGGCACGACCCAGGGGAAGGGGATACAGATGAATGCCAACTGACCTTGAACCAGATTAAGCTGTTGGTGGTATTTCTAGTGAATGAGGGAAATTTGGCCAGGACACCGAGGAAATTCCCCCGCTCTTTTCGATAAGTGCCATGGGATCTTTAACATCCATCTGAACTACCACCAATCCAGGCAGATGGGACCTCGGTTTAACATCTCATCTGAAAGACGGCACCTCAGAAGTGCAGCACCCCTCTCATGCTGCACTACAGTGTCAGTACTGGGATATTAACCCAAGTGCCAGATGTGGGAACTGAACCCACAGCCCTCTGATCTCCCGGCCTCAGAGGCGAGTGTGCTACCTACTGAGCCACTGACACTGACAGTGACTTATACCTCATTATGCACCTGGGCATGCATTAACCCTTGACAGACAACACCCTGTTGTGTCTTATGGCTTGTTTTTTTTGGTTTGACCAGGATAGGCTACACTCCAGTGCTTTCTTCCACTCTAGCATTTCTTTAGGGAGTGGAACTGGTCTGAAAGTAAGCCCCATTGATAGCAGGCAATTTAAAATGATACATGCCTTACATTCAGTTATTGTTCATGTGTTTCATACACAAGTGGTGTTCACAGTTGCTGAAATGCATTTATATTACATATAACTATGTATCATGTACCTAGAAATTTAGTCTGATATGTAGATGCAATCTCTTCTAATTCCAAAAATGGTTCTTCACATGCACTAGTGGATAGAATGATAAAGAAATAATAAACCATGAAAAGGAAGAAAAACAAAGCACAATTTGGAGGCTATGGCCAGCGAGATATTAAGATATATATATAAAACAAAATTTGTTTGGTCAGGTTAATAATATCCGTCTTAAATTAATACTAATGTTTACCAAAACATTTACTTTTTTTATTTATTGTAAAATCAGAATTACAACCTTTGAGCTAAAAGCTCATTTACAAAGGATCCTCGTTGAACAGAGGGTGGGGGAACATCAAGTACATGGACAGTGGAGAAAAACAGAAGCAGCTAGAAGGCATTGTCAGTTACACGTCATTAAAAAGGCTAAACAGCATTACAAATAGAAGGATGGGAAGAGACAGAATGTATTGCAAAAGCACTTAATTACATAATGCAGAGGAAAATAGTCCCATGAAAAAAAGTGTACAAAATATTGACTTTACCTGCCATACTGTGTCTAAAATTTTAATTAGGAAAACAAACATCGGTGCAGAAGTGGCCCATTGAATTTGGGAACATTCAGGAGTGGAGATTCCATCTAAAAGGGAAAAAGAAGAGCGAGGTTAAATAGACTGATAAACATTTTATCCTGGCCCAGATACTCATAGCAGTTGCGCATGGTGCAACTGAATTGTGCCAGCGCAAGTGCGGACTTGTGCCAAGGAGCCATATTCAGTGGGAGCCATTGAACAGTGCAATTTCCATTGTGTCAATGCGCAACTATAATGTGTGCAGGTGCAAGTGCAGGGGGCGTGCCCATGAATATCCAGCGCAGTGGCATATTCAACTGTGAAACCATGGTGCAAGTGCAGAGCAAATCGAAGTTGCTCCAAGCAGACTTGCTCCTATAAATACAGGGCACAAGCACACAGACAGCACTTGTGCTAGGCGAGAGGGAGTGAGAGAGAGAGAGAGAAAAGAAAGAAAGAAAGAAAGAAAGAAAGAAAGAAAGAAAGAAAGAAAGAAAGAAAGAAAGGAAGGGACAGACAGACCAAGGCAGACACAGAGGGAGAGGAACAGAGGTGGCATTGGAGAGGGAGAGAGGGGCAGAGAGAGTGAGAGAGAGAGAGAGAGACAGACACACTGCCAGGCAGTGCACCAGGGTGGCACACATCCAGCAGCAGCCAACCACCCAGGGGGATATTGGACAGCAGGGGCCATGGATAATGTGCCCTTCATGATGAAGGCTGTAACGAGGGGTGTGAGGAGGCAGGAGGAACAGCGACATAGCCAAGGAAGGGCCCATGGGTGGTATGCCCATCACAGGTGGTACCGTGTTCACATCACCTTTGAGAACTACAGTGACACAGAGATTGTGGGCCAGTACCACCCGAACAGGGCCATTCTGAGGCAGCTCTGTGAGCTGTGCAGTGAGGAGATGCAGGCACCCACCAGATAGAGACATGCCATGTCCATGGAGATGAAAGTGACTGCTGTCATGTGCCTGCTTGCCACAGGCACTTTCCAGAGACCAACAGGGGACACCACAGGCATAACCCAGTTGGCCACTTCCCACCTCCTCACACAGTTCCTCAATGCTCTGCTGCCACGTGCTTTGGAATTCATCCATTTCCCCAGCACACAGGTGGAGCGTACAGCAACCATGCAGGACTTCCACAGCGTTGCACGTATGCCTGGCAAGATTGGGGTCATTGACTGCACCCACGTGGGCATCCATATGGTACCTGGCCCCAAGGGTCTAGTGTACATTAACAGGAAGGGGAGCCCAAGTGTCAGCTGCCAGGTGGTGTGCAATGCAACGGGGCACATCACCAGTGTCTGTGCCACACTCCCCGGGAGTGCACATGATGCATTCATCTGGCACAGCTCTGCACTGTACCACAGGTTTGAACATGGGTACATCCCACAGGCCACCTAGTGGGTGAGTATGGCATGGGCAAGGGGCGATGGGCAGTGCATACCTTGGGATGGGAGAGAGCAGGGTGTACAAGGTGGCATGGGTGCCAGGAACAGGCAAGAGGCACAGCATTGAATAACAGAGGGCTAACCATGTCATTATCCACACAGGAAACAGCACATATCCACTGAGGCCCTGGCTGCTCACCCCCTACCGGTGCCCATCATCCCCAGCAGAGGAATGCTATAACAAGGCACACACCAGCATGCGCAACATCATCTAGCATGTCTTTGGCATTCTCAAAGCACGTTTCCATTGCCGAGACAGGTCAAGCAGTGCCCTACAGTACAGCCTCTCAAAAGCCTGTGGCCTATTCCTGGCCTGCTGCATACTGCACAACATGGCCATTGACCATGGGATAGCTGTCGAGGCTGATGAGGGCGACAGTAGTGGGAACGATAGAGGCAATGGGCCAGACGGTGGTGGACAACCACCCCCAGGCAGAGGGATCCTCAGCTGCAACAGCAGGAGCAACGGCACTTGGACACCATCGCACAGGAGCACTATGGTGCACACAGGTAGGCATCACGATACACATGCATGGGCCACACAAACAGGTACAGCACACATGCAGGGGCATGCATGGCACTGGGTATGCACACACAGAGGCATGATGCAGGGGTAGGGGAGTCAGGGGCACACAAGCACACAGAACCATACACAGCAACACACACACATATACATACACACACACACACACCCACACCCACACACCCAGGCAGTGGTATGTGGCATGGATCAGATGCATTGCACCGGTGCACAGGCGCAACCGTTGCTAGACTGCCTTCATCATGCCCATGCCACATGGTCCAGCGGCTAGGCAAGCATGCACACAGGCAGCGTGTGGTGCGACACACAGGTGCCACACCAGTGGTGGGCACACACACACACCACCCATGTGCGCACAGAACAGCAGCTGCAGACTGCAGGTGGAGTGGCCCACACATCAGGTCCGCTGCACGGAACCATAGGCACCACAGCCACGGGGGAAGCCATGCCTGGGCCGATCGTCAGCCACAGGCTGTGCATCAGCCATGGGGGGGAAGTGAGCAACAGCCTCCCAGGGGTTGAACCACAGGACCGCGACAGTGAAGGCGCCCAAACAGGCCATCCCCAGGCATGCCTATGATGCCCACATCAGAGCCTGGCATTGACAGTGTTGGGGTCGCCTAATTCAGGAGTGGACAGCATGTTGCGGGGAGTCATCTGTGCCCAGCCATGCCCTGTGGCAGCCAGCAGCACAAAGCCATCCATGATCGCAGTGGCAATGCGATCCAGGGATGCAGTCATGGCCTCCTGCATGCACTGCATCCCCACCAGGATCTGCACAGTGCCCCTCTCCTGCTGCTCGGCTAACTGGTGCACCTCTGCATGCAGTGCATGCACCCCAGTGGCAAGCAGCACCTGTTGCTGAACGGACACCCACAGCAAACAGGTGTGCTCAGCTAGCGGGTTGGTGTTCTGGGGCTCCTGGGCAGGACACCGATCCTCATGTGGTGACCGGCCATGCTGCACAACCCCCTCTCTGGTGGATGCTGCACAGTGGGGTCTGCAGGGGGAATGGGCACAGCAGGTACACAGGCAGCAAACCCTGTTTCCAGCTGCCCGTTGGCACCAGTGGCCTGCTGCTGTCATCTGTCCGGCTGCTGTACACCACCCAGCGCCTGCGCAGGTGCACCACCACCACCACCACAGGGCACAGCCGGGGCAGTTCACACCACTGCACTCGCAATGGTGGCAGGCAGCTCTTCCGCCTCTGGCAAGGTGCTTGGTGTGCTGCCTGTGCCAGTGGCCAGCAGGGGCATCTCGCCCACAACATTGCCTGTGCTGTCCAGGATAATCATGATGTCATCATCAGTGTTGGACCCCGCCCCGACCTGTGTCACTGCACAGAGGACAACAAGGCTGGCATCCCGCAGGAACACATCCAGGGCCTCATTTCACCCCAGGTCCAGGACATGCACCTGTACTGTGGTGGTGAGCTGCAGCCCGTTGGGCCCCCGGATGCCAGTGGAGGTGGACGGCTGGTCCCCCGGGGCTGTTCCAGCATCCACGGCTTCTGGCGCTACTGCGCCCATCATCCGCACGGAGGTGTGCTGGTGCTGCAAGAGAAATAAAGGCATGTCAGTGATGCATTGCCCACATGTGCAACCCCTACACTACCACTGCATGTGTCATGCAGCATGGCATGTGCATGGGTGCACACACATGTACATGACAAGCATGCTGGCTGCATGCATGCCAGCATGCCCATGTACACACCCGCCGTGCCACCAGCAATGCGTGGCTGACATGCGTACCATGCAGTGATGGGCTGCCACCCATCTGGAATCCACCGCCAGGCACACCCTCCACCATGCTGCAGTGCATGGTGACTGTCATCAACTCCTCCTGCACCATAAATGGTGGCGCATCCACAGGCCCCCCTCCAGTGGCATTCCATGATGCATGGATGGCTGCTACCTTCTCCATGATGTGCCTCTTGTCCGTGCCCACCTTCTTCTGGCACTCCTGTGCTGACTGCTGGTGGCTGTCATGCTGGTTCACATGTGGCACCACCTCCTCCCAGGCCCCAGCCCTGGCCTGTGGCATGCCCATGGCACCACTCAACAGGGCCTCCCTGTCGAGGTATGCATTGAACAGGGCCTCTGTTTTCACTTTTGTGAAACTGGGCCTGCGCTTGCAAGCAGGCCCATGCTTCTCACCCTCCTTACATTCTGACATTTCACTTCCTGTGGACATGGACAGCACAGTGTGTCAGTGATAGCATCACCCTGTTCCGTCCCACCCTGCTGTGCTGTCTGCTCCCAGTGAGCTGCAACGGCATGCACAACTTACTTCGAAAGGATGCAGTACCAATCCATGGCCTGTGCTGTTCCATGGCCCTTATAAGGTGCAACGGATGCAAATGAGGTTTGGCGCAAAGGTAAAGACATGCTAATGCACCCAGTGCACCATGCATTGGCTGATGAGCTCATTTTCATGTGGTTGCTGAATATCGTGACTTTGCTCCGTGCACAATGAGATTGCTCCAGAGCAAGTTGCGGTGCAATGCACACACATGCGCAGTGTGCAGGCCTGCAGTGCGCATGCACCTAACGGTGTCATGGTGTCAATTGCACACTGTGCACCAACAGCATGATGCAGGGGCATAGCGCATGATGCACCAGGCCTGCTGTCATGCACATGCGCACTGTGCAAAGGCAGGTGACCCCTGGTGTAACCCCTGACCCCTAGGTCAATCCCTTGACCCAGTGACCCTGACTAGCCATGCCCATGCTGGGCATCTCTGCCACTGCATGATGGGCGGACACAGTGCATGTTCCCTTGCATCACGCATCTGGCGCATGTTGTGGGCAAGTGTGCCTACTGCCGCCATTTTGGTCACCAAGATCGCTGTGTAGCATGGAGCAGGGACATGGCCTTAGAGCCCAGAACTGGTCGCAGGTTGAACTCATCAACCTGGTGGCATGTGTCCAGCCCCATGCCCTCTGACTATTTGGCCAGGTGCCCCTGCAGCAGCCAAGGGTCGCAGTGTGGCAGGGGATTGCTGCCAGGCTGCAACAAAGGACCGGGGTTGCCAGGACAGGGGACCAATGCCACCACCGGTATGGTGACCTGGTGAGGTGGGACACAGAGTGCCTCAGGAGGCTTGAGGCGCACATCAGATGAGGGGCTGTGCCACAGCCAGGTAAGTCAGACCATATTGCATGTGTGCCCTTGTTCTGTACTATGGTGTTGGCTAGGCTGCCTGGCATGCCCTGCAGAGTGGTGCACTGTCATCATGTGCATTGTGGAGTGGCATTGCCAGCCACCACTTGCGTTATGATGCAACCGTGTGGGATGTGTCGGGCAGGGGCTCACCTTGTGTACAGTGGTGGGGGTGGTGGGCAGCTGCTGTGGATGATTCCTGATGTGTACCTGTCTTTGTTACATTCCCAGGGCCTGAAAATTGCCACCAGGCACAGGCCACAGCAGCAGCAGCAGCAGCACAGCAGGCCACAGAGGGCGACAGAGGAGGAGCAAGAGCAGGACCAGCACCAGCGGGGCCGCAGAGGGCAGGTAGGCACTGTCATGGTTCTTTGCACTTTACAATGGGGGTGGCAGGGAGTGGGTATGGGCATGGCCACCTGTGCCATGTGTCATGGCAGCTGTGTGTGTCGCATTGGTGCATGCCACTGTGGCGCATCCATTGGACACCTGCTAGCTGTTGGTGGGGTGGGTGTGCACCCGGCTGCCACTGTTGTTGCTGTGGTGCTGCTGGTGCACTGTGCCATGTGACTGTCATTGTGCAGTCATGTGGCCTTTGTGCGGTGGGGACTACCTCTGTGCACTGTCGTGGTGTGCCGAGTTGCTGGCAGGCATTGGCCCACCCACCCCCGCGGGTGGCCGGTACAGGCCCTCTGGGGGGGGGGGTGTTCCTGATGCCCATTGCACACTGTGGGTGGGTATGGTTCCTTGGGACATTACACTGATCACCTGTCCTGTTCCTTGGCGTAGGTGTCCAGCAGAGGCGATGGAGACCCGAGTACTGCAGGCTTCTCCGGCAGCTCATATTGATCACATCCACCACCATGGAGGCAGTGCTACAGGTGCGGTGCCGGCTGCTAGCTGACCGGGGGCAGTGAGGATGGCAAGGGGCAGAAGGCCATGGCCGCTATTTAGTTGGGCCCCAGCATTCCCTGTTTCCCCTGCTGTACCTCCCCACTGCACAATGGCCCCTACAGTCCTCCTTAATACTGTACAGTCCCTGTTTCCTGTCCTCTTCCCTCGCTTTCCTACCCTTTCCCACCCCCTTGTTTTTGTACATAGTTCTCTTTGTAAATATATATTTTTTTGATGTACCTGCCTGTGTCAGTGTCTGCTTTGAAGATGGAGTGAGGAGTCATGCTGCAGTGGCTCGGTGTCTCTCTGTGTGGTGTGCATGTGTCGGGGTGCATGTTTTGCTTTGCTTCTGTGGTTCACTGCTATGTGCTGTGGTATGTCCCACTGTGGGAATGTCCTTCCCTTCGGTCGGTGGCTGTGCCTTGGGGTGCCCATGGGGCTGCTGTCAGGGGTGTGTGGCAGGTGTGTGCATGATGGTAGCACACGGCCATAGTTGTTGGTCGGGTACTGGCCACACACTGTGTTGGGACCCCTGCTTGGCGTAGTGCGGCCTGTCCCATGTGGTGTGCCACACTACCTTCCACCCGGGACATTCAGTGCCTCCTGTGTGGGCTTCCTGTGTGCCTGTGTGGCATGTGTGTGTGCTTGGTTGTGTTGTCCTAGGTGTGGCCTGCTCTGGTCTGGGAGGGTGAGGGAGCACGGCCAGCAGCCTGCAGGGGGGGCTCCCTTGGTGGCCCTCCATTGGCCATTGGCACCTCCTGTTGCCTGCTATCTGTGCCACTGTTGTGTTCTGGGGAGGGGTGTCTGGGTGCCTGTGTGCACCCTGATGTGTCCTGGTGGTGGTGGCTTCCTGTGACCTGTCACTGTGCTTCCCTGGCTCTGTCCCTGGGTCTCTTCTCTGTGCCATGCCCCCCCTCTGTTGCTCTGCTGCTCTTCTCCCACAGTTGCACTGGAGCATCTCTTTCTGTGCCATGGTGCAACTGTGTTTGCACCATGACACAAGCCTGGTTGCACCATGGCAAAACTGTGCCATATTCAGCCAAGTTGCACTGGCGCAGTGTGGCTGGCATAGCCTCCAGACTTGCACTGGCATTTGGCACATTTCTGAATATCTGGGCCTCTTTTACAAGTAAGCTAGTTCATAGACAGAATGGCATGTTGTCAGCTACAGAAATGGGACATGGCCGATAGCCTCATTGATACTACATGGGGCCAGTGTTTATAGGGTATAAATCCAATGTATTTTTTTTTTTTGCAATCAGTTTTAGATCCTATATCCACCACACTGCTTGTGGCATATGTGTTCAATACCCATGAAATGTATGTCAGAGGGGTCACAGCTGTGAAAATTCACGAAGTGTACACACATGGAGCTGTTGATTCTGCTATGTACAGTACTCTATGATGTCCCTGACATGCTTCTAGATATGCGCCTTATTGTATGGATTGTGCCATGTAGGTTTTCCTGCATGATCAACACAATACCACAAAAAGTAGCATAACAGGTCATAAACTTATGAATTTTGACCATAATATTGGTTGCTGGATCAGCAAATTTGGTACCTTTTAATACACACTTCCACATATTGCGTTTTCCACATTTGTGGAATCCAGACAGTCTAGTTTTAACCTGGGTCCCAAAGGGTATCTTTGGTCGAGTAAAATGGCTATGAGTTAGCAGCATATCCCTGAGTCATTTTGTTTGATTACATGTGACTTTTAATATAGGCCACATGGCATTTCTAAGAAATTGAAAGGGCATTTCCCAAATGGTTATTTGATAACTCTTTGTAAGAAACTGTCCCACTGTGCCCATCCTTGGTCTCAAAATCTGCTGGGTCTGAAGAATTGTGTTTCAGCCTGAAAGGCCCTATCCACACTGCTCCTCTTTTTCCAAAATGTTTTAAAAATATTTTGTGTTCTGTGTTAGAGCTTGGTTGTCAGTGCATCCACACTGCAACCCGACACCTTGCTTGTCCGCTTCAGTTCCCAGACATGCTTGCGGCAATACTGGGCAACGCAATGCATGCTGGGATACTCACGAACGGGCATGGTCACGGATTGGCAAAAAAATTATTCCATTCGATTCGGGAGCTCATCATGAGATCGGGGATGTAAGTCAATTATCCCCTTTTCTTTTAGTCAGCAATGTAGAAGCCCCAGATATTGGCAGAGGTTGCCTTAAACCATGTTACAGCACAGTTTGCATCCACACTACTGTTAACACAGTTTAAGGCAACTGTTTTGGTCTGAAACCATTTTAGAAACCTGCTCTGATCGGGTTTCGAGCACGGTTTTTGAACACAGATTGTAGCACAGCTTTACTATGCTACAGTGTGGATGTGAACCGTGTTTGCCATTCTTGTAATGTTACCAACTGACGGTAACTTTACAAGCCCTCCAGTGTGGACAGAGCCAAACAGTGGCTATATGGCACTTATAATGAGACTGGGAGGATGTGCACTGATGAGAAGAAAAAGGCCCTTTAAAGTAACCCCTTCCTAAGGCAACTGCTTTAGGTCAGTGTGAGGTATAAAAGCTTTGCTACTTGTAGTGCTGTGCGAAATGCCGCAATTTCATTATGCCTGTCATGTAGTGCAATGATTAACTGAAATGGCTCCATAAGGATTAAATGTAAATAAGCAAAAATGACAAAAAAGGAAACACAATGAAAAAAGTAATCCTCTTGAACCATTATAAATTTGCTGTTTGGCCTGTAAGTAGCAGATGCTACATTTTGTTGAAATGCAGAAAAACAATTAAAGTGCATTGATACAGCAGTGCTTGCTTGATGCAAACAAGACAGTGAGGTCACAGATCTTTTTCTAGTGCTCTGGTACTGGGATATCAGCACCGGGCTCCAAGCTCCTTGATCAATCAGGTTTCTGATTTTTTTATATCCATTTCATAATGAGCTTTACGGCATACTGAGCTACAGTGCCCATACAAGGCACCGCATACATTTCAACTAACTTACTTTTCTTCCTTCCGTGACTAAGATAGTTATTTCCCAACTGCAAAGACCAAATGGTGCAGCAAGACTAGCTCATGATGCCATGCAGGCGACTCAAATTTGGAAATGATATTTTGGGCATGGGGTCTCCCCTCAGTACAGCAGAGCCAGGGCTGCATCACACATGGGCACCCCTGCTGGTCATCTCTGCATTGCCTTTCATTCCATTTGGGGCTATAGATGGTCATCAGGTGTCTAGGTTGTAGTAAAGTTGTAGTTATGGCAACCCCATATAATGGATGTGATGACTGTGTTGGGGGGTGGGGCAAGGGAAGCTATTTAGCATTGTGGATAGAGCACAGAAGTGTGTACCTGGAGAATTTTTATTTACTAAAATGGTGGTGGATAGATGGAGCAGGCTACTAGTGGAAGTTACAATCATACCTCTCAACCTCCTGCCTCGTAAATCAGGGACAAGGCTTAAAAAAATCAGGGACAAAGAACCAAAATCAGGGACACATTTGCAAAATTGATCTTATCCACACAGGAAGCTGGTAGAATAAAGGGCTTAGTGTGAAATGCATTTTCTAAGGAAGAACAAGTCTGTAACTTTAAATGTTTGACATTATTTTGTGCTTACAACCCCCACTGTTTGATCACGGAAACACAATTTTTAGGAGGGACAGTGTAAAATTTTGAGGCAAAATCAGGGACGTCCCTGAAAATCAGGGACAGTTGAGAGGTATGGTTACAATTGCTGACTCCTTAGGTTTCAAGAACAAATGGAACAGGCAAAAAGGAGCCATCAGGAGCAAAGGCAGCTTCCAGTGTGTGTTGCACGTCAGGCAGGGAGTTGGTCTACCCAGGTAAGAAATTTCATCCAGGACAGTCTAGACTGATTAAAAGCCTTAGCTGCCATTAGTGGTTGGTGCATCTATGTACAGTATCTAGGTTTGAATCCCACAACTAACACTTAGTCACAAGTGCTTCTGTACAATTCCCTTAACCTCCCTGTGCCTAAGCTCTCTGTAACCTCACACTACTCCACATTGTGTTGTTGGAATCTCCCTACATCCCTGATAACAGCAATAGTCTCTCCCCTCTATCTTCTGCAAAATAAAGTGTTTATATGAAAGAAGCTATAAAACCCCAAATACTTACTTATGTGGGAAAATGCAGAGACAAAACTATGAATAAAAGGTTTAAGAGGCTATACCCCTCATCTCTTGCACCCCAAGAGGCTGCGCCTATGAGAAACTGTCTTCCAGGAGGACGTGGCTGAGGAATTTCTATCCTCCACACTGTGGGCCCCTGCTTTGTCTGCCAAGGCTGCAGGTGGCCCTGGGCCTATAGTAGCCACTCATTCAGGATTAAAGTATCAGCATACTGAAGGCAGAGCTGCCTCTCCTCCTACACAGTGTAGAGAAAAGGAATTAAAAGGAAAGAATATTTATGTCATGTACTGTACCATTCCTTGGGCTCACACATGAACAGATTTTCCCATAGCCCTGTGGCTGTCAGACAGAAAAAGTAAACATACTGCGGGCACCACTGTTTGGACACAAGAACTGCAGGTCATCTGGCAGGGATGCTTTCATTACAATATGGTTAGGCTGACGGAAAGTGAGCAAACGAGGTCACGCATTCCTTATCGTTTAATGAGTGGTTTAAGTGTTTCAGAGTACCATGAAACCATTGAGGTTGTTTTATCATGAAATTATAAGCTGCATCCTCATAAAACCATGGAAGTGATTCACATAAAATCACTGTAATTAAAACATTAGCGATACAGGTTTTAATTTCAGTTGTGCTACTGCAAGAGAAGGGGAGAATGAAATTGAGCTGTTGAAGTGGCTATAGATGTATCTATTGACTAAACTTTTGTTGTCTTTGGTGTTTGTCTATTATGATACATAGATAATGTCAGCAGATAAGGGACGCCAGGCCCATCCAGTCTGCCCAGTTTTGCTACCTGACGAAGAGGCCAGTGACCCTATCTTGTCACTGACTTTAGCTTTTTCTTCCTATCTCTAATATCCCTTTATTCCTGTCCCATGCATGTTTGAAGCCTGCCACCATATGGGTGGCCACCACTTCCTGGGGCAGGCTATTCCATGCATCCACTACCCTCTCTGTCAAAAAGAACTTCCTGACATTACCCCTTATGCGGCCACCCATCAGTCTCATATCATGCATTCTTGTTCTGGCACTACTTTTAAACTGGAATATGTGGTCCCCTTCCACCTTGTTCATGCGCTTGAGGAATTCAACATCAGAAAATGTATGGCCAGAGGTGAACAGGACAGTATCATCAGTGTGCAAGTGAATGGATGTTGTTGTACAAACTGATGGGAGGTCATTTAGGAATACTGGGAAGAGCATAGGGCCGAGCTCCGATCCTTGAAGGACACCGGTGTAGATTGGCAGAGGAGGGGAAGCAGACTCAGAGATCCTGACTGAGTGTGGCCTGCCTACAAGGTAGGCCCTGAACCATTTAGTGATAGGATTAGACAGTCCAGCTGAGGAGAAGTTATTTAGGAGAAGGGGACGGGAGATTGTGTCGAAGGCCTTTGCAAGCTTAGGGTTCAGACCACCTGGGGAGCATCCTTTTGTAGGGTTTAGTGCAAGAAGGGTAGTCAGAGTGTCAGCAGGGGAGACTTTTGAGAAAGAGAAAACTGCATTGTGTAGGGTTTCATTTTGTGGAGTAGTGATATTTAATTGGGAGGACAGGAGCAAGGGGAGGGAGGCAAGGAGGGAGGATGTGCAGGAGGCAAAATAGGAGATGAATTCAGTGGCAACTGCAAGGTGGTCGCAGAGCAAGGTATTTTTGACTTTAAGGAGAGTGGGAGGTGATTTGGGGGGGTGAGAATATTGTTTATTGTTTATTGGGAAATATTCAGAAAGACCTTTGAGTCAAAGACTCATTTACAAAGGTTCCAAGTCATACATTAAGGCACAGAGCAAACAATTGCTAACAGAGATGACAGTACAGTATAATACATAATGAAGAATTACATTACATTTCATTACATGGCAGTCAAGGGTTGATCAGGAGGAGGTCTAGGTCAGTATAGTAATTGAGTCGCATTTTAGCACAGCCACATAGTTGCAGAAAAGACTGTAACTGGCTAATAGTCCTATAGTGAGATAGGAGAGAATTTTCACCAGGAACAGAGAATGTTATGGGCACTAATAGAACAGCATGCTGCAGGACTGTGTCAGGGGCAATCACATACATTAGAAACTTGGAGGAGTACCCTTAGTCTAGCTTTAAAAGGACCTAGCCTTGTTTCTTTGGCTATTTGGATAGGGAGAGAGTTAGTCCAGTTAGGGGCTTGGTAGCTGAAAGTCCTTTGAAGTTGGGAGGTATGAGGGCGGGGTACCCATAGTAGCGGCTTGTCGAGTTTCATGTGGATCTGGCTGGGGATGCTGGGTGAATAATAGAGGAGAGAGAGGGAGGGGCGAGACCTAAGAGTATCTTCTTTGTCATAAGGCTTGTATGATACCGGATTCTGCTATCTAGGTTTATCCATTTTGAGGAGTTGTAGAGTGTACAGGTGTGGGTGAGACAATCACAGCTGAGGATGAGACAGCACGCTTTGTTGAGTACAAGGCGAAGTCTGTTTAGCGTGGAGTTTGGGGCGGCACTGTATATGGTAATACCATAGTCAAGGAGGGTGAGGACGGAAGAATTGACAGTGAGCCATAGGTCCTCCGGGATGAGGCAATGTTTGTACCCATAAAGCACACCTACTCTCGAGTTTAGGGCCGAGGCAAGGAGGAGAATGTGTTGTTTATAGTTGAGGGCCGGGTCTAGAGTGATCCCTAGGTATTTAAAGTTGCTAACTTGCTTGAGGGGGGTGTGGTTGACAGTGAGAAATGGGGGACAGAGGTTCTTGCGGGGGTTCTACGGGTGGGAGAAAATCATGACTTTTGTTTTCTTGTAGTTGATTGTTAGACGCTTGGTGGAGAACCAATATTCTGCTTCGTGGAAGCTATGTTGGAGTGCTTGGTGGAGTTTAAGTGGGTCGGAGTCAGAGGCGAACAGTACGGCGTCATCCGCATAGAGGAGCAGGTCTCCGGAGATGGCCAATGGCAGGGAGTTTAGGTATAGGCTGAAAAGTAGGGGGCCAACAATCAACCCCTGTGGAACACCAGAGCGGACCGGGAGGCAAGGGGACAGGACAGTGCCTATCTTGACCTGTTGTGTTCTATCCAACAGGTAGCTGGTGAACCAGTTTAAAGTATTGTTGGAGAAGCCACTGGAGTCGAGAGTGTTTAGCAGTAGGGCATGGTTGACAGTGTCAAAAGCTTCAGAGAGGTCCATGAAGATAGCACCTGTGAGGTGGCCATGATCCAAGATGGAGTGGACATGCGAGGTGAAAGCGAGGAGGGCGGTGGTGGTACTATGCCCCTTATGGAAGTCATGTTGTTGGTCACAGAGAAGATTGTATTTTGTAAGGTGGTCAGTGATTTGGTCGGCGACGATGTGCTCTAAGGCTTTGGGGGGGGAATGGATATCGGACGGTAGTTGTTGGTGAAGGTGCAGTCCCCACTCTTAAAGATAGGGGTAATGTTAGCCAGCTTCCAATGGGAGGGAAATTTCCCTTGACAAAGGGAGCGATTTAGAATATGAGTGAGAGGGTAGAGGACTTCTGGGAGAGTAAGGCGAAGAAGTTTCAGGTCTAGGGAATCGCTGCAGTTAATTGAGTGGCTAAGGGCTTTGGCTAGGTAGGGTTTGGCATCTGCAGGGGAAAGAACACGAAAGCGAAAGAGGGGAGCAAGGGGAGGTGGGTGGGCCCGGGCGCGGAGGGTCGAAGAAGTTAGTGGGGAGAATATGGTTGAGATTTGTGAAAGCGGAGTTTAGGGCTGAGGCTATGCTAAGGGGATCCGTGGAGATGTTACCGTCTATTTCTAATTGGTCTGGGAGGTGGTTTGGGGTTTTACCGCAGAGTTCCTTAATATTATTCCAGAATTTACGCCCATCACCCCAGGTGGATGTTAAGGACGCTTTGTAGTAGTCCGCTTTGACGGTGCGGAGGGCCCACGTGCATTTATTGCGAAACTCCCTATAGCGTTGCATGTCAGCTGGCCGTTTGGTTTCATTAGCACTATGCCAAAGGGAGTCACGCTGTTGCATTAGGACCAGGAGGTGATCAGAGAACCAGGGGACCTAGTTGCCTTTGGACATTTTCTTTGTAAGGGGGGCGAATTTATCACAGATTCTATTGAATGTGGAGATAAATAGATCAAGTGCATGATCAGGGTCTGAGGTGTTTACGAGGGGTGTCCAATCCCAGTTTCTAAGGAAGGCCTTGAGTTGGGAGAGTTTGCCAGGGCCAAGTTTGCACTGTAAGGTAATTTTTGGGGGGTGTTTGGGAGCCCTGCAGGACCAAGAGCAGAGCACAGGAGAATGATCGCTTAGAGCGTTGGGGAGTACCTGGGTGTTGGTTATTCTGTGAGGGCAGTTTGTGAAGACCAGATCCAGGAGGGAGGATGTCCCTGAATGAGCATTTACCCTGGTGGGTGAGGTGACAACCTGAGTGAGGTTGAGCGCTGTGGCATCATCAGTATATGGGGCAGTTTTCTTGGCCAACCAATTTATGTTGAAGTCACCCATGACTATTTTTTCATATTGAGGCGGTAGAGTCGCGATATAGTTCAGAACTGCCTTGAAGGCTAGATTGTGTTTGTTGGGTGGAATGTAGACAATGGTGAGTAGGAGGGGGGCAGTAGACCTGCCTAGAGATAAGTTTAGTGTTAGAGCCTGTGTCCTTGATGCTAGCTGCTGGGTAGGGAGCAGTTGGCCTGACAGTGAGTCTTTAAGGTAGGCAGCGCAGCCACCACCTCGTTTACCCACTCTATGAGAATGATAGAGGATGTAACTGGGGAAGGTAACAGCAGAGTCTGGTACAGAGGGGGAGAGCCAGGTTTCACTCAGTCTGATTATGTCTGGGTGGTGCTGGAGTACCCACCCCTGAAAGGGGTCCCAATTTTTTTGCAGGCTGCAGATGTTAAATGAGGCGATGTGCAACCCATTGGAAGGGGAGGGGGTGGACTGGGGGGCAGTCTTCTGGCCAGGGTTGGGGTGGACATTGCCCGTAAAAAATAGTAATAGGACATGTGACCTGAGGCGGTTGTTTCTTGTTTTGGTATATATTTGGTGACATTTGCACAGCATATACCCTTTGGCTGAATGATAGGTGGGTATTAGAAGCTTCAAGGTTTGGGGGGCAGCCAGGAGGAGGAGGAGGTGGTGGGGCAGGGGGAAGGGGAGCAGTTGGGGGAGTGCGACTGAGGGTGAGCAGGAGAGCGCAGGGCTACACAGAGTCCAGTGCCCATAATGATGCCTACTGATAGAGAGGAGGACAGTAGGAAGTTTTAAGGTTGCAGTTTTTGTGGGGTGAGGGGTGCGGGCAGAGGGGTACCTGTCAGCCATTGTGACAACTCCCCGCACAGGGGTAAACAGGAGAGGGGAGGGCAGGAGGGAGAGTGCCAATCTGTGTGCAGATGTAGAGCACACGTGAAGTTTCACTTTGTCTGGGGAGGGAAGGAAAGCAGCATAGTGATAGAGATGAAAGTGGGCAGTAGCAAGTTGGATTGGGGAGGTGAAATTATAGTTTTAAGAAGGAGGGAGCAAGAGGAGAGCAGCATAGTGATAGAGATGAAAGTGGGCAGTAGCATGTTGGATTGGGGAGGTGAGATTATAGCTTTAAGAAGCAGGGAGCGTGAGAGGTAACAGATTATGACTCGAACAAATAGTGAGTGAGATCCTGGGAGATGGTATGACCTCTGGTGGTGATAGAATATAACCTGCTGATGGGAATGTTAGCTGATTGGTTTCAGCCATCACGTGACTACATCTATATATCTCGAAGCCCACCAAGGGTGGTGGTGGGGGTGGCGGGGCTTTCCTCAGTCGGGAGGCAAGCGCAGTGATGCTGAGTAGCGTACCTGCTTGCTGAAGGGAGAGCTGCTATGGGGGAAGGCGTCCGTCTGCCCTCACAGACCCTCGGGGGACCGCAGGAGTTCGGGAGCTGCTTCTGTAGAGGTGAGAGAGACACAGAATTAAATACAAGACAGCTTTTGGGAGGGGCTGGGAGCTGGGCAGTTAGAAATAGAGTGTAATCGGAATCACAAAGGGACGCTGGAAGCTAATTTGAGGCAGGGCTGGCATTTAACTGTGGCTGTTTGCAGCATGCAAGTTCAACATTAAAAGGAGAAATAAATTATACAATATTTGGAGCTAAATAGGCAAAGCTGACTCTTGGCTAAGATATTGCAACTGTTTGAATTTACAAATGCATTTAAAGACCAGGCTACTGTTCAGAAATTAAAGCACCACATATAAGGAGTAGATTTAAACAGGCAAAGAGTCTTTTTTAGGATGGTATGAAAACAATCTTGATTCGTATGCTGACAATTAATTTTAAAGGTGCTTCTGTTTCAAGGAGTTTTATTTTATTTTTTTTATTTTATTTTGCAATCAGTTTACAACCTTTGAGCCAGAGGCTCATTTCCAAAGGTACCTCGTCAGGTGTGGTAGAAAGAGATAAGAACATAATACATAAAGATGCAGGCATACATGGATCCAGGGTATAGATTACACAGTTTGCATTACAAGGTGCAGATTCAGGTATTGTAGACAAAAAGGAAGGTTACAGAGTTTAGCAGTATAAGTGAATGATACTTGCAAAAAGAAACATGTGTAACAAGTTCCATGGTACAGGTTATAGAGTTAGCAGAGCATGCGACCAGGCCAACACAGCAGATAGTTTGATTTGGATACAGTAGTGCATTCTAGTAGGACAATTTAGTAAGCAGTATATTAGGATTCTAGCATACATGGTACATTCTTGCAAACTGAGAGAAGGTAGGCAGTTGGATATGGTAGTAATGTCGAGGAGGTAGGATTAAGGCAGTACGGCGAGGGTGCAGCCCAGTGGGCATTGTCACGGCAGGGTGTTGTGGTCTATGCACACAGGTGCAGCAACGCAGTGTTGATTAGCTCACTTTGAGCACAGTTTTGAACTTGGAGATAGTGGGATTTCCAAGATGGAGAGGGAGCGTTGTACCAAGAAGGGCTCTATGGCGGAAAGACCTCTGTCCATGCGAGGTCTAGATCGAGGAACCAGGAAGGTGGCCTTGCAGGAGGTCCAAGTACTGACTAGGGGTTGGGTTAGGAGGAGGGAGGCTGTCAGCCCGGGTCGTGACAGTCCTAGCAGGGTTTTTTTAGCTATAAGGCAAGTTTGATATTGCAGCCATTCGTCAAGGTTTAATACTGTTGCCATGTCATAAAGCTGACACGTATGTGTGAGCCTAGGGGCCCCTGTGATTAGCCTGCATGCCTTATTTAGGATGAGGCGGATTTTGTTTAGGGCAGTCGTGTTGGCAGCACCGTAGACAGGTAGCCCATAGTCAACTAGGGATAATATGAAGGATGTAACTGCAAGCCGGAGGGCATCGGGGAGGAGACAGTTTTTGTAGCGGTATAAGATACCGAGCCATATATTGGTAGCAGAGGCAAGTGCATCGATGTGGGTGTGATAGGTGAGGGCTGAGTCAAAGGAGATCCCTAGGTACTTATAGGAGTGGACTTGCTCCAGTTGCTGTTTGGAGTAGGAGAGGATACGGAGAGGGGATTTGTATGCTTTGTTTTGGGGTGAGCAAAGAGCATGGTTTTAGTTTTTAAGATTTGCACCAGTCTATGCTCTTTAAACCAGGTTTCAGCGTCATTATAGGAACGTTGCAGGGAATCCTGGAGGGAGGAGGGGTTACGGTCGGTGGCGAAGATGACGGCATCATCTGCATACAGCAGAATTTTCCCAGTGCATGCACTGGGCAGGGTATTAGGGTATAGTGAGAAGAGTAGGGGTCCCAGGATGGAGCCCTGTGGAACCCCAGAGAGGATAGGACATGGATTGGAAAGTGTCCCACCAATATTGACACGTTGGGAGCATGCAGATAGGGAGCTGGAGCACCAGGCAAGTGGCCCAGTGGCGAAGCCTGAGTGACAGAGGGCTTCCAGCAGGAGAGGGTGTGAGACCATGTCAAAGGCCTTTGAGAGGTCGAGGAACACGGCCCTGGCTAGGGAGCCTGTGTCCATGGAGGAGTGTAGGAATGATGAGAATTCAACAAGAGCTGTGCTAGTACTGTGTCCTGCACGGTATCCGTGCTGTTCAGGGCAGAGGATGTTGTGTTTGGTCAGGTATTCAGTGATTTGCATGGCAAACAGTTTTTCAAGGGCTTTGGAGAGGGGTGGGAGTATGGAGATAGGTCGGTAGTTCCCAGCTAAGGACCTGTACCCCCTTTATGGATAGGAGTAACAGTGGCAGTTTTCCATGTAGTGAGGAATTGTCCCAGGCAGAGGAATTTGTTGAGAAGGCTGGTGAGTGGGGTAAGGACCTGATCCAGTACCAGCCAGAGAATTCTGTGGTCCAGGGAGTTGTCACCAGGACTGTTGCCTTTTAGTGCACGGGTCAGGTGCGGTCTGACTTCCTGAGCAGTAACCCTACGCAGGTAGAAGCTAGGGTGTTGGAGGGCAGGGGCAGGTTTGGAGGGTGGTTGGTCAAAGAAGTTACTGGGGAGGATAGGGCTAAGGTCAGTAAAGGAGGTGTTTAGGAGGTTTGCAATGTCTGCAGGGTCCGTCATGGTGGTGTTGTCAGTAATAATCCGGGATGGGGGAGGGGAGCGAGTGTTCCACTCAATTGTTTGACGTTATCCCAGAAAGCACGGGAGCACCCCCAGGAGGTGATGAGGGTGGCCTGATAGTGGTCGGCCTCGGCTTTCCTGATTGCCCATGTGCACTTATTCCGTGCAGTGTTGTAGGCCTGCCTGTCTGCTTGTCACCCAGTTTCTATGGCAAGGTGCCATAAATTATCCCTATGCCTGAGCAGCTGTAAAAGGGCAGGAGTAATCCAGGGCAGGTTATGTTTTTTGGTTCGGATGGCTGAGAGGGGAGCAAAGAGGTCACAGGCTTTACTAAAGGTTTGGGTAAAGAAGGCAAGGGCAGTGTCTATATCAGGAGCGCGGTGAATGGGGGACCAGTCTTGTTGGGCAAGATATTGTTTAAGGTTTTTCAGACCACGCGGTCTGAAACGCTGGTGGGGCATGCACTGGGCAGTGGGTCGGGGTGAGGTGGCCATCCAGCGGAACAGCACAGGGGAATGGTCACTGAGTGAATCAGGGAGGACTTGGATTACAGAATTTTTTTTGGGGGGGGGTTTGTCATGATGACATCTAGGAGGGTGCTGGTACCTCTCATAGGGTTCACTCTAGTGGGCTGGGAGACTAGTTGTGTTAGATCAAGGGCTGTGAAGGAGTCCCGGGTGGGGGTGGAGGAGAGGCTCAGCCAGTTCACATTAAGGTCCCCCACAATGACTTGTTCAGCACTGTGAGGGAGGGTGGCAAGATAGTCAGTTAATGATAATAGTGCTGGGTTTTGGTTCCTGGGCGGTATATAGGCAGCGGTGAGATAAAGGGGTGCCCTGATGGGGTCTGGGGTAAGCTTAATGGTAAGGGCCTGAGCCCCACTTACAAGGTCCGGAGCAGGGAAGGCGAGCCCAGTGAGAGAGTCCCTGGTGTAGATAGCACAGCCACCCCCACGTTTGGTTACTCGATCCTCACGGTAGAGGGTGTAGCTGGGGAGGGCGATAAAGGTGTCAGGGGTGGATTTAGATAGCCATGTTTCCACCAGCGCAATGATGTCAGGTTTGTGCAGCGTGACCCAGCATTGGAGGGAGTCAAATTTTTTCAAGATGCTGCATATATTCATGGAGGCAATATTCAGACCGGGGACCCCACCTGGTGGGCAGGTCAGGGTGGGGCCAGGGTTAGGGTGGATATTGCCTGTTAAAAGTAGTAAGAGGACAACAGCTCTGGCCAGGCCGTGGTGATATGATTTTTGCCTGTGGATAAGAGGAGATGGGGGTGGGACCATCAGGGAGCAGGGGATGGGTAGGGATTGTAAGGTAGAGAGGGCGAGAAAGATGTGCCACCAGGGATGGGCTGGGAGGGAGGTGGGGGAGTGGCCAGGAGATGGATGCTATAGGCCAGTGTACATGGACATAGTAGGGTGAGTGAGAACTATGTCAGCAGGAATTAATGGTGCAATTTCCTGTGACACAGGGGGGATGTCAGGCTGGAGGGACGAAAGTACTAGAAGGAGGTTGAGGGGGAAGGAGTTTAGGAGGAGGTGAACTAACATGGTTTACTGGTGGTAGTGGGGTAGGAGGTAGAAGTATCTGGGTTGTCTTCTAGAAAATGTGGCTGCCACTTTGGATTAGTGGTAGTGACACGGACTCTGCTGGACAGGGTACAGGGTTCAAGTCTCTGCCAGGGCAGCAAGAAAAGTGCCTGGGTGAGGGCAGAGACCCACGTTCAGGGGGTCCAAAGCAGGCCGGGATTGGGCCTCAGCAGGGGTGAGATATAGCGCCTCCTAGTGGTCAGTGGGTGTTGGTACAGGGGAGAAGTGGTGGGTCAGGATGTAAATTTGGTACAGCAAACGAGGAGCTGGTGAGAGTGTGGGCAGAGGTAGGTGTGTGGGAGGAGCGGAGTGGGAAAAAGCGATAGGAGGGATTCCAGGAAGTAGGTAGGCAGAGTACAGGTAGTGAGCCTGAGGTGGAAGGGTATGGGTCCCTCTAGTGGCTGGCAGGTATAACCTGCAAATGGGAAAGTGGGAACTTAGTAAATTAAGAGAGGGGAAGTGACGTCATAGGCCAGCGCCTATTTAGGTAGTGACGACCCAGGGTGGGTGGGTGGTGTGGTGGGCAGGGCAGTCGACACTTACAGCGTGTCGACGGGCTACCCCCCCTCATGAAGGTGCTGGTGTAGAGGTAGTTTAATTACCTCTTAACGGCCTGCCGTGATGTCCGTGCTCCATGGGGGGAGCTGAAGGGGAGTTCAAAAAAAGGTGCGAATTCCTCAGTCGGGAGCCGAGCGCAGTGCTGCTGAGTAGCGTACCTGCTTTCTGAAGGGAGAGCTGCTGTGGGGGAGGGCATCTGTCTACCCTCACGGACCCTTGGAGGACCGCCGGAGTTCGGGAGCTGCTTCTGCTTTCTGCCATGAATAGTGCATGGACTATCTTCCAGAATTTGGAAGGGTTGTCTATGTTGGATTGGAAGGTGTTTCTAAAATATTCTACCTTTGCAGTCTAATAGCTTTTGTGCATTGCTTGCATAGGGTATGGTAGATGATGTAGTTGTTTGGGCTTTTTAATGCTTTGTGTCTTTTCCAGGCTTGGTCTTGAGCCTGTTGGCATGCAAGTAGCTCTGGGCTGATCCAGAGCAGATGGATGTTGCAGACCCTGGAATGTCTAATCATGTTATTTGCACAGTAGCTATGTTGTTTGTATAGCAGCTACAAACCTTGCTGATCACATGAACAGGCTCCCTGTGAGCAGCACATCAAACAGTTGAGTTGTGATCACTTGTACCTCCTGTCTGTACCTAACAATGATGTGGAACCTTTGTAAATGAGCTTCTAGCGCAAAGGTGTAATTGCAAGATTATTTTAACTGTAAAAGTAAGAGGCTTGGCTTAGAGTCATTAATAAAGTGGAAAAGAAAGAAACATTGGAAAAGGATAATCTGTTTACATAATGTAGCACATTTTTTTTTACCTGTAATAGATACATAAAAGAAAAAGTGGGAACACCCATGGTGTACATCGGACATCCAATGAGGCAGCTCCAAATATGCATGTTATTTGATTTGAAATATTGGTGTTATTGTCACTTTGTACCCATGGCTAGAGATGCAGCGAATTTAAATTCCCCCGGCGAAGTGAATCTGAAGTGGCCACTGCGTTGGCGCGCCGCTACGGTGGAATCGGTATAGGATATGCTCACTTCACCTTGTTATTATTACTGCTGTCATTTCACCACGCCAAGTAAGGTGGAGTGACAATATTGGCAGCATCCCACCCACACTGTCACCAGAATGAATGTGCATCCCCAAAGTGCTACAGTCTTGTGCCCAGAAAACTCCCCAGTGCTGATGAAGTGAAATGAGAGTGTAACAAGAAATGCAAAGTCTTCCAGAATTAATGGCACGCTCAGTCATGCGCGCAGTGGTCAGGTCACACTCACACACAGTCACCAGAATTAATGTGCATCCCCAAAATGCTACTGTCTTGTGTCCAGAAAATTCCCCAGTGCTGATGAAGTGAAATGAGAGCGTAACAAGAAATGCAAACTCCCAGAATTAATGGTGCCATGCAAATGCACAGACAGATTAAGATTGTGCTGCACACTCAAGGGATGCATATGAAAAGGCACAACAACACTTAACCAGTGCTCACAAGTCACAAATCCAAATTTGGAAAGGAATACATTTTGCCAGTTGTGGGAATAGTGCACAGCAGTAACAATCCACTACCAGTAAAGATACCACAAAGCAGTATCAAAAATTAATGCAGGTGCGGTGGATTGCAGGTTCACACTAGAGATGCAGCGAATTTAAATTCGCTGGCAAAGTGTCCGCGAAGTGGGCACTTCACGTTGCCACTCCAATGCAAAGTGTTCACTCTGCCTTGTCATTAGCACTTTGTGATATGGTGGAATGACAACGCGAAGTGAGGCAAAGTTGTTTTCAATAGATTTCGCCCTGCTCTTTAGCCATAGCCAGGCAGGAAAAGGAAGGAAGTGAGTCATACAAGCAGACACTTTCACTTTCTCCTGTGCAGACAGAGACAGAGAGGGGAGTGTGTTGTTTTCTCACTGCTGAGGAGACTTGGAGATCAGAGCGAGGAGGAGATTTAAACTTTGATTTATAGACCCAACAGCTTTTTTATAACTAAGCTACTGGTTTTGTCTTTTCTGTACTCTTTTTTAACTTAATGTGTTCTTTCTGTAAATTTATTTTTCTTACCTTTATAAGTAGTTAGTTGTTTGTCTGTGTCTGTGTGACTGTGTGTGTGTTATGTGACAGTGTGAGTAGTCATTGCTCAGACTGACGGAGCGCAGTAGGATAGATGGACCAGGGTGAGGGTCTGAGGGAAAGTCTGGGGCGTGGGCAGCTCTTGTAGAGTGTGGTACTGGTAGGTGTCGTACCATGCGGATGCGTGGTGAGCATGGCCACCAGTTCCTGTTGGACTGATCGAAAATTCTGAGTGCCCCCGGAAGCAGGACCAGCACCGCCTCCTGACTCTGAGGCAGTTAAATCACCACCACCACCACGTCCAGTACCAGCTCCAGCACCAGGTCCTCTGGAGCAGGATGTGTATGTGCTCCTGGGCCCAGGTATGGATCCCAACCCTGCTGAGCATCATGAACAGTCAGCTACAAGTTCATCTGGCCTTCCCCTGCCTGTGCCCCCGGTCCCAGGTATGGATCCCAACCCTGCTGAGCACTGTGACCAGCCAGCTGCCAGCTCATCTGGTCCCCCCCTGCCTGTGCCTGGTCCTCCCAGCACCTCCATTGTTTGGCAGTTTTTTGACTGTGTCGGAAGGACAACAGTGTAGTCAGGTGCCACCTATGTGAGGTGGAGGTGCACCGTGGCCCCCAGGGGACTCACCTGGGAACTGGGGACCAGTGCACCCTGACCCATATGCTCAATCACCACCAGTTGGAGTGGCAGGCTGCCACAGAATGGGCCATACCTGCACCTGCTGGCCCTTCTGTGGCAGAGGATGCAGCTGTGCATGGCTGAGGCCCTAAGAAGAGGAGGGCAAGAGCAACACCTGCTGTTCCACCAGCACCCAAACCACCACCACCAGCAGGTCAGCCTGTAGAATGTGTGGACCCCAGAGAACTGCGTGTAATGCAGGCTAACATGGCAGTTCTGTGGAGTGCTGTTGAGGAGAACAATGAGAGGGTGAGTGCTGTTGAGCAGCAGTTGGATCACATAGAGCAAAATCAGTTGCAAATGATGTCCATGCTGAAACTGCTGCTAGATCACCATGGGATCCCACATTAGTTTTTTTTTCCTCACACCATGATGTGCCCACCCCCACACCTTCCTTGCTGTGTTATAAAATGTATTCCTCCACCATCCCCAACCCTTGTATGTAATAATGCCCTTTTTTTGTTGTCTTCCATATGCGTGACACTTTGTATTCTGAGTAGTGCAAGTATACTGTGTGCTAAACTGCATGTGTGCAGTCAGTCTTCTTTCCAGTCTGTGTATGTACTGCAGACACTGCCCAACTCCCTGACTTGAAAACACTTATTAATGAGTACAATGGCGGAATGGTGAAGCCTGGAGAGATACTACAAAACAGACTTATGAAAGTTACAATACATCCAAGTAACCAGTAAAAAAAAATAATGTTGTGATTCATGACGTGATCGTAAATCGTGATTTGTGACTGCTGCATTTGTAACCATGATGATGAAGAAATGTGAATGCCTACGGCTGTACTTCCCCAGGCCCTGATGAGGTGTGGCACAAAACCCCCGACTTGAAAACACTCATTAATGAGTACAATGGTGGGGTGGTGAAGCATGGAGAGATACTACAAAACAGGCTTACAAAAGTTACAATACATCCAAGTAACCAGTAAAAAAAATAGTATTGTGATTCATGACGTGACATGATCATTAATTGCGATTTGTGACTGCATTTGTGACCGCGATGAAGAAGAATGTGATTTGTGTCATTCACGAGTGACTCGTGAATGTGATTGTCCTAACTTAAAAGTGTCTATTAATGAGTGCAATGTTTATGCAGAATTTTGCACCACACCAGTCCAGTACTCTGAAGGGAAGCCAAAGAAACAACTGTGACTTAAGTTACAGATGGAGATTCAGCCCTAAAGAGATGCAAATGCGCAGACAGATTAAGATTGCGCAGTGCACTGAAGAGATGCAGATGCAAAGGCACAACACCTAACCAGTGCTCACCATCTGAAATTAAAATCTGGAAAAGAAGGGCCAGCCCGGTAGCGCTGAGGGTTGAGGCGCTGGACGCCACACCTCGCACCACGCTGGTGACTCGTGTTCGGGAACGGGCACGGGTTGTCATGGGTTGGCAGGGAGGAGATGGATTGAGCATCCTATGGACTGCTCTCCATCTCCGGGGAGGGGGGATTTGGGTGGCTGGTACTTGCCTGACCCCTAGCGGAGGCTGGGGGGCAGTGGCACGTAGCTGCAAGTTAGGGGGGCGGGACGTGGCAGACGCTTCATTGGGGCATGCATGGAAGCGTGCATGCACCCAGTCGCTGGCATCATTGCACGCCATGTCCTGCAGGGAGAAAAAAGTGGAAAAAAAGAGCTTGGCAGAATGATGTTGTGCCCTGCAGCGCCGTCCCCAAGAAGGCACCTCCCTGGCATGGATCTGTTGGTGTGGGTTGAGTTGCTCCCCACCACCCTGCCACGAAGGGTAAGTTGTGGGGTGCATAAGGGAGGGGGTCTGACCTTCAGAGATGGCGCTGGGGAGACAACAGATAGCAGGCTTGCAGTCGGAGCTCTGGAGGAGGAAAAAATAAAAATAGAAATCTGGAAAAGAATACCTTTGCCGGTTGGGGTGAACCGCGGCCCCGGGGTGGGGGCACTGTACTGCACTGATGCAGTAACAGTCACTAGTACTACTACCAGTACCAGTAAAGATACCACAAAGAAGTACAAAAATTACACAGCTGCAGTGGATAGCAGGTTCACATTGCTGAAATTACTATGTGGCACAATAAAAGTGTCTGATTTGATGACACGCATCATACTCATACTCACAAACACACTAAGTAATGCATAGCAAATTGAAAACTTCAGTAATATAACCATGTATTTTAAACAAACTAAAATTATGCACTGCTGCTCCACAACAATAAGTAAAAAAATGGTAAGAATTATTGAAAATATTACTGTGTGTACATTAACACAGTTATTATACAAGAAAAATATCACCAAAAATGAAAGAACTGTCTTTCTCTCCAAGTTAATCTACCTACACCACAGTCAGATACACCCCTCCCCCAAAGCACACTTTCACTGTCTCCTACACTACACAGACCCAATGTTGTACATTAACAGTCAAAATCCACACACAAACAATAAACACTCGATGATGTGAGCACCGGAGGGTTTCCTACAATCGATGAACTAAGTTTGAGAAAAAAAAATTACTCAAAAAGACTTTTTCAACAGCTTTTAGAAGGTTTGAATCACAGATATCTCTCAGCACACTGTCTCCTACAGCTTCCTACACACACTACCCTGAACTGAGGCTGTGCAGAACAATCTAGAGCCCATGTGACCTGAAATCCCATGAATCACTGCAAAATTCGCCTTTGGAGCTTAAAAGCAAGGCAAAGTGAGGCGAAGTATATTGCATTCAATGTACTTTGCCTTAAGAATTGATGGAGTAGTGGTTTGGGAAGGCGGAGTAATGCAAAATTATTGCTTTCAATGGACTTTGCGTTACCGATTATAATGCGAAGTAGGAGCACTCCACTAATTCGCTTTCACTCTGCGTTCCACTTTGCGGAGTGAATTGGGGCCACGTCACCCATCTCTACTCATGGCTGCACCACTCGTGCAATAACACAAACATTCCAAACCAATTAACATATGTATTTGAAGCTACCTCATGGGATATTCCATATGAAGCACACAAATAAATAAATAAAGCAAAAATGCTACCACCCAATGGATATTGTGAATGTGGAACCAGGCACGTAATGCAAAGGCTGTGAAAGGAGCAAACACAGATAAATCAGACACTGTCTGTCCAATGGCGCTGCGGAAGTGTGATATGCTTCTTTGCCAGTGATATGGGTTCAGGAGCAGACTTGGGAGTAGAACTTTTTTTAATTTTTTATTAATTTATTGAAAAGTTTCACTGGAAAGGCACACTGAACAACAAGTTGCTCGGGCAGCACAGTAAATGACATCACAGTAGCTGAAAATGGGGAGAATCATTTTCTGGACTAGTTAGCGCCTAGCCGGTAGAGGTAGACCGTTTCGGTTCCTGAAAAGTGCACCAAGCTTGGGGCACAGTTTTTTCAGAATGACATCCACACATCAAGAAAAGTTGAGATGTTGGTCTAGAAGACCCCCAGGTATCTGAAGGAGGAGGGGTCATCCAGGGAAGTACTATCTAGGGAGTGGAAGGAAGGTAGGACAGTGAGCCTGGAGAGTCTCTGGCAAGTGTCAAAGGTCATGGGGACAGTCTTTTTGGCGTTTAAGGGGAATGTTGATGGGTGCTAAGCCTGTATTGGAGCTTGTAGAAGTCCAACTGGGAGTCTGGTTTCAACATCAAAAAGGGTATGGCCAGAGGTGAACAGGACAGCATTGTCAACATACAAATGAATGGATGTTGTTGTACAAACTGATGGGAGGTCATTTAGGAATATTGAGAAGAATGTAGGCCAAGCACCGATCCTTGAGGGGCACCGGTGTAGATTGGCAGGGGAGGGAACTAAGAGTCAGCAATCCTGACTGAGTGTGGCCTACCTACAAGGTAGGCTCTGAACCATTTAGTGACAGGATTAGACAGTCCAGCTGAGGAGAGGTTATTTAGGAGAAGGGGACAAGAGACTGTGTCGAAGGCCTTTGCAAGGTTGACAAAAATGGCTGATCTGAATAGGCCACTATTAACTATGACTATGGAGTCAATACACCTTAGTAGGGAGGTAGTGGTAGAGTGACATTTCCTGAAGCCAGACTGGTAGGGTGTGAAAAAGTTAGAATCTGAGTGATAGGTGGAGTGTTGTGAAAAGACCAGGTGTTCCTGTAGCTTGGCTAGAATAGGAGAAGAGAAAGTGGGCAGTAGTTTCCAGGGGAGGACATGTCACCACCCTTGGGACATGGTAGTACAAGAGCATGCTTCCAGATTTTGGGTACTGTGGCTGTGAAGAAGGAAAGGTTTAGGATATCAGCCAATGTGGTGGCTATTGCAGGGGCAGAGAGATAAAGGATCTTAAGGTTCAGACCATTTGGGGAGCATCCTTTTGAAGGGTTTAGTGCAAGAAGGGCACTCAAAGTGTCAGCAGGGGAGACTTTTGAGAAAGAGAAAAAAACTGCATTGTGTAGGGTTTCATTTCATGGGGTAGTGATATTTAATAGGGAGGACAGGAGCAAGGGGAGGGAGGCAAGGAGGGAGGATGCACAGGAGGCAAAATAGGAGTTAAATTCGGTGGCAACTGCAAGGTGGTCGCAGAGCAAGGTATTTTTAACTTTAAGGAGAGTGGGAGGCAATTTAGACGGGGGGGATAGTGCATGGACTACCTTCCAGAATTTGGAAAGGTTGTCTATGTTGGATTGGAAGGTGTTTCTAAAATATTCCACCTTTGCCAATCTAATAGCGTTTGTGCATTGGTTGCATAGGGTATGGTAGATCAGGTAGTTGTTCAGGGTTTTTGATGCTTTGTGTTTTTTCCAGGCTCGCTCATGAGCCTGTTGCATGCTAGTAGCTCAGGGGTGATCCAGGGCAGATAGTTGCTGCAGGCCCTGGAATGCCTAATAGGGGCATAGATGTTCCAAGTGATGGTGAATTTTTCTTCGAAATAGTCTAGGGCATTGTCTATGGAGCTGGCTGTGGGAATAGGAGACCAGTCTGTTTGTGCACGACTGAGGGGTAAGGGGTCTAATTTGAGTGACTTAAATTACCTTAAATGTATTAGTTCGTGGGCAGTGTTGGGTAAGTTACTTTTTCTATTACTTTCTATTACTTTTGGAAACTTATTCCAGAAAGCTCTGTGCAGGCACTAGCAAGGATGGAAGAGTACTGGAAAATGTAATACACCTTACAGTTACAATTACTTATGTCTTTTTATACAAAAGAAATATGTAACTGTAACTGATTACATTTATTTGAAAGTAACTAGTAATTAACCTATTACTTTCAATAAATGTAATCTTTTATAGATATTTATTATTTTTGTATTGTTTTTGTATAAAAAGAAATACGTAACTATAATTGTAAGGTGTATTACTTTTTCTAGTACTTATCCATCCTTGCTAATGTCTGCACAGAGCTTCCTGGAACAAGTTTCCAAACGTTATAGAAAGTAATAGAAAAAGTAACTTACCCAACACTGTTTGTGGGGTATCTTCGGTATATGTATTTTCTGGACCATAAAGATCATATGGTGATTGCTTAATTAGTCACTTAATGAACTGTGTGGAATGTGGAATTGAATGGCAATTCCGCTTCCAAAATGCTTTTCAGAATTTCTTTTTTTAATTATGTAAAATTCTAAGAAGCATTGCTATGTAAACCAAGGAATAGTGTTCTCAATCAATCAATCAAATCTTTATTTATCCAGGCAATCATCATTGAGCAACCTCATTTACAAGGTGGACCTGCTGTTCTGCGGATTATGTACTCCATTGAATGTTATTGCACGGTATGTGAAAAATGAATCTCCAGTTTATATAAACTGTGGAATGCACTTTCACTGTTAACATTTCACGTTCAGAATTTCAAAATTTCACTTTTGATGAAATTCTGGTGATTTAGGTAGAATTTTGAAATTCTGCAGACTTCCAGCTGAAGTGGAATTTGAAAATTCCTCACAGTTCTTTCACAGGAGATAGAATAAGTTGCAGCCTGGGCTGGGAGTTGCTGTCACCAGCACTATGTGCCAGCCCATAGAGGGTGCAGTTGGTACTACCTCTCACAAGGGATGGTGCATGCACACATTGGGCTGCGCTGCAGGAGGCTGACGGAGGCTGGGATTGACTGCAGGGGTGTCAGTGGTAAGGACAGTGGAGAAAAGAAGGGAGAAAACCCTGGATGTCATCTCCATGATGGTTGACCTACTCAAGCCTCCCAACACAAGGCCCACTGCCCACTGCCCACCAGTGGATCCTTGGTGTTGGGGGGAGAGGGTGCCCCTTCCCATGACACCACCACAGGGTGCAAGCTGCGGGATGGTGGCAGAGTGTCTAGTGGCAAGTGAGGCAGGGTAGTTGCCTGGTTAAAGAAAAAGGAGACTGGCATGCAGCTAGTGGGACGTCTAACCCTGACTAAAAACAAAAAATACTCAGGCACAACATAAATAATGAAAAAGGCTAAAAAGGGGAAAAACAAAACAAAGAATAAAAAAGCTGAGCAATAGGTGCACATGGGGAGCTTATGGTGCCCTCCTCCCTTCCCAAATGTTGGAAAACTTTTAAAAATATATTGGGGGATATGTATTTTGGGGGGAGGTGACAATAAAATTGCCTTTTCTATCTTGGGCCCACTGCAAATAAATGTTTCTGATGTGTGCCACTGAGCAAGCTATTACAGAGATTACCCTTTCAAAAGAGGCCTGGACAGAGATTCTCTGTCAACTTTTGGATAGCTGGAACTGTGACACCAATCTGTTCCATTTATGCTAAACAGTGGAGATATTGCACTACGGTTTAAAACAAAATATGTATAGAAAAGATTAGATACACAGGGAGAAAGCACTAGAGGAACCTCTGGATAACCCAACTGATCAGATTGTGCAGTATCTGCTGCAGCCTAATTAAATATTCAGCCCTTATAGAAATAATTGTATGAAATATTTTCATGCTGCACACATAAAACTACCCAAGTGATATGCGTGCTGCAAGTATGATTTAAATGTTAAATTGGAACCGACTGCATGCATATGGCATGTGTGCAGCAAGCAAGTGTGGAAACCATGATTTTTATGTTATGTTTGGAAAGACTGCATCCATGCAAAAAAACAAGTGGTCACTGATAACAGCATACGAAGAAGTTAAGTGACTTGCTCAGGATCACACCATACACAAGTGGGAGTTGAGATTCAAACCCAGGTCTTCATGCCTCCAAGTCTCCTGGCTTGTAGGCCAGTGCCTTTAACCACTAAGCCATACTGTCTACACACATATGCCTTGCTTGAACTTCAATAAATACTGTATCTGAATACATCTGCATGCATGCAGCATGCTTGTAGTCAGCGTATGCTTTTCAGGTTTCTTCTCTCCCTCATCTCATTTTCACAGTTTAACTGTAGCACATATCCCAATGAAAACACATGTTTTTCCCACCCCAATACACAAACTTACCCACAAAACCACTTAATTACTTCTGTCTGGCCTGTATTCCTACTATTTTTTTCCCATAGTTTTGAATGCTTGCACGCAAACAGACTTTAAGGTGCAAACACAAATGTAGCAATAACTACACACACACACACACACACACACACACACACACACACACACACACCCCATGGCCAGTCCCCCCTCATGCAAACACACTATAGCAGGTATGTCCATGCTGCTACAGACCACCTTGATTGGGGGAGTGTTTGGTATCCTGCATCTGGAAGGGTGGGGGTCACTGGTGGACAACGACAGCAATAGGTAGGGAGGATGTTTAGTGTGCAACCACATAGAAAAACTTAGAAAGGAGATTGAGGGTCTGCAGGAGGAACTAAGACAGGCAAGGCAGATTGGGGGTGGGTTTAGCCCAATACTGGAGGGAGGAAGAAGGGGAGATGAGGGAGGGCGATTTAAGCCAACAGTGGTGAGGAGAGGGTCAGAAGAAGGAAGCAGAGACAAGGGGCCCAGGCCAGGAAGAACAATTGCCAGGAAACCAGGTCAGGAGACAAAAGACAAATGGAAGGAGGAGATAGGGACTTGTGAGGAGGCGAAGAAGTGGCAAAAGTCATGGAGTGGAAAGGAGAGAACAGGTTACTATGAAGAGAGAGGCGGGCATTTGTGAAGGGCCTTCAGAAAATAGTTGTGCACTGCTAGAGAGGAAGAAGGTGGAGGAGGAAATGATGAAATTAGAGGGTAATTGATAAATGCCTGGACCAAACTGGAGCGGGAGGAAGTTCTGCTGGGAGAATTGCAACAGGGGTAAAGGGGGGAAATAATGTGCAGGAGGAAGAAGAGGAGCTAGAAATGAGAGACAGAGATGAATGGAAGCAAGCAGGGAGTAAGAGGGGTGGAATCTTAGTGCTGGGGGACTCAATACTAAGAGGAGTTAGGTGGGGTAGCAAGGGGGAGAGGCATAGTCGCATTTGGGTGGAGGCTATGCCAGGAATGACAGTGGAAAGGGTGGGACAGTCTGTTCTGAAATATGCTAGAAGAGGTAGGGACAAGCCTCATTTAATTATACATCTTGGGACAAACGACCTGGCTGACAAGACAGTAGATACAGTCCAGAGGAGGTTTGAGGAACTAGCACAATTATGTGAGGGGGCAGGAAGATCAGTAACTTTTTCAGAGATACTTCAGGTGCCAAAGGCAAGCACAACAAGAAAGCTGAGAATAGAGGAATTTAACGGATGGCTAAGAACCTGGTGTTGTGCTAAAGGGTATGGGCTGTTGGGAGGGTGGGGAGGGACCTGGGAGGACAGTAGTCTCTATGCCAGGACAGACTACACTTGAGTGAGGAGGGAAGGTGTTGAAACAGAGGATGGAGGAGTACATAGAGAAGTTGGGAATTTAAACTAGGAGTGGGGGTGGCAGTTGGGGAAGAGATATGCAGAGACCACAGGTTGGGAAACCATATGAGCTTACCCCCATAACAGTGACAAAGGACAAATGGCAAGTACTGTTGGTGATGCTAGGAAAGGGGGCAGGATGGGAGGAGGAAGGGTGAAAGGTGGTTACCCTTAATGCTAGGAGCCTTGGGAGAAAACTGCAGAGTTACAGGTTCTCATGGCAGAGGGAGAGGTGGACATTGCAGCCATCACAGAAACATGGGCCACCCAATACAATGACTGGGACCTGTCTGTACCAGGGTACAGGTTATTTCGTAGGGACAGGGTGATTGGGAAAGGGGGGGTGGCACTATATGTGAAGGAAGGACTGAAGTGTGTAAGGGAGGAAGGGGAGGAGGGTAGTATGGAGTCACTTTGGATGCAAATCCAGGATTCCAAGAATAGGATTCTTAGAATGGGAGTGGTGTACAGGCCACCATCTCAGACGGAGGAGTTAGACAGGGAACTAGCGGGACAGATCAGGAGGACCTGCGAGAAGGGTAGTGTGGTGATTGTGGGGGACTTCAACATGCCAGGAGTGGACTGGAGCACCCCAACAACCAGGAACAGAAGGAGCAGGTACTGCTGGATGCCTTCAGGACAGCTTCCTGCTGCAAATGGTCAGTGAACCAACCAGGTTGAGGAATACCCTTGACCTTGTGCTGGCAAATGGGACTTGTGAGAGAACTTACAGTGGAGGAACCGCTGTCGGGGAGTGACCACCACTCAGTATGGCTCACATTGGATATGAGCAAAAAGGAGTGGAATCTGGCACAATGAGTGCTGGACTTCAGGAGGGCCAACTTTGGGAGGATGGGGGAAGTGGTAAAAGGGTACCTGGCCAGAATTCAATCTAGTATGGACACTAACCAGAGGTGGGAGCTCATAAAGCTGGGGATAGTGGAGGCAACCAAAACCTGCTGCAAAGCCCAGAGCAAGAAGGCTAGGGCTAAGAAACCGATCTGGTTGAGCAAGGAGGTCATGGAAAGGTAAGGAGGAAAAGAGCTGCCTTTAAGAAGTACAAGAAAACAGGGAGGGGAGGACAGGAGGAGTACTTGACAGAATCGAGAGGTGACAAGGGCAGTAAGGGAGCCAAGCATCTATGGAACTCAGGCTGGCACAAGGCATTAGAAGGGAGAAAGACTTCTTTAAGTACATCAGGAGAAAAGGGCTGTAAGGACCACATAGTAAGGATTAGGAAGGAGGGGTTGGGTGGAAGCAGGGTGCGATAGGGGAAGCACTAAATGAGTACTTCTGCTCAGTATTTACTAAAAGAAGAGGGTGACACCCAAGGTGGGAGAAATGGCAGAAGCAGGTGGGAAGTGGTGACAGATGGGAAATCATGGAGGCAGAGTTCGAGAGGTTTGAAGGCACTGAGGGTGGACAAGGCACCAGGCCCAGATGGCATCCATCCCAGGGTACTGAAGGAGCTGGCAGAGGTCCTTGCAGGACCTTTGGCAGACCTATTTAATGCCTCACTACATTCGGGGTGTGTACCTCAGGACTGGAGGATGGCTCATGTGGTGCTCCTCCACAAGAGTGGCCCCAAGGATGAACCAGAAAACTACAGACCAGTGAGCCTCACATCCATCGTGGGTAAGCTAATGGAGACTATCCTGAAGGAGAGGCTGGTGGCCCTCCTAGAGGCCAAAGGACTACAGGACAGCAGACAGCATGGTTTCGTATGTGGCAGATCCCGCCAAACCAACCTGGTCAAGTTCTATGACTGGGTAACTAGGCAACTGGACAGGGGCCATGCAGTGGATGTCCTGTATCTGGACTTCAGTAGGGCATTCGACTCAGTAAATACAAAATCACACATGCCCCCACAATCCAAAGCATCATGGGCTACATATGCAAATCACCACAGAATGTTATGCTGGTCCAACTTTAAGCAGAATTGCATGGTGCGAAAGGACTCTCACACAATTTGCAAAGGAACACACGAAGGCGTCCTGGTAGGGCCCAAACCGTGTCTATGTCTTCTGTGGTGTTTTCCCACGTAATATACAAACCCACAAAACCATTAATTACTCTGTCTGGCGTCTGTATTCCTACTATTTTTTTCCCATAGTCTTTGAATGCTTGTACGAAACAGACTTTAAGGTGCAAACACAAATGTAGCAATAACTACACACACACACACACACACACACACACACACACACACACACACTACCCACATGGCCAGTCCCCCTCATGCAAACACACTATAGCAGGTATGTCCATGCTGCTACAGACCACCTTGATTGGGAGTGTTTGGTACATCCTGCATCTGGAAGGGTTAGGGGTCACTGGTGAACAACGACAGCAATAGGTAGGGAGGATGTTTAGTGTGCAACCACATAGAAAACCTTAGAAAGGAGATTTGAGGGTCTGCAGGAGGAACTAAGACAGGCAAGGCAGATTGGGGTGGGTTTAGCCCAATACTGGAGAGAGGGAGGAAGAAGGGGAATGAGGGAGGCGATTTAAGCCAACAGTGGTGAGAGAGGGTCAGAAGAGGAAGCAGAGACAAGGGGCCCAGGCAGGAAGAACAACTGCCAGGAAACCAGGTCAGGAGACAAAAGACAAATGGAAGGAGGAGATAGGGACTTGTGAGGGGGGCGAAGAAGTGGCAAAAAGTCATGGAGTGGAAAGGAGAGAACAGGTTACTATTATGAAGAGAGAGGGGGCATTTGTGAAGGGCCTTCAGAAAATAGTTGTGCACTGCTAGAGAGGAAGAAGGTGGAGGAGGGAAATGGGATGAAATTAGGAGGTAATTGATAAATGCCTGGATGAAACTGGGCCGGGAGGAAGTTCTGCTGGGAGGGGGTACAGCAGGGGTAAAGGGAAATCATGTGCAGGAGGAAGAAGAGGAGCTAGGAAATGAGAGACAGAGATGGACTGGAAGCAAGTTGGAGTAAGAGGGTGGAATCTTGAGTGCTGGGGACTCAATACTAAGAGGAGTTAGGTGGGTAGCAAGGGAGAGGCATAGTCGCATTTGGGTGGAGGCTATGCCAGGAATGACAGTGGAAAGGGTGGGACAGTCTGTTCTGAAATATGCTTGCTAGAGAAGTGAGGACGACCTCGTTAATTATACATCTTGGGACAAAGCGACCTGGCTGACAAGACAGATGAGTCCAGAGGAGTTTGAGGAACTAGCACAATTATGTGAGGGGGCAGGAAGATCAGTAACTTTTTTCAGAGATACTTTAGGTGCCAAAGGCAAACACAACAAGAAAGCTGAGAATAGAAAATTAACGGATGGCTAAGAACCTGGTGTTGTGCTAAAGGGTATGGGCTTTGTTGGGAGGGTGGGGAGGGACGTGGGGACAGTCAGTCTCTGTGCCAAGGACAGACTACACTTGAGTGAGGAGGGAAGGTGTTGAAACAGAGGATGGAGTGGATATAGAGGAAGTTGGGAATTTAAACTAGGAGTGGGGGTGGCAGTTGGGGAAGAGATATGCAGAGAGCTACAGGTTGGGAAACCATATGAGCTACTCCCCATAACAGTGACAAAGGACAAATGGCAAGTACTGTTGGTGATGCTAGGAAAGGAGGGCAGGATGGGAGGGGAAGGGTGAAAGGTGGTTACCCTTAATGCTAGGAGCCTTGGGAGGAAAACTGCAGAGTTACAGGTTCTCATCGGCAGAGGGAGGTGGACATTGCAGCCATCAGGAAACATGGGTCACCAATACAACGACTGGGACCTGTGCTCTGTACCAGAGTTTTCTAGCAGTTATTTCGTGAGGGACAGGGTGATTGGGAAAGGGGAGGGGTGGTACCATATGTGAAGAAAGGACTGAAGTATGTAAGGGAGGAAGGGGAGGAGGTAGTATGGGTCACTTTGGATGCAAATCCAGGATTCCAAGAATAGGGTTCTTAGAATGGGAGTGGTGTGACAGGCCACCATCCCAGACGGAGGAGTCAGACAGGGAACCAGTGGACAGGTCAGGTTGCTCGTGAGAAGGGTGTGGTGATTGTGTGGGGACTTCCACATGCCAGGGTGGACTGACACCTCTCAACCAGAACAGAAGGAGCAGGTACTGCTGGATGCCTTCCGGACAGCTTTCCTGCTGTAATTGTCAGGAACCAACCAGGTTAGGGAATGCCTTGACCTTGTGCTGTAAAATGGTAACTTGTGAGAGAACTTACAGTGGAGGAACGCCAGTCAGGGAGTGACCACCACTCAGTATGGTCTATATTGGATATGAGCAAAGCAGTGGAACTGCACAATAGTGCTGGACTTCAGAGGGCCAACTTTGGAGGATGGGGAAGTGGTAAAAGGTACCTGTCAGAATTAACCTAGTACCTGACACTAACTAGAGGTGGAGCCATAAAGCTGGGATAGTGGAGGCAACTAAAACCTGCTGCAAAGCCCAGAGCAAGAAGGCTAGGGCCAGAAACTGATCCTGGTTGAGCAAGGAGGTCATGGAAAAGGTAAGGAGGAAAGAGCTGCCTTTAGGAAGCATACAAGAAACAGGGAGGGGAGGACAGGAGGAGTACCTGACAGAACTTGAAGGAGGTGACATAGGGCAGTAAGGGGAGCCAAAGCATCTATGGAACCCAGGCTGGCACAAGGCATCAAGAAGGGGAGAAAGACTCTTTAGCACATCAGGGAGAAAAAGGAGCTGCAAGCACCACACAGTGTTGGGATTAGGGAAGGAGGGGGCTGGGTGGAAGCAGGTGCCATAAGGCGTGAAGACCAACGAGCACTCTGTCTCAGTATTTACTAAAGAGAAGGGGGTGACACCTACAGGAGAAATGGCAGAAGCAGGGTGGGAAGTGGTGACAGATGGGGAAATCCATGGAGAGCAGAGTCTGAGAGGGCTTGAAGGCACTGAGGGTGGACAAGGCACCAGGCCCAGATAGCATCCATCCCAGGGTACTGAAGGAGCTGGCAGAGGTCCTTGCAGGACCCTTGTCGACCCATTTAATGCCCTCACTACATCTCTGGGTGTGTACCTCAGGACTGGAGGATGGCTCATGTGGTGCCCCTCCACAAGAGTGGGCCCCAAGGATGAACCAGAAAACTACAGACCAGTGAGCCCTCACATTCACTCGTGGGTAAGCCAATGGAGACTATCCCATGAAGGAGAGGCTGGTGGCCCTCCTAGAGGCCAAAGGACTACAGGACAGCAGAGACAGCATGGCTCTGTGATGTGGCAGATCCCGCCTAAACCAACCTGGTCAAGTCTCTAAGACTGGGTAACTAGGCAACTGGACAGGGGCCATGCAGTGATGTCCCATCTGGACTTCAGTAAGGCATCTGGATCTCCTTAGAATACAGACACCATTAACTAATAGATCATGATACATATAACACATAAGACATAGAGGTTGGTTCTTTTTAGACTAGAATAAGAGTTGAAGCCATTTTAGTAAAGGGTGCTAACAGAAGACGCCCTGGTAGGACCAAACACGTGTCTATGTCTTCTGTTAGCACCCTTTGCAAATTGTGTGAGAGGCCTTTCGGCACCATGCAATTCTGCTTAAAGTTGGACCAGCATAACATTCTGTGGTGATCTGCATATGTAGCCCATGATGCTTTGGATTGTGGGGGCATGTGTGATTTTGTATTTTCTTGAAACTTGGCTTCCCAGCCAAATGCCCTTTGGGGTAACCCTTGCCTCAGTGTTTGTGCACAGAGGTTCTTTGTCTTTATTCGACTTAGTGCCACATGGAAGGCTGGGAAGGAAGTTAGTAGGCACAGGGGTGGGTACAAAGCTGGTGAGATGGGTAGGAAACTGGCTGCAGGAAGGCAACAGAGGGTGGTGGTGGGTGGGGAGCTCTCACACCCAAGGACAGTGATGAGCAGTGTTCCACAGGGCTCGGTGCTGGGACCAGTGTTGTTTGGGATATTCATTGCAGACATATCATGGGACATCAAGAGCAAGATCAGTCAGTTTGCTGATTATACCAAGGTAGGCACAGTGGTGGATGACCTAGGAGGATGGCAGGGGTTGCAGGATGATCTGGCAAAGCTTGAAACCTGGTCAGACACCTGGCAACTGGGCTTTAATGCCAAAAAGTTCAAGGTGCTGCATTTTGGGATGAAGAACCCAAGGAGGAGTTACCAGCTAGGGGGAGTGCAGCTAGCCCAGACAGAGGAGGAGAAGGATCTGGGTGTGCTCATTACTGGATCAACGAACAACTTGGCACAATGTAGGAAGGCAGCTGCAAAGGCCAACAAAATGCTGGGTTGTATTGCAAGGGGTATATCCTCGAGGAGGGAGGAGGTGATTCTGCCGCTGTATAGGTCATTAGTTAGACCACACCTGGAGTACTGCGTGCAGTACTGGCGTCCGTATCTGAAGAGGAACATTAGGTTACTGGAGGGGTGAAGCGCAGAGCGACAAAGATGATCAAGGGACTGGGGGACTTATCATATGAGAGGAGGCTGAGGGAGTTGAACATGTACTCACTGGAGGAGAGGAGAGACAGGGGTGACATGATTGAAACCTTTAAATACATGAAAGGAATAAACAAGATGAGTACAGAGGGGCTGTTCAAAGTAAGGGAGGGGAGGGCCACCAGGGGCCATGATATGAGGCTGGAGCGAGGAAGGTTCAGGAGGGAGATGAGGAGACACTTTTTTACAGAGAGGGTGGTGGCTGGGTTGAATGCGTTACGTGCTGAAGTGGTATGCAGTAGAACAGTGGACTGCTTCAAACGAGGATGGGACAAGACAGGGGAGGGTTAATGAAGGGGAAGGGTGGAAGGAGGCAGCTGCAGAACAAGGGTGTAGCTGCACATTAGAGCAGACTTGATAGACCTCTAGGCCTTTATCTGCTGGCAAATTTCATATGTTCGTACCTACCAAGTATAGATACAAGTAAAAAGTCTCTTACTTGAGTTCTAGGGAGCCAGAGGCAGGCGTCTTTAAGAGATGATGTCCATGGGTCAGAATGCTGGGGCGTACCCCTTTGAAATGAATGGAGTTTATTTTCTATTACTATTTTATATGTCATCATGGTGAGTTGGAGAATAATGAAGGCCACTGTTCTACTAACAAGGCCCTTGTTAGTCGAATGGTGGCCTTCATTAATCTCCAACTCTCCATCAATGATGTATAAAATAGTAATAAAAAATACCCCCATTCATTTCAATGGTGCACACCCCTGCAGTCTCCTTTGCCCTATATCATAATGTGCCTGAGCGTGGGGATGTGGTGGTCAGCTTCACTGGGGGGAGGGGGCATAAGCCTGACTATAGTGGGGCTCCAACAGGCTGTGCATACCATTCCGCTCAACTGTCTGTGAATGCAAGGGACAGCTCTAGAGTTTCTGTAACATCTCTAAAAGGTATAACTTATGTGGTTTGACTGTAACGTGACATGCAAATCAGGAAAAATTCAAATGTGTAAGATTCATCTGTATATATCCCAGAGCAGTGCATCAGATTTGGGCTTAAACCCTAAAACATTTTTTTCCTGGCTGAAGTTCACCCCCCCAAAAAAAGAACTTTGTCATGATTTTTCTCCCTGACTCCATTCCATTCAATACCCATCCCCTATGGGTCATGAAGCCACCCAGAGGTGAAGAAACATGAAAAACACATCCATATTTCAGTCCTTCCTCTTTCCCCAATCCTCCTGTAAAACAATTATTTACTTTTACTTACCCTGCCATATGTCCAGAACCTGCAGCCTGGTATAGTATGCCACCAGCCCAGTTTTTAGTCCACTCCCTCTCTCTCCTTCACCAGAAGCTGGATGCTAGAACTGACCATCACAGGTCCCCAGCATGGTCTGCAACCAAGTCACCTCGCCATATGAATCCACCCAACCTGGATTTCTTCCTTCTTGCTTGGTTGCTGCTGTGGCTGCTGCCACACTGCACTGATCAAGACCTATGAAGGCCACCCACACCACTGTTACCACTACTGCTAAGCCTAGCTTCCTGCTGTGGGGGTCTGTGCTGTTTTTTTTTGTAAGGCAAGCCTGGTAGAGTAAGTAGGTAGCCTAGACTTGAGTTAGCGTCTAGCTCACCCTCTGCTCCTTCAGCCACCACGGGAGATGGAGACTCACTAAGAGATGAACACAAAAATATGCTGCCACAACACTGCTATTGAGAGTTCAGTGCTCACTGACTCATCCAAGCTGTAGTGTTCAGCCTGTCTACTCTGTTGTTTGAAAGACAGTGTCACACTTGCAAGGCTCAAGCGCTCTTTCTTGGCTGGAGCTCATCCACATCACATGTGATTGTGCCGCCACTAATAGGTGGAGAGAGTGGACAACACAGTACAGACACAGTCAAGTCAGGAAAGTACCTGCAGCATGAGCACACACAGGTCAGGTGGGCACTTATTGTGCAAAAAATTAAATCCAAATTTAAAGCCATTATTGCCACACCATAAGAACAACCTAGGCACAAATACAGGAGGTGCAACTGTGCCTCTCTGCCCTACCTAAATGGCACCCCTGCTTAACGGTAGAAATTCATTCCTAGGTGCTAATGCAATGGTTTCCACTGTGTTCTGAGGTACTGTATCTCCATGTTTCATGATGTGTCCTGATCATCGTGAGGGTTGGTGTCCCGCATTGTCCTCATTGTGAGTGTCCCTGTCACTCAATTCAGTGACAAAATGTGAGGTATGGTGGATTCTTCCAAGACACTATGCAGTACGAACAGTGCTGAGCATGGCCATAGTGTATATACTCAATACAGAATGACAAACGGAAAGTAAGTGAGATGAAACAGTCATGGAGGAACACATTTGTAGCACTAAATATGCATAAGGGATTTGCAAGTTCCATAACAAAAAGGATAGGCTTCACAACACAGAGGCTCCTCTTCGTACATCTGGAATGGGGGAAGTTTACTGGCTATAGCCTAGACAATTAATGCAGTTAGATAGCAAACAATCCTTTACAAATTAATGACAAAAATCAAAAGCCATTAAACAACTTGCAAAAGGATCAGAATTACAGAGTTTACTTAATTTTATGGGAATTCAAATAAAATGTATTTTAATGAGTCTAATTGCTAGCAGTAGTATAAGAAACAGAAACTGATGTGTTTTTTAGATGAGATTTGCACCAGCTTAGCTGCTGCACACATGGCAAGCATGCAGCATGTGAACCTGATGTGATGTTTAAATGATGTTCACACCAGCTTAACTGCTGCACTCATGCCAAGTGTGCAACACGCAAACCTGATGTAATTTTTAGATGTTCACACCAGCTTACCAGCTGTGCACATGTCAAGCTTGCAGCATGCGAACCTGATTTGCCTGTTAGACCTGGTTTGCATATTTATTTATTAAATTTTGATAACCGGGTAAGCCCGCTGGGCCTTGAAGGTCCCTTTTCCGGGGGCGACCCGGGAAACTACATGGAATAATACATGGGGTAGCATACAGCACAGGTACATTACAATAGACAGCGAGGAACATAATACGTAGTAGTTTGTCAGCAGTTACATTTAAGAGGTAAGACATAGTAGCTTTTTAGCAGTTAACATTTCCTGGGTAAGCTCTACAGATGGGGTGCAGTGATATATAGATGGGGTGCAGTGATAGTCGCTATTTCCATATGAGGGAGAGTGGTGGGCTTCCACTTAGGAGCCTCTCACTTTAGCAGTTGCATATGGAGGTGACCATCATGTGAGCCTTCAGCCCTGTGTGGCAGGTGTGGGTAGAGGTAGCATCCTGAACACCAGGGGGCAGGGAGTTCCATAGGGTGGGCGCTGTGATGGCGAACGACTTACCCCCCCACCTTGGTTCTAACCCTTGGCACTGCGAGGAGGGTTCTGTCCATTGTTCTGAGGAGCCTAGGGTTTCTCTTTTGGGCAATGAGTCCAGTGAGACTGGGAGGAGGGGCTGGGCTGAGTAGTTTATGAGTGTGGCACAGTAGGAGGTATTGGAGCCGGGCCTCCCAGGAGGGCCAGTTTAGTTGGGACAGAGTGTCACAGTGGTGAGCCTGGGGTGGCAAAGTGAGCCACCTTGTGATAGAGAACTTGTAATCTGTTCATCTCTTGTTTGGCAGCTCCCTGTAACAACGGGGCTGCATAGGAGAGGGTAGGGAGGAGGACACTTGAGGCGATGGAGGCCCTGGCCATGGGTATCAACTGGTCTTTCAGCCTATACAAAGTCCAGAGTTTGGTGTGAATATTTTTGGTTACCTGGTCAACATGATCCTTGAGGGAGAAACACTGATCCAGGGTGAGGCCAAGGTATCTTATCGATTCAACCACCTCAAGTCTTTTTCCTGATTTGGTCATCAGCCTGAGATGTGGGCTTCTGTCCGGGACGAGGGTTCTTGGACCAAATAGCATGGCCTTGGTCTTGTTAGGGTTAATGATCATTCTGTTGGTGACAAGCCATTGCTCAAGGGAACCCAGGTCTTCCCATAGCCCGGAGCAGATATCTCCCAGATTAGAGGAGGGGCAGTATATGACCATGTCATCTGCATACTGTACCACTGAGCTACCCCCACAGTGTTTACTGAGGTCATTTGTGAAAAGAGGGAAGAGAAGGGGGCCAAGGATAGATCCTTGGGGCACCCCATCCATTAGGAGGAGAGGGTCCGACAGGGAGTCTTTCCATTTTACCCTCTGTGTCCTCCCTGTGAGGTAGCTGTTGAATCACAATAGGGAGTGGCTGTCTAACCCGACCTTGCTCAGTTTTGTAAGGAGCAGGTTGTGGTTTACAAGGTCAAAAGCCTGGGAAAGGTCAATGAAAACTGCCCTGGTGGGGGATCCCTTGTCCAGTTCTCTGAGAACATCAGTGGAGAACTTGATAAATGCGGTGTCAGTCCCATGATTGGTTCTGAAACCATGCTGAGAGGGGGAAAGTAAATGGTGGAGCTCTAGGTAGTCCCGGAGTTGTCCGTAAATTAGTCTCTCTTGAATCTTACCAAGGCTAGATAGCAGGGAGATGGGCCTGTAATTGTTGGTAGTCTCCCTTGAACCACCCTTGTGAATGGGGACTACATGGGCCAGTTTCCATTGTTCCGGGATGGCACCTGCGATAAGGGATCGATTGAGGAGCCAGGTGAGGGGTCTGGCGAGTGCAGGGGCCCCTTCCCTTAGTATGGGGGGGATGCCATCGGGTCCCATAGCTCCTGGCATTTTGAGGGACTTTAGTAACGGGAGGACTTTGTTTGGTCTTACAAGCCGTATGTGGAAGGTTGGGCAGTCCAGGCTTTGGGGGATGGGATCATTCAAGACTGGGAGGAGGGGTGGCAAGTCTGCTTTGAGCAGGTCCAGGTTTGTAAACTGGTGGTTGAGAGCCATGGTGATGCTAGGGTCGTTGTTAGTTAATTGGCCATTGACCTCTATGGGGCAGTAAGCGGTCTTCCCGCTCCCCTTTATAAGCCTGTTTATGTGAGCCCAAAAGAGTCTAGGGTTGTCTAGGTTCTTTTTCTGTAGATCTGTGAGGTAGTCTCGTTTGGCCACTTTGAAAAAAAAAAAGTAGATAAACATGTGGGGAGCAGTGCAATGTAATGGCTGTGAGGCAGCAGTCTTCCGGGAGTCTTTCTGGAGGCTGAGATGCTGCCCTATTTGCAGACAACTCTCTGCCCTGAGGGAGGAAGTTGCCCGTCTTCAGGCCACACTGGACAGTAGTAAGGGAACCTTCCCCCAGGCCACACTGGACGGTAGGAAGGGAACCTCCCCCATCCAGGGAGCACCAGAGCCACCACCACTACCTCAGAGGTTGCGAAGAAAGCACAGTAGTTGGACCACAGTGGGCTCAGGGAGGGTGAGGATGGTAGAACAGAGGCACACCCAGTCAGTTGTTCCACTCCACAATCCATACACCATTCTGGGGGAGCATAGCTCCCCTATGGATGCACCCGCAGAGGAGACTAAGGAGGCTGAGGACAACTATGACAAGGGAGGCCCACAGGAAGGAGGCAGAGGACACCACAAGGAAAGGAAGCAGCTCCTGGTGGGGGACTCAATTATTAGGGGGATAGAACTGGGAGGAGCATGGAAAACTGAAGTAAGGTGCCTGCCTGGTGCCATGGCTTGGAGGGAGAGGAAGCACATCCTCAGGATCACAAGAACAGCTGTACGGGAATCTGAGCTGGATGTCATTGTCCACCTAAGGACAAATGACTTGGCTCAACATGAGATTAGAGCAGTGCAGAAGGACTTTGTAGAATTGGGGAGGGGCCTAAGACAAGTAGCATACACAGTATCCTTCTCAGAGGTGCTGCCTGTCAATGGCATGAGTGAGGCATGGGTACTTTGCACCATGCAGTTTAATGAATGGTTGAAAAAATGGTGTGGAGAACAGGGGTTTGGCTTCATTGGGGACTGGGGTTCCACCTGGAGGGACACCAGCCTATACTGGCAGGATGGTCTGCATCTGTCCAGGAAGGGAACAAGTCTTTTGAGCAATAGGTTTAAATGCTTCATTGGCAAGCTTTTAAACTAGTCAAGAGGGGAGGAACTGATAAGCAGCAGAAAAATCCCAGCCTCTCCCTACAAAACAGGGTACTAAATGAGAAAAAGACTGAAGTAGAAAGGTCAGTGAGGGATGCTGCAACAGACGGTAAAGCCATCAAAAAATGGAGAGCAATGAGTACCAATGCCCATAGTCTGAGTAACAAGCTTCCTGAATTAGTGGCCTTGATGGAGGAGGAACATCTGGATATCATGGCAGTCACAGAAACATGGTACACACAAAATCATGACTGGGATGTAAACATACCAGGATACACTATCTACAGGAGGGACAGGGAGGGTAAAAGAGGAGGAGGAGTAGCTCTTTACATAAGGGAAGGAATCAAAGCAACAGAACAAAAGGGAAAACAGGGAGGAGGAGGAGAAGAAGCACTGTGGGTAAATTTGGAGACCGGCAATGGAACCACAATCCGCACAGGGGTTGTATACAGACCCTTCTCAGGGAAGGAAATGGACAAGAAATTATAGAAAGTATACTTAGAATGGCAGAAAAAGGGAGATATTGCTGATGGGTGATCTGAATATGCCAGATGTTAACTGGAGTGCAGTTGCAGCAGCCACTCAAGAGTGGGTTATTCTAGATGCCCTACAGGGGCATGCCTAGACAACTAGTATTGGAGCCCACTCAAGAGGGAGCAATCTTAGACCTGTTTCTCTCAAATGGAGATGAAGAGAGGATCACAGATGTAGAAGTGGGTAGCCATCTGGGAACTAGCGACCATCGAACAGTATGGTTCTAATAAACACAGCAATAGAGTCAAGTCCATACAAAGGCAAAAGTACTGGACTTTAGGAGGGCTGACTTTGCCAAAATGGTGAGTGCCTAAGGAATGCACTAGCAAATGGGCAGGAAGGAGGGTGGAAGAACAATGGGAATAATAAAACTGCCATGACAGAGGTAACAAGCCTTTGTGTGAAGCAAATAAACAAAACAAAACAATGTAAGAAACCACTGTGGTTCTCAAAGGAAGTGGCAGTGAAGGTTCAAGACAAAAGAAAGCATTCAGGAAGTACAAGGAATCACAGAAGGAGCAGGACAGAGAACTGTATCAGTTAAAGCAAAGGAAGCTGGGAAGGCAGTCAGAACAGCAAAGGCCCAAACCGAGGAAAAGATAGCCAACTCAGTTAAGAAGGGGATAAAACCTTTATAGGTACATCAGGAGCAAAGGAAGACCAAGGGAGGGATAGTGAGGCTTAATAAAGGGGAGGGAGGGTGGGCAGAGGGTGACTGTGAAAAGGCAGAGATACTAAACAAATATTTTTGCTCAGTATTTACAAAGGAAGAGGGGGAGGTACCTAAAACAAACAGTAGAAACACTCTGAATACAGAATTTGATACCAGCCCATTTACAGAAGAAAGGGTTCTGAAAGAACTCTTAAAACTGAAGGTGGACAAAGCAATGGGGCCTGATGGGATTCATCCCAGAATTCTAAAAGAACTAAGGGTAGAACTAGTGACACCACTGACTACTCTCTTTAACAAATCATGGGAGGATGGGGTGGTACCCAAGGACTGGAGGAGGGCAGATGTGATTCCCCTTCACAAAAGTGGGAGCAAGGCAGAAGCAGGAAACTACAGACCTGTTAGTTTAACCTCAGTGGTAGGGAAAATGATGGAATCACTTCTGAAGGAAAAAATTGTCAATTATCTAGAGGCCAGAGGGGCACAGGACCCAAGGCAGCATGGATTCACAGCGGGAAGGTCATGCCAGATGAATCTGATAGATTTCTTTGACTGGGGACCAAAGTAGTAGATCAGGAAGGGGCTGTGGACATGGCCTACTAGACTTGCAAGGCATTTGACACAGTCCCACACAAAGATTAATATACAAGTTAGCCAGCCTGGAGTGGGTCCCAAGATGACAGCCTGGGTAAAGAATTGGCTGGAGAATAGGATACATAGAGTAATAGTAAATGGAGCCCACTCTGAAGAAAGGGGGTTACTAGTGGGACTGCAAGGTTCGGTATTAGACCAGTTCTCTTCAATGTCTTTATAAGCGTACATTGCAGAGGGACTGGAAGAAAAAGTATGTCTTTTGCAGATGACAAAAGATCTGCAACAGAGTTGATGCACAAGGTGGGGTGGAAAGGATGAGAAGGGACTTGGCAAGGTTAGAGGAATGGTCAAATGTATGGCAGCTTAGATTCAATGCTAAGAAGTGCAAGGTAATGCACCTGGGGAACAAAAACCCAGGGGAAGAGTACACAATGGGGGGTGAGATACTAACAACAACAAAAATGGAAAGGGACCTGCGGGTAGTCATATCAGATGACCTAAAGGTGGGCAAGCAATGTGAGAGGGCAGCAAGGAGGGCTGGGGGGATACTGGGATGCATAGGGAGAGGCATCACCAGTAGAAAACAGGAAGTTATTATCCCTCTGTACAGACAGCTGGTCAGACCCCATCTGGAGTATTGCATGCAGTTCTGGAGACCCAATCTCCGCAAAGACATAGACAGGATGGAAGCTGTCCAGAGGAGGGCAACTAAAATGGTGCAGGGTCTGCACCAGAAGACATATGAAGAGAGACTTAAGGAGCTTAATATGTATAGCCTCGAGGAAAGGAGGGAGAGGGGGGACATGATAGAAACTTTCAAGTACCTCAAGGGAATCAACAAAGTCCAAGAGGGTAGCATCTTTCAAAACAAGAGGTGTGCAAGAACAAGGGGGCACAATTTGAAGATAGAGGGGGTCAGCTCAGAGGTAATTAAAGGAAGTATTTTTTCACAGAGAGGGTTGTGGATGCATGGAATGGCCTTCTGGAGGAGGTTGTGGAGTCAAAAACAGTGGTGGAATTCAAGCATGCATGGGACAGTCATAAGGCAATTCTAGGGGGTGGGGGCAGAAAGAAGTAGGCTGCTGGTTAACTAGGATCTGCAGCTTATCCATTAGGTAGGGAAATGAGCAGACTGGGTGGGCCAAGCGGTCCTTGTCTGCCATCAAATTCTATGTTTCTATGTTTCTATGATGGCCAGTTTGCACTTATTTCTCAGCGTCTTGTAGCAGTTTAGGTCAGCCGATAGGGAGGAGAGCTTGTATTTTTTCCAAGCCCTGTCCCTAGTTTTCATCAGTGTTTTCACTTGAGGGGTGATCCACTTGTAGCAGCTCCCCTTGGTGCGGAATTTCTTCAAAGGGGCCAAGCAGTCAGCAACCATAATGATGGCTCCCTGGAAGAAGGCCGTAGCCTCTTCCAGTGTGGGGAGTAGTTTGATTGGGCTCCAATTAATCCCGTTTAGGCAGCCAATCAAGTGTTCAGGTCAATAGTTTGAGTAGTCCTATGTCGTGAGTATTCACAGGGGGACTCTGGGGGCCCTGCTTTTCCAGGAGCAGAAGACTGGGGAGTGATTACATGGAATAATACATGGGGTAGCATACAGCACAAGTACATTACACTAGACTGCGAGGAACATAGTACATAGTAGTTTTTCAGCAGTTACATTTAATATGTTTGCTTAGTGTATGTGAATCGCATGCAAACATTGCACAACCAAACATGTGGCATGCATTCTGCATGTACACAGCACATCTATATTTCTATAAGGGAAATCAGGATTTTAAAATGAATCCAACTCTGATTCAACTGTTCATATTTTCAAAGTGGGACGTTCATTCGAGCTGGTGTGTGTCCGACACGCTAGCATCCAAAAACAAATGACTTGCTTTGATATTTGATGCAAAAGGATGCAAATAGTGATGTCTGGTTGCAAACGGATGGCTGAATTAGAAAATAGCATGGGTGGAATTGCATAGATTCAGGTTGATGCAAATGCAGAATGCATACATGTCGGTGCCCGACCCCTTAGAAAACCTGGCCTTTAATCTTCAATGCAGTAATTCCCAAATTTGACCAGAAGCAACCCCCAAAAAATTATTTTCATTGAAACAGGGATGTGGAAACTCATTTGTCTTCACTCTGAAAATATTACTTTCAATGATTTTAACTCTTTCAGCTGCCATGCTAACCCATCCCAAGGTTGGAGTTGGCAGCTAGACAGCACCCATCCTCTGTGGGAGGGTGGATGATCATCTGTTTTCAAAAGTGAAGCCAGTGTAGCTCAGTGATTGGCAGTTGGTGTGGCAATGTCAGATGGCTGTGCTGTCCCATCCAGAAACCCATATGCCTCACTTCTGAACTGTGCCTCCAAACTTGGCAACCTCAGCATAAGAGTCCAAAGAGCAATGCACCTCACCTGCACACTGTGCCCAGTCCCTGAGAAAGCCTCAGTGTGGGATTCCAGGGAGCTGTGCACTTTACCTCTGTGCTGTGCCTAGCCCAGACAAATAGTCTCAGTGCGGGATTCCAGGGCATCATCCACCTCACCTCTAACAGTGTCCTGCCCCCCAGGATGGCCTCAGAGCTGGATTCCAGGGAGCCATGTGCCTCACCTTCACACTGTGCCCAGACCCCCAGACAGCCTCAGCATGGGATTCCAGAGAGTCATGCAGCTCACTTCAGTGCTGTGCCCAGCCCCCCCCAAGACAGCCTCAGCATGAGATTCCAGGGAGCTGTGCACCTCACCTCTGTGCTGTGCCTAGCCCAGACAAATAGTCTCAGTGCGGGATTCCAGGGAGCCATCCACCTCACCTCTACACAGTGTCCTGACCCCCCCCAGATGGCCTCAGAGCTGTATTCCAGGAAGCCATGTGCCTCACCTTCACACTGTGCCCTGCCCCGAGGCAGGCTCATTGTAGGATTCCAGGGAGCCATGCACCTCACCTCCACACTGTGTTCCGCTGCCTGACAAACTTAGCCTGGGATTCCAGAAAACCATGCACTTCACCTCCACACTGTGCTCCAACTTCTAGATAGCCTCAGTGTGATAATTCAGGGAGCCATTCGCCTCACCTCTGCACTGTGCCCAGCCCACCCAGACAGCCTCAGTATGGGATTTCAGGAAGCCATGCGCCTCACCTCCATACCGTGCCCAGCCCACCCAAACAGCCTCAGTGTGGGATTTCAGGAAGCTGAGCACCACTGACCTCAGTGCTGTGCCCAGTCTTCCAGGCAGTGTCACCATGGGATTCCAGGGAGCCATGTGACTCACTTCTGTGCTGTGCCCAGTCACCCAGGCATCCCCAACTTGGGATTCCAGGAAAATGTGTGTTTTACTTCTGTACAATGCCCAGCCCCTCAGACAGCCTCTGCACGGGCCTCCAGAGAGCCATGTGACTCACCTCCACACTGTACTCCACTCCCAGACAATATCAGCATGGAATTCCAGGGAACTATGCATCTCACCTCCATGCTGTGCCAAGTCCCGCAGGACAACCTCAGCATGGGATTCCAGGAAGCCATGCATCTCACTTCTGCACTTTATCCCAGCCTCCAGATGGCTTTTGTGTGGCTTTCAGGGAGTTGTGCACCTGATGTCTCTGAATTGTGCCCCACCCTCCAGACAGCCTCAGTGTGATATTTCAGGGAGCCGTGTGCCTCACCTCCGTACTATGCCTAGCCCGTGCAGACAGCCACAGTGTGGGATTCCAGGGAGCCATTCATCTCACCTTTGTGCTGTACCCTGCCCCCACACAGCTTTAATGTGGGATTCCAAGGAGTCATGTGCCTCACCTCTGCACTGTTTCACACTCCCAGACAGCCTCAGCATGGGATTCCTGGGAGTCATGCACCTCACTTCAGTGCTGTGCCCAGCCCCCCCCAAGACAGCCTCAGCATGAGAATCCAGGGAGTTGTGTGCCTCACCTCTGTGCTGTGCCCAGCCCACCCAAATGGTCCCAGTGGGGGATTCCAGGGAGCCATGCACATCACCTCCATGCTGTGCCCAGCCCTCCAGACAGCCTCAGTGTGGGATTCCAAGGAGCCATATGCCTCACTTCCACACTGTGTCCTGCCCTCCATGCAGCCTCAGCATAAGATTCCAAGGAGCTGTGATCCTCACCTCTGTGATGTACCCCACCCCAGACAACCTCTGTGTTGGTTTCAGGAAGCTGTATACCTCCCATCCACACAGTCCCCTGCTCTCAAATAGCCTTCGTATGGGATTCTAGGGAGCCGTGCACCTCACATCCATGCTGTTCCTAGTCACCTTGCGATAGCCTCAATGTGGGATTCCAGGAGGCTATGCACCTCATCTCTGCACAGTGTCCAGCCCCCACAGACAGCTTCAGATCTGGATTCAATGGAGCTGTGTGCGGCACCTCTGCACTGTGCCTTGCCCCCAGGCAGGCTTCATGTGGGATTCCTGGAAGCTGTGCACCTCACCTATGCACTGTGTCCTGCCCCGAGACAGCCTCAGTGTGGGATAACAAAGAGCCATGTTCCTCACCTCTGTGCTGTGCCCTGCCCTCCAGAAAGCCTCACAGTAGAATTACTGGACACCATGTGCCTCAACGCCACTCCGAGCCCTGCCTCCAAACAGTTTCAGTGTGGGATTCCATAGAGCCATGCACCTCACCTCTGAACAGTGCCCTGCCCTCAAACATCCTCAGAGTTGGATCCAAGGAAGCATTACACCTCACCTCCGCACTGTGCCTTGCCCTCAGATAACCTCAGCATGGGATTACAAGGAGCCATGTTCCTCACCTCTGCGTGGCACCCAGCCCTCCAGAAAGCCTCACTGTGGAATTACTGGGCACTCTGTGTGTCACATCTGCACTGTGCCCTGCCCACAGACAAGTTCAGTGTAGGATTTCAAGGAGCTGTGCACCTCACCTCTGCACTGTGTTCTGCCACCTGACAAACTTAGCCTGGGATTCCAGAGTGCCATGCACTTCACCTCCATACTGTGCCCCAACATCCAGACAGCCACAGTGTGATATTTCAGGGAACCATTCGCCTCACCTCTGCTCTGTGTCCAGCCCACCCAGGCAGCTTCAGTGTTGGATTTCAGGCAGCCGAGTGCCTCACATCTGTACTGTGCCCAGCCTGCCCAGACAGCCTCAGTGTGGGATTTCAGGAAGCTGTGTACCACTGACCTCTGTGCTGTGCTGAGCCTTCCAGGCAGTGTCATCATGGGATCCCAGGGAGCCATGCGACTTGCCTCTGTGCTGTGCCCAGTCACCCAGGCATCCTCAACTTGGGATTCCAGGAAGTTGTGTGCTTTACCTCTGCACAATGCCCAGCCCCTCAAACAGCCACAGCATGGGACTCCAGAGACCCATGTACCTCACCTCCACACTGTACTCCATTTCCAGACAATATCAGCATGGAATTCCAGGGAACTATGCATCTCACCTCTATGCTGTGCCCAGTCACCCACACAGCCTCAGCATGGGATTCCAGGGAGCCATACACCTCACCTTCATGTTGCGCTCAGCCCACCGGACAAGCTCTGTATGGGATTTCAGGGAACCGTGTGCCTCACCTCCACACTGTGCCCCACCCTCCAGACAGCCTCAGTATAAGATTCCAGGGAGCTCTGAGCTTCACCTCCGTGCTGCATCCCACCACTAGACAGCCTCAGTGTGGCATTCCAGGGAGCCATGCACCTGACATCTGCATGGTGCCCTGCCCTCAGACAGCCTCAGCAAGGGATTGCAGGGAACCACGTGCCTCACCTCCATGCTGTGCCCTGCCCTCCAGGAAATCATGTGCCTCACCTCAGTGCTGTATTCTGCTTCAGACAGCCTCAGTATGGGATTGCAGGGAGCCGTGAGCCTTGCCTCCATGCTATATGGTGGACCGGTCCTTGTATTATTCCCTAACTGATGTGGACTCTGCTTTCAACTTTCTCTCCTCCACGCTATCCTCTATACAAGACAGACACTGCCTGGTTAAAACCTGCAGGGTTAGGGGAAGCAAATCTAGATTGCTGTCCAGAGAACCGGTCAGGAAAATGAAACAGAAGGGCATGACGTGGAGTGTGTATAAAGCAAACCCTCTCTGGCCTCATGGAACTCATACTGAATTCTCTGCAATATCTGCGAACAGGAAGCCAAACTCCGAAAGGCAGCCTACCTCAAAAATCAACAGACACACAACATGGGGAGACCCCTGCAGATTTTTTCTGCTATCAGCTCTCTAACAAAGTCTGATACCAAGCACAGTTCAGTTAGCCTGCTCGCAGACACAGGCTTAGCTACCAAGCCAAGTGTCATAACAGAACTACTAAATAGAAATTCACTGACCTCAAGCCCTACCTAGACAAAATTCCCCCGAACAATGACAATGACCCGGAGGCTGCCGGTAACCCCTTTATACCACCCAGTGCCCCCTTCCACTTTTTATGTACCACCCCAAGGAGGTTTATATTCCTCATGGCACTCCCCAAATCCAGCAGTGCAGACAGCAATGGCCTCTGCCCCAGATTCCTGAGGCTAGCTGCTGTCTTCATTACTTCACCCTGGCCTTTCTCTATACCTTGTCCCTAGCCACCTCCTCTGTACCAAGGATATGGAAACAGGCCAGAGTAGTACCTATTTTCAAATTTGGGAGATCCCTCATTCATAGAGAACTATAGACCCGTTTCCATATTGTCACACCTCAGCAAAGTGCTAGAGAAGATAATCTTCTGGCAAATGTCTGAATACGTAGATAAAAATGGACTTCTCTCCCTTCTTCAACACTGTTTCAGGAAGGGATTCAGCACTACCACTGCCACAACCTGCCTCACTGACCACATACTCAGGTCTGCCGATGAAGGTATGTTAGCCGGGGCCATCTTCATCGACTTATCCAAAACCTTCGATCTCATCAATCACAGCCTCCTTATTCGGAAACTTGACTTCTATGGCTTCTCTGAGGGGACAGAAAGTTAGGTTCACTACTACTACTTCTCTGGTAGATCACAAAGTGTCTCTGTCAGTGGAGCTCTCTTGACCCCCCTAGAGGTGACCAGTGGGGTCCCACCCACAAGGATCAATACTGGGCCCGATCCTATACTCCCTATTTGTCAATAACTTTCTACATATTAAAGGAAAACTACAGCTTCATATCATTTCAATTTTATTTGCTTCCATTCCAACAGACAACTCCTTTCCTGTGGCTGTGAGGGCTATATGTGTTACCTTCAGTTTGTTTTCACTGCTCATGGTAGCTCCTGTAACTGCCTTGGGGGTCTCCATTTCATGGTTATTGAAATCTAATTGTCCATGAGAACTGCTTTAGCATATGAGTACGTGATTTCAGACCAACCATTTGTATCATGTATCTCTATGCTGAAAGAATAAATACCCTGCAAAAACTCTCTGGAAACACATAAACTGAATGAAGTTTAAAGGGAAAAACCCAGCATTACAACTCAAATTGTTTACAAAGCTCACTGAAGGTATAAGTGGTATTTCATACCTTCTTGCAGCTTTTTTCTTCGAAGACTGATTAAGCAGACAGGCATACTGGAGACTTAAAAGGCTGATTACCCATCATGTTCTCGTATGCTAATGCAGCTCTCAGGGCCAATGAGATTTCAACAACCACCAAATAGAGCCTCCCAGAACAGTTACAGGGCCTAATATGAAGTGTGAAAACAGATTAAGGCAGTTGCATGCATCTCTAACAGCTACATGAAAAGAGTTGTCTGTTGACATGGAAACAAATAAAATGTAAAAGATACGAGGATGTAATTTTCCTTTAACCCTGGCTGTCTAAAGATCATGTATGTGGATGATCTAGTCCTGTACAGGAGTGACCCCAATCTCCCCTCCCTGTCTCGCTTCCTTTCTCATGATTTCACAATCACACACAATTGGTTTTCGTCTAAGAGATTATTGGTTAACACAAAGAAAACCAAAACCATGCTATTTGGGTGTAGACAGAAGCGCTCCAAAATACCTACTCAAATGGTCAACTCCCTCTCTATCTTGGCCCCTGATGGTACACTTCTCGAGCATGTCAGGAGTTACAAATACCTGAAGGTCACACTAGACCCTTCCCTCACATTTAGCGAACGTATAGGATCGATGACATCAAGAAAGTGTACCTACAGGTGGGGGCTTGCTACCTCCTGAAACACTTTTTTACCCCAAAGCATGTTTGATGATCGGATGAGGTACAAAGCACCCTCTACTGGAATGCTGCTCCCCTGCCATGTCTCAGATCTCATCTAGAGAACTCACTCACCTAAACATGGCCAACAACAACATCATCTATCATTTTATTATTTTTGCCTCTCTAAATACTCATCACTGCTCCCTGTACACTTCCCTAGGTTGACTATCACCATAGGCCAGAAGCGACCTACACCTGGGAGCCCTTGTTCATAAAACCATTATCACTGGTGTTACTTCTCCCCTAGGCAGGTTCCTCAGCATCAAACAATGCGTTAGGGAGATGAGGTCATCGTCTCAACAACTGCTAAGAGTCCCTCACTCGATCACTAACGTGGGCAAGAGAGCATTCTCTGTAGCAGCTCCTAGGCTCTGGAACAGCCTCCCTACCTCTGTCCTTAACATAGGTTCTACTCAGGCCTTCAAATCAAACTTATCAACAGCTCTCCTATCAAAATCTGTCTGCAGTTATATGCCGTGACTCTATCATATTATTGTTGTAGTTAAAATGTCAAATCCTTGCTCATTTTTTAATGTGTGCATCTAAAACAGTTACATTCTAAGTCAACCTGATGTATCTTTTCCTTATGTAACTCTGTATTGTGCCATCTCTATGGCATGGGTTGTGACTGAAAATGGTCTCTGGGACCAGTGTACTCGCCCAGTTACCAAATAAATTAAATAAAATACCCCTCCACTAGGCAGCCACAGTGTGGGATTCCAGGGAACTGTGTGCCTCATCTCTGTGTTGTACCCAGCCCCACAGACAGTCTTGGTATGGGATTCCAGGGAGCCATGCACCTCACCTCTGTGCTTTGCCCTGCCCCCAGACAGTTTCAGCATGGGATTCCAGGGAGCCATGCACCTCACCTCTGCACTGTTCCACACTCCTAGACAGCCTCAGCATGAGATTGCAGGAATCCATTCACCTCATCTTCGCACTGTACCCTGCCCTCCAGACAGCATCAACGTGGTATTCCAGGGAGCCATGCGCCTCACCTCCATGCCATGCCCCACTCCCAGACAACCTAAGTATGGGATTCCAGGGAGCCATGCACCTCACCTTTGCACTGTGCCTTGCCCCCAGAAAGCAACAGTGTGGGATTCCTGAAAGCCATGCACCTCACCTTCATATTGTGTCCAGCCCTCCCAAACACCCTCAGCATGGGGCTACAATGAGCAGTGTACCTTACCTCTGAATTGTGCCCCACCGCCTGACAACTTCAATGTTGGATTCTATGGTCTGAAAGCAAACTAAAAAAGAAAAAGTGGTCCTGCTAACCAGATCTCTGGGCTGCTGTGTTCAATTATGGATGTATGGAGTTAGTCCTGGGGCTCATCAGGGTTGATACAGGCAGCCCCTTTAACAGTGCAGGGTGACAAAGATGATTCTTGGACTGGGGGATAAACCATATGAGGAAAGACTGAGGGAACTCAACATGTATTCCATGGAGGATGGAAGGGAGAGAGGGGATATAACTGAGACCTCCAAGTACTTAAAGGGCATGAATAGGGTTAGTACTGAGGGCATTTTCAGATAAGGGAAGGGCATGAGGGGACACCGTCTGAAACTGGAGAGTGGAAGATTCAAGAGGGAAATAAGGAGGCACTATTTCATGCAAAGGGTGGTAGCAAGGTGGAACGCACTGCTAGAGGAGGTGATATCATTGAAATCTGTGGGTAGTTTTAAGAGGCGGTGGGACAGGGTCAAAAGTAAGGTCAAAACTGAGGGGAAGCTAGGGAAGGGGGGGAGTCTGCAGACAAGGGTGATAAATCAGATGGGTGGGAAAGGGATGTAGAGGGCAGCTGTAGTAGTACAGACTGGGAACTGTGCACTTGGGCAGACTTGATAGACCATATGGTCTGTATCTGCTGGCATTTTCATATGTATTCTGGATACAAGGCAAGGGCAGGGCTTTGAAAATTGGGTTCCAGAACTCAAGCAGTGGAAGGCTGGAGCAGTGACTATTGTCATTTTTCTAAGCTATTATTATTATTTCTGTTTTTCAGAGTAATCAAGACAGCATAGTATGTTTTATTGCCAACTGAACTTTAATAGCATTCTCACAATAACACCTCCCTTTTGCCAGCAATGGCAAGACATAAAAATATTAGGTCAGTCTTGTCTGGATAGTGATGCCAAGTTGGAGGTGTTTTTCCAGGACTGGACCAGTGATGAGGTGCCAGCAGGTGCACCTTCCATCTGGGAGGCCAGGGTTCGCAGTCAGCGCACCAGAAAGTCACACTGTCTGCCTGACCCAGGGCACAGCGCATCCCAGAGGTGAGGCCCTCAGCTTCCAGGAGGAGGAGGTGGAGGCGCTCAGCATTTATACATCCTCTGCCAGTCAATCAGAGGATGGCCTTGGCATCAGATATGTATGCATTTACTTGCTAGCTGTCCCAGTCCAAGGAAGAATATGGCTATAATCACCTTCCCCAATGCCTCTCAATCCCGTGCCGCCCTAAATAAGGGACAATGTTTACAAGGCTTACAAAAATCATCGACAACAGACCAAAATTAGGGACACATCTTTATCAAAAATGTTAATTTCAATTCACAGAACTGTTATAGTATGTGGCTTATTGCAAATAGCATTTTCTGAAGGAGAACTATGCTATAGTATAAGGTCACTCATGATGCCACTGGGAACACATTTATTTCTTTTAGAGGTTTTTCTCCCTGACTACGTTTGTCGGTTCATGGATATCTACCCTAATCCCAAGAATATGCCCTGTTCAAGCCTATATCCTCTAGTCCTCCTGGCCTCAGTAACCAACCAGTTAACCCCATGGCTTTCCCTCCAAGGCAGGGGCTCGGGGGGGGGTCATCCCTCCATGAGGCAGTGCACTTTGTGCATTAGGCCCCAAGAAAATCCCAGAGGCCCATATCATTATTTAGACAGACCTGTGTTTTTCTTCCTTCCTGATCCTTCACCCGATGTACTGTAAGTGCAACTGTCTTTTTTCTAAACTCCCCATCCCCCAAAACCTTATCTCCCCCCCCCAATTAGGGTTTCTGCAACTAAAGGCAATTTTTTTAAGCAGTGCAACTTGCTTTTTTTTAATTTTGTAAAGACTGCGCTCAGAGAACGTGGCACGTGCTGTACGGTGTCATCTCATATTATGGTGGAGCTCCGCACCGCTTGCTTATATGCTTTTCAATAGAAGTGTATGGTGCAGAGCTGCACCATAACCTGAAAGGCACTGCCCAGCATCCGCCATGTTTCCTGATCAAGTTTTTTTTACAAAAATTAAAATAATGTAATTGCACTGTTTTAATTGTCTTCAGATAAAAAACGCTAATTAGACATAAGACTTGTGGGGTGGCGAGTATAGGAGAAAGACAAGTTTTCCTTTAATGCTGTGCACACACACATTACATCCCTGCAGCAGGAGCAAGCTCCCTGTCCCAACTGCAGGGGGTGCTGTGGCACTAAAGCTTGCTATCAACCCTCCCTTTCTGAGTAATGCTGCTGTACAGCAATTGTCTCTGCTAGGCCTGCCGCCTGACATGGCAACTGGAATTCCTTCCTGAACACAGGTCACCTGCATGTAGAGATGTTGTGAATTTAAATTTCACCACCACAGTTGCCAGAAAGTGGTGGAAATTCACCTTCATAAAGTTCATATGCAGTCTAGGAACGTCGACTTCAGCAAAATGACGAAGTTTTTACCACGATTTGGCTGTTTTTTCAGTGAAGTGGCCACTTCGCAAGTGAATTTTGGTGAATTCGCCAAAAATAAAACAGCAACTGCTCCATTCTGAACTTTGCAAATTTCGAAAATTTGCACTTTAAGAATTCCGTGGAATTTGTGAATTAATTCACAAAGTAACTTTTGGCTACTTTGCCCACCCTACGTGCACTGCAACACAATAAATTGCTGCCGGTCTGTCAAGGTGGTACTGCTGGGAAAAAATTTAAATCACTGTAGTTCAGCTTATATTTCATACATGTCTCTGTAATTCAGACCTGTATTTCATTATTACTAAGGACATCTGAATCTGAATGAAAACAGGGTCACTTCCATTTTGAATCTATCTGCTTTGGTTGCTTGTGTACACCTGACAACATAATTCTCTATTTATGACTTCACAATCTGTTGCTGTGCAGACGATTATGATGTCATAAACAGAGGATTATAATGCTAGGTGTAGACAAGTAGCCAGAGCAGATGACGTCTAGGGGGCAGTGATCCTGTTTTCATTCAACTGTCTTCCATTACAAAGAAAAAGGGATGACAATTAGATTGATTTTTTTTTTCTTTTCGCAGTATTAGCCACTGCTAAGCAATTTAGATGACAAATTGTAGTGAAAAAGAAATAGTGTGACCTATTGGGAACAGAACCCAGGCCCCTGGAATACTGTCCCCATGTTCTAACCACTGAATTATAGTCTCACATGGTTGTATCTGACACTTCCTGGACACACTTCCTTTCTCTGGTATTGTAAATCCTGCAACTAGAACAATGACAATTAGATGTTTTTTGGTGCAGTATTAGCCACTGCTAAGTAATTTAGATCACAAATTGTTGTGAGAAAGAAATAGTGTGACCTACTGGGAATTGAACCCAGCCCCCAGAAAGAATACGGGAGAAAGAATTATAGACAGTATATAAACTGAATCAAATCTAAATGTTACATTTTCCAAAGTTTTCACAAGGGAGTCAGGGGCTTATTAATGGTGGGCATAATATTAGCCTTCTCATCCCTACATTTCAAAGTTAGAAATGTCAGATTTAGGAGGGACTCAAAACATTTCTGAGGAACAAAGCCCATTGAGAGGTATAGTGACCACAGTGATTGGGTGAAGGACTAATACTAATCAACAGAAGTGTTTTCATACTGGCATTTCCTTTACAAAGACTTCTTGGTTACGATGGGCAGAAATCTGGAAACTGCAGCTTTACAGGGCTATTATTTTAAATTGTTTTATTTTAAAACAGAAGGAGTGGATTGAGACTAACAGTCCCTGCAGTCACCCATGTCCTGGAGCAAAAGGTCATAGGGATCAAGTGCCGCAAAACAATTACATATCACATTTACAAATTAAAGTGCAAAGAACTGTAACGCTAGTAGAGCTCATCTCATCTTTATTATTGTGATGCTGCTATATCCCATAATATCATGTTTCTACAGTCAGGTTTCCCTCCCCAAGATAAAATAGTGTATTTAATTACAAATAGCTTCCTTGTTTGGAATCCCTTTCCAAGCAGTGGGGTTGTAAGGCACCTGTATTTGTAAGACTGCAGGCATTACTAGCAAGATATCCACTGTCTTATGTTGGGTTGTTATCAACACAGTTGTGGCATGCAGAGGATGATGAGGGAGAGAACCGGGAGGCTGAATAAATAAAAAGAAACACAGTATGCATATGATGATATTAAAATTGCATGTGAATTCAGAAATTCAATTTGGACTCTTATGAGTGCATCTTTTAAAATGCAAATGGGTGTGAAAATTCTGACGAGCACGCTCATTGTTTCCGAAATCAAATGGCTGAACAGTCGTTAATGAGGCAGACAAGGCATCCTCTCTCATCCTCAGAGGATTTGAAGGGCAGGAGAGAGGAAAGATTTTCACTACATTATTCATGCCCTCTTGTTTGAGTTTCAAATCATAGGAAGTCGCAGCCAGGGTGAATTCTTATTATTCCAGCGACCTGTTCAACTCTGAGTGGGCGAGAATGAAAGTCCTGTCACCTAATTGACAATTTTTAATTCCCAATTCAGTTCCCTCAGTATGCTGTGATAACATTCAAAGATTTCTTTATCAAGTTTGTGTTGTTGTTTTTTTTTTTCCTTTCTCTTTTTTTTTTTTTGGTCTTGTGGTTCCTTCAACTGAGAAGATGCTGAAATTTGCTAAGGGATGTAGGAAAGCTAGAACAGAAGTAGGGGGATGGTAAAGAAATGAGGGAAAGGGTTAGAAGTCAACATTCACAAGTAGTGTATTACAGCAGTTAAGGGGTATATACAAGTAATAAGTAAAGGGTTACAAGAAAATTATTGTTCTTCTGACTTGCTTTGCTGGTTTCCTGCTGGTTGTGCTGGTGTTTTCGGGTGGGGGTGGGCCGTTGTTTGTGGACGGAGACTGGTGATACAATCGCAGAATGATGAGAGCCTCAGTCAGCCACAGAATGAATGCCCCAGTACCCATACCATGCAGCAGAAAGATTGCCAGCAGCAGAGAGAAGGGGTGACGTGCCAGTGGGTGGGTATCTTTAGTATGGTAGGTGAAACAAAAAAGGGTAGTTGGTGCCAGACTAGGGGCACCATTTCTAGTTTGGCATTGGGGGAAGCAGAGGATCAGTAGGCCGAGGATAGGCTGCAGACACAGGGCACGGGGACTCAGCAGGCCTCGCATGCGCACTGGGAGAATGAGTGGGCACATGTGTGGTCAGAGAGGAGGCACCATTTTTGTAGTTTCAGGCCAGAGGAAGGAATTTTTGGACCAAGAGCAGCTCTGCCATTGCAAGCTAGGGAACAGGCTGTTTCCATATGGAAATGGTTACAGCTTGCATCTGTAAGGGTTTTACCTCGGGTATATTTTCCTCTAAAATAACGTTACGCCCAAAAATACTGTCCCAGCATGAAGGAGTTGTACATACTGTGGCAGCATGAAAGAGAACTGTGTTAAACCTACAAGTCTGAGTTTCTGTAACAAGTGTAAAATACATATAAATATAAATATTGGTTAAAGGTGCAACTCTCATTCCATCTTTAGCCTCTTCCATATGTTTAACACAATGCGTCCTTAATGTCAAATATATTGAATGGACAAAAAAATGAATAAATAAATAACAAGAGCATTATTTTTATGCAGCATTGCTCTTTAAAATTGGTCAAGGCACCTCGGACAGTTTTTGTGGCTGGGTAGGCCACACTAGGCTTGGCTGTGTGGCCGCGCATGTGCGGTGGCACCAAGGAGCAGCGCACATGCACAGCACGCAGGGTGCCATGGTGGTAGTTCCTGGCAGCGGGGGACTAATTAAAAGTGGCCTTTGGGGCCTCAGTTGGGCAAAATAAAATAAGGCAAAAAGAGGGCAATGTATGATACTGCACATAGATATCAATAAAAGGGCAACCCCTTTCATCAATATAGGTTAGCAGCATGACAGGTTCTCACTTAGGAGCCCCAAGTTTAGCGCCCCAAGCTTCAGGGTATTGGCAAATGGTGACCCTACAGACTGCTTCTTTACAATATCTTGTTCAGCATGGGTCCTAGTGTCTTGTCCTTGGAAACCTGGCATTTTTACCTCAAATATTTTATTCTGCTGTTAGAAACATAGAAACATAGAATTTGATGGCAGATAAGGACTGCTTGGCCCACCTAGTCTGCTCATTTCCCTACCTAACGGATAAGCTGCCTATCCTAGTTAACCAACAGCCTACTTCCTCCTACCCCACACTAGAATTGTCTTATGTTTGTCCCATGCATTCTTGAATTCCCCCATTGTTTTTGACTCTATGACCTCCTCAGGAAGGCTGTTCCATGTATCTACAACCCTCTCTGTGAAGAAATACTTCCTCACATTACCTCTGAGCTGTCCCCCCCCATCTTCAAACTGTGCACCCTTGTTCTTGCACATCTCTTTTTTTGAAAGATGCTACCCTCTTGGACTTTGTTGATTCCCTTGAGGCATTTGAAAGTTTCTATTATGTCCCCCTTTCCCTCCTTTCCTCGAGGCTATACATCTTAAGCTCATTTAGTCTTTCTTCATATGTCTTCTGATGCAGACCCTGCACCATTTTGGTTGCCATCTTTGGACAGCCTCCACCCTGTCTATGTCTTTGCAGAGATGGGATCTCCAGAACAGTACACAGTACTCCAGATGTGGTCTTACCAACTGTCTGTACAGAGGGCCAACAACTTCCTGTTTTCTACTGGTGATGCCTCTCCCTATGTATCCCAGTATCCCTCCAGCCCTCCTTACTGCCTTCTCACATTGTTGGCTCACCTTTAGGTCATCTGATATGACTACCCCAGGTTCCTTTCCATTTTTGTTGTTGTCAGTATCTCACCCCCATTGTATACTCTTGCCCTGGGCTTTTGTTTCCCAGGTGCATTACTTTGCACTTCTTTGCATTGAATTTAAGCTGCCATACATTTGACCATTCCTCTAACCTTGCCAAGTCCCTTTTCATCCTTTCCACCCAACCTCTTGTATCAACCCTGTTGCAGATCTTTGTGTCATCTGCATGGAGACATACCTTCCCCTCCAGTTCCTCTGCAATGTCACTTATAAAGACATTAAAAAGGACCGGCCCCAGTACTGAACCCTGCGGTACCCCACTAGTAACTCTCCTTTCTTCACTGTGGACTCTATTTACTATTACCTGCTGTGTCCTGTTGTCCAGCCAGTGTTTTACCCAGGCTACCACCCTGGGACCCACTCCCAGGCTGGCTAATTTGTTTATTAATCTTTTGTGTGGGACTGTGTCAAATGCCTTGCTAAAGTCTAAGTATGCCATGTCCACAGCCCCTCCCTGGTCTACTACTTTGGCCACCCAGTCAAAGAAATCAATTAGATTTGTTTGACATGTCCTTCCTGCTGTGAATCCATGCTGCCTTGGGTCCTGTGCCCCACTGGCTTCTAGGTAATCAACAGTTCTTTCCTTCAGAAGTGATTCCATCATTTTCCCTACCACTTAGGTCAAACTGACAGGTCTGTAGTTTTCTGCCTCTGTCTTGCTCCCACTTTTGTGAAGGGGAATCACATCCACCCTTCTCCAGTCCTCAGGTACTACACCATCCTCCCATGATTTATTAAAAAGGGTAGTCATTGGTGTTACTAGTTCTTCCCTTAGTTCTTTTAGAATTCTGGGGTGAATCCCATCAGGCCCCATTGCTTTATCCACCTTCAGTTTTAAGAGTTCTTTCAGAACCCTTTCTTCTCTGAAAGGACTAATATCAACCCCCTATCCAGAGTGCTTCTATTGACTGGATTAGGTCTCTCCCTCTGCTTTTCCATTTTGAATACTGAGTAGAAATATTCGTTCAAGTATTCTGCTTTTTCACTGTCACTCTCTGCTCAACCACCTTCCTCTTTATTCTGCCTCAGTATCCCTGCCTTCATCTTTCTTTGCTCCCTAATGTACCTATAAAAGGTTTTATCCCCCTTCTTAACCGAGCTGGCTATCTTTTCCTCAGTTCGGGCCTTTGCTATTCTGACTGCCTTCCCCTCTTCCTTCTGCTTTAACTGGTACAGTTCTCTGTCCTGCTCCTTCTGTGTTTCCTTATACTTCCTGAATCCTATCTTTTTCTCTCTTACCTTCCCTGCCACTTCTTTTGAGAACCATAGTTGTTTTTTCTTTCATTTTAATTTGTTTATTTGCTTCACACAAAGGCTTGTTACCTCTCGTGTGGCAGTTTTGATGTTTCCCATTGTTGCTCCACCCCACCTTCTTGCCTGTTTGGTAGTGCTTTTCTGAGGCACTCTCCCATTTTGACAAAATCAGCCCTCCTGAAGTCCAGTACCTTCATTTTTGTGTGGCTTGACTCTACAGCTAAGTTTATCATGAATCACACTGTTTGGTGGTCGCTTGTTCCCAGACGGTATCCACTTCATGATCAGAGATCCTCTCTCCTTCTCCATTTGAGAGTACCAGGTCTGAGACCACTCCATCCCGAGTGGGTTCTAAAACTAACTGTCTGAGGCATGCCATTTCCAGTCTCCAGGGTGACCCAGGGTGCCTCCTCTCCTCCCTATTTACCCTTTAGTTCTGTTGCTTTGATCCCTTCCCTTACATAGAGAGCTGCTCCTCCTCCTCTTCTTCCCTCCCCATCCCTCCTGTAGATTGTGTACCCTGGTATGTTGACATCCCAGTCATGGTTCTCTGTGTACCATGTTTCTGTGACTGCCATGATATCCAGGCATCCCTCTTCCATCAAGACCACCATTTGGGGGAACTTTTTACCTAGACTACGGGCATTGGTACTCATTACCCTCCATTTTGTTTTCTGGCTTTATTTCTTTTTGCCCCATCCCTGTTCTTACTGCCTTTGTCTTTTTCTCCATTTACCCCTGCCCTTATCCCTATCCACTGCTCTATCTTGGTGTTTACATCACTAACTACCCTAATTATTTGGGGCGGGCTAGGATTTCCATTCTCATTTTCAGTGCCTTTCCCCTTGGCTAGTTTAAATGCTTGCCAATGAAGCATTTCAACCTATCACCTAGGATCCTGGTTCCCTTCCAGGATAGTTGCAGACCATTGTGCCTGTATAGGCCTGCATCCCTCTTGGTAGAGCCCCAATCCCCAATGAAGCCAAATCCCTGAGCTCTGCATCAGTCTTTCACCCAGTTATTGAATCTCATGGTGCGGAGTACCCTAGCCTCATCCATGCCATAGACAGGTAGCACTTCTGAGAAAGTTACCATGTGTGCTACTTGTCTAAGGCCCCTCCCCAACTCCACAAACTCCTGTTGCACTGCTTTGATCCCATTCTCAGCTAGGTCATTCATCCCTAGGCGGATAATGACATCCAGCTCACTCCCCCTTGCAGCTGCTCCCACAATACTGAGGATTTGTTTTCTGTCCCTCCAAGCCATGGCACCAGGCAGGCACCTTACTTCCCTTTCCCCTTCCCTCCCCCAGTTCTACCCCCCTAACAATCGAGTCCCCCACCAGGAGTTGTTTCCTTCCCCTGTAGGGTCCTGTGCCACCCTCCTGTGGGTCTCCATTGTGGAGGTTCCCAGCATCCTCCTTGGTCTCCACTGTGGGTTCCTCCATAGAGGAACCATGCTCTGTCAGAGTGGCAAATGAATTATGGAGAGGCACAGCTGGAGGGATGTGCCTCTGTTCCACCACACTCATCCTCCCTGAGCCCACCGTGGTCTAACCACTCCTCTTTTCTTGGCAACCTCTGAAGTAGCGGTGGTGGCTTGGGTGGTCCCTGGGTGGGGGAGCAGGTTTTCCAAATCATTGCCAGGTCAGCATGGAGACGAACAACCTCCTTCCTCAGACCAGAGAGGTTCTTGCAAATAGGGCAGCAACACAGTTTCCAGAATGTCTCCTGGAAGACTGCTGCTCCACAGCCAGTACATTGCACCACTCCCCATATGTCTGTGTCCCTTCCTGTTACAAGTGCTTTTCTTTTGTTGTTTTTTTGTTCTTGGTTTAGTGTGTGCAAGCTTGTGAGTGTCTCTACCCCCTATTCAGTGTGCTGTGCCTTTAAGGATATGAACAGGTGTATGTTGTTAGCAGTTTTGGGGAAGTGATGTAAGAACCCCTGCTATAAAGGAAGTTATTCGCTTGGGGCAGGTGAGGTGTGGGGAAGGGTGGGAGGGAGTAAACCCATGCCGTCCAGAAACAATCAACTACAACTGTGACCCTCCACCCTGGGGAGGCCTTCCTTCCTTTCAGATACCTATTTCACAGAGGTTAAGTACCAGGTCTAGTCACAAATGACTGCAAATATCTCCCAGCTACAGTTCCTCCCTGGCAAATTAAAGTTAACACTAAGACAAGTCAACCCCAAAAACAGAATCAATACTAGTTACTTACACAGGTCCAAAAAGTAATAATTCAGTTCAGTGTAGTCTAGAAAATAACCTCTTTATTTAAGGAATCTCTGGCTGCTTTCTCTCTCTCTCTCTGTGTCTCATCAGTTAGAGGTAAGGGCCTGGCAAAAGATAATGAGATACTGCAGGTTGCAATGAATAAATAACCATGTTTTCTTTATATATCACCCCAAGTATTTACTTATTCAGGATGGCAGGAAATGGAGATATCACAATCATCCAGATGCTGGCGCAGGTAGCAGAAATTATGCTGAAGGTCAACGAGTTGCTGCAGATGGCTCAGAAGAAGGAGGCAGAGGAAGAAGCTGCAAGGGTAAAAGCCAAAAAGATTCTGTGAAAAAGCCTGATGGAGAAGGTGAACAAGTTGAGAGAGGCAGTGAAACAGAAGGAGGCGACCAAAGTGGCAGGAAAACGGAATACACCAGCGGGGAAGGGGGGGTTCCAGGAAGAGCTCAGTGGAAAAAAGGATGCCACAGGAAGTGCAGGAGCAGGAACAGGCTGAGGAACCAGATGCCGAGGAGAGCACGAGTGGTATGGACAAGGGAGTTCAGAACCTGGTGGGGGATCTGACTGAGTATTTATCAGGTATGCTGGGAGATATGGGGGAGAAGGGTATAGAGAAAATGGAGATGGCATTAGAGGAACTGAAGGCAGCTGGGGAAAAAGGGAACACAAAAATCAGAGTGGGCAATGATGGGATACCAGGGATGACACTGGGGGATCATGTACCTTTAATTATTAAAGAAAAGATATGGAAAGGCGAATATGTGGATATATTCGCATTGGTAGGCAAAGAATCTGCAAAGAGGTATGTGCAAAAAGAAATGGTGGGAAAATCTGAGATGGCAGTGACATTAGCAATAGCAGGAAACAAGGCGGAGAAAATAAGTTATAAGGGGAAAAACATAGAGACGTGGTAGGCAGGGTTCTCCATATTCAGTGCCATCCTGCTGGAAAAGAAGCTGGAGTTGGCCATTCCATTGCTCACATATGCTGCCACGGTAAAGGATGCCTATAAGGCAAAGTCAGGCTGGGGTGGCTGAAATATGATGAAGTCTTCAGGCAGAGGATGGTGGCCAGGGGGGAGATTTGAGATAGGATTCCACTTATTCTGAGCTATGGGCGAGGAGTATGTCAGGACATGGGGGAGGGACAGGGGAAGGGTGTAGACAATGGGGAAGTGGGCAGCAGGTGAAAACATGCTGGGGGTTCAACAAGGCATCATGTTCTGGGACCAATTGCAAGTTCAGATATGTCTGCTCGAAGTGCTCTGGGCAACATCCAGTGATGCACTGCAGAGCAACAGGGGACACAACAAATGGGCAGGGGGTAGTGGGCAGTTTGGTCGAGGGACAAGGGGGGGTTACCAGAATGGGAGGGGGAGGGGATTCCAAAGGGAGAGGGGGATATGGGTCCAGTGGGGTGGGGAGTCAATGAGTGAGGGTTGGGGCAACAGGAAGGGAGTGGGGACTTGGGTTAGATTGGGACCAGTTGGGATTTGGCTCCCAAGGGTCAATCTTAATTCTGTTTGACCAGGCAACTCCCATGGGGTGGTTTACTGGTGATACCGGGGGAAAAGATAAAAAATGGCATTTAAAGCAAAACATACTGAGGGGGCAAAAAATGACATAGCTGACAGTTTTTCCTATTTACAGCTGGAGAGGTTCAGGTCCATGGCACCACAAGCGGCAACACAGAGAACACAAGTATCGGAGGGAGCATGGGAACTTGGCTGGAAGGAGCCCAACTGCTATACAGGAGTCTGCCAACACACTAAGGGCATATGAAGGGGTGTGGGGGGAATTTCAGGAGTTCCTGGAGCAGGAGGGGTTCAAGATAAGTGAGCCAGTTTCACAGGACCAGATAACAAAATACATGGTGGAAAAGTGGGAAGCGGGAATGGCTAGCAGGACAATGGGGGTACAACTAGCAGGGATAGGATGGGCTTGCAGCACAAAAGGGTGGGCTGAACTGAACTGAATAAGTTTAAAGTGGTCCGGCACACGTTAATGGGGTGGCAGTGTTTAAAAGGCGGAAAGGCAGATTGGAGAAAACCCATGGCGGGGGAAAAACTTGAAGAACTAGTAGGGGCACTGGGTGAGATATGTACATCAGACTTTGAAACCTGCTTATTCAGGGCCACTTTTACAGTTATGGCAAAAGGCACGTTCAGGGTCAGTGAAATAGTGGCAGGCAGCAAAAAGGACGAGAGAGGAGGATCGTGGGAAAAGGAAATATACTTTGAATAAGAGAGGGTGTCAATTTGGCTTAGGCGTACTAAGACTGATCAGATGGGGATGGGGTGGAGATTGCACTGAAGAAGCAAGAGACAGAGGTGACATGCCCAGTCACCTCCCTGTGGAAATACAAGGGGATGAGGCAACAGGGCAGCAGACAGTTCTTTACACATAGCAATGGCAAGCCGGTTATGTGCTTCCAAGTAACGGGGGTTCTAAGGAAGGGAATGGCACACCTGGGGAAGAACCCACAGAGCTATTCCTCTCATTCATTTAGGATTGGAGCCACATCCATGCTGGCAGCAACAGGGGGATCGGAAGAAGAAATAAAAAAAGCAGGAAGGTGGAAGTCAAATTGCTATAAAAGATATGTGAGGAACCTGGTATAACATGTGTATATCTGTCTTCCACAGGGCAGGGAAGGTGAGGAAGTTCTTGATCCTCGGGCATTCTTACATTTATTGGGCAGAGAAGTGGGTCGCCAACTACCTGGGCAGAAAACAACTAGCGCAGGACCCCGACAAAGTGATGATTTACTGGAAAGGGGTCCAGGGCATGAGGTGGGCACAGATCATGCCAACGTTGGAGGAGCTGAAGCTAAAATGGCCATAACCAGACCTGCTGATAACACATCTAGAGGGTAATGATCTGGGAGATCAACCGTGGAGATTCTTGTGCAAGGAAATACTAAGGGACCTAGGGGCAATTCAGCAGTTTTGGCTGCAGGTGAGGTTAGCATGGTCAGAAATGGCACCTAGGATGGTTTGGTGGCAGGCCTGAGACAAAAAAGGGGTAGAGCAGGCTAGGAACAGGATTAACAGGCAGGTGGCAGCATGGTTAAAGCGGGTAGGGGGAACATACATAGCCCATAAAGACATTTAATTTACCAACACGGAGATGTACAGACCGGATGGGGTGCACCTTTCTACAGTGGGGATGTCAGCATATGTGCTACAACCAAGAGATAGTATTGAAATTTAGGACAAAGAAGGGAGGAGCTGGGGGGCCCATCATTCTATCACCTAAGCTGGAGATGGGCTAGTGGAACTTTTTGGGAAAAATAAAATGGGGGTGGAAAGGGGGCAGGTAAGATCCAGGGCTCGGGTGCAAATGCCTGGACGTGGAGGCAGATGAAAAGGAGGCATTCGATTAAGGAAGTAACAATATGGGGGGGCCCAAAGAGAGGCAGCAGTGGGAATAGGAGAAGGAGTATTGGGCTTTTCAAGCGTCCGGACCCGAGAAGACAACGGAGAACATTTACAATAGACAATTGAACTATGTGATTGAACAGAATATTAACTATTGGGCTTTATGATGGATAATGGAAGGAAGGCGAAGGAATGTTTGTAAATATGTAAATTTTAAAGTGGCAAAGTAAAGATGATGATGTGATGTATAAAATAAATTAATTGCCAGTCGAGCACCCACTAAAAAGTTGTCTGTGCATTATTTTCTGGGGGAATCTCCCTCTGACAAATGTGGTTGCCTCTAAAGGACAACCTAAATTGTCAGAGAGTTCATAGGAAAAAAAGACACAGGGGACAGGACATGCTGGGGGGTGGGACATGTTAGGTAGGCTCAGGTTGAGGTGGGGGATGTGGTAGGAAGGAAGGTCCAGGCAAGGGAAGGGGGTCATGACGTCATCCCCGATGACAAATATGACAGGACAGGTAAGCACGTAAGGATTGGATGGGGGGAGGAATGAGGGTGGCCTAGGGGGTATTTAGGTGCCAACAGAGGAGGAGGTCTCCCTCTTTTTGCTGGGATCTGAATTTAGCACCCACCCAGTAGGTTGGTTACTGGGGGGTAAGTACGCATGGGTAAGCGGAAGAAAAAGGGATACCGGGTCACTGAAAGAGGCTGACAGGAGAAGGGGAAGAAGCTCCAGTTGACGTGGGTTGGCAGAATGGGCCAACAAGAAAAAGGGTAAAGAGATACCACTATGGGGAGGCAGGATTGGCAAGAAATGAGTTGTCGAAAGAGGGCAACAAGTCAGAGAAGAAAGAAAGGGCAGGATTTGCAAGGAATGGGTTGCTGAAGAGAACAACAGGTCAGAGAGAAAGAAAGGTTTCTCAGAGGGTTTTGTGTATGAGAATTTTTTGGGAAAAATAAAATGGGGGTGTTGGAAGGGGGTAGGTAAGATCCATGGGCTGGGCACAGATGCCGAATGTGGAGGCAGATGAATAAGGAGGCTAACGATTAAGAAAGTAACAAAATGGGGGGGGGGTTGCTATCGGCAACCGGACCCAAAGAGAGGGTAGCAATGGAAATAGGAGAAGGGGTATTGGGCTTTTCAAGCATCCGGACCCTGAGAAGATGACGGACAACAGACTGTTTCAAGGAAAAATGGATTGAGGGGTATCGGGCTTTATAAATGTCTGGACCCCGAGAGGACGGCAGGAGAACCAGAGACATTGACAATAGACAATTGAACCATGTGATTGAACAGAATATTAACTGTTGGACTTTATGATGGATAATGTGGGGAAAGACAAAGGAATGTTTGTAAATATGTAAATTTTAAAGTGGCAAAGTAAGGTGATGATGAGATGTATAAAATAAATTAATTGCCAGTAGAGCACCCACTAAGAAGTTGTCTGTGCATTATTTTCCAGGGGAATCTCCCTCTGACAATTGATATGAGCAGGAGATTCAATTGAGACAAACTCATGTTCAATGGGATCCCTTCCATGCACATTGGTTACAATCTAATTTCATATCATTATGTAAGACATGGTATCATTAAAATAACAAATTCCTCTAGGTAAAAAGATCATACAGATTCATGTTCTGATATAAATTCATGTACAGATAGACAAATATACAGGTATGGGATCAATTTCCATCTACATAGTAGATTTCTGCTTGGGTACTTTAGGTTCAGAACCATTATACTGATGGTACATATTTCTTGTATTACTTTTAAAGAATATACCAAAAGAAATCATCCGGTATCTAAATTCAGGCAACATACTGACTTTCTTTTTGCCTGATCATGGCTGAGATGCTGAATGAATACTTTGTTTTGGTTTTTAACAAAGGGCCCTGGCAGGGCACTCATTGGTATGCCCATGGCATAAAGGGTAACCATGATTCAGCCTGCGAACATCACTCCTGCCCTGATAGCAGACTACCTGGCAAAGATCAAACCAGGTAAATTCAAAGGGGTGGATAGGATATACCTCAGGGTCACAGAGGAGCAAACGTAATGATTGGTGAGGTCTCTTACAGAAATATTTTATGAGTCTGTCTGTACAGGTGTGGTGCTAGAGGACTAGAAAGGGGCCACTGCAGTCCCTATCTTCAAAAAGGATGATATATCAGACCTAGACAACTATAGGCAGGTCAGCCTAACATCAGTTCTGGGCAAGGTCCTGGAATCAATGAGCAAGGACCAAATAATAGAGCTGGGACAGACACGCCTATTTGACTTCATGAAATTTTGGTGCCATTTCATGGAATTTCCTGGAATTTTGCCGAAGTCCACACATTTGTTCATTATGGTCTTGGCTCAGCTGTCTGTTGAGCTAGAGAACAGAACATTGAGATTATTATTTGGTGTTAGGTGTTCTAAAGGCATATTAAATACCATATTTGGGTGGGTAGTATTGAAGATATAGGGGATCAAAGTCTGACGTCTTATTTTTTGTGAAATGTTGTGAAAATATTTCTCTGCTTGTAACTCAGCCACCTTTGGAGCTATATACCCACAAAGTAGCATCCACAACCTGCTTTAAAGGGTTACATAACATGCTCAGTATGGAGAGATTTGGTTAGATCATTTCTTTAATTACTGGGGTTCATAATTTTGCTCTTTATTAGTGAATTTAAAAAAAAAGTTTCTTAAAATGTGGATGTTTGTAATTACTATTATAGGTATAAACCTTGCATACCTGATGTCAGTGGATTCTGAAATCTAACAAAGTTGGAGGAATCTGGTTTATTAGTTTTAAATTTACAGTGGCAATACCACAGATTACTAATTAGTATTTTTGTCCAGAATGTCATGGTACCATCAGAATTCCGCTTGTTGAATTTAACTTTTGTGGGGCACTTATCTCACAAAGTGCCTGAATAGTGACTATTTTTTCATAATGATTTGCATATACATCCCATGATGCTTTGCATTATGGGGGTAGGTGTGATTTTCGTATTTCTTTGAAACTTGGCTTTGTTGTCAATACCCAGTTTGGTGTCACCCTTGCCTGTTCTTTGACTATTTTGTCCCCACCATTTTTGTCTTAGCTTGACCTGATGGACTCACTGGAACTGCTTGTACCTGATATCCTTCCTGTTCTTTATATTGAGTTGCCTACTGCTATTCCTGTGAGATCTCTCCCATTGGAAAAGCAGGAATATCTCCTTGGTGCACCAGTAATTTTCTTTCCCCACTAGGACTCTCTGAGTAACTTTAAGTCCTGGAAATCCAACTACCGCTCTTTTAAGGGCCACATCGACCATCTGACCAAGAAACTCAACCAAAGGTTAGGTCTTTTATATCGCCTGAGCCCTTTCCTCACTCGTGAATCCAAATTCAGGGTTTCCACTGGTACACTCCTTCCAACCTTGCTGTATGAGGCCCCTTTACTACATTCTGTAAGAAGTTCTGAAATGCAAAGGCTAAAAACACTGCATCACAGGATAGGGCACTTTGCTGCAGGGGCGCCACCATGGCAGCATCAATGCAAGGTACTATTATCTCTAAGGTGGCCTTCTCTTGAGGGCAGATTATCATATCCCCCACTGTGCCTTGCTTTTAAGCTCCAGCAAAACAGTGCCCCTCCTAGCCTTATTAACACATTAGCTCCCAAAAAGAATGGGAGAACACTAAGATCCTCGGGCTGCTAGCTTTTCCAAGTCCCCAGTGTAAGGACTTCCCTAGGACTCTGGTCCTATGCTGCCTTCATTCCTCCCATCTGGAATGGTCTCTCGAGCAGTCTCCAGGAATGTACCTCCCTTGGGGGACTTCAAGAAGGGTCTTAAGACCCACCTGTTGGAACTGAGCCTCTTCACCTGCTACAGCTGAGAGTCAGCCAGCTGTCTGTTGCCATTCTAACCTCACTGGGACATCAATCTGACTGTGACTGTCTTGTGTATAATAATACTTCTTCTCCTGTTGTTGTTGATTGTAATTAACCTGCCACTGTATCCTTGACTGGCTCAGTATGTCTATATTGACTGTTAGTTGTGAAATGACATGTATGTATTTTGTTATGTTTATAAATGTATGTAATTAATTCCGGGTCACCCCTGAAAAAGGGACTGTTTCAGTCTCAGTGGGCCTACTCGGTCACCAAAATTTAAATAAAATAAAATAAATAAACATCAGATGTTTGACTAGTCACATTTGCTAGGTGTAATGCTTTTATGACCTTTGTTGTCAGGTCAGAATTGTTGTCCCTCTCTGCATCCTTGCTGCAACTGGGGAGCTACTATTCTGGCGCTACCCAGCTCAGCTATCCTTCCCTTAGTGACCCATGCATCTAACTCCTGCACCTGGTGACCCCCTGCAGGAGCTGCCTCCCTGACCACTATGTTTTTGTTTTAATTTCCCTAAAGGCACAGTCCCTTTATATGCCCAGTACCTCTCCTTTGCACAACTGCAACCCATTCTGAGCATGCAGGCATTTCTTGCCCCAGAATGCCCTCTTGATTGCCAGCAAAAGAAGACTCAACAACGTCTGCTAGAATCTTAGCAACTGTTAGCTTGCCTAAATTCTGTCACTGTGATTCCTCATAGGCCCCAGGGCCTTGGAGAAGATCCCTCTGGATGCCCTTACTCTTTGGAAGGTCCAAAATTCAAGAAATGACCCCCTCATGTCCTCAGAACTTGTACTGCATATCACAATGCAGACAGAAGTCAACTTCTCCCTCTAGCTGCAATGCTTTGATATGGATTGTATTAATTTAATCTGTATGGCATGCAGACATATCACCTTACCTGCACTGGCATCTCATGATCTCAAACTCTCCTACAACTTTTTCAGTGGAGTCCCATAGGAATCCAGATTCCAGCCTTATTACCACTCGACCCATTTTTTTTCTTTCATCTCCGTGGCTGGTCAGGTACATGATTAGGCAACATTCCTGGATATGGATTACACATAGTTATCACAAAATTCCAGTTTTCCATAATTTGACTTTAAGCACTGATGTTAACTTACAATGTTGCCTGCTTATAACATGGCCATCCTTTAAGCAAGAGATTAACTCCTTTTTAATGTCTATAAACCTGCCAAACTTGGCGACATTGCCTTCTCTAGTTTTCAAAGTTACTTTGACTTATAATTTTGCAGTTTATTTACTTGCAAAATATAATTAATACATGTTTGAATGTTTGGTTTCTTATAACTCAGGCCCCTTTAAAGCTAGCAGTCTGAAACCTAGCACACACATTTACATTTTTTCAGGTCATGCCTGAAAAATAGGTGCATAAGTGTCTATTGCACCTTACCTTGTCAATAAAAACTCTTATAAATCACTATTATGATTTCAGCCAATCAGCGCGCAGAGCCACTGTACATCTTGTTTTGTGTACAGTGTGCTTTTGTGTGGAAGCATTAGGATAGACCACTGCACTTCAGTGCTGGTGGGGAGGACCACATAAGTCAATTTAAAAAAAAAGTGTCTGAAACTATTATAAATCACTCACGCTAAACTCAAGTGATTTACTATAAGTTAATAGGGCCTCCGATGGGGTGTCTCTTATCATATAAGAGACCTCTCATGAGGGTTGGGCAGATCAAACAGCTCAGCTTCACTTTGCGGTCCCCTCACCCAAACCTCATGCCTGGTGTCTCTCGTACCATAAGGGATCAATGCTGGGACTGGTCCTCTTTAATGTCTTAATAAATGACATTGCAGAGCAGCTGGAAGGGAAGGTCTGCCTCTTTGCAGATGACATCAAAATCAGCAATAAGGTTGACACTCTGGGAAGGAGTGAGTGGAAAGGATAAGCAGAAAGCTCAAGAAGTGGTCAAGTGTATGGCAGCTGGATTTCAACATGAAAAAGTGCAAAGTAATGTACTACTGGCACAAAACCCCAAGAGCAGAGTACTGAATGAGAGGAGTCATGCTGACAACCACCAAGCCAGAAAGAGATGTGGAGATGATCATATTGGATGACCTAAAGGTGGCCAGGTAGTGCGATGAGGTAGTTGGGAGGGCTAGTGGGATACTGGGATGCATAGGGAGGGGTATCACCAGCAGAAGGAGGGAGGTGGTATTGCCTTTGTATAAATCACTAGTAAGACCCCACCTAGAGTACTGTGTCCAGTTTTGGAGACCACAGCTCTGGAAGGACATAGACAGAGTGGAGGCAGTCCAGATGAGGGCAACTAAAATGGTGCAGGGTCTGCATCAGAAGTCCATATACACCCTGGAAGAGAGGAGGGAGAGGGTGGATATGATAGAGACCTTTAAATACCTTATGGGGGTAAATAAGGTACAGGATGGGAGTATTTATTTGAAGAAAAGGTGCTCAAGGACAATGAGGCATGGTAAGAAGCTGGAGGGGGGTAGATTTAGGAGAGATGTGAGGAAGTACTACTTCACAGAAAGCGTGACTGATTCCTGGAACAGTTTTCCAGCAGAGGTGGTGGGGGTGAAAACAGTGGTGGGGTTCAAGAATGCATGGGATAGGCATAAGGGAATCTTAGGAAGAGGGAAGGGGGGTGGGTGAATAGGCCAGAGATCAAGTAGGATATGTAGTGATACTGTAGGCAGGAAAAAAATGGGCAGACTAGGTGGGCCAAATGGTCCTTATCTGTTGGCAAATTCTATGTTTTTAGTTTCTATGGTACATGACAAGCTTCTGGGCAAAGTACACCGGTGTAGTATACATGATGCATACTCAAGGTGGACTGCTAACTGGACTGTTGTCAGGAAGCAGAGGGTTGTGGATGACTGATACCATTCCAAGTGGGGAGGGATCCACAGTGGCATCCCTCAGGGATCAGTGCTGGAGCCACTGCTTTCCTACATTTTCATCAACAATCTGAAAGCTGGAGGTCGTAGAGACTAGAGGCACTTAAAATGGTCATTCTATCAAAAAGGAGGCTGAACTGAAGCTACGATCTTGGTTTTCTGCACATTGAATGGTGTTGACAAGACTGAAAAGGCAGAAATGCTTGATCTGGTATGCTCCAGCAGGACATAGGGACACGCCCTGAAGCTCAAAGGTGGCAAATAAAAGGGCAACATTATGAGTCCCATCTTCTCCCAGAGAGTGGTGAACCTTCAGAACAGCCTACCAGCAGGGACAGTGGATGTAAAATCCCAAGATACTAGCACACATCACCACCCTTCCCACATAGCATAGCATAACATATTTAAACTTTCCTCTGCCAAAGTTGGCAATATTTACTTCAAGCTCCATGTGAGGAGAGGGTCCTCTTAGTTTCAGACTGGAATTCCAATTTGAGTAAGCTAAATCATCAACGTCAAGGTAGGACCCTTCGATTTAGTCCCTAACTTTCCAGTGCCTTAATGGCTACTAACTGACTCCTTTTATACTGTGCTCCCGGCAAGGATTTTACACAGGTGATTAACTTTCCAGTCCCTCAGTGGCTACTAATTAATTCATTTTATACTGTGCTCCCAACAAGGATATTACACAGGTGTTTTAAATGGAGCATGCCAAAAAGGAGCACCACAAACTCCCCAAACTCAAACAAATCCAAAATATCATGCTCAAACCTTTTATATATATATATGGCCCGGTGGCACAGAGGGCTGAGGCGCTGGAGCCTTACAGCATGCCACGCCAGCGACCCGTGTTCTGGAACGGACATGGGGCACCGGGGGTTGGCAGGGAGGAGAAGGCTAGAGCGTCCACAGGACTGCTGTCCTTCTCCGGGGGGGGGGCGGGGGATTGCAGTGCTTGGCGATTGCCTGCCACCTAGCGGAGGCTGGGGGTTGGCACGTCAGCACTGGAGCTTGGGGCGAGAGTTGCAGCAGGTGCTTGGCAGAACACACACAGGAGTGTGCACACCACCGCTGCTGGTGCCATTGCACACCGCAACCTCGAGGGGAGAAAAGTGGAAAAATGGAGGCCCTCTGCAGGATGACGATGGTCCCTCACTGCAGCGGTCTGGGAAGGCACCTCCCGAATACATATCCGGTCTGGTGGATCAAGTCACTCCCAACCCCCTGCCACGAAGGGTAAGTCGTGGGGTTCATGGGAGGGGGCCTCATACCTGGAGCCGTGTGGGGCAGGGGACGTCAGAGGGTAGCAGAGGACTCCGAGGAGGAGAAAAATAGTAACAAAAAAAAAATCCTTTTATGTTACTCCACACTGGAATTCATATTTCTTCTAAGGGGTGCTGTTAGGTTGTGGCAAACAACATACAGTCCCAAGATACTAGCACCCCCCCCCCCCCCACAGTGGATGTAAAGGCAGCAGATACCTTCAAAGTAAGCCTGGAAAAATTTCTACTTACCAAAAAATCACAAGAACGGTAACCCTCCCTGGGTAGCAAGATAGGTAAGAAATCTTTAGAGATTATTACACGTTTGGGAGCAGGTCCATTTTCTGCCAGATACGAAACAGCGGATGAGATCTTGGGTGATGACATCACAGAGCCAGTTGAACTGATAGGGAGGCTGTGCCCACCGCACCCTCCAACTTCATCACAGTTTGGGGAACAGCCCCCCCCCTTGCCACCCAATCCCCTACCACTTTCCAGTGTTTTGCTGCTGCTGTTACTAATAGTTTAGACATCATTAGAATAGACTTGAGTATGATTCCAAAATTTCGCCACCATTTTGATTCCAATAAAAGGTGCACCACAGCCCATCGAAATCACATCCGATGGCATTGAAATGTCAGCCGCCATTTTGTATCTGGCAAAAACCACACCCAAGCCCATGTTTGCACAGCATACTTGCTTGTACCTGCTTATGAAGTAGGGGGATGGCTGACTTGATAGAGCTAGAGTTCCTTCCGACCTTATAGTACTGTGTTCCTTTATTACTGGTTGTCGTGCTTCTTTTGGATACTGTAAATATCTGTGACTTCTGTTTAGTCTATTTTAGTCTTGGATAATTACTAGTAAATATAATGTTGCTATACATTTACTTGTCCAGTGAAATGCATTTCCTTGTACCTCCCACATCCCTTTAGCCCAGGTCACACCTGCAAAATAAAATTGCCGTTTCTTTTCTTTGTCTTTTTTTTGTTTGTTTGTTTATTCTTTGGTAACTGAGTAAGGCCACCTAGGTACAAGTACCTGTTTTCATGGGTGATCCAGCAGCACTGGCAAGGTTAAATGACTTGCTCAGAGTCACACAATATGCAAGTGGAGCTTGTGGGAATCAAACTCAGGTCTGCTGGATGTACCAAACTCATTCACAGCTCATTACTCTGAACTCTTAGGCTATACTGCCAGCCTATCTCTATATAATTACTGGTTAAACAATTTCAATAAATAAGCTATGTCAGATGAAAGAAATGGAAATAAGTATGCACAAGACATGGGTCAATCAATGCAAGAGGAAAGAAGCAACTTAAAAAAAAGGACAATCCTTGATTTCAAGGTGGAACAGTGGTAGATATGTCTTGGTTAGCTCAGTGGATTCCCTCTCTCAGAGTCCACTGGCTCTGAAAGTACATTTGTCTCTAGGAGTGAACAGGCACATGTTCTTGGGGGTGGGGGTTGTGGGAGAGTAATTACATCATTAGTCATTCTAGGCAAACTGATTGGGTCAGTCTACCTAGCCACACCAGTGATATCACTCCTCCTCCTCTTCCCTCCCAATTGAGTGCCCGTTTACTCTGTGGAGACTAATAGTCTTACAGAGCAGGTTGGGGGATCTGCTGAGCTAGCTAAGCTTTATCTACCTGTACCACTGTCCCCCAGAAATCAAAAATTGTTGTTTGGGGGCACCTCCAAAGTGGAATAGTTTTGGGGACTGGGGGAGTTAGTTTAGGGAGGGGATCTACAATAAGATGATGTAAACTCCTGGCACAGTGCCAGAAGCTGGTATTTTCATTCTAGAAAATTGAAACTGTCTGGTTGAGTGGAAGCAGTACAGTGAGAAGTGGTTGGGGTGAGGGAGGGGGTGGTCACAGGATGAGCCAAAGCCTTCTCGGAAATGGAGTTTTTTTCTGATAAACTAACTGAAGTGCTGAACTGCCGAAGGGTATCCTAGAAACTTTGGACCTCCTTCACCACTGTCAATGGTGCTGGGTTTTGGCTGGTCCAGTGAACCTGTGTTCAGCAACAGCTCATCCTTAGTGGGGGGGCAGCAGATACAAAATCAATTAAAGAACAGGGTGCAGTATAGTACAACAGCAGTACAGATTACGAATTTATGAACATACAAATGCGCCAGCAGAAACAGACCACAGTCTATCTAAGTCTGCTCCTAGTGTGCAGCTAGCAACCCTAGTTTGCAGCTGCCCCACCCCCTCCCCTTTGTCATCCCACTGCCTTCCCCACCTCCCTCACCCTCAGTCTCCCCTGTTCCCTGTCCCATGCCCTTTTAAAGCTGTTCACAGATTTACATGATACCACCCATTCTGGTAGTGTGTTCCATTTTGCTACCACCTTCTCCGTGAAATAGTGTCTCCTCATTTCCCTCCTAAGTCTTCCCCACTCTAATCTTAGCCTGTGCCTGCTGGTGTCCCTCCAGTAACATGCCCTACACAGAGTCACAGTTAACAATTTAACATAAAAAATACTGTTCAATCATAAAAACCAGAGTATTTCAAAAGGTGCACAGCAATACAGCAGCAGTAAGTAGCAACAGCAATTCTGAAATTATAGACAGTTGTAGTAGGGGTTCATCCACTCACATGGATGGTTAAAGAAGCCAGGAAAAGATTAAGTGGATCTCAGACTGGCAGTAAAAATGTTCCAAAGGTTTGGGATCGTATAGGGAAAAAGCTGCTTACAGAGTGGATTTCAGACATCTGCTGTAAGAAATGACATACTGGAAGCATTCCAAAGGGATGAAGAAAAGTATGGGGAGGGGTACGGTGAGAACATGTAAATATTACGTTTTTCATATTTAGCCTGGGCATGTTTAACATGGGCTGCTTGTGTCAGCAGAAAAATGAGAACACTCTCAGATTTTGCCTGCTCACGCAGGTGATGTTAAAACTAGGCAATGGCCCCCTGGCATGTTGCAGCCACAGGGGTTTGGTGTCAAAATGTGCTGAAGTTCTTTGTGTTATTTGATTGCTTTCTTATTTTGGGCCCACCATGCCTCAAACCTGTAAGATTACATTAGGGCAGGCTTGTTTTTGTGCTGGAGAGAGACACGGAAAAGGCACACTGATGAGTCTTGCTCAGGACAAAACGTGTGTCTGTGTCCTCTGTTCTTAGCCTTTGCAGATTGTATGAGAGGCCCTTTGGCAGCATGCATTCCTGTTTAAAGCAGAACCAGCCTAAACGGTCATAGCGATTTGCTTATACAGCTCATGATGCTTTGCATTATGGGGGTCTTTGTGTGATTTTGTATTTCTTGAAAATGTGTGCTCTAGACATTTGCACCCCACCACAGCCACTGGACCACTAGGGAAAGAAGATACTCAGAAAACCAGTGATTTAAGAAAAAACTAAATATTACTTCTATGTTGGGGGGTATATTTAAACATTTATCTTGAAAAAAGCATTGGGCAAATGAAATCACGGACCACCTCTCTTTCTTCTTGCCTCGCACCAAGTCCACTGCAAGGAAGTCTGCCTTCTCTTAGCAGCTACCCCAACTTTGCCTCCCTCCCACATCCTCTCCCCTTGCTTACCCTCAGTCCTGAAAGCACTCCTCTGTTACTACTGTACACTTCTTGTGCCCCTGCACCAAACTATTTTCTCTCTTGCCCAGGTTTTGTGCTGTGTTTACAGTGTTTGCACCCTGCCCTGCTGTAGTTTTTTATTGCATTCTGCTCAGCACTATGTATAGTGTTGCATTTTTATTCTGACTGTTTTGTCCCCCCAACCCCCGACACACAAACCGGCCTCCCTAACCCATTCATCTGACATCTCTGGAACTTACTCTTAATAAGCCTACCTGTTCCTCCACAGGTAGCCTCTGTGACAGGGACATTGGAGTGCCACAAGCCCCCTCCTAAAGCCTTGCTTGATTAGGCAGGTGCTCTGTGTCTAGTAGGTGTTGTGAGGTCTGCAATGGGCTGCAGCATTATCCTGCCATAGCTGGCAGGTGTTTCTTTCTGCTCCTTCCTCTGCCCCAGGATGCTTCATGGAATTGGTAGCTTGACAGTCTACCGTCAGGGAGCGTTCCACCAACCCTTTAGCTGCATCTGCAGCATTGCCATGCATGGTCTCCTAGGTGACAGTGTTGTGGCAGAACTCACTGCTCTACCTCCTTGGGGGGGGGGAATGTCCTCAAGGATGCTCAATTCCCCCCCCCAAGTCAGCCCATGACAACCTAGGTCTGCTCCTAAACTCGGATTGCAGCATCATGACCACTACACTGCCAGGCTGGCTTTATTTTGACTGTTTCAAATGTATTTGCACTCCTGATGTATTGCACACTTAATGCACAACACACATTGGGATACACACGAATGGTGCAAATAGCAGTCACTGCAGTCTGCACCCCTATGCATGCCTGTGCCGCACGGCATCCACAGCCTCTGTCCACTGCTTGGTGTAGGAGCAGAAGGAGGCAGGGGTGGAGCTATGCAGGGCACCAGGCGTCTAATTGGATGCCCAAGTTAGCACTGCAGTGGATTGCCCATTCTGGTTGTAGTGAAGGATCATGGGACATGGCAGTCTTCCAAGGACTGCTATACCCCCATAGAGGACACCATTCATATTGTAACACTAATAGTCTGTGTGAGAACAACCCCCAGCCCTCATCATCAGCTTGAAAAGCATGTGCAGGGGGAGTACAGGCCAGCTGAGCCCACAGAGATGTTCTGTGGCCAGGCAGAATGGAGATATCTAGTCACTACGGCAGAGTCATACCCCAGGTATCCTTTGCCCCCACTGCTGACATGCCACACTGTGGAGATGCTATCTCAAATTGGGCACAAGCATGCCCCCACCCACTTCCCTGTCCCAACCTGGCTAGCCACATAGTTGCACTTGTGGCTTGGGACCGGGTGTGGAGGAAGCATGCATCCAGAGCTGTGGATGAGTGGAGATCTTGGCATGTGTAGAATGGGACTTTTGCACACCATCAGCATGCACAAGCACCCCTCCATGGGTGTGCATCCTGTTGTGGGTCAGGCCCTATTACCCATACAGCTGATTTCCTTCTACTATTAATTCTCTCCTGTATCCTTCCCCAGGATGCCTCTGGAAATGAGCTAAACTCAGCTCATCTGGGATGTTCTGGTTAAACTTTGTAAACATATAAAATACTAAATTTCCAGGCATATCCTGTGTACAAACAAGGACAGCAGGGAGTTGCATCATTAATTTTGAGGTAGTATGGCGCAGTGGTTTAAGGCTCTGAGCTGCAAATCTGGTGACATCCAGCAGACCAGACCTGGGTTTGAATCCCACAGCTTCCACTTACATACTGTGTGACTCTGAGCAAGTCATTTAACTTCCCTGTGCTCCCAGGTCGCACCTGTAAAAAAGCTTTCAGCTTAGTGTGCTACTCCTGGTTAAACAACTAAAAAAAAAAAATCTTGCATAATGATGTAGCTTCTATGAGTTAAGGTAGCAGCATCAAAACAGGCAGCTTAGTAATGAACTGAACTGGTAACACATAAGTCTAAAACTTTATTAAGCAAATACTGCATTTCCTAGGTGGGCAGTTAAAAAAGAGGCAAGCTCCAGGAAGGAAGCTGACAGTAGGCAAGTGCTCTGGTAGAAGGAGAGCAAGTTAAGAGGGTATTTTAAAGGCCAAACAATACAAAAACCTTATTGTGGCTGGTGAAGGGTAGCCAAATTAGTTTGCAATACATATCATAATGGTGAGCTCTGGGATCATAATCCAGATTGAACCTACGTACAAAGATGCTGTGGCAAAGACATGGCAAAGTGGTCTTCTCCACATTTTTCAAGATTTGCAATGATTTTGTCATATCAAGCCAAACTTCACACTTCACAAATTCACCGGCAGTAAAATAACATTTTTTTCTAAAGAAACCCTCCCTTCTCCACCCTCAAAGCACCCCAACCTGCCCTCCTTTCTCCATCTCATATTCCCAGACCCACTAGTTAAACACAGTCACCCCTTTCCACCCACCCACTTGCAGCACCCTAGCTCATCTTCCTCCGACCCAGCCACCAGTAAATAACGAGACCCTTCCCTCCATGGCCGCAAGCCACACTGCTCTTAGTGCAAAAAAAGAATAAAAGTTAATCTTGAAATAATGGTGACTGGCTCAAACCCTCCTCATGCCACCTCAGTTGGCCTCCATTGGTAGAGGTTTTTAAGTGGGGCCTTAAGGTACATGTGTTTAAAAATGCATTCTTAGACTGCTTATAACTAAATTGGCTGGCTGATGCAATATTTTATTTAAACCATGATTTATTTTAACTTATATTATGTTTACTGTTTATTTTCATGTTTATTTATTGTTGTATGTGTTTTTCCTGCCTACTGTACAGCGTCCAGAGCCCCTGAGATATGGCACTTAAAAAATACACTTTACTTACTACTTACTAAGAGAATGAGAGAGATGCCGAAAAAATGCTATCTCACTGCACTATCTACTTCATTCAGATGTCATTTCAAGATTGCTTGTGTTTTGTTTTGTTTTTCGTTTTTTATACAAAGCGCAGTGTGCTTGTGGGGAAGGGGATGGGTGCCATGAGTGCGGGGAGATGGTGGGTCTTTTATTTTTTGCATTTACTGGTGGCTGGGCAGGAGAAGGTGATTGGGGTGCTATGAGGATTGGGGGAAGGTGTTATTTTATGTTTTGCATTTATTGGAGGCAGGGGAAGAGAAGGGTAGGTTGGGATTCCTTGAGGGTTTGGGGGAAGGGGTCTTTTATCTTTTTTATTTACTACATGCTGGGCAAGAGAAGGATGGGTAAGGGTGCTATAAGAGTTTGGAGAAGGGGGTCTCTTATCTTGTTATTTACTGGTAGCTGGGTGGGAGCAGGGTGGTTGGTGGTGCTATGAGGATTGGGGAAGGGGGTATTATTTCATTTTCTCTGACTGAGCAGGGTTAGGGTGGGATGAAGTGCTAGGAGCTGATGTGGTTGGTGACAATTGTATTATTTAAATGGTGGGGCTGGGTGGGAGGAAGAAGGGTGCACTGATTGGATTCTGGCTACCTTTAAGATCATTTGGCCTGGTATGTTCCCAGCTGCTCACTCAGCTTATCCAAAGGATATTTATTGGTTGTCCCAAGATCACACCTGAAGTTGTCTAGAGACAGGACTTTCTCAGGGGTAGCCCCACTAACATACAACTCTCTACCCTTCCACCTAAGGAGTTTACCCTCAGTGGAGGTCTTTAAAAAGGAGCTAAAATATTATTTGTTTACATCATCCTTTGAAACTACTTACTGAATAACATTGATACCTTATCTGTCTTTGTTTTATATATTTGTTTTAATTTGACTTGGTCATACTTTAAGTGTCAATTTCATTGTAACTGCTGATAGGTAATCATTAATTATATGCAACAGGGGTAATTACACTGCAGCTGCAGGTTTGTTGAATGAAACTGCACTGCAACTGTAATTGCAATTGTATGACAGAGGCAAGGGACAAGGGGAAAGGTGTGCAGTGAAGACAGCAAATATTAAGAACCTTGCATCAAGCTATCAGTCCCAGCTTTGCAGTTGATGCATATGTTGCATACAGTACTGACTGCATTTAAGTAACTGCACAGCATGTCTAACACATTATTACCAGTTAGGTCAGATGAAGTGTTTTTATATTGGCTTCTTAGAATACACACTTTCAAATGTGAATGCATTGCTAAGGCAGTGCATGGAATGAAATGCCTTGCAAAATGGAACAGACAATTCACTTGGGGCACATGGCTCTTACTGAGGTCACCGCATTTGCAACTGAAATCGCAGTTCACCACAGCTCATTACTGTCCGGATACATACTATAGTTCCTTGTAAACAGCCTGCTTAGATATACTTGAGGCTAAAAGTTATGGGTATTTTGCAGGGGCTCGGGAACATGGGGGTGGTTGTATCTGTGCATACGTTTTATAGATCTGCACTGTTAGCAAAATATACATCAACATTTTCAATGACTTGAAGTTGGTGGGATATTACTTTATTAGAGGGCTGCAGTTTGAAATCATGGGGGCCTTGCCTGAGGTCAAGTACACTGTTGAGAGCCATCTATAATTCAGCAGGTGAGTTGTATTAATCAGGGAATGGCAGTGCCTGGCAACATACTGGTCCACAGGGAAATGGCGGCATCAATTTCTAATTCCATTTTGGGGGCCAGCAAGCCTTCACATGATGAGTACTAGCCCTGCTCTACTGCATCACTAAGGGGGGGAAAGCTAGTAAAGCCCTGTGTGGGCTTTTATGTATTCAATAAATGACTAAGAAAAGGATCCTTTTACTTCCAATGACCAGAAATTCTTTCCCTTAATTTCACCATTTCCCAAGCTAAATATCTTGGTAGCCAGGATCACACCCTTCCTCCTGCCAGAGATCGGGGAAATGGCTGTCTTCACAGTCAGCACCAACACCACTTGTTGATCAGTGGCCAATGGTTATGCAAATGCCAGGCTATCCGGGGCTTCCTCACTGAGAGACGAACACCTTACCTTCACTGCACACACAGCCACCAGATTGCCCCACTGTCAGAATATAGGACTTGCATGCACTTTTCATCCATAGCTGTATTAGGGTTGCTCAAATATCTGTTTTAAAAGTTGGTTAGTTAGGATAACAGGTATTTTTTAGGCTATTAGGATTTTAATTAATTTATTTATTGGAACTACACCTTTGAGCTAGAAGCTCATTTACAAAGGTTCCATGTCAAGTCAAGGTAGAAACACAGTACAAGTTGAAATGGAACAATGAGGACAATATAAGTGCCGTGATTCAGGGTAAATTTGCAAACAGGTGGATGCATATTAAACAAACATTTACTGAGACAGTCAGACTACTGAGCTTTGTAAGGAGTAGCAATAGAAGGTGGTAGGGAAGAGAGGGGCGTGGGTAACAAAAGTGCAAAGTTGGAGGGGGTAGGGAAGAGAGGGTGAGGGTAAAATAACTGCAGCATAGAAGGGGGAAACAGGATAAGCAAGGGAGGCAGGGGCAGAGGAGGAATAGGTTTGGCTGAGCAGGCCGTCGGGGGGGTGGAGAGGGAGTGAGGCAGAGGGGAAGTAACATGGCAGTGGGGATGTGACAGGTAGGGTGAAGGTGGGGTTAGCAGTCACAGGTGCTTAGAGAGGTAAGGTGTTGGCAGAGTTTTCTCTTAAAAGGCCCCAGTTTGGGCTCATTGGTTATGTTGGGGAAGGGGGGTCATTAAGCCAGCTTAGAAAATGGGTAAGGTAATTCTAGCATTCCGATTGGCTAGGATGCCGACATTAGCGGGCAGGTATTTTTCAAGAAAGCCTGCTGAATAACTAGATTCAGCTGTTGCCAGGAAAGGGTGCCCCATCACTCAAAAGTATCAAGGTGCCATGCAAACACACCTGGCAACAGCTGTGCGAAGCAGCAGCCCGAGAGAAACGCATCTCACAGCTAAGAGGAATCAGTGAATGGGGTCCCCTGCCCACATGCACACACATAACCTGGGACACAACTCCACTGCCATTCCTAATGTAAGTACTTCATTTTTTCTTTCTTTAGGGAATTCATATCCCTCAGACAATCTTGCCATCACATCATCGGAACACTACGTGATTTTCACTCTGGCGCTCACCCGTTCTCTCCTAGCTCACATTCTTACAACCACAACAAGTACAGCTACTTCCTTAAAAAATACAGTCTGCACTGGTAGTGGCATTAAATTTTCTTTACCTCCGTTGTAACTCTCGATCTCCTGGGGGGGGCGTGTACCTCACAATCACGGTATTGACTGCTGTCAGCTTCTCTGCTACACCTTGGCTACCACACTGTGAATAATCACAGGGCAGGAAAAAAAAAGTTAAAGTGCTTCTGCTCAAGCAGACAATGTTCGCCTCAAATGTTGCTAATGGCACTACTCAGCCTCTTTCCTGATACCGTATACATTAATGTACAAATGCGGCTGTGTGTGGGAGAAATGCTGAAGGGGGGTTCAAACTGAAAAATCAGTTAAACCATTTCAAGCCCTGTGTGTGTGTGGGGGGGTGGGATGACTAAAGCTCTAGTAGGACAAAAGTCCTTCGGTTAAAAAAAAAAAAACAGCTTCCAGTATAGGTGGAGGAACTATTTTATTACAAAATTATATTAAAAATTTAAATTACACATTTTTTTTCAAACACACGTATTACAGTGACCCATTTTCTAAGTGCAATAATACCTTTCAGGGTGGGTGGTATTGGGGAATACCAGACCTTCCAGGAGCTATGAGACCCTCCACCTATGGCATTGGGCCTCATTACTCTCCTGGGCAGTCTGGTACTCCCCAATACCACCCACCCTGTCGGATATTATTGCTTACATGGAGCAGGGTAGGCAAAGGACCTCTGTGCTTTCGTAGTTCTGAAGAAAGGGACTTGCAGCAATTGTCTGGACATACTTCTTGTCTGGTGGGGATTGACCACTGTGTTTAAGAGATTCTAAATAGCAGGTGGGATTAAGCTGAGGCAAGTTTTTTTCCCTAGGGAGACAGATTTGATAGTGTATTCTGCCCTTGGGGTAAGCCAATCTGTTTACGCATACAGGTCACAAGTGTGTGTGAGTCTGTGGGCACCAAGGGCCAGTCTGCAGGATTTTAGGAAACTGACCCTCAAAATCCGGTGGCATCTGACAGTTGGTTCAGAAATCGATTCAGACATGGATTGTCCTAATATCCAACTATCCTAAGTCATACTGGATTTTGAGATATCCAAACATCCCTAATCTATATAAAACAAAGGAAAAAAACATGTGAGAGAATAGGAGAATAACCAAACAAATTTACTTGTATGTGTTTAGGGTTGCTTGAAATCAGTCCAGTGAGCCAGGCCCATGTTAACCTCAAGTCCACAACTTCTGCAGTCACCAAAGTAGGAAACAGTGAGTACTCACCATTTAGCTATATTGTTTTGTTCCCTTTTCAGTTTCTGTAGATACTCTCTTCCGAGTTACTGTCTTTCAAGAATGTGCATGTGGTTTAAAAACTTACAAAACCCAGTTTATTCATAAAGTTCACTTCTTCAAACAAACAGGCATGCCAGTAAAGTATAATTCGAGTATTGCACAAAGTTCAGTATGAAGCCGCCTTACTGCCAGCTTGTTCACAACTCCACAGGTAACCTACTGCCGTTGCCTGCACATCAAGACTGACATTTTGGCATCATGATGCCTTTCTCAAAGTCCTATTTATTAAGAGTTATAATTTTTCCTTGTAAAATGGGTAAGAAATACAAAGACCTGTGATTAGTCTGATCACATCACCATACATAATTCCAACACACAGCACTGAAGATGAAAAATACTTAATCTTCAGAACCTCATTATTCAGTTTTTAAAGTATAAATCAGTGGAAGCATTTTATAATTCCAATAAGGTACTGCAGGGTCTGCATCTTTGTAGGATAATGGCATTTCTTGGGTGAATAAGGCACTTGCCATTGTCTTGTACCTCACTTTCTGAGGTGTGCTATTATTTGACAATAATGCATACATTTTCATGCTTTATTTCTTTTGTGGCATGCAGAGTTTTACCTGCAGAATTCATGCAGAATGGCAATTCCGCTTCATAAATGTTCTCTGGAATGTCTTTTTTAATCCCACAGAATTCTGAATAGTATTTCTATGTAAAACACAAAATAATTTTTCATGGATTACACAGTCTGCCAAATAATATTCTGTGGTTTGTAAAATGTTAGTCCGATGCTTATATAGACTGATGAATACAGTTCTGCAGTTAACATTCCGCTTTCAGAATTTTGGAATTATGTTTCCATCAGAATTCCATGAAATTAGGTGGAATTTCTGAAATTCTGCAGAATTCGGTGGAAGTGGAATTTGAACATTCTGCATGGCTCTAAATTTATTATCTTCTGATACATTCGAGGGAGAAGCCTGCGAAAGTGAGGAAGAACGGGTACTGCTGGGGGGGGGGATTGGAATGTTTGCCACACAATTTAAGACATAACATGAATGTTTATGGGTACTACACTGCTATAGATGCTAATTCAATTATAGGGACTAATAACAAAATTCAGAAAAAGTGCAAAGAAATGGTTTACATTTTTTAAAGCTGTCATGAAATTTTCCATGTTAATATGAAAAACAGTGCATCACCTGTCCCATAAATAAGTGACTCACTCCCTGCCTGGACATATGACAGCTAGCCGAGGAGCAGTTAGGAGGCCTGCGCCAGTCACTGTATGCTCCTGCAGTACAGTGGATACTGATAAGGTGACTGAAGGGGTGCTCCATGCTACATGGGGGGGGGGTCTGTTATATGCCAGGGAGTATGGAAATTCAAGTGGTGATACTGTGGCTTGGTGCCAGGTGGACCACTGGATGCCAGGAATATTTTTTTTTAATTCCAGACTGGTGATCAGTGGGAGGGGGGACCACTATCACCAGGGATTTATTTTGGACATGATGGGCTGGTGATCGGAAGGAGGAGGGGGACCACTAGCACAAGGGATTTATTGTAGACATTACGGGTTGGTGATGGGGAGATGCCGTGAACCGCTGGGGTGGGTGTGCTCCCCCAGCAGCCAACTGACAGATTGGCTGCATTACCTCCAGCAGCTGCGAGGGATGCATGGAGTAAAAGGAGGTTTTCTTTAATGGCTTTGCTCCTCAGCGGCCAACCGGCTGGTTCACTGCAGTACCTATGGCAGCCACTTGGGTTGCACAGAGTAAAAGGAGGTTTCCTTCAGCTGTACTTGTGCAGCACAAAAGGACCATGCAAAACCCCTTTTTGCAGTACAGACCCACTGAATATTGACTTGCGCTGATATTCCTGTCCTTGCCCCACCATTTGCATACCCTCTTTTTTGTTTGCTCGGACACTATCCCTGTTTGCCAAAGCAACTGAGCCTTTTGAATATTGGACTCCAGCGTAAAACCTGATTTGCATAGGCAAATGCCAGTTAGCACCTATGCAGATTTCTGAATATTGGGCCCATTTTTTTTAAGCTGTGATAAGTCTGAAACTATTAGGGCTGGAGATTTAGTTGTATTTATAAATGAGAGCTTGGAGTCAGTCAGGTAGCCATCTCAATCAGATATCACTACAGAAACCATATATCAATATAACAAAAATAACATTTTTCATATTGATATAAAAAAAAACATAAAATGGTTCACAAAATGTTTAAAGTCCTGTTATTTTTAACAACATAATATACTGATATGTATATGCATGTAGCAACACAGGCGAACTGTGTAATTAGGATCTATACATTTTGATCGGACTCCAGGCTTTCATTTAAAAAAAACATAAGTATGGTGAATAGAATTCAGGATGATTTGAATAAAATTACACAATGCATCCAGAAATGGGAGATTAAACTTAATCAAAACAAATGTAAGATTAGGCACTTAGGCAGAAGGAATAAAAAGCATGATTATACAATGGCAAGAAAAAATGATGACCTTTGATTGGTCAGTCTGGGACTGGACCCGTGGTGTTATCCCAGCACAACATCACAGCTCTAGTCCCAGCACACACACCACAGCAACTGTAAAAGTATCACTCCACACACCCTCATGTGGCACGGCAGAACGCTTCACTAACTCCCACTCAGCAGCCGCTGTCAGTGACCCGACTCACTTGCTGCCAGATGCCAGAAGCATACACAGTGGCAAGAAGCTTCTACCCCTCACCCTACAACATGGCTCAAACAGAAAAATCCTTTAAATAAAAAAAAGCCATCATCCAAGATGGCATTTCGATTCCCGCATGGCAGTAGCATGAGCACCTGGAGAAACCGCTCACTTCCCACTACATGTTTCTGACTCACCAAAAAACATTTTACTGGTATCAGTGTAAAAAAATGAAAGCAAAGCAGTCATTCCTATTCACTTCACTATTGCGAGTCCCCCACTCTGCCCCATACATTCGCCCTTTCAAGTCTCCTGCTCTGCTCCTTACATACCTGTGTGAGCGAATCTACTTGACACAACAGACGTGCAGATCGGTGGCAACAGTTTCAGCCTTTTGCTTCTCCCAGTTGCAATCCTAGCACACTGACAGTACTGGGAGAAGCAAAACTGTCACAGATCGCAACCTTACCAAAACAGAACAAAAAGAGATATGGGCATAGTAAAAACGAGTGACAGCGCATCACTGATTAAGGTTACCATAGAAACTGCAGAGCCACAGGAAAAAGACAGCTCCACCTGCTGGCTGAAATAAATCAGCACTATTTTTTGTAAAGTAACCCTACCCATTCAAAAAACTGCTTAAAAGTGTATTTTAAATGTAGTTGTTAAACTTTTTTCTTTATTCTACACAGGAGCCATTGTATAATAGCAATAATGCACTCCAGGGTGTTATGAAGGATAAGCCGCCCTCAAGATCGACTCGCCCGCGGCCTCGTGCCTAATCACCCCAGGTGTGACGTTATCCCAGCACAACACACACCCTGTCATGCATTATTGCTTAATTATAGGTTGTGTGGTGCCAAACTGGCAGAATCTCTTATGGAACATGATTTGAGTGTGCTTATTTCAAGTGAACTGGACTCCTCCAAACAAGTAATTGAGGCAACAGCTAAGGAAAACAAAGCATTCTGGGCAATTTGCAGAAATATTAAATCTAGAAATCTGGTGGTTTTGAGTCCACTATACAGATCATATATAAGACCAAACTTTGATTATTGCTGTCAGTTTTGGTACCCAGACAAAAAGTGTGATCAGCTGTAAATGGAGAAAGTCCAAAAAAGAGCAACTAGCCTAATGTTAGGAGTCAATGACTTAGACTATGATAATAGGCTTTAAAAATGGAATCTTAGGAGCCATCCCAGTGGTGCGGAGGGTTGAGGCATTGAATGCCACACCTCGCGCCATGCCAGTGACCTGTGTTCGGGAACGAGCACGGGTTGCCATGAGTCAGCTGGGAGGAGATGGATTGACTGTCCCATGGACTGCTCTCCATCTCTGTGGAGGGGGGGGTACAGCAGCTGCTGCTCGCCTGACCCCTAGCAGAGGCTGGGGCTTGACAGCATGGAGCTGCATCACGGGGGGGGTTGGGAGATGGCAGATGCTTGACTGGTTCGTGCATGGGAGCATGCGCAGGCTCAGTCGCTGGAGTCATTGCATGCTGCTCTCCCGCACGAGGGAGAAAACAGGAAAAAACAAGGCTCCTGGAGGATGATGAGGGGGAGCTCGCAGGCCCCACACCTGGCTAGCCACAGCGCAAAAATGGATCTGGTTTTGGTAGGCGAAGAGCCCCTTCTGCTGACCCCACCGGGGGGGGTAATTTTATTTGTATTTATTTATTGAATTGTTTCACCAGGAAAAATACACTGAGCAACTTAATGCTCATCTCATGGTACGTCCTGGTGGAATGGGGAGAGGGATGTACAGAGTGCGAGTTCAGATACATACACAACAGTGGTGAATACATACATACAGTTACAAAACAGGTTCATGGCAAATGAGTACAATATACGCTGATGCAACAGTTCTCATATAGAATCAGTACAGGGACCAAGCATAGGATGCAAGGTTGACAATGCATACATTACAGGCAGTACAATAGTGATGCGGATGCAGCAGGGTGAACACATAGGATCCAGTCACCCTTTTTAAAAGCTAGACTATAGGGGTAGTATAAGTGCAGGTAGTGTAGGGGGGATTAGAAAGAGGAGAGCTAGAGGGAGAGAAAAAATGAGAGGGAGACAGGTATGCAAGGAGGGGGTCAGAAGCAGGTGCAGGTAGGTGTAAGGTAATTGTGCAGAGCGGAGGTAAGGGAGTATAGGGAGGAGGAGTGGCAGATTTGTGGAGGGATTGCAATCCCTGGGGTACTGCACCTGCTGGTGGATGCCAGGGTGATGGGGCTGGGGCTTCCCCCCCCAGAGTGAGAGGGCCGAGGAGCAGGAGCATACACTAATAAAAAAATGGAATCTTATGCCACTTGAGTTAAGAAGGAAAAGAGGCGACCTTCTGCTCATGTGGGATATTATATAAGATCCCTATTTATTTAATGAAATTGGTTTCCTTTTCAAACAAAATGTTGTAGACACCAGAGGACATCTCTTAAAGTTGCAGAGTACAAAGTTTAACAGCAACTAGAAGGAAGTTTGTCTTCTCTCAGAGAATGGTACACCTCTGGAATGCTCTTCCCCTTAACATAATATCTAGTGGAAGCAAATCTATTTTTATTAAGCGATTACACAAATGGATTCTGAGTGGAGAAAATATTAACTATTATGGGTTATAAGATAATAGCTTAAATTGGGCTATGTTGCCTTCTGTTCCTTGTCTATCTCAGTATGAAACTCTGTATAAGCTTTTATGATTAACAGTTCAAATGTTGCAGTTTTCAAAATATATATTCAATCAATATATAAAAATATCACATAAGATTATTTTTGGAAATGGTCAAAAGATACTAGTGGCTGTTCTAGCACATAGACATCATTCATAAAAAAAAAAACCTCCACCCTAAGCTTGGCGCTCTATGTAGGCATAAAAACTGCATCACTCTACTGGTCCACCAAGCTACAATCACAAAAATTATTCTCCTCATCATTGATTATGGCGACATTGTCTACGGTGCTGCTCCAAAGTCCACCCTGGCCAGACTGGACCCACTCTTTCACTCCTTCTGCCTGCCCCACATTCACCACTGTTCCCTGTACTCTACCCTCTCCATCCCCCTCCTTGGAAGATCATCATATTACCCACTGTGCCTCTTTCATTTCTAAATTCCGGCTGGCATCACTCTCCCCCACCTCAGCTCTCTTCTCTCCTCTCTGTCCCCTAATCATACTCCCTCCATAACACAGGCTATTGCCCCCTCTTACATCCTTCTTGTAAATCCCTTGCAGGTCAGGCTGCCTTCTCCTTCTGCTTTCCTAAACTTTGTAACTCTCTCCCCCTAGCCATTCACTCTGCATCTTCCAAATGCTCTCTTTCCTCTCTGCTCCATGTCCACACTGCTTTCTCCAGTAATTGCCCTTTGCCATATCCCTATCCCGCTCCACTTACTCCCTCCTGCCTGCCTTTCTCATACTCCTTGCCCTTCCTCACTCCTACCCTTCTCCATACCTTTACAAGCCTGGAAACCAGGACATGGGCTGGATGTGCACCCAGCCATTTCTGGCCCTTGTGGGGTTTGCATCCCAGAGGGACGAAGGTCTGCCTCTCCCTCTCTTCCATTCTACACCTCCCCTTTCTTATTCCCTTCCATACCAGTTGTCTACCCTCCCTTCCCCCCGTGCTCCCCCTCTCTGCGCACTATCCCCTACTGCCCTCACTGATGAATTTGCTCTTTTCTCTGTTTCTAAGGGACTTGCCTCCTGTTCTAGCCTTGTGTTATCAATATTTATTCTCTATGCATATGTTTAATACACATACTTCTCTAATACACAAGCTTTGCACTGTCATTTATTCTCGGTATGATGTTTTTTTTTGTAGTAAAAATCTATTGTATTTCTCCCTTTCCCCATCCCCCAGGATGCATCTGGAAACGAGCTAATTTTAGCTCAGTATGTCTTTCTTGGTGAAACTTTTCAAATAAATAAATAAATTGTCTGTTTTAATGTTACAGACAGAATGCTGTGTTAGTAAATGGAAAGGAATGTGTTTTGGGAGGAGAAGTTGTAATTGCTATACTGAATCAGGGTGAGGTGGTGGTTGTAAATACACTATGCACATAAGAATATTGTCTATGATTGCTTTTGAATGTATTTTAATTTTTTTGTATTTAGTATTGCATTTTGCATTGTAACATTTAATGTCTTTCTTCTGTTGTAACTCTTATCCCCAGGCATGACTGAAAATGGTTTATTTTGTTCCAGTATACTTTCCAAGTAAAACGGACTTAAATAAATAAACAGATAAATAAATTAAAAAAAAATAAATAAATACATACATACATACATACATAAATCTGTTCGGTAGAGAAGCCCTAGGTAAAGCAGTTGTTTTTATGCATGTGGGAAGGAGGAGGAGAGCCTGCTGAAGAGTAACTCAATGTAGAAAAGAGATGAACGGCACCTTTCTATCAAACACTCAGCACATTAAGCGGTTTGCTTGTTTACTGCCTGATTCATTCAGTTCTTTTGAACATCTAACCTGTTGGGTCTTCTGAAAATAGCAGAGCAAGCTGAGATGTGATCCCAGCAGGTGTGATCTTGTTACAGTTGTTGTCTGTTTGTTTTCCATGTTGTCTGAATGCTTGCCAAGTGCTGAATGTTCCTCATTCTAACCCACTGAATCGTATTAATAGAGCTGCACTGCCTAAATCAGTAGTTTAAAGCAGCAATGCACGTTACAGTGAAAATGTTAATCTATGCAACTGTATCTTGTTATTCAATTATGGATCTCCCTTTTTCTCCTGTCATGTAAGATGCCCTTTTCTCCCCATTTTGAATCAGCTTTAGCATTTTTTATTTGAAAGCATTTTTTATTTGAAATCATTAAACAAAATAAGTGCTTCATTTAAAATCACTATTCCCAGGTCTTCATTAGAATTATCAGCTGTGTTTGAACACCCATTGGCTTCATAAGGTCAGGGATATGTGTCTGTTGCATGACAGTACACTTTAGTAAATAAAAAAGCAATGTTAAACAATGGGTGCTAAAAACATCTAATAATACTGGTGAAAACCTGTTATGGCTCAACCAATTAAGAGATTTTGAATACATTGCATAAGTGCCCCCACCCACCCCAGCTGTGATGTATGGACATTAGACCACCTTCTGGGTAGTCTAAAGGCTGCCCCTCTTGCAACCATGATGGAGCTTCTGAAATAGCAAATACGGGGATGGTGCAGCCCTGCCATGGAGCAACCAACCTTGAGACCTAGTGCACAGGCACTTCTGCCGCAAGGGTGGCTATGGCACCAGGCATCCTGATTTCACTGCAGCTTGCATTCAAAAATTGGGAAAGCCGCAAACTATGATGCAAGGTGCCACTTGCATCATACACCTTTGGTGCAGGCATGTTGTGTCATAGTTCTAGTTTTGAAAATTGAGCCTAGGAAGTTTAAAAAATTGTTGGGTACTCACTGGGGCACCGCATCTTATTTTCGCCAAGACACATGCCTTGGTGTAGAGTAAGATCCACCCCAAAACTACCATCCCTTTCCAGATTCTTACTCAAGAGGAAGTGGCATCATTTTGACATCTCTGACTTGCGAGATTCCTTGAGATGGCAGGATTTTTACTTGGCCAACTCCGTGTCCACAGCCTATGATATCTTCCAGGAAATCATGTTAGAGGCTCTGGATAAACATGCACCATTGGTCCACATTCATTCTAAAAATAAATAATGTCCTTGGTTTACCACCCAATTAAAGGCCTCCCTGTTGCATAAAGACTGGCTTTGGAAAAAGCTCAGAAATCAAAACTTCCAGATGACTGGACATTGTTCAGGAAGGCTAGAAACCACTGTACCAATCTGGTTAGGGAGGTTAAGGCTAGCTATTTCCACATAGAACTGGAAGCTTCCACCAAATGCTCGGCAAACTTTTGGAAAACCATCAAGGATATTCAAGGGCATGCGGCTACGAGCATCTTGCCCACAAAAATTGCCATCAACACAACTTCAGTGTCAGATAAACTGACTATCCTCAACACTTTTAATAACCATTTTGCTACTTCAGGTCTTGCTATCGATGCCTCCCTTGCCAATAACCTCCACTCTAGTCTTGGAGCACCAGACTTACCAAATCTGGTCACAAGTGCGGCCTTCTCCCTCCAGCTTACCACCCTGAAAGAAGTTGAGGATCTCCTCCTACAATTGGACACCAGGAGGAGTGCAGGGGCCGACCAATTGCATCCATTCTTCCTGAAGCTTAGTCTTCACATCCTGGCTATGCCCATAGTGCACCTTTTTAACCTCTCCCTTTCACAGGGTGATATTCCTCCCATATGGAAAACAGCTCACATAATCCCCCTTTTTAAATCTGGCAATCCCAGCAACCTGAATAACTAGAGACCAATCTTCCTACGTCCCACTCTTTCCAAACTGTTGGAGAAAATAGTGAGTGTGCAGCTCAGGAACTACCTCAAAAGTGGGAACCTGCTCAATCCTTATCAGTTGGGTTTTAGGCCTCATCACAGTACTATTTCAGCCATTACAAAGGTCACCAATGACTGGCAGTGCGCCTTGGATTCAAAGAACTTCATTTGTGCAGTATTTCTAGACTTAAGCAAGGCATTCAATACGGTTGACCACGAGCTGCTCCTTGTCTCCCTCAGAAACACTGGCTGCGACCCCCATTGCTGAGGTGGTTCTCGAACTATCTAACAGGGTGAAAGCAGCAGGTCAAGGCTGAAGGGGAATTCTCTTTCCTGAAATCTCTACTGAGGGTCGTACCACAAGGCTCTATACTGGGTCCGTTGCTTTTTGCAATTTACATTAACAATATTTACGCTGACATCAAATCTGCTAACATCCACCTATTTGCCGATGACACGGTACTTTATATCGGAAGACGCTCTCCGGAAGCAGCTTTTAGGGAACTGCAATGGGAATTTAATCTTCCACAACTACAACTACTGCACCAGAAACTGCTCCTAAATGCCAAAAACAAAGGTGATGCTTTTTTCTCCCTTTTCATATATTAATAACCCCACAACTCAAGGTAATATTCCCCAGATCCATGTTCTTCTTGCGAATCACTGGAATATGTTGCTAAATTCAAATACCTGGGGTGTGGATAGAACAAAAGCTTTCCTTTTGTGATCACATTGAGGATCTCTTAAAGAAGCTTAGGAAGAGGCTTAGTTTCTTCCATAGGATCAAACATTTTCTGAAACTGGATGCCACGAAGAGACTCGTCCAAACCACATTCCTTACCTTATTGGACTACGCAGATTTCCTTCACAGCCAAGGCCCCGTGTCTGTCCTGGCTAAATTAGACACACTCTACCATCGGGCCTTGAAGTTCATAACTGGTCTCCCATACTCCATACATCGCTGCTCCCTTTATGCCGCAGTAGGTTGGTCATCCCTTAACTACAGAAGACAGAGGAATGCAGCTCTCTGGACATTTAGGGCCATCATGAAGATATTGCCTCAGTACATCTCAGATTGCCTTCCTCTAGGTGTGATAGTAAATATGCCATAAGGAGTTCCTCCATTATCTCCCTTGCAGTATCGAAGTTCAAGTCCCGTTTCGGCAGGTCTGCCATATTTTTTTTTTTTGTTTTGTTTTTATTTATTTCAGTTTGGGATTAATATCTTTGAGTTAAGGACTCATTTTCAAAGGTTCCAAGTCAGTGGTGGACAAACATTACAAACAGTACAAAATATACAGAATAACAGGGAACAATTTACATAGGCAAGGTCTGCCATATCTCATGCTTTACCCTCTCTCTGGAACAACTTGCAAAAAACCCTGAAGTTGGCTTACCCAATCAAACTATCAGCTTTCAAAGCACTTTATTCTCCCTCTATCAAGCAATCCTGTAACTACTTCCCCTGATGTCACCTTCCCCTAGCCTCAGCTCCATCTGCTCCAGTGCATCCCTTTACTGGTACTTCTTTCCCACCCCTCTTGGGCAATGTTAGAGCCTATAAGAACTTACCTGACTACTTCTTCTATCCCGACCCTGTGTTGTTTTTTTTATTGTTAGTTCCTTTTCCATGTCCCCCTGGCTCCCCCCTACACTCCTTGCTTACCCCCTTGACACCGTCATGGTGTTTTGCTTTCCAATCACTATATGCCTTTGCGGGCACTCCATGTACCATGTATCTCTTCTTACTCACCCCCTTGTGTCCCCCTCCCTAATCCTCCCATGCCCAACCAAGCTCCTTCAATCAATAATTGTGTTCAAGGATGCTTCAAATACACGCTGTAATTATAGTTACGTAGGTTTAACCCGTATATACTGTACTACAGTTGCTATACTTTTTAGCTGCATACTCTTCATGGTCTTAGCTTAATGGCTCTTTTTAATACTCTAGTTCATATGTATTACAAACCTCCTGTGTATAATTACTGCTCTATGTAAATATCATGAAAGTGTGAATTCATTTTGTATATATTGTTTACCCAATTGTGATGTAAGTGAGTATTCATTTGTATGTATTGCTAACCTCTCCTTTCCAGGTCATCTTGAAACTGAGTTTGCTCAACGATGTTCACCTGGTTAAATAAAGATTTTGATTAATTGATTGATTGAGAGCAGCCACTGTAAATTTTTGATGGGCAAGCTGGCTGTGACCAGTTCTGATTCCATTTCAGATCTCTCGGAACTTGATCTGAATAATCAAGACCAGTTCAAGTCATCCCACCTCTGTGAGGCTTCGGATCTGCTTATAAGCCAGGACAAATGTTAAGGTGTGTAACCAGTTCCTTAGTGGGCCTGACTTACTGATATGTGCAGCAGCTCAGATCTCTGAGAATTTGACTTAGATGATTTGAATCTATCCAAGGCACCCCAACTGATGGCATGCAGGTCTGTTTCCAAACTGATTCACCCATCCCCACTCTTAATGTCTTTATCAATTTGAACTCAAACTCCTAACAAAAAAGTTTCAGTCCTTTTCTGACAGCTAGTACTCTGACATTTTTAGTGGATTCTAATTTTTTTGAGAACTGTTCTTCCACCTTTTGTGAATATGTAGATTGTGCTGCCAGTAGAAGGGTTTTGGCAAATATAAGCAGTGAACTTGCTGTAGGACTGCTGTTACCTTAGTCCTTTATGTTCCATTTTAGAGTGGAAGAATGATGTTTTTTTATTTGCACAGTATGCTGTTTCCATGCAACGGGATTGAATAATACAGCATCATGATCTGTAAGTCAAAAAAAACAGTTAGGTAAACGTGCATAGTGTAAAAGCCCTGGGGTGGGGAGAATGGTTAAGTAGCAGCGAGACCCAGAATGAAGCCCAGCAAAGCAAATTTGGTGCTGGACTCACATCAGTGTGCATCCAGAATTTAGAGGGCCTCTGACTTCTCAGCTGGATTTGTACCAATCTCTGTGGTCCACTCTAACGTTCCCATACCATTTGTTTTCCATGTACTTATAAATTATAGACCTAGATCCTGGTGGCTGGCTGAAATGCAGTGATGCTCGAGACACCTTATAATTCAACATAAAGTGCTGTTAAACTCTGCCATCTCTGAATCAGGCAACCAGAACCCAGGAAAAGTACAGGAAGGGCAGTAATACATACATTTTTTTTCCCTTAGAGATTTACCCTAACACACAATTATTGGAACAACATTTTCATAAAACCTTAACAGGTAGGAATTGTGCCTGCCAATTTCGCTCTTTGATTAGGGAAGGTAGCTACTGAAAGGGTGCACATAGCTACCCAAAAGGAATAGCCAATGGTTAATGATTTTCTTACAAATCACTTTTGCTTGTTGTGGAGTTAATGGGAGTCTTCTCTGGCTGTTCAGAGCAGAAACTGGCCAGATGGATGCATCCGGTTTATTGAATTTTACAAATTAAATCCATAGTTTTTCAAAAGGGAATTCAGACTTGCATACTAACTTAAGGCATCTAAAGTTAAAATAAAATAAAAATAATACAAAAATTATGATTATATAATATTACATTACATTATATAGTAATAATAATATTAAATATTCATACATGTTTTTTTCCACCAGCAAATGCCTCCTTAATGTCTATGCTTCATCCTGGGAATTGAGAAGGTAAGTGCTACTGTTGAACAGAGTGAGTAGGCACTGCTTTACCGTGTGAGAAAGGCTAGAAGATAATCAGGGGCTTTTCCTTGTGTGCAGTTGTACAATAAAGAAAGACAGTGGTAGGCATGCATGTCTGCTTGAGGGACTTACAAACATATGAACATACGAAAACTGCCTGCACAAGAAGGCATATTGTTCTGTCGAGTTTGCTCAGACTGCAAAGCCCCTTCTCAGTGGTTACTGAGTGCTATATCCCCTCCCCATCAAACAATCCCCTTTGTCCCTTTCTTGCTTCCCAAAGACCCTGAATCTCCCTTTTTCATCCTGTCTTGTCCCCTCTTGAAGCCACTCACTGTCTCCAGGGAGACAACCTCTTTGGGAGTTTGGTTCACCTTGTCATCACTCTTTATGTGAAGAAATGTCTTCTGACCTACCTCTTGAACCTCCCCCCTCCCAACTTATAGCAGTGCCCCCTTGCAGACCTGTTCCCACTAAGACTAATGAGGGCCCCCACGTTCACTTTTTTCAGGTACTTAAAGGTTTCAGTCACATACTTCCGACCTCCCTCTCCCTCCTCTAGTCAAGTGAGTACATGTTGAGGTCCCCTGGTCTCTCCTCATATACCTCCCCCTGCTGACCCTGAACCATTTTTGTTGCTCAGCTCTGGACCACCTCTATCAAGTGCATGTCCTTTCTTTTTTTCCAATTGTTTAACACTAAGCTGAAAACGTGTTTACAGGTGCAACCTAGGAGCACAAGGAAGTTAAGTGACTTGCTCTGGGTCACACAGTATGCAAGTGGGGGCTGTGGGATTCAAACCCAGGTCTCCAGATTTGCAGCTCACAGCCTTAAACCACTGTGCTATACTGCCTCCCTAAGGTAGGCTCTCAGGTAGGATTGGCAATACTGTAGACCATACTCCATGTGTGGCCATAGCATCTATCTGTATAGCAGCAATATGACCTACTCCTGCCTGCTTGTGATCCCCCTGGCCATACAGCCCAGCATTTTGTTGACTTTGGCTATTGCCTTCCTACAATGCATCAAATGTTTTCAAGTCACTGGTGATGACTACAGCCAAGTCCTTTTTCTCCTCTGAACTGGCGACCAGGACCCTCCCTCCCTCCCTGGCTGTACTCAGTCCTTGGGTTCCTACTTCCAATGTGCATGACTTTGTAGTTCATTGCATTGAACATAAGCTGCCATATCCAGTGGTGGATCAGGATGTTACAATGGGGGGGTACAGGGGTGGGTTCCATGTCATAATAGTGATCACAAATCAGTGATCGCTATTATGGTGCGGTGTGTGTTTATTGCCGAAAAGCATATTGGTGATATACACATTTATTTATTTATTTATTTTTATTTATTTATGACTTTTATAACCGGGTAAGTGCACTGATCCCAGGGACCGTTTTCAGGCACGACCCAGGCCACGTAACATGGCACAGGGTGTCAGAGAATACAAAATTAACAACTAAGTACACATGAAGGAGATAGATTCAGATACAGCAATTAAAGCACATTACATTGCTATGGTACAAGTCCAGTGAGTGACAGTGAAAGCTGTTTACAATATGATGCTTGGTATACAAACAGCAGATGTAGGCAAAGGTAGATACAAAGGTCGAGTGGGCATGTTGTAAACATAGCATATACAGTGGGTAACAACTATACAGTGTGTCATGCATAGAAATAAATATACAGTGGGTAGGATATTCAGAAGGGTTGCACCATACGCAACCCACCAATGCGCTCTGGCATGATATTCAAAGGGACATGTTGTGCAGCGCAACACCGGATGTACCGAGGTGCATCAATAATGTATGCGGTGCAAGTGCGGGGGGCATGCCCATGCATAGGTAGCACATCCTAATATTCAGCCCAGGATGTGCAGCACATATGCTGGCACAACCCCACCTTGCGCCACTCAGGGGGGCGCAAAGATGTGCCTGGTAAATCCAGGAACAAATCCTGGCCTCCCACAGGCGAGCTGCCATATTGCAAGGTGCAACATTGCAGCCGCCTGCTGTGGGAGGCCACCTGCCCACCCAGAACACAGTCCACATGCCCTCTGCCCAGGGAGCATTGTGCCCCTTCCCCCGTGCACGGCCATATGTGAGTGCAAGCTCTGGTGGTCCAGTGGACCGCTATCCATTGCCTGTTCATGGGAACATGTTATAATAATCCCTGGTGGTCCAGTGGACCGCTATCCAGTGCCCGATCATGGGCATAGGTTAAATATCCCTGGTGGTCCAGTGAACTGATCCCCATCGCCTGATCGCAGGTGTATAATAAAACTCCTTGGTGGTCCAGTGGAACCCCCCCATAGCACCTGATCATGGGCAGAATGAACAAAGGACACTCTAGTGGTCCAGTGGTACCCCTCCCCACCGCCCACTGGGTCCTCCACCACCTGCACCCCAGTCAGTGGCGGGCGGCAGCACCACTTGCAAGTCGCCAGCTGCCCGCCAACTGACAGCATACAGTACGTTCTGTCGCCTGTTGGTCACTGCATGGACCAATGGGTGTGCAGATCATACTATACTATACAGGCGAAATGTAAATGGTTCATTCACATTTCAGGCCTGTATGAAATACAGTGTGGTTTTCACCCATTGGCCCATGCAGTGGACCAATAGGCATGCTGACTCCTACTGTATGCTGTCAGTCGGTGGGGCGCTTTAGGTGGTAGGCTGCCACCCACCACTGACTGGGGGTGCAAGGTGGCGGGGGACTGAGTGGACGGTTGGGGAGGGGGGTACCACTGGACCACCAGGGTGTCCTTTGTACATTCCTCCTGCGATCGGGCACTTGGGGGGGTTTCCACTGAACCACCAGGGCATTTATCAACCCATGCCCACAATTGGGTGCTGGATAGTGGTCCACTGGACCACCAGGGAATTATTCATGTCATACTCACGATCGGGCGCTAGATAGCGGTCCACTGGACCACCAGGGAGTTGTAACTTATGCACGTGATCGGGCGATGGGGATCAGTCCACTGGACCACCAGGGATTGATTTTATACATGCCCACGATTGGGTGAATGGGAGCGGAGCCCACCGCGGGGCAGCAGAGCATCGGTCCCTGACTGCTGCAGCCTGGCAGGGTGCCAGGTGCAAGTCGCCAGGGATCGGCGCACTGCATGCAAATGGGGCCATAATGACATGCAAATGGCCCCATTTGTACCTTGCATGCATAATGGCCTCATCTGCATGACCACAGCTGAATATCACAGTTGCTGCACCTAGCACAACTGCACTTGCGCTGGCACAGCTCCCTGCTCCCCTTCTGCCACTTGCGCTGGTGCAGTGCCACTGCACCGTAAGCAGTTCATGCACCCTCAGTGCCATATTCAACAGTGCTGAGCCATGGCACAGCACTGTTGAATATCGCCTGGTCCATGCCCTGGCTCAGCCCAGTTGTGCTGCACCCAGGCTTGCGCCCGTGTCTGGCGCAGTCTGAATATCCCACCCAGTATGTACAAGGCTGTGAGGTGACACATCAGTAACCTAAAGAATAAAAAACAGGCAGGAGGGCACAGTGCAGGCAGGGGGCTCGTGTGGCTAGGTGGAAAACCCCCTAGGGGTTGGGAGACTAGTGTGGCTAGGTGGGTAAACCCCTAGGAGTTAGTTGCTTAGTGGTACCAGGTGGGTACACCTGGGGGCAGCGGCAGGAGGAGTTATTTCGGTGACCACATTTTGGTGACCACACTTAGTGTTTCTGCAGGGGGGGCTGTGCCTCCCCATTTTAGATTACCAACTCCAGGTGAGTGCATGTCGAGGAGGGGACAAAAGTAGGTGCAGGAGTAAACAAAAACAAAATGGCAGCCACAAGCAGCAATAAAATGTCCTCCCCCGGTCCAGCCCAAACAAAGTGCTGAGCCAGCCACCCTCACCACCACACCACAGGGCTAGCTAGGCTGCAGCAGGCACACACCCCTAACTAAATCCTCTTCCCTCTCTTTCCCCTCTTCTTCCCTATCCTTCCCCTTCTGGTCACTCTCCTCACTGTTCCATCACTACCCTTGCAGGTAGCGCTAAAAATGAATTGCTGTTTTTGCAGTCGCTCATTTTTAATCACTATCATCACTGGATATCACTGGGGTGGTGTGCATACTTGATATGCACTTTTTGTGTTTGCTTGTGCATTTGCGCAAGAAACACCTTGGGACAGTACTGCATTTCAGAGGTGTGTCAGGGATGAGTCCAATGCAGAGCACTGCACAGTAGGCACGACCCTGACACACCAATGAACGGTGAAGCCCAGTGTGACAGCTGTTGGAATTTCACAGCGGGAGCTGGCCTTCACTTGAGAGAAATGAACCGCACCAATGAGAGAGTGCACTTCATTCCTCTCATTTGCTTAGTGGCCATTACAACCCAAATCCCTCCCTCTGCTGCTGTCGTCCCCACTCCCTCGTTCCCCAGCTGACCCTCCGGCTGCAAATACAGTAAATCCCTCCCGCTTTCTCCCGTACAAAAAAAGCCATCAGTGTTAGTAATCTTTTTTTTTGTTCCATTAAACTAAATTTAAATTGAAGTTGACCCAAACACTAGCTTGTCTCCCTTGCTTCTCACTTAAAGAGTAGTGTACAGGTCCCTGGTGAACCAGTAGTATTGTCCGGAGGGGATCGGTTCGACTTCCCGACGTGATACTGCCTGTCAACGTTTTATCCGACAACATTTTCCTGACACGGTACATTTACCAACAAATATTAGCCCAACATTTTACTTCCTGACTTAAAAAGTACTGGCAACAGCATCAGCAGCAACATGTTTGTACAAACCCTTTCCCTCACAAGATTCAACTGGCAAATGATGTAAACACACAGGACAGGAGATTAAAATACCGGCAACATGAATGAAAACATCAGCAACAACATGTATTCGGAAGCACTGGCAGTCACTCAGACTGCTGTAGTTTGTCTCTAGGCAACGGGGACTGGGAAGGGGGGGCTACTTTCCATAAAGACTCCTCCCCAGGCTCCGCTCAACCACTCCTCCTCAAAGCACATCTGTGAGCCCGTGGCCAGCGCATGTTTAAAAGAGAGGGAGTTATCAATACAGGCAGCACCCAGGTCTTTATACTCCCTCACACACAGAATTGCTTTCTGTCACACCCGAGGTGTCCACTTATAGACTGCGGCTGTGTGCCACTGCCTGAGAAACATCCTCCAGCCTGTCTTCTTCTACCAAAGCCCACCCTGGCCGAGAAGAAAAAGAATAGAAAATAACTTTGCAGCCTGCAGTGAGGTGAGAAAGCTTGTGGCCATGGCAGAGTAGGCATCAGCACAACCAGGTCAGCCTCGGCAGGAATTCCCTGAGCACCATCAGCAGCTCTGCCCAACCAGCCAGTGAGCAGCCACGAGCCACACACCAGGTATGTTCCATCCAGTGAGGTCATTTCGGTAGGGAGCTGCGGTAGTGAGCGAGTATAGGGGACAGGGTGGGGGAAGAGCAGAGAAGCCCAGCGGACCATCAACACAGCGAGGCCTCTTCCAACCTCAGCTAGATTCTCTGGCAGCTGCTAGCATTTCCAGTCTCCTCTCCCTCCCACTTCAGCCTCTACATCTACTTCAGCTTCACCCCAGGTTGGGGCAGCAGCACCACAGAGCAGGTGCTGACTGCCATTGAGTCAGGTCAATTATTTAATAAAAAAAAAAAAATTAAAGAGTCAGGAAGTACAATAGGCAGTGGCCAAGGCCACATGGGCGGGAAGTCAGGGCAGATCATCCATCAAAAACACCACGGAAGGTGGACTCAGTGGGCTGGAGGACCAAGGACCATACTAAATAAATTAATGTCCTGGAGGGCAGAGCAGAAGGAGGAGCCCCTGATTTAAATAGAGAAAGCTCCCAGAGAACTGGTCCAGTGGCATAGAGGGCTGAGGTGTTGGCTCCTTACCTCGACCAAGCGGTGACCGGGTTCGGGAACAGCGGGGCATGGAGTCGCCGGGGTGGAGCTGGATAGAGTTGCCGTCAGGCAAGCTCTCCTCCCCGGGGAGGAAGTATGGCTTCCCTCGGTTGATGGTAACCCCCAGTGGAGGCTGGAGGAAGCTCGGGCCAGTGGGTGCCTAGGCAATAGGCCAGGGGTGGGGGATGGAGGCCGTTACTGTGGCTGTTCGGCACATGCGCACCTCCACGCACATGGGCGCTAACTCCTGGGGCCTGCGGGAGGAAAAAATAGGTGGCGAAAAAATAGTTGGCAGGATGAAGACTGACCCCCTGCAGGTGCCACTCCCAGGCCGGGCAAGATAGGAGCCGGTGAGTCCGGGGCGGGGCTGGGGGGTCTGTCGGATGGGGCTGACTGGCAGGCGAATAAATAGTGGCTGTGTTAAAAAAAAGCCCCAGAGGGCAGGAGTAGAGGCAAGCAGGGCAGGCCCATGTGGGGAGAGGAGAGAGTGTGTGTATGTGTGTGTACCTGGTGGAAAAAGTAAGGGCAGAACAGGCCCCCAGTAACTTCAGAGCACGCCCTAGCAACAATGCTCCAGCATCAAGGCTACCGACAAAAGTTGACTAGTAACCCAGGAAACCACCAGCAAGCCCAAGTCAAGGGCTTCATTAACTTAAATAATTTAGTGAACTGTAACACTAGCTTAAATAATTTAGTGAACTGTAACACTAGCTCCAGTCAGGAGCAAGGGGACGGAGAGCAGACCGGCCCTAGGTGGCCATCTCAGCAGCATAGCTGCCATGTCCCTAGCCAAGGGCTAGTAACTTTGTTTTAAAATTATTTAACTATATCCCAGTGCCCCTATCGAGGGAGGGACAGATATCATGGGACCTAGCACACAGGTTTAGTTAATTGGCCCTCAGGCAAGACGAGATTACTGCTGTTCTGCTAAAAGTTTTAATGTATGCCTGTAGGTGGGAAAGCATAGTCCATAGTCCCCCCTTATCTAGGTATATCCCAGCCATTTATAGCCTACGTTTGGCCTCATAGCGAAGGCATAGAGATTCCAGCCATGTTGTCTAGCTTTCTCTGACACAAACTTGCCTGTTGCCTAGTATTTAAAGAGACAGTGCACCTGATTCAGACTACCTGTGTGAAATGTATTTTAATAAAGACTGCTCAGTGTTTCAGGAAACAGAAAACATATGATCTGATGGTAGTTAAGGACCACTTGGCCCACATAGCCTGCCCATTTACCCTACCTACTGTAATACCACAGATGCTACTTGATCTCCGGTTTGATCCTCCCTTTCCCAACCACTAAGGTCCACTTATGCCTATCCCATTCATTCTTGAATTCCGTTACAGGTTTTGCCCCACCATCTCTGCTGGGAGGCTGTTCCATGCATCCACCAATCTTTCTGTGAACATGTACTTTCTCACATTTCCCCTGAATCTACCTCCCTTCCAGCTTTTTTTTCTGTAAAATGTTTCCCTCTTGTACCTTATTTATACCATAACTGAAAAGTATTTGAAAGTCTCTATTATATCCCCCTCTTCCTCCTTTCCTCCAGGGTGTACACACTGAGGTCCTTTAGTTTCTCCTCATAGGGCTTTTGGTGCAGAACTTTCTGCACTTCTGTGTGCCCCTTTGCAACGAACTGCCTGAATTTTAGTGTCTTCCTTTGTTACAAACTGCCTGACAGGGGCGTGCAAATCCCATTGCCCCCTGTATGGGGCAAGTAAATTTCCTTGAGGGGCAAGTACAAAAATAGAGCTAATTTCATTGTAATGCAAGTGAAAATTCAGCTGCAGACATGCCTAGGCAAGTACTAAAACTTTTGATTTGGGGGGGGGGGGGCGTGGCCAGCAGTTGAACTGAATGGACGTCTAAACATCTAGCTCCTGAAATAACCCCTTAAATCCTGCTTTTACGGATTCGTTCCTGCATAACGGCACAAGATCAATATTCATAACCTACTGTTTGTTGTCCCGGTATCTATTTCTTGACTGGCACATGAAAAGTTATTTGTTTGCAGCCGCATATTGGGTATCCTGTTTCGCCATTCAGCCTACAAGTGCCTCAGTATGGAGCCTGTCTCTACGCCGACAACACCGGAGAGCAATCTACTAGAAATACGGCAGATGTTTGCCGAACTTCTACACCGCATGGAGAGACTGGACGTAGCTACAAAGAAAAATACGGAAGATATTGTAGATTTATCGCAACGGGCCTGTATTTCTGAACATAAACTAGCAGAGGCCAAGGATGGCTGGCGCAAGGCTGGGGCTAAATTATACGATCAGGAGCGGCTAATTCATCTTCTTTGGACCTACGTTGAAGACCTTGAAAATCGCAGCCGCCGGAATAACCTCAGGTTTGTGGGGTTTCCGGAGGGCTGTGAGGAGAATGATGTTATATTGTTCCTACAAAAAGAGCTCCCCCCCCCCCCTTGCTGGACTGTTGTTGTGAAACCCCCTGGAGATAGATAGAGCGCATAGAACCCTAGCTCCACATCCGGCTCCTGGTGGACGCCCTCATACTATCCTAGCCCGATTTCTCCGGTTTCAGGACCGTGAACTGATTACCCAGTTGGCTTGGCAGAAGAAAGAACTTTTTTGGAAGGGCCACAAAATTCAAATCTTTGCTGACTACTCGCAGGAAGTTACTAACAGGCGAAGGTCCTTTACAGCGGCTCGTAGAGCGTGTGCTGAGTTGGGCCTTGAGTACTCTCTTTGATACCCTGCCTCTCTTCAAATTGTGGTTAATGGGTCACCACGGGTCTTTGACAACCCGGCATCTGCTGAGGATTTTATAGCAATCCAAGCTCCTAAATTAAACTGGGGCAAGTTATGTGATACCTGCAACCCCGGGGCCCTGCCTGCACACCCTGCCCCGATGGACACCACTAAACCCAGGGCCTTTGATGCTTTATCAGCTTCTACCCCCAAGTCAGTTAAACAACCTCTGACTCCCACTCAGGCATCTTCCCTAAAATCTCCTGGCAGCAAAAAAAAAGAATAGGAGAAGGGCTAGGATCAAAGGAGGGCACGTAGACAAAACCCCACGGCTCCGTTCCAGAAGCAGAAGCCGAAGTGGTAGCCCGGATCCCAACGGCTCTCAAGATACACTAATCCCGGATATGAGCAACAATCAGTATAAGACACTGATGGATCTCCCTTCCGAAGATGTTCCCCATGATCTGCCTCTCCCTCCCAGATGCTCCCGTTCAGAGGGTTTGAAATCTTCAGTTGCAAAGCATCTTCTTTGGGACGAGGAATCAGCTGGTACTACTTTGGAAGACTATGTGACCTCGGCAGCTGAGCCAGCTCTGGAACCAACCTCAGGCGATATGGCTACCTCCACTCCTGCTGTTGAATTAGCAGGCTGACTGTTGCTATTGTATCCTTTTTTAGTACCATGCTTGTTTGAGGATAAGGCAGCCCTCTCCTCCGACTAGGGAAGACACCCATGGGCCCCAATGTTAAGGGAGGGCCTGTCCCCTTAGAGGATGGCTGCGAATGGCCACTGGGCCTATGCCTGGTCGTTTATCTAGGGCTTTTCCTTCCTCTTTTTTTATCTCCTACTGTCTCAATATGCTGAACAGGTATTTTATGCGTTAGCCTTTTAGCTGCGATGGCTGATGGTGCAGGGGGATGTTTATATTTTTTACTCAGGGCCCATTCATACCCAATCTTGGCAACACTACTGAAGTGTCTAGAGGGACTTGGGTGAGCCTTTTTCATTTTCATTCACCATTCTGATGGACGGCAGCTTACGAGGCCATCGTTGCATGGAAGTTTTGCCTCTCCTCTCATTTTTGTTTCACAGGGGTTACAAGGAGAACCGTTTCACTTTTTTGAGATGGGTTCCTGGGGCCACCTACCTCCCAGCGACTTCTACTGGTGTCTGGGCTATTTTTTAGCCAACACATACAGTGGATGCTGGTCATGTGTGGTTTTGCATGGTAGTGAACAGGGTGGTGAGGGACTGGGTACTGTTAATAAAAATGGTTTAAATTTCCCCCTGTCATTAGGGGTTGTGAATGTTAGTACTTTTCTGTTTCAGGTTAAAATGTTTGTATTATGGTGTTGTGTTGACTCTTTTTATGGCAATCTTATTAATGGGGTGAGGATGTGCCCTTCAAATACCAGAAGGGGGAGTAAGAAGGGAAATGGTGCTAGACTCAGACCTTTTCTATATTGTTTCTGGTCACATATTCCTGTTGACATGTTTTACTGTTGGTTTAAATGGAGACTAAGCTGATTTCATGGAATGTGAGGGGGCTTAATTCTCCCATCAAGCAGAAAAAAGTTTTACTCCACTTAAAAAAACTAGGCCCTATGGTGGCCTTCTTGCAAGAGACAAAACTCTCTTCTAGGGAAGCCATGAAGTTTAAACAGGGTTGGGTGACTAAAGAACTTCACAGTGTGGCACCCTCTCAGAAGCGGGGGGTCTCTATACTTTTTCATAAAAGTCTGGGATGGAAAGTGAAGGACTATATACGAGATCAGGAAGGGAGATGGATTATATCAGAAGTTGAAACCCCTGAAGGCCCCTTGGTCCTGGCTAACCTATATGCTCCCAATCAGGATTGCCCGCAATTTTTTCACACAGTCAATCAGGCCCTGTTGGACTTTAATAAAAATAGAGCCCCAATACTTTTAGGACGGAATTTTAATTTAACATTAGATCATTCTATAGATAGAAGTAATAAATCCCCTGAACCCCACAGACATGCTAGGAGAGCAGTAGAGAAAATAATGTCCAAACTCGGACTATTGGATGCCTGGAGGGCATTATACCCAGGAATGCATGATTATTCATGTTTTTCCCCGACATATGGAACCTCCAGTAGGATAGATCTCTGGCTCATATCTTCTGGGTTATATGAAAAGGTGGTCAGGGCCTTGATGCACCCAATTTATGTTTCCGATCATGCTCCTCTGGAATTAGTTATTAAGAGGGGACAGGATCCCTACAGGCCCCACACATGGCGTTTGGACCCTCTCCTGCTAGAGGATGCAACTTTTCTAGATTGGATTGTCCTGGCAGTACTAGAATACTGGACGGACAATGATAATGGGTAGGTATCCGATTCGACTTTATGGGAGGCCTTTAAAGCTACTATTTGGGGCAGGATAATTGCCTTTGCTGCTGCCAGGAGGTACCGCCGTGAAGCGGATCAGAGGGCGTTGCAGAAGCAATTATATGTTTTGGAATCCCAATACAAAGCTCTCAAAAATCAAACCCCATCTTCAACTCTATTAGCACAATTTGCCAGCACACGAATCTCCCTTAATACCCATTTATCCCGGCAGGCTGAGCTAAACCTCAGACGCATCCGCCATGCTTTCTGGGAAGGGGGGAAAGGCCAGCAAGCTTTTGGCCTACCATCTTAAATGACAGCAAGCCTCTAAGGTGATACATGCACTGGTGGACATGAAAGGGGTTCCATGCCGTACGAACTCTGGGATAAATTTAATCATGTCTCAATTCTATGAAAATTTATATGCTTCTCCAAACCCCCCTGATCCAGCTAAGATCCAAGCTTTCCTATCCTCACTACCCATTCCCAGAATTTCCGGTTGTGAGACCAAATTGTTAGAAACCCCAATAACAGCTGAAGAAGTGACTCAGGCGATTCACTCTTTGAACCCACGTAAAACCCCAGGGAAAGATGGATTGCCCATAGATTTGTATAGACTTCAGGGAGTTAATCTGGCCCCATATTTGGTTCGGGTATTCTGACACTCTTTACTTACTGGACATCTGCCCCCCCCCCCATGAGAGAAGCCACTATTACAGTGCTTCCCAAAAAAGGGAAAGATCCATTGTCTCAGGTAGTTATCACCCCATCTCCCTTAATAGCCTGGATGCAAGATACTGGCCAAGGTTCTTGCTGGCGGCTTGAACCTCTTCTGCATGGCTTGGTTAACCCATCCCAGCGGGCTTTGTTAAAGCCGTCTAGGGTCGGATCACCACAGAACCTTAGGGTCCCTAATGCACTCTGTCAAACTCTCATCAATCCCCTCAGTAGCTTTGGCCATTGACTTCGAAAAGGCCTTTGATTCGGTCGAATGGCCTTTTCTATTTCATACTCTCTCCACTATGGGTTTCGGCCCAGAATATATCGCCTGGATAAAGCTTCTATATACTGCTCCCCTAGCCTCGGTTCTGACTAATGGCATCCCGTCTCGGCCCTTCCAATTACAGAAGGGCACGAGACAGGGATGCCCTCTTTCCCCCCTCCTATTCATTCTAGCTATAGAGTCCCTGGCCATTGCACTTAGGTCCTCCAATTCTATTCCTGGGATTCAGGTGGGTGATGCCAACTATAAAACATTCTTATATGCAGACGATCTCCTTATTACTACTGAACATACTTCACTAGGGATTCAGACAATCTTTAACATCTTGACTGATTTTACAAAGATATCAGGTTTAAAATTAAATCAGTCTAAAAACTGAAATCCTCCCGCTGAACTCCTTAGCCTCTGGAGAAGAGTTTATTGCCATGGGGCTTAAATGGTCCCCCCCAAGGTATAAAATACCTTGGCATTATCTTACATCTGGATTCACTTAAAATGCTTGCAGCTGATTTCAACTCCCTGATTGATACCCTTAGGTTAGATATCGAAAGATGGAAAGCATTGAAGCTTTCACTTGCTGGTAAAATTGATTGGATCAAAATGATGGCTGCCCCTAAGATGCTTTATTTATTGGCTCACCTACCTTTGTCTATACCCCAGAAGTGGTTCCAGAAATTGGAGGCCCTGATTGGCAATTTCCTGTGGGAGGGTGCACCCCCTCGATATAGTAAACTTAAACTTCGACAACACTGGAAAAGGGGTGGTTGGGGACTCCTCTGGTTGCAGTGGTATCATATGGCCTTTGTTCTGGCTCAGACTCTTAGATGGTTTTCTAAATTTGGACAGGCCTCTCCACACTGGCTCCAGTTAGAAGCCTCCCTAACTCACACTCCCTCCCCAGCGGTCACCTTATATGGCAAGAAGAATTTACCCATGGGCCTTCCCCCCTCTATATTACTATCAATAAAATATTGGAAGCAAGCAATGGCTCTGCTGGGCCATGACATGGCTCCTTGGGAATATATGCCTCTATGGGACAATCAGGCCCTGAAAATAGGGGAATCCACTTTGCACTGGAAAGTCTGGATGGTACAGGGTATCTCCTCGATACAGGATTGCCTAATCCCTGAAACTACTGTTATAGACTCTTTTGAATCTCTGAAGGCACGGTATCATCTCCCTGCCTCTCACTTTTGGAGATACCTTCAGTTGAGAGATGCCATATCTCACCTTCCAAATTCCCCCCACCACAATGCACCACAAAAAAAGCCCCACCCCATATTTTCGTGGGGTAAACTTACCAAGACTAAAGCCAGCAGCATATATAGTGCGCTCAGAGAATCCACCAAAGACCCCTCCCAAAAAGCCAGATTGCAATGGGAAAAAGAATTACAGACTTCTATTTCGGAGCAACAATGGGAACAAGGATGGGTACGAATCCATTTGGCCTGCCGGGATGGACGTACATGACTTATTATGAACAAGACCCTCCACAGATGGTATAGAGACCCAGCTAAACTAGTTAAGATGGGACTTATCTCAGCAGACACGTGTTGGAGATGTGGTAACCCAGGTGCCCACCTGTTCCATATACTCTGGGACTGCCCCAATCTTCAGCACTTTTGGCTAGCAATTCAGGACATGTGCCAACAGGTGTTCCCCAGTACTGTTTCTTACCCTCTTTTGCTCCTTCTTGGCTGTGGTAGCTCTGCCGTGCTGAAGTATAGTCCAGAGGCACAATGGATCACATTGGTCGGGGCACTGGCCAAGAGACTCATACTGACGAGATGGAGAACCGCGGAGATTCCGACCTTTCATGAGTTCCTCCTGGCTCTCGCCCAAGAGGCCACATTCGAGAAGATCTCCAGTTTTGCCCAAGGCTCTTTAGCCCGGTATGACAAATGCTGGCAGTCTTATTTAAGGTCTAAGTATTGTCATAATACTCTTTCCAGTCCCACTCCTTAGATTTCTCCCCCTCACTATAAAGGTCTGGGTTTTGTTATCTGTAGTCCCCTTGTCCCTTTCTCCACCCTGGCTATATTTATGCTTTAGTAAAGATTGCCTTTCTGTATATAGTTGATATTACAATCTGCAAGGTAGATGGACATACCTTAGGTAGGGTAGTTAGAGTATTTCTCAGGCCTTTTTGTCACATCTTTCTCTTTTTGGAAATTTATGTATTTTTCACTAGGCCCCACTCCATTTGGGGGGGAGCAACCTTACATTGGCTTATTAATCTCTGGATCCAAGGATTGTAATATGGACATTATCTTAAGCCATATCTTTTAAAGTTCGCAGCTAATGGAGTGAATACTTTGTTAATTTCATTCGCTGGCCGTACCAAATGTTGCGGTATGAGTCAGATCTGTATGTGCAATACTCTGCCTCTATGTGTGTGTTCTGTCTAAGAATAATAATAATAAAAATGTTAAACAAGAAAAACTTTTGATTTGAATTTTAGTGTGTTCCTTTGTTACAAACTGCCTGAATTTTAGTGTGTTCCTTTGTTACAAACTGCCTGAATTTTAGTGTGTTCCTTTGTTATGAACTGTCTGAACACTTGGTGCCACATTTGCTACGAACTGCCTGCCTGTTTGTGCACCACTGCCCAGAGAACCTACCTCTACAAGCAATGTTAACAAAACAGCAGCAAACATCACAACTGGGAACCAGTGCAAATTGTGCAAGTAACTGATGGATGCCAGGTACTCGCAGAGCGGAGACTGGGTTTGGTGCCCTTTTATTTTGGATACATTTGACTCCTTCTTCCAAATTAAAAGGGCACCCAGTTTCTGCTTTGCTAATACCTGAATGACATAAGAATCATGCTGCATAAACTGCCAAGTACTGAAGTAACAGTTCAATAAAAGCCCCAAAACTCACCACAGAGCATGTAAATCCCTTTAACTTCTGAGGGCCTATTGGTCCCCAGACTTCCAGCCTTTAAATGGCAATGGGTGAGTGGTTCATCATAGGGACACAGAGGTTGACAGCAGAAAAGGAGACCATGTAGGATCTGCATCTTTATATTAGGCAGGGAAAAATGGGAAGATTGGATGGGCCAGGTGGTCCTTAAGAATGACATTTCTCTGCCTAATATAAACTCCCCCTCATGACATGTGTCAGCAGAGTCAGTCAGTTGTCCGTGGCCACCATGCCCTAACCCTCATTTTGCGATTGGCCAGTCACATTCTCCAACATCAATGACTTTAGGGGAAAAGCTAATTGTTTCCTCCTGGAGTAAGGGGTAAGTAGGATGACATAAAAAAAGTTTGTTTTGAGTGCAACTGAAGCCCCAAAACACACCACAGAACATCAACAATCCTACAGCCTGGCTGCAAATAAATCCCTTCTGCTTCCTCCCTCTGCTGCTGTCCTTCCTGCTCCCTCATTCCTCAGCTGAAAATGAACATTCATGATTTTGCTACCGCCACACCAAAGAGCAGGAGGAAAAGCCGGTGAGAGAGAAAGGTTCACGGGTACACCAAAGCGCTGCATTGTGAGCTTGCAGGAGGAAAAAGCAAGAGCTGCTTTGATCATGGTGATGGGGGATTGTAGAACAGGAGAACAGAAGGGGAGCTACCTGCAAACTCCACAGCATGCAGGCATAGGAGTGGCTGCAGACTCCTCCATTGATCCAGGGGAGAAACTGCCACAGACGTCGCTGCCAGTCAGAGACTGCTATTACTCGAGACCCTGCTCCAACAGGACCGATCTTTCTAGCGGTGAAGTCTAAGGGCCTTCTCTCTGAGTACAGAGATGCAACTGGTCACTGTCGCTGGGCCATGATCACCGGCTGCCCCGGTTAGCTCTGAGCATGCAGCCCGGCAGCACAACAGTCAGCACAACAGTCAGACAGTCAGCAGATTGCTGCGGCCGATTCCCCTACATCCCAGTGCAGCCTCAGCTCTACAAGTAGCTGTGAATGACAGCGGATTGATAGCAGCGGATCGATAGCAGCAGGCTGGACAGAGATGCCCTCTGGGTCTCAGTGCTACCCCGCTCCCATCACCAAGGCACCGGAAAGCCGTTGTGGAATCGCTCCCGGATCAGAGCGAGAGACATGGGCACTGAGCTGGAGAAGATACGATCAGAACCCCTGACTGCGGCGCCAAACTGCTGTCATCTCCCCGGCACCCTGACAGAGACATACTGCAACCCTCACTCCTAACCCTGGTGTGGGGAGATAGACTCTCCTGCTCTAACCTGGCCAACTCCTCCGTGGCTTTCCTGAGGAAAAAGAAGTTTACATTCCAGACCACTTTCACCCTGGAGGAGCTGACTGCTGTCCCCTTCGTCAATGCAGCACTGTTCTGTAAGATCCAGCTGCTGGATGGTGGACACTTCACAGACTTCACAGACCTGCCATCCAGGTAAGGACGCTTACCTCCCACCGGTCCGTGTATTCCTTCCTTTTACCACCCTCCTCCCCATGCATTTCCTCCCTGTGCCCTCTTTTGGCCACACAGTTAACACTGCCACTGCATTAACCTGTAACAACAGCAGGTCCTTGTTGTCTCCCGGTCCCCCCTCCCCATCCCCACCACCCTCTATGCACCACACCCCTGCACCCATGCCCTTCTGCCTCCTCTTAAGCCCTGTAGCCGTAGGGCATAAATTAATAAAAAAAGAACTGCTGCCAGAGCAGCGATCAGGAAGGAGGGGAGGAGACGCTTTCTAACATGCCTCCTCCACCTTTCCCTGGCTTCATTTGTGCCCTGTCTGCCTCCTCTTAAACCCCGTAGGGCATACATTAATTAAAAAAACTGCTACTGGAGCGACGATCAGGAAGGTGGGGAAGAGGTGCTTTCATTACATGCCTCCTCCACCTCCCACTGGCTCATGCCTTTCCCTGTCTCCCACCTCTGCGGAGTAGGCTGCAACCTAAGCTCCATATGGGCTAGGAGTTCTAGAGTACCAGCAGGCACTCTCAGTATAGCGGGGTTGCGCTATCGGCAGGCTGCCCAGCACTCCAACTTGCTCCTCTGCTGCCACCACAAATAAACCCCCCATCACTGCCCACACCATAACTAGGGCTCAGGGAAGCCCCTCTCACACACAGGAAGGGTTTAAAATTTATTTTAACATAAATGCTGGCCTCAGAACATCGGGGCTAGCCCACTAGGCCACCAGCGCTATCTTTATGTTGTACCCCCTTCCCCTTTACAGGGCATTTCCAAGCCCCACTGACCACCAGTAGTACTTTTATTTCTACAGAAGGGCTACTAGTCTCCAGCAGCTCACTTGGGCTACTACATAAATTACTGGCCACTCAACCACCACAAGGGGCAAAGGGTTCCAGCTGAGTCCCCTTTCCCTAACCTAACTCCATTTTCTCTCCTTCTGTTTTCTTACTGCTTTTTTATCTAACTAACCTATTTCTGTTCTATTTTTTGCAAGTCTAACTGAACAGGGGCTTCTACCTTAATCAGATAGGTTTTAGTTTTATTTCTAACCTATCCCTTCTGCCCTGCTGGTCCCCCTAACAGGTTTGGATCCTTGTGACCCTTTTTATGTTTTATTTTACAGGTACCTTGGCATCACCACTTTGGATATCTACCCAGGCACCCTGTGGCAGGTAAGTCTCTTTATTTAACCTTCCTTTGGGTGGGTTGACTGCATCGGGTGTCCGTGTCCATCACAGCCACCTCTCTTGCTGTTTCTCTGACCCAGTAACTGCTTTCTGCTTGTGGTCGGTGAGGACTTCAGGAAGGCTTGGCAGAGCAGTAAGTTCACTAACCCTTCTACTTCTGTAATTGTTTGAGACATGCAGAAGTTAACAGGGTGATGTAACCATGCCCACATACATTCCGCACTTACAGTCTGGTGTTCGGCTCAGGTAGATGTCCATGGAAACATAAACACAGATTGCATATGTTATGACCCCACATTTTCATCATAGCCATTTCTTCACAGCATCTCATGAATATGACAGCTGTCATTTTTCAAATGTGTTCTCGCAGCATCCTGAAAGGTGATTTCACAGTCACTACACTAAACCACCTTTTGGGCAGGAGCTGAACATATTCTCCACTACTGCTCATGAGGCGGGGCCATACCAAGGCTATGTTGAACATGTGGCAAAAAAAACAATAAAGTTAACAGGCTATGTTGCATTTTGCTAACACAGGCTTATAACTTTAATACCCCCCGACACATACACCATGCAAGCAAACATTCGGCATTGACAAATGCTTGTTTAAATTTGTATTAATCCTTTATATTGTCTGCTATTATCATTTTCAGTACATTTTGACAGAAAGTACAACTGTAGTATATAGTTTGGGATATAAGCTTTTGTACCAGCAATAAATCAGACTTTTTCAACAAAGCAAAATGCAGCAGCAAGCACATGTGTTACACCAATGGGGGTGTGTCTCTGTACCCTTCCCTCCCCCCTTAGATCTGCCACTGGTGATATCCCCAACCACCTTTGTAGCCTAGCTGGATCTTCCCTAAGGTTCTATATCCCTTCGGCTGAATCAACACTTTCATAGAGCTTGGTGTCATCTGCAAAGAGGCATACTTTGCCCTTAATGTCATTGTCAGTATTGTTTCTAAACACATTAAATGAGACTGGGCCAGGCATCATGCCCTCTGGAACCCCACTGGTGACTTACCTTGAGTCTGAGAGCCCCCTCTCCCCCACTCCTCTTTGGATGTTAACCCCCCCCCCACAAGCAGTTTGGCACCCATCTCATAAGTTTCACTCCCACCCCTAAATCCTCCAGCTTCCTGATCAACCTACAGTGGAGTATTGTGTCAAAGGCCCTGCTGAAGTCCAAGTATAGAACGTCAACTTCTTGGCCCTTGTCTACTGTTCTTGTTAAACAGTTAAAGAAGTCAATCAGATTAGTTTGGTAAGATCTTACTGCCATGAACCTGTGTTGCCTCTCGTCCTGGAGATCATTTGTCTCCTGAAACCCTACCAGCATTTTCTTAAGGATTGTTTCCATAAGCTAATCAACAGTTGAGGTCAGTCTCTTTGGTTACCTGGGTCATTGCTTGACCCATTCTTGTGGAATGGCACCACATGCATGGTCCTCCACTCCTGTGGCACTTCCCCCAATCCAGAAAACTGTTGAACAGATTCAACCACTATGGTATCCCATGAGGCGGGCACATGGGGAAGGGCACCATCCTTAACAGCGACTCCTTCTGGATGAAATACCTCATGGCAATGGGGAGGTAGGGTGACGGATGGGGGGGTGGGCGAAATGGGCAACAGGATGTTGCTATATGTACATGCGTGGGGGGGAGCGAGCACAGCAAGCGTGGGCTGGGAAGGGGTGGAGGGGTTGTAGGGGGTGGCGCAGCAGTGGGTTGCTGAGCTGTGTCCTGGCGTCAGGGGTTGGCCTGTGGTTGGGGTGAGTGAGGTACTGGGTTTGGGTCCAGGAGCTGGTGCAATTTTATTGCGCCCGACCCAAACCTTTATTTTTTCATCCTTCACCTCTCCCCCGACATGCACCGCCCTGGAGTTGAGAATCCTTTAGTACAGGGGGTGCCGGGGGTGATGCCCTCCGCGTGGGCAGGGTGTGGTGGGGGGGCACAGCCGTCCCCCACAGAAAGCGTTGAAATATATGTCTCTGGCACCATTGTTCTTTGTGCTGAGGGTGTCAAAGTGCTGAAAATGTTTTCGGCACTCTGACTGCACGATAATGGCGATCGCCTTTAGGCTTTCTCCATTATCACACAGAACCATTCACCATAGGACCCACAAGATCCACTTCCAGGTCCCTCAATGCTCTCAGGTGGATACTATCCACACATGGGGACTTGTCAACTTTGAGGGTCATCAGCCAGCATTTCACCTTGTACTCTTTAATCTTTTCTTCCATTTCATTCCCCCCGCCCCACCTTCCTCCCTTGGGGTACCGGACCATCTTTTTCTTTCATAAAGACAAAGCAGAAGTACTTCTTCAAAACTTCCACCTTTTCTGTACTTTCTGCCTCCCCCTTTCAATTTCACTGTACCATCCTTTTTGTCCCTTTTTATATTTGCTTGCATGCATGTGCAAGAAACATAGTACCACCATACAAAGTTTCGTAGGTGTGTCACCTCGTTTCCAATGCACTGCACCTTGTCGCAGGCACGGCCTCACCACACCAATAACTGTCCGAGCTGTCTATGACAGCAGTTCAGATGCAGTGGCATACAGTTCCAAGCAAAACACCGCTACAGTCAGTGGTGGTAATGTGTAGGCAATTTGCATACTGCCGTCGGCAGTATGCAAAGTGCCTATACGTCGGCATTGCACTGGAACAGCTGTCATAGACAGCTCCGTCCCTCCCCTGTAACAAACACCCAAGTAACACTGAGGGCCCATCCCAGCATGCTCATCGCTCCCCCCAAACAGACCTCTATGGCCGATGGGGTGCCCAATCCCCATCGGCTCTGCTGTCCCAACAGACTTCCAGGTGCCATGGAGCCCACCCCAGTAGCAACAGTCCTTATGGCCGACAGAGTGCCCAACCCCTTCGGCTCCACTGCCCCAAAGAACCTTCCAGTTGCCACGCTGGGAGCCCAACCCAGCGTGGCAAATGTCCAACGTCGTCTTCCAACCCAACATGGCAAATGTCCCACTTCATCTTTCAACAAAAAACAAATCTCCTGTAAGAAAAATGGTCCCTCACTGACTGTCTTGTCCCTTCCCCCAACCGCCCACCCTCTGGTGCTCCTCCTCCCCACACCCCCACCTCACCCCATACTTATCTCCGGAGTTTGGCTAGCGATCTTGGTGGACCGGGAACCGTCTGCACTCTTCAAAGCCGACCATGAACTGAAGAAATGCGTAAGCTGAATAATGGCATAAATAGGTTTTTCAACTTTGGTGCATATCTTGGGCATTTTGGAATTTTGCACAAATTTTCAACATGGGGTTCTTGGGACCCCACCTCATGAACTCAGTCACTGTCTATTTATTTGGTCCTGAAAGGTGATTTAAGTGGTCACTGCGAGAACCACCTTTGGGCCGATTTATAAAATGACAGTGTCACAGTTCATGAGGTAGGCCCCCAAAACCCTATGTTGAAAATTTTGTGAAAAAACCCCAAAAATGACTTTTACGAGTGTGTGTTGCGCAGTTCCTATGCACGCTCGTAACTTTGAGAATTTGTAATCTTTTCACTCCAGATTTTCAACATTGCCATTTTACCACACCTCCTTATGAACAGGACAGCTGTCATTTTTCACATCTCACTCAAAATGTGTTTTCGCACATGTAGTGCACATTGGCACAGTCGGTTTGTGACATCAGTGTTCGGGACACATTAAGAAAATCACAGTGACACTGTTCATGAGCAGAGGTGTTAAAATGGCTATGTTGAAAATTTGGTCACAAAAGCTCATAAAAAGACTGTGTTACATGCGTGCATTGCGCAATTTCCACACACCCTAAGTTCACGAGTTTGTAATATTTTTAGTCCAGATTTTCAACATTGACCTTTTTCCACAGCTCCTTATGAACAGTACAGCTGTCATTTTTCACACGCTGGCCAAAATGTGTTTTCGCACTTCCAGCTCAGAATAGAGCTGTCGCTGTGGGAAATTAGTGTTCGGGATAGATTAAGAAAAGTACAGTGCCACTGTTCATGAGCGAAGGTCCCAAAATGGCTATGTTGAAAATCTGCTGTAAAATATCCTCAGACTAATTACATTATGGGTGTACATATTGCAGTTTCTACACATGCTTGTGACTTCACCAGTTTTGTTATATTTTCACTCCAGATTTTAAACAATGCCATTTTTTACACCTCTTCATGAACAGTACACCTGTCACTTTTCACATCCTGTTCGAAATGTGTTTTTGAACCTGTGGCACCAAATGGCGCAGTCGCTGGGCAAAATCACCTTTTGCCTAATTTACTGATAGTGTCACTGTTCATGCGGTGGGGTCACAAAAAGCCCATGTGGAAAACTTGGATTAAAAATACCAGGAAACGCCCAGGGCGTTAGGGTTTTCTACCACAATGCCCTACCCTGTAGGGACTGACAGGTGTCAGGGGTGTGACCTGGGATTGTCAACAGTAATGCTCATGCCATTGCACCCCCCACTCCCACCCTCCAGCCAGTGACAGGCAGCGAGGTGCACCTTGGACCTTTTGCCCCAACATTCACCCCTTTCTCCTATACTGCACCCATTTCAGTGTATTTCCTTATGGAATGAGGTGACGTAAAGCCCAAACACCCCAAGGCACACATCAACACTTGTCAGTGTCTGAAGGGTAGGGTAAGGTGAAATGTCATGACCGTCATGGGTGGCAACCCAAAGGCACACCCCAATGCCTGCCCTTCTCTGCAGGGTGAGGGTGGAGTTGGCGTCAGTTCAATGCTTCAGTGCTATTCCTATACTGCATCTGTCTAACTCCTGCACTTCCATTGCTAATGCCAGCAAGCAAACATTCGGCATTGACAAATGCTTGTTTTCCTTTGATGTACTGGGAGAACACTTTTTCTCCCTTCTTGATCCAATACGCTATTTGCAATTCCTTTCTAGCCTTGGCAAACCAGACTACCTTTCTGCCTGCTTAGCCTTCCCCAGATGTTCCTTCCTATCTTCATCCTTAGGGATCCTCCTGCATTTTCTATATGAGGTCTTCTTTTCTATAACTGCCTGGGCCACTTCCCTACTAAGTGATTGAGTTTTTTTGTTTTAGAGTTTTTTCCTTGAGTCTGACATGCTTATTTGTGGCAGCTGCTATCCCCCTTTTTAATGATGGACCACATGTGATCGACTCCCATCTCCTCTCTGAGCTAGCCAGGTGACTCCTTAGCAATTCTCCCATCCTCCTGAATCCAGTACTCTTGGCCTAGTATTTGCCTTTCCTCTGCCCATGTCCAGTCTCAACCAGACTTTGTGATGGTTACGCCCTCCCATGGGCTCCTTCATTTTAATGTCCTGAACATGCTCCCTTCGTTAGCTCCAGGATGACACCCTCCCTTGTGGGCTCAGAGATGCCCTGGACCAAGATCCCACTCTGAATCACACCCAGGATGAACTGGCTCCTGGCACAGGTCATTGATGGGAGCCTCCAGTTCACCTTGGGCAGACTGAAATCCCCCACTGTCACCACTTTGCCCTTGCTTGCAGTTGTCCCATTCATGGTCAGCAACTCCCTTTCCCTTTTCTGTTCCTGATTAGGTGATCTGTATACTACCCCCAGCCTCATCCTACTTCCTTTAGCCATTTATAATTGTACCCACAGTACCTCTGCCATCCTCTCTCCTGTCTTCTTTCTTGTGCTAGTTATGCTTTCCCTTACACAGATTGTTGTGCCTTCTCTTTCCCTTCCCCTTTGTCTATGTAGCTTCTATATAGCTTGTATCCAGAAATAGAGAGGTTGCAGTCATGGTTTGGCATAGCCCAAGTTTCTGTGACTGCCATTATGTCCACCTTCCCCTCCACCATCAACACCTGCAGGTCATACATTTTGTTCCCTAGACTTCTAGTATCTAGAGACACCACCCTCCATCATGACTCCATGCTACTCTCTCCCTTGACCTGGTTACTCTCCCCCTTGTCAGTCCCTTCTCAGGCCCCTTCCACCTCCTCTCTCTCCTCTGGTCCCTCTGATTGTCCCCCGTTAGAACCTTCTTGTTCAGTTAAGCTGGTCATACAGCAGACAACGATGGGTAGCCCATCCATAGGAAAGGATGAACCTGCACAATTTGTTGAACATATAATCCAGGGGAAGCAGGTTGGTTTTGTTTGCAGAATGGTAAATTGTGTCTCAATAGTCAATGGAAAGGAGCAGGAAGTGGGAGACTTGCAGCTTCCTTACGTCAGCAATGAGGCAGTGTTTTGACCTGGGAGAAAATTGAGCTTGGGCCTTATGATTACTAAAATGTGGTCAATGTACCTACAGTATGGAAGTGATACATCAAGCCAGTGTCCTAGATTTTTGAATATGTTGACCTAATCAATAGTGTTGCCATCTTATGTAATGATTGCAAGAGAATCAGCTGTGTAAGTTAGCTAGTTCTGGGATCCAAACACCATTGACTTCATGTTGGCTGCATTAAGGATCAGGTGGTCATTGACAAAGCAAGAGGAGATTGGGCTGAAATCAGTTTGGAGTAGTGAATTAACTTTGGAAATTGCACTGTAGTAAAGTATAGTGTTATCTGCATACATATATAGATGACACCTACAGTTGTGCTTCAGGAGATCATTAACAAAAACGGAGAGCAGCAGAAAACAAGGGATTGGTCCTTGAGGAAACCCAGAAATTAAGACAGCAAGGTCTGAATTACTGCCTTGTAGGGACACTAAATGGGTCCAATTGCTCACGTAGTTTTTGAACCATTTGGTGGCTCATTGACTGAGACCTAGGGTCTTGAGCTTGAGTAGGAGTATTACATGATACACCAAACTGAAAGCCTTGGAGAGGTCCACAAAAACAGCCTCAGTGAGAAGGCCATTATCCATGGCTATGTGGAGATCTGATGATCTTGAACAATTCAGATATGGTACAATGCCCTTTCCTGAAGCTAGATTGCAGACTGAGATGCTTAGTAAGCTGTGTGTCTGCTGTGAGTGAACACACTTTGAAAGAACCTGGGAGAGGGCGTGAATAACCAAAATGGGTCTGTATTGATTCAGATCTTGCTTAGCCACTCCTTTGTGAAGAGGCACAACTCTAGCACATTTCTAGACAATAGGTATGCTTCCAGAGGCAAGGGAGATGTTTTAAAAGCATGGTAACTGGGGCGCTTAGATGATGTGTATCAAGGAAAAGAAGCTTCGGGTCAAGGAAGTCAGCACAAGCACTCTTATTGGGGCTGAGGCCCTTTGGTTCTTTGAGGACCTCTGCTGTAGTGATTTGTCAGAAGTTAAAATTTAGGAGATAATGTAGGACAGGCTCTGGGCTGCTAGAATAGAGACCAACCATAGACCAACATGAGAAGCTAAGAAGGGTGTGAGTGAGACGGATTCACTATACCTCTGTCACATCTCATGCCTGGGAAGTGGCCATATTGATCCATAAGAATGCCATATTAATGGACCAAAAAGTAGTTAAAGGAGATTTGGGAATTCGGGATGAACAATAGCTGTGTAAGGAACATTGAAGGATCCTTGATAACTGTAGCAAGCCTATATGGATCTGATATAGATTACTCATATTTTTTTACAACGTGATCAAATTAGAGATGTGTAGAGTTTTCAAATTCCACTTCTGATGAAATTTCTCAGAATTTCAGAAATTCCACCAAATTTATTTATACCACGGATTAGTAATTTACATATTAATAAACTGCAGATTGCTGTTTCATAATTTAAAGGACAAGTAAACAGCCATTTTTTGTCAGTGCACAGTGCCAGAACCAGGCTTCACAGAGAGGTAAAGGAAAGGCTGATGTTTACAAGGATGTCACTATCAGGTCCAGCGTCTGCCCGACCCCCTCTCAAGGGAGTAGCAGTGGTCGGCAGGAGGCGTTGGATGCCCAGTTTGTGCGGTGTGACTTTGGCTGGCCCATAATCAATGATATTGTGATGGTTATCCAGTCATTGCATCTGACCAGTTGTAGTTTGGGCCTGAGCCCCACGAGCCTTTTAGTAGGCTGCGTGGATAGTATTGGGCCGGTCCTTGCCAAGATAGTCTGGATGTCCTTGGAGAGGGGGATCTTTCCAGATCCCCTGAAGGAGGCTGTGGTTTGGCCCCTTCTTAAGAAGTTCTCCTTGGACCCAGACTGTCTGGCTAACTACAGGCCTGTCTCTAACCTGCCCTCTGTGGGTAAGGTTAATGAGAAGGTGGTGGTGCTACAGCTGGATGACCATTTGACCAGCCACAATATTTATCATTCTCTCCAGTCTGGATTTAGGAAGAGATATAGTACCGAGACAGCCCTTGTCCGGGTACTAAATGACCTCTTAACAGCGAGAAATCGAAAGACCCATTCCATCTTGGTCCTTCTAGATCTCTCTGCGGCATTTGACACCATGGACCATGACATGCTGTTGGATCACCTGTGGCTCATCTGTGGACTTTTGGGGTCGGTCCTCAGATGGTTTTGATCATTTCTCGAGGGTAGGACTCAAAGGGTGGAATTTTCTTTTTCTTTCTCAGCTCCATTCTCCCTATCCTGTGGGGTGCCGCAGGGATCCATCTTAGTGTCCATGTTGTTTGCGGTGTATATGCTGCCATTGGGAGCGATTATTAGGCAGTACAGCTTGAGTTTTCACTGCCATGCAGATGATACTCAGCTGTACATGTCCTTTGTGCCTGTTCAGGACGATGCTGTCTCGATTTTTAACAGCTGTCTAGCCGAGATCCAGGCCTGGATGAATGTGAGCTGACTGCAGTTAAACCCAGAAAAAATTGAGGTATTGATTGCGGACCCAGGTCATCATGAGGCGGGTGTGTTGGCAGGTTCTCCTTCAGGTCTATGGCTTGAAGGTGTCCAGCTAACTACCTCAGACTGGGTGCAGAACCTGGACGTTATGTTTGATGACTGCCTGACCCTAAAATTGCAGGTGTCGGCAGCTGTCAAGACTTCTTTTTACCATCTGAGGAATATCACCCAGGTAAAACACCTGGTTCCTCCCGATGATCTTCCAACATTGGTCCATGCTTTCATGACCTCCTGCCTTGGCTACTGCAATGCCCTTTACCTAGGGCTATCGGGGGTTGATATCCACCGCTTTCAGCTAGTGAAGAATGTGGCAGCCAGGCTTTTGACTGGAACCTCTAGGACCAGTCATATAACGCCTGTGCTCCGCGGACTGCGCTGGCTGCCAATACAGTGGCGGATCACCTTCAAGGTTGCTTTGCTAACCTACAAGGCCCTACACAATCAGGGACCCTGTTACCTGAAAGATCTCCTTCATCCCTACTGTCCCCTCCACCCTCTCCGATCCACCAATGAGGGACTGCTAGAGATTCTCAGGGTTTGTTTACAAACATCTGGGGCAAGGGCATTTAGTTTTGTGGCCCCAACCCTGTGGAATTCTCTACCTCATTGGGTGCGAGATTGCCTGACCATTCAGAGTTTTAAAGCTGCTCTGAAAACCTGTCTTTTTAGCCTAGCATTTTCCAATTACTAAAGCCACTATTGTATTTATTAGTTTTAACTTTATTTGGTTATTTTATAAATGTGTATGGTTTTATTGTACAGGCGCCTTGGTTTTGGAAATGTGCCTTTTTATAAATAAAGCATTGCTTGATTGATTGATTGAATGAAAACTGCATTTATAAATTAAAGACAAATGCAGTTTCATAGCATTTAAAAAAATGTAAACAGCTTTCCTATTTGAAAAAACCCACCATGTCAGCTCCACAAAATGCCCTTTAGATGTCGGACAGAATGACATCATAGGAGCTAGTAGCAGACCTACATAGCGCACTGCAGCACTAACTGGCTCTTTTAATTTCCATTACATTTTTAACTTCTTTCAGCAAAATTATCAAAATAATGACTGAACATGTACATTACTTTTAGCAATAAATATGTAAGGTCATGATTTTTTTAATTTTTTTATACATAAACAACCAAAAATGGTAATTTTCTTTTAGTTATAGAAACCGAACAACAGTATAAGTCAGCAAATACCTGGTGGGCTAGTGGTTCTCCTGAAGTGCAGTGCATTGGTCCAGTTCAACAGTAAAAAGTTGGAAAGGCTTGCAGGCTTCAACTGTAAGTAAGTAAACCATTTTTATTCAAAGAATACTGGAGACATTCCATTAAGCAGAGTTCATTTTCAGTGAAGTTCCAGGTCCAATAAAGTGCAAAGTTCCACATAAATTAGACAACACTTACATACACGTAACATAATAAATAAGCAACAGTGAAGAACATAACCAATATCTACATATATGGTCAGTAGATCGAATGTTAAAATACATTACATTGCAACTGAAATATTCTGCTCAATCTCTGACTTTTGTGTCCCCATTCTCAATGTCAAACACAACCTTCCCCCCCCAGCCCGCACACATGCAGTAACACACTCCATTCAAACACCATTCTTCTGGTGGCTGGTTCTTAACATGAAACTGTCATTTGCTGGTCCCCAGTCCCACGGCGAAGCATGCCTTCTTATTTCTAAGTCTGCACTGGATGTTATGAATGCACGCCTTCCGAATTGGGTTCTTCCTTCCTGGCTGGTGCTAGTAAATGGCATAGTGTTTTAGAGAGTTCAAGGTAAAGATCCAGAACCGGCCACACTGGAACAGCTTCTTGAGCCGGTCTCTGCTTCTGGGATTTTGATTCACTGTTTCAGTGCCCATAAACCGCATGCTCAGGTGTAGGATCACAGTCCTGGTATTCAGCAAAATGTGTTGCTATCAGTGGGTCTGCTTATGTTTCATAAGTGTTCCTGAATCCTTTGCTTGACTGACCGACTAGTGCAGCCTATGTATAGCTTAGGACATTGACACCAAAAAGCATACACCATGAAGCTAGTATTAAAGTTTACTAAGGACCTCCCTTCCACTTCTCGAGGGTATCCTTCTAAGTTCAGCATTTTTGATTGACTGCAGTGTCACCACACATTGCACCTACAGCATTTAAAGGTGCCAGCAGGTTGGGAAGAAAGCCAGTTCCTGGGGGTGATCAGTGTGGCTTGTATCTGTTCTGGCTGCTGACAAGTTTATCTTTGAAGTTTGGGGCATTAGAGAAAGCTATCCTGAGTTCAATCCCAAGCTCCTTGGCCAATTTTTCATAAAACAAAAGCAAGGGCCAGTACTTCCTAATCATCCTCCCACCTGCCCCGAGAGCTTACACACATACGAAGAATGCCAGCAGATACAGGCCTCATGGTCTATCTGGTCTGCTTGAGTGTGCAGCTAGCAGTCTGTTACACTGCAGCTGCTCCCCCCTCACCTACCAGCATGTCCAATTTCATGCCCATATTAGCTGTTACCCTTCCCCCCAGTGCCTCATCGGCGACCGTCCCCTGACTTTGTCCCATCCCCTCTTAAACTGCCCACCATCTTCATGCATACCACCTCCTTAGGCAGTGCTTTCCATCCTGTCACCACTCTCCGTGAAATAGTGCTTTCTCATTTCCCTTCTGCATCTATCACCCTCCAACTTTAGATTGTGCCCCCTAGTGTCCCACCCAGTCCCCAATTTTAAAATTCCCTCTGTACTATCTTTATTTATGCCTTTCATATATTTGAAGGTTTCTATCATGTCCCTTCTATCCCTCCATTCATCCAGGGAGTACATGTTGCGATCCCTCAGTCTCTCCGCATAGGGTTTGTCCTCCATACTGAGGATCATCCTGGTTGCTCTGCTTTGGACCCCATCCAGCAATTTAACATCTTTCTTTAAGTAGGGGTGCCAGAACTGCATGCAGTATTCCAGGTGCAGCCTCACCAATGACCTCTACATTGGCAGGATGACCTCTCCTTTCCTGGACGTAATTTTTCTGGCAATACACCCCAGCATGTTATTAGTCTTATCTGTCACATTTCTGCACTGCACTGAATGGTTCATTTGCCATGTTATTATCACCCCAAAATCTTTTTTCTTCTCTGTAGGGGATAACTGTACCCACCCAGTCGGTAATGATTCCTTGGGTTTCTTGCTCCCAAGTGCATGACTCTGCACTTCTTTGCATTGAACCCCAGCTGCCATGTTTCTGACCAGTGCTCGAGTCTAGCCAGATCATTCTGTAGCCCCTGCCACCCCTCTGTGTCATCCACCACTGCACCTAACTTTGTGTCATCCACAAAAAGGCTGATCTTATTCTTAATCCCATGTGAGATGTCGGCAATGAAAATGATAAACAACACTGGACCCAGTATCGAGCCCTGTGGTACCCCACTGGTTACGGCTCTTGGAGTTGAGATTCAGCCAGTTCCTGATCCACTCCACCATTTTCTCCCCTGCTCCCTGGTATCTCAACTTGCTAATCAGTCTCCCATGTGGAACTGAATCAAATGTTTTGCTGAAGTCTAGAAACAAGACATCCACCACTTGGCCCTTGTCGAGCACCCTAGTCACCCAGTCAAAAAAGTCCACCAGGTTGGTCTGACAAGATCTTCCTGAGACAAACCTGTGCTGTCTGTTGTCCTTTAGACCATTCACCTCCAGAAAAGTTACTAGCCTTTCCCGAAGGATAGTCTCTATTGGCTTCCCCACAATGGATGTAAGGCTGACTGGTCCATAGTTGCCTGGTTCATCCTTGGGGCCACCTTTGTGTAGGGGCACCACGTGCACCATCCTCCAGTCCTGGGGGATGCACCCAGGTCCCAATGAAACATTGAATAAGTCTGCTAGTGGCTCTGCCAGGACCTCTGCTAACTCCTTTAGAACACCTGGGTGTATGCCATCTGGGCCAGGCGCCTTATCTACCCACAGGGTTTTAGGCCTTCCATCATCCTGTTCAATGGGATTTCCCCATCTGTTAATCCCACCCTGACCCGTGCCAACCCCCATCCTCTGAAACACTGGCCCAATCTTCTCCCTGGTAAACACAGAACAGAGTAGTCATTGAATGCTCCTGCCTGGTCTGCCCCCTTTTCCACCCACCTGTCATCTTTCTTAATTCTAACAATTTGATCTTTTCAGCTCCTCCTCTCCCTAATGTACTTGAAGAAATCCTTTTCTTCTTCTCTGATACCTTGTGCCAGCCTCAGCTGCCTTGATGCCTTGGCTGCCCTGACCGCTCTGCTGACTTCCCTTGATTTTTTCAAGTACTCCTTCCTGTCCTCACCCTGTTTGGATCTCATAAATCTTCTGAAGGCTGCTCTCTTATCCCTCACCTTTTCTAACACTTCCCCGCTTAACCAACTTGGCACATGGACCTAGCCTTTTCACTTTGGATCTTTGTACATGAGCTAGTGGCCTCTGCAAAGCTGAGCTTGATAATTTCCCATTTCTGGTTAGCATCCATGTGTGAGCTTGTTATACTAGATGATGAAACACATACTGGTTCCTGTTCCTGCAGTATGGATTTCTTGTGTTTGAGCAATGTGCTTCTAGGATTAGCCTTTGCTTTCTCAAACGCTGAATGGAGGGTCCCTTGGTTATAACCTCTGGCAATAAACCTTGTCATAAACTCATAACTTAGGACTTCAAAATCAGCCTCAGTGGAGCAGTTCCTTCTAATTCTAAGGAACTGCCTATGAGGAATAGATTTCACCAGGGATCTAGGGTGTGCAATGTCAGAGCCATGCATGCTGTTGGTGGTCATGGGTTTCCTGTAACCCTTCATCTGCACTTTACCTTGTCCCACTATAAGGGTGACATCAAGGGAGTTAAACTTCTGTCTGCTGACAGTACTCATGAACTTAAGATTAAATTAATTCATAGACAGCCACTGCATGACATCTGTAACCTCTTTCTTGGTTCCTTTCAGACATGTACACCATTGTCAATATAGCAGTACCATGGCATTATGTGTTGGATATTGGTATCTTGGTATTTTGAAGACAGAAGGAGTCATAAGCCCATTGAGACTGTGTCCCGCGCTGTGTGGCTAGTTTTAATATCCCATGTATCTGTCTAGTTCCTTTTCGAGGAACTCATCAAAGCCAGTAATGTTAATTAAGTATTGGGGGAGTCTTTTCTACAATCTGGTGCCTCTAATAGTAAAATAATTACCTCTTTTCACTGTATTAACCTGGTCCTATGTCATAACGGTGATCACCAGATAGCGATGGCCGTTACAGCAAGTGTACATTGCCAAAAAACCAAAACGGAGATGTATACTCTCAGCGAGGCAACACCAGTGAAAACAACTGTTCTTATGTGGGAAGGGCTGCACCACCCCACACCCACCCTCACGAGGGGGCTTCATCCCCCACACCCCCTTACTAAATATTCTCAACTCCAGGGGGGTGCATGTTGGAGAGAGGATGAAACTTGTAAAACAAAAAAAAACTATGGAAGCAAAACACAAAATATTGTGCCCTTCCCCATCCCTGAACCCTGCACCCTCCCCATTGTAGCCAGCCACCCTCACCACCACACCACACGGCCAGCTCAGCACCTCATGTCGCACTACCTCCCACATACCTTCCATCCTCTTCCACTTTCCCTCCAGCTCTTCCATTTGTCTTGCTCTTCGCCCATCGCTACCCTATCAGGGTAGCTCATATAATAAGCGCTGAACATGAGTTGCTCATGTCCGAGTTGCTCAAGTTTAGTCGCCATTTTGATGGGTTACCATTAACCTTGGATACCTCAATTTGCCTGTTATGGCACCTGAGATCTTTTGATTATGGATGAGGATGGAGTCCATAGATAGTGGACAGTTCAGGGTAATTTATTATTTGAAAGAATTTTAGATAGGTCCCTCTTGTTCTCCTTTGTTCTACAGTCATCAAATTTAATTAATTTAGATGAGAGTCATATGACTTATTATTTAATCTTGTAATAAGCTTTGTGGCCCTTCTCTGGACAGTCTCCAATAAGGTTACATCCTTCTTTTGGTATGATGCCCAGAATGAAGAGACATAATCAATATATGGTTTTACATACACCTTAAATAAGTTCATAACACTGTGTTCGTCTCTTGTGACAAAGGTCTTCCTACTAATGTTGATAAATTTGTTGGCTGTTTGTGTGGCTTGTCTTATGTGTGCATGCATGTCTAGAGAAGCATCTATCAGAATACCCACATCCCTTTCATTACTGACTGCTGGAAACTGAACTTTCATGAGCAAATAGAGTCTCCTAGGATTATTTCATCCGACATGATGCACTGAACATTTGTCCACGTTCAATACCATTTTATTTACTGGAACCCAGTTTTCAAGTAACTCCAGGTCCTTTATTAGTGATAAGTATTTGCCCTCCATATTCACTTCAATGGAGATTTTTGTGGATTTCCCAGTGTGTTAAGAACAAGGTATTGTTTATAATAAAGGTGAGTATTGTATTTAGAATTGTTACCAAATGTATTTATTTTAAATATTTATTTGTTTAGTTTGTTTTTGTTGCCTGGGAATGAAGGACTCTGTAATTCTGCTAATTTTTAGCCTAGTCCCGTGGTGGGGTGGGGGTAGAGATATAGATGCAAACTGACATATTAAATCAGGGTGAGTTGTTGACGGTAGTCTATGTGAATCAATGGGTAATTAGGTGTAATACTCTATTCTGGAATGTTCCCCATAAAGAATATTAAAAATAAATGAGTAAAAATGTAATTCCATGCTGATTTAGAAACAAAAATATAAATTGATGCCAGCCCTTTCAGCCCTGTAAGAGTTAAGGACTCACTTCTGGGATTTTAAACTAATATAGTCACCAGGCCTTCAAGCAGTCAGTGTTCTGTACTTAAGTGGCATGACATGATAGGGGGTAGGGTACTATCAGGTGATCACATCTTCCACCACCACCACTGTTTCATTTGAGTCAGGGGGTATGTGATTACCAAATGGCAGTCACCTCCCTGGCATTCATTGATGTTATTGTTAAATGCAGTTGAGTGACTAGGAAAAAATCACACATGGTTAATTCAAAAAAATCTAACTTCACCACCCTCTCCTTCACATGCATGCTGCTACATCAGTCAATGGTATGATACCTTAATGGTCACTTAAGCAACATTGCATGATGGGGGTGTGTTGTGGCATTTACCCACATCTCACATGGTGAGGCACAAGGGGAAGGCCAGTGCCGTGAATCTAAGTAAGTAAGTAAAATTTATTTCTCAAGCGCCTTTCAAATACCAAGGCACTGTACAATAAAGTAAACATTCAATATACAAATAATTTCAATAACGAACATATGAAATTTGCCAACAGATAAAGGCCTAGAGGTCTATCAAGTCTGCTCGAATGTGCAGCTAGCACCCCTTATTCTGCAGCTGCCCTTCCCTTCTACCCTTCCCCTTCATTGACCCTCCCCCTTGTCTTGTCCCATCCCCTTTTGAAGCAGTCCACTGTTCTACTGGATACCACTTCTGCAGGTAATGCATTCCACCCTGCCACCACCCTCTCTGTAAAAAAGTGTTTCCTCATCTCCATCCTGAACCTTCCTTCCTCCCTCCCTCCCTCCAGTCTCATATCATGGCCCCTGGTGTCCCTCCCCTCCCTTACTTTGAACAGCCCCTCTGTACCTGTCTTGTTTATTCCTTTCATGTATTTAAAGGTTTCAATCATGTCCCCCCTGTACCTTCTCTCCTCCAGTGAGTACATGTTCAACTCCCTCAACCTCCTCTTGTATGATAAGTCCCCCAGCCCCTTGATCATCTTTGTCACCCTGCGCTGCACCCCCTCCAGTAACTTAATGTTCTTCTTCAGATACAGACACCAGTACTGCACGCAGTACTCCAGTTGCATTCTAACTAATGACCTATGCAGTGGCAGAATCACCTCCTCCCTCCTGGAGGATATACCCCTTGCAATACAACCCAGCATTTTGTTGGCCTTTGCAGCTGCCTTCCTACGTTGTGCCGAGTTGTTCATTGACCCTGTAATGAGCACCCCCAGATCCTTCTCCTCCTCTGTCTGGGCTAGCTGCACTCCCCACAGCTGGTAACACCTCCTTGGGTTCTTCATCCCAAAATGCAGCACCTTGCATTTTTTGGCATTAAACCCCAGTTGCCAGGTGTCTGACCAGGTTTCAAGCTTTGCAAGATCATCCTGCAACCCCTACAATCCCCCTAGGTCATCCAAAATTGCTCCTACCTTGGTATCATCAGCAAACAGACCGATCTTGCTCTTGATGTCCCATGATATGTCTGCAATGAATATCCTAAACAACACTGGTCCCAACACCGAGCCCTGTGGAACACCGCTCGTCACTACCCTTGGGTGTGAGAGCTCCCCAACCACCACCACCCTCTGTTGCCTTCTCTGAAGCCAGTTTCCTACCCATTTCACCAGCTTTGCACCCGCCCCTGTGCCTACTAACTTACTTCCCAGCCTTCCATGCGGCACCGAGTCGAATGCCTTACTGAAGTCCAGATACAGGACATCCACTGCATTGCCCCTGCCCAGTTGCCAAATTACCCAGTCATAGAAGTCCACCAGGTTGGTTTGGCAGGATCAGCCCTGTATGAAGCCATGCTGTCTGCTGTCCTGTAGTCCTTTGGCCTCTAGGAGGGCCACCAGCCTCTCCTTCAGGATAGTCTCCATTAGCTTACCCATAATGGATGTGAGGCTCACTGGTCTGTAGTTTCCCGGTTCATCCTTGGGGCCACTTTTGTGAAGGGGCACCACATGAGCCATCCTCCAGTCCTGAGATACACACCCCAAATGTAGTGAGGCATTAAATAGGTCTGCCAAAGGTCCTGCAAGGACCTCTGTCAGCTCCTTCAGTACCCTGGGGTGGATGCCATCTGGGCCTGGAGCCTTGTCCACTCTCAGTGCCTTCAAACCCTCCTGAACTCTGCCCTCCATGATTTCCACATCTGTCACCCCTTCCCCCCCAGTTTCTGCCATTTCTCCCCACCTTGGGTGTCACCCCCATCTTCTCTTTAGTAAATACTGAGCAGAAGTACTCATTTAGTGCTTCTGCCTTATCGCCTATGGAGTGGTCATATGGACTTTTCTTATTGATGAGGAATGAAGGCATGGAAAGTACACTAGGAAAAATTATCTACTGTTACTAAAAGTACCATGGGATCCGTACTGTCCCCCTGGACAGCCACCAAAGATGGGCAAAAGGGGCTTTAGTTTAAGTCTTATCCGAAGGATGATATTTACCAGTGAGGTTGGCTGTGGCAATGCTCAACAAAAGAGAAGTCAGCTCTCCCTTTAAGATGAATGGCCACATATTACATAGTTTGTTTTGTGCATTGGAGCCATAACCATTGATGTCCTGGTGAGGACACCAGAGCAGAGATCGTGGCCAGCTGGATGATGGTGGGTACATTTGGGCTACACAGAATCACCAGTATCCCTCTATCCATACTGCTCCATAGAGGGGGAACCAACCTATCATCCTCAGCCCCACCTCAGGGGGAGGCGGTAGGGTTGATAGAAGGACCCTACAGATCATACAGTCCACTGAATATTATCCCCCAGTCAGCAGAAAATGAATCCACAGTCTATGTATACTGTTCCACGGTTTATGTAAAGTACAGATTACTAATCCACAGTTTAAAAAAGAATTACACTTTTGGAATTTCAGAATTCTGCTTTCTACAGAATTATATGGAATCAGAATTTACAAAATTCTGTAAAATTCCACTGGAAGCAGAATTTGCAAATTCTGTACTGCTCAACTGTTCTGTGGCTAAAATGGCATCCGATCATGCTGTATTCCATAGAACATTGTACCACTGAAAACTTGGTGCTGAAACAGCTCTGAGAAAACTACTATACAGTGATATATTTCTATTTTTGTTTTGTTAAACTAAGCAGTAAGGCATGACAGGGCATCAGTCATTGAGGAATTTACCCACACCTCATATGGTATGTCATGAAGTACAGCTGAGTGACTTAACTACCCCAGAAGTGAATAATCTATCACCTACATCCTGGAATGCCTTAATATGAATATACAATGGACCCATGTGTGCAATAAAATGTGTTTATGTTTTTTATAAATGTTCTTCCTCAGCCATGGGTTATTGCAGGATTTACCCACAGGTAAAGACCTTAACTAACCAATTAGGCCACTTGATTTTTTTATTTCCATTGTATAATACAGATTATACCATGGACCTCAGACACTGACCAATCAGATAGTCAGTCTGGCACCTCACCAGTGTTGATTATCTACCGATAATCGCAGCAAAAGGTGCCAGCCAGCCGCATGTTTAAAAAAAAAACAGTCCGACCTCGAAATCACTGAACTCCAACCACCATGTTGTTTCCCCACTAAGTGGGGATCACTAAACAACACCTCCATACATCAGAAAAATATAAACAAAATACTCTGTATGCCTGAATCTCTAACCATAAGCAGGCTAACTGTTTCCCTGCAACTACTTCCACCCAGCTCACCTCGAAATAATTTTTTTCTCCATTCAGCTCTGCTCCATTCCCTGTATAGTCCCTCTATCTCATGTACAGTCCCCATCTCATTTTGAACTCCCTGCTCTTGCTGTATCAATGACCATTTGAAAAAAAAACAATAAACAAATTCCAGCGACTGCAACAAATTCCCCCGATTCCATTTTCAGCATGCAAACAGTAACCCAGAAGCAGTATGACGGCAACACAACAGGTGAAAACATGCTGCACATTCAAGACAGAACTATTTTTTCAGCATGCTACAAATACAGTAAAATTGATATGAAAACCCTAAAAATAAACACTTTTATTGTATCTAAAAAAAAAGTACCATGAAATCATAATATAATCGCAATTAACCCACTCGGGGATGTGGGTTATCGAGTTACCACAGCTGGAATTTACCCTGCTGCTGCATCTCATGGGCAAACCACTCCAGACATGGTAACTCCCCCGATAACCCATACCCTCTTGTGGCTTATTGCTTAATTATTCTGGTGCAAGTATTTCTTGAATATCTGTAATCTATAAATAAGAGAAAGCAAAGCCAAATGCATTCATACTGCAGATTATATGTCTCTCAATAGTGTGTTGGTTAGTATGACCCCAAACTTTTAAGATTTATCGTATCTGTAGTTTTTCAAACTGAGATGCTTCTAAATAGTAACATATAAAAATAAAAATGCAGTAGCAAGTCCCCAATGAGAACTGCACCTCGTGCCTCATGAAACCGGCTTGTTAACAAATGAACAGTCATATCAATGACCAAGTTGTCTCAGGTTATCAGTATTTACCTTAGACAGTAATATTTTGTCCTAGCTGGGATTTCGGTTAGGCATTCAATGAAATCTGAAGTCAACAGGAACTCATCAGCCATGAGAACAGTGTTTGGTTAAATGGTTGACTGGCTGATGAACCCCGAATAGTTTGTGAGAGTAGAGGGTTATCTAGATCTAGTGTATTCACTGCTGTTACTGGGCTCTAGGCCAGTGTCCAGTGTAGAGGAGTGGCTTTTCTGTTTGGTCAGTTAGGTGTAACTGCAGCACATCTGTTCAGATCAGTGATGTTTGTGAGAGATTTTTTTGCAGTTAGTCTTTTTATTGGAAGATTTCAGACTTATTACAGAAATTTAACCATTAAACCAAATGGATGACCAAGTGGTTTACAGCATTACCACTTAGTACACACAGCCAAAGCTCCAGGACTACATTACGGTCGGGCATGTCTACAAGTAATACAATTAATTATTCAAACATCCTCTAAAGGATGACTATAAACCTCGTTAACCATGCTACGGAAATATTAAGAGACAACATAAAAGAAATTTATATACTCACTGTACAAATAGGTAGAAACAGGAGTAGTTGACCTTCTTCACATAAGGTGAGAAACCGGTAGTGGGGGTGGGGTGGATCAGAAATTGATCATCCGGAAATGGAGCACTCATGATAGCTATATAGAAAGAAACAATAACAGTGTTTAATAAACATGCAACCATTTCTACTAGAAAGTCAGGGTGGTTTCAATTTGTCCTTCAAATATCTGGAGGACAAGGCTCACTTATTAGAGTCAATATACACCATGTAGTGGGCCCATATCTCAGCAAACTTGTTTAGACACTGGTTTCTATAGCATGATATCCTAGTCAAAGTGGCCATCCTTTCCAAAGCACCAAGCCATTCTGAAATGAGAGGAACCTCTGAAGTTCTCCAGTGTCATAGAAGTTGTTTACATTCTATCGAGGCCTGTATGAGCCAAAATATAGAAGCTTTGGGCAGGATAAGAGTTTCAGGTGTTAGGCCCGATAACCATAGACCTGGATCTGCTGGGAGGGTTGACATTAGGATGACAGAGCAGTGCTGTATTACTGCCTCCCAATGGGGCTTTAGAGGTGTACATGGCCACAGGATGTGGAGCAGATCTGCCTCAGAGGCCTCACACCTCCAGCAGTAGTCAGTAGAGAGAAGACCCATCCTTTTTAGTTGGGACGGAGTGTGGTACCAGAGGTGCAATATTTTGTTCTGTAGAAGGGGGCTTTGGGGAATGCAGCAGGCCTGGTGAGTTCTTAGCCAGTACTGTCGCTATTGTGAGTCCATAATGGAGGTCTCCAGTGCGGTGGCCCACTTGACCTTGGCCGGCAGAGAGGGATTAGGAGCACTTTCCCTTAGGAATCCCTGTATAAGACCAGACCTACCTTTGGAATGCGTAACCCATTCTTTAAGAGGAAGTGGAGAGGATTTAACAGTCTTGTATTTTTTACAGGAAACACAGGTGCATCTCCTCCTAACCCAAGATTGGTAGAGGCTTCTCATTTGACGGTATTCCCAAAAGTCACTATGGGGCAGGTCATACCTGACTTGTAAACCTTGGAATGAATCCATATCAGAGTGTCCTGGGTATTCCAGATCCACAATACTCATTATCCCTTTAGAAGCCCATCCCATCCAGTTCGTGAGGGACTTGTTAATGACAGAGGTAGGGATTCTGCCATAGTGGAGTGTAAATCCCCAAATCAAGACAGTGGGAGGATTTAAGCCCCAGTTTTTGCCTTACCAAATGAGCCTGTTGGATGGAAAGCCAACTCTTGTGATGTTTTGGTAGGGGATATGGCGCAAGAGCGGACACCGAAGGGCCCTTCATAAGGTCTCTTTCTATTTGGATCCAGGCTGGAGGGTGGTAGGAGTGTTGGAAGCCTTCGCCTTTTAATGTCTTTGCTACGATAAACGCAACAGAGTACTGAAAAAAATACGTCAAGTTCTACCCCCTCTTAGGTTTTGAGCCCTTAGCTTAGGCCTACTATATCTGGGACTGGTAGAACCCCAGAGAAAGGAGCTAATCAGCGTATTCAGCTTTTGGTTCCACATGTTGGGTAAAAGGAAGGGAATGTGAGATAGTAAATGATATACTCTAGGGGCAAGCAGCATTTTAATCTCAGCGATCTTACCTGCCATGGAAAGATGCAGATGTGCCCATCTGTTCGTGGCAGTTTGAAGTTTGGCCAGTAGAGGTTTTAGATTAATGTCCATTAGGGTTGAAAGTTTAGAAATAAGCCAGATGCACAAGTACTTTATTTCCAATTTAGCCCAGGCTAATTCCTGAGTTCCCACGCCTACCGACGAGGTGAGATCATTAAGAGGAAGGATTCCTGACTTTGCCACATTAATGTGTAAGCCAGAGAGTTCTCTGAATGTTTGTAATGTGGACAGAATGTATGGAAGGCTGTGTGGTAAGTCTCTGGTCAGGATCAGGCAATAGTCGGCATACAACTTGGTGGTGTAGCATTTGTCTTTGACCGGAATACCATGGATGTGTGGATGAGTCCTTAGGGCAGCCGCAAGAGGTTCGATAGCTAGCACAAAAAGTAAAGGGGGACAGTGGACAGCCTTGTCTGGTGCCCTTTTGCAGGAGAAACAGATCAGACATGACATTGTTAGTAAGAACCCTGGTGGTAGTACATGCATAGAGTATTTTTATCCAAGTGGAAAAAATAAGGGCCGATGTTAAAAGTGTTCAGAACTGCATGTAAATATTCCCAGCTGACCGAATGAAACGCCTTCTCGAAATCAATTGTAACTGCTGCCGCCCGGGGGGGGAGTGAATCCCACCACCTGTATTAATGATACTAGGGCCCGAATATGGTCTGAACTGATTCTGCACTTAACAAACCCCACCTGTGATGGATGAATAATCCCTGGAAGAAATTCCTCCAATCTGGTAGCGAGGACTTTGGCCAAAATGTTGGTGTCAGCATTAATTAACGAAATGGGCCTGTAGCTAGCAGGGAGGGAGAGATCTTTACCCTCTTTCAAAAGTACGGTAATTAAGGCCTCAGATAGAGTAGGAGGAAGTTGCCCGCACGAGTACACTTCATTCAGCATGTTCACCAGGAGTGTTATAATCAAGGGCTGAATCAGTTTGTAAAAGTCCACCGAACCCCCCCCCCAGGTGTTTTATGAGGAGCCATCATAGTAATGGGTCTGCAGATTTCATCCTCTGCAATGGGTTGGTCCAATGTATCTTTCTGCAAGTCAGAGAGTTTAGCGAGGGGTAAGGTCTCAATAAATTGAGCATAGGAATTTTTGTTCCAGCACCCATGGGAGGAGTAAAGTGTTTTATAGAACTTTGTCATAATATTGTAAATTGAAGAGGGGTTTAGGGTGAGCTTCCCTGACCCATCCCTTAGGCTGATGATAGTTCTTTCAGCTTGTCTTTGTTTTAGCTGATAAGCCAGAAACTTGTTAGCCTTTTCACCCTCAGCCTGGTATCGGTGTTGGGCCCTATGAATATAGAGCTCAGCCTTCCTACTTACCAGCGTGTTAATTTTTATTCGTATGGCAGACAGGGTGGCTGTAACTGATGGTGACTGAAGCAATGAGGGCTTCGCTTTGTATTGAGCCTCCATACATTTTAAAGTGTTCTCTAACTGACGAAGTTCCTGGTCCCTCATCTTCCATCTGTGTGAAGCAAAACTGATGATTCCTCCCTTAATGGTGGCCTTGTAGGCCTCCCATGTGCTTGCTGCAGAGGCAGAGGGAGAGGAGTTATGTTGAAAGAATTCTTCTGTGGCTGTTCGAAGCCACTGAGCAAAGTCCTTGTCAGACAGTAGGAGGGAGTCGACCTCCACAATAATGATTTGGAGGTTCAGATAGCAGGTAAGAGGTCAAGGGAAACAGGAGCTTGGTTGGAAATATAGACTTGAGAGATCTCTACCCCAGAGGTAGCCGTAGACAAGTTAGGAGAAGTGAGCCAGAAATCTAACCTACTTGCCATTTGGCGTGGAGCAGAGAAAAAGGTAAAGTCCCTTACTGAGGGATTCAGAACCCGCCATGCATCAGCTAATGTAAAGAAATAAGATCCTTCATTGCCTGCAGGGCTCTGCAGTGGGGCTCCGGTCTAGCATTGGATCTATCCAGGAGGCTATCCAAAACCAGATTAAAGTCCCCTCCCAATAGCAAATCCGGGTTGTCATAAGAAATGTCCATGAGTTTTTGAGAAATGGCACAGAAAAATTCTGGAGAGTCTTTATTGGGGCCATATATATTTGTCAGGATCAGGGGACCTGAGGCGGTAGAAACCTTCATGATGATCCACCTACTGTCACCCCCTCTATAAACCTCTTTAGGTTGCCATTGCAGCATTTTATGCAACAAAATGAAGACACCCCATTTGGCTGATTTTGCAGTACAGTGAACTTCGGTGCCCACCCAATCCCTGACAAATTTCGAGGCTTCTTTGGAGCATAATTTAGTCTCCTGCAAAAAGGCTACTTTGGTTCTCAGCTTCTTCAGCCGAGCCAGAACCGAGTTCCTTTTTATGGGAGAGTTCACACCCCTAACATTACAAGTAGTGGCTGTGATATTCAAAAAGTTAGCCATTATCAAGATGATTCCATTTTGCGTGCCAACAGCTATAGGCAAACGCTGAAACCATCCTAGGTGACAGTTGTGTTTTAGCATAAATACTCCGATATATAGCTAAGAGTCCCCACCCTAGGTTGAGTAGTGTAGCGGCCCTAAACACGGCCACAAAATGCCCATCATAAGTCCTAGCAACTCCTGAAATCATTTTTGCAGCTGTTAATATCTCTGATAGGAAAATGGAGGAACATGAAAACTGATATACCACCCTGGAATGGGCCAGATGTGTCCAGAATGCAATCACATCCCAAGGGGTTAAAATAGGTAAGGTGGAGAGGGAAACCTCAACTGAAAGGCAGGCCATCGGAATAAATGCTTGGACTACTCCAAGGAAATGTTGAGAGGTCTCACTGAGAATCTTGTGGGGGTTGTAGTCTATTATCGGCAAGGGAGGAGGGAAATAGTCCAGCAACTCCCAACAGCCTAAGACTCTCCCCGGGGATGGGGGGGGATTGTGAATAAAGTGTGGGTTCCAAGACCCACATGCTGGTCAGCATATTATATGCAACATTGACCATCGAGAGCATTGTATGGAGGTTACCAGCTATCCATATCCTGGTATATAGGCACCCATATTCACCCTAGACTGGCATATGCCCATGGTTATACTTGGAAAGGGGAGGCCAGAATGCAGTTGGTATTAAGTGGATTGTGACAAAATTCCTTCACTATACCATAAAGGATTATAGTGCTAACCCCCTTAAACCAGTGCCCCCAAGGTGAGTCTGGAAGCATGCACAAAACCTCACATGATATCAGAATCTAGGGGCACTGCGAGTAGGAACCAAACGCCATTAAATATGTATCTGCCTAGTGTATCCACATTTGCCTTTGTAACAAGAAATGTAGCGTATTAAAACCTTATTATACCCAATTGAACCTCAGTTTAATAACAAATGAGTTTATCCCCAGAGTCAGGATTCAGCCTGCAAATCTTCCACCTCGGGCCCTATTTCAGTACCAACCATAGGAGCTATCCTTTGGCTACCCGGGCACCTGATATGAACAAGGCAGCAGCCCCAGACTACAGACATGGCATTGGGGGCTAGCAAACCAGTAGGGTAAAAGTATTGTGACAGGGGCAGGAAAATCTAGAAGCTGGGACAAAACCCCTCATCCACACATGTAGGGACACAGTGTTTGGGTACAAAATCCTGATGGAAGGGACAAGCAAATAACTTCTAAATACTGCAGCATTGAAAATTCTTGTCTGGCCCTTTCAACGGCAGCATCCCCTCAACAGAAGGGAATTAACATACAATAAAATTCACAATTTAACAGTTGAGAAACTGATCAGCCCGGAGAAACAAACCAGCACAGACTCTCCGGGTCCTGATCTGTATTGTTAATCATCAGAGACCAAGCTGTTCGGCTGAGGCATGCTGAGGAGACGGGGTAAACTCAACCCCGAGTGTAAGGCAGTAGAGCCCAGTGTTCATTCATCACAGCGGCCACTGGGCCTCAAGTTGGAAAAGGGGTACCTCGCACAATGAAGGCTAAAGCTAAAGAGACCCCGAACTGTTTAAAAGAGGGAGACCCAGAGAATTCAACCGCACCACTTACTTCAGCAGTCCCTAAGTATATTTTAGCCCTGGGTCCTTCACCCTTCTTGAGAGGTCATCAACAGGCTCCTGGCACTTTTTTCTTCTCGATGGCTCCACAGTTCAGCTGACCAGTCCTTGTCGAGGGGAGCCCAGTCGGTCACCACATCCGATTGATCCTGGCAGATGGCGTCTTCATGGCTAATGCTGCTCTCAGGCAAAGCCAGGGCTGCCAGTATCAACTAACAAGCAGCTCATAGTGATCAGACAGTTTTATAGGCATACAGTAAGCAGAGGAGCCGTCGCTACCTGAAAGCTGTTGAGCCCGCTGCCAACTCCTCGAGTGGTTTCTCTGCGGTTTCTCTGCCACCGGTGGAAGAGACCTTCCAGATTTACTGGGTGCTTTCTTCCACTGTCTGCTTTTATGGTGCAACTGCCATTTGGACCTTTCAGCTGGCACCTGGGGTGGTGTACAAATGTGGCCAGGAGAACAGTCTGGTGAAATTGAGGTGTCCATGGGCAGTGTAGTTTCACCATGAGTTGTGGAGCATGGTCTTGGTGCAGCCTAGAATAGCCTCCAATATCCTCCAAGAAAAGTTCCACCTCATCAGGGGAGTTGAAGGTAAGATATTGTCCTTTGTACAGTACCTGGAGCTGTGAGGGATATCTTAGTGAAGTAAGCAGGTTGAATTTACAGAGGGTCTGCTTTACTGGCCCATAGGCTCTTCGTCTCCGGGACAGATGGTATGAATAATCCTGGAAAATCTGAACGGGAGCCCCATCCCATCGTAGCGTTCTAAGGTCCCGTGCAGCCTTCAGGCACTGTTCTTTAACCAGATACCTTAACAATTTGTACAGTATTGGCCAGGGTCGATCTCCAGGTTGGGGTTTAGGGGCTAGTGACCTATGGGCCCTTTCCAGCTCCAGGGGAGAAAGATGATCCAACTTGAGCATAAGTGGAAGAGATATTTGTAAAAAAGAAATCATATCAGGGCCCTTAGCCCCCTCTGGTATTCCCACAATCTGAATGTTTTTTCTTCTCCCTCGATTTTCAAGGTCATCGACCTTGGCCAGTAGGTACTGTATTTGGCTATGGTGGTCCCAAACTTGTAAGAATTGGTCATGTAGAATCTGACCTTGTCATTTAACTTGAAGTTCAGTATCCCCCACTCTGGAAGTTAGTTTTTCCACGTCCTTTTTGGTAGTAGATGTAGTAGAAATAAGTGCAGCCGGTTGTGGGACTTGAACACAGGTCTGTAGGATATACTAAATTCATTTATCTAACTACTAGTGTATACTGCCATCCCACAGTGTATTGTAAATTAGGAGCAATATGAATTGTTATTGTTCTTTGTACATGCAACTTTCTCCCTGTTGATGTTTTTCCCATGACATTGGGGGTGGCAATAAGGGCACTAATACACAATAATAACTGGGTAGAGTCAGAGTATCTGATCGACTCCCTTCACCCGCCATCCTAACAGGGTCTCTTGGGGACAATGCCTAATCCACTTCTATCTGGTCCCACCAGTCCTCTTGCAGGGTGCCTCGCATACTGAGGGTGTCTCCAGGGACATGAGTCAACACCTCCAACAACCTCCCACGTGACCACCTTTTTAATTTCATGGAAGTAGTTATTTATTTCATATCATTCACTCTTTTTACATGTTCTGCACCAAAGTGTTGTAACACTTGTCCTCCAAATGTATGTTAATGCAGCTTTTGTAACTTGAATGTTTAATGTCTACTCCCTAGTGAACCACCATCCCACCCCAGGTAGCACCGGGAGACAAGCGACTTTCTCATTGATATCCCTTCCTGGTAAATGTTCGTAACTAAAAATAAAAAAAAAAGGGCACCAGAGGAAGAGAAGGATCTGGAAGTGATTATGTGCAGTGACCAGGACCACTACATGCAGGGCAAGAAAGCAGCAGCACAGACAAAAAAGATGTTGGGATGCGTATCAAGGTGTATCAGCAGTAGGAGAGAGAAGGTTATGCAGCATGTGTTATGGTCTCTGGTAAGACCACATCTAGAGTGTGATTTCAGCATGGGAGCCAACACTCCAGCTGGAGAAGGTTCAGAGGAGGGCTACAAAATGACAGAGGATCAGCAGGGAAAGGAATGCAAGGATATAGGGTAGTGAATATGTACTCCATGGAAGTCAGAAGCGAGACAAGAAACAGGATTGGGACCTTCAAGTACTGGAAAGAGAGTAATAAGGTTGATAAGGAGTGTCCCTAAGAATAGCGGCAACCATAACCTGAGGGCACACAGCGTAGAGCAGGTGGTCGAGAGGTTTAGGAGGGAGTGTACGGTGGCAACTTGAGCCGACATATATTATTTCTTTTTATATAGTTGCCGGTTGCATGTCATTGAGCGGTGGGACACTTGATTGGGTGGGTTGTGAACTCACTTCAGCTAATATTTTATGCACTCAGTTTTTAGATCACACTTTTTTAAGACACCAGCCCCACACACTCTCTAAGGTGTCCTCACCTACCCCCTTCCTTTCTCCCACCCCTTATTCGCCTCCCTCCTTTAACCCACAACTACCACCTTCCACAATCCCAGCCGCCCCCACCCTCTTTCAGACAATGTAATTTCTACCCCTAATGGCTATGAACACGCTATTGCCCTGTGTACTGATGTAAGTTATCCTTGCATCTGGTAGTATTATTCAATTTGCTTTTGTTCAAGCGAATACTATAGCACTGTGCAGGTACAGTAATGTTTGGACTCCATTTTACATATGTATACTGGTTCTAAGTAGGACTGCTCTGTTTGGGATTGAGCCCAGGGAACATATAGTCCTGGGGCACCACAGGGCTGTAAATTGCAAAACAGAACCAGGACGAGCACAGCTGAGAGTACCTTATGACCCCCCCCCCCACACACACAAACACGCACACACACACACACACAAACCCAGGATCCGAGCTGGTAGCGGGACGGTAAGCTCAAAAAAAAGGGTTGCAACTTGGAAGAATTCTCAAAGTCGTAACAGACTTGTCAAAGAATCAGAGAGATGGCACAGACTGTTTGTACAAACAATAGGGGGTGGGGGTGGGGGATGCAGCTGCAGGATGCGATCCGGCGGCACACAGTTCGTTATTTCTTTTGCTTCTATGGTTCGTTTCTAGCAACGAATTAACCTCAGAATAAAAAAAAAAAAAATAGAAAAAAAAAAAACTTTCTTTTCATCGATGGTAGGACTCTAATGTTTTCACCTACTGAGAAAAAATAGCAGTAATTCACAGAATGCATGGAGACACCGCTCCAAACAAAGGCTCCAACACCCTCAACCCATCTCTTCCCCATCTCTTACTCGCTCCACCATCAGGTACTCCTGTAAAAAAAAAAAATAAAGCTCACAAAAGGATGTTCCAACTAGGAAGAATTATTAAAGTCTAGACAGAATAGTCAAATTATCCCAGAGCTGGCACGGCGTGTTTGTATAAATAACAGAGGGGGATGCAGCTGCAGGATGTGATCCAGCCACACACAGGCAAGGCAACATGGGGAGCAAAATGGCACAAAAGGGAGAATATGGACAGGTAGAAGGTGGGGAGAAAGCGCAAATGTCAGCTGCTGGCCAACACAGGGAGCGAATAAACACTTTAGAGCCGGTGTATTGTGCTGGCTAATGTGATATCAGAAAACCCTGGATTGCATGGGGGGATACAGCTGCAGGATGTGATCCGGCCACACACAGGCAAGGCAATATGGTGAGCAAAATGGCATAAAAGCGAGAACATGGGAAAAGGAGATCAGGCGGCACCACCGGTGATCGGTGAGTAATTTGAGGCATTCAAGCATGGACAGGTAGAAGGTGGGGAGAAAGTGCAAATGTCAGCTGCTCGCCAACATGGGGAGCGAATAATCAATTTAAAGCTGGTAGGTTGTACTGGTTGATATATCAGATATATCTGGAACAGTGGACTAATCTAAAGGGAGCCATCATGGAGGCAACAATATATCATACCACCCTGGATCGCGTCTGCTACTGCCCCCTCCCTTATTCCAGTAACCGTCTGGTACTAATGTTAAAAAAATAAGAATAATAAAAAAAAAAAAAAAAGCTTGTCTCTAAAAATCGTACTTTTGGAGCTGCCCAGGGGGTGGGTGGAGGAAGAGCTACAGAAATTGATGAATTATTGAGAAAGGTGTCCCATGATCACGGAGTTATGAATCTGCTGTATTCCATGATTCAACTTACTACTGGTCCCCCTCTACACTTGGTGCATTGTCTGTGACTTGCTGGTGGTAAAGACAAGACCACTCAGTTTCATGGGACAGTGCAGTTTTGCCGTATCCACGAATTCGTGGCACAGCATGGAAACAAAAAAACTGGGGAGTAGGGAATAGATACAGACTTGAAACAAACCTTTGGGAGGAAAAGAAAACATTATCCAAAGGGGGGGAAAAATTAGCCCTTACCTAACAAGAATCCTGTGTGGCGGTTATCCACGCTGTGACTATGTTGAGACAAAAGCACTACAAACAAAGACCCTGAAATCCTACATGGTCGATTAGACATCAGCTCAAAGGGCACCTTGGGAGCTAAGTATGGGAAAAAGGGCCATAAAAGAAAGCTGTATGGCGATCCCCGGGAGCCATAAAAATGGCTGAGACAATTAGGAAAAAAAGGACTAGCACAGAGAGTTAAAAGAATGGGCAGGAATGAAAGAAAATATATAAAAAAACTTGACAGCATATTTATTTTTTTATTTAACATGTTGTTTTCCTTTAATACATTGTTTAGCATGGAAGTAATGTTGCCCAGTTTTTGTTCCACTGTTTGAGTAAGGGGGATCTGAGGATCGATGGAGTGAGCCATCTTCAGTCTGCAAGGATGCTTATCAGCTAGAGCCCAGAGGTCTGTGAGTGTCATACAGACCTGAAGTGGCAATGAGGTGGAAACTTCAAAGTCCGAGATAGTTGCAATCCCTTGTCTGATTTGTTCACTTTAGAGATTTTTGGTTTCAGCTCGATGTGCAGAATGCAGATCTGGAGAATTATCCTGGGGAAATAGGTGCTGAAATTCCGGATGTGATAGGATGGATGAAGCTGGAACTGCAGCAGACTAGTTATACACCTTCCATCTTGGCTGGCTAGCTCCACCCCCACCCTGATGCCTGTGAGAGTTCAAAAATTAAAGCTGCAAAACTTAATGAATCCTGCTGCAGGGCCAGCTAGAAAATGTCCCCAAACTCTGCTGTATTTGTTAAATCTTATAAAATATGCTGCTTGGGTGGAAATATGTTATGCAGTGTTAGTGGCTCAGCAGGTTACACACTCACTTTTGATGCTGGAAGATCAGAAGGTTGCGGGTTGCATCCCCACACCAGGAACTTGGGTTACATCCTAATACTGACACTGTACTGCAGCATGAGAGGGGCGCTGCACTCCTGAGGTGCTGTCTTTTGGATGAGATGTTAAACCAAGGCCCTGTCTGGCTATTCTTGTGGTTGTTCTGGTGGACATTAAAGATTCCATGATACTTCTGAAAAAGAGAAGGGGGATTCCCCGTGTCCTGGCCAAATCTCCCCCATTCACTAAAAATATCACTTGCAGCTTAATCTGGTTCATTGTCACTTGGTTTCCATCTGTATCCCCCACGGGATGAGGCTGAAAATAGGCAGAATTGCCTAGCCTTCCTTTCCATCGACAACAACTAAATAAATTAATGCTGGTACCTTTTTATTTCTTCAGTAATTTTCCATTTCAGTAGTTCTACAGTAATTGTGACTAGGCTATTGCTCTTATACTGTATACCTGGAAGCATGAGTGCAGCTGTCCAAACTGAGTACTAACATAACTTTTAAAAATCACATTTTTCTGCCTTGTACTGATTGAGAATTTCGCTGAGCAAGGAAATAACCATGGAATCCAATCTAGTCGATGGAGCAGCAGCAAAGACTTATGGGAAACATAGTTGAAACATGGATGCAGATCCCGACACTACCCTGGCTAAGACATCAGTGTGCTTGAAATGTATTTGCAGTTTTATGGCATCGGCAGGGTTCTAAATGTTTAAAATAATACTTTCCCTAATGTTGAAAAGTGCCAGTGGGAACCCTTTCTATAAAGCTAGTTCATTTGTAAACCAAATGCATTTCCTACTGTTACTTTGTATACTTATCACTTGTAATTTATTGTTGTGTAGGTGTGTCTTTATGTATACTTGCTTTAATGAGAGAGTGTGTTTCCACTGCCCTGCCAAGATCCTTCAAAAAATGAGATGTTACATGTCTTGGAGAGAAAAAATGATGACAAGCAACTCTGCTCTTCAGCATGTACTTTTATAAATGTGACGTTTCAGCTATTACAATTTACTTTTTTCATTTTCAAGGTTCCTGTCCAGTGTTTACATCGCATCTAGTTAGAGTATCCAAAAAGTTAGTATAAAAAGCGTTGCCTCTCCCCCGTTAACCTCACAGTGCTTTTGTTTATGACATCATAGTGCTCAACATGACACCAGACTGTGATGTCACAAGCAGCAATTGTTAGGTTATCAGTGGAGAGTCACATGCATTCTGAAAAACTCTGTGAAATAAGTATCAGAGACCAACAACAAGGAAATGTGGAAAAAACCTAGAAAACACTAAACTTAAAACATATTGATAATTAGTGGAGGAGCTCCAAGAGTGAGGAGGATAGCCATGCTACTGAGACGCTGTTCATGAAGTTCTAAATGAACAATATCCCACAGAGAGAGTGAGGGCCAAGTAATGCTGCTATGAAGTTCCTCTAAAACAGAAAACAGAATAAGTTAATGCTAAGGGAACACCCATTGTTCTGATGAAGTGGTGGTTAAAGCCACAAAACATCAACCATTGTCTGGGGTGGAAATAAAAGGATTATTCACGCAGTCACTATAGAAAGAGAGCCTTCATATTCCTTGTGATTGTACAAAATGTGTAACACCCATTTCTGCAGGAGTCATCATTGGGATAGGTAGGAATTTGGTTTCATATAGCACACTTCATAAAACCTGCATCTCAAAAAGCTTTAATCCAGGAGAAGGAGGTGGGGGAATATTACTGTCAGTAGGTGGACAGAGGGATTCAAACACTACAGAGACAGAATAGAGGGAGATTACAATGAGGTGAGCCAGTGAGGTTAAAGTGACTTTCCTAGGGTGACAGGGTAAGGAAGCGATAGTTGTGGGATGCAAACCTAGACCTCCACGTTCACTGTTCCACCCTCTAACCACTAGGTTAAACTGACTCCCACTTTATATTTTGCACTTGCTGGTCTGAATCTTCTACAAGCTAGTTAATTCATGGACCAGCATATCCACAGAGCTGCAAACTGCTAGCTGCATTAGTAACTGCTGATAAACCACGTGGGCAATATTAAAGTAGCACAAACAAGTACCAGCATGTAAAACTATGTGGGGCAAAGCAATATTTCAGTGAAACTTGTGGAACAATCTGTGTAGTTAGGAGTATCCGAGAGCTACAGTAGGTTTCTCTGTTGCTCATGAGTCAAACCTGCAGTCTACAACAACAACCAGACAACTGCACTAGCTACCAATTCAGTGGCGTATCAGCTTCCACATCCACTTGTTGACTTTCAAGGCCCTACACAGCGTGGGCCCGAGCTACCTGAAAGATCTCCTAATGTCCTACACTCTCACCCATCCTCTCTGCTCCACAGATGCAGGCTTGCTCCTGGTCCATCGTTTCTGCCTTATACAGTCAGTGTGACCCATAGGAGTCTGTGTGCTCTAGTAGACCCAAGGGGTGCAAACAAGGGGTGTATAACCCCTACAGATAAGACAAGGTTCAAGGTAGGCACGGCAAGGCAAATTTTATTTATATGGTGCCCATTCCCAGAGGCTCTGGGTGCCTAACAATAAAATAATATAAATAATAAAAGCAAAAAGAATAAAAAGAATAACTAAAATTCATAATCACAGCTTCCTCATATATCTCAGAAATAGCTCAAATGGTCATGCAGGGAGAGTTATTCCAGAAAAGCCAGGGGGAAGAGGTGGGCCTTAAGCCTGTGTTTGAACACCCCAGTCGAGGGGGCCTCCCAGACTGCAGGTTGTAGTGAGTTCCCCTGGGTTGGCCCAGCAACGCTAAAGGCACAATCATCCGATGTCTTGAGCAAAACCCTGGTAACGTCCAGGAGGCCCCTCGTAGTGGAGGGAGTGGACAGATGTTGCAGGTGTCAGGAGCTCAGTTAGGTAGCCAGGACCGAGTCTGCATAGGGCCTTAAAGGTGAGCAAGCCCACCTTGAAAAGGACCCTCCATTTGACTGGCAGCCAGTGCAGAGCACACTGGACTGGGGTCACATAACTGGACTTGGACAGGCCCGTCAGTAATTGAGCTGACACATTCTGCACCAGCTGCAGTCTGTGGCGGGTTCCTCCCATGACCCTGATGTATAGAGAATTACAGTAGTTGAGCCTAGAGGTAACAAAGGTTTGTACTAGAGTCCGCAGATCTTCGGGCAGAACAAGGTGCTTGATCCTGGCAATGTTCATCAAGTGGTAAAAAAAACACTTTTGACAACAGATGACACCTGATCTTTGAGCATCAATCTGCTGCCCAGCATCATACCAAGATCACGCACCATCTGGGAGACCACCAACTGAACAGGCCCCAGGAAAGGACCTGTGTCGGCTCTAGGTGTCAGCCCATCATGCCCATGACCCAGCCCAATCACCAGCACCTCCGTCTTATCTGGGTTCAGTCGCAACAAGCTGGAGGACATTCAGTCATTGACTTTAGTCAGACAGATGTTAAGCATGTCTGCAGCATCATCTGTTCTGGGTGTAAATGACAGATACAGCTGGATAACATTCGCATAGCAGTGGAACTTCACGCTGAACTGCTGAATGATCTCACCCAGGAGCAGCATGTACACTGCAAACAGCATCAGCGACAAGATTGAACCCTGTGGAAATCCACGTGACAGGGGCATTGGGGAGGAGGAGAAATTCCCCATCACCACCCACTGTGTACCCTATCAGAGAGATAGGACTCAAGCCATTTGATGACAGCATCTGCGAGTTCACAATACTCACAGAGCCAGTCGAGAAACACAAAGTGATTCACAGTGTCAAAGGCTGAAGTGAGATTGATGAGAACAAGAATTGACTTGTCTCCTCTGTCTCTAGCCCTGAACAGATCATTATGCACCCTAACTAATGCTGTTTTCGTGCTGTGTCTGGCCTGAAAATCCAACTGGAATGGCTTGTAGATATCAAAGAACATGAGGTGATCCTCGAGCTGTTGTACCACAAGTTTTTCAACAACCTTTTTCAAAACTGGCAGGTTGGAGATGGACAGTAATTCGCCAGGACATCTGGGTCAAGAGATTGTTTCTTCAGGAGGGGTCTCACCAGCACTTCTTTCAAAGCTACCAGGAAAACCCCCTCCACCATCAAACACCTAGCAATCCTGGTGAACACAGGGCCAACAGTCCCGGTGCATCTCATTGAGAAATGCGTCGGGGCTGGGTCCAGTTCACAGTAAGTATGCTTCAACTCTAAGATCACCTCAGTGACCTCCACCACCTCCACTGGTTTAAACTTCTCCCAGATCGACGGAGTGACTCTGTTCCTCCCAGTCCGACCATTGCAAGGCACCGATATTCTCACTGGCAGAATCCCCGACTGGATAGACAACACTCTGTCAGAGAAAAACAGAGCACACTCTTCATATAAAGTGGATGAAAATGTCTTTCTCGGCTGTAGACAGGCAGAATGGAGTAACCTATCTACAGTCCAAAAAAAACTGAGAAGGTCTGTTTTTCCCTGCTGCAATTTCCCTGGACAGGAATTCTGCCTTCTTACAGGAAATTGCGTCCTGGTACTCACCATAGTGAGAACGCAGGGCCAGTTTGTCGGCCTTCAGTGGGTCTTCTGCCAGCAATGCTCCAACTTCTGACCCTTGATCTTCACCGCTATGAGATCCCCACTAAACCAGAAGATCTCAAGTGAGAAGTTTGGGGCCATAGTTACACTTCAATGAGTAAATTACACAGACCTCAGCCAAGTCAAATACAAAGTTCCATTTATTTTTCAAAATTAAATGCTGTGTGGTCTATGCCAGTCACCAAGTGAATTCATCTCTCCACCCCAGTGCTTCGCCTATGAATTAGGCTTCGTAAGGGGGCTGATTAGTGAAGACAAATTCCCAATGTTTATAGACCTCTATTGATTACATCTTCAGTAAGATTCCCAGTAGATATTTTCAAAAAATATTTTTTACATACATAATACAGTGAAGCGCATTTAAACATAATAAAGATTCTCTGTAATTACAAAATGATTACATGAATTTGAGACAAACAAGCATCATTCAAAAGCTTTTCTATTATTAAACTATCAGTGTGGTGTGTGAAGCTCAGAGTATCTTATTCACATGGTTGTCCTGTGATCTCCCTATATTTTTCACAGTTTTCCTGGGAATCTACCTGAACATTTCCACAGTAAATCAAATTTCCCAAAGCCACCATTATCTTCTCCTATCCAATAGGCTTTGTCAGGATGCTCAGTAATCAGTCCGATGATGATGTCTATTGGATAGGTGAAGCGCTGGGGTGGAGAGCTGATTTCACCTGGTAACTGGATATAACTGCAGAGTACTACGTCGAATGAATAAATACTTTGTGAAATTATCTACTTGCCTGCTGCGTTTTTTTTACATTTTTTCTTGGAGTGCAACTCACATGGTAACATTCTCCATATCTGGCTGAGTCTCCTTAACCTGCTGGACCTCCATCAGAATATGGACAGAGAGGGAGGCCCTCTCCTCTCGGATCCACCATACTGTCAGCCAACAATCTGGTGCCCCTACCAAAGAGCTTGGGAGTTTCCCCAATGCAATGGCCAACATTCCCCCATTAATTCAACTGATTCATGGAACCTGCTTCCCAGGATGCACCTGGAAACAAGCTATCACAGCTTAGTGTGGCTTGTCTGGACAAAAATTACAAACAAAAAATAAATAAAATTGTCCCCACACATTAGCTGCTCTGTGGCACTTGTTCTTGCTTCTCCTCCACTATCTCTGCCCCCCCCCCCAAATATTCCTGTATTTTCCCTAAACATTAGTCACTCTGTGGTACTTTTTCTCTCCCCAGCACCTTCCCCAATCTCTGGCACTCGCTCTTTCCTCCCCTCCCCTCCCTCATCTCTGTCACTATCAGTTCCGCTGCTAGTCACCGGAATTCACACTAGATACTCTGCGGCACTTGCTGCTTATCACTCTCCTCCCTGATCTTTGCCTCCCCATGCTACCAGTGTCCATGTACATTACCTATTACTTTCTATTGTTTGCTACTGTTGTTTATAATGTTTATAACACATTTCTACTGCTTACATTCCTTTTTTTCCCTGTACCCTTCCCAATACACTACCACCACCACGTACTTGCTGTATCTTGGTACACCTCTCTTCATTTCTACATATATTGCACATGTTGCCCCAATAAATCACTTTAAAGAACTAGGGGAGCCAAAACATGCAGACAGGAAAATAATACAAATTTAAAGAAGTAGTCAATGTATCTTTTTATTTCTGAAGTATTTTCCTTTTACCGTTTGCTCATTACAAAGTCTTCTATGTGATAATATTGTGCTGGATGTGTGGAACAGCTCTTAGCCTAGCAGCTGACATATCTAGTTCTATCCCCCCCCCCCACACTACATCATGAGCATTGTGATCTCACTGACAGTGACATCACAGGTGACTGACCAGTTCCACCATTGGAATGCACCCATCATTAGGGCACCATGGATTTCAATTTAAATCCCGCTTTTAATCGGGGCTCTGCCCCATACCCCCGTGTGGGGGCTGTTTTCCATGCCCTAACTAAATATACTAACTCTGAGGGGGGCAGACCTCAGGAAGGGGTGGTGAATTTAAATTTTTGGTACCCTATTGATGGGCATACTCGGACTGGCGCACAGATGGCTTGAAAGGGACTGACCCAGCAGTCACTGAGTGACTGTTCCCAAGCAGCAGTGATGTCACTGTCAGTGAAATCACAATGCTGATGATATAGTTGGAGGGGAATAGAGATAGATATGTCAGCTACCAAGCAGAGTGCTGTCTCAAACATCACACCTACTAACATCAGGTAAACATTTGTCTATTTAATCAAAGGGAAAAGAAAAAGTACCTCATATATAAAAGATAATGGCTGACTGCACTTAAAAACTAATATTAGTTTTAGGCAATACACTGTCTCTTTAAACCACATGATGCACTGCCATTGTCTTGGGCAAAATAAGAAAGACTGATCTTTAGTGAACTTTATGAACTCGACGGGGGCTTCTGGGAATGAGCAGTTGTTTAGGGCAAATGGTCATTTTTGGATGCTTGCAGCATTGATTCCATTACAGAAATACAAGTGTGCAGTATGTATGCAGTATGCATACCACATGCTTAATTAGCTGCACACGTACTGTGCGCTTGTACTGCTGTAAGAGTTTCAGTTGGAGTCAGAGGCTGCTGTTCTGTATTTTTGACAGTAGGTGGCACTGCTGCAGTTGATGCTTCTGGATCTGGTTCTGTAGTTTCCCTGAGAGACAAGATGTTGCTTCACTTCTGTATGTCTGCATGGCATATGCCCCAGTAGGATCTAAGACTAGTCTTTGGCCTGTGCCCGGTGACAGACATTATTTCCCTGGCCTGTACGCCTGCATTAAAGTGCAGATGAACTGCTGTCACCTCACACTATGGTTAATGTATCTTCTTGATAGGTTTGCCTCTTTACTGAGTCGAGGCATCATTCTAGACAAATAATTAATACCCATATGGTCTTTGGAATACCACACATTCAGAGACTCAAGATGCTACTGTTGGACTGTGAGGTGGTGAAGAGATAGTGCTGGTGGATCTCCGGGCAGTTTGCTCATGTGCGTCATGAAGGAGACTACAGGGCATAATGGGTCATTGGGCCCTTCATAGATATAACCTCTATGCTTGATCTTTGCCAGAGGTTGTCACTTGTTTGCTCATTGAAACTCAGACTGTTATACTTGCTTCCATTTTCACCTTTGTGAAGGACAAAGAGGTCAGGGCAGACAATCCCATAGCACTTTGCTGCCTTGGCATGCAATACAGATTTGCACATCAAGTCATACTTTTCAAACCAGTCCTGTAGCCATCTGAGGAGAGAGCACCAGTGACACCTTCAACTTACACGATCAGCCTCAGAGATTGCTGGATGACAGTTCGCGGTGTCCTTCTTTTCCTTTCTGTACCACTTATATGCTGCTTCAAATACATTTTTGGCTGATTTGAAACAAGCATCAGTCAGTATGCTAATTTTACGATTCAGCATTGTACTGTTGAGATGCTGGTTGAGACCTGCTTGTTGCCCTAAGAAACTTAATAGTGAGTATTCAGTGATGTCTTGCTGGCGAACCTCAGCATAAATCTTTCTTAAAATAGGAACCAAGTCATCTACTGGGACGGTAGCAAAATCCATTTCAACGTTCCTGTCATTTGCCCATTTAAAACATATTTTTATAGCCCATGGTGTTGTTGCTTTAGTGGGGTTTTTTTCCGTTTTCTGAGCCTCTGATTCATCCAGCTGATCATCAGGTCATTCAGCGGTATTGATACTCACAGTTTCTGTGTTTGGACATTTTGTCTGTGGCGGATGTATAAATTCTGTTTCTTCTGAGTCTATAAATGTGTCGAAGTAATCTTCTGCCAGCTATAGATGTGCAAAGCTGACAAACTTTGCTCTATGAAATAATTCATTAAATTTGCCACATTTGCAGAATGCCGATTTCGTGAAGTTTTTGGCAGGTGAAGGGGCACTTTTCAAGGCGAAGTTAAGGCAACGTTAAAGCAAGGTTGCAACTTCACCTTAACTTTGCCTGAGAACATGGCACTTCCCCAGGAAAACTTAATGCAAAGAGGTAAAATGACAAAGTGGTCAATTTGCAAAGTTATTTGGGGAGGCAAATTTCTTAAATTCATCGGAACATCGTCAGTAAAGTGAAACCTTCACATCTCTACTGCCAGCAAATTGAACTGGGTAGCTGGTATATCTGACTTAGAAAAAAATCCCAGACACGCTTTTTGGACTGCTCCTGTCACTTAAAGTCAGTCAGCGAGAGAACTGCCACTGTCAAAGAGAGGAAAGGAGAGACAGAGACAGGGAGAGAGAGAGACCCTGCAACCTAAAATAGAGTACTGCTCTCTATCTGGAGGAATGATGTTTCCTCACTTCTTTCTGCCAAGATCTCATTTCAGCTTTTCTTCCTATCTGTCACAGTTTAGCTGTCTGATGTTCAGTTTATTTGTTTTTACCAATGCACTTTTGTTTTAAAAATATTTTGGAACTTTTATAAATGTTCAATTTCAGTAGCAGTTTGGGAGCTTGTTCCAGAGTTTACCAGGCCAAGGAAAGAATAAGTGATTCTCTCTACTCGGTCGTCGGTGTCAGACTGTTTCTGTGCCACTGTGTGGGAGTGTGGGGAGGAGCGTGAAGCATGGTCTTCCACACTGGTGAGAGATGGATTCCCTCTCTCCCTGGGCATGTATTGCCAAACATCCCATTAAAAAGCTGAGGTGCGTGGTGAAATAAATGATTTAATTTCAGCTTGACAAACTGATTTATTCAGTCCGGTCATCCGTTTATTGTAGTTGGAGCCAAAATGTCTCCCAATTGTACATGTAGAGACTGAGCACTGGCAGGGGAGAGGCTGCTGCATTTTAGCACATTGTGGTATTTTACACCCCACAAAAAATTATTTATTATTGGTAGCATGTTTCTACATTAAACCAGGAGGATGTGGTGTAAGATGGGGTTGAGGAATGTTCCAGCTTAACTGCGAACATCTTCATACAGATAATGGTGACTGGATGGGGCTTGTGCACCGTCGAAGGCAGGAGAAAGCGAGTTCTGTAATGGACTACACTAGCAATCATTTCCCAAACGACAGGCCTACTACATCTGGACAGCTTATCGAGAGGATTTACAAGGCTAGGGCTATATTTCTTCACCTTTTTCTAGCATATTATGCATTCTGTATGTTTTTTCTGATACTTTTGACACTTTTTCGTCTAATACTTTTGGCACTTACTATATATGTATTAAATAACACATTTTTACTGGTATGGCTCACTACCAGATAACTCTACAAACATTACTGGAGGCATGGATAAGTAGGAATGCTGTGTCCTGCTTGTCGAAAGGGTTCCCGACCCGATGGTTGTCTTTACGAGCATGGATCTGGATAGCTTTTGACCAATCAGGACACAGCGTTTTCCCTACTAGTTTCATAATTTTAGTTATAAAGCATATGAATAAACTGGTATCAGTTTGAACTGTGACAGAGCTTTTAGGGGCATGCCCCTCACCCACCTATCACAGCTCCAGAATACTATATATCCTCCCCAGTTCCACCCACTCTCAGCCTTTCTCCTACCTTTTCCTTTTAAAGTCCTTGCCTAGTAACAAGGCTATAAAGCACAATGTAGAGTTTTTTTTTGCACAACTCCTAATTAATGCTTGAAATCTCATCTTTGATTTTCATTCAATATATTTTATTTATTTATTTATTGTCTTGGGGAAACACCTTTAAGCTAGAAACCCTTTTGCAAAGGTTCCACATCATAAACAGTTACAAGTTACAAGCATACATGATACATGATAATGTAAAATAAAATCAATGATACAGAATTAGTGTGAACAAATTGAGGGCAACATAATAATAGACAATACATACCCTTACAGAAATATAGGTGTGCTGTGTACATGCAGAATGCATGCCACATGCTTAATTGTGCAATGTTTGCATCCGGTTCACATAACTAAGTGATCCTAAGTGAACCAGATCTAAAAAGCAAATCAGGTTCGCATGCTGCAAGATTGGCATGTACACATCAGGTAAGCTGGTGTGAACATCTTCTACAAATTACATCAGGTTCACGTGTTGCACGCTAGACATGAGTGCAGCAGTTAAGCTGGTGTGAACATCATTTAAACATCACATCAGGTTCACATGATGCACGCTTGCCATGTGTGCAGCAGCTAAGCTGGTACAAATCCCATCTAAAAAACACATCAGTTTCTACTTCTTATACTACTGCTAGCAATTAGAGTCATTAAAATAAATTTTTATTTGAATTCCCATAACAATTAGGTAAACTCATTAATTCTGATCCTTTTGCAAGTTGTTTAATGGCTTTTGATTTTTGTCATTAAATCGTCATTAATTTGTAAAGTATTGTTTGCTTACTGCATTAATTGTCTAGGATATAGCCAGTAAACTTCCCCCATTCCAGATGTACGAAGAGGGGCCTCTGTGTTGTGAAGCCTATCCTTTTTGTTATGGAACTTGCAAATCCCTTATGCATATTTAGTGCTACAAATGTGTTTCTCCATGACTGTTTCATCTCACTTACTTTCCATTTGTCATTCTGTATTGAGTATATACACTATGGCCATGCTCAGCACTGTTCGTGCTGCATAGGGTCTTGGAAGCATACCTCACATTTTGTCACTGAATTGAGGGACATGGACACTCACAATGAGGACAATGAGGGACACTAACCCTCACGATGATCAGGACACATCATGAAACATGGAGATACCGTACCTCAGAATACAGTGGAAACCATTGCATTAGCACCTGGGAATGAATTTCTACCATTAAGCAGGGGTGCCATTTACAGTAGGTAGGGCAGAGGGGGGCCAGTTGCTCCCCCACCCACCATATTTGTGTCTAGGATGTTCTTATGGTGTGGTAATAATGGCTTTAAATTTGGATTTAATTTTTTGCACAATAAGTGCCCACCTGGCCTGTGTGTGCTCACGCTGCAGGTACTCCTCAGACTCAACTGTGTCTGCATTGTGTTATTCACTCTCTCCACCTATTAGTGGTGGCACAATCACATGTGATGAGAATGAGCTCCAGCCAAGAAAGAACGCATGAGCCTTGCAAGTGTGACACTGTCTTTCCCGTCACAGAATAGACAGACTGCACACTATGGCTTGGAGGAGTCAGTGAGCACTGAACTCTCAATAGCAGTGTTGTGGCAGCATCATTTTGTTGTTCTACTCTTAGTGAGTCTCCATCTTCCCTGGTGGCTGAAGGGACAGAGAGTGAGCTAGAAGCTAATTCAAGACTATTCTACCTACTTACCGTACTAGGCTCGCCTTGCAAAAAAGACAGCACTGACCCCCATGGCAGCAAACTAGGCTTAGCAGCAGTGGTGAAAGCAGTGTGGGTGGCCTTCAAAGGCCTTTATCAGTGCAGTACAGCAGCAGCCATAGCAGCAACCAAGCAAGAAGCAAGCAACCCAGGTTGAGTGAGTTTGGATGGCAAGGTGACTTGGTTATGAACCACGTTGGGGACCTGTGATGGTCAGTTTCAGCATCCAGCTTCTGGTGGAAGGAGAGAGGGGTAGCAGGCTGCAGGTTCTGGCCATATGGCCAGGTAAGTACAAGTAATCAATTTCTTTTATAGGGGGATTGGGAAAGGAGGAAGGACTGAAATATTGATGTGTTTTTTCAAGTTTCTTCACCTTTGCATGGCTTTATGACCTATAGGGGATGGCTATTGAATGGAATGGAGGCAGGGAGAAAAATCAGGACAAAGTTCTTTTGGTGGGGGGTAGAACTTCAACCAGGAAAAAAGCTGGTTAGTAAGTTGGTGGGTTTAATCCCAAATCTGATGCACTACTCTGGGGTATATACAGATTAATCTTATCCATTTGAATGTTTCCTGATTTGCATATCACCTTTCAGTCAAAACAAATAAGTTATACCTTTTAGAGATGTTACAGACATTCTAGAGCTGTCCCTTGCATTCACCGACAGTTGAGTGGAATGGTATGCACAGACTATTGGAGCCCCACTACAGTCAGGCTTACGCCTTCCCCCCACCAGTGAAGCTGACCTCTACATCCCCACACTCAGGCACATTGTGACAAAGGGCAAAGGAGGCTGCAGGGGTGTGCACCATTGAAATGAATGGGGGTATTTTTTTATTACTATTTTATACATTATTGATGGAAGAGTTGGAGACTAATGAAGGCTACCGCTTGACTAAAATGGGCCTTGTTAGTAGAACACTGGCCTTCATTATTCTCCAACTCACCATCATAATGTATAAAATAGTAATAGAAAATAACTCCATTCATTTCAAGGGGGGACACCCCAGCACTCTGACCCATGGACATCATCTCCTGTCTCTGGCTCCCTAGTACTCAGGTAAGAGACTTTTTACTTATATCTATACGTGGTGGGTTGTCTTTAGCAGCATGGCCGTACCTGCTACAGTGTGTCTCCATGGGGGGGGTGACTGGCCATGTGGGTGTGTGTGTGTCGAGTTACTGCCACTCTTGTGTTTGCACCTTAAAGTATGTTTGTGTGGAAGCATTCAAAACTATGGAGAGAAAATAGTAGGCATACAGGGCAGACAGAAGTAATTAAGTGGTTTTGTGGGTAACTTTGTGTATTGGGGTGGGAAAAACCACATGTGTTTCCATTGGTATCTGTGTTACAGTTCAACTATGAAAATGAGATGAGGGAGAGAAGAAAACTGAAAAGACTAACAGTGGCTACAAGCATGCCACATCATGCATACAGATGTATTCAGATACAATATGTATTGAAGCACAAGTGAGCCACATGTGTGCAGACAGTTTGGCTTAGTGGTTAAAGACACTGAACTGCAAGCCAGGACACCTGGAGAAATGAAGACCTGGGTCTGAATCTTATTAACCCCCACTTGTGTATGGAGTGATCCTGAGCAAGTCACTAAACTCTTTCGTGTGCAGTTATCAGTGACCACTTGTTTTTTTGCCACATGCATGCAGTCCTTCCCAGTTTAACATAAAAATCATGGTTTCCACATTTGCTTGCTGCATGCAAGCCATATACATGCAATCGGTTCCAATTTTAAATCATACTTGCAGCATGCATATCATTTGGGTAGTTTTATGTGTGCAGCATGAAAACATTTCATATAATTATTTCTGTAAGGGTATATAACAGTTTAGTAGCAGTCAATATTGACTTTATTAGGCATGAGAGTGAACAGGAAGATGGAGGGGGAGGCAGTAAGGAATTGTAGATGATAAGGGGGAAGGGGAGGGGAGTGAGAAGGGTAGTGATCAGTGAAGGGGAAGGAGTTAGAGGTAAGTAAGATAAGTAGAGTGGAGAGACAGTAGGGGGGGTATTAGAGAGCAGGGGAATTAGGTATAGGGTGTAGGAAGGGTTGGGAGAAAAACTCAGGTGGGTTTAGTGTTGAGGATTGGCAGTCATTGTGGCCAAGTGAGTAGAGGTGCCGAAGGCATTTCTTTCTTTAAATCAGAGTTTTATTTAACTCAAAAAATTGACTAGCGTTTTGCTCATAAAAGTGCTAAAACATTGTGAAAATGCATAGCACTTGCCTCATTGTGTTTAACAAACATAACATTTCTAGAAAACCTATATAAATACTTTCTGTACAGTTAGCATTGTCCCAAGAAAAAAACTGCTAATCAATTATTTAAAACCCTGTTAAATGGTCCTAGTTTTTGTTCATTTGTTATGATAGGTGGAAAGTTATTGAGCCAGCAGAGTACTCTGTAAGCAAATGAACATTGTACTTATGATGTTTGGTAGAAAGGGACTTGGAGTGAGTTTCTTGCCATACCTCTCATCCGGTGTGGGTTGGTAGATGGATTAAGTAGGTTTTGTAGGGCTGTTGCAGTTAGGCCAAGGCAGGTTTTTTACCTTAAGATACAGATCTGGTATTTAATTCTTCCATCCAGTTTTAGTTAATTAGTCTGGGTGTACAGGTGGCAAGTATGGGTTAGCCTGTGAGTGCCTAAGGCTAGCCTGCAGGATTTATTTGAGGCAGTCCTGATTCTTTTGAGAGTATTGTTTGTGGCTGCACCATATACCACAAGCCCACAATCAATAATGGAGAGGATTGAGCTTTTAACCACGAGCAACGGTGCTTAAGGGGTCATACTATGTTGGTGTTTGTACAACAGGCATTTTCTAGTATTGACAGCCTTAGTAGCATGATCAATGTGGTGGGTGTAGGAAAGGGAGCTATCGAGAGTGACTCCTAGGTACTTGAAGACATGTACCTGTTTTAACGGTGCTTGCGTTTTGTTATTTATGGTCAATGGATATGATTTATGCTTATTCTGTGGGTTTGCAAACTACATTACCTTGGTCTTTTTATAGTTCAAGAGTAGTTTGTCAAAGAACCATGTCTCCACTGTGGCAAAGTAATGTTGGAGATGGGCCTCTAATGTTAGTGGATTGGGACTGTTGGCAAAGATGACAGCGCCATCTGCGTATAGGAGCGTTCTTTCAGTACAGGCTGTGGGGAGTTGGTTGAGGAACAAGCTAAACAGGAGGAGGCCCAGGATCGATCCTTGTGGCACGCCTGTGATTACTGGTCTACTGTTGGAGACAGTGCCTTTTTTTTTTTTGATCTGTTGCATTTTGTTAGTGAGGTAGCTTTTGAAACAGTGCACAATATCTGGTGAGAGACCAGTGGATTGGAGTTTGCTGAGTAGTAAGTTATGGTTGGCCATGTCAAAAGCTTTAGTGAGGTTAGTGTATATCGCTTCCACATGCTGACTGTGATCTAGGGCCTCATGAAGTGTGCCGGTGTATTCAAGTAAAGCTGTCGAGGTACTATGTCCTTTCCAGAATCTGTGTTGCTGGGAACATTGCAAGTTATACTTATCAAGGTAGTCTAACACTTGGTCGGAGAGTCAGAGATAATCCATTCTAGTGCTTTGGAGAGTGGGGGAAGAATTGAAATGGGGTCGGTAATTAGCATGGTTGGCCCGGTCCCTGCTTTTGTTGCTAGGGGCGACCATTGCAGCTTTCCATCTCTGGGGGAATCATCCTAGTCTGAGGTATAGACTGAGGATTTTGGTGAGCGGTAATGTTACTACATGTTACATGTTAATGTATAGGAGCATTCTTTCAGTACAGGCTGTGGGGAGTTGGTTGAAGAACAAGTTAAACAGGAGGGGACCCAAGATTGATCCTTGTGGCACGCCTGTGATTATTGGTCTACTGTTGGAGACAGTGCTAATGTTTATTACATTAGAAAACACCTCACCTCAACCAGCAAATGTGACTGCTTCACCTAAGGTGTTCATCTCTCCTCTGCACTTTAGCAGTTACTTGGCACTAACTCCCCCTTATCCTACTTCCTCCCTTCTCCCCCTTCTCACCTTCCCCTCCCCTCCTCCCACTGCCCTACCTCCCTCCCCCTTCTCTAAGGCACTTCTTGGACCACTGCCCCCCCACTCCCTCCTACTATGCACTGCTCTCACCTCCCTCCTTCCCCTTAAACAATGGCCTCTCTGCCTGCCTACCCTTTCCCTACCCACCGACCTGACCCTCTCAAAATTTCAGCTCATGCATAATGTTTTACCCTGTAATTTGTCTTAATCTATCTGACTCTGGCTCACTTGTAAGACTGTGGATTTTTTTTTCTTTAAGGCTCAGACTTCTTACTGTTTTCATGACTCTGTAACTCTGGCTACCTTTGTATATATGTTTAACATCCATCATTTGACATGGAACCTTTGTAAACAAGCAGTTCTTGCTCAAAGATACTTGTATTCCTAGATAACAATAAATAAATAAATCGTTTTGAACTTCATTTCTCAGGGAGCGAAAAAGATGCTGCACAACCATATCATTTGCATACCCATGATGCTTGCAGATCATGAATTATGTAGTCTCATAAATGTGGTAACTTACCTCTCAACTGTTCCACATTATGAGGAACAGTTCCTCATTTCACCTCAGAAAACCCTCTGTTCGACATTGAGTGAGTACTGTCCTACATTTTAAACTGAGATTTTAAAGCAGAAATCAAAACAATAAATGTGAAAATCATGTTGCTCAATAAATGGAAAACTTCTTGAGCATTGAAATGTACATTCCCAACGTTCTGAGCTTCTGTCTTTGTGATTTGATGTTCCACATTTTTGCCTGTTTATTTCACATTTTGAAGTACAATGTTCCACATTTGGGGGCTGAAATGTTGAGAGATATGAGTGGTAGAAAGCAATTAAAACAATTGTTCTAATGTATTCCGAAACTCATTGATCACTTCAGATAAGGAGCATGCTACTCTGCTTACCTGTGTTTTGCACACTAAAAAGTTAAGCATTTTGGTCATTAGCACATAAACAAGGCTCAGCCCATATACTCAGTGAATGAAGTGGATATGTTTGCTTATTAAACATATAAATAAAGTGATATTAGTTTGAACTGTGAGAGAGTTTTGAGGGGTACACCAGACTTTCCTTGTAATTCTACCCTAGTCTTGCTCGTCCATTTTCTTTTGAAATCTTTGTCCATTCACAAGGCTGAAATATGCAAAGTGGATGGTTTTCATGTGCAACTCCTAATACCTTCCTGAAATCTTTACCTTGGCTTTTTGTTCCACATGTACAGCTGTTTACTACTTTGAATATGTGCTGCTGTTTAGAAGTTTGAGTCTCAGGGAATGCCAGAGATGTTGCAAAACCCATATCACTGGCATACCCATGATGCAGTGTTTGCAACTCATGCAATTAAAGTATTTTTATAGCTAGTAAACAGCAGCTAAAATAAATGTTTTAACCTATTCCTACACTCCTTGATCACATTAGGTAAGGAGCTGTGTTACTCTGCCTACATGTGTTTTGAACACTAAAATTAAAGCATTGTGGTCATTACAACATAAATAAACAAGGCTCAACATAGGTACTCCATGAATCAAGTGACTGTAGTTGCTTGTGAAGCATATAAATAAATTAAGCAATAATGCATGACAAGGTGTGGGTTATGCTGGTATAACCTCACGCCTGGGTGGTTGGGCACAAAGCCACAGGCCGAGTGCGTTCAACATCCCAGAAGTAAGGTTATCCCAGCACAACCCACACCCTGGAGTCCATTATTGCTATTGTACAATGGCTTGTTGTTATTCAAAATAAAAAACATTTCAAAAATGTTTTTAGTAGATTTTTAGTGTGGCAATATATCTTTGTTTCTTAAGAGAAGAATCCAAGAAAAATCCAACATATTAATACCTTGCATTTGTGCTCAGATAACCTCACTGTATCAGGGACACTCTGACTAATCACAGTCCAGGAAATTTTCTTGCCATTGTATAATTGATATTAGTCTGAACTGTAAGATGAATTTCAGAGTGTGTACCCCTTCTTCAGATTTTGCAGCATGAAAGTACTGAATTTTTTTCCATGAATCCTACACACTCTTCTATTTCAGTGTTTCTCTTTATGAAGTCCTTGTGTAATCACAGAGCACACAAATCACAATCTGAGAATTGTGTGAACCTCTTCATTTCCCAGTCATGACAATTTCATTATTATAACTTGTGTTATTAACTCTTGCTGTGCCGCAGACTGATATCAGTCTAGAATTCCTATAAATTCTAATTCTTTTGGCAGCCTAAGAGTTAATTTGTTAAATTTAACTGCTGCACTGTCTATGCCCAACAAAATACATAGCAAATACAAGCAAGTGAAGATTTATCATTGGCTGATGTGGGCTTACAAAGTCTGCAGACAGTATTGTTAAGGTGTTGTGTTGGACAATTGGCAGAAATCTGGTAGTGTCCATGCCTGCAATGGACATATACTTCTTAACATTTTGCTTGCACTCCACAAATAGAGCATCTGGTTCAAATAAATGCTCACATCATTATTATAACATAATACATTCCTTTATGTTATTTTGTTACCTTTGATGTTTGCTTCTGAAAAGAGCTGAATAATATACAGATCTATAATAGCTCTCAGGTGGAACACTTTCCTTTATTCTTCAATGTGCTAAATCCCGTTAGATGTAAAGAGCCCTATGATCGGAGGGACCATGTTTTGATCCTATGGCTGAGATGCCAGTTAAAAAAATGTTCTCATCTTGATCAAACCCAGGTACCATGGCAATGTGGGAGGGTGGCACTTATTCTGTACTCTAGGACTGTCCTAGCTCTGTGGCTGAAGCATGATCACCCAACTATTTTTCAGGAACCTTGTGCCTCTCTTCATTCCCTGCAGAGCTCACTTACTGGGACACGCTTTGCTAACAAAGGCAGAAGATGCATTAAGTTTTCATACTTTGAGTCTGTTCCACCCAAATTGAAGTATGCTGTTTTTTTAATTGTTAATTTTCTACTTAAATATATCTTTTTCTGTACTTTATTTTATTAATTTTAGTTTGCTACGCTTTTGTCAGGGGTTCCTTTGCTGTTACCCTTCTCTAAATTCTAATCTGGTTTTCATTATGCTAGTCCAAATTATGAACCGTTAAAGTGTTGCTAATATCATGACACAGATTGGTTTTCATTTGCTTATTTTATCATATTGTATTTTATCTTTTATGGTATATTTGTATGTTAGTAGCCTGTTTTTACTATTGTAAAGCATTTGACATATTTTTATACATTTGCACTATATAAGTATTGATTTATTAAATTCCTTACTCAGCAGTGTGTCTGTAAACTGCCCTGAGATGTTCCTTCAGTCTTATGCCCCCAGGCAAAGATACCCATACATAAGAATCTGTTTGATGACACTACCTCTCTTTCCGTTTGATGCCCTGAAGCAGTCCCACCCGAGGCAATTTTAATGGATCTTGTAGGAGGATCTAGAATGATGCCTTATTTATTTATTTATTTAGAATCTTGGATTAAACCTATGGGAATAGGCTTATTACATTAGTTCTACATCAGAGTTATACAAGCAGAAGTAAAAAAACAAATTACAGTTAAGCCGTGCGATAATGGAAGAACAACAATGGACAAGGCTATATGCAAAATAGTTACAGGGCAATAACACTATATGCACTGTGTACCACAAATTCAAGGAAAAAAGTAAGGGAGGATGGTGGAAGGTGACACAGGGGGAGGAGAAACCCAGGCTGTAGGGGGCAACAAAGAGAGAGGACAAACTACATAGAGAATACACTACAGGTATGTCCAAGAGTTATAGAATACATCATCCCATTTTGACCTCATCAGTTGGGGTATAGAGTACATAGAGGTGCCAAGGATTGGGGGAGAGAAGACCATTACTAAGTATCAGGTAACAGGTCAAGGGGTGTTTGGATAGGGTAGAAGGAATGTAGGAATTAAAGGAGGAGGGAGAAGAGGGAGGGTGGCCTTGAGACCCTTTTTCAGTTTAAAGCCTTCAGGTATGATTGGATGTAATTTACTGGAACCCTATTCTCTCTCTTATATTAAACTGACTTGTCAGTTTTATGCAAAAACAGTTACTCCTGGCATCAACAGGACTCATATCCCATAATACTCTACCCCAACATGGAATTTTTACACATGGGTTGGGATTCTGTAATGGTGGGTCAGATAACCCTTTTCATACCACTGACTACTTTTTGCAGACTTCATTAACTGTGATCATCTTTTTAAGCCCTTGGTGTGTGGCAGAGTTCTGTACATGTCCTGAATTCCTTTATGGTCTACATCTACTGGCAGCCACTGGATGAGCATACATCTTCTTAGCAGAGATAGAACTTTGCTCGATGAGCTTTGGGTGCTAGGAGGACCTGTCTTTAAAGACAATTCCGCTTCCCATTATAACTAAATGGGACTGTGTTTAATAACTTACAGGGGATTTCTTTGGAGCTATGGGGACTGAGCATTCATTGGTCCACCCATAATTTCAACACTGATTCCTGGGCAAGAGAAAGATCATTTATGTAGTGCCGTTCTAAAATCTAAGGAGCCAAACATTGTATAAACAATATAAACAAAATCAAAATGAGTAACTATTACTTGAAACAGATATATAAATGTTTTGTGGCACATCATTGTAGAAACCTAAATGTTTGTGGCCCTTTCTTAAAGGGAAACTTCCACTTAAAAATGGACCCCATCTTAGTGTGAGGCAGGACCCGGTTAGGAGTTTCAGAAAAAGTATTATGTTTTTTTTTTACCTTTTGTGATGTTTTCTATTTTAAAATATATCTGGTTGATCCTATTTCCCAGTCCACCCAACATTTTATGATCAGTAGCCCCAAGCAGCATGCCCACAACCACTTCTGAAACTGGTCCAGAATGACGTATTATAAGGGGAGCAGCAGTGGAGTCCTCCATTACATTTCTGTATACCTACGTTGCTTTTATAGTTCTGGTTTGATATGTCTTGGTGCTATACTGAGACCAGGTATAGACTGCCAGTCTATACCTGGCCTCTGTATAGCACTGAGACATGCATGATCAAAACCAGAACTATTAGATGCTGTAAATATACAGAAATGTAATGGAAGGACCAACAGCTGCTCCCTGCATGATACGTCATTCTCGGGACAACTGCAGGTGGTTCTGGGCGCGATACTTGGGGATACTAAACATAAAATGTTGGGCCGAGAGGAAAGCAGGATAAACCAGATGTATTTTAAAAGTCAAAACATTGCAAAAAGTAAAAACATTTGCTTTTTCTGAAACTCCTAATCAGGCCCTGCCTCAAACTGAGGTGGGGGTTCATTTTTAAGTGGACATTTCCCTTTAAAGCTATCCAGCAGGCCTACAATAACTGGTAAGTAGTAAGGCTGTAGACAGGATGGAGACAGTTCAGAGAAGGGCAAAAAAGGTGGTGTATGGCCTGCACCAAAAGTCATATGAGGGGAGACTGGGAAACCCCAATATGTATACCCTGGAGGAGAGGAGAGACAGGGGAGATATGATAGAATCCAACAACTATCTAAAATGCATAAATAGGGTACTAGAGGGTAGCATTGTTCAGAAAAGGAGATGTCCAGGAATGAGGGGGCATGATATGAGGTTGGAAGGGGGTAGACTAAGGGGTAGCATGAAGAAATATTTCTTCATGGAAAGGGTGATGAATGCATGGAATGGACTCCCAGTGGAGGTGGTGGGAGCACACACAGCGGGGGAATTCAAACATGCAATGGACAGACATAGGGGAACCCTAGCAATAGGAATGATGAGGTAACACCAGCAATGAAGTAGTGTCTGTGGCTTTTACAGTAGACAGGGAAAATGGGCAGACTGGATGGGCCTAGCAGTCCTTATCTGCCATCAATTTCTATGTTTCTAGTAATACTTATTTACTGAAATCTGTTGCTTACGTACTCTGTTATACACACATAGTTATACAGGTGTGTGTATAACAGAGAATGCTTGTTTAACAGCTATCAATCAATGCCAGATGCAGTAGTTATTGAGCACATATTGTGTGGTAAGCATTCAAACTGCCATTGCAGTAATTAAACTGTGCTGCTCTTTTTAGCCACAATCTCCATTAAGCTGTCAGGCCTCATCTAAGTAAATACAGTCTACTGTTTCTTTAAAACACACACACACACACACACACACACACACACACAGAAACTGTACTGGTTAGAGTTACACAGAATGGGACAATTCTGAATTCATAGAATTTTGTTGAGATTTCACAAAATTCTGTGACATTTCACATATTTTTGTCTGAATTTTGCAGAATTTTAAAAATCTAGTAATTTGGTAATATCTCAGCCATTGTTTGTGCTAGGACTCTGACATTTGGCATGTTCCATCATTGGGTGGAGGACCAGTAAACTGCCAAATATCATTACATTTGGAGGGATAGTTTCAAAATAATAGTTGCTCAAAATCTGTCATTTAATTTTTTTGTGAAGTTTCATGAATTTTTTTTCTGCATATACCTCAGCCATCTATTGGGTCAGAGAGCTTACATTTGGCACAATTACTTGATGATCAGTGTGCTAACAATGTGCAGGATTTCATGACAATACAATTATAAATTATACGTGCTCAAAATGTGTTATTTTATTTTCTGCTGGAAATTCTGTGAAACCGTTTCATCTGCATATAACTCAGGCACCTTTGGAGCTCGACATGCGTAAACTAGCATGAATAACCATTTTGTAATGCTTATAGAATGATCTAAATATGGAGAGAATAGGATTAGAGATTTGTAAGTTTATGGGGTTGAAAACTTTACTATGTAAATATTGACAACATTTTGTGAAAACTATCCAAAATGGTGGATGTTTATAAAGTCTCTGTTCTTGCAGGCATGGACTTAACATTTTATATGCATATCCATACTCATTGTATCCTGGTGTTTAATGCAACTGGATAAATTGGTTTAGCAGTTTTAAATTTGTGGTAGAAAAAAATATTGGTAACATTTTCTCACATATTTATGGTAGCATATAGATGAAGCATCCCGAATTCTTTTTGTGAAATTTAACATTAGCAATGCACGTATCACTACTTCATTTGATAAGCTGCACTGAGCTTTTTGTAGTCCTGATGTTCTTCTCTGGGTGACTATCCCCCCTTCTCTTTTGGCATAGCCAGACTGAATCAGTAGGACTACTGATCCCACTGATATCCTCTTTGTTCTTTACAGTGACAAACCCCTTAAAAACATGAGTCACCTATTTCTTTTCCTATCAACCTACCCTGCTGGAATAGTCAGAATTCTTCCTTTCTGCTGCCCTAGACATTGTCTTTCCCCACTACATCTTTTGAGTCCCTCTAAGTCCCAGACTTGTATGTACACCAGGCTTCCTGGGTCATAAAATTACTAGATGTGATCATTAAATATCTTGCATTCAAGTTAGGATTGTTGACACTCTGTGCTTCCTTGCTCCAACCTAGGGGTCTACCACTGTTATGCTACCCAGCTCAACTGTCCATTTCTTGGTGAAACTGTGCGTATAACTCCTGAATCTGGTGATCCCCTGCACTACCTACCTTTCATACCCACATCCTTTAATTAGAATCCCCCAGATAAGGCTGAGTGAAATTAGAAAATTCCAGTTTTATGGAATTTGTCATGGAATTCTACAATTTTCACAAAGACTCATGGGATTGACTTTAAATACAAATGTTATTTTACAGTTTCTGGCAGCAAGCAATTAATACAATTGGCAGACACAGTCTCATTGTAAGGTCTAAGAACCTGCCACATTTAATGGTATTGCATTCTTTAGTTTTTTTTTATCTTCCTACTATTTATTCTCCTTGGCAGAGCAGCCCTACATGATCTCTGGCTGCCGGCCCTGCGCCCCTGGACCCAGTCGTGCTTGCGGGCCACATGAACCCCTTCCCCCAGTGGGCCAGCCATTATCGCTCACACACCCACTGGGTACTCACACCTCTTGGGTCTCTTCGGGGTGCAAGATCGACCTCCACATTTTTATGCTTATTCTCCCATTGGAGAGCTGGACGTGCAATGGCGTCCAAGTGTGCTGATGCCCACCGCGCTCTCCCTCCCTTGCTATTGCATGCCATTTGTAGTGCAGCTGGCCTCCACTAGTCACTGCTACAGGGTGATGCAAGCCCCACTACCACCCCAGAGAGAGGAGAGCAGTCATCGGACGCTCAATCCTCCCTCTCCCCTGCCAGCCCCCAGCGGCCCAAGTCTGTTCCCGAACCCGGGTTGCCGGCATGGTGCGAGGTGTGGAGTCCAGCGCTTCAACCCTCAGCGCCACCGAGCTGGCCTGCATTCTTTAGTTTTAAAGTTTCAGGGTTATATAAATACGTAGTTTAAAATCTTGCAAAATGTATTTTTTAAATGTTGTGAAAGTTTGACTACTTTTGGTTCAATACCATTAAAAGCTGCAAATATGAACTTTTTCAGAAATGACTATGTGGTATAGTAGTTGAAATGTTTTGATTCTGGTTAAATTTGGATATGTTGTTTTAAAATTAGAGGGAAATAGCTGAAATTAAAATGTTGGCAACCTATTTGGCAGGCTATAACTCAATCCCATTTGAAGCTAGAAATATGAAACAATGTGCATACAACGGTGGTGATAACCTGTATACCTGTCACATTTTATAACATTTAATGAATACTATCAAAATGATTCTAAAATTACAGAAATCTAAATTTTAGCAAAAGGTTTGGCTACCTATAACTCAGCTCCCATTAAAGCTTGAGACTAATAACAAGGGAAATATACCCATGCTGGATGCTTTTCTAACTCCTGACATTGTGGAGAAATTTGGCTAAGAAATTTTAAAAGTATCTCAAAATTACTGAAAATCAAATTTTGATTAAATATTTGGCTACCCATAACTCCTCCCCCTATCAACCTATGCCTCTGAAGTTTGGGATGATTTTGTAGGCCATTTTGTACTGTTGATGTTTCCAAATGTGGTGTTATTTGGACACGTATCTTTAAAAGTATAGCAAAATAACTGAAATTTAAAGGAATTCCATGACATTTTCATGAAAATTCTGTAAAATTCCACAGAATCGGAATAGTCATTCTGCAGGAAGAATTTTATATTCTGCACAGCTGTAGTACTAGCTTCTGCTTAATTGAAGTGAAAAAAACTTACTGTTTCACCTCTCAGTTGCTGAACATTCTGCCACAAAACATGATACCAGTTATTATAAAAATAAAACATGGGGGTTTGGATACAGTATTATTTTTTTGTCATACACCCTTGGTGTGTGATACCTTCATAAACCACTTGAGCTTCACTGTCATGGTTCACTGATTATCCCAAATTTCAAGTGTGTAAACAAACCTCATTATACACACCTTCCCATGCATTATTTTTTATATAATGACTGAAGAACTCCTTTATCATCCCGATTATTAGTACGAGCAAATGCCATAATAACTGGATATGATGTCATACCTGGTTATTATGGCATTTGGAGAGCTCACGCTTCACTGCCTCAGTTTTGAATTTACTTAGCAAGAAACAACATTATCATGCCCACTGTATACATTTCTGTGCCTATGTTTATTTCAGTTGCTGGCACTCTGAGACTTGCGGGTGCCACAAAGGCTGAACTGCCTCATCTCTGAGGGTGTTACAAGTTGTGGAAAGATAAGCAGCCCAGTGGAAAAAAAAGATTTGTTTGATTCTATTTGCCACACCATTTTTGGAGAGTAATTCAACTGCAACACCAGACTCTGATGGCAACACTCGCTTCCTTTCTCTCTCTCTCTCTCTCTCTCTCTCTCTCTCTGTCAGCACACACTATCTCGTCACTTGGAGCTGCAGTACTGCCATCTGTCTCCCAGTCATCTTTATATAGTACTACAACAGGACCGTGCCACTACTGCAAATAAATAAATAAATACATTAAAGTGGAACAGCACAAATCAGAACCTGCCCACCTCCCAAAGCCTTACCCAGATTAGGCTTTCTGCAATCAGAACCTTGTTTTTGAAGTGTGTTCACTTACTTTATCTAGTTGTTGAAAATTCCAGGATGCCACAACATGGCGGGCACTGTGCAGTCCCATTTCAAGTGAAAGAACGGCACCTGACTGCTCGCTTCGATACTAAGCGAGCGGTGTACAGTAGCACCACACTTTCACTTGACATGGGATTGTACAGCATCTGCCAAGTTGCTGCATCCTGGACTTTTCAACAACTAGATAAAGTAAGTGAAACAAAAACAAGGTTCATCTTTCAAAAAGCCTAATCGGGGAAGGGGAGGCTTTGGGGGGGGATTCTGATTTGTACAGTTCTCTTTTAACTCCTTAACTGAATTACTAAATACATAAGTAAGTAAATAATATTAAGTAAAAATCAGCCTTTCATCAGTCTACTTCTTTTTTCCTCTTTTGCCTCACAAACAGTGATGGAGCAGCAGCAGAACAAGAAATTGTATTGCAGCATTTCCAGCTGTAAACAGTTTATATCTTTCACCATTAAAAAATAATAAATTAAAAACAATTAATCTATTTAGTTCTGTAGAGTTACATGAGAAGTCAAGCTCTCAAAAGCTAATGTTGTTTTCCTCAGACTATGTTTGAAAAAAACACGTCACTGTTTATATGCACTGTGTGCTAAGAACTGCATTTATGTCCCTCCAGTTACTGTATTTATTTTTATTTATTGAGGATATCAGAATTACAACTCTTTGAGTCAGAGACTCTTTTACAAAGGCTGTACGTCAGTAACATGTAATAAACAAAAAACAATGATGTACAGGAGCAAGTTAGGACAGGAAAGCAAATATTACAAGTAGGAGCCACAGGGCGATAACGTTGCATAGAAATAGCACAATCCTGGCAAAGAGAGAAACAGATACTAACCATGCAGTCTGGGCACAAGTAGGATTAACAGACTGAATCAGACAATGACACTCGAGCAGTCAGTGAAGACCTTGTCACTTACTAGTGGGATATACAGTGAGTGGGGATACTTCTTGTCATGTACGGTACTAGTCAGTTAACTAATCTTTTAAATGTAGCATATTCACATTATTTCCATCCTTTGTCTATAAATTGTATCTGTTTTAAACCCATGCTGTATAAAGTATTGTATTCTATGTTCCTGCTCACTGCATGAGTTCATACCTTAATTAACTCTGGGTCACCCCTGAAAAAGGGACCTCTGGTTTCAGTGGGCTCACCCGGTTACCAAAATTCACTAAATAAATAAATAAATTGAAATCATCCTTAATTGTTTTCTTTTCTTAGGTCCCTGCACCAGTTATAAAATTAAAAACATCAATTATTGTGTAGATATGAAATTTTGTTACATGCCTTTGGTGTGTGATGACTACATAAACCTGCTGAGCCTCACTCTTGAGGTTACTAGGTCATCTCACACACCTGTTATGTAAATAGACTTCATAACACACAGTCCCCTATGCATTATTCTCTATGTTGTGCATTGCAAAGTACAAGAGATGTGGTCCTGAATGCTTGACCTCCTACTGTTTTCAATTTGGATCTTAGGGCCACCTCCAGCAGTTCTTCAGGAGGACATAAAGATTGTGATGGGGCACAGAAGATCACAGAGATAATGGGGACCTAGCCTGTTCTTTGCTTTTTATGTTAGAAGCAAGACCATAAAGTTAATCCTCCACCATACTGGCAGCCAGTGCAGCTCCAAGAGCACCAGTGTTGTATGTTTTGAGCTCATAGATAGAGATGCAGCGAATTTAAATTCCACTGGCGAAGTGAACGCGGAGTGGGTACTTCACGTTGCCAATCTGCTACGTGGAGTGGGCAATGCAAAGTGCTCACTCCGCCTTGTCATTACCACTTCGCATTAAGGCAGAATGGCAATGTGAAGTAAGGCGAAGTCATTGTTTTTAATGGACTTCACGTTCCTCATTATGATTCCAAGTGATCCACTTGGTGTTTCAGATTTGGAAGCCCCCACACATCACTTGGCTTGTAGTACTGTAAGTCACATGATCTTTAACTAGGCAGGAAGAAAGTGAGTCATACAAGCAGACACTTTTACTTTCTCCTGTGCAGACGGAGAGAGAGTAGTGTGTTTTGTGACTGCTGATACTTTGAGATCAGAGCGAGGAGGAGATTTAAACTTTGATTTAGACCCAACAGCTTTTTTAAAAGCTACGTTTTTTTGTGTTTTCTGTACTCTTTTTTACTTAATTTGTTCTTTCTGTAAATTTTATTTTTCTTATCTTTATAAGTAGTTAGTTGTTTGTGTGTGTGTTGTGTGACAGTGTGAGTAGTAATTGCTCGGACTGAGGGAGCTCAGTAAGAGAGATGGACAAGGGTGAGGAAATGTCTGGGAAGGGGGCAGCTCTGGGAGACTGTGGTAGTGGTAAGCATCATACCATGCACTTGTGTGGAGGCTATGGGCACCCATTCCTGTTGGACCACTCGATACTTGTGAGTGCCCCCCCTCGAAGCAGGACTAGCACTGCCTCTAGTCCTGACTCTGAGGCAGTTGAACCACCACCAAGTCCAGGTTCTCTGGAGCAAGATGTGCCTATTCCCCTGGGCCCAGGTGTGGATCCCATCCCTGTTCAACACTGTGACCAGCCGGCTGCCAGTTCAGCTGGCCATTCCCTGCTTGTGCCTGGTCCTCCCCGCACCTCCATTGTTTGGCAGTTTTTTTACAGTGTGGGGGGGACAACAGTGTGGTCAAGTGCTGCCTATGTGAGGTGGAGGTGCGCTGTGGCCCCAAGGGGACTCACCTGGGGACTGAGGGCCAGTGCACCCAGATGCTCAATCACCAGCAGTTGGAGTGGCAGGCTGCCACAGAACGGACCATGCCTGCACCTGCTGGCCATTCTGTGGCACAGGGTGCATCTGTGCATTGCAGCATCCCTAAGAAGAGGAGGGCCACAGCAGCATCTGCTGCTCCACTAGCACCCCTACCACCCCCACCACCACCACCACCACCACCAGCAGGTCAGCCTGTAGAACGTGTGGACCCCAGAGAACTGCATGTAACACAGGCTGACTTGGCAGTTCTCTGGAGTGCTGTCGAGGAGAATAATGAGAGAGTGAGTGTTGTGGAGCAGTGGCTGGATCACATAGAGGGACATCAGTTGCAAATTATGTCCATGATGGAACTGCTGCTGGATCACCATGGGATCCCACATTATTTTTTTTTTCCTCACACCATATGCCCCCCCACACCTTCCTTGCTGTGTTATAAAATGTATTCCTCCTCCATCCCCGACCCTTGTATGTAATTATGCCCTTTTTTTGTTGTCTTCCGTATGCGTGACACTTTGTATTCTTAGCAGTGCAAGTATACTATGCTAAACTACATGTGTGCAGTCAGTCTTCTTTCCAGTCTGCGTATGTACTGCAGACACTGTCCAACTCCCTGACTTAAAAACATTTATTAATGAGTACAATGGTGGGATAGTGAAGCCTGGAGAGATACTACAAAACAGGCTTACAATATATCCGAGTAACTAGTAAAAAAATTAATGTTGTGATTTGTGACATGATCATAAATCATGATTTGTGACTGCATTTGTGACCGTGATGATGAAGAAACATGAATGCCTACGGCTGCACTTCCCCGGGTGCCGATGAAGTGGGCCACAAAACTCCCCAACTTGAAAACAAACGTTAATGAGTACAATGGTGGGGTGGTGAAGCATGGAGAGATACTACAAAACAGGCTTACAAAAGTTACAATACATCCAAGTAACCAGTAAAAAAAAATAATGTTGTGATTCGTGACGCAATCGTAAATTGTGATTTGTGACTGCATTTGTGACCTTGATGATGAAGAATGTGATTTGTATCATTCACGAGTGACTCGTGAACGTGATGATTGTCCTGACTTAAAAATGCCTATTAATGAGTGCAATGTTTATGCAGAATTATGCACCACATCAGTCCAGTACTCTGAAGGGAAGCCAAAGAAACAACTGTGACTTAAGTTAGAGATGGAGATTGGACCCTAAAGAGATGCAAATGCACAGACAGATTAAGATTGCACTGCACTCTGAAGAGATGCAGATGCAAAGGCACAACACCTAACCAGTGCTCACCATCATAAATTCAAATCTGGAAAAGAATACCTTTGCCGGTTGGGGTGGCCCGGGGGGTGCAGTGTACTGCACTGCTGCAGTAACAGTCACTAGTACTAGTACCAGTAAAGATACCACAAAGAAGTACAAAAATTATACAGCTGCAGTGGATAGCAGGTTCACATTGCTGAAATTATGCGGCACAATAAAAGATGTCTGATTTGATGACAAGCGTCACACACATACTCACACACACACTAAGTAATGCGTAGCAAATTGAAAACTTCAGTAATATAACCACATATTTTAAACAAGCTAAAATTATGCACTGCTGCACAACAACAATCAGCAAAAAAATGGCAAGCATTATTGAAACTATTACTGTATGTACATTAACACAGTTATACAAAAAATATCACCAAAACAGAAAGCACTGTCTTTTTCTCCAAGTTAATCTATCTATACCACAGATACGCCCCTCCCTCAAAAGTGACACTTCCACCGTCTCTCAGTACCAGACTGAATGTTGTACATTAACATTCAAAATCCACACACAAAGAATAAACGCTTGATGATATGAGTAAAGGAGGGTTTCCTATAATCGATGAACTAAAGTTCCAACAAAAAAAATAAAGACTCAAAAAGGCTTTTTTAACAGCTTTTAGAAGGTTTGAATCGCAGAGAGCTCTCAGAGCAGATTGTCTCCTACAGCTTCATATACACACTACCCCAAACTGAGGCTGTGCAGAACAATCTAGAGCCCATGTGACCTGAAATCCCATGAATCACTGCAAAATTAGCCTACGGAGCTTAAAAACAAGGCGAAATTAGGTGAAGTACATTGTTTTCAATACTTACATATAAAATAGTTGGAGTAGTAGTTTGGGAAGGCAGAGTACGCGAAGTCATTGTTTTCAATGGACTTCATAGCACACTTGTAACACGGTACTCCACTTCGGCTAAGTGAGCACTCCACAAATTCACCTTCACTCCACGGAGCGCTCTGCAGAGTGAATTGGGGCCACTACCATCACTACTCATAGAGGATGTTTTTTCTGAAATAACTAGTGAATACATTAATGGGTTGCAATGGGTAAACAACCTGGATTACTGAATGTGTACTCTCCTAAATTTCAGAATCTTTTAATCCAGGGCTGGTAGGCAAATGCTCAAAGTGAACCACAAGAATGTCCTAAATGGACACTCCATCTACATAACAAGTCTCTTTCCAAGTAACTTAGTGTGCTCTCATCACATAGTGCATGGCTCCACGGTCCTGGTCCAACTTTTCACCTCAATGGCTTTATCAGAGAAATGGGCTTGGGTAATATTAATACTAGATTAATTACTAACAATTACGTCACACATATCTTCAAACCATATATAACAGGCATCAGGCCAGGATGGTGTACACCCTGGGTACTGAAGGAATTGAAGGTGGTCCTGGCAGAACCATTAGCAGACTTGTTTAATACCTCTCTGAGAACAGGGTGCATACCCCAGGATTGCAAGATGACTCACATGGTGCTCCTCCACAAAAGCAGACCCAAGGATGAAACGGGCAACTATAGGCCAGTAAGCCTTACATCCATTGTGGGGAAGTTAATGGAGACAGTCCTTAAGGAGAGGTAGTAACCTTTCTAAAGGGTAATGGTCTCTAGGACGGGAAGCAACATGGGTTTGTCTCTGGCAGATCCTGCCAGACCAACCTGGTTGACTATTATGACTGGGTTACTAGGGCACTTGACAAGGCCATGCATTGGATGGCCTGTATCTGGATTTCAGCAAGGCATTCAATTCGATACCACATGGGAGGCTGATTTGCAAGTTGGAATACCTGGGAGCAGGGACAATGATGGTGAAATGGATCAAGAACTGGTTGCAAGGGAGGCAACAGAGGGTAGCGGTGGAAGGGGAACTCTCAGCTCCAAGGACTGTAATGAGCGGGGTACCTCAGAGCTCGATACTAGGCCTAGTATTGTTTGGCATCTTCATCGCTGATATCGTTCGTGGCGTAAAGAACAAGATTAGTCATTTTGCGGACGATACAAAGATCGGAGCAGTGGTGGATGACAGAGTAGGGTGGCAGGGGCTGCAGGATGATCTGTCTAAACTTGAGAACTGCTCAGCCACTTGCAGTGGTGTAGCTACAAGGGTGCAGTTGCACCCGGGTCCATGAGGTTTAAGGGGCCCAAATCTTAATTCTGATGTCTATTCAAAATCAGGGGGGCCCTATAACATACCCTTGCACCCAGGCCCTCTGGGAATTTGCTACGCTACTGGTCACTTGGCAGCTGGTGTTCAATGCTAAGAAGTGCAAAGTCCTGCACATGGGAGCAAGGAACCCAGAGAGGTGTTATCAGTTAGGAGGGGTACACAGATAGACACTACAAAGGAAGAAAAAGATCTTGGGGTGATGATAACAGGGCAAGGAAAAAGATCGTGAGGAAGAATTTCTTCACAGAACAGGTGGTGGACAAGTGGAACACCCTGCCAGAGGAAGTGGTGGGGGCTGAAACAATCACGGGATTTAAGAATGCATGGGATAGACATAAAGGAATTCTGGAGGTCAGGGGTAAGGGGCAACAGACTTCTAGGAAAACATAAACTGAACTTACAAGCTCAAATGGGCAGACTGGGTGGGCCATAGGCCCTTATCTGCCGACACTGTCTATGTATCTATGTATCTTGGGGTGATGAAAACGGCAAATGAACCACTCAGCACAGCACAAGAAGGCAGCAGCTAAAGCAAATAAGATGCTGGGCTGCATTGCTAGAGGAATCCCCTCCAGGATGGGGGAGGTGATCCTGCCACTGTACAGATCATTGGTGAGGCCACACCTGGAGCACTGTGTGCAACACTGGTGCCCATACTTAAAGAAGGATGCTAAGCTACTGGAGGGGGTCCAGTGCAGAGCAGCAAGGATGATCCTGGATTTGGAAGACAAATCCTATGAGAAGAGGCTGAGGGAGCTTAACATGTATTCCCTGGAGGACAGTAGGAATAGGGAGGATATGATAGAGACCATTAAGTATATGAAGGGTATAAACAAGACTGGTACAGAGGGAATTTTTAAATTAAGGGAAGGGAGGGACACAACATGGTCTGAGATTGGAGGGTGGAAAATTCAGGAGAGAAATGAGGAGGCACTTCTTCTCAGAAAGGGTGGTGTCATTGTGGAACGCGCTGCCCGAGAAGGTGGTATCCTATAACTTGGTGGGCAGTTTTAAAAGGGGATGGGACAAAGTGAGGGGGAGGGTCACCTTTATGGGGGAAGGGGAGGAAGGGGCAGCTGCAGTGTAAGAATTGCTAGCTGCACACTCACACAGACTTGATAGACAATATGGCCTGTATCTGTTGGCAGTTTCGTATGTTCATAACCTGTGTTCGTAACATGTCCTTGCCTTAAACAAAACAGCAATACCACCATTACCCATCTACAGTGTGTATAAGCTACAAAGCAGTTCTCTAAAAGTATTACAAAAATAGTGAACATGACAGGTCTCATTTTTGGGATCCTTTCCAAAATGTCATTTTACGGCACAAGTGTGACCAAACGTTTGGGGCAGGATCTGAAAAATGAAACATGCCATGCTTAAGACATGGGGCTGGATATTCAAAAGGGTTGCGCCATGCACAATAGGGTTGCACCTGTGCAAGTCCGAAATTGTGCCATTCTGCCATATTCAGCAGGAGGCAGTTGCGCCCCCAAGTCATGCTGAGCAACAGCTCAATGCTAATGAAGGCATGCTGAACCGGAGGGGGAGGAACCATGCATAAACTGCACAGCCCGATATTCAGCGGGCTGTGCAGAGTTGTGCAGGCGCAACCCCCAACCTGCGCCTGCACAACTTTGAGCAAAAAAAGGAGTAAGTCGAGGGCCACCCACAGGTGAGCTGCCGCATTGCAGGGCGCAACACAGCAGCTGCCACCTGTGGGTGGCCCTGGATACTCCCTAATACCCCCCAGCTGTGTCGCTGGGCTTAAAATAACCTCCCGACTGGCCCGATCGTGGCATAACTGCTGAACTCCCCACCCCCGACTGGCCGATTGCGGCATAACTGTATAAATCCCCCTCCTCCGACTGTCCGATCGCTGGCAAAACTGTAGTAATCCTCCTCCCACATTAGCCCGATCGCAGGGATTGGAGGTCAGCCCCCAAGAACAATATCCCTGGTGGTCCAGTGGACAGGAAGCCCGATCGAGGACATTAGAGTCCACCCCCAAGGACCAAGTAGCCTGGTGATCTAGTGGCCCCCACCCCACCCACTCTACGGAGCCCCACCACCCCCGCCTCTGGCCAGCCGGCGGTGCGGTAGCACTCTCACCTGCTTCTGCTGCCCACTGGCTGTCGACTGATCAGCCAGGTTGGATCTTATTGTTCAGACCAAGAGCCAATAGGGCGGCAGTTTATCAGACAGTAGTCTAGATATGTGAATGAATGAATTCATTCACATATCTGACTGCTTTGAGCGATAGAGCTGCACGCCCATTGGCTCTTGCTCTGAACCAATGGGCGGCAGCCCCATTGAGCAGTCAGTTGGTGGGCGGCGGGCGGCAGGCGGGTGGTGCTGCCACCCCAGCCGGCTGACGGGGAGCAGGGTGGTGGGGCCCAAGTGGTGGGTGGGTGGGGTCACTAGATCACCAGGCTACTTGACCTTTGGGGGCATGGACTCTAATGCCTGCAATCAGGCTTCATGTCCACTGGACCACCAGGGATATTGTTCTTGGGGATGTTGACTCTAATGCCCCACAATTGGGCTAGTGGGGGAGGAGGGTTATTACGGTGTTGCCCGCAATCGGGCCAGTTGGGGGTGGGGGATGTCAACAGTTATGCCCACGATCGCCAGTCAGGGGTGGGGGATTTCAATAGTTATGCCCGCGATCGGGCCAGTCGGGGGTGGGGGAGATTTCAACAGTTATGCCTGCAATCAGGCCAGTTGGGGGGAGGGGGGATTACAACAGTTATGCCCGCGATCGGGCTGCAGGGGGCGTCGGTCCCCGGCGGCTGCTGCCTGGCAGGGTGTCAGGCACAAGTCGCCGGGGATCGGTGCACCTGCATGCTAATGGCATGCAAATGGGGCCATAAATAGATGCAAATGGCCCCTTCTGCACCTTGCATGAATTATGGCCCCATCTGCATGTCACCTTTTGAATATCGGAAATTTGCGCATGGCTCAATGGAACTTGCACCACCGCATCTTGAATGCTCCACTCTGACCACTTGCGGTGGAGCAAGTTCCACTGCACCATGCACAGTGGCTGTGGCCAGAGGGTGATATTCAAAGGAGTTGCTCAATAGAGCAACTCTGTTGAATATCACCCCGGCCACACCCCAGCGCAACTATTTTGAGCAGCGCAAGGGCTTGCACCACAGAATGGCGCAGTTTGAATATTCAGCCGCTGGGGTATAAAAATGGCTATGTTAAAATTGTGGGGTCACGATCTGGCAAAATAGCAAAGCTAGGAGTAAACATAGAAGAAATTCAACATTTCTTCACAACTTTGTTGTTTTTTAAGATTTTGACCCCAAAAGTTTTAATACAGTCTTATAATGATACCTCCTTATTATCAAGACAAGTGGAATTTTTTAAAATCCTGCCTGAAAGATGATTTCATGAAGCAACTGCAAAAACATGTGCCAGACGGAATTTAAAAAATGACACCTGCCTTTTTCATGAGGTGAGGTAAAGAAAAGTCTATGTTGAAATAGAAATTTGGGGTCAAAATCCGAAAATATAGTAGTTATGAGTAAATGCTGAAGAATTTCACTGTTGCTCCATAAGTTTGTTGTATTTTGAGATGTTGACCCCAAATTTCAACATAGTCTTTTTATTACCCCACTTGTTTGACAGGTGACATCTTGTAAATCTCATCTGAATAATGATTTTGCACAGTGAATGCAAAAACATGTTTTTGGGGGAATTTGAAAAATGTCACCTACCTGATTCATGAGGTAGGGTCACAAAAGGCCATATTGAAAATCTGGGGTAAACATATTACGAAATTGCAAAGTTATGAGTAAAAGTTCAAAATGCATTAAAAAGCCATACCAAACGTACCTTGTTTTCAGTCACTTCCCGGTGGACCTTGGAAGAAGCAGGATGTTTGAGAAGGAGCAGCATTGGACTGAATAGGAAAGTATGGGGAGTGGGGGATGTGTTGGTGTGTTGGGGGTGCTGAGAGTGGAGTTGGGGCAGAAGTCATCTCTGGACCATTTTCTTGTTTTACAAGTTTATGGATAGGATACAGGGGAAGGATTGGAGGTGGGTGGGATACTTGTCTTGAGAGGGGGGTTGGGGCAGAAGTCATCACTGGCCCATCTTCTTGTTTTACAGGTTTATGGACAGGGCACAGAGGAAGGATTGTAGTTTGGTGGGATTCTTGTCTGTGGAAGAGTGTTTTAGTATACAGAAGGGGTACAGGGAAGGATCGGGAGGTGAGTGGGATACTTGGACATGGGATGGTGTGTTTATTTTTACAGCCAGGGTCCCAGGGAAAGACTCAGGAGGTGAGCGGGATACTTATCAGTGGGACGCTGATTTTCCTATGGATGAAACATGGGGAAATATCAGGAGGTGGGTGGGATTCTTGGCAGTGGGAGTGTGTTTTATTTTTATGAACAGGGCACTGGGAAGGATCAGGAGGTGGATGGGATACTTGTCAGTTGGAGGATGCTTTTATCTATGGAAGGGGCATGGGGAAGGGTTGGGAGGTGATACAGTTAACATACACTTTGGTCAGGGAAGAAGTAACATCAGTATTATGAATAAATTGTACTGCCTCGGTTCTAAACGCCATGGGGGGGGTTGACTGCAGAGCACAAGTACTGACTTGGTTGTTTAACCACCAAAATGTTCAGATCACAGCAGCACATTTACCGTCTGTCTTTCATGTACAGTGAATATCTTTTGGAGTTATCACTGGATCTTTGGGCAGGGAAAGATTTACATCAGTATCTCAAATAAATTGTTTACTATGGGCACAGTAGCACATTCACTGCCTGTCTTCTGATGCAGTCAACAGTATATAATGATGTCACCTAGCTGCTTGCTGGGTGGTGTCATGCAGATGAAATGATCAAGCTGTTCTGTGATAGAAGCGCTTCGCTCCTTTCAACTACACAAAGTTTCTGCTCCACAGCAGAGAACACTGCCGTGATCAGACTTGCAGATCATTGGCCTGTCACTGATGAGTCCCCTGCTGCCTGAGCTGCACTGGACTGGGCAGTCACACCTCTGAAATCTGTTACTGTAACAGTATGTTTGCTTTGTGCATACGTGCAAGCAAACATAAAAACAAATAGTTTATCTGCCTGTGTGATGCTCCTGTGATGTACTTGTGATGTTTCAGGATGATATCTTGTCACTACTGCAGGACAGGTGCAACCTGCACTAATCCCAAAAAAAGAATATTGCAGCGACTGAGCGGGTACAGCTAAACTGATTAAAGGAAAGTTTATGCAGAGGCCCAGATATTCAAAAGGGTTGTGTCAGCGCAGGTCCAAAAATGCGCCATTCTGCGATATTCAGCTGGAGGCAGTTGCGCCCCCCAAATCATGCTGAGCAATAGCGCAATGGTAATGAACATATGCGCAACTGAAGGGGGTGGAACCATGCATAAATGGCACAGTGCAATATTCAACAACATGCGCCATGCGCAATAGGGGAGCAAGCGGAAATTGCGCGATAGCGGAAATGAGGCAAACTAAAAAGGAACAAGGGAGAGGCTCAAGAATGCTACAGGGAAGACACATGAGGCTGAACCATAGCTGCACAAAGAGGGCAGGAGGGACACACAAGACAGGCCAGGGAAAGGGCACCCTGAACAGAGAGGCACAGGGAAGGTGTGGGGAGACACAGCCAGTACAGAAGGGGGAAGTGCCACACAGCACAGAGGCCAGCACAGTCAGGTGTTCCCGGTGCAGGGGAAGTAGCAGCCAGGACAGTGGGGGGAACACAGAAACAGCTGCCGGGGGGGTGAACACAAGCCAGGGACATGGCCAGTGCCACCATCCAGATGGAGGCAGTAATGAGGGGGGTGAGAAGGTGGGCAGCAGGGGGGCACGGCCGTGGAAGGTCCCATCGGCAGTATGCCCCCAACAGGCAGTACCGAGCCTGCACCAGCTTTGAGCTGTACAGTGATACTGAGATCATGGGCTGGTAACGCCTGAATCGGACAATTCTGAGGTGGCTCTGTGAGCTGTGCAGTGATGTGATGCAGGCACCCACACGACGGAGCCATGCTCTGTCAGTGGAGACTAAAGTGACAGCTTGCATGTGCTTGCTCACCACGGGTACCTTCCAGAGACCAACAGGGGACATGACAGGCATAACCCAGCTGGCCGTGTCACGCCACCTCACCCAATTCCTCAGCGCACTGCTGCCACATGCTGCGGAGTACATCTATTTCCCCAGCACACCGGCGGAGTGCACAGCAAACATGCTGGAGTTCCACAGGGTAGCACGTATGCCTGGCGTGCTAGGGGCAATAGACTGCACCCATCCACACACCACCTGGCCCCGAGAGGGTGGCATATAGATACAGGCAAGATTCAGGGAGCTCGCCTTCTGTTCAATGCCTACGTATCTGACATAAGGACAGGAATCAGGAGTGAGATGAGTCTCTTTGCAGATGACTCGAAACTGGGGACGGTGGTGGATGGGGAGGAGGGGAGGGTGGCCCTACAGGGGGACCTGGAGGCTCTGGAAAGATGGTCTAGAAAGTGGAAGCTGAGGTTCAATGCAGGGAAATGCAAGGTACTCCACCTGGGGCCAGAAACCCAGGCCAAGTGTACACCCTGGGGAAATGCTATAAGTCTCGATGGCTGAGAGGGACCTGGGAGGGGTGGTGGTGGTGGATGTCAAGATGAACAACTCTGAGACTTGTAGGAGGGCAGCAGCCAAGACCAACAGGATGCTGGGATGCATCGCTAGGGGGATCACCTCCAGAAGGAGGGAAGTGATACACCCTCTGTATAACTGCTTGGTGAGGCCGCACCTTGAGTACTGCATACAGTTTTGAAGGCCACACTTAAAGAGGGACATTAACCTCCTGGAGAGGGTCCAGAGGAGGGCAACCAAAATGATTTGGGGCTTGGGGGACAGGACCTATGAGGAGAGGCTCGAAGAGCTAAATATGTACACATTGGAAGAGAGAAGGGACCGGGGGGACATGATAGAGGTCTTCAGGTACATGAAGAGGGTAAATAGGGGAGGAACAGTCAGGGTGCTTTGAAGGAAGGAGGAAGGGGCCACTAGAGGGCATGGGTGGAAGCTGGAGGGGGAAGATTCTAGGGAGAAAGGAGGAGGTGCTACTTCACTGAGAGGGTGGTGGAGCCATGGAATGCACTGCCTAGGGGCTGGTGGAGGCAGAGACAGTGGAGGGGTTCAAGAGGGGTGGGACAGGTACAGGGAAGGGTTCTGAAGCAAAATCCAATGCAGCAAGAATATCCGGAACTGGGAAGGGAGAAGCCAGAGAAGGCGAGGGGGACAGCAAGGTCAGCACCCAGGGTGGGGGCTGACCAACCGAGCAGACACAAAAGACCGTTAGGCCTATTCTGCTGGCATTTTAGTATGTTAGTATATATTAATCAGAAGGGCTATGCTAGCAACAACTGCCAGGTGGTATGTGATGCCAGGGGGCACATAATGTCTATGCCACGCACCCTGGGGGAGCACACGATGCCTTCATCTGGCACCAGTCGGCACTGTGCAACAGATTCAAGAGTGGGGACATCCCCACTGGCCACTTAGTGGGTGAGTATGCAAACCACATGGACAAACTTAGGGCTTGGGAGGGGCATGGTCAGAGGTGACATGGGTAGTGGCCTACATGGCCCGGGCAGGGTGATGCTGATCACCAAACTAACCTCCACCCTCTACACACAGGTGACAGTGGATACCCACTCCATCTCTGGCTGCTCACACATATCGCCGCCTGTGACCCCATCGCAGCAACACTACAATGAGGCACATGCCACCACACGTAATGTCATCGAGCGGGTGTTCGGGATGCTGAAGGCACATTTCCATTGCCTGGACACCTGGCGGTGCCCTACAGTACAGCCCCTCAAAGGCCTGTGGGCTATTCCTGGCCTGTTGCATCCTGCACAACATGGCCAATGAATGTGGGATAGCCGTACAGGTCGAAGAGGGGGACAGCGATAGGGACGATGAGGACGCTGGTGACAATGGTGATGGGCAGCCCCCTTGGCTGATGGGACCCTGACTGCTCCGGCTGGCACAGCTGCACTGGGACACCATCACAGAGGAGCACTTCAGCCAACCCAGGTAAGTCATGGGTCATATGCAGCCACCAGTGGCAAAGGCATAACCCACAAACACGCATGGACACACACCAGGGGTGCATGCCGTCAAGGGAAGTGGCTGGGCATGGAACCACACACACTGCCAGGGATGGGCGAGGTCTAACATGGCATGCTGTCAGACACACACACACACACACACACACACACACACACACACACACACTCACCAGACATGCACAAAGGGTAGGAGGCACGCCGACCCAGAATGCCACCCCTAGCCACACACTATCCACAGACCACCACGCCCACTGCCTGTCATTGTGCATGTGTTAGACGCTGGGCACCATTGCACAGTGGTGTACAGTGCAATGCAGGCATCATCATGCACACGCAACTGTGGACAGCAGCCGGGAGGGTGTGCAGATGGACTGTGTGTGCATGCAGGGCCGGGTACCCACCCGTGCATTGCCCGCTGAATGACACAATGCACACAGGGCAGCATCAGACAGTAGCCATGCTGGAAGACAGGTCAGTCACGCGCCACAGTGCCAAGGCCACCACAGATGCATGGGCGGCCCTGCCAAGACCCGCCAGCAGTGACAGGCTGACAATTGGCCTCATGGGGTGGCACCTACCATCCCCAAGGGGTTCCACTGTGTGAACACGACCATGTTCGCAGAGGGGTCTGCAGCACACCGAACATGCCTGGGCCAGGCGTGCTCAGGATGCCCACAGCTGAACCCAGTGTCAACAAGGATGGTGTCGCATGACGCCGGGAACGGGGGATGGACAGTGCACTGTGTGGTGTCTGTGATGCATGGGCACATAACTGTGTGCCCAATGTGGCCATGACAGCAGTGAATGCCTGTGTCTGCCTGTCAATGGCAGCAGTCACATCCTCCCGCAACCGGTCCTTCCCTGCCAGGAGCAGAGCGGTGTCTCTGCTGCGATGCTCCTCTGCCTGGCGCAGAGCTGCACTCAGTGCATCCACTGCCATCACAAGCCGCATCTGCTGATTGACTGATGCTTGCAGTATGCGGGTGTGCTCATCCAAGAGGTCATCTGCCTGATCGGCATGCTGCCCCTCAGGGTGTTCGCGGCGCTGATGCTCATCACCCCTTGAGGGTGGGCGCTGCACACCAGGGCCAGGCCTGGGCATGTCCACAGGCGGTGCACTGACGCTGCCCCCTGACACTGTACCCTCATGCCCATTGGCCGACTGCTGATGCTGCCCCTCCGGCTGCCGCTCCCCAGGGCTCAATGGTGCCGCCGCAGTGGCTGCAACAGTCCCACTGTCCTGTACACTCACCAGTGCTGCCCCACCGGTGCTGACAGGCACAGGCTGGGACTGTGATGACACACAGGCCTCCACGGCAGCACCACCCACAGCCATGGCAGCTATGTAACCTGCTGTGTGGCCATCATGTGGCACACACATGTCACTGCCCATGACGTTAGCGGCATCATCATCGGTGACGGATCCGGCACCAGCCCAAGTCTCAGCATTCTGGCATCTGTGGATGCTGGCATGCTGGGACACGGGCAGGACCTCCTCCGCACCTGCTCCACCAACATCAGTCTGGACGTCCAGGTGGGCCCACTGTCGCCCTGAGCCACGTATTCCTGTGGAGATGGATGGGCCCTCCTCCATCTCCATGTGACCAGCCTCAGTGGAGAAGCCCACCACCGCTGACCCATGCAGATGCTCAGGAGCTGTAAGGAAAAAAAGGCAGTACTGCATGAGACCACCCTGTCCCCCCCAATAGACAGACCATGACCTACCATGCAGTGACGGGCTACCACCCATCTGGAATCCACCACCCAGAACACCTCAATGGTGCAATGCGCATGCTGCCAGCAACCCGCCTCCTCCTGTGGGGTCAGGCGTAACACCTCCGGCTGTCCCCCACCTGTCGCAGACCGTGCTGCCCTAATGGCAGCCACCTTCTCCTTAATCCTCTGCCTGTCTGTGCCCATCTTCTTCTTGCACTCCTGCACAGAGCGCTGGTGGCTGCCATGCAGGTTTACAGCATGTGCCACCTCCTCCCATGCAGCAGCACGGGCCTGTGGTGTTCCCTGGCGTCCGCCGAGAAGCTGCTCCTGGTCTAGGTAGGCCTCAAACAGGGCATCTGTCTTGGCCTTAGTGAAATTCGGCCTCCTCTTCCTCCCACGACTCTGTTCCTCTTCCTCTACAACACGCTTAGTCATGATTCAGCCTGTGAGAATGACAGGTGCTACCTGTGACTGTGCAGTCCCATGCATGTCCCAAAATCCACAGTTCACACTCCCAAACAGCATGCAACTCACTGCAATAGACTGCAGTAACCAACTATGGCCAGTACAGCCCAATGTCGCACTTTTATAGCGCAACCCATGCAAATGAGGTGAGGCGCATCTTGAAGTGGATGCAAATTGCAGTGACTGCGCCATTGAATGGCTGATTAGCTGATTTGCATATGTTGGCTGAATATCACGCTGTTGTGCTTTGCGCAATTGTGTTGAACAAGCTGAGCCAAGGGCACAGTTCTGTGACATGCGCAGTACACACCTAACTGCGCATGCCCGGGTTGATGACGCAGGCACCTGCCGCACTGCTGACGTGCTGTGCACGGGAGGCAATGCAGGGCATGGCCACCATTGTGCCAGTGGTGCTACAGCGCTGTTCACCTATATGGCGCTGTGGCACTGTGGCGTCATAGGTGCACTGGGGCAACAGCACGGTAGGCCACTACAGGAGGTGGCACACAGACACCCAATCGCACTACATGCATTGGGTTCCAATCGCGCTGTGGCTGTCCTTGTGCCAGAGACCCTTGACCCTGTGCCCGACCTTTGTCCCCTAGGCGCCATGCGTCAGGCATGGGTGCACCACTATCGCGCTGTTCAGTGACAGCACAATAGGGAATGGCAGCGCTGTACCGCACAGCATCTGCACATGGCAGGACCGCGCTGCAGAGTGCCATTTTGACTGAACTGAGCAGCAGAGATGGCGCGGAGGCGTGCTGTGCAGTGGAGCCAGGTGGAGCTGGCAAACCTTGTTGCCATTGTGGAGCCACATGTTGGGCCTTTATTTGAGGAGGCACCCCTGAACAGGGCCAGGGGTCAGGTGTGGCAGGAGGTGGCCGACGCCCTGGAGGAGGCCACCGGTATGGGGCGGATGGCAGAGCAGTGCCACCTCTGATATGGGGACCTGAGGTGGAGGGACCCAGACCTGTTTGCCCACCTGCAGGCACATGCCAGGAGGGGCACGGTGCCACGGCCAGGTAGGTGCAACATCCATACACTTTTATCGTCCATATGGGTATCACGGTTGCATGTGTCCAGCACATGGGGGGGGCATCCAGTGTTGGACGTGGTGGTGTTATCGGGGTGTGAGGTGAGTGGGTCTGGCTGTGTGGGATTGCACACACATAGGGGCGGGGGGAAATTGCTACAGGATTGTACTGATGTTCCTCTCTCCATGTTTTGCACCTTAGGGCCCGCAGAATGCCAGCAGGCCATAGACCGGAGGCGCCACCTGGAGGAGCAGCAAGCCAGGAGGGGTAATGGTGGTCAGCGTGCATGGACCACCCTGATGATGGTGAGTGCCCTACATCCATGATTACTACTGCATGCTTAACTGGGTGGGCAGCGGGGCATGGCCACCATCCATTGACACCACTGCCATGCGCGCAACTTGTTACAGTCAGCACTGTCCAGTGGCACTGCATGTCCGGGAGTGCATCAATGGTGGTTCATGCATGCACTGGGCACATGGCTGTGGCACTGCCTTCACACCGCATAGCCAAGTCACTGTACGGCCATGGTGGTGCTGTGCAGGACATGGGCGGTGGGTGTGTGCAGTGGTCCACATGGCTGTGGCTGCCTGGGTAGGCAGGTCTTGTGGACACGGTCACTGTGGGTGGTTGCACACCATCACAGGGGCGTGGCACATGGCAGTATGCCATGCATAATGGGTGGGCTGCAGGGGGCTGAACAGTCACACTTATTGACTCTGCTCCCTTGTCCTAGGTGGATGGCGATTCCAGATGCTGGAACAAAATGTGAGGGAGCTGCTCCAGGTGGTGAGGGCAACACTCGAGCTTTTAGAGCGCATCCACCACCACGGGGTGAGGAGGAGGAGGAGTGGCAGACATAGGCAGCATGTGGAGGAGGACCGGGCCATACACTGAACACTCCATGCCCCTACTACCACCTTCTCCCCTTTGACCCACCCTCACACCCCTTCTTCCCTCTCCCGTATGTTCACCCCTGCCCCTTACCTGCCCCCACCTGTTATGTGTCCTTTCCCCCCCTTGTAAATATTTGTATATATGTTTTGTTACTTTTTAAATATAAGCATTTTGTTATGACAACTGTGGTGGTCTCTGATTTGCAGGGCTACAGGTGCTCAGCTGCAGTGGTGTGCATGGCATCGAGTGGTACGCATGGGCGTGTGTGTGTGTGTGCAGAGGTGAACCGCCTATGGTGTGGGCAGGGGATCACTCACTGTCTGTGGTTTGTGTGTTGTACTCTGTGCACTGGATGCCTGTGTGCAGTGGTCCAAGAGGCCTGCACTGTGTGCATAGCACCCCTGTCAGACCGTCCATGGCCTGTGCAGCTGACACCCTTGCATGTCTGTGATATGCACAGTCTGCTGGCGTGTCAGTGGTGGCTATTGTGGCCAGTGCTGGGATGGGATGTGTCCTTGGGAGGGTGTGCAGGGTGCTGTACCGCTGGAGGTGGGGTCTGTGGCATGCCCTGTCGCATGTAGGGTACCTCGTGTGCTGACGCATGGTCGGTCTCTCAGCTGTACCTTGGGGGGGGGACGTGCAGGGCGGCACTGTCTATGCAACTGTTGCATCACTGTCTGCTGCCACCCACTGCAGGGTATCCATGGTGGGGCTGCCTTGCATGGCTCCATGGTGCACAGGATTGCATTGTCACAGTGGGGGTGGTGGCATGCATGGGGTGTCCTGCACTGTTGGGTGCTACTCCTAGGCAGGGTGTATGGGGATCATGGTGCAGGGTGTGCTCTGCATTTGTGGGATGGTGTGGTACGGGGTGGACGGCCATCCTTGTGTGCCGGTCACAGCTTGCCAGGGGGTGTGATGGGGCATCATGGCCCGGCTGTGGGTTGGTTGCTGGTATCCATGGGCCAGCGATTATTCCAGCCTTCCCCCAGTTGTGCAGTGCATGGGGTGTGGGGGGACGATGTCTGTTCTGCTGTGTGTTCCTATGCCCATCTGTGGCATGGGTGGTGGGCCCCTGCATCCCTGGTTGTGCTGTTGCATTGCTGCCCTGCTGCTGGGGGGTGTTCCTGGTTGCACTATGGTGCATCTGGACTGCTCAGTTGAACATCCCTTGTTGCGCTACGGAGCATCAGATATGCTCAGCTTCACCTCCCTAGTTGCGCTGTGGCACAGGTGGTGCGATATTCAGTTGTTGGCCATAGGCGCATCTTGGCCTGCTCAGTTTTTGAATATCATGCTTCTTGTGCATGGGCTCAGTGGACTTGCGCTTGCTCCTGCTGTTGAGCACTTTTTGGGCACAGTTTGAATATCTGGGCCACAATGTTTAGACAGGATAAGTATATAACATGGCGGCACACTGCCTGCCATAATGCCAAATTCAGGGCTGCCCAATCCCCCTGTCAGCATGCCCTTTTACAATGTATGTGCCAACAGGGGAGCCCACTCCCCCTCGGCATCATGCACACACACACCCATTTGTTATGTGCTGAGGGGGTGCCCAATCCACCTCAGCTCTTGCCCCCTCCACTTTCATTGTTTGCTGACGGGGGTGCCCAATCCCCCGTTGGCCACAGCAGCCTCCCCCCAGAACACTTAGGTGGCTCACTGGGAGCCCACCCCAGCATGCCAAATCACCCTGAAAATTAAAAACCATCCTGCAAGGCTTTTTTTTTCTTTTTAAACCCTGTGAGAAAGAAAACGGTCCCTCGCCTTCTCCCTGTCCCTCTCCTGCAACCTACACCCACCCTCTGTGCACCCTGCCTCCCCACACCCCCCTCACCCCATACTTACCTCTGGAGTCCAACGTGACGATCTTCGGTGAACTGGGACCACGTCTGCACTCTTCAAAGCCAACCACGAACTGAATAAATGCCTGTAAACTGTATAATGGCATAAATAGGGTTTTTTCAACTTTGGTGCATATCTCAGGCATTTTTTGGAATTTTTGCACCAAATTTTCAACTTGGGGTTATTGGGACCCCTCCTCATGAATTCTGTCACTGTCATGGCATTATTTGGTTCTGAAAGGTGATTTCATGGTCACTGTGCAGAATCACCTTTTGGGACCAAGTAAAGAAACAACAATGCCACTGTTCATGAGGGGGGCTCTCAAAAAGCCTATATTGCAAATTTGGTGAAATAAATCCCCAAAATGGCTGTTTTACATGTGTGCATTGCGCTGTTTCCACACCTGCTCGTAACTTCGTGAATTTTTAATATTTTCACTCCAGATTTTCAAAATTGGCATTTTTCCATACCTCCTGATGAACAGTACAGCTGTCATTTTCCATATCCTGGCTGAAATGTGTTTTCACACATCCAGCACAGAATAGCGCAGTCGCTGTGTGAAATCAGTTTTTGGGACAGTTTGAGTAAATGATGGTGGCACTGTTCATGAGCAGAGTCCTAAAATGCCTATGTTGAAAATTTGGTGCCAAAAGTTCATAAAATGACTCTGTTACAATCATGCATTGCAGTTTCCACGCACCCTTGTAACTTCACAAATTTGCAATATGTCCATGCCAGATTTTCAACACTGGCATTTTTTCACACCTCCTTATGAACAGTACAGCTGTCATTTTTCACATCCTGCCCAAAATGTTCTTCCGCACATGTGGCCCACAATGGCATGGTCACTGTGGGAAATCAACTTTTGGGACAGATTAACAAAATCACAGCGCCACTCTTCGTGAGGTGAGGTCCCAAAATGCCTATGTTGAAAATGTGGCTAACAAACTCCCAAAAATAATTGGGTTATGGATGTGTATTGTGCAGTTTCTATGCATGCTCATGACTTCACCAATTTTTCATAGTTTCACACCAGATTTTCAACGTTGCCATTTTTTTACTCTTCCTCATGAACAATATAGTTGTCATTTTCCACAGCCTGCCCAAAATGTGTTTTTGTCACTGTGTCGCCAAATGGCATAGCCACTGTGCAAAACCACTTTTCAGCTAACAAACTGATTGTGCCACATTTCATGAGGTGGGCTCACAAAAAGCCCATGTTTAAAATTTAGAGTGAAAATACCAACACACGCCTACAGTGTTAGGGTTTCCAACTGTAGCACCCCACCCTGTAGAGACTGACAGGTGTCAGGAGTGTGACTTGGGATCATCGGCTGTAATGCTCATGCCATTCCACCCCCACCCCCACCCTGCAGCCAGTGACAGGCATCATACTGTGCCTTGCATTGTTTGGTCACAAAGTTCATCCCATTCTCCTATATTGCACCCACCTCAGTGTATTTCTTCTGGAATGGGGTATGTATAATGCCTAAAGACCCCAAAGCACACTATGACACTTGTCAGTGTCTTCAGGGTAGGGTGAGGTACAATGCCATGAGCGTTATAGCTGACAACCCAAAGGCACACCCCAATGCCTGTCGGTCTCTACAGGGCAGGGGTGAAGTTGGTGTCACTTCAATACTTCACTGCCATTCCTATCATGCGTCTCTAACTCATGCACTACCAATGCCAATGCCAGCAAGACAACATTCGGCATTGACAAATGCTTGTTATGTTTGCCGTGTGCACACACGCACACACACACACACACACACACACACACACACACACACTGAACATTTTGTTAGAAGAGTGTTTTTTGAGGGGTGTGACACTGTCAGTCCAATGCAGAGTGGTCTGCAAAGGGTTCATCAGTGTCACACCAATTATCAGCCAGGCTGGTCATGACCGTGTTCTGACTTGCTGGATGGGAACTTTGTGTATTTCAAAGTAAAGAGCCGACCCAATCATAGGTTGGCTCTTTCCTTTGATCTGCACCATCCAAGAAGCACAGCTGATTTGTTATGAGCAGCTTGCTGAGGTTAAATTGCACCCTGTAACAAAGAAAACCATCCACTGATATTTGTTGCAGCTGCGGCCATTACTGTTGTCCCGCCTGACCCTCCCACTCAGCACCCACCCCCACAAACATAACACTGACACTGGGGGTGTCCAATCCCTCCCTCGTGTTGCTGCCTGAAGTAAAGAAAAACATTCCTAGCAGTTTGTTTTATTTTATTAAATATATCCTGTGAAAAAGAAAAACATCCATCGATGTCTGTTTCTGAGCCTATTCGCTCCCCCACCCGACCCTCCCACTTAGCACCCCCACAACAAATATAACACTCAACACTGGGGTGCCCAATCCCAGTGTCACCACCTGAAATAAAGAAACCCATCCCTCATATTTTTTTTCCCACATACCCTGTAAAAAAGGAAACCATCCATTGATGTCTGTTGCTACTGCTGCCATTAGTCTCCCCATCTGATCCTCCCACTCAGCTCCCACCACCCCACACCCAACCCAAGCCCTTGCTTACTCACCAGGATCCAGTGCCATAAGCCTTTCTGGACTGCAGACATGTCTTCACTTTTCAATACCGGACCGCAAACTGAGGAAATCAGGTATGCAGTTCAATGTATTTCAATGGGGATTTCGTCTTAGTGGCATAACTTTGCAATTTTTGAATATTTTTGCCCAAAATGTTCAACATACCTTTTTTGGGACCCCCACCTCATGAACAATGGCAGTGAAATTACACAAATCTGCCCCAAAAGATGACTTTGTGGTCACTGCGTGAAATCACCTTTTGGGCAGAAAATGAAAATGTTCTCCAACCTTGTTCATGAGGTGGGGTCATAAGAAGACTATGTTGAAAATTTAAGGTAACAATATTAAAAAAAGAACAGTTATGAGCCTATGTTGAAATTTATGAATGCAGGCTCGTAACTTTGGTGATTTTCAATATTTTGACCCCAAGTTTTCAGCATAGCCATTTCTTCATAGCACCTCATGAATGTGACAGCTGTCATTTTTCAAATCCTGGCTAAAATGTATTTTTGCATCCTGAAAAGTGATTTCACGGTTGCTGCATGAAAACCACTCTTTGGCAGGAGTTGAAAACTTTCTCCAGCCTTGTTCATGCGGTGGGATCATAAGTTCAAGTTGAAGTTTCAAGTTTAATGTAAAGGGATATATCCATTGAGCAAGTTCATTTGCAAGGAGGTCCCTTGGGACAAACATACATCAAGTACAATACATAGAGCAATACATGATAAAGGATAACAAATACATAGCGCAAAAACAGCAAAAAAACATATCAGATTCTAACAGCTATAATTTAGAGTATGTACAATAAGTAACCTGAGTATTTATTTATTTATTTGAATTTTGGTAACCAGGTGGGGCCACTGAGACAATACAGTCCCTTTTTCAGGGGTGACCCGGGCTCAGACAGAACATTACCAAGATGTATACATACAAAAATAGTTACATGCAAGTACAGGGATTGGAGAGAGTGCTTATAGTAGGAAAACAATAGGTTTTACATGGAGATCATCATCAATTTCAGCAAATACAAATCAAGCAAGCAGTCCAACATTAATTCAAGATAATACATTACAGTTAGAGCAAGTGTCAAATGTAAGACCTAGGCAGTGATGGATGCAACAACACAGTAGCACATGAGGTGGCCACACCCAAGGAGTTGGGGCTCAGGTGGCATGGGTGCTGTCATTTGAAGCAAGTACAGGGAGAGAATGTTGAGAGGTGGAGCAAGAGGGAATGTTGGAATATGGAGAGGGAAGTACAGGAGAAAATCTCATGTGGTAAGGAGTTCCATAAGGACAAGGCGAAGAAGGCAAAAGATCTCTTGCCCATGAGTAACCGTGGAGTAGGCGTAACCAGAAGGGGGAGGGAGGAGAACCTAAGCATGCGATAGGACTGTTTGAGCTGAATGATATCTGTAAGATGGGGGGGGGGGTGAAGGTGAACCCACTTGTAGATAAAGCTGAGGGTTATAAGTTGGAGCTTAGACTTGTAAGTAGGCTATCCCAAAGATGAAAGCACATCACAGTGTGCTAACCCCTTAAGCAAACCTTCCAACTCTGTGGTAAAGTTGTCTAAGTCACGTCAGGATGGTTGCATTGGTTGAGAGAAGTAGTGGAGCATTTTGGCGCACAGGGGGAGAAGGGTGGAGGTTGTAGTTTTGTGGCAGGAGACTGAGGAGAGGAATGGGTGAAGGTGGTAAAGCAGACCCAGCTTCTGATTCAGTGTCTTCGTAAGGAATGCCACATGAGTATCAAAGGAGATGCAGGTATCCATGGTGATACCCAGATATTTAAATGAATGCATTGATTTGAGGGTATCACCAGTACAGGAGGATATAGTGGGAGTTGGGTGAGGTTGGTGGGTAGAGGCAGGTGAGTGCGTACTATATACAGTACGCACTCATTCAGAGCTCAGTTGGCAGCTGATCGTGGAGGTGAGTGGAGGGTAGAGCCAGTCTCTAGCTCCTACAGGATGGGCACTGTGGGGGTAGGGGGCCACTAAACCACCAGGACTATTTCAATACATATTAAAGGTGATCAGGGCTTGAGGGAGCACTTGACTACCCTGTGGGGGGACATGTTGATTTATTAATATATTCGGGCAGCATTGGGGAGAGGGGCAGTTTATTATGCACATAACGGGATAGCTTCGGGGATCAGGTGGGGGACATTTTATCACTAAAATACAGAACAGCATCGGGAAGGGGGGCATTTTATTACTTAACTAATGGGACAGCTTCAGGGATTGGGTGGGGGAACATTCACTGCTTAAATACATTGCAGCATCGAGGATGGGTGCATTTTATTATGCAAATGATGGGGCAGCGTTGGGGATCAGGGGTGGCACTATATAACCAGGGAGGGGACTTGCATGGTTTTAACAGGGGATAAGGAAGCAGCACTTTGCCACACATTGCTCAACTGTCTCAGAGGGACAAATTGTAAGTACCCTTAGAAATTCTCTCCCTGGGACATTTTTGTGAATTACATTATGGCGGATGTGGCAGCCTGCATCTGCCACATGCCCCCTTGCACGACGCTGCAGCCTGTTTAGTGGTGCAAGGTTGGTACAAGCCCCATTTGGGGCAGGCAGCCTGCGGTTGATGCATGCTGTCTTTGTGAATAGCTCAGTGGGCAGTATATGATGAAAGGTGCAACATGCGCCATTTATGTTTGGCGTAGGCACCCTGTGTCATTATCAGGGCTTTGAGAATCGAGCCCCAGGTGTCTACCACTCTTCATTGAAGTAGTAGTTAGTCACAGTCCTCTTAAACTCCCCCAAACTTCACTGCATGCCCTTTAGTCCTGGTGCTCTTCCTCATTTGAAAGAGTCTCCCCTGCTGTACCCTGTTCACCCCATGAGGTACTTGAAGGTCTCTATCATGTCCCCTCTCGCTCTCTTCTGTTCATGGGTGTGCATGTTGAGATCCCTAAGTCTTTCCTTGTAGGATTTTGGTGCAACCCCTGCATGATTTTAGTTGCCCTCTTCTGGACTACCTCCACCCTGTCTATGTCCTGTCTGAGGTGTGCCCTCCAGAACTGGACACAGTATGACAGGTGTGGTCTCACCAGTGAGTGATACAGTGGTAACACCCCCTCCCACCTCCTGCTGGAGATACTTCTCCTTATGCATCCCACTGGCTGTATCCACTGCTCTGTCACACTGCCCTGCGACTTTGAGGTAATCAGGCATGATAACCCCATGGTCTCTTTCCTGATTAATGACTGTCAGTACCTCCTCCACATCCTATACTCATCTCCTGGGTCCCTATGTTCTAGGTGCATGATTTTTGCACTTTTCGGCAATGAACCCCAACTGCCAAGCTGTTGACCACTCCTCAAGTTTCCCAAGATCCTTTTGCATTCTTTTCACCTCTTTTTGATTGTCCACCCTGTTACAGATTTTGGTGTCATCAGCAAAAAGGATACATTTCCTTCCATTTCTTCTGCAATGTTACTTATGAAGACATTAAAGAGGACTGGTCTCAGTACTGATCCCTGTAGCACCCTGCTGGTCCATCTCCCATCACAGCAGTGAGTACCATTAACAACCACCGTCTGTTGCCTATCCGTTAATCAGTTTCTAACCCAAGTCACCACTTTGGTGTGTGTGTGTGTGTGTACTGCTGGTGCCCATGTCATCTGTACATCTATTACTGTACATTTATTTAGTATTGTAATTTTGTTATTTCATTCCTGTCCTATTGCATATGATTGTTGTTGTTGTTGTTGTTGTTGTTGGTGTGTGTGTGTGTGTGTGTGTGTGTGTGTGTTTGTGTGTGTGTGTACTGCTGACTCCTGTGTCATCCGTACCTATATTTATTATTTCATTCTTATTATTTCTTTGGTTGTTACCCTGTTGAGTATGAGTGTTGAGAAAGACAGAGAGAGAGAGTGTATGTGTGTGCGTGTGTGTGAGTGTGTATGTACTGCTGGCCCCTAGGGACCTCATGAAAATGAGAAGATACATCTCATGGAGCTATGTGAAGAGAAAAGTCATAAATAAGCAGGTGCATTGTCTCCCTTGCTTGTTATGGGGTGGTTTGTTCAGCTGCTCTGCACTAGATGTTCACAATAATCCTCCCAGTTCACCTTTCCCAAAGTGACTCTGCGCTCCACTTTTTAAATCTCATCATAAAACCTTCCCAGTCTCACTTGCGTTTCCTTCACAGTCTCTTTATTCTGTTTTGCTATAATAGTAAATGATATGCATACGTGACTATTTATTATGTATTTATCACATAATAACAAATATTCAGGTGTGCTGTATTTTATTGTGAGTACTGTAATTTTACTGGTATTTCAGCATCCTTAATGTTCACCATTCAAGCAACAGAATCTGTAGTTTTATTTGTCCTTGTTGTACTGTAAAGATTTGAAAAGTGATATATATCCCCCCAAAATTATATTTATTTATTATCATATAAAACTATCAATTATTCTTAACAGTGACATATTATACAACTGAGTAGGCAAACGTAATATTTCCCTTAGAAACAAGAGGATTGCCATCATTTGTCAATAATTGTACATATTATATGATACGTAACTCCTTCACACCTAAGTCATCATAATCAAACATAAATACTAGAAACTGTGCTCAACACACTTATAGAAGCATATTTTGATTTCAAATCTAAATAAACAATATTTGACAATTTTAGTGCTACAGCAATAGATGCTGTCTATCATATAGATTGCACTGGCTAGGTCATTATGATGGATTGCATTTGTCATGGTCTGTCAATGGGATATGCCTCCCAACCTTCTAACAAGCAAATGAGAGATGAATGGGTGAATAAAAAAATGTGAGACAAATGATCAATGCCAGCGATACAGTGTGTAATAGTAGTAATAATGCTTTAAGAAGTTTTTTATTAATAAAAATAAATAAAAAGTTGAAAACAATAATGGTTTAAAAAAATGTGAACGGAATGCTTTATAATAGTTGTATTTTATATATATATATACATATATTATTTTTATTTTTTTAAATCTGCATCATATGATGTGATGGCCACATTAGATCTAGTAGCTTGCTTCTGTGGGGTCCTCTGGTACACTATAGTAGGGCACAAAAACTGCTTGGACCCTGATCCTCACAACAAGCTGATGTACACAAGATTCCTACTTTACTGTTTATTCCAGTTCATGCTATCTGTACACACATTTAAGGCTGTGGCACTCCCTTCATTTTGTTTTATTTTTCACCTCTGTTGGAAGGAAAGCAATGAGTGCTGTCTCCTGCTGTGGACTTACACTGGCTCCATGCTTCTGAATAAGCGTCACCCTGAAGAGTCCCTTCAAGGCTGTGCTCCAGAGACGATCTCTTCTTAGAGAACTCTGCTTTGTCCATGTCACCTCTCCTTCTGGGACCTTTCCGCTGCTACCCTCCTCAAGTTAGGTAATTGGTCTGCTTGTCTGTCTGTCTGTCTGTCTGTCTGTCTGTCTGTCTCTCTCTCTCTCTCTCTCTCTCTCTCTCTCTCTCTCTCTCATTGTCCTGTACCTGAGGCTCCTTCCTGCTACTGTAGTCTCTTCACTGTTCCCTGCCCTGAAGCAGAATTCTCCTTGGGCATCCTGAATGCTGCACTTTTTTCACAGGGACCTCTTCCTTGCAGCCCTCCTATGGCCCTTGTCCCCTGCTGCTCCTACACACATTGCCTTGCAGTATGAATAGGATTTATTTCTATAAAATGTATTATTTTTAAAACTCACAGCATTATATTAAACTAAAGTATAACATTTAGGAACACATAACCGGAAAAAAAAACATGCACAGTCTAAGTACTGTGCCTGGTTAAATAATAAGACCACAGTTCCCTCCACCATGCAGTGTCTGTCTGAGGCAGTACTGTTAACATGTGGAAGGACATCCAAAGGATAAGGGTCAGTACAGATAATGCCCTGTCCCCTGTAGATTTTAAGCTAGAGTGATGGATACTTAGCAGCCTCTGATACCCTGAAATAAAGGACTCTACCACGGCAGTGGGACATTAGCAGATTGCAGAGGTAGGTGGGAACCAGTCAAATTAGGGCCTCGAACATCAGTAAAAGAACCTGGTAGTCAATGCTGCTCTTTATAGATAGTGGGTGCAACTTGTATAGTGCCGCTGTAACTTCTTCAGACTTCTGTGTAGTGCTTGCAAGTCATGCTGTTGCATTCTGCACTAGCCTCAAGTGTCAAATTTGACAATAGAGGTCCTTGTGGAGAGAGTTACAGCAGTCAAGATGTGAGGAAACAAATGCCTAAACCAGTGTTAACAGATCATTAGATTCTAAGAGGAAGAGCACCTGGTCAATGTTCTTATGATAACTAAAGCAACCCTGGCCCATGGACAGCACCTGGAATTCCTGTGTTAGCCATTAAATAACGCACAACTCCCAGGTTTCTGCCCACCTTTCAAGTCTTAAGCTGAAGACAGTCAAAGATAGCCAACCTGAGGCAATGTTTTGCACAAATATCAACTGATATGAGGCCAATCAGTAGCAGCTCTATCTCAGAGTCAGCCAGCTGGAGACCGTCCAGTCCTTAATCTACAAGCATCATTCTAGTAGCATTGTGGAGCAATTGCTCTGATGAGAATCAGGTGTAAAGGAGATGCAGTGGGGTATCATCCACATAGAAAGGATGCCCAACAGTACTTCCTGATAATCTACCCCCAGTGCATCATGTACACAACAAACAGCACAGTGGAGAGGACTGACCCTGGAGAACATCGCAGTCCTGCCACTGCAGGCAGGGGCCCATCACTACTGACTGTTTCTGATCTTCCAAGGAAGACCAGAATGATATGAGTGCAGCCCCAAACAATCCTACATATTCAGAGTCTCTCAATGAGCATTCCATGGTCCATTGCGTCAAGAACCAATGAGAGACTGAGGAGGGTCACTATTGACACTTCACCCCCGATTCTTCAAAAAAAGGCAATCATCTCACATCCTGACCAAGGACATCTCCGTACTGTGACACTGGTAGAACCTGGACTGAGACCAAAGATGTTGTATCTCTACAAGTGATTACCTGAGTGCAGAACCACTACCTTCTCAACAACCTTGAATAAACATGGCAAGTTGAAGATAGGCTGATAGTCAGCAAGCACATCGGGATGCAATTACTGCTTCTTGAGTAGAGGTTTTGTGTTTTGTTTTTTTTTCAAAGCATTCAGAAAGACCCCCATGTTCAAGACAGCATTCATGTTGCCTGCTACGCCTGGGGTCAGTTCCACCACCACAGACTTGCTGAGCTGAGGTGGAGCTGGATCTGACCTTGAGGTGCTGGTAAGTAAGTCCGAAACCACCCAATTATTCCTTGCACATCCACTATCTGAACTCACTCAATGATGACAGAATATTCATTCTTCTCACTCCTATCCCCCTGTTGCTCCAGACTTGAACAGTAGAGGAGACCTGGTACTGTATACCAGCAGCCTTGACACTGATGAATCTTCAAATGGTCAACACTTCTCTAAGAAAATGTCTTCCTTTGTCTACAGGCAAGCAGGATGTAAGAGGTTGTCTACAGTATGAAAAAGGGCAGCTGGTCTACTCTTTCTAGCTGATACAAGACCTGAGAGCACTACCCCTTGGACCACACTGGCTGGTCTCTTCTGGGCCTTCCTAGCAGCTGTCTCCCCATCCTACCCTTGCTGCCATGAGAGATCATTGTTGCCTGTCCTGGCATCTTTTGACACTCTAGCTACAGTTCTCATTAATTGTCAGACACTACTGCCACCCTGGCATCCCCCTTCACTATTGTGCCACTCCTCTTGCTAGATGTCACTACCTGCTCTGGGGTCTCTCTCCATGCTACCTCTGGCCCTCATTAACATTCAGACGTCACTGTCTATACTGACATCCTTCTCTTTTCCCTAAAGGTGAGTGAGAAGTGTTTGTTTCCTGCTAATTTCTTTTTATTTTAGTCTTTGGTAACTGGGTAAGGCCACTAGGCAGAAGTGCCTGTTTTCAAGGGTGACCTGGGAGCACTGGGGAGGTTAAGTGACTTGCTTAGAGTCACACAGTATGCAAGTGGAGGTTGTGGGAATCAAACTCCCGTCTGCTGATGCACCAAGTTCATTCACAGTTCGCCACTCTAACCTCTAGGCAATACTGCCAGTCTCTTTCCTTTTGTTCATTTTGGTCACAAGAAAAGTGATATTAAATGGTGGGTATCCAAAACCTGCTGAAAATTCCGATGAAAACCAGGAAATAGCCATATTTTAAAGCATGCTCCGTTTAGATGTAATAGTAGTAAAAAATAGTTTTAATCAACTATGAATAGTGAATGTAATTATTTTAAATGTGAAAAAGTGCTAAAGCAGCCTCAGTATAGGGCAAAAAGGTTATCTTTCAAGACAGCAGATAAAAGGCAGTCTAAAATAGAATAAAGAAGAATATGTTAAGATTTTGACCATTCACATGGGATATAATGTCCCCCACAATGAAAGGTTTTGCATTCTTAAACTGTGTTAACCTGCAAAGTACTCCGCTGAGTATCATTATGCAATACATGTTTTAACTCTACTGTGAAATGTATTAATTGTTAATGTATTCTCTTGATAATGTAAATTTATCTACTCCTACTTCTGTCATTCACCATTTTCTCCTCTATCAGACCCTCTCCTTACCATCCTTAGACTCCTGCCATCTACTGTTTTGTGTTTCCTTTCTTTCTAAATTCTGGTTTTCCTTCCTTCCTTACTACCTTATCTGTCTCCTACCTGATACACCTTCTTCCAGCTCCTCCCTCCGCTCCTCCGACTTTCATCTTTCTGTCGCCTTTCAAACTTCTTCTGGACAGTGTACATTCTCTTTCTGTCTCCTTCAGCTTGGAACAATCTTCCAGTCTCCCTCTGTCTAGCCCCCTCATAGCTACTTTTTAAATCCTCTCTTCTACGCTATTTATCTCCCTCAGTGTGTGCCTTTAACCGTATCCTGTTCTTTTGCAGTATCACACATTCTACTCTTCTGAGCCCTTGATTATCTCTATTGTGGTTTGCATTTAGTGATGCACTTTCACCTTTTTGTTTATTTTATTTTATTGTATTTTTTCCCAGTCCCAATTTTCTCCTTTATTTAATAGATTTTTGTCCTAGTGCTATAGTCCTACTACAATTTTATCTTGTAAATTTTACCTGTGAATTTGCCTGATTATGAGTTCATAATCCATGTATCAAATATATTTCATTATGAAATGAGCAGAAAGAATGCTGGCTCTTGTTTGGCCAAGAGTTACATTCAGCTGAGCCATTATCCCAGTACAACAGCCTAGCTGAATTTAGCTCAACAAAAATATGTTTAAAAAACACAACCAATTTTTTAAAAAGGACACATTTCATAATCGCAATGAGACACTCCACGGGGTGCATTATGATGGGCTAATGACCCTTCTCACTTGATGGAAGCACTCAGCTTCACCTTGTGCCTCAACCCACCCAAGGTGGGCAGTTATCCCACCATAACACATCCCCTGTCATACCTTATTGCTTATATTATATTTGGCTACTTTTTAAAAACTTTATTTATAGATTTCGTAATATAAGTAAACACCATATAAAACAGAATGGGCATGCAAACCCCACTGAGGGATGTACAGGGCAACAGCATATTAAAGACCAATAGCAAAGTCCCAGACATTCATTTCATAATCAAGGGTGATCAGGACACCTTTACTGAGTAAAGAACAGCAGAATAATGATGTAGAACTTGACATTCTCACCTACTCATAGGCACTAACATCAATTTGCCAGCATTCCCTGCCCCTTGCAGGGCATAACAGTCCATGTGGAGGCTGATTGTTACAATAACTGGGCAAATATTGTAATAGAGGTCCAGGGCCCTATCAAGTTGAATTTTACCCCACTATCTGTTGCGATCTATGCTGCCTAGTTGGACGCCAGAAAAGAAGAAGCATACAATAGTTGTTTAAGTTCACAAATAAAGCAGTGTGCCCTGCACACCAAAAAATATCCACCTAACCCACTGTAACCAGCACGGATATAAGCACTTTAACTACATATGAGCCCACAAAAACATGGCACCACAAAGAAAATAGCATGAAACAGTTCATTAGTTTATCCTGCTTGGTATACCAAGATTCCACAAAAAACAAACCTACTGAGGTTAAACATATGAGTTCAGCAGCATATGGAGTAACTACCCGGCAACTTCATATTGGTGAAGTTCAGCCTTCCATGCCTTTGCCCTCATCGTCAGGAAATGACTGTGTCATCAATTTGTCCACAGTCGCTGAGGTGGATTCCAGGTTTGTGAAGATGTGAGTTTTCCAGCCATACCGGGCCTGAATCTGAGTGGAAACCGGTAGCTGGGCAGTGATTCTATTCTCCAGCAAGGTCTTTTTAACCACTTGTAGGTTCTTCTTCCTTTGTCTGGGAGGAGATGTTGGGGGGGAAAAGGCAAGTTTACTGTCCTCCCAGACAATGTCCCCTTGGCTCCTAGCTGTCAGAAGAAGAGGGATACGAGACTTTGCAAACTGAAGAGTCACAATGGCAGTCAGAGGCCTCTGCATGTCTCCACCACGTGGTCTGGAACACTGTAGAATTGCAAAGGCTGTGGTGATCTTTATCCACAACTCCACTGGCAAGAGTCCAAGATCTGTGAAAATAAGTTTTTCCATGGCAGTCACTATTTCTGCCAGTTCCATGTCATAATGGTGATCGTGGAAAGGTGATCATCATTATGGCGAGTGTACATCACTGAAAATCAATTTCAGCTTATGTACACTCACAGCACAGACAAAAATGGTGCCCAAGACCTACAGGTCTTATTCTTACTGCGGGGAGCTGTGGTCCCTGCACCCCCCTCCTTATGGATTCTCAACTCCAGGGGGTGAATGTTGGGGGGTGAAAAACTTTAAAAAAATACATGCCACCTGCTGGCAAAAAAAAAAAAAACACACCACACCGTGCTGGACCCAAACCCTCTACCCTGCACCTCCTAGTCGACCACCCTCCCCACAACACCAGCGTCTGCCACATCCCCTCCTACATACCTTCCCACTCCTGCCTCTCCCCATGGGTGCACGTATGCGCGTATAACCACTACTTCTAGTCATGTTTTTTTGCCCACCCCAGTATCTGGTCACCCCCCCCTCCCCTTGGTAGCCATGAACACAGGCACCATAACTGAGTCGCCGTTTTAGTATACAACCAATTCTGGTCATCTTGTTCACTGGATACCATTTCTGCCTTTCCAGCATTATTCATTTATTCATTTATTTATTTATTTTTATTTATTTATTTACTGGGTATATGCACTGATCCCAGGGACCTTTTTCAGGCACAACCCGGGCCATAAAGATGGCACAGTAAGTGATTACATATAGCACAAAATGCAGATTAGAGAAAGGAGGTAGATACATGAAATACATTGAGTACAGTTGATACTAGCAAGTGCAAAAAATACAATTGGGCTAACCAGGATACAACAGGTACAAGAATACATTGGTTACAATCAATACACAAGTGTAAGTGCAGTAAAATAAAATAGGGGTACAGGCAGGGCATTCAAGGAGCTCAGCATGGAGCAGAGGGGCAGCACTTGATGAAAGGAGTGGGGGAAAGGACAATCACCTCGTCCAGTAACCAAGCTTTGACGTGAGTCTTAAAGGAGGAGTGAGAGCCAAAGGAGCGGAGGGAGGCTGGCAGTTTGTTTCACAGCTTGGGTGCAGTAATGGACAAGGCATTGCTACCCAGGCAAGTGGAGGTCTAAGGGACTTTCAGCAGCAGCATTGTGGATTGCCAGAGGCAGTGGGAAGGAGTCTTAAATTTCATCAGGGAGGAGTAGGGGGATAGGTTACTGCTTCTGAGAGCATTGTCAGTGATGCACCTGAGGGCATAGTTATGTCTGACTTGTAAGGGGAGCCAGCCTAGCGATTGGTACATTGTGCAGTGGTGCGTGGAGTAAGGTGCCATAAGTGCAAACCTACAAGTGATAGGGCCTCATTGTGACAGTAGGTCCCAGTGTACTAGGTTTGGGCAGAATCGATGGACCACAGGTCCCCTTCTGACATCAATTTCTATGTTTCTGTTATAGGCAGTATTGAGCCTAGTGACCATGAGCAAGGAGGTGTGGGAGCATATGGGGGCAGAGTAGTCCAGTAGAGGGAGCAGGTTGCCTTGAGCAATGGCGGGTCATGCCTCAGGGATCAGGCAGTGCTTGAGATTGAAACCAGCCACTAGTTTTTGGTTAATGCATCAGAAGTTAAGTTAATGTGTGCATCGAACATTAAGGAGTTGTCAAGAGTGACACCCAGGTATTTAAAACATGGTACATCCTGTAGAGGGTAGCCATCAGGTGAGAGGACAGTTAGGGTGGAGTTTGCTCTGGATAGTTTTAATAGATTGGGTTTGGATCCCAGGAGCATGAATTTGGTTTTGCTGGCATTTACTCGGAACCTACTAGTTAAGAACCAATTGTGCGCAGCCCTGTAGTTCTGGGTGATGTTGGAGGAAAGTCCAGTCGAGGTTTTGTCACTTTGAAATAGAACTAGATTATCAGTGTATAGTAAGGCCTCACAGGAGAGGCTATCCTTAGGAAGGGAGTTAATGAAGAGGGAAAATAATAAGGGACCCAATATGGAGCCCTGGGGGAACCTCATGAACTCTGTCATGGCCGCTGAAGTGGCAGACCCAATACTGATGGTTTGGGATCGCCCTGAAAGTTAGCTTTGGAACCATCCTGATGTATCTGCTGAGGAGCTGAGGAGCAATAGTTTGGTGTGAAGTGAACTGTGGACAACCAAATCAAAGGCCTTGGTAAGGTCAATAAATATAGTACCGGTAACATTGCCGATGTCCATGTTTCTATAGACATGGTTAGTGAAGATGGCCAGGGCAGATGCAGCGCTATGATACTTCCTAATCTGTGTTGCTGTGGGCAGAGCAGGTCGAATTTGCTTATGTGGTCAGAGAGTTGATGGTGGATGACCTTCTCAAGGAGTTTGCTTAAGTGAGGTAGTTTGAGGTGGGTCTGTAGTTGTCGGGGGACAGGGGGTCTCCAGATTTAAAGATGGGGATGACTTAGGAGATTTTCCAAATGGCAGGCATGGTGGAAGAGGATAAGATGAGATTAAATATGATGGTCAGGGGTCTAGCAATGCAGGGGGCAATAAGTCTAAAAAAGGTGGGGTGGAGTCCATCGCTACCTGGCTATTGGGGAGACTCATTAGGAGTCTGAAGGTCTTATTCAGGGAGCTAGTTCTGAAGTTGAAAGGAGGGTTGAACGCACCCTCCAAGAGATGGTGGTTGGTCAGGTTGCCAGGGCATGGCAGGTTGGAGGATTTCAGTTTGCTTAGATGAGCTGAGAGGTCTGTGAATTTAGTGTTGAGGGCATGGGTGACTTTAGTGGGGTCAGTGATAATGCCCATGGGGGAGTTGAGGTGTATTGTGGGGAGGTGAGCCTGTGGATTTAACACAGAGTCAAAAGTGGACCAGAAATGGTGAGGGTTTTTCAGATTGTCACTCCGTAGATTATGAAGGTAACTTGCTTTGAGGGATTTGGTCATATGTTTGCACTTATTACACAGTTTTCTGTAGTCATCCCAGAGGGTGGGGGGAGGGAGACTTTGAAAGCAGCCCATTTTTTGTCCTTCTCTTAGGAGATGAGATCTTTTGTGAGTCATCCGGTGTTTCTGCATTTTACTCGGTGGGTGGTTTGTGGGAAGTGCCTATCCTGAATGTGAAGGAGGAAATCCGTGAGAAGTCCCACTGCAGAGTCAACGTCTGTGAGGGAGTGAAGGGCCTGCCAACTGACTGCCCTGATTTCTGAGAATAGGCTGGTCATTTTATGGCAGGTACATTTCCTGAAAGTCAGGTATTTCGGTGGGGGGGGGTCTTTGTTTTGGTGGACCAAATTATATAGGTGGGTGAGTTTTCACTTATGGAGTCCAGCAGGATTCCTGCTAAGATTATCTTGTCCTCTCTGTTTGTTGCAACCCAGTCTAGTAGGGAGTGATTCTGTGTGTGGATAGGGAAACCCATGATCCGCACATTTGTTTGCCTGTGGGTATTCTCCAGTGCTTCCTCTTTAGGCCAGAGAAAGTTTAAGTCCTTAACAAACATAGCATTCTGATCCCTTTGTCTGTCGATTCCATCAGCAAGGTCTTTGATTACAGCAGCATTTTCTTTGATTTTTGTATTATATTCAGTGAGCTTCACCTCTACTGCGGCCAAGCACTTGTACGTCTCATCTCCCATAGCTTTCATTTTATGTAACACGGCCATAATCTAAGTGGCCAGGAGGTCTGTGCCACTTGCTGTGCTGGGTTGGACAGGCTGTGAGCCTTTTGAGGTGGTTGAAGTCACCAAAAAGGCATCCAGCCCATGTGCAACCTATCTCTGGTCCCACTTTTCACTCATTTCAATTCTTAAGGTACTGCAAGATCGGTTGATCCAAAGTCGCGTAAGTTAGCAGACCGAGAACTATAAAATTTAGACTTTATACTTTTTACAGTACAGAGCTCTATTCAGAGATGTCCACTATGCTTGCTGCTCCACAGTCCCCCACCCTCTGTATTTGACTACCTTCATTGTTTTATTATGTACCCTTTGTTCCCTCTCCCCCAGGTGGCACCTGGAAATGAGCCTTGGCACAGAGTGCCTGTCCCGCTCACCAAATTAAAAATTTAAAATAAATAAATTATTTGCCAATAAAACAGAATTAAAAAAAAACATGCATTGCTTGCCTTAACTCTTTAGAATGCTACCAGCCAATCAGAATGCTCCATTTTCGGTCATTGATTATTATTTTGTTTAACTGTTATTGATTCAATTTCCATTACACATAAGATGTCCAAGCAATGTGTTCTAGATCTTGAGTAACTCACATGACCTCCATTTTCTTCCATCTTCCCTTCTGTAATACTCAGTAATGGCAGGATCCTGGCAACCTAGGGTAAATGAATGATTTGTATTTTACATTGCTTTGCGGAGTGGAGACCTGTTCAGTTGGGAGAAAGAAACTGATATAATATGTAAAAAGTATGTATTTCTTAAAAAAAAAAGATTAGATGTAGATTTTTTTAGTAGCATTTCTTTTTCAATGGTAACATGCTCTTTTTCATAGTATCAAGCTGGCAGCAGCCTCTGATGTCACAATCAAAACAGTGTAGACCTTCAGACAGTCAGAATATTGTATGCAAAGTAGACACATGAATGGATGCTGGAGATGGAGAGGGAGATATGTGTGCAGACACCTTTCTCTAATTATTCCCTTCTGATACATCCCTGCACAAGTAGTACACCAAGGGAGGTTTGAAATGCCCAAGATACAATTTTAAGGGGAACAGAGTCAGCACTAAGAGCCCCACACTGAAGTATGGGCTGGTCCCAGTTTGCACTATGTTTTCAAAAACATTTTTTTTTACTTACTCTTTACTGCAGTATAGTAGATTGTATCAAAGTTATTCTGCTAACTTGCAGGCTGACATTTTCTGTAACTACAAATCCCAGAATGCCCAGCGGCTGACATCAGAGCAAGGCTACAGTAGTGGGAGATTCAGTAGTCTAGAGTGTATGTCATTGATGCTATGAGCTCAGATCAGATGTTTGCCTATACTACTGTTCTCACAAGCTAAGTACAGTCCTCAGTGACTGCATGTAGCGTAGGGAGGATAAGGGGACCAGCAAACAAAAGATCAGAGTTACAAAAACTCTAGCATGCACTGCAGACTCTAGAATCTCTCACTGCTGCACCTTGCCTCAGATGTCAGCTGCAGGGGATTCTAGGATTTATTGCTGCAGAAAATGTCAGCTTGCAAGTTAGCAGAATCAGTTTGCTGCAGTCTACTACACTGCAGTAAACAATAAGTTAAAAACAAGCATTTGTCAGTGCCGAATGTTGTCTTGCTGGCATTGGCATTGGCAGTACCGGAGCTAGAGATGCATAATAGGAATGGCAGTGAAGTATTGAAGTGTCATCAACCCCATCCCCACCCTGCAGAGAGCGACAGGCATTGGGGTGTGAATTTTTCGGTCGTCATCTATAACGCTCATGCCATTGTACCTCACCCTACCCTGTAGACACTGACAAGTGTCGTGGTGTGCTTTTGGGTCTTTGGCATTATACTTACCCCATTCCATAAGGAAATATGCTGAGGTGGGTGCAGTATAGGAGAATGGGGTGACCTTTGTGGCCAAACAGTGTGAGGCACACCACAATGCCTGTCACTAGCTGCAGGGTAGGGGTGGGGATGAATGGCATGAGCATTACAGCCGATGATCCCAAGTCAGACCCCTGACGCCTGTCAGTCTGTACAGGGTGGGGTGCTACAGTTGGGAACTCTAACACCGTAGGCATGTGTTTGTATTTTCACTCCAAATTTTCAACATGGGCTGTTTGTGAGGCTACCTCATAAAAAGTGGCACAATCAGTTTGTTAGCTGAAAGGTGGTTTTGCACAGTGGCTATGCCATTTGGTGACACAGGGATGAAAACACATTTTGGGCAGGATGTGGAAAATGACAACTGTATTGTTCATGAGGAGGCATAAAAAATGGCAACGTTGAAAATCTGGAGTGAAAATATGAAAAATTGGTGAAGTCATGAGCATGCATAGAAACTGTGCAACACATGTTCGTAAGCCAATTATTTTTGGGAGTTAGTTAGCCACATTTTCAACATAGGCATTTTGGGACCTCCCCTCGTGAACAGTGGCGCTGTGATTTTGTTAATCTGTCCCAAATGTTGATTTCCCACAGCGTCCACGTCATTGTGTGCCACATGTGCGGAAACACATTTTGGGCAGGATGTGAAAAATTACAGCTGTACTTTTCATAAGGAGGTGTGAAAAAATGCCAGTGTTGAAAATTTGGCATGAAAATACTGCAAATTTGCGAAGTTACAAGGGTGTGTGGAAACTGCGCAATGCATGCTTGTAACACAGTCATTTTATGGACGTTCAGCACCAAATTTTTAACATAGGCATTTTAGGACCTCTGCTCATGAACAGTGTCACTGTCATTTCCTGAAACTGTCCCAAAAACTGGTTTCGCACAGCGACCGCGTTATTCAGTGCTGGACGTGCAAAAACACATTTCGGTCAGGATATGTAAAATGACAGCTGTACTGTTCATAAGGAGGTGTGGAAAAATGACAGTTTTGAAAATCTGGAGTGAAAATATTACAAATTCACGAAGTTATGCGTGTGCATGGAAACTGCGCAATGCACGCTCATAAAACAGCCATTTTTTGGATATTTCTCATCAAATTTGCAACATAGGCTTTTTGAGAGCCCCCCTCATGAACAGTGGCACTGTCGTTTCGTTAATCGGTCCCAAAAGGTGATTCTGCACAGTGACCACGAAATCACCTTTTGGGGCCGATTAACACCATGACAGTGCCAGAATTCATGAGGAGGGGTCCCAAAAACCCCATGTTGAAAATTTGGTGCCAAATTTCCAAAAAATGCCTGAGATATGCATCAAAGTTGAAAAAAAACTATTTATTCCATTATACAGCTTACCGGCATTTCTTCAGTTCGCGGTCGGCTTTGAAGAGTGCAGACGTGTTCCCGTCCACCGAAGATCATCACACTGACTCGGAGGTAAGTGTGGTTGTGTGTGTGGGGGAGGCAGGGTGCACAGTGGGTGGGTGTGGGTTGCAGAAGGGGGCAGGGAGACCGCGAGGGGCCATTTATTTTTACAGGTTTACAACAACAAAAACATCGTGGGATGGTTTTTTTTTTTGGCAGGGGATTTGGCACTATGGGGTAGGCTCCCAGCATGCCACCCAAGTGTTTTTTTGGGGGGATTCTAAAGCCTAAGGGGTTGGGTACTAGTCGGCACATACTGGGGAGATACGAGCCAAGGGGGATTGGGCACCTTCGCATGCAGTAAAGCAGGAGGGAGACATTATGCCGATGGGTATTGGGCCCCCTGTCAGCAAAGAAAAACTGTTGGGGGTCCACATGATGCCGATGGGGAGTGGGCTCTCCAGTCGGCATTGTGACAGGCAGTTTGCCTGCACATTGGGAGGCATGTTGTGGTCACGCTGTATGAGAGCTTCGCTCTCATTGCAGCTGACCTTTTCTTTGTTCTCGTGGCCACTTTAGGGATGTGTGAGGTCAGTGCCTGCTGTTGGCTGATTGTGGAATGAGGGACGCACCTTCTGATGCATGCCCTGCATTTGCCCAACAGTGACCACGCCTCTAAATCTGATACTACGGCAAGATGTTGGCTGCACAAGTGCGAGCCAACATAAAAGTGTTTTTGCATACAAAGTGCAAACTGGGATCAGCCCACTCTTGGGTGTAGGTCTCTTAATTCCTTAATACATAACTATAATAACTATAACTATTAATACTTAACTCCTGTAATACATAAAAAAGATATTGAGGTGTAAGGGTGAGTGAATGTAAAAACTGGCAACTTTAGTTCGACTTTGATTTGGACCCTCTGTTTTTGAATCAGCTTTGGCACTTTAGCCAAAGACACTTCAGGTCCTTGTATTGGGGTTTCACAGGCTACAAATAGCAGTAAGTGTCTCCCTAACCACCCCTCACCCACCCTGTTCGGTCCCAACTTCTTCAGCTCTACAGTTGCAGCCAAAGACGTGGTCAGATATTTCCTGAAATTTCTGTGATGTCTCTAGAGAAACTCCCCTCCTACCGTTGTTGTCCACCGGAGAGAATCTCTTTAGCTATGGCATGAAATATATGTAAATATCTGAATGTATCTATGGCTGCAACTGTACCCTGGTTCTCCAGCCATTTTTTTTAACTCAGTCAGCATCTGGCACAGTGGCAGGAGCTACAAATTCCTTTTCCTTTTTAAAATGCCTGGGAAGGGAGGAGGCAGCTGTTAAATGAGAAGGGTGGGTGAAGGAGTAGTTTGGGGACTAGGCATTGCCACCTGAGAGGGACAAAAATATATTTTTGTAATTAACTGTCCAGAAGTTGAAGTAATATCAAAGTTGCCCAAAAGTTCGACTGGGCAGCGTGGAAGGTAAAAATGCCAAATTTTGTCGCATTTACTGAACACACATTTGGTACTTGCTCATCCTTTCATAGAAACATAGAAACATAGAGGTTGATGGCAGATGAGGACCGCAAGGCCCATCCAGTCTGCCCATTTCTTTTTCTACCTTATAAATGTGCCATCAGCCTTTGCTCTGTCAGTGGCCTATCTATTCATACTCGTCTGTATTACTCCCTTATGCCTATCCCATGCCTGTTTGAAGCCCTGCACTGTATTCATAGTCCCCACTTCCTGAGGTAGGCCGTTCCATGCATCCACCACTCTTTCTGTGAAAAAGAATTTCCTCACATTCCCCCTTAATCGGCCTCCCTCTAATCTCATGCTGTGTCCTCTTGTCCTGCAATTTTTCTTATATTTAAACATGTTGGACCCTTTCACCTTGTTAATGCTCTTAAGGTGTTTAAATGTTTCTATCATATCACCTCTCTCCCTCCTTTGCTCAAGGGTATACATATTGAGCTCTGTTAATCTGTCCTCATATGTCTGCTGATGCAGTCCCTGCACCATTTTGGTTGCTTTTCTCTGGACTTCCTCAATTTGGTTAATGTCCTTGTGAAAGTGTGGCCTCCAGTACTGCACGCAGTACTCCAGATGGGGCCTAACCAGTGTCTTGTAAAGAGGGATTATTACCTCCCTCTTACGGATTGTGATACCCCTACTAATACACCCTAACATTCCCCTAGCCTTGCCTACTGCTTTAGAGGTCTGCTTGGATGATTTCAGGTCATTGGTGATGATGATGCCCAAGTCTCTTTCTTTGGTATTGAAAAAAAATGCTTAATATATACCAAAATCCGCTCCATTGTTTAATGTGAAAGCGTTTGTTTAAAATATTACAAATGTATATTCTTTTCTTTTATTCTTTATTAATGGTGTGCATTGATCTCACAGTGGGAGGGTGTAAAGTATTTACATTCGACTCAACATTCTATTTAATTTGTACTCACAATGGCTTCTGGTACCTCACTAACTCATTCATACCCGATCAGGACATTCCACAGGCACCTTGAACCTCCATATGATACCTCCTGTACCCTTCACCATCGGAGGCCTGTCATTTATCCCAGCAGAAGTTTCCTGAGTCCCCTGCTTGAACTGGAAGGGGGGGGGCAATGTGTTTAGTTGGATAGTGGTTGGGGTGCAATCAAAAGCATCAGAGGCTCTATGACATGAGATAGTTGGGGGCTATCATTCAAAACTCAGGGTCAGCCCTTTTGCTTTTTCTCCCACTGTCCCTACTCACCTCCCCTCTGATGTTGCCCCCACCACCAACCTCCAGCCTTGCCCCATAGTGACTGCATCCCTTTTCTTACAACTAGGTACTCACTGTTTACCTTGTTTATGCCCCCTGAGAAACGTATATCTTTCAATCACATCTTCTGCGCCTAATCCAATAAATACATGTTTAGGGCCTCTAGCCTTTCCTTGTAGAATCTATCCAGCTGGACCTGAATCATTTTGGTGACCCTTCACTGTACCAACTCTAGTCTATGGATGTCCTTCCTTAGATGAGGGCTCCAGAACTGGGCACATCACTCCAGATGAGGTCTCACCAGGGATCTGTACAGTGGCAGAATCACCTCACTTTTCCTACTGTCAAGCCCTTCTCTATACACCCAAGGATTATCTATGCCTTGCTTTATGTTTTGTTGCATTGACCTGTTTGCTTGGGGGAGTCACTGATTATGACCCCCAGTCTCTCTCTTCTGTTGAAGTGACCAATCCAGCACCTCCTACCCAGTACTCTGTGCATGGATTCTGCCTACCCAAGTGCATTATTTTGCAGTTCTTGGCATTGAACCTCAACTGCAAAACTGCAGATCACTTCTCTCGTTTTCTAGGCCCTTCTGGAGCTCCCACACCCTTTATTCATGACCAGTCCTGAAAAATGAAAAATAGTTTTCAAAATGTAAAAACAAGTCTTTTAATAAACACGCATTTCCAGTACATCAATGCACTGAATGTGTGTCAGTATGGTGTAGCTATGATGCTCTGATTCTAAGCTTTCATTTCATATCGATGCTGAATTATTCACAAGTTATCTTTTTAAAAGGCAGAATTTTTTAACCATTAGGGCTAGAAACATAATGTTTTGTAAATGAAAGCTTGGTGTCAGGTTGACATGCTTGTAGCATACCCATATGCTTTCGGTGTCTCAATATACTGGCATGCACGTTCACTGTACAGAAGCACTAATGCATTTTTACCATATTGGTAGAAAGGAGTAAAATATACTTAATAATCTACTAATAACTCACACAAAATAAACAGAAAGATATTTAAATAAAATTGAGCCTTTGGACGTTTTACTGGACTATCGTATGTGTTGTACAAAGATGGTACAGTATGCAAACTTTCAGGGCCCTACAGGTCCCTTCTTCAGGTGAACAGCAAACTGAGCAAAAGAAGCTGCAGTTATATACATTTCAATGAATTGTTTCAAAATAATTTATGACAGGAGAGTGAGAAGACTTAAAATACATGGTAAAAAGGAGTTAAAGGAAGGGTGGGTGGACGATGAGGTAACAGGTCTATAGCTGTGAGGGGTGTTTAGCAATAAGGAATTGCTAAGATATTCATAACAGAGGCTGAATGGATGTCATGAAGTGTTAATTTGAAAGAGATAGTAATGACCTACGAGTCACAAAGTGCCGGGGGGCGTCACAAAAGGAAAAAAATACATATTTGTATAAAGTAACATTTGCTGTTATATTAGAGTTTTCCATAGTGTATCATAAATCCAACGTCCCAAATGAATGTTACAAATAAGGAAAACAACACCATTCATCAATACAAGATGTAAGCCATACCTCTCAGCTGTTCCTGATTTTGCATAACAGATTTCCTCTGTCCCTCCTAAAACTGGCATTTTTGCCACTGTAGAGTAGAAATCTGAATCATAAAATCATACCAGAAAATAGTTTTTCAGTCTAGTTCTCCACCAGAAAATGCTTTTATCACTTATTATAATAGCTTCATGAAATCAAATTTTCCTTTTCTATGATGTGTCATTGATTTTGGTCATGTGTCCCTGATTTTGGTCATGTGTCCCTGATTTTGTCCTTGAGTTTTTGAGGCAGGGGGTTGTGAGCTGTGATACGGCTTGCACCCACATATCGACACAGACCACATAGAAACAAGACAGAACAGTAAAAATATATGAATCCTACACATGCCAATCAAGCAATGTGGTTTACCTAATTCAGTGCAAAAGTGCACAAATGGGTGCTATACAGAGGAAAACAAGGCAACTATTGCAAACCAGGATGAACCACCATCTGCACACAATAGTGAACCAGATTATCGGCACACCAGTAGGACAGCATTTTTCCCAACCAGTCCATTCCTTCTCAGACCTGTTGTCCTCTTGCAGCTTTCCCACTACACCTTGCCCACAGAGCACAGGAAGGGTCAGGTAGGGGGATATTTATAATTTAAAGGAAAAAGAATCAGCAGTCATGGCACACTCCACCATATCAAAGATGGCCACCGCAGTCTACTGCGCATGTGCGATTTTTAGTACATGTGCAGTAGGCTGCTGCGGCCATCTTTGACATGGCAGGAATGTGCTGTGACTGCCATTTTTTTCTTTTAAATTATAGATATCCCCCCACTCGACCCTCCCTCTCAGTACCCCCCCCACTCCCAGAAACATAAGAGTGACACTGGGGGTGCCCAATCCCCCCAGTGTCGTGATCAAAACACTTCCAATTTTTTTATTTTTAAATTAGTGTCAATGGTTCAGAAGGTTGTACACTCATCTCTGAGGCTGGAAGATTAAAAGGTTGTGGGTTCAAGCCCCACAATAGGCACTTGGGGTAAATCCCAGTACTGACACTGTAGTTTATCATGAGGGGGGATGCTGCACTCCTGAGGTGCTGTATTTCAGACAAGACGTTAAACCGAGGTCCCATCTGCTGGTTCTGGTGGTCATTCAGGTGGCCATTAAAGATCCCATGGCACTTCTCAAAAAGAGTAGGGGAGTTTTTATTCAAGTATATGAAATCATAAATAATCACAAACATGTTATTATCATCACAATATACACGGAGAAGTAAAATATCTAGAAGGTTATTTTCTCAGAAGAAGCCAGAAGGGGAAGGAAACAGACTAATTTCAGTGCTTTACATTAACTGTTCATTGCTACTTTTGTTTTAAACTTAGATTGCGGGCTTTTAGTGACACTGTAATTTTTTGCTGTCTTTACTTAGAATTGTTTTTGGGCTGTTGAAAATTTTAAATCTAGTTTGGTGTGCTTGTAGTGGTGGTCTATTCCTTTGCTATCTTTAATTGCTGCAAATTTAGTCTTGTCTTGTCTGACTTGCTCTGTAGTTTGCGTGAGGGGTGCTAATTGTCTGGCCTCTGACCTCAGCTATGTGATAACTGGAGGTGGGGCTTAGTCAGAGTTGAGGTAGCAAGTGATTTTTGTTTTCTCAAAAGAAGCCAGAAGGGGAAGGAAACAAATTCATTTCATTGCTTTACATTAACTGTTCATTGCTATTTTTGTTTTAAACTTAGATTGTGGGCTTTTAGTGACACTGTAATTTCTTTGCTGTCTTTACTTAGAATTGTTTTTGAGCTGTTGAAAATTTAAAATCTAGTTTGGTGTGCTTCTAGTAGTGGTCTATTTCTTTGCTGTCTTTAATTGCTACAAATTTTTGCCCCCGCCTCCAACTCTTAATTATATGCCTTGTTAAATCTGATTAAGCACAGGGGATAGTAGGGGTTGTGGAGTAGGAGGGGCATAAGGGTGAAGAAGCCCATCCTCAGCACGACAAGTGTTTTAACTCATTTTTTTATTTCTTTTTTTTCCTTTTTTAAGGAAAAGTATCTGAGGATCAGTGGCAGGATTTTTAGGACAGTAAATTAATAAAAAGGGAACTAGGAGAGCTTCAGTAACAGACAAGTACTGGAATAGCAGTATAATGTGGGGAGTGGTGCAATGCAGTGGCTGCGGGGCAGCCATATTCAGGCAGACCTTCTGGACGCTGAGGTGCTGCCCTATCTGCATGCATTTCTCTGGACTGCAAGATGAGGTAGCCAGACTCAGAGCGGAAGTAAACTGGGTCAGGAGTACCATCACCCCTATCCAGAGACCACCCAGTCCAATGCCGCTGCCTCAAAGGATACCAAGAATGAGGAGCACTTGGATGACAGTGGGCTTAGGGAGGGTTAGGGTGGTCAGGAAGAGGCACATCCCAGATCCTATTCCACTCAAGAACTCATATGCCACACTGGCAAATGGGGACAACCAAATAGAGGTACCCAGAGAAGTTGAAGGAAAGGATATGGAGGTTAGCCAAGGAGGTGACCTCAGTGGGGAGAGCAGTGGACCCCAGAGGAGGAGGAAGCAAATCTTGGTGGGGGACTCCATCATAAGAGGGATCCAGCTAGGAACACAGGAGGGGGAGGACAGGGAGGTGAGGTGCCTACCAGGTGCCATGGCATGGAGGGATGGAAGGAAGATCCTGGAGATCACTGGGAAGGCAAGAAGGGAGGGTAAGCTGGATGTTATTATCTACCTAGTTACTAATGACCTGGCAAATGGGGAGCCAAAGGAAGTTCAGGAAGAGTTTAGGAAATTGGGGAGGGGTCTCAAGCAAGTAGCTACTTCTGTCACCTTCTCAGAAGTACTACCTGCGAGAGGCATGGGAGAGCATAAAGGTGCATGCACCAGGAACTTTAACTCATGGTTGAAGAACTGGTGCTGTGAGGAAGGGTTTGGATTCATTGGTGACTGGGGACCCACCTGGAGGAATGGAGGCTTGTTCAAGCCTGATGGCCTGCATTCATTCTGGAGGGGAATCCAAGCAGTCAATGATAAGTTTAAATGCTACATTGACAAGCATTTAAACTAGCCAAGGGGGGGGTGGCAGGCCAGCAAGGAGGGTACCTACTTGCCCATCCCCCACAGCTAGCAGTGGAACCAGTGAACTGGAGGAGTGGCTATCTCTACAAAGCAGTGTGCAAAAGATGGAGATAAGCACCCAAGAGGTGGATAGGCAGAAAAGGGGCAAAATTCAACAGAAAGGCAGACAGCAAGGAGAACCAGGGATAAATGACGACCAGGGAAGTGGCTGGAGTAAAACAGCTAAACAGTCTAGGGAGGTCAAATCATGGAAAGCCATGTGTGCCAATGCCAGGAGCCTTAGCAACAAGATGGAGGATCTGGAGGCTGTCATGGTACAGTCAGACCTGGACATTTTGGCCATCACAGAAACCTGGTTTAATGATAACCACAAATGGGAGATGGCCATACCTGGCTACAACATATTCAGAAGAGACAGGGCAGGTAGGAAGGGAGGAGGAGTGGCACTGTATGTGAAAAATGACATAAGGGCCACAGAGATCCAGGAGGAACAAAATGGGGAAGAGATACTGTGGGTTAAGCTGGAAAGGAAAATGGGGCCAGCCATCCGCACAGGTGTGGTCTATAGATCACCAGCCCAGGAGGAAGAAACAGATAGGGAGCTGATGCTAGCCATCCCAAGGATGGCAGACAAGGGTGAGGTAGTGCTGGTTGGAGACCTCAATATTCCAGACATGGACTGGAGCTTCCCAGCAGCAGCATCAACTAGGAGCAGATTTATCCTGAACTCCCTTCAGGGTGCCTTCCTCAAGCAACTGGTCATGGAACCAACTCGGCAGATGGCAATACTGGACCTAGTGTTCACAAACAGGGACAGTGTGATGGGGATAACAGTGTGGGAGCACCTGGGGAACAGTGATCACCAGTCATTGTGGTTTGAAATCACAGAAGGAGCTGAACCAAACCACACAAAAACACGTATCCTGGATTTTAGGGGGGCAGACTTTGGGAAAATGGGGAGACGCTTGAAAGAGGCATTAAGGGGAATGAGGCAGGAATCAGGGGTTGAGGAACAGTGGACAGTATTTAAAATGGGGATTACAAGAGCAACATAATTATACATTAAGCAGGTTAGCAAGGGGAAAAGGAAAAGGAGGCCATTATGGTTTTCCAAGGAGGTAGCGGAGAAAGTGAAAGCCAGAAAGACTGCATTCAGGCAATACAAAAAGATACAGGCAGAAGGGGATAGAGAGAAGAACCAGGAGAAGCAAAGGGAGGCAGGGAGGTCAGTAAGGGAAGCCAAAGCTCAGACAGAAGAGTACATGGCAAAATCAGTGGATAGAGGAGAAAAAACATTTTACAGGTACATAAGTGAAAAAAGAAAGGCAAAGAGAGGGATAGTGAGACTGAAGGGGCAGGATGGGGGCCATGTGGAGGATGACAACAGTAAAGCTGACATATTGAACAGGTATTTCTGCTCAGTCTTTACTGAGGAAGAGGAGGGTAATGGGTCTGAAGGGAGTACAAGGGGTGGAAATGATGCAGAAATGGACACAAGTCCCTTTACACGAAAAAGGGCCCTGAAGGAACTGGAAGTAATAAGAGTTGATAAAGCAATGGGGCCAGATGGGATGCACCCCAGGGTCCTTAAAGAACTAAGAGAGGTGGTGGCTGAACCTCTGGCAATCCTGTTTAGCCGATCACTGGAAACAGGGGAGGTACCCAAAGACTGGAGAACAGCAGATGTAGTCCCCTTATACAAAAGTGGGAACAAAAAGGAAGCGGGGAACTACAGACCAGTCAGCCTCACCTCAGTAGTGGGGAAGATCATGGAAGCACTACTGAAGGAGAGATTGGTGGAACATCTGGTTGTCAATGGACTACAGGACCCAAGGCAGCATGGTTTCACCAGGGGGAGGTCATGTCAGACCAACCTCATTGAATTTTTCGACTGGGTGACAAGGGAGGTGGATCAGGGGAGGGCAGTGGACATGGCCTATCTGGACTTCAGCAAGGCCTTTGACATGGTGCCACATAGAAGACTATTACACAAACTGGGGAATATGGGTGTGAACAGGACAGTAGTGTGGTGGGTAGGTAACTGGCTGGGCGGCAGGACACAGAGGGTGGTGGTAAATGGCTGTCACTCCTCAGAGGGAAGAGTGATCAGTGGGGTACCACAGGAATCAGTGCTGGGACTGGTCCTATTCAGCATCTTCATCAGTGACATTGCGCAGGACCTAGAAGGCAGAATTTCCTGTTCGCTGATGACACAAAGCTCTGTAACAGAGTAGACACACCATAGGGTGTAGACAGAATGAGAAGGGACCTTCAGAAACTTCAAGAATGGTCAGGGGTTTGGCAGTTGAAATTCAATGCAAAGAAGTGTAAGGGAATGCATATGGGGCACAAAAACCCTGGCACAATATATCAGTTGGGAGGGGGGTGAGGATATAGCATGCACCAAGCAGGAAAGGGATCTTGGGGTTATCATCTCTGATGACCTCAAGGTAGTGAAACAGTGTGACAAGGCAGCAGGTAAAGCAAATAGGATGCTGGGATGCATAGGCAGGGGCATCACCAGCAGGAAAAGGAAGGTTATAATTCCACTATACAAGACACTAGTGAGGCCCCACCTGGAGTACAGTGTACATTCTGGAGACCTTACTTACGTAAGGACATAGACAGGGTAGAGAAGGTTCAGAGGAGGGCAACAAAGATGGTACATGGATTGCATCACAAGTCCTATGAGGACAGGTTGAAGGAACTGAATATGTACTCCCTGGAGGAGAGGAGGGAGAGAGAGGGGATATGATAGAGACATACAAGTATCTTACAGGGGGGAACAGGGTGCAGGAATACACTATTTTTAAGTGAAAAAGATGTTCCAGGACTAGAGGGCATGGGATGAAGTTGAAGGAAGGAAGGACGATTCAGAGGAAATGTGAGGAAGAATTTCTTCACAGAACGGGTGGTGGACAAGTGGAACACCCTGCCAGAGGAAGTGGTGGGGGTTGAAACAATCACGGGATTTAAGAATGCATGGATAGACATAAAGGAATTCTGGAGGTCAGGGTTAAGGGGCAACAGACTTCTAGGAAAACATAAAGTGAACTTACAAGATCAAATGGGCAGACTGGGTAGGACGTAGGCCCTTATCTGCCAACACTGTCTATGTATCTACGTAGGTAGATAAAGAATAAAACATAAGACATAATAATACATAGTACAACAAAAATCAACATTCAAAGCCAGTTGGCTAAACTAGGAAAGCAAATCACAAAAAGCAAAGTAAAGGTACAATCCGTAAGGATAATACTACTATAATCCATTTAGCACTTTGTCATTCAGGTCTGTTTATAATAAGGGAGAAACCCTGAAGATCTATTCCTTTCACTTGAAAGCACAAAAAATGGGGAGACCTGCAGATAAATTTTATCCAGCAAATTAAGTAAACTAAGAAAGTATGTCCCACCAGTCTAAACACCAGGCCAGTATATATAAACGTTGTTCCCGTTGTCTAATAAGTTGTACATTCTCCAAAATGGAGCGTAAAATGTGGTTTGGGTGCCATTCAATTTGTTGTAATGTTATCCGGCATCTGGCCTGCCAGATCCAATACTTAAAACAAGCTGTAATTATTCTAAAGGTGCTAATGTTATAGGGGAAATTATGACCAGGAAAAATACCTAAAATGAAAATATCAGGTGAGCTCATATAGGAAGGGAATTGGAGCATCCAAAATTCTACAATAAATGGACACTTAAAATATAAGTGATCCATAGTTTCAAATATTTAATGGCAAGTTTGTCTTTGAAAATACCTCTGTTTTATCTTTGTGTTTCAGGTTATTCTTGGCATTTAGCTTGCCATGGGCACATAACCATACAATGTCCCACATCTGTGTTAGGGTCCTTTGATCAGTTAACATACCAGAGATGTATTGCATTTCTTGAGGTTGTAAGTTAACATACCAGAGATGTATTGCATTTCTTGAGGTTGTCTAACCAAAAAATGCGAGGGGACCAGATAATAGCTTGACTGAATCGTAGAATAAAACTGTTTCCTATCTTGAATTAAAAGTGAATTTTTTGTCACCTGCCATTGTTTTAATTTGCCAAAACTTTCATTCAGGTAGCGTGGTAAATCTACTACTCGGATTTGTCTAGAGGTACAAGACATGGTCCTCCAAGACTGTGTGATTTGGGAGAGATGGTCTGCAACCCATGGGGTCCATAATGATAGAGATCAGAGATGACAGGTCTAATATTAGAGTAGATGAATACGCTGTAGAAGGAAATCGCAGGGTTCACCATGTGTAATCCTCCCAAGGCTATATCCATATTTCTAAATGTGGGGATTGATATTAATTCTCCGTATTAAGGGGTCTAGGATTAAAAGGTACTAAATGGGTCTGAGAGGACACGCCTCCTAGCGGACTTCAACTTTAACCGCACAGGGGTTGCCAATTCCTCCATTGACATATGGTGACACTAAAGCATGTTCGTAACACAATTCGACCCAGGAAATGAAACACTGGAGAAAACCACATTCTTTTATACAAGACCATGAATGTATGTGGGAAACCTTATCAAAGCCCTTGGATTAGTCTATACTTAATATACAGTATAGCCAGTCAATTCGTAATTATTACCTTTTTCTAATATCTCTCTAAGTAATATTAAAATATCTGAGAGTTTCCTCCCCAGAATGGAGCATGCCTGTGTGGGATGGATAATAGAGGTTAAAATTGAGGTCAGTCTATTGCTGAGGAATTTCGTCAGACTTTTGAAGTTGGAGTTTAACAATGAGATAGGTCTCCAGTTTAATTGTTCCCTGTCTCCTTGTTAATGTATCAAGATGAACAGGCCTGTATACATGTTCCCAGATAGCTGATCATGTATTAGCATGTAATTATAAAGAACAGTCAGTTCTGGTGGGATATATGAGAAGATTTTCTTATAGAAGGCATGGGGTAACCCATGAACTCCGGGAGCGGTTCTTGTTGCTAGTTGTGCAATTACTGAGGACAGTTCCTTTGTCGTAATAGGGTGTGTCAACATGTTGTTATCCAAGGGTGAGTGTTGTGGTACAGTAAGTGACAGTCTCGGAGCCACTCAGTCGTTTAATTTTTTATTTTTTTTATTTTAGTCTTGGGTAATTGGGTAAGGCCCACTAGGCACAAGTGCCTGTTTTCAGGGGCGACCTGGGAGCACTGGGCGGTTAAGTGACTTGCTCAGAATCACACAGTATGGAAGTGGAGGTTGTGAGAATCAAACTCAGGTCTGGTCTGATGGATGTATCAAGCTCGTTTACACCTTGTTCCTCTAACCTCTAGGCTATACTGCCAGCCCAAAACCAGAGTGGGCCGTGCCAAGCATGATGTTCACATATTGCTCTATTTCTGCTAAAACATTGTTATTTCCCATGACTTTTGCCTGATGTGTTATCATAAGGAGGGTTATGGTTTTCTTTCTGGTCCGTGATAAGCAACTCTCGAAAGGGTTAGCCTGAAACTGGCTTCCTTGAGTTCCAAAATGTTGTTCGAATTCTAATGATTTTATTCTGTCATATTGATATGAAACCATATCATGTTTTATTATTTGAATTTAGGAGGAGTATTGTTTCTGATTGTAATGAAAATAATCTATATAGTTGTTGCCTTAAGGCCTCATAATTAGAATTTCTGTAATGGCCAATAAGTTTGCCCACAGACTTCAAAAATGAAGTGAAATCCATCTTACTCTGCTCCCACCAATTGATGGGGGAGTCATACAAGAAGAAAAGAGATTTTCTAGCTTCAACTATATAAAGCAAGCCTTGTAAAATATATTTGTTGTCTAATAAAGTGGCATTTAATCTCATGTAACCCTTTCCAGCAGTTATGATGACAGATTAAGGGACCTCAATATGTACTCGCTGGAGGAGAGGGGGGAGAGAGGGGACATGATAGAAATATTCAAGTACCTCATGGGCATAAACAGGGTGCTGGGGGGGGATCTTCCAATACAGAAGGCGTTCAAGAACTAGAGGGCATGCAATGAAATTGGAAGGTGGTAGGTTATGAGGGAATGTGACAAAGTTTTTCTTCACAGAGAGGGTGGTGGATGCATGGAATGGTCTGCCATAGGAGGTGGTGGGAGTGAACACTGTAGTTGGATTTAAACATGCATGGGAGAGGCATAGGGGAACCATAGAGGTTAAGCGGGGAGGGGCGTCAAAAGCCATAATCAAGTACAGGATGAATGGGTAGACTGGATGGGCCTAGCAATCCTTATCTGCCGACAATTTCTGTGTTTCTATATAACATCAGGAGAGGGGGAGATTTTGACCTCCAGAAGGCCATGATCCTAAGTTGCCACTGGTACAACTGAGGAGTGAATTACTGGGAGATACGGGGACAAAAAACAGTAATCTATTCTGGCAGCTAATTTACCACGGACATGTGTATTGTGGTTTCTTATGGTGAAGATGGAAAACATCAGTTAATTTAATTTGTGAGAGTAGTTTGTTTAAAAAAGTTGCATCACAGAAGATTTTGCCCATCCTAAGACCTCTATCACATTTGAACCTGCTACAGTTAAAATCGCCTCCCAGTGGTATAACCTCAGGTGTAAAAAGGTAAGGTTAGATAAGACCTTGGAGCTTAATACACCCAACTTTATCTTGGGGCACATATATATTTATTAACCTGAGGTCCTATCCCTCAAAAGAGGGATCTAGCAACAAAGCTCGTCCTGGGAAAATATCCACTGTACATGTGATCTTAAATGTGGGGTTATTAACACAGATACCCGCCTCGCTGCACACATCCTCCCCGATGGACCAATGGGTTGAATCCCATAACCCTTCAGTGCTAGCCATCTGTATATCATGCAGTGTAGATAGATGGGTAAGTTGGAAAAAAAAAAAAAAGATCATACATGCTGTTTGTAAAATAAGCGTACGTGGATTTTCTCTTCCTGTCAGATTTTAAACTATTAACATTTAAGAAGGCTATAGACAAATCATAGCCCATTATTCACAAAGTTAGTAAAGTGGCTTCTTCTTCAAACTCAGTCTAGTCCGGATTCTTATTTTTGGGGGGGGAGGGGCCACTTTTGGTTTGTTGACATGTTCTTCCCCCTCTGAAGCACCATAAACTTGAAAAGAATGAGTTGATGCAGCATCTGAATCCTGTTCCATTTCAGTTTCTCCCCACTGCAGTGTGGAGAATTTATTCTGTAAGGACATGGGTTCTGCTGTTGCAGTTTTGTTCCTGGCCTTCTTTAGCTTCCCTTTTGGAACCATGTGAAATACAGATTCATCAAGGTTGGTGGTGGTGGTGGTGGTGGTGGTGGGGGCATTTCAACCTCTGTCGCAACAGCCTCCATTGTGTTAGTTAAACTGGTGGGAGTGTGATTCAGAATAGGAGCAGGATCAATTTCCCCATGAGCTGTAGGAGGAACAAAAGAGGATTCTGAAGTACTAGGTACTAAGACCTGAGTTTTTGAAGGTGCAGTTCTAAGTGTGTCAGGAGAACATCCAACCCCCACTGTTGTTGTGTGCTTGTGCGCCTGTCTAGTAGTTTTATTAATATAAAAATCTTGCTCAGCAAAATCTGCATTGTGAATGATGTGGGCTGCCCATGGACAGATCAGAAAAGAGTGACCACCTCCATCGCAGAGGTGGCATAAAGATGTTGAGGTGTAGTGGAAGCCAGAGTGGCCCACGGAGCCACATAGTAAACATTTCCACATTTTGCACGAGTTACTGATGTGACAATGTGAACCACATTTATAACAGGAGCGGGGCTGCCCCTGATAAAACAAAATCCCTTTGTCCCTGCCCAAGTAAAAACAATTGGGAAGATGTTGTATGCACTTGTCATCCTGGCATAATTTAACTCTGACTTTTCACCCCTTCCCCCCATCCAAAACTCTTCCCCTTCCAAAATGGGGTCTGGTGTACCTTGTATCTCACACTTTTTACCTAACTAAAAGACAATGTCCGAAATATTGACTCCTTCATTGTGAAACAGTATGGTGATGAATTTAAAGGTAGGTTTTGTTAACGGTATTGCTTGGAAGGGAACCCATGATGGGGTTTGTCTATACATGGAATACAAGGCCCAAAATCTGCCCAGGAGGTTTGCAGAATGAAAACTAACATCAAACGTTGATTCTCCAGGTGCATGAATCAATGCATACAACTCTGAAGGGGAAAAACCTAGGGCGTGTTTAAGTAATTGTTTTCCTACATAAAATCGGCCTGGGGGGAGTTCCATACCCCTGAGATGCCTAAGCCGTACCACATGTCTGTGTTTAGCCTACTTTAAAGGCTTTTGCAGTGGGTTGGCATATATAATTGCTGGGGGATTTCTTGTGGTGGAAGTAGCAGGTGAATCAACAGATACCATTGCAGGTAATGTTTGTACCACGTCAGTAGACATGGCAGGCTGGGTACAGTCCGTAAGGGCTTCAAAACATTCTTCAGTATTAGTGTTAATAGAAGAAAAAGATATACTTGCTATCTGTGAGCTGTCTGTGTTCCACGGCTCTGATGGTGCTGCTATATTTCCAGACTGTCCCACTTCCAAAGGGGTAGGGGGCTCAACGCTGGAGTCTGTGGTATTTTTTGAAGAAGTTGTGTGTGAGCCTAGCAAGGGGATGTTGGGGTCAAGAATACAGTTCCCCGGTACAGTCTTCATCCAGCTTGCACCCTGTAGTGCTTAGTCTGTGGTCCAGTCTTCTGTACCTGTGTTAGTGGCAGTGCCAGGATGTGCTGGCAACTGCGAAGGAGCATCCAGGGTGTGGATGTTCTGTGCACCAAAAACAAACACTTAAGTCATTTTAAGTTTCCAATTTTCAGGTGAGGTTTCTAGCTGGCACTTCCATTTCTTTTCTTCTTCAAGTTTGGACTTTTTAAAGTTGTAAGTCTTCTCTATCACATTCATTTGAGTGAGTAGTCCATCCTTTTTCTTCTTCAGCTCTAATGTTAGGTGTTGCTCTGCTTCCAGTAAAGTCACATTATTTATGACATCCATCATTTGTTCTTCATCCAAATGCAGCATATTAGAATCCTGTATGTCGGCACCAAGTGGTGGTAGTGAAATTATATGCTGGCCACCCGCTTTGTGGTGCATTTCAGCCATCTCCATCTCCTTTTCTTGTGGCAACTCCACGCTCTGCTCAGGAAGCTACCATGCCCCCTGCTGCAGAGTAGGGGAATGTTTTACTAAGAACACAAAACAGTTACATACATACATAGAAACCAAGGAAACTAACTTAAAACTATTGCAGGTATAAAGATAAAATTACTTACTGTACACATAAAAATATAATAACTCATGTTACACTTTTACCCAATGTTGTCTTTCAAAAATGGTACATTTTTCCATCTATCCAATCAAACATTCCGCGATAATGTGTTTTTCATGTGCACATCGAGTACTTCATTCATGTTCTACACATACTATAAGTTGTACAGGATCTTGATCTATCTGTTGTAACACAAATTTGCAACGTGCTTGCCACAACATAAATTTAATACGTGTAAGAATAAGTCATACCACACCTGTTATATTTCCTAACATTAATCAACAACCCACACACCGATTCTTCATAGGTTATTATTTTCCATGCCCTATCCTCCCATTTCAGGGATAATGCTTGCCAGAACTTCTGTACATATGGACAGGAGATAAAAATATATTCCATAGTTTCTCCCTGAGCCAAACAAGTTAATCTTGGGCATATTCTTTCAGCTTGACTTTTATGTCTAGCATTCTCATGTACATTCAGTTTGCAATGGCTGCTAAGCCATATCACGTCCCACATTTTTGGGGGTGTCAATTTATCCTGTAATAGTTTTAATAACTGCTTATTGTTACCTTCAGATGCACCTTTAAATGTTGGAGAGATATTAAATACCTGCATTTGAATTATATTATATATACATTTCCGCTGTTGCTGTATAACTTGAGTAACTATTAGTTTCCGTTGTCTTATTTTCTTAATAACTGGTTTAATAAATTCTGGACATGTTTTTATTACTGCAGTCAAGTTCTCCTGGTTCTTCCATTTAATAAAAAAGGGTAATGCCCATACTGAGGAGAACACCATCCATACTGCTGGATTTACTTGTGTTGGGTCAAATAAATTAGAGCGGAAAAGTATACTATAATAATATGTGACTGGATTTAACAAATTTAACCCACCTTGCTGTACAGGTAAGTATAACATATTTTTTAATAGGGTTCAAATGACTACCCCATATAATTTGGAAAACCAAACTTAGCAGCGTAGTTTCAAATGCAACTGGAATTGGATATACTACACTGAGGTAAGTAAAAATAGGTAATAAAGATGTTTTGACCAATAACACCTTTTTTTCTTAGTTTGTTGCCAGGATTTCCAGATGCTCACTTTTTGCTGAGCATATTACAGTTTCTGTTCCCAATTTAGGTAACCATTATCTCCCTTTCCAAACAGGATCCTGAGCACTTTAAAAGATTCAGTAGTACTCGATATACCCTGCAAAGAATCAATTGCCACAGTACTACCGCTTAAGGGAAATATTATACTCTTATTCTTATTTATGTTAGCACCTGCAACAGCAGAATATTGTTCATTTTTTTCCAGAGATATTTTTCTGGAAGTTTTATCTGCAAGGAATAAGCACAAATCATCTGTGTTTGGGCAGATACCTTTTATAGTATCGTCATTCTGTATATACTTTATTAGGGGATCTAAACAAAATATATACAATAATGGGCTCATGGGGCAGCCTTGTCTGATGCCCCTACCTATATTCAGATAGGGTCCTAAATGCTCTTTGATCAAGGGGATAGCCATTGATTTTTCATAAATCATCATAATCCATTCACAACATTGCCTAGGGATCCCATAAGAATGTAGAACATGGTCTATAAATTTATGTGGAACTCTATCAAAGGCTTTCTCTTAATCAAGAGAAAGCAAATATCCTGAGATTTTGCTTTCCTTACCCTGCTGTACCAGTTCTGTAATCAGTAACAAGTTATCCGTAATCCTTCACCCTTTTATAGAACACGTTTGTGACACAGATATTAAATAAGGTGCAATTTCTGACAGTCTGGCCATAAGAATTCACATTATTATTTTAAGGTCTGTGTTCAATAAACTAAGCAGGCTCCAATTTTGGAGATCCCGATGATCATTTATTTTTGGGATAAAAATTTGTACTGCTCTACATAATTGATAATTGTTTTATCATGCAAACATAGATACATAGACAGTGTCGGCAGATAAGGGCCTATGGCCCACCCAGTCTGCCCATTTGAGCTTGCAAGTTCAGTTTGTTTTCTTAGAAGTCTGTTGCCCTTTACCCCTGACCTCCAGAATTCCTTTATGTCTATCCCATGCATTCTTAAATCCCGTGATTGTTTCAGCCCCCACCACTTCCTCTGGCAGGGTGTTCCACTTGTCCACCACCCGTTCTGTGAAGAAATTCTCTCTCATGTTTCCTCTGAATCGTCCTCCCTCCAACTTCATCCCATGCCCTCTAGTCCTGGAACATCGTTTTTGCTTAAAAATAGTGTTTTCCTGCACCCTGTTCCTCCCTGTAAGATACTTATATGTTTCTATCATATCCCCTCTCTCCCTCCTCTCCTCCAGGGAGTACATGTTCAGTTCCTTTAACCTGTCTTCATAGGACTTGTGATGCAATCCATGCACCATCTTTGTTGCCCTCCTCTGAACCTTCTCTACCCTGTCTATGTCCTTATGTAGGTATGGTCTCCAGAACTGTACACCGTACTCCAGGTGGGCCTCACTAGTGTCTTGTATACGGAATTATGACCTCCTTTCCTGCTGGTGATGCCCCTGCCTATACATCCCAGCATCCTATTTGCTTTACCTGCTGCCTTGTCACACTGTTTCCTACCTTGAGGTCATCATAGATGACAACCCCAAGATCCCTTTCCTGCTTGGTCCATGCTATATCCTCACCCCCCAACTGATATATTGTGCCAGGGTTTTTGTGCCCCATATGCATTATCTTGCACTTCTTTGCATTGAATTTCAACTGCCAAACCCCTGACCATTCTTCAAGTTTCTGCAGGTTGCTTCTCATTCTGTCTACACCCACAGGTGTGTCTACTCTGTTACAGAGCTTTGTGTCATCAGCGAATAGTGAAATTCTGCCTTCTAGGTCCTGCGCAATGTCACTGATGAAGATGTTGAATAGGACCGGTCCCAGCACTGATCCCTGTGGTACTCCACTGGTCACTCTTCCCTCTGTGGAGTGACAGCCATTTACCACCACCCTCTGTGTCCTGCCACCAAGCCAGTTACCTACCCACCACACTACTGTCCTGCCCACACCCATTTCCCCAGTTTGTGTAATAGTCTTCTATGTGGCACAGTGTCAAAGGCCTTGCTGTAGTCCAGATAGGCCATGTCCACTGCCCTCCTCTGATCCACCTCCCTAGTCACCCAGTCAAAAAATTCAATGAGGTTGGTCTGACATGACCTCCCCCTGGTGAAACCATGCTGCCTTGGGTCCTGTAGTCCATTGACAACCAGATGTTCCACCAATCTCTCCTTCAGTAGTGCTTGCATGATCTTCCCCACTACCGAGGTGAGGCTGACTGGTCTGTAGTTCCCCGCTTCCTCTTTGTTCCCACTTTTGTATAAGGGGACTACATCTGCTGTCCTCCAGTCTTTGGGTACCTCCCGTTTCCAGTGATCGGCTAAACAGGATTGCCAGAGGTTCAGCCACCACCTCTCTTAGTTCTTTAAGGACCCTGGGGTGCACCCCATCTGGCCCCATTGCTTTATCAACTCTTATTACTTCCAGTTCCTTCAGGACCCTTTCTCGTAAAGGGACTTGTGTCCATTTCTGCACCATTCTCACCCCTTGTACTCCCTTCAGACCCATTACCTCCTCTTCCTCAGTAAAGACTGAGCAGAAATACCTGTTCAATATGTCAGCTTTACTGTTATCCTCCACGCCCCCATCCTCCCCCTTCAGTCTCACTATCCCTCCCTTTGTCTTTCTTTTTTCACTTATGTACCTGTAAAAGGTTTTGTCCCTTCTACCCACTGATTTTGCAATGTGTTCTTCTGTCTGAGCTTTGGCTTCCCTTACTGACCTCCCTGCCTCCCTTTGCTTCTCCTGGTACTTCTCTCTATCCCCTTCTGCCTGTGTCTTTTTGTATTGTATTGATCTTAACATTAACTGGCTTGCCAGCTCCTCATCTCAGGCCAAAAACGCCTTTGTTGCCCTCAACCTCACTTAACTAGTTACCTCTCCCACACTCTACCACATGACAAACAGTGCCACCACCCTTATTGATGTTGTATTCTCAAACAGGCCTCACAAAATCTCAGACACCACTGTCCTGACAAATGCCCTTAATGGTCATTTCCCGATCCTCTTCTCATGGTCCTGCAAGATGCCCAAGCCCGAGCCCAAATTCATATACAAGTGTTAAATGCACCCCCACAATCTGAATTGGCTCCAGGAGCATCTTGCCCATTGGGACTGGTCCCCCATCAAAACTACCTCCAACGTTGACTCAGCAAACCCAATTATAAACTTCTACAAGTAACTCAGCCAGAATGTTGCTAAACTTTTTATAAAATTCAGGTGGCAAGCCATCCAACCCTGGTACAGTATCATTTTTTAAACTTTTTATGGTCCAGTCTACTTCTAGTTTAGTTATAGGTGCTGTTAACTGATTTTTCAATTCTAACGGAACTGTAGGTACAGTCATAAAGCTCAGAAATTCTGTCATCTTATTTTCTTCACTGGAGGGCAAAGTATACACGTCTGTGAGGTAGGAATGAACCACTTGTAAGATTTCCAAGTTAGTAAAGACTTCCTTCCCTTCTATTGTTTTAACTTGATGTCATTGTCCTATGTTCTGCTTTATGAATACCGTTCTCAAATACATCCCCACAGGTAATTTTCTCCAGCGTACAGATTTTGTGTTCTAACAACAGTGAAGAGGCTTTGGAATATTGTATAGCTTCCATTTCTTTCTTTATGGCTTGTACCTGACTGGTCAGATTAATATGTTGAATATTAATAGCTGAATATAATTTAGCTAAGTGAGACTGTAAGTAGAGGTATTTCTTGTATTGTTGTGTATTTTGTTTTGTTGTTCCTGAGAATAGCGTGGTTTGAATTTCACTTTTAGTATTGTTCCACCATATACTCAGGTCACTCTCAAGGCAAGCTACCATCATCCTAGCTTGCAATAAATCTATGATCTGTGCTCTAAGTAAATAGTCCTCTGGTACCTTTGTATTTAATTTCCAATATCCCTTCCTATAAGGGTTTTATTTTTTGGAGGCCTAAAACTTCTGTTAGCAAGGTATGATCTGAGGTTTTACAAGGCAATGTGTTAGCCCCCTGCACCTGTATATGCTTTGAAGTAAATAAAAAATCGATCCTAATGGAAGGTCTACCTTTAAAAAAGTAAAAACCCCTTGTGCATGAAGGGTCCTATATGCATCCTGCATTCCCACAGTTTTAATAATGTTTTTTAAACAATTAGTATCACAAAAGTCTTTGTTAGTACTAACTCCCTTATCCCGACGTGAAATAACACAATTAAAGTCACCACCCCATATAATATGCTTGGTTGTAAATAGGTAGGGTTTGATAGAATTAAACAAATCAACTCTATCCTTCTTTGTATTAGGTGCATAGACATTTATTACCCTCCAGGCTGTTGCTCCAAAAATAAAATTGAGTAACAAAGCCCTACCCACTAGAATGTCCACCATCTTGGTAATCTTAAAGTGGTCACCTCAAAATAAAATACCCACCCCATCACAAGTGTCGACTACAAATGAAAAATAGGAGTGACCCCAATGCCACATTGTTTTAGCTATCTGTACTAACTAAGATGTGTTTAACCTTGTGTCTTGTAGTAAACAGATATCAGCTCCACTGTTTTTCGAAAGAGACAGTGTGACTAATCATCTTCGGGCATTTATTGTACTATTGGTGTTAAGGGTGGCTATTTTTAATATGGGTGACATATCCATTGGGTAAAATGAAGATTTTATACAGGTTTGCCCAGTCTAGTGCTTCTCCTGGTTCTTGTTCCTAGCCTTTTTGATCTCCCCCTACTGGGCCTCAGTTTGCGGTATAGTATCATTTTCTGAATCAGAAGTTTGCTGAGGTTGAGAGGAGGCTTCTGAGTCTGCTCCTTGCTCCGAGTCTGGAGCTTCAACAGACAGGATTTCATATTTATTACTGGTGGAAGTCATCTGAGCAGGGGAGGAGGCCTTTGCAATTTTAGATTTGGGCCTAGTCTGTTTCAGGAATCTTTTTTTGGAAACCACCATCATAGCTGCAGGAGGCATTGTCACATCTCCTTCTGTACTATCTTCAGCAGGTATCATAGTTGCCATTACCGGCACAGCACCCCACGCCGGTAAGTTAGCAGGGACCAGTGAAGAAGGTTCCTCTTGTATAAGAGGCTCCATGGGTTGGGGGGGGGTCTGCATGGTCTATTCCTGGGATGACACTGTCAGTTGCTGAATGCTCTTCTGTAGGTCAACCAATTGTTGAAACTTTATTCCTAAAAGCATCAATATATATTTTTTTTTGTGCTTCGATTAGTATGCTATCTTGGTCTGGGTGATCTGTTCTGTTGTGTGTATCCCAGGGACAGGCCCAATATGCATGACCCAACTTATCACATAAATTGCACTGTAGTTCTTCTTGGCATTCTGAACTAGGATGCCCATAGGATAAACACAAATAATAGTTCAATCTGTCACATGCACCACTCAAATGTCAGAATGAGCCACACTTAAAGCAGGTTCTGGGTTGCCCAGGATAAAAACAGTGTCACCTTTCTTTCCCCAAGAACAGGCTGTTTGGTAGATGAACTGGGCCTTTATTAGCAGAATGCAGTTGACTTTATACTTCCACTCCCCACCCCCCCATCCAGAAGGGCTCTTTATTAAAAATCGGTATTGGGGTGCCCAAAACCTCACAGCGCTGCTGCAACCAGTAAGTTATGTCGTGTACTGCCACAGCTTTTGTACGAAATAGAATTGTAACAAACTTTATGGCAGGTTTGGTTAATGGTATTGCTCTAAAGGGGAGCCAGAGCACTGTGTACCTTAATTTATCATACTGTGCCCCTGTGGAGTTTTAAAGCTAATATCATACAAACTATCCCCTGAAATGTGTATCAATGCATTTATAATAATATTAATAAAATAATAATAAAATATATTTATAAAGCACAATTCAACAAGTATCAAGCGCTGTACAGGGATTAAACACAAGTAAACAATAAAATATCTAAATAAATCAATAAAAATACAGTATTGCAACTTCAATAATCCCCAAAGGCACGGCTAAATAAATATGTTTTTAAAGCCGTCTTAAAGCTCTCCACGGTCAGGCACTCTTTAATCCGGCAAGGTAGAGAATTCCACAGGGTCGGGGCTGCAGACATAAATGCTGTCGCAGCAGAAGTTTTCAGTTGAACCCTGGGAACCTCTAGCAATTCTTCGCTGGCTGAGCAGAGAGGTCAGAGGGGGCAGTAAGGAACCAGGAGCTCTTGCAGGTAGCCAGGACCATGTCTGTGCAGGGCCTTATAGGTCAGTAAACTGACCTTGAAAGTGATCCACCACTGAACAGGCAGCCAGTGCAGTTCGCGCAGCACAGGGGTGATATGACTAGTCCAGAAAACCCCGACCAGTAACCTGGCCGCAACATTCTGCACCATCTGCAAGTGGCAGGTATCAACCCCCGGAAGCCCTAGGTATAGGGAGTTGCAGTAGTCAAGGCGGGAGGTCATGAAGGCGTGGATCAACATTGGAAGGTCACGAGACGGAACAAGGTGCTTAATCTGGGCAATATTCCTCAGATGGTAAAAAGAGGATTTGACTACAGCCGACACCTGCGAACAAAGTGTCAGCCCTTTGTCAACTGTCACACCCAGATTCCGCACCTGAACAGAGGATATGAGCTGGCTACCCCCGAGCCAAAGCCCGGAGTCAAGCTGTGCTCCTGTCCTCTCTATCCCACCACCTGGATCCACCACCAACACCTCAGTCTTATCGGGTTTCAACCTTAGCCAGCTGGCCTGCATCCAGTCCTGGAGCTCTGCAAGGCAACTATTAAAGACAGAGACTGCACTATCCTGGTCAGGGGCAAAAGACAAGTAGAGCTGGGTATCATCTGCATAACAATGAAACCGCAGTCCATACTGTCTTACAATGTCTCCCAACAGCAGCAAATACACCGTGAACAACATAGGGGACAGCACAGAGCCTTGAGGAACCCCTCATGGCAGTGAGAATGAAGCCGAGGAATAAATCCCTGACACCATTCTTTGAGTTCTGCCACTATTCTTGAAATAGCCTAAGGAGTCCTTTATTAAATGTCTGCCAACATATATCCTGTCTGGAATCTGTTCCAAACATCCTAAGTACTGCAAACGTACGGCATTCCACCTTTGTGTAGGTGAAGGCTGATTCAAAAAAGTGTCTTGCCTTCTAGATCGTTTCCAGTTCAATTTAGCCTGTTCATTTGCATTTGGCCTAGTGGGGGGGGGTGCCATTTCCAAATCCATTTGATCCCCCCAAGATGGCCTCCTATCACTCGGGCTCTCATCCCCAGAGTCAGAACTAGACACAGTATGTAATCATGGCAAATGTGTGATATTAGTGGTGAAGCTTGTAAATATTCTGCATGTAGATCTATATCCATTTTGGTAACAAAGTTCAGTATATTGTCAGGAGGTGAAGATTTTTTTGGCATTCCAGGAATTGGACTGTGCTCAGGGTCGGAGACTCATTGTCTGGATTCAAGCCTTTTCCAGCCTGCCCCTTTCAATGACATTTCCAGTGTTTGAGGAGTTTCATGTATGTAAGTGGGGTACAATTCTATAGTTTCCTCCTGACCCTCCCTTAGATCTAAGGGTTTTTGTGTCTGATTAGTAACAACATCAATGTGGTCAGGTAACATAACAGTACTTACAACCTTTTCTAGGATCGAATAATCAGCACTGGGTAAGCTTGCATTGTTTGTCTCAGTTGACGCTTCTGCTTCTACTGCTGCAACAGGAGGATGATGCGCTGACTCACCCCTCAGCAATTCCTTTGACTATCCTGCATCACAGCTCTGTGTGTCAGCTGTGACTCCTTCCTGTGCCAAAGTGGCCTTCTGTTGTGTAGTCTGCTTCAAACAATCCACAGTATCAATAGCTTTATGGCCTAGGTCACCAGCCTGTACTTGCTCAAGCAAAGCATTCTGTGGTAATATATTTACTTCGTCAGTTGCTGGGTCCGTGTCCAGAGCTGGAGATGCAATCACAGTAGTGTTGAACATAGCAACTACCATGTCTCTGTTTTCTTGAAGAAATTTCTGCAGCCAGATATTCCTTTGTAATTCAGTACTATCATTCAAGGTGTCCATCAATTCTGGTATAGAGCTAGGTCCAGCCACATCAACAACATTTCCAGTGCTAATCATGATCTCCTGAGCTGGACCTGCAGGGAGGGAGATCTGCTCACCTACAGGTATGCCTGTAGAATGATCCTTCTCCAGGACAGCAGCCATGGGTTCAGCAGCTCCTCCTACAGCTGCAGAGTAGAGGGTTTTTATTAAACTGAAAAGTAAACCATAAACACAATGTGATAGAACTCACAAAAATAATTACAAAACATGGGGAAACATAAAAAAGTATGATGGTATACATTAAAGAAACAGTTTTTAAAGGGTCACAAAAGTACAAAATCCTAAACCTCCATTAACAGGAGTAGGGAAAATCAACATAACTTGGAAAGTAAAACACATTCGAACTCATGATACAGCTCACAAGCTAAATCTAAATTAAAAGAAAAGGAAACATCGACAGTATAACCTACATTTTTAAGTAATTACAGTATATATTATTAAATTAAAGGCACCTTAAGGTGTACAAAAAGTCACAACCAAGCCACAGAGTCCCATCTAGATTTAAATAAAGGTGATGAAACATTATGCAGATCATGAAGTCAAAAATTCTTCATAGCAGTATCCACCAAATGGAACAATTCTTCTGTAGAAAAGAGATGTTGCTGAATAGTGAGCCAGCAGCGGACAAACCAAATATAAAATTTAAAACACACAAGAAATAACCACATAGTAACCCTATCGTGTTTAGTCCTCAAAAAGTGTAAAATACCTACACACAATATTTCTGTGGTTAACTGAAAAAAGGGAGATGTTGGCCACTTAGATTGGACAGTACTCCAAAATTCTATAATAAATGGGCATTCAAAAAATAAATGTTCCATGATCTCAATTATATGAGAGCAAGTTTCTCTTGGACAGTATTGTTCCGAAATCTGTTTATGTTTCAAATTTCCTCTAACATTAAAGTTTTCCATAAAGGGACAACCACAACACGTCCCACATATTACGGGGTATCCGAGGGGAAGTCAGTATATTACCAATTGCCAAACATTGATGTGGAGCATAAATATCAAATGGGGCTATATCTTGAAAATATAGTTGTATTATAAATGCATACAATTCCTTTCTGGAAAATTGGATAAAGGAGCCTTTGGAAATTGCCCATAATTTTATTTTCCCAAAACATACTCTCATAGTGGGAGAAAGAGCAGCTATAGACCATTGTCTAGGGATTGGTGCGTTCTCTGGCCAAATAGATACCATCTGCCCCACTGAATCCTGAAGCCATGGTGTCCAAAATTTGGGAATTCTATTAATTATAAGCCATTGATTTGTATACAGAAACATAGTAAAAAAAAAAATAACAGGTTGAATCATATTTAAACCTCCCTGGTTACAATCTCGTAGAAGTAAACTACGTTTTATAGGGTTTAATCTGCTACCCCAAATGCATGAAAAAAAACAACTATAAATCTGTGTTTCCAGACTCAAGGGGAGACTAAAATCTGAGCTTAAATATAAGAATGGAGTAACAAAAAGGTTTTAACCATAAAAACCCTCTTTAATTTGGATAACCACCACTTATTCCATATGTCTACCTTAGCTTGGGCTTCCTGTAATTTAATTTTCCAGTTGATATAATCCAAATCACCCGCTCCAAAATGCAAGCCAAGAATCAAACAGGTTTCCCGTACAACTGTAATACTTATTACACGCACAGCTGAGATATCTAAAACTTGAAGGGGTATACAGTTACACTTATTATAATTTATAACAGCACCTGTACATAAAGAAAATTCATGCAAAACTATTTCTAAGCAATGTGCAGAAGGGATGTCACTGATAATGAAACAAATATCATCCGCATATGCTGCACATTTAATTTCGGGGTCACTACTAGAAAATGAAACACCATGTATATCAGAAGAAGCGTGTACAGTTCTAATTAACGGGTCCAATGTAAATAAGTACAAAAGTGCACTTAAGGGACAACCTTGATGCACACCCCTTAAAACCGGAAACTTTTTACCCAACCAACCATTACAGTAAGCTTGGGCTGTAGCCTGAGCATAACATGTCCGTAACCATTGTACAAAGATGCATGGAATACCATAGATTCCAGGCAGTCCCATAAATATGTATGCCTCACATTATCAAAAGCCTTAGCCTGATCCATACTAAATATTAAACCTGTGAGTTCCCCAGATGCTCCCTTTTGCATAATTTCATGGAGAAGGATCAAATTGTCAGTAATGCGCCTGTCAGGAATTGAACAAGTTTGGGAAGAATGTAATAAAAACTCAGCATGTACTAATAGTCGGTTATTCAAAATTTTTGTCAAAATTTTAAAATCCATGTTCAACAATGTAAGAGGTCTCCAATTTGACAAGTATTCTCGATCCCCCTTTTTATATAAAAAAAACACCAAACCTTCATACATACTAGAAGGCAAAATTCCCATAAGTAAAGCATCAGTCAACATCATAGTAAATTCTGATAATAAAATAGAAAAAATCATTTTGTATAACTCATATGGAAGTCCATCCAAGCCTGGGGCTGAGCGAGACTTCGTTTGAGAGAAGGCAGTGGTGACTTCCAAGGGGGTGATGTCTGAAACCAACATCCGTTTATCATGAACAGATAATTGGGGCAACACACACTGAGCCAACCAAGGGACATGTGAAACCACAGGCGTTTCAGGTGGACTAAACAAATATTGTATATGGGACTCCACAGCTGAAAGAATATCTTTTGTTTTTGTGCATCTCTGCCCATATTGATTTTTAACTATTGACGATTTTTGCTGCCTCTGATAAGCAAAAAAATGAGAAGCATCCATAAAGGCTTTATCCCCTTGAGTCCCAAATCATCTTTCAGTCTCCAAGGATTTAGCCCAATCAAATTGTATTTTGTTCAATTGTTCTCGAAGTGTATGTAAAGTGGAGAGAATACAAACATCCCCTTGTAGTGCTCGAAAGTGTGCGTCTAGAAATTGTGCCCTAAGAAGGGCATATTCATCGGTTTTGTATTTACCACTAATTTTACCAATACATGAAAAATAAAGTTGGATATCCTGTTTAGTATCTATCCACCAATCTCGAGAACAATCATAGAGGCAAAAAAACGATTTCCTAGCTTTTAATAAAGCCAGAAAACCATCCTCAACCGTAGGAATAAGCAGTAGGTCTAAATTTAATCTCCAGTAACCTGGACCCCGATGCATCTTTGTATGACTGGAAACCGTAACCTCTATAATGGCATGATCAGAAGGTATCACAGGAATAGTTTTAGTATGAATAACATTCAAGGAATCAGAGAGAAACCAAAAATCAATACGGGTAGCTTTAGTACCCTGCAAAAATGTTTTAGCAGGTGGAACTTGAGCTGCCATAACATCTTGTAAACCAGATTGTGCCAATAGTTCATTAAGACAATGAGCATCACAAAAAATGTTGTTTGTGCGAAGACCACGATCTTTCTGATATCTACTGCAATTAAAGACTCCGCCCAGAAAAATATGTCATGATGTAAATAAATATGGCAAAATTAATTTGAAGAGGCCAACTCTGTCAAATTTCATCTGTGGGGCATACACATTTATGAAACACCCCTGTAATCCATTCACTTCTAAATCTAACATCAAAACACGCCCAGGATAGAGATCTACCAGGCGAATTAATGTATCCATCGGAGTATTCACAGCAGTACCAATGCCACTGCATAATACGTCAGCCAGGGACCGATATGTAATTCCCCACCTCCAACCAACCATTGCCATATTCACATCTTCCCTGGAATATAAACGGGTATCCTGGAGGAATACCACATCATAAACTTCGTTCTCAAAGAATAAATCAACAACCTCTTCCTCTCTAACTGAATACCGTTAACATTCAGAGAGGCCACAGAAAGATTATAAGACACAGACATATACAGAAAAAGAAAAAAGAAAATAAATACCAATGCAAAAATATCCAAATGAACATAACAATTTTCTTAAACAAGCCAACCTAAGAAACATCATCATTTTTTTTTGTAGATTTCCTCATCCCTAACTTAGTCCTTTTTTTTCCCCCAGTATTCGGGTTGCTCCAGGGGCTGGTCAACATCAGATGCACCATCTGGTTGAGATGAGAGAACTGAGGTAGAATCAGACTCGGTTCCTCCGTCATCCAGAAGTACCTGGTAGTTGTTTTGTAAAACCAAGGGTTCAATATCTGACACAGGTTTCTCCACACCCTGAGAACGAAGACTATGGCGCCTAGTGGAAACCAGCATAAAATCCCCTTCAGGAGGCGTAGGTGGAGGCATAGGATCTACTGATATAGGGGTTACAAGAGTGGATGCTACAGGAGGCAAAGAGGCCGACACAGGAGCCGGGTCTACAACAGACATATCAGCTTCAGTAAAAATCTGTACCTGGGGCTGTTCCTGTACCTGAAACGTTTGTGGTCTTGCCCATTCGGGGAGGGAGGCCATTGTTTCAATGCAGCCTTAACCGCAGTATTAATATACAAATCCTGTATACAAAAATCCCCATTAGATTTATTTTGGGCTGCAAAAGGGCAGTCAATGAAAGCATGAGCATCCTCACAAAGAGAACATTTCACTGGGTGATGGCAATCAGTAAAAACATGTCCCCTTTCACCACACTGCACACACTTCACAATATCACAGGTCCTACTAAGGTGCCTAGGAGAACCACATTTGTAACAATGCCGTGGTTGGCCTGGGTAGAATATAAAACCTTTATCCCTACCCAGGTAAAAACAACTCAGCAAATGCTGTAAGCCATCCTCTGTCTGTCGTAAATTAATTTTATACCGCCACCCTCCATTCCAAAACCCCTCAGAATCCAATACAGGCTCAGGGTTACCCTGGAGCGTACATTTGTGTTCTAACCAATATGTAATGTCTTTGACGTTTACCCTCTCATTCCTAAATAATACAGTTATAACTTTAAAGGATTGTTTTGTCAGTGGAATCGCCTGAAAATGAGACCAAGCAGGGTTAGTTTTAAGTAAAGCATATTTCATCCAAAATCTATTCATTAATTTAGGGGTGCGAAAGCTAATATCATACGTGTTGTCCCCAGGGGAGTGAATAAGAGTATAAACTTCACCCGGAGAAAAACCCAATAACTGTTTAATCAAAACTTTGCCAACATAAAATGGGTCAGGCATATCTTCGGTAGTTCCCAAAAACCTTAAGCGAACTGCATTCCATGGTTTAGCCAGTGTCACTGGTTTCTTAAATAGACTAGCAAATGTAGCAGGAGGCACTGGCAAATCATTAGATTCTTCGTTATGTTCAACAATCAACCCAGCCATCCCCATACTGTCTTCTGTGGCCTGAGTCGTCATAAGGTACGAATCAGTAAGGGGGGAGAAAGAAATTAAGCGATCAACGAGAACAGAGTCCTGAGATGCAATGTTTGTATTTTGTAAGGGATCAGGGTTAACCACTTTCGAGGTGGCTCCAGAGGCAGGAAGCGTTGTTTCCTGTACCAAAACATCAGCAGGCAGGGGATCTTGTTGAATGAAAAACTCCTCCAAAGGAGTAACTGCAGATGCTGATGGCTCTTCCACCCCAGGAACCCCAGGAATTGGGATCTCAGGGTCAGTGACCCAAACGCCAGTTTCGGACCTTTTCCAGCCTGCCTGCTGTACAGCCTGCTGAGGGGACCATGTATCTCCCAAAGAAGACATCTGGGGTGGGAGAAAATCCTTGCTTTGTGTATTAGAATAACTTCTTAACACTTTATTAGTGTTACCTGAAGGGCCCGAGGGAGAATCCAATTTGGGCCGCTTGTGTTTCTTTTCCTCCTCCACAGAAATCTGAGCTTGCCGGTAGTCTGCTAGAGTGAGCTCCAAAACCTGACGCTTGATTTCTAGTTGCATAGCAACAACCAAAGAGGAAGATGCTGACTGGTCCTGAGGCACCATAGAAAGAACATCCTCTGATAGACTCAAAACTGGATTCACAGGCTCCACCCGATAAACTGGGCCCTCATCCGTTTCTTCATTACCGATGACTCTTGCATCGTGAAACGGGGACGCCTGCTGCGAGGGTATAGGTACGTTAAGCTGGCCATCTCGTGAATGCATTCCAGCCGTACCTTCCCCCTCGCAAACTGATTCTTGCAAATGCACAGCAACCATACGGCCTCCACTGCTGTCAGCCGCCATCTTGGTCCCGCAGGAAAAGGGTTCCCCCTGCTCACAGGAAGTAGGGGAATTTCCCCGGTGTCCTGGCTAAATTTCCCCCATTCACTAAAAATACCATCAACAGATTAATCTGGTTCAGTTTCAGTTGATTACCATCTGTATCTCCCCATCCCAGGTCGCCTCTGAAAAAGGGACTTCTCGTCTCAGTGGGCCTACCCAGCCAACAAAATTGAATAAATAAAAAATAAATTATGCATACCCTCCACCTGACCCTCCCTCTCAACACCCACCTCTCCAGAAACATAAGAGTGACACTGGGGGGTGCACAGTCCTCCAGTGTTATGATTCAGAGCCTCATCTTTTTTTTTTTTAAACCCTGTAAAAAGAAAAACGTCCATTGATGTCTTTTGCGGCCATTCCTGTGCCCCCACCTGACCTTCCTACTCAGTACCCACCACCCTGCACCCCCAAGCCCTTACTTACCCATTGGAGGTCCAATGCCATAATTCTTTCTAGACTGCAGACACGTCTTCACTCTTCAATGCCAGACTGCAAACTGACGAAATCAGGTATGTGGTTCAATGTATTTCAATGGGGTTTTGAACTTAGTAGCATAACTTGGCCATTTTTCAATATTTTTGCCCTAAATTTTCAACATACCTTTTTTGGGATGCTACCTCATGAATAATGCAAGTGATGTTAGGTAAATCTGTCCTGAAAGGTGATTTTTCGGTTGCTGCTTGAAATCACCTTTAGGGCAGACCTTGAAAACTTTCTCCACCATTGTTCATGAGGTAGGATTACAAGATGGCTGTGTTGAAAATTTGGTGTACATATATTAAAAAACAACAAAGTTATGAGCCTACATTGAATTTTGCAAACACATGCTCGTAATTTTCGTAATTTTCAATATTCTTACCCCAAATTTACAACATAGCCATATCTTTACAGTACCTCATGAATGTGACAGCTGTCATTTTTCAAATCCTGGCCAAAATGTTTTTTTTTTTACATCTCGAAAGCTGATTTCATGGTCCCTGCACAAAATCACATTTTGGGCAGGAGTTACTCTGCCATTGTTCATGAGGTGAGGTCATAAGAAGGCTATGTTCTACATTATATGTAAAAAATATTTAAAAACAAAACAGTTATGAGGCTATGTAGAATTTTGCAAATGCAGGCTCATATCTTTGGTAATATTCATTATGTCTAATTAATTATTAATGAGCTGAAATAGCTCATTGATTGGCTGCAGAGCCAGTCTGAAATCTCTTAGAAATGACTGGCACTTGGCTCATGTGCTGTACACAGACAGCAGCAGTGCATAAACAAAACAGTTTTTGGCACTCAAAACCTGAAAGGAAAAAAATCATTATTGCAATTAGACTTATAATTGCAATAATGACCAAAGAGCTGGTCATTTCCTTTTGATTGATGACTGGCTGGTTAGGGGTGGCCCTCGGCTGTGCCTCAAGCCACTCTTCCCCCCAGCCAGTCATTAATCTTTAGGAAATGACTGGCTCTTTGGCCATTATTGCTTAAAACTTTTTTCCCCCGATTTTCAACATAGCCATTTCTTTACAACACCTTATGAATGTGACAGCTATCATTTTTCAACTCCTGCCCAAAATGTGTTTTTACATCCTGAAAGTTGATTTCGCAGTCCCTGCACAAAACTACCTTTTGAGCAGGAGTTGAACATTTGCTCTGCCCTTCTTCATGACACACAGAAATAGTTAGCTGCTGTATTCATGAGGCAGGCTCTTAACAAATTTGTGTTGAAAATGTGGTGTACATATATTACAAATCAACAAATCTATCAGCCTACATTACGTTTTGCTAATGCAGGCTCATAACTTTGGTAATTTTCAGTATTTTTACTCAAAATTCCTCAGCTACAGCCCTATCAGCTCTGGCCAGAACTTGTTTCATATATGTGTCTGTTAGAGGTGTGCAAATAATGAATATTATTTCCTGAATACAACAAATAATGCACTATTCATTATTCAAATCAGAATAACATATAGTGTCACTATTCATGTGGTATTTGTATTCAGAAAAGTGTTCTCCCCTCTCCAGATGACCAGGGCTAGTGTCCTGGCCACCTCTCCTCCCCATTTTATGTTTACAAGGTCTTCCACTCACCTCCCCTAATCCTATGTTCCAGAGCTAAAAAATGCCTTATCAGCAGATTGTTGCTCACTCCTGGCACACTGCCAGGATTCGACACCATCATTGCATTGTAAAAGCTTCTCAGTTCCCCCTCAGTATTAGTCCCCTTCCCACATGCCCAAACACTGTCCAACTACATTGTGCCACTCACTGCTCCTTGTTCCAATCATTGATTGGGGGTGCTAACAAAATGAAAAAAATGGCTAGTCACTTGGATCCCCCACACACAGCAGTGCCTATCATAAGTCACATGCATGTGAGCTTTGCCCAACTCAATGAATGGAGTGAGTTGTAGCATATGATCACAAGGGAGGAGAGGGGTAGGAGAAGCATCATTAGTGATGCTACACAGCCTGAGCCTATCAGTTGGAGGGAACCATGTTGGCTTACAACCTTCTCCGGTGCTTCATAACTGATCAGGTAGTGGAGAAACTGCAATAGACACATAAAATAAATCATTAAAAATACCACCAACAGCCTAATCTTAATCTGGTTCAATTTCAGTTGGTTACCATCTATATCCCCCCACACACACACTGGTTGCCCCTGAAAAAGGATCTTCTAGTCTCAGTGGGCCTACCGGGTGAACAAAATTCAATGAAATAAGCAAAAGCAACCTAACTAATGCAGAGTATCTAGAAATAACTAAAAATAAATATTAAACAAAGAATTTAATTTGTTAAACTGTTCTGGGGGCCAGAAGAATGCAACTGTACCTTTGGGTAACTGCTCTTTTCAAGCGGAGAAATAAATTTGACTGTTGGTGGGAATGTGACCACAGTGCAGAGCTTGAACTTAGTTATATAATTCTAAGATTCTAAAATTAGCATAAATTCTATCTTGAGACAGTTCAATCCAGTGGATAGATTGCTATTATAAAGCTATACGGATGGATTCATGAGGTTAGGATTTAGATTTATTTTATGGCAATTTGTAGATGCCACTGTACATAAGGGACAGTAAGGAGGCAGTGGAAAATGATCACCTGGTCAGCCTCACCTCAGTGGTGGGCACGGTGATAGAGGCAATAACAAATGAAAGGGTAGTGGACTACCTGGTGGACAGCGGACTGCAGGACGAAAGGCAGCACGCCTTTACGAATGGGAGGTCATGCCAGATGAACCTGATGGAGTTCTTCAATTGGATGGCACAGGTGGTTGATCAGGGAGGGGTGGTGGTCGTGGTCTATCTGGACTTCAGTAAGGCCTTCGACACCATCCCTCATAGAAAACTAGTAAATAAGCTATAAAGTTTAGGGGTGGGACAGAAAATAACTAGGTGGGTAGAAAACTGGTTTGCGGGCAGAATTCAGAGTGGTGGTGGTAAATGGGGTGCATTCCAAGGAGAGGGAGGTGATGCCCTAGGGGTCAGTACTGGGACCCCTACTTTTTAATATATACATCAGTGATATTGCAGAAGGTCTGGAGGGAAGGGTGTGTCTGTTTGTGGATGATATGAAAATCTACAATAGGGTGGACACCCCAGGGGGGTTGAGGCCATGAAGCATGACCTGAGAATATTGGAGAGGTGGTTGGAAACTTGGCAATTAAAACTCAATGCCAAAAAGTGTGCTGTGATGTACCTGGGGTGTAAAAACCCGCAAGCTTACACTCTAGGAGAGGAGGACATCAAAAAAACAGAGCAGGAGTGGGATCTGGGGATTATAATATCAAGCAACCTTAAGGTGGGTAGCCAGTGCAGCAAAGTGGTGGGGAAGGCAAATGGAATGTTGGCATGCATTGGGAGGGACATAACTAGCAGGAAGAGAGATGTGCTAATGCCTCTTCACAAGGCCAGGGTAAGGCCACACCTGAAGTATGGGGTACAGTTCTGGAGACCGCACCTATGCAAGGACATAGACAGGATGGAGAGAGTTCAGAGAAGAGCACCCAAGATAGTGCATGGTATGCAGGGGAAACCATATGAACAGAGTTGTAGGGAATTGGATCTGTACTCATAGTAGACTAGAAGGGAGAGAGGGACATGATTAAAACTTTTAAGTATGTGAAGGGGATCAATTAGGTGAAGGAGGGGAGCTTATTCAGAAGGAAGGAGGGGGCTATAACTAGGGGACATAGCCTAAGATTGGAAGGTGGGATATATAAAAGCAATGTGAGGGTGAGTTTCTTCACAGAGAGGGTGGTGGAAGCCTGGAATAAACTATCAGAAGAAGTGGTGGGGGTCGAAACGGTGGAGGGGTTCAAGAGGGCATGGGACAGAGATACGGATTGGGAATTGGACAGAAGGTGAGGGCCCATAACAGTGACGATGAATGTGGCGGGGGGGCAGACTCGATGGGCTGATGAGGTCTTTTTCTGCTGTCAGATTTCTGTGATGATGCTTTGTATTACTGCGGTATGTGATATTTTGTATTTGTTTGAAGCTTGGCTGTATTGACAATTCCCTTCCCAGGTAAACCTTGCCTCATTGGTTTTCTGCGAGGCCCTTTGTCTTTTTGATACAGTAACTATACAAGACAGAAGCATTTTGGCTGTAACTGTTGTATACCACTGTTACCACTACTTGCATGGGTTACTGAGCTCATGAGAAAGAAACAGCTGCACAATAAGCCAATTTTTAATCAAAGTAGCAATTGAGGCAAGTAATAATATCAGCAGACCTAATAATGTCAGAGGATGTAACCACTAGACCACCAGGTACTTTACCTGAAACCATGTACTGCACTTCAATTTGGGTCTTTAAATGCACAATTTCTGCTTGTTATAAGGAAGCAGTAATCCATGACAGGATACGGGGTTACTGGGGATTAAGCAACACCTCGGGTGCATTGTGAGGCATTAGGCTGCAAGCTGAGTGCGAGTGTATATCAGTACCCCATGTTATAAGGAAGGAAAATAAGCAAAGTCATGGCATAACCTGCATATTTATAAAAAATAATACACGTAAAGTTATGATTCTGATCATTTTGCTTAAGTTACACTACAACAGGGCATAGAAAAACTAGAGGCTGTTAGTGTAAAGAGCACTGTTCAGGTTAGGAGCTCTCACTTCAATGACTTTATCACGTGGCACGTTAGGTGGCCATTTTATTTATTTATTTTATTTTGTTTTTGTTTACCGGGTAAGTGCAACTAGGCAAAGTCATTGCCTAATTTCAGGCATGACCTGGGAGAGTACAAACAGCAAAGAGATACATACAAGTTTTGGGAGACAACAGTTACAGGTACACAGTATTCCATATATCAGGTAGAATCAACAGATTGAGTTGTTCAGATAGTAGGAAGAAGATAGGGTCGGAGGTTTGAAAGGAGCAGGCTGCTGTTTACATTTATCAAATACTAAGAAACTGCATTTATGTTAATTATATAAATGCAGTTTTACCATCAATGTGAATAGCAGCCTTTCCTTTACCTCTCTATGAAGCTGGATTTTAAAATTGCTTATTTGCAAAATAGCTTGTTTAGGTATCCTTTAATCATGTTTTTTTTTAATTTGAATATATTATTGAATGCTGTTTTTCTTTTTCTATAGGATAATCAATATTTATCATCTGTTATGAAGCTGCAGCCATTTTTGCTTGATATCCTCACCCCCCCACACACACCACACACACACACACACACCCACACACAGCCCTATTGAGAATTCCAAGTAAAAGCTATTTTCATAAATGGTAATATTAATCAAAAAGTATAAATTTAATAAAGAAAAGGAGTTATTTTAACTCCTGTGAAGATCACAGTCTCTCTCTCTTTCTCTCTCTTGTTGGACTAGTGACAGTCAGTGCCCGTGGAATATTACTGGTAAGCAAGCCCCTCCACTTAGCAGCTCTCTTTATATGAGGCTCCTAGAGGCACCCTGTGTCACAGACAGCTGCAGCTCATTTCCTTCAAACAGAGTGATTCTTTTCCCTTTTCTTTCATTAAAAAAATTACATTTCCTGTCACAATCCCTCTGCAAAGCTTTGGTGGCTGTTTGTATTCTGTTTGTGGTGATGCAGATTTATTTGGATTCAAATGACATCAAGCTATCATTACTGAGGTAACTGACACTCCTTTCCAATATCTCTGAGCCGAGCTGCACTTCGGTGCGCTGCTCTTCTTGTTTAATTCAGTCCCTGGGGAGTTTCAGCATGCTTTTTCCCCCCATTTAAGCAGAAATACTCCACCGACAGGTGACAGCTTCTTGCATATTTCTCTCTCCCTATTCTTCTCTCCCTCTTTTGCATGTTTCTCCTCTTCTGCTGCATTGCAAATCAACCCAAAATGTCACAAAGAATCAGATTTTGCTTACAACTTGCTAATGAATTAAAAATGCTATTCTATCCCAAACTGCATTATTTCCATTTACAATTTTGATTGTTAATTTGCATATGAAAATGAACCTACTAACATGCATGACTTTTTTTTTTCTTCCTCTTGAACTAATTATGAGCTGGGCTGCCACATTATTTACATAACTAATTATTGCTCCTTCTGTTCTGTGGTTACAACCAAGAGTCACATTCTAAACGAAGAGGGAAACTACAAAGGTTTGCATTGCAGGTGTCAAAATAGAAAAACATGGAAACAAACTTTCCTTCAAATTTGCAATACAAAGCAAATATTAATTTTTTTTTAAATGTTCCTGCTCCCTTTTTCTCTCCCCCCCACCCCCCAGACAGGAGGACATGGGAGTGGCTGCCCTCACAGTCAACGCCAATTCCAATTTTTGGTCAGCTGCTGGGGAGTTCAATGCCAGAAAGTCCACACTCTCTCCCTTTTTCCCAGGATCACAGTGTCTTGTGGCTTTTGTGTACATAACCCCTAGTCAGACCTAATGTGAGTTTCCAGTGTTAGCATTCCTAACCCAGGATCCCAGTCCATGTGGCAGTATGATGCCTTCCACATTAATGGCTCAGCCCAATATCACACTGATAAAGATAGAATAGTGTATAAGTGATCATACACAACAAGACTGTGTTTCCATCGAACAAATGTGATGACATCATACGGCATCCTGTGAACACGGCGACTGTGATTGAGCGACTGCAAAAACAGCGACTTAATCAAGGCACCTGTGTTCTGGGCTACCTGGTAGGGTAGCAACAGGATACCATGATGGGCAGAAACAGCAACAGGAAGTATGCACTCACGCGGTGGGGAGAGGGACCACACCACGTGAGGGGCGGAAGAGAGGGAGGGTAGGTGGGAGGCAGTGTGGTAGTCAGCTGCTGAGCTGGCCATGTAGTGTGGTGGGTAGGGTGGCAGGCTGAGGTTGGGAGGGTGCCAGGTTTGGTTCTGGGGCGAGCATCGTTTTTTGAGTCGGGACTTTTTTTATATTTGTAAGTTTTACACACACCCTTGACATGCACTCCTCTGAAGTTGAGACTCTTTAGTTAGGAGGGTGTGTGGGGCACAGCTCCCCACATATGTTGCAGTTCAGTCACCATATTTGTAGTCGCCATGAGTATAAATTGCCGTTATTTAATTTCGGCGATGTACACTCGCCCAAATGGCAATCGCCAAATGATCATGACATGGAACCCATCATACAGGTCTTGAGAGCGAAGCTCACATCCCCCAGGTGGAAACACAGCTTTGTTTGTATATGGTCACCCATGCACTGTCTTATATAATGTATGATTTCTCTAAGATGTTAACTTTTCATGTTACAATGTTTTACCTTGACTTCATGCTCCCACTCGCTGTGGCACTTCCATCTGCTATTGAGTCACTGCAGACAAACAGTCTTTCCCACTCCCAACTCCTCATTTGCAAAAGGATAAGATTCATAACAAGAATGCTTATTTAAATAAAAATAGAAAAAATTGATACATTTGTACAGTTTGGTAACACAGAGCTGTCTCTGGTTGTCCATGTCCAGACTGTCTTGGTGAACCATTCACTAACGTGCGTTGCCATTTTGCCCTGACATTTTTTGGTTTAGAGCGCATCTTTGTCCAAACAAGTGGCATGTCAAGGCTTAAAGTTGTTATGGCAGTGTTGTGACATCAGAATGATACCACAAGAACTTTTCATGATCTTTGAACTGTACCACAACAGCATTTTGGAGTGTATGGAAATCCATACACAATAGGATCTAATCACATGCTATAAATGGAATAATAGATTGGAGACTGTATTACAAGGCTATAATACCATCAAGAGGTTCTGGGAACATGTGAACCCCAAGAGCAATGGTACAGGGAAGCAAGGAACAAATGTACCAGTGCCCTGTGACAGGCTAATGCCACTTATTACCGGAATGCTCTCACCTCTGCTGTGGCTTCTGGGAATAAATTCTGGGATACTATCAAAGAACTAAATGGTAAAACTTTATCTCCCCCCCCCACCCTCTCAGCTCTCAGTAAATGGGGCCATAACCCAGGACCCACTGCAAATTGCCAGTGTCTTAAACTCCTCATTCTCTGACCTCAGCAGTGTGCTTCCACCAAATGTTTCGACCCCCCACCCCCTACATGTCTCTTTCCCCATCTGCCCCCTGCTAATTCCCCACCTTTCAGGTTTTAGTAATATCACTTAGAGAGGCTAAGACTTACATCTCTAGTGTCCTATTTAAGAGCCGCCACAGTGGAGACACACTGGATTTAAAACTCCTCCACCTCTCACTCGACACTGTCCCAGTCCCCCTAACTAAAATACTTAACCACTTCCTCTGTTTGGGGGAGTTCCCCATCCTTTGGAAATGGGCTGTCATCACTCTGCTGCTAAAAGGTGGTGAATGCACCTCCCCTTCTCATTACCAGCCCATCTCCATTCTGCCCCCTCTCTCCAAGGCCCTCAAAAAATAGTAGCCCACCAGCTCACTGAGCACTTATCAAATTATAACCTCCTGTGTCCCAAGCAGCATGGGTTCCATAGGGGCCACAACACCACCACAGCCCTACTTGAATATACCTCTTAGATCCACAAGGCCCTAGATCAGGGATACTTAATTACATCGACCTAACTAAGGCCTTTGATACTGTCCATCATGCCCTTCTCCTTAAATCCCTGATCTCCATGAGGCTGACCCCCAATACTATGACCTGGTTTGAGAGTTAGCTAACTAACCGGTTAAAATTTACTCTACCCTTTCTTCCTGCCTCCCAGTTTGCTCTGGGTCCCTCAAGGCTCCATCCTTGGACCCCCTTCTATTAAGCCTCTTTTTAAAACTCCCTGCCCAGTGCCTGTTCTGGTCAGTTACTTCTTTATGCCAACGATGCAGTAATTTTCTGGAGCAACCTCAGACTCTACCCTTGCAGAAGTCATTTTCTGTGTTTCCTTCCCATATCTGCTGAGAGTGCCGCTCGTTGCGGCTGAGAACTGTTTACTTTTATCTGGACTATACTTCTATTCTGGACTGCCTGCCCACTAGCCCTACCTCGTCAAACACAGTGTGAAAGGCTGTGTGTCAGCATTATTGATCGTTGCCAGCTGGAGCTGGAGCTGTGAGTGGGGGGCTGCCGGCTGTTGGTGTGTGGGAGTGGGGAGGCACTGTATAAAGGTAGGCACTGCTCGCAAGCGGTATTTCTGTGTTTCCTTCCCATATCTGCTGAGAGCGCCGCTCGTTGCGGCTGAGAATTGTTTACTTTTATCTGGACTGTACTTCTATTCTGGACTGCCTGCTCACTAGCCCTACCTCGCCAAACACAGTGTGAGAGGCTGTGTTTCAGCATTATTAATCGTTGCCAGCTGGAGCTGGAGCTGTGAGTGGGGGGCTGTTGGTGTGTGGGAGTGGGGAGGCATTGTATAAAGGTAGGCGCCGCTCTCAAGTGCGAGCATTGTGAGTGGCACGAGCACCACTCGGAGTTGAAATTTCACCTTGTTCTGGGTGAGAGGAGGGAATTAGATTATACTATAACAGTTTATGTATGTCAATTAGATTTTATTGTAATAGTAGAGTTTTAATGTGTGTTGCTTACATGAGTTATATGTGCTATTTGGCTTATTTAATTAGATATGTGTAGGAGTTCTGTTAGACGAGTTTTAGGGCCTAGGATTGTTTATGGGAACTCGCAGCTGCTGCATTGCATCCTTTTATCCCCCTCCCTGTATCTGATATTACTATCAGGTGTTGTAGGGAAGTGGGGATTGTGGGGGATTGATCTGTGTATGCACTGTGGGATGACCAGGAGTGGGTTGATTAAAGGATAGAGGTGATTAAGTCCAGGAGATGCCCTGGAATAAATAGAGCATCTAGGAGAAGCCAGTCATGGCTGTTGCCTATTCCCAGGGGGGCCACCAGGCCTAGTGGCCAGGTGACCTATAGAGCTGCGTCACCCTCAATACCTCTGACAGCGGTGCTATGCAATGCCAGGTCAATCAGAAACAAGGCTGCTTATTGCCGCTCTGGTTTCGGTTGACCTGGCTTGCATCAGAGACCTGGGTGGGAGATGATGCTGGCCCTGTTTTTTGAGGCTGCAGTCCCCAGGATACACTGTGGTGCACTTCCCAGAGAAAATCGTGGGGAGGCGGTGGCTATTTGTTTTAAGAGAGCCTGGACTTCACCGTGCACCCGGTGGGAACCCCGGGTTCATTTGAATGTGTGGCCATTCGTGGAGGACTTGGCATGGGTTGCAGGATCCTCCTCATCTATCGCCCTCCTGGTCCGATGGGGGGATTCCTGCAGGATTGGCTGAGTTGCTGCGGCGGGAAACATTGATTCCCAAGATGTATTTTCTTGGGGACTTCAATGTTTGGGCCGAGGATAAAAGTCAAAAATGCGCCGATGAGTTATTGCAGAGTATGTCCCTTTTGGGGCTGGTGCAGTCTGTCGGCGCGCCTACTCAACAGGATGGCCACACACATTGGACCTGGTGTTCTCACTGGGACTTGAGATCGTTGATCTTGAAATTGATCAGGTAGCTTGGTCTGATCATTGCATGGTGAAGTTCATGTTCAGTGCTCCCGTCATAAATTCTTCCCCTTCTGAGATGTTTCGCTGCCGCCCTTTAAAAGATCTTACCCCGAGGGTTTTATGGCGGCAGTTGACTTATCTAGGGTGGGTGATGCATGCGTCGGAGCTGTTGACGCCGGGGTTGACACCTATAATAAGGTGCTGTCTGGCGCCATTGACTCGCTCGCACCTATCCGTGTACGACCCAGAACTTCATACCTGAGGTCACCCTGGTATGATGGTGATCTCAGGGAAATGAAGAAGCTGGGTCGGAGATTAGAGCATCGCTGGAGGAAATCCCATCTGGGGGCTGACAAACTGGTCCTGTGTGCGCATTATTGTGCATATCAGGAGGCAATCAACCAAAAGAAGGCAGTATTTCTGTCTCGGGAGATTGCTGCCGGGAGAAGCCGACCAGCCTCACTCTTCTGGACTGTCGATAGACTTCTTTATCCATCCTGTCTTCAGCCCGGAAGAGCTTCCTTGAATGAGGATTGTGAGAATTTGCTCGTTTTTTCCGGACAGGGTGTCTGTGATCCGAAGGGAGAGTCTCCTCAGCCAGTAATATCATTGCTATCAGTAGTCGTCAGTTGTGTTCTTAGAGCACTCTTTCTGGTTGGGGAGAGTTTAGAGCCAGTGGAGGTTCATGAGGTTATTGAGATATCGGTAACGAAGTATGCCTTCTGTAACTGGATCCCGGCCAACACGCTTCTTAATGAGGTGCGTTGACACTGTTGGCCCGGTGTTTGCCCTGATTGTCCAGTGCTCCTTGAGTCAGGGTGTCTTTCCAGATGTCTTGAAGGAGGCTCTGGTGAGACCCCTTCTATAGAAAGCTTCTCTGGACCAGGAGATTAGGGCAAATTACCGTCCTATCTCCAATCTTCCATTTTTGGGAAAGGTTGTTGAGAAGGTGGTATCATTTCAGTTGGGGGAACATCTCATGACCCATGAGTTGTATGATCTCTTCCAGTCAGCTTTCCCGGCCAGACATAACACTGAAACTGCGTTAGTTCGGGTGCAAAATGACCTCCTCAGGGCTAGAGATTGGGGGGACAAGACAGTTCTTGTTCTCCTTGATCTCTCTTCAGCATTTGATACTGGGGACCATTGTGTGTTGCTTTTCCGCCTGAGAGAGTTATGCGGACTCACTGGTATCGTCATCAAATGGTTTGAGTCATTTCTTACTAACAGGAGGCAGCGGGTTGTGATGGGTAATTTCTCATCTGTACTCTGCCTCCTTTCGTGTGGAGTCCCTCAGGGTTTGGTATTGGCCCCAATGTTGTTCGCAGTATATATGCTGCCCTTGGGGGGGATCATTAGGAGGTATGGTTTGAGTTTTCATTGTTATGCTGATGATACTCAACTATACCTATCCTTTGCCACAGGAACATCAAATTTAGTGAATGTGCTGAATATCTGTCTGGCTGAGATAAATGACTGGATGTCCTTCAGCTGGCTGCGACTGAACCCTAACAAGACTGAGGTACTGGTAGTGGAGTCGAACAGAGCTCGTGATGGGATGGCCTCTGATTTTGTGACTGGCCTTGTGCTAGGTGCTGTGTCATTGATGGCCTCCCCATGGGTGTGAAATCTTGGTGTGATCTTTGACAGGAACCTATCCATGGAGGCTCAAATATCCTCTGTGGTTCGTTCCTGTTTTTTCCATCTTAGAAATATCGCCAGGATTAAGCCTCTTGTTCCAGCTCTGGACCTCCCTACTCTGATACACGCCTTAGTCACCTCTAGGCTTGACTACTGTAATGCCCTCTATCTCGGGGTCTCTGGAAGTTCTCTTCGCAGACTGCAGCTAGTGCAAAATGCTGCTGCCCGGCTTTTTTCCGGACAAAGTAAATTCTGTCACATCACTCCAGTATTGCTGTGAAGAATTGCACTGGCTGCCTGTCAGGTGGAAGAGTACTGTTCAGGTGGGTTTCTCACCTATAAGATCTACAGGACCAGGGCCCTGGTTACCTATCTGATCTTCTGGTACGTCCACTCTGACCGAAATCTCCGCTCCTCTAGTGGTGGCCTCCTTAAAGTTCGAGACTAAGATTAAAATCAGCAGGGATCGAGCATTTGGGTTGCTGCTCCGCTTTCTGGAACTTCGTTGCGTTTGAAGTGAGAGGGGCCCCCACTATAGAGGCCTTTAAGAGTCATCTAAAGACCTTCTTATTTATGCAAGCTTTTGGGGATTAAGTTTTTATGTGTACTGTATTTTAATGTAATGTATACAGTATGACATACTGTACAGTTTCTGTGCGGCGCCCAGAGCCTTTGGGATTGGGCGTCTTTTTAAATAAATTTGACTTTGACTTTGACTTTTGCTGATGCTGAAGCCTGGTTTATGGAGCACAAGCTTGCATTAAACTATAAAAAAACTAAGACAATGGTTTTTACTCACCATCAGAACCCCTACAATGACTCTTCATTACTTGTCCACACCTCCCAAGGCTCCCCGCTTGAGCAGGTCAACTACTTCAAATACCTGGGCATTACCCTTGACTCCTCTCTTACCTGTCATGAACATATCCACCTCCTCTGTTCCACCATCAACTCCAGAATTGGCCTCCTTTATCGGCTCAAACACTGTCTGCCCACTGAAGCACTATGCCTCGCTGTGTCATCCTCAGTCCTCTCCATGCTGCACTATAGAATTGTGTTCTACAGCTCAGCAGATAACACTGCTCTCTGTCGCATAAAGACAGCTCTAAACAAAGCCTGTCACCTGGTGACAGGTTGTGATAGAATGACCTACACGTGTGACCTTTACAGTCGCTCAAACTGACTAAATTTTGAATGCTGCCTTAAATATCATACTTGCCTCCTGGCTAAGAAAATTCAGCGGAAACTCACCCACCCTAGCCTGCATTGCTTCATCCAGCCTTCCCTCCCCCAAAGAGTCTCCAGGAGTACCTCCAAGGCCCCCCTTCTGGTCCCTCACTGCAGGATATCCCTAGGTCAAAGAGCCTTTTATCACAGGGCCTCTTACTGGCTAAATGGCCTACCTGCTGCTATTTCTGACAGCATGAAGATAGGCCCTTTCAAAACCTCGCTCAAGGAATTTCTCACTATGAACTCAACTTGTGACTGCCCCTAGTATTCTTTCACTAAATCAGCCCTGCCATCCTCTTTTCCCCACTTTCTACTTCATAGCATGCTATATTATTGGATTTTGTGATTATGCACCCTATCTCTATTAGTCTACCAGTTGTATTATTCAATGGCCTATGCAGCCAGTATTATTATTTTCTTATTTTAGTTGTTTAACCAGGAATAGCACACTAAGCTGAAAGCTTTTTTACAGGTACGACCTGGGAGCACAGGGAAGTTAAGTGACTTGCTCAGGGTCACAAAGTATGCAAGTGGAAGCTGTGGGATTCAAACCCAGGTATGGTCTGCTGGATGTCACCAGATTTGCAGCTCAGAGCCTTAAACCACTGCACTATACTGCCTTCCTAACTATAGTATAGTATATGTATATACTATACTCTGTCTCTCTCTCTCTCTCTCTCTCTCTCTCTATATATATATATATATATATATATATATATACACCTAAGTATAGTGTTATGCTTGTGCAACTGGGTTAGTTTGGTTTTGGCCATTCGTACTCTCTATTCCAGAGGAATTACCACCCTGTAGGGGTACCAAAGGCAAGGAACCCTCAAAGAGGGTTCCACGGGATGATTTTCCCATGGCTAAAGGTACCTTAGGAAGGATCCTAAGGAGAGAAGTGCTGCCACTGGAGGAGGATGGGAGGATTGTGGGGCAAAGAAAAAAGTGCTTCAAAGGAGGCTGAGAGGAACTGCTTATATAGCTCAGGAAGTGGGAGTGGCTGGCTGCTTGTCCATTGAACTCCAGGCTAGCCCTTCCAATTCAATGGCCTGTGCAGCCAGTATAGTGTTATGCTTATGCAACTGTGTTAGTTTGGTTTTGGCCATTCACACTCTCTATTACAGAGGAATTATCACCTTGTAGGGCTACCAAAGGCAAGGAACCCTCAAAGAGGGTTCCACCCCTAGAGGTGCCACAGGATGATTCCTGTGGCTAAAGGTACCTTAGGAAGGATCCCCAAAAAGAATGAAGTGCAAAGCATATAAGCAAGCAGTAGCTGACGTAGCAGAAGATTAGCATAGACAGTTTGATAATGTAATGAGATGCTCAGGTTGATAATGTAATGAAATACCCAGGTTTGCGTGGCATGATTCTGATGGCTTGCATTGAGAATGAGGGATCCTCTAAGGAGAGAAGGAGTGGCAGGGACACCATCCATCTCTGTCCAACAGTGGAACCTACCTAAAGAAACTAGGGGACAATACTATGCTAAGTAACAATTATGACCTGAGGCAACGGAGGAGAGAAAAAAACCCTATGAGGAGGAAATCTCTGGGGATCCAAGGCCTAGGTTGCCTTCCCTCCAGGCTTGGGATATCTTATTTAGTGATGGCTCTGCAGCTGCAATTTGGAAAACCCAATTAAAGGGAGATGGAAAATATCCCAATTTGGAGGAAGGCTCTCTCTTAATCCCTCTAGCAGGAATGCCGTAGAAGCCTGCTAAAGTACTCTGCAACATGATGGGCAACCAAGGCAGAAGGAGGAGAGCAATGACTGCTGAGGCACTCATCTGGCCTACTCACCCTAAACTCAAACCAGGTGAACCAGAGGAAGGAGAATGCGGTGAAGGTCCCTTGCTAGGAAAACCACTAAAGCCAATGGATAATCATTATAGTGGAACACTAGAACCAAAGGAGGTAACTTTTTCCACCCTTCACAGCTAGTCTTAAATTCAACACCAGGAGCTGCTGTCACCTAGCAAACAGCTAAAGCCAAGCCCGGATCAAGGACATTCCCAACTATGGGCCATGTGAAAAAGACCCTGCCCCAACTCAGGCATGCTCAAGATGTGGACTAAATGCAGACCGAGACCGTCGGCTGCAGGGAACTCTGCACCAGAATGGTATGGCTGGCATGCCCCAAAAACTGATAGAGAGCTGAAAAGCTGGTGAGCAGCTGAAAGAGCACTGGTATGCTGAAACCATAATGAGCATTGAGTGCTGAGACCTTGCATGGTCGAAAGCAGATTGAGTGCAGCAGATATCCCAAAGGCTGAAGCCGAAGGGATGCAGTATGCATTAGCAACAATTGCTTAAGCAAGAGTGGACCTGCATGTAGGTCTGCATAACATAGTAGCAATGAAACAGCACTGAATAGTGGGGCAAGCCAGCCAGGCATCCAAAAAGTCCAACAGACGTGACTCATACTCAGAGGATTTGTCAGTGGCAGAGACAGGATTTCAAATAATTAGCCACACAGGGCCACGACTCCCCAAACACGTCCAAGTCCCTGCCATAAGAAAAACAAGAAAGTGATATAAAGGCGAGACCCACATGCAGGTATTGAAACTAAGTTACAGCATCAGCTGTAGCCTTAGCTGACCTCAGAGTATAACAGGGTGTATGAACATAGAAGCAACATCTGTATTGAGTACACTGAATTATAAAACTGCAACAAACATAAAATAAAAGGAGGCACAATGCTCTGAAAGCAGCTGTCACCAGGCATTGCAATGAAACTGCTGCAATGAAGTAAGCAGAATGAGTTGAGAGAGCATGATTGAGCTGCATATCTAGGATTCAGAGTAAGCCTGAGTCAGGTGAAAACAGTTAAGTATGCAACATGGAAGCAGCTATGGTTGAGCTGAAACACACAGATAATGATTGTAGTTGCATTGCATGTAATGTGAGAGTTGTGAGTAACTGAGAGCAAGAAGTAGGAGCTCTGGAACAATATGCTAGGAGCTTAGAAACAAAGCCCCCCAAAAAGACAAAACCAAAGACACACAAACACAGAAAACAGGGAAGAAAGACAAAAAGAAGCAAAGAAGCACACATAGCTGAAGGCAAAATACAAACCAGAAGCAGGAAAATAAACACAGAAGTTCAGCAGAGACAAGAAGGAGCAGTAAGGCGGGGAGGGGGCAGTAGGCCCCAGCCAGTCAGGTAGGCCCCAGTCTGCTCACAGGACAGACTGACAGAGCCTTCAGCTGCAAAGAAAAAAGTGCTTCAGAAGGAGGCTGAGAAAAACTGTTTATATAGCTCAGGAAGTGGGAGTGGCTGACTGCTTGTCCATTGAACTCCAGGCTAAGCCTTCCAGTTCTCTGCATTGTAATAATGTCTATGATGAAACACTTGCCTTATTACTGTATTTTCCGTTTTGCACTCAACTCTGGGCTGTCTCTACCCTCTGTATGTAATATTACTCTATTATGGTACTTTCCTTCCACTACTCCTGATGTAACATATTGATTGATTGATTGATAGTGATGCACCTTTATTTAATCTCCCTTGTACTATTGTTTGTATACTATGTTAATGAGGAGCCTTTGCAAAAGAGTCTATGACTCAAAGGGTGTAATTCTGATTTCTCAATAAATAAATAAATAAAAAGAGCAAAGTGGGGAGGGGCACAGCCAAATGAAACCCTCTCCCTCTACAGGCTATGCACCGCTGTCCACCAGCTGGCCCCTGGATCTCAGCACTGAATTCAGTCTCCATTGGGGGTCTTCTCCCCAGTCCCTGTGACTCTGCTCTTGGGGGTATTCCAGAGGTTTTCTCTGCTGAGGTCCAGGTAAGATTGAGGGAAGGTCAGTGACAGGGCTGGGGAGGTGACAGGGCTGGGGAGGTGAGACGCTGATGTGAGGTGTCGGCTGGGAAGAAGCATAAAGACTGATTAAAAAGAATTATGCATAGGCAACAGTCAGTAATGAGGCTTTTACACTCCTAGTATAAACGACAAGGGCAGGATGAAGTGGTTCATACTAGTATCACACACCAAGGGTGTCTAAAAAACAACCAAGTTTTAATGCTGCCCATGGTTTAGAAAAAAGTGTCTGAGTTGAAAGCTCCAAAACTATTTTATTCCAACAACACAAACTGAATAGACTGAAACACAGAACTTCTTTAAGCACTTCAACAGCTAATCTACAAAAACTTCAGTCGATTCCTATATTATAGTGTTAATACTATTTGTAAAGTCTTTTTTTTTAAGAACATAAACTTCTGGAGGATTCAGGCAGATTTGGGGATTCCAACAGAGGCAGTTTCAGTTGTGTGCTCCATCACATTGTCAGCTGTGCTGTCGCCACAAATCAGCTGTGCATAAGTGCACGGCTAATCTCCATTCTACACACTTGCTTATAACAGAATCTGTGGAACAGAATTGTAGGCACTGATTTCAGATTGTAACTGACCCTAATCAGCAGTTTTATGTCAGATGACTTATCCTGCAATCACTGCATAGGTAAAGCACTTTGAACATTGAGATTGTTGGAAAGGTTCTCTGTAGATAAGCTGTAAAGTTCATATTAAACTGTCATGATAATGAGTTGCTTTTGCATTTCACAATGAGTTCCATGAGTGTGACTGGATCCAGAACAAAGCCTTGCAAAGAATAGAGACTTGCCCAAGTTATACCTCAGTTTTGCGTTGTATTGCAACAGAACCAGAGCTGCAGAAGCATTGCAGCTGAGCTGCACAGACATTTGATATGTGTATCTCTTCAGCTGGCTAAGCATTGTAAACCAGCACAATGTGAAATATTAATGCAGTAACAGGAGCAGCAGCATCCAGCAAGACTACAAGGCTGCAGTGCTCCATTTGTATAGCCCACTCTTCCGAACAGCATGAGCAGCCAGCAAGACTACAAGGTAAAGATCTCCCCAGATGAGCACAGTAGGTTTACTGTGCTAGCCCGTCGCCGCTGTGCGGCAACTGCCCCCCCTGGTGGTGCTTTCCTTTATTGGGGAGCTGTGGTCATGTGACACATCATGTGATTGCACAGATTACAAAGAACCCATTTTACCGTTTGCAAGTTATAATCTCCTGCCACTAGGAGTCGCTACTGATCTACCATTTCCAGGTCCTTCACCATTATACTGTAGACAACTAAGCCTAGTTTATACCTCTGCCCTCTGGTGAAAACATCCAGAATCTGTTTTATCCTCTCTGCTCCTCTCTCTAGTGGGTGCAGGATCTAAACTGATGACCCTCTGCACTAAAGGCTGTGTCATTAACCACTGCGCTATCCTGGCAGTCCTGTAACTCCTACAACTTAATTCACCATTAACTAAAGAGAAAATAAAACACACTAAAACTTGACTTCCACCCCCCCACCTCGGGTTTCAAACTACCAACCACCCCTGCCAAAATTCTAACTACTGAATCAGTAGCACTCACTCTTCACATCCTGACCTCAACTAACCCCCCCCCAAGAAAGGCGATGGTAACCAGGTAGGCTGTTCAGATCATGCTTCAAGGGGCAATTATTTTTAGAACCATGTGGACCCAACATATCTTGCTCCACTTAGTTGCTATACTATTGCTGCCACTCCAAGATGGGGTAGGGATCTCTCAGCATACTGTCACCGGCAAAATTACCATGTCTTACTATGAGTGCTGCTCCAAGAGTACATCTACCCCTGTAGGTGAAGTTTCATGCTGTAGGACATACCTGCATGTGCAGACACTCCAACATGCTCATATCACCTAGTCTCTCCCTTCCTGCATCACCAAGCTAACCATAGTCACTGGCAAAAGAACAATAGGCAGTGTTAGCAGACATAAACTAGTACAGTCCCTAAAACACCTTAAGAATCAAGCACTTAGACTCACATTGTTACTATTGCTCTTGTCTGGCAACATCCACCCTAACCCCAGCCCCATGCCAAAAACTAATGCACCCATAAAGACACGAGGTGTCGTAACAGTTGCCTACATCAATATCTGCAGTCTTACTTCTAAATTTTACTCACTACAGGTCTGGGTTACTCAGCTCATACCAGATGTGTTGTCAGTAGTCGAAACCTGGCTCACGCCAAAGATTCAAGATCGGACTATCCCATTAGAAGGTTACACATCCTTTCGGCTAGATAGGTCCAGTAAGCGGGGAGGAGGCTATGTTATCTATATCAAGGGCACCCTTCAGGGGTCTGAAATGCTGGTAGCAATGTCCAAGTATTAGCAGTAAAATTACTGCTTGGGACAAATGGCAAACGATTAACAGTATTCTTAGTATACATCCCCCTTAAAGTGCAGGCCACTGGGTTTAAAGTGGTTTTTGACTACCTCAGTGATCTTCACCTCAGTTCTGAGGTTTTAATGGTACGGGACTTTAACATCAACTGGCTATCCCCCAAGGCAGTCCACTACAAAGATGCAATCTCCTCCATTAGCCTGGCACAAATGGTGGATTCCCCCACCAGAACAAATTAATTGAACTGGGACTAGTACGCTTCTGGACTGACTGATAACCAATCCCCCAGACTGAATAACATCCGCTATCATCCTCCCCGACTCCATCAGTGACCACTCCCCAATTCAATGTACCTAGTCAAACAAAACATCGAAAACCCTGGCAAAAACAGTCTCAACACGGATGCTAAAAAAAGGTCAATTGCATTTATTAAAAGCACACCTTAGTCAACAAGACTGGTCAGCCACTTAGCAGATGATGTAGACAAAGCCCTTGATTATTTTATAACTACCTTTAATGCAGCATGTAACACCTATGCCCCACATACAAAATGTAATGTCAAGGGATTGAGCAAGTCTTGGATCACCCCAGCCCTTATCAAAGAAATTAAATTAAGAGATAATCTCTGGCACAGAGCAAGAATTACTAAATCCCAGACTGACATATGCAACTACAAATCAGTCCAAAATAAATTTTCCTGGGTGATCCACTCTGCCAAAAGCCAATATTTCAAACATGAATTGTCTAACTCCTGGAGTGAGAGCCATATGTTCTGGGACAACATCAAGACCCTAACTGGGAAACTTAACAAAATGTCACCTTCAGTGCTTAACATTGATGGGGCAATCACCCAGGACCCAAAAATTATAGCTGACACTTTTAATAATGCCTTCACAGACCTTAGCAGTGTGCTTCCTCTGAATTTCTTTGAATCTTCAAATGACAATAAAAACAAATGTAGTGCAAGCCCACCCCAAGGCCCAGTCCCTCTCTTCTACCATAAAATAATTACAAAAGAAGAGGCAAAAAGGTACCTGCAACAAGTACTAGGAAAATCCAGAACCAGTGGGGACACACTTGACCTCAAACTTGTTGCCCTCACTCTTGAGGAGTTACTCTTACTGTTAACAAATATCCTGAGTCTCTCGCTAAGAGCTACAAAAATCCCCCACCTCTGGAAAGCCATGGTGGTCACACCTGTCTTTAAAAGTGGGGATAGGGCCAGCCATACAAACTACTGTCCCATTTCCAAACTTCCCTCCCTTTCTAAGGTGCTCGAGCATATTGTATACGATCAACTAGTGGGCTACATAAACAAATACCAATTACAATGCCCTCAACAGCATGGATTCAGAAAATTGCATAGCACAACCACTGTGCTGGTCAAGTTCACTGGCTACATTCACGATGCTCTAGGCAGGGGGCTCTTGGTGGGGGCAGCCTACATTGACCTCACCAAAGCCTTCAATATGGTCAATCATTAATTTTTACTAGACCAATTAACCTGCACAGGGCTCTCCTCTGACTTTGTAGAGTGGTTCTGGAGCTACCTCTCCAACAAAGTCCAACAGGTCAAAATTCATGATGTCCTCTCTAAATGTAGTATTGTTTGCACAGGTGTCCCCCAAGGATCAATCCTGGGCCCCCTGTTCTTTAGCCTTTTCTTAAACCACCTCCCACTCGCTTGTCATGATAAAGTTATTCTGTATGCAGATGATGCGGTGCTCTTCTCAAGTAAGACTGACCCCATAATTCTTGAAAACCAAATGCAACAGAACTTTATTGATATAGAATCCAGGTTCCTAAGTTCAAAGTTACTACTTAACTACAAGAAAACCCAAACAATGCTGTTCACTTCCTCCCACGATAGGTGCAGATCTCACTAGCTTAAAATCCTAAATAGCCATAACACAGTCCTAGAAATGGTCCAAAGTTTCAAATACTTGGGAGTCACACTAGACAACTCCCTCACCTTCTCCCCCCACATTGGTCAAGTAGCTAAGACTGTCAATTCCAAAATAGGCCTACTCTACAGGCACAAACACAGTCTGACAAATGAAGTGCTAAAGCTTGCAGTAACCAGCTCAGTCTTATCAGTAATAGATTATGGGCTAGGAGTATATGATGCAACAATGGACTCCACTCTAAAAAGGGTTAAAATAACCCTTAATAAAGCCTGTAGACTTGTCACAGGGGCACATCGTCTCATTCACACCTGAGACCTGTATACTCAAACTGGGTGGCTCAATCTGCAGTACAGTCTTCAATATCAGGCATTCCCGCTTGCCAAAAAGTCTACCCTGGGACTAACACCCCAGGGGTCCAGAGTCAATTGTGCTCAAATACCAACACTAGACAAACAAGTGAGACAAGTTTTAATCTGTTTAAAGTCCCCTTCTGCTGCACCTCACAAGGTCAGAGGTCCTTTGGGTACCAGGCACCCAAATGGCTCAACTACCTACAAGGTGATATAATGGCTAAAACAAAGCTTGCCCCCTTCAAATCGAAACTACACTCTCACCTTAATTGTACTCAGTGGATATGACTGCAATTCCTAAATGGACACAGTGTGCCAGTGGTACTTAGTACAATACATGCACTTGCACCTTACCCACCATTACTGAACCCTCTCTTCCTCCTTCCCTACTCCTCCTAACCCACTACCCCATCCTTCCTCCTGCTCCTCTCCTCCATCCCACTTCCCTAGGGCAAAGCCCGTGTGGTGGATATTCTTCACAATCTTACCCCATCTTTCTCTCTATGTCCCCCCCCACCTCGGTTGTATCTTATGCACTGTTAACCACCATAAGCAACTACTGCTCTGTTCTTTAATGTCTTTGCTTATCCCACAGTTTACTTTACTGCTTACTACCATTACCAAAGATTGTTATGCTAAGCCTGTACCATTACCAAAGATTTGTGTGCTATGCCTGTAACAATTGTATGTCTTCTAAACGTTATATTCTTTGTCGTGGAATCTCTGTAAATGAGCATCTAGCTTAAAGGTATTGTAATCTGAGACATAATAAATTAAAAATAAATTGTCAAAGTTAAAAGGCAATACAAAACCGAACCATTAAACTTTACTTACTAATACTGCACACACCTACTTTCTTCCAGCGAACATTTTCCCATCTTAGAAACATAGACAATGAAGGCAGAAAAAGACCACTGGTCCATCCAGTCTGCCTATAAAACCCTAACGAACCCAGGACCTATTGTCTATATAGGTTTTTAACCCACACTGTCCACCCCCATGCTCCCCACCCTACCTCTACCACCCTGAGCAACCAGTAATCACTTTAGTCTGTCTCAGCTGTGTTTGAAACCATTGATTATTTTTGTGCCCACATTAGCTGGCATATTGTTCCATGGCTCCACCACCCTTTATGTCAAATAAAACTTCCTCACTTCCCTCTTGAAGCTCCCCACATTAGTTTCCACTCATTCCTCTGTTTTCTTAAACCACCACTTATGCTAAATAGTTCTTCACAGTCTACCTTGTTCATTCCTTTCAGGAACTTGAAGGTCCCTATTATATCTCCCCACTCTCATCTGACCTCCTGCAAGTACATGTTCAGTGCCTTGAGTCGATCCTTGTAAGACCTGCCCTGCTGGCCTGGAATCATTTTGCTCACCCTGTGTTGCACTGTCTATAGTCTGTCCTTATCTTTCCTTAGGTTAGGTCTCCATAATTGGGCACAGTACTCCATGTGGGGCCTCACCAGTGATCTGTAGAGAGGTAGTAATACCTCCTTCCTTGTGCTGTCAATATCCCTTCCTAGACACCTACCACATCTTCCGGTAGGCTGTTCCAGACATCCACCAGCCTTTCTGTGAAGTATTTCCTCAACAACTCTCTTAAACTCCCCCCTCCCAAGTTTTATAGCATGCCCCTGTGTGCTGGTGCTTTTCCTCCTTTGCAAGGAGCTCCTCCCTTGCACTTTGTTTACCCCCATGAGGTACTTATATGTCTCAATCATGTTACCTCTCACGCCCCTCTCTTTGCGGGACTACATTCTGAGTTCCTGAAGTCCAGCTTTCTACATGTAAAAGTGAGTTGTAACCAACAGTAAACCTGAACTGTGTTTCCAGGTCCCCCTGTACTTTCTACAGCTGTAAGTATTTGTCATCAATATAAAAGAAACCTGGGTGGCCTCTTCAAATAAAGGGGAAGCATGTCCAAGGGCCCTGGTCAAGTTACACTAGGCATCACAATCTTGATAGTCTGCCTTTTACTCTGCCTCCGGGAATGGACTGTGGATTTAAAGATATGTTTACATGGTGGCAGTGCTCTAGCATTTACACCGCTCCCTTGCTGCAGCAGTGGCTACTCGGAATGCAATCCTCCATTTACACAGCCTGCCCTCACAGCGCTGCAGATTGCTCCAAGGAGGGGCTGCGAATGGCATGGAGGATGCATGGAGGCACAGGGAAAGATTGGGAGCGTGTGCAGCAAAGCGTTTATACCACCGGTTGCTGTGCTCACTCTGATAAGGGTACCAACAACTGAGTCAGTGCAGAAAATTCATCAGAGTGGCACTTGCAGCACTCCAGAATGTCTCCACACACTTGACTCTGCAGCGCATCAACCAGTGTGCATGGGTTGATGCGCTGCAAAGTAAGTAGTGTAAACAGGGCTTAAGGCTTTCTAAAAAAAATTGTGTTTAGTTGGAAAACACTTTTTGTTTTGATCATCATGGGGAAAAGCATTACATTTTTTTATAATTGCTCCTAAAATCTACAGTTACATCAGTGGGTTACATATTCTCTGATATGTATTTATTTATGTCTATTTTTCTTTTTTTAGTTTTCAAACTTACTTTATTTGTTTTAGCCTCTGAAGGATGACAGAATTATCAATCCTGAATTATTAGGGCTGGGCTGCACAGCAGACCAATTCCTATATTGATCAAAGTCAGGAAGTGTTAGGCAGCTGTCCCACTGAAATACATTGGGGAGTGGGATTCTTCTTATAATTACTAGTGACCCCCTTTATTACACTGTTTACAAGCACCTTGAAAACGCTGTAATAACCCAAAAACAAGTTATTACAGCGTTCACAAAACTAACTTTCACCTCCAGTGTCACTCAATTGTAATGCGTCACTTCATTGGCTCGTGCTCTTTGTGTGGGTGGGCTAAACAGTATTACCAAAATGGTGGCTCCATTTTCCGCTTACCAACAAGCCACTGTTCACTGCTACCCTCACAATATTTATTTTATTTTTTTGTTTTTCACCTGGTTGATCCTGCCTTTTAATGCAAAATAAATATCTGGTTGATCCCGCCATTCTCCAGATCGGGAGACACTGACTCCGACTCTGATCCTACAACTGCCTTTAGCTGACAGTTAGAAAAGGTAAAATAAAAAAATAAGTCTGTCTGAGAGAGCGAGGGAGAAAGGGAGAGAATGTATGAGAGAGGAGAGAGAGAGAGAAACTCTGTGTGTGTGTGTGTGTGTGTGTGTGTGTGTGTGTGTGTGTTGTGACAATGAGTGTATGTGTGAATATATGAAAAAGCTTACTTTAAAACAAGCCTTTTTTGTCCATCTAACCTAAACAACTACAAGGAGTCCTTGCACCAGTAATCATAAAAAATAATGTACAGACAAGAGTGTTTGTTATGGATTTTTTTTCACATTCTCAGTATGTGATGACCTCATAAACCTCTCAAGCTTCGCTCTTGAGGTTTATGGGTCATCACACACCTTGGGTGTGAAACAAAATCCATAACACACACTTGTCTATCTATTATTCTCTATGTTATGTCTGTCACTGAGTGAATTATGCCTTTCTGTTGCTCCTTGCAGCTGTCTGTAATGCTTTGCTAATTTTCTATTGGCTTCAAGGAGAAGAGTGCTTGAGAACCTGTTGAGATAGCGGCAGCTCTCTCATGAACGTGTAGCTGACCGGCATGGGGTCATAATGTTGCAAGATATTATGCCTCATGGCAAAATCGCCCTGCCAATACAGCACGATTGCTGCCATGAGACATGTCTTTTTTCTGTGGGCAGCTCTACCACACACACACCCTATTCTGGGGCTGCCCCTGAACCCCACTAAAGATTCTCAACTCGGGGGTTCAACTCGAGGAAGCACACATGGAAATAAAAAATAAAATATTTTGGGACTGGGAGTCAAGCCCAATCCCAGATGCAGCGCCTGGGTTCCTGCTGCTGTGGCTCAGTCCTGTGAGCCACGGCAGCTGCCCAGCAGAACCCACTCCAAGCAGAGGTCATATCCTCTGCTTGAGAAAGCGCTACTGGTGCAATACCGCATGCAGCAGTACACGCAGTATTGCACCATTAGCGTTTACAGACTACACTGTACCCGCTTAGCCATAATGTCGTATGCTATTAAGCATGCAACATTATGACCCAGTAGGTAGCTGAGATAGGTGCTATCACTGAAGAAGGTTGTTTAGCCTAGCCACCCCTCCCCCTCCACTGTGATGACAAAAATGACAATAAATAAGCTCAGAGATGAAGTACTATTAATTCTCAGTCTGCACAACTTCATGAAGGAAAAGCTAACCTTTATTATTTCTGAAAATTAAAATGAAATTGCCTATACAAAACTGAGAGTTTTTCATGCTACTAAATTATTGCAATGCAAAGGAAAAAAAGTAACATAGCTGTGGAACCTTTTGATGCTTGTAGGAATTATGAAGTGTCTCTCTCAGAGTCTCAACCTCTCTGTATAATGAAAAAACAACTGAGTTTCCAGTCAGTTTGAGTAGCCTGGCCAGGGACTAGGAAAATAAAGGTGGTGAGAGCAGTTACTAGAACAAGAGGGGGCCTGGATGAGACAATTTGCAAAACAACACTTATCCAACATGACTTTTATACATACTGCACAGGAGTTTCATGCTGGTAACATGGGGCATGTAGAATAGAACAGAAGTTCTGGTGCCCAGGTCCGGTACTTAACCTGACTTGTCAGGGAATTGAATAAATCTGTCCCCCCAAACTACCTGATCGTTCCTGGGCCCAGCCTGGCCCCTTGTATTAAGCCAAACAGAGATGAGGAGCAGCAGCAAAGCAGGGAGCAGAAGGTGGAGTAGATAGGGTAATAAAACACTGCTTTCTCATGCCCATCTAATCAGGTCACAGTAAGGGGCTCACACACTGCACAGGAAGACTGGGCCCACTGCTGCACTGCTGCTCCTACCACTGCCAAATACACTGCAACCCAGCCTCCTGCACAGCACAGTTGCCCAGTACCCAGCATGGCCCAGCAGGTAATAAAGCAAAATCTGTCCCCTTCCTGGAAATTACCTGATGGGTGACATGCCCAACGTGGCTCATCAGGGAATAAAAAAATAATCTGGCCCCCCTCCCCCAACTACCTAATGGGTCCAGTACCCAACACAATCTGTTAGAGAATGAAACAAATCGGTCCCTTCTCCTCCTCCTCTACCCAATTACCTGATGAGCAAAGGGACAAATCTGGACCATCAGGGAATACAAAAAAATATGTACCCCTCCCTCAACAATCTGACAAATCTAAAGCCCAACCCAGCCTGTCAGGGAATAAAAAAATGTGTCTCCCTCCCCCAAACTACCCGATAGGTTTGATGGCCAAACCTGGCCCAGCAGAGAGAGTAACAAAAATCTGTCCCTCTCCCCTCCAGCTATCTGACAGGACCAGTGCCCTACCCAAACTGTCATAGAATAAAAAATAAACATGGTGATATGGGGGTTACAAGTGAGTTTGGTGTTGGGTGCTGAAACTTTTTATCTGGTGTTGGGTGGACTTGAATCACTGTGTACAGTGTAGAGAGCTTTACCATAAAGCAGTGCCACTGTGTTAGTGCCCTCCCTGTAGGCACTGTATATAAAAAGTCTGTAAAATGACACTGAATATGGTCCTCCTAGAACTGCAATTATAATAGTGGGACCAGTGAGACAGTAAGACCTGCTACAAGATAATAACATAAGAGAAAGCAAAACCTACCTTGTTAGAGCCAGCCAGATCTTGATTTATTTTGTAGTTAATATTTTTTATTAAAATTTAAAGTACACAGTAAATACATCACAACAACAAAAACAACCCAACGGGAGAGCTGAGATACATGGAGGGGGAGCACTTAAATAACAATATGAAACACATAGCGAGGGTATCAAATATCATAAATAAGGATATCATCAGTATACTGGATAACAAGAACAGTAAACTCCCATTACAGCCACCAGGGAAAATAAAGATATATAAAATATGGGGCAAATGTGAAAGAAAGACCCCCAACATCTATGAAAATGCATTTACTGAGCTTGTACTATACTACTGTGCATGTGTACCCTTTCATCCAATCACAGACTGGAGTTAGTCAGACTTTATTTTGCCACAAACTGACTAAAATTACTTTCCTAATGAAAGTATCACAGTTACATCATCTCAGTCATTTCGTTCAGCATGACATCATCATCTGACCTGAACATTACAATTTTCTGTGTGCATGTTTGATAATATGTTTTGGGCAGGGGTGAGGAGACTGGATCAGCTCTTGGGCCTTATTCTGATGTCATATTCTATGTTTCTGTGTCTCATTGCTCTTTGTGATGTGGTCCTTTTCTTTGCACATGCAGCATAATAGTGATAATATGATAGTGCCACCACTATCCTGCCAATAATCTGATTGTCTCATTGAGATAAAGTACTCAGCCTTTGGCCTCGTGCTTTATCCACTCAGCAATCAGAGTATTGTCTCATATAGTGAAGGCATCATTATAATATCACTTAAAGCAGCAGTACATCGAAATAGGGCAACACATTTGACCCCAATTTTGTTTTGTTTTTAATTATAAAAGATTCCAGGCATCTTCCAGTTTTATTTGTTGAAAACATGTTCTAGTTCTACCACAATATGAGTATCTGTGGTGGTCAAAGCACCCTGTAGTCCCCAGCGAACCTCTTTCTAAGACCATCTGGACAAGTGTTTTCACTGTCAATGTCTCCCTTTTAGCAACAGCCCAGACCCTGGTGCTCTGCTAGCCCTTTTCCACCTCCTTCTACCCTTTAGACCCCACATGATGAGGGTCTCTGCTCTGCATAGGACACACTTCAGTCTCTTGGTGACCTTTTACTATGAGCCCTTTTTATCTAGGTACCCTTCTCTCAGAGATGCAGTCACAAACAGCTAGTTACTCCAGTCTTTAGAAACATAACTAATTTATTAATAAACACTGTGCAAATACACAGTGAAAATCAAGTATAACACTATTTACATATAATAAACAACAGTACACATACAGGATTATAAAAGAAAGCTTGCACACTTGTGCAGGTAAATGCTTCTATCTTTCCTTCAAGTTAGAGAGTCTTCTTATCTCACTACCCACTAACTTTGTTACCTTAACCTCTCTCTGCAGACACACACTGTGGCCCCTTCCTTGGACACACAGAAACACTGGCAAAAAGAGCAGAAAATAACTGGGTTGAAGCATTGATACCCTCTCCCTTTCTGTCTCCCTGGTGCCTTGGTTGAGCAAGGCTGTGATGTCTCTTCCCAGTACCCAGGTTCATCCGACTGGCTGAAACCACTTAGGCCTGAAGTTTTGGGTGCTGCCTACCTTGTGATATTATCTGTCCTCTGCATCTTAAGGACCCAACTTCCTCTCACAAATTATTTAGCATCTTAATGCATGTGTGCAGATGCTGTTGAGACAGTCCAGCTCTGATCCTTTGTGTACTAATGAATTTATCCCCCTTTCAAGAAGCCAGTACAGTGAAAGTCCCCACCACTTAAGGAACCCTGCTGGGCTGCTGCAAATCTCCCAAATAGGTCTGTGTTCTTACTTTTGAACACTGCCTCCTGGCCCCCCACTGCTACAGAAGGTACTAGCACTTCACAAAATATTTCAGACTACCAGCAAGAATTGTCTGGTCATCACAGTATCTTATAAACATTTTCATTTCATGTTTTCTCAAGAAAAAAAGATGGCCAACACATTTGACTTGGAAATTGCATTGTAGATCTAGCAAGGGTGAGGACTGTGAAACCAACCAAACTCATAATGTGCCACATAAGACCATACAAAGGCAGATCTGACAAGTAAGCTAATATTTTTGTTAATAGTAGCCTGAACTAGCTTTTTTGAAAGACATTTTTAAATACAGATAGGAAAAGGTCACATTGAGACTGAAAGTCTCTTTTTCAAGAGAGTCCTTGCAAAGATGGCAACAACACAAATTGCAATAAGTTATGCCAAAAAATGGTTAAATGTATACATATTCATAGCATTGGTGACCAGTTCTTAGCCAGCATGGTCTTGATAGTAGACCCGCTAATGGCATGACAAATCTTGTTATTCTCCAACTCTTCATGTATGGTAACCCCCCCTCCCCGTGTTGATGCCGTGGACCACGATGCTTCCATCATGCCAATGGACACCATCTTAAGATTCTGGAAACTGAAGGCCCAAGCATGACAGTTGGGGAGGGTGGGGTTCATGGCCTACTTAGTTAAGCTTCAGTTTGTCTTTTTGGGGGTTGAACGTTTGATTTATTAGTTTTTTCAGTTATATTTTATTACATTTCGTGTAAAACCTTTGCAGAAATATTCACTTTCAAGTAGATGTATAGAAATTAATACATTTTCTACAACAGTACATCATGTTTGCCAAAAAAAGGAACTGAAATTAGTAAAATATGATTTTACAGAATGTTCATGAAATTAAGGGAATTTCACAAAATTACATGAAATGATGTGAAATTTTGTGGAATTTTCTAATTTTTTTAAATTGGTCATAACACAGTCAGTCGTATAGCTAGGGATCTGAAATATAGCATGCCTACTGTTTTGAAAAGACCCTAGAAGGATGCCAGGTGTCATGACATTTGGATAAGGGGCAGGGATGTTATAGGGGCTCAAAGTCTGGCAATTTATTATTCACGTGGACATTTCTGAAAATATTTCTATGTTTACAGTGTAGCCACCTTTGGAGCAAGATAATTTAAAATGTATATGCATACTTTCTTGGAAGAGTCTTAGAAACTGCTAAATAGAGGGGTAGCTGATTACATAACTTGTAAGTTACAGGAGTTCAACATTTCACAATTCAATTATTTATTAAATCTTGTGAACATTTTCAAAATATGTGGATTTTCATAGCTCCACTGCTATTGCAGGTATACACTCAATATTTGGAATGCATACCAAAGTACATACATCCTGGAATCTAATTAAGCTGGATAAGTGTGGTTTAGTAGGTTAACATTTATTGTGAATACTTTAGAAATTACTAATTGCAAAATTGCTCAAAACTTCATGGATGCATAATGTATAATGCCAGTTCAATGAGCTTGTGCAACTGGTTTCATGCTTGTGTAACATAGATACTCTTTGGCTGTTCACCTCTCTATCCATGGGATATACCACCCTGTAGGGGTACGAAGGCAAGGAACCCTGGAGGATGATTCCGTTCCTTGAGGTGCCATGGGAGTGATTCCCTTGGCTAAAGGTACCTTAGGAAGAAGCCCATGGGAGAAAGAGGCATGCCACTGGAGGAGGAGGGGGGGTGGATGGAGGGGCAAGGAAAAAATGCTTGTGTGGAGTGAGGAAAGCAGCCCTTTAATGGGCTGAATGGGGGTGTAGCCAGTTGCACCACCCCCTTGAACTACAGGTTATAGCCTTCCAATTCAATGTGCCTGTGCAACTGGTTTCGTGCTTGTGTAAAATAGATACTCTTTGGCTGTTCGCCTCTCTATCTGTGGGATATACCACCCTGTAGGGGTATGAAGGCAAGAAACACTAGAGAAGGGTTCCACCCCTTGAGGTGCTGCAGGAGTGATTCTCTTAGCTAAAGGTACCTTAGGAAGAAGCCCAAAAAGAGTGTCGCGCAAAACGTACAAGGTGGTGAACACTTATCGGTGTCAAAAACCTGTGTAGCTTGGTTGGTAGTATTGGTTCAGCTGGTAACATGGGTCAATGAAGATCTGTACACAAGTCAGTTGGTAGCATAGGTCAATGAAGACCTGTACATAGGCTGGTTGGTAATGGGGTTTAGCTGGCAGCATAGGTCAGTTGGTCGTATTGTTTGAGTAAAGTAGGCAGGAAATGACAGGTGAATAGGGACCCACTCAGAGGTCTGACTGTAAGGTGTGGAGGCTTGGCTTCCTAAGGAGAGAGAGAGAGAGAGAATAGCCAAAGGGGGAGATGGGACAATTACGGGACATCCACTTGACTCCATCCAACAGTGGAAACCTACCTAAGTAATAAACCTACCTATGTGACCTAGGGACTACAAGGACTCCAATCTGGTATTATGACCATTGGCACAGAGGAGAGGAAAAAAACCCTTTGAGGAGGAAACCTCTGGGATCTAAGGCCTAGATCGCCTTCCCTCCAGGCTTTGAGACAGTCTTGGTTAGTGACGGCTCTGCTACTGCAATTTAGTAGACCAAATTAAGGAAATTGCAATTTTGGGAAACACTCTCACTCTATTCCTCTAATGGAAATGCTGTGGAGGGTTGTGAGCACACTCTGCAACAACAGTTGACCAAGGCGGGAGGAGGAGGAGAGTAACGACCATCAAGGTGCTTAGCTGGCCTACCGATCTGTGAACAAACCAGGTGAACCAGAGGTGGTTGTAAGGAGAATAGCATGAAAGGATGCATCCAAACCTGCTCGGGCAGCTAAAGGGGCCTTTCCCATGACAGCCCCACCACTTTGCCGCTGAAGTCTTAAATGCTACATAGAGAGGTGCCATTGGTACGGTTGATGACTGAAGGTCCACTCAGAGTGAGGACCTTCCCAACTATGGGCCAGGTGAGAAGGACACCACCCCAAGCTTCAAATGCTCAAGATGTGGACTTCAAGGTGCAGAGAGAGAGACTGTTGGCCACAGGGCTAGCCCTGAGTCCTGGAAGTAATGGATACGGTCGGCATGTCTCCAAAATGTGGAGGAGTGAGTTGTAATGTGCATGGGACCCACAAGTGGGTTGTGATGGATGATAGCAGACATTGTTAGACTGAGCACTGTGGACCCTCACATGGGTCTTGCCTGGATGAGATCCACTGTGGAAAGACCTGTACGTAGGTCAGGCTGAGCAATATGGACCCTCTTGTAGGTCTAGGTAAGGCAAATAGCATTTGTCAACCACAGGAATGCATGCCGACCAAGTCCATTAGGAAATCAAATTGGGAGTGAATTTAATTGTATACTATGAGTAAGAGAAAAATGAGGCCAGGTGAAGCCCAGGGCCAACGGTTGGAGAGGACGAGGCTGTGAAGCTGATTAGGTAGAGGGAGGCTGCAAAGCCAGTATGGTAGGATATGTAGCTCGAAGCAAGTAAACATGATATGCTGCCAGACTTGGAAGGGGATGAGCATTGCTGGTAGTGCAAGGGACAGGAAGGCTGAGATGACTGAGTCAACCAGGTGCATAATGTTAGGAAGGGGATAGTTGAAGGCTGGATAGAGCCAAAAGCCATTGGGTCAAGAGTTTCCTGGAATCGCTGGTTGCATAGTGCCATGAAGGTTATACAGAGCAGCAGAAGAAGGCATGGTGAGCCAGGGGCTTATACAATACGTGCCAAATAGGAAGCTGCTCCAGCCACCTAGGTCCACAATGCCCACTGTGACTCCGTAGTCCCCCGCTGTAGGAAAAACAAAGAAGCCAAAAATATGACACCACAATACCAAGTAGCTAATGAAACAAGTTAAAAGCCAGCCTGGTGACACTGAGGGTTGAGGCGCTGGACATCACACCTCGAGCCATGCTGTCGACCTGGGTTTGGGCACAGACTCAGGTCATCAGGGGTTAGCAGAGGAGGAAAGGATTGAGCATCCAGAGGACAACTCTCCTTTCCTGGGAGGGAGGGGGGGATAAGGCCTCACTATCTGGAGTCCTCTAGTGGTGATTCAGGCAGTAAGGAGGGCTGGGGAGATACTGGAATGCATAGGGAGAGGCATCAACAGCAGAAAACAGGAAGTTGTTATCCCTCTGTACCGACAGTTGGTGAGACCCCATCTGGAGTACTGTGTGCAGTTCTCGAGACTCCATCTCCGCAAAGACATAGACAGAGTGGAGGCTATCCAGAGGAGGGCAACCAAAATGGTGCAGGGTCTGCACCAGAAGACATACAGAGACTAAAGGAGCTTAATATGTATACCCTTGAGGAAAGAAGAGAGAGAGGGGACATGATAGAAACTTTCAAGTATCTCAAGGGAATCAAAAAAGTCCAAGTGGGTAATAGCTTTCAAAAAAAGAGATGTGCAAGAACAAGGGGGCACAATTTGAAGATAGAGGGTAATGTGAGGAACTATTTTTTCACAGAGAGGGTTGTGAAAGCATGGAACAGCCTTCCTGAGGAGGTTGTGGAGTCAAGAACAGTGGGGAAATTCAAGGATGCATGGGACAGACATAAGGCAGTCCTAGTGGGGAGTAAGAGGAAGTAGGCTGTTGGTTAACTAGGATCTGCAGCTTATCCATCTGGTAGGAAAGTGGGCAGACTAGGTGGGCCAAGTGGTCCTTATCTGCTGTCAAATTCTATGTTTCTATGTTTCTATTCAGCAGTCGGGTCCTGGAAATTGGTGGAACAGCTGTGGTGGCACTCCTGTGGGCATGAGTGGGAGCGCTCATGCGCCGCGCTGGAGCACAATTGCACTGCTGGGCCAATGGAGGGTAAGTACAGTTAAAATACCACCTTCTCACTGGTAGATGAAGGTGGATCTAGAGGCAGGGCACCACTTCAACTCCAAGTCCTCGATGCCCTTCGTCCTCCCCACCAGTCAATATGAGATAGAACACCAGATAGGAGTGGTAAACTTTGCTCCCAGGGGGCTTAGATCCAGGGGGGGTTGGGGGTAGTGGTGAGAGAGAGGAGCATGGTCCCAAAAAGATGCCAGAACTTCAGGAAGAGGAGAACAGACAGCTAGCTGAGAGACCCAGCTGGAGAGAATCCAGTAAGGTAGGTTGAAGAAAGAGAGTTGACAAAAAAAAAAAATGAAATAAGTTAAATAAGTGCAAGTCATGAAAGCAGGATTAGGTTATCATCAGAAACAAACTGCTGAGTCTTTGGTATAAGTAAGGTTTGGTAAAAGTGGGAGTAGCAATAAATGAGCCTAAATAACACAAACAGAGAAGTGAGGAGTGATGCAGTAGGCAGGACACTTCTGGAGCAGGCAGGGGACTGAGACAGAGTGATAGCCGCTAAGGGGAGAAAAATGAAGTTTACACAAGACATTGGATGGCAAAAGCAGATGATTGCTATTGTTTTAGTATTAATAGTGAATTGAATGAGAAGCATGATACCTTAAATGCCTTTAAGGCAGAGTTAGGTATGTGTAAGGCAGTAAACGGGGAGTAGTTATTAGCTAGGCAGCAGAGCCATGAGCCAGGTGTAAACAATTAAATGGAGCAAGGCAGCATGCTGCAGTTTGAGCTGAAACAGACAATAACAATTGCAGGAACTGAGGACTGTTAGGCAGAAAACCAGGTTGGGCTAAAGCATACAGAGAACCATGCAGTGGACAGAGGCCTGCGATATCAGGTGACAAATGGAGCCTGGGGGTTCAGGCACAGGGCAGCTTGAGGTAAGGAAACACAGAGTGTAACCTGAAGTACAATCAGCAATGTATACATAGGGTGCTAGAAAACTAGAAGGCCCAAAAGAAACAAATGAGGTAAACAGAAGGACAGGAGCAGGAAGGAAAGCAGCACACATGGAAGCACAGAGCAGCCAGAGGCCAGCAATACAAACCAAAAGCAAGAGGGCAGAAAAACAGAAGTCCAGCACAAACCAAGCAGAGTCCAAGCAGACACATGGGGGGGGGAACAAAGCCCCAGCAGGCCCCAGGAGAGAAGACAGACCGACAGAGTCTCCAGCTGCAAGGAAAAAATGCTTGTATGTGGAGTGATGAGAGCAGCCCTTAAATGGGCTGAATGGGGGTGTGCCCATTGCACTGCTCCATTGAACTACAGCCTGTAGCCTTCCAGTGGAATTCCACTTCTAGAATTTAACTTTCACAAAGCACTTATCACCACTGAATCACCTTACCTGCATTAGCATCATGGCCCTGCAGCACCTTCCAACACTCCTGCTACAGTAAAGCCCAGCAAAATGATCCATCATGGTTAAAGATATCCAGCTACTTGGGTCACAATGGCCTACAATACAGCTAGTTGTAAGGCTTGACATCACATAGTACCACTGTCTTCAAACAGTAAAAATATACATTGTTATCTACAGGGTTGCTGAAGAGTCAGCAGGTAGCATTGTACAGAAACAGTGCTGCACATGCATGTGCTTCCACAAGTTATTTAGTCAGTGAGCTCTAGTGGTTAGCTGGCATATTGCAAGAAGACAGACTAGTGCTCAGTGATGTCTATGACTAATCCTCATGGTTTATCACTTAAGATAGCGACCTGGTACTTGCCATCACTATGCTGTTACTATGGGGCCTCCTATGAATGGTACCTTATTGCTACTTTACCCTGCCTTTACCGTCATCTACAATGGCAAAGCTAGTGTATAACTGGGCAAAATGGATGGTCATGGGTTCGACAAAAGTATCACAACATTCCATGATTTCACAAAAGCTCATAAAAATCAACATTAATTAACACTTTTGCTGCTTATAACTTGGCAAGCCATTGAGCAAGAGATTAAAGAGCTGACACAAACAGCTTCTTGTTTTTTTTTTTCCATATTGGTTTTTCTCCCAGCCAGCAGCTTGTCTCTCAGGGATATACCCTGTTCATGGGAATATACCCTGATCAGGCTGAACCCAGTCATCATTCAGTTGGCTACCGGGTTTTTCTCCCACATTTCTTACCTCCCACTTGCCCTGTTGAAGGCGGTGCTGCTGTTAGGCATGCAGAGCAACAGCTTCCCCTGTGGCACAAGCAAGCTCCCTGGCCCAGCTGCAGGAGTCTCTGTGTTGGAGGAACCTGCCACCAACTCTCTCTGACTGAGAGGCACTGCTGAGTGGAAGCTATCTCAGCCATGGCATGCATCATAACGTGACTTTCCGGGCTTGCTTTCAATCCTGGGTCATCAGCAATGCAGTGCAACACTCTGTTGCTGGGCCATGGGAGTGACCTCTAAGCCTAATATTTAGAGTCAATAAACCTAACATATATATATATATATATATATTATATATCTATATCTATCTCTCTCTCTCTCTCTCTCTCTCTCTCTATATATATATATACTGTATATATATATAAAATGGGTAGGGAAAACACTCTCTGCTGGTTGGCCGAAACACACCACATGACCATGCGCTTACCAGAACATGACCACACACCTGCACGTTCACCCCCTCCAAAACCATTTTAGCCATTTTATAAGATAGATAACTCACTGTAGGGTGTGCTGTTGCTGTCTGATATCGCATGCAGCAGGTGGTTAAACACATTCAGTCTGGCCTTGTGCATCATGCACACCAAGAAGTCACGTATATCAGAACTTTTGACTGCACACCTTACAGTGGGTTATCTATTACATATATATATATATATATATATATATATATATATATATATTAGAGCAAGAAACTCCATTTAATGCATTAGTTAAGGTTGTTTCCACACCGACAAAAGCAAGGAAGTCGGTGTTAGGGTTGAAAGCCCCCTTGGCCCCCACCCACACCCAACCCGGCATCGGTGCGCATTACAGTTTTGGCCATAACTCTCACCACATCACATGTGTAAGAAGCAGAAGTGTAGGAGAATGGGGTGAGACCGACTACCCTAATGTGCACCCCGATGCCGGTTGGGGGTTGTGGGCTGGGGAGGCCAAGGGGGTCTTTCAACCCTAACACGGAATTTCCTCGCTTTTGTCGGTGTGGAACAACCCTAACTAATGCATTAAATGGAGTTTTTTGCCTCTAATTTCCCTTCTTTTTGAGAATGATAATGAGAAATAGTGAATGTAGCGTGGCTGGCGCTCCTGCCATGATGTCTTGTCACATAGTAACATTGTGCCCGCAAACGCAAATAGTAATGCACATGGTGACACAAAGCAAAACAGAAAGAGAAACAGTAGTGTAGGCAGAAATGTTAAAAACAACGCAAAAGCAAGCGCAAATGAAAACGCAAAGGGTAACGAACGTGGTGGCTTAGATGTGAACGGTAAGTGAAATGGGAACGGAACCGCAAGCAAAAATGGTAATGGTAACAGTAATGTAAGCACACAGGCTGGTTTTCCCCAAAAGCTGCGTAGAGAAAGACACTGAATGTGTGCATAATAATGGTTCTTGGAGCAGAAAATGAGGAGTGGGAATACTAAATTGCTTTTATCTCAGGAACCGTACGACGTGGAAAAAAATGTAAAAGTCATATGACTTATGACTTTCCTGGCTAGTTTTTTACATTTAGGGGGCTAAGTGCTTTTCTGACGAAAAGTCCGTATCTCACACCGTTTCAGAGATATGGGCCCTGAAAGGTGCAGCGAACGCACTAATGTTATCCTGTGGGAAAAAAAGAGACGTTTGGAGTGCCATAACTTTGGCTCCCTGTAATATTTTTTCACCAATCCACAAAAATGCACATCTGTGGAATGTTGGTTGTGTTCTCTCCATATTTCAGCCCAAAAGACCAAACCATTATTTTGCAGCAGGGCGCCAAAGGATTCCTGTAATGCGTCGGATGCCGTAATGTTATCCTATGGGAAAAAGCATAAACTTTGGAGTGCTGTAACTTTGCCGCTATGTAATATTTTTTCAACAAAACATAGAAAGGCACATCTGTGAGATGTCAGCTGCGTTCCCTCCAAATTTCAGGCCAAAACACCAAACCGTTCTTTTGCAGCTGGGTGCCAAAGAATTGCTATCATTTTCCCACAGCCTAGAAAATACTGTCGAAGTTTGTGACAGCTTTCGCAAATTCATTCGACAGTGTCGCAAGTGTGACAGTACTTTGCGAAAGTACTTTTTCCAGAAATTTGAAATACATATTTCTGGGGTGTTTTACCCCAAAATACAGACATAGCTAGCACCCTTAGGGTCCGCCTAGGTGAATACAAAAAAAATTAGGTTGCTAGAGGGTCCCAATTTTAAATGCCAAGCATTTTTCTGATCACTAACTGAAAACAAAATGGTGGATTTGCGACAGTGAAAAGGCCATTTGCAAAAGTAAAAACTGCATTTGAGACACTGTCGAACTTTTTGTTAACTTTTCCCCTTGACTTATAATGGGAACTTGTTTTTTGAATAACTTTTGAACCATTTAATATTTTTTCATGAAATCTTCAAAAGGCACATCGGGGACCCTGGCGCATGTCCCTGAAGATTCGGACGATTCTTATAAACCATCGACCTGTAGAAGATCGAGATAAAATTCCAAAAAAGTGGAAATGTGCGCGTAGATAACGCTTAATAACTCCGCAGCTGTATATGCAACCGATACGAAACTTGGCAGATCCCAAGGCATATGGATCTTGATAAAGTATTTCACATTTCAGGCAAATATGTCAAACGGTTGCAAAGCTATTAAGGTGCAACATTTTGGGTTTAACATGTAAATGGCTCCTCAACCCTAACTATAGTGGCACTACCGTGCTACTATAATATATATATTTTTATATATTATTCTGTTCTCTAGTTTTAAAATGATAGGGGCTTAAAATTCTGCAGTTTATATAACTGCAAAATGAAGTTTTGACATTTCCAGAAGTGTGGAGGTTTATAATTCAGTCACCTTTAAAGACAGAAATTTGCAAGTTGGCACACTTGTGTGTGGATATTGGTAAAGTCATCTTACAAAATATAGTACAATTTGAACAACTACATTTAAAATTAGGTGGACATAACTGAAATAACAATACTGGCGAAAGTTTTGCAAACTTTTTGCAGAACTGGCACAAAATTTCATTTAAGAGAAATCAGATTTTCACCAGAATTTTACTGGCAGAAGATTAAATACGCCCAGCCCTACCTCTTCCCTGTGTTACCACACTGGAAGTGTGTGCAAATAGACATAATAATTTATTTTAAACTTACTAGTTTAACCCAAAAAACATACCCAACATTCCCATGGTAAGGGTTAATCATCCATTTTTTCATCACAATAATGTATATAATTAAACACGTTATAACCTTTCAAACTTAACTTCACAGGTCATCTACCATTCTAGTGTAGAAAAAAAAAACAATATGTAACAGCTAATACTGTAAATGTTAGCATTACAGAAACCATAGTTATTAGCATAATTAATTGAACAAGCATACAGAGCTGTGACTTTGGTGCATTGGGATTAAAAGCATCCCAGTGAAGAGGGGCGGCCTAGCAATGCCGGATTTCTGGCTTTACTATTTGGTGGTCCAGCTGGATCCAGTAGTTACTCAGATCAAACAAAGCCAAGACTCGGGCTGTTTGGATATGGAGGTTGGCTCAGCTCTATCAGTACCACTGTTCACACTCCCCCACATTCCCATAGCTCCCAGTGTCCTCCCGGGTATTGCCAACTCCTAAACAAAACATACCCTTACAATGTTGCTAAATGCCAAGACCCTTTCAGGTACTCTGAACGCACTTGGATCTCTGTCTTGAATTATAGCCGACCCCAGTTTTCAGCCTCCCAGGCTTGATCCAGTGTTTCAGACATACAATTGTCTAACCCTGATGAGATACCAGCACCTGGTGCAAAACTCCTTTTGCAGACCAGCCTCACAAATATGGGCTACCTAGGCAGGATTTTTTCAGATACTTACAGGTCCGACATTTCATGACTCATAGTAACCTGATAAACCAAGTAAGCAAAGACCTAACTCCCCTAGAGAATTCCCTCTACTGGGCTGCTATGCTAGCTGGGGAAGGGGGAACAATCAGTAGGGGAATACCAGGTTCTAATGGGGCACAGGCATCTGGATGTAGAGAGGCTTAGAGAACAGTGGGAAAAATAAATAAATAAACACACATATAGCCAGACAGACTGATAGGTAGACAGACAGACTGAATCAGATAGATAGATAGATAGATAGATAATTCCAGCAAAAAAGATGTTCCAGGACTAGAGGACATGGGATGAAGTTGGAGGGAGGGTGATTCAGAGGAAATGTGAGGAAGAATTTCTTCACAGAAAGGGTGGTAGACAAGTGGAACACTCTGCCTGAGGAAGTGGTGGGGGCTGAAAAAATAATGGGATTTAAGAATGCATGGGATAGACATAAGGGAATCCTGGAGGTCAGGGGTAACGGGCAACAAACTTCTAGAAAAACTGAAAGTGATCTCACAAGCTCAAATGGGAAGACAGGGTGGGCCATAGGCTCTTATCTGCCGACAGTATCTGTGTATCTAGACAGACAGAAATATAGACAAATAGACAGAGACAGACAGATATGTAGGTTAACAGATAGATAGAGACAGACAGACAGAGACACAGACAGGTAGATAGGCAGGCAGAGAGACAGACAGGTAGATAGATACAGAGATAGATAGACAGGTAGGTAGCTGAATAGACAGACAGATACATAGCTAGATGGTTGGATAGAAGACAGATAGACAGACTGACAGACAGATTTTTATTTTGAGTACCTTTTCAAAGCCCGAAGTGCTTTACCATTTAAAATTGCAAATGCTTCTAAATTACTTGATTCAGAAGAAGTCTGGAAGCAGGAACCTTTAAGAACTTTGTCGTGTTCACATTAGAACAGGTTCTAAATAGAACTGGAGGAGGCTGTCCTGCCCCAAATATGAACACCACTCCATTGCAGAGCAGGGATTGTTTACATTCCAGCCAGATGGTTTTGTTCTTAGAGACCAGGTGCACACCACTCCTCCACGGCACCTGGATGTTCAGTGTTTCCATTATGTATTTGTATTTTGTAATTACTTTGTTAACCAGGATAATTCTATTGAGTGGCAGCCAATTTACAAATGGGGTTCTCCTGGGAGATCAGGTAAAAGGCACCGTCAAGTTACAGAGCACAAGTAACAGTAGCACCACTCTAGCTGGGGATGAGCAGGTGCTTTAAAAGAGAACTGCATTTAACCTGTATGCTTGTATTTTCTGTAGAAGCTCGTTTTCAAATACTGATCCACATGTTCCTTCTTTTCTACCCTTTTAGTAAATTCATTGGGTGTTTCTCATTTGCATACTGCTAGTAATGACCAGTTTTCAGCTGTGTGATATAAGACAAAGAACCTCAGCGGCAAGCACTGAGGCAATGGTTATCCCAAAGGGCACTGGCTGGGAAGCAAAGTTTCAGAGAAATACAAAATCACACATACCTCCATAATGCAAAGCACCATGGGCTGTATATGCAAATCACCACAGTATATTATGCTGGTTCAACTTTAAGCAGGAATGCATGGTACCAAAAGATCTCTCACACAGTCTGCAAAGTGTACCGACATAAGACACATACATGTGTTTCATCCTACTGGGATTCATCAGTGTGCCTCATCTGTGTGACACCCCAGTGGAATGAACCAGCTACCCTAAGATGGTCTGTCTGGGTTATGTTGTGGTGAACCCATTTGGTCCCTTTGCAGACTGTGTGAGAGACCTTTTGGTACCATGCATTTCTGCTTAAAGTTGAACCAGCATAATATACTGTGGTGATTTGCATATACAGCCCATGGTGCTTTGCATTATGGGGGTATGTGTGATTTTGTATTTCTTTGAAACTTGGCTTCCCGGCCAGTGCCCTTTGGGGTAACCATTGCCTCAGTGCTTTCGCACTGAGGTTCTTTGTCATTTAGCTTGTTTTTGGTTTTTATTGGGTTCACCACAACATAACCCAGACTGACTATCTTAGGGCAGCTGGTTCATTCTACTGGAGTGTCACACAGATGAGTCCTGGTAGGATGAAACATGTGTATGTGTCTTCCATTGGTAGCCTTTGCAGACTGTGTGACAGACCTTTCGGTTACAGCCCATGGTGCTTTGCATTATGGCGGTATGTGTGATTTTGTATTTCATGTGATATAGTTATTTCCTTGCTGGGGATGGGAGAACCAGTTCAGACATGTTTAGAACTACCCAGAACCTATGCCATTTTGTGTAAAAGAACATTATCTGTACCTTTTTTTCAGGTTCTGATAATTTTTAAAGCACTGCTTTTACAGCTTAATATACCCCCAGCAGACTGTTGTCTAGTATGGAGGCTAAAGACCCACCCTCAACAATAAAGTGGATGGCAGAGGAGTCCAGAACTGCAACATATTTGCGAGTCATACATAAGGTTATGGGGAGGGCTACTAAGTACGAGGAAATCAATTTGGAAGCTATGTGAGAAGGCAATAAGGAGGGCTGGGGGAATACTGGGATGCGTAGGGACAGGCATCACCAGTAGAAAACAGGAAATTGTTATCCCTCTGTACAGACAGTTGGGGAGACCCCATCTAGAGTACAGTGGTAGTTCTGGAGACCCCATCTCTGCAAGGACACAGACAGGATGGAGGCAGTCTAGAGGAGGGCAACTAAAATGGTGCAGGGTCTGCACTAGACGCCATACAAAGAGAGGCTAAAGGAGCTTAATATGTATACCCTTGAGGAAAGAAGGGAGAGGGGGAACATGATAGAAACTTTCAAGTACCTCAAGGGAATCAACAAAGTTCAAGAAGGTAGCATCTTTCAGAAAAAGAGATGTGCAAGAACAAGGGGGCACAATTTAAAGAGGGGGGGACAACTCAGGGGCAACATGCGGAAGTATTTTTTCACAGAGAAGGTGGTGGGAACATGGAATGGCCTTCCTGAGGAGGTTGTGGGGTCAAAAATAGTGGGGGAATTTAAGAATGCATGGGACAGACATAAGGCAATTCTAGTGGAAGGTAAAAGGAAGTACAGTAGGTTGTTGGTAAAACCAGGATCTGCAGCTTATCCAATAGGTAGAGAAATGGGCAGACTGGGTTGGCCAATCAGTCCTTATCTGCCATCAAAGTCTATGTTTCTATAAATTGGGGGTTCATGGCTTAACTGCCTAAGGGCTCTCCCATGTTGTACTCCAGGTATGATGGAGGAGTGTCATAAGGATATTACTGGTTTGGTACACTCCTTCCCTACCTTAATTCTCTAATCTCCCCTTCCCACCCACTCCCTCTCAACTTCTAAGATCCCATGACCACAGAACTCTGACTGTTCCCTGGAGATCCACCGCAAGTGGACAGGTCTCTTACTCCTATCATCTCTCTAAACTGTGGAATACTCTTCCTATACAAATCCTATCCTCTTCCTCGTCTGGGTCATTAAATCAAGCTCAAGGTGCTCGTGCTTTTATGTTTGTTGCTCCGACCCTCTGGAATTCTCTACCCCATCCACTTCGTCAGTGTGCAACCTTGGAGGAGTTTAAAAAGGCCCTCAAGACCTATTTATGGTGGAAGATTAATTTTAATTAACTGACTATGAATTGGAGCCCAGATTTAGTGTTGTATAAATTATTTATGGCTTTGTATTTATTTATTGCTTATTGTTTTAAATATTGTAAGGTGCCTTGGTTTGAGAAAGGCACCGTATAAATAAAGTTTAATTTCATTTCATTTCTACACAATTTCCTCTCTGTAAATTGCACTTGCCTCTAGCTCCCCCCCTTTCTTGTCTCACATCCTGACTAATGCCCTGATTGCTTAATCCATAACCAATTCGATGCACTTGGAGTTTGTGTGTCTATTTCGGCTTCAGTTGTGTAATGGCTGTTTCAAATCTTCTCTCTCCCTAAATTGGCCTATCCCCTTAGTCTGTTTGACTTAGCCAGGGTCTCTAGCTCAATTCTCTATCATTTTTTATTTCGCCTCTCTTGTTGCCCTGTGCTATTTTAGTCTGCACAGTGTAGGCCTTTGGTCACACTTGCTATTACATTACTCTTTATCTGTCTCACCACAAGTTCACTGCTACTGGATTTAACTTCTCTACCCTGTAAATATTTGCTTTTCATGCTAATGTGTAATTCAATTGTAACCTATGTTTTTGTATGATATTGTGTAATTTGTGTGTACTCATTGATACTATGTAACTCCCACCACCCTCTCCCCCAGGTCATACCAGGAGACGAGCAACTCGTTTGTTCAGTGTACCTTACCTGGTGAAACTTTTCAATAAATAAATAAATAAGTATTAGGCTACCAAACGGTCAGTTGACTTGGTACAATCCGCATGCAAAGCAACTTTCTGAACATCTCATATTCAGAAGTTTAGGGGGGGGTTTAATTATATTTTTATTACTTTTAACCACAACATGTACTATACAGCAAGTGATGTGATGGCATAGACATATGTATTTAGAAGATGCAGTCTAAGTATTACTTTTTGTGAGGGCTATAACGAATAAAAAATTACAGTGTATCATTTGTCTAACATGCAACATATGCCTGCAGTTGCCATAACAAACTAGACCACTTCCTAGACTGGCTACTAAACATAGCATTAAATAGCTATTACGAAGCTGTGTTGGTCTTCATATAGTAGGTGATTTTTCACTACACAAACTGTTGGAGATAATTCTGAAGGACAACAGTTCTGAAATGTCACCGTAACCAGGGAACAAGACTCTCATTTAAACCACATGGTCACAGAAGTTTAGAAGTTAGTTTGTCATGCTGGGAATAGCTGATACAGTGGTAGCAGAGATCTTTTTTTTTGATTAGTATGTAAAAATAGCAACCAACATGGCCATATACATATGGTATCATCTCACTGTTGTTCACAAATGTTCGGACCCCATTATTCTGTTTAGGTTTAACACTAGATGTAGTATGCATAGTTTTACGAACTACCACTCAAGGTTCGCATGTTAAACAGACTTCTGTTTTTCCAGGTATTCAACTCATTTACTTTTTTTCCCCATTAAATTTTTTATTGAACTTTCCAAACATACAACAATAAAATAAAACAACAATAAACAAATTCAACCAAAACATATACAAGATGAATTTATACAGTAAACGCTACTTAGCATATATAGAGAGTGAAGACAGAAAGCACAGTCGATATGTACAAGTGCCTGTCTGTCATGTTCCTGTGGTGCATCCAATTTGTGCAAACACTTTGGGCCAAAAGAAGATGTCTGTATGACTGGAACACCCCTTACTTGGTGATCGGATTTTTCTCTTTTTCCTTGTTTACTTTAGAGAGGCATGAAACATAACTGCATGGCATGCATGTACATGATTTGACTTCTTCAAAGAAAAAGTCTTTGGCATGAATTGTTACACTAGTGAGAAGCATATCCAGTTTCTGTGAGTTTGCATTTGTACACTTTGACATTAGAAAAACTCAAATGCAGCTCGTACTTAAATGCATTCTGGTTTTAGTGTGTACATCCATGGTGACAACCCCTACTAGGCATTTAGGTAGGAACCGTGTAATACTGTTGAGAATCAATTCGTAATGTATGGGCTGATGTTGCTGAGGATGGAAATCCATATACTTAAACACTCCAAAAGATTGTTGTGCTGCAGGAGTGACATAGCTACTACAGCAGAATGACTTTCCATTCTGCTGTAGTAGTTATGTCACCATGTCACCAATACTATTTTAACTCACCCTACTGCCACCGTGCTATATGTTAATACTTCCTGAGCCTCTCATTGCTGTATAAGAGTGATGTAGGCCGCTTCAGCTGGAGCAAGAACAGCAAAGCTGAGCTGTTCTGGCTCAAGCTGAAGGCAAGTGAACTCACTCTAATACAGGAATGAGTTTGATGAGAGGGATGTAATATATCTTCATTAATCGAGGCGATCAATAATATATTAAAAAAAAAAAGTTCCTGGAATGTGCCTATTTCCAGGGCATCTGCATGTAAGATGCTCTTCTCAGAATAAGAGTGTCTCTTGTAGGGGAAAGGAGTGCTCTAATTGGTTGGAAGAGTTCCCTCCATATATAATAGATCTATAATATATATAATAGCACAAAGTGTGCAGTCAGTAACGTTTAAAAAGAAAAAGAAGACTGACTGAAAGAAAGAAGGATTGTCCGAGAAAAAAATAACAAAAAGCACAAAATATGAGAAGTGGAAGCAAGAGGGTGTGGTAGTGGTAGCAATGGGGTTGGGGGAGGTTAAATAGATCTTCACTGTCTTGCTGTACTGATGTCCTGAAGTACAAGTAGCTGAATGTTTTTTGTTTGTTTTTTTGTTTGTTTGATGATGTTGTAGTGTGTTGCACTTTCCTATACACTGTATACAACAAGGTATGGGGAATCATACATGTCAAGGTTGTTTCCCACCTGGTGGTTTCCTTGATGATGGGGTCCTCTTGAGCTTTGCTCTTGTGGTTACTCTGTTGTCATGGTAAGCACTCAATAGAAAACAGCCTTGTTGTGTATGACTTCCCATACATTATTCTATATGTACTTTTTGTCATTGGATACCCAATAAAAAGGTGTTACACAAAAAACAGTGAGGATGCTGAAGGTGCTAGAAGAAAGACCCCAAAGGAGGCTGGAAGGAGTGTAGTACCACTCCAAACTGTTTTTAGATTCCTTGTCCCGCTCTGACAACAGCTTAAAGAGCTCTTGATGCCATCATGACAACTTTGAAAAATGTTAATATTTAGACACAATTCAGCTTATATTTAATATTTTATTTTCTGTAATTCTCACCCTTACTGCTTTATTACTAAGGACATTGGCATGTAAACAGGATCACTGCCCTATATGTTCTTGCTGCTTGCCTACACCTGACATCACAGCTGTGTTTATGACACCACAATCTGCTGCGTGGAGATAAATATGATGCCATAAACAGGGGATTATGATGTCAGGTGTAGGCAAACAGAAAGAGCAGATAAAGTCTAAGGGTCAGTAACCTTCTTTCAGGCAGAAAAATTATAGAAAACATATGAAATAAACTGAACTGTATCTAAATCTCAATTTGTTTTCCAAGTTTTTCTAATGGTGTCAGGAGCTCATTAAGTGTGAACAATGATGGTTAAAACAGATTTATGATTTACTTTAAATGAAAAGTTTCTAAAAATTCTTATACACATTGGATAACTATCAGAACCTTTTATGGCTTATCAGAACATTTTAGAACCTCAGAACCTTTCGTGCTTTTCCCATCCCAAGTCCTTGCTAAACTTTTCCATTGTTGGCACAATGCATCCATGTTCTACTATTAAGTAGTAAATTGTTTATTTGATTTGATGTGAGAGGTCAGTAAGGAGAGCCGGGGGATACTGGGATGCATAGGAAGGGGCACCACAAGTGGAAAAAGGGAAGTGGTTATCCCTCTGTACAGACAGTTGGTGAGACCCCATCTGGAGTACTGTGTGCAGTTTTGGAGACCTCATCTACGCAAGGATATAGACAGGATGGAAGCAGTCCAGGGGAGGGCAATTAAAATGGTGCAGGGTCTGCATCAGAAACCATATGAAGAGAGACTGAGAGAGCTTAATATGTATACCTTGATGAAAGGAGGGACAGGGGGACATGATAGAAACGTTCAAGTACCTCAAGGGAATCAACAAAGTCCAGGAGGGTAGCATCTTTCAGAAAAAGAGATGTGTAAGAACAAGGGGGCACAATTTAAAGATAGAGGGGGGATGGTTCAGGGGTAATGTGAGGACATTTTTTTATTCACGGAGAAAGTGGTGGACGCATGGAACCACTTTTCTGGAGAGGCTGTGGGGTCTAAAACAGTGGATGAATTCAAACATACATGGGACAGACATAAGGCAATTATAGTAGGGGGTGGCAGGAAGTAGGCTGTTGGTTAAGTAAAATCTGAAGCTTATCCAGTAGGTAGGTAGGGAAATGGGCAGACTGGGTGGGCCAAGTGGTCCTTATCTGCTGTCAAAGTCTATGTTTCTATGATCAGTCATAGACCTTTACAATATCAAAAATAGACAAACACAATGACATATAAAAATATTTACTAGCAGACATTGGCACCGTATTATAAGTATATAGATCAGAAAAAAATAAATACAGTCTTAGTAAAGTATTAAAATCCAAAACATTTACAGACTCACAGAAAAGAGAAAATAAATACATTAGCTGCAAATGCTCAAATCCAGATGTAAAATCATCTATAAATTCTAAACATTATGTTCCCTGAGTGAAAGACAACAGTACCCGCCTTTAAAATATGACTAAATAAGGAGTATTTACTTATGTCTAATTCTGATTCGTGAAACTGATCCCAAGTAGTCCGCCGCTCTTTGTATTATGTATTCATCCTTTGTAGTTAAAAGAGTATTTAGTAATAACACTGGGTCAGTAGAAGCAATGATGTTCAGGATAGGAGTTAGCCAAGCTTCCCTAGGGATTCTATACCAGGGACATATCAGGATGACATGATACTGATCTTCCACACTGTCATTAGTACATGGACAGTAGGAGGCACTAATTGTCCTATCTTTATTGTATTTGGCCAACAGCACATTGCTTGGATTCATTTCCAGTCTGAATTTAGTAAATAATTGCCTTTGTTTAGGGTCTGTTAACACATCCAGGAATTCTCTGTATTGAAAGGAAATATCACTGGACCGTATCCAGGGAGTTGTTTTTAGCTTAGATATAATTACAAGATCAGAAGATTTGAAATGATTAACAATCTTCCTTGTGATATATGGCTTGTATTTTCAGCTTATAGTAATGTTTTTATCCAGATAGCTTATTAAAAAGTTAAGCCTACTGTTTCCCGAATGGAATATAACCCTAATAGCCATTTGAACGTCGTACTTTCCCAGTGATACTTCTCTTTAAGTGAGAGAGCTGGTAATCTCTGTTGTTCCAATGACAATAATTTAACCCAATACGTCATTTTCCTAGCTTGGGCATATACAAAAGGACTAACTAGGCCAATCTCTGCTCACACCAATGCAGCTTTGAGTGCAGTTATTAATGGTTTAACAGGGTTCCCCCAATATTTATAATTAAAGGATCTGAGGAAATTAACAGCTTGTTTTAGTTTAGGTAGAATAGTATCAAAATGTTTAACCCATTTGCCATCGTTAGAAAGGTGGAGAACTGGGTAAACATAGAAATTCACAGTACTGAGTTTTTTATTGCCAAGCCTCTACTTTTTAACTGTTTTGTTTGAGCCCATGATCATAACATGACTCTTCTTTTCATTAATAGTAAGATTATGTTTTTTTTTTAGTTTTGTTTTTTTATTCTCTCTGCGACCTGGAACTCTCTCGGGCTACCTTCACTCACCGGCCGATCTACCACTGACCTGATCCCCTGCCTCCTCAGAAGGTATGCTGCCCTCCTCCAACCTCTGACCTGGAACCCCCCCAGCTCTGAGCCCCTTGGGGCAGGGCCACCACTCCATCCAGCACTCTACCTACAATCTAGTGCTGGACGGGGAGGAGGAGGGGAGAAGGGCGGAGGCAAGGTCCGGTGTTGGTGTGTGGCAGTGGCCGGAAGAGGAGCTGTTGCCTATCCAGGTGCAAGGGTTTTTTTCTTGTGTGCTTGTCCCTCACATGCGGCCGTGCAATGACGTCAGCATGGAAAGGTCCGTAGACGTCGGCCGCGCACGTCGCCGTTTTGATCCCAGCTTCGGTAGTACCTCCGGTCTCCATCGGAGGCCACTATTGCGCCGGGATGTCCCTGGATCCCACCCCAGGGAGAGGAGAGCTGTCCTTCGGATTCTCAATCCTACTCCCTCCCTGCCGACCCCCAGCACCTGGGCTCGTTCCAGAACCCGGGTCGCTGGCATGGCACGAGGTGTGGTGTCCAGCGCCTCAACCCTCAGTGCCACTGGGCCGGCAAAGATTATGTTTAATGGTATATTCCATCAAAAGGTCAAGTTTGCCCTGTAGACCACCCTGTGTTAGTGACAGTAAGACAAGATCGTCTGCATATGCCAATACGGGGCAACATTTTTTAAGTATTTTAGATGAGTCAGTTAGTGAGTTTTCTAACAGTAATAATAGATTATTTATATAGATGTAAAACAAAGTGGGAGCCAACACGCAGCCCTGTCTGACCCCAGTTTGTTGCAATTGGAAGTGAAAGTTGGTCATTAGTCCCAATTTTAATCTGGGCCCAAGTGCTATGATACAATTCTGTTATGACAGCAATAATGTTCTACTGTAGATTTCCAAGGAACCTAAACAACAACATTCCTTTCTAAAATGGTACTCACCAGCAGTGTGTAAATTAAGCAATAAGACATTACAGGGTGTGCATTGTGGTGGGATAATGGCACACCTCAGGCATGTTATGAGGCATGCGGCATTGCCAAGTGCCTTCAACCCCCCCCCCCGAGAAGTGCCATTATTCCACCACAAGGCAACCCTGGAGTGTCTTATCATGATTATAAAATGTGTACAGGATTTTTTGTTTGTTTGTTTGAAGGGGGGTGTAAAAATACACACACAAAAAAAAATCTTTATGACTTTTTATTAAAAACGTTCATCCACCTCAGCAAAATAATCCCAGCACATCCCAGCACTGTCATTCCTTCTCAGGTTCAAATATTATGCAAGCAAAATACATTTATTTTTAATTAGCTCTTAAACACTCTAGTTTCCCCAACCCACTTACATTTACCTGTTTCCTCGCCTTTCTGCCTTTTTCTTTATATTATTCCCTCCCTTTTCCCCACCTTTTTTTCTTTTCTGTCTTTCCTACATTCAATACATGGAACATTTACTATGGATGGAATACAAGAATTCAGATCTCTGCTCAGTTCTACTGATGGACTGTTCACCCTAACAATTATAGAACAGAAGGCCTGAGATGGAACCAGAGACCAGATATTCAAAACTTTGCCCTGGTGCAAAACCAAGTTTCCACACACAAACCGGGTTTTGCAGTGAGGTTCCATATTCAAAAGCCTGTTTTGCACAGGCACACTGGGATTGTGCCAGGGCAATCAGTGGTGAGGTGTGCAAGGCAATATTATGCAAAGCAGTGGCTGGGACCTGAATATCAGCCCAATCTGATATTCAGAGTATTTGCTCCTCGGAAGGGCGCTTTGTGTGGTCCACTTGCACGAAGAAAATACCGCCGACTGAAAGCAGGTCTTAATCCAGCACAACCCTAGTGGTTGCCAGAGGTAGTGCATCAGCAACCCACCACTACCCCAGCACAGTACTCACTGGTGTCTAGCAGAGCTCCCTGCCCTCTGATCCCAATCCTGTTTGAAGAAGATTGTGTCCCTGGTGTCTATTGGTGCCATGCCCCCGTCAGTATTGATTTTAGTGTAAAGAGGCTGATGGATCTTTATCCAGTGCTGTTGGTACCGGGATAACAGCACTGATAAAGATGATCATAACCCGATCAAGTTTTACAATTTTTAAAACCCATTTTATAATCAGAAACACCCACTGTGTTTACTAAAAGGCCAGTAAAGCTGAATAATAACAGAAAGGGAACCACTATTTAAAACACAGCTTCTGCTGGGGAAAATGGCATATAGGCTCTGTGCAGGTCTCCTTTAATGTTGAACCATGAATTATGGCTGCTTGTCACTTGACTGTCACTTGAGCTAGGGGAACTGGCAAATGGCAGGCACATGTTTTATGGCAAACACACCATGCACTTCTGGTAAAATCTGGTAGGCTACGTTTGAAGCTAGTGGGGATCAAGGGCCAGCCAGTGGCACAGTGGTGGAGTTACTGCTCATGACTCTAGTGACCTGGATTTGAAAAAACCCAGGTCATCATGTGCCAGCTGGGGGGGGAGGAGGAGGACTGACTGCCCCAAAGGACGCTCTTCTTCTCTAATGAGGGTGCTGGGATGCACTCCTCACTACCACCTGGTTGACCATGGGTGGTAGTGCAGCTGGGGTTGTGATTGGGGAGAGATTGATGCATGTGTGCCTAGGAGCCCTCAGCAACAGCATTCCAAAGGGGATGAATGGAAAAAAGCAGAAGACCCCTAGTTGCAGCAGCATGACACCATACTTGTGGGCACCACTGCTCCCAGCTTCCCTCTGGACTCTATGTATGATGGGCTTCACAGAGTCTGACATGCCCCTGGTTCACTGGAGGGAGCCCACTATTCATGGGAAATGCCCTTCTTGGAGAAAATGCCCCTAGCATACTCCCAGGGACTGGGCAAGAGACAGAAGTGAATGAGGGTGGGGAGTGGCCCAGTCGAGGCAAATAGCCTTGATGACCCTGGGGGAAAAGAAGTGTATAGAAAAAGTAGTGGGACTAAAAGCAGTAAACTTAATCAGTCTCAAGATGCTTTCTTGGGGAAGGGAAATGGAAAAATTATATGGATCTGAAACCTGAAACTATTAGGTTCGATAAAAACAAAAAGTGGAGTTTTAATTTGGTGGATTTTAGAAAGAAATAATGTACGTAAGAAATATTAACAAATGAGGAGGCCCACTCACCCAGAAATTTTTCAAAAACACAACTTCATTTAAAGCTGCAGTGCAACGAAATTGGGCAAACATCTGACCCTTCCTTGTTTCACTATAAAAAATTCCAGGCATCTTCCAGTTTAATTTGGTGGTACAATTTTCATATTCCACCAACATATGAGTATTTTATTAATGTTTTAAATGAGTTTTTTGTCAAGAAAAAAGATGTCCGCCACTTTTTGCATCAAAATAACATGGTAGACCTGGCAAGGGTTAGGACAGAAAAATTAAAAAAAGTTTCATGGTGCACAGCACAGGAAGTACTTAGACAAGTACATTTGACTGGTATGCTAATATTTTTTATACTTGTAGCTGAAACAAGCTTTTCTGGAAAAGCATTTTTCGTTGCACTGCTGCTTTAAATAATGTAGTCATTGACAACTACCCAGTTAGCTCCAACGTTTTGTGGCTACTGTTGCACTGCTGCATCAGGGAACATGCTTCTACCATATTAGAAGAATGACATATAATTAGATTACGGGTAATCATTAAAGAAAAGACTATTTACAGCAAATGATCAGAAAGGAAAAGCAAGAGAGAAATAATTTAAGGAAAAAAACTATTCAATCAAAAACACGGTAGTCCACTATTTTAGAAGCCATAAAGGCAATCTGCAAAAGTAAAAACATGCAGTTGTAATTTGACTCCATTCTTAAAGTCATTACCATATCTCAGCACTCCCCCATGACAGGTAAAGGTAAGCAATGCGTAGTAAGAGCAACAACTTGTTCAGCAGTATTTATACTAGTTTGTCATTAATCTTGCTGACTCCCTGCATCTCATGAAACCACAATGTAGCCACTAAGTAACAAACAATTCTGTTTTTACTTTGACAAACAGTTATAAAAAGTCTGCACTTTACCGTTATATGGACATCTGACATTACTCCTTATCTCTGTCTCCTGAATAAAATACTGTGCAATAAGGTTATTAATGTTTAAATGTGCACCTCCTCTGCATGTGCGGTTGCGTTTTTTACACAGTTCTTATAAGCTGTTTTCACGCTCCCATAATTGTGTTCCATAAGACAGTCAGGAATGTAATTATGGGTATGCAACCATTATGGTAGTGCTGTGGTCACACTTCACCCCCCAAGTTTAAATCCATCACTGGAAGTTTGTCCACGGTGCTGAAAAATGCCCCGGATCCCCTTGATCTTCAAGTCTAGCACCATGAGCCAATCCCCAGTGACAACACCTTCCCCCAACCTCCCCTCAAAACTTTAAGTCCACTAGCAGGAGCCCATTCCAGATGCTGGCAAGCACCTGATCAACTTAACTTTTATTTTTATTTTATTTTTTGTTTATTATTTTTATACTTGTTGAACCCCATCTGTCCAGCAACCTCCCAATCCCATCTGCAACCCAGAACATCCCTTACCTAACTCACAGGACCCCCCCCCCTTTTCAGGGGGGAGGCCTTTAGGGATGGCATCGCTGCTCCTGTAACTCTGAATTCACAGGTAGTGACCCCATGGTTCTGGGCAGACTGATGGTGCACTTGCTGTAACTTCTTGAGCTTTATCTTGCATGGAGTGGGGTTATCCACCATTTTCTCCCACCTTGTGATTCCAGCTGTGAATGAGCAGCATAATACACAACAGGAGTGCACGCTGCAAAGCTAGACATCTCCCCCCACCTTCTACCATCCCAGCTGACTGGCTCCACCTTTACAGCCCACAGGTGGTACTATTGTAAGGAGGATTAGGCTGTGTCACAGCCAGAGATAGCGAGTATCCTGTGGGATGCTCAAACCATCCTTCCCCCTTCCGGTCTGCCAGTAACCCAGACTTCTTCAAGAACTTGGGTCACCAGCATCACGATTGGCATCTTGGACACTGTGCCAACTGGCTGGCTTTTCCAAACTTTTAAGTCTGACACTGGTGGCTGAGCGCTGAGCCACAGTTCTGGGAAACATCATCTGGAGGCTGCTGCTGTCTCCTGAAGTGAACAGTCAGTGCTGGGAGCCATCCACTGTGCCAGCAAACACCGTTGAACAACCAAATGAATGTCCCATGCTGGGAGCCCATCCCTGGAATTGGGAACTTCCTGAACTTGCAAACAATCCAAAAATAGCAGCGCACACCAACCCCCCACAACATAGCATATTTAAACTTTCCACTGCCACACTGGGAGCCCATCCCTGGAATTCGCAACTTCCTAAACTTGCAGTCTGGCACCAGGAGACCATCCTGGACATAAGGAAATCCCCTATTCAACCTTAAGGTACAGCCTCAATCACAGTGTGCACAAGAAGCTCAATTTAGGAAATGGTGAAAACTTTCTAACAGTAGCTCCCTTGAAGGTGTCCAATATTCAAAAAACAAAATTTAAATGCAGGGAGTGCATGACGTTCTTCTGCGTCAATAAATCACTCCACAAGTGTGATGAGATGCCACTTCTTTAATACAATTTCAGCCCCTTCATTTCCTCCAAAGAGATTAGTTATGGGTATTTTACAGTTGTTTAAACAGAAAATATTTTAATTCAATTTTATGTCACTTTAAATATTTTCTAGATAATATTTTTTTATTATTATAACTTATTGTCTACCAAATAACTGCATTTGGTAGACAATAAGTTTATGGTAATATTAAAAGTATTATGCTTCGAGAAATATTTTAAATTTGAGCATAAGGAATTTGAATTAAAATTATTTTTCTGTTTTAAAACAGATTGTAAAATACCCCGTGATCAATCACAGTGTGGACTGAACTCTTAAGCCAGGAATGACACACAGTTAAAAGTACTGTGAATAATGATTTTAATTTTACATCAAGCAAAATTGGTTAAACAGCACACAAAATGTCTGGCAACTCCAACCAGTTACCCTGAGCTTCGACCATTAGGTCTTCATTGGGGGCCCCTGTGAGTCATTCCTGGCTTGGGAGTGCAGTCCACATTGTGACTGAGGTTATCTCCCGCAAGGGCTTGCCTCCCTCAGACTGCACTCCACCTGTATTCTGTTGATAGCTACCATTCCAATTTTGACTGCCCAACTTAAAGTACAGCACTGGTGGCCCATCCCCTGTTGCCTGCATACACCACCCTCAAAACTTAATATCTAACACTGGAGCTCACACAGTGCCAGCAAACTCCATTTGTCCCCTCAGACTTACAAAGTGGCATGCATAGCCCATGTGTGGTGCTGTGTGACAGGGTAGGTCTGTCCTTTGCTTTTCCAGTTCCAACGAAGGACTTGTTGGTCCGAAAGCTAAAGCGCTTTGTTCTTTTTGTTACATCTATGTTGGTGCAATAAAAGGTTTCAAATCATTTGCTTCTGGATCTGTTCTTACGTGGACCAATACAGCAAATACTAAATCTGGACTTTGCCTTCCCAGTCACTTTCAAGACCAGAGGGGGTTTTGTCAGGGGTCCTGGTAGAAGCCAAACCAGGATTTGGCAAAAAAATGCCTTTTTAGCATACCTGTCAACCCCAGGCCAAGCAAATCAGGAACAGAGCCCCACCAAAATCAAGGATATGTGACCAAAATCAAGGGCACTTATTAACACAAAATGTGCATATTAGCAACACAATGTTACATTTCTCCCTTTAACAGGCACTTCCTGAGACTCTGGTTGTGGGCACTGGGGATCACATCATGTACGTGGCTTATAATACAAGCTCCAGCCACCGCGTGAAAATAATCCAGTGATGCCAATGCCATTGTAACCCCTAGATGGCGCTATCCCAGGGGCTACTACCCCTGCCTGATTTGCCACTAACAGGTTGAGGGGCCTGGATCCAATGGCGGGTGCCTCCACCCAGAGGTCAGGGTTTGCAATAGTTAAACTAACTTGGTCACAGCCCTCTGGGACACTGCAACCCCCCTTTCTTCCCACTAGTGGCCCACACAATATATCAGAATTACCTTCACGGTATACACTTACCCCAGGTCTGGTTCCGCACTGGGACCTCCTGTGAAATGAGATACAGTGCAACAATCACAGTACAGTACTTTAACATAGACAAATACCTCAGGCAGTATAACTTTGCTGAAACAAGCAGCTCTGATTTATTTAGGGGATATAACAAGGACAGGGGAAATCAGGTTAATTAGCTTATCACTCTAATAATCTATCTATGGCTCTGTGCACAGGCCTATCCCTATCAGTTACTGTCCCTGGGTACCCAAGCCCTAGTGGCTAGTCCAAACCGTGGCAGCTGGTAGGGGCCCTTTCACACAGAGAAAAGGAGAATTAAACAGTCAGCAGTACAGTAATTCCATTTGGATTTAATGTGGCAATTCAACAGGGAGCAACCCTGAATTAGTACTCACGACTTCCAAATAAGATAGGGTCCTTCAATGTCAGCAGGGCTCACTTGAGGTACACAAACCTCTTCACACATCCATATAAAAGAAAGCACTATACCAGGCAGGCTGCATCTGTATCCCGATCGCAATTACTGCACAATACCGGGAGAACACACAGCAGATTCAGTTCCTGACAGACCGAGTGCAATTTTCAGCAATTCTTCCAGTCTTCTACAGGGTGAGCCTGGTTTCTACTCTTCAGAGATCCTTTGATTCTTTTCACAGGACGGATTCAGTCCTAACAAGCTGTTACACAAGCTGCAGACCGGAACTCTGGGCCTATACACGCTTTTTGACTAAACTGCACACTGAAAAGCACAGGGCTCCTTCCTTCTTCACTGCCAAAGCTCAACTGAACTCCAACTGACGAAACGGCACTTCCTTTGAGTTCCTCCCAGTTCTTGACTGGATTGGCTGTCACTCACAATAGACTGCTGCTGTTGGTCCAAAAGGCACTGAAGTCTAAACTACATCTCCCAGAGTCACTGCCCATACAATCCTCTTGTGGCTGGCTCAGATTATGAGTCCAAGTTCTGATTCGTCCAAGGCATCATTTTAGAGCTAGCTTACTCCACACTGATTGGTCCAGTTCAGCAGTTCAAAACTAGAATGGGGAACTAGCAGACACAGTTCTGACTGCAAAGAAAGCAGGTTAGACAAACTGTAATTTCATTATTACTCTAAATAATTTCTGGCAAACAGTTACATCTTTCAGATAGGTTCCCTTTGCACTCCTAGTGACTGCAAAAATGAAGTGAATTGGCAGCAGCTCGAGTGGTACTCAGAGAAGCACACAGTCCCCCCATACAAACTAATTATGTCTGCAAGCAGACAGCTCTTAAAGAGACAGTACCAGAGGCTCTAAAAACACTCACTGATAAATGGCTTAAATGCCAAACACCATTCAGGCTTGGAGCATTCAAGCAAGCTCCTGGAAGTCTTTTGGGAACCCCCATTTGCAGGGGGGTTACACCATGTCTCACACTTTCAAAACATTCTGTCAATTCAGAACTTTCAGCATCAATAAATAACTCTGATAATAATAATACCAGAAAGCTACTTACCAAGTCACCAAAAATGGAGGGTGGGGGGCGCACACACACACACACACACACACACACACACACACACACACACACACACACACACACACACACACACACACACACACACACACACACACACATATGCATACACACACACACACACACTGGCTGGTAGCTGCTGTCAGACAGAAAAATCAGATTCTCCTGGCCCTCAGCTCCTGGCTGTTGCTGCTGCTGGATTTGTGACTCGCTGGCTGCTGCAGTCTGGGTGCAGCTGTTCAGTGATTTCACTTTTTTATATGTAATTTTGTTAGCTAGCCCTTATTAGCTTGCTGCTACAATAGGCTGACAAGTCATAGAGGAGGGCAACAAAGATGGTGCATGGGTTGCATCACAAGTCCTATGAAGACAGGTTGAAGGAACTGAACATGTACTCCCTGGAGGAGAGGAGGGAGAGAGGGGATATGATAGAGACATACAAGTATCTTACAGGGAGGAACAGGGTGCAGGAAAACACTATTTTTAAGCGAAAAAGATGTTTCAGGACTAGAGGGCATGGGATGAAGTTGGAGGGAGGATGATTCAGAGGAAACATGAGAAAGAATTTCTTCACAGAACAGGTGGTGGACAAGTGGAACACCCTGCCAGAGGAAGTGGTGGGGGCTGAAACAATCACGGGATTTAAGAATGCATGGGATAGACATAAAGGAATTCTAGAGGGCAGGGGTAAGGGGAAACAGACTTCTAGGAAAACAAACTGAACTTACAAGCTCAAATGGGCAGACTAGGTGGGCCATAGGCCCTTATCTGCCAACACTGTCTATGTATCTATGCATCTATAAGTCAGTCGGCTGCTCTGCTTTTGTCTGCCACTGCGAGTGGTCAGTGGCACCATTTTCCCTCTCACTTACTCTGTGAGAGGGGTGTAGGTAAATACAGTGCAGGAACGTTCGGCACAGGAAAATTAAAAAGCCGGACATTTTGTCCACACTGCCATGGATCACCACTCCAGTGAAATCTGAGGTCTAAGCATAGATTTACTATTGTAACACCTCGCCTCCATGGGTCACCACTCCAGTGAAATCTGAGGTCTAAGCATAGATTTACTATTGTAACACCTCGCCTCCATGGGTCACCACTCCAGTGAAATCTGAGGTCTAAGCATAGATTTACTATTGTAACACCTTGCCTCCTTGGGTCACCACTCCAGTGAAATCTGAGGTCTAAGCATAGATTTACTATTGTAACACCTCACCTCCATGGGTCACCACTCCAGTGAAATCTGAGGTATAAGCATAGATTTACTATTGTAACACCTCGCCTCCATGGGTCACCACTCCAGTGAAATCTGAGGTCTAAGCATAGATTTACTATTGTAACACTTCGCCTCCTTGGGTCACCACTCCAGTGAAATGTGTGACCAAATTTTCAGTTGTTTAATTTGTCTGTGGCTAACTTTCCTGCACTGAACCTGTGGTGAACTGTCCTGTTCCAGACTTCCCAATGCCGTGTTTTCCATGCCCCTGTTAACTCTGTAAGCCAGTGACTGGCAGAGTTGGGGAAGTCTGCCTGAAGGCCTGCTTGAAAGCAGGGGGAGCTGATGAAAGCTTTGAGACAGAATCATTTCAGTATAGACTGAATTGGGACCCTACAGTTAGTGGCCTGAAAAGGTAAAGAAAATACTGAGAGAGAGAATCCATTCAGTATAGGCTGACTTGGGGCCCTGGAGGTAGTGGCCAGAGAACAACAGGGAAAGGAAATCAGTTCCTGCTACATAAGAAGGGAAATTGTTGATGAGAGATTTTAAGAAACCATTTAATTTTGAACTGTTCAAACAAGAGGAAAACAAAGGTGTTTGAACTTTGAACCCTATCTGCCATATTATTTTAAATAGTCTAGACTACATGGTTCTGTGCTACCTGTCACATTTTTGAAAACACCCCAATCCTGAGTGCTAAAGTCTGGCACAGGCAGCTCATCCCCAGTGTGGACATAGCCCTGAACCCCCCCATCCCCCAAACCTACAGTCCGGCATTGAGAGCCTATTACCACTGTCAACGTGCACCCTCAGCACCCCCTTGAACTTTACATCTGACACTGGGCGCACATCCCCAGTGCTGGCTATCACTTAAAAGGATGTGCACACTACTCCACGAGCTGCAAAAACCTGGGAATGTGTCATCGTAAATAATGATCATGTCCCATATAAAAAGCATTGTTGGGGCACAGCCAGAAATTTGGGACCGGAGGGTTTCCAATAAAGAAGTCCCGGTATTTAGTCCCAATGTACAAAAAAGACAATTTTATAAATGGTAGCAAGATGAGTGGGTGGGGGTAGGGGGTTCTGGACCCCCCCCCCCAGCTATACTGAAGACTGTGCACTGCTAAATCATATTTTATTCCATGTACATTGAGGGTGGTATGAAATATATACTCACTTAGGTGACAAGAAAAAATTGTTTACAATCAAGTTTGTGGTGCCCCGTTCCTCTCATGAAAATGTAGTACACATTTTTGGGGTAATACCTATTTAGGTTTTGTCGATGTACAAAGAAGGGCTAGACAATATTGCCTATTTTCAGCCTCATCCGGGTGTGGGGGGGAGTTGGAATATAGATGCAAACCAACTAGAACTGGACCAGATTAAGCTGTAGTGATGTTTTAGTGAATGAGGTAAATTTGGTCAGGACACTCTTCTCGAGAAGTGCCATAAAATGTTTAATGTCCACCTGAACAACCACCAGAAAAGGCAGACAGGACCTTGATTTTATATCTCATATGAAGAGTGGCACACGCTGACAGTACAGCACTTGGGTGACAGTGTTTATGGTATGAGTCCAATCCCCGTGAGGGACTAGAACCCATGACCTTCTGACTCAGAGGTGAATGTGCTACCAACTGATGAGCCAGGCTAATTAAAGTTCAGTTGGTATAAGAAAAAGTATTAACAGTACCCGAAAAATGTGTCTAAAATCAGAGAGGAATAAGTATCAATACCTAGATTGGTGATCCATGGTATATACTGCAGAAACCCTGCTTGCCTGCCCTATGTTGAGATTTCCATATTTCTACTCACAATGCATTGCACTGGTTTGGTGGTTTTAGCACAGTAGGAAGGGAAATAAAAATTAAACATTGTTGTATAATTGTAGTAGGTAGTATGATTTTGTGGTTACAGCACCGGTCTGGCAACCAGGATATCATAGGTTCAAACCTCACTAGAGTCAAATACTCACTGTGTCCTTGGACAAGTGATGGTGCTCCAGTACACCCAGCTGCAGAAATGGGTAGAAGGAGAACCCCCGGAAATGAGATGTTGCATCTTAGCTGTGCTAACTTGGTAAATCAATTGTAAAATAAAACCGTAATAAGGATATAAACCTCAGACAAGTTTATCCTTTTGGCTTTGGTAAGAGGTGCTGATTAGCCGTTAAGGCTGCAGTGTGAATTTCCACCAGTCTCCCACATCGACACATGAAAATGTCATTTCCTTTTTACTTCTGGCCATTTCCAGCCTCTGCAAAAGATCTCCCAAGGTCATCCCTTCTTGCCTCCTGCTCTTCAGCTTCAACTGTGTTGTCAGCATGACTCAGTAGCAAATCTGCCTCTGGGCCAGAAGGTCATGACGTCTAGTCCCGCCCCAGGATTGGCTGTCATCATAAACACTGGCACTCAAGTGCAGTACTAGGGAGATGCTGTACTGCTGGGGTGTGCCCTCTTTTGGATGAGATGTTTCGCCGAGGTCCTGTCTGCCTTTCCTGGTGCTTGTCCAGGTAGACATTGACACTGCTTGAGAAGAGATGAGTTTCCCAGGTGTACTGGCCAAATTCCCCCATTCACTACATTCCACCAATGGCTTAATCTTGTTTAATTTCAGCCAGTTTGCATCTGTAGCCCCCAACACAAACACACACACTTGTAATGGGGCTGAAAGCAGGTGATACAAAATACAACACCAGAAAGTGCAAGGTGATGCACGTAGGAAACAAGAACCCCTGGAGAGTACTGGATGGGTGGCGTAAGACTCAGCATTACAGCTGAAGAATGTGACCTAGCAGATATCATGAGTGACACCCTCAAACAATCAAGCTAGTGCAACACAGCCTATTGTAAAGCAAACAGGATGCTGGGGTGTATCAGGAGAGACTGACAGCAGAAGGGAAGAAGTAATTCTACTCCTTTTTGGTCCTTGGTGAGGCCTCACCTGGAGTACTGTGCCCAGTGAATTCTTATCTCAGGAAAGATAAGGAAAGGCTGAAAACAGTGCAGTGAAGGGTGACACAGATGATTCAGGGCTAGTAAGGTAGGTCATATGAGGAGCACCTCAAGGCACTGAACACGTACTCACTGGAAACTAGAAGGGAGACTGGAGAGTAGCCAGGCCGTAGCCTGAAGGCCTACGCTTTCATTTGGGTGCAAACATTTTGACAAGAGGGGCTTTTACACAGGTGTTACTGATACAGCTCATTCTGTGACATGCCTTGTTTCACCCAGTTTGTTGTGGAGTGGATCGCCTTTACACACTGTGATCTGTATAATTGGAATGTGCGGTATGAATCAACTGTAACATAACCCTTTTGTGCCATCTACAGGCGCTCCATTCCACAACAGCTAGAAGAGCATGGGATTCCTTTTGTCAGGGAACAGAAATGAACAGAAGGGTGCTTCTACATGGCTGGACAGAACAGAACAGAACAAAACCCTGTGAACCCAGGAAAGCAGGGAATGCGGAATTGGTGAATGTTCGTTTTTGTTGCAGAATGGATCACCTGAACATGCCAGAAAGGTAACATTGCAGTTGATCTGTATTGCTCGTTGCAATGCAGATCACTGCAAGTAAAGGGCTCTTAAATGTGCCTTAACTCAGTTAGCCATGGACATCAATGTGCCCTAAACAGCACGTACCTATACTTGAGCCTTCAATTTTTGAAATCCTGGTTACTCCCTTGGAGAGGGGGGATATGATCGAGCCCTTCAGGTTCCTGGAAGGAAGAAACAAGGTGGACTAAAGGGAATTACATAACATGAACAACAGTTCAAGGTCACAGAGGCTGAGTGGAAAGTGACAGGAGGGAGGTGCAGGAGGGACATGAGGAAGTATTATTTTACAGAAAGGATAGTGGAACCATGGAACAGTTTGCCAGCCAAGGTGGTGAGTGCTAAACCATTAATGGCTTCAAGCATGGCTGGAACAGAATTATGGGTATAGTGGTTACTCGGGACAACAGAAACTGGGAGGGGGATGGGGTAGATGGGGATGGTTAGCACTCTTTATGGACAATAGGTCCCGAGGTTAGAAGGTTATCACAGGCAGACTGGATGAACCACTGCTGTTTTCTGTCATCATTGTCTATGTTTCTGTGCATCTATCCCGCCTTTCTTGGTCAACAAAAACTAAATAAATAAATAAACTCTTCACCTTCGAGGGGCTGGGATGCACAGTACTGTTTCCAACTCTTATTTGCATACACTTGTCCTTTCTCTGTGCCTCTTATTTTGGTGTTTCCTGCCAACCTGGTCTTTAAAACTGGCTCTGTGTGTAGCCCCTTATTGTGCCACCACAGAAGCATGAAAAGGTGTCGGCAGAAAAAGACTGATAGTCCTTCTTGTCTACTCATATTCCTACCTGAGCCATACTGACCTATCCTTGGTCACATCTAGGTTGAATGCCCATTGGTAGTTTATCCCTTCCCCCCTGCCCACTCCCCTCCCTTTGCTGTCTTAGTTTTCACCAACCCTATAGAAGCACAGAAAGTTGTAGCAGAAAAAGACTATAAATATTTTCAAATAGTGATGTCATTTCATCAAATTATATAATGGCTTGGATGGAAAAAGCTACTGTAAAGAGGGGGACAAAAGATCTCTAATTACTGTCCCATCTCGATACTATCCCTCTTCTAGAAGGCACTGAAGTGAATTGTCTCAGACCAATTGATTGACTTTCTAGAACAATACAACCCGCAATGCCCTCAACAGCACGGTTTTAGAAGAAACCATAGTACTCTCTTAGAATACACTAGTGCATTACACAACAAACTTGATAGTGACCACTTGGCTGGATCAATTTTTATTGACTTTACCAAAGCTTTCAATCTTGTTGTCCACTGACTATTACTCAATAAACTCTCCCAACAAGGCCTCTTTCCTGAGACTATACCAACTGGTTTGATGGCTATCTCTCAGGGTGCACCCAGAGAGCACAAATCAGTGACGCACTATCCGAATTAAGGACTGTAACAGTTGGGGTCCTCCAGGGATCCATACTGGGCCAACTATTGTTCAGCTTATTTATTAATTACCTACCTATGGCCTGAACAGGATCCCATATTCTACTGTATGCAGATGATGTAGTCATCTTCTCTGGCAACAAGAACCATTCTGATCTTGCCTATGATTTACAGCAAATCTTTGCCTCCCTTGAACATTGGTTCCTCCACAATAGACTCATCCTAAATTATAAAAAGACCAAAGCAATGCTTATCACCTGCCCCAAGAAAAAGAAGAAGCTGCCCCCTCTCAAAATTTGGAACAAGGGAAGTATAGTCCTTGATCAGGTTGATACCTTCAAATACCTTGGGGTCTACCTGGATGATACACTAAACTTCTCCGAACATATCAACCAAGTCATAAAAGTGGCCAAAAAAAAACTAGGAACCCTATACAGGCACAAAGCATACATGACTCTGAATGCCCAGAACCTTGCAGTCTCTGCGTCCATCCTTCTGGTCATAGATTATGGCTTAATGATCTATGAAGCAGCATCAGATACGGTCCTAAATAGAATCAAGATACTGCTCAACAATTCCTGCTGCCTTGGCCTGGATGCTGATAGGTATACCCATACCTGCAGTCTCTACTCCAATGCTATCTGGCTACCATTAGAGCAAAGAACAAAGTCTTGCCTCATGGGAAGGAAAGCCCTCATGGGCCTTACCTCCTCACACTGCAGTCTGTCTTCCAGCAAACTGTCAATACACACCTGACAAGAAATGTGAGTAGAAATGCCCTCCACATTCCATTTTGTAGGACCAGCCAAGCTATGAGTTCCTTTGGCTGGCATGCACCCCACTGGATGAATGAACTTCCTCTATCACTAGTAAAACTACGCAAAATCGAGCAGTTTAAATGGGAACTAAGAAAATATCTCGCCCCCCCTCTCCTTGCCCATGCTTAAGATAGACCACCCCTCCTATCACTCTTTTAGCTTCCCTCACATCTGTCCTTCTCTCCTCTCCTTGCCACCTAACCACTTCCCCATCTTCCCTCCACACCCCCAGCACCCTCCCCAACAACTTTTACTTCCTCCTCCTCTCCCTTCAGCCACTGACCCCCACTATTTTACTTTCCCATTCCCACCACCTCCCAACCCTCTACCACCAAACCCTACCTACTATCACCTTCCCCGACTCTCTACCACAACCTCCTCCCTACTATCACCTTTTTCAATTTCCACTTGATCTAGTTGCTTTTTCCCCTCTCTCACCTTTACACTAACTCCCATCAGTGCCTTTCTCTCCCAGTGCTCCCACACACTCCTTCTGTCCCATGCACCGCCACTGTGCACTGTATGTATTCTGTGACAATACCATGTGCTGCTGTTATGTTTATCTCAACGCGGTTGCTACTTATTGTTGCATGATTATTATTATTGTCTTATTATTTTCCTAATGTTTTTCTGTATGTAATTTTATACTGACTTGGAATCTTTGCAAACAAGGTATGCTCAAAGGTGTCATCTGAAGATTGAAATAAAATAAAAGCAATCTGACTGGTTGCAACTGGTCACATGGCCATACATTAATTTCAAATTACCACATGGTTCAGATTTTACTTTTTTTTTATGTTTTGTTTTCTTAATTTTTGAAGCCATTTCATAAGTGCAAAATCACACTCAGGGTCATGTGGTAATGCCATAAATGACTGCACTTCCTAGGTGTTTGAAGGTACACTAGGTTGTGCCTCCTGCCTCACAACACATCTGGGACATGTGGTAGTTTAGCATTGACACACACCCTGTCATGTGTTATCGCTTATGTACCAACTTACACAAGTTGTGGAGTTCAGCAGTAATGCACACCAGGGTGTGTGTTATTTAAGCAATAAACCACAACAGGGTGTGGGTGATGTTGGGTTTACCCATGCCTGGTGTGGTTCAGTCATGAGGCTACAGGCTGAGTTACTAAACCATGCTACACATGGGTAAACCAGCATCACCCACACCCTGAAGTGGTTTATTGAGATTATACAATGCCCCCCTTTTTTTAGATAGAAAAGAAATCAATAAAAAGGGTGTTTTTGGTATTTTAAATAGAGAATAATGGATAGGTAAGTCTGAGTTATGGTTTTTTACACCCCGAGGTGTGTGATGACCCATAAACCTTGAGAACGAAGCTTGAGAGATTTATGAGATCATCACACAACAAGGTGGTGTAAAAAAAAAAATCCATGAAACACACATTTACCTATATTTTATTTTTTATAATTACTGGTGCAAGGAGTAAATGGCAGCATCAGTTCTCTGATCCACAGTGCACAGAGTTCACAGATTCTGACTCTCACATACAAAAGCAGTTCTCCTGCCAGACTGTCTCACTCAGCGAGACACACACACACACACACACACACACACACACACACACACACACACAGTCTGCCTGTCTCTGTTTCAGTACAGCATTTTATTTATTTTTTTAGTTTAGTGTTTGTGTTTTTTTTTTCCCAAATTACACTGCTCGCTGTAGTCAGTTGCGATTCATTCCCGATGGAGCCACTGTCTTGCTTCACTCGTCGGGTACAAACGGCAGGATCAACCAGATAGATTTTTTACTCCTGATGGTGGGATCAACCAGATAAAGAATGTAAAATACAAAAAAAATTCATACCTTATAAAAAAAATGAAGGATCAGCAGTGTAAATCATCGGTTACTGGAAACCAGTGCCGCCATGTTTATTTACCAGTTTGGCCCACCCACACATAGAGTAACAGCTAATAAGGCAACATGCTACAAAAGAGTGGCACTGGAGCACACTGCTAATGTGAGAAAGTTTGACAAATGCCATAATAACCCGATTTTGAGTTATTATGGCATTTTTGGCAGTACTCGTAATCCAGCTGATAAATAGGGTCACCAGTAATTATTTTACTTTTATGGGATTTATTACTCCACCAGAAAAAATAGTCCTTGGTTTCTAGGGCTGTTGCTGTAGCTACTGTGTTCAGTGTTGGGTAAGTTACCTTTTCTATTACTTTCTATTACATTTGGAAACTTGTTCCAGGAAACTCTGTGCAGTCACTAGCAAGGATGGAGAAGTACTAGAAAAAGTAATACACCTTACAATTATAGTTACTTATTTCTTTTAATTTTATTTAGCTTTTGTTAACTGGGTTAGGTGCACTAGCCAAAGTTGACTATTTTCAGGCATGACCCGGGAGAATACATACATAAAATGAGATGAGATTATACAATACATAGTATATAGTACAGGTACCTAGTATATAGTACAGGTAGGTTAGAATACAGATCAAGTCAGACAGTACTCGAGATAATACATATAGCTATGCAGAGATGACAAAAGTGACATTAGTACATGCAAATAACAACTGAAACTGGGCTAAGTGGCAGCTATAAAGACATTTTATAGCAAAGCTTGTTTAGAAGTGCAGCAGTGTCTTGGGAGATATAAGGTGGTTAGCTGTGAGGCATTAAGTGGTATCAAAGCATGTGCAGGGGTCCCAAGATAGGTGGCGATATAGTTATTTTTTGAAGATTGGGTGGGAGTTTGCCTGCCTCAGGGCAGGAGAGAGGGAGTTCCAGGTGGCCGGGCCGGTGCAGTGAAATGCTCCAGAGCCTTTTGAAGTAAGACACCTGGGTACGGTAAGTAGAGATTTGTCTGCCGAGAGTAGTCTGTAGGCAGGTGTCCATGGTACAAGTAGAGCTGCAAGGGAGGAGGGGGTTTGGTTATGGTTTACAGAGTCTGTGAGGGTCCCTAGGGAGTATAGTCAGTAGGCAGTTGGGGAGAGCCAGCCTAGGTCGCTATACAGTGCTCAATGGTGTTTGAGGCGATGGGAAGAGGAGGCATACTGACATATGTTGCTATACGTGACATCCCATTTATGGAGAGCAGTCTTCTGGGCATTAGCAAAAGTGGAGACACCATATGCCAGCGCTGGAAGCAGAATACCCTTGGCAATTTCCAGTTTGGTGGATGGTGTTAACAGGTGACAAGTCTTATAGGAGATTCCAAGTTTGGCATTTGTTGCTTTACAGGTTGACTGGATGTGCAGACTGAAATCAAGGGATTTATCTGGGAGGACTCCCAGGTATTTGAAGGATGTGACACAGTCGATGAGAGACCCCCCCCACAGTCATGAACTAGGAGGGGTTCCTTACAGGATCTGAGTTTGGAGGTAGTGCCAAATAGCATGGCTTGGGTCTTTTTTGTATTGAGGATGAGCTTATTAGCATTTAGCCATGTTTGCACATTCCTGAAATCTGAGAAGAGGTTTTCATTAATGATGTTAACTTTGTCAGCACTGGAGTAGAGGACGAGATCATCAGCATATAGGATAGCTGAGCAGGACAGTATGACATAATCTATGTTGTTGATGTATAGCGAGAAAAGAAGGGGTCCCAGGATGGAGCACTGGGGTACGCCGATGCCAGTGCTGGTCACATCCGAGAGAGCAGAGTTGAATTTAACAAGTTGTAATCTGTTTGATAGGTAGCTGTTAAACCAGTCAACTACTGAGGATGAGAAGTTAAGTCTATGCAGGGTTGAGGGAAGCAAGGGATGATCAACAAGATCGAAAGCTTTGGTAAGATCCATAAATACTGCTCCAGTGAGTAGGCCTTTGTCCATGTTGCAGAGTACATCGGTGGAGAATTTGAGAAGAGCGGTTGAGGTACTGTGTCCTTTTCTGAAACCATGCTGAGTGTCTAATACAAAAACAATACAAAAATAATAAATAACACTAACAGATTAAATTTTTTGAAAGTAATAGGTCAGTTATTAGTTACTTTCAAATAAATGTAATTAGTTACAGTTGCATATTTCTTTTGTGTAAAAAGACATAAGTAAATGTAACTGTAAGGTGTATTACATCTTCCAGTACTTCTCCCTCCTTGCTAGTGACTGCACAGAGCTTTCTGGAACAAGTTTTCAAAAGTAATAGAAAGTAAAAGAAAAAGTAACTTACCCAACATTGACTGTGTTGTTTGCATGCATCATAATGCAGCCCCATATTCAGATGGTTATGGGCTGTCATGTTTTTTTGTTTTCTCATAAAGAGAAGACTGCGATTTGTGCGCTAGATATTTCTGTTTTTTTTGTTACACAGACAGCCTGGGTGTACCAAGCAGCTGTTACTATGTGGTGCAAATGGGCTGCCTTTGGAGAGTGAGTAAGGGTGTCACTGGGGGGAATTTCTTTTGTGCTTTTTCTTTTTTTTTTTTGTATTACAAGTGATGGAGTGAGACTGTGAAAGTGGGACTGCAGGTGTGAGAGAGAGAGAGTCCTGGAATGAGCAGAAAGAGAGCAGGAGTCATTGCCTTAAGGTGCTTCCTGTTTTGCTTGGGCTCTATTGGGTCCAGTTTTTATTTGGGTTTTGCAGTCGGGGGTATGTCATGCTTTCTGTTGGGTGATGTCTACTTTTTTTACTCCCACAGTTAATCGATACCCAACCTGCCAGCTATCGATGATGTGCTTCTGGGTTTGGTGTCAGTTTAGTGGTTCTGGCTTTACTGTGCATTTTTGATCAGGGGCAAGAGATCTCATCAGAGCGTCATTGGGTGCTGAAAAGAAAAGAAAAGAAAAATGATCGGATGGCAATGGCTACTGGCTCAGATGTTGTGAGGAATGGGACATGGAAGCTATGGGAAACTTGTGCAGAGAGGTAAGCGGGTGCTCTGTTTTGCTTCTTACAGAGGATACTTTAAAAAAAAAAAGGTTTGTTATCCATGAAGTGCATTTGTGACTGTTAGAGTCTGTGAGGTAAAAAAAATGCAGTCCATTACAGCTAGTGATTTTGTGTGGCCATTTAGCAGGGAGCGAGTGTGCAGCATCGCGGAGTCTGAGGCCGTTTAGGTTAAAGTGATTTTTTAAATAGGGCTTACTAGTAGATTTCCATTATTTAGTTCCTACCGCTTTCAGATGGTTTCAGTATTAGTAGGGTAGCAGCTGATTTAAAACTCCCGCTTTACCAGCGCAGTTTAGCAGGACTCAGTTTGGTGGTTTTGCAAAGTTGTTTCGGGGGTCGGATGGATTCATGAACTGGGGATACTACATGCAGCTGACTGGCATCTTTGCCATTGGTAATGCCAGGATTTACTATGGCCGAAAGGTGCCAGTCAGCCAATCAGGTCTGAGAATTCTAGGACCCCACTGTATAATGTGGATTTATCCACACCTTGTGTGGTGTGTCGTGACTTGAGGTGCAGTCAAGTGACTTTAACCACACAAGTAGTTAAATCCCACCAGTACACAAACCCTGAAGTGCATTATTGCGATTATAAAATAGATCTGTATAAAAAATATATATATATATGAATTAGACTCAAAGAAAGTAAACATTTGATCAGCAAGATCTTTACTGGTTGTCTGTTGAAGGATTTACTCATGTCATGTGATATGCTTTAACCAATGAGATTACAGGATTTTTGTGACCCATTTTATGATCTGCATTATGAACTGGTTCCTGAAATGGAGGAAATTGCTTAGCCAAGAGATCTTTGAAGCTGTGCTGATATCAGGCTACATACTCACGGCTTCAGAAAATCTCTGGTCACCAGCCTCCTCACTGGAACAAATTCCTCCGACCCCAACATTCCCCATGTCCCGTGGCCTGGAGTGATTCAGACAACAATATGGCCACTTAAAAAAATTTAAAAACACACCATCAAATCATCTCAACTATGCTGCCGCCAACTGCGGCATACACAGAAACACCCACTGTGTGCCACAAGCTCAAAACTGCCAAAGCAAATACATCAATGGAACACCCACTCTCCACACAAAAGTGTGGCAAGTACAAAACCACCAAACCAAAAGCAAAAACCGATCCTGGTTATGCGCAAACCTCTCCAGCTACCATAACAGCCCTTCGCATTTAGGCTGCTACTAGAAACAAAACGTCTGCACTTCTACTTATACTCCTTACATAGACTCCATTTTTTTGGAGATCCTGCAAGCAGTATACCAGATTCTTCACACTTGCTGTCCCCTAGCATCAGCCACTCAGGCTGCTTATGGACATTGCGCTTCTTAGTAGATTGGGTTTTCAGAAAAAAAAAAAAAACTAACAACAACAGAAGAAATCCACAGAGAACTTCAGCCAGTCCCAGAGCAGGCAGCAGAACCGGGCGAAATGCAGGCAAAAGACACTTGGTATAGGAAAGTAGTACTGGAAGAGTGACACAGAGCTTACAGCTGCACTCCTCCACGAAGTACACTTACAACAGTGCCACCTGCTGCCCAAGCCCTCAGGACCTATTTTCTTCAACAATATTCCTCCAACACTCCAAACAAGGCATTAAAAGTTTTTTTTATTTGTTTGTTTGTTTTTTCTTTGTTACCAATAAAACGTTTAACACCAGTTCATAATAGCAATGATGCACTCCAGGGTGTGTTATATCATGGGATATTGTCACTTTGCAGGTGTTGGATGCACTCAGCCTGCGGACTCATGCCCAACCACCCGAGGCGTGATGATATCCCATAATATACCACACCCTGTCATGCATTATTGCTTAATTATAAGCCAATGAATGATCACAAGTGATATTGTTGATGCCTGGAGCACCATTAATGTCGATTCATACAGATCTGAGTTAAAAAATCAGCAAGGCAGAAAATAAAACAAGAGACATCTCAGGCAGACTAGATGAACCACATGGTCTCCTTCTACTGACAAAGTCTTATGTTTTTATCTACAGAAAGAGAATGGGGGGGTAAGCAAATAAACACCTGGAAAAGGCTTTGATGCCACCCTTCCCTTTAAGCCTTGTGCCATAGTAAGGAGACTGCTCATTGCTCATGCCTTCACAATTAAGGTTGGGTGTGCTGAAGGAGAGTCAGGGAGGGGGACAAAAAAGGGGGGGAGAATTGGGGTGGAGGACCCCCATTAAAAAATAAAAATGATTCCAGACTATAGTGATTTCCCTGAACTCATCTAGCACTCCGGACCCAGCCGAATGCTTTGTGGGTGATTTACCCTCCTCTAGAAAATATTGTAGAAGTTGGTATGGAAACTGGCACATACTGTGCCACCAGATAGGCATAACTGGGCCTAGATACCAGCAAACCCCCCATCCAGAGCCAGTGTATCTCATCAGTTATCTAATGTTATCAATATTTTATCTGTAGGCTTGAGGGAGAACTGCACTGAACTTACAAGTAATTTTTTTCTTGAAGAACCTGTTTTTTAAATACTGGTTTCATTTTTTTTTTCGTTTGCTTGTTTCATCTTTACTGGTCTTCTGGTAATGTGGAAACATATAATTTGTCAGCAGAAAAGGACCAGTAGGCTCATTTAGTTTGCCCTATTTTCCCTGCCAATTTCTATATCCTAGACCCTAACTGGTCACAGGTGTCCCTCCCTCCTCCCTTCCCTCTGCTTAGTATGCCAATGTGCTATCTCACTCCTGCTTAAATCTCCCCAATGTCTTTGCCCCCACCATCTCTTCTCACAGGCTATTCCAGGCATCCACCACTCTTTCTGAAAAGTATTTTCTCACATCCCTCATAAAATTCCCCCCACAAGCTTCATATCATGCCCCTGTACTCCTCCTCCACTGAAAGAGACTTCTCTCTGACACTTTGTTCACCCCTGTGATGTACTTATAGGTCTCAGTCGTGTCCCCTCTTACTCTCCTTTTCTTCAAGGAGTACATGTTGAGCTCCTACAGCAACTGCTCTAACAGTTTCTTGTGCAACACTCACACCGTTTTGGCAACCCTCCTCTAAACTGCTTCCACCCTGTCAATACCCTCGCTTAGATGCTGCCTCCAGAACTGGACACAGTACCATATGTGGAATCTCACTAGAGAGCGATATAGTAGCAACACCACCACCCTTCTCTTGCTAGAAATCCCCATTCCTATGCAGCTTAGCATTCAGCTAGCTTTGCTTACTAACTTGTCGCACTGCTGTGCCACCTTGAGATCATCAGATATGATCACCCCCAAGGCCCTATCTTACTTGGTGACTGTAAGTACCTTCCCCCATCTTATACACAGCCACCAGGTTTCTCTTCCTCAGCTGCATGACTTTGCACTTTTTGGCATTGAAGCCTAGGTTGCCACAACCTAGACCACTCCTCAAGTTTCCTCAGGCCCTCTTCATTTTCTCCACCCTTTCCTGGGTGTCCACCCTGTTGCAGATTTTTGTGTCATCCTCAAGGAGACATGCCTTCCCTTCCAGTTCTTCAGAAATTTCACCTATGAAGACATTGAAGAGTATAAGACCCAGTACTGATCTTTGTAGTACTTCACTGGTCACTCTTCCATCCCCTGAGTGACTGCCATTTACCACCACTCTTTGCTTTCTATCCTTCAACCAGTTTGATATCCAGTTTACCACCTTCTCTCCAATCCCCAGGTTAAGTTTCTTAATTAGCCATCTGTGTGGCACAGTGTTAAAGGCCTTACTGAAGTGCAGATAAGTCACATCCACTGCCTTCCCCGGATCTACTTCCTTGGTCACCCAGTCAAAGAAATCTAAGAGATTTGCTTGACATGACCTACTTCCTGTGAAACCATGCTGCCAGTCGTCTTGCAGTCCATTTGTCTCCAGGTACTCCACCAGTCCCTCCTTCAGCAGGGTTTCCATTAATTTCTCCACCACTGATGTGGCACTGACTGGCCTGTAATTGCTAGCCTGCTCCTTGCTGCCACTCTTGTGCAAAGGGACCACAATGGCCCTCCTCCAGTCTTCTGGAACTCCCCCTGTCTCCAGTGAGTTGCTGAATAGAGTTGCTAGAGGGGTGACTATTGCTACGCTCAATTCTTTCAGTACCCTTGGATGGTTCCCATCTGCCCCCATAGCCTTATTTTCCATTAGGGCTTCCGATCCCCTTCAGGCTCTCTCCTCTGAAAATGGACTTGTGTCCACTCCTCCCCTCAGTGCCTACTGATACATGTTGGTCTGTCCCTTCCCCCCTCAACTATGGAGACTGAGCAGAATTGCTCATTTAATATATTTTAGCATTTTCTTGGTCTTCTTCTTCTTCACAGACCCCCCATTCTCCTGATTCTCACTATGCCACACATTGCTTTCCTCTTTTCACTTGCATACTTGAAAAAAAGTTGTATCCCCTCTTTTAACCTCCTTGGCTATCCTCTCCTCTGTTTGTGCCTTAGCTGCCCTCATCTTCCCACCTGCCTCTTGTTAAACTCAGTTTGTGTTTGTGACAAATACACTGATAGTAAGTGCCATTTTAGGATGTGATGATGTAGGTTATGTCCCCTTTAACCACAGAGTTCTAAAGAAGAACAGATGTACACATTATGCAACCAATGGGAGACAATGGATGAGGAAGAACATAAACTATATCCTACAGTTCTAAAATGGTCTTCAGCACTAGAGTGCAAGTCAGAGCCCCTCTCCTCACAGAATTTACTACAAGGCCAGTTAAGATGGAACAGTAACAGAATTTGAACCAATATTTGGAAAAAAAATTACTGCAACAGAAAATACAGGCTAGCAGGTTCAACGCAGTTTGCCTTTAAGAAAGTAATAAAGGGCTTAATGTGATGTCTTGATATGGTATTGTAATGTATGAAATGACCCTCGCTGGTATAGCGCAGGCAAACAGGGGAAGCTGGGCATTAAAGGATAGGCTAGGAAGATGGGTAACAGGAATGAATGTTGCTCATGCCAACACCTATAAAAAAAAGGCATGACATTTTAATTGCCTGTACTGAAAATAAATTGGTGTGCATATGAAACAGAGTAAAACACATACTGGTGGGGTTGGTTGGGTAGGGGGACCTATGATGACTAATCTCGTTGGACCCCCCCCAAAAAAAAATCAACTGCAGCTATGATTGCTTGTGTATTATAGCTTGAGAATCTCACATAAAGGGAGAACAAATTAAAGTGGCATCGTTTGTAGATTTTCAAATGGGAGGAGAGAGAGAGAAAGAAAGAAAAACTCCTCTCAGTTGTTTTTCCCCTTTTTTGGTCAAACTGCAAAAGGCCGTCTACGGCCAATTAGTGTGGAACAAGAGAGCATCCGCACAATCTGCTCTGCTCCCAACCCACTCCATGCCTTGTCCCCTTCTCAGAATACAAAGGAAAGAAGCCTACTAATTGAGAATGCTTTTCTGGAAATAAACAGGCGGAGAGTGATAGTGCAGCATGGAGGAGGGATTTAATGCAGATTTCATAAACATCTGCAATGAAGCGGGACTGCCTCTGCCCACAGACCATCAAAACACAGTTAATAGCCAGAAAAAAACCCACAACAAATAAATTAATAAACCAAATGGATTTTTTGTTTGCTTTCACAATGTGTCAGCTAGAGTATAACAAGATGGTTTTTACTTTCAGACTGGAAGGGGGATCCAATTAAGGGCGGCTGACAGACTCAGAGGCAGATTAGGACCCCCACCATCTGACTGACCAATCTTGACACAACTTTGTAAATTAGAATGATCTGTAAACTGGCTCCAGTTTAACCCAGACTGGTCCATTGTCCAGGTTCAGATCTTATAATGATGCAGTTCTGACTAAGTCCATATTTAAGATTTTAGAACACTGCTCCTGTTGAAAATGGGAATGGTGATTGAAAAAAATCCATTAACAGCTATTTTTAACAATCAATGACAAGAAAAAGCTGATTAGGTGAGCAATAAGACACGACAAGGTGGGCAGTGTACTTGCATGCTCATAGGTATAATAAAGCCTAGTGACCCAGGTCGATGGTCTTACAGCTACTGGAAGTGCATGTATAGCCCAGCACCACCACACACGCTGGAGTGCCTTATTGTGCTTAGAAAATGGGGCAAAAAAGTTTTATTTTGTTTTTGTCAAATATTAAAAATTTTTTTTACTGCTTTCATTGTGTAAAATAGTTCTTCCACAGCTGGAGGTAGCATTGGGTAGGAGAGTGCAAAGGTGACTTGATGGCTAGGAGTGTGAGGGTGTCTGGATATCTGGCGCTTTCCTGAGTGCGTACTGCACTGCAGAATCTTGTCTTTTTTCCATTGGTTCAGTCATGCTTGCTGTCTCTCACTTTCTCACTCTGCTGCTTTATTCTGGCTCACATCCATTTCTATATGACTCACTCATGATGCATCTCTCTCTGTCTGTGTGTCAGATGTTCACCTAGCTAGCAGCAGAGAAAAAATGGCAACTGATTAAGAATTTAAGATTCTGAATAAGTGTACATGGATCTTCTAAGTAGGAAGGTAGGTTTGCACTGGCACTTTTTAACAAGGCAACAGTGCCAGATAAATGCAAGGCTTTAGAATTCCTTCAGCTAATCTACCACAAGGATTTTCCAACTCCATTGTGGGTGATGGTCTCTGAGGCACTCCACCTACCTTACATCATGGGTTGTCTGTACACCGATAGGTTGTCTTGATGCACATGTGACCAATAGATGAGAACGTCCCCTCTGGATTTCCCTGGTCACTTGTAATCAGTTCCTTTTGTGCATCTATCAAGGTTGTCGCACTCTTCCAGAGCTCCACTTCACTGACCTTTACTACAGGTAGTAATACCCCTTCCACCACTACTGCTTGCCTTGCATGATCACACAGATTAGCTAGCTCTGCCTCTTTTGCGCACGTTGGTATGCATTAGGCCTACTTAGTCAGCAATATTTGCATTACACAAAGTTACTTGCACTGTGCATTCCACACCTTACCTGCCAGACCCACTGTTCTGTGCCTCCCTAACAGTTCTGTGTGTCACAGCCTACAGTTCTCCTGATCCCCTTACTCTACTGCCTTGGCTCCGCGGTGCTCTGGACCCCCTCACTGCAGCAGCCCCAGACACTACCTCTCCATGCCCCCATGGCTGCTGGTATTTCATGGACCTCATTGCTGTCGCCTCAGCGCTCTGTCAACCCCGTATACGCGGTCTCAGACGCTGCCTCCACCAGCACCTACTACTAGCGCTCTGGACTCCCCTCATGTAGCGGACCCAGATGCTTCCACATGTGGCAACCCCTCTCAGTACATTCACAGACTGCACATAACCTCAACAGCTCCTCCCTGTCAGGATCAGCACCGCCTACCTGCTGCCACTTCTGCCGAGGCTACCTCGTCTACGGAGGATATTCCACGCTGCGGCATCTCTGCTGCATTTGGCTGCCAAGATGGATCACACGGCATGTTTGTTTATGACCCCCCCTTTGGGGGTCCATGTCCTTGCCACGTTATCTCCTTCTTCCTCCTTCAACAACCTCTCATTGCGCTGCTACATCAGTCCGTGATTTCATTGGACACATTACACTTACGAAGACTTCCCTGAAGTCTCGTTCGTCACGACCACTGCACTGCACTCCCTTTGCCATGCGATACTGTCCACAGCACTTCTCCGCTGCGAGTGGTGCACAACAGCCCACTTCTTCTCGCTGGCCTTTCCAACTCTCCGCTTCTGCTCAGCCCTGCTTTGCTTGCCTCACTGGCAGGACTTCTGACGGCATTTCCACTCCATTTCACGGAGCCTTTCTCTTAAAGGCATACCAGCCCCCCCTGCCTGCACACTATGCCTACAGGGAACCACATTATGACGCATCCTCTGCAAGTCAGCGCCACGCTGACAGGCCAGTTGTTCCCCATTCTGGCACTGCTTTCTAATTACTTGCCAGTCTGTGCAGTCCATCCCTTCTGTGCCTCCTGCAGCATGTACATGCACCATTCAGCCTATGCAGCCCGTACCCATTCACACTGTCAGCATGTTTGTTGTAACTGACTACTGCTTCAGGCCACCACCGTGTCCCGCAGTAAGCCTCTCTTCTCTATCTCCTCAGGTGAACATGCCTAAATCAAGGAGCTGCAGACAGTGTAAAGTACCACTGCCTTCTCACCAGTCAGGCAGACTGTGTGCATCCTGCGTGGAGGACTTCACCACACAACCTGACCCTCATGCCTCGGAGGATGACGCATCTCCTTCCTCACCTGCTCCAATCAACCAACACCGCTCAGACACCGCTGCTGCACTCCTTCAAAACAACGAACTCATGCAGGCGCAACAAGAGGTCTTGGCAGCAATGCTACACCAGCTCACCGAACTCTCCAAGCACCAACAGATCCACCCTACACCTGACACACCCGGCCCCCCCACTCCTTAACAGACAGGAGGAGGAACCCATGCCCATTTCACGGGCCGACTCAGACGCCTCCTCCGATGAGGAAGATGGTGGTCTACACCAAGATCCACAAACACTCACCGCAAAGTGGTGCTTCCCTGAACAAATACCACCTCTGGTTCACCATATTATGGCACCGGTGGGATTCGACACCACCACTCCCACCACACCATCTAAGTTAATCCCGTCTCTGCAACCCGCAGCTAAACCAGCAGAGGCCTTTCCTGTCTGTGAGGCTATCGAGGAGATTGTTCTCAAGGAATGGTCGTCCTCGGAACCCACCAGAATTCCGGAGAGGAAATCGTGGAACAGAATGTACCCACTGCAGGAGAACAAACTTGCCCTCTGGTGCACCCCACCAGCCGTGGACCCTCAGATAGCGGCCCTCAACAAAAAGATGGTCCTACCTACTGAGTCCGCCCCCGGTCTCAGGGACCCCATCGACAGAAAGCTCGAGGACCACCTCAAAAGAAATGCTGAACTTGCCGGCTTGGGCACCAGAGCAGCCGCAACGGCTATTTATGCCACCAGAGCGCAGCTCACCTGGCTCCAGAAACTGCACAAGTCCATCCCACCGAAATCCCACGAGTCCTCTCTATTAGATAACGCCATTCTCTCCACCAAATATCTGTCGGACATGGCAGTCGATTCATTAAAGATCAATGCAAGATCAGCGGCTATTACCAACCGTGCCCGGAGGTCACTATGGATGAGACTCTGGGACACCGACAAGGAATCAAAGGCCACGTTACACAAGCTTCCCTTCAAAGGCGACATGCTGTTTGGGCACTAGAGAAGTACCTAAAAGGAAAAGAGGATGGATGACTTCTAGCTCGTGAGCAGACCAGAACTGCCTTTCTCCCTACCCGCTTCCACAACCGGCACCACTCCTTTCGTGACAAACGACACAGTGGCTACATCTACCGTGGTCCTACCTTCCACCAAAACTATTCCAGCCCCTACCAATACCCCAGATACAGAGGTAGAGGCTCCACACAACGTGGCAGAGGACCCTACAACCACTGCAACAGCACCCGCTCCTGACTACGCACTGCCACAGGGACTCCAATCACAGTGGGTACACGCCTGACACTGTTCCTGCAGCAATGGGAAGTGACCACCAATGTCAAATGGGTTTTAGAGATCATACGAAGCGGTTATGCCATACAGTTCACAAGAACTCCACGTCAGCACAGAATGCTTCACTCCACATTTTCCACACTCAAATACACCGCAGCACACATTACCACTGCTATTCACGAACTACGCGCCAACAATGCCATTGCTCCAGTCCCAAGGCCAGAAGAAGGTATAGGCATCTACTCCATATTCTTCATGGTCCCAAAAAAGACTGGGGGATTCCGCCCCATCTTAGACCTCAAATACATCAACAAGTCCATGAGATACATTCCCTTCAAGATGGAGACGACAAGGTCCACACTCCGATCTCTACGTGGCGGCGATATTCTCACTTCCATCGACCTAAAGGACACTTACCTACATGTGTCAATGCACCCATCGCATCACAGATTCCTACACTTCTGCATTCTAGGACAACACTACCAGTTCCAAGTGCTGCCTTTCAGACTGGCGTCAGCACCGCACGAATTCACAAAGGTGTCTGTGGTGATAGCAGCCCATCTCCGACAACAAGGCATTCACGTAATCCCATACTTGGATGACTGGCTCATACATACCAGATCTCTACAGCAATCCCTAAGGGAGACGCAACATGTGGTACAATGCCTACAGAGTCACGGATGGGTACTCAACCACAAAAAGAGTCACCTGACACCCACTCACACCATGGAACACTTAGGCACTCTAATAGACACAACAAATGGTTTTGTTACTCCTTCCCCCTCCCACATCAATAACATCATTTCAACAGCACACAGACTACGGGCGCCAAAACATCTCACTCTCTGGGACGTTTCACGAATGCTAGGTCTCATGTCATCCACCATCGACACAGTTCCCTGGGCCCGCTGGAACGCCAGACCACTGATGGCATTCCTTCTTCAACATGGACATGCACCAGACCTAGCCAGTCCATTCACTCTGACACCCAGAGTAAAGTCCAGCCTACAGTGGTGGACAAACAGACGTAAACTGACTCAGGGCATGCCTTTAGACATTACACCAGACATCTCAATAGATACCGATGCAAGCCTATCCGGCTGGGGAGCAGTACTAGGCCAGCATACTGCTCAAGGACAATGGTCCCAATCCGACACAAAACTCACGATAAATGTCTTGGAAATGAAGGCAGTCTTCAAAGCACTACTCCACTTCTCCAAACTCATACACAACAAACATGTCCAAATCTGATCAGACAATCTAACCACAGTGGCATACATAAACAAACAGGGCGGCACAAGAAGCAGGGCAATGATGTCACAAACATCCAAGCTCCTCTCATGGTCCCAAACAAGGCTGAAGTCAATATCAGCCATTCATCTGGTGGGAAAACTCAACCTCACTGCTGACTGGCTCAGCAGGGAGATGATTCATCTGGGTGAGTGGAAACTTCACCCGCACATCTTCCAAGCCCTCGACCGCAGATGGGGGCCAGTAGACATAGATCTCATGGCCACCCACAAGAACCACCAATGCAAGACTTACTGGTCATGGTACAAGGACCACAGGGCAATAGGAGTAGACACCCCTCTCCGCCAAATGGACATTTCACATCGGATATGTATATCCACCGATACCCCTCATCCCTCAAGTTCTACACAAAATACTCATGTCCAGATCCCGCGTCATTCTGGTGGTGCCACACTGGCCAAGAAGAGCATAGTTTGCAACACTGGTATCCATGGCATTAACACACCCATGGCACCTTCCACTCATGCCAGACCTCCTCACACAGGAGCCGCTTACACACCCCAACCTCAGGCAACTACAACTGACGGCATGGCTCCTGAAAGGGAGAGACTGCTGAAGGCAGGGTACCACCCTTCAGTTATTCAGACCATGGCCTCTTCATGTCAGATGTCAACAATTACAACTTACAAATGACACTGGGACATCTTCCACAAATGGTGTCTGCATCACAAGACAGCCTCCTCCACTTGCACCATTCCACACATCCTATTATTCCTGCAGGAGGGACTACAATTAGGACTTTCACCATCCTCTCTGAGGGGTTCAAGTGGCTGCTATTGGAGCAGCAAGAGGCCCGATTCAAGGGACGACACCAGGTTCCCACCAAGATGTAGTAAGATTCCTGAAGGCGGCAGCAAACATCCGCCCCACCCGCAAAGCAACACTCGCACCTTGGGATTTACCACTAGTCTTGACAGCAATGACAAAGCCACCCTTTGAGCCCATTGATTCCATTCACCTCAAATGTCTACAACTCAAGACCATGTTCCTCATGGCCATAGCGCCGCCAGGCAAGTGGGAGAATTACAGGCACTTTCTCATAAGGAACCCTACCTGCAATTTTACCCAGACAGAATATCCATGCGTCCAGTTCCTTCATTTCGTCCCAAGATTGCATCTTAGTACCACCTCAATCAATCCATTGAAATTCCTGCCCAACTTCTGCAGGAAGAGGTTCGGGCCGACCCTCAGCTGCGACTACTGGGTATGACTCGGCTCCTCACAACATATATTGAGCGCACTGAGCCTATCCGCCAATCGGACAGACTTTTCGTCATCACACAAGGGTGATGAAGGGGCCAACCTGCGTCAAGAGCATCAATAGCTGGCTACCTCAGAACGGCTATTTCGGAGGCTTACAAAGCAAGCAATGTGCCACCCCCCACAACGTTGAAGGCACATTCCACCAGGGCTATTGCAACTTCCTGGGCTGAACGAAACTTAGCCACAGCCGAAGAAATTTGCGCTTGCTGCTACTTGGTCAACCATTCACACTTTCACACGCCACTACCGGGGCTTTGGATGTATCTCACCAGACCAAGACAAACTTTTGCCACAGCGTTATTACTGGCAGCCAGACCAGCACACAGTGACATTCTCACGTCTACCCCACCCTAGACTTATGCTCACTGCTTTTGAACAACCCATGATGTAAGGTAGGTGGAGTGCTTCAGAGACCATCCCCCACAATGGTAGTTTACTCACCTGGTAAAGGTGATTGTGGGGGAATGGATCTCTGAGGCACTCCACGCCTCACCCTATACAAGACAGTGACAATGTCAAGGACTTCATACACAGGCACACAACCATTGCCAGAGATATACCATACTGTGTAGCCACTGTTCATCACAATAAATTTTTTAACTCGTTTATCTACATAGTCCACCACATGCCAGTTATTTAAGGTACAAGTGGGGAGCAACATGACTTCTTCTCATTTCAGATACAGCTTTGGAAGACATCGAACTGATTACAAGTGACCAGGGACATCCAGAGGGTACGTTCTCATCTATTGGTCACATGTGCGTCAAGACAACCTATCGGTGTACACACAACCCATGATGTAAGGTAGGTGGAGTGCCTCAGAGATCCATTCCCCCACAATCACCTTTACCAGGTGAGTAAACTACCATTATTTAAGGGTAGGAGTCAGCTGATTCTCTCATTTGGTCTGATCAAGACCTGCCACTGATGTACTTCCAGTCAGATCTAGAAAATGTAAGTTTTTTGGCAAACCAGAATAAATAAGAACATTTTGGAAAACAGAAGCAGAACAGGGTTTCTGATGGCCCACCCATCATTTATTCCAGTAGAAGAGATTCTGATGACATATCTGTTCTTGTTAAACCTGAGGAGTAACTTTCCCAGCTGAAGCAGAATGTAAATACTCCCTAAATACCTCATAATTAGTAATTGGCAGGAGCAGGTCCAAAAACACGTTGAAATCAGGGGAGATGGGATCAGAAGCAGAAAACCCCAAGGGTTAGTACAAGGCCTTGTACTCTCCAATATATTCATAGGGGACATACTGTAGAGGTGGAGTTAGAAGGAAAAGTCTGTCACTTTGCAGATGACACCAAGATCTGCAATAAAGTGAACACAGTGGAGGGAGTGGACACCATGAGGAGGGAGCCAAAAAAGCTAGAAGAGTGGTCAAGCATTTGGTAGAGGGGATTTGATGCCAAAAGTGCAAAGTTATGCACATCAGAAACAAAACCCCAGAGCAAGTACAGGATGGAAGGGGAGCTCATGGTATATACCTTGGACAAAAAGGACCTCAGGGTTGTCATTATGGATGACCTGGAAGTAATGGCTCAGTGTTCAAGGGCAATGGTGAGAGCAAATAGGATGCTGAGTTGCATGGGGAGGGGGATAGTAAGCAGAAGGAGGGAGTTTATACTCCCGCTGTACAAGTCATTGGTTTGCACCCATCTTGGGTACTGTCTGCAGTTCTGGAACCCTTACCATGGAAAAGGATTGACAGGATGGAGGCTCTACAGAGGAGGGTAACTTAGATGATAGAAGGGCAGCAGTGGGAGTGCTGTGAGAAATGGCTAAAGGGCTCAACATGTACCCCTTAGAGGACAGGGGCTGGTAGTATAGTTTAGATGTTTGAGTAATGAGCTGTTAATGAGCTTGGTACATCCAACAGGCCTGGATCTGATTCCCACAACCTCCAAATGCATACTGTATGACTCTGAACATGTCACTTAACCTCCCCAGTGTTCCCTTAAAAAAAGGCACTATTGCCTAATGGGTCTTAGCCAGTTACCAAAGAATAAAAAAAAAAAAAAAAGAACAGGAGAGTCAGGTAGGACATGATTCAGACCTTTAAATACTTCTTGGAGATAAACAGACTAGAATGTGGTGTGCAGAGGTTGAGGGATTCAAGACGGAGAAGAGGAAACATTTCTACATGGAAAGGGTGGTGAATAGAGAAGGTGGCCTAGGGAGTTGGTGGAGGCAGAGACACTGATGGGATTCAAGTGTGCATGGGACAGGCACATGGATATCATTGAAAGGAAGAACTGTCAGGAGGGGGTGGGGAAGCTGGGGGCTGCATAGGTCCCCTTGTCAACACACAGTGTAGGTGGAGTTAGAGCAGACTGCAGGAGCCTTGAAGTTCTTTTCATGTGGGCAATGTCTCGATGTTTCTTTAGGGCCGTATTCATAGAATCCTCTGCAAAGTTGTCCATATCTTCTGGTGTGGATTTACTGATAAATAAAGTCACATTCTACAGGATACAGCTCTTTACAAAGGGATTCTTCTGTGTTGGTGGGAAGAAACTAAACACTGCTTTGTGTAATTTAAAGGCATATCTATACTTTCAGAAATGGGCATGAAGGAAACGCAAATGAATACATTTGATGTATTTCAACTGAGCTGTCAAAAAAAAATTGGATTTGTGTCAGTGACTCCGTTGGTAGCATACTCACCTCTGAGTTAAGACCGCATAGTCATGGGTTCGAGTCCTTCACAGATATTTGGCTAATACCCAGCACTTACATGGCAATGCTGCATTGCAGTGGGAAAGGGAGGCTGCACTGTTGGAGGTGCTGTCTGTAACTCCCAGGCACCCAGTGGGTTCCTAAATATGTGTTGGGAACTCCAGACCACAAAGGGTTAACTTCCCAGCACTGGAGTCAGAGTCGCTATCAGTGGGTAGGACTTACCGCAGCAGCATAAGTTACTCTTGTTCTCTTTGACAGTTGGTGAGAGAGCATGTCCTGCACACCTCTCCAGTCCTGTTGTTTCCAGTTTTCTGAGGGAGAAGCCGAGTGCAGTAATCTGGTGGCAACTGTTCACACAGCAGTCCCTGGTAGGGCACAGTGAACAGGAAACAAAAGATGGGGCCGCGCTCACTGGCACAGGACAGGTGCAGGTCAGTGGGGGTTGCTAGCCCCTATACTCGAACAAGGTGCACCAAAAAGGGCTGCGCTCCTTCAGTCTGTAAAGTTCCAAAGAGGAAATTAGGAGACAGGACTTCTCTACATGTGGTTGCCAAATGAGATGCAAATTTACTGTCAAAAATAACACAAGACATAACACAACCATATACTGCTTGTGACAAAACAAAATCCAAACCACAACAAGGTGCCCTGGTGCTTCACTGAGTGGAGCTTCGTCAGGCCCCAGGAGGGCAGGGCACCTGGTTGTGGTTTGGACTTTGTTTTCCACCAGTAGTATGTGGTTGTCTTAAGTTTTATGTTATTTTCTACAATAAATTGCGTTAGAGATGGGCAAAGTTGGAAAACTTCAGTTCAAGAATTAATCCGCAAATTCTATGTAATTTCACAAATTCCACATGGCAAAGTTTCACCGCAAAGTACAAAAGTTTGCCTGCGAATTGTGGAATTTTGGCAAAATTTCACCATTTGCAGGTGAAATTCCATACTTTGCGGTGGAACTTCAACATTTTGAAGTTCCTGAATGTGGGAAAAACTTCACGGAGCTCCACAGAGGCAAATTTCGGCCACTTTGCAGTAAATTCACCCGTAAATTTTAACTTTGCCCCATCTCTAATTTATATCTCATTTGTCAGCCACATCTACAGCAGTCCTTACTCCTGATTTCATGTTTGAGATTTTATAGACTGAAGGTGTGCAGCTCATTTTGGTGTATCTTGTTCAAGTATAGGGGCCAGCAACCCCCTTAGCCCGTACCTGGTGGGGCACAACTTCCCTAGTACTTATACGCACACTAAAGAAAGCAGTGAGGAACTGTAAAGAATTCAGTCTGTAAGCACAGTGAACTATATGAGGTTCTGAGAGGATACGTTTACTGTCAGTTTAACACTCTGCCAGGGGACCCTCTTGGAGCTGTAGCTGAGCACAGAGACATTTCTAAATGCCCTTCCATCTACACTCCACATTCTATGAGCCCATAGCCAAGCATACCTGGATTTCAAGATGCCTTAGAATGTGGTCCTGCCCCCTGCTTGCTCCTGACCAGACTGCCCTCAAACCTCCATAGGCAGTGTTTGGTCTGGTTTGGGGTAGCCATTCAAGGCTTGGGGGTGGGGGCCTGAATGCATAGAGGCCCAAGACAGAGGTTTACTGTACGTAGGGCTCTGTGAATCCGAAACACAGTTGACCACATAGTGACCTACAGCAGGTTTATATATATATATTTTGTTTATCTGGGTTTTTATCCTCCTGTCTTTGACCCTGCTTACACACTAGCCAGCTCCGCAAGCCCTGTCACCCACCTGGGTACTTATTCTAGCCTCCTTGTTTCCCATTGCCTTGCCCCCCCCACCCCACATAGCAGGGTCCCCAGGGGGCAGCATTCTGGATGGGAGTGTCAGCTGTGACCGGGGTCTGGTTCTGACTCTGATCTGTTTCCAGAAAGGTTCTGATTTACTCTGGTTTCCCAAAACAGATAGATCTTTCCAGACTGAATCAGAACTGGGTCAGAGGCAGACCTAGATTGGGTCAAATAACAGAATTTGTGACCTTTATTCCCTCAACAGCCTACTTTTTATATTATTCCAGTTGTTATAATAAATATTTTATGCCTTTTTCCACCAGTTTCTCAATTTTAGCAGGAAGACAGCTTTAGAATCACTTACATTATCTGGACCAGGTCAGAAATGGCACTGGAAAATCAGAATCTGGACTATACTCTGGACTGGGACAAATCAGAGTCAAGTCACAAATGACTCTGATTTCCAGAGTCAAGCAGAGGCAGTCATTTTAGAGGGTCCCAATCTGATATAGAGCTGACTCTCCCATCCCTAGGCAGCACTCCCCCGACTAGGCCCAAATCTTGTCAGGAGGTGGGTGCCCATCGGGGGTGGCCTGGCCTGTGAGTGAGGAGCTGGTGGTTATCCTGCACCTCAATGCATTTTTTTCTCCATTTCCTGTACTGGGACACTGGTGCACAATGTTGCATGTAGATGTGCGTTAGCACACAGCATGTTCCACATCCAGTAGTGCTCCACCAAGTGTTTCGGCCGCATAGCCACCGAGCCTCTGCTGGATGATGGGCTAACAGCAAAGGACTTCAGTCCTGTTCCCCAAAGAAGAAAAGCTGTCCTGTGGGATGGTCATCACTCCTTCCCCCTGACTGGCCACCTGCAACCCAGGACCATTTCTGAACCCGGGTCTCGGAAGCAGCAAGCAGTAGCACTACCCACTGTGTTACCAGGCTGACCCCAACAATTTCATATTTAAGGTAAAGGGACGGAGTGTTAACTCATTTATTTATAAAAAGAATTATAGACAGGGGACTGTGTATTATGAGGTTTTAGATAATGGGTAAAGTCAAAGTCGCTTCCTGACTGGCTGAAACAGCCTGCTACCTGGGCCGTTATTTCTTGACAACGGCCTGCTTCAAAACAAGTGCCAGTTCAATCATTCAGTACAGCAAACTTGTCAGCCGCCATTTTATTCTCCACGCTTACTAAGAAGGCAGCCCGCACCCGAGTCCCACCATGCTACAGCACTAAAATCCTACCAACAGCCTGACACGGCCTCCAGAACTGCCTGTGTTCATCCTCGACACCGAAAAAAAAACAAACAGCTATTTGTAAACAAGTTACGAGCACGCTTAACCTCCTGACCTTCCGTGTTCCGTTTTCAATCACTGAATTTATCTCGCTTGTAAGGCTTTATCCTCGCCATGCCCAACTTCACACTCGCACCATCCCACATTGGAGTGCAAGTACCCCTCTCTAAATATTACCAGGTCCATTTCTCCTATTCTCACACAGCATTGTTCAGTCGGTCCATCTGTGTGTCACACAGAGATGAAACAAGAGCACAACCTAAATCAGAAACTGCATGGAAAAATACACATCGACAACCTCTAGTGGTCATTGCAGCACTTCACACTAGGGACTACTTTACAACAAACATTATTTTTTAGTTATTTTCTACTTATTTTTTTATATCTACATTTTTTTTTTCATTCTTTCCAAAACTGGCATCTCTGACCCATTATCTAAGTGTAATAATACCCTCCAGGGTGGACATTATGGGATATAATAGACCTTACAGGGGCTATAAGGCCCTCCGTCTGTGGCGTTGGGCCTCATTATGCCCCTGGGCAGTCTGTTGTATCCCAATAACGCCCACCCTGTCAGGTATTATTACTTACATAATATCATCAAGAGGTTCTGGTGACATGTTAACCTCGAAAGCAAAGCTTGAAAGGTTCCAACATGTCAGCAGAACCTCGAGATGGGATTATAGCCAAGTAATATACAGTCTACTATTTGTTATTTTTGTAGTCTATGGATCCAAGCTAGATTTTAAGTTGTACTCACTGAGCCTGAATAAATTGCCGCCTGTCCTCATTTATAGTGTCTTGCTCATTTTGTGCCATTTTCAGTTTTTGTTTCTGTTAGCTGTGCTGTTGGCCAGCTTTTACTGTACTCAGCCGTTACAGTAAATGCCGGCTCACGCACAGCTGTGTGGAGCGTGTGCAACACAAACTAGGCATCTAATCTCATAATACTGAAAGTGGATGTTCATCAGTAGTGTTACGACATCTTGTAATACTATCATTGGATGTTTATCGATACTGTTATGAGTTCTCATAGTACTATCAATGGATTTCTACAGTAGTATTACTAGTTTTGTTTAGTATGGTTTCTGATGGTATCATTCAGCATATTCATGTATTAAATAATGTTTGCAACCAATTGGATCACCAACTAGACCCATGAGGCAAGGGGCTCAAATTTAGAATGGGATGCGTTGGTGCCTCGGACTTGTGGCAGGGTGTTTGACCCAAGTTGCAACTTGCGCCAAACATTGCAGCGAGCACGATTTACAAACAATCATGCAACAAACACCTGCAACAAGTCCAGAACCTGGGATGCAAGGAGTTAGGTCACTATATCTGTGGGCTAATGTTGCATCTGGGATCGCAGCACTTGTGCCAACCCTTTGGCACAAGTAGCCGTAAAGTGAGGAAAGTGTTGCAAATGCACCACCCCTTTGAAAATTGGACTGCTCTGCATTCGAGGGTCTTTGGCACATCTGTGACCCCCTTTTGCATCAGAAGCAGGGCCTAACACAAGCCCTGAATCCATTTTGTAAAATCAAGCCCCAGATATCTCATTTTCATGGGTGTCCTTCAGGAAAGTAAGCTAGTCATCATATATCAACAGTAGTTTCAGTGTGAATTACTAAACTATATGCTGCACGGTCACACTGTTAAAATGCTTACAGTTATAATATTGAACTATTTATATCTGCAGTACTGTAGATGTGCAGAAAGGTATATGAAAGGAGTTACAAACTACAGGATACACAACAATTTACAAATTTGCAGGGAAATGATGGACATTTATCGATATAGGTGAAGTAGTGATTACATTAGTGTGGTTCTGAAAGGTGGCTCAGCTACATTTAGCTGATTATTTAGTTATTTAGGTGATAATATTCATCTTGTAGGCATATACAAAGCACTGATTGGCTTCTGTAGATGATTAAATGCCAAGGCAAAGCCGAGACATTTAATCACAACAGAAGCCGATTATTGTGAGTACACTCCTACAAGATGAATGTTATTACTATTATACCACTGGGAGTTACAGAGAATTTTTTATGTAACTCCTAGTGAAAAACTAGCGCTGTTACATGTGGAAATCAGGCTTTGAAATGTAAAGCCGTGACTCTGGGCATGCACATTAGTGCCGGTGGTAATACGCATGCCCAGAGTCATGGCTTTACTTTTCAAAGTCTGTTTTTGTCCTGTAAAACTCTGTTTGAGGTACAGAATCTGTGAAATATTCTAATAAATAAAAATAAAATTACACACTTGTGATTTGGTAGAGTATCTGACCCGCTTAGTCCCCAGTCCAAAAGCTGACTTTCTCTCTGTTGCCCCCCCCCATGCTGGCTCACCTCAACAAGAAATCTGTCTCGCACTTTGCTCGACTTCAGTCTCCAGGGTCTATTTTCTTTGCTCAACACACATAATTTAAATACAATAGGAGATAGAAATAGCACACTTAGGTGCAGTGTACAAGGGTCATGTAAGAACATCGGGGGACCACCACTGTGAGCAGACGCACAGTGTGGACAGCAGAGGAGGGGAATATGAATACCTTGCTGTGGGTGTGGTTAACAGGTGAATAACCTACTGTGGGCATGGCTGAATAGGGATAAACTACTGTGGAACTGTAGGTAGTAGTTTGTGGGATAATATCTGGCAGATTTCTTGTGTTCTGATTGGCTAAAACTAGACATCTATGGTATAAAAATGAATATATTGTGATACAGTGTAATATATCACACTATATCACAGTGCATCTTATTAATTTCAATGGATTTTCCTGTGATACAGTATATCGCAGTATATTGTGATACTTTGAGATATACTGCAACTTTTCTCCAGTTGCAGCTGTATACTAAAAACCAAATAATCAGGTCTGGCTGCTCTCGCACGGCGACTGAAGAGTTTGCACAGGGAAGATTTACAGACTGGATTTTTACTTTGAAGGTACACATCTGTCCCCTTGAAATCCTATGCTGTGGAGAAAGATGATAAAATCTAATATTAAAAATGCACATTTATGTCAGAAATTACAATCCAGAAGTAAAATAAAAAAAAAACATAATCCTAACATATGTTCCACAGAGCTGGTACCCCTACTGAGACAGATAACGGAGAAATCTCTTGCTTCAAGTTGTTGAATATTCAAGAAATATTTGGTGAGTGCCACTCATGCTGAGCATGTCTAAGTAGCTTGGAAAGGTTACTGCATCAGTAAAACATTCTTTTGTTTGACGTAAGGGTTTGATAGTCAGCCTTAGTGTTTCTCTTGTATCTGCTTTGTGTAGCTCTCTGTATAGAGAGGGGCTCTCTGCCTTTACAGCTGCATGAATGCAAATGGCAAAACACAGTTAAAATGGAAAGGCTGAGGGACCAGTGCTGTGACTTTTTTCTGAGGGAGCCAGACATGAGCTCCACCCGTGATGGCCCTGCTGCTGGCCCGTTACAGTATCTGAGCTTGCAAACTGATAGTCTCTGATGTCAGGCTGTAACTGGCAGCCAGTGTGGATGAAGCAGCTTCTTGAAATGAGAAATTTGCTATAGTTTCTTTTAGTGCGGGGCATCACAAGCGAAGATATATGCCACCAAATCCTGCCTGCTGGCTGCCCTAAGCCCACAGAAAATTAAGAATAGGGTTGGTGAATAGGAGCTGATGACTGAGTAACCCCTATCTTGCCTGGAGCCCATATATTCTGGATACTAGGTCCAAAGACTGCCAACAAAATAGTGTCAGTATGGAGTGTACGGAAATAACATCACCAATTTTCTTTTGCAGGGGCCTCAGCACCTCGACGCAGGGGGCTCTGCCCCCACACACCCTGGACTAAAGGATTCTCACTCCAGGGGGAGCAGATCATGGGACAAGTAAAAATTTGTGGGGCTGTGGAACAGTGTTTCCACGGCCCCTCATAATAAAACTCAAGTCCTGAGACTGCAAAATGTTGGGAGACCAGGATTAGAACCCTGGTCTCCAGCTCAGCTGTTCTATGCTCCAGCCCTCCACACCACAGGAGCAGCTCAGCCAGCCTCCTGTTCCCTGCAGCCCTTGTGCTGTGTACAGCACCACAAACAGTGACCAGGGGAGTGCTTACAGCAAGCGCTGTTAATCCCCCTCACGCTGTCCATGGTAGCACTTACCAGACTAGCGCTGTGAATTGTGGCACTATTCTGGTAGCACTGTTCTTACCAGGTACCTATATGGGATGTCTCAGTCTTATCAATGACCCGTTTCTTTTCTGTGAGGGTCATAGGGATTTGCAGTATTGTAGCTTGATCAGTCTATCAGGATTCAATGGTTTAGGTCCCTTTGTTTGTCACATACAACTAAACAACTGTGTAAACCATTGTTTTGTCAGAAGCACCAAGAGAGGTCGACAGTGAAAATGGCAACCTCCCCCACAGCGATGGCACAATACCGATGCAGGTATTGTGCGGCCCATTTAAACAGTGTTTTCTGTGGGAGGATGTGCCACCCACGCTCCATGCAGTGGGGGTTTCCGCCCCGTACCCCTAGTAGACTTTAGGATTTCAACTCCAGGTTGAGTTGGTCTGGGAGGGGTGGAACATTGAGAAAAGGCGAAACACAGAAAAAGGACCATTACCACGATTGTCACCGTAATGGTCTTTTTTCGTGTTTCGCCATCATGGTGTCGACCTGAAGGGGTGCATCAGTTTTGTCCAAGGACTGTTGCAGATACTGTAGTTTATTTCAAAGGAGATAGGAAATGATTTTTACATAAACTGCCTTTTCATCTTCCTTTCCATGCCAGTTATGTATTCTGATATGGCGCTGATCAATTATTTTCCAAATAAATAATTTAGTTTTGGGATGCCCTCATATCTACACAGAGTTCCACTCTCCTCCCCAGCTACTGCCATTTCTTCTCATATTTCCAAGACATTCTATGACATCAATAACTCCTATTCAAGGCAGCATGGTTTCACCAGGGGGAGGTCATGTCAGACCAACCTCATTGAATTTTTTGACTGGGTGACTAGGGAGGTGGATCAGGGGGAGGGCAGTGGACATGGCCTATCTGGATTTCAGCAAGGCCTTTGACACTGTGCCACATAGAAGACTATTACACAAACTGGGGAATATGGGTATGGGCAGGACAGTAGTGTGGTGGGTAGGTAACTGGCTGGGTGGCAGGATACAGAGGGTGGTGGTAAATGGCTGTCACTCCACAGAGGGAAGATTGACCAGTGGGGTACCACAGGGATCAGTGCTGGGACCGGTCCTATTCAACATCTTCATCAGTGACATGGCGCAGGACCTAGAAGGCAGAATTTCACTGTTCGCTGATGACACAAAGCTCTGTAACAGAGTAGACACACCAGAGGGTGTAGACAGAATGAGAAGTGACCTGCAGAAACTTGAAGAATGGTCAGGGTTTGCAGTTGAAATTCAATGCAAAGAAGTGCAAGATAATGCATATGGGGCACAAAAACCCTGGCACAATATATCAGTTGGGGGGTGAGGATATAGCATGCACCAAGCAGGAAAGGGATCTTGGGGTTATCATCTCTGATGACCTCAAGGTAGGGAAACAGTGTGACAAGGCAGCAGGTAAAGCAAATAGGATGCTGGGATGTATAGGCAGGGGCATTACCAGCAGGAAAAGGGAGGTCATAATTCCGCTATACAAGACACTAGTGAGGCCCCACCTGGAGTACAGTGTACAGTTCTGGAGACCATACCTACGTAAGGACATAGACAGGGTAGAGAAGGTTCAGAGGAGGGCAACAAAGATGGTGCATGGATTGCATCACAAGTCCTATGAAGACAGGTTGAAGGAACTGAACATGTACTCCCTGGAGGAGAGGAGGAAGAGAGGGGATATGATAGAGACATACAAGTATCTTACAGGGAGGAACAGGGTGCAGGAAAACACTATTTTTAAGCGAAAAAGATGTTCCAGGACTAGAGGGCATGGGATGAAGTTGGAGGGAGGACGATTCAGAGGAAACATGAGAAAGAATTTCTTCACAGAACGGGTGGTGGACAAGTGGAACACCCTGCCAGAGGAAGTGGTGGGGGCTGAAACAATCACGGGATTTAAGAATGCATGGGATAGACATAAAGGAATTCTGGAGGTCTGGGGTACGGTGCAACAGACTTCTAGGAAAACAAACTGAACTTACAAGCTCAAATGGGCAGACTAGGTGGGCCATAGGCCCTTATCTGCCGACATTGTCTATGTATCTCGTTATCTATGTATTCCACGCTGTTCATCTGAATGGCCTGGAATGGTGTTACTGATGTCAGAGAATGTTCAGGCAGTACAAAAAGAGAGGGTAGTAACTGCTGAGGAGAGAGTGATTCAGGGTAGTTGCAAAGCTAATAAAAATAGATTAATTTAACAAAAAAGGTCAAACTTCACAGTATAAGAGTGTCCCCATGTGTCCCAAGACAGTCACACTTCTTATTCAGGTCCAGTTACATATGGATCATTATGGGAATGAATATCATTTTCAAAACTAGATTATTATAAACAGCTGCCAATAAGAAATAATTTCATTGTTCTCTTTAAGCCTAGATTAGATGAATGATTTTGAGTAAGTTAGGCATTTTTCTACATGTATTTAGTTAGTGTAATAAAGCAGATTTGTCTGGAGAGATACATAAATAAACATATGAAGTGTGTTTTAAATAATGGATCTGTTTACATGTTTGTAGTTTTACTTTTTGCATTAGTAAGTTATTTTTGTAAGTAGAGTTGCTGTATGCTGCATTTTGGTTTGCAAAACAGAAGTGCTATATGTGGATTGTGTTTCTGAATGTACTGAACTTCAGCCTCCCCTTGGGAGGGTACAGTAGCAATTGTGTTTTAATAAACTAAACTAAATTAAAGCCTTGGTTCACAAGATGCAGTAATTAAGTATAGTTGTATGTACAGTAGAAACATAGATGTTGGCAGAAAAAAAAAGCCCAATGGCCCATCAAGTCTGTCTAGTACCTGTCTGCATCTGCAAGGAAGGAGAGAGGGAGGGCCACAAAAAAGTAACAGGAGCTTGGAGGGGGATGAACACCAGTCCATTTTCAGACAAGAGAGACCTGAAGGAACTTGCTAATCTGAATGTGGACAAAGCAATGGGGCCAGATAGGGTACATCGAGAGGCATTGAGGGAGCTCAGGGAGGCACTAGCTGCACCTCTGACAGCCCTATTTAACAAGTCACTGGAAACAGGACTGGTTCTGGAGGAGGGCAGCTGTGTAGTCCCACTTCACAAAAGTATTAGCAAGGAGGAGGCTGGCAATTATAGACCAGTCAGCCTGACATCAGTGGTGGGAAAGTTAATGGAGTCACTGCTGAAGGAAACAATTGTGGAATATCTTGAATCCAGTGGGTTACAGGGCCCAAGGCAGCATGGATTCATGGTGGTGGTGGGGTGGGGGAGGTCATGTTAAATGAATCTGATAGGTTTCTTGAACTGGGTGACCAAGGAAATAGAAAAGTGTGGAGCGGTGGACGTGGCCTGCCTAGGTTTCAGTAAGGCTTTCAACACCGTTCCGCAGAGGAGACCAGTAAGTAAGCTGGGTAGCTTAGGAGTGGGTCCAAAGGTGGTAGACTGGGTAAGAAATTGTTTGATCATTTACTTGTTTGTTTGGCACATGCCATTACAAAGAAAAAAAGATACACATATAAAAATTGCAAATAAAAAAACATATACTAATGTAGAAAATACAATACATGGTCTTATCACTTGCAAGATTCTTCTGTCTATCTGTCTGTCTGTCTATCTATCTAGCTAGCTAGCTATCTATCTCCATGTAACCCACTGTCTCTCTAACTTTCCTGGTGCAGCTTGGTAAAATACAAACTTTTCCATTCAGCTCCTGCCCTGTGCTGCAGAAATTAGCTTTCAAAAGTCCTTGAAAGGGCAGGCAGCTCACCCTCTCCTGGTCTCTGATGTGACTGCTCACGTGGCACCCCCCTCCCCCCTTTCTAGGGGTATCTTGGATGTTAGTGTTCACACAGAAAGGGGGAGCACCAGCTACTGACAGGGCAGTGTAAACATTCATTTAACATGGAAATAAGCACAGTACCTTTGATGTGTAGAATTTGGGATTCTTTTCATGACAGCGTGAACTCTGTCTGGGTGCAGGCTGACGGTACCTTCTTTATCTTCTTGGCTGGAGGGCACAGACACAGTCTTTGATCTAATGGAGTAAACTTGTTAGAACAACTGCAGACAGTTCATTGCAGCTCAGACTCAAAAGCCCTGTTCACAGGAAAAAAAATTTGTGTCATTCCTGGTGTTGCACAGCAGCAAGATCGTTGCTGCTGTTCATGTCTAAATACCACAGTTTTGCCATTTTGGGCTTGCATTGTGTTCTGTCCCTGATCCATGTTTCCTTGGGTTCAGGTAGTGGTGTGGGCATTCTGCTCCATTTTACACTGCCATCTGAACAGCCCCCACCACACACAGCATTGTGACAGGCTTTTCCCAGCCTGCACTCTATTTCTTTCACTTGCTGGCACCATTTTTTTTTTCTCACCCGAGTTCAGCTAAAGATCATTAATGGTGCATTAAACATAGCTGAACATGGGGAAGTGAATCTTTTTGTCAACTGAGGGTTTAAAATTGTAAATAACAGGGTCCAAGGGTCATGCCATGATACTGGGCATAAGCTTATGCATAAACGCATGCCTAGTGCATGGTTCAACTTTCAGACCCTGGTTTTTTCCCATTTTTATGTTTGCTTGCACGCATGTACAAGAAACATAGGCCATCGTTGGAGATTTCTGAGGTGTGTCACCTCCTCCTCCAATTCAGGCACTGTCCTGGCAGGCGTGGCCCCTGTAAGCCAATGCATTTTGGAGCTGTCTATGACAAGCTCCAAAATGCAGTGGCATACAGTTGAAAGGGGGAGCTACGCTTGAGTGAGCAGTGATAAGAAGCTGCTCATGTGCAGCTCCCCCCCAGCCGCAGGCGTGCGTGCCCCCTGCACGCAGCGTATAGTCGACGGGGTGCCCAATCCCTGTCGGCTGAGCTGCATCGCTCCCCAGTAGTTGATGCCACTCTGGGAGCCCACCCCAAGCGTGGCAATCAGTGTTGCCGATGGGGGTGCCCAATCCCCCGTCAGCTGAACGCCTAAAGTGCCCAGCACGCCAGAGCCCACCCCAGCGTGGCAAACGCCCCACGAGGTTTTTTTTATATTTTTTTGCTGACGGGTGCCCAATCCTCGCCAGCTGACGCCGCCCCCAAAGTCCTTGTGCCACGCTGGGAGCCCACCCCAGCGTGGCAAGCGGTCCCATGAAGTCTTTTTTTTTGTTTTACCCTGTAAACAAAACGAACCCACCGCGCCGCCTCCTCGCTTCCCTCCCACAACCCGCACCCACCCACTTCTGCACCCAGCCTCCCCACACCCCCTCACCCCATACTTACCTCCGGACTCTGGCGCTGGCGATCTTCTGTGGACCGGAACACGCCTGCACTCTTCAAAGCCGACCGCGAACTGAGGAAATGCCGGTAAGCTGTATAATGGGCTAGATAGGAGGAGTTCAACTTATTGTATATCTCAGGTATTTTGGGATTTTGCACCACCTTCAGCATGGGTTTTGGGACTTTTCATCGATTCACTGTCATGGCGTGCTATTCGCCTCGGCAAGATTTTGTCCAGTGACCGCGCAGTGACTGCGTAAATTACCTTCGGACTGAATACCACCATGACAGTGACATCATTCATGAGAAGGGGCCCAAACCCCATGTTGAAAATTTGGTGCCAAAATTCCAAAAAATGACTGTTTAACGAGAGTGCATTGCGCAGTTCCTACGCAGGCTCGTAAGTTCGCGAAATTTCAATATTTTCACTCCAGATTTTCAACATTACCATTTCACCACACCATCTTATGAGCAGTACAGCTGTCATTTTTCACATCTCACCCAAAATGTGTTTCCGCCCTTGTAGCGCAGAATGGTGCAGTCGATGTGCGAAATCAATGTACAGGACAAATTAAGAAAATCACAGTGACACTGTTCATGAGCAGAGGTCTTGAAATGGCTATGTTGAAAATTTGGTGAAAGAATTCCTAAAAATGACTGTTTTACTAGTGTGCGTTGCACAGTTCCCACGCACGCTCGTAGGTTTGCGAATTTTCAATATTTCCACTCCAGATTTCCAACATTGCCATTTTTCCACACCTCCTTATGAGCAGTACAGCTGTTATTTTTCACATCCTGCCCAAAACGTGTTTCCGCCCATGTAGCGCACAATGGCGCAGTCATTGTGCAAACTCAATGTATGGGACACATTAACAAAACCACAGTGACACTGTTCATGAGCAGAGGTCTTAAAATGGCTATGTTGAAAATTTGGCGAAAAAATGCCTAAAAATGACTTTTCACGAGCGTGCGTTGCACAGTTCCTATGCATGCTCGTAAGTTTGCAAATTTAATATTTTCACTCTAGATTTTCAACATGTCCATTTTATTAAACTTCCTTATGAACAGTACAGCTGCAATTTTCATGTCACCCAAAATGTGTTATCGCACATGTGGCGCATAATGGTGCTGTTGGTGTCAAGCAATGTTTAGGACAGATTAAGAAAATCACAGTTACACTGTTCATGAGCAGAGGTCTTAAAATGGCTATGTTGAAAATTTGGTGACAAAGTCCATAAAATGACTGTGTTACGAGTGAGCATTGTTCAGTTTCCACGCATCCTCGTTAGTTCATGACTTTGTAATATTTTCAGTCCAGATTTTCACTAGTGGCATTTTCAACACTTCCTTATGAACAGTACAGCTGCCATTTTCACAACATGGTCGAGTGTGTTTTCACACTTTCAGTGCAGAGATGCATGGTCGCTGTGGGGAGATCATTGTTCGCACAGATAAAGAAAATCACAGTGACACTGTTCATGATCGGAGGCACCAAATGCCTGAGTTGACAATCTGCTATAAAATATCCCCAACCTACTTATATATAACGGTGTGCTGTTGCACAGTTTCTATGTAAGCTCGTGACTTCACCATTTTTTTAAATATTTTTACTACACATTTGCAGCATAGCCATTTTTACACCTCCTCATGAAAGAGTACAGCTGTCATTTTTTACATCCTGTTCGGAATATCTTTGCAACTGTGGTGCTAAATCCCGTAGCTGGCAGCTTTCGGCTACCAAACTGATATTCCCCCTGTTCATGAGGTGGGGTCACAAAACAAACATGTTGAAAATTTGGAGTTAAAATACCAACGAATGCCTGAGGTATTAGGCTTTTCAACTAAATCGCCAACCCTATAGAGAATGACAGGAATCAGGGGTGTGACTTGGGATTCTTGCCTGTGATGCTCATACCATTCCACACCCTGCAGTCACTGAGAGCGACGAGGTATGCCTTGACTCTTCGGCCCCAAACTTCACCCCATTCTCCTATATCGCACTCCATCTCACTGTATTTCCTAATGAAATGGGGTGCGATAAGGGCCAAAGACCCCAAGGAACACCCCGGACACTTGTCAGTCTCTGCAGAGTGAGGTGTGGTGAAATAGGCGTGGCATGTATGCCTGACGACCCAAATGCACACGCCAATACCTGTCATTCTCTGCAGGGTGGTGGTGGGGTTGGCTTCAGTTCAATACTTCACTGCCATTCCTATTACGCAGCTCTGTAACTTCTACACTACCACTGCCAATGCCAGTAAGCAAACATTCGGCATTGACAAATGCTTGTTAGCCCTTGGTTTACAGAAAGAATCAGTTCCCTGAGTTCAGCTATGTTAGCTGCACCAAAAATCATCTCTAGCTGAACATGGGTCAGAAAAGCCATCCTCGATCCCTGTGGCACTGTCACCCCTCCTGGACCATCCCTCACCACCAGAACCACCTACAAATGCCAGACCCTCTAGGAGCATCCCTCCGGCTCTCCAGGGCTATGCTGTCTGAATGCTGCTCCACAGCGTTTCTGCAAGCTTGGCCACAATGAATCACATGGTGCTGATGTACATCTCTCGTCATGTGAACAAGGCTAAAGATTCAGTCCAAGCAGATATCAGGAAGCAATCAAGCATATTTTATTTTGTAAAATCCAAAGGCTCAGGCCACAGACACACACACACAGTTCCATGGAGCAGCAGAGCAGTTCAATTATTTTCACATAGTCACTACGGCATGGCAGCCATGACACAATTTACTTGGGGGACCTGTGTCCCGAACCTGTATGCTGCACACATTTACTTCTGGTGAGCCAAATGGGCTCCTTTCCCCTGTATCATCATTCTTAGGCAAATGACACAACACAGGCTATTTTCTGTTCCCCTGCCAGTAAGAGCGGGGCTTACAAATTACTGCAGGGCACAGAACTCTCCTTGGGACACTTTGGTGTTAACTCGGGCACATTCCAACCTCGTCAGACCATCCGCTCTGCTGTTCCATGGGCAGGGTTCACACAGGGCATAGGCCACCTTCCCTTGGGCAGCTTTCTCCCCCCCCCCGAGCAACTCTAATCTCCGGATGGGTGGACATGAACTTAAGGCCTCAGTACTGCTTCTCTGCCACTCTGCAGACCAGGCTTGCCAGGGCAGCCACCCCAGCACCTTCAATAATTCACAGAGCTGGACGGGCTCAACCAAACTGGCTCTCTACTCCAAGCTGCTGCTGCAAGCTATCTGCCCTCCCCACCAATGGCTTTAATGGAGGTCCATTTTCACATTTGGGACCATGGTGGGGCAATCTCCCCACTCCCCGGCCTTCCCAGTCCTGACTGTCGGCCCACTCCTTGGCCAGCCTGCAAGCAGGCCTCCTTGCTCCTTGCACTTTCCCGACTCCCAGTGGACTGACTTTTTTTAAAACCACCATCTCGCACCAGTGGGCACTCAGGTTTTCCTTGATTGTGATGCCCAGGCTCCGCTCCTTGGCACAGCTGACATCACTGGAAATCCCCAAATTGACACGAGGGTTGCATCTACAAGTCCATTATCCTTAGTGAATTAAATGCACGGTCTCTGTGGATTTTTTTTTTGTGATCAGCCAGTAGCATTGCAAGTGCTTCATCTAGAGGGAGGTATAGCATTGCGCTCAGCCTCGGGATTCTTCCATGCCCAGGTAGCTGCACGGAAATTCATCATGTAGCAGTAGTGCCAGCATAAGTTGTACAGGGAAATTGTGATAGAAGCAGAATATTAAAAGAAAAACATTGTTATGTTTGCTTGCACGCATGTGCAAGAAACATAGTGCCATCATCCGAGTTTTTCGGAGGTGTGTCAGCGTCTTCCAATTCAGTCAGTGTGTTTGCAGGCACAGTCACAGTTCTCCAATCACTGCTGGAGCTGTCTATGACAGCTGTTGAAAATGCAGTGGCATACATTTGAAAGAGGGAGCTAAGCTTCAGTGAGCAGCAATAAGATATTGCCTGCTCACTGCTCCTCCTCACCTACACGCCGCACGCATACTGCCTTACACACGCACGCGCATACTGTGTGCTTGCCCCACGCACACACACTGTATAGCCGACGGGGTGCCCAATCCCCATCAGCTGTGCTGTGCTCCCCCCCAGAGTTCCAGATGCCACGCTGAGTGCCCACCTCAGAGTAGCAACACATCCGTATGGGTGACGGGGGTGCCCAATCCCCCGTCGGCTCCAGACCCCCCAAACAGCCTTACAGCTGCCATGCTGGGAGCCCACCCCAGCATGGCACAAGTCCGTATGGCTGACGGGGGTGTCCTATCCCCCATCGGCTCCAGCCCCCCCCAAACAACCTTCTAGCTGCCATGCTGGGAGCCCACTCCAGTGTGGAAACTTCCCGCGTCATCTTCCTGTAAAAAAAAAAAAAAACTGTAAACAGAAAAGCGTTCCTCGGCGTTCACCCAGCCCACCCGCCCACCCTCACCCTGCCTCCTCCACACCACCATCCCATCTTACCTCCGGACTCCAGCACGATGATCTTTGGTGGACTGGGAACACGTCTGCACTCTTCAAAGCCGACCCAACTGAGGAAATGCCGGTAAGCTGTATAATGGGATAAACAGGGATTTTCTACTTTGCTGCATATCTCAGGCATTTTTGAATTTGTGCACCAAATTTTCAACATGGGTTTTTTTGTGACCCCTTCTCATGAATGCTCTCACTGTCATGGCGTTAATCGGGCCCAAAGGGTGATTTTGCAGTCACTGCGCGAAATCACCTTTCGGGACAGATGACAAAATGGCACTACCACTGTTCATAAGGTGGGCTCTCAAAAAGCCTATTTTGAAAATTTGGTGGAAAAATTCCTAAAAATGCCTGTTTTACGAGCGTGCATTGCGCAGTTCCTTTGCACGCTCGTAAGTTTGCAAATTTTCAATATTTTCACTCCAGATTTTCAACACTGCCATTTTATTACACTTCCTTATGAACAGTATGGCTGCCATTTTTCACATGTCGCCCAAAATGTGTTTCTGCACATGTAGCGCACAATGGTGCAGTTGGTGTGTGAAAGCAATGTTTGGGACAGATTAAGAAAATCACAGTTACGCTTTTCATGAGCAGAGGTCTTAAAATGGCTAGTTGAAAATTTGGTGACAAAAGTCCTTAAAATGACTGTGTTACGAGTAAGCATTGCACAGTTTCCATGCACCCTTGTAAGTTCATGACTTTGTAATATTTTCAGTCCAGATTTTCACCAGCAGCATTTTTCCACACTTCCTTATGAACAGTACAGCTGTCATTTTTCACAACAAGGCCAAAATGTGTTTCCACACTTTCAGCACAGAGATGTGTGGTCGCTGTTGGAAATCATTGTTCGGGACAGATAAAGAAAATCACAGTGACACTGTTCATGATTGGAGGTCCCAAAATGCCTGTGTTGACAATCTGCTGTAAAAAGTCCCCAAATTAATTACATTACGGCTGTGTGTTGCACAGTTTCTATGCACGCTCGTGACTTCACCAGTTTTTTTTAATATTTTTACTGCAGATTTGTAACATTGTCATTTTTACACCTCCCCATGAACAGTGCAGCTGTCATTTTTCACATCCTGTTCGGAATCTGTTTTTGCACCTGTGGTGCTAAATGCCTTAGTCACTGTGCATAAACAGCTTTTGGCTAACAAACTGATATTGCCACTGTTCATGAGGTGGGGGTCACAGAAAAACCAAGTTGAAAATTTGGAGTGAAAATACCAACGACTGCCTGAGGTGTTAGGGTTTCCAACCATAATGCCCCATCCTGTAGACAATGACAGGCATCAGGGGTGTGACTTGGGATTCTTGCCTGTAATGCTCATACCATTCCACACCCTGCAGCCAGTGAGAGGCATCAAGGTAAGCCTTGGAATCTTCGGCCTCAAAGTTCACCCCATTCTCCTATACCGCACCCATCTCACCGTATTTCCTGATGGAATGGGGTGTGCATAATGGCCAAAGACCCCAAGGCACACCGTGTCACTTGTCAGTGTCTGCAGAGTAGGGTGTGGTGAAATGGCATGGCCGTTATGCCTGACGACCCAAAGGCACACCCCAATGCCTGTCACTCTCTACAGGGAGGTGGTGGGGTTGGCTTCAGTTCAATATTTAACTGCCATTCCTATTATGCAGCTCTGTAACTTCTACACTATCAATGCCAATGCCAGCAAGCAAACATTTGGCATTGACAAATGCTTGTTTTTCTTTTGTAATCAGTCAGTTGCATTATCTGCTGAAATTTCACATTTTTAAGAACTCATATTTTAAAAAAATGCACAGTCTAGGAAAAATTTGTGTAAAAAATGAGAAAGCAGAATTACACTGGATTTCGATATAATTTCTTGAAAACTGCACAAACGTGAAATTGGCAGTTTCACAAAATTTTCACAAGTGCATCAAAGATTTTACCCAGCATTACTCTCCACTCAAAAAAATTGCCAAACCAGCCCCAAATAGTCTGCTTTCCTCTCCCAGGCTGTTAGCAGTCCACCTTGTATATACCACACTGATGTATTTTATTTATTTATTTTTTTTTAATTTATTTCAAATTCGGATTAATACCTTTGAGCCAGGGGCTCATTTACAAAGGCTCCAAGTCAACAAGGAATACAAGACATTTACAGGTGCTGAAACATTGCAGAACAGAGAGACATCAACTAACAAGTAGTATTAGTGTGCAGTTACATCATTAAGCAGGGTACAAGTGAGAAGAAGCAGGACCACACTTGCGGAGAAACATATTAATGCAGCACTGATAAAGTGTGGTACAGTGTTTGCCTGAAGCTTTTCATGCACTGCAGTGTCAAAGGTCATTCTGATGTCCAGATGGTCTGTGTCTGCCTGCTGCCCATGTCCGCTCCCCTGATCGCTCCCTTGAAGAATGTGATCAGAATGGCTCGGTATGATGGGCCACTGCGGCTTTTCACCTGTAAGCCGCTTTACAACTCTTCAGCACAGACAACACAGGGTTTGAAGAGGTCTCTGGTAGGATTTGTACCAAACCCCTTTTGCTTTAAGGTTGGCCCTTTAAAATCTCACTGCACTGCCTGTTCTTGGTATTAGATGTACCTCAGGAGAGGAGTGTTAACAAGCAACATCTGGACCCAATAAAGGGAAAGAGGCAGAGGAATATCTGTGAAAAGGAGGCAGAGAGACAGAACTGTTTGTTACGCTAAATACAAGCCGTTTTTTTGTTTTTATCTCTGTTACTAAAAGTACAGCAGATTTCATTCGATTAAAACTGGTGCTCTGAGTGTTCTCTTTAGGCACGTTTACACACAGGGGTCTGTTGTGGAATGACAATTACCTGTGTGGTGCCATTGTAGTCTGTGTCGTTCTGTGCTCCGATTTACATGCAGTTTCTATTTCAGAAAATCTCCCACTCCATTCTGTCTTTTTTTATTCGGACGTTCCCATGGAAGTGTGCTCCTTATTGATTTCCTCAGGAGGTAATGGAACCTCCTGATTACATGGTGGGGTGTACTGGCACACATCAGGGTGAACTGTAACACACAGAGAATGCATTTCAGTTGAACATTCACTGTGGCAGCAGAAGAGATCCGCTTTACACATGAGCAGAGGTAACGTTACACTGATTCTGTAATGGCCATTGTAAAAGTGCGTTTTGAGATTGTTCTCCAAAAAGCCTCCCAGTTTGTTACCCTGTCACAACACGTCATAATGCCATGCAGAGAGGGGCAAAACCTTGTCCTCAGCTGGATTATCCATTTATGTGTTCTAGATAATAGTTTCCATCTCCTTCCTGTTAACTGATGTTAAACATAGAAACATAGACTTTGACAGCAGATAAGGACCGCTTGGCCCACCTAGTCTGCCCATTTCCCTACTTAGAGGATAAGCTGCAAATCCTATTTAACCAACAGTCTATTTCTTCCTACCCACCACAAAAATTGCCTTATGACTGTCCCACACATTCTTGAATTCTCCCACAGTTTTAGACCCCACAACCTCCTCAGGAAGGCTGTTCCATGCATCCACCACCCTCTCTGTGAAAAAATACTTCCTCACATTGCCCCGAGCCGTCCCCTCTCTATCTTCAGATTGTGTCCCCTTGTTCTTGCACATCTCTTTTTCTGAAAGATGCTACCCTCTTGGACTTTGTTGATTCCGCTGAGGTACTTAAATGTTTCTATCATGCCTCCCCCTTTCCTCAAGGGTATACATATTAAGCTCCTTTAGTCTCTCCTCGTATGGCTTCTCTTGCAGACCCTGCACCATTTTAGTTGCCCTCCTCTGAACTGCCTCCATCCTGTCTATGTCCTTGCAGAGGTGGGGTCTCCAGAACTGGACGCAGTACTCCAGATGGGGTCTTACCATCTGTCTGTACAGGGGGATAACAACTTCCTGTTTTCTGCTGGTGATGCCTCTCCCTATACAACCCAGTATCCCAGTTAGGCTGACTGGCCTGTAGTTGCCTGTGTCCGATCTTCCCATTTCTTGAAAATGAGGACCACTTTGGCTGCTTTCAACTCCTTGTATCACACCTATTCGGACAGACAATTGTTTCCTTAGCTCCACTATGATTCTGGGGTGTATCATCTACCCATTGGGACTTACCTGGCTTGATCTTTACTTGGTAGTCAGCTACCAGGGTGGGTGGGTGTGACATGCTCCAGCTGCATTATGTCTTCTGATGTTATTTAGATCTCTGGATGGAGAGATCCAATTAGAAATCCCACCACAGCCACTGATTCACTCTATAACCTTGAGCAAGTCACTGAACATTCCAGTGCATCACTCTTCACCCCCCTAAATCTGTAAAATATGGAAGAATAAGGACCCCAACTGAAAATGAAATGGTTCATGTCAGCTGGGCTATACACTGGGACAATAAACTTGAGGTGAGTAAACCAGTTTGGTTCAGATCCGGAACACCCTGCCTGCACCCCTACACTCGGGTTGGCACAGATCATTCAAGTCAAATTCTAACACACCCAAGTCCCTCTAGATCTAAATTGGAGCTGGGACACTGAGTGGTTTACCTATACCAGACCATGTTACTCAGTTTGAAGACCATTGCAGACCCTCTCCAAGGCAGCCTGAATTAGGTTGGCTCTGGTTACCCAGATTAAATTCCCAGGTATCTGTTCAGAAATCTGAACTGGCTAAGAAGTTTGAAAATAAGAAGCTTTTTCAGAAATGTTTTGGATCTTCATTTGAACAAGGATAGATTCACCATTTTATTAACCGCAGAACCATTTTTCAGATATGGAAAGGAAAAAATAACTTTTCTGAATGGAACGCTAAGGTGACATCACAGAGCAAGACAGGTATTCAGCAATCAGTTTTGCAAAAAACCTCTGCAGACTTTGAAAGCAGAACAGTTCCCTGAGTATAACAAATAGGTTCCCACAACGTGTGTGACAAGTGACTTTTAAATTATAAATATACACTGTTTGGCTTTATAACTTTCGGAAAGCCTTTTCATTACATGAAAAACACTAACGGTATTTTTGCAATCTTTGGAACATGTTCCGAGCGAGTGCTTTCCACAGCCTCTCTGCACTTATTTTCATTTTATCAGTTTAATAACAGTGAGGGGAGAAAAATAATATGAATCATTCCTCTGCGTAGCAATGCTGTTTGGCTGGTCTGCATTAACTGGAGTATAAAGAGCCTTTAACATGCAGGAGGAATGCTGAAAAAAAAATATTTTTAGACATAATCTCAATATAGATTTGATGTATTTTTGACATTCATAGATCCTCTTTTTCATTATAATTATGGACTATAGCATGGAAACAGAATCATTGTATTTTACTGCTGGCTTCATCTGCTGTGGCTGCTTACCTAAACCAAGCATTATATTTCTCTCTCTACATGTGACATAATCAGTTTCCTCAGCAACAGATTGTAATGTCACAAAGCAGACTGTTACGATGTCATGTGTAGACCAGCACTCCAGCAGCCGCTGCAGAGGAAGTGTCGGGGATATCGATGCTGGTTTCCATTTCAAGTTAATATATAATAAAATAAAGAACAAAAACAGCACCATTGTTTTTCTGTAGTGTCTTTCACACCAAATGTATCTCAAAACACTTCACAGGTTTAGCAAAAGAAAGGTAAACCCAACAGTAAGATCATTAATGACAAAGGTTCGTAGGGCAGGAGGAGAACACAAGACAGTGAGGTGATGCTAAGGGTTTTTATTTTTTTAGTCTTTGGTAACTGGATAAGGCCCACTAGGCTCAAGTGCCTGTTTTCAGGGGTGACCTGGGAGCACTGGGCAGTTAAGTGACTTGCTCAGAGCCACACAGTATGCAAGTGGAGGTTATGAGAATCAAACTCAGGTCTGGTCTGCTGGATGTACCAAGCTCGTTCACACCTCATTCCTCTAACCTCTAGGCTATACTGCTAGCCTGCTTGTAAGGCATGGGAGAAGACCTGAGCATTGAGATGGCATTTGAAAAGTGGGGAGAGAGCAGGACTCTATGGAATGCAGAATTCTGCTGGCAGAATTCATGCAGAATGGCAGTTCTGCACCTAGGATGCTTTTTGGAATGTTTCTTTAACTCCACAGAATTCTGGGAAGCATTTCTGTTAAACCATGGAATAGTATTCTCCAGTTTACATAATCCGCAAAATATTATTACACAGTTTGCGAAAAATGAATCAACAGTTTATGTAAACTGCAAAGTATAATTCTGTGGTTAAGATTCCACTTTCAGAAGTTAAGAATTCCAAATCCAATGGAATTTCACAGAATTTGATGAAATGTCCAACATTCTGTGGAAATCTAATGGGAGTAGAATCTGAAAATTCTGCATAGCTCAAGAAGACAGTCAGTGAGGCATAGATAGAGAGTGAGTGTGTGTATGCATGTAAGTTCGTTTATGAACAGTATGCGTGTGCCTGCATGTGTGTTTATGTACAGTATGTGTGTGTGTATGTGTAACTTCTCAGTCCCCTGGGGTTACTAGAATCCTATAAGTATTATTGTTAGGAAGGTAGCAGGCAGCTGGTAGAGAGCTCATTAGGGGTTTCTTACGTAATGACACCATTATGTGATGGTCTATAGAGGTGCTCTGTGAAGAGTGCTCTACTCTAAAGGTGGTGAAAAGAGATGAGCGAGGTACCAAGGTCTGAATCATGTGGATAGGATAACCGTTACCCAGAAAAGGAGAGGCATGAGACAACTTAGTGCTTCGATGCTCGCAGGGTGTTTATTTTGTACCAAGAGTAGAGAGACACAGTCACAAGAGGGAAGAGGGGTTGCCCGAGAACAATAGGGCAATAAACAGGGGAATACCTTTATCTACCACTACTAAGGTTATTACCACAAGAATAAACTTTAGGCCTACTGCCCCTCTGATTCTGAAGATATTCTACATGTCTATACTCTTAGATGAGGATCAGGTAACATAAGCTACTCAGAACTGTACTAGGGTAATTATCATCACACATTTCCATAAGAGTCCAGATATTACAAGGGTCCAGAGATCCTACATCTTCATGTACACCATTGTTCTTCATTGGTAGCTACAAGGGAAGTAAAACAGAACTGTAGAACCCTAATCACAATTCCCAGCAAGGACCTAGTTAAGGCCACTGGGATGGTGAGAGGTTTGGTAAACAGACCATATATTTCTTCATCAAAAGCCCACTCTCTCCAAGGCTGCCGGAATGTAGAACCAGAGCAACTGGTTCCTGAGATAACACGCTGAAAACAAAGGGTTCCTCAGCCAAAACCCACTTCCAGGGTTGCCAAGGACGAAGACAAATCAAGACCTGCGTGGCGATGAATCCGAAGGAGGACTCCCACAACCTGACTGATGCTGCAGCACTCCAAGGGCAAGCTAAACTCAGAAGAAACTCTGACAGGACCAGGAACCATAAGAATCTGAAGAGATGATGGTTGACTCTGTAATTCTAGGATCAGGAACTAACATAAAACAAAGAAACGGAGGATGCGTCCCGAACTGGGCTTCGACGGACTCGACTTTCGGCGAATGACCAGGTGGGGTACAGACTAGGTTCTCCAGGATGAGCTCACTCTTCTGTAGAGGGTGACCAACTTCGGGACATCTGGAACAGGAACCATATGGAACGACACTGACACGACTGTCGTGATGCATTTCGACGGATGTACTTTCAAGCTGTGAAAAACAAGAAACGGCGGGTACGACTTGTACGACTGGTGACGGACTCGACTTTGGCGGACGACACAGATAGATGTGATGAGCTGATGGATGATCTCCCAGGAGTGAAGAATGCTGAGAGTATGTCTTCTTCTGAGTAGAGACTGATTCTGAGTAAGTGGGGTTACAGACCACACTATGAGACTGCAGTGTGGTAGAAGATTGAGACTGTCTTCATACAGTAGTAAACATATAACTGAAGAATACCCAAAGAACTGTGGAATGATACAATAATTTGCCGGAGGAGGGCAAATCATAACTTCAGGGGTAATTATTACTGATAAGGGCCAATGTCCAGGTGCTTAGAGCAATAGTTCAGGTACTTGGGACAATAGTTCAGGTACTTAGGACAATAGTTCAGGTACTTAGAGCAATAGTTCAGGTACTTAGGGCAATAGTTCAGGTACTTAGGGCAATCATTCAGCATAAGCAGTACAGTAATTACAGTAGTTTCACAGTATAGGCAAATCAAACACTCTTAAACGAACCCCTGTTTCTAAACGTAGGGTCTTCTGGAATAGGATCTCTTTCAGTACATCGTGGCTAAGGAATCCTATCTTTAGTAACACTAGGCTGGCTTGCCCTATTCCGCTAGGCCGGGGCCTCCCTTTTGTACCAAGCTTTACCTGGGGCCTAATGCCCTACTTTTACCTCGGGCCTGACGCCCTACGTTATCTTGGGCCTGGTGCCCCACTTAATACTGGGCCTGGTGCCCCTCTTTATAATGGGCCTGGTGCCCAACCTTGAATTGGTCCTGGTGTCCCACTTAACACTGGGCCTGGTGCCCCTCGTAATACTGGGCCTGATGCCCTTCTTTATACTGGGCCTGATGCCCCACTAAATACTGGGCCCGGTGCCCCACTTCAAATTGTGGGCCCTAGATTGCTCTTTTGAGCAAGTGGCCCCTTTAAATATGCAGCTCCCTAGAAGCTGCTGTCACTCAGCAGCCAAGACCCCGCCCAATATCCGCCCCCTAAATGAATATTAAAAAGGTCGCTATAAAGGCCTCAATGGACTACCCCTCCTTATGGGCATTGCTAACCCTGCTTCCCCTCCTGAATATTAAATGAAGGGTCCTAGCGACCTGATGCCCCTGTGGCGCTCAGCCACCTTTCTATGCGCCTGCTGTGCTTTTTAAATCAAAATTCAGTCTCCTTTTCAACAGGCAGTCAGCATTCTTCTTGTGCTTGTGCTGCCATGACTCCTGCTCCTTGTCTTCTGGGGCTGCCAGCAGTAAGAAGGCGGGAGAGGCGCAGGTGGAGAGAAAATGGGCAGGCAGCTGGAGGGACAACTAGGGGCTTCAGATGGCCAACAGGCGATACGGGCACGATGCGGCTGGCAGGGCTGCTGACGGGGGACCAAAATAAACTTTAAAACAACTGGGGGGGGCTAAAACAATAAAACAACGGGGCTTTTAAGCCCAAATCGTGGGAGACAGACAATTACTTCTTCGTGGTGCCCCGATGGCACCACCGACCGCAAACCAACGCTGAGCAGGAGGTCTTCAGGCAGGGGAGGCAGCACAGGACCACAGCAAGCCCAGAGGGATGGCTTCAACTCGAGGTAAGCCCTGAACTGTCCCTTGACGTCTGTGTCCAGTCTCCTCTACCACTGCCCAGGATCAACTGAACAACTGAAAAAATATTTTTCAAACTTGAACCTCCCTGGGTTCTAGATTGTCTGGAGTGGAATGCTGTGCATGAGCCACTCAGCACAGCATTCTATCCAGACCATTGTGACATCTATTGCTTTTAAATCTGTTTTTTTACCATGCTGTAAAGTGCACAGGGCACTTTTCTACTATTATTTTACAGTTTCCCATTTCAAGGAGATTAATCTTTTATTCTCAGGGTCCCCTTACCATAGTTTCCTGCTGCCTACACCTACAGCAGGTACCCTGAGCACCTGTGAACCCCTAATTTATTTATTTATTTTAAACTTTCTGGGATGCCACAACTTTGGGTCATTACAGATTGTTTGCTCAGCTAGCCCGAGGGAAGAATGATTAGGTCATTCGGACCTCTTGCAGCAGCCACACTGTGTGAACAGCTACGCTGGGGAGCTGAGAATGCTCAGTTTGTGTCAGCCAGTTGTTCAGTGAGGAGGTGAGAGTGGCAGAAGGATTGCCAATGGGTTCTGAGGCCCAGGATTTCTCACCACAGTGGAGTGTCATTTCCAGCTTCCAGTGAAGTGGTAGAGACCAGTGCTACAGCAGGATTCCCTGATTTCTAATCCCAGTGAAGTGGAAGGAACTTCTTGTTCTCAGTGGACTCAAGAGTCAATCCCCATTCTGTGGTATTTTCAGCTGCCTTGGATATAAATTGAGAGAGAGAGAGAGAGAATGTTTGATCAACTACCCAGGAGAGTGCCTTTCTTCTCCTATTGTTGCTCCATGCCCTGTGGACAGACAACCTTTGTGAGTATTGTTCTAGAAGACCGGATCTCCACATCTTTTAGTTGATTCGATAGTCTGGAGTGTGTGTTCCCATAGATAAGGCTGGATCGCACCTGTCAGTGCCGCTAGTTTCACCCAAGTGAGTGAAGTACTGTTAAACTATTCACCCAAGTGAGTGCAGTTTGTTCTTTGGTCACCCCAGTGTATGATGCAGCTACAGTGTGGGACCTCTAGCATTTCAGTGGGGAATGGGGGTTTCAGTGGTGTAACCCTGAATAATGGCAAAGACTGTCAGCTGGGGCCAAGGGTGGGAGGAACGCCATCTAAGCACTTACAAGGCAGAGTTTCCTGGTTCGTAAAGGGCACCAGTTTTACCTGAGGAAAGGCCAAGCTGTAGGTTAAGGTGTGTAACTGAGTTTCCCTAATGTGCATCTATGTTTGAAGAAGAGTACTGAGAGTGTGGATTAGATTCACTAAAATACACTCATGGGAAGAAAATGTTGATGTGCGTGGCCAGGTGTCCAGTATATGTACCAGTTTAGGAATTTGGGAAGAAGATGTTTCTGTTGTGTGTTCATGAACTGTACTGCATGCAAGGAGAGTTCGTGAAATGTAACTGTCGAGCATAGACTGAAGCTTGGGGGTCCACTTTTGCTTTAATTTTCCATCTGTTGCATAAAACCATACTGCACAATCCCAGTTACTGTCATGAACATTCCGATTATTTGCTTCTAGTTGTGTGGATTTACTGGGACCCGCTCTGCAAGTTAGAGCAAGCATATGCCTAGCTGCCTCCACCCAGGACTGGGTTGTGTTGTTTCCACAAGATTCATGTTGTTCTGTTTCTCTGCCCCACCCCTCTCTTCATCTAGAAATTGAGCCAGGTATATATCCTAACACCAAGGGTCGTACTAATCCTTTTGTAAAGTAAAATGGTATACCAGTATGTGGGTGCTGGTGTTTCCAAATTTTAATGGGGGGTGTGCTCACTAGTTAAAAAGTGGTCTGAGGGTTACAAAAAATTGGGCTTCAGCCAGGATATTTAATTTGAGGTGAGAGGCATGCTGAGGGTATGTCTATGATCTTTCTGTCTGGTGGTGGTGCCCAAAACAGAAGATCATTTACCAGAACACAAAGTTGTGCTTTGCTGCCCGAGTTTCTGTGGGAAAGAAAGAGGAAGAATTTGCTGCGGGGTTGTTTACTTTGAAATTGTGGACTGAGAAATATTTGTCCTTGCCTTGTGGAAAAAGCACTTAAAAACTGTTTAAAAGTTGCAAATTTCCAGAGAAAAGTATTTGTGGACTTAAAAGACAGTGTTTTTTTTTTTAAGTGTTCAAAAAGTTTCAAGTGTTCACAGTGAGATTTGGGGGAGTCGGTAAGGAAAATGCACAAAGTACCGAGTGAAAATGCCTTAAAATGCTTGCCCTGATGAAATTTCAAGCCAAGAAAAAAAGTGACAGTTTGTAGTTTAAATTTTGTCTTCTCAACGATCAACACAAGAACATAAGAAAATGGCAAGCAGAAGACCTCCTGGTCTATCGGGTCTGCTCGTACGAATGAGTGTCACCTCCTACTTCTAGTTTGCATCTGCGCCCCCCCCCTGGAATTCTGGTCTTTCTCCTCACCAGGCCTCCTGACATTCCTTTATGCCTGTCCCAGGCTCTTTTGAAGGCTCCCACTGACTTTGAATCCACAACCTCCTGCGGCAGCTCATGCCATGCCATCACCACTCTTTCTGTAAAAAAAGTGCTTCCTCATGTCTCTCCTGAATCTACCCTCCACCAGTTTGAGTCTGTGCCCCCTGGTGGTAGAGGTGGCCCTCCTAATGAATAGGCTCTCACAGTCCACTCTGTTAATTCCCCTCAGGTACTTGAATGTCTCAATCATATCTCCCTCTGCCTCCTCTCTTCCAGAGTGTACATCACCAGGTCCTCCAACCTCTCTGCGTACGATCTTTCCTGCTGACCTTTCATCATTTCAGTAGCTCTCCTTTGTACCCTTTCCATCATGTTTATGTCTTTCCTCATGTGTGGGTACCAGTATCTCACTCCATACTTCAAGTGAGGTCTGACCAGTGCCCTGTACAGTGGCAGGATGACCTCTCTCTTCCTACTGCTAATTCCTCTAGCACTACGCCCTAACATCCCATTGGCCTTAGCCTTAGCTACCACCTTTTTGCATTGAGTTGGGTGTTTCAGGTCATTAGAAATTATTATCCCCAGATCTTTTTCCTCCTCCTTTGGTGTAACCTGGACTTTCCCCATGTAGTACTTTGTTCTCGGGTTCTTTGTCCCTAAGTGCATCACTTTACATTTTTTTTTCCCAATTGTTTAACCAGGAGTGACACACTAAGCTGAAAGCTTGTTTACAGGTGCAACCTGGGAACACAGGGAAGTTAAATGATTTGCTCAGGGTCACACAGTATGCAAGTGGGGCCTGTGGGATTCAAACCAGGTCTCCAGATTTGCAGCTCAGAGCCTTAAACCACTGCACTATCCTGCCTCATTTTTTGGTATTGAACCCGAGCTGCCATATCCCTGCCCATCTCTCTAGTTTGGTTAGGTCATCCTTCATTTCCTTTATCCCTTCCACGGTGCTTGGTGTCGGCAGTGAACATGCACATTTTTCCCTGGATGCCATCCCCTATGTCCCCAATAAAGACGTTAAACAACACCGGCCCCTGCACCAACCCCTGTGGGACCCCACTGGTGACTCCATCATGCTGGAGAACTCACCCCCTACAGTCACTTACTGTGTTCTGCCGCTCAGCCAGTTTTTGACCCACCTAACTAACTAACCTTTCTCCCACCCCAAGTCCTTCAGTTTTGTGATCAGCCTTTTGTGTGGTACAGAGTTGAAGGCCTTGCTAAAGTCCAGATATATAATATCCACTACCTGGCCTTTGTCCGCAGTCCAGGTGACCCAGTCAAACAACTCTACCAAGTTCATTTGACATGACCTGCCCACCACGAACCCATGTTGTTTGCTATCCTGTAGGCCATTTTCCTCTAGGAACTTGACCAAGCCCTCTTTCAATATCGTCTCCATTATTTTACACACACCCGAGGTCAAGCTGACCGGTCTGTAGTTACCAGGGTCCTCCTTAGGGCCACTTTTATGTATTGGTATGATGTGCTAATCTTCATTTCTCTGGTACCACTCCTGTGTCAAGAGATCTATTGAAGAGTACTATCAGCGGGCCAGCTAGCTCTTCTGCCATCTTTTTTAATATCCTGGGATGTAATCCATCTGGCCCTGGGGGATTTCTCTACCTTGAAGTTCATGAGTCCTTCCCTCACCTGTTCTGTGCTTATGGCCCCCACGGTTTCCTCACTGTCTTCCTTCCCCCTCCTAGAAGTGTGCAGTATTGGGCCCCCTTTTCCCTTGGTGAACATGGAGCAGAAGTAATTGTTTAGTACCTCCGCTTGTTCCCCATTCTCCACCACTATGCCATCCCCTTTCCTCAGCCTCACTATGCCATCCTTTTTTTGTCTCTTTTTTCTTTGCTGTATCTAAAGAAGGCCTTGTCCCCTTCTTTTATCTTCTCTGCTAAATGTAGCTAATTTTTTGCTTTTGCCTGTCATTCATTGACAGATTCAGCCACTAGTGCCTAGCACTACCAGGGACTAGAGGTGAAGGGGGAGCTGCTTTGGTCACCAGTGGGGGGTGCAGGATGGGAAAAAATGGTGTTGTGACCCCGTGAGTGGAGGGCTGTGCCAGTGGCCCGCTCGGGTTGTGGGTGGGGAGAGCGAAGTGGGGGCACAACCTGACAGGGTGTGGGGGAGTGGAGGGTCCTCTAGACACCTTGGAAATGAGGGATTTTTATTTTATACATTTTGAAAAATGGGGGAACTAGGGTATTGCTGAGGGTCTGGGGTGTTAGGAATTCTTTATTTTGGACCGCCGATTGGCCAGAGGGTGGGACCACTAGACACCAGGGCTAAAATATTAATTTAATGCTGGCCCAGAGGGTGGGAAATGTTTTTTTGTCCTTGCACACGGCCGAGTACCAGCCGAACAGTGAGCTATTCAGTATTCGGTTCTGAATATTTGGATAGCCCATTATTCGTGGTATTCAGAAAATGCTATTCGTCATTCACACAGCCCTAATGTGTACATGTATGTGTGTTTGTTAATGTACAGTATGTTTGCACTTGTGTGTTTATGTTTATGTACCATATGTGTGTATGTATGTGTGTTTATGTATAGTGTGTGTATATGTATGTATGTATGTGTGTTTATGTACAGTATGAGTGTGCATGCATGTGTGTTTAATATACAATGAGGCCCAGATATTCAAAAGGGTTGCGCCATGCGCAACCCACTGATGTGCCCTGGCACGATATTCAAACGGGGATTGTGCCTGGTACAAATCCCGATGCACCAGAGTGCATCAGTAATGTATGCAGTGCAGGTAGTGGGGGCATGCCCATGCATACTCCGCACATCCCGATGTTCAGCCCGGGATGTGCCGAGTCCATGCATGTGCAACCCCTACTTGCATTGCACATGACTGAGCCAAAAAAAAAAAGGAACAATGGCTGGCCACCCAGAGGTGAGCTGCTGTATTGCAGGGCGCAACACGGCAGCTGCCACCTGTGGGTGGCCACCCGAGCTCCGGTTGCACCCCTGTGGTGGCGCACCCTCCCATGCCCGATCATGGGCATCACTTGAATTAAATAACGTCCTATATCCCTGATGGTCCAGTGGACCACTCACAGCCTGATCATGGGCATTAGTATTATAAATAAGTCCATGATCGGGCTGCAAGCGTTCCACTGTACCACCAGGGATATAGGACTTACATTTTTTTATACAAATGCGCGCGATCAGGCTGCAAGCGGCCCACTGGACCACCAGGGATATTGGACTTACTTTTTATAATACAAATGCCCGCGATCGGGCTGCGAGCGGTCCACTGGACCACCAGGGATATAGGAAGTGACATATTTCATACCTAAGCCTGCGATCAGGCTGACAGCGGTCCACTGGACCACCAGGGATAGTTATTTAACTCTACATATGTCTGCAATCGGGCAGAGGGGTGCATTGCCACACTGTTCTGGGGGTGTCGGTCCCCGACGGCTGCTGCCTGGCAGGGCGCCAGGCACAAATCGCCGGGGATCAGCGCACCTGCATGCAAATGAGGCCATAATGACATGCAAATGGCCCCATTTGTATGTGCACTTTTGAATATCGCGGTTGTTGTGCATAGCGCAAGGGAACTTGCACTAGTGCATCCCCCTGCTCCACTCTGGCCACTTGCACTGGCGCAGTGCCACTACGCCATGCACATTGCGGGTGGCCAGAGTGCGATATTCAATGATGCTGTGCCATGGCGCAGCTCTGCTGGATATCGCCCAGTCAACGCCCCTGCGCAGCCAAGGTGCGCTGTGCCCAGGCTTGCGCCACAGCCTGGCGCAGTCTCAATATCTAGGCCTATGTGTATACGTACTGTATGTGTGTTTATGTTTATGTACAGTATGTGTGTGGATGCCTGTGTTTTCATTGATGTACAGTATGTGTGTATGTGTGTTTATATACAGTATGTGTGTATGTATGTATATGTGTTTATGTACAGTATGTGTGTGTACAGTGAAGCTTGCTAGGATTAAACCCAGTTTTGCAGTACTATGCATCGTGCTGCAGCAGAGATACTGCAGTAAACAATGTAATTTCAATGGGAATTAGTCCCTTTTGTCATGCATGAAACTGTGACATGCCAGGATGAAGCACAGTGCCATAGTTTCCTGCAATGTTGGCTGTAAATGCCTAATACAAACATTAGCCTTACTGCATTGATTAAGTCCAACTGAGCCTTAATACGGCTTGTGCCTTTCAGCCTTCTGTCACCAAAACCTTCTCTGGTCAGCATGTCATCCTGGCTAGTGGAGCTCTCAACATCCATACCACTTAACCAATAATGTAGTGGAATAGCAAATTGTAAGTAAAAATTAATTACATTTATTTGAAGTTGAGTCCTCTAATTATGCAATCAATAAGACATGAGGGAGTGTGCATTAGACATTTCTAACAAATGGCCAGGGGTGTGGTAAGGCATGAGGCTGCAGGCAGAGTGCCTTCAGCCCCTGGTCATGCATTAGAAATGTCTAATGCACACCCCCGGAGTGTCTTATTGCACTTATAAAATGGGTCACTTTATTTTAAATGTGATAAAAAGTGTAAATGTATATGTTTAACTAATCTAATATAAAAGTCTTTTCAGTAGTATGCTGTAAAATAGTTCCTCTGTCTGTATTACTTGCATGCTTTTTTGTTGCACTTCCCACTTTTGTCCTACTGTGGCTTCCACAGTTCTCCCTGTTACACTATAGTTGCCATGGCTTCGATGGCCCACCCCCCACACAGATTATATTTTTGGTTATTTTACTTCTCAGACATAGATGTAATTTGTATTATATAAAAAAAAGCAAAACAAAAAGAAGGAGTGCCACACAATGCTAGAGTCGGCATATGAGTGGCCAAGCAGTGGCTGTGACTGAACGACCTTGCTGGTAAAAGCTTCATTTTCATTCAAGGTCCACACTGGTGAAACATTTAGTTTTCAGCCAGGTGACAATTTCAGATAGCTGGTGACCTGGCATACATAGTATTACATTTTTCTAACTGTACTGCTGTTTGCGTTAAGGAGCAGAACAGAGACACAACATGACAGAAGTGAGAGTAGCAAGTGAGAGGGAAGAGGCTCGTATCAGTAATCATTCATTCAGTTGCAGCTTCAGTAACACACTGCAGCTCTTCAGTAAGACGCTTTGCAAGCCACTGCATATACATTTGCTGGTATTGGTTTAAAAAAAGGTACTCATCACAACATGGAAGGGAATGAAGAAATGACAGCACAGTTTAACTGAGAGGCAAACGAGTAAGCAGCAGGGACTGGGATTGATTACAGCAGACAGGACTGAATCCATTATATTACTCACTGACCTACGCAGCCAGTATAATGTTACGCTTATGTAACTGTATTAGTTTGGTTGTGGCCATTCGCACTCTCAATTCCAGAGGAATTACCACCCTGTAGGGGTATGAAAGCAAGGATCTCTCAGAGAGGGTTCCACCCCTAGAGGTGCCATGGGACAATTCCCATGGCTAAAGTTACCATAGGAATCCCCCTAAGGAGAGAGCACTGCTGCTGTAGGAGGAGAGAAGGAAGGTGGGGCAAAGACAAAATGCTTCACAGTGAGGCTGAGAGGAACTGCTTATATAGCTCAGGAAGTGGGAGTGGCTGGCTGCTTGGTCACCGAACTACAGGCAAAGCCTTTAAATTCACTGACCTATGCAGCCAGTATAGTGTTATGCTTATGTAACTGCATTAGTTTTGGTTGTGGCCATTCGCACTCTCTATTCCAGAGGAATTACCACCCTGTAGGGGTACGAAAGCAAGGAACTCTCGGAGAGGGTTCTGCCCCTAGAGGTGCCACGGGACGGTTCCCGTGGCTAAAGGTACCTTAGGAATCCCCAGAAGAAATGTAGTCTCATCCCCAAAGGAGGCAACATGATGCCTATGAGCAAGCAGTAACAGTGACGTAGAGCAGTAACTGGAACACAGTAGTAGAGAAGAATAGTGATGGGATGTATGAGAGAAGGGGATCCCCTAAGGAGAGAGGGAACGACAGGACATCCTCCACCTCCTTCCAACAGCGGAACCTACCTAAGGAAACTAGCGGAAACAACTATGTTAACTAAGTATTATGACCTGAAGCAATGGAGAAGAGAAAAAACACCCTATGAGGAGGAAATCTCTGGGGATCCAAGGCCTAGGTCCCCTTCCCTCCAGGCTTGGGAAAATGTATTTAGTGATGGCTCTGCAGCTGCAATTTGGAAAACCCAATTAAAAGGAGGTGGAAAATATTCCAATTTGGAGGAAGGCTCTCACTCAAACCCTCTAGCGGAAACATCATGGAAGGTTGCGAGAAAACTCTACAACAATACAAGCATCCAGGACGCAGGAGGAGAGCAACAACTGCTGAGGCACTCACCTGGTCTACCTGCCCTAAATCAAACCAGGTGAACCAGAGGCAGTTATGGGGAGAATGCGGTGAAGGTGCCTTGCTAGGGAAACCACTAAAGTCAATGGGCAACCGTTATAGTCTAACACTAGAGCCAAAGGAGATCATCGTAACCACCCTTCACCGCTAGTCTTAAATTCTACACCAGGAGCTGCTGTCGCGTAGCAGGCAGCTAGAGCCAAGCCTGGGGCAAGGACATTCCCAGCTATGGGCCAGTTGTGAAGGATCCCGCCCCAAGTTGGACACGCTGGATGACGCGGACTAAATGCAGAGCGAGACAGTTGGCTACAGGAACCTACGCCAGATTAGAATGGCTGGCATGCCCCAGAATTGATTGACAGCTGTAAAGTTGGTGAACTGAATGAGCACAGCGTGCTGAGATCATAATGAGCATTGAGTACTGAGACCTTGCAAGGTCGGATGCAGACTGAGAGCAGTAGAATCCCAGGCGAAGCCTAGGGGATGGCACTAGGCATAAAGAAATGGTTTGCGTAAGCAAGGAGAAATGGTTGCGTAAGCAAGTGGGGATCTGATAGGTCAGTAAGCAGTAGTAGTAGAGTAATAATAGTTGGACCTGCATAACAACTGTATAGCAAGTAAACAGCACTGAGTTAGGGGCAAGCCAGCCAGACATGAATAGCCAAATCAAGGTGACAAACTTGGAGGATTTTCGACGGCGAAGACAGGATTTAGAACAAAATTAATTAACCACATAGGCCACGACCCCCCAAACACCTCCCAGTCCCCACCGTAGGACAAACAAGGAAGCGATGAAAGGCCAAGAACCACATGCAGATATAAAAGCTAGTTTAATAGCCTCAGCAGGAGCTTCAGCTAACCTCAGAGTAAACAAGGTAGAATAGGAATGGGTGTAAACAATGCAACAGCAGGAAGCAAGTAGGCCTGTACAGCAGTAGTTAAATGAGTACAGTGTTAAAACACAGGCACTGGGTACAACAGTAATTAAAGTAAACAGTCAGCAGCAGTGGCTGAAGTTGTAGGTAACTGAAAGCAGTAGCATGAGCTCGGAGTAGGTTTGCAGTTGCAGTGCAGTAAATTGAGAGTTGTAACTGAAAGCAAGCAGAATGAGCTCTGTAGTAGCAGTATGCTAGGGCCCAGATATCCAAAAGGGTTGCACATGGTGCAACAGTGTTGCGCCATGCACAACCCACTGATGCGCCCCAGTGCAATATTGAAAAGGGAAAAGTGCGCCTGCACAAATCCCGATGCGCCAGGGTGCATCAGTAGTGTATGCAGGCACAGGTGGGGTGGCATGCCCATGCATAAACTGCACAACCCGATATTCAGCCGGGCCATGCAGAGTTATGCAGGCGCAACCCTTACCTGCGCCTGCACAACTTTACACCAAAAAAAAAAGGATCAAGTCGAGGGCCACCCACAGGTGAGCTGCCGCATTGCAGGGCACAACACAGCAGCTGCCACCTGTGGGTTGCCCTCCACTTGTTCCCGCCACACCTGGCGGTGCCCCCATGCCCTGATCGTGGGCAGAAGTCCCCACCAGTAGCCCGATCGCGGGCAGCACAGTATTTTCCCCCCCAGCAGCCCGATCGCGGGCATGAATGCAACACTCCCCCTCATTAGCCCGATTGCGGGCATGAATGCAACGCCCCCACCCCGAGTAGCCCGGATCACGGGCATCAGACCCCCAATGTCCATCCCTGGTGGTCCAGTGGAACTAGAGTAGCCCGATCACAGGCGGCATCCTTATCCCCCAAGTATGTTATCCTGGTGATCTGGTGGCACCCACCCACCCCACCCGCCCACGGAGCCCCACCACCCCCTCCCATCAGCCGGGCGGTGGCAGCAACCCACCCACCTGCCACCACACCGCCGGATTGTTAGGGCTGCAATGCCCATTGGTTCAGAGTATGAGCCAATGGACGCAGCCCATACCGCATAAGGCAGTCCAGATATGGAATGAATGCCCGCGATCGGGCTACTGGGTGGGGCGCGTTGCATTCATGCCCGCGATCAGGCTAATGGGGGGTTGCATTCATGACCGCGATCGGGCTACTCGGTGGGGTTGGAGACCATTATGCCCGTGATCAGGCTGCTGAGGGGGACACTACTGTGCTGCCAGCGATCGGGCTACGGTGGGGAATACTATTATACCCACGATCAGGCTGCCAAAGGCATCGGTCCTCGAGTTGGGCCGTTGCCTGGCAGGCACCAGTGCACGCCATCGGGATCGACACACCTGCATGCTAATGGCGTGCAATGGCATAATCAGATGCAAATGGCCCCCCTACGCCTTGTATAGATTATGGCCCATTTGCATGTCACCTTTGAATATCCCAGGTGCTGCGCATGGCGCAATGGAACTTCACCACGCATCTGAATGCTCCACTCTCGGCCACTTGCGGTGGCGCGGTTCCTCGCGTCATGCACAGTGGATGGTCAGGCGTTATGTCTGAAGTTCAACAACGCTACTCCTGAATATCGCCTGGCCACATCCCAGCGCAACTTTTTGAGCAGCGCAGGGCTTGCACCACAATATGAGCAGTTTGAATATCTGGGCCTAGGAGTTTTAAAATAACCCCCCAAAGAGGAACCAAACACAGCAAAACAGAAAACAAGGAAAGGCCCCAAAAAATTAAAAAAACAAAACACAGGGAAGCACACAGCCAGAGGAAAGATACAAACCAGAAGCAGGAAAACAAACACTGAAGTCCAGCAGAGACACACAGAAACAGCAGGCTTGGTGGGGGTAGGCCCCAGCCAGCTCAGAGGACAAAACAACATAGCCTCTGGCTGCAAAGACAAAATGCTTCCCAGTGAGGCTGAGAGGAACTGCTTATATAGCTCAGAAAGTGGGAGTGGCTGGCTGCTTGGTCACTGAACTACAGGCAAAGCCTTTCAATTCTGAATTATAGTCTTTGTGTGTGTGAGTGTGTTATGGCAGTTAGGCAAATAACCACAAAGCAAGAAAGTTTGGGAGTATTTAGTGGACATGAAGCCAGTATTTCAAACTGTTTTTTTTTTTACGAATTACAAGTGACGGCAGCACAGGGGGAGGAGGGGTTTGAACAAATTTGTGGTTTGTGGGGGAAAAACTGGCAGTGATTAAAACCTCAACATTCTATTTTGCGTCATACTACTTGATTTTATGTTTACTTCATTACAAGAAACATATTGTGGCAGCTTGGTCAAGAGGTTTCTGGAGGTGCGGCACTGTTGTGGCCAGTACCGGCACGGCAGTTTGGGGCATGTGTGATGTCCACCAATAATGGGGGACACAGCCAGTGACACTAGTTTGTAATGTTGCCACCAACTTAAAAGAAAATAGCCGGGCCCAGATGGTCCCCCCCCACACACACACACACACACACATGTATATTGTGTGCTAATTTGCTCCCCCCACACTGTATGGCCAAGGGGGTGCCCAATCCCCCGTCAGCTCCACTGCCCCCCTGCCCGAAACAGCCTTCCAGCTGCCATGCTGGGAGCCCACCCCAGTGTGGCAAAAGTTCTGCGTCGTCTAAGAAAAAGAAACGAAAGAGAAAACCTTCCCTCGCTGACTGTCCTGACCCCCGCCCCCACCGCACCCACTCTCATGCACCCTGCCTCCCACACCCCTCATCCCACATACTTACCTCCGGAGTCCGGGCGCGACAATCTTCGGTGGACCGGGAACACGTCTGCACTCTTCAAAGCCAACCACGAACTGAGGAAATGTCAGTAAGATGTGTAATGTATTAAATAGGGTTTTTTCAACTTTGATGCATATCTCAGGCATTTTGGGGAATTTTTTCACCAAATTTTCAACATGGGATTTTTGGGACCCCACCTCATGAATTCTGTCACTGTCATTTTGTTAATCAGCCCCGAAATGTGATTTCGTGGTCACTGCGTGGAACCACCTTTTGGGACTGATTTATGAAATGACAGTGTCACAGTTCATGAGGTAAGCCCCCAAAAACCCTATGCTGAAAATTTGGTGAAGATATTCCCCAGAATGACTGTTTTACAAGCATGCATTGCGCTGTTCCTACGCACGCTCGTAAGTTTGCGAATTTTCAATATTTTCACTCCAGATTTTCAATATAACCATTTTTCCGCACCTCCTTATGAGCAGTATAGCTGTCATTTTTCACATTTTGCCCAAAATGTGTTTCCACGCATGTAGCGCACAATGGCACAGTCGGTGTATGAAATCAATGTTTGGGACAGATTAAGAAAATCACAGTGACACTGTTCATGAGCAGAAGTGTTAAAATGGCTATGTTAAAAATTTGGTGAAACAATTCCCCAAAATGACTGTTTTTCGAGCATGCGTTGCGCTGTTCCTACGCACGCTCATAAGTTCGTAAATTTTCACTATTTTCACTCCAGATTTTCAACATTGCCATCTTACCACACCTCCTTATGAGCAGTACAGCTGTCATTTTTCACATTTTGCCCAAAACATGTATCCACGCATGTAGTGCACAATGACGTAGTCAGTGTGCGAAATCAATGTTCAGGACAGATTAAGAAAATCTCAGTGACACTCTTCATGAGCAGAGGTGTTACAATGGCTATGTTAAAAATTTGGTGAAAAAGTCCATAAAATGACTGTGTTATGAGTAACCATTGCGCAGTTTCCACGCACCCTCATAAGTTCATGGATTTCTAATATTTTCAGTCCAGATTTTCACCACTGGCATTTTTCCACACTTCCTTATGAACAGTATAGCAGTTATTTTTCACACCATGGCCGAAATTTTTTTTCGCACTTCCAGCGCAGAAATGCGTGGTTGCGGAGGGTCACGTGACGCGCATGGAGGAGTAGCTGCAGCTGTTCGGGGCTCCCGCTTCCAATACCTGAACCTGCTGTTAAGACGTATTTTACAGCTTTCTTTGCCCTTATCAAATAGTTCCAGGATTGGAGCCAGTTTCGGTGTAATTTTGGACCCGGCGGTCAGCTTACAATGCAGGCTCCTGATCAAGAATTAGAGGCCAAACGGCCGTGCACTGGCTAAATCGCCGTCGACCGTGGATGAAGAAATCACCCGGCAAAAATCTACAGCGACTTAGCAACTATTAAAGAGGCTCTGTTTAAATTAGTAGGCGAGGTGGCAGAATTCAAACGCGGAGTTAGCCCATCGGTGGCGGATACTGAAGCTCGAATCTAGTCTGTCGAGCGATCCATGGAGAAAAGTGGGCCTGCCATTGTTGAGTGTAAAAAGGTGTTAGCGAAGTTGGAAGATCACCTCGACGATCTAGAGGGAAGAAGTAGACGTAATAACTTGGTATTATTGGGTCTCCCTGAAGGAGAGGAGGGATCGAATACAGTGCTTTTTTTACAACGGCTTCTGAGGAAATCTGCTGGGCCTTCACCTAATGGGCCAGACTATATTATCGAGAGGGGTCACCGAGCTGTTAGAGCTAAGTCTTCCCCTTCCGATCCACCAAGGCCCATAATTTTCAAGCTGCTGAACTATCTTGATCGTAAGCACATCCTGAGAGAAATTAAAAAGCTAGCAGCTTTTCAATGGGAAGGCAAGAGACTGAGATTGGTCCCAGATTTGACCTGGAAAATGAGGCAAGCTCGAGCAAATTTTCGGCCCATTACCTCTAAGCTCTGGGCGGTGGGGATCCGCCATCGCATGCTTTATCCGGCGAAACTGGAGATTACGATTAAGGATGGCACTAAACGTTTTGAATCGGCTGAAGAGGCCCTGACATCGCTAAAGGCGTTACTGCCCGATTTATTCTCCAAGGGATGAAAAATTAAGAGCCGCAGTATACCGGGGTTCAGCAACTGAGAGGCATATTGGGAACAGCTCTTGTTGTCAGACAAAGTGTTACATCTCGATTTCTTTGGACTTTAGTAATCTTGTTATTGGGACACTAAATTGGGGGATATATTCACAAGACCGCACTGTCTTACAAAATGACTATAATACATATTTTTCTTTGATCTTTTCATTTATTCAGTCAGGCCTCACAAGAGATAGAAGAGGCGCAGCTTATGTAGCTGTCCACAAGAGGGAGCTGGCAGCTTATATATTTTATTTAATGTATTACACGATTCATTTGTACATTATTATAGTGTCTTTCCTGTATCTTATCTTGCTGAATTTGAATATGACTATGCAGTTATATTGGGAGACGGACTAGAATTTTTGAGCAGTACGATTTTTCGTTTTTTGATGATACAACCTCTGGTTTGAAGAGGAATTAGTTATTAGTTATCAGCATGTTACTTGAAAGGGGTGTCAAGGTGGTGTACGACTCTCCCTTTCTTTCTTCTTGATTTCTGACTCTTTATTTAGGCCTTTGTATTCAGGAGTTCTCATTAATCCCTGTATTCAGACACTACCCTCTTCCTTTCAGTTATGAGGAGAGTAACCGATTTACAGGAATTACTTACATTTATATTTTGGCACCTTTAATGCCCTGTGTTCTTCCAGTGTGCTCCCAGGCTTTATTCTACTGGGGACTACACTAAAGGTCATAGATGGTCATTTATTTATCTCTAACTAGCAGCCCAGTGGTTATTCCCGGTCTCTCCTTTCTGGGAAGCTCCCATATTTGGCTACATATATTTTAATCCAATTTTATTAATAATAGTCTCAAGATATATTATAGAAGCTAGACCCTGCAGGTTTTCAATATGTTTATATTTGTCCTTTGTATCTGTCTGGTAAGAAGGGGCCTCACCTCTATGGCGCACCATGAACCAGTGGTTGAGGAGTTGGCTTGGGCCAGGGGTTGGTTTTAGGTTGGGTTTTGGAGGTTGTTCTGTTTTACCGGTTGGGTGGTTATGTTTGGGTTATGGTGTTAGTTTTTTCAGGGTATGGGCAGATAGGGACACAGCTATCCAAACTCTCTCTCTACATGGGAATTCATCATCCATCATAAATGGCTACCAAACTGAATATTCTTTCGTGGAATATTAAAGGGGGAAGAGACAATTGTAAAAAGTTTGTAATTTTGAATCACTTGGCCCACTACAATCCGGCAATAGTTTTTTTGCAAGAAACCCATGTTCTCCCTGATCGTTTATTCCATTTAAAAAAAAAATGGGTAGGTCAGGTTTTTGGAGCTGGGTTCTCCTCAAGTAGTCATGGGGTGGCTATCCTGATAGCACGAGGGGTTCCGTTTACCCACTCAGAAATAATCTCTGACCCGAATGGTAGGTACATCTTCGTTCTGGGTAGACTCGGAGGGTTGCATCTAGTATTGGGATCAGTATATGGTCCCAATTCGGAGTCACCTTCCTTGTTTGTCCGGCTAGCTATGGTTTTATCCTCTTTGAAGGAGGTGCCAATTATACTGGGAGGAGACTGGAACTTAGTCCAGTCTAATAGAATGGACCACTCTGGATGTAGAGGAACGCAATCCTCTCCGGCTCAAACTGCGTTGGTGGAGTTCACTTTGATTTTAGGATTAGTAGATCCATGGAGGCTATTTAACCCCACCACTCGGGAATATACCTTTTTCTCACCTGTCCACAAAACATACTTAAGGCTTGACTACTTTTTAGTGAGTACAATGTCTATCAGGTGTTATCAAGTAGTATCCTTACCTAGAGTGATCTCTGATCACTCCCCTATTAAAATGTGTTGGTCTTTGCTATCCGCCTCCTTGAGGTCTTACTCTTGGTCATTGAACAATAATGTACTTAAGGACCCCCAGGTTTTAATTCGATTTAGAGGGTTTCTGACCAACGCAATTAAATCCAACTGGGGCTCTATTACGGCTGTAGACCAAACGTGGGCAGCACTTAAAGCAGTATGGAGAGGGGAGTTAATTCGGTTAGTAACCATCCGTAAAGTTAAGAATAACCTGGGTTTGGCTGACTGTTTAAAAAAAATTAGAGAGCTGGAAGTTATAAAGGAGAACTTGAGAACGGAGGATCAAGAACAAGAGTTAATCACTTTAAGGTCTTGGTATGCCAGCACTCTGAGGGAGAAAGCAGTGAGTTCATCTTCCAGAATTAAAGCCTTATATTTAGGTCAGGGCAGTAAAGCTGGGAAACTGTTGGCCTGGCAATTAAAACAAAAACAGATGAAAATGGGTGATGCACTAAGGCACCCTGTTTCAAAGGAGTTGATTACAGACTCTGAAGGTATTTTGGAGATTTTTGTCGATTATTACAAAGATTTGTATTCGAGCCAACCACTCCCCCTCCAAGGCATGCATAAAATGCGGGAATTTTTAGCTAATGTCTCCCTTCCTCATTTGTCAGAGGATTCTAGATAGAGGTTAATAGCTCCTATCTCAAATGAGGAAATAGGGAAGGCTATCGACTCACTTAAGGTCGACAAAGCACCGGGCCCAGATGGATTTACACCCTTTTTTTTCAAGCTATTTAAACAAAATATTACACCATTATTGAGTCAACTTTTGCTTTTGGCTTGAGCAGGGGATTAAAGACAAAACACTTTTTGAAGCTAGAATAATTTTATTGCCCAAACCCGGTAAATCTCCAGAACTGGTAGGGAATTTTAGACCTGTATCTTTACTAAACCTTGATATAAAATTTTTGCTAAGGTCCTGGCCTTCAGATTAAAGCAAGTATGGCTGGAATTGGTAAGTCCGGAGCAAGCTGGTTTTGTTGAGGGTCGTTCTTCGGCCGATCACTTTAGAAAATTGTTTTATTTAATTTCTGCGTCTGTGGACCCAGGCATGGAAGCATCCCTGGTTTCACTAGACGCAGAAAAAGCATTCGATCGAGTCGAATGGTCCTTTATGTTTGCAACTCTAGTTAAATTTGGTATTCCTGAAAGATTTATATACTTGATTAAGATCCTCTACTAGTATCCATCTGCTAGAATTCAGTGCAACAATTTAATTTCAGCTGCCTTTCCCTTGTTGAGGGGAACCCGACATGGGTGCCCTTTATCGCCCTATTTATTTAATTTGTATATTGAACCTCTAATTCGCACTATTAAGAATGACCAACTGACCCAAGGGATCTGTATTGGCGATGCAGAGTATAAATTATCGGCATTTGCTAATGATTTATTATTGCATATTCGGAATACGACATCGTCGCTCCCGCGAGTTCTAAACTTAATTGCTAATTTTAGCGAATTTTCTGGATATAAGTTAAATGTGACCAAAACAATGGTTTATCCACTCTCCCCCTTCCTTCAAAGGAGTTGGTGCCTATCCCTGGGGCTGCAGTGGCAAACAAAGTCCTTACTATATTTGGGTATACAAATTTCTAAAGATCTGGAGGAGTTAGCCTATTTAAATTTCAGGCCCTTATTAAAATCTATTAAGGAAGATTTGGAGAGATGGTCGACACTTCTGTTGACTTTTTCAGGGAGAATCAACACGATCAAAATGGTGATTCTGACAAAGATTTTTTATCCTCTCTCGAATTTGAACATATACCTTCCCAAATCCTTTTTTAGACCTCTCTACAAATATTGCTCCGAGTTCGTTTGGAAAGGCAACCCTCCACACAGGGCCTACCTTAAACTCTGTCGGCAATGCAAATCAGGAGGTCTTCAGTTGCCCGATTTTTTTGCATATTATTTAGTGGTCCATGCGGCCAGAGCAGCACTGTGGGCATGTGACACTGAAGTTCCTCTTCCTGGATTTGTACTAGATTGTGCATTCTCCAAAGAATTAAAATTAGATTTGGAGTCCCTTTTGTACATTTCATGGGCAAAACTCCCTAAGAAGGCCAGGAATACCCCACTAGGTTGGGACATCAGGGCTATGCACCAACTCTATTCAAAATCTAAAATATCTCAATTCTATGATTTATCTCAACCTTTGTTGAGGAATCCAAATTTTTTAATTGGTAATCAACCTATTGTTAGATTCTTTCCAGCCCCTTCCTCTAAGATCCATATTGTGGAGTTTTATTCTGGTAATTCTATGCTTCCGTTATCAACCCTATCTGTAAAATTCGGGGTCAAACCTCAATCCTTGCTATGGTTGGCTCAAATTCAAAGCAGCATTAGGTCCTTTTTTGGGCAAAGGTAAACGATCTGACGAGGCTGGAGTCTTATGTAGTAAGATGTGTGAGCTTAGTTTATCTGGCAAAGCTATTTCCAAAATCTACAAACATATATTAGTAAGACTAGATTCTACTTTATCTCCGACACCCTTGTATTGGAAAATTAATATGTCCTTAGAGTGGTCAGAGAAAATATGGGTAGACATTTATTTGTATGTTAAGCAAGACAGATTGAGAGAGATCCAGTTTAAGTTGTTACACAATCTTTATTTTTCTCCAGCAAAACTTAATCATTTGAATGGCCTATGCTCCCCTGTATGCAGGGATTGCAATGACCCCTTTAGCAACTACCTTTCATAAAGTCTGGTCCTGTCCTAAAATATCTGGGTTATGGAACTCGGTTAAACGCTGGATAAGCCCATATTGTGACCTATCGGCATTTTTTAACGTAGAGGTCTGCATATTTGGGATGTATGGCCTCATCCCATATAACATTCAAAAGTACCAAATGGCATTGATTGCATTAGTTACCATGTTATTAATTTTGCATCATTGGCGTGAGGACTGGGCTCCTTCATTTAGAGAATGGTGGGAGGAATTTTTGAATGCTCTGAATGCAGAAAGATTTGCTTACTCACTTGCTAATGCATCAGCCAAATTCTATAAGTGTTGGGGTGGCTTTACTCAGAGCCTCAAGGATAGATACAACTTTTAAGGGATGGCATCCTTTCTGTCCCCCCTTCTATCCTCTTTCCTTCTACTATTATTCTCTTATTATCTCTCTTATAGTCCTCTCCTCCTACGCTCTCTGTTCTTTCTTCCGTTTAGCATCCCAATGGTGCTTGGAAACCTGATGTATCTTGGTTCCTTTCTATTTATTTCTCTCCATGTCCCTTCCCTATTTTCTAAGGGTGGAATGTTAGCAAATTGTATTAATTTATATGTTCCAGTACCCTGTATTATGTTAAAGTCAATCAGAAGGATAGCTGTGGGGGGTGGGGGGGGGGTTCCTTTATTTTTTTTACCCTGTTGTTCCAATATTTTGTTTTTAATGTGTTTTTGTTGTATTATGGGTTGAACACCAGTTTGTTATTATTTAATGTGTCGTGTATATGGTTTCTGTAACAACCCTTTTAATAAAACATAGTTATTTGCAAAAAAAAAAAAAAAGAAATGCGTGGTTGCTGTGGGAAATCACTATTTGGGACAGAGTAAGAAAATCACAGTGACACTGTTCATGAGCGGAGGTTCCAAAATGCCTGTGTTGACAATCTGCTGTAAAAAAATCCCCAAACTAATCGCATTATGGGTGTGCATTGCACAGTTTCTACACACGCTCGTGACTTCACCAGTTTTTTTAATATTTTCACTGCAGATTTTCAACATTGCCATATTTTCCACCTCCCCATGAACAGTACAGCTGTCATTTTTCACATCCTGTTCAAAACGTGTCTTCACACCTGTGGCGTCAAATGGCATAGCCGCTGTGCAAAATCAGCTTTCAGCTAACAAACTGATATTGCCACTGTTCATAAGGTTGGGGTCACAAAAAATCCATGTTGAAAATTTGGAGTGACAATGCCAATGAACGCCTGAGATGTTAGGGTTTCTGACCATAATGCCCCACCCTGTAGAGATTGACAGGCATCAGGGGTGTGACTTGGGATTCTCGCCTGTAATGCTCATACCATTCCACACCTCGCAGCCAGTGAGAGGCATCGACATGTGCCTTGGACTTTTCAGCCCCAAAGTTCACCCCATTCTCCTATACAGCACCCATCTCACCATATTTCCTGATGGAGTGGGGTGAGCATAAGGGCCAAAGACCACAAGGCACACCGTGACACTTGTCGGTGTCTGAAGGGTAGGGCGTGGTGAAATGGCATGGCCGTTATGCCTGATGACCCAAAGGCACACCCCAATGCCTGTCAGTCTCTGTAGGGTGGTGGCGGGGTTGGTTTCAGTTCAATACTTCACTGCCATTCCTATTATGCAGCTCTCTAACTCCTACACTACCAATGCCAATGCCAGCAAGCAAACATTCTGCATTGACAAATGCTTGTTTTTAATGTGGCTGTGTCACCTGAACTTGTTACTAGCTGTGCATTAGACACTTCTAATGCACGGCTAGCAACCAACCCAAAATACAGGATTTTCACTACTCATTTTATAAGTAAGCAATAATACCCAACAGGGTGGGCTGTATTGGGCTATACCAGACTGCCCAGGGGCAGAATGAGGCTTGACACCACAGGCAGAGGGCCTTATATTCCCTAGAAGGTCTGGTATAGCCCATACCGCCCACCCTGTAGGGTATTATTGCACTTAGAAAATGGGTGTCTGCTTAAATTTTTATACAGTAGTTAAAAAAAATTTCATTGTAAAGTAGTCCCTGCCTGACACAGTTGCCTTCCCTGCCTGGAACTGTTGCCAGCAGAGGTCATTGCTATTTTTAAAACACCTTTTTTGATCACATTGGAAATGGGCTCTACTCTTTTGAGCACCACTTCTGTACTTCATTAAGAAAGACAGGGAATCATTTTAATATTTGCAAGCTCAGTAGTTTTTGTTTTACTTGCTTTACTTCTTTGACTTATTATTAATGGCTAGATTGCAGTCAGGATGGGGAGTTTGCTGAGAACGCACATTCAGCGCAGTCGCGGTGCTGAAATAGGTAAGCCGTGCTGAATGCTTTTGAACATTGTGTTTTGCTGAGCTAGTTTTATACTTTTTTTACTGTGTCCATTATTTTCTACAGAGCCAGCTACAAGTTGCAAGGATTTCCCTGTTATTTTCTTTTATGTTAGCTGACTGCCATTACTGTGTTTGTGCCTGTGAGCCGAGGGGGCAGCGGAAGCTCTTGGTTGCTACGTAAGATTAAAACAACGTGGCTACATTACTTTTTAATAATTGTATGGTCAGAATTTATTTATTTATTTATTTATTTTAAAAAAAACTTGTTTTGGAGTCCTGTAATTCATGGCAAGATCGCGGTTGGGACAATCAATTTACTGGAACTGGCACATTCAGTGCAGTCACTGTGTTGAAATAGGGCAGCAGCACTAATGGTTCTGTAGGTTGTGTTTGGCTGAACTTCTTTCATACATTTTCTATTGTGCTGTAATTTTCTTTGCCATTTGATGACTGCCGTTACTGTGCTTGCGCCTGTGAGTCGGGGGGGGAGGGGGATGAAAGCTCTGGCTCGCTAAGTGAGATAAAACAACATGGCTGTGTTTATTTTAGCAAAATTCTAATGGCTCAGTAATCTTAGAACTAAATGAGGCAAACAGAGACTGAGACTCGTTATTTTCCGGTCTCTGTTGCCTCATACCGGACTGGCTGGCTGGTGCTTTTAGTCAATCAAAATGGCCATTCAAGACACCCCATTTTCTAATTAAGGATTGCCACTTTCAAACATTTTGGCACATTTGCAATAGTTTACCTGCTTTGGGGGAAAAATACATTATTTTTAATGCATGCACCATTTTCTGAGCACAGCCTGTGGCACATGTGGCAAGAAGTTAGACCACGTTTGCGTCACTGAGTATACAATTCATAAGGTGAATAAAATATTTTACTACTACTACTACTTATGTGGTCTAGCTTTTGTTTTCTATATAGGTTTTTATCCTCCTGGCAGGATCGGCAGCTGTTTCAGCCCTGTCCCCGCCAGTCGCAGTCATCCTGTATCTCTTCCAGTACCAGGGACCATTATCCTCCATGGATTTCCTCCCACTCCCCCACGGGCAGTGGTCACGATCCAGCCATAGCACCTCTACGGCGCAAGGAGCCTGATCCACCCACTCCCCCAAAGAGATAGATAAGGTACGACGCTTGAAACATTGCCATGATTTCTCTGGGCTGTGTGAACGCTGAACTGGATCATCACTTGCAATTTGCTGTTTTCAATTTAGGCACCTTCTCAGGGTAGGGCTATTGGCTACACACCTGAGTAGAGCTCCCTGATTGGCTGGTCTCACTCACCTGAGACAGGAGCATCCGAGACATGTGGCTTAATGTAAGCCTGCATCCCTGTACTCGGCTCCTAATTTATATATTTTAATTTAGCCTGTTCTGCTCGGCCTGTGTAAAGTAATTTACCATTCCCCCCTGCTGCAGTTTCTCTCCAACTGTATGTGCACTGATTCAGTGCTAGCACTGCAAACTTCCCCTTGATTTTTCATCCCACCCCCCTCCCTCTCCCAGGCCTCCTTAATTTTAAATGCACACAGTCTCCGCCCACTCCTATCTGATGTTTCAATTTATTGGTTACTTACTGTCAACAACTGCAATTCCTCCCACCCCTTTTTCCAACTAAGCCTTCTAGCAGCTTTATCTCATTCTGTCTTGCTGAGGCATATCATTTTGGTACTTTAGGTTTGCTTATTGCTCACTAGCATATCCTGTCTTGCTAAGGCAGTTGATTTAGGTCAGCTGATCTCTCTAGTACTTAGTCTGCTCCAGAGTAGTAGCTAAGAAATTTGCCTCAAAGCCTCTCTGCCCCTAGTACTACTCTATAGTCAGGTGAACTCTTTTCTTATTAGCCTGACTAGGAGCTGTACTTAAGGATTACTGCTTCAGGCTCCACTGCCTATAGTAGTATTCTGTAGGGATTAAGAAATTCTCCTCCATTGAGAATCCCTTCTCTTGCCTGCACTTGTAGTGCCCATTGGGTGATAGTCTCATAATGAGGGCATATTACCTGCTTCTATGCTTGTCTCTGCTCATCTTACATGTATTGGACCTGAACGTGAATCAAAAAATAACTTCTAGAGTGGAGAATGGCTCTCTTTTTACATTGTCTGACAGGGACTTTTCCTACCAAGTAGAAGAACTTGTATGTGCTCTAACTTCCCCTAGCCTGCTGCTGGTCCTTCACCTGCACCGGCATACAGGAACTCTCCTAGAGCCTGCCCACAGGGCTACACCACCTTCTGCATACTCCCCCCTACTCCCATTGACTCCCTCGGTCAGGGTATTATTGTATACAGCATCAGGAAAACTGGGAACTAGCCTCAGAACTCCCTATACTGCCACAGACAAATCACATAACTGAAAGAAGACTCAGCCACCCATACTTCTCCTAAGACTCTGCAGGAAACTCTTGTTCCTGCTTTTACTATGCTCAGGAAATGTTGAGCTTAATCCAGGCCCTCTGGCATCCATGGAATCCCCAGCAGAGCTACAAAGCCTCAAGGGGCTTACATCCTTTCATGTTAATGTATGTAGCCTATTAAAAAAAATCACTTCTGTTCAGGCCTGGGTATGTCATACTGCTCCAGATGTTCTGGTAATTATGGAGTCCTGGCTCTGACCGGCAACCAGTAACAACGGAGTTAACATCCCCTCCTACTCTTTGTTCAGAGCTGATAGGCAAACCAGAGGTGGTGGGGTAGCTATTTACATCAAGGATAAATTCCCTGCCTCCACAATTGATTCAACCTCTGTCCCAAAAGAATTTGAGAGCTTGTCATTAAAGATTGAAATTGCCACCGGTGTCTGATTATGTATAATAGGATGCTACAGATCCCCATCAGCTGGAATACAGTTGTTAAAACATCTCAGAAACATCCTGCGTTCGGCATCTTCAGAGTGTATCATACTAGGGACTTCAACTTAGACTGGCTCTCCAGTGCATCCACCCCACTTAAAATGTTCTGTGATTCCCTTGGGTTGTCACAGCTAATAATGGAATCTAGTCATCCTAACTAGCTCAACCCTAATAACAGTACTCTCTTGGATATCATTTTAGTTAACAAACCCCATTTATTCTCCCATGCTGGCATCTTTTTCTCTGATATTAGCGACTATTGCTTCATCACGTGTGTAAGATCCACTCTTAAATCCACAACTGCACCAAAATTCTCCTTTAAAAGGTGCATACGCAACTTTGATCTCCATGGATATATATCAGACCTAAGAGACTCCATGCAATGGCAGGACTTCTATCTAGCCAAGTCCCTGACTACAGCTTATGATATTTTCTCAGAAATTGTGCTAGGGGCTCTCAACAAGTATGCTCCCATAGTAAAAGTTTGTGCCAGAAACAAAGTCGGTGGTTTACAGAAGACCTGAAAGATGCTTTGCAGAGTAGGGATGTACTCTGGAGAACTGCTAGGAAAACTAATTTAATAAATGACTGGAATTCTTTCCAGAGGGTGAGGAACCTCTGCACCAAAATGGTCAGAGAAGCCAAATCTAATTTCTTCCGCTCTCAGCTGGAGAGCTCCTCAAGAAATGCTTCCAAATTCTGGAGGACTATCAAAGACATTGAAGGTCACACCACTGTAAATTCCCTACCTACTAAATTATTGATCAACAATACTGTCATCTCCTACAAACCGTCTATCCTCGATGCTCTCAATAATCATTTTGCCACTGCAGGGCTAGCCTTTGACTCCTCTTCCATGAATATCCTCCACCAACAACTTAGATTGGATACACAAGAAAAAACCATCCCCTGTCCATCCTTCTCTTTGCAGCCTACCTCCCTGAAAGAAGCCGAAGATCTTCTTCTTCAGCTGGACACTAGGAAAAGTGCTGGGGCCGGCCTCATTGACCTGTACTTCTTAAAGGTTGGCTACTGTGTCCTCGCAGTCCCAATTACTCATCTCTTCAACTTATCCTTGTCCCAGGGAGACCTACCGCCCATTTGCAAAAATGCATTTGTGGTCCCTTTGTTTAAGTCAGGAGATCCTAGTGACCTCAATAACTACAGGCGAATCTCCCTACTTCCAATCCTGTCAAAGATGCTCGAGAAAATAGTGAACTCCCAGCTTTGGAAGTACCTGGAATCAGAAAAACTGCTTAACCCATTACAAACCAGATTTAGAGCACAGCACAGTACAATCTCTGCTCTAGTCAAGGTGACAAATGACTGGCAGCTTGAATTAGACAAAAAATACTTTGTCTGCGCAGTTTTCTTGGACCTAAGCAAGGCGTTCGATACTGTTGATCACAGACTGCTTCTGTCGTTCCTCCAGAACATTGGTTTGGATTCCCTATCCCTTAAATGGTTCTTCAGCTACCTCTCAGGATGACTTCAACAAGTAAAGGCAGAAGGGGAAGTTTCTCCACCAAAACCCCTATTGAGCGGTGTACCGCAAGGTTCCATTCTTGGTCCCTTGCTCTTCACCATTTATATTAACAACGTAGGTGCCCCCATCAAAGAAGCACAAATACACCTATTTGCAGATGATACGGTACTCTATGCTAGTAGCCCCACACCTGAAATGGCCTGTAAAGCCTGTCAAAATGAATTTAATCTGCTGCAACATCAGCTTATAAACCAGAAACTTCTCTTAAATGCAAAAAAAAACCAGAGCAATGTTCCTCTCGCCCCTTCAAAATGCAATAAATCCTGCAATTGCTGGGATACTCCCACAGATCACTACCATTCTAGGTGAGCAGTTGGACTATGTACCAAGGTTCAAGTACCTGGGGGTCTGGTTAGACCATAGACTTATTTTCACAGATCACTTAGAAGAACTGGCAAAGAAACTTAGACAAAGACTTGGTCTGTTCTTTAGGATTAATAATCTCCTCACAAGAGATGCTAAACTGAAACTGGTTCAAACTACCTTTCTTTCCCTATTGGATTACACAGACTTTCTGTGTAGTCAGGGACCTGCAGGTACCCTAGCCAAACTCGATACGCTTTATCACAGAGCCATAAGATTTATCACGGGTCTTCCATTCTCAACCCACCACTGTGCATTGTACACGGCATGGGATGGTCATCCCTTGCTTACAGACAGCAAAAAAATGCTGTGGTTTGGACATACAAAGCTATCTCAAACAAACTGCCCCAGTATATCTCTGTCTGTTTACCTTTGTGTACTGTGGGGAAGTATGCCCTGAGAAGCACCTCATATATCTACCTTTATATTTACAAAGCAAAATCTCGCATTGGCAGAGAAGCCATCAGCTTTGTGCTCCCTCAACTGTGGAACAAACTGCAAAAAACTTTGAAATTATCTCACCCCGTCAGTCTAGCAGCTTTTAAATCTCTATATCTACATCATAATAAGGAGTCATGTGCCTGTCTACCCTAAATAGTGACTTCTATAAGTCCAAGCACACTCTAATTACTACTGTTAAAAGACTGATCCCATCTATAATCGACTCTTCCCTCTCCCCTTTTTCTACCCCCATATCTGTCCCTTCCACATTCCTTTGACCCTGGTTCCAGCTCTAAATTCTCCATACCGTATCACTATATATCTTTTTATATTAGGTTTTATTTGTGTTCAGTGCACCTGATATGTATATTTCTTTACTTTTATAAAACTTGTGTCCTACCCAATACTAGCTGTATCTTCTGTTCCAAACATATACTACTGTCAATGCTACCTGCTGATACTTTGTATATACTGTATTATTGTATCTCACTTTATTTGTATTATTACTATTTTCTTGTGTGTTGCATCCCATGTATATTGTCCCTTGTTCCTTGTTAACAAACCCAGGTCCACCTCGAAAATGAGCTTGCTCAATGGTGATCGCCTGGTTAAATAAAGACTTTGATTGATTGATTCCTCCAGCAGTGGGGTCGGGAAGGGAGGGCCATCTTTCCCCACTCAGGATACACACCCAGTCTGTCCCTGGACCGGAGAGATCGGGCAGGCCACTGGCATGACAGGCAGGGCTTCATATAGCCCCTCCTCCATTTTTCCTCTGATTTTCTCCCCATTGGGTGCAGAGGATGTGCAATGAGCGTGATATGCATGCTCCACCTCCGTGGAGATGCCCTGGCACTCTGAACATTAGCCTCTTCCTTCTGTATGGGGCTAACATGCGTCACTACCTGGATTTCTCCAGGGGGCAGTTGAGCGGCGAGTCATGGAAACCCCCTTCCCCAAGGGAAGAGATCAGTCCCACAGATGCTCAATATTCCCTCCCTCAGCCAATCCCCAAATGACCAGAGTCCATTTCCAAACCCTGGTTGCTGATGTAGAAAGAGGTAAGGGGCCCACAGTGCCTCAGCCCCTTTACCACCAGGCTGGCTGTTGTGGTCTAACTTTTTGATGCAAGTAGTGCAACTGTGCTAAAATGAAGATGCAAGTCGTCATATGCATCTGGAGGACCTTTATTAAGATTACCTTTCTGTTCAGTTTATGTGTGAGATGTAGCATTTAGACTGCACTGAAGAAGATCTCCAACTTTTTTTCACCTATATAAATACATGTAATAAAGATCTTTCATTTACAATGAATTTTGATACTTAGAAAGTGGCATTTTTAGACTTAGAACTATACAAAGGTGCAACAAAATTAGAAACTAGATTATATAGGAAGTAAATAGCGAAAAATACATTACTACATTATACCAGTTATCATGACCCCAAACTTAAAGATTCAATTCCCAAGTCACAATTTATATGAGCTAAAAGAAATTGCAGTGAGGAAGTTATTTATCAAGAGATGGTTCAAGATATGACACATAGATTAATTGACAGGGGCTATAAAAGGAACTTAGTAAGAAAGATAGAACAAGAAGTATCTACTGTACCACAACAGGAATATTTAAAGAAACAAACATGTAACACTTGTACTAATGAAAGAATAATATTTTCAACATCATTTAGTCATCTGAACAATAAGATTAAATCAATCATTAATAATAATTGGTATTTGTTACAGTTGAGTAGTAATGATAATTTATTTTATTTTATTCATTTTTTATTTTTATATAATAGAAGATTTTCTCAGAAACCACTTTTTTCTATCAGAAAAAAATCAGACACTTAGAGACAGATTAGTACATGCATAGCATTATAAAGTGCAAGAAAGAGCAAGTCAATTATTATTGAGTCCATTAGCTCCTGGTAATGTACCTTGTGGCCACTATTTTCAAAGTGGCAATACCAGTAAAAAAAAAAAAAAAAAAGAATATTTTTTGAAGATCCCTACACCAATAGAAAAGTTTGAATCAAACAACATATAACCTGCAAGAGTCATCATGTTATATACTTATGACAATGTCCATGTGACAAACTTTATATTGGGAAGACCACTCAGGAACTACGTAATAGGATCAGCCAGCACAAGAGTGACATCAGACTTAAAGTGGAAACATCAGCAGTAGCAAGACACTATGCAGAAGCAGGACACACAGAAGCATCTTTATGTTTTTGGGGTCTTGAACTGGTACAAGAACCAAAGAATGGTGTCAAGTTTTAGGATTTAATACTGAGGAAGAGAGAAGTGTATTGGATTTATACACTTAATACCACCAACCCTTTGGTGGGCCTGAAAGATGAAAGTGATTGGAACCTTTTCTTTTGAAATATTGATTATATTGATTGTATAGACAAGTGTGTTCCCCCCCTCCATGTCTCCTAACCAGGAGTCCTTGGATTATGAGTGCTGCATTTTCTAAACAAAAATTGTGAGATCTATGTCAAATCTTTACCAACGTGTTTGGTATTTATATTTAACCCAGTCAGAATTTGAGTATAAACTGTAGCAAGTTCAGGGACATATATCCCTGTGGTGGGGAGAGAACCCCTGATTCAGAGAGACGGCATGAGCATGGATATTTCAGGTTATGTCGATCTCCACTGCTCTAGCTGAACTCTTAAATTAATATTCTAGCATTCAGAGGCTACCTGAAAACCTGATTTCAGGTAGCTTACGTCAGTTTTGATGTATGTTTTCTCCCCCCACTAGCCGTGATTTTTAAATGTGGAATTAAATTGTATATAATATTAAACACAATGACTATATAACCATTTTTCACATTTTGTGATAGGTTTGTTTAAAAGCTTTCATAAAATGAAGTAAGTATAAAGGAAATTGTCTTTGAGCCTGTTGTTGCATTAATGGTACACTGACGAGTCCGATACATCAGGAAATAAATTATCTATTGTTTCCCAAATATTTTGTTAAGATAATATTTTAGCTAATATCAGGGACATATATCTCTGTGGTGGGGTGAGAACCCCTGACTTGGAGAGACAGGGCTGGTGTGTATGTATCAGGTTAGGTCTATCTCCACTGTTCTAATCAACTGCACTCTCAAATTGACATTCTATTGATTGGAGGCTGCCTGAATACCTGAATCCAGGTAGCTTACATCATTTTTGACATATGTTCCTCCCCCCCAGCCATGAGATTTAAACGCGGAACAAACAGTTCATTTACGATAACGGTAGCGAGTGAGGCACACACAGCACACCAGTTAAACTATTCAGAGTAAGTATTTACAATCTTGTTCTGTTAGTAGTACAATATTTGTAATATGCATAAGAATTAATGACATTCGCACCTTTTTTTCAAGAACACTGAGACCCTAAGTTTGGAAAATTTTCTACTCGAGAGAGGGAGAGGAAACACTTCAGAGTCACACTAATGCTAGTAAGCTTTTTCTTTCTAAACAAGTTTATTTTTCCTTATGTGAAGTCTTTTTTTCAGTAATTATTACGCAATGTATCTATCATAAAAAAACTTTCTTTTTGAAAACTCATTTTTCTAATTTGATTTTTAGAATTGAGACACACATATATAATTGGAAGTCTAGTGTGGATACATAAAGTATGCATAAAGCAGACAACTCAAGAGAGAGTGTAATTATCAGACTATTTTGATTTTAATAAGGATTCCAGGAAGGTTTTGGTATGCGCTACAGTACCTATTCTTTTAAATATGAGCACAATATTTTTGAATTGATTTAGTAATATCTAGCATTAAAAGAAAGTTCCTTTTTAGGAAGTTTAACTTTTGAATTTATTTTCTAGCACTGAGACGAGCATTTAAACTTGGAATAATAAGATAATTGGTGTCGCTACATTTTATAGCGGTAAGCATATTAAGGCATATTTAAATATAGTTAATCAACTACCTGTCTCCATAGCTAATTTAAAACTGCTTTTTCTTCTTTGTAGTCGATTTAAATGAGTTCAGAAGAACCCTTTGAGATATAATATTACTGGCCTATTGAAAATAACAAATAAAAAGTAAGCAAGACTTATTTACCTTATAAGTGACAACAAAAGCACATGATAGTATATTAAATATCAATTTTGTTCTTCTAGGGTGGTTAATTAACCCTTATCGATCAATTTAGGACTTGGCTTTAATTGGAAAAATAAATGATACACATTTAAGGTAAATTCCTTTATTTTTGAAGGAATGAACTTGTTATGACCATTATGAAATAATTGGCCTATATTTGTAAGGTTTGTTTTAGAATGAAATAATTATCATTCATTTGAAATATATACTTTAAGTATTAATATTTATTGAATGAAGATGTTTGAGATGAAAGAAGTTAATAGAGCATGATACAGCATATTGTTATCCATTGTAAGCACAAATGGCCTTTTTTCATCTGGTAATTAATACCATTATACTTTAATAAAATGTTTTTTATGCTTTTATTCTAGTAACACAGTGGCCTGATGAAGTGGCTTTACCACAAAACTGTTGCCTTTTGTCTGTGTGAGGAAATCTAAATAAAAATTTAAAATAATTTATATTAAAAGTGGAGATCATCTGTTTATTTTTCATTTTCACACTGATAAGAGTGGCACATGATCTCATAGTGCTGTCCATGCTGATTGATGTATATCAATCAGCAGTATTCAATAGGGTAGATCACCAGGTACTGATCAATCACATGTGTGAATGGAGTGGCTGAGGGAAGGGGAAGGGAGACAGTGCTCAGCTGGTTCACATGATACTATCAGGGCAGGCCAATGTCCTTGACAACTGGGAATTTTTCATCAAACAAACATTCTTTTACCTACCAGATTCCACAGACCTGTCCCCAGATTTTCCAGGGTTTCTCTCAATCTTCCATTGCTTCCATGGAATAAAAGGTCTTTGAAACTATTGACTGTGTGAAAAAAGTATTTACATGGAAATAATGACAAAATTCATAAGGTTTCCTATGGTTTCCATCAGTTTTTGCCATGCAAAAACAAAAGCACAGACTAACATAAAAATACCATGGAATTCCATGGAAAATTGCATCTTTCCATATTATGAGGCATACAAATTTTAATCACAGAATCTATGGAAGACCTTGTACATTTAATTCTGAGTTTCATGGAAGCCCATGGAAATATGTGTAAATACTCTATAGGTTCAAAGGTCAGTTTCCATGGTAAGGTCTTTTGAATCCATTGAAACTCTAGCGATGGGGAGTCTATTCAGGCACCATAACTGTCTATTGTTTATAAAGTGTTCTTTGAGGATATCATTAGGAAAGTTGGTCTGGTATTTCATATTGACAAAGATGATACCACTATACGTACATTTTTCTGTATCACTCCACTTTGTTAGTTGGGAGTTGACACATATAGGTAATGAGCTCCCCTTTGGGGTAGTGGTACATCCCAAGGCTGTCAGTCAAGCACATAATCCTGGAGTCATGGATTCCAAAGGCAACAGCTACTCAGTCTTTTTTTTTGTCAATATGATTTTTAGTGAGACTGGGAAAGCAGTACATAGTATCTAGCATTACATTCCAACAGATTTGCACTTTGCAAACATAACATAGTGTCATAATGCAATACTACAAGGTATTATTGTATGACATTGCGGGAAGAGTGCACATTGTTACAGCAGTCTATTTATCACATACTGAGCTACACACCTGAAATGTTAAAACAACAGTGGGGACTAATATTTAGTCAGTCAACCGAATGTAGTTAAAAGGATCAGCAAGCTTACATTCAGTGCAGAGACTGGGATAGGCAGGGGTTACTGTGCTATACTGTCCTGTCCTGATTTACATTGATGTGAGGGTGGCTTCTTCATATTGGAAGGAGGCCTGCTTCAATAGCATTAATCAAGGGGCCCAAAAAATTTAAGAAGATCTCCCCCTTCCCCAGAGTGTTAAATTGAGATCTTTTGCTGGCTCGTTGGTGCAGCGGTTGGATTTCCGCTTGCGATGCCGGCGACCTGGGTTCGGGAATGGACTTGGGTTGCTGGAGAGCCGGCCGGGGGGGAGTAGGTTCGAGCATCCCACGACTGCTCACCTACTCCAGGGGTGGGAGGGGATGCAGGGTCGCTGTCTGGTACCCCCTGGTGGAGGCCAGGGAGATCAGCAGCAAGCCTGAACATTGGGGGGTGGTGAACGTCGGCTACGCCTTGACGTTTGTGGCACACCATGCCTCGGAGAAAAGCGGAAATACCAGCCTCCGGGTTCACCGGATGATGGCTGCCTGCTCCCGCTGGCCCGAGATGTCCTGTGGCCTCCGAACCCACCTCAGCAGCACCCAAGGACTGATGCCTAGTATGCTGGGGCCCTCCCCTCCCAGTGTCTTCCCCCTCGGAGGAGGGGGACCCACCCGGCAAAGGGATATGCCGGGCCACCCCTGGGTCAGCTGTGATATGAGGTGAGGGAGGAGGGACAGGACGAGAGGGTCACGAGTAGCATGAGCAGCCGGAAGGAGTGGCGAATCAGGAGGCAAGGATGGAGGGAAAAATACATAACAAAAAAAAAAATTGAGCTCTTTTAATTTTCATGCATTGTTTAAGGTTGTCAGCCCATTGCTGGATACTGAGCGGAGGGAGAAGCCGCCATCCAATGTTGTGCTATTGTCTTTCTAGTGTTAACTAAGGCTAGGGACCAGAGTGCACCGTGGTTTGCCTTCCCAGAATGGTCAGGGTCAGCCCCCAAGAGAAATTCAACAGGCGAGGCAGGAGGTGTATAATTCAAGACACGAGTCATTATATCATGCATTCCACTCCAAAAGGAGGCCACTTTAGGACATACTAAAGCCAGATGTAAAAAGTCCATCTGAGGAGCTTTGCACTTAGGGCATATATCAGGTTTTAAGGGGTCCATTTTATGTAGTCTTGCTGGGATAAAATAGGCTTGGTGTAGGAAATTAAATTGTACTTGCCGCAGCTTGTTGCTCCTAGAGCACACCATCAAATGCTTGCTCGCCCTTTTCCAAACGTGCTCATTTACCACTTCCCCTATATCTGCTCTCCACTTGCCAATAATTTTAGTAAGGGCAGCCCACTCTCTTCCCCTTAAAGTACAACAGAATGTGGCCATCAACCCTCTGCAAGGTTGTGGAGAGAAAAGGCCCTGCTCAAATGGGGAGGGGGGAGCCCATCCATCCCTAAGGGTCAAGGAGTGGCCAAATAAATTCCTAAGTCTTTGCTGTACTACTGAAGGGTAGCCTGCATAGACAGAGCTCTCTGAAGAACAGCTATATTTTACAGCTGCTACTGTTTGGTGTTTCTTTTACATTTTAGTTGGACTAAGCCACTGGCAAGCAGGTTGGGGTGACCTAGTGAAAGGGAGCACCCTCAAATTTAGAAATCATGCCTGTTAAGCTGTGGTTTTCAAATTGACTAACCAGCAAGCTAAACTTTCATTTAGTGCCCACTGCCTACAGTCCCTAAATGAGGACCACTTGCCTCTATCGTTAGTGTTTTCTTTGCCCCATCTCTTAGCCTGGTGCCTTAGGTACATAACTTGTATTTTTCTTTTGGAGAGAGGTTCATTCAGTCAGTCAGATTAGGCTGGGGAGTCAGAAGTGAAGGTGACCGAGTTTGATTATAGAGTGAAGTGTGTTTATAATTTGTTTCTTTCTCTAGCATTCTCTCTGGCGTGGTTTCACCCCCCCCAGCTGTGTGTGTGTGTGTGTGTAATTATTTTAAAGAGAATACAGTCTCCTGGAGTTCATCAGCGGGGTTGCCCTGTTGTACATTAGTTGACTGCCAGGGTGTGTAGCAGTTGTGCTTTACTGTGCCTCACTGTATTTGTCAGTGAGATTAGCTGCTACCGCTCCTCCTAGTGCAGCCATTACTGACACTTTGGTGCCATTTCAGCAGCGCCATGTGCACTGGTAAACTGCTAGCTCAACTCTTCATGCTCTTTTTCTAAAGAGCACCCTTTGCCTGTACAGTGCCTGGTCATGCTGATATCAGAACATACTGATGTTTAACATCATACTGAGGTCCCCCACACACACATCAATAGTACGCCCTCCTCAGCTGGGGAGGGGGAGGAGACCTCACTAGCAAAGAGCACCTCACTAGCATTAAAGGAGCTACACTAGCATTCCTGACCCAACCTCCAGCCTGTGCTCTCATGAGGGAAGCTTCACTTGAACAGGTAAGAGCACAGGGTACTGGGGGGATCAGGATCCCATGAGACACAGAGCATTTTTTTTATTAGCAGCAGCAATATGATACAGCAATATGATACTGTACTTGAGTCTAGCTACTCAGCAGGGACTAATGGAGGTAGATAAGAGTGCCTTATACACCTGCCTCTGATTTTAAATAACTTGTATGTTCTTCATGTGTCACCATGGCTTATAAGAGACCAGTAGTTTTTAAAAGATGTAAGACCTGCAGGAGGATAATGAGACCCTCACCCTTGATGTTTTATTGTCCCTGTCATGTAACACAGTCTAATATATCTATATCAGTTCCCCCCAGCTGAATCCCGAAGCTGGGAGGGGGGGTGGAGGTACGCCTGTGGTACCAACTGGCAGTGGTAAGGCTGAGTTGCAAAAATCCTTTTTGCTTTTTTTTTGAAAGAGATGTTGAGTACAGATGATCTGCAGCTCATCCCCACTACTGCACCCAAGCTCAATGTAGACCTTTCAGGTCAGGGGAAGGCCTACAGACATGTCCAGGTGTGTCAGAGTAGAGTGAACATTGTCACCCAGATCTGCAGGTGACTCTTGATCTTGACAGTTTGGTAGGTCAAGAGGTGGATGCAGGGAACTAGGGAGAATCGTGACCCAATGGATCCAGATCCATCAGATGAGGAAGAGTATCCCTCTAAGGAGGAGGGGGAGTTGATGGAACTAAAGAAAAGATCTCCATCCCCCCATTTGTTTGATAGTAAGTCACTTCCCTATCTCATAACAGAAGCATGTAGGACATTACAGTTAAAGGAGGTCCAGGACATTGAGATGTTGAATATGAATCCCATCCTATCCCCTTCGGCCTCAGCCCCAAAGTGTTTTCCAAACTTCCAGCACTGCAATAAGATTATTGAGCAGGAATGGGCCGGGGAGTATAAGAGGAAACAGCTGCCTTGGCTGAGGGTGAGATGTTACCCATTCCTGGAGCAGAATTTCTGGAAGTCTGAAATTCCACCAATAGATAACAAGACTGCATGCAATGTGGTCAAACAAACAACCATACTTTTAGCTGGTTTGATGGCACTATCTGATGCTAACAACAAGAGGGTGGATACCTCGTGCAGATGGGCCTTTGCCTCGAACATTGTTAACCTTCAGACAATGTATGCATCCTTTATTGTCTCTTGAGCTTTAAACTCCTGTGTAACTGCCTTGGGCAGGTTTGTTTCTGAAAGTTCAGAGGGGGTTACATATTTTGCAGCTAGTGGTCATGGCTTCCTCTTCTTAATGGATGCAGCAGAAGATAGCTTGTGAATATGTGCCTGTTCAGCTTACCATATTGTGGCAGCTATGCGAAGTGTGTGGCTTCATAATTGGTCCATGAACCAGGTATCCAAGACAAAGTTGTTTAACATGTCATTTGCAGGGGAGTTGTTGTTTGGCCCAGAACTGGGCAACATTTTGAAGAACATCCAAGACAAAGAAAGGCAGTTACCAGTGTCCAGGCAATCTCAGAAGGCAAACCCATCTCAGACAGGTCAGGGTTTCAGCTGACACTGACAGGCCTGAGGAGGTTTTCATCCCTTTTGGAGCGTCAGTGGCCACAGGAATAGACAAACCTATTCTGGTTTCAAAGGAAACAGGAACAGAGGTTCCTCTGCTTGTAGCTGCAATGGAGGTACTGGACAGAGAGGAGGTTCCTCTCAGTTAAGGTATGTGGGCCCATCCCTGCCCCCTTACCTTGGTGGAACACCAAAAAATGTTGCCAGCGATGGGCCCAGTTAAATTCAGATGCATGGGTGTTGGAGATTATAACTATGGGCTATGCTATAGAGTTTTCTGTGGTTCCCCAAAAAGGACATTTTCTATAGGCCCCAATGCCACAAAACCAAGTGAAGAGGCAGGCAGTAAGGTGAAATTTGGATCACTTGAGACAAATAGAAGCAGTTGTGCCAGTACCCTCGAATGAAGAGGGTATGGGATTCTACTCAATTTACTTCATAGTCCCCAAGAAGTTTGGGGGTTTTGACCCATTCTGGTGAAACATTTAAACACATTTGTTCTTCATACAATGTTTAAGGTGGAATCCTTATGGTCCGTCATTTGGATGATCCCATCAGGGGATTTTCTAGCATCCATAGATCTGAAGGATGCCTATTTCCACATCCCTATTCATCAGTTGCAGCAGAAATTCCGAAGGTTTGCAATTCAGGGATAACATTTCTAGTATAGGCTTTCTCCTTTGGTCTGGCAACTTCCCTCAGGGTTTTTTCAAAGATTCTTAGCATGTTAGTGGCGCATCTGAAACAGAAGGGGCATTACGTTTACCTCTACCTGGATGATTTACTCATCCAGTCTCCAACTGCCAGGATGCCAGAGGGATCAGTGGCAAGGAATTTGGAGGTACTGGATACATACAACTACATCATCAAATGGAAGAAAATCTCCCTGATGCCATCTCAAAGGTTAGAACACCAGGGGGTGATACTCCAGATGGACTAGAAGACAGTGTTCCTCTCCACACCCAGGAAAGAGACAGTAATCCAAGAGGCCCAGTGGCTGAAGTCCCAGCTGGCAGCCTCTGCTCACAGACCACTTTAAATTTTAGGCCTGATGACAGCAGCAATAGAGCTTTTGTTGTGGTCACCTGTACACAAGCTTGCCTCTGCAGAACAGGATGCTAGAGGTCTGGTCTTTGTCCTTGGAGGACTGCCAGGTCTTGATCCCTCTATCACAGTCAGTGTGGCAGTCCCTTGAGTGGTGGGAGAAACCCAAAAGACTCAGCAAGGGGACTTTTCTGGAGGAGCCACTGAAAATGATTCTCATGACCAATGCCAGCTTGATGGGCTGAGGTGCAGTTCTGTACCAAATGTCACTTCAAGGGGTCTGGAGTCTACAGAAGCAAATGCTACAGATCAATGTGCTGCAAATGAGGGCAGTGTGACTCAATCCACTTCACTTTCAGAACCAGATTCCAATCAGAGCCGTGAAGGTGACGTCAAACAATGCCATCACCATGGCCTAAATAAACAGTCAAGGAGATACAAGAAGCACAAGTATGGTAGCAGAAGCAACCAGGGTTCTGCAGTAATCAGAAACCAATCTTCTGGCACTCTCTGTGGCACACCTTGCAGGAGAACTGCATATGCAGGAAGACAGGTCCAGCTGCTAAAGGGTTCATCTGGGAGAATGGTCTCTAAACCCAGAGGTGTTCAATGTACTGTACAGAAGATTCAACTGTCCACAGATTGACCTCTTTGTGTCAAAGTAAAAAGTTGAAGTCTCGAGGTTTTTCAGTCTATATCAGTACCCTCAGGTGGAAGAGGTTGATGCCATGTCTCAGCAATGGGAGTTCCAGAGAGCTTACTTGTTCCCTCCACTTCTGCTTGTACCCCAAATACTGCACATAATCAGAAAGTCCAGAGAAGACTTCCTTCTGATAGCTCTGGAGTGATCAAGAAGGCCATGGTTCTCTGATCTGGTGAACCTGGCACAGTAAACACTGTTCTGGCTCCCACTTCATGGGGATCTCCTCTTTCAGGGCCCATTCTGCATCCAAAACTGGAAGCGATGTGATTAGTGCCCTGACTCCTGACAGAAGGAGGCTCTTGAAGGAGGGTTTCTCCAACAGTACAGGACACCGTCATGGCTTCCAGAAAGTCTCTTCTTCAGCAGCCTATGATCAGATATGGAATACCTTTTCCAGTTGGGCCAGAGCTGAAGGTATTAGACCCTGTAAGGCTACAGTCCCACAGTCTGGAATTTTTTTATAGGCAGGAGTAGACAAGGGTCTGGCCTTGAGCACACTGTGGGGACAGGTGTCTGCACTCAGAACAATGTTGGAACTTCAGTAGGTTCATCTCTGGGAACAAACCCAGATGTTATCTGCTTCCTCAGGGTGGTTAGCAGGAGCTATCCATCCTTCTGTTCACCGGTCCTGCTGTGGGATCTGAACTTGGTGTTAAACATCTCATGTAGGGTACCGTTTGAACCACTTTTATGGGTTCCATTGGACATCTTGTTCTACAAGGTGTGTTTTCTGATCACCATCTGCACAACTAGAAGGAGTGGTAAGCTTCAGGTTCTGTTGCTCAAGGAACCATACCTTACAATGCATAAAGGCAAGGCAAGGCAATTTTATTTATAGGGTGCCCATTCCCAGAGGCTCTGGGTGTCTAACAAACATCAATAAAATAGACAAACAATTAAAATACAATAAAGAAAACCTTACAAAAGTAATAAAGTAGTATTTAAAACATAGCTTAAAATAAATAATTGCAGGTTTACCAACTATATGGACTGGACATAAAGGATGTACTCAGCAGTCTGCAAAGGCCAGGCTGAAGAGGTAGGCCTTCAGACTCAGCTTAAACACTTCAGTTGAGGCCAAGACAAGGTACTGATGAGTACAGTCCCATCCTTTATACCAAAGGTTCCTACAATTTTCCATGTGAGCAGGAGGTTTGTCTACCTTCATTATGCCTGAAGCCAACAAGTACAAAATAAATGGAATTTCATAAACTGGACTTGTTAAGGGCTGTTAAGACTTATTTGAAAAAACAGAGGAGTTCAGAAAGTTTGCGAGTCTGCTCATCCTGTTTGGAGCAGCAAAAAAGTTCAGAAGGACTCTAAGACCACTTTAGCAAGGTGGTTGAGAGCTTGTATCACCAAAGCATATATGTCGGAACAGAAGAAAGCTCCCACCCTAATTAGGGATCACGCTACCAGGGTGCTTGATATGTCCTGGGTAGAGAAAGAAGTGATGTCTCAGTATCTGAACTCTGTAAGATGGTAACATGGTCCTCCATGCACATATTCACTAAACACTACAGATTGGATGTCCAGAGCTCTGCTGATGCAGCCTTCAGGCGTAGAGTTTTATTGGTGGTGGTTAGCAGATGACTCCTGTTTCGGCCCTTAAGAGTTATATATGGGACAATATTCTCCCCACCCAGCTGTGGAATGGGTACTCCCCATTGACAATGTTGAGCAATACAGAAAGGAGAAATTCCTTCATCCTTACTGTAATTTCCTTTTCTATTAGCTCCAGTATCATCATTGAGACCTCTCCCAGGAACCGATGGCTCTAAATGGAGAATACTGTCATGTATATATTTCTATGAAATTCCAATTTCAGCAAAGATAGATCTCTGTATTCTGCAAATGCAGTTAGATTTCAGGAGGAGTCTGCTAGTCGTGGACATCAATACACAGCATTGGACTTATAGGTTTGCAAGTTAACAGGTTATGATTTTGAAGTATTGTTTGGTGTTAGACCATTATCAGGTTTGTGCTTTGCCTGTTTTCTACATCTACAGTATATTCAACTGTGATTATGTCATGTTAACATTTCTCTATATTAGAAATACTGAAAGTTAAAAAATAACAAGGTCACAGGATCAGTAGACTGACATCAGAGACATAGGACAAGAGAGTCAATCAGCATGATTGGTTTAAGCAGCGCCTCGATGAGGTAGGTCTTTCACTTCTTATTCTTATCATGGGATGTGAGTTTATTTTTGGTCCTGAAGAGATTTTGTACTTATCCTGGAGGCAAGGTAGTTGGTAGCTACATAGGGGTGTGTGTAGGTACTGTGTGGACAAAGGTGACTATTGCCTTTGGTATCCTCATGACTCCAAGCTTTGAGGCTTGATTGACAGCCTTGGGTTGTGCCACTGTCCCAGAGAGGAGTTCATTATCCATATCTATTAACTCCCCATTGACAACGCTAGAGCTTACAGGAAAGGAAATGACAGTAAGTATGAAGAAATTTCTCCTTTCTATACCTAAGAATTGTTTGCTGTCAGTATCAGTGATCTCAAAAGGGTTGAAAGGAAACATAAATGCACTCATTTGTTGTCGGTGCATAAGTGCAAATTTTTTTCAGCAGACGGTACTTAGAAGGTATTGCTAGGCTCACCCAATGATTTAAATACCACTTCCTCTTCATAGAAATGCTAGGGCAGAAGCTGTCCCAGTGGCATGGAGAGCCGAGGCATCAGTGCCTTAACTCCTATCATGACGATGACCCATACTCGCAGTACGAGCGAGTCTCTGAGGGTTGGCTGGAGAAGGAGGGGATTGAGCATCCAGAGAACAGCTCTCCTCTCCTGTGCAGGGACACTTGGCTGCCCTGCCAAATGACTGCCCCAGGTGGAGGCTTGAGGGTAGAATGGGACGGTGGTGCCAATGGAAGTGTGGGTACTGCGGGACTCCACAGCATGCGTACACCTCCATGTATGCACACTGATGTATTGCACCACAGCAATGGGGAAGAATCATGAGAAAATGGAGGAAAACACCTTGCAGCGGCAGGATGAGGATCAACCCCCCCCCAGGCTCCGCACTAGTGGCTGGGCAGCCAATCCTGTGGCCAGGAAGGCTCAAGGTAAGATACCAGGAGGAGCTGGGTGATGGAGCTGAGGTTGGGGGTTGAGCAGATAGGGCCTGTTGAGGGGAGGAAGGCACAGAAAGTACAGATAAAAAAAAATGCTAGGGCAGTGCAGAAGTGGCTACCAAGCTGTCTGCTAAATAAAATCTGACATTTCAGAACCTACAAGTGAGTACACTGTTGTTTCATTCCTTAACCGGAGGCAATTTGGGAGCAGTTTAGCTTGTTGCAACTGCATTGGGTAAGAATGCATGAGGCTCTTTGTGCTTCCTATGTGGCTGAGAAAAAGCTGACTCTAGAAAGGCATGGTCATAGAGGTCTGCTGTGAAAAACTGAGAAACATCTTGCTGGTATATGTGGTACTCTATAGCTCCTAAATGTGTATATAGAGCAACTGTGTGTCTGGAGGTGGGTACGTATCCTTTGGAGTTTTTCTCAACCAGGTCTTATCGCTAGACAAACAGGTGTTGGCCATAGTTAAGCGCAGCTTCTTCCACCAGAGCAGCACTGTGCAAGCTTATGCCCATATCTTCATCTGGCTGATTTAGCCATCACTGGGAGCATTCCAGTTTTTCCAAACTAGTGTGTGAGTACCTGTTGTGATTTTAAGATGTCCTCATTTGCATGTGAGTCCTGGGGCTGACTCACTGCACCAGTTCAAACGACTTAAGACATAAAATAATGGCTAGCAGAGACCATACATCTCTTATATTAAGAGGATCCAGCCAGGTTGCAAGGCAATAACTTGCAGTAAAAGACATGTCACAAAATACTGCAGTAAAATAAGAACTTAATTGCCATTGAATTACATTGCTACCTGCAGCACACTGCAGCATTTTGTGATGTACTGCAGCATGACTGTGTTGCATGCTGGCTGATGCCACTGTACACAGAGTAGAGGGGACATCACGTGGAGTACTTGGAGCTCTCATGCTGCCATATGCAAGTGGCCTATACTATGTCTATGGGGATAATATGCAATTGAGTGGAGGGGACACACAATGACCCCTCTAGGTTTTATATATACTGCCTCTATGGGAAAGATTTACTGTAACTGCTATGTTGCTGCTGTGAGCACAGCTGCCCTACAGGAAGTTGCCTTTTTAATCTGCGAGTAGAGCCCAGTAAATGTGTTGCTTTTAGTTTTGCCATAGCGTTACTGAATCTGTAAGTGTACAATTATCTTCATGCTAAATTAATATATGAGAATGTACAAACATTCACTCTGTCGGTAACTCAGCATAGCGATAGTAGAGAAAGTGTTGTGGTAGTCCTGCTAGCTGAAATCTGCTGTCCTTTAACCTCTCCTAGCTGCTACTCATTCAGTGTAAAAATGATTGGATAATTAGATGTTTCATGTTCTTGCTAAAGTGTCAGTGCATTAGGAGAACGTACTGGAAATTAAACAGTTTAGGTTCACTGAACCACACCAGTTTACTCTGCTAATTGGTAATAATTTTTTTGATTTATGATCCTTGTTTCAAAGGTGTTGCAGTTATTTTGTGACATCATGTGTTTCTTTATTCCTTTGAGCATAATGCCGACTTCATGAACTTTACCATATGTGTGTGAGAGGAGAACAAATAATGTGGTCTGAGGCTGACTACTTTTCCCCTTTTGCCCCCTTCTTGGGGATTCTGAAGCAATGTGATTTGTATGTTATCTTTGAAATATGTTGAACGTATCTCATAATTCTTTATAGGATTCTAAAAGTACTAAGCAGTGATGGGGCAGGTGCCATTGACCAGTAGCAAGACCAAAGCAGGAGGTGGCTGAAGCCAACTAGCTTGCACTGGCTTCTTTTTTTCCACCTTGTGTTTCTTAGCCTCTGATCCCAGGTCCTGTGGCAACACCCTCCCCACCCCATCACTGACCTTCTCTTGGACTTACTGGTTATCTATCACTTACCCAGGATCACACATCATGGCAACTGACATCTCATGTAGGTCGTGTATGAACCTGTGGGGGGGGGGGGTTGCAGGATCAGACCGGTGCTGTTTTTCCTCTAGTTTTCTCCTCGAGGGGCAGTAGTGCAATTAAACATGTGTGCATGCCTGCACTGGCACGCATATTTGTAGGGTGCCTGAAAGTGGGCCCTTCCTTTCAGTGAGCACTTGCCTGTACTAAAACCTGGCCTCCATCAGGTGTCAGTGAAGGAGCGAGACCTTGTAGCCCTACAATCCAAGGGAGAAGAGAGTCCCTGGAATGCTTAGTCCTCCCCCCCAGTGATCCCCTAGTGATCCTCATATTAATTTCTTTGATAGTACAGTAGATGCCACTTGCATGCCATGAGGATCTGTACACATTCCAGATGTATGCACAAAAACTGAACTCCCAGTTCTTGCCCTATTCCAGCAAAGTTAATTATTTTGTTTGTATGCACACAGTTTTTTGGTTATATGCACCTTTTTTTGTCTTAACATGCTCTTCAGCTGGTCCCCAGAAAGTCTTTGTCACCTCTTTAACAGTTGCATTCAGTTGTCATTCCCTTGCAGCCACTAGATGGTCTTCCATAGCTAATCCACTAACCACCTGACAAATGCCAGAGCCCTGTTAAACCTTCCCCTCTTCCACACCCATAGTGGTAGTGATTGCTGTTAGTTTTCAGTTCTGATTAACTCACAGAGGGCGATGGACTCAGTGGCGGAGCCAGGTTTGAGAGCATTTGGGAGCCCAGGGGGGCCATTCAGTCAATCAAGGGCTCCACAACGGGCACTAAATGGTGAATAAAGATGGTGATGGGGCATCACTACTCATACTGGGGCAGCCAGGAGGGGTGACTGCCCCCACAGCCCCCCCCCAACTCCGCCACTGGATGGACTGATGGCAACAGACCTGACTTCAAAAGTCATGTTACTCACTGAGAGCTGCATTCACTCTTGCTTCCTGCAGCAGAAGTGGGTCAGCATCAGTGAGTGTTCAATTTAGAAAAAAAAAAAGAATTATATGCTGTGGTAAAAGTGACTTCTCATATTGCCTAAAATAACATTTAACAGCATTTAAGATGGCTTAGACGTATTTGTGAGCATGTGAGTTACGTTTGTAAATGGGTCCCCATTGATTTCAATATGTACCCATTCATTTCTATGGTGTTCTGGTTGTATGCACATTCCGGTTTTATGCAGCTTGCATCAGTAAGCTGGTGTTGCTGAGGAAAAGTAGATGGAGGACATCTAATTGCTATTATGGCTTTACTTGTCAAACAACATAAAAAAACTGTTATTTATTTCTTCTATCACTGCAACATTGTCTTCTCACTTACTAAGAGTAGGGTAGGACCTTGTCCACATCTTCGTTGCCACCAGTCCATTGTGATCCCACACTTCATTGATCCTTTCTTGTCCCACTTATGCACTTCCCCACACAGGACAAGGCCTGAGCACAGGAACACCTATTCAATTCAGACACTCCAGGCTCTTCTTCTATACTTAACCCTCCACACACCTCCTCGTTGCCCTGCCCTGACCCACCCACCCCACTCCTCTCTTTCTCCCTCTTTACACCATCCTCTGTCCTTGCTTTCCTCTGTCAGATGGCTACGTATATGAATCTATATTATTTAAATTGTTATAGAAGTGATTTGCACAATTGTGATGTTTTGGTAATTGACAAAGCACTCCGGCTGCTATGTTTATTTCTCTTTTGCACAATACCACTGCCTGTCCTAATGTTTCAAGTAACCTGACGTGGAACCTTTGTAAAAGAGCCCCTGGCTCAAAGGTGTATCTGATTCCCTTAAATAAATAAAATAAATAAAAAATAAATAAATAAAATAAAACTTAAAGTGGTCATTCTTTGATTTGGTAATGTGCCCTCAGAGATGGAACACAGACTGGGCAGTAAAATAAGATACATGTGCCTTTTTAAATCTGCTCAGTCACAAATGGATTAAAGATAGACTATCTGTATCTACTAACTGTAGAAGATATACAAATAACATATGGGGATGATCTTTATACACTAGAGAAATTAAAAATAAATAGGTATTAAATGATAAGATGCGCAAAAATAAAAAAACAACTAAACTAAACTGAATCCTAAATTGTCTTACCATACATGCTTTGTGACAAGATAACTATCACCCAGATGGGCTTCTCCAACAGGTTATTAAGCAACTAGAAAGTTTTACTTGGTTGCAGCCCAACAGACATCACACAGCTCTGTAACTTTCCTCTTTAAGCTGACTGACTGACCCCTTATGATGCTCTGTCTCCAATAATATTCTGCCACTGGCCTTTTTCCCAGCCTTCACGATTTGGATGATACCATTTTCTGTAATGCTGGTATTTCATAGGGACTTAGTCTTGTAGTACTCACTGGTATCTTTCTTTTGATACATACATTGTCCCTTAACCCCAAAGAGCAATAGAGTTGCAGCTTGTTAAAGAGATCAACCAAGATAAATGTTATAGCCCCTGCACCTGGTATATAGGTGCCTTACCAAATGGCATGCTGGTATTGTGAAGATGGCAGGAAATAATCCATAAGATAAAAAACTGCAAGGGGTCCCAAGGACTTCCCGGTTAAAAGTGTCACCCACACTCCATCCCTGCTCTCACTAACCTGATAACAAGATGCTAGGGAGAGCACAGGGGTGCTCCATTATAGTCAATGGGCAGAGGCTTTCCGATGGGTTTTTAATATTATAATGGCCACTTGGTCATGAAACGTGGTCACCAGTTGACTAACAAGGTGGGGCGTTGTCGGCATTTACAATCAGAAAGTCCTTGGGACTCGGTTTACTGAATTTTACGAGTGTTACAGTTTTTTATCTTATGGATTATTTCCTGCCAGCTTCACAATTCCAACATGCCATGGAGATAAAGTATCTATACATCAGGTGCAGGAGCTGAGACTGGTAAGTCTTTTTAAAGTTGAAATGTTATCCATGGGGAATTTTAATTTTGTAATATTTATGTTTTTATGTGGCCCCTGAATTTTCTTTGGGGGGGGGATCATGTGTTAGTGTTGTACTACTCACTGAGACATTTTTTCTGATATATACATTGTCCCTTATATACTTATATATCAATGTCCTAAATATTGATGTAGTTGTAGCTTATTAATGTAGCAATATTATCCTATGGAATTTTTATTTTTTAATTTTTATGTTTTTATGTATATTTTCAGTTGGTATTCCTTAGGGACCATGGAGGACATTTTCAAAGGAGATGCACCGGCTCATCTGAGATGTGGCAGCACATCCCAAGAAATGTGCCACTGCGCAATATTCAAAGGCTGGAGATGAACTGCACATCCCCGTTAAGGTAGTGGAAACTAAATTTGACTTGAAAATTACTTTTTAATTGCAATCCAAAAAAGTCTGTTGGAAACACATTTTAATTGCCTAGCATAATCTTTTATTTTGCAGCTGAAAATTCATTTTTTAGGATGAAATTTGATTGTGCAACTTGATTTTTGTTTAATTTCCGTACTTTTGTGACATTAACTTGAACCCTAACTGGTGTATTAAAGACGTTTTTTGCAAAGAAAAAAAAAGAGAGAGAATAAACAATGGCAAAGTGTGTCATACAAATAGGATAAATAATAGGTAGAGGTGGTATATAAGGATGTACACCCATCAAGGAGGCTAATTAGGGCAACAGGGCCACAAGCCCAAAAGGTGAATGACTTTATTGCCCTAATTAGGCCCCGAGATAGGTATACTTCCAAGTGTCCACCCTTGCCCATTGTTTATTGAATATAATACACCATGTTATTTTTATAGAGATCACATTTGCAGTTATGTTATGGCACCTGAAGGCCTCTTGCAGCAAGGAGGGAATGGTGTATAACAAGTGTGGAGTTTGGGGGATTTCTTGGTTTGGGAGGGAAGTGTCTGTTTTCCAGGTTCTTTTGCAGCTTATTAATTGATTTGGCTAGTTTTCTAATTATTTGTTTCTTGTGTTATTATAGTTCCATAGGGTTTAATGTAGTGTAGGCTTATACTTTTTATTAGTGCAGGTACATTATATACTTTTAATGGATTGTGCAGGTATATAGTTTTAATTGATAATTTAGTTACATGTACACTAGGAAAGAAACGATGACCTTATGTATGGGGAAAACCCCCATTTTTATTTATTTTTTAGAAAAGTCAGATTTACAACCTTTGAGTCATGGACTCATATACAAAGGCACCTCATCACGGGGGGTAGACAGAGTTACATAGTGTGGTTACAACAGTGAGAACAGTACAGGTGCAGAACATTAAACATAGAGTACACATAGATTACATAATAATGTTACTTATAATAGGTTACAGTCAAATACAAGGTACCAAGGGTTACATTGGGGGTACAGCCCTGGACATACCTAGCTAATACCCGGAGAGTGGAGGTAGGGGTGGGGAGTGGGGTGGGAGGGAGGGGAGGGAAAGGATAGGCTGTCTGGAGGATGTTGCCAAGTCAGGGAGGCCTGACAGGAGGATCCCACAGCGGGATTAATTAATATATCCATGTATTATGAATGTATAGATAGATAGGTAGATAGCTAGATAGATAGACAGACAGACAGACAGATAGACTTTATATGTACTGTATATGTGTATATAGATATATAAAGGATATGCAGGGGGATCTGTGTGATACCTGATTTGGCTATACAAGTGCTGTTTGACCTTGAGTAACCTCACAACTGGTGTAAGCCACAAATGAGATGTCCAGGGTAAAATAGCACAAGTGTAGATAAATCAGGTATCACACAGGCTTCCCCTGCATGTTCCATTTATGCATTAGGCACTTTTCTAAATAGTGCTGTGAGACTTGTTTAAAAATGTTCATTTCTTTTTATCTTCACAGTGCGCACATGTGCAGTGAACATTTTGTTAGGAGAGTGACTTTTGAGGGGTGTGACACTGTCAGTCCAACGCAGAGTGGTCTGCAAGGGGCTCTTCAGTGTCACACCGGTCATCAGCCAGGCTGTCCATGACAGTTTTCTGGCTTGATGGGTGGAAATGTTGTGTATTTCAAAGGAAAGAGCTGACCCAATCATAGGCCAGCTCTTTCCTTTGATCTACACTGCCCAGCAAATTATTTCTCATGCAGCTGTGCAAAAATGGCTTGGGATCATGGTCTGAAATGTTTAGGGTAGAAAAGTCTCGGGTCACAGATGTGCCTTTTGAAGATTTGGTGAAAAAATATTAATCCATTCCAAAGTTATTAAATTTAAAATTTTTCCATGGCCATAGTATGTCTTTGTCATTCCACCCTTCTGGGGCCCTGTAAGTAGAACCCTTTCTACAGTTTCTTTGCATTTATTGTTCATTCCACTGTACATTTATGATGCTCTATATAATCATCTCTGTATTTATTGTTTATTGCCTATCCTGTATTTTTTGCACAGTATTTCATTTTCTTTGATGATCCATAACCTGTCTCCAATGTGCAGCTGGAAACTAGCCCGTTACAACTCAGTTTGCTTACCTGGTAAAATATATTTCAAATAAATAGAAGGTAACACTTCCACTGCATTTGTAAAGACATCAAATTTTGTGTGGATTTAAACTCTTAACCTCTTGTTTATCAGGCTGTAGACCTTCCCACTATACCACAAAAAAATGGCTTCCTGGAGGCAGCCTGATCTTTAATGTCTGCTTCAGAGACAGACTTAGCTCAGAGGCAGCCCTACCTCTGAGACAGGGCAAATGAGTTCTGCCTCTGAGGTAGGGCCTCCTTGGAGGCAACTTTGGTTTAAGAAAAGTGTTTTTTGCAGGTAGGTAAGGATCAAGCCACGCCTCTGCAAATAGAGGGACCCTCTCTAGAAAGAAAGAACAATAACAGAGTGCTTAGGAAAGGGCAATTAAAATAGGTAAACACTGGTTCAATCAAATTAATGCTATAATGCAAGACGTCATGGGGTGGTAAATGAAGACTCTGTCTTAAAACACTATGACCTAGGAAGGAAAAGAGGTGTTTTGGTTTGGTTGCCCAACTTAAAAATGTATATATTATACGAAGGAGAACAAGCATTTGTCAATGCCGAATGTTTGTTTGCTGGCATTGGCATTGATAGTGTAGAAGTTACAGAGCTGCATAATAGAAATGGCAGTGAAGTATTGAACTGAAGCCAATCCCACCACCACCCTGCAGAAACTGACAGACATTGGGGTGTGCCTTTGGGTCATCAGACATAACGGCCACACCAGTTCATCACAGCCTACCCTGCAGACACTGACAAGTGTCACGGTGTGCCTTGGGGTCTTTGGCCCTTATGCGCACCCCATTCCATCAGAAAATAAGGTGAGATGGGTGTGGTATAGGAGAATGGGGTGAATTTTGGGGCCAAAGAGTCCAAGGCATACCTCGATGCCTCTCACTGACTGCAGGATGTGGAATGGTATGAGCATTGCAGGCAAGAATCCCAAGTCACACCCCTGATGCCTGTCATTCTCTACAGGGTGGGGCGTTATGGATGGAAACCCTAACACCTCAGGCATTCATTGATATTTTCACTCCAAATTTTCAACATGGTTTTTTTGTGACCCCCACCTCATGAACAGTGGCAATATCAGTTTGCTAGCTGAAAGCTGCTAATGCACAGCGACTACGGCATTTAGCACCACAGGTGCAGAAACACATTCCGAACAGGATGTGAAAAATGACAGCTGTATTGTTCATGGGCAGGTGTAAAAAATGGCAATGTTGCAAATCTGCAGTCAAAATATTAAAAAAACTGGTGAAGTCAGGAGTGTGCATAGAAACTGTGCAACGCACACCCGTAATGTAATTAGACTGGGAATTTTTTACAGCAGATTGTCAACACAGGCATTTTGGGACCTCCGATCCTGAACAGTGTCACTGTGATTTTCTTTATCTGTCCCGAACATTGATTTCCCACAGCGACCACACAACTCTGCGCTGAAAGTGTGAAAAAACATTTCGGCCATGTTGTGAAAAATGACAGCTGTACTGTTCATAAGGAAGTGTGGAAAAATGCCACTGGTGAAAATCTGGACTGAAAATATTAAAAAGTCATGAACCTACGAGGGTGCATGGAAACTGCACAATGCTCACTCGTAACACAGTCATTTTATGGACTTTTGTCACCAAACTTTCAATATAGCCATTTCAAGACCTCTGCTTATGAACAGTGTAACTGTGATTTCCTTAATCTGTCCCAAACATTGGTTTCACACACCGACTGCACCATTGTGCACTACATGTGCGGAAACACATTTGGGGCGACATGTGAAAAATGGCAGCTGTACTGTTCAAAAGGAAGTGTAATAAAATGGCAATGTGGAAAATCTGGAGTGAAAATATAGAAAATTAGCAAACTTCACGTAGTAGGAACTGCTGCAACGACGTCAGAAACAGTCATTTTTAGGAATTTTTTCACTAAATTTTCAACATAGCCATTTTAAGACATCTGCTCATTAACAGTGTCACTGTGATTTTCTTAATGTGTCCCATACATTGATTTCACACACCGACTGCGCCATTGTGCGCTACATGGGCGGAAACACGTTTTGGGCAAGATGTGAAAAATGACAGCTGTACTGCTCATAAGGAGGTGTGGTAAAATGGAAATGTTGAAAGTCTGGAGTGAAAATATTGAAAATTCGTGAACTTATGAGCGTGCGTCGGAACTGCGCAATGCACACTCGTAAAACAGTCATTTTAAGGAATTTTTCCACCAAATTTTCAACATAGGCTTTTTGAGAGCCCACCTTATGAACAGTGGCAGTGTTGTTTCATTACTCAGTCCTCAGTGACTGTGAAATCACCCTTCGGGCCTGATGAACACCATGACAGTGAGATCATTCATGAGAAGGGGTCCCAAAAACCCCATGTTGAAAATTTGGTGCAAAAATTCCAAAAAATGGCTGAGATATGCAGCAAAGTTGGAAAAACCCTATTCATTACATTATACAGCTTACTGGCATTTCCTTCAGTTCGCGGTCGGCTTTGAAGAGTGCAGATGTGTTCCCGGTATTTGCAGGTTTTTTTTCTTTACATGACGATGCGGGACGTTTGCCACGCTGGGGTGGGTTCCCAGCATGGCACAAGGATGGCTGGTGGGGGCAGGGATCATGGAGCCGACGAGGGATTGGGCACCCCCGTCAGCAATAGCATGTGTTGCCACGCTGGGGTGGGCTCCCAGCGTGGCACCCTGTACTGGGGGGAGCAGTGGAGCCGACGGGGGATTGGGCACCCCCATCGGCTATACAATGTGCAGCCACACTGGGAGTGGGCACCCAGCGTGCCATTATAACTCTGCTGGGGGGGCGAGTACAGCCAATGGAGGATTGGACACCCCACAGAGTGTACGTGGGGGAGCCGAGCACGCAGTGTGCCTGTATGTGTGTGTGTGTAGAGGGAGTGCCCATGAGCAGGCGATATCTGATCGCTGCTCACGGAAGCACCTTTCAACTATACTCCACTGCATTTTGGAGCTGTCATAGACAGCTCCAGCAGGCATTGGAGAACTGCGGCCACATCTGCAAACACACTGACTGAATTGGAAGAGGGCTACCACACCTCCGAAAACTCAGATGATGGCACTATGTTTCTTGCACATGCATGCAAGCAAACATAAAAAGGGAACCCTACCTTATGAATTAAGTAATAGAAAAATAAGAAGGGAGGGGGAGGTACCTAACCCAAACAAGACAGAAACTCTGAATGGGGGGTCGATACCAGTCCATTCACAGAAGAAAGGGTTTTGAAAGAACTCTTGAAACTGAGGGTGGACAAAGCAATGGGTCCTGACTGGATTCACCCAAGAATTCTAAAAGAACTAAGGGTAGAACTAGTAACACCTCTGACTACTCCATTTAACAAATCATGGGAGGATGGGGTGGTACCTGAGGACTGGAGGATGGCAAATGTGATTCCACTTCACAAAAGTGGGAGCAGGTCAGAGGCAGGAAACTACAGACCAGTTAGTTTGACCTCAGTGGTAGGGAAAATGATGGAATCACTTCTGAAGGAAAGAATTGTTGAGTACCTAGAAGCCAGTGGGGCACAGGACCCAAGACAGCATGGTTTCACAGCAGGAAGGTCATGTCAGATGAACCTAATAGATTTCTTTGACTAGGTGACCAAAGTAGTACACCAGGGAGGGGCTGTGGATATGGCCTACCTAGATTTTAGCAAGGCATTTGACACAGTCTCACACAAAAGATTAATATACAAGTTAGCCAGCCTTGGAGTAGGTCCCAAGGTGGTAGCCTGGATAAAAAACTGGCAGGACAACAGGACGCAAAGGGTAATAGTAAACGGAGTCCACAGTGATGAAAGGAGGATAACTAGCTGGGTACCGCAGGGTTCGGTACTGGGACCAGTCCTCTTAGATGTCTTTATAAGTGACATTGGAGAGCACCTGGAAGGAAAGGTATGTCTCTTTGCAGATGACACAAAGATCTGCAACAGGATTGATACACAGGATGGAGTGGAAAGGATGAAAAGGGACTTCACAAGGTTGGAGGAATGGTCAAATATGTGTCAGCTCAGATTCAATGCAAAGAAGTGCAAGGTAATGCATCTGGGAAACAAAAACCCAGGGGAAGAGTACACAATGGGGGGTGAGTTAATAACAACAACAAAAATCGAAACAGGCCTAGGAGTAATTATATCAGATGGCCTAAAGGTGGGCAAGCAATGTGCGAAGGCAGTAAGGAGGGCTGGGAGGATGCTGGGATGCATAGGGAGAGGCATCAACAGTAGAAAACAGGAAGTTGTTATCCCTCTGTACAGACAGTTGCTGAGACCCCATCTGGAATACTGTGTACAATTCTGGAGACCCCATCTCTGCAAAGGCATAGACAGAGTGGAGGTTATTCAGAGGAGGGCAATCAAAATGGTGCAGCATCTGCACCAGAAGACATACAAGGACAGATTAAAGCAGCTTAATATGTATACCCTTGAGGAAAGGAGGGAGAGGGAGGACATGATAGAAACTTTGTTATCGCAAGGGAATTAAAGTACAAGAGGGTAGCATCTTTTAGAAGAAGAGATGTGCAAGAACAAGGGGACACAATTTGAAGATAGAGGGGGGACTGCTCAGAGGTAATGTTAGAAAGTATTTTTCACAGAGAGGGTTGTGGATGCATGGAACAGCCTTCCTGAGGAGGTTGTGGAGTCAGGAACAGTGGGAGAATTCAAGAATGCATGGGACAGGCATAAGGCAATTCTAGTGGGGGTTAGGAGAAAGTAAGCTGTTGATTAACTAGAATCTGCAGCTTATCCATCAGGTAGGGAAATGGGCAGACTAGGGGGCCAAGTGGTCCTTAGCTGCTATCAAATTCTATGTTTCTATGTTACCCTAATCAATTCACTGACTATCTATATACTACCATAGACCCATACATAAAATATCACTGCACATGGTATTAATTCTTTATAATTACTTCTAACTGCACATGCTAGTAATTCTTTAAAAATCTATTAGGAAACTTCAGAAATGAAAAACATTCCCACGTCAAGAAAGACCTATATGAAATAAAAATACACTTAAATTTGAAGGTGAAACCTTTAATAAAGAGACCTGGCAAATAAAGGAGTCATTAGTCTTTTGAACTTACTCTTTCTTAGATGTATGATAAAAACACCAAACATCATAAATTTGTTGATTTATGTCTTTATCTTCAATTAAGACATGCTCTAGGACATCTCATGTCCACTACTGGTGAGGGTACACCCTAGAAAGAAAGAGAACAATTGCTGAAAATATCCAATGGAGATAGCCCATTGGCAGAACGATAGTACTGCTACTTGCATCGCTGGTGATACGGGTTTGAAAACAAGCCCAGGTCATCGGAGGGCTGGCTGGCTTGGGGGTAGAATGTGTATCCCACAGGACGCTCTCCTCCCTGGGCAGTTGGGAGCACCCACTACCTCCATGCGACTGTCAATTTGGTAGCCACAGGAGGTAGTGCTGTCTGGAGTGTCAGCAGGTGCTGAGAGGGATTTTTCACAAATGGGGAATCCTGTGCCACAAATGCTGAATCTTTTTTCATTCTGCCACAATCTTGTTTTCTCTTAGGGAGGAAAATAAAATTAAATAACTGAAAAAAAATATGTTTTTACAAGTAACCAACACATGTGTTCTGCTAACTGGTACCCATTCTATTGGATTCTGCTGTTAGTTGTCTGATAAATCACTTGAAAAAGTTTTTTTTTTTTTTTGGATACGCCGTAATTCTTTTTCACAAATTGTGAAAAAAGGAACACAAAACAGGATCCTGTTTTACAATTTGTGAAAAGGGATTTTTCTTTTTCTGCCAGTTACAAAAAAAGAAACACAAAAAAGGATCCTGTTTCACAATTTGCGGAAAATAAAACACCAACACAGCTGTTTTTTTTATCACTCCACACTGAAGAAACAGTTTGAAATTCTGGCCTGAAATTTTCAGGGTAGAAAGGGCTGGCCCCAGAGATGTGCCTTTTGCTGGTTTTGTGAAAACTGATTGCTTTGTTCTGGAGTTCTTAGGATTTAAATTTTGCTTTGTTCCTCTTAGGATAATATTGTAATGTCAGATTTACACAGTCATTTCTTTGTCACGTTGTTGTGAAGAAATGCTTTGCAATTTCGGTCTCAAATTTTCAGGGTATAAAGAACTTGCCCCACAGATGTGCCTTTTGCTGGTTTAGTGAAAAGATATCAATTTGCTGTGGAGTTATACAGGTTTCAAATTTTGCTACATTTCCCATAGGATAACATTGCAATGTGAGGTGTTTCTAATATGGATACTATTATGGACTGATGGGAGTGCAAGGCCCAGAGAGCCCTGAGCTCACACAGGGAAATAAGCATACGATTATAATATCTCAAAAATTATGGATGGATAATAGCATAGGGCACAGAGGGCCCTGCACTCTCACATGCAAATACAGATACCATTATTGACTGATGGGAGCGCAGGGCCCTGAGGGACCTATGCTCCCATGGGGAAATATGGATACAATTACAATATCTCCAAACTTATGGACCAATGGGTGCACTGGACCCTGGGCCCTGCTCTCCCCCGCACACAAATACAGATACCATTACGGACTGATGGGAGTGCAGGGCCTTCTGGGCCCTGCGCTTCCACAGGTAACTAAGGGAATACAGTTGCAGTATGTCAAACATAACACATGGATGGGAAGTCAGGGCCCAGAGGGCCCTGCACTCCCACATGCAAATAAAGATACAGTTATGGAGTGATGGGAGCACAGGGCCCAGAGGGCTGTGTGATCTCACAGGAAAATAAGGATACAATTACACTTTCTCAAAAACTATGGATGGATGGAAGCGCAGGGACCACCATTAACATTTGTTCTGGAAGTTAGACTGTGTGTCATATTATTTGTCTAATTAAAGTTCTCAAAAAGAAAGGAAATTCATGGCAAAAAATGTCATTAATGCTTCAGTTATGGAACTCCACATCCCCCAATGCATGCACGCATACACACACACACACACATACACACACACACACACATACACATACACACAGCAGTAGAAGGGCCAAGGCAACAGAAGCAACACAACTCTGGGGTGTGGTACCCACAGTGGTCCCTCCCCCATGGTGCCCAGCATGCAGGTGTCCCCCCCAAGACACTGGTATGGCAGTGTACCTCATACACCTGGTGGATCCTGATGATGGATGTGTGCTGTGTATGTTGTTTGTCTTACCTGATGATGACTGTGTCTGGTTGTTTCTGTTGCCTTGGCCCTTCTACCGCTTGTGTGTTTTGTGTCAGGAGGGATGCGGATATAGGGTTAGAAATCCTAACACTGCATTTCCATACTTTTGTTGCTTTAATATTGACCCTAACTGATGAATTAACAAAGTTTTTGCCATGAATACATACATATATATATATATATATATATATATATATATATATATATCAGAGGAAAAAACTCTGTTTAATGCATCAGTTGGGATATTCCTAACAACAAAGTGAGAATCAGTATTGGGTTAAGCAACCCTGACCCTCCAGCCCACCCCCAAAGCGAAGCTGCGACATTGGTCACCGGTCCCAACTGTCACCCCATCACATGTGTAAAGAAGCTGAGGAATAGGAGAATGGGGTGAGAGTTAGGACTGATGACCCCAACATGCACCTCAATGCCAGTTGGATTGGGCTGGAGGGGTCCAAGAGGGGCGTTCAACCCTAACACTGAATTTCCTCACTTTTGTCGCTGTGGAACAACCCTAACTGATACATTAAACAGAGTTTTTTGCCTCTGATTTCTCTACTTTTTCAGAATGATGATGAGAAATAGTGAATGCAATGCGGTGGCAGGAGAAGGGCCCCGTGCTCCCACCACGTGATGTCTTGTGACATAGTAACAGGAACAGCAAACAAAAGAGCCAACAGTGGTGCACATGGTAACGCAAATGTAAATGGTAAAGGAAACGTTAATAGAAGGGCAAGCGCAAAGTGACATGAAGCAAACAGAGATGCAAACAGACATTGAAGTGCATCCGAAAACGCAGCTGGTAACACGAACAGTGATGGCAGTGGTATTTTAAAAGGAAATGTTAAGTGTCACAGCAAAAAGAACGCGAAAGGGAACAGAAATGGAAATGTGGACGCAAGTGCACACGTAAATGCAAACTGTAACATGCACAGGCATGGTACCACAATTGTAAATGCAAATGGTAAAGTTAACATGAAGAATAAAGCCAAAGGAAACAGAAACAGAAATGGGAGCAGAAGCGCGTATGGAAACGCAAACCGAAACAAGCACAGGCACAGTACCACAATTGTAAATGCAAATGGTAATGGTAACAGCAGCAATAACAGCAAAGGAAACAGAAACGCAAAAGGAAATGCAATCGCATATGGAAACGCAAACCGTAATGTGCACGGGCACAGTAACGCAATTGCAAATGCAAATGGTAACAGTAACAGCAAGGAAGACGCAAAATGAAAGAGAAATGGAAACATAAACGAAAGAGCTACCGGAAACGCAAATGGCAATGCGCACAGTGATGCAAACAGAAACAGTAGTGGAAACGCAAATGGTAACAGTAACGAAAATGCAAACGCAATTGAGAATGCAAAGTGGCATACCGCGGTGGTGCACGGAACGAGTAAGCAAACAGGGACATAAACGCAAGTGGAAACAGTAACTGTAACAGAAACAGAAGCACATACTCTGTTTTTGCCGAACAGGTGCTTAGAGAAACACAAAGAATGTATGCATTGTAATGGACATCGAAAATTAAAACGAGCATTGGAAATACATAATTGCTAATATCTCAGCAACCGCACGACATAGAAAAAAAATTTAAATTTCACAAAAATCATGATTTTCCTGGCTAGGTTTTTGTTATTGCATAGCCCATAGGGTTATGCAACTCGCAACAAAAAATCTGTACCTTGCATCGTTTTCAAGATACGAGCCCAGAAAGGCACGACGTATGCCACCATGTTAGTCTATGGGAAAAAAAATGCCAACTTTGGAGTACCATAACTTTGCAGCCATGCAATATTTTTTTGCCAAAGCACAAAAGGCACATCTGTGCAATGTTGGCTACGTTCCCTCCAAATTTCAGCTCAAAAGACCAGACCGTTCTTTTGCAACAGGGTGGCAAAGAACTGCCGTCATTTTGGCCATAGTCTGAAAAAGTAGTGTTGTGATTTGCGAAAGCTTTCGCAAGCATTTGTGAAAGTGTCGTGAGTGTGACACTACTTTTTCCAGAAATTTGAAAAAACATATTTCTAATGTGTTTCACCCCAAAATAAAGACATGGCTATCATCCTCAGGGTCCGACTAGGTGAACAGAAAAAGAATTGTGTTGCTAGAGGGTCCCAAATTTAAATGCCAAACATTTTTCTGATCACCAGCTGAAAACAAAATGGCAGATTTGCAACACTACTAGGGCCATTTGCAACACTAAAAAGTGCATTTGCCACACTGTCTAACTTTTGGTTAACTTTTAAATTTTTTTTTTACGTCGTATGGTTCCTGAGATATAAGCAATTTAGCATTCCAACTCCTCATTTTCTGCTCTGAGACCCATTATTATGCATACATTCTTTGTACTCACTGTCTTTCTCTATGCAGCTTTTGGGGAAAACCAGCCTCTGCACTTACATTACTGTTACCGCTTGTGGTTCCCTACCCATTTCACTTACCATTCCTGTCTACGCCACCATGTGCGTTACCCTTTGCATTTTCATTTGCGCTTATGTTTGAGTTATTTTTACCATTTGTGCCTACAGTACTGTTTCTCTTTCTGTTTTGCTTTGCATCACCATACGCATTACCATTTGTGTTTGCGGGCACCGTGTTACTATGTGACAAGACATCATGTGGCGGGAACGTGGGGTTGCATTACATTCACTATTTCTTGTTATCATTCTCAAAAGAGGAAATTAGAGCAAAACCTCCATTTAATGCATCAGTTGAGGTTGTTCCTGGCGACAAAAGTGAGGAAATTCGATTGTTAGGGTTGAAAGACCCCCTTGGACCCCAGCTCACCCCCAACCGGCATTGGGGTGCGCATTGGGTCATCGGTCCTAACTCTCATCCCATTCTCCTATACCTCTGCTAACTGCATGTGATGGGGTGAGAGTTGGGGCCGGCGGCTCAATCGCACTGCGCTGAGGTGGGCTGGGGGGTCAAGGGGCTTTCAACCCTAACACTGAATTTCCTCACTTTTGTCACTATGGAACAACTCTAACTGATGCATTAAATGGAGTTTTTTGTCTCTAATATATATATATATAGTATACATAGTGCTTGTTAGGTATTAATGTGTTGCTAAAGTGTTAATAACACATTAATACATTGTAATTAGCTGATTGATATCATAATGCACCAAATGGCTACCATCATATATGGGGAAATATATGGTGACTTTTTCTATGAGGACAAGGGCACCACCATGCATTGTATATGGACATTGTTTACCAGGGGGCTTTATATGCCAAGATTAGTTACAGCAGCCATCAGACCCATTCAGAGAGGTCAAATAAGACAGGCAGAGACTTAGGAAACCTCTGAGATGTAAGCATAGAGAAAGAGAGGAAAAGAGGAGGTTAAACTCACAGTGGTTAAGTGGGTTGGCTCAGTGTCAGTGTGTAAGTGATGGTGATGGGATTCAAACCTGTGTGTCCAGGTTTACAGTTTTGCATTAAAAACACTGGGCTACACTTATTTTTCACAGTATAAACAGATACTGTATGATGCAAGCATTCCTTTCTTGTTCTCCCAGTGTTCTTTAGTGCTGAATTGGAGGAGTCTCAGTGCTTATGCAGTCTGGGCGTTGTAGTGTCTTTGTCATGTGGCTGCCTGTTCACTTGGAGCTAATCTGAAACCCTTAAACTGGTTCCACTTGTGATCTGTGCAAAGTCTTGCACCTGGGTCTCTATTTACACAAGTTCAGTGCCCCATATAGCCATTATGCCATGTAGATTACTCAGATCTCTTAACTGCTCATATTTTTCTTCTGAAAGGAGTCAAAACATTTCATCAAGAGACCTTTGTGACAGCATCTTCCTTATTGTGGTACTTTTTTACCATTTGAGATTCACGTGGCACAATTACTTACTATCTTTAAAGAGGAACTAGTCTGTACTTTAGCATGTACTTTCATAAACAAAATGTTCCAAATTTCACAATTCACAAAGGGCCCTGTGCACGATGAGGATCGGTACATGCCTGGATAGGTATGAACCAAGCCTTCCAACTGCGTGCCATGTACCGGCTCCAGCTGAACAGGCAAGGCTGGGATTTATGAACATTATTATTGTCACATAGAAATGGCTATTTTTGCACAAAACCAGGTATTTATTTTTGCATGATTTGGGATCACTTTCGAAAATGCCCAAATCTTCCATAATATTTGCAGAAATGAATATCCCCTGAAAATATGATGCCACATGATTTTCACTGCTAAACAAATTCTCCCAGATTTAGTATTTTCTTTATTAAAAGGATATTTTTTATTTTCTTATATATTACTAAGTGTAATGTTTTCCATGTTGCTGCTATCCATGCATATTTTCAGTGTACTATCCAAGGCACTGGAAAGGTTAACTTTTCAAGTATAAATACCTATTAGGGGGTCTGTGAATACTTTATCCTGAATATTCAGGCCAAATATTCTTGTTTGGTCCCCAAATATATGGGTATTCAGTATTCATACTCACTATTTGGCTGTGAAGAATAAATAAAATTGCCCTATCTCCTCACCTGATGGCCAGGGCTAATCTCCTGGCCATCATCCCTGCCCTTTCCAATCATTTCCTGCTCATCTCCCCTTTCCTGATGCACCAGAGAAGATGCCACAGTTAAGTATTTTAGTTGTTGGCTCCTGGCTCTACAACAAGAGCTGACACTGCCAACAGCATCATTGCAAGCTGCTTAACTCCCACCCTAGACCAACTTGCCAGACCCTTCGTTTTCACACAATACTGTAGTGTCTATACTGTACTTCCAGAATGTCATTTAATTCACTTTCAGACCCTCTTGGTACCTTAACTTTATGAGGGGGCAGTGATAAGAAAAATCCATACATTTCCAGGCCAGCCAGTTGAGGGTATGCACCCCCCCCCCCTGCATCTCCATAAGTCACGCAGGCCAAATTGTTTGCTTCTTCTCCCTGGCTCAGCACGTAGTACTGGACTGGCAGTGGTAGTAAAGCAGTATGACAGTGTGGCATCTCACAGGAGAGTGAGGAGCAGGTGCCCAATCACCCTTGTGATTGCATGCCAGCTTCTCACCCTCATACGAGATGCTGTCATGCTGCTTTAGTACCACTGCTGGAGCAATACTATGTGCATCACACACCAGACTGGGGAGAAGAAGCAAGCAAGCTGGCCTGGATGAGTGATGGGCACGTGGGGGGGGGGCATGTCCCCGACTGCCTAGCATGGATATTTACAGATTGTGTTTGCCACTGCCTCCCCCCCAATAAAAGTTAAGGTATCAAGAAGAGGCTGAAAGTGAACTAGAAGACAATTAGGAAGTACAGTGAAGACACCACAGCATAGTTTGAAAGAGAATGGGTTGGCTAGTCAGGCTAGGGTGTGGGGCTAAGCAGCTTGCAAATGAGCTGTCAATTCAAATATTTAACTGTGGCGCCTTCTCTAGGGCATTGGGAAAGGAAGAGGTGGGTGGGGTTGGGGGGACATTTTAAACTGGTTTGTTTTCCAAATACTGAATACCATGAAATGTGGGCCTAACATTAAGTTTTTGTTCCTGAATAACAAATTGGCCACTATTTGTGGTATTTGGGAAATGCTGTCCATTACTCACATGCCCCCAATACCTTCCTATCTAGTGTGCGAAATCTGTGCACATGCACATACATGCACACGTGCATACAGTTTTAAGGGGGAAAACAATGATCACTGGTCCATCAGGTTTTCTCTTCCACCAGCTCAGTGGGCATACCCTGTCACCCCTGTCATTTTTTGGAACATTCTTTTTCTCCCCAGCCTGGAGAGTATACAGAAGGAATGTTAAAAATTGATTTCCACTCTGTGGTGGAGAGGTGTACCAAAACATAGGGGGTCAGAATTGTATAGAACAGATTAGTCCAGGGCACTGGAAAAACAATTTCCTTCTTAAATATACTCTAGCCAGTTCACCTTGTTTTTCTATAATCTTGAATAATCCACACATTTTGATGAATAATCCATAATTTATAAAAAGAAATGCATGGATTATTCATAATAATCAAAACAGAACAACAGAGCAAGGTCAGGAACTGTAGCTTTTTTAAGAGGTTTGAGAGGAGATAGGACACCAAAAATAAGTATACAGTTGAAGTGCAAGCCATGCAACAGTAAAACAAAATATTCCATAGAGGTTTTCCAAAAAGTATAATTTTGGTTGCCTGGATTTTCAGTGTATGTTGAGTACCAAAAGGTTTAAAAGTAGTCTCCCTGCTGTCACTGGAGAAATTCCACCAGCCTCATGTTAATGCTGCTCCACTGATGGAAATGTGGGGGGGTCAAAAATCATTGTCCAAGCCTTGAGCTACAAAACTGAAGGGTTTGCTGACCCCCAGCTTCTGCTGCCTATGGTTCCACTATTACAGAACCTGTCTTAAAACATAATTTTTGGATGTTATTCTGCTTACCTTTCTATATTTCCCACCCCAGTTCTTTATTAATGAGGACATTTGCATGAAAACAGGATCTTTGCCCACCCTGCCATCTGCTACTGCTGCTTTTCACTCTGCTGACACCATAATCCTCAATATGTGTCACCATGACTATCTCCACGGCAGCAGATTGTTGTGTCACAAACAGAGAATTATGACAACAATGGAAGGAAAAGCAGGAGGTGTAGATTAAGTCTGGGGAGTGCACAAAGATCATATTTTAATGCAGCTGTCATCAGTAATAAAGAATGAGGGGAGATAGAAGGCCAGTAAGTGCAGAGGTAGGGCTACAGCTTGCGGGGCTGACAACCTGAGTTTGGGAATGAACATAGTTTGTCAGAGCTGGTCAGGGAGAGAAGGACTGAGCATACTAGGGGGTCCTCTCCTTACTGAGCACACTAGGGGGCCCTCTCCTTACTGAGCACACTAGGGGTTGCTCTCCTTATTGAGTATACTAGGGGGTGCTCTCCTTACTGAGTACACTAGGGGCTGCTCTCCATACTGAGTATGCTAGGAGGTGCTCTCCTTACTGAGCACGATGGGGGTGCTCTTCTTACTGAGCATACTAGGTGATTCTATCCTTACTAAGCACACTAGGGGGTGCTCTCCTTACTGAATGTACTAGGGGATGCTCTCCTTACACAGCACACTACAGGGTGCTCTCCTTAATGAGCACACTATGGGGTGCTCTGCTTACTAAGTATACTCGGGGGTGCTCTCCTTACAGAGTATACTAGGGGGTGCTTTCCTTACTGAGCACACTAGGGGGTACTCTTTTATTGAGCATACAAGAGGTACTCTCCTTATTGAGCATACTAGGGGTGCTCTCCTTACTGAGCACACAAGGGGGTGCTCTCCTTACTGAGTATACTAAGGGGTGCTCTTCTTATTAAGCATACTAAGGGGTGCTCTCCTTACTGAGTTTACTTGGGGGTGCTCTCCTTACAGAGTATACTAGGCAGTGCTCTCCTTACTGAGCACACTAGGGGGTGCTCTCTTTACTGAGTATACCAGGGGGTGCTCACCTTACTGAGCATGCTGGGGGTGCTCTTCTTACTGAGTATACAAGGGGGTGCTCGTCTTACTAAGCACACTAGGGGTGCTCTCCTTACTGAGCACAATAGGGGGTGCTCTCCTTACTGAGTATACTTGGGAGTGCTCTCCTTACTGAGCACACCTGTGGTGCTCTCCTTACTGAGCAAAAAAGGGGGAGCACTCCTTACTGAGTATACTAGGGGTGCTTTATTTACTGAGTATAGTAGGGGTGCTCTCCTTACTGAATATACTAGGGGGTGCTCTCCTTACTGAGCACACTAGTAGTGCTCTATTTACTGAGCATACTAGGGGATACTCTCCTTACTGAGTATACCAGAGGAGCTCTCCTAAATGAGCACACTGGGGTGCTCTCCTTACTGAGCACACTGGGGATGCTCTCCTTACTGAGTATAATATGGGGTGCTCTCCTTACTGAGCACAACAGTGGTTGCTCTCCTTACTGAGTATACTAGGGGGTGCTCTCCTTCTTGAGCATATTAGGAGGCAATCTCCTTACTGAATATACTAGGGGCTGCTCTCCTTACTGAGCACACTAGTGGTACTCTACTTACTGGCCCAGATATTCAAAAGGGTTCCGTCATGCGCAACAGAGATGTGCCAGCGCAAGTCTGAAAATGAGCCATTGTGCGATATTCAACGCGAGGCAGCTGCGCCCTCCAAATCGCAATGCGCAAGAGTGCAACGGTAATGAATGCATGCGCAACTGAAGGGGGATGAACCATGAATAAATGGCGCAGTGCGATATTCAACAGCATGCGCCATGCGCAGTAGGAGACCAAGCGGAAGTTGAGGGATAGTGGAAATGATCCAAAATAAAAAGGAACAAGAGAGAGGTGCAAGAATGCTACAGGGAAGCCAGAGGTGGGAGCAAGGTGACAGCAACAAGGCAGAGGGTAGCAGTGAGCAGGACTGGGCAGGAGCAGGAGCAGGACAGAGCACACCTGGAAACAGTCAGGAACAGGACAGGAGTGGGGAGCCTGTGCCACTGTGCAGGAGTGAAAGGGAAGTGCCACAGTGGACTGAGGGCAGTGACAGTGGGCAGGACAGCCAAATCTTGGAGGTGTTACCGATACAGGGGGAGTAACACAAAGGACAGTGGGAGGAACGGGAATACAGCTGCTGGGGGGGAACACAAGCCAGGGACATAGCCAGTGCCACCATTCAGATGGAGGCAGTAATGAGGGGTGTGAGAAGACAGGCAGCGGGGGGGGCGCGGCCGTGGAAGGGCCCGTCGGCGGTATGCCCTCAACAGGCAGTACCGAGCCTGCACCAGCTTTGAGCACTACAGTGACATTGAGATAGTGGGCCGGTACCGCCTGAACCAGGCGATCCTGAGGCAGCTCTGTGAGCTGTGCAGTGATGAGATGCAGGCAACCACACGACAGAGCCATGTTCTGTCAGTGGAGACAAAGGTGACAGCTGTCATGTGCCTGCTTGCCATGGGCACCTTTCAGAGACCAACAGGGGATGCAACAGACATAACCCAGTCGGCCGCGTCATGCCTACTCACACAATTCCTCAGCGCACTGCTGCCACGTGCTGTGGAGTACATCCATTTCCCCAGCACTCAGGCAGAGCGCACAGCACACATATAGGAGTTCCACAGGGTAGCGCGTATGCCTGACATGCTCGGGGCCATTGACTGCACCCATGTGGCCATCCGCATGCCACCTAGCCTGCATACATTAATTGGAAGGGCTATGCCAGCATCAACTGCCAGGTGGTGTGCGATGCTAGGGGGCGCATAACCAATGTCTGTGCCATGCACCCTGGGGGAGCACATGATACCTTCATCTGGCACCAGTCTGCACTGTGCCACAGGTTCAAGAGTGGGGACATCCCCACTGACCACCTAGTGGATGAGTATGCAAATCATGCAGAAAGACATGGATCTTGGGAGGGGCATAGTCAGAGGTGACATGGGTACTGGCCTAGATGACCCATGGCAGTGCGACACTGATCACCAAACTAATGTCCACCCTCTACACACAGGTGACAGTGGATATCCACTCCATCCCTGGCCGCTCACACCATACCAGTGGCCTGCAACCCCATCGCAGCAACGGTACAATGATGCACATGCCACCACATGCAATGTTATAGAGTGGGTGTTCGGGATGCTGAAGACATGTTTCCATTGCCTGGACACGTCTGGCGGTGCCCTACAGTACAGCCCCTCAAAGGCCTGTGGGTCTGTTCCTGGACTGTTGCATCCTGCACAACATGGCCGACTGTGGGATAGCTGTAGGGGTCGAAGAGAGGGACAGCGATGGGGACGATGAGGACGCTGGTGCAGACGGTGATGGGCAGCCCCCATTGGTCAAAGAGACCCCTGACTGATCCAGATGTTACAGCTGCACCGGGACACCATCACAGAGGAGCACTTCAACCAACCCAGGTAAGTCATGGGGCCATGTGCAACCACCAATGGCAAGTGCACAACCCTCAAATATGCATGGACAAACCCCAGGGCGCATGTCGTAAAGGGAATTGGCTGAGCATGGAACCGCACATGCCATCAGGGATGGGCAAGGACTAACACGGCACGCGGTCACACACACACATGCACACACACATATCCCCCCCCACAAGACATGTACAAAGGGTAGGAGGCACGCCGACCCCAACCGCCACCCCTAGCCACACACACGTCCACAGACCACCACGCCCAATGCCTGTCATTGTGCATGTCTCAGATGCTGGGCACCATTGCACAGTGGCAGACAGTGCAACACAGGCATCATCATGCACATGCCACAGCGGCCAGCAGCTGGGAGGGTATGCACATGGAATGTGTGTGTGTGTGTGTGTGTGTGTGTGTGCAGGGCTGGGTACCCCATCCGTGCATTGCATGTTGAACAACACACTGCACACAGGGCAGCATTAGACAGTAGCCATGGTGGGAGACAGGTCAGTCACACGGCACAGTGCCACGGCTGCCACAGATGCGTGGGTGGCCCAACCGAGACCCGCTAGCAGTGACAGGCTGACCATTGGCCTCATGGGATGGCACGAGCGGTGCCCCAGGGTGCCAATGAGGGACGACGTTCTCAAGCAGGGTCTGCAGCTCACCGTTTCGTACCTGCACCAGGCGTGCTCGGGATGCCACAACTGAACCGGTGTCGACAAGGAGGGTGTCGCACGACGCCGGGAATGGGGGGTGGACATGGCACTGCACTGTGTCTGCGGCGCATGGGCAAATAACTGTGTGCCCATTGTGGCCATGACAGCTTTGAATCCCTGTGTCTACCTGTCAATGGCAGCGGTCACATCCTCCCACAGTCAGTCCATCCCTGCCAGGAGCAGACCGGTGTCCCTGCTGCACTGCTCCTCCGCCTGGCACAGGACCGCACTGAATGCATCCACTGCCGTCAGAAGCTGCAACTGCTGATCCACTGATTCATGGAGTATGCAGGTGTGCTCATCTAAGAGGTCATCCGCCTGATCAGCATGCTGTCCCTCATGGTGTTCATGGCCGTGCTGGGCAGCACCCCTTGAGGTTGGGTGCTGCACACCAGGGCCATGCCTGGGCATATCCACAGGTGGTGCACTGACTCTGCCCCCCGACACTGTCCCCCCATCGCCATTGGCCGACCGCTGACACTGCCCCTCCAGCCGCCGCTCTCCAGGGCTCAACAGTGCTGCCGCAGCGGCTGCAACAGCCCCACTGTCCTGGAAGCACACTAGTGCTGCCCCACTGGTGCAGACAGGCACAGGATGGGACTGTGATGTCACGCAGGCCTCCACGGTGGCACCACCCATGGCTATGCTCGTGCTGTAACCTGCTGTGCGGCCATCCTGTGGCCCACACGTATCACTGTCCATGATGTGAGCTCCATCATCATCAGTGATGGATCCGGCACCAGTCCAAGTCTCAGCATGCTGGCATCCAGGGACGCTGTCACGCTAGGACACAGGCTGGGCCTCCTCCGCACCTGCTCCACCAACATCAATCTGGACAGCCAGGCCTGCCCACTGTCGTCCTGACCCTCGGACACCTGTGGAGGTGGATGGGCCCTCCTCTGTGTCCAGGGTATCGCCCTCAGTGGATGAGCCCACCACCGCTGACCCATGTAGACACTCAGGAGCTGTAAGAGAACACAGTAGCATTAATGTATCTGCCTTACCCTGTGGCATTCCATCCACCCCCCCCCACAGTGACAGATCAGGACCTACCATGCAGTGACGGGCTACCACCCATCTGGAAGCCACCACCTGGAACACCCTCAAGGGCACAACACCGCATACTGCAAGCAACTCGCTCTTCATGTGGCATCAGGCGTTGCACGGCCAGCTGTCCCCCACCAGTTGCAGCCCGTGCTGCCCTGATGGCAGCCACCTTATCTTTAATCCTCCTCCTGTCTGTGCCCACCTTCTTCTTGCACTCCTGCACAGACCACTGGTGGCTGCCATGCTGGTTGACGGCATGCGCCACCTCACCCCATGCCACAGCATGGGCCTATGGTGTTCCCTGCTGTCCGCTGAGCAGCGGTTCAAGGTCAAGGTAGGCCTCAAACAGGGCATCTGATTCTGCCTTGGCAAAGTTGGGCCTCCTCTGTCTCCCACGTGTCTGTTCCTCCTCCTCCACCTCACGTTCAGTCATCATTGATCCTGTGGGAATGACAGGTGTTACCTCTGACTGTGCAGTCCCATGCATCTCCCACACACCACAGTCCACACTCCCAAACAGCATGCAACTCACCACAATAGACTGCAATACCAAACTATGGCCTCTGCAGCCCCATGTCACATTTATATAGCGCAACACATGCAAATGAGGCGAGGCTCAATTTTAAGTGGATGCTAATGCAGTAGCTGCGCCATTGAATCGTTGATGAGCTGATTTGCATATGCCGGCTGAATATTGTGCTGTTGCACCTTGCGCAATTGCATTGAATGTGCTCAGACAAGGGTGCAGCTCTGTGACGTGTACAGTAGACAATGAACGGTGCATGCCCAGGGTGCTGACGCTGACACCTGCCGCTCTGCTGACATGCTGTGCACGGGAGGCAGTGCAGGGCACGGCCACCACTGTGCCAGTGGTGCAAGAGCACTGTTCACATGTACGGCACTCTTGCACTGGGGCACTGTAGGTGCCATGGAGCCACAGCGTGGTAGACCACTACAGGGTGTCTCACACAAGCACCCAACCACATTATACGCAGGGAGTACCAATCGCACTGTGGCGATCCGTGCATGAGAGACCCTTGACCCTGTGCCCGACCTTTGCCCCTAGGCACCATGCATCCGCATGGGTGCACCCCTATCATGCTGTTCGGTGACAGTGCGATGGGGAATGGCAGCGCTGTACCGTGCGGCATCTGCACGTGGCGGACTTGTGCTACCGAGTGCCATTTTGACTCCGACCAGATTCAGTGATGGCAAGACGGAGGGCTACTGTTTGGAGTCACGTGGAGCTTGCCAATTTGGTGGCCATAGTGGAGCCCCATGTTGGGGCCCTGTTTGGCAATGCACCCCTGGACAGGGCCAGGAGTGCCGTATGGGAGGAGGTGGCGGTGATGCTGGAGGAGGTCACAGGACTTGCCCCTACCGCGGAGCAGTGTTGACACCAATATGGGGACCTCCAGTGGAGGGACCCATACAACCTTGCCCGCATGTGGGCATGCACCAGGTGAGGCACAGTGCCACGACCAGGTAGGTGCACCATCCATACACTGGTTGTGTCCGTACGGGTATCACGGTGGGCATGTGTCCACCACACAAGGGGGGGTGGGCTGTCCAGTGTGGGCAGTGGTGGTGGTGGTGGAGGTGGTGTTGGGGGGGGGTTGCGGCATGGCTGGGCTGTGCAGGATCACACACACCCAGGGGTGGGGGGCCTTTGCTACTGGATTGTACTGGTATTCCCCCTCTCCATGTTTGCACCCTAGGCCCTGAAGAGCGGCACCAAGCCTGGGAAGACCACCACTGAGGTGTGGATAGGGGAGCTGGGCAACAGCCATCGGCCACCGGTCCCACTTAGAACAGCACCCGGATCAGGCCGATGAGGGTGAGTGCCTTCTTCCAGGATATTCTGTTCATGCTGTGTTGCAGGGCAGGCAACGGGGCATGGCCACCATCCATTGACACCACTGCCGTGCACGCCACACGGTACAGTCAGCACTGTCCAGTGGCACTGCATGTGTGGGTGTGCATCGCTGGTGGTCCATGCGTGCACTGGGTACATGGCCATGCCACTGCCTTCGCACCGCATAGCCATGTCACTGTACAGCCACGGTGGTGCTGTGTGGGACTTGGACGGTGGGTGTGTGCAGCGGTCCACATGGCTGTGTGCACCTGGGTGGACAGATCATGTGGACATGATCACTGTGGGTGGTCGCACACCAGCACAGGGGCGTGTCCCACAGCTGTATGCCATGCACAATAGGTGGGCTGCAGGGGGATGGGCATTCATACCTATTGACTCTGCTCGCTTGTCCTAGGTGGACGGAGGATGCTGCGGATGGAGAGGGCCATGCAGGAGCTGCTTCAGGTTGCACAGGTGTCTTTGGAGCTCCTGCAATGGTTGGACCAGCACGGTGTCCGGAGGCGTCGTGGCAGGAGGTGCCACAGGAGTGGGAGTGGGGCACTCGCTGAGCATCCGCGTTCTAGTCAACCCACCCCTGACCTACCTCACACCCTCCTTTCCGCTCTCCCATTTGTTCACCCCTGTCCTTACCCACCCCTCACCTGGTTTGTGGCCCTCAACCCCAACAGATGTGTATATATTTGTATATAGTTGTATTCTACCTTATAATATACATTTGTTTTTTTATACCTACTGTGGTGGTCTCTGATTTGCAGCAGGCTACAGGTGCTTAGCTGCAGTGGTGTGCATGGTGTCAGGGGTGATGTAGTCATGGGTGTATGTGTGTGTCCGTAGGGGAAGTGACTATGGTGTGGGCGTAGCTATCAGTCACTGTCTTTGGTTTGTGTGTTGTTCCCTGTGCACTGGATGACTGTGTGCAGTGGTCCACGGTGCATGCACTGTGTCCGTGGTGCCCTTGTCATACCATCCATGGCCTGTGCAGCTGACACCCTTGCATGTCTGTGATCTGCACGGTCTGCTGGCATGTCAGTGGTGGCTGTCCATGCTGGACATCCACTGTACCCAGCACAATGCTGGGTTGCCTTCTGTCACCGGTGTGGTGCACGTCTGCCTCGGGTGGCACTGCGGTCTCCGCTGTTGTTGTCCCACCTCCATGCTGTTGCTTGTGTCTGGTGGCGTACAGCTTCATGGTGCCTGTGCAGGGTGGCTGGCACACCTGTGCCATGGAGGGGTGCTGGCCATGTGTACACGGTTTCCATGGCCACACACCAGTGGCTTGGTTGACCTACTGTGTCCCTGTGTTGGTGTGCCCTTGGGTATGGGTGGGTGTTTGTCCATGCACTGTATTGCATCCTGTGTGGCGCATGCTTCCATGCACCACTGTGGGTGTCTGCGCTGGCTGTTGTGGCCAGTGCTGGGATGGGGTGTGTTCTTGGGAGGGTGTGCAGGGTGCTGTACCACTGGTGGTGGGGTCCAGGGCATGCCCTGTTACGTGTGGGGTTCCTCGTGTGCCGATACATGGTCGGTCTCTCAGCTGTACCTCGGGGGGGACGTGCATGTCGACACTGTGTATGCAGTCATTGCATCGCTGTCTTCTGCCACCCACTGAAGGATGCTTGTGGTGGGGCTGCCTTGCATGGTTCTGTGGTGCACAGGGTTGCATTGTCACAGTGGGGGTGGTGGCATGCATGGGGTGTCCTGCACTGGTGGGCGCTGCTCCTGGCCAGGGTGTCTGGGGATCATGGTGCAGGGTGTGCTCTGCATTGGTGGGATGGTATAGCACAGGGTGGCCGGACCTCCTTTTGTGCCGGTCACAGCTTGCCATGGGGTGTGCTGGGGCACCATGCCCCGGTTGTGGGTTTGTTGCTGGTGTCCATGGGCTGGTGGTTATTCCAGCTCTCCTCCAGTTGTGCAGTGCATGTGGTGTGGGGGGCAATGTCTATTCTGCTGTGTGTTCCTCTGACCATCTCTTCCATGGGTGGTGGGCCCCTGCATCCTGTCCCTGCGCATCCCTGGTTGTGCTGTTGTGCTGCTGCCCTCCTCCACTGAGCATCCCTGGTTGTGCTATTGCGCATCTGACCTGCACCACTGCACATCCCTGGTTGCGCAATAGCACAGTTGGCATGATATTCAGTAGTGTGCCACAGGCGCATCTTGACCTGCGCAGTGTTTGAATATCGCACGTGTTGCACATGGGTGCAGTGGACTTGTGCTTGCTCCTGCTGTTGCATACTTTTGTGGTGCAGTTTGAATATCTGGGCTACTGAGTATACTAGGGGGTGCTCTCTTTACTGAGCGCACACAAGGGGTGCTCTCCTTACTGAGCACACAAAGAGGTGATCTCCTTACTGAGTATACTGGGGGTACTCTCCTTACTCAGTATACTACAGGTGCTCTCCTTACTGAGCACACTAAGGGATCCTCTCCTTACTGAGTAAAATATGGGGTGCTCGCCTTACTGAGCCCAAAAAAGGGGATGCTCTCCTTATTGAATATACTTGGGAGTGCTCTCCTTACTAAGTATACTAAGGGGTGCTCTCCTTACTCAGCACACTAGAGGGCATTCTCCTTACTGAGTATACTAGGGGTGCCTCCTTACTGAGCACACCAGGGGGTGCTGTCCTTACTGAGTATACTAGGGGGTGCTCTCCTTACTGAGCACAGTACAAGGTGCTGTACTTACTGAGTATACTGGGGGTGCTCTCCTTCTTGAGCACACTAGGGGGCACGCTCCTTACTGAATATACTAGGGGTGCTCTCCTTACTGAGCACACTAGAGGATGCTCTCCTTACTGAGTATACTAGGGGTGCCTCCTTACTGAGCACACCGGGGGTGCTCTCCTTACTGAGTATACTAGGGGGTGCTCTCCTTACTGAGCACAGTACAGGGTGCTGTACTTACTGAGTATACGGGGGGTGCTCTCCTTACTGAGCACACTAGTAGTGCTCTACTTACTGAGTATACTAACTCTCCTTACAGAGCACACAAGGGGGTGCTCTCCTTAGTGAGCACACAAGGCGGTGCTCTCCTTACTGAGTATACTAGGTGTGCCCTCCTTACTGAGCACACCAGGGGGGTGCTCTCCTTACTGAGTATACTAGAGTGTGCTCTCTTTACTGAACACAGTACGAGGTGCTCTACTTACTGAATATACTATGGGGTGCTCTTCTTACTGAGCACACTAGGGGTTGCACACCTTACTGAGTATAATATGGGCTGCTCTCCTTACTAAGCACACTAGGGGTTGCTCTCCTTTCTGAGTATAGTAGGGGATCCTCTTCTTACTGAATACACTAGGGGATGCTCTCCTTACTGAGTATACTGGGGGTGCTCTCCTTCTTGAGCACACTAGGGGGCACTCTCCTTACTGAATGTACTAGGGGGTGCTCTCCTTACTGAGCACACTAGTAGTGCTCTACTTACTGAGTATACTAATGGGTGCTCTCCTTACTGAGCACACAAGGGTGTGCTCTCCTCATTGAGCACACAAGGCGGTGCTCTCCTTACTGAGTATACTGGGGGTTCTCTCCTTACTGAGTATACTAGAGGTGCTCTCCTTACTGAGCACACTAGGGGTGCTCTCCTTATTGAGCACACAAGGCAGTGCTCTCCTTACTGAGTATACTAGGGAGTTCTCTCCTTACTGAGTATACTAGAGGTGCTCTTCTTACTGAGTATACTAGCAGATCCTCTCCTTACTGAGTATAATATGGGGTGCTCTCCATTGGAGCCGGGTTTGTAAAATTTTTGGTGGGGCCCAGGGATCATGGTTCACGGCCCTGCCTGCTTGTTAAAGGTGAACCACTGGGTTCTAGGGGTCAAAGCCCCGCCCCATGGGCTGGGGGTCAGAGGTCAACCCACCACCACCAGGGGTCTATGGGAGCAGAGCACCTTGTATCATAATGTAGGTGTCTGTGTGTTAAGTATGACATATTTAAAAATAATAATAATAATCCAGCTCAATCTGCCATTTTTTTCAGATAGTTTTTAAACATCCCCATGTTTTGCAGTTCCCAGACTGGTAACTGAAAGTCCATTCTTATTCTTATTTAGTTACTGAGGCATCGGTAACATTTACCAAATGACACCATCATCATTCCCTAACAAAACTGTGAAAATTGAGGAGGATGGAGGGAGCCAGAACTAGAGGGCACAGCCTCAGATTGCAAGGAAATAGGTTATGGGGCAATGGAAAGGGTGGTAGAGCCCTAGAACAGACTGCCAGGTGTAGTAGTGGGGGCTGAAATGGTGGAGGAATTTAAGAGGGCATGGGACAGACATATGGGACTGAGTATTGGAAGGAGGTTTGGGGCAGGTGGGGAGGGGGGGTATGTGAAAGGGGAGGGTTGGGCAGACTAGATGGGCCAGAAGGGTTCTTTTCTGACGTCAAATTTCTATGATTCTATGAACAGACTGGCATTTGTTAAAATAAGTTTCAATGTGCCAGCCCCTCCTCAAGCATGGGCTAAGAAGCCCAGAGTATACTGTGAGGCTGAAGTGCCTAAGGGCAGGCAGCCCTCCCCAGGTGCATGGGATTTGTTTCCTAGCCTGATTGCCTATCCAAAGAGTTTCTTGTTCACTATGTGCTGAATAATGCAATTCAACACTATGGAAACCCTCCTGAATATTAAAGGGGCTATGCCACCTCCTCTGTGTTTTTCTCAGTCTTTTCTACTGTATATAAGGCATAACCTCAAAGATCCTCATCCCACTCAGCATTAGAGTCCCACCAAGTCTCAGAAACAGCTATTATATTTGGTTTCTGAGATTGTACCAGAATCTTGAATTCACTGAATTTATTAACTAAACTTTTTGCATTTAGTTATAACACAGAGGATTTAGTTTTCCTCCTCAAATTAATCATTCCTTTCTTAACTGCAGGTGATGCATCAGCACCAGATTCTCCCACACGCCATAGCATAGCTTCCCAGGGTGTTTAATACTGCTAATGTAATAACTTCTACCCATGTAGGATTACTGAAATATGTACAGTTTGTGAGCAAATCTTACAGACCAGTGATTGTTCTCTGCATTTGGGCCCCATGCCCTTGGTAGACAGATTAAGGCATACATACAGCATTATGTTAAAGGACAATGATTTGAGTGTTTTAAAATAAGAAAAACGGAAGGGACAGAAGTACATTATAACTTGCTGTCCTTTTAAAAACCAACACCTGTCCTAGCCTTGATGATACTGAACCCCAAAATATGGGAAAAATTCAGCTTCACAACTTCAAATCACACTGTATGAGGCTCTAAGGGGTGTATAACAGGGCCAGAACATATATGGAAAATGAAATAGAAGCTGGATCTCTTCGGTAAGAAAAGAGGCACTGAGGGGGGTTTTAGGTGTAATCTACTTGAGGGACATACAACATCACACAGCAGCTTCTGTCAAGTTGCCATCTTTATTCTAAACTGCCAACCCGACACACTAGGCATGACAGGAACCAACATGGCCTGTACATATAAAGGTAAATGATTAAAGACAACATTGCCTCCAATAACTTCCTGGTTGAGTAACCAGATATTCTACATTAGGCACATGCAACTATCCCAGCATTTGACCAGAAAGTGTTTTGCAGCATAAAACATAATTTTATTTGTCATGTATCCACTCCACCCCACCAGCAAGCTTTTAGAAACCTAAATGGGCCCATGGTGGGCCCTGGCAGCTACCCATAGTTTCTGAGCAATACAATATGATATATGAACATAACATAGCCCACAAATCCCAATTCAGGCACCACTCACTTAATTGAACAAGCAAGCCCTGTAATTAACTTCTCTCTCTAAATGAAAAAGCATTGTTGGAAGCTCTTTCCAACTCCTGGGTGATGGAAACATTTTTTGGAGTAACTTGAAAGACTTTACAGGCAAGGACCCTAAGTCACCACCCACCATGCTCAACATAAATGGAACACCAACATCTGACCTGTACCCAATCACCAACACCTTTAACAATGCATTCTCTAACTTGGATAGTGTCCTCCCTTCTAATTTCTTTGATGCCCCCTCTGGTAGTAACCCTCCTGCAACTACACCTCTCCTACACCCTGCCCCACAATTCTACTTCAAGGAGATCCCAGTGCATGAAGCCAGAACCTATATTCGGAAGGCCATTCACAACGCAGGCTACAGCAGTGACTCCCTTGACCTGAAGTTGTTAGCACTTGTCCTTGAAGAATTCCTTGAACCCCTGACAAAGGTCCTCAACCTATCACTAAGGATGTCCCAGTTCCCATCTCGCTGGAAACAGGTGACCATCACACCAGTACACAAAAATGGAGACAAATCACTGCACTCCAACTGCAGACCTATCTCCATCCTCTCTCCATTGTCTAAGGCCCTGGAGCACATCGCCTCAGACCAACTAGTCAAGTACCTGGAAAAATACGACATCCAGTGTCCTGAGCAACATGGTTTCCGAAAAGGGCACAGTACCACCACTGCACTATTAGAATTCATGGGCTTCATCCATACCACGCTCGACCAAGGAAACTGTGTAGGGGCAGTATTCATTGACCTTACGAAAGCCTTTGATACAGTGAACCACCCACTCCTACTCAAGCAATTATCAAACATTGAGCACTCCAATGAAGTGCTGCTCTGGTTTTCAAGCTATCTTGGGGAGAGGGTCTAGTGGGTTAGGATTGCCGATGTCACCTCGAAAGAAAAGCCACTCCTTTCAGGGGTCCCACAGGGGTCCATCCTGGGGCCACTACTCTTCAGCCTCTTCCTCAATGACCTTCCCAGTGTCTGCCACCAGAAATTACTGCTCTACACCAATGACGCAGTCATGTTCACCAACCACCAAAACGCAGAGCTCCTCGAGAAATAATTACAGCTTGAATTCATGCGCATCAAAGAATGGTTCAAGTCACACAAACTGATCATGAACTACAGCAAAACAAAGGTTATGACCTTCTAGAACGCCAGGAGCAAGTACAAATCACATGACCTCACCATCCTAAACCAAACAGGGCCCTTACTTGAACATGTTCCTGATTTTAAATACCTAGGTGTCACGTTGAACAGCTCACTCTCCTACCATCGGCACATAGATTCTGTCGCCAAAGCCACCAACATCCATATAGGCCTGCTCTACAGGCACAAACACTGCATGACTCCTGACACTCTCCGGTTGGCTAGCTACAGCTCTGTCACCTCCATTATCGATTACGGGCTAGCAGTTTATGGCTCTGCCTCTGCCTCTGCCCTCCATGGAATTACAGTTGCACTCAACAAAGCATGTAGGCTGCTAACTGGGGCTGACCGACTTACACACACTTGTGACCTGTACACTTGGACAGGATGGCGTCCTCTCATCAGCTGGATACATTATCAAACCTGCCTCTTAGCCAAAAGAGTCCTCCGCATTGAAAAGCTCCTCACTGACCACCACAGCACCCAGTGAACTAGAAGTTCACAACAACTAACCTTCCTTGTCCCCAGATGTCGGACTACCATGGGCCAGAGGGCCTTTGCCCACAGAGCACCACAATGGTACAATACTCTCAACAAAGAAAATCTTACTGCTGCTGCTCTTGACTCTTTTAAGAGACAACTCCGACTTCATCTCATTTCAACTAGTCGTTGTGACTGCCTCGCCTAATCAGGGGCCCACCACTCATTGCCCTCCACTTCAGTCTTGACAGCTACCTCTCCCCGCCTTGCCCCCTTCTACCTTTCCTTCCCACCTGGCATTTCCTGACTTTTATCCCTCCCCTCCTCTCCTTTAGAGCTCTTACCCTCACCCTCTACCCTCCGACAATGGCCTTCCTGCCTGCATACCCCCTTCCCTCTCACCTGCAGTGCTTATTTCTAAGATTGCCCTTGGCTGGTATGTCATGCTACCTAACATTTGGCACATTTTTAATTACTGGAATTTCCTAAGCCCCAGTCTCTTGCCTCTCTTTATTGTGTAACTATGTATTATTATGTTGATCTTTGTATGTATGTATACCCCCCATTCCTTCGACGTGGAACCTTTGTAAACGAGCAGTTCCTGCTCAAAGGTATTTGTAATCCTAAATTTCAATAAAATAAAAAATAAAATATAAATTGTTTTTGCCGTATCACCACTGGGAGACCCCCGAGCCCTCGCAGTCACTCCCACCAACTGCGCACCTCCTGCCAGGCTTCCACACCAGTCGGTGGCACCCACACTGTGGCTCTTGATGCTGCCTGCACTGGCAGCTGCTAGCTGAGCCTGAGCCTGAGCCAGCACCTGCTCACTTGCCAGTCACCTCAGGTGGGCCCTCTCCCTCTAGAACTGGACTCGGTCATCACCGGCTGCCCCTTGGACCACCACACACTGTCCCGATCTGCCGACCAGACACTTCACACCACCACCACCACCACATGTCCACCTTACCTCTCAACTGCTGCAGCCTGCTGCTCTCCTCTCTTCCTGGACCCGGACTTCTTCTGACCATCACTGATGCTCGACACACCATGACCCAACTCCTGACTACAAAATTGGCCAAAATGAAAGCTTGCTTGCTGTTGATTTGCTGACTGGCCATCGCTCCTCACTTCTCGTGGTCTCTCTCTCCCCCTGGCTCACCTTGCCACACGCCACCTCACACAACACCAAAACACACATGTATGGTGCCTAATAAACCTTCCCCCTGGCCAATCACAGATACGGCAATGCTGGCAAATTGAAACATGCCACCTGTCAATCAACCAGTCACCACGATGATTGGGGGGGGGGTGTTTGACAAACAAAATCAAAGGCAAAATTTTAAATAATGCCAGTAGCACTGTGCCCGCCGTCAGTAAATTAAGCGGGGGCGGCAAATCATGCCGGCAGCCTGTGCGGGGGTAACAGGCACACGCCACATGCACACAAAGCCACAATTGCGGGGAGAAAAAAGCCAAAGCAGGCAGTAGCATTGAAAAATATTGCTGGGGCTCAGCCCAGTTCAATAAATATTGATAGGGCCAATGCCAAACGGGCCCATACAACCCGGCATCTATGGTGCTCTCCTTACTGAGCACACTAGGGGTTGCTCTCCTTACTGAGTGTGCTGAGGAGTGCTCTCCTTACTGAGTATACTAGGTGGGCTCTGCTTCTCTGTGGAGGGAGAGACAGCATCGCCTCAATAGCAGTGACACGTGGGTGATCACGGAGGAGCTGCAGGTCTTTGCAGTTTAGTGAAGGGGAGACACTGTGTGATGATGTGTGGAACACACTACGTAGACACTCACACTTTCTGTACGAGGGGGTGCTCTCCTTACTGAGTATACTAGGGGGTTCTCTCCTTACTGAGTACACTAAGGTGTCCTCTTCTTACTAAGCACACTAGGGGGTGTTGTTCTTGCTAAGTATATTAGGGGGTCTTCTCCTTACTGAGCACACTAGGGGATGCTCTCCTTATTGAATAATACATGGGTTGCTCCCCTTACTGAACACACTAGGGGATGCTCTTCTTCCTGAGTATAGTAGGGGGTCCTCTTCTTACTGAATACACTAGGTAGTGCTCTCCTTACTGAGTATACTAGTGGGTGCTCTCTTTCTTGAGCACACTAGGGGCACTCTCCTTACTGAATATACTAGGGGGTGCTCTCCTTACTGAGCACACAACTGGTGCTCTACTTCAATCAAATCAAATCAAATCAAACTTTATTTGTAAAAGGCGCCTTTACAAAACCAAGGCACCTGTACATAACAGATACATATATGCAGAGACCACAGGTTGGGAAACCATATGAGCTAACCCCCATAACAGTGACAAAGGACAAATGGCAAGTACTGTTGGTGATGCTAGGAAAGGAGGGCAGGATGGGGGGGGAAGGGTGGAAGGTGGTTACCCTTAATGCTAGGAGCCTTGGGAGAAAAACTGCAGAGTTACAGGTTCTCATGGCAGAGGGAGAGGTAGACATTGCAGCCATCATGGAAACATGGGCCACCCAGTACAATGACTGGGACCTGTCTGTACCAGAGTACAGGTTATTTCGTAGGGACAGGGTGATTGGGAAAGGAGGGGGGGTGGCACTATATGTGAAGGAAGGACTGAAGTGTGTAAGGGAAGAAGGGGAGGAGGGTAGTTGAGACAGAAGCACTAAAGCAAGGTATGGAAATGTATTCGCACTCACTCTTTCATTATAAGTCTGCATTTTAAAGGTAATATATTTGCAAAATAGCAGGATGTGTTTTAGGGGTAATGTCTTCTATGAGACTAAATTAAGAATTTTTCTGAAATCAAACTTTTGGAACTTCTAAGTCCTCTGCATTAGGTGAAGAGGGAACTAATAACAGTAAAGTTCAGCTTTTGTTGTACTGAATGGTTTCAGAATTTAAACTTTCTCAATTTTTCAACTGACTTTATCACCATTTACCATCAACATGCGGCTTTTAAAATTGATTATAAGGGTAGATAGCAAACCTAAAAGGAGAGAAGGCATCCAAACCAGTATAGCCACCAAGTGTGTGTTATCCTGTTTAGGTTTCAGCTCACTGATCTCCAGCCCATGGTTCATATTTTACTCTGAGGAATGCCAAGCCTGCTCCATGGATATTTTTACCTTTTCCAGGGTATCATGAGTCACTGTTACAAATGACAATCAGTTCAGGTAGTAGCCTAAAATTGCATAGAACGTATAAACTAATTTTATTTTTATTCCAATTGTTTAACCAGGTGAGACACACTAAGCTGAAAGCTTGTTTACAGGTACAACCTGGGAGCACAGGGAAGTTAAGTGACTTGCTCAGGGTCACACAGTATGCAAGTGGGGGCTGTGGGATTCAAAGCCAGGTCTCCAGATTTGCAGTCAGAGCCTTAAACCACTGCGCTATACTGCCTCCAATTTCAAGCCTTTACATAAAAAAATGTGATGCTATACACTGACTTTGGAAAAGGAAAGGGGATTTAAGGAAATGTTATTTTGTATAGCACCTTTTATATCATTTGTTTCCAAGAGCACCTTTTTTACAGTCAGGGAGAGGAGAACATGCTGCAGCCAGTTTAGGCACGCAGAGAAATCCAGATGGCATAGATATATATTGGAAAGATTAGAGACAAGCTTAGTACAGGGAGGTTAAGTGGTTTGCTCAGGGTCATACAGGGAGTAAGTGGTGGTGGTGGTGGGATTCAGACTAGGGTCTCCAGGGTCACAGCTCTGTGCTTTAACCACTATATATTCTGCCATAAAAGTACAGGTTAGAAACATGGAATCTGATGGCAGAAGGTGACCAAAGGCCCATCAAGTCTGTTCACATTCGATTATGGATCCAGTGCCTCCGAGTTAGTAAAGATGTTCTGTCTAAATGTTTTAAGTTCTTAAAAAGTAAAGTCTGGGTTAAAGTACTAGCAAGATGTTTTAGAACACAGATTTCAATTCCTGCCTGTGTGTTTGCTAAACAAAATCTGTTGCTGTGCTGAACAACATCCTGATATCATAGCTGTTTTTGAAACACTCTACTGACTGGTTTAAAAAAACATCACTGGCGGCTAAACCATTTTCCCTAGATACTATAAAGGAAAACTGAGTTAGATTGCAGTTTCCTCCAAAAAGTGTCTCATGCTGTCACACATTGGATAATTCAAATCCAGTTAATGACACTGATTTATTTCTCTGTTTATAGATGGAGGGAGCGATCCTGACCAATCGGAGAGCTCCTTTCCTCTGCGCGTGAGACGTTATTATTCTGTGAAGGGTGTCTCTGTGCAGATGCCTTGGAAAAGGATACATTCTGGGATGGATTAAAAAACATATATTATTGATGGAGCTCGATCAATAATATATTAGTACCACCACAGAGACAACTCTCATGGTTATAGGAGTGGTCTCATTTACATTCTTCGGCCATGTTTACACAGCCGCAGCATTTTCTTTTCTTTGCTACTCTTTCCTGCTGTGCTGTGTGATGCACTGACATTTTCAGTTTACACTGCTGGCTCTTACAGTGGTGCAGGTCACACTGCGGGGGGGGGGGTGTTGGACATTCCGTGGGGCATGTTTGGATGGCAGGAAGACAACTTTGTAGCAGATTGAGTGCAGAAGAGAGTTTACAGTGCAACTTGATGCGCTTGATCTGCTACATGTACCCACTCCTGAGTCGGACCCAAAAATGGATCCGGAACACTCAACGTGCTCCAGTAAGTGTCCACACCATCGTGTTTGCAGTGCATCAACCGCTGCACATGGGTTGATGCGCTGTAAACATGATGGTGTAAATGAGGCTTGAAGCTCAACTTCAGCGTGGTTCTCATACCCTAAGAATGCAGGTGAGACCACTCATAGATCTATAAGTGTGGTCTCCATAGCGGTATTAACATACACTAGCATCTCTTTTGTGAACATGCATTTGTCATCACCTGGTGTGGTTTAAGCCACTTATCTGAATGTTTGTTCAGAATTTCTGCCTGCCATACGTAACATTGACTTGGCTGTGACTGTGGTGGAGTGTAAGTTGTAGAGGGCTAGTGCAACTGCTTGCTAATTTGTTCTGCTGCCTAGTGCAGAAAAAGGTAACATCAACCTGGCAGAACCAACAAACTCATTTTTGGGTGCAGCAGAGATGATACCTAATTAACTTAACAAAGTGTTTCACCTGGCCTTCCAGAAATGCTGATTTTAGCATCTTTTGTGCATTGTGTTTAGGTCATATTGACTGCAGTCTATTTACTGTATTGTTCTACTATCTATGTTTATATATTTGTACCGTGTTGTGTCACATTTTATTTTGTAAAGCATCCAGAGCCTTTTGGGCCTAGTGCTATAATAAGTTAAACAAGCATTTGTCAATGCCGAATGTTTGCTTGCTGGCATTGGCAGTGGTAGTGTAGAAGTTACAGAGCTGCGTAATAGGAATGGCAGTGAAGTATTGAACTGAAGCCAACCCCACCACCACCCTGCAGAGAGTGACAGGCATTGGGGCGTGCATTTGGGTCGTCAGGCATAACGGCCACGCCATTTCACCACACCCCACTCTGCAGAGACTGACAAGTGTCACCTGTTCCTTAGGGTCTTTGGCCCTTATGCGCACCCCATTTCATTAGGAAATACGGTGAGATGGGTGTGATATAGGAGAATGGGGTGAAGTTTGGGGTCGAAGAGTCCAAGGCATACCTCGATGCCTCTCAGTAACTGCAGGGTGTGGAATGGTATGAGCATCACAGGCAAGAATCCCAAGTCACACCCCTGATTCCTGTCGTTCTATATAGGGTTGGGCGATTTAGTTGAAAAGCCTACACCTCAGGCATTGGTTGGTATTTTAACTCCAAATTTTCAACATGTTTGTTTTGTGACCCCACCTCATGAACAGGGGGAATATCAGTTTGGTAGCCGAAAGCTGCTTATGCACAGTGATTACGTCATTTAGCACCACAGGTGCAAAAATATCCCTAACAGGATGTGAAAATGACAGCTGTACTCTTTCATGGGGAGGTGTAAAATGGCTATGTTGCAAATGTGTAGTGTAAAATATTTAAAAATGGTGAAGTCACGAAAGGGACATAGAAACTGTGCAACGCATACCCGCTATATAATTAGTTGGGGATTTTTCATAGCAGATTGTCAACTCAGGCATTTTGGTGCTCCAATCATGAACAGTGTCACTGTGATTTTCTTTATCTGTGCCGAATAATGATTTCCCACAGACCACGCATCTCTGCACTGAAAGTGTGAAAACACACTTCGCCATGTTGTGAAAAAGGCAGCTGTACTGTTCATAGGAAGTGTTGAAAATGCCACTAGTGAAAATGTGGACTGAAAATATTACAAAGTCATGAACTAACGAGGATGCGTGGAAACTGCACAATGCTCACTCGTAACACAGTCATTTTATGGACTTTTGTCACCAAATTTTCAACATAGCCATTTTAAGACCTCTGCTCATGAACAGTGTAACTGTGATTTTCTTAATCTGTCCTAAACATTGCTTTCACACACCAACAGCACCATTGTGCGCTACATGTGCAATAACACATTTTGGGTGACATATGAAAAATTGCAGCTGTAGTGTTCATAAGGAAGTTTAATAAAATGGACATGTTGAAAATCTAGAGTGAAAATATTAAATTTGCAAACTTACGAGCATGCATAGGAACTGTGCAACGCACGCTCGTAAAAGTCATTTTCAGGAATTTTTTCACCAAATTCTCAACATAGCCATTTTAAGACCTCTGCTCATGAACAGTGTCACTGTGGTTTTGTTAATGTGTCCCATACATTGAGTTTGCACACTGACTGCGCCATTGTCGCTACATGGACGTGAACTGCGTTTTGGGCAGGATGTGAAAATGACAGCTGTACTGCTCATAAGGAGGTGTGGAAAAATGGCAATGTTGAAATCTGGAGGAAATATTGAAAATTCGCAAACCTACGAGCGTGCATTGGAACTGTGCAACGCACACTTGTAAAACAGTCATTTTTAGGAATTCTGTTGCCAAATTTTCAATATTGCCAATTTAACATCTCTGCTCATGAACAGTGACACTGTGAATTTCTTAATGTGTCCCATACACTGAGTTCGCACAACGACTGCGCCATTGTGCGCTACATGGGCGGAAACATGTTTTGGGTGAGATGTGAAAAATGACAGCTGTACTACTATAAGAAGGTGTGAAAAATGGCAATGTTGAAAATCTGGAGTGGAAATATTGAAAATTCACAAACCTATGAGCGCATGAGGAACTGCGACACACGCCAGAAACAGTCATTTTTAGGAATTTTTCACCAAATTTCAACATAGCCATTTCAAGACCTCTGCTCATGAACAGTGTCACTGTGATTTTCTTAATTTGTCCTGTACATTGATTTCAGCACTGACTGCGCCATTCTGCGCTACATGGGGGAAACACATTTTGGGTGAGAGGTGAAAATGACAGCTGTACTACTCATAAGAAGGTGTGGTGAAATGGCAATGTTGAAAATCTGGAGTGAAAAATATTGAAATTTTGCGAACTTACGAGCCTGCGTGGGAACTCACAACGTCGCACGCTCGTTAAACAGTCATTTTTTGGAATTTTGGCACCAAATTTTCAACATGGGGGTTTTGGGCCCCCTTCTCATGAATGATGTCACTGTCATGGTGGTATTCAGGCCCGAAGGGTGATTTCACAGTCACTGCACAGTCACTGCGCGAAATCACCCTTCGGGCCCGAATAACACCATGACAGTGACATCACTCATGAGAAGGGGTCCCAAAAACCCCATGTTGAAAATCTGGTGCAAAAATTCCCAAAAATAGCTGAGATATGCAATAAAGTTGAAACCCCCCCATCTAGCCCATTATACAGCTTACCGGCATTTCCTCAGTTCTCGGTCGTGAGTACCGGTCAGTACCGGTGTTCACAGATACAGCAGCCCAATGGCAGAAGCACCATGGCACACCACCAGGTCAAAGTCGAGGGCCAGGAGGGAACTCCTCTCCATAGTCCATCGGCATTTGCCTCCAAATCAAGCAGTGCTTAATCCAAGTCACTGCTTGCTCCACCACCAGGACTCCACGCCCTGCTCTCCACTCTTCTGCCCTGCTCTTCACACTCCTTTCGACAGGACTCCACAGGTAATGTCTCCTTTCTTGTTCCAAATCGAAAACAAATCACAGATAGTAGCAGAAGCATCCACTAATCCAGATACTCATTTTAAAGAAAAAACAGCAAGGTTTGCAATTACAAACTGAAACAGTAACGGAATAATCAACTAAAAACAAACTAAGCTTACAACTGGACTTACGACTGAAATAAAAAAAAAGCAAAAACCAAAAATAAACTAAATCAAAACACAGCTCTAATCCTGCTTCCAACAACTAGCCCAGTGTGGTTGCCATCTTAACTTATGTCCTGAGTATACTAAGGGGTTCTCTTCTTACTGAGCACACGGTGGGGTGCTCTCATTTCTGAGTATACTAGAGGGTACTCTCCTTACTGGGTATACTAGAGGTGCTCTCCTTACTGAGCACACTAGGAGTGCTCTCCTTACTGTGCACACTAGGGGATCCTCTCCTTATTGAGTATGATATGGGGTGTTCTCCTTACTGTGTACACTAGGGGGTGCTCTCCTTACTGAGTATACTAGGGGGTGCTCTCCTTACTGAGTATACTGGGGGGTGCTCTCCTTACTGGGCATACTAGGGGGTGCTCTCCTTCTCTGGGGAGGGAGAGACAGCACCACCTCAATAGCAGTGATACTTGGGTGATCACAGTGGAGCTGCAGGTCTTTGCAGCTTAGTGAAGGGGAGACACTGTGTGATGATGTGTGGAACACACTTGGTAGGCACTCACACTTTCTGTACTGGGGGTGCTCTCCTTACTGTTATACTAGGGAGTTCTCTCCTTACTGAGTACACTAGGGTGTCCTCTCCTTACTGAGCACACTAGGGGGTGCTCTTCTTACTAAGTATACTAGGGGGTTCTCTCCTTACTGAGCAAACTAGGGGATGATCTCCTTACTGAGCACACTAGGGGGTGCTCTCCTTACTGAGTACAGCAGGGTGTACTCTCCTTACTGAGTATACTAGGGGGTCCTCTCCTTACTGAGCACACTAGGTGGTGCTCTCCTTAATAAGTATACTAGAGGGTACTCTCCTTACTGAGTTTCTGGGGGGGGGTTCTCTCCTTCCTGAGCACACTAGGGGGTGCTCTCCTTAGTGAGTATACTAGAGGTTGCTCTCCTTACTAAGCACAGTAGGGGGTGCTCTCTTTACTGAGTACAGTAGGGGACGCTCTCCTTACTGACTAAACTAGGGGGTTGTCTCCTTACTGAGCACACTAGGGGTGCTCTCCTTACTGAGTATACCAGGGGTTTCTCTCCTTACTGAGTATATTAGAAGTGCTCTCCTTACTGAGTATACTCGGGGGCATTCTCCTTACTGAGCACAGTTGGGGTGCTCTCATTAGTGAGTATACTAGGGGGCGCTCTCCTTACCAAACACACTAGGGGTTGCTCTCCTTACTGAGTATAGTAAGGGGTCCTCTCCTTACTGAGTATACTAGGGGTGCTCTCCTTACTGAGTACACTGGTGATGCTCTCCTTGCTGAGTACACGGGGGGGGGTGCTCTCCTCACTGAGTATACTGGTGGTGCTCTCCTTACTGAGTACTCTGGCGGATACTCTACTTATTGAGTATATTAGGGGGTCCTCTCCTGCGTGGAACACACTACGTAGACACTCACACTTTTTGTACTAGGGGGTGTTCTCCTTACTGAGTATACTAGGGGTTCTCTCCTTACTGAGTACACTAGGTTGTCCTCTCCTTACTGAGCACACTAGGGGTTGCTCTCCTTACTGAGTGTACTAGGGGGTTCTCTCCTTACTGAGCAAACTAGGGTATGATCTCCTTAGTGAGCACACTGGGGTGTTCTCCCTACTGAGCACACTAGGGGGTGCTTTCCTTAGTAAGTATACTAGAGGGTGCTCACCTTACTGAGTTTCTGGGGGGTTCTCTCCTTTCTCAGCACACTAGGGGGTGCTGTCCTTAGTGAGTATACTAGGGGGTGCTCTCCTTACTGAGCACACTAGGAGGTGCTCTCCTTACTGAGTACAGTAAGGGGTGCTCTCCTTACTGAGTATACTAGGGGGTCCTCTCCTTACTGAGTATACTAGGAGTGCTCTCCTTACTGAGTATACTCTGGGGTGCTCTCCTTACTCAGTATACTAGGGAACACTCTCCTTACTGAGCACACTACGGGTTGCTCTCCTTACTGCGTATAGTAAGGGTCCTCTCCTTACTGACTACACTATGGGGTGAACTACTTACTGAGTATATTAGAGGGTCCTCTCCTTACTGAGTATATTAGATGGTGCTCTCTTTTCTGAGTATACTATGTGGTCATCTCCTTTCTGAGTACACTGGGGGGGGTGCTCTCCTTACTGAGTATACTGGTATTGCTCTCCTTACTGAGTACTCTGAGGGGTGCTCTACTTATTGAGTATATCAGGTGGTGCTCTCCTTACTGAGTATGCTATCAAGTCATCTCCTTACTGAGTACACTAGGGGGTGCTCTCTTTACTGGGTATTCTAGGGTGTGCTCTCCTTACTGAGTATACTGGGGGGCTGCTCTCTTTATTGAGTATACTAGGGGGTGCTCTCCTTACTGAGTATTCTAGGGGGTGTGCTCCTTCTCTTGGGAGGGAGAGACAGCACCACCTCCATTGCAGTAACACCTGGGTGACCATGGCGGAGCTGCAGGTCAGTGCATTTTAGTGGAGGGGAGACACTGGGTGATGGTGTGTGGCAGCACACACTACGTACCCATTTGCACTTTCTCATCATGCCCACTGGAGTCTCAAGTAAATTGCACAAAAACAGGGAAAATGGACCCAGGACTGAAAGATGACAGATACTAGTATATCCATGCCCTCACCCTACCATTGCACTGCTTCCTGATGAAGGACTGCCTTTGGGGGTAAAGCTCCCTACCTTTATTTATTTATTTAGTTTTGTTGACTGGGTAAGTGCACTAGACACATTCTGCCTATTTTTAGGCATGACCCAGGGAAGGGGGATACAGATGAATGCCAACTGACCTTGAACCAGATTAAGCTGTTGGAGGTATCTTTAGTGAATGGGGGAAATTTTGGCCATGGCACCGGGGAAATTCCCTTACTCACCTGTAGGGGACCCTTATCAATGGCAGACTTTCAGGTTAGGGAGTTGACTGGTGTACCTGCAGGAGAACAGATCTCCACTTCTGCTGGTCCAGCAATATAGATTTCTTCAGTGGAACTGGAACCACAATGTGGAATTACTGAGCAAAATATACCAAATCCAGACATGATGGATTGAGACTTGGCTGAACAGAATTTACAGATAAATCTCTTAGAAACATAGAATTTGATGGCAGATAAGGACCGCTAGGCTCACCCAGTCTGCCCATTTCCCTACCTGATGGATAAGCTGCAGATTCTAATTAATCAACAGCTTACTTGCTCCTGCCCCCCACTAGAATTGCCTTATGCCTGTCCCATGCATTCTTGAATACTCCCACTGTTCCTGACTCCACAATCTCCTCAGGAAGGCTGTTCCATGCATCCACAACTCTCTCTGTGAAAAAATACTTTCTAACATTATCTCTGAGCTGTCCCTTCTCTATCTTCAAATTGTGCCCCCTTGTTCTTGCACATCTCTTCTTATGAAAGATACTACCCTCTTGTACCTTGTTAATTCCCTTGAGACACTTGAAAGTTTCTACCATGTCCCCCCCTCTCCCTCCTTTCCTCAAGGGTATACATATTAAGCTGCTTTAGTCTCTCCTCATATGTCTTCTGGTGCAGACCTTGCACCATTTTGGTTGCCCACCTCTGAACAGCCTCCACTCTGTCTATGTCTTTGCGGAGATGGGGTCTCCAGAATTATACGCAGTACTCCAGATGGGGTCTCACTAACTGTCTGTACAGAGGGATAACAACTTCCTGTTTTCTACTGTTGATGCCTCTCCCTATGCATCCCAGTATTCCCCCAGCCCTCCTTACTTCCTTCTCATATTGCTTGCCCACCTTTAGGTCATCTGATATAATTACTCCTAGGTCTCTTTCGATTTTTATTGTTATTAACTCAGCCCCCATTGTGTACTCTTCCCCTGAGTTTTTGTTTCCCATATGCATTACCTTGCACTTGTTTGCATTGAATCTGAGCTGCCATGTATTTGACCATTTCTCCAACCTTGCCAAGTCCCTTTTCATTCTTTCCACCCCACCTTGTGTATCAACCCTGTTGCAGATGTTTGTGTCATCTGCAAAGAGGCATACCTTTCCTTCCAGGTACTCTCCAGTGTCACTTATAAAGATATTAAAGAGGACTGGTCCCAGTACCGAACCCTGCGGTACCCCACTAGTTACCCTCCTTTCTTCACTGTGGACTCCATTTACTATTACCTTTTGCGTCCAGTTGTCCAGCCAGTTTTTTACTCAGGCTACCACCTTGAGACCCACTCCAAGGCTGGCTAACTTGTATATTAATCTTTTGTGTGAGACTCTGTCGAATGCCTTGCTAAAATCTAGGTAGGCCATATCCACAGCCCCTCCCTGGCCTACTACTTTGGTCACCCAGTCAAAGAAATCTATTAGGTTCATCTGACATGACCTTCCTGCTGTGAAACCATGCTGCCTTGGGTCCTGTGCCCCACTGGCCTCTAGGTACTCAACAGTTCTTTCCTTCAGAAGTGATTCCATCATTTTCCCTACCACTGAAGTCAAACTAACTGGTCTGTAGTTTCCTGCCTCTGCCCTGCTCCCACTTTTGTGAAGTGGAATCACATTTGCCCTCCTCCAGTCCTCAGGTACCACTCATCCTCCAATGATTTGTTAAAGAGAGTAGTCAGTGGTGTTACTAGTTCTACCTTAGTTCTTTTAGTATTCTTGGGTGAATCCCATCAGGCCCCATTGCTTTGTCCACCCTCAGTTTCAAAAGTTCTTTCAAATCCCTTTCTTCTGCGAATGAACTGATATTGACCCCCCTATTCGGAGTTTCTCCCTTGTTTGGTTTATGCACCTCCCCCTCCTCATCTGTTGTGAATACTGAGCAGAAATATTCATTCAGTAGCCTTGCTTTTTCGCTGTCACCCTCTGCCCACATTCGCTCCCCTTTATTAAGTCTCTGTATCCCTCCCTTGGTCTTTCTTCGCTCCCTAATGTACCTACAAAAAGTTTTATCCCCCTTCTTAACAGAGTTGGCTATCTTTTCCTCAGTTTGTGCCTTTGCTATTCTGACTGCTTTCCCTGCCTTCTTCTGCTTTAACTGATAAAGTTCTCTGTCCTGCTCCTTCTGTGTTTCCTCATATTTCCTGAATGCTATCCTTTTCTCCTTAACCGTCCCTGCCACCTCTTTTGAGAACCATAGTGTTTTTTTCTTTTGTTTTGTTTTATTGATTTGCTTTACACAAAGGCTTGTTGCCTCTGCGATGGCTGTTTTGATTATTCCCCATTGTTCCTCCACCCCTCCTTCTTGCCCATTTGCTAGTGCTTTTCTAAGACACTCTCTCTTTCTCCCAAAGTCAGCCTTCCTAAAGTCCAATACTCTTGTTTTTGTATGGCTTGACTCTATAGCTGTGTTTATTGTCAACCACACTATTTGGTGGTCACTTGTTCCCAGATGGCTACCCACTTCTAAATCTGAGATCCTTTCTCCTTCCCCATTTGAGAGTACCAGGTCTAAGATTGCTCCCTCCCGAGTGGGTTCCAACACTAGCTGTCTGAGGCATGCCCCCTGTAGGGCATCAGGAATGACCCTGCTCTTGGATGTGCCTGCAGCAAAAGTACTCCAGTTAACATCTGGCATATTCAGGTCCCCCATCAACAATATCTCCACTTTTTCTGCCATTTTAAGGATGCCTTCTCTCATTTTCTTGTCCATTTCCTCCCCCTGAGATGGGGGTCTGTACACAACCCCCATGCAGATTGTGGTGCCATTTCCTGTCTCCAGGGTGACCCATAGTGACTCATCAACTTCCTGTTTACTCTTTAGTTCTGTTGCTTTAATCCCTTCCCTTATATAGAGAGCTACTCCTCCTCCTCTTTTACCCACCCTGTCCCTCCTGTAGACTGTGTATCCTGGTATGTTGACTTCTCACTCATGGTTCTCTGTGTACCATGTTTCAGTGACTGCCACAATATCCAGGCATCCCTCTTCCATTAAGACCACTAGTTCAGGGAGCTTGTTGCACAGACTACTGGCATTGGTACTCATTACCTTCCATTTATTTGTTATGGCCTTACCCCTTTTAGCCCCATCCCTGTCCTTAACACCTTTTTCTGCATTTATCCCTGTCCTGCTCCCTACTGACTTCTCTACCTTGGTGTTTACCTCTCTAACTACTGTGCTTTGTGGGGGGAGACTGGGATTTCCCTGCTCCTTTTCAGTGCTCCCCCCCCTTGGCTAGTTTAAATGCTTGCCAATGAAGCATTTAAACCTATCACCTAGGATTCTGGATCACCCCCTGGACAGGTGTAGACCATCGCACCAGTATAAGCCTGCATCCCTCCAGGTGGCTCCCCAGTCCCCAGTGAAACCAAAACCCTGAGCTCCACACCAGTTTTTCAACCATTAATTGAATCTCATGGTGCAGAATACCCTAGCATCATCCTTGCCATAGACAGGCAGCACCTCCAAGAAGGTTACCGTACATGCTACTTGTCTAAGGCCCCTCCCCAACTCCACAAACTCCTCCTGCACCACTCTGATTCAATTTACAGCCAGGTCATTTGTCCCTAGGTGGACAATGGCATCCAGCTCTCTTCCTCGTGCAGCTGCTCCCACGATCCTGAGGATTTGCTTCCTGTCCCTCCAAGCCATGGCACCAGACAGGCACCTTACCTCCCTATCCCTTTCCTCCCCCATGTCTACCCCCCTAATGATTGAGTCCCCCACCAGGAGTTGTTTCCTTCCCCTGTGGGTTCTCATGCAACACTCCTGTGGATCTCCTTTGTGGAGGTTCCCAGCATCCTCCTTGGTCTCCACTGCAGGTGCCTTCATAGAGGAACCACTCTTTGCCAAACAGCATTTGAATTGTGGGGAGCTACAACCGGAGGGATGCACCTCTGTTCCACCACCCTCTCCCTCCGTGAGCCCACCTTGGTTCAACCATTCCTCTTTCTTGGCAACCTCTGAGGTAACGGTGGTGGTCCTGGTGGTCCCTGGGTGGGAGAAGAGGTTTCACGAATCCTAGCCAGGTCAGTCTGGAGACGGGCAACCTCCTTCCTCAGACCAGAGAGGTGCCTGCAAACAGGGCAGCATCACAGCCTCCAAAATGTCTCCCGGAACATTGCTGCTCCACAGCCATTGCACTGCACCACTCCCATCTTGACTTATTTTGTGTCCCCTCTCCTGTTGCTTTGTTTGCTTATTGTCTCCTCCCTCTATGTATTTTTACACTTACTTTCCTACTGCCTATGTGCCTTTACAACTCTCACCCTTCCTGTTCTGGGACAGGAACTTCCTGTAGTCTTCAGTAGTTTCCTTCCTCCGTGCTTGGATTCACACCTCCGGCAGCCAGGGGGGAATAAAGAGTTTTTTTTTTTTTTTTAGGTTCCTTCAAGGTTGCTGAAACTGTGTCTCAGTGATCCTTCCCTTCCTACTGTCAAACAGGAAGTTCCTGTTGTCAGTCAAATTCAGTGGCTATAAAACTAGAACTGGCTTTGGGTGAGAGGAATGGAGGGAAACTAGTAAAAAATCTGTAGTTCTGGACTTCTGTTTCTTTCTCTACAACCAGTTCTCCTCTGCTAGAAACAGCTGGAAGCTGTAACTGGAGACAGCTGCTTTTGTACACCTAAGCTGCTAAGCCACACCCCAATTAGATTCACTCTCTGATCTCAGTAAATTAAGGTGATACTGCCGACTTCCTCTGAAGAAACACTTTTTTTTTTACTTAAATGAGACCCCCTTCTTCTAATAAAGTATCTGTTTGCTTAATCCAAACAGGTACTACTCCTGCTGAGACAGAAGTGATTAATTAGTAAAAAATCTGTAGTTCTGGACTTCTGTTTCTTGCTCTGCAACCAGCTTTCTTCTGCTAGAAACAGCCGGAGGCTGTAATTGGAGACAGCTGCTTTTGTACATCTCTTAGAAGAAAAACACTGACTATCTGAATTGTTATCATCAGCAGAACATCGCTATGCAACCCAATGGCAGAAATTGGAAGAAGAAAAAAATAAAAGGAAACACCTTACTTCTAGCCCTGAAGGCAATGCAGGGAAAAAGTCGGCTACTGAGGTATTTCATTTTGGTTCATCGTCTCAGGAATCTATAAATGCTCAGCACAACCTGAATGATTCAAATCCCTCTGAATATCTTCTGATCTTGCCTTGCAACAAGCAGGATGGATACAAACAGAATCAGGCAGATGGCTGCATGATTCCTTAATTACGTTGCCAGGGACTAGTTCTTTAACAAAAATGAAGGTCTCATCTGTGTCAGAACAAACAGCAGAAAATCAAAATGGTCACCTGGTGGATACCTCGGATTGCAATTCACTGGAGCAGGAATCGGAGTTAGTGAATACTACTCATTCACCTACACAACCCGAAGAATATTTTAACAACTGGAGAAAGTTCTACAATGGGGGCCCCTGAAATTGCAGACTCACAAATGGCATTAGCCGGCAAAGACACCACCCGTCCACAACAACCTACTGACGGTACTTTTGAACAGAATTCGGGTCAGAAACCCAGTTTTTCTAGCTTAGTTCATTCCCCCCAGTAAATGCTAAGCACAGACATGCAGTTAGGATTAGATATATTGGAGGGCCTAGACAAACCACCAAATAGAGCTTTGGTGGGTAAAAAATTGATTAAACAGTCATTACAGTTTTCTCCCTCTGAAGTGTTCACCTTTATCCATGTCCCTGGTGAACAGTTTTGATAATAGCTTTTGCTCCCGCATTACTGGACAGATTTTGGCAGATGTATGCTACTGTAAAAGCAAATATATTTGGTCTCATTTCTGTGTCATACCTTGTCTAAACCTACTGTAAAAATAGTAACTGTTTCATTTCTTAATGAGGGAGTAAATATCAAAGATATACTGTACCATTTAGAACAGCCTGTGATGTATAAGGGTTACCTGACTCCATTATAGATCAGGAAGGCTTTTGGACGGGAGGCTGGCATTTTAAAGTACAGTTACAATTCACAGATGCTGGAGTACATAATCTCCCCAGTAGTTTTTTCTGGGGAGGGATCGAGGCATCCTCTTTTATCCTGGGATGCCCCGAACATGTTTTAAATGCAGGTCTCCTCGACATGTCAGTAGCAGCTGTGACAAAATTAGATGCAGTATGTGTGGGATGTTGGGTCATGTTGGGGCCCACTGTACTTTTACACCTAGATGTAGTTTGTGTGACGCGGAGGGCCATACATTCACAAACTGTCCTTGGGCCTCACAAAATACAGCCAATGCAAATTTTGCAGAACACAACTTCTATGTTAATTCTGTTATTCACAGGAATTGCTGTGATAAGGAAAAACCCTCACCACCCTCCTCCCTGATCTACTCCCCCCAGTCCCTGCAGGTTACAGTGTTGGAAACTAATTCAGTGTTTAGTACTTCCCAGCAGACTGAGGTTCCCTCTGAGACCTCTTCGACAACCCTTCAAAATCCCTTTGCTATGGAGGCACCTATTCCTATTTCCAATCCTATGTCTCAGTCTTAAGAAAGTCATTTTGAGGATGCTTCGGATATGTCCCTCCTCGACTTGAACACTTTCCAGCTAGTTACCCATTGGAAAAGGGAAAACAAACAGACTAAATCCTCCTCCAGTAACATTCTTCTTCAAAACCAGTATGGAGCCTTGCAGTGGGGCAATACAGAGATGAAAAATCTCTCAGAAACTTCCTCCATTTTAGAGGTATCTTCAGAAAGCGAAGACCCTGCCAAACTGAAACCTAAAGTAAAACAAAAAACACTGGGGTACTACATCAAAAGCAAAAGTGGTCTCATACCAACCCCCTTAATAAATAAGGAAGAAGGAGAATATTTCAACCCATCCCCCATAAACCATGTCTGAATTTTATGAGCTTCCCCAACATCAATAGTTTAAAAAATGAAAAACGCAGGAAAACAACCTTTGCACTGTTTGATTCTGGGCAATTTTATGTCATTTTCTTTCAAGATACCAGAATACATCAATACTCTGAATATCTTAGGACATCTGTGGATTGGAAGTGATTGCCCAGTTATTGGTCACTAGGGATGGAACAATGTAGTGGGGTATGCATTACCTTTTTTGACCATACGATTGAACCCCTCAAATTAGTGGAAATTCACCAAGGCAGAGCTCTTCTCTAAGACGTTTTAATTAAAAAATAACTTGTTTCACCTTATTAATCATTACGCCCCTCAGACAAAAACAGGACATATAACCCTTTGGAAAGAAATTCAGCCATACTTATTCACCTCTTATTCGGTGGTGATTTTAATTGTGGTTGGTTATGGTCAGATAGGAGTGGTAAAACTGAAAAACCTTTTTGTGATGTGGTAGCCTTAAAATGTATTATCTCTCAGGCAAATTTAAAAGACACCCAAGGTTTCTTTTACTCATATCCACCTCGTACCTTTTAAAAAGGAGTACTTTTGTCCTGAATTGACTACTTTTTCATACCAACTACAATTTTGGTTCAGAGCTCTAAAACCCAAGTGAGTGCTACATCGGACCACTGCCTTATTAGTATTCAACTAGGTAATGTCTCAAAAGTTACTTATGGGAAAGGGTTGTGGAGATTAAACATTACTCTCCTACAACTCCCCTCCTCAGATTTTCTAGTAGATCTTTTAATAGCTAGGAAATCAGTTTTCTGCCTATACGTCTAGTATTATGGTGGCTAGACTCAAAACAAGACTTAGTAACATGCTTTAAAAACACCTCTAGGAGACTACATTACAATAAACAGAATTCATACTAACACCTTTTCTGTTGTTTACAGTCTTTACAAGAAAGAGTACAGTGTATTAACACTGCTATTCAACAAAGTGGTCAGTAAAAGAAGAAATGCAGAAGTTACAATATGACAGATTTAAATTTCTAAAAACAGAACAAAAATTTGGTACACAGGGGAAATCCTTTCTAACAAACCCTTATGAAAACTGTAATTACAGAAGACAAAGTAAACACATTGCACAATTAGTACCTCCATCTGGTGATATTGTTTCTTCCAAACTAGGGATTTTAAAAATACTTGCTCAATACATTCAATCCAAATTTGGTACAACATTTTATATTTCAACTAAATCAATAGGCTGGCTTACTTCCTTTTCCCTACCGCAAATTTCGTCTTCCCATAAAGCGTTATTAACACAACCCATTTCTAGGGTAGAACTAGAAAATTCCATCTCTTCTCTTAAGAACAACACTACCCCAGGTGCAGATGGGATACCCCCAGAAATTTATAAATGGTTATGGCCCCACTTCTCTACTGAACTAGTACAGGTCTTTAACCAACTTCTATATAAATCTATAATTCCTTGGGAGATGAATAGCGGTACTTTATTTTTTCTCTTTAAAAAAGGCAATAGAAACCTCCTATCAAATTGGAGACCTATCACTTTATTAAATGTAGATCTGAATATTCTAGTGAAAATTCTTAATTTAAGATTAATGATTGCAATGACAGAGGTGATTCACCCCTCACCAACATGTATGATCCCTGGGCAGAAGATTGTTGACAACCTTCTTCTTCTTAGATAAGTTACTACCCACAGTCGGGTATCCCAAACCCCTGCATACATCCTTAGCCTCGACCAAGCTCAAGCCTTTGACAAGGTGTCTCATGATTTTGTATGGCTCTGTCTTAAAGCTTACAGGATACCTACACAATTTATTTCTTGGTTACAAGGATACTGTAAAATGGTCTCAGTAATCCCCTTGGTGCGTGGATGGTTAGGGAAAAATAAAGAGGTTCCGTGAGGTGAACAACAAGGGTGCCCTTTGAGCCCTATGCTGTATATATTAACCTTGGACCCAGCAGTTAAAGCTTTAGTGTCTTCCAATAACATCAGAGGGATTTTGAACTCTGACAATTCCTCCAACAAAAGTGTGTGCTTATGCTAATGACTTAGTGGTTATCGCTCGTAGCCAATCAGACTGTAAGCAGGCTTTCAATATTCTACAAACCTTTTCTACATTAATGGGAGCAGAAATAAATTCTGCCAAAAGTTTTTGTTTAATCACAGGGGTAGCTACAGAAGGAAACTTTGTGGTAGGAGATATACCAATTACAGAATCACCCCAGAAAATTCTGGGTGTGTACTTTGGCCCTGGAGATATGGCGGAGTTTAACTGGAATTAAAAAATTGAACAAGTGAAGACTTGGATCCAGTTAAGGAACAAATGGAAGAAGAGCAAACGTAAGTGTATTTTTATGATACATACTTATCTTACCCCTTTTTTTGTTATACATTAGCTTATTTTTCCTTATCCCAAAACAATTGGAAAGCAAACTTTTAGGTTGTTTTTTCTCAGCAATTTGGGGACACCGCCTCAACCCTGTCAAAAGGTGGCCTAGGTGTGACCAACCCTATTGGTTTCTATTTCAGTATTTTCTTTTTTACTAATTTTGTTCCCTTATTAAAAGGGAAGCCTGCAGTTTGGACATTATGGCTTAACTCCCACGTACATGATATTTTTTCTCGATGGGCTGATGACACTGTCCTCTCTAAACACTTGAAAACACATAATTTAGTATTTTACATTAAACTCAGCATTGATAAGCAGTGGCAAATTAAGAAATCATTTCTTCTTGCCTATTCCAGTAAAGAGCTATACCAACTAATTGTTGATATATATTTTTTGGCAGTTCTCTTTGATGATAGGAACCCACAGGAGAAACTTCTCATTTGTCAAATGCTCTAAGAGAAAAGACTTCCTTCTAAAGTATGGGATGCAGTATGGTTAAGCGCTCAGGGTAAACTAAACGTCAAAGACAACCTCAAGCACAAAGAAATAGCAGAACGCCCCTGTCCTAGACCAGGATGTGGTCCTGTCTTAGAGACAATTTTCCACTTTTATTTCGAGTCTCCCTATGTTATAGACATTTGGAAACTAATCAGCACAACCTGGAGTTGCCTTCCCTTTCAGTACCTGAATTATGACACCTTTCTATTAGGACTAATGTCCAGCCACTGGCTCCCCTTTAATAAACATAGCTTATATGTCTTATTTGGGCTTATTAAATATTGGATTTGGCAAAGCCGATGCAGATTTTCCCTGCAACAATAGTATGTGTCTCCTGCCCAACTAATGATCATACTTTCAGAAAATGCTCAAAAATATAAAGATCATGAACTCTCCCAAACCTCTAGAACTACCTCTCACACCTTTTGGAAGAAACTCCCTTAAAAGCTCATCTTACATATGACTATCTTTAGTTTAATTGTTCACTGCACCTTGTAGATTAATGCAATAGACCATGGATTTAGTTAGCTGATTACCTAACAGCAGTCAGACTTGTAGGATGGTAGTTTATAATTTTCTCTACCTTTGCATAATTGAAATACTGTAGGAATGAAATACCATTGTCTGTAACTACTTGGTTTCTCAGTGTTACATCACCATAAATCCCCCTACCCTATAAAGAGGGTAGAAGCCTTAATGCTTCCTTTTTCTAATTAATATTGTTTATATTTGGTTCCCCCCTCTTGAATTAGTTTATGTTTTTTGAACAAGTAATTAAGAATAACTATAATGATTTTGGGTTTAAAATGTTTCCTGCTTTCTCTAATATAGTTTGTATGGAAAAATAACCTTCCCTCTCACACTATCCTCTATTATCCTTTAATTTATATATGGTGTGAGGAAAATAGTGTTTTGGTATGTAATTTTGCTTTGTTGTCACAAAAATGTCCCCTGCTCTTTAGTTGGGGGGGGGGTTCTTTTTTAGGACTATGGTTTAATTTAATTTTAATATTGATTTGAAGTGACTAGGAAATACATGAATATAACACTTTTTAAATTCTCATATGAGTTGTACAATATTATTGTATGAGTTTATCCTGTTTTATTTTGTATGTGTACTGATTATTGAAGTTATAACTATAAAAATTCCCCTACTCTTTTAGTGGGGGGGGGGGTCAGTATTATGATTTACATATGGGTTCTTAAATGTTTTTTTAATGTAATCTAGAAAATGTATGAATGTAATACTTATTTAATTTCTCTTATGATTTGTATATTCATTTTGTGTGAAATTAACACTGTTTCGTATGTATTTGTCTATTGAAGTTATATAATAAAAATGTCCCTACTCTTGCGGCAGGGGTGCTGTCCTTCTGCTTTCAGAGATGGAGGAATTCAGTGTTAGTTTGACTTTGGAAGGATAAGGAAGTGCTCAGGTTAGCACTACCACTACTACAGTGATGGACTTTTCTGCTGGGATGGCTGGAAGGCTCCCGTCGGGTGGCCAGCGCAATGTCACAATGATCCTGCAATCCTCTGATGGTGCCGTAGACACCGCAATGAAGGCAGGTTCCAACAATTACCCAGAGGAAGTAGAAAAGGTTTCAGAGCTAGAGGCTCCAGAAAAGTTACTACAAGCTCAACTGCTAAAACAAAAACTACAAAAACAAGTGGAAGCCCTCCACCAGAATTATACCGAGGCAAAATACCTACTTGAAGAAGAAAAGAAATGGAAGCACAGCACATATACCTCTCCAACTGCTCAAGCAAAGGTTTTTGTGTTTGGTACAGGGGAAGTACCTCCTAGCAAGCCTGCTCTTCAAGAAGAAAATCAGATTATAACAACAGTGGAACAGGTACCAGGAAACTCAAACTGGTCCCCTGAGCAAGCTCTCCATAATGCAGGATAGACCCAGATGAAAGATGGTCACTGGATTGCAGATAGTACCCCACAAGCACCAGAGGTACTCCCAGAATGAGCTGAGTACCAGAAACAACTGACCAGGCAACCACACCTACTGTTACTCCCACTGAAACCACTACCAAGCATACAGCTATGGATGAAAGAGAAACAGGTAACATTTCATATTCTCCACGAGGATCACAGCCAGATATACTTTTTGATGCTGCACAGGGGGACATAGGGGCTCAGTTAGGACGGGGGAGAAAATCTTAAAATACAGAACCTGAGGGGGAACATAGGAGAACTAGACCAACCTATGCAGACCTTTTCAGGAAGCCTACAGAGTTGGCTAAAAGACGCAGTGCTATGAGACTGTATTACCTGGGAGGTGTGGAACGATTACCAGACAAGTATTTTGTTGAAACAGTCCTTAGGCTGTACACCACAGGAGGTGTATGCACTGATTCATGCCCCAGGTGACCACACGTTTAACATCAGTTTTCGAACCCCGGAACTGTTAGAAAGATTCTGGATCAAACATATGATGGTTAAGACCAATCCCTTATGGACACCTTTTCAAGTCATCCCCCTCACAAAACAACCATTTAGAGTTGTTACCATTTTGTTTCAAAAGGAAGCGGTGAATGTCTCAGACATACGGTACTGTTTGGACAAACACTGCAGTGTTCAGGGGACACCAGATCTCATCCTAGATGGGGAAGGTTTTTGGAACAGGGGGTGGAAGAGCAAACTCAAATTACACCAAACAGAGTCTGAGTTACACTTGCCAAATTGTTTCTATATCAGAAGGGACAAGGGTTTTATCTTTTACCCCAGGCAGCCCAAAAGATGCTATTAATGTGGTTCTGCAAGACATATCAGTCTGGCCTGCAGTGTGGTGCAATGTAATCAATGTGGGGAACAAGGCCATTCCAGTCTTGAATGTGACGATTCACCAAAATGTATTCTCTGTGATGAGGGCAGCCATAACTTTACGGAATGCCCCTGGGCTGCCCATAACACTGAAGACTCAGACTATGGTATCCAGGACTATTACATTCATAGAGCTGCATGGATGGTATCTGACCCTAAAAGAGGATATTTTACACCAGGTCCACAGCCTCAAAGAAGGTCGGTGGCCCAGAGGACTTCCTGTGCTTCTTCTGCAGCTAACACAGCCCAGAGAACTGAATCTCCTCAATCTGAAGAATCTGCACCTGGACCAGAGCTTCCTGACTCAGATACTCAGGGGAACAGTCTCAGCCCCCCCAGGAAACAGTGGATGGGGTATCCATGCTGCACCACCCCACCACCACCACCACTACCGACAGACACTGCTCTTTTTCAAGAAGTTAATAAAAAAAAGTCCAGGGCACCACAAACAACTGTACCAGACACCACACCATCGGTACCCCTTACAGAAAACAGATATGATATTTTACCGGCAGATACTGAAGAAATTGAGCAAGACTCAGACACGGCTTCAAGAACTTCTTCTCAGATGGAAGTTATTTCTGAACCTAAGGCAGCGGAAATTTTAGATAGTGAAGTAGAAAAGAAAAGACGGATGGGTCCCAGAATGGGAGTTAGAAAAGTTTGAGGAAAACAGCTACTACTTAAATTACTCTGACGCTGGAAGATTATGGCTATAAACTTTTCATAGCTAGCTTGAATACAAATAGTATTTGCTCAAACAGTAAAATGCTAGCTACCTTTGATTTATTTCTAGCCAATAGTTTTGATAGTGTTTTCTTTCAGGATACCCATCTGTATTGTACACAAGATTTTGATAAAGCTTCTGAGGCATGGGTCTGTGGGCTGAGTTGCTGGTCAGGGGGAGATGATTAGTGCTCTGGTCTGCGTATCTGCTTTTCTGATTCCTGTGTTAAAGTGATATATGAGACAGATATATCACCAGGGAGGGCCTTATTACTTGATGTTAAACTACATGGTATAGACTTCTGATCTGTGAATATATATGCTCCACAAGGCGAAGCAGAAATAATAGCTTTACTGAAATCCATTCAGCCATACTTATTCAAAAAAAGAGATGTACTTTTTGGGGGTGACTTTAATATAAACAGAACCAAAAAGGACAGAGGTAGTATAACAAGTAAATTATACTGTGACACAAACTTTTTAAATTCCCTAGCACAACAAAATGGTCTTTGTGACTCGTTTATAACTCAGTCCTCACCAGCACCACACACCTTATTTCAAGGGAAAACTCCTTCAAGAATAGATTACTGCTTTCTTTCCCCACAATTACACTACGGAAATTTAAAGACTCAAATAGTTACAATATCTGACCATGCTTTATTAAGCTTAGTTCTTTCTAATTATCAACACACTTCAAAAGGACCAGGATACTGGAAACTGAACCTTTCCCTGTTAGATATACCAGAAATCAGAGAAGGTTTCTTTCATACGGTGGAAGCTAGGAAATCAGTCCACTTCCTATATGAGTGTGTACAGACCTGGTGGGAAGACATGAAAAAAACAGTTCAAAACACAGTAGGACAACTCTTAGGTCATTATAAAAACCAGAGATATCAGGAACATAAATAAAAGTTATTAACATTTCAAGATAGGAATTCGCAGGGTCTGTCTATAAATTATACAGCCTTCCAAGCAACAAAGACAGAACTAATACAATCACAGTATGACAGACTGTTATCCCTCAAAGTAGCTTGGCAGAAGACACCAGGAAGAAGGAAGGCTGTGTGACTGGACTTCTCTACTGGGACTAAAGAAGTAGAACTCTTGTACTTGGACCTTTAATTTAGGTTAAAAAAAAAAACTAACAAACAAAACCAAAAAAAAGTAGTGTGTTTGTCTGAGCTAACTGAACTGAATGGTTATCTGAACAGTTATCTAGGTGTAAATCTCAGATGATTGCCCACTCTGCTGACCAAAGCTAGTTCTACTTTTATAGGCACAAGAGTCGACTGACAACAGGAACTTTCTGTTTGGGAGAAGAAAGTGAGTGATCATAGAGCCACCAAAGATCCACCAACCTAGAAATGCAAGAGTAGCTCTCTGTCCCCCTTTAGCTGCTGGAGGCCTGCCTCTGAGCAAGTAAGGGGTCTACTGAGAAATATAGGATATTCTTGTCACAGAACAGGACAATCAGGAGCTTAAAGGGCACAGAGGCAGAAAGTAAGTAGAGAGAGAAGAGAAAGAAAAAAAAAACCAGAGGAAAGAGAAGGATTCCAAACAACAGTTAAGGGGCCAGAAATAAGACATGACGGGAGTGGTGCAGTGCAGTGGCTGTGGAGCAGCAGTCCTCTGGGAGACGTTCTGGAGGACACAGTGTTGTCCCATCTGCAGGCACCTCTCTGGGCTGAGTGAGGAGGTTGCTTATCTCCAGGCTGAAATGGCCAGGATTTGTGGGACCTCCTCCTCCATCCAGGGACCACCAGTGCCACTGCCGTTCCCTCAGAGGTTGCCAAGAAAGAGGAGCGGTTGGACCACAGTGGGCTCAGAAAGGGTGAGGGTGGTGGAACAGAGGTGATCCCTCCATTTGTACCTCTCCACACTTCCTATGCCATTCTGGCAAAGTGTGGTTCCTCTATGGAGGCACCTGCAGTGGAGACCAAGGAGGATACTGGGAACCTCCACAAAAGAGACCCACAGGAGGGTGGCATGGGACCCCACAGGGGAAGGAAACAACTCCTGGTGGGGGACTCCATTGTTAGGAAGGTAGAACTGGGGAGGGAGAGAGGGAGGTAAGGTGCCTGCCTGGCGCCATGGCTTGGAGGGACAGGGAGCGAATTCTCAGGATTGCCGGAGCAGCTGCACAGGGGAGGGAGCTGGATGTCATTGTCCACCTAGGGACAAATGACCTGGCTAAGAAAGGGATTAGAGAAGTGCAGGAAGAGTTTGTGAAATTGGGAAGGGGCCTTAGACAAGTAGCATGCACGGTAACCTTCTCGGAGGTGCTGCCCATCTATGGCGTAGGAGAGGCTAGGGTGTTCTGCACCATGGGATTAAATCAGTGGTTGAAAGACTGGTGTACAGCTCAGGGATTTGGCTTCATTGGGGACTGGGGGTCCACCTGGAGTGATGCAAGCCTATACTGGCATGATGGGTTGCATCTGTCCAGGAGGGGAACAAGGATCCTAGGTGATAATTTAAATGCTTGCCAATGAAGCATTTAAACCTAGCCAAGGGGGGGGAGGCACTGGAAAGGAGCAGGGAAATCCTAGCCCCCCCAAAAAAAATCACGGTAGTAAGTACGGTAAACACCAATGTAGAGGTGGTGATAGGGAGAAGGGCAGGGGTAAATGGGGAAAGTGACAAAGGCAAGAAGGACAGGGATAGGGGCAAAAAGGAGTAAGACCATCAGGAAATGGAGAGTAATGAGTACCAATGCCCATAGTCTGGGCAACAAGCTCCCTGAGCTGGTAGCCTTGATGGAAGAGGGATGCCTGGATATCGTAGCAGTCACAGAAACATGGTACACAGAGAACCATGACTGGGATGTTAACATACCAAGGTACATAACCTACAGAAGAGACGGGCAGGAGAGAAGAGGGGGAGGAGTAGCTCTCTATGTAAAAGAAGGGATAAAAGCAACTGAACAAAAGAGTAAACAGGGAGGAGAGGAGGCACTGTGGGTCACATTGGAGACTGGAAAGGGCACCACAATCCGCACAGGGGCTGTGTACAGACCCCCATGTCAGGGGGAGGGAATGGACAAGGATATGATAGAAGGCATTCTTAGGATGGCAGAGAGATACTGTTGATGGGAGACCTGAATATGCCAGATGTTAACTGGAGCACATTTGCTGCAGCCACATCCAAGAGCAGGGCCATTCTCGATGTCCTACAGGTGGCAGGCCTCAAACAGCTAGTTTCAGAACCCACTCGTGAGGGAGCAACCTAGACCTCGCATTTCAGATGGGGGCAGTGAGAGGATCTCAGATCTAGAAGTGGGTTGCCATCTGGGAACAATTGACCATCAAACAGTGTGATTCACGTTAAACTCAGCTAGAGAGTCAGCCACACAAAAGTGAGGGTACTGGACTGGAGGCTGACTTTGCAAGATGGGAGAGTGCCTCAGAAAAGCACTCAGCAAACAGACTAGAAGGAGGTGTGGAGCAACAATGGGGAATCATCAAAACTGCCATCACAGAGGCAACAAGCCTTTGTGTGAAGCAAATAAACAAATCAAAATGAAAGAAAAAGCCACTATGGTTCTCAAAAGAGGTGGCTGGGAAAGTCAGGGAGAAAAAGATAGCATTCAGGAAGTATAAGGAAGCACAGAAGGAGTAGGACAGAGAGCTGTACGAGTTAAGGCAGAAGGAAGCAGGGAGGAAAGTCAGAATAGCAAAGGCCCAAACTGAGGAAAAGATAGCCAACTTGGTTAAGAAGGGGGATAAAACCTTTTATAGGTACATCAGAGAGCGTAGAAAGACAAAGGGAGGGATAGTGAGGCTGAATAGAATGAATGGTGGGTGGGCAGAGGGGGACAGTGAAAAAGCAGGGATACTGGAATGAATATTTCTGCTCAGTATTCACAAAAGAGGAGGGGAAGTGCCTAATCCAATTAACAGAAGTACTTTGATAGGGGTCAATCCCAGCCCTTTCACAGAAGAAAGGGTTCTGCAAGAACTCCTAAAACTGAAGGTGGACAAAGCAATGGGTCCTGATGGAATCACCCCAGAATTCTAAAAGAATTAAGGGGGGAACTAGTGAAACCACTGACTACTCTTTTTAATAAATCATGAGAGGATGGTGTGGTACCCGAGGACTGGAGGAAGGCGAATGTGATTCCCCTTCACAAAAGTGGGACCAAGACAGAGGCAGGAAACTACAGACCAGTCAGTTTGACCTCTGTGGTAGGGAAAATGATGGAGTCACTACTGAAGGAAAGAATCATTGAGTACCTTGAGGCCAGTGGGGCAGAGGACCCAAGGCAGCATGGGTTCACAGCGGGAAGGTCATGTCAGATGAATCTAATAGATTTCTTTGACTGGGCGACCAAAGTAGTAGACCAGGGATGGGCTGTGGACATACCCTACCTAGACTTTAGCAAGGCATTTGACACAGTCCCACACAAAAGATTAATAGTCAAATTAACCAGCCTGGGAGTGGGTCCCAGGGTGGTAGCCTGGGTAAAACATTGGCAGGACAACAGGCACAGAAGGTAATTGTAAATGGTCCACTCTGAAGAAAGAGGGGTTACTAGTGGGGTACCTCAGGGTTCAGTACTGGGTCCAGTCCTTTTTAATGTCTTTATAAGTGACATTGCAGAGGGATTGGAAGGAAAAGTATGCCTCTTTGCTGATGACACAAAGATCTGCAACAGGGTTGATACACAAGGAGGCGTGGAAAGGATGAGATGGGACCTGGCAAGGTTGGAGGAATGGTCAGAAGTATGGCAGCTAGGATTCAGAAGTGTAAAATAATGCACCTGGGAAACAAGAACCCAGGGAAAGATTACACAATGTGGAGGGAGGTAGTAACAACAACAAAAAAGGAAAGGGATCTGGGGATAATCATATCAGATGACCTTAAAGTTAGCAAGCAATGTGAGAAGGCAGTAGGGAGGGCTGGGGGGTACACTGGGATGCATAGAGAGAGGCATCACCAGCAGAAAACAGGAAGTTGTTATCCCCCTGTACAGACAGTTGGTGAGACCCCATCTGGAGTACTGTGTCCAGTTCTGGAGACCCCATCTCCGCAAGGACATAGACAGGATAGAGGCAGTCCAGAGAAGGGTAACTAAAATGGTGCAGGGTCTGCAAGAGAAGTCGTACAAGGAGAGACTAAAGGAAAGAAGGGAGAGGGGGACATGATAGAAACTTTTAAGTACCTCAGTGGAATCAACAAAGTCCAAGAGGGTAGCATCTTTCAGAAAAAGAGACATGCAAGAACAAGGGGACATAATTTAAAGATAGTGGGAGCGGTTCCGAGTTAATGTGAAGAAGTATTTTTTCACAGAGAGGGTAGTGGATGCATGGAACAGCCTTCCTGAGGAGGTTGTGGGGTCTAAAACTGTGGGAGAATTCAAGAATGCATGGGACAGACATAAGGCAGTTCTTGTGGGAGGTAGGAAGAAATAGGCTGTTGGTTAACTAGGATCTGTGGCCTATCCTGTAGGTAGGGAAATAGGCAGACTAGGTGGGCCAAGCGGTCCTTATCTGCAGTCAAAGTCTATGTTTCTATAGAGGAACAGAAGTTTGGTACACAAACAAGTACACACTAACCCTTTTGAAAGTTGTATGGCCCAAAGGGAAAAAAAGGAAATAAATAGGATCAGAACAGCACAAGGGGACATTCTTACCAATAAAAGGGATATTTTGAAAGAGATAGAAAAATGTTTACATAATCTCTTTTCAGACAACCCTGAAATAACAGACTTACATATTGAACATTGGCTTAGACTATGTCCCATTCAAAGAGTGCTGGATTATTTTTTTCCCTCATTAATAGCACCTGTCATGAAACAGGAAGTTCACCAAGTCATAACACACTCTCCCACAGGAAAGGCTCCTGGTAAGGATGGCTTACCCAGTGAAGTTTACAGGATTTTAAATCCTATATTGGCTACCGAACTCACAGACCTATTTATGCAGTCTCCTGCAACAAATCTTCCACCTAGTATGTATACAGGCCTAGTAATTCTATTACACAACAAGCATTTGTCAATGCTGAACGTTCGCTTGCAGGTATTTGCAGTGGTGTTTGGCATGTATGGTGCTTTACCCTAATGCCCTGTGCGATTGCTGGTATTTGCACAATAAATTGTCAGCATGACCTTGTTGCTATCCCCATTGTGCGCTACATAGGTAGAAACACGTTTTGGGCAGGATGTGAAAAATGACAGCTGTACTGCTCATAAGAAAGTGTGGTAAAATGGCAATGTTGAAAATCTTGAGTGGAAATATTGAAAATTCGCAAACCTATGAGCGTGCGTGGGAACTGTGCAATGCACGCTCGTAAAACAGTCATTTGTAGGATTTTTTTCACCAAATTTTCAACATCGCCATGTTAAAACCTCTGCTAATGAACAGTGTCACTGTGATTTTCTTACTATGTCCCATACATTGATTTCGCACACAGACTGCGCCATTGTGCACTACATGGGTGGAAAGACGTTTTGGGCAGGATGTGAAAAATGACAGCTGTACTGTTCATAAGGGAGTGTGGTAAAATGGCAATGTTGAAAATCTGGAGTGGAAATATTGAAAATTCGCAAACCTACGAGCGTGCGTGGGAACTGTGCAACGCACGCTCGTAAAACAGTCATTTGTAGGAATGTTTTCACCAAATTTTCAGCACAGCCATTTTAAGACTTCTGCTCATGATCAGTGACACTGTGATTTTCTTAATGTGTCCCATACATTGAGTTTGCACACCGACTGTGCCATTGTGCGCTACATGGGCGTAAACACATTTTGGGTGAGATGTGAAAAATGACAGCTGTACTGCTCATAAGAAGGTGTAGCAGACTGGCAATGTTGGAAATCTGGAGTGAAAATATTGAAAATTCGCGAACTTACGAGCGTGCATAGGAACTGCAGAACGCACGCTCGTAAAACAGTCATTTTTTGGAATTTTTGCACCAAATTTTCAACATGAGTTTTTTGGGACCCCTTCTCATGAATGATGTCACTGTCATGGCATTATTCAAGGCTGAAGGGTGATTTTGCACAGTGACTGCGCAGTGCTCTGCGAAATAACCCTTCGGCCCAAATAATGCCATGACAGTGACATCATTCATGAGAAGGGTCCCAAAACCCCATGTTGAAAATTTGGTGCAAAATTCAAAAATGACTGAGATATGCAATGAAGTTGAAACTCGATATGTAGCCCATTGTACAGCTTACCGCACTTCCTCAGTTTGCGGTCGGCTTCAAGAGTGCAGACGTGTTCCCGGTCCACCAAGATCGTCGTGCTGGAGTCCAGAGGTAAGTGTGGGGTGGGGGGTGTGGGAGGCTAGGTGCGCGAGTGGGTGGGTGCGGGCTGTGGGAGGGGTCTGGGAGGCAGCGCATGACACGTTTTGTTTTACAGGTTAAAAATAACAAAGATGACGTGGGACCTTTGGTACGCTGGGGTGGGCTCCAGCATGGCAGAAGATGGCTGGGGGTGAGGAGCCAACGAGGGATTGGGCACCCCGTCGGCAAACTATGCGGGGTGGAGAGGAGCCAACGGGGATTGGGCACCCCATTGGCAAGTTAAGACCGACTGTTTGCGTTGGGATGGGCTCCCAGCGCAGCAGTAGGACGGCTTGAGGGGGGAGCCTGGAGCCGACGTGGGGATTGGGCACCCTGTTGGCAACAACATTTGCCATGCTGGGGTGGGCTCCCAGCGGCACCAAAGCTTTGGGGGGGCGGCGTGACATGCGTGGGGGGGGAGGTAGCGTGTGACATGAGGGGGGGTGGTGCTCAGTATGGCAGCGATGGTTTCCTTTGAAGCAGAGGAATACCGCTGTCATACTGAGCTCCTGCACCCATTGGTGCAGAACCGCCACGCCTGCTCAAGGGAGCAGTGCATTGGGTGGGAGAGGCACACCTCCAAGTGTGCTACTCTCCCAAAACGTTCCTTGCGCATGCACACAAGTGAACGTAAAAAGGGAGTAAAAGAAGAATTACAAAACTGGAGACCAATCACACTTCTTAACAAGTAACTACAAACTGCTCACAAAAGTTCTAAGTCTCTGAATTTCTCCCATTTTAGAAGATATAATACACCCTATCCAGTTTTGCTCCATACCAGGCAGGACAATAACAGATGGTCTCATCCTCATAAGGGAAATTCTGGAAAGAGGACACACGGAAGAAATTGCTGGGGTTTTGATAAGCCTTGATCAGCATAAGGCCTTTGACCATGTTACACATAAATACATCCGAGCCTGTTTATTACATGTGGGTTTTCCTCCCCCTTTCATTCAATGGCTCCAAACCTGCTATTTATTAGCAGCGGTGGCACCTTGTGTGAATGGGTGGAAGGGTAGATTAGTGAAGGTTGCTAGGGGTTTCAGACAGGGCTGCCCACTCAGTCCCCTCCTACATGTTATGACCGTGGAACCATTTTTGTCTTTAATTGATGCCACCGAATCCATTAGAGGTATTTCTTTAAGTTGTGACACTCCAAAAGTCAAGATAGTTACATATGCTGATGATGTGTGCCTTTTTCTAGCAGATCTCCCCTTGTACTGTGCTGCTGAAGCCATGCTAGCAAACTTCACGAAGGGATCAGGTTCATCTTTTAATTTCCAAAAAAGTAAATGCATGCTCTTTGGTGTGATGGTAACCAAACACACCCAGATCATGGGAATGCCTGTCACTACCGAGGTATGTAAACTGCTAGGCATATATTTTGGTGCAGAAAATATGGACTTTTACAATTGGGACTATATTTTGAAAGAAGTGCAAAGGAAAATACATAGGTGGTATAAATGGAAGATGTCAAAGAACAAGCGAGTCTATATGGTGAAAACATTCCTACTTGGCATGTTCCTGCATTTAGGTACTGCATTTCCTCCACCAAGACAACTAGATGCTACAATATATAGTATATTTTTCCAGACTATGTGGGGCAGCAGGCTCGGCCCTATAAAAAGAGGTATTCTGTTTCTAGGTATTTGCCAAGGAGGCCTGCAGATGGCGAATCTGATTGTGTTTTTCTTTTGTTTATTTGCTAACAAAAATATAAAACCAGTAGTAACAAACAATGGTAAGGTATGGAGTTCATGGGTACAGGATACTATTCTGTCTTGGACCCAAAATTGAGATCCTAGGGAGGCTATTCCTAAACAGAAATCTCTACAAGGGTTACTCAGCTATCTAATGTCATGGTTCGGCAAGGTCAAACTGTGGGGTATACAAAAACACTGGTTAGAATTCTTTTCTAGGAAGGAACTATATGACACCATTATGTCTAACGTCTGTCTCATGCTCCCTGAGTTCAGGTCTTGTCAGAAAAATCAGCTAATGCAAATAAAAGCTATGCTCACATCCCCTAGAGTACCACCTTATATGTGGGACTCTTTGTGGTTGTGCGCACATAAAAAACTAAATGTTAAGGGTAACCTTAGATACAAAGGCCCAGGTATTCAGAGCAGTTGCGCATGGCACAACTGAGTTGCACCAGCGCAAGTATCGAGATGCGCCGAGGAGCAATATTCAGTGGGAGCCATGGCGCAGTGCAAAACCCATTGAGCCAACGTGTAACTATAATATATGCAGCGCAAGTGCAGGGGACGTTCCCATGAATATGCGATGCAATGGTATATTCAACCATGAAGCCACGGCAGAAGTGTGGAGCAACTCGAAGTTGTGCTGACCAGACCTGTCCCTATAAAAACAGGGTGCAAACACACAGACAGCAGTTGTGCCAAGAGTGTGAGAGACAGACAGACAGACACAAGAGCAGACACAGAGGTAGAGAGACAGAGAGGTGGTGTTGGAGAGGGAGAAAGGGGCAGAGAAAGAGAGAGAGAGAGACACACACACACAGAAAATCAGTGTACCAGTGTGGCACACAGACAGCAGTGAACCACCCAGGGGGACACTGAACTGAAGGAGGGATGGAGAGTGTGCCGTTCCTGGTGGAGGAAGTAATGAGGAGTGTGAGGAGGCAGGAGGAACAGCAATGTGGCCAATGAAGGGCCCGTCGGCAGTATGCCCAACACAGGTGGTACTTTGCCTGCATCACCTTTGAGAACTATAGTGACACAGAGATCGTGGTCCAGTACTGCCTGAACAGGGCCATTCTGAGGCAGCTCTGCGAGCTGTGCAGTGAGGAGATGCAGACATCCACTAGATGGAGCCACGTCATGTCCGAGGAGACCAAGGTAACTGCCGTCATGTGCCTGCTCACCACAGGCAGCTTCCAATGACCAACAGAGGACACCACAGACATCACCCAGTCAGCCACATCTGCATCCTCACACAGTTCCTCAATGCTCTGCTGCCACATGCTTCAGAATTCATCCACTTCCCCAGCACAAAGGTGGAGCATACAGAAAACATGCAGGACTTCCACAGGGTGGCACGCATGCCCAGCATGATTGGGGCCATTGACAGCACCCCCATGGGCATCCACATGCCACCTGGCCCCAAGGGAATGGCATACATCAACAGGAAGGGGAGCCCGAGCATCAACTGCCAGGTGGTGTGCAATGCCACAGGATGCTTCATCAAAGTCTATGCCACACACCCTGGTAGTGCACATGACACATTCATCTGGCACAGCTCTGCACTGTACCAGAGGTTTGAACATGGGGATATCTCCATGGGCCACCTAGTGGGTGAGTATGCCATGGACAAGGGGCAATAGGTATAGCAGACCTGGGAATGGGGGTGGGCGGGGTGTGCATGGTGGCGTGGGTGCCAGGGACAGGCAAGTGGATAACCATGTAATTCTTCACACAGGTAACAGTGCGTAGCTACTGAGACCCTGGCTGCTCACCCCCTACTGGTGACCGTCGTCCCCAGCAGAGGAATGGTACAATGAGGCATACACTAGCATGCACAGCATCATCGAGTGTGTCTTTGGCATGCTGAAGGCATGATTCTGTTGCCTAGACAGGTCAGACGGTGCCCTACAGTACAGCCCCTCGAAAGCCTGTGGCCTATTTTTGGCCAGCTGCATACTGCACAACATGGCCATTGACCATGGGATAGCTGTTGAGGCACATGAGGACAACAGCAGTGAGGACGATGGGGACAATGGGCCAGAGGGTGGTGGACAGCCACCCCCTGGGTGGAGGGACTCCCGACTCCAGCAGCAGGCATGATGCCACCACAACACTGCTGCACAGGAGCACTTTGGCGAATGCAGGTAGGTGGTGCGGTACACATGCATGGGCCACACAGACAAGTACAGCACACATGCAGGGATGTGCATGGAGAGGGGCATTCACACACAGAGGCATGATGCTGGGGTAGGGGGGTCAGTGGCACACAGCCACACACAGCAACACACACACACACACACACACACACACACACACACACACACACACACGAGCACCCACCCACCCAGGCATTGGAATCTGGCGTGGATCAGATGCATGGCACCGGTGCACAGATGCAACCGGAGCTAGACTGCCCTCATCATGCCCATGCCACATGGTCCAGTGGCTGGGCATGCATAGACACAGGCAGCATGTGGCACGACACACAGGTGTGTCATCATTGGTATGGCAAACACACACCACCCATGTGAGCACAGTGTATCAGCTGCAGACTGCGGTCAGGGCAGCCCATAGATCAGGGCAGCTGCATGGTACCATGGCTACCACAGCCACAGGGGCAGCCATGCCAGGGCCGATTGTCAGCCACAGGCTGTGCATCAGCCAGGGGGTGTCCAACAGCCCCCCAGGGGTGAAAGCACAGGACCATGACCATGTCCTCACTGGGGTGGGCAGGCGCCCAAACAGGCCAGCCCTGGACATGCCTACATCCGAGCCCGGCATCGACTGTGATGGGATCGCCTGACGCTGGGTCCATGGGGTGGACAGCACACTGCGGGGGGTCTCCAGTGCACGGCCATGCCTTGTGGCAGCCAGCAACGCAAAGCCATTCGCAATTGCACTGGCAATGCAATCCAAGAGTGCAGTCATGGCCTCCTGCATGCATTGCATCCCCTCCAGGATCTGCACAGTGTCCATGTCCTGCTGCTCGGCTAACTGGTGCACCTCCACATGCAGTGCATGCACCCCAATGGCAAGCAGCACCTGTTGCTGAACAGACACCCGCAGCAGCTGGGTGTGCTCAGCCAGATGGTCCACATCCTGGGACTCCTGGGCAGGATGCCGATCATCTGGGGGTGACCTGCCACGCTGCACAGCCCCACTTTTTGATGGATGCTGCACAGTAGGGTCTACAGGGGGAATGGGTACGGCAAGTGCACCAGTGGCAGACCCCATTTCCAGCTGTCCAGAAGGTGTGAAGTCATTATCGGAGTTGGACCCCACCCCAATCTGTGTCTCTGCACACAGGACACCAAGGCTGGCATCCTGCAGGATCTCATCCAGGGCCTTGTCTGACCCTAGGCCAAGGACACACACAGGCACTGTGGTGCTGATCTGAGGCCTGTTGGGCCTCCAGATGCTGGTGGATGTTGATGGTTCATCCTCCAGGGCTGTGCCAGTGTCCACAGATGCCACTGCCACTGCCTGCGCCCCATCCTCTGCATAGAGGCGTGCTAGTTCTGCAAGAGAAGGATGGCATGTCAGTGATGCACTGCCCACATGTGCCTCCCATACACTGCTGCTGCATGTGTCCTGCAGCATGGCATGCACATGGGTGCACACACATGCACATGCCATGTAGGACGGCCGCATGCACAACAGCACACCTGTGTACACACCCTCCAGGCCACCAGCTGTGTGCGGCTGACATACATACCATGCAGTGATGGGCTGCCACCCATCTGGAAGCCTCCTCTAGGCACACCCTCCACCAAGGTGCAGCGGATGGTGGCTGTCACCAACTCCTCCATTGGCATCAGTGTGGGTGCATCCTATGGCCCTCCTCAGGTGGCATCACGGGATGCTCTGATCGCTGCCACCTTCTCCTTTATGCGCCGTGTGTCGGTCCTGACCACCTTGTGGCACTCCTATGCTGACCACTGGTGGCTGCTGTGCTGGTTGACATAGGTCACCACCTCTTCGCATCCAACAGCCCTGTCCTGTGGTGTGCCCATGGCACCGTTCAACAGGGCCTCCTTGTCAAGGTAGGCCTCGAACAGGGCATCCATCTCTCCCTTCGTGAAGTTGGGCCTGCGCTTTCATGCAGGCTCCTGATCCTCACCCTCCTCCTGTGCTGACATGTTGCCTCCTGTGAACATGGACACCAGAGTGTGTCAGTGGCAGCATCTCCCTGGTCCATCCCACCTTGCAGTGCTGTCTGCTCCCAGTATGCTCCTGTGGCATCCACCACTTACCTGTCATGGTTGCAATACCAGTACATGGCCTGTGCTGTTCCATGGTGCTTATGAGGTGCAACGCACGCAAATGAGGTTGTGCGTAATGGCAGTGACATGGTAATGCACCCCACTGCAGCATGCATTGGCTGATGAGCTCATTTGCATGCGGCATCTGAATATCGAGAAATTGCACCATGCGCAATGGTATTGCACCAGAGCAAGTGGTGGTGCAATGGCCACGCATGTGCAGTGAGCGGGCCTGCAGTGCGCATACCACTGCACTATCATGGTGTCAACTGCACAAGACATGCAACCAGTGCAGTGTATTGGCACTGTGTAATCTGCACATGGCCAGCTACGTGCATGGTCACGCATGATGATATGTTCCCTATCGTGCACATGTGCACATTGCATGGCCACTGACCTCTGACCCCTGGGACACCTCCGTGACACTGTGACCCCACCAGGCCATGCCTACTGCACATGTCCAAAACTGCACGATGGCTGGGCACTGCACATTCTCCTGTGCATCGCACATCTGGCACCTGTGGCGGCCACCTACGCCTGTACCCACCATTTCACCACCGAACTGAGCGAGAGCCATGGCACAGGGTCAGAGATTCCATGCATTTAATTGGACTGATGTGGAGGTGGTCAACCTGGTCACTTGTGTGGAGTCCTACAGCCCACAGCTGTTTGGCCAGGCACCCTTGCAGCTGGCCAGAGGCAGTGAGTGGCAGGACATATCTGTCAGCCTGGAGAGAAGGACGGGGGTTTCCAGAATGGCTGAACAGTGTAGGCACTGGTATGGTGACCTGATGCACAGGGACACTGACTGGCTTTGGAGGCTTCAGGCACGCTAGAGGTGTGGTGCACTGCCACAGCCAGGTAAGTCATCCCATGTTGCATGTCTGCTGTGGTGCTGTACTGTGGTGTTGGCTTTGCTGCCTGGCATGCCCTGCGGTGGGGTACACTATCATCGTGTGCATCACTGAGTGGCATTGCCAGCTGCCACTTGCATTGTGATGCAGCAGTGCTGGTGTGTGGGATGTGTCGGGCAGAGGAACACCCTGTGCACAGAGGGCTGGGGGGCAGCTGCTGTGGTCGGGTACTGATTTGCACCTGTCTTCTTTCCATTCCCAGGGCCAGATGACCACAGGCAGGCCAGGGCTGCAGTGGCATGCGACCAGGCAGTGCACCCTGATGGGGGAGGACCTGCACAAGCAGCATCGCAGGCGGCAGGTAAGTACTGTTATGGTCCTTCTCACTGTATATGGGGGGTGGTGGTAGGGAGTGTGTGTGGGCATGGCCACCTGTGCCATGTGCCATGGCAGCTGTGTGTGTCACACTGTGTGTGGTGCATGCCACTGTGGTATGTACATTGGACATGTGTGCCGGCTGTTGGTGGGGTGGGCATGTGCCCGGCTGCCTCCGTTGTTGCTGCAGTGCTGCCGGTGCAGTGTGCCATGTGACTGTCACTGTGCAGTTGTGTGGCCATTGTGCAGCAGGAACCACCTCTGTGCAACATCATGGTGCCCCATACTACTGGCTGGCATTGGCCCACCCCCCTGAAGGTGTCTGTTCTGGGCCCTCCATGGGGGTGTGTGGTCCCACTGCCCATTGTGCACTGTGGGTGGGCATGGTGCCTTTGGCCATTGCACTGATCACCTGTCCTGTCCTGTTCCTTGCTATAGGTGTCTGGCGTCCAGTGTGGAGAATGCCATGAAGAATGCTAAGTTGGTTTATGTGGCAGACATTGCTGGTGGTGTACAGCATATTGGAGGTCGTCGTTGCCATACGGCGAATGATGGTGGCAGAGCGGAGGGAGCGATAGCTTGCTGGGGCAGCAAGATGGGACTGTCACTAATGTTGCTGTTATTTACCCCTGTTTCCCCTGTTGTATCTTCTCCTACAGTCCCCCCCGCTGTACAGTCCCTGTTCTCTGTCCCCTTCCCTCGCTGTACCTACCCTTTCCCAGCCCCTGTTATATTTATAAATAGTTCTTTCATATAAATATGTTCTGACATACCTGTCTGTGTCTGTATCTGCTTTGCAGGTGTCGTGTGGAGCCATGCTGCAGTGGCCCAGTGTCTGTCCATGTTGTGTGCATGAGAGGGGTGCATGTTGTGCCTCCATGGTTCCCTGCTGTGTGCTGTGGTGTGTCCCACTGTGGTGGTGTCCATCCCCTGGGTTGGTGACTGAGCACTGGGGTGCCCATGGGGTGGCAGTCAGGAGTGTGTGGTGGGTGTGTGCATGGTGGTGGCACACGGCCATGGTCATTGTTCGAGTACTGTCCACACACTGTGTTAGGGTCCTCTGCTTGGCGTTGTACAGCCTGTCCCATGTGGTCTACCATGCTGCCTGCATCCTGGGTCCAGTGTCTGGGTGCCTGTGTGTGCCCTGCTGTGCCCTGCTGATGAAAGCCTCCTGTGGCTGCTGTCATTGTGTTTCCTTGTCTCTGTCCCTGGGTCTGTTCTCTGTGCCCTGCCCCCTCTGTTGCTGTGCTGCTCTGTGCTGCCATGGTTGTGCTGGAGCATCTCTGTTTGCACCATGGTGCAACTCTACCATATTCAGCTGCATTGCACTGGCGCTGTTTGGCCAGCGCAGCCTCTGAATATGGCTCCAGTTGCACCATGGCGCATCACATTTGCACTGCACCAGATCTGTGCCGGCCTTTGGTGCATTTCTGAATATCCAGGCCAAAGAGTTAAGGGAAAGAATTTGTCCAAGGAATAACATGTGTTCGGATACCTTGGAAACTAGGGCCCATTTATTTTTTGAGTGCTCATATATTGTCCAGTTCTGGGTATATGTGCTTTCCATATGGAAAAAATTCCCCTTTAAAGTTCCTTACAGCTGATATTTTATTTTGGGGGATTATGCCCCAGGCATGGGAAAAATATGATGTAGGATCAATGCATGTGATACTGGGCTGTGTCAAGTATCATGTTTGGCAGGTTCACTGCAGATGGTCCCTACAGCAATAGTTCATTACCCCAGAGCAATTACTTTGGAACATACAAAGTGCTAATCAGAAAATAAAACAAAAAGGAAAAGACTCCTTATCCAATGGAGTATTTCAAAAATATTGGAAACATATGAACTGGTTAGATATGGGACAAAGTGGGGAAGTCATATATAAGCGTATGGAAAAATAACATTTTTGGTGTTTACAGATCTATTAGAATGGAGTTCAGTTGGTTTGATACTAGGGAGGATCGACTGTGAAGAATTATATTTTTTAGATAATGATTTGATGTCTATGGTTTATGCAAGTTTAGTTGGGAAATAAATACAGAAAATGGAAGGTATGCTTTAAAACTCATTTACTTTACTGTTTTTCAGTTATACCATTTGTTTTAAATATAAGTATAAATAATTTTTGTTTCTCAGTATGAATTAATTCTCCTGTGCCTCTTTCCCCTCCGGGGGGTGGGGAGACACACAATAATGCTCACTTGTTTTGGGCCTGTTGCCTTTGCTTATGTTCTCATTCTAGGACACTATTATAATTTTGTACTAGTCTTTTCAAACGGGTAATTAATGATTCAATACTTATTTACTTTCATGTTTACTATCTATGCTTTTATACCATTTATATTAATTACGGTATGAATATTTTTCAGTTTAAATAAATAATTCCCCTACTCTTTTCGAGAAGTGCCATGGGATCTTTAACATCCACCTGAACAGGCAGATGGGACCTCGGTTTAACGTCTCATCCAAAAGATGGCACCTCATGAGTGTGGCACCCCCTCATGCTGCACTACAGTGTCAGTACTGGTATTTAACCGAGGTTCTTGGTGTGGGGGATAGAACCCACATCCTTCTGATGTCTCGGCTTCAGAGTCAAGTGTGCTACCTGCTGAGCCACTGACACCTGTGGAGAGGAACCACAGTTCCATGGTTGACCAACAATGGCAAGGCAGGCAGGGGGTGGGTTGGTGTTCCCTGCATGACGCTGAGCAAATTGGGTGTCATGGCTTGGAATGAGATACATAAGAAGTACTGATTTAAAAAAAGAAGAAGAAGAATAAAGGGAGAAAAGTACAGAAATGTCATGACATATAAGCTGAAATTTGCCTGAATATTTGGTTTTAAAAAGTGTGTGCCGGGGTACTGGGATGCCTCTATAAATGTCAGCGTGAGCTAGATATCTCTCAGCTGCTCATTTTGCCAGGGTTGTTTGTCATCAACTGAATAATATTCTGTAGTCAGTGGCAAAAATGCAGCAGAAAAAAAAAGAAAACACATTCAGGCAATATTCACCCTCAAACTTGTTATTACACACACCCAGCATGGAAGCAGCTTGCTGCACATATCATTTTTGCATTGCATACATTTTCAATTAATATTTTAACATGAAACAGTTAGCAGCAAGACAACTTTCCTTGCTGAAGTGTTAATGGGGATGGGGGTTGGGGGGTTCTCATGTTGATTTGAAGACTTCTGTTAGGTTTTAGAAGCAGCTGGCATGTCTTGCTGTTACATTCCACACTTGAAGGCTAGACGCCCACTTCGAACTGGAAAAAAAAATCTTTATATTTTTCACTCCGTAATGTGGGCCTGTTCCTTTCTGATTGTTTTTAAATCAAAACTTTCTGCAATATTGGTTGCAAAGGCAATGCTGTAATCACAACCCACGGACCTGTTAGCAGCTGGCATAATGTGAGAACTGATACAGTTGGTGTGAACTAGGAAATCTGCATTATGCATTGTTTATTGAGAGGCTGAATGGTGGTAGGGAAGGGGTATTTTAAAAAAATTCAGAAGTCAGCACTTTCATTGTAAGAGAAAAGGGACCAATGTAATAATGCAGGATAAACAGCAACGATTGTCATCACCTTTATGTTGGATTGCACGTGTGCACAAGCAACATCTTGTGGTAGTAGCACATTTCAGATGTGTGTCAGTGTTGTGACGAATGCAGGGGATGCTTTAGTGTGTGCGTCCCTCAACTGCCAACCAGTAAGCATGCTGCTAATGACAGCAGTTTCAGAGAGAGCCACGGAGTTGAAACGAATCTGCTGCTGCAATCAGAGACAGGCTCGTCATTGCTGCGGCAGATGACACGCCTCCATTACGTGCCTTTCCTGGTGAAACATTTCAATAAATATGGCAGCTCCTGCCATCCACCACACAATCCCCAGAAAGCCGATATCGGGGTGCCCAATCCCCATGTCAGCATGTCCCCACCCATCACATTATGTGGCACACTGTAACATGGTCAGTCCTGCTGCCCGCCACACACTCCTGAAAAGCCGACATCGGGGTGCCCAATCACTGTGTCATTATCCCCCCCTCTTAATATGTCTTTCCTCTTAATGTGTCTTTCCTGGTTAAACAGTTTCCCCATTCCTTTCCGAAACTGAGATGCCTACTACCAGTGTCAGATGCGCGCTCCCACCGTCTATACACCGTGCCAACATCGGGGTGCCCAATCCCCATGTCAGCACCCCCCCCCAGAATTGTGGCACACTGGGAGCCCACCCCAGTGTGTCTATTTATTTTTTTATGTGTAACCTGTAAATGAAGAAAACCTTCCCCCGCAGTCTTTTCTTGTTAAAACAGTCCAACGTTGTCTCCCTCGTCCCCCTCCCCCATCTCCATCCTCCCTCCTTGCACCCACCTCCCTACATCCCTCTCACCCATACTTACCCTCCGGACGTTGGGAGCCATGACCTTCTCTGAACCGGGACACGTTTCGCACCCTTCAAAGCAGAATTGCGAACTGAGGAAATGACGGCAAACTTTATAATGGGAGGCAATAGAGGATTCAACATAGTTTGATATCAATCAATCAGAATCTTTATTTTACCAGGTGAACATCATTGAGCAACGCTCATTTTCAAGATGGACCTGGGCAGAATGTAAAGACATAATATATATTGGCTAAAGGCAATGAGTAAAATAGTATAGGATTTCAGAGACTAAATGATACAGTCATCAGGAGTAGATAAGATATTTACTGCGTATGAACATTTAATTGGTCAATGCCAGGCTGAATGGTGCAATCAGCAGGACTACCCATAAGATTTACAGTGCATAAACATTACATTGGTCGGTGCTAGACTAGGTGATGCATTCAGCAGGACTAGACATAATATTTACCATGTATCAGCATTATAATGGTCAATGCTAGACTAGATGAAACATTCAGCAGGGCTAGACGTAACGTTGACAGTGTATGGACATTTCAGAGTCAGTGTGCTGGTTTAGATAGCTATGTGCCAGCATATGCATGCAACCCTAAAGCTAACAGAGGAGGGAGGAGGGAGGAGGGAAGCTGGTTCAACACTGGATGATGGGATAGTGACTGGTGGAGGTGGGCACTAGGATGTTTTTTAGAGAAAGAGTCAGGAAGGAGTACCCAATGGGAGAGGAATATGTGAAGCCTAAAGTGCTTGTTCAGAAATCAGGTTTACTGAGCAAATAACTGATAAGTAATCGGGGTGAGGGGCCAGATAGTACTATGGTCGTGGGGAGAGATTCAGTGCTAGTGCATAGGCCAAGTTAGGATTGGGATCAAAAACTGGGTGGATAGAGAATACTGGTAAGTGCTAGGGGTGTGGGAGAGGAAGATAAAAAAAATGTATAGCAAGCATTATCTCAGCCATTTTTTTGAATTTTGGACCCAGATTTTCAACATGAGGTTCTTGGAACCCTACCTTGTGAACATGTCACTGTCATTTAGTTTCTTGGTCCCCAAAAGTGATTTTGCTGTTGCTGCGCGGAATCATCTTTCAGGACTTCTACTTCTACCCTCCTTTATAAGTCACACCACACACTGGAAGCAGAGATCCCCTGTTATTTAGACAGCTTCTCTGACTTGTGATATACTGCTGTTGCCAGTACTTACAGGCTTTATCCTGTTTAGTTATACCATGTTGCTGTCTACCTATGCCACAACCACCTTCTACCACTTCTCCTTGTACCTGTCTCCACATACTCTTGATTATCTCTAGCTCCCCCCCCCCATCCTTATTCCACTATGTGTGTAAAATCGTGGATCCTATTCTGGTCCATCTTCTATCTTATATCGCATGCCCAATATGTGCCACCTCAAGCCTTTATTACTGTGGATACCAATCTGATCTGCTCTGTAACTAGCTCCTGTCCCTACGTTGATGAATGCCTTTTCAACTCTCCAATTCTTCAACACTATATTCATATTACCATTAACGCTGGTACACGAAATGAATTACCATCACAGCTTATGACTTCCGTCAACATCATTGAGGCATCACCTCTACAGACAGCAGTCAGAGTACTGGTCTCTGCCACCCTTAGTGGGAAGGGCAAAAAATGTTAGGGTGTCCCCCCCCGGACGATGGTCCACAATGACGTAAAGGGGTTACCAGTATGAAGTTTACTATTGCTACTCTAAGAAGAATTTTACTCCTTCTTCTCCTGTGCTCAGGAAATGTGGAGCTCAATCCGGGGCCACCAGCTGCAATCACATCGCCCTCTGACCTTGCCACACTGAAGGGCATGAGTTTCCTCCACGTAAATGTATGCAGTTTGTTAAAAAAGTTCTCCATGATCCAGGCCTGGGTCCTCCATACTCTACTAGATATCCTAGTGGTTTCGGAAACCTGGCTTAGACCAGCCACCTCCGACAGGGAAGTCAATATCCCTAACTATATACTATTTAGAGCAGACAGACATTCCAGGGGTGGAGGGGTTGCCATCTATGTCAAGGATAGGTATACGGCATCCTGTCTGAGTGCTTCATCTGTTGCAAATGCTTATGAATGTCTGTCACTTCAAGTCATTATCTCGCATGCTTCAACATTATGTATTATAGGATGCTACAGACCTCCTTCTGACGATCTACAATTGTTAACTAATCTAAACAATATCAACAAACAACAATCCTCAGAAATAATTATTCTTGGGGATCTTAATTTAGACTAGCTATCTAAAACTGCTGCACCTCTCGTAGCTTTCTGTAACACCCATGGATTATCACAACTCATTGTCGAACCAACACGAGTAAATAAAAAGAACATGGATAACAGCTCCCTGCTAGATGTTATCCTAGTGAATAAACCACATCTCTTCTCCTTTGCCGGCACCTTCTTCGGTGATATCAGTGATCACTCCTTTATTGCTTGCATAAGATCAAGCAACACACCTACTACTTCACCGAAGTTTGCTGCTAAGAGATCTAGATGGCACTTTGATCTGTCTTCCTACATAAACGAACTAAAACACTCCTTGTATTGGCAAGAGTTCTATTTGGCAAAAAACACGCAGTCAGCGTTTGACATATTCAGCAAAATTATTCTTGACGCCCTAAATAAATATGCCCCTATAGTTAAGGTGCGAATAGCAAAAAATGCATGTCGATGGTTCACACCAGTATTAAAATCTGCATTGACTGAAAGAGATAACCTATGAAAAAAAGCACTCAAAACCCAGACTGCTATTCACTGGTGCCAGTTCAAAAGGGCACGAAACTCATGTACTAGAATGGTTAGAGATACAAAAGCTGCATACTATCATTCTGAATTTCTCTCTGCCGCCAAAACTCCAACAAAATTTTGGAAAACAGTCAAGGATTTGTCTGGTCACACGTCTGGTGGCTCACTACCCGATGAAATCTCCTTAAACAATAACATCATTAGTGACAGATTGGAAATTCTGAATGCCTTCAATAATTACTTTGCGACTGCAGGCTTAGCCTTTGACAATTCCCCTGTGAATTTGATATGCTCTCAGGTGGATAATCAAGGTGCAGATCCTAGCATCACTGATTCAGTCTTCTCCTTGCGTCCTACTACTCTGAAAGAAGTTGAAGACCTATTGCTAAAACAGCATATAAAAAAAAGTGCTGGTGCCGATACCCTGGACCCAGATTTTTTGAAGGTGGCTAGCCATGTGTTAGCCGTGCCCATAACCCATTTATTTAACCTATCATTAACTCAAGGATCTATTCCTTCAATATGGAAAACAGCGCACATCATACCCTTGTTCAAGTCCGGATATCCCTGTGATCTAAATAATTACAGACCAATTTCAATTCTCCTGGTCTTGTCAAAATTACTGGAAAAAGTCATAAGTAACCAGCTGAGGCAGTATCTAGAAGCCAATAACCTGCTTAATCCTGTCCAATCAAGGTTTAGAGCTAAACATAGCACCATCACAGCACATGCCAAAGTAACAAATGACTGGCAAAGAGAGCTTGACAACAAGAATTACACCTGTGCCATTTTCTTGGACCTGAGCAAGGCCTTCGACACTGTCGACCATTCTCTGTTACTGTCTTCCCTGACTTCACTAGGTGCTGACCCATTTTCTTTACAGTGGTTCAGCAACTACCTCTCTGATCGTTTCCAGCAGGTGAAAGCGGAAGGAGCTCTCTCAACTCTCAAACCCCTCCTAAGAGGTGTTTTCCAGGGTTCTGTCTTGGGACCGATTTTATTTGCAATCTACATCAACAATGTTGATGAAAGCATAACTAAGGCCAACATACATCTGTTCACAGATGATCCATTTCTTTACGTAAGCCACCCGTCATTACAATCTGCATGTAATGACCTTCAATCTGAGTTCAACCTGCTGCAACATCAACTTTTAAACAAAAAACTAGTACTTAACGCCAAGAAAACAAAAGCAATGCTTTTTTCTCCCTCTGCTGAAATGGTAAATTCAGCCCTATCAGATCCTGTGCCACAGATTACTACAATTCTTGGTGAACAGTTGGAATTTGTCTCTAAATTCAAATACCTGGGAGTATGGCTGGACCATAGGCTCTCCTTTATAGAGCACATTGAAGAATTACTTAAAAAATTACGACAGAGACTTGGCCTGTTCTTTAGGATAGCCTGCTTCTTAACTAGAGATGCCAAACTACAGCTGGTACAATCAACCTTTTTATCCTTGATAGATTATGCTGACATCCTGTACAGTCACTGTCCCACTTCCTACCTCACCAAACTTGACACATTATATCATAGAGCTTTGAGGTTCATCACAGGCCTGCCTTATTCCACTCACCACTGCTCCCTATATCAATTAGTGGTGTGGAGTTCTGTTTAATACAGGCCTGATAAAAATGCAGCCTTATGGACCTTGAGAGCCATCTCCAAAAAACTGCCCCAATACATTACAGACTGTCTTCCTATAAAACCCAATAGGCAATTATGCCCTAAGACATTGCAATTCTCTCCTACTGAAGATTCCCAAAGTTAACTCTCACTTTGGCAGGGCTGCTATAAGCTTTATACTGTCCTCCTTGTGGAACAAATTGCAAAAAAAAATGAAATTGAGGTCACCCATCAGCATCTCATCCTTCAAGCTCTTATATTCATGTCTCAGAAATGATCAGTGTAATTGTTTCCCATGACCATGATTTGTCATCGTGCTAACCTGTACCATTTTACTAGGAACAAATTAGTTCAATTGTTTGTTTCCTCCTTGACCCTGGTCTGTCATTATGCTATCCTGTAACACATTGATGCCTCTGTCCTTCCTTTTGATACTGGTTTACCTTTCCGCTTTCTCCAGCCTTCTTTTCACAACTCTACACAGCATTTATCCACATTCTACACACAATCATACTATAAAAGTCCTAAAGCCCCTTTCCCCCTCCCCGTAGGCCCCCACCGCCGCATCTGTTCTACTTACCTGTACATGGGACTACACATCTCATCATGTTATCCTTCGTTCTCATATTACATACCCCTCCTGGTACCCCATCTGCCATTAGATGGTGGTTCTTCATGCCATTTTCATGGCTAGTTCCAGTGACTGCCCCTGGTAAATGGACCAACTGGTATTTCTCTACAGCGAACATGGTCTATATACAGTTGCATTTATATAACTACGGTTCAATGGTGGACCTGACCTCCTTGTACTTGAATCCTCCTCTGTTATGGCTTGCCTTGTCTTCCTTTTTTATCATATGACCCTCCTAATGCTGCACCACTGTGTTTGTGTTTATATACTTATTTACGTGTATTTATATGTTTTTATGACGAATGATACCCTGACCTTGTTCTAACCAGCTCCATCTTGTAAAAGAGCTCTGCTCAATGATGTTCGCCTGGATAAATAAAGATTTTGATTGATTGATTGGGACTGATTAATGAAACAACAGTGCCACTGTTCACGGCAGGAGGTCCCAAAAAGCCCTATGTTTCAAATTTGGTGAACAAATTCCAAAAAATGACTGCGTTACGAGCATGCGTTGTGCAATTTCTATGCATGCTCTTAACTTCACCAATTTTTAATATTTTTTCTCCAGATTGTCAACACTGCCATTTTTTCATAGCTCCTTATGAACAGTATAGCTGCCATTTTTCACATCTTTCCTGAAACATGTTTTCACACCTGTGGCATAGAATGGTGCAATTGCTTTGAAAAATCAACTTGTGGGACAGATTAACAAAATCACGGTGCCACTGTTCATGAGAAGAGGTTCAAAAATGCCCATATTGAAAATTTGGTGAAAAAATTCTAAAAAATGATTGTGTTACAGGTGTGCATTGTGCAGTTTCTATGCACGTTTGTAATTTCGCCAATTTTTCATATTTTCACTCCTGATTTTTAACATTGCCATTTTTTCACACCACCTCATGAACAGTACATCTGTCATGTTTCACATCCTGCCAGAAATGTGTTTTCACACCTGTGGTGCCAAATGGTGCAGTCACTGTGCAAAACCACCTTTCAAGATTGAGCAACAAAATGATAGTGCCACTGTTCATGAGGTGGGGTCACAAAACCCATTTTGAAAATTTGGAGTGAAAATACCAACAAACAGCTGGGGCGTTAGGGTTTCCAACCATAACGTCCTACTCTGTAGAGACTGACAGGTGTCAGGGTGTGACTTGGGATTGTCGGCCGTAATGCTCATGCCATTCCACCCCCACCCTGCAACCAGTGACAGGCATCGAGGTGTGCCTTGGGGTTTTTGGCCCCAATGTTCACCTCATTCTTCTATACCACACCCATCTCAGCTTATTTACTATAGAATGGGGTGAGTATAAGGTCTGAAGACCCCAAGGCACACTGCAACACCTGTCAGTGTCTGAAGGGTAGGGTGAGGTGAAATGGCATGAGAGTTATGGCTGATGACCCAAAGGCACACCCCCAACACCTGTTAGTCTCTGCAGGGTGGGGTTGGGGTTGGCATCAGTTCAATACTTCACTGCCATTCCTATTATGCATCTCTCTAACTCCTGCACTTCCAATGCCAATGCCAGCAAGCTAACATTCGGCATCGACAAATGCTTGTTTAAAAAGCCTCTAAGCCCCCAAGAGGTGCCTTACCCCAGCTGGACTTGCATAGTCTATATCCTGTAATTTTCTGATGTGTAGAAGATGAAGGGGAATGGATCATAATTCTTGGCTCAGTGAAGCTGGTTGCCAGATGCCTTCTTCTTCTTGGTAGCACTAGCTGAAAGCTTTGCTTTTGTGCCACCCCCGCTGTCTGATGTTTTGTAACATAGTCATTTATAGAGCATTGGGGTGCATTACATTGAAATGAATGGGTGGTGATTTTCAAAATGCTTTTTGCCATATTTTAGACCCCGCTAAACTAATAGAAGCTTTGTTAGTTGAGCAGTGGCTATGAATTGACCCCCGTGTACTTCTAAAATAAAAAAGCATAAAACATTTTGAAAACTGCCCTCGTTCATTTCAAAATAGAGTGCCCCCGCACTCAACAAACAACTGTGTCACAAAATGTCAGCGTGCTGGAGCAGCTCCTTTCCCCTGCATGTGAGACAGTCTTATTCTGTCTTACACTCAGATGCCCTGGAAACGGGCGCATTCTGGGAACAGTTTTTTCTTCTAATATATTATTGATCACTGTCAATCAATAATATACTATTAATAAGTCCCCCATTGCCACCCGTTGATGTAATAGAGTGGTTTCACTTTCTTCAGCTTGAGGCAGAACAGCTCAGATTCACTTTGCTATTCTCGCTCCAGTCGAAGGCTCGGGAAACCACTATTGTACAGCAACGAGTGGCTCTGGGGGATGTATTAACGTAGAAATGTGCCTCTCAAACCATTTGTATAAGAAATCCATTTAATAAAAGGTGGGTTTAGGTCACCAGTTTTTACTGACCGCCCTTACCAGTATCCCTTCATATTATTGACATTGTCAGTAGGGGACTATAAAGGGAGACTTGACGTGCACCTCAGCCATGCTCCCTGATAAAGAGACTCCAACGCCACAAGGCACTGGGGCTCATCAGTCCATCCATGGCAGATTCTGCACTTATGCACATTGGCTCCTTGAAATAAATAAAGATACAGGACCTGCTGGACTGCTTTGTTTTGGGGTTGCAGTTTTACAATAATCCAGACTCCTCCCTTGAGCGTGCCCAAGTCTGCTGTCACCTTGCTACACTATTATATCCTGTTATAGGCTCAGACCCCTCTGCCAACTATATTATAAAATAAGTTGTTCTCCAGGAGTAATGGGGGTGCAAAGCAGGATGGCTAGCCCATGTGAAGCAAACTGTTAGGGGGCTGAGGGTTCAAGCTGGTTAGCTCCCACTTTGCCACAATAAAACTATTTAACTGCATTTCAGCCTAATTCCTTTTCTTCAGTGTCTGAGAGTGCATTGCCTTTTTCTAACCCTCTGCAGACTACTTGATTTAAGCACCCATAAGAATTGCCTAAGTTGTTAAATGGGTATACCATAGTATAGGTTCGAATCCCACTGTGGGTCACTTATTACTGTATATGAAATAATCTTTTATTGTTATAATGCCCTCCTAGTTTCCTTACTGCAAGAAATTGCACAAGAGCTTAAATATACATGTCTGTTGTTGTTTCTTTCTTCTCTCACATAAATTCTCTCATTTAATGTCTCATCCTCCTTTCTAGCTTCTTCCTTAGATGCAGGAGCCATGATGCTTTGTGGAGGCAAACAGCCACTTTGAACAAATTCCAGTGAATTGCAAAAAGGAGGAGAACCTCTGTAGTATGGCACTTAACAACTCTGCAGTCAATCTTGAATCAGTGACTTCAGAGAAAGCAGAAAGATTTAGAATACATTTTCTCATCGACTGTTCTAACTTTGCAGGGGACACTATTGTGCACTAAAATATACACTGTGTGGTTAATACAAGTTCATTGAAATGCTACTTTAACACGCTGATTTTTTGTGGGTCTCTGTCTGTTGGCTGCAGCGGTGTGTGTGTGGTGGGGGGGGAGCTCAGAGCCATTTTTCATAGATGCAGGAGCCACTATGTTATGTGTCGGCAAATGGGCACTTTGAACAAAGCCCAATGCATTGCAAGAAGGAGGAGAGCCTCCATAATATATAGTAGACATTTAACAGCTCTGCAATGAATCTTGATGAAGCCAGTGTGACTTTGGAGAAAAGAGAAAGATACAGAATACATTTTCTCATCTGTCATTCTTACTTTTCCACGGACACTGAACTGGTCAGTCACAGACAGAGACAAGTAAAATTAATAATAATGTGGTTGGGATTTAAGCTGTATGGCAGACAAGTGATCAGCTAAGCAGTGCGGCTTAGTGGTAGAGTGGCAGTTTGGTGTTTTGGTCAGGATTTAAACTGTATGGCAGGCTTGCGATCAGCTGCTGAGCAATGCAGCTTAATGTGTTTGGCAGCAGTTTTACTACACTTGGCAGGTAGGCAGGCAGAAGCTGCTGTTGCCCTGACTGGCAATTAATTGTGTGCCATAGTGTACCTGGCGTATTGTTGCATAGTTGAAATTAATTACATGTTTTTCTTGTTATGGCCCCACATTTCCATTTGCTGTCATTTATTTATTTATTAAGATCTTGGATTAACCTTTGAGTACAGGCTCATTACATAGGTTTCACATCAGGGTCATTACAAAAACAAATAAAACTACAGCTTATGGGAGGCTGTAATAGGACAACAACAATTAAGGCAAATTAGGCAAGAGGTTACATGTGTGACTGAAATAAGCAAACACTATATACAATGGTACTTGCCAACACAAAAGGAAAAAAAAGGGAGGGGAAAAGAGAGTGAACAAGGGGAGGGGTTGGCTCAGGAAAAGAGGGGTAATAGTGAGAAGGCAAATTGGAGAGACAGAATATATACTGAAAATCAGCCCAGAAGATGGGCCTCGCCACTGGTGAGGGGTGCTTATAGTAAGCATACTGGCAGTGCCAGTAGCGGGAATTGTTAACAGAGAGTGTCAGGTGAGAGGTGAGAGGTGGCAGGATTAGAGCAGGATGTCAGTATAAGAAGGGAAGAGGCAATGGGGAGCTGAAGGGGAGTGGTGGAGAGGGCATGAGGGGAGGAAGGGTAGAAGGGGTGGGGAGGAGGCTGGGTCAGTTAGGGAGGGAAGTAGTAGGGGGTGGAGAAGTGCCTGGCAGTGTGGGGGTAGAAGTGAAGGTGAGGAGAGTGACACAATTTAGGGAGGGAAGAAATGACAGTATAGATGGCACCAGGAGGTACTTAGGTTGTAGAACTACCAGGGACTGGAGGCCTTAGTGGAAACAGTCGCAACTTGCTTTGGTAACCAGATATGATCGTAGCCCACATTTGAAAGGGCCGAGCGTTGGAATAGCAAAGAGGCTTGGTTGCAGGTTGTTAGCCCATTTAGGTCCTACACCCTTGGTAAAGCCCAGACACCAAGTGTGAGGAGTGCTGGAAATTCCAGCAGCGATGGGGAACAAGCCTCAGTGACACCCACAGGAACTGTGAGAGTAGAGGATTATAAGACAGTCCCACTCTCCAGTTAAGGGCAGTTAGTAGTGAGAAGGTCCTCAACTAGACGGCAAGGGGCTGCTGTCATCATCTTTCCTCAGGGGAGAATTATTACTCAGACTGTACTTCATCAGAGATTTGCAACTTATGTGTAATGCCCCAAAGTTGGGGCACCACAGTAGAAACAATAAGCCTAGGGGTTAACAGGTGCCCAGGGTGCCTATGGTAGTAGTGGGCTGCAGGGTACAGTACAAAGGGGTCCCTCTTAAGTAAAGTTTCCCCTCCTGGTAAAGGGAAATGTAAATAATAGAAAAATGCCTTGTGCACTGTAATTATGGTCAAAAGGCAGAGTTTTAATGCAGCTGCTTCAACAATGGTTTGGATGGAATGCTCTGCTGAGCTGCTCATGCGCAGCATTCCAGTCCAAGCACTCTAGAATCAGAAGTGTTGATTTTAAAAAGTTTAACAGTTTTCAGGTAGTTCCTGCCAGGCTGTGGAGAAGCAAGGACACCACAAACTAAGGGGAAACCTGTTGAGGGCTTACCTGGTGGTTGAAGCCATTTCCCCCAAGGATTTGGAGGTATGCCTGCTCTGGTCTCCAGCTGGTGAAGACCCAGTGAAGCTCAGGTTTGGTCCGCGGTGCCATCAGGGCACTGAAAGTAAAGAAATAGTCTCTTTGCCATGGTTTGGGCTGGTGAGCTCCGTCGTTTTATTATTTTGCCCCCACTGAGTTGATTATAGTTTAATTCCAGTACCCCATCAGCGCTAGAGAAGAGCTGCATTGCTACTGCACTGCTGTCAGCCATCTGCAGCCCCCTGTCATCCTCCCTGCTGCCTGTGCACTCCCTCCCTCTGCCAGAACACCTTCCACCTCCCGACTGCAGCCTTCTTCACCCCAGCTGGGGCAGTGAGTCAGACGGCAGCACAAGGAAGCATGCTGGCGTTCAACTTGAGGAGAGACTTTTTTTTAAATTAAAATGCTAGCACTGTAGGAGCTTGGGAAAAGCGTCCAAGTGCCACAGGGCAGTCAGGTCAGTAGGACCCAGATTTAAATATTCATAGGGTCAGGCTAGCAATGACCAATAGGAGGGGCTAGCAAAGTAAGGCCAAGCAAGGGCCTGTTAAATATTGATAGACGGGGCGGGATTAAGGGCGGCGACTTAGGGCTGAGTGACAGTAGACTCTCAGAGAGCCTTGGAGATTCAAAGGGGCTCTGCCACTTCTGGTCACATAAAGATTTAATGGGGCCCTACCACACTAATAAAGGGCAGCCAGGCCCAAGTAAAGGAAGGGCACAAGGCCCATTGTAATAAAGGGAGCTAGTCCCAAGTAAAGGAAGGGCACCAGGCCCATGTTTAGGAAGGGCACCAGGCCCAGATTATGAGAGGGCACCAGGCCCACTGTTAAAGAGGGCACTAGGCCCACATTCAGAGAGGGCACCAGGCCCAAGTAAAGGAAGGGCACCAGGCCCATCGTAGTAAAGGGCAACCAGGCCCAAGTAACGGAAGGGCATCAGACCCATAGTAGAAAAGGGGCACCAGGTCCAGTAAAGGTAAGGCATTCCAGCCCATAGGGAATAGGGCAGCAGGTGTATTGGCAATTGGTGTAACCAAGCTAAATAGCTGAGGTAATTACTTTAGAGTGCTCAGGGGTAGCCAGATCCTAAAGAAGATAGACCCCAAGAAGAAAAGGGTCCGACTAAGGGGTGCTTTAGTACACAACCTGTTACAAAGTGATTATCAGCTGTTGTACTGTTTCTACAAACTGTATATTCTTCCAGCATCGCAAGTGTTGTGCCTATTGCATGAAGCACCGAGACTGTATTGTGCTTTATAAGGATTGTGGTCATTTGCCCCTGACAGTGAACAATTGCCCCGGAAGTTAACAATTGCCCCAGATTGTTGCAGTTTGCCCCTGCTCCAGGCAAGTTGCCCCTGCCAGTGAACAATTGCCCCAGATTGTTGCAATTTGCCCCTGCTCCAGGCAGGTTGCCCCTGCCAATGAACAATTGCCCTAGATTCTTGCAATTTTCCCCTGCTCCAGGCAAATTGCCTCTGAAAGGGAATATTTCAGAATATCTTGCTAACAGAAGTACCATTGTGCAGCAGCAGGTTCTGATTCAATCTTCAGCCTCTAACAGCTCTTCACCATAGCAATCTTCAGCCAACAGAAGACTTCAGCAACTTCTTGCCCTTACGTCTACTGCAGTTGAAATTGACATCCTTTGAGTAGTTGCGGCCGCCAGTTCCTGATCAGCTTGGAAGAAAGACGACTGGAAAGTGCCCCGTCCGTCCCTCCCAGACGCCCGCCGGTAAATGAGTCCGCCGTAGCCAAGTGTGTTTGTGGCCGCCATTTCTTATTTTGTTCTTCATCCATGTGGAATCCTGATCTTCACCTTTCACCTCTTCTTGCTTGTGTCGTCCTGCATCACCAGTGCAATCTTCAGGGTAGCAGCTCGAGTTTGGTGGTCCTTCAAGTGACTCTATCGTCAATAGCATCTCAGCAGTTCTTCTTCTTCATCCTTGGTAGTCCTCCTAGTGGATTCTTCACCAAGTCCAGTGTTTGGTTGGCAGTCCTAGTCAAGGGTAGGTGCCAGGAAAACCTACAGCAGTTCTTCTTCGTCCTTGGCAACCCTGGTCGAGGGTTGGTGCCAAGGGGAAAGTAGCAGATTTCTTCTCCTGTGGCAATCCTGCAGGTGGATTCCTTGCCGCATTGTCGTTCTTCAACCTTGGCAGCCCAGTTTCAGCATTTTTCTGCCAAGAAAAGAGCATTTCCCAAGTTAGTCTGTTCATGCTCTTGTGTTCCGGCAACCCTGGAGAGTGGGTTGGCTGATGCTTATGGTCTGTTTACCAATCTCTCCATGCCCTGTTTGCAACCTCTCATAGGTTTCCTTGTGAGCTTTGCACCAAGCAAGAGTCCCCCCTTTCCCTTGACCTCTATTCTTCAGTTGTGCATGAAAATGACAGACATCTTCATCTTATGGACTAATTGAGACTGTGAGACCATTTGTTGGTTGTATATTGCATGCGTAGCACATGGTATGATAAAGTAATAAGGCCTTCTTAACATATAGAGCTCTGGATAGGGAATTGTAAGAGTTATAGATAAGAATACTGTAGAGTGGTCTTAGGTCAATGTACGTATACAGAAACAGAGTGGTAATTGTTAGCTATTATCTATAAGTAAGAGTTATTCCCCAACTTTCCCTTGTGACCATGTCAATCTTTCCCTGGTGTAAATAAAAGCCTGCTGGGCATCAAACTTCAGATTGTCTCCTGCCTCTCCTTAAAGGGCATTTCCTGGCACCCAACTTAATTTGGACCACAGGGTTGTCTTGCCATTCCACCTGCTTGAGGCGATGCTGGGTGTGCAGCTGAGACAGGAGTTCTTCTAGGATAGCATCCCAGTTGATAAGATCTCTGCACCGTGATATCATCACCATCTCATCACATATGCACATGCCACAAGATGCAAAGTAGAAACGCTTTAAGACAAAGAAAAGGACATGCTATTAAGAATCATGTCTTGTTCCACTGGCATTCCAAAAAAGGAAACCTACTCCAGCAGTTGCACAAATTTTTAGGAAGATGAAAGGCTTGTTTTGAAGCTGTTTAATAAAGGAAGATGATTCCTCTTTGCCTTTCTAATAAAATATTTATACTGTCACACATTGTGCACTGATTTGTCATGGGGACTTATCACATGCTCACTGCCACAAATTGGGAACACTGGCATCTGTTTAAACTGCACAGGGTGATAAACTAGTACTGCGGTGTTAATTACTGAATGCTGCTGCTGTGTGGAACACCGAGGAGTTAAATGAATGTTTATTTAATTAAATTCTGTTTTATAAAATTTGGCAGCCTTAGTACAAACCCTTCTGTATGACGAGAGGGGAAGGGCAGGAGTTTAACTTCTGACCAATAAAAAGAGAGGAACTTGAGAATAAGAAGCACGTTTGCTGTCATAGCGCTTTGACACTGGGACAAAGTCTTTGCAGTCACTTGTGTGTTACAACTCTTTTGCATTTCTTACATAAACACTTTGCATAATGTAAACTATTATACGTCATATGTGCTATATGTCTGTGGACTGATGCAGCAGAATTTCCCCGCATGCTTGAAATGTCCCATCAGCAGCCCTCCCTTCCCTAACATCACCAACATCTGCAGTTACTGTGTACTGTGAGGTCAGCAGTGTCTTGTGCATCTGACCAGCTACAGTGCACCACATACTGTGATTATTCAGTGCTGTGTCAAGTCGCAGTCTTTCAGAGGATGACTCCCAGTCCTGCTAATTTTGTTATTAATTATCAGTATTTTAGATATATATACGTTTGTGGTTTTAAGATCAGTCATTATTTGTTGCACAGTGCCCAGAGCCTCTGGGATTGGGTGCTTTGAAAAATAAAATTTGCCTTGCATTGCCTTATCAGGCTACTGTAGTCTGAGACAGTCACACTGAAAAAAACAGATTCACAATAGAATTAGAAAAAGGCATGTATTTATTCATTTATTTATTGAATTGTTTCACCAGGAAAGATACACTGAGCAACTTAATGCTCATCTCATGGTACGTCCCGGGGGAAATGGGGAGAGGGATGAACAGAGTGGGAGTTCTTAGATACATACATAACAGATGGTGAATACATACATACAATTTCCAAACAGATTCATGGCAATTGAGTACATAATAGGCTGATACAACAGTTACAGTACTGGCAGTTCATAGGAGCAGCATACATAAAGAATCAGTACAGGGTCAAAAGCATGGGATGCAAGGCTGACAATGCATACATTACAGGCAGTTCACTGGTGGTGCAGATGCAGCAAGGGTGAACACATAGGATCCAGTCACCTTTTAAGAGCTAGTCTATAAGGGGCAGTATAAGTGCAGGTGGGATGGGAGGATGAGAAGGAGGAGAGGGAGAGAAAAAAGCGAGAGGGAGACAGGTATGCAAGGAGGGGGTCAGGAGCAGGTGCAGGTAGGTGTAAGGTAATTGTGCAGAGCAGAAGTAAGGAAATATAGGGAGGAGGAGGAGTGGCAGATTTATGGAGGAAGCGCATTCCACATGTCTCTGTTTTATCAGTAGAAAGGTATGACAAAACAATGACAGCATGAAAACATTATGTCATGAAACTGCACAGCTCCTTGCTGGGTGGCTTCATGCAGATGAAAGTATCTAGGCACCCTCTCATAGGGGTACTTCGGTCCTTTCAGCTGCAAGAAGTTTCTGCTCAGCAAGTAGTGATTACTTCCATGATCAGAGTGCCTGGTAGTTACTGGTCTGTCACTCTGAGCACAATACATCTTGCACTGCTTTGGACCAAGCAGTGACACACCTCTGAAAAGTGGTTCTTTGTAACAAAATGTTTGCTGTTCATACATGTGCATGCAAACATAACAAGCATTTGTCGATGCCAAATGTTTGCTTGCTGGTATTGGCATTGGTAGTGTAGGAGTTACAGAGCTGCATAATAGGAATGGCAGTGAAGTATTGAACTGAAGCCAACCCCATCACCACCCTGCAGATAGTGACAGGCATTGGGGTGTGCCTTTGGGTCATCAGGCATAACGGCCATGCCATTTCATCACACCCTACCCTGCAGACACTGACAAGTGTCACGGTGTGCCTTGGGGTCTTTGGCCCTTATGCGCACCCCTTTCCATCAGGAAATACGGTGAGATGGGTGCGATATAGGAGAATGGGGTGAACTTTGGTCCCGAAGAGTCCAAGGCACACCTAGATGCCTCTCACTGGCTGCAGGGTGTGGGTGGGGATGGAATGGTATGAGCATTGCGGGAGACAGTCCCAAGTCACAGCCCTGATGCCTGTCATTCTCTACAGGGTGGGGCGTTATGGACGGAAACCCTAACACCTCAAGCATTAATTGGTATTTTCACTCCAAATTTTCAACATTTTTTTTTGTAACCCCCACCTCATGAACAGTGGCAATATCAGTTTGTTAGCCGAAAACTGCTTTTGCACAGCGACTATGGCATTTGACACCACAGGTGCAAAAACACATTCCTAACAGGATGTGAAAAATGACAGCTGTACTGTACATGGGGAGGTGTAAAAAATGGCAATGTTGAAAATCTGCAGTGAAAATATTAAAAAAACTGGTGAAATCAATAGCGTGCATAGAAACTTTGCAACGCACACCCATAATGTAATTAGTTTGGGGATTTTTTACAGCAGATTGTCAAAACAGGCATCTTGGGACCTCCGATCATGAACAGTGTCACTGTGATTTTCTTTATCTGTCCCGAACAATGATTTCCCACAGTGACCACGCATTTCTGTGCTGAAAGTGTGAAAACACATTTCAGCCATGTTGTGAAAAATGGCAGCTGTACTGTTCATAAGGAAGTGTGGAAAAATGCCACTGGTGAAAATCTGGAATGAAAATATTACAAATTCATGAACTTACGAGGGTGCGTGGAAACTGTGCAATGCTCACTCATAACACAGTCATTTTAAGGACTTTTGTCACCAAATTTTCAACATAGCCATTTTAAGACCTCTGCTCATGAACAGTGTCACTCTGATATTCTTAATCTGTCCCGAACATTGATTGCGCACACCGACTGCGCCATTGTGTGCTACATGCACGGAAACACATTTTGGGTGAGACGTGAAAAATGACAGCTGTACTGCTCATAAAGAGGTACAGAAAAATGGCAATGTTTAAAATCCAGAGTGCAAATATTAAAAATTTGCGAACTTACGCGCGTGCGTAGGAACTGCGCAATGCACGTTCGTAAAACAGTCATTTTAAGGAATTTTTTCACCAAATTTGCAACATAGGCTTTTTGAGAGCCCACCTTATGAACACTGGCACTGTCATTTCGTTATTTGGTCCCGAAAGGTGATTTCATGCAGTGACCGCAAAATCACCCTTCAGGCACCATTAACACCATGACAGTTCATGAATTCATGAGGAGGGGTCCCAAAAAACCCATGTTGAAAATTTGGTGTCAAAATTCAAAAAAATACCTGAAATATGCATCAAAGTTGAAAAAACCCTATTCATTACATTATACAGCTTACCGGCATTTCCTTAGTTCGCGGTCGGCTTTGAAGAGTGCAGACGTGTTCCCGGTCCACCGAAGATTGCCGCGCCTGACTCTGGAGGTAAGTAAGGGGTGATGTGAGGGTGTGAGGAGGCAGATGGTGGGCACAGGTGGGCAGGGAGACTGCCGAGGGAACGTTTTTTTGTTTACAGGTTTTTTTTTTTTTTAGGAAGACAAAGCAAGACGTTTGCCATGCTGGGGTGGGCTCCCAGCGTGGCAGCGGGAAGGATGTTTGGGGGTGCCTGGAGCCGATGGGGGATTGGGCACCCCCATCAGCCATAACAATTTTTGCCACGCTGGGGTGGACTCCCAGCATGGCACCTGGAAAGCTTTTTGGGGGGGCATGGAGCCGACGGGGATTGGGCACCCCCGGTGGCCATGAGGATTCTTGCCACTCTGGGGTGGGCCCCCAGCATGGCACCTGGAAGGCTGTTGGAGGGGTGGGGGTGTGGAGCCAATGGGGATTGGGCACCCCCATCGGCAATGAGGATTGTTGCCATGCTGGGGTGTGCTCCCAGCGTGGCGTACATTACAGGAAGAGAAAGCAGAGACATATGACGCAGGATTGCTGGCAATATGCTAATCAGCAGTCTCTTATCACTGCTTACTGAAGCAGTCTCTTCCTTTGAACTGTACGGCACTGCATTTTCAACTGCTGTCATAGACAGCTGCAATGTTCATTGGTGAACTGTGGCCACGCCTGTAAACACACTGACTGAACTGGAAGACAGGGTGCCACACCTCCTAAAACTCAGATGATGGCACTGTTTCTTGCACATGCATGCAAGCAAACATAAAAATAGCTACAATGTAGTTTTGTTATTGAACAGATGCAGTCATCTATATCTCTGTCGTACTTCCAGCAATACCTCATTTGAAAGAGCTGTTCATGGACGTGTAAACTATGTCTGCCACTGTATATGAATGTTTCCCCTTGAACTAAACTCTGCCAATGTCAGTGGCTCAGTACCTAGCATGCTCACCTCAGAGGCCAGAAGATCAGAAGTTTATGGGTTCTAGCCCCTGCACCAGCCACTTGGGGTACTACCTTTAACTTACACCATAACAAAGTATGATGAGGGTGCTGCACTGTTGGAAGGTGCTGTTCTTAGAATGAGATATTATACCAAGGTCCCCTACACCAAGGTCCCCTCTGCCTACCTCTAGTCACTGTCCAGGTGATAGTTAAAGATTCAATGGCACTTATCAATGATGAGTAGTGGAGTTTCCCTGGTGTCATGACCAGCAGCCCTCTGTCATTAAAAACAGGTCCATGTAACCCATCCTCCAGAATGCCCCGGAAACAAGTTATCACAGCTCAGTGTGCCTTTCCTGGTCAAAAATCTCGAATGAATGAATGAATGAATAAATAAATCAGTTCGATTTGTACAATACTACAAACCCAGAGTACTCCCCCTCCCCCATTGTCTGGACTTCCATTTGTAGAAGAAACACTGTTTTTATGGTTTAGAAATGTTATTGTTTAGTCCAGCATGTGTAAGCAACAGATCAAGAGACAGTGTGATCTAGTGATTAAAACACAGTCTAGGGGCCCAGGAGACCCAGGTTCATATCCTAACAAAGCCAGTACACACTGTGTGACCCCGAGCAAGTCACTTAACCTCTCAGTCCACCCAGCTGTGAAATTGGGTAGAAGCAGGGCACCACTGACAATGAGTTATTGTGTCTCAGGTGCAGCCACTAACAGAGCCACCTAGTATATATAGTATAGTAGCACCCCCAACCCTCTTAGGTCAGCAAACAGTACAGTAGCTGTTTTAGCCTTATGTGGTTTTTAAAAGGGAACATTATACATAGGATGGAAAGTGCTACCTTCTTGACAAACTTGCACCTGCCCATTAAAAAAATTATGGATCAGTCCTTGGTCTCAGCCGAGTCATCCTGCCTTAATAAACTGTGAAAAACAAACAGCCAAGGCTCCCAGCATTTCATGATGCACAAAACATCACTTCCTTGGGTGATGCTTGGAGCTCAAAAGTATCCACTGGGACTAAGAAAAGGAAAACTATGAAATGTAGACATCATGATATATAATAGGGGCCATAGAAATCCTGTAATCTCATTGGTCAAAGCATGTCACATAACTGTTGATTACTTTCTGACAACCACACATCTCACCTAAACTACATATATTTTTTATGTTCCTTATTTATACTTCTGAACATCTAAGCAGCTGCTTAGCCCTGTCTCACTCCCGCCCACCAACACTTATCTCTCCTGGGACTTACCTCGACCTGGGTTCACACAGGTTACCACCGTGGTGGAGTCAGAGAGGGGAGGACTGTCCTCCCCCAAACCACTCATTCAGATGGGTTGAAGTGTCCCAGGCAACAGTGAAGATCTGCAGGCAAGTGGGCAGAACTTCATATATTGTGAGGCAGTACAGCGTAGTGGTTAAGGGCACTGAGCTGCAAACCTGGAGACCTGGGTTTGAATCCCATCAGCTCCCACTTGCATACTGTGTGACCCTGAGCAAGTCACTTAACTTCCTTGTGCTCCCAGGTCGCACCTGGAAACAAGCTATGGCTTAGTGTGCCTTTTCTGGTTAAACAACTTCCCCTTTCCTTTCATTAAGCCCAAATTCCATTTTCCAACTCTATTTTCACCCACATCCCCTCCTGCAGTCAATGTGGTGCATGTGTGGAGGCACGCACGTGCACCAGGCTACAGCCTTTTCTTCCGCATTGCTCCGGTGTGCACTACCACCAGCCCTCCAGCTAGTGGCAGTCCAAGACAAGGCATGCAAGCCCACTCTTTCTGGGAGTGGAGAAAAGTCCTCTGGATGCTTGATCCTCTCCCCACCCCCCCCCCAGCCGACCCCCAACAACCCAAGTTCGCTCAGACTTGGGTTGCCAGCATAGCGTGAGGTGTGGCATCCAGCGCTCAATCCTCAGTGCCAGTGGGCCAGCAACTACATTTTTTAACAAATAAAAGCCCATTTTATCAGAGCGATAACACACTCCAGGATGTGTGCTCAGTTGTGGCACTTGGCTACGTCTCATTCTAAACACCCACCCAAGGTATGCATTATTGCCTTATAAATGTACACCCTGGAGTGTGTTATCCATTTTATATTGAGAGGACAGATATAGCAGACAGGAGAGTTTGTCACCTTAACAACTTTTTAGTAAGAAGTGCAAAATTATGCACTTGGGACAAAGGAACCTTGGGGAGAGCTACAAGATGGGGGGGGGGAAGAGCTACAAGATGGGGGGGGACTGCTGACAATCATCAAGTAAGAAAGGGACATGGGGATTATTATTTCAGATTATCTCAAAATGTCTAAGTAGAGTACAAATGTTGCAAGGATGGCCAGTGGCATGCTGGGGTGCATAGGCAGAGGTATCACTAGCAGACAGCATGAGGTGGTGATGCCATTGTATAAAACACTAGTCAGGCCTCACCTGGAGTACTGTGTGCAGTTCTGGAGGCCACACCTTTGTAAGGACATTGACAGGGTGGAGGCAGTCCAGAGAAGGGCGACTAAGATGGTACAGGGCTTGCACCATAAAACTTATGAGGAGAGATTAAAGGACCTCAATATATACTCACTGGAGGAGAGGAGGGAGAAGTGGTAAAAGATTGAAACATTCAAGTACATTAAGGGCATTAACAAGGTGCAGGGGGAGACACCTTCCAGTATAGGAGGAGTACAAGGATGAAGGGGCATGATATGAAATTGGAAGGCAGCAGGTTAAGAGGGAATGTGAGAAAGTTTTTCTTCACGAAGAGGGTGGTGGACTCATGGAACAGTCTGCCACAGGAGGTGGTGGGAGCGAGCACTGTGGAGAGATATAAACATGTCTGGGACTGGCATAAGGAAACCTTAGAGGTAGGGTGGAGGGGGGAGAAGCCTCTGACCGGGTAGAGTCAGACACTGTAAACAAGTACAGGGCTTATGAGCAGAGTGGATGGGCCTAGCAGTCCTTATCTGCTGACAATTTTTACATTTCTATAAGTGGGACTAAACTTCTGTTTTCTTTCAGTAATCTCTTTTTCCTAATGAAACTTTTGTGAAAATATTTGATCAGAAACAAGTAATCTCCCATTGTTTAGAGGCAACTGAAAACATAAGGCACACACATGGTTAATAGATTTTTGTATTACCTACTGAGTTAAAACAAAGCTCCTAAGTCTTTTTCAATCTGAACGACAGCCCAGGCCTTCAAGCTACAGTCTGGCGACCTTTCTGCGACTTTTCTGCCTAAAATGGAAAATCATGGTTTTAAAAAAAATTGACAAAATGATCAATTCCCTTTTTCCTTCAGCGAACCCTAATAGAGAGCTTATGCGGTAGCCAGAAGAGTTCTTCAATGTGAGCCATAAAATTCAATAACACTGAGCTGTCCAATACAGAGGGCAATTTTACTGTGTTACCAAGGCAAAGGTTGAGCACTTGGTTTAGCTTGAGTAGAGACCAGAAGATTGATCCCCACAGCCTCTCACTGGTGGGGGTAGCTTTGCACACAGTCCCCTAACCATAAGAACTGATGGCCTTCAGGCCAGAAAGTAGTCCCAGGCTGGCCCATACAGGTACTGAAGTGTCTGGAAGGGCCGGCCTGGGCCATTTACAAAGGGAAAGGCCTGTGCGCCTACAAAAAGCTGGGGGTCATGTGTGTCTAAATCTGATTGGCCAATTAAGATTTTAAGTTATTAAGTTGAAATATTTATTCTTAATGTCTGCATGTGCAGCCATATGGTGTGTATCTTTTCTATATGGGGCAAGAGTAAGACAGAGCAGTTTTCAAGGGGTAAAATGGGGATGTCCCATGTCATAGGGGACAGAGAGGTAGGGGGGGGGCCAGTGATTAAAATAGAAAAATAACATTTTGTGGTGCATTCCAGCATTGACAGAACTGAGTCTAAAGCCAAAGGCACTCTTTGTGTACAGTTGTACCCATCCGGGTCAGCCAGAGATGGGTTATTGAAACAAAAAAATGGGGGATTACTTTTCTGTTTTAATGTTTGACACAAATAATAAGCCTCCCACCCTTTTTAATTTTTCTAGTAGGTACACTATTGTCTTGTTCTGCTTTCGGCCATTAAAAGATCTAAGTATATAATACAAAGGTCATAGCTTCCAATGCAGTTTTTCAGGTGCAGGGTGGCAGGACTCCCCCAGCCTCTCTGGCAATGAGGGTACAGAACCAAGCTTTTCTACATGCAATACACTGCCTGAAAGAACATGGGAGGCCCAACAGGATGCAAGCTGTGTCTGACCTGGAACCTAGCCTACAATTCAGTGCTGTGGGTGACCACGAGGACACTGCTAGCAGTGGCAAAAGGCCCATGACACAGGTTGCCAATCTGGATTCAGAGTGTGAAGGCCACTCTTGTAGGAGGAGACAACCATCCACATGACTGCTTGAGACAGTGGATCAGGATAATAGGAGTACTAGTAAGGGGCAAGGCAGGCCAGCAAAGCACAAAGCATGAACACCAGTTGATAGAAAATGACAGGATGCAGACATTGATCCAGCAGAAAGCAGTAGTGGGGTAGCGAATGACACCACAAGAGGGGATGAACACGTCAGAGGTGGCCTTCAGGATGCTTGCATGCTCTGTGATCTGGAACAGCCAACAGATGGTGAGTGTGAGATGATATGATGGGGCATCTACATGAAAAGTGATGTGGCAACCTCTAGGGCCTGATTTGAGCCCTTTCTGTGGTGGAGTGGGGTATACATGGCCCCACTGACCGTGGCAAGTGTGGCAAAAAGTTCCCCCTCCCAAAGGCCAACCTGGGTGAGTGGGCAGGGCTTGCTAAAAGGGGCTAGCTGAGGAACTGCCACATCACACAGTGGTACCCACGGGACTCAGGTGGCTTCAGTCCTCATGTGGAGGAGGTAATTGGGCAATCCCCACTGGAGGGTCGGCAGGCAAGTGGCGTGACCAACTTGGGAGCTGCAACAGTGGATTTCTTAGGTCAACCTGCAGGGCATCCCACAACAGTAGGGCATGTGCAAATACTGCAGTGGCCAGGCTTTCACTGGTGACCTATGTGGAACTCCTGGGTGCACATGTGGCCTGGCATCTTAGGTGGGATGGGCAGCTCACAGCATAGTATGGGATCCCATGGTGCATGCTCCCCCTGCACTTTTGGTAACCAATGCACTGGCCCCACAAGCACCAAGCACCTCCCAGTCAACCCCAGTGAGGGGCATTATAATGGAGTGCTCAGATCATTCAGGGGGTCCATAGTGCAAGTATGGACCAGTGCGGCACCCACAGCAAACCCACAGAATGCAATGGTGCAGGACAATGGAAACATCTGGAGAGCAACCAGGGCTGACTCCCACCCAGAGTATGGTAAGGTCAACTGCAACACCCTCACATATGGTCCCAGCAACCACGACTATGGGAGCAACAACCCAGTCGAGCTTATCAAAAGGTAGCTCAGTCTTGGCACAGGTGATGGCAACTGATACTGGGGAAAAGCTAATGAAAAGTGGGCATATGCCAGCTCTGATGACCCACTGGGTGCTAAGGGTATGCAAGTAACAAATAGTATTTCCCGAATGCCATGAATATTGCATTATTCATTGTTCAGATCTGAATAATGAATGGTGGCACTGTACATGCCTAACATATTTGGGAACTACAATATTTAAAAGAAAAGCAAAAGAAACAGTCCCACCTTATATCTTGTAAGATGTACAACCCCCCATCCCCCACCCTCTGTTAGAATCCATTCCACCCTCCTCTCCCCTCCAGGACCCACAATATTCAGTTTATTAGGCATAGTTAAACAATCTTCCACAGTGGTGGCTGGCACAACCTGCCTGCATCTGTGGCCAGCCACTGTCTTTCAGCACTTCTTTACGCTAAATTAAAATATGTCTCCCACCACCCACCATGGCAGCACCCTCCTCCCACTCTTCTCCTTCCCAGAACCAAAAGCTGGCAATTGGTGACTATAAAGAGGAAGAAGGCAAACAGCGCAACCCACCCTCCTCCATTGCTATTGGCCGGCCACTTTCTTCTGAATGGAAGTGCTTGCATGTTTGCTCATAGTAAAACCAGCTGATTACATGACTAGCTTTTTCTTTTCTTGTCTCCCTCTCTTCTTTTACTTTTTCAAAATCAAAACTGAATAATGACTACTGAATACCTGAAGATACCAGAGTTGATATGGCAGCTGGAGACACAAGAACATGGAATGTGATACAGTTCTCCGTTCCTCCTCAACCTGGGAGGTAGAGGCTCCACTAGTACAGAGCCTCACTCCAAGGGAGCACTGGCCCTCTCCCAGCTGATCCAGGATGCAGGCCTGGTAGACATTTGGCGGATCTTTCACTCCAGAGACAGTTTATTCGTACTACTCCCTAGTACAAAAGGTCTCATAGCTGCCTGTATTATTGGCTCAGTTCCCACATATACTGTAGATCATATGTGCTCCCTTGTGATAATCTTACACAGGAAAAATATAGACTTAGTAAGAAACTTAGAACAAAGAAAATGCGTTGTCAGCTATAAGCTTAGAAATTACAAAAATGCAGAAATACATGTGGAACATAAACAAGGTCAGTTATGAGACAGCAGCAGGGTTACAGACCAGCTAGATGGCATTGCTATAGTAAAATAATACTTTGGTAATGATGAGTAAAACGCATACATAAAATGAATATGAGAATATATGATTATAAGCAATTGCAATGACTATAATTCTAAGTAAATATAGCAGCAAGTATAAGGAAACATAAGTAGAATGAATATATATAATAGTAAATGATATAGCATGTATGATCTCTGATATCCGGCACTTATATGGTGGACATCCCTCATCTGCATGTTACTGCAATACAGCAGAAATGTAATAATGAATAAGGATGTCATTGGCATGTGTGTGAGGGTCAGTAGATGGTCGGGACCCATACCTAACGTTCCCCTCCTTGTTGCCTTCAAAGAGAAACACAACCATATGGAAGCAGTTCTAGATGTTTACAGACCCACAGCATGAGCCTGGTAAAGGAATTTAAGCTGATCACGATGATGCTTAAGAGTACACCTTTGACAACAAAGTGATAGTATCAAACTGAAAATTAAAGTCGCTTGAAAAATGACAAAAAGTTTACATGCAAAATCAACTCTTGGATCATTTAGCATCTCACCAATAAATTCATCTTTTCTATATTCATTTAAAGCATCATTGGCCTTTGAGATGTTGTGTTACTAATATATATAAGATGTGCATCCATCCTATCTAGAAGAGATTTGAGGCTTAAAGTAAGATTGTCCATTGTGCACATTAAAAACTGGCAAAAATTCAGACAAAGCATTAAGATAGTTAGGGTTGGAGTTAATGTCATCAAGTTCTGGGGTGGGAACAGGAGTGATCATAATGTGGCTGATGACAGTAGACTGCTGTGGAGTAAAACAAAAGTTAGAAAATGTAACATTACACACCTTTGCCCCATAAGTAAATGTTTTTTTTGGTTAGTAACTACATAATACCCCTCATCAGATGCATATAAAACTTAAGCAGTAGGAACTTTCCATTTAATCAACTGTACAGGACAGATGACAGATTGGTTGACAATTTGTACAGTGAAGCAATGAACCTCTTCAAAGTTGCTTCAAGATGCAGAAGGCAAAAGGCAAAGTTTCATATGTTCCGGCTGTCTGTTTGTATCAGTTCCATTATAATGCTTGGTTAAATCCACAGTGAAGGACCAGTCCACAATATTCAGATTATATCCACACACAGGTTTAATGATGTCAAAAATTTCACAATGACACAGGTAATGGTAACCCTTCCATGAACAATAGTCAGTATGTGGTGCCAACCATGCGTCCAGGGTATCATGGAAAACCAATAAAGGTGGGAGTTCAAGTCTTTCATGATAGATGTCCCCCTCCAGATGTCTAATAGATTGCATTGTAGACCATTGATCAAAGATGTCAGTTTGTGGATCAAAATGAGGCAAAGAGATGGTGAATGTCAAAACAAGGTGTCCTTAAGGGTACATGATTGAAGTTTGAAACAGGAAGCAACGTTGGGATGAGGAGTAACATATCCAATGTTCCTGGCCATAGATAATGGAATGGAAACAGAACGAACCATACACAAAGTGAGGCAGGCAGAAGATTTACATTGAGGGCAATACCATGTTGCTATCCACCTATCATAGATAAAGTCAGGGATATGTCCTGCATCCAGATCCCAGAAGAGATTATTTACAGCTGTGAGTACATAAGACCCATAGGCAGTACATAATACTTCCCTGGCTATGTAATGCTTGTCTGCTTCTTTATTATTTACTTTGGTTATTAAATCATTAATCTTACATTTAGTAATCTCAAATCCCTTAGCTATATCTTGAATATTATAAATTGTGAACCTTTCCTCACTAGCGAGGCCATCTACCCCATGTAACAGGGGTGGAATGACACTAGTTGTCATGATGTCTTAAAATTTTCCCATTTGGGATTTGATATTTGCTATCTCTGCCCTATTCCATATAGACATACCAGACCCAAAAAGACTTTTTATGGTGCCTATAACTGCTTGATGCTTAAATCGTTCAGTTTTCTGTGTATCTTTTGGGGGTTATATTTGGAACAGAGAACCCCTCTATGTTCAGTACTAAAATGACCTGTATAAGGGTCTGCTGTGCATACCTGGTAAGCAGCAAGTTTATCTATTAGTATGATTTGAAAGAATTTAGAAATATTAGTTGTGGAGCATATACCAAATGCGCTCAAGTCCCAAATGGTAAGATTAAGAATGACAGGGACATTCATAAACTGCATGTTGTTTATTAGAGCACCTGGAAGGGATGTGGTGATCAAACCACTAGGTGGGCCAGGTTCCTGCTTGGGACAATCAGGTAGCTGGCCCTCAGGTGTGATGATATAACATTCAGGAATATGGTATCAGTGGCCATGTAATTTTGGGAACAAAATGTCTTAGAGGTGACATCTTTGTAATTACTACAAAAATCTGGATCAGTCAAACCTGTGAAATTATACAGACTGGTGTGAGTAATGTGTGCCTGTCAAATGGACAGGGTGCTCTTTGGGGCAAGTTTTGTATTGGGCCATCCTTGGAAGGTGCCTTCAATTAGGCAGGCAACAGATACTTGTTTTCCCTCTCGATCTGTTTGCCACTCAATTTGATAGGCATTCCCTAGGATCCACAATACTCCCTATGGTGATATCCAAACACACCCCTGTACAGCTACACTTTCTATGAGGCCATCCCTTCCTCTTCTCCAACATGGAGACTTGACCCCCTTTTGCTAAGAGACTCAGAAATTGTACCTTGGGCTCAAAGGGAAGCCACCCTTTTTTTTTTTCAAAAAAAAAACCCCATCAGTGATACCTCAGTTGGGAACACGTGGGAAGCCTTTAAGGCCACCCTGAGAGGGAAAATCCTAGGATATACTGCTGCTGCCAAGAGGTGTAAAAGAAAGAAACATGTTCTAGACCTTATAAGCAGCAGAAACAGCCTTCAAAGCAACCTCCAGTGCCAGTCAACACTCCCCCTAGAGCACAATAATGCAGGGCTTCTCATGGAAATCAATTAACTAATGGCTAGGAATGGGGAGATCTCCATCCTACGGTTAAGACATAAATACTGGGAGGGAAGGGGAAAAAGGAGACAAAGTACTGTCATATAGACTAAGGAAACAACACTCTGAGAGGTTTATCTCAGGCCTTATGGATACTAGTGGACACACTCAAATCAAGGCACAGGACATAAACTGAATCATGAAGAGCTTCTACACTAAGTTATACTCCTCCTCTCGAAGTTGGAACCCCTCAGATGTGCAGGCTTCTTTAGCCACCCCCCCTTGATATTCCCCACCTAACAGACCACACAACTAGACACTTCCTTAACCAAAGCAGAGGTTACTCAAACGCTAAGTTCACTTAAATCAGGCAAAGCCCCGGGGGGGGGGGCAGTTTCCCATTCGAAATGTGGCAGTCCCTCTCCCCCATAATCTCCTCAGTTTTGTGCTTTGTATACACCAAAGCCCTTATTGCTGGCATCTTCCTTTCCACCCTCAGAGAAGCAGTGATAACTGTACTCCCCAAAAAAGGGAAAGACCCCAAGTCACCTGCAAGCTACAGGCCAATATCTCTTATCAACATGGACAGCAAAATATTTTGACAAGCTTTTAGCCACTAGACTCAATCCCCTACTTTCCCAGCTTATACACCCCTCCCAAGTAGGTATGTCACAGGTCGATATAATGCAGATCATATTAGATCCCTGCTTAACATCATCCACATAGCTAAGTCTCTCCTCACCCCAGCTGTGGCATTAGCCATAGATTTTGAAAAGGCATTTGATTCCCTGAAATGGGACTATCTGCAGACAGTCTTCACTCACATGGGGTTTGGAGAGAAATTTCTAACCTGGATCTGCTCCCTCTATACACTACCAAAGGCAAGAATACTCACCAATTCCCTACTGTCTGACCCCTTCCCACTAGAGAGAGGCACTAGGCAAGGTTACCCCTTGTCCTTGCTTCTCTTTGTTCTTGCAGTAGACCCTTTGGCAGCAGCCATTAGACAACACATTTGGATCCTTGGCATAGCTATCAGCCTACAGAAATACCCCATGCTTATGTATGCAGATGACATGCTAGTCCCCCTCTAGCAGATATCGGTACATCCATTCAGCCCTTACTGTTCATTTTAACCAATTTCACACAGCTATCCAAACTCAAAATTAATTCAAACCAAAACTGAAGTCCTACCCCCTGAACAGGGCCTGTAGAGCCGAAATGGTCATGTTACATGGCCTCAGATGGGCACCAACAGGTATCACTTACCTGGGCATCCTTATAACAACTGCCATCTCCATATTATGGAACCTAAACCTAAATCCCCTAATTGCCAAAATGCATAGAATTTGACAGATGGAAACTACTCCATTTCACAATGGCAGGGGAAAATCAATGCAATTAAGATGGTCACCACCCCCCAAACTCCCATATATCATATCTCATTTGCCCATAGACCTCCCCACTAGCTGGTAAAATAGATGCAGCTATCGCCAACTTCATCTGGGAAGGCAAAACACCCAGATACAACCGTAACAAACTACTTGCCCATTGGAAGAATGGAGGATAGAATCTCCCCTGGATAGAAGGATACAGGTGGGACTTTCAAGCCACACACACCTTAAACTGGTTTAAGTCACACTTCCCATCCTCACCTCAATGGCTTAGCATGGAAGAAACTCAAGCCAACTTGCAGTGTCTCTCACTCCTTTTGTACAATACTCCCCCAAAAGGGCTAAGCTTCTACTCCATTGTAGGCTCTGCAATCAAATACTGGATAAAGCTCCATAAAAAACTGAATACTAACCCCAATCCCAATAATCTAGCCCCCTTCTGAGGCAACCCATGTATACAGTTACAGCACAAACCTATTGCCTGGCCTCATTGGATTGCCAAGGGCATAACCCACTTGCAAGACCTACTGGAATGGCCAGTCTCACAAATGACAACTTTCCAAGACTTAAAGACACAGCGGAAACTCCCCCTGTCTGACTTCTGGAGATACCTCCAACTACAGAGCATGGTGCAGGCTCACCTGTGCATTTCTCCCAGAAGCAGCCAAACCAATATCCTTTACAAAAAAGGTCTAGCTAGTACAATCTATTCCTCCCTCAGGGAAACAATACCTAACCAATTCCCAGGACTCCAAGACTAAATGGGAACAAGCTTTACAATCCCCAATTTCTGACCAACAAGGCATGCTTGTTGGACATCTGCACATCAGGCCTACCCAGACGCCAGAAGCAGGCTCGTACAAAATAAAATCTTACACTCCTGGTACAGGAAACCAGTATTCTTATACAAGGCCAAACTTATTAACAATAATTTATGCAGGAGATGCTAAGTACAGGCAGGAGATTTATACCACATATGGGCCTGCCTCTTAATCTAGCCCTTCTGGAAGCAAGTCTGCACCCTAGCTTCGGAAGTCATTCATAAACCTATACCTCTCTCAATCACTTTCTAGGTGTTGGAAATACCACCTCAAGTATCCCTCCTAACAGCCTCTGTATGTAGATGGCAAGCGATACTAGGGATGCAAGCCAAGAGGCTCCTCCTATGCAAATGGTGCTCAACTGAGATCCTTACTTTCTCAGAATTAATCAACTCTCTTAAGGCCATTCTAAATCTTCTCTCTCACATGGTATCAAACACTCTTCTGGCTTACTATCGCTGTTGGAACCATTTTATAACATACATTAAGCCTAAAACCAGCATAAGATGAGCTAGCCCCCCCCCCCACTCGACACTAACCCTCTTGTACAGCATAAACTAATGGGGACAATTTCACCAGAGTTGTTTAACAAACTTGTATGTATATCTCTGTGATGTGTGTGTGTGTGTGTGTCTGTCTATATATATATATATATATATATATATATATATATGTATATGTATATATATATATAGATATAGATATATAGATATCAATCACACTGTTTGTAGTCTAGTTCCTTTGGAGTTATATGTTTCCTTTTCAGGGTAGGAGAATATAGCTTGCCTGCAAGGTAATATGGTATTGCTCTGTAGACGTCACCTCTTAGAGATGACGAATCAAGATTTTATTTATTTATTAAATTCTCGGATTACAAATACCTTTGAGCAGAAACTGCTCGTTTACAAAGGTTCCACGTCAAAGGATAAGGGTCAACATACATACAGAGGTAGTAAAAGAATGCACAATAAATAACCAAAACAACTAAAAGAAAAAATAAAGATACTCAGTTATAACATGCTTTGAGATAATATTCATATAACGAGCAGCTTGAGTAGGCAGCTGGCTGCGGTAACAATAAGAGATAGAGGGCACCATAGGCAGTTAGTATTGCAGGCATGCGACCGGGAGAGGAAGTTGGCAGGCTAATGGGCCACTGTCTGATGGTGGTAGAAAATGTCTTGTACCAGTGGAGATGCAAAGCAGGAAAGAAGTCACAAGGAAGGCCCGGTGCCAGAGGGAATGAGACTGTGAAAGGGTGGGCTGTGAGACATGAGTGAGCTGGGAGGTGTTTAGAGAGATCTCTGTTCACAGAAGCAGTCACATTGAGTGGTAGAGGTGAGGTAAAGTTTGAGATTCCTTTTGAAGGGTCCAAGTGTAGTAAAGGAAAGTGCTTCTTTATTGAGGGAATTGAACTATTGAGCGGCTCTATAGATAAAGGACCACTGACCCATGGAGGTACAACATCTGGGAACCTGAAAGGTTAGAGATTGGGCACCACATGTTTGTTGAGTGCCACTGTAGGTAGTAAGGAGTGAGCTAACACCAGGTGGCATGAGACCGAGGAGAATCTTTTTGGTAAGTAAGTAGGTCTGGTATTGTATTCTGCTGAGTAGGGGTAGCCAGCTGGCCTGTGCATAGAGGTCACAGGTGTGAGTTTGTCGGGCCACACCCATTAGTAGTCTACAGGCTTTGTTGAGAGAAACTGAGATCCTGTGGAGGGCATTTGTTGAGGCAGAGCCATAGATGGCAAGGCCGTAGTCAATGATAGAGGTAACAGAGCTGTAGATGGCTAGTTTAAGGGCATCCGCAGGCATACTGTGCTTGTGTTTGTGTAGTAGTCCAATCCATATATTGGCAGTCTTGGCAACAGTGTCAATATGCTGAGTGTAGGAGAGGGTACTATCCAGGGTAATACCAAGGTACTTGAACTCCTTGACATGTTCGAGTGGGTTCCCAGTGTGGTTCTTGATGGTGAGGGACAGAGAGTTGTGCCTGCTCCGTCGGTTACAGAAGGACATGGCTTTAGTCTTGCTGTGGTTCAGGACAAGTTTATGAGAATTGAACCAGTCTTCAATGCACTTGAAGTCGAGCTGCAGCTGGGATTCAAGGACTGTAATGTCATGGTGGCTGGAAAACAGGACTGCATCATCTGCGTATAGTAATATTTTTTGGTGGCAGGCACTGGGGAGATTGTTGATGAAGAGGGATAAGAGCAGAGGGCCCAGAATAGACCCCTGGGGGACTCCGGAGCGGACCAGTTTCTCGTCCAAAGAGATCCCTGCAATCCTTACACGTTGGAAATGCTTCCTGCTAGGGCCTTTACGCCCTTTTTTCATAATAACTTGTTTCTTCAAAAAGTTCATGTAACATAGTATATGGCAAGTATTTCTCTTGCCTTTTACCTGTTGCAATTTCTCATTTGAAAAGCAATAAAAAAAAAATTAATTGAAAAAAAAGTGCAGCAGGTGTGTGCATAGTACTATTTGTTCTGCATAGCCCCATTGCTATATACTTTATATTATGTATAACTGTTTGTTTCCTTTAATGCTCATCATGAGTTTCTGATTGTATTCTCCTGAGCTCTGCCTGAAAATATTTATTGTCTAGAACACCTACCCGCTACATAAAAACTAAATGAAGAAATAAATGAACAGTTACTGTAGGTTGTTGAATCATCCGTGGAGAATATCTATTTCTCTTGTCTAGAAGGCATTTACAGTAATCTCAGGGGGAGCAGCTTTCATTAACTATGATTTTAAAATGGGGTATACAATTGACAAACTGAACAACTTCATTAGTTAAAACACAGCATTGATTATTTACCTAGAAACTGTACATATTGTAACTAAGTTGCCCTAATCCACCTAGCAACTACCTAACTAAATGAAAATGAAACCCTTTTCCAGTAAAATAAAAAAAAATATCCACTTTTTATACACAAAAACCCACAATGAGGCATAGGTTTATTCCAAATAAATGCAGTTCCCGGGTTCATTCAAAGCAGACAGCCTTTGTTACCAAACTCACTTATTCTACCTAGCAAGAACCAAACTAAAGGAAAATAAAGCCCTTTTCCATAAAAAAAAAAACCTTTTCCGTTTATAAGTGCAATAACCTACTCCATGGCATGGGTTTCATAAGAATTAGTGCACTTTTTAAGTGTTTATTTTTTTATTTATTAAAAATTGGTAACCAGGAGAGGCACCCTGAGCCAAGGCTCATTTCCAGGTGCAACCCAGGGGAAAGGGGAAGGGGAGGAGCACAATTACAAACAAAAGACAGTCAGTCAGGTGATGTGATTACAATAAGGGTAACATTACATAAGTTGAGAGCAGTACAGACAAAATGGAAACATTGCTTGTGGAGGACATACAGTAAGAACATATGAACATATGAAATGCCAGGCCCCTGAACTTGCAGCTGCCCCACAGTCCCCTCCTCATATGAGGTCAAATGAATTAGCATACAAATCATCTGTGCAAATTGAGTAAACTCAAAGTGCATAGTACCAGAGTGAAGGAAGGCTGATCTGGTGCTGAAAGTAGGAGTCAAAACAGGTTGATAAACTTTCAGAAGGTTGCCAGAAATATGAGGTCAGGAGGAGGGGAGGTTCGAGGTTGCCAGAAATATGAGGTTATGGTGAGGGGGAGGTAGGGTATGTTGAAAGTCACTTGGCAGTTGGTTTCATTCCTTCCATTTCTTTCAGTGCTTGCGTTCATTCTGCAGAATCACATATGTTGTTGTGGATTATTGCTTACAAAGGCAGAGCCCTTCCATGTTTGGTAAATGTGCTGAGAAAATAAATGTGACATGGCACGGGGTCATAATGTCGCAAGACATTATGTCTTATGGCAAAATCGCACTGCAAATAAGTCTTTTTTCTGTGGGGGGCTCTGCCCCACCATTAAGGATTCTCAACTACGGAGGGGGGGGGTTCAACTCGGGGAGCACACAAGATGAAAAAAAATAAGTTTCTGGGACCAGGAATCAAACCCAGTCCCAGACGCAGCGCCGGAGTTCCTACTGCCTGCGAAAGCGCTACTGGTGCAATACTGCATATAGCAGTATACACAGTATTGCACCAGTAGCGCTAGCATCCTACGCTGTACCAGGCTAGCCATAATGTTGTACACTATTAAGCGTGTGACATTGCGACCCAGTAGGTGTGACACATTCCTATTTCCTGAGTTGCCAAAGCATGGTCACATGGTAGTGGGATAACATAACGTAACGTATCATAACATAACATAACATAACAATCCCTTCACTTCCAAACTAAGAGAAATATTATGTGACTTTTAGACTTAAAGTATCTATTACTTAGAATCTGAACCCAAAGAGAGGTATCCTCTGTGGTTTAGGGTAGAAAGACAAATAGTGACTCCCTTCTAACCTCTCAGACTACCTATTTGTTCCATTACTCCTTGCCTCACATGACAATCACTGTATTGCCAGTTCCATTCAGATAATTAGAAAAGCCCAATGTATTTTACAGTTTGAAAATCTCCCAGTTCGGTTGACTGCAATTTGGAATAACACAAATTTGATTTGCAATCATAAACTCATTGAAGATCTTGGTTGGAGTAGGCTGAGCATAACGCTTTTACAGGATTTGTTAGGACCAAACGGGGAACTGTTTTCTTTTGAATTACTAAGATCCAAATTTAAACTGCACGTATTTCAGTTTGCAAACTTTCTGCAATTAAAGAAGGCCTCCAAGACTCTGTAGTAGTCCAGAAGCTGCATTTGAATTATAAGAATGAGTGGAACTCAGTGTCCAGTGTAGCAAAACATAAAGGGGAAGGTCCATGTAAAAATGGACACCACCTCGGTGTGAGGTAGGGCCCGATTAAGACCCTCATAAAAAGTAATATTTTTTTACCTTCTGTGAGTTGATCTCATTTCATAATTTATTGGTTTATCCTGCCTCCCTGTCCGCCCGGCATTTTACAATCTAACGCCACAAGTGGCACACCCACAACCACCCGTAGCTGTCCCAAGAGTGACATGTCATGAGGGGATCAGCAGCTCATCTGTCCTTGAGATCTATATATTCTGTCATTTCGAGTTTCGTTAAGAAGCTCTTTGTGTTATACTAGTTTCAGCAATAGACTGACAGTCCACTACCAGTCTATTTCTGGTCTTGGTATAGCACCAAGACATGTATACTCCAAACCAGAGCTATTAGAAATTGCAAAATACATAGCTCTCAAGGACAGACCCGCAACTGATCTCCGCATGACACGTCACTCTTAGGACAGCTGCGGGGGTTGTGGGCACCCCATGCACGGCACTAGATTGTAAAATGCTGGGTGGACAGGGAGGCAGGATCAACCAGATAAATTATGAAAATACATGAGATCACAGAATGTAAAAAATACTACTTTTTATGAGGGTCTTAATTGGACCCTGCCTCACACCGAGGTGGGGCTTGTTTTTACATGGACCTTTCCCTTTAAAAGAGAGGGAGTAAGTCTAATTTATAAGCTCTTAATGAATACTCAAGACCATTGCCTACTGACTGATCCAGCTAAAGGAAAATGGGAGGAAGAAATTAAAGAAACAATACCCATTTGGGAATGGATCTCATCGTGGGTCAGTGAATACAATAGTGGTAAAGAAGTTCAGGGAAGGACAATTCAGTATAAAAGCTTGCACTGTTACTACTATTCACCTACAAGACTAGCTTCAATGGGTTTTCAGTCTGATGACAAGTGCTGGAGATGTCAGAGGGGAAAAATGCAGACTTGCTCCACATGCTCTGGTCCTGCTCATTCAGTTTGGATTAACTTTCCCAAAATTTGTGAGTCTGCATATAAAACCAAAATCCCCTTTACCCCTAAATTCTTCATACTGGGAATAGAGGAAGGGTCAGAGCAACTAAATCAGCTACACTGACACTTTCCTACTGGAAATCTTCCCCACCTCCCACCCCTACCCCCATGCTTAAAAAATGAAGCAACAAAATAAGTGAAGTGATCAATAGTGAAAATTTAGCTCTTTAGATTATTGGGAAGATAGACTTGGTCCCCATTTCTAACTTTCTTTGATGGCACATGAACCTTTCCCCATTTCCATTAACATAAATATTACAAGAATTATCAGCCTGATTGCAGTACTTGTAACAATTGACAGGATCATTTTGTTTCTTTATGACTTATTTTACCTACTGTTTTAGCTCATGACTTACTGAAGCTCTTTAAGAATGATATGTTTCAAATATTTTGAATTATTTATTCCAATAGTTCGGAAATGCACCTCTTCTGTGATATATATTTATATCTGCCTCAAGGCTCGTCGATCTGGTTTATGTTTCTGCTATGTGATTCTTTCATAACCAGATGTTTTTAATACTGTGTTTCATTTGATAACCAATAAAAGTTTTAACGCAAATAAATAAATAAAATAAATGAATAACTATCCCTTCAACATAGGAAAAGCAAAACTATGACGTTTAATTTATTTCCACAAAATAAAAACCATTTTATGGAAACATAGAAACGTAGACAACGTCAGCAGAAAAAGACGACCTGCCCATCCAGTCTGCCCAGTTTTACCCTACTCTATACCATAACCTATTGTCTAGATGAGGCTTCCACTCTCCTCTCCTCTCCTCTCCCCACCCCTCACTCTCTGCCTTACTACTACCCCGTCCCAGCCATGTTTGAACCCAGTAAAGGTTTCTGTGCTCACCTCCTCTGCTGATAGGCTATTTCATGGTTCAGCCACTCTTGGTATAGTAAAACTTTACTGCATCCCTCCTGACCCCCCCCCCACTAGCTTACATTCATGTACCCTTGTTTTTGACCTGCCATTCCTGCTAATTAGTTCCTCGTAGTTTACCTTGTTTATTCCTTTTGGGAACATGATGGCATCTATCACGTTTCCCCCCCTTTCTAGCCTCAAGTAAGTACATATTCAGTGCCCTAAGCTGATCCTCGTAGGATCTGCCCTGTTGGCCCTGAAACATTTTGATTACTCTGCATGGCACTGTCTCCAGCCTGTCTCTGTCTTTCTGTGAGTGAGAACACCAGAACTGGGCACAGTACTCCAGACTGGGTTTCACCAGTGATCTATAAAGAGGTACTATTACCTCTTTCCTCTTGCTGTTGAAACCCCTTTCAATAACCCCACTATTCTAGTTGCCTTGCTGTAGGCCTTTGCTACATTGGCTAGTTTGTTTCAGGGAGTCACTTATGATGACCCCAGGTCACTTTCCTCTGAAGCAGTGGCCAGCTTAATGCCTCCCGTCCAGCATTCCTTCCTGGGTTCTTGTTCCCTATGTGCATCAATGTGTATTTCTTGGTAATGAATTTTAACAGACAGCTCTTGGGCCACCTCTCTAACCTTTGCAGATCCTACTGCAACTCTCTTACCCCTCCTCACTCTCTGCCCTATGAAGAGACACGTCTTGCCCTGTATTCCTAATACTGTATGTTTCCTTAATTCCCTGTATTTTACAAGCAAAATTTTTACTGACCGTCCACCCCTTTCCCACTGAGAAGTCCCTTGAACATGTCCCCTTCCCCTACCCTCTCCTATCACCTTCCTGGGACCCCCATTTTCCCTGAGTCTGTCCCCCCAATTACTTTACTTACTCCCTGGCTGGCAATCCCGTCTCCCTCCCCTGCTGACCCCCTCCATCCCCTCCTGCTCTCTTCCTTAGGCCTTGCCTGCTCTGGTCTAATTTTCTAACTAGGTCTTAGGTAACTCTATTGTCAGTTATACTAGACAATGCTGTTCTGGCTGCATTTATAACAGTATGTACTATGTCTGTGGGATTTCAATAACTCTGTATATGTATGTTATGTCTTTTTTTATGTTTTCTTGTGTGCATGTGCAAGAAACATATTGCAGCAGCTTGCTGTAGTAGCGATTTGTGGAGATGCAGCAGTGTTGTGGTGAATGCCAGCTCTCCATTTTGGGGCTGGTCTCTGTGGTGCCAATAGAGGAGCACGCTGTCCATGACAGCAGTATTGTAGCCTGCCACCAACTTGAAAGAAACTCACTGTTGCAATCAGGGAGTACCCCATCATTAACAATCAGCTGTTTTTGCTGCTGGGGCATCTCTGATTCCAGCGACGAATTAGTTTGCCTTGTGTGGTGTCCCATTTCAATAAACATGGTGGCAGCTGTCACCGTCTGCCTCTCACAGTCCCCACAAAACCGATGGGGTTGCCCAGTCCCCCTGTCAGTATGCCCCCTGCCAAGTTCATTTGCTGACAGGGGAGCACAATCCCTGTCGGCATAATGTCCCATTTGTTTTAAAGAAAATATACGGCAGCAGTTATTGCAGTGGCTATTGCCATCCGCCTCTCACAGGCCCCATGAAAGCAGATGGAGTGCTCAATCCCCATCAGCATAATGTCCCCCTACTGATTTAATGTGTGTGCCGAGGGGGTGCCCAGTTCCCCTCGGCATCATGCGCCCCCCAAACAGAGACACATTTCTGTGCCGATGGGGGGGCCCAGTCCCCATCAGCTTCAGTCCCCCTCCCCAAAAATACAGGTGGCATACTGGAAGCCCACCCCAGTGTGCCAAACACACCTGCAAGAAAAAAGAATGACTCGAATTGTCTTTATCTTTTTTTTCCCTGAAAAATGAGAAAACAGTCCCTCGACGTGTCTGGTGCCCCTCCCCCAACCTGCGCCCACCCTCTGCATACCCCACCCTCCCACACACCCCCATCCCATACTTACCTCCGGATCCTGGTGTGATGATCTTTGGTGGACCAGGAACATGTCTTCACTCTTCAAAGCTGACCACGAACTGAAGAAATGCTGGTAAGCTGTATAATGGCATAAATGTTTTTGTTTTTCAACTTATGCTGATATCTCAGCCATTTTTCTGAATTTTGGCACCAAATTTTCAACATGGGATTCTTGGGACTCCTCATGAATTCAGTGACTGTCATCTGGTTATTAGGACCCAAAAAGTGATTTCACAGTCACTGCGCAGAATCACCTTTTAGGATCGAGTAACAAAATGACAGTGTCACTGTTCAAGAGGTGGGCTCCCAAAAAGCCTATGTTGCAAATCTGGTGAAAAAATTCCAAAAAATGACTGTATTACAAGCGTGTGTTGCGCCATTTCCACACACACACACTAGTAACTTCGCAAATTTGTAATATTTTCACTCCAGATTTTCAGCATTGGCTTTTTTTACATTTTTTTATGGACAGTACAGCTGTCATTTTTCACATCTTGGCCAAAATGTGTTTTCGCACTTCAGGCGCAGAATAGCGTGGTCTCAGTGGGAAATCAGTGTTCAGACAGATTAAGAAAATCACAGTGACACTGTTCATGAGCAGAGATCCTAAAATGCCTACGTTGAAAATTTGGTGATGAAAGTCCATAAAATGACTGTGTTACAAGCATGCGTTGCACAGTTTCCACGCACCCTTGTAACTTTGAGAATTTGTAAAATTTACACTCAAGATTTTCAAAATTGTCAATTTTGCACACCTCCTTTTGAATAGTATAGCTGACATTTTTCACATCCTGCCCAGAATAAGTTTTCGCACATCTGGTGTACAATGGCGCGGTCACTGTGGGAAATCAATGTTCTGGACAGATTAAGAAAATCATAGTGACAGTGTTCATGAGCAGAGGTCACAAAATGCCTATGTTGAAAATTTGGTGAAATAATTCCACTAAATGACTGTGTTACGAGCGCGCCTTACCCACTTTCCACGTGCACTCGTAAGTTTGAGCATTTTATTTAGTTTCACTCCAGATTTTCAACACTGCCATCTCTTCACATCTCTCTATGAATGGTACAGCTGTCATTTTTCACATCCTACCCGAACTGTGTTCTCACACATCTGGCGCAGAATGGCACGGTCGCTGTGAGAAATCAACGTTCGGGACAGAGCAACAAAATCACAGTGCCGCTGTTCATGAGAAGAGGCCTCAAATGCTTTCATGAGGTAGGGGTCACAAAAAGGCCATGATGAAAATTTGCAGTGCAAATACCAACAAACGCCCAGGGCGTTAGGGTTTCTAACCAGCACAAGATTGAGGGAGACCGAATAAGGGGTAATGTGAGGAAGTTCTTTTTCACAGAAAGGGTGGTGGATGCATGGAACAGTCTACCTCAGGAAGTGGTGGATATGAATACAGTGCAGGGCTTCAAACAAGTATGGGATAGGCATAAAGGACTAATACAGATGAGTATGAATAGATAGGCCATTGACAGAGTAAAGACCTATGGCACATTCATAAGGTAGAAAAAATGGGCAGACTGGATGGGTCTTGCTGCCCGTATCTGCTATCAGCTTCTATCTTTCTATGTAACCATAATGTCCCACCCTGTACAGACAGACAGGCATCAGGAGTGTGCCTTTGGATTGCCATCTGTAATGCTCACGCCATTCCACCCCAGTGGCAGGCATCGAGGTGTGCCTTGGACTCTTTGGCCCCAGAGTTCACCCCATTCTTCTATGCTGCACCCATTTCGGCATATGTCCTTATGAAATGGGGTGACTGTGAAGCAGAACACCCCAAGGCACACCTCAACACTTGTCGGTGTCTGCAGGATAGGCTGAGGTGAAATGCCATGAGCATAATGGGCGATAACCCAAAGGCACACCGCAATGCCTGTCCATCTCTGCAGGGTGGAGGTGGGGTTGGCGTGAGTTCAATACTTCACTGCCACTCCTGTTCTGCATCTGTCTAACTCTTGCACATCCAATGCTAATATCAGCAAGCAAACATGGCATTGACAAATGCTTGTTTGATTTATGTTACCCCCACAGTGAATTGTTACCTGAAATACCTACCTTCTAATTTTGCCAAGATTGCACTACTATCTGTATATACTGACGTGGAACTTTTGTAAAAGTGCCTCTGGCTCAATGGTGTTAAATCCAAAATTCAATAAATAAATAAATAAATAAAGAATGGCACACTCTGGAGTTTGTGAATTAAGTTATGCTAACACACTGACCCGGTGCCAGACCCAAAAATGTCAGGGGACAATGTGTGGGCACTTGTGTGAACACAGTAGCCATAAAATATAACTGCACCCCCACCCATTCAGTGGAGAATGTAGGCATGTAAAATGGTGTTTAACTGCAATGTTTTGTGTTTTAACTTAGGTTTGGTTATGTTGTACCAGCTTAGGCATACCCACAACAGTACAATACCATTTTTTATGAGACCACAAAACAACTTTTTAAACCACCCCCACCCAAAATTGTTTTCTAGTCTAATTAAATTTGTCATGCAAAAACTGTACACATTTTTTAGGATATAACTAGATGAAAAAGTTGAAAGGAAACACTCATGTACAGTGACTGACGTTGTTTGAAATCCCATGAAAAGCTCTTTTAAAATTAGCTGCTGGGCTCACCTGTAGCTGGAGGTACTCCAGTGATATAGATAGACTGAGTCAGTTCAATATTAATACTACACTGCAGCCATTTTTACATTACTGCAGTGTTATCAAAGAACAAACTCTGCTTGACTCAGTGTAGTTAGGCACAGCTTGTTCCTGGATGACATCACAGTGTTCAAAAAAATGGCTGCACTGTATAGTATTAATGTTAAACAGGCTCAGTTGTCTATATCTCTGGAGTGCTTCTAGCTACAAAAGGCCCAGTACCTCATTTGAAAGAGTGTTTCATGGGCTTTCATACTAGGGTGGCCACTTGGCATAAATGTGTCCCTTTAAATACTGAATTTACTTTACTGAGAATTGCACTTAACCACTAATTTATTTTGAACTCGTGGGACCAAAGACTCCTTGGGGGGAGTTTGTAGAGTTACATAATGCTACAGTGAGAGCCATAAGAAGCTTTTGTTACGTGGCAGTGATGAAGAGATGGGGGCAGTGCTTCCTGATAGCCTGCATGTCGCTAAGATCCTACTAATACACTTTGTTGGTGGCCGAAGGCGCTAGGTTGCACATCAGGCCCAACCCCCAGGTACTGTCTTTTTTTTTATAAGGATTTTTTCCTCCAGTGGGAGGACTGGGCAGCTTATCAGCCCTATCCTTATATGATCGACTGGTGCATATCTGCCCCAGGACATACCTGCAGTCAGGGCTTTCACACAGATTATCCCCCATGGTGGAGTGAGGGGAGGGAGGGAGGAATGGCCTTCCCACTTCCCCCCAAGATATAGATCCATTTCAGACAGAGGTGGCCCTGGGCAACAGTGAGGGTCCATGGACAGGACTTCATTAAGCCCCAGCTCCCTTGTTCCCCTTTTCTCCTTGTTTCCCTGCTGCAGCAAGCATGAATGCATGTGTGTGGAGGCACGCACAAATCACAAAGCTACAGCCCTTCCCTCACATGCTGCTTGTGCCTGCACTATAACCACACGTCTACCTGGTGGCAGTCAGAAGCCAGGCCAACAAGCCCTCCCTCCCTCCCTGAGAGAGGAGAGTAGTCCCTCATATGCTCAGTTGTCGCCTATCTGGGCAATCCCCCAGCAACTAGAGTTCACATTCAAACCCAAGTCCCCAGTGTGGTGTGACGTGTGGCCTCCGGTACCTCAGCCTTCTGTGCCACCATCCAACTCAGAGACTGTCTTTAAAGGAGAATTACATTTAACCTGTTAGCCTGTTTTTCCTGTAGAAGCTCATTTTCTCATACTGGTTCAAATGATGCTATTGTTCCATCTTTACTGGCCTTTTAGTAAACACAGTGTGTGGTACTGATTCACACACTGAAGGTAAGGTCCATGTTAGAACTGTATGATGGTAGTTTATAGAAACATAGAAATTGATAGCAGATAAGGACTTCTTGGCCCACCTAGTATGCCCATTCTCCTTACCTACTGCAATACTGCAGATCCTATTTGACCTCCAGGTTTTACTCTCTCTTTCCTATTGCTAGGGTTCCCCGGTGCCTGTCCCATGCATTCTTGAATTCCCCTACCATTTTGGCCCCCACCACCTCCGCTGAGAGGCTGCTCCACGCATTTACCACCCTTTCTATGAAAAAAATACTTCCTCATGTTAGCTCTGTGTCTACCCCCCAGCCTCATATCATGAGCCCTTGTTCTTGAACATCTTTTTTTCTGAAGAATACTACCCTCTTGTACCTTATTTATGCCCTTGAGGCATTTGAAGGTCTCTGTTATATCCCCTCTCTCTCTTCTATCTTTCAGGGTATGTCCTAACTCGGCTCTTCCATTGTTGGCACCAGGCAAGCATGTTGTACTGTAGAACGTGGTGGCTCAAGGAACATAAATTACATCATGAGCTAGGGTTACCACCTTTTAAGAAGCCCAAAGTGGGACATTTCTTACTGAAACATGATTTTTTGCAGGACAATGTGCAACCTCGACCAATGCAACAGGCTTGTTTTCTCCAAATAATCAGAATTCAGATTAAGTGTTGTCATTTATATGTTGGTGCACTTGCGCAGCCAACATCGTGGAACAGTGTAGCTTTAGAGGCGCGGTCACTGTTGGGCGAATGCAGGGCACGCACCAGTAGGTGCGTCCTGCATTCCCCAATCAGCCTGCATGCCGGCACCACATCATGTATACATAATGTGGTGAGCACATCTAAGAAAAGGTCCGCTGCAATCCGAGCAAAACTTGTCAGATGCAGCGGTTGTTTTCTTGCCATGCTCACTGCCATTATGTACATGGGGGGACACTGGCCGTAGAACTGCCGACTTCGGGGGTGCCCAATCCCCCTGTCAGCTGCCCCTGCTCCCTGTGAATGTGCCGACAGGGAAACCTACTCACCGTCAGCATAAAGCACCCCCCCAATTGTTTAATGCCGAAGGGTTGCCCAATCCCCCTTGGCTCTGCACCTCCCACCCTTCTTTGTGTGCCGACGGGGGTGCCCAATCCCTGTCGGCATAAATCTCCCCCACCATATTATTTGCTGATGAGGGTTCCCAATCCCTCGTTGGCTACAGACACCCCCCAAAACAGTTAGGTGGCATGCTGGGAGCCTACCCCAGTGTGCCATATGCCCTGCAAAACAAAAACTGTCCCACAATGCTTTTTTTCTGTTTTTTAACCTGTAAAACGAAAACGGTCCCTCGTAGTCTCCGTGCCCCCCACCCTCTGTGCACCCTGCTCCCACACCCCCACCCCATACTTACCTCCAGAGTCTGGCGCGACGCTCTTCGGTGGACCGGGAACACGTCTGCGCTTTTCAAAGCCGACCGCGAACTGAGGAAATGCAGATAAGCTGTATAATGTAATAGATAGGGTTTTTGCAACTTTGCTGCATATCTCAGGCATTTTTGTGAATTTTGGCACCAAATTTTCAATATGGGGTTTTTGGGACCCCTTCTCATGAATTCTTGCACTGTCATGGCGTTATTCGGTCCCGTAAGGTGATTTCGTAGTCACTGCATGGAATCACCTTTCGGGACTGTGTAACAAAATGACAGTGCCACTGTTCATGAGGGGGGCTCTCAAAAACCCTATGTTACAAATTTGGTGGGAAAATCCAAAGCATGACTGTTTTATGAGCGTGCGTAACAACTGCGCAATGCATGCTTGTAAGTTAGCGAATTCGCAATATTTTCATGCCAGATTCTCAACATTGGCATTTTACCACAACTTCCTGTGAACCGTACAGCTGTCATTTTTCACATCCTGGCCGAAATGTGTTTTTGCACTTCTGGCACAGAATAGCACGGTTGTGGTGTGAAATCAATGTTTGGGACACATTACAAAAATGACAGTGATGCTGTTCATGAGCAGAGGTCCTAAAATGCTTGTGTTGAAAATTTGGTGACAATACTCCATAAAATGACTGTGTTACGAGCGTGCATTGAGCAGTTTGCACGCACGCTCGTACATTCGCAAACTTCTAACATTCTCACTCCAGATTTTCTACAGTGCCATTGTTCTGCACCTCCTAATGAACAATACAGCTGTCATTTTTCACTTCCTGACCAAAATCTGTTTTCGCAGTTCTGGTGCAGAATAGCGTGGTCACTGTGGAAAGTCCATGTTCGAGACATATGATGAAAATGACAGTGACACTGTTCATTAGCAGATGCCCTAAATGCCTATGTTGAAAATTTGGGAACGAAAGTCAATAAAATGAGTGTTTTATGAGCGTTATGCTAGTAATAGTTTGCACTTGACGTCATGACTTTCTGAATTTGGTAATACTTCACCCAGCCGTTCATCATTGGCATTTTTCCCTCCTCAGAACACTGCAGCTGCCTGAAATGTGTTTTTGCACATCTGGCACAGAATTGCACGGTCGCTATGCGAAATCAGTTTTTGGGACAGTTTGAGGAAATGACGATGACACTATTCATGAGCAGAGGTCCTAAAATGCCTATGTTGAAAATTCGGTGCCGAAACTCCGTACAATGACTGTGTTGCAAGCGTTCATTGCTCAGTTTCCACGCACCCTTGTAACTTCGTCAATCTGCAATATTTTCGTGCAACATTTTCACCACTGGCATTTGCACACACCTCCTTATCAACAGTCCAGCTGCCACTTTTCACAGCCTGCCCAAAATGTGTTTCCACAGCTGTGGCGCACAATGGCGTGTTCGCTGTGCAAAATCACCTTTTGAGACACATTCACAAAATCACAGCACTATGCGTCTGTATCTACGCCACTCCCACTGCCAATGCCAGCGCGACAACATTCGGCATTGACAAATGCTTGTTTAGTCGTTGATATTGTTTCTTGCCTTTTTAAGGTATTTTAGTTTAGGAGTTTTGTTTTTCTGCAACAATTAGAGGAAAGTAAGAAAATATTTTTTCTATTAAAAGATCAGGCCATGTAGCATTTTTCATGTGTTTTTGGTGGGACACAGCTGCTCAAACCAGTACTGCCTTGCCAAAATCAGGATAGGTGGTAACCCTAACGTCATCAAGTTCTACAATGGCACTGACCCCAAGTGTGCAAATCAGAAACACCCTCTAGGTTTACAAAAACACCAGTACAGATCTAACCATAACAGAATGAAAACTAGTATTGAAAAAACAGCTTCTACAGGAAGAAATGACAGGTTCAGCACAGTTCTCCATTAACATAGCTTAACCCTCACTGTGTGTTATTCCTTATATAGCAATGATGTGGTTAAGTCCTGGTGCTCATTTACTCTCTCTTGTTTTTGTATTAGCTGCAAAACAACTTTCAGTTTTTGAACATAAGTGAGGACTCCAGCTGCCATCTCCTTTGGTGAGTCACTATAAACAGAGAAGAAACTGTTGAATTAACATGCTCTTGGCTTCACTTTCAAGCTGTCTTAATTGTTCACCATCTCTGTTAATTAGGATTAGCCTCTTTCAAGAAGTCCAAATTAAGGCATTTCACACAAAAAATTATTTTTATCAGGACATTATTGACATCTGCCCAGTCAACAAAATGTGGCTGTTATGTAAACCTTCGTTTACCTTTTTTAGGAGGCAAATGAAAGCTTGCATTCGCTCTTGTATTTATGCATATTCATTCGTGCAGATCTGAGCCATTAATGTTACATGTAGTGTGTGTGTGTGTGGGTCAGCGTTGGTGAGATCTGAGTAGTGACATGGTAAGCAGAATGCAGTACCTGTTGAGAAATATGCTGATCAGCTTAACCCCCACCACACACACACACACACTTGCACACCATGCTGCTTTGGGGCTATATATTGTGCTGTATGTGTTTACCAACACCACACACATTGGAAAACATCTGCCTTCTAACATATCAACATACTAACATACTAAGAAGCCAGCAGACTAGGCCGTATGGTCTATAAAGTCTGCTCGATGATCAGTGCCTTCCCAGGGCACCATTATTTGCCCCCTCCCTATAAGGCCCCCGCCCCTCAGCGGGGCTCTGGGATGCACCCCTCCAATACGTATCCCAGCCTTTCTTGAATCCCTCCACAGTTGCAGCAGCCACCAACATCCTGGGAAGCACATTCCAGGGTTCCACCACCCTCTAAGTGAAGTAGCGTCTCCTTGTTTCCCCTCCCCCATCCAGCTTCATTGAATGTCCCCTGGTGACCCCTACCTCCCTATTTCTAGTGCCAGTTATGCATCCTACACATTCTTCTTTTTCTCTTTTATATCAATTAGTTTACCTATTTCTGCTCAATACAAGCAGAACACATTTTTGGTGTCTGGTTTTAGGTTACCAGTGAGCTAAAGCAATAAAATATACCTCTTTGGTGTAGAACATATCAATCAATCAATCAGTCAAAACTTTATTTTTAAAAGGCGCTTTTCTCCAACCAAAGCGCCTGTACAATTTCATAAAACAGTAAATAAACAAGATTTAAAATTATTATAAATCATTAAAAGCTATATTAAAAAGGTGAGTCTTCAAAGCTCCTTTAAAACTTAGGACAGTCGGGCAATTTCGCACCTGACGAGGTAGAGAATTCCACAGGGTCGGGGCCATAAAACTAAATGATCTAGCCCCTGAAGTTTTCAAATGAACCCTGGGAATTTCCAGCAATCCCTCGTCAGTGGATCGGAGGGGGCGGGAGGGACAGTAGGGGCAAAGGAGCCTCTTTCAGGTAGGTAGGTCCCTGGTCGTAGGGGCTTTATAGGTCAGCAAACCGACTTGAAGGTGATTCACCAACACTGGCAGGTTAGTGCAGCCGCGGAGCACAGGCATTATATGGCTGGATCTAGAAGATCCAGTCAATAACCTGGCCGCCGCATTCTGCACAAGCTGCAGATGGTGAAGTTCAACCCCCGATAGCCCTAGGTACAGGGAGTTGCAATAGTCAAGGCGGGAGGTAACAAAGGCGTGGATCAACGTTGGAAGATCCTCTGGAGAACCAGGTGCTTCACCCTGGTGATATTCCTCAGATGGAAAAAGGAAGTTTTGACCACTGCTGACACCTGGGATTTAAGCGTCAAGTGGTCGTCAATTATTACGGCAAGATTCCGCACCTGATCTGAAGTTGTCAGCTGAACGCCCCCAAGCCATAAGCCTGAGGGCGATCCATCCGGCAGACCCGCCTCACAGCGACCTTTATCCACGACTAACACCTCAGTTTTCTCCGGGTTTAACCTCAGCCAACTCCCATTCATCCAGTCCTGGATTTCGGCAAGGCAGTTATTAAATACCGATAAGGCAGCATCCTGAATGCTGAAGCATATCATGAATGTCATTTCAAGGGATGCCATTCCAGACAATATACAAATAGCTTGCCGTGTATACTCCAATATAAGCCAACCTTGCATATAGGTCAACCCTGTTTTCCATGTGATTATATCATCTTTTTACATATACCTCACAGACAAGTTGCCCCCCACCCCCTTACCGGCCCCTTCCACACCACCAACCAAAAAGCATTTCAAAGAATTAAAGTGAGTAGCTCGGCAGTTGATACAGTACCTGTGAAATGACAAACTCTCCCCCATTGGACCCCCAGGTGGGTTCACAATGCACTCCACCTCCATCCCACCCCACCACCCCGCTGGTGATCAGAACAACCATCCACTCTTGTCTGCACCCCCGACAGAGCTCAAAGAGCTCAAAGAATGGGGGTGAGCTGGCAATGAATGAGCATGTGCTTGTACAAGTACGCACTCATTCATTGACAGCTCAGTCAGGTGGTCAGCATGGTGGAGAGGGAGGGCTTTGCTGGTTGCCCTCTCAGGGTCGGGGTGGGGGGATCAGAGTGAGGGGCACTACCAGGCACCTGCCAAGGTGGGGGCACCACTAGACACTTGGGAATTTAATTTGTTCATCGGGCAGGTGATCAGTGGGGGGAGGACTACTAGACACCAGGGAATTCATTTAATACAATGGGCCGGCAATTGGCTATCAGTGGAGGGGGAGTTCACTATACTAGACACCAGGGAATTAATTTAATACAATGGGCTGGTGATCGACTATTGGCATAGGTGGGTGGGGGACCACCAGATACCAGGGAATTTATCTGAATTTGTTCATCGGCCTGGTGATCGATGAGAGGGACCATTAGACACCAGGAAATGTAACTGTTCATTGGGCTGACGATCAGTGGGGAGGGGTGGGAGCACTAGACATAAGGGAATTGAATACAATGGGCCTATGATCAGCTATCGGCATGGGAGGGGCACTTGTGTGCTCTGAAAAAGATAGAACCTGGTTCTACCAGTTCTACCTGGTAGAACCAGGTAGAACTTGGTAGAATTATTTTGGGTTCGAACCTCAAAGTTTGCAAGGTAGAACTTTTAGAGGTTCACATAGCCCCAGCAAAGACCAGGATTTCAAGCCTGGAACACGGCCTAGGCCATGAAACCACTCCAGAGGAAGCAGCATGCAGAAAAGATACTGACAGATTTTATTGCTTGTTTACAAGCAGATGAGCTCCTGTATAATGGCCCCTTCAACTCTAATAATTGAACTACTAGTTTCCGTGGGTACTGTGTTTTGCTGTGGGGGCGCTGATTAGGCATACCATGGAACTTGGTACTGCTGAACTTTTAGACTGGTTGTAACAACACTGGCGGGAATGGGGCAGGGGCCCAGGTGGGAACAATGCACAATTGATGTCAGATTTCACCCTCTGTCCACCCTCTATCCTACTTTATTTATTTATTTAAAAATTTTACCAGGAAAGCATACTGAGCAGACACCTGCTTGTTTCCATATACGTTTTGGGGGGGGTACATGGGAGACGGTTTATTTGTTTACAATAATAAGTACAAAAGTGGAGATGTTTACGTAGTATGTATACTATCCGGGTCACCCCTGAAGAAGGGATCTCTGGTCTCAGTGGGCTTACCCGGTTACCAAAATCTAAATAAATAAAGTATAAAAGTAGAAGTGTTTGCATAATAATTATGAGAGCAAACATGTACAGGTAGTTATACAGTACAGAGAATGGGTAAACATAAATAGCAAATGCACAGTAATTTTAATACAGTAGAATATGCACAAAAGATGCACAGGTAATAATGCACAGGTAACAGCTGAGGTGACAGCTGGGGTTTGGCAGCCCAGCCTACCCTCGTAATAAGTGCCATGACACATCACAGTTAATAGGATGATTAGGAGCAGGAACAATTGGAGTGGAAGTGGGCTTTAAGGAGGGTGTTGAGGCAGTGGGGGGGAGGGGTGTGGCGGATGGTGGAAGGGGAGAGAATTCCATAGTTTAGGCAAGCAGTAGAGAAGGTAACCTGGCCAGCAGAGGTGGACAAGCATGGGACGGACAGTGCACAGGGATCACAGCATCTGAGGGAGTGGAGGGGAGCGGTAAAGTGCAGAAGAGAGATAAGAGGGTAGGGACTGTGACCAGAATCTTGCCGTAAGACTAGCACAATGGGCCAGCCTCCTATCCTGAAGGGATGGAAGGGATAAGACTTGGTAGAAGGCACAATGATGGGTACTGTGAGGACAGTCAAGGGTGAAATGACAGAAGGCGTGAAAGAGGGTATCCAGTCTGGTTAGGGAAGTTTTGGGAGCAGCACCATAGACTACATCCCACAGCTGAAAATGGAGAGAATAATTTTCTGTACTATTGCACTGCGAGTTGGCAATGAGATGCACCCACGGTTGTGATACAGGGTACCCAGTTTGGGGTGCAGGTTTTTGTGGATGGCCTCAATATGTATGGAAAAGTCAAGGTGCTGGTCAAGCCAGACACTGAGATATCTAAAGGAGATGCAGCCCTCCAGTTTCATCCCATCTAGGGTGTGGAAAGTGGGAAGAGAGGGAGCCGAGAGAGTCTTTGCCTAGTGCTGAAGGACATGGAGACTCTCTGTTTTCTTAGCATTCAGGAGGAGCTGATTTGCACAAAACCAGTGCTGGACATTCTTAAAGTCACACTGTAGTCTGGTTGCAACATCAGAGGTAGAGGGGCCTGGGGCCGGCCCACCTGCGCAGTGGTTGGATTTCCATCTGGACGCCGGCAACCTGGGTTCGGGAACGGACTCGGGTCATTGGAGGGCCAGCCGGGAGGAGAAGGATGGAGCATCCCAAGGACTACTTTCCTTTTCTGGGGGGAGGGATGGGTGTACGTTTAGCACTTGACGGACCCCTGGTGGAGGCCGGGGATACTGCAGCAGCTGACGTCCAAACATTAAGGAAGGCAGGGCAGATGCTGGACATCATTGCATGTTTCTGCCTCCAGAGAAAACATCCAAAATCTTGATCCCGATGGATGATGCCGCCTCAAAGCCTGGTCTCCATAGCTCTCCGCCACTACTCCACATCGACTTAATTATGGCTCCATGGGCTGCTGTGAGCCCTGAACCCCACTCTGGGGGGGGAAGCCAGGAAGGTAATGCCGGTTCACTGGCACATTACCCCATTGTAGACAGGTGGACAGTGGTGCCATTGTCCCACCCTGAGGGGAAAGCCAGGGAGTATCGGTGGTGGTAGGGCGGTGGCAATAGGTGAGTGAAGTAGGTGTAGGGTGAGGCTGATGGCAGCCAGGAGTAGGGGTAAAAAGTATACTACACAAAAAATAAAAAGAAGTAGAGGGGCCTGATGTATACAGGACAGTGTCATCCGCATACATGTGGATGGATGTGTATGGGCAGGCAGTGGGCAGGTCATTGAGAAAGACAGAGAACAGCAGAGGGCCAAGAACAGAGCCTTGAGGTACACCAGTGGTGATGGAGAGGGAGGAGGAGAGAGACAGTCACCAATCCTAACAGCTTGAGTCCTACCTACAAGATAGGAGTGGAATCAGCTGGTGACCTCACTAGAGAGCCCTGCTAATGAGAGCTTGGTTAGAAGGGAGAGGATGGGAGACAGTGTCAAAAGCCTTTACAAGGTCGATGAATATAGCAGAGGTGATGAGTCCCTGGTCCATGCTGGCAAAAATGGAGTTGGTGAGCCTCATTAGGGAGGTTGTGGTTGAGTGGAACTTCCTAAACCTAGACTGGTAAGGAGTGAAGAAGGTGGAGTCGAGGAAGGAGGAGAGCTAGGGATAGAATGAGGCATTCCTGAAGTTTTGCAAGAATGGGGAGTAGAGAGATAGACCTATAATTTCTGGTGGAGAAGGGGTCACCACCTTTCAGGAGGGGGATAACAGTGTTGCGTTTCCATTCTGTCAGGATAGTAGCAAGAGAGAAAGAGAGGTTGAGGAGTGAGGCAAGGGGGTGGCTGTGGCAGGGGCTGCTAAAATTATCATTCTGAAGTCCAGCCCAGAGAGGCATTTACCCTTGGAGGGGTCCAGCGCAAGGAGGGTGTTAAAAACTTATTCCGGGGTAATGCAGCAAAAGGAGAAGGAGGAGGAGTGTGGGGCCTGGCTAGGTTGGGGAAGGGCTGTGGCGGCTTGCCCGTGGGGGGCTGGGGGTAGGGTGGACCACAGTGTGGAAGTACATGAGGTAAAGAAATAATTAAACTCGGTTGCCACTGCAAGCGGGTCAGTTAAGGTGTTACTACCAGCTTTAATGACAGGGGTGGGGAGCTGGGATGGGGGGTGGAAAAAAGGATTTCACCACCTTCCAGAATTTGGAGGGGTTACTTATGTTTATAAGGAAGGTGGATTTAAAATAGTCCACCAGATTACTCTTGTACAGGCATTGCAAAGCATGCAATAATTCTGGTAAGCTGTGGTTGAGCCAATGGCTTTGTGAGACTTACAAGCTTGGTCCCTAGCCCGAAGACAGTCCATGAGATTGGCGGTGAACCAGGGTAGGAGAGAGCCTCACACATGGATACATTTGAGAAGGGCATAGGGATCCCAGGACCGAGAGGAAATTGATTTGAAATAGTCCAAGGTGGAGTCGTATTGAGGTGGTGTGGGAGATGGAAGACTAGTCGGTGTTAGCTAAGTCATTTGGGGCGAGCCAGTGATTTGTAGGACCAGACCAGCAGAGTTCTTTTGGGGGAGGACTTTGGACCTATGGATTTTCTGGACTACATAGATTGGGTGGTGGTCACTTAAGGAGTCTGGTAGAAGATTTGCAGCGATTATTCGGTGTGGGTGGGAGGTGAGGGCCTAATCTAATAGGGTGTGGTTTTGAGTTTTAGCACTTAGCCATCAGGGTTCACTAATCAGCTGGGTTAGGTTGAGAATGGCAATGTCATTGTGAATTTTAGTTTGGGAGGTGGAGAGCCAATTCACATTGAAATCTCCTAGGATATGGAGCTCACCATTGCGTACGTGTGATTGTAGGTTAGCTAGGAAGTCTGAGATAGTGGGCATGGAGGAGCTGGGACAGCAATATGAGCCAACTATGAAGATAGGGTATGGTGTGTGGGAGGGAGATTTGTACCATCAAAGATTCAATATTCTGCGGGGGAGGGGGATATATGAACAGAGAACTGGAGGGCTGAGAAGATGAACATAGCAATACCGCCGTCTTTTTTATTTCCAGGCCGGTCATTGCAGGTGACGGAGTAGCTTGGGATGGAGATACAAGCATTGTGGCTATGAGGCTTTAACCATGTTTCAGTTATGATCAATACATCAGGCTTGAGGGATAGGACAATTGGTTGCAGCAACGGGATTTTGGGGAGAAGGCTGTGCTATCTTTAGGCCCTTTGGTAGATGAAGGGAAGATGGGGGGCAGGTCCGGGTTCGGTTTTATGTCTCCAGCCATCAGTAGCAGAAGTGTTACTAGATTCCTGGATAGGGATACAAAGGCTTTGTGGTGAGAGGAAGGAGGGGGGTGCATAAGAGCAAGAGATGCTCCAGTGGGGAATTTAAGAGTGAGGAGGCCAGCATGGAAGCAGGGAGGAAGTATGGAAGGACCAGGTGGCCAGGTGTATAAAGGCAGCAGGGGGATCTGTGAGGGTGGTGGTGGTTATGAAAGGAAGGTAGTGGGGGGGCAGAGAAAGGGAGGTGGGAGTCACAAGCATGTGGCACAGGGGGGAGAGAGGGTGGCAGGGAAGCCATGGGAACAAGGAGAGAGAGAGAGGGGAGAGTGATGGTGACGGTGATAAGAAGCATGGCAGTGAGGTGAGGTTAGGGTAGGTGCACTATTTAGTACAGTGAGGTAGCAACATTAAAAAGGGCTGGAAGTAGCAGGAGAGCAGTCACCCATCAGGCACTACCACTAATAAGTGGCAGTGTGACAAATGCAGCTGACTTAGTGGCTACAGGGAAATGGAGCAATTGGGAAGAGGAAGAGGGAATAATTAGAGAGCAGATGAATGCTGATGCTGTGTAAAGAAATCTGTAAAAAGGGCAGCATCTAGCGGTGATCCGTGATAAGCTGCAGAGGAGAGTTGGCTGTTAGTAAATTATGGGACATCATGTGGTGCCACACACCATATAAAACAAAACAATTGCAAAGGGTGGTGTTGGGGTTGATAGGGTAAATCAAATGGATTCCTCAGGGAAGCTCCAAACAGTCGTACCTAATGCAGTGAGGGGATCAGCAGCCCAGGAAGTGTATGGAGATCTTGGCCCTTGCAACCATGGATGGCTGCACTCTGTGGAGAAAAAAGATAAGAGAGGGGTCATTACCTGCAGCAGCAGTTTAACTGCAGAGGTAAGGAGGGAGGGGGTGCAGGCTGGGGCCGGGGGTGAAGCAGGAGTGGAACAGGAGTGAAAGGTAGCATCAGCACCAGTAAAAAGAGAAGAGCAGAGAGAAATACAATACTTTGGTTTAAAAGGTGCCCAGTCGTCTGAACAGAAGCTCTTGCTGCATATAATTAGCTACACTCGAGGTGGAAGGCACTGGTTGAAATAAATACACTTAAGGTGACCCGTAAATAATTTAGCACCAAATTAACATGAAGTGTGAAGAGAAATTAAATAAAAACACTGCCCTGGTACAGTGCTCTGATAATTAATTCAATGCCCTAGCTCAGGTTAGCACTGCACCCCAATTAAGGAGTAGTTGAGGAGGTTGCAAAATTAGCTAAAAATGGCAAGGACAAGAAAATAAACTATCCCCACTTCTCTGCCGATTTTAAAGCAGGCAGAGGAAAGGAATCAATTAAAGTTTACTTTTAGTTCAGCTTAGTTTAAAAGTACTTCTACAAGTCATTGACCATGGACATCTTCCAGGCTGAGCTAGAAAGGGCCCTGGAGTTAGGTGTTGGCTGACTGGGAATAGTTTCCCTTGGGGGCCAAGGAAATCAGGTACCTTCCCCTGCCTTTGGGATTACTTGAGCTGACAGAGTTTACAGCACCCAGTGTGGGTGGTTACACTTCCCTTTGGGTGACTGGTTGCCATGCTGCCTCCTGCGTGTGCCACCCCCATGCCAGATGAAACCACTGCCTGTCCATGGTGCAGAGTACATTTAGGACAATGCCCCCTACCCTCAAAATTATGATCTTTGCAAATAACCAGCTGATCACATTCCACCTATGAGTAGGACCACGGAGCGATGCTTTGGGTATTTGCACAGTATGTACAAAGTTAAAACTGCTATATGCATTGCAAGACTTTCTTCCCCATCAGGATTTGGCTCTTTGCCTTGGACATATGTGGCTTTATGGCTCACTACATGCAGTGTACTAATATGGCTACACTCATATCTTTTGCAATTCACAGAGAATAAGGTTGAAACCTCCATTGTATATAGGAAGCCTACTCTTTATTCTGTAGTCTGATGTTTCTTTTTCTGCAAACTATGACCCACATTGTAGAGGAGCACTACTTCTGGAACACAAGTTATCATTCATGGGTATAGAAAAGGTGATCATAGGACTCTGGGGGGACATTGGTGCCTTATTTCAGGTGAAAAGTATCAATCCCCCTGGCCTTAATGATAGACTTGATATTGCTGCATTATTGTAAAACAATTAGGCCGGGATATTTAGAATGCGCCAGGCAGGGGCGCAAGCCTGGGCACAGCGCAACTGGGCTGCACCAAGGCGTGGTCTGGGTGATATTCCACGGTGCTGCCACCATGGCTTATCACCATTTAATATGGCACTGTAGCCACCCGCATTGCGCAGGGAGCAGTGGCACTGCGCCAGTGCAAGTGGCAAGTATGGAGAAGGGGATATGCCAGCACAAGTGCGGATGCACTAAGCGCAAGAACTGTGATATTCAGTGCTGGGTATGCAAATGGAGCCATTATGCATGCAAGGCACCAATGGGGCCATTTGCATGTCATTATGGCTCCATTTGCATGCAGGTGCACCGCTACCTGGCAACTTGAGCTTGGTGCCCTGCCAGGCTGCAGCCGACGGGGACTGACGCCCCCTTCCCCATGGCAGCCAACGTGCCCCAACACCCGATCGCGGGCATATGTAAAATATGAATATCCCAGGTGGTCCAGCGGACCTGCTCCCCAGCCCGATCGCGGGCTTAAATAATAATAAATACTCCCTGGTGGTCCAGAAGACCTGCTCCACAGCACAATCACAGACTTAAATAATAATAAATACTCCCTGGTGGTCCGGTGGACCTGCTCCCCAGCCCGATTGCGGGCTTAAATAATAATAAATACTCCCTGGTGGTCCAGTGGACCCAAACCCAAGCCCAATCATGGACTGCAAGCTAATAACGTCCCTGGTGGTCCAGCGTTACTCCCCCCCCCCACCCGCCCACTCAGACCTCTACCCTGCTCCCCCGGTCAGCGGCAGGTGGCAGCTCCCCACCCTCAAGCCACCCGGCTGCCCTTGCCGACAGACAGCATACAATACGGCTATACGCCCATTGGTCCACTGCATGGGTCAATGGGTGTGCAGACCATACTGTACTACACAATCTCAAACTGTGAATGAAGTCACATTTTGGGACTGTGTAGTACAGTACGGCTGTACGACCATTGGCCCATGCAGTAGACCAATGGGCATAAAGCCGTTCTGTACGCTGTCAGTCGGCGAGCGGCTTGCAGGTGGGGAGCTGCTGCCACCGTGGAACCACCAGGGACGTTACGTTTACAGAAGCCACGATCGGGCCTGGGTTTGGGTCCACTGGACCACCAGGGAGTATTTATTATTATTTAAGCCCACGATCAGGCTTGGGAGTGGGTCCACTGGACCACCAGGGAGTATTTATTATTATTTAAGCCCGCAATCAGGCTTGGGAGCAGGTCCACTGGACCATCAGGGAGTATTTCTTTTTACTTATGCCCGCGAGTGGGTGGAGAGGGCGCTATGACGACCAGACCATGGCTCTGGTGGTCAGGTGGCCACCCACAGCTGGCGGCCGCTGTGTTGCGCCCTGCAATATGGCAGCTCACCTGTGGGTGGCCAGGCCTTGCTCCTTTTTTTCATGGTGGATCTTTGCGCCCCATGTGGTGCAAGGTGGGTGTGTGCCTGCATATCAGCTGCATCCCGGGCTGAATGTCGGGATGTGCATGTGCATGGCGCACGCCCGCACTTGCGCCGCAGATACATTACTGGTGCGCCAGCCCATTGGGATTTGCGAGTGCAACATCCACCTTTGAATATCGCTACCGGTGTATCAGTGGTTGTGCATGGCGCAACACTGTTGCAATACACTGACCCTTTGAATACTCCGCCCTTAGTGTAAAAAAACTGAGTGTTTTTCAACTTGGATGGTTTACAAATATGGTGCGTTTGGATTTTATACTGCTTGTTCTATTAGATGTTTGCATTTATTGTTACGTTTTATAGCACTGTTTTTTTGCACCAATATCTTTTATGTTTATTGTGTGTGGTCACTTTAAATAGGCAGTGGAGCGATCTGTCCATCACATTAGCTCCTCCTCTAATTAATTAGAAATGTTGAGGTATAAAAGGAAGTGATAACATTGCATTGCCCTCTCTTGACTAAGCTTCCATTTGAGAAGAAACATTGAATATTTTTGTACCTTGTCTTAGCTACTGAATAAAATTGGAACCCAAAGCTTGCATATCAAAGTGTTCCATTTTATCTGTGTTGTCAGTTGTCCAGTTTCCTTTTGCCTTATTCCTTTGCTACTTACTGTAGGCCAGCTGCCATTCTTTTGGTGAACCCAAGCATCAAACTCCTTCTACTGGTGATTTCTACACTTGCTATATCCCCTATCTTATAGTTCAAACCCCTCTGACTTCCCTTTCCATTGACATGACCATACCCCCTCCCTCTTTGCAGAACATTAGTAAACCTTGGGTTGGCTATGGATCACATTCATTTGACTTGTACTGCAGGCAGGCAAATCATCTTACCTCCTCTAGCGTCATGGCCCTGCAATGCCCCTCCAACACTCCTGTGACAGTGATGCCCAGCATCATACTCCATCATGCATCACCATACCTACACTAGCATCATGACCCTGCAATGCCCCTCCAACACTCCTGTGACAGTGATGCCCAGCATCATGCTCCATCATGAATCACCTTACCTGCACTAGCATCATGACCCTGCAATGCCCCTCCAACACTGCTGGGACAGTGATGCCCAGCATCATGCTCCATCATGCATCACCATACCTACACTAGCATCATGACCCTGCAATGCCCCTCCAACACTCCTGTGACAGTGATGCCCAGCATCATGCTCCATCATGAATCACCTTACCTGCACTAGCATCATGACCCTGCAATGCCCCTCCAACACTGCTGGGAGAGTGATGCCCAGCATCATGCTCCATCATGAATTACCTTACCTGTACCAGCATCATGGCCCTGCAATACCCCTCCAACACTACTGTGACAGTGATGCCCAGCATCATACTCCATCATGCATCACCATACCTACACTAGCATCATGACCCTGCAATGCCCCTCCAACACTCCTAGGACAGTAATGTCCAGCATCATGCTCCATCATGACTAAAGATATCTCTGTCACAGCAGCCTTAGTCACAACTAGCTATAATACTTGGTGTCACTGGGTGCCACTGTTTTCAAATGCCAAAAAGGCATTGTTATCTACAGGGTTGTTAAAGAGTCAGCGGGTGGCATTGTTTGGAAACAATGCTGCTCACGCAAGTGCTTCCACAAGTAATTTAGTTGGCGAGCTCTGGTGGTTAGATGGCATATTGCAAGAAGAAAGGCTAGCACACAGTGATGTTGATGACTATTCTTCATGGTTCTTCACTCAAAGTACTGCCTGACACTTGGCATCACTATACTTTTACTATGGAGCTTCCTGTGAATGCTACTTCAATGTCATTTCACTGAGATTTTCCCTTCCTCCACAATGTCAGCTCAAGTGCATGACTGGGCAAAATGTATGGACATGGCTTCAAAAAAAGTATCACAATATTCCACAATTTCACAAAAGCTCATGAAATTCAATTTTAATTACTGATGTTATTTTGCAGTCTTTGACTGCTTATAACTTGGCCAGTCCTTGAGCAAGAGATTAGTGAGTTCACGCAAAGCCTAATTTTTAGGATCGATGAAGCTAAAAGAATTAGTGATAGTCTGTTCTCTAGTTTTAAAGTTGTAGGGGCTTAAAATTCTGCAGTCTACATACTTGCAATTTAAAAATTCCAAACATTTGGAGGCTTTTAACTCAGCCACCTTTAAAGATAGAAATCAACACCTCGCGCCATGCTGGCAACCGGGGTTCGGGAGTGAGCACGGGTCGACGGGGACTGGCAGGGAAGGAGAGGGATTGAGCATCCGATGGACTGCTCTCTCTCTCCGGGGTGGGGGGTTCACAACGGTAGGCATCCGACTGCCCCCAGGCAGAGGCTGGGGGTTGGGGATGCACACCGTACAAGGGGGTAGAGTTGGGGGCAGATGCCTGGGCAAGACGCGTATGGACGCATGTACGCTTACGTCTGCTGGCATCATGGCATGCCGCTGACTCAGGGGGAAATAGTACAGGGGAAAATGGTGGCACCCGATGCGGCTTGATGGCCATCTGGGAGTTCACCGGGAGCTGGCACCTGAACTGGATCTGTTGGGGTGGGGAGTTGGGGGGCTCCCTGCTATCCCGCTGCAGGGGGTAAGTCGCAGGGGTTACTGGGTGCCAGCGGTCCCGGTATAGAGATGGACAGTGGACAGATCCCCATAGGTAGGGCTGCGAGGCTACGGGGAAGCATCTGGGTGGCCACAGGAGAATAAATAAATAAATAAAAAAAGACAGAAAATAACTGAAATAACAATTCTGGCAAAAAGTTGTGAAATTTTCACAGAAAGTTTAAAAAGTTTCACAGAAGCAAAATCATCATATCACCAGTATTCTGCTGGCAGAAGTTTGCCCAGTCCTATTGTAGAATGATATTATTGTACTGTAGCACAACATTTTTTAATAATGTGCAAATTTAAACAAAAAATACAGGAAAGGCTAGTTTGCAATGCAGTTGACTGACTTGGGCAATAAATATAAAGGCCCAGATATTCAAAGGGTGCAACCCCGCAATGAGCCCCGGCACGATATTGAAAAGGGTGACTGGTGCAGGGCAAGTCCCAATGCACTGGGGTGCATTGCTAATGTATGCGGAGCATCTGAGGGGGGCGTGCCCATGCGTATGTGGCACATACCAGAATTCAGCCCGGAATGTGTGGCGCATCTGCTAGCACAACCCTCAGATGTACCACATACTGGGGCACAAAGTTGAGCCAGAAAATCCTGGCTCAAATGCTGACCACTCACAGGCAGGCTGCTGTATTGCAGAGTGCAACACAGCAACCGCCAGCCATGGGTGGCCACCCGCACAGTCAAGTCACCGTCCACAAGCATCCAAACTGACCCTGGTAGTCTAGTTGTACACCTCCTCCCTTCCTGTAGCCCTGATCATGCAGAATTGTGACATGTACATGCCCTGGTAGTCTAGTAGACCCCCCCTCCCTCCAGTACAGTGATCGCGGTATAAATAATATAACACAAGCCCTGGTAGTTTAGTGGACCCCCCACCTTCCGGGTAGCTCAGTCGCTGGCATAAGTACATAACATAAGATGCCCTGGTAGTATAGTGGAGCCCCTGTGTGGGTGCCAGTGAGTGAAATACATTCCCTGATGGTCTAGTGGTAACCCCCCTCCCTGCCCGTATCCACGATTGCAGGTATTATGGAATACATGTACATGCCCTGGTGATCTAGTGGTACCCCCCACCCCTCCCATTGCAGTGATCACCCGATATGTGTACATGCCCCCTTCCCTGGTGGTCTAGTGGTCCCCCACCCCACCCGAGCACTGATCACTAGTGAATGTGAAACACGTATATTCCTGGTGGTCCAGTGGTAATCCTCACCCCCACCCAAACAGGAACCCCGGCCCACAGCCCACCCCCCATTGATGGACGGCTGCAACCCACGCTCATACCATCCGGTTGCCCGCCAAATGACAGCTTGCAGTATATGCTGTAAGCCTATTGGTCCACAGTGTGGACCAATGGGCTTGCAGGGCATACTGTACTAGACAGTCGAAGATATATGAATGAACCCATTCACATATTCTCGACTGTCCATTACAGTATGCCCTGCGGGCCCATCTTACAGTACATACTGTAAGTTGTCATTCAGCAGGCGGCTGGGCGGTATGAGGACAGGTTGCAGCCACCCATCGATGACGGGGGGAACCAAAAGGTGTGTCTTGTATGGGTGGGGGGTGGGTTACCACTGACCACCAAGAATATGTGTGTTCACATTCAACAGCAATCAGTGCTTTGGGTGGGGTGGGGGGAACCACTAGACCACCAGGGAAGGGGACGTATACACATATGGGGCAATTGCTGCATCAGGAGGGGTGGGGAGTACCACTAGATCACCAGGTCATTACACGTATTCCATAATACCCGCAATTGCAGCTACGGGCAGGGAGTGGGGCTTAACACTAGACCATCAGGGAGTGTAATTCACTCACTGGCACCCACGCACAGGGTTACGGGAGGGGGGCTCCACTATACTTCTAGGGTATCTTATGTTATGTACTTATGCCCGCAATTGGGCTACAGGGAAGGCGGGGGTCCACTAGACTACCACTGCTTGTGTTATATTATCTATACCACAATCGTGGTTACTGGAGGGTGGGGGTACTCCACTAGACTACCAGGGCTTGTTTTCTATGGTTTATACCACGATCACGGTTACAGGGTGCGGGATGCCCCAGGACCCCCTCGGTCCACACATCGTTCTGTGCAGGGCACCGGGTGCATTTCACCGGGCTGCCCTGCACAGCTTATGCAAATGAGGCCATAATGACATGCAAATGGCCCCATTTGCACCTTGCATACATTATGGCCCTATTTGCATGCCCATGTCTGAATATCGCGGGTACTGCACCCAGCACAACTACAGTTGAGCTGGAGCATTCCCAGTCCTCCCTGTCTGTGAACTGCACCAGCATATTGTTCTTGCACCATGCACATTCCGTGCCATATTCAACAGTGATGCACCATGGCACATCACCTTTGAATATCACCCTGTCCTGGCCCCCAGCGCATTGCCTGGTGCAGTCTGAATATTGGGCCGTAAAAGTACAGGACAAATTGCAGTTCATGAGTCATTCTGAGAGTGAAATCCAAGCAATAAATAAAGACACTATGGACAATTTACAAAATATACAATATATGCATCATATAGAGCTTTTTACAGCATATGGAGCTTTATAAAGAAAACAGTTTTCTCTCACTTGGAGTTTGAGTACTGGTACTACTGGCTTCTGTAATGGATACTTGTTCTGTGAACTGGAGTCAGAGTTGATGGACCTAGAATTCCTTTGGACCTTAAATTACTATGTGATTATGTTCTGTGATTGAACATTGCATGGTTGTTTCAATAAAGTAAATAAGCAGACCTACTAATTCAGCAAAAGACGAAGGTGACATTTGTGTAAAAATATTAATAAGTCTCATACTGTTTGCAGCACTAAAGAGATCATTCATGTTTTGTAAAATGGATAATTTATAATATATTAAAATGGGTGTCGAGAAGCCTCGATTGCACTCTTGTCGTGTGATGCCTTTTGCAGCCTTAGGTTTAAGGACTGCTCTTTTTTATTTCAAAATGGTGCATGAGGTGTGAACAATAACATATGACAGGATGTGCATCAAACTTAATCGAAACACACCCTGGGTGCATTGTTCAACCATGCAAGAAGTATACAGATTGATCACACTGCACAACCTGGAGTGTGTTATTGCATTTATAAAAATGGTTTTGTGCAAACTGTAAAATAATTAACAGACCAGTTTAATTATGCAAAATTACGAACATTAATATGAGTGTGGAAGAGTGGTACTTCCACTTATTTCCCCTTCCCCTCACTGTTTCCTGCATCTTGATGGCCTTTTATTTTTTCTTGATATAAACTGTTTTGCCTTCCATTGTTGTAGTTCTTTTGAATGTTCTAATGGGTGTGTTCAGTCGGCAGCTAACAGAGGACCTCTGTGCAGCTGGTAATAAAGAAACAATAATACCTGGATTGCACTTTTTCCTATAGGAAAAGCCAGTTGTAATTTGCTGTAACTGCTTTTCCTATGAGAAAAGCACAAGCTCCACACTGGCTTGCGCTACACTGTGTTTGAAAACATCTCCACATGAAAAAAGTCCCATACCGATTCACTGCGGACACTGCTTCACAGCCGAGCACAGCCTTCGGAAAATCACAAGGGACTGGTTCCCCATTAACACAATAACAAAAATGTAAACTGATGAACATTTTAATCCCCTGTAAAGATTTTAATCGTTTAGCCCAAAACTGTAAGTAGACTTAGGATTTCCTATATACAGTTGGCGAAAATGTTGCACATGCAGCAAAATGATAGCCTGGGATGCAGTATAGCAGAAAACATTTAATGGTAGAGTTGTTTTTAGATTTGTGTCTTTCACATCTGGATGTGTTTGCACTTGTTCAGCTGGATGATGGTAGTCTGGGTCTGGGGTTCTGAAGTGGGTTGCAGGGGAGAGAACAGATGGTTGTGAGTACATTACGGTGTGTGTGTGTGTGTGTGTGTGTGTATACTGAGCAGACGGTTTTGAGTACATCGTGACATAAAAGAGCCTAACATTCTAATTCCTGCACCACTGAAGAAATGCACATATTTTATATAATTGCTGTGGTGAAAAAAATGTGGCTCCAGCAATTATATATAATAAAGCATGGGGTGGTGTGTAAATTCAAATTTTTACTCAGTGTTGGATGCTTAGATAAACCCTTTGAGCTTCGCTCTCGGGGTTTATGTAGCATCCAACACCTCGGGTGTGTGTAAAATTCTCGTTACACATAGCACCCCTTTATTAGTCTGTATATAATAACTGGGGTCTCCTTTTTCTCACAGAGAAACTGTGCCATAATTTGTCACAATAAAGGAGTGTTTATTATGGCAAACAAGCCCACAGTTTCCCCTCACTCTGCGCACGTGCCCACCATTGCTCTTTCTGAACCACTGCTTGCTCCCTTATCTTTCTGTCACAGACTCAACCACCACTCGATCTTGGCGGTAAGTGTTTTTTTACACAGAAAATCTAGCATAAATTAAAAACTTAAGTTATGCCCTCCAAAAGAGAGAAAACATACAAAAAATGTTAAAAAAAAACTGAAGGGTAACCAGGGATGGCGCGTTGAAACCGGACCACGGTTGCACATCAACGGCTTTTTATTTCATATAATTGCTGTGATGAAAAAGGAAAACCCAACAATTATATAAAATAAAATATGGGGTGCTGTTTGTGTAAACTCGAAGTTTACACACACTCTCACGGTTAGATGCTTGCACAAACCCCTTGAGCTTTGCTCTCGGGAGTTTGTGTAGCATCTAACCCCTCAGGTGTGTGTAAACTTCTAATTACAAACACCACCGCATACTTTATTCTATATATAGTTTTATTTAGAAGTAGATTTTATGTGTAGTCTAATGTAATTTGATGCCAGTAATGCTGCAAGGGATAATGAGGGAACGAGAGCATGGCCAGGATCTGAACATGGTGGAACAAGTGTGACAGCAGCATGCAAGAATCTCTGGTCCACTTTACGAAAACATTTTCTGCACACTAAATTCTATACAGTTAGCAAGGGTATGCTGGTATGTAGGGAGTATAGCTTTGTGCCAGTAGTGCAGGAGAATGGAGATACAAGAGTGCCAGTGGCAGAGAACAACTGCTGTTTATGTTAAACAAAAGCTGCTGCCAAACTTTTTAAAAACTATGTACAAGTGTACTGATTAGAACTGTGCCAAACAGAGAATTCTGATGGCTGAATTCATGTGGAATGGCAATTCTGTTTCCGAAACGCTTTTTCAAAATGTCTTTTTGAATTCTGCAGAATTCTGAAAAACATTTCTATGTAAATTATGGAGTAACTTTCCCCATATCACGTAAACTGCGGAATCATTTTTCACGGATTGTGGGAAACGAATCTGCAGTGTATACGAACTGTGGATTACCACTCCACAAAAACCATTTAGCTTTCAAAATTTCAGAAATCAGCTACCAATGGAATTCCATGGAATTAGGTGTTATTTACTGGAATTCCATGGAATTCCATTACATCAGAATCTGGAAATTCTGCACAGCATCAGTTGGATAATGTAACGAGGCTCAGTACCAGGGTGATACACGCTTATGTGATTTCTATCAACCAATAAAATGTGGATGGTCTCCTTATTCAGCTTATACCCTTGAAAAGTGTACAGACACCATGCCATCTATACTTACATACAATGATAAAGTACACATAATTTGAAAATAAACCTGGATGTTTAGCTTTGTTTAATATCCTATTCAGAAGCATTTCTCTGTTTCTGTCAATCACTCCCTCTGTCTGTCTTTGTTTCTCCCTCCCCCTCCTACTTTACCGTACTGGTTCAATAACATACTGTGAACCATGATTCTCCAGTTCAGATCCCAGCTTAGTCACTGACTCAGTACCTCCTGCAGCTTACTCAGTCTTGCTCTGTGTCTGTCCCCCTGACTGTGAAAGATGTTCAGAGCATGATTCTCTTGTTAATAAGGTGCTGCATACCAGCCCAGCTGTTCAGGGCATGTTGCATACTGTATATATTCTAAATGAACATATGTTTAAGTGAATGCAAATATATATATATTTGTTTTTTATATAATTGTTCCTCCTTGGTCTAGCCAGGTGGCCCTCATTTCACCTACATCATGTGGACAGCTACCCTATCCCAAAGTCCCTTCAGGACACCTGTCCCCCACAGGAATGACTTGCCTACAGCCCAGTACTAGCTCAAGTTGTGGGAGGTCAGTGCAGTTTCATCTACCTTCTGGCAGCCACTGTGGTTTCCTCATTTTTGCCCTCCCCTGCAAGATGCTTTGGTGTTTGTATGTACTTCACACCCCAACTCTGCCTGGTCTCCAGGTTGAACAGCCACCTGTGGCCACTCAGATGCGGGGGGGGGGAGTGTTGCCAGAGCATGGCTCAACCCACCTGACCCAGAAATGGAGAGTGTAACTCTAAGGTGCCCAGTCCTCTTCCCCTGCTGTCCTCCAATGACACAGGCTAATTCTCAAACTGGATTGCCACCATTGCACTTACCAATGTGGCAACTGTGCTGACGGGACGACTCAGGCAAACATTTTTTGAAAGAAATGGTCCACCAAATTTATTAGTCCATGTGGGTCCAACCCCTGTCAGAAATGAGTCCACCACTAGCTGGCCTGCCAGTGCAGCAGTAGCACTACCTCTTGCGATGCCAGTGACCCGGGATTGGGAGAAAACTTGGGGAACTGGAGGGCCGGCTGGGGAGGGGAAGCATGACTGTCTGATGGATAGCTCACTTCCCCGGGGAGGGAGGGGGGACATAGGCCTGGTGCTGGCCCAGCCTCTGATGGAAGCCAAAGGTACAGCAGCCTGGTGCTGCACAGTTGGGATGGAGTGTGGCTAGATGCCGGTGTGTGCCTGGATGTCATGGTGCAGCCACGACTCCAGGGGATAAACCGGGAAAAAATCAGAGCCTGGCGGAGCACCATCGGCAGAGGAGGTGCCCCACACCGATCGACTGGCGAGGTCATTACTGGGACCCAACATGAACAAAGAAGACTGGGGGAATCCTCCACCCCAACCCCACTGGGAGGCATAACCAAGGCTACATGGGGGTCCGACCGGTGGATCGTGGGTCAAGTTGAGTCGGTGATGGCTCAGCCGGGCTCCAGGGGGAAAAACAGGAAGTAAAAAAAATGAAACTAGCCCACCACCTCACTGGGAGATCACTGTTACAATGGAGGAAAGATGCAAACAACTCACACTTCCTTGCAGAAACTGAAGAGGTGGGGGAGGCATGGTAGACATCGATGTGTGCACCTTGACATCAGTGCATACCACATCTCCCATGTAATGAAAATGGAAAAACTCATAGTTAAGCATGATGACTGCCGGCCTCTGCAGGCCCAGCACCTGGCAACTCAAGTTCCTCCCGGAATCTGGATCTGGTCCTTGTGGGTTGATGGATTCCCTACCACCCTGCAAGCCATGGGGGACTATGGGAGAGGCAAGCCCTGGGGGTAAGCAGGAGTGATAGGGCTGGGAGGACCAGTGGGAAGGAGGGTCAGCAGGGACTTGGAGTATTAAAAAAACAAAAAACAGGTTGGATGTCAGAATATCCACAGTGCTACACAGAGAAGAGCTGAGATGGTCTATTTCTCCCTGCCACATTCATCTCTGACAGGGAATTGGTTTATGTCTGAGTGATTGCCCCACGATGCACCCTATAATAGGTCCTCAGAGGCAGCCTATCATCTAGCAAGCGATATCTCAACCAGGTGTGCTTCAGTCTGTCAGTGACTTCAGCCACCTAAGCTCATTGTAGTGCCAGGGCAAGCTTTGGTTGGAGACCAGCGGCTGGACGTGAGGTGGTGCAAGAGTGTCAGCAGCAGATGAAGGAGTCCTGTTATAACTCTCCATGGCTACGTTGACACCCCCGGGCAGGTGTTCAACATGACTGGGATGTCCAGCACTGCTCCCCTCTCCCCCCCCCGCATTCCTTTTGTTCCAAAACACCCCTTTAAAATCTCCCATTGGAGTCTGAGTCCTGATGTAGTCCCAGTACCACATTCCCGGGTAGACTGTTCCACCTAGCCACCACCCACTGCATGGTGAAATGCTTTCTGACATTCCTGACATCCTTCTTATATTCTCCCCACCACTTCCGGTTTAGAACTGTGCCCCCAGGTGTTTGTGCTGTTCTTTAAAGTACAGTGGCACTCACATACGTCCCACTTACTGCAGTACCACATTAGCTTCAGCATTACCTTATTCTGTTTAGAGAAGTCAGTTTTGTAACTGTCTGTGATAAGGAGTGGTAGCAAGGAGTAAATGCTGTTTTGCAATACCTTAATGGGGGGGGGGTGGTACCTCGAGTTCTGAGGTAAGGTGGAGAACTCGGATAACTATAACTGTAAGTACTTCTGGGAAGTCCACCCTCTTATGTCACTGCATGTATCGGTATGTTTCTATCACATCCCCCCTGAATTACTGACACAAAGAAAAAAAAAAACACATTACAAAGCATGCAAAACTCTGCATGTATTAAATAGCCACCCTCTCACGGGAACAAGAACAAGGGAGATGGCAATTAATAAAACTGATTTTTTTTTTCCATGAAGACACATTGACAGCTGTAGCTGATAGATGTGAGGGGTCCACTTGTATTGCTTACTGTGATTTTCCAGTATCCTCCAGGAAAACCTTTTAAAATGCAATACTCAGACATAAATTGTATCTGTGTTTATTTCCCTTCATTTTTACAATTAAGGATCTTTGCATGAAAACAGGATCTCTGTCTTCCAGACTTCATCTCATCCTTCTGCTGTGCCCTTTGGCTGCAATAAATAAATAAATATATCTATATATATATATATATATATATATTTGTGATATCACAGTCTGTTGCTATGGCAATGATTGAACTTACTGAAACACAAAGATTATGTTTTCATGCAAATTTCCTCAGTAATAATGAAAACAAAAGGTGAGAATTAATTAAATATAAGCTGAGATACATCAGAATATTATGTTTTAAAAGGTTTTCCTGGATACTAAAACATGCTTTAAAAATATTCTCAATTTTTCATTTTTCTGCTTTCATTGCATGATATGCTGAAAGTATGGAAAGGCAGAACTTGTGGCTGACGACTGCTGCCTTCAGAAATAGTGCTGGCACTGATAAATGCAGGTTACTGCCCTCCTCTCTCTTGGAATACCAATTTCAATATTGACGGCACCATCAAATTATACTTTCACCCCGAGTCTTTGCTGTGGAGGAGAGCAGCCCAGCATCTTTCCCTTGCAGGGGCAACAGCTAGGCAGCTTTCTCTGATTCCTTGAAGAGATGGCATCTTGGAGAAAGCAGGCATTCTCCCCCTCCCCCCCCTCCCATCGCCTGCATCTCATTTGGAATGCAGAAAGCATCACCGTGGCTGCGTGCACCGGCAAGAAACCCCTAACAGACAAGAAAAATGAAGGCAGGCACAATCTCATTTTCTGAGGGCTGCAAGTCAGCCAGGAAATGGCTATTATTCTATCGACACTGTCGGCATTAAGTTATTTCCTTCACTAAATACGAGAATGTTCATGAATATCTATTGAGTTCGAGGTAACCGGCATCTGGCAGAACTATGGCTCACTGATTGTAGCTTTATATTCTTCCTCGTATACACCTCAATCTCACAGGGAAGTGAAAGACAATAGTATTTGAAATTGGTTAATAAATCTCAAGATTGATGCTCCTGAAATATGCCAGAACTTCATCTCTATTACAAGAATGAAAGTGATAACACAGTAACTGCCCGAGTGCTGAGGGGGTTTGGGGGCAGGCAGAGCTTGACTTTTTCCATTGAAAACTTTGGCAGAGAGAGGTTAGGTTATTTACCACACATGTACACACAAGAAACCCAGGGCACCAAACCAGTAAACCAGCCTCTTTCCTTTCCAGCAGAACATTTTTTTTTAGCTCAACAAAACCATGGACGATGATGTAAATACAGAAGAAAGTCAAATTCGCTGCTGTTTTAAAAAGCCTATAGTGTTTCAGGTCATTCCAGGGGCAGTATGGCAATGAAATGGGGGGCATACTAGAGCACAAAGGATGAGAACTGTCCTGCTGCTGAAATTAATCCCCACAGGGCCTGCTTGAAAAAAATAGGTGCCATATTTATATAATATTTCACCAACATATACAGTAGCTATCCTAGAGTGAAGAATTGTATATAGATAATTATAATGGGTGGGGAAATCTTGCTTTGTGACTGGCTAGCAGCCTTCTAATACCATGTCGTCATGTCCCAACACTGCCCTCTACAAAAAAGCCACTGTTCCAGTCTGTCTCTTTACTTTAAATACACTTGTGCAGTTTTCACAATGTTAAATTCTAAATTAGTTGTTATTTTTTTCTCTGCTCCAAGCCAAGTGAGAGAGCGAGAAAGCGAGAGCAAACGTGAGTGAGTTGCGGGAAAACATGCAAATTGTGTGAATAAGTGTAGAGAGAAAGAGAGAAAGCGTGAGAGAGACAGCAAGTGCAAACAATCAGGAGGAAATGGATAAAACTCAATAAAGCAGTGCATTGGGCTGGCAGTATAGCCTAAAGGTTAGAGGAGTGAGGTGTGAACGAACTGGATACATGCAGCAGACCAGACCTGAGTTTGATTCTCACAACCTCCATTTGCATACTGTGTGACTCTGAGCAAATCACTTAACCACCCAGTGCTCCCAGATCAGCCCTGAAGACAGGCACTTGTGCCTACTGGGCCTTACCTGGTTACTAAAGACAAAAAAAAAATGTGTGTGAAAGCCAGTCAGCTTGCTGGCTGCTATGCCCCCTCACGCTCGACTGCCCAGTGCCAGCTAGGGAAACAACTAAGCAATCCCAGCAGTTGAAGGACTATTTTAAACAACTGAACATTTTTTTTTTATATTTTCAAAAAAAGTGAAGCTGTCTTTTTCCCATTTTCTAAGTGTAGTAAGACACTCCAGGGAGGGAGGCACTGACTAGTACTTGCACCTCCAAGTTTTATGAGGCCATCTGCCTGTAGCATCAGGCCTCCCTATGCCCATGGGCATGTGGATATAGTCCAATACTTCCCACAATGTCATATCTTATTGCTTACATGTGTAATCCCACTCCCCCATTTCTGGGGCTTACCTGCTGCCGTCTCCATTCCACGGAACAACGTCTTCACCCTCTGATCCCCCAGAACTGCTGAGGAGAGGACTGGTAGGGCAGTGGAATATGATGTCAGGAGCCCTGGTGGGATCCAAGCCAGGGCTCCCCTTGTAATTCTTCAACTGCAGTCACCAATGGTACCTGCAAGCTCGACCATAGGACTGCTCTGTGGTGGCTGGGACCGAGTACAGGAAGGCACCATCAAGTGAAAGTGTCCTGTTTTTTTCCTGACTGCATCACCAAGAGTGGGTCAGGGAATGAGAGAGAAGTACAGTGGTCATGGCTCTCTACCCCACATGCACAGTGCATGCATTTTGGAGCCAGTGCTCCGATAGTCAAACCGGGCCATGCATCTGCTCCCAATAGGGTCCCAGCTCCAGGGTATGCAGCAGTGCCAGGAACAAAATTAAAACATGCCATGGGACACAAAACAAAGGATTTCCTATCCCAGGACAGGCAGCAGGCCAGAAATAGAAAAAAAGAACCAACTATGCCTGCACACCAGTTGGAAGAGCAGCTCCAGTGGCTGCCTTTCACACAATGAGCCCCAACTGTGCTCAATAAAGAGGCCTCTCTCTGGCCACAGGACTTTCAAGGGAGCCAGGGCAAGATAAATGCAGTACAGAGGGACTGGAGGGAGAATCAGTGCAAGCTGCAGGAAGCTGCTATAGCCTAAAACTGCTACATAAACAAAGATGGTGGACCCCATGACTCCACAGTCTGCAAAGCTTTATGAGAAAGGGGTCAGGCATCACCACTAAATTTACCCGCAGTTTTTGGCCAATCAGGAGCCTGCAATGACAGAGACTGTATGCAAGCCCAGCATAGCTGGCTGAACATTCTAAAGACTGTTGGCCCAGGAACAAGCCTGACCAATCAGGCATCAAGCTTCATGCCATACAAAAGGGGCTGTTGCCAGAGATAGAGGCCAGTTCAGTCAGACTGCCAAGTGAGTGTGTATTGAAGTGTGGGCCAGTGTGCCACTGTCTGTCCAAGCACCGCGGGCCTGGCAGACTTGAAGAGTCTGGGATCCCAGGAAAAATGTTTGTGTGAAGAAAAGCATTTTTAAACACAACTATAGATTGAAAGTAAATTTGGAGCTGAGGTTTTCCTGCCCTCACCACAGACATTCCTCTCTGGGGAACTAGCCCCCACAGCATCCACCATCTGAGAAGGTCACTACCTTGTTCCAGGTGCTGAGCCTCAGAATACAGAGGGAAGAGACAATGGTGAGAGACCACCAGCAAGGCTAGGGCAGCCTGTATCCCAGCCAGGAGCAACTGCACCCATCCTGTCTGTCCCAGCAACCGACACCAGAAGTATTGTCTGAGACATCAAACCGTGAGTAAACATCTGGGTTTTGGCCATGCAACATGTAACTGGTGAGAGAGTGTACTGCACCAGGAACTGAGGTAAAAGTCCTGGGCAGTACTTTGCCAGTGTGAGAGGCCCAGGCAGAAGACCTGTGGAGGCCAGTTGGCCATACATCTCAGTGGATTAAAAACAGGGGCTTCTGTTCAAACACTTACAGTTCGTTGTTCTGCAACAGTTGTGTTTAAAGTGTGATTTTACCTACAACAAAACACATCACCAAGCTTCATTCCCCCAGCAGCATCTACGTTGCCAGTGTGGTACCCATTGCAATCCAAAAAATACAGACAGCTCTCACTCATTACCTTTAGGGGGAATTAAGTCAAGTGCATCTGGTTAGGGTTTTGAGGACTGCCGAGGAGTGGGCAGATTCTGTGGGGTAAGTGTTGAAACTATTTTATTATCTGCATAGAGTACAAGTGTTTCATTGCATAAAGTACTAGCATTTTGTTGCCTATACTCAAGGGCTAGGACTCAAAGCTTCAGCGGTGATAACAGAAATCCCTTCTGGGACTCGGGGTGGGAGGTGGGGGAACACTCTGGCTAAGTATTTTTCTACCTTTTACCCAGGATTGATGCAGAACAGTTTCCCTCTCCAAAGGTATAGGCAGGGCCCCTGGTGTTCTGGGGCAGAATGTTCTGATTTCTGCGACAGGGCTCCTTGGCTTCTGCGGCAGCATTTTCTGATTTCTGCAGCATGATTTATTAATTTTTCTGGCAGAACGCAGTCCTGTCATTGGCTAAATATGATGTGATGTCATTGATGACATCATATGCTGGGCATGGAGGAGAGGCTTCAGGATAAACGAGGTGGGAAAGAAAGCCGGACATTATGGAAAAACAGTATATTTATATGAAAATTCACCAAAAACAATGAATTCTGTGGCACTATACATATTCTGCGGCATGATGCAAATTCTGTGGCAAATTCCGCAACCGCAGAACCGCAGAATTCCAGGGGCCTTGGGTATAGGTCAGGGAATGTGGAATAACCACACTTGATAGGGGCTACAACTTTTAGCTTCAGTGGGGAATACGGAAGCCTGTGGTGGGATTCGAGCAAAGACACATATGTAGAGCTATTCTCAATCTCTTAGCAGCAGGAACTTTTGTAGAAATGAGCTTCTCCACATAGCAGACTGGAGAAGCATAAACCTCTGATCCTTTAAGAGATTTAGGGCACATCTCTTGAAAAAGTCCTGATACCCCACTTCTTGTCCTACACACACTCACTGGGGGCAGGGTCATCAACCCATCTGCGATCTGGAGTACCACTATGTGGCACTAATAGCACCCAGTGCCTATCTATATTCTTGGTTGGCACACTCACTTACCCCCTCAGGGTCTGCCTCTGGATTCTACACATGGGGATTTATTTCAAAGACACCCTTCTTACCCCAAGAATCGGCAACACTTTAAAGGGACCTACCAACATGTACCATAACAAGTAGCAATAGTAACCTGTAAGAGTTGTGATTTCATCTCCTAACATTCAAACTGCCCAAAAGATCTGTTTTCCATGAAAAAATGCTTTTATTTATGTGCTCTGCTTCATTTGCATAGCTTGCCCCTTTGTTTCCTTCAGTGCCACAGCCCCAACTGTTGAGATCATACCAGGTAAACAAATCTTCTAAAGAGCTAATGCTTAATAAGGGAGAATGAAGGATTGGTGCTTTTAGATGCCTCTGCAGTCAGTCAGTTTTCTTTTGTTTGTTTCTTTACTTACTTTTCCAAAATCTTATTTGTATGTCACCAACTGCTAGTGAGAAAAGAATCCAATTAAGTCGCTGGCAGTTTCTGACATGACAATATCAGAAGTCTGCGCAATTCTTTTTTAGTAGCAGTGTAAGAAACAAAGGTGAAAATCCACTTGTATCACTGCACTAACATATATTTTATCATAAAAGTAAAAAGTAATTACTAACACATCAAAAGACAATAAATACAATTGTATTCTCTTTATTAGAAGTAAACGCCTGCTGGTTTGGAAAAGAGACCTCTGTTGGTCAGTCTTGATATTTTAGCAAAACAGGAGTAGGGAAACAGAAAAATCAGCTATGTACTTTGCCCACAATGCCTTGCTACATATGTACCTACTGTGTGCCCCTTCCCCTCTCTCCCGGGATGCATCTGGAAACTAGCTTGTCTGCTCAGTATGTCTTTCCAGGTGAAACCTTTAAATAAATAAATATGTCTACATATTAGGTGCTGCACTGCAGTGGCCACTACCAAAATAAGGGACTGCACCTCGGAATAAAAAACATTTAAGTCACCTTTATAATTTACCCAGAATTCTTTACTGCTGTATGTAAAACAGCCCTTGCATGACATCATTCTGGGGGTATGACCACACACAAAAAACTGGGGTCAGGCAGAAAAAAGTGCTGATAACACACTAAAAAAAATGACTATGACAAATTTGTTTACTAAATGACATGCAGCTTCAACATCTGAAGCAAGGCTGGCAATGGCATACTATGCGAAAAAGGAATTTAGGGGACCTTTCTAGGGCCCTTTAAAGAGCTAGTGGAGCCAAAGCAGCAGAAAGGAAAATAATAGTATTACACATTTTAATAAGTAGTCAGTTGTAACTTTTTATTTCTGAAGTATTTTTCTTTTTCCTTTTGCTCATTAGCAAGTCTTCTATGTGATAATATTGTGCTGGATGTGTGGAACAGCCCTTAGCCTTGCAGGTGCCATATCTATCTCTGTCCTCCCCCATATCATCAGCATTGTGATCTGACAGTGGCATCACAGGTGACTGACCTGGAAGCCACCGAGTGGCTGTTCCTAAGCAGCTGGGATGTCACAATCAGTGAGGTCACAATGCTAATGATTTAGTGGGAGGGATAGAGCTAGATATGTCAGCTGCCAGGCGGAGTGCTGTTCCACACATCACACCTAACATCAGATAGATAATCTTCTAATTAAACAAAGGGAAAAGAAAAAGATAACAGATATGAAAGATAATGGTTGACTTTTTTTAAAATTAATATTAGTTTTAGACAGTACAGTACTGTAGCTCTTTACGTTTCTTAACTACACTGTAATTGCATTACAATTGCAATGTAGTTACATGCAACAAATGTGTAACTACAGTGTAATTAACCCACTGCATGTAATTAATGATTGCTGAATCCACAGTTTCATTGAAATTGACACTGTAAATAAAGTGTGATCCAAGAATCTTTCTCTGCTGCCTGGCTAGCCTGGGATATTGGAATTTTACCTGCATGTATCTCACTTACCAGGGCTCCTGAGGTGAGCCTCAGGGCAACTCCAACACAACATCCCAAATGCAAAACACATCTCCGAGATGTCTGGTTCCAACCAAACCATTATGTCACTCATAGTGTACTAGGGTGGCAAACCATAACAGAGGGCATAAGGTGGTTCTAATGGCATTCCAGCTCACAGTAACCCAAATAGCAATTCCACAGTTGAATTGATATCCAGAATCAGGATTCCATGACAAAAGGACAGCATTTACCTCAAATGCCACCAAGTCCCACATACCCAATCGAAACCTCCAGTCTTTACTTAGATAGATAGATAGATAGATAGATAGATAGATAGATAGATAGATAGATACCATATATAGATATATAGATACTGTTAATAGATACTGTCAGATAGATAGATAGACAGATAGACAGATAGATAGATAGAGAGATAGAGAGATAGATAGAGACCTACTGTTGATAGATAGCTAGATAGACAGACAGACAGACAAATAGATGCATAATGTTGATAGATAGACAAACAAATACTGTTGGTAGATGTATAGATACTGTCAGATAAACAGACAGACAAATAAACAGATAGACAGATAAATAGAGAGACAGAGCGATAGATAGATAAACAGTTAGATACTGTTGATAGATACAGTATATAGATACTGTTAATAGATACTGTTAGATAGATATATAGATAGATAGATAGATAGATCGATAGATAGATAGATAGATAGATAGATAGATAGATAGATAGATAGATAGATAGGAAGAAAGACAGACAGATGGATAGATATTGTTGATAGATATATAGGTACTGTCGATAGATAGATAGATAGATACCATATATAGATATATAGATACTGTTAATAGATACTGTCAGATAGATAGATAGACAGATAGACAGATAGATAGATAGAGAGATAGAGAGATAGATAGAGACCTACTCTTGATAGATAGCTAGATAGACAGACAGACAGACAAATAGATGCATAATGTTGATAGATAGACAAACAAATACTGTTGGTAGATGTATAGATACTGTCAGATAAACAGACAGACAAATAAACAGATAGACAGATAAATAGAGAGACAGAGCGATAGATAGATAAACAGTTAGATACTGTTGATAGATACAGTTAATAGATACTGTCAGATAGATATATAGATAGATAGATAGATCGATCGATAGATAGATAGATAGATAGATAGGAAGAAAGACAGACAGATGGATAGATATTGTTGATAGATATATAGGTACTGTCGATAGATAGATAGATAGATAGATAGATAGATAGATAGATAGATAGATAGATAGACAGACAGACAGATAGACAGACAGACAGATAATTACTGTTGATAGAGAGATAGATACTGACAGACAGACAGACATATAGACAGACAGATAGACAGATACCTACTGTCGATAGATAGACAGACAGACAGACAGATAGATACTGTTGAGAGATATATAGATACTGTCAATAGATACTGTCAGATAGATAAAGAGATAGAGTGATAGATAGCTAGATACACAGACAGATACTGTTGATACATATAGATAGACAGATTGATACTGCTGATATATACATGCTGTCGATAGATTCTGTCAGATAGATAGATAGATAGATAGATAGATAGATAGATAGATAGATAGACAGACAGATAAATAGATAATGTTGATAGATATATAGATACTGTCGATAGATACTGGCAGATAGCTAGATAGACAGACAGATAGATAAATAGAGATATAGACAGACAGACAGACAGACAGATAGATAGATAGATAGATAGATAGACAGACAGACAGACAGAGATAAAAATGTTAATTTTTTTAACAGGAGATAACGTTAGGACACAAAGAGCCCTATTTGACAAAGTTATCCTGTGTGATGTTACATACTGTATTACATTAAAGAAAAGACATGTTATGTTTATTTAGCAAGTACATTATTCTGGAGATATGTGACATTACAATACATTATTCCAACATAAAAAAAACAAGCATTTGTCAATGCCAAACGTTCGCTTGCAGGTATTTGCAGTGGTGTTTGGCATGTATGGTGCTTTACCCTAATGCCCTGTGCGATTGCTGGTATTTGCACAATAAATTGTCAGCATGATCTTTTTGTTACCCCCATTGTGCGCTACATAGGCGGAAACACATTTTGGGCAGGATGTGAAAAATGACAGCTGTACTGCTCATAAGGAAGTGTGGTAAAATGGCAATGTTGAAAATCTGGAGTGGAAATATTGATAATTCGCAAAGCTAGGAGCGTGCGTGGGAACTGTGCAATGCACACTCGTAAAACAGTCATTGTTAGGAATTTTTTCACCAGATTGTCAACATTGGCATTTTAAAACCTCTGCTAATGAACAGTGTCACTGTGATTGTCTTACTGTGTGCCATACATTGATTTTGCACACCGACTGCGCCATTGTGCACTACATGGGCGGAAACACATTTTGGGCAGGATGCGAAAAATGACAGCTGTACTGCTCACAAGGAGGTGTGGTAAAATGGCAATGTTGAAAATCTGGAGTGAAAATATTGAAAATTCGCAAACTTACGAAACGTACAGAGAACTGCACAACGCATGATCGTAAAACAGTTATTTTTAGGAATTTGTTCACCAAATTTTCAACATAGCCATTTTAAGATCTCTGCTCATGAACAGTGACACTGTGATTTTCTTAATGTGTCCCATACACTGAGTTCACACAGCGACTGTGCCATTGTGTGCTACATGGGCGGAAACACGTTTTGGGCAAGATGTGAAAAATGACAGCTGCAGTGCTCATAAGGAGGTGTGGTAAAATGGCAATGTTGAAAATGTGGAGTGAAAATATTGAAAATTCACAAACTTACTAGTGTGCATAGGAACTGCGCAATGCAAACTCGTAAAACAGTCATTTTTAGGAATTTTTTCACCAAATTTTCAACACAGCCATTTTAAGACCTCTGTTCATGATCAGTGTCACTGTGATTTTCTTACTGTGTCCCATACATTGATTTCGCACACGGACTGCGCCATTGTGCGCTACATGGGCAGAAACACGTTTTGGGCAGGATGTGAAAAATGACAGCTGTACTGCTCATGAGGAGGTGTGGTAAAATAACAATGTTGAAAATGTGGAGTGAAAATATTGAAAATTCATCAAACTTACGAGTGCATAAGGAACTGTGCAATGCACACTCATAAAACAGTCATTTTTAGGAATTTGTTCACCAAATTTTCAGCACAGCCATTTTAAGACCTCTGCTCATGATCAATGTCACTGTGATTTTCTTAATGTGTCCCATACATTGAGTTCACACACCGACTGCGCCATTGTGCGCTACATGGGCGGAAACACGTTTTGGGTGAGATGTGAAAAATGACAGCTGTACTACTCATAAGAAGGTGTGATAAAATGGCAATGTTGAAAATCTGGAGAGAAATATTGAAAATTCACAAACCTATGAGCATGCGTAGGAACTGCACTGAATGCGCTTCAGTAAGACAGTCATTTTGGAATTTTGCACCAAATTTTCAACAGGGGTTTTGGGACCCTTCTCATGAATGATGTCACTGTCATGGTGCTATTCAGGCCCAAAGGGTGATTTCATGCAGTAACTGCGAAATCACCCTTTGGGCCCGAATAACGCCATGACAGCGACATCATTCATGAGAAGGGGTCCCAAAAACCCCATGTTGAAAATTTGGTGCAAAAATTCCAAAAAATGCCTGAGATATGCAATAAAGTTGAACCCCCCCCCAGCCCATTGTACAGCTTACCAGCATTTTCTCAGTTCGGGGTCGCCTTTGAAGAGTGTAGACGTGTTCCCGGTCCACCGAAGATTGTCACGCCGGAGTCTGGAGGTAAATATGGGGGGGGGGGTGTGGGGAGGCTGGGTGCGCAGTGGGTAGGTGCGAGTTGTGGGAGGGAGGGCTGTGAGACGCGCCATGGAACCGTTTTTATTTTACAGGTTTAAAAAAAAACAGACGATGTGGGATATTTGCCACGCTGGGGTGGGCTCCCAGCGTGGCAGAAGATGACTGGGGCGGCCGAGGAGCGAGAGTTGGACACCCCATCGCAAAAAACTGGACTGCTTGGTTATGTTGGGGTGGGTTTCAGCATGGCAGCAGGATGGTTTGAGGGGGCTGTGGAGCCGACGGGGATTGGGCACCCGTCAGCAAACAACATTTGCCACGCTGGGGTGGGCTTCCAGCGTGGCACCAAAGCTTTGGGGGGGTGGCATGATGCACGCGGGGGAGAGCACGTGACGCGAGGGGGGGACGGCGTGACGCGGTGCTCAGTATGGCAGCGGTGCTCTGCTTTGAAACAGAGGAACAACACTGTCATACAGAGCTCCTGCACCCATTGGTGCAGAACTGCCACGCCTGCTCAAGGGAGCAGTGCATTGGATGGGAGAGGCACACCTCCAAAGTGTGCTACTCTCCCAAAACGGTCCTTGCGCATGCGCGCAAGCGAAAGTAAAAACATTGTACAGTCAAAGGCACTTCTACCAACACTATAGCTGAGTTTGTACAGACATACCACCATTAAGCAGGTTACTGGAGGTCTAGATTTAAATGTGGAAGGAGAGATGATATTATGCTGTTCATTCAGACACCTTGGTTGTGCCACATACAGTTTCTCAAATGGTGAAGTCAGACCCACATGGGGAGGCCCCAACCTATTCCAGGGGAGGCTCGAGCAAGTCTGAAAATGTAATGTATTGAAGTTTTGAATTGTAGGTGTTTTGTGTGAAGGGATGTGGCAAACTGAAAGTGGAAAATGGTAGGTGAATTTATTTATGTAGAAATGTATGGCCAGGAAAGGTACACCAAGAAAGGCCAATTTCCAGGTCTTTATTTGTTTATTATTTAGTCCTTTGTGGATAGTACATACAAATTCTTGAGAAGACAATGCACACTAAGGCAAGGCTTGTTTCCAGGTTCGACCCAGGGTACAGGTACGCAGAGGAATGCAGTTCAGAAGGCATAGCAATGTAAAACACAGAAACAATGTGTGAATTATAAGAGGTTACCATTGACCCATTAGACTGGTAGCAGAGTAGTGCAAATACAAGTACTAATCAGAGACACACTAGGAGCAAGAGCAGGAGGGACCAACATGATCCCAGACAAGGTGTTTAAGAGCAAGGTGAGCAGGAACGCGATTGGGTGGTAGGAAGGTGATTCTCAGATTTTGTCTCAGAATGTCTCCCCCAAGTCATGGATCCTCCCTTTTCCAGTCCTTTTGCCATACTCTCCACAAAGTCCCTTAGCGTGGAGTACATTGACTTCCCAGCCCTGAAGCCTGCCTAGTAGGGGTTGAGCAGGTTGTACTCTTCAAAATAGACATGAAGCTGATGGTTTATCAATTTCTCAAACAATTTTGATACAGTGGATAACAAAGCTGTTGAGCGGTAGTTGAACAATTATTACTGCCCTCACCTTTTAAAAAAAAGGGATTACTTTAGAGCATTTCCACTGTTCTGGATAGTAGGAGTGCTGTAAGCTTTGGTGAAAGAGCAGCTGACGCCTTTGGGAAAACTTCAGAAAACATAATATTTCAACATAAGTCAGCTTGTATTTCATATACCTTGTACAGATTTCTCCTGTCCACTATTTATGTGACATCAAGTTGGGAAGAAGCAACAGGAACTGATGTACCCCCAAGAAACAACTATCCTGTTTTTAAAGCAAATGACTTCCGTAATAAGTAATAGGGATAAGAAATACTGAGTTGATAAGAAATATAAGCTGCTCTGTGTCTAAATATTAGGTTTTTGAAAGTTCTTCTCGAGATGTTGCTGACTCTTTAGCAAATTTTATGAGGCGCCAGCCCACCGACATAGCGGTACCGCTACAGCATGCGATGCCAACAATCCAGGTTCAGGAATGAGCCTAGATCATTGGAGGAGGATTGAGCTCTGCATAGGCTTCTCTCCTCCTCTAGGGAGGAATGGGGATCACTATCACTGTGTTCTCCACACCTGGGTGACCTCAGGTGGCAATGCAGCTGAAGTGTAATATGTGGATTAGGGAATTGCTGATTGGGTGGACGGGTGCTCACGCCTTGCATGACAACATGCAGCTAAGCCAGCATCCCTGGGGGGAAAGGATGTAGTGAGGAAGAAAAAGCAGAACACAGCCAAGCACCATGATGGCTCCATGCAGCCCAGAGACCACACAGCCCACTGACCTAGGCTCACTCCTGGGGTCTCAGCTGTAGCATTTCCAAGGGACCTGGCCCAGTCACAGCCTCCAACGTGAAGAGGGGGTACCATGTGGTACCACTCCAGGAAACAAGTATGTCCTAGGAGATGGTGGGGGAGACGGGGTTGCGGCTGGACTGGGCTCTGAGATGTGTCAAAGCCAGCTGAGGAGGTGATAAAGTAAAAGAATAAAAAAAAAAAAAAGTTTTGTGAGTGCAGCGGCTATTAAGTCTGCAGAGTATTTCAAAATGTTACCTCAATATGATCAGCTCTGGTTGCCTTTTTTGTGTCTAGCTTCTTTATTTCCTTCAGAAATTCTGTTGGATTTATGGTTTTAAAATACAATGTAGCAGCATTTTTTGGGAGAGAGTTAGTTTTGAGAATTCAGATCCACATTCTTAGGATATGTTTGTTTTTGTGTTCTCTGTCACAGTGTCTGGCAGTTTTTAAATATATATGTTTAGCAAATTTGCAAGGCTGGGAGCTCGCTCCCTCAGTTGTCCTTGAAAGTAATTTTGGAGTGATTTTCACTTACCCCCCTCTAGTTGCTTTTACAGGCTCCAATACATAGATGGGCTAGTAGCTTGGTTTATTTTGCTTCTGCAATATGCATATTTCGACTTTTTTAATGACTTTTACATTTGTTTCAAAGAGTTTTACAAGTGTCCCAGTCTTCAGGACTCAATGTTTTGTTAGCTTTTTTCCATATACTTTCTTTCCAGTCAGATTTGTTTCTTGATCTGCTCCGTGACCCATGGGGAACTGTTTTTCCTTTTTTTTCTCAGATTAAATTGTGCATTTTAATTACAAATTTCAAGGAATGATTTGGAGAAAACCTCTACAGCCATGTTGAGTCTGGGACTAAACTGACTCTGCTCCAGGCTGTTTGAGCAATCAGGATTCTGAAGCTTTGTAAACTGAAGTTCTTAAAACATCTGTGATAAGATGAGGACGCAGAATTGGTTCTTTTAGTTTTTGATTCAGTGTTACAAGAGGTATAACAATGATTGCCTAAGTCTGGAGTCCATAATTGTACATTGATTGTTACAATGTTTGGGATTTTGAAGATTAGATCCAATGTGCTGCCCTGCCTTTGGGAGGGGGGGTCCCTTCCTAGTTATTTGATTTGCAATCTGGTTTAGGCCGGGAGAAGCTTTGTGCAATATATTCTCCCCTGGGCCCCTCCTAGGTGGCATTGAAGTGCCCTACAGGGATTGTTTCTCTCCCTGTTATAACTGCGGACAGGTTTTGGACGAGAGTTTCAAAAGCAGTTGTCTTAATCTTTTGGGTTGAGTACAGTATATTACTCCAATACACAGTTTCTGAACTGGGTTAGAAACTAACGCCACCTCAACACCTTGTACACTCTCTGAGAAAATTAATTCAACATGTCCTAAATCATTTTTATTTGCAAAATTACACACACACCCTTCTGTCCTGTTGCATGTAAAGTGTTCATAATTCCTCTAAGATATTTCAGAGTCTGTGTTCTTTCTTTTTGACAGTCATGACTAAATGAGCCCCACTATGCCATGATCCCCCTATTCCACTCAAACCTTCAAAACTTTAAGCAAATCTGTTTTATGTGCTAGGATTCATTTCAATGTCACCTCCATTTAATATCAACAAGAAAATAAAGGTTAAATTTGCTGTAACTCTCCCTGGTTTGCCATTAAAAATGACCTAAATTTCTCTATCCCCAGAGGTTTACAAGTGAGCATACTTTGTCGCAGACAGTTTGAAAATGTTGATACTTACCACGGCTAAGGCCCATGGTGTAGCCATATGGATGAACCACTTAAGGTAACACCTCCTCTGCAGGCTTGTCACTATTCTCTCATGTTCTTTGTCTCCTGAGCCAGGTAACTAGAGACTAGGCCTGATGAAAGACCTGTTCCACACCCTAGTCTCAGGACTAATACTGATTGATGCCCCTGGAGCCTGGCAGAACCTGCAAAGTCAGTCACAGCCAGTGCCTTTAGCTGTAACCCTCTTTTCTCTGGTGACTCTCTCTAAAGACAAAACTCCTGAACTTTGCTTCCTGGGCACCCCTTTATACTCCCTGTGGCCATAGCCACCCATTTCCTGTCTGGGGTCCACTTTGTGTACATGTTCTACAAATGTACAGTGCAGAGGACAATCTGTTCCCTCATCCCTTCTTGGGGCAGCGAAAAAGCTCCAGCTGCTTAAGCTGGGTTTCAAAATACTGACTGCCTGCAGGGAAGGGTTACATTTATAGCAACCCTATGTTGGGGGGGGGTTACATACATCCGGGGCCAGAAAACTTGATGTTTCCTTCAGGTCTAATATCTCCCTTGAGGGGGATACATGAACAAGCAGTTCCAAGAAAAAGTTACAAACCTAACTCCAGAGCCAAATCCAGACTGTGCATAAATGTAGCATTGAAAGTACTTTCACAGCCACCCCTCTACTGCATTTTATCAGAGAACAAGATGCAGAGAAAAAGAAAATGATTCCCTGCCATTTTTCAACTGTGTGAGATACAGTACCTGGACCCAAGCTTGGTCTGTCTTTTCAACATTTCCCACAGTACCTGCTACATATCTATGGAGCAGAGTGGCTTTCAGTACACAGACAGTAATATGGAACAAAATGCTTAGCAACTTCATCTTGCTCTAAACTATTTGATATACAGTATACAAACGCATGTGTCCCCTAATGGGAACTACACTCACAATGAGAAATCACAGGTCCTGACTAACTCAAGCATGAGTTTGCAGACTCTAAACAAGTTCAGGTATGCCAATTCATCCTAGATAGGGGCTGTTTCTGGCAGAATTTAAGGCTATCTGACCAGTTTCATGTATCTTATCACTTAATCTCTGTTAAGTATAGCAGTTCCAACACTTGATTTTTATCTTGTTTCTTCTCCTGCACTTACCAATCAGTCCTTATTGGACTGGCCTTCTCAGCCCTGCCACCTGCCATCTCTCCAGACTTACCCACAACTTCCTCAGTACTGCTGTGCCCCCTAATAGTGACTTACATTTTCTGGGTGCTTGCCCATCCCCCCAGAGTCCAGATCTATGGGTGCAGAGATGGAACACTGATGTTGGGAGGGCAGGGCTTGTGGGAGGTCGGGTGCTGTTGTGCTTAGCTAGCATTGATTTTCCTGCCTTTTCTTCCTGAGGGTTAGCAACATGCAGTGATGCAAGGTATCTGATGTCTACCCTCCCCTCTATGTGAGTGTCTCCTGCTGTGTTGCACCCCACTAGTCAGCTGGCAGTCAAGCAGTAGACAGCACAGTCCCACCTCCCCAAAGGAAGTAAGCTGCCCCAGGGATGCTTAATCCTCCTTCCCTCGGTTAACCCCAGTGGTTTAAGTCTGCTCCTGAACTCGGCTTGCTGGCATAGTGTTCAGTAGCACTACTGCTGCAGTACTGGGCCAGCTACCCACATTTGTCTTTAAAGGGCGCTGTCACCCTTTCTGCATTATATTATTTCTAGTTGAAAATCCACATTTTATGATTTCTTATCTTCTCTTCTCTAAAACTCTTGGAAGTTCTTGGGTATTTACTCTGCTTCCTTTCTTAGTAGAACTGAAATGCATGTTAATGGTGTGATTATACCCAATCTTGTTTTGCTTCAAATCCTTGATCTACTTTTATTGCATACATTCTGAACACTAGGATCGCCCCTAAACAGTGCAGCCTATCATGATGCAATAGTCCCCTCTCCCCCCCAACAGCATCATGAGTGGATAAATTGTGTTGGGGTGTTCCCAAGTCCAGGACCAGTGCAGTGGAAGTCAATCAAAGAATATGAACAAACACATTTTTGTGCGGTGACACCAGTATGGTGAGTTGCTCTGTTTTTCTTACTTTTTTAAAAAGAAAAAAGAAACCAGAATCAAACTACCAGCTACATCTGCGATCTCTACAGAATGTGAGCAATCACAACATATTTTTTAATCTAGGGACAGTTTGAGGCACAAGGGGACTGAAAGTGTCCCTTTTACTTTGTAAAATTCAACCAGCATATAATCATTGTGGAGCAGAATTACATTCCCCTTGGTAATTACCCATCCACTTCCATTAGTATTTCAAGCCGTCCTCTTGCAAAAGCAACATAGTTACACACATTTTTGGACTTAAGAAAAACTTCATTTTAAATTTTCAGTTCCCTAACTCTCTGTGGTGAGCCTGCAGAGTTCATCAGCAATGGGCAAAAGTAATCCTGGAGAGCAGTGTACTCTGTTTAGAGCCATACTGTCTGCAGCAAACACATTTTAGCTGGTTCACTCTTGCAGGCCACTGGTCAACTAGGTAGTGCCTTCTTGGTTGATCAGTGGTACTGATATGATCCTAGTGTCCCCCTAAAATATAAAAATATGTATTTTAAAAGATGCTCCCATTCATAGCAATGCAGTGTGCTCCCATTCTCTATAAATGCCTACACTGCAAAACATCGGAGTGTGGGGGCAGCACAGGGGTGAAGCTTTTCTCAATCAGGACCATAAAAGGGAAGGGATCAGGCTGTCAATTCTTCCAAGGCAGGATTTGCAGTCCCTTCCCCTTCAAAATATAAGTACCAGAACATTCTAAAACGTGCTACTTAGGACTCTGCTGCAGGTAAGCTACCAGCAGGGGGCTTCAGGAAAGTACAGAAAATGGTGGTCTTTATTCTAGGATCAGAAATTGTAGAGAAAGCTTCAGCTTCATCCAAAAACTATTTCTAATGATTTTTCAATGTTTTTTACTATTAACAAAATATTGTTCATGAAAACACTTAATTTTGTGCATTTGTCTCCTCTTTTAATTTCTTCAATCTCCTGGTTCGTACGGATAATCCTCAAAAAGGGTTCCAGACTTAGAATAAACAACGTAAGTATAAGGGACACCCTTCACATACTCCATTCCACATATCATAAGGTGGAAAAATAAATTAGCTAAAATTTCTTCCTTAGAAAGAGAGAGAGAGGAGAGAGAGAGAGAGAGAGAGAGAGAGAGAGAGAGAAACCAGCAAATTCAAACAGTGAAGAGCTGCAGATTAGTGTTGTGAAAAATTGCGGAATTTCGCTCTATGAAATATTTTGCAGGTGCGAAAATGTGAAATTCCACTGGCAGAATGCTGAATTTCACTAGCGAAATGTGGAATTTCTCCACTTCCGTGTGAAATTTAGCCACTCACAGGCAAAATTCCACATTTCACCAGCAAAATATCACATTTTGTGAGTGAAATTTCACATTTTGCACCTGCAAAATATTTTGTGGCATGTGCGGAATTTCATGAAATGTTTTACATGGTGAAATTTTGCATTTTGCCAGAATTTTGCAGGCAAAATAAAATCTCGCTGCATCTGTACTGCAGATGTTGCAGAGTACTTAACGCCACAGTAAAAAAAAACACATTTTTCTACCTTATTCAGAAAGAGAGAGAGAGAGGAAGAGTAGAGAGAAATGAATGGATTCAACAGCAGAGAACAGCAGAGTGCAGACATTGCAGAGTACTTAACTCTACAGTAAGAAAAAATGAAACAACATTTTTTTCTTAGTCAGAAAGAGAGATAGTAGAGAGAGAAAGAGACGAATAAATTCAACAGCAGAGTGCGCACTGCAGATGTTTTCTTAGTTTTAGAAAAACTGAAGGAAACAGGAAAGGGGTTAAGGGTACTACAAAAAGCATGGTCTGCAGTGCCATAAGGCAGGTGCAGTTCTCATGAAATCATCCAGTAACAAAAAAAAATGTAGTGAATGTGATAGGTTAAATATCACTAATGTAAAGCATTCAAAAACTTAATAATTCATTTTCTTTTGGAAAAATATATTTTTGTAAAAAAAATATATCTATATATTTATAAGAAAGTAAGAACTAACAAGGTCAGCATACAAGACAGGAGGACTCTGTCTGAAGGTCATAGTGCCTCACTAATTGTGAGGGTGGGCTTATAGTGCCATACAGAATAGATTTTGAAGGGGGGAGTCACCCACATCTCAGACTCTGTGTTGCCCATCTCTGTTCTGCCCTGAAAGGTCATACTGCCATTGACTCTGTTTCCCATCTCCGTGTCTGAACTACTACTATTTCACAGTGCCATACAAATTTTGAAGAGGGAAGGGGGCATCCCATCTCAGACTCTGTGTTGCCCATCTCTGTGACTGAACTGCTACTAGGTCATACAGTGCCTCGTGTATTTTGAGAGGGGGTGGTGTCACATCTCAGACTCTGTGTTGCCCATCTCTGCTTCCAAACCAATACTACTAATTAAGTAAACTGGACCCCAGAAAATTAATTCAGAATCAGAGTCCGTCATGGAAATGGAACATGTGGCCAACACCAGCAGTAGGGCTGAAATTGGTACACGTAACAATAAAAATATTTCTTGAAAAGAAATTCAGAAAAAAAAGGGAAACTCACTGCTGATGCTATCATTAATACAACTGATGGTGAAGCAACATGACCAGAAAAAGGAAAGAATATTGGTGTATCCCCTGACCAAAGTAGTGCAGCAATGCTCTCATTGCCATAAAAATCAGATAAAACACAAAAACAGCTAGCCAAAACAGTTAGACCTAGAAAGTTAATGATTAAGGAAAAGGCTTTATCTAGGATCACTAGATGTGGCACTCTACGATATGCCACTCATGCATATCTGGCTCTTTCATCAGAACGCAGTGCCTCTGATGAAGAACAGGTTGTAAATGTACAAGAACAAGAGCACGATGATTCACAGTTATGCGTTTCCAAAGGTGATGAAGCAATGTGATACAGATGAGGTAGAGGATGCCACTTGGGTTCACAAACCCAAAAACAAGAAACAAAAACACATACAGCATGCACCACCACTAGCCATAGCCAGTAATGGAAAAAAAATCAAGAGTAATCATAGCAGTTCTTTTGGGGACAGTTACATTGTGCATAAATCTGGGTCAGAAACACCAGCCACCAAAACTGCTGATGTTCCTAGCATGATGACAAAATGATCCACCTCAGTTGTGTGGAGCTCTTTTCATATAAGTCCCAAAAATGAATGCATTGCTGTTTGTACCTTTTGTCATTGAGAAGTCAGTAGGGGGAAAGTGAGGGGCCAGTTCAGGACAACATCACTAAAAAGGCATTCACACAGAGCACATCCAGCCATTCGGCTGGGCAGTAGTCCTGAGCAAGGGACAAACATCTGTGATGAAAATAATCCTACAGACAATAATGATGGTGAACAGACTGAGAGACGGGGCAGAAAAAAACATGTTCAACTTCACTGACAAACGTATTTGGAGACACTACAGATTTGCCACTGCAATCCCATGTATTTTGTGCCCCGAATAGCTGAATTTATTACCAAGGACCTGAAGCCATTTTCTGTGGTGAGAATCATGGATTTAGAGCCCTTTTAAAATATTTTGCTCCACTTTACAACATACCAGGCTGTAAATATTTTACGACTGTCACTGTTCCCAAAATGTACGAATGTATGTAAAGTAAAATAAAATTGTCTGTTAAAGAAAGTGAATGTGGTGCTGTGCACCTGACCACAGGCACATGAATGAGTTCTCAAACCACTGGCTATATGTGCATCACAGCACATTGGGGGTCATAATTGTCTTCAAACACCACGACAAGCAGCACTGTACAGGAAAGCAGACAAAGAATGGCAACTCTTTACATTGGCATGTTTGGTAAGCATCACACCACTGACAATATTGAAAAGAGTTGTGTGACACAATTTTGGAGTTGGTAGAGCCCTGGGACTCAATACTGGATTTGTGGTTTCAGACAATGGTGCCAATATTTCCAGTGCATTGAAATGTGGTGGTTTAACTCACATTCCACGCTTTGCACACTCATTAAATCTGTTAGTACAAGCTTTCCTTTCCAATGACAACAGTATAGTAACACTAATGGGAGCTGCAAAGAAAATCTGTGGCCATTTTAGTCACTCTGTAAAATCATGTGATATCTTGGCTGACCTCCAGAAAAAAAAAGTCTTGCCAGTACAGCAACCAAAACAAGATGTTCCATCAAGCTGGAACTCCATGTTTTACATGTGTGAGAGACTTCTCACACAAAAGAAGGTAGTCTAGTACATGAATATACCATGGAGCACAACCTAGCAGATGGTGTTGTGCTGAATTCATTCCAGTGGGGCCTCATGGAGCATCTCATATTACTCTTGACTCCCTTTGAGGAAACAACTTGACAGATTAACAAAGAGTATGCTACTCTAAGCCAGGTTATTCCCATCATAAATTTATTGAACAAGGAACTCAGGAGGTTGTGTAGAGGTTTTCAACAAAAAGGAGACAAATCTGGTATATCCCTTATGGACCGACTGACATAGCAATTCCAAAATTGCAGAAGACTTCACAATATCACAACTGACAAAAATTTTCTTCTTTCCATTCTTATTGACCCTCAGTTTAAGTTACAACAGCTGCCTCCTTCAAAACTCAGTGACCCTTCTCTTGAATACAAAAACTTTCTGATTTCAGCAATTATGCAGGAAAAGCAAGGAACTGTAGTTGACAATACAACTGAATCACATGAAGTGGATGCTGCATCATGATGCAATATCTGTTGGTGCTGACAGCAATAATTTCTACTTAGTGCCACAATGTACTCCTTCATCAATATTGGGAAGTTCTGCACAAAGTCCTCTTTCTGAAAAGCACACAGATGACTCTTACACTTTTTGGTCAAAACTCATGGACATGTGATAATTCAGATGTGTATGTCATGGAGCCACCTTCTTTGTCTTTGTCTGATGTTGTGGATGCCTGTTTATGAGAACCACTCATTAATATTACTGATGAACCTTTTGAAAGCTGGCTAGAAAAGGACATGATCTGGCCTTCACTATCTGCCTTTGCTATAAGGCTTATTAATTGCCCTCCCGCTAGTGTTTACTGTGAGCATATATTTAGCACAGCAGGAAATGCTGTGTCTGATACCCGCACAAGGCTTAATCCTGAAAATGTACAGCGCCTTACTTTCCTAAAAGTTAGTCTCAACAAATTCTCTTATCAGTTCAGTGAACAATGGCAGGAACATAAAAGCAATAATGATGAAAAACAGCTGCAACAGGTGTTTCATAATATGGGTGCTTCCTTGGTGTTTGAAGACAATGGTGATGATATTTAATTTAATGATTTATTTATTTGAATTCAGAGGAAAAAGGTCCACAATCATAACAGAAAGAAGTAAAAAAAAATTCCTTCTTGTGAGGTCATGGTGTATATTAATGTATTGCTGTATGTGTTTTCACATTCAGTTTGGGAACCCAGGTGGGATTTAATTTGTTTTGTTCAGCAAGTTAAAAATACCAACAGGCAGTGGATTGCTGGACATCTGGAGTGGAGGGTGGCACCAAGGCAGAACACAAAGGAAAACACCTATGTGCATGGCCACCATGAATACTGGCCCCTGTGATCCTTGCATCCCACACCATGTGAATCCCCACCAGCTTGATGCCGAGGGGAGTGGCAAAGGAGCTGGGGACTGGGAGGTGGGATTCATAGCAGGAGTAGGTTGCAGTCAGGGCTAAGCAGCTCTATAAAAAAAGTATTTTATATACCATACATGACTGTGCATGGCCACTGTGAGTGCTGGCCCCCGTGGTCCTCAGATCCCACACCAATGGGCGGAGCGGCAATCTGGCTGGGGACTAGTAGGTGGGCCTCATGGCAAGAGTAGGTAAAAAAAGTAATATGCATATACACACACATAAATATAGGGGATACATACAGCTGTTTCAGATTTGGTAGGAGTTGGGAGAGAGGTACACCAAGGCTCAATATTGGGTCCCTTATTGTTCAACATTTATGTTAATGATACTGTATCTACAATATCTAAGAGTGAAATTCGGCTATACGCCGATGACACTGTATTAGTGTTGTCGGCTGATAGCTATGATCAATTGGAAAAGCAGCTGCAGATAAATCTGTTTCACATGGAGGAGTGGTTTGTTAATTCTGCCTTGCAAATAAGTGTTAAAAAACCCAATGTATGACTTTTATATCAGGTGGGAGAAAGACTGAAATTCCTTTGTTACAATTAAGATTGATTGATGGTACTCAGTAAATGTAAAGTCCTATAGATATTTAGGGGTGTTAGTAAATTTGAGATTAAAATATTCCGAACATATTTGTCATCAAGTAAGTAAAGTTAATCAGAGATTGGGAACCCTGAGGAGGTTGTTGGGTTGTTTACAACCAAAATGAGGGAAAGGTTGGTGAATCAATTGTTAATCCCTGTCCTGGAATATGGCTCCAGCCTATATATGAATTCTCCTTAGATTTATTTAAATAAAATAGAGCAGGCATATTATAGACTTGGCAGATTTGTGTCTAATGCTAAATTTGGAACTCACCGCTGTAAAATATATGGAAATCTTGGGTGGTTGTACCCAGCCTCAAAACGACTATATTGATGGTTGACTTGGTGTCACAAATTGATTCATAACATGCATAGGCATCCCCTAAATCAACATAACTTATTAGGATCCTCATGACTGTTAACCACTTCCCTAAGGTATTCAGCATTTTATATATCTAATGTAAAATCTAGGAGTAGATTAGGGGATACTACCCTGCAGAACAACCTTGTGGTCCATTGGAATAAATTACACAGAGAAATAAAATTAATTCAAGGACATCTTCAATTTAAAAAAAGCTCTGAAAAGTTATTTGTATGAGAATTGTACTTGTTTCAGCTAGTAGATAGCTATTGAGTGACTCAATATTAGATTTTTTTTTTATTTTTTTTTTAAATTACATGTGCAATTTGTCTGTATAATAGTGTGAGGGAAGTGTTAATGTATGTCATTGTTAGAAACTTTTTCAATATGTATTAGTGAATGATTGTTTGATATGGGCGAGAGAATAAACAGGACGCTGTTGAAAATGGGTCTCAAACCCAAAAGTTTGTATCCTGTTTAAAAATAAAATTTTTATCATCATCATGATGGGCAGGAGTGGGATATGGGAAATATTCTCACTCCTGCAGAGTGAAGTATGGATATCTCACATGTGCCGAAGGCACAAGTAAGATATCTATGCCTCACGATGCAGAAGTGAGAATATTTCCCATATCCAACTCCTGCCCATCATGTGTTTGATTTATGCAATAGGACAGGAGTGTTGTGATTTGGTTATTTGTGTGTGTTACTAAGGAATTTGTGCCCAAATGAATGATTTATTTTGTTGCTGTGCCTTGCTCCACTGTAATGAGGCTGTGTTGTGAATGGGGACTGTCTTTTTTTAAGCATGAGTTTCTTCCCTGTTCTTTTATTGGCTGGTGATGTGTGGTTGTGGTTTTTTATTGGTTTGTGGTTTTTATGTCTGGGAGAAATGTGTTCTATTGGTTGTAATGTGTGTTGCATGATTGGTTGCTTTTAGCGTATGTCAGTGGAAATTGTATTTTGATTGGTTGGGGAGTTATAGTGTGCATGACTTTCTTGTCAGGAAGAGTTCCGGGATTGTGGCGTCTTTGTGTGGGCTGTGTTTATTTTAATTTTGTGTAGTTATGTCGTTATTCTTTTTATTAATGCTTTATGCACTTTTATTTTTTCAGCTGGGGTACTTGTATGACTTTTAGGATAGTTTGTCAATGGACTTGTTGACTGCTTCAGGCGTTGGACTTCTGGAATGGCTACTGCTTTTCAGGTACTGCATTTCTATTCTGTATCGCTGTGTGAGGAAATTTGCTTCAATTTCTTCTGAGGAGGGCTGTCATGCTGGTGAGCTGTGGAAAAGAAACTAGGAGAATAAATGTGGTTTATCTTTTCTGTGTGCAATAGGGAAAAAATATGCGGTTTACATTTATTTCTGTTGTCCGGTTTACTGCTGCAGTGTGAAGGAGGAATTTTAAAGTATTTATCCATGTTCTGCATAAGCGAGATACTCTTTTGTAGTCTACATTTTCTTTTTATAATTTAGAAGTGCAGTATGCATTTTTCTTTGGAATGGCTGTAATTAGTAGGATGGGTGCAATTAGTAGCATGGGAAACTCAAGCTATTTTGTAGGGATTATAGGTGTTTGAACAGGTGAATGCGATTGGTGTTGGTTGCTAGGAGAATGTAGTGCCTGCACATCTTTTACTGGGAGTGACACATCTAGAGTAAGAATATTACTTGCTGACATAGAAACTTGGTATGTAAATGTAAATATCTTCCACAGTATCTACAACAGCAACATTTATCTCACTCTAATGAGAATACATGTTTTTATTTCCAATGTTTACAACCCACCCCAATTGTATAAATATGTATATATCATAGCTGACTGCAATTATTATTTGTGGAAGCTTGTAGGATATATCAAAAACTGCAATACAGGGTGGGGGGGCAAAGATCAACCAGATAAAAAGTAAGTTGCAAACCACAAGTGCTAAAATATAATTGCCCAATCAGGCAGGAGTGTGTGGGATGGTTTGGGGCCCGTGATGCTTGCTATAACACCAAGTAGGCAAGCCAAAAGGGCGGGAGGGATGGCTGAGGCCCCATCACTTATCTTGCTTATGCTGCCTGTCTCCCACCAAAAAGCATGCCAAACTCAGTGAAGGTCTGCACTCTGCTGTTGTCTTTCTGCTGTGAATTCGTTGGACTTTCTCCCTCTTTCTGACTTATGTTTGACAGACTGTCACCTTTCACTGTGAAGCCCCAGGTGAGCTGCATACAATGGGCTGGATTAACAAAGGTTTTTGGGACTAACTCCAGTTGTGGGCCAAAATATCATGTCTGAATATCTGGACAGCTATTGACCAATCAGATCACAAGAATTGTGTTGCCCATTTTATAATAGGCAGTTAAGGACTGGCAGTTGGCCAGTTAAGGCATTGCTTCCTTGCTAATGACATTCATGGGATTGATAATGTACTTTTGTTTGCACATCCCACATGTTCCATATCATTTATAATACTGTCACACCAGAACTGCCAGTCTATAGAATAGCAAGTGAAAACTGAGCAGGTCTCTGACAGAGGAAATTGTAGACAGGCATATTGTACATTTCAGGATATACAAACCAGTTTTATACAGAGCTGAAATGCTGAATCACAGACAGAGTTTAAAATATATTTGCACAATTACAATGACATTTTGTAGGCATATATAATTATAGACTGTTGTGTAAAAAGAACTGCATTCTGTTCTCATAAGAACAAGATTATTTTGTATTACAGCGGAACCCACTTATAATGGACTACTCTGTGTATACCTCTCATGTCCATTATAAGTGGGTGTCCAGGATATACAATGACCTCATGCTGCTCCCTGCCTGCCCTCTTGCCAACTCCCCAGCCTGCCACAGTTACTTATAGTGAAGACTGTTTTTACATATTGTGCTGCCAGATAGAGCCTAATGGAGACTGAGCTGAAGAACTGTCATTTCTGCTGCCATTACTGTGAAAGGGACTGTGCACACAGTTGCGGAGCTAGAGGGGGGGCTGGGAGGTCGGTCGCCCCTCCTGGCTGCCCCAGTGTGAGTAATGGTGCCCCACCACCATCTTTATTCAATGCTTAGTGCCCATTGTGGAGCCCATGATTGACTGAATGGCCCACTCTGGCTCCCCAACACTCCCAAACCTGGCTCCTCCACTGTGTGCACAATCATTGGCCATGAATGCTGACCGGAGATTGCTATTCACATCCACAGCAGCTGTGGAAGTTGTTACAGCTGGCCCCACCAGCCATAACATTTTTCCTGCAGCTGCAGGGATTTCCACAGAAACACCACCTGCAAGATTCTGTAAATCATGGAGCCAGTCGTAAACCGAGTTTTTCCTGCAGCTGTGAGATTTTCAAGAGTTTTGTAAATCCGGCCCACTGTTTTCTATGTTGAAACAACACGGAAATACAGACACAAAATTAAAATAAAAAATGTTACATTTAATTTTTTTTTTTTAACAGAGAAATCTAAAAGAATAATACAAGGCCCCCATATTCAAAGGAAATGCACTGCGCAACCCGACAGCACAGGCTGATGTGCCACACAATACCAACAATGCACGACAGTGCAATATTCAGAAGGGTGGGATGTGCTGGTCACAAGGGAATGGGCCAGGGCACAGCAGTAATGTATGCTGCATGAGTGGAGGAGGCATTCCCATGAATATGCTGCGCAGCGGCATATTCAGAGGGAATGCACCCCTCACTGTCCAGAGATGTGCGGCACAAAGATCCATCATGAAAAGGAGACCTAAATCAGCCAGCCACCCACAGGCAGGCCATGGCATTGCAGGCAGGTGCACAGCAGCCTGCCCGGCCTAGCAGTTAAGTGGCAACTCCCCCTCCTAACCCTGATCATAAATTAAAATACTATCCACATATATCCCTGCTAGTCTAGCGGCCCCCATTTTCAACCCTGATCATAACAGAATAATTAATTCCAAAATATTCTTGGTAGTCCAGTGGTGCCCCCACCCCATCACCCACTGAGGCACCCACCCCACTCCACCCGTCTCAGCATGGCCAATGATGCCGGCAGGCAGCAAAACCCACCCACACACCTTCACGGCTGCCTGCTGACTGAGCTGTCACAGAATGGAAGCTTATAGTATGCACTACAATACCACTGGTTGACACTGTCAACCAATGGGCTTGCAGTGTGTACTGTAAGCTTTCATTCTCAAGGACAGCTCTGTGAATGAAAGTGTACAGTACACACTGCAAGCCCATTGGTCAACAATGTCGACCAATGGTATTGAAGTGCATACTGTAAGCTGTCATTCTGTGACAGCTCAGTCGGCGGGCAGCCGTGGAGGTGTGCTAGTGGGTTTTGCTGCCCGCTGGCATCATTGGCCATGCTGGGACAGGGGAAGTGGGGTGTGGTGTGGGTGCCTCAGTGAATGGGGGGGTCCACTGGACTACCAGGGATATATTGCGATTCAGTTTCCTGTTTCAAGCGAGGCTGGGAGGTGGGCCACTAGACTACCAGGGAAATATGGGGGATAGTATTGTATTTTACAATTGGGGGTGGGAGGGGGGTCACTAGACTGCCAGGGTGATGTGGTGTGTTCTGTTTCTCACACGGCAATTGCAGGGCACCAGGTGCATTCAGCCAAGCACAGCCATGCCAGTGGGCTTGTAATAAGCATGCATGGTGCCCCTTTGCGCCGCACATGCCCAGTGAGCTCATTAGCATTTCACAGCTGAATATCACACTTGGGGTCATGGCACATCCATGCATAGCCCACTGGCAGTATGCAGCACAGTCTCTGGTTGCACTACGCGGGACTCGGCGGCCGCCCACTATAGGCTGCGCATTCAAGGTGGATATTCAGACAGTGTGTACAGTCAGTACCAATCTCGCATACTGTTTGAATATACTCTCAGAGCCGGCTGGAGTATTTATTCTGCGTGGCACATCTTTGCGCCTGTGCAAACTGCCGGCTCTGAATATGTCCCTCTTGTTGTATTTCTCATACTCAAATAGACTATAAATAGGTTTACAATCCATCAGAGTAAATCAGAATCTTTTGGAAATAAATCAGACTCAGAATCAGAACCATCTCCCAGCCAACCCACCCATCCCTATTTCTAATTTTGTTAAAATGGTTGAAACTTCAGCCAAAAATGAGAAATATTGAACAAATGGTCCATAACGTGGGCCTACAACTGTACTCTCATTGTTTACTTTTGTTTTTATTAATCATATTCTTCCATATTGGCCTTTGAACTCATCCAAAAACTGGAAGTCCAGCCCCTTCTTAACGACTTTGGCACTGCCACAACTCTTTTTGTACTTGTTTGGACCTGTAGCATAAATATACGTCTCATCCATTTCTTTTTAAATTTCATTATCTCTTTTTTCCCTAGGTTCATTTTCTGTGAACATGTAATATCAGAATTGGTTTTCTTTATGTAATTAATAATTCTTGCTCTTTTTATTGGTCTGTTTAATCCTTTGACATTGAAAGATACACACATTATTTCGCTACCATATTTTGGACAATAATATTCACTCCTATGTAATTTTTGAACTGTTAAACAGATTCACACAAAATTCGGTACACACAGAAACCTACTCCTAGAGAATATGTATGCCAGATGTTGTGCAAATATGTTGAACAGTTCCAAAGTTATAAAGTTCAAACATATGACAGTGCATTGACCCTAACTATACACACACATATATATCTATCTATATATATATATATATATATACACAGTATATATATATATATATATATATAGTGCAGTAGAGCCAGTATAGTTAGGGTGAATGCAGAGTTCTATGTTAAAGTCAAATTTTTAAGCCAGTCCAGTGGCACTGAAAAGTTGAGGCGCTGGACGACACACAGAGTGCACGCTGGCGACCGGGTTCAGAAGCGAGTTTGGGAGCCGGGGGTCGGCAGGGAAGGATTGGATTAGGGCCTGCAAGAGCTGCTCTTCGATCCTGGGGAGAGCACATTGGGATGCCTGGTGCTCTGGCGACTCCGTGGAGACCGGGGGTGCCACAGAAGGGGCAAGCAGTACAATAGCGTGCCCGATGCTGGCAGGAGGTTGCCCTGCGCCAAAGCGTTGGGATGTGTACACACAGGGAAGGGGATGGAAGAATAAGGAAAATCAGAGGGATAGGCAATGGCACCTATCCTCCATGCCCAGTGCCAGTGTTCATCTCGGCCGGCTTCATCAGCCCTCTGCCTGGGCCCCACCTGCATGCAGGAGACTGTCTTGTAAGGAGCCCAAGGTAAGGAGTTGGGCTACCCTCCCTGGGTGGGTTAAACCGGGGGTACCAGCAGCAGCGGTGGGGGAAGAGAGGAAGCACTGGTTGCAGAGACCCTCTGGCAGGACAGCACAGGGGTGGGATGCCTGAGAGAGTTCCCTCGAGCTGCAAAAAGGAGTAAAGAAAGTTGAAAAAAAAATAGTCAAATTTGTAAACTGTAATAACTTTGGAACTGTTTAACGGATTTGCACAAAATTTGGCAAGCATATTCTCTTCGGGTAGTTCTCTGAATTCGCCACATATTGTATAATTTCAATGAACAGTTCAAAAGTTATTGAAGTTTAAAAATCACTACATTTACCAAGTTTTTGCCATTTCTTTGTCCACCTGTATCTCAGAAACAGCTTCAAGTATTGGTCTGAAATTTTCAGGGTAGAAAGCATTTTCCCCTACAGATGTGCCTTTTTAAAGTTTTGAGAAAAATATTAATCTGTCTAAAAGTTATTCAATTTTGAAATTTCCCATTATTTCTTATGAGAAAAGTTAGATGTCCCATATGAAAGTATTTCTGTGATAGAAGGAGCCACTACTTGCACAAGTGCAAGTACTACTGCTAGTGCAGGAGGTAGTATTTTTGGACACATATACACTTTTCTTATGGGGGAAGGTAGTATTTTTCACATACATAACACTTATATTTTCACATGTCCTGATATGTTTAAACACACAGAGCCTGCTGTACTGTTACAGTGCTCTGTTGTGTCTGCAATCTTGTCTCCACCTTAGTGAGACAGAAAAATTACAAACTATGGAGAAATAATTGCCATACAAAAAAGGAACTTCAGAACTTAACTAAACGGGACCCATTTAGCTACAGTCTGATGTTTCTTGTTTAGAATAATGGCCAGAAAGACATTCTGTTGGCACCTGAAATCCTGGGTGCCGTGGTTACCCAGAGGATTGCATCTGCTGCATCATCTGCATGAGAATAGCTGGATTTTCTCGACTTGTGGAGCTGCAACTTGAACTCGTGCTGCCAGCTCCACTGTGCTGTGTCACCCGCTGTTTCCTTGGTGTCTCATGGAACCTCCCACCCGCCAGTAACAGTCCACAGTCTCTCTGTTCCTGATGTCTACTGGCACCCCCTACTCCTTCTTTGTTTATTCCTTTATTTCTAATTTATTTAATCTGACACTGGGATGCCCACTCTCAGTGTCAAATGCCCCCTCCTTCCTGCAGTCCCATCAGTGAATTTATAATTGCCAGCATCTGGGGGCCCAGTCCCCATGTCAGCAGTGAGAGACCCCCAATAGTGTGGGATACTGGGGAGCCCACTCTCAGTGTCCTGAAAGAGTTATTTCATTGTTCCTTGTAAAGAAGAAAACAGTCCCCCAACGTCTTTTGCTTTTTTCTCCCTGTAAACAAGAAAATGGTCCCTTGTCATCCCCCGTCATCTCCCTCCTCCATCCCTACTCTCCCGCTGAGCACCCACCTCCCACAACCCCCTCACCCTATACTTACTTCCAGAGGTTGTCTGCTGTCATCTTCTGTGGACCAGGACACGTCTGCACCCTTCAACATCGAACCACAAACTGAGGAATCAATGTAAGTGCAGTATAATGTATTTCGGTGGCATTCTGAACTTATATTGTTATCTTTGCCATTTCTTGGAATTTTTGCACCAGATGTTCAACATGAGCTTTTTGGGACCCCACCTCATGAACACTGCCACTGTCATTTCGTTACTCAGGACCAGAAGGTAATTTCACAGTCATCTTTCAGGACAGATTAATGGAACAGTTCCAATGTTCATGAGGTGGTGTCCCAAAAAAGCCCATGTTGAAAGTTTGGTGAAAACATTCGTAAAATGGTCGAGTTGCATGCGTTCATTGAAAATGTTCTACACATGTGCGTAATTTTAATAATTTTTAATATTTTACTCCAAATTTTCAACATAGTCATTTTTTCGCACTACCCCATGAACAATACAGTTGTCATTTTTCACATCCTGTCTGAAACGTGTTTCTGCAGCTATGGTGCAGAATGGCATTTTGACATGGATTTGAACATTTTCACCTACAGGGTTTATGAGTTGGTGTCATAAGAAGACTATGTTCAAAAGTTGGGGTCAAAATATGAAAAAAATGTCTAAGTTATGACCACTCATTGCAGTTTTGGTATGCTCGCTGATAACTTTGGACATATTTAATATTTTGACCCCAGATATTCAACATAACCTTCTTATTACCCCACCTCATGTATGTCATAGGTGTCATTTTTTAAAATCCTGGCCAAAATCTTTTTTCGTGCCTGTGGCACAGAATGGCATTGCAGTTGTGCAGAATTATGTTTTGCTGGGGATTTGAAAATTTTCTTTACTTGGTTCATGTGCTGGGGTCATAAAATGACTATGCTGATAATTTAATTATGCATCCACAGAGGGATGACTGCTCAGGGTCTGAAAAACCCTGTGCTCCCGCAGTAAAATAAGGACAATCATGGAGCATAACAGTGTGGGGTCCGAAGGGCCCTGCACTCTCACTTTGAGTTAAGGACAGTGGGAGCGCAGGGTCCAAAGGGATCTGTGCTCCCACAGGCAAATAAGGATACAAGTAAGCTTGCTGGAAAAGTAAAGAAATTAATTGCAAAAAAATTAATTAATGCATCAGTTAGGGTAGTTACTAAAACTATAAAAGCAGGGAAATGGGGTGTTAGGGTGTCTACCCGTAACAGCCCATCACCACCCCCACTCTGCAGACACTGACAGCTGTCAGGGTGTGCCTTGGGGTAGTTAGCCATAATGCTCATGCCATTCCACCCCCAACCCCACCCTGCAGACACTGAGAAGGCATTGGGGCTGTGCCTTGGGGTCATCAGCTGTTGCGCTCACACCATTCCACCCTCACCCCCACTCTGCAGACACTGACAGGCATTGGGGTGTGTCTTGGGGTTATCAGCCCTAATGCTCATCCCATTCCAGAAATAAATAGCTGATATGGGGAAAGTATAGGAGAATGGGGTGTGCGTTAGGGCTGATGACATCAAGGCACACCCCAACACCTGTCAGAGTCTGCAGGATGGGGTGGAATGGCATGAACGTAATGGGCTGACAACCCCAAGGCATACCCCTAATGCCTGTCAGTGTCTGCAGGGTGGGGGCGTGGGGGTGGAATGGCATAAGTGTTATGACCCCAAGGCACACCCCCGATGGCTGTCAGTGTCTGCAGTGTGGGAGTGGGGTGTCAGGGTTGGAAACCTTAACACCCCATTTCCCTGCTTTTGTTGCTGTAGTAACCACCCTAACTGATGCAGTAACAAGGTTTTTTACAATGAATATATATATATATATATATATATATATATATATATGTATGTATGTGTATGTGTATATGTGTATGTGTGTTTTATATATATATATATATATATATATTCTCCTGAGAGTGAAGTTTTAGGCATCATTTTATATAATTGCTAGGGAGCATTTTTTTGCCTCAGCAATTATATAAAATAAATGCACATTCCTATTCAGCCGCAGTTCAGTCTGGTTTCAGTGCAGTCCGCAACTGCTGAAAACTTTTAAGTTCAAAAACAGGTTTAAATAGTAGAGGGTCAGTTTAAACATTACAGTTCACTTTGTGTTTTTTTTTTTTGTTTTTTTAAAGACTTACTGCCGAGACCAAGTGGAGGTGCAGTGTTCAGCAGGACATCGGGAAGATGGGTAGCTGGTGCTTGCGCGGAGCGAAGGAAACCTGGTGTGTGTTTGCCATTATAACCAGCTGGTTATAACAGCAAATTATAACCGGGTTTCCCTATGGGAAACAATGCTTCCTGGTAATTATATACATTTAAATCATCATTTCATTTTTGATCCGGAACATGATCAAAACTAGAAATACAAGTGAGATAAATAAGTAGAGAAATAAATAAAAACAATCCTTGCAGCCCACTAGAACTGTTCAACCTAACTTTTTAACTTGTTTTCATTGCCCTCCCCCCTTTTCAGCAAAGCAAAGAAAAATGAACTTAGAAATCCCCAGCTACAGTAGATACGTAGATATATGTTTTCTCAAAATCTCTGTATACCTCTGACTGGTTATTAAGTACAGGATATATTCCTATTATTGCTTATGCAATAATTACCTCACTTCGCCTCCCACCCCATGGTTGAAGGGCACTCGGCTAATGCCTCATGCCTCAAAACCACAATAACCTGCATTTTCTTTGAAAATGTACCTGTAGAAGCAGTCCTGGTAGTTTGGGGGGTATTCTCTTTTTGGTCTTCATTATTAGATGGGCTACGACCTTCAAGTACATCAGCTTAAGACATGAGGAAGACATCTGTGTTAGACTTGAGACAGTGAGAGATGTCTGCAGCCTGGGATTAGCTCATGATGAGTAGCTTTTGTTGGAGTCTCAGGTATCGGCTACCATCAAGATCTACTTTAATGTCTTTAGGAACATTGCTGAGACTGACCCCTCGCTTGATTCTGCTGATCTCCAGGCACAAGTGCACATCCTTGTTTCATCAAGATTAGACTACTGCAATGTACTCAACAGGGGCTTTCCTTGTAGTCAGATGCATGAAGCTGGCCCCGAACATGGCACAAGACCTCTGACCTATGCTTGGAGGTTGGCTCACATATCACCTTCGCTACAAGCTCTAGGCTGGCTACAATTTAGGAGGTATGCTGACTACATAGTCCTTTAGCTAAGCTACAAAGCCCTAAATGAACTGGGACCCCAGTACTGTACCTCCATGAGCTTCTAATCTCCATCAGCCCTGGTAGGAAAACAAGGTCCCCAGGGCAGGGACTACTCAGGGTTCCTTCTTCTCACCTTAGGTTAGCAAGGGATAGGGACTTTGCTGTTGTGGCTTTTGTCTTGTGGAATGCATTACTGAAAAAATCCTACTGCATGGCCTTAGTGGCATCCTTTAAGGCAAAACTCAAGAAACATTCCTGGATTCATGCCTATGGTGTCATCAAATGATCATTGTATGCCATTTCCTTTTGCCCTTTATTCTATGTTTGCATTGCCCCTCTGCTGTATTTATATATGTGCTTACTGTTACTGATTTTTATATTGTGCACTGTTTGAGCACTCTGAGCATTTGGAAGAGCATGATAGAAATTAAAGCTGCTACCACTATTATCTACAATAACCAATTTGTTGGAGACCATTTACTGTATTATACTGCAAAGATTATGTAAACCATGACATGATGTTAGGTTTCAATTCTTACCATGGCTGCACTTTTCCACCTTTCCTGAGGCATAGCTAAAAACAGGGCTTCCCAATTTCCTAGGTAAACAATAGTAACTAAATCGGGGAAGGTGCTTCTGGGGCGACTACTGTATTCCGTGGCATCAATTTGTGGGGACCCTAGATATTTTCCTTGGTCTGAATTCTGTTTTGAAGTTCACACCTGTCCCAAACGTCTTTGTTGTTTCTAGAGAATATAACCTTCTAACACTTATTTGGCCCTGTTTGAAATTATTGGCTTGATTTTTTTTTATTATTTTTCTCCTCAATGGTGGGAACAGTCATACTTCAGCCTATACATTGACTGCTGCCCCAGTACTGCCACTGCCATGGTGATCCCATCCTAGCTAGTACCCTCAATGTCCATGGGGCTTCTCCAGAAAACAGGACACGGAGCCCTTGCACTAGGATCCGACACTTTGGATGGAGACTTCTGGGGATGACTATCCCTTTTGTCATAGGCACATGCAGACATCATTGCACTATATCCTCACTACTATTTTAATGCGTGTATATTCTGGTGTTCCCTCACCCTTATGTTTAGCCAACCCCACTGTATTTATCGTGGTGGGGATGACAGTACATTGCGTGATCACCCACACCCCTTGCTGTCTGGGAAGAATTTGGCTTGATCTGTCAAAAGCCTTTGATCTGGTTATTAACTGACTACTAAGCTCTAAATTGGCTGCAATTGGTCTCTCTCTCTCCACAAGCTGTTACTTGGTTCTTAAACTTCCTTTCCAACAGACATCAAGGGTTAAGTTTGGTCAGTCTTTATTCTCTAGCCTAGTGCACCAGTTATACTCGCTGTACACGGAACTCCATTTTGGGTCCACTGCTTCCCCCGTTTATAAATAACCCCCCACATGAACCCAAGTAGTGCTCTAACCTTATGTGTGCTGAAATTCTTGCCCTTGTCCATAGCTCAAATAATATTGGCTCTATTTATGAAGGCTTAATCATTGACTTTCACCTCATCCAGTTATGGCTTATCAGAAACAGACTCAAGCCATGTTCTTTGGATCTGCTGCTAGAATCAGATCTTGCATGGGTAACTTAACTGGAACTTACCCTGATGGCTGTTCTCTGGAAACCGTCTTCTCCTTCAAGTACCCTGGGGTCACCTTTGGTCCCTTCCTTGACTTCTCTGTTCATATTACAGCTAATTGCAAAGCTGTCAGTGCTGAATTGGTTTTAGCTTATAGAACCAAACATATTCCATCCTTGAAGCCCACCTCACCATTTCTAGAAGTGTCCTTCTCCCTTGCCTTATCTATGTCGTTACCTTCATTTGTTCCCACAAAGCAGTGTTGTCTAGATGGGACGTAACTTATAATAATGTCTGTCAATTTGTTTCCTCTGCAAGCAGACTAACACACCACTGTGACCTTCATGCCAGCCTTAACTGGTGGTATCCATCCAATAGTTAGTTGTTTGCTTTTGGTTGCTTTATAGAAAAGACCATTCAGATGATTACTCCACCCTTAAAGGGACACTGTCTACCCCTTCTGGCTTTAAATTGTCCCTAGTTTAAAAAACATATTTTATGATTGGCGACATTCTGTAGAATGTGTTGAGGTGGCTGGTAGTTTGATTCTGATTCCTTTTTTATTTTTAAAAGTGAAAAAAAAAACAGACAGCCCACCATACTGGTGTTACCACGCCAAAATGTGTTTGTTTACATTCCTTAATCAACTCCCAGTGCATCTTTCCCAGACTTGGGAACACCCACAACACAGTCTATCCACTCAAGATGCAGTGGGAGCAGTGAACACTATTGCATCATGAGTAGCTGCACTGTTTAGGGGTGTTTCTAACATTCAAGAAGTCAGCAATAATGGCAGATCAAGGATTTGAAACAAAACAAGGTTGGGTCTAATTACACCATTAGCTTGCATTTCAGTTCTTGAAGAAAGGAGGCAGATTAGCCCACCGGCAACACCAATTAATTTTAGAGAAGGTAAGCAATCATAAAATGTCAGGTTTCAGTTTGGAACAGTATGATGTAAAAAGGGTTGACAGTGTCCCTTTGACTGCCAACTTTAAGTGCTTGTATCGAAGTTACTCCTTGAGGTTCAGTGATGAACCTCTACTCATTGTACCAATGGTCTCCAGCCTGACGGGTGATCAGGCCTTTTCCACTTTCATCCCTTGGGCCTGGAGCTCCCTCCTTGTATCAGTCTGCCCTGTCCCTACCAAGTACCTCTTCAAGAGGGCACTAAGGAGTGACCTCCTGACCTCTGCAGTTTGTGCTTGTACATGACTACACCACCTTTTCCCAGCTAGCCTGTACTTGTCCTGGCCCACCTTTGCTGTAATGTTTTCCAACACATTTGTTTGCCTATGCCACATGATTGCAAGAAGCCTACTCCTGTTTGCACTGTTTGTAAGTTATGTTATTTTTGTACAATGTACAGTATGCCTGTTACTTATGTACTTCTTTGTAAACCTCTCAAATCATTCCTGAAAATAGGATTTTTCTTTGTAATGTGCTTACCTGGTTAATAAAAAATAAATAAAGCAACAATGCATGACAGGGTCTGTGTCATGCTGGGATAATGCCATGCCTTTGGTGGTTGGCAATGGCCAGAGGTCGAGTGCATCCAACACTCGAGAAGTAATGCAAATGAGTCTTTGACTCAAAGGTTTGTAAATCCGATTTATTGAAATAAATAAATAAAATAAAATGTTATCCCACACAGACACACACTCTGCAGTGCATTACTGCAACTATAAAATGGCTTACTTGCAACAACAACAACAAAAAACAAGATGAAAAAATATAGTTTTAAGATATATTTTTAGTTGCTTTTTGAATAGGTCAGCACTAACCAATCAGATCCCAGGAATTTTTCTTGCCATTTTCTAATAAAATGGTATCCAATGTTGCTTTGGATACCACCAATGCAGGAGCTGGAGAAATTGGGGGGGGGGGGCAATATCATCCTATTCCAGAGTCCTGAAAGTATTGCCTCTGCAGTGCACCCAATAAGCCACTGTCCCAAAGGAATGTGTCCAAATCATGATGCAAGCCTGCATCTCCTGCATGGTTCTACAACCCACTACCTTCAGAACCACTGGGCTAGTATTGGCTTGATTTATTGCAGCCAAATTAAATTATTCCAACTCTCTGCTAATTGGGCTAAATCCTCCCACAAAAGATTGCAATAAAAAAAAAGACATGGGCTGCTTATTTGATGATAGAAGTAGTAATTGAGGCAAATTACAAAATGGCAAGAAAAATTCCTGGGCTCTTATTGGTCAATGCTAAGCTTCTGCAGTGATTTTATCCAAGCAAATATCACACCTATTCTAAAAGAAACTAAAAATGGATTTTAAAAATGTAGTTCTTCACCTTTTTTTTACTGGACGACCTGATAAAGTAATGGCATCTGGACATTATACACACTGGTAAAAGCAAAGCTTTTTCACAGAATTGAGTATTTTTTACCAGATCAGTGAATCTACAGAAACTGTATTTTTCTATAAAGTCATTCCTGTACAGTTTCACTGGCTTTGTTTAATTTGCTGTATATTTAGCCTTCTTTTATTCTGAATAATGCAGAACCTGATCTGCCATCACATTCTATGTTCCTATGAATATTTATGCACATGCTAAAAGTTTGACAGTAGAATTCTAGTAAAATACGATAATTAGACTAGCAATTACTGTTCTGGTGCGATCCCGGAGTCGCCAATCTTGAAAACAGAATTTTAATTTGCATTACCTTGAACAACATAAATCAGAGGCCTTGCTCGTGACCTCTGTTAAACAAGCAGGTACAAGGGATGTTTTTTTTATTCTGAAGGCAGTTTACCTCAAAAGGACTTTGCAACCAGCTAGTACATGTTCATATGGTTTCATACTTACATAGCACTTTGAGAAGCTCTTGACTCTGGAAAGGGTGCCAGGCCCAGCTTCATTTGTTCCTGTCGATGTATAAGACTTAATTTTTGAAACAAACTGGGTGTTAGTTGGGTGGTGGCTAGAACACTTGGAAGAGCTGCTACAATTAGTCCCTGGGGACCTCTTTTAGTACTATTAATAGTAACAGAAGGAGTCACTTAATCCTTTGCCAAAGCTCAGTGCCAGTGGCTTTGGAACTGTGTACCAGGCCACGGCAGCACTGCACTCTTGGGATAGTCTCCTCTCTCTTGTCAGGTACAGTAGACTTGGAGACCTATTATAATGGAATGCGCCAAGTTTCGTACATTATGAAACTGAACTTGCAATAAAAATGAAACAGTGCTGGTCCGAAGGGGTTCTACATCTGTTTGACCTCTCTCTCTCCTCTTTTGTTCACAGTTTCCCCCTCTCCCCTCCTTTGTTTCCATGAAGTACAGTATCTCTTTGTTTCTCCTACTATCCAGTTCAAATTCTCTCTCTTGCCTCCAATGCTCTTCTTATCCCCTCTCACAGCTTAGCAGCTCCTCTGCTGTCTTATCCTCACTTCTGCACCAGTCTGATTCTACCCCACTAGCCCATAAGCACTCAGCGGTGCCATCCCTCATCATAGGATACCATGTGGTTGTAACGTGTTACCAGATGCATCAAATTCAAGCATGTTCTCTAATATCCATGCATGCTGAATTTCACACTCATTACCCCCTCTCCCCCCCCCCATTTACACTCAAGTCGACCAGGTATTTTGTTTTCAGGTGATGTTTGGAAATCGTTATTTGGATGCGCAGCTGTTTCATTTGTTGTTTGTGCAGGGTTCAATACCAGAAAGGAAAGGCTGATGGCAGTTCCCCAAAATCTGACTGCTCCATCCCATGTGAAGTGATCTTGAAATACTGTAGATGCTAGTACCCTTGCAATCTGCAGTCCTTCACCTTTTTAATAGTAGTCATTGTCTTCAGTGGCAAAATCACTCTGTAGTGTTGGGTATGAAACCAGACTAACCATGGCGCATTTGGCAAAATATCTTGGATTCTTCTGGCAGTACTTTGCTAGATACAAATTTTAAGGCTTGCTCAAGCCTATCTTTAATACAGTACATGAACCTGGTTGATCCAGAGGCAAGGCAATACCACTATGTACAGGCACCTGGGAGACTTCCAATTGACTACAGACCTGGATACCCCATCTTGGGACTGGCATGAATCCAAAGGCATGTTGTTGGTGAGGCACACAGATTCTGGTGCAGGACGATGAGGGCCATCTTCCAGCCATACACATCCTACACACTGATCATGGAGAGGCTGTTGTGCTATTTGCCAAGTCAACCACTGACAAGCCATCCTGGCTTGAAGCAAAAATCGACCTCAGTGAACCTGATGTCAGAGTGGGGTACCAGGGCAATAGTGGCAAATGGGTGCTGACCCATGAGAAAACAAACCAGTGCATGTCCTTAATTATGCATGCTTTTGTTCACAAGATGCTATTGTTACTGCCGTGTGGTGTTGGGGGGTCTGTCACCAATGGAAAAAAATTAGAATATGCAACAGCCGTAACTAACTTATGCAGCTTACCTCAAAATGTGAATTTCAGACAATGCCATTCCTTATTAATGGGGGTATGTACTTGAAAGTTGGATTTTTTTAAAGTTAATCCTCACTTTGTGGCTGGGGAGGAAAGGTCTAGTTTAGACATGTTTAGAACCTGTGCCATTTTCTATAAAAGAACCTTATCAGAACTTTTTTTCAGGAACTGATCATTTTAAAATATTGATTTTTGGAGTTTAAAACTCTCCCCTCCATTATTGCTTTGAGGGTCTGAAGATTCCATTACTTAACTATGATGCAATGGCTGCTTCGGTAGAACTCTGTGGAATGTGGAATTCTGCCTGTCAATTTCATGCAGACTGGCGATTCCACTTCTAAAATGCTTTTGGAATTCATTTTTTAATTCCATGTAAAATTCCAAAAAGCATTTCTATGCAAGCCATGGATTAAAGAAATACACTGTCAACGTCCTCATGCCTCAAACTGTCTCTAGTTTAGAAAACATATTTTATGATTTTTCACATTCTGTAGAATGAGCTGATGTAGCTGGTAGTTTGATCTGATTCATTTTTTTCTTTTTAACAGTGAAAAACAGACTGCCTCCCCCACACACACACACACACGCACTGGTGTTAGCACTCAAAATGTGCTTGTTTACATTTCTTAATCAACTCCCACTGCATCTTTCCTGAACTTTGGAATATCCCAACACAGTCTAGCCACTCAAGATGCAGTGGGAGGAGAGTGGACTACTGCATCATGAGTAGTTGCTCTGGTTAGGGATGTCCCTAATGTTCAGGAAGTGTGCAATAAAAGTAGATCAAAGATTTCAAACAAAACAAGGTTGACCATAATTACATCATTATCATGCATTTCAGTCCTACTAAGAAAAGAGATGGATTAAACAACCAGCAATATCAATGCATTTTAGAGAAGGTGAGCAACTGCAAAATGTGGGTTTTCAACTAGGAACAGTATGATGCAAAATGGGTTGACAGTGTCCCTTTAACATTCAGTGGATTATGTAATCTGTGGAATAGTATTCAGAGTTTGCAGAAAAATAATTCACAGTTTACAAAAACTGCAAAATACAATTCAACGGTTAACATTCCACTTTTGAAATTTCAAAATTCTATTTTTGACAGAATTCCATGCAATTAGTCAGAATTTCAAAAATTCCACGAAAATGGAATTTGAAAATTCCACACAGTTCAATGCCTCAGAGTAAATAAGCCAATATACCCCCTCCCCCGGTCTGTATCTAGACAGAAAGATGGTGGTGGTGGAAAGAACCAGAAAGAAGACTCTAGGTGGGAAACGGACCTGAGTAAACCAAATTTGTATTATGTGGTCACACTCACAGTTTTTCTACAAAAGACCTTTTGAAAAGGGTACTAAGTAACTATGCGACAGCAATTACATTTACATTAGTACCACTCCCTAGAAACACAGAAGCACAGACTTTGACGGCAGGTAAGGACTGCTTGGCCCACCTAGTCTGCCCATTTCCCTACCTACAGGATAAGCTGCAGATCCTAGTTAACCTACAGCCTATTTCTTCCTACCCCCCACAAGAATTGCCTTATGTCTGTCCCATGCATTCTTGAATTCTCCCACAGTTTTAGACCCCACAACCTCCTCAAGAAGGCTGTTCCATGTGTCCACCACCCTCGTTTGGTTATAGATTCCTTTCCCTTCACTAACAATAGCCTAAGTCTGAAAAATGAAAGTGAAAACAGTTTTTGTAATTGCTGCCCCAATGGCCCAGTGGAAGTGTGTTGCCTTGCTGCGCAGGTGACACGGGTTCAAAAGCAGACTTGGGTCACCCAATCAGGAGGCAGGCCAGGCTGCCATAACTGCCGTCTGACAGTGCACCCCATTGGGGGACAGTTGGCGGTGATTGACACTGCAACCTCTGTGGTTGGGGCAGACAGCTTGCTCTCAGCACAGGGACACTGCGGCATGCAAGGCTAAGAGAGGCACTGCTCACACCATGGGGAGGAGGGAGATGCTTCAGGCAGGGAGAAAATTGGAACAAAAGATCCATGCACTGAGCCATCTACATGATGGTCGCTGGCGCCTTTGGGCCCTGCTCTGTGGGAGGCAGTACAGCGTGGTGGTGAAGAGCACTGAGCGGCAAACCTGGAGAACTGGGTTTGAATCTCACTAGCCCCCACTTGCATACTGTGTGACCATGAGCAAGTCACGTAACTTCCCTGCGCTCCCAGGATGCACCTGGAAACAAGCCTCTGTCTAGTGTGTTTTTCCTGACCAAAAATGCCAAAATACAATAAAAATAAATAAATGAATGAATGAATAAATAAATAAATAAATCTGTGTGAATCCCTGCCAGCTGTGGGAGTGGAGGGAATGACAGGTAGGGTTGAGGGGTTGCTGGTAGCACAAGGACCTGAGAAGGAAGGAGCAGGTACTGGCACAGGGCCCAACAGCTATATGAAAAAGAAGGAAAAAAACAGTTTTTGTACTTTCAAGTAAAAGGTTCGAGAATATCTGATGAGACTTGAATAAGTGCCAGAACTTTCATGGCTTAGCAGAACTTTTCCGAAACGCAGAGCAGGCTGCAGATCTCTCATCCCTATTTGTGACATTACAATCTATTCACAGTAAATAATTTCTAGCCATATTGGACCTTATAGAAACAGACAAACAAAGTGGAGGATTTGCTACCTTTTATTGGACCAACAAGAATGTTTCAGAACACAGGCTGTCAGGCTACACAGAGTCCTTCTTCAGGTAACACTCTGTGTAGTCTAAACGCTTGTGTTCTGAAGAATTCTTGTTGGTCCAGTAAAAGGTATCAAACCCCCTACTTTGTTTCACTTTTCACCACAATGGAAATGATGTCGCAGGCAGGGGATTATAAATCTGACCTTAGCTGGGGTGTATTTTAGCCCATCAGGTGCTAATAAACTCTTTCACATAAAACTTACTTCACGGGGGTCCTTAAGGTCCTACTGGGCCTCAATCCTGACAGCTCACCCAGCTTCAACACCCTGCCTCCCAGATTCCTTAGGCTTGGTGCCCCGGCCCTGGCTCACCCAATCACCCAGTTGATAAACAGATCCTTCCTCACGCAATTTGTACCAGATAAATGGAAAACTGCTACTGTTATCCCGGTGCACAAATCAGGCCCAACTAACCTGGTCGAAAATTATAGACCCATTTCAATACTGTGCCCTTTAGCTAAAATTCAAGAAAGAATCCTTTATAATCTGTTGTACTCCTTTCTTGAACAGACCAGCGCTCTCACAACACATCAACACGGCTCCAGGAAATCACATAGCACCGAAACCGCTCTCTTGAAGGTCACCTCTGACATCTTTCATGCAGTGGACCATGGTAATGCCACAGGGGCAATCTTTATCGACCTCACCAAGGCATTTGGCCTTGTTAATCACTCACTTTTCATCTCCAAGTTTCAATTGTTAGGGCTTGATAATAACTCAGTCACCTGGGTATCAAACTATCTAGTCGATCGATTCCAGTGTGTCAAATGTGGGGGCCCTCTCCTCCCTATCTCCAGTCTCGGACAGGGTCACCCAAGGATCTATTCTGGGGCCCCTATTTTTCTCTATCTTTATCAATGATCTGCCCCTTAACTGTGGGGGGGGGGGAATCTATCCAGCTTTACACTGATTATGCCATCCTATACAGGCATGGTACAGACATCTCAGCTATCAGGTCTCACCTAGAAACTGACTATCATCTTCTGGAAACCTGATTCAAAGAAAACCTTCTGGTACTGAATACAAAGAAATCCAAACCAATGCTATTCTGCCATACTTCCTTTGACCTAACCTCTCAGTCTCCTTTGATAATTAACACATCATCGGGCAAACCTCTCCAAGGGGTTGAGTCCTTCAAATACCTACGTGTAACTCTCGATGAACAACTATCCTTCGATACTCATGTCAATAGTATTATTAAAACCACAAATCAGAAACTTGGACTCCTCCACCGTACTTCCCCCTACCTTACTCCTTGTGCTAGAAAAATTGTTGCTTCTGCCACCCTTCTCTCAGCTTTATTCTATGGTGCCCCCATAATTCACTCGGTCAAGACCACCACCTTAAACAAACTCAAACAGGCCTACCACAGAATTGCCTGCTTCGCTGATGCAACACCGGCTCAAGACCACCACTGTGCGGTTCTCAAATCTTTAGGGTGGCCCTCTTTTGAGCCCAGAATAGACTTCCCTGTCCTATGCACTGCATTCAAACTTTCCCACCTATCTCCTCACCCGAAAATCCTTCCTCAGGACACTTCGACACTCACACCTCCCGCTGCTGAACCTCCCGAAGGCTCGACTAGCTGTAGATAGGTGATCTTTTACCTTCTTGGCTCCTCAAAAATGGAATGACCTTCCCCACAGCGTATTCTCATGCTCAACTCTTCCCTCATTTAAAAAAACTCTCAAGGAAAATTTCTTCTCCCCCCCACCTGTTGTGGTGACTGCACCTAATAACCTATGCTAAACCCCTCTCCTGTCTTCTATATAATGTAAATTAGCTTGTATATTTTGTAAATATGTATGATACTTACTATTTGTACATTACATTATAATGCTGGGTCACACCCTGCACCACTGCCTGCTTTGTGTGACATTCTCTGAAATCGACCTACCTGAATGCCTTGGTCTCCAGTCTTCATCATTGCCGACCCTAGCCCTTCCAGTGTTGTATCCTTCATGGACACCGCAGGACCTCCAAGGAAACACCGGCCATAGCTGTTGGTATTGACTGTATTTCTAGAATATAATTGTGGCTCTACTGTTTCAACTGTTTTATCCTCAAATTTGTTTTGCTTGCCTGCTGCATGATGATCTAGCTGCGTCCTCTTTGTTTTACTTTATGTATCCCAGCTGTACCTGTAACTATTGTCAAAACTGTATTCACCCTACTGTACATTTGTATTATCCGCTATTGTACTTGTTTTCTATCTTGGAATTGTCTATATTTCCCGGGTTGCCCCTGAAAAAGGGACTTGGCTGTCTCAGTAGGCCTACCCAATTATCAAAATTCAAATAAATAGGTAAGAGACAAAGGTACTGCTTTCATACAAATGTCCTAAATACTAAAGAAAGAATAACTGGGAATAAACCGTTTGGGGAATGCTGAGTTCTGATAACCACAGTTGTATCTTTTTTTTTTTACTGTTGATTTGATTTCAGCTTTAAAATAGGTGCATATACAATGAAGAAAGGCAGCAGGCTGTCGAATTTTCATGAATGATAAAAATGGTCTCAGAAATTCCGCAAACTGATTGGCTGTCAGTATTCCAGGGCCCTTACTCTGTTATGTGCAGTCTGATCACCATGGTGCATGAATACTTCCTGTCAGCATCCATTCTTTAGCACCGCTGAATGACAGGAGTGAGACATTCTGATTCTGAATCAGCATTATTAAACAGTTGGTGGATGAACTATTTTATTAAAAATCTCCCTCACAAAGACGAAAACATGCCAAAGACACACTTTTAACACTTTTCTTTTGGGATGTTTTCTATAATAGCAACAAGGCATTCCCAGGAGTTAGATTTACAGTCAGGTAATCACCCACTGGGGCAATATGGCACTTGGCTGTGCCTTGTGCCACATTATGCCCATAGGGGTGATTAACAGACTGTTACTCTAACCCCTGGCCATGCCAGCAATTGGGTTAGCAAACCATTATTAAGATGTAGAAGAGGCATCATGGTCTAGTGGTTAGACCAGTGGTTTGGGAACCGGAGATCCAGGTTTAAATCCCAATATAGTCACAAACTGACCTTGAGGCAATCACTTTAAACAGCAGTGCATGTTAAGTGAAAAAATTGGTCTACTCCATTTTATTCCATGTAAGAGTGCCCCTTTCCTTGCCTCCTGTCTTGTACAACACTCTTTTTCCATTTTGAGTCTACTTCAGTACTTTTTTCACATGTGCAATAATAAAAGGAGTGTTCCTATTAATATGGCTTGTTCCAGGTTTTAGCCAGTATTTTCTGCTGTTTCAGAAACCTACTGTCCCATAAAGGCAGGGTGCAATGTGGCTAAATGCTAGTTCATTTTAGTCACAAGAAAAGTTATGTTAGGCTATGGGTGTCCAAAAACAACAGAGACTACTAATGAAAACCTAGGCTAAGCCAAATTACAAAATGGCAGAGTAAAATCCAGTAATCTGATTGGCTTTTATTTATGTGTAAAATATGGTTTACACATGGTTAAAAAAAAGGACTGCTCAGCAGTGAAGAGTCTAGAACCCAGATTAATGGGCATTTGAAACACAGGCATTTTGGTTAGCCCCCTACAGCCAGAACTGATCTTCCACCACAAATATGGCTGCTACCTTTACACTGTTAAAAAAACTTCAACTGGGCCCTAAAAATAAAATTACCTTGAATAAAAAAAATAAAACAAATTAATTAAATGCTGTTTCCCTGATCATCACTCTCTCCTTACATACATAAATTAGAAGCAATAAGTATTGTTTATAATTTTCACTACAGTTGTTTCTTTGCTGACAGTGAAAAATACCCCTTCCGTCTTTACCTGATCATCAAGGAACTCTCTTCTTCTTGCCCTGACAGTGAGATAATTGAGTCTCTGGCTGAAACAAAGGCCTTTGTTTTCTGTGTGTATAGTGTGCTAGGAGAGAAACATTCTGCCAGTGCAACTGAGCAGAATTTTGAATCCATGTATTCCATGGTAAACATTTAAACAATAAGCCACGAGGGTGTGTGGGTTATCAGGGGATTTACTATGGCTGGAGCGGTGGTAAATCCCCTGATAACCCACATCCTCCGAGTGACTTATTGCGATTATACCAAGGTTATTTTTTTTTACTATAATAAAATACAAATATTAAAGGGGTTGCTTTGTTTATTTTTATTGTATTTATTCCTGTGCTGCAGATGATAAAATGGATAGTCTCATCAACAGCCATTGGTTATCAGAGGATTTATACCAGAGGTAAACTGCCAGTCTGATGATTTCATTGGCTATTCACTTATGTCCATGGTATAATCCATCATAAACATTCTATATCTTGAATGTGGAGAAAACAGTAAAAAAAAAAACAGGAAGAAGAAAGTAGGCAACAATACAATTCATGAATTACATCACTTGCAGTGGGTGGAAGGACTATTTTATTACAAATGCACACAAGTAAATCTATTGTTTAATGTCAGAGCCACCTACAGGGGCACGGTTCGATGTGACATCATGTAATCCATAGAAAAAAGTCACAGAACTCACCCAGCATGAAATGAATAAAACTGCTGGCCACACTATAAGGTACAACTTATGTGCAGTTTAATCAGTGCAAGAAAAGCTGAGCTCCTCAGCATGAAGACATCTAAGACAGACTGACATTTCACCCAACAGGGCTTTGTCAATCTATTATCTCTACATACAAACATGCTTTTCCAAACAGTCAAAAAGTAAAACAAAAAGGAGCCAATTTTATAAGTGCAATAAGGCACTCAGGGAAGTGTGTGTAAAACATATTTTATAGCATGTCCAGTGGCTGAAGTCACTCGGCCTTCAGCCTCATGTCTTACTACACCCCTGGCCATGCAGTAAAATATGTTTTACACACACCCCTTTGTGCCTTACTGCTTACTTAAAAGGAACACTCCTTTCATTATTTCAAATATAAGGAAAAATTGCTGAAGTAGTTTCAAAATGGGGAAAATGTTATACAGGAGAGGAGATTGGGGCAGTCTAGAATAGAATAGAATAGAAGGCTGGAAGTATAGCCTAGAGGTTAGAGTGATGAGCTGTGAATGAACTTGGTACATCCAGAAGTCCTAGGTTTGATTCTCATAACCTCCATTTGTATACTGTATGACTCTGAGCAAGTCGCTGAACCGCCCCAGTGCACTGGAGTCACCCCTGAAAAAAGGCACTTGTGCCTACGTGGGCCTTACCTGGTTACCATAAGAATAAAATAAACAAAAATGTAGTGGTCAAAATTTTCATCAGTAACATACCCTACTGCTTTAACCTCGCAGTGCCTCAGTCTGGCCAGTTGTGTGGATGGATAGTAAACAGGGAAAATGAGATGTCGCATCTAAGTCAGGCTCTCTTGGGTAAACAAATTGTAAAGAATTAGAAACACAGGTTGCGTGCATCTCTTTAATAGACATGCAACCTTAAAAGAAATGGCAGTGATTGGTAAACAGTCTTAGAGAGGTATGCAATAGTCGACATTCCAGCCTGACAGAGCAGACTCCTTTGACATTCTTTTGATGTGGACTCCAGTGGTCCTATATTTTAATGATTCAGAGTGACATTTGTTGACACTCATGTAAACAAACCAGCTGTTTCTATCGAGAACTCCATTAAAGCTTTCCAGAACTGTGTTTGCATAAACGTTTCTAAAATATTGTCCTACACTGGGAGTTGCTCACAGTGCTTCTGTTTCATAGTCCAGATTTTGTTTCCATTGTGCTATAGGGTTACATGGCAGAAGTATGCCATAACAGCTGGAGATTTGTATACAAAATGAGACAGTTATATCCTTTGATATTTTAATGAGCCTCCTGAGCCAAGGCTTCAAAGACAAACTGAGTAATAAGGCATGGCAGGGCAGAGGTCGTGGTGGGATTTAACCATGCCTCATGTGCTGTGGCACGAGGTGTAGCTGAGTGCCTTAAACCATGTGGAAAGGGATAAATCCCACATATTATGATTATACAGTGGATCCATCTGTAAAAAAAAAAACCATAAAGTAAATAAGTCCAAAATAAATATTTTAATAAACATGCAATACACCACAATGTGATGCACCTGTTGAGCAATACAATAGCCAGCAATTCAATAAGCAGGGACAGTTGGACTTGGCAATAGAGTACATGTATTACAGAAGGTCATTCTTCCTGAACATGTTCAAATATTTTTGATTTCAATACATGTGGTTTTAAAAACTATTAGAAGGATTTTTAATCACTTAGGGACTGTCACCCTTCCCTGCTCTGTTTCTTTTATCGCATGTTTAACAGATGAATAGATGCTGACCATGGAAACCACAGATGCAACATTCTGCATAATTCTGCACACCAAATGTTCACCCTCTCCCCATATGTGGAATGTTTGCCATGGAATACAAACATTTAAAATTCTGCATTTTTCTGGCAGAATATCTCCCCCACCACACACACACACACACACACACAACACAAACAGTGATTTCCCTAGTAATCAGCTAATGTTAATAACGGAATTTTTCATGGCAAGCAAATGAATGCTAGAAATTATTTCTTAAAGGGACACTGTCAGCTTTTTGGGAATTGTCAATGTATTAATACCATACAGATGGTGCTTGTTGCAACCTTTATGTTAACCGAGGCTATGTCTGTCCCCTGTTTGTCATTTAACTACTATATGTTATTATCAGGGCCCATAGTGTTCTGTGGGACTTTGTCCTGATTTCTGCAGCGGCGCTCCTAGATTTCTGCAACAGCATTTTTTGATTTCTGCAGTGTGATTTATTCATTTCTGTGGCAGAATGCAGTCCTGTCGTTGGCTAAGATATGATGTGATATCATCCATGACATCACATGCCAAACATGCAGGAGGGTCTTCACGATAAAATGAGATGGAGAAGTGAGCTGGGCACTATGGAAAAACTGTATATTTAAATGAAAATTCACCAAGAGCAATGAATTCTGCAGCAATATATATATATATATATATATATGTATATATATATATATTCTGTGGCCTGATGCAAATTCTGTGAAAACTGCGGCCACAGAAAAGCAGAATTCCAGGGGCCTTGATTATTATATTATGCTAAAAACAGTAATAATTACTGGTGAGCAATTTTTTCTCAGGGCTCAGCCAGTTGATATTCATGGAAATAATCTGCAGGTTATTACGGCGCACATGCGCTATGTCTGTCTAAATTGAGCACTCCCTCATTGGCTCTCATTGTGTCTGTGGTGGGGGGTGGAACAGTTTCTCAAACATGGCAGCTGTGAATCTGCAATAGTGAGGAGCTGCTATAACAAGACTCCTCACCTCGTCCTCTCCTTATAATCAACATTTTTAATTATGTATTTGGTCGATCCTACCTTTGAATTGTAAAAAAAGCTATATCTGGTTGATCCTGCTGTTTGCCACTTTCAGCCGATAGTGCGAGTGGGGACGCAGCCCTAGCTGACTGCCTACAGTAGGAGGTAAGCATGATCATGAACTTGATTCCAAACTCTAAGTTTGAAAAAAAAAAAAATTTCAAGAACAAAATCCTAAGCGTGGAAAACGAGGGCGGGATAGAGAGACTGAGTGTGTGTGTGTCTGGGTGGCACAGAGAGACACATGAGTCAGGCTGGAAAATATTGCTCACCAGCAATTATATAAAATAAAGGATGGGGAAGTGTGTGATATGAGAATTTAATGCACTCCCAAGGTATGGGATGCTTTAATATCGCCCTTGGGGTTTATGTAGCATCCCACACCTCGAATGTGCATTAAATTTTCATATCACACACTTCTCTATCTTTTATTCTATATTTAGTAGTGATCCAACCTTTTACTGCTTCCTAGTGCTGTGCGGAAATTCCACCAATGTAGTTACTGTGAAAGCTGGAAATTGGTTTCTGCAAAATGCTGGATTGCATTTTGGTGACTTTTGCAAGATTCCAATTTAAAATGGTAGATGAATGTATGACTTGTGGATTAATGTATTAAACTGTGGGATGGAGCTCTGCACAACTGTTCGCTGAACTGCGGGATGGTTGAACGTATTACGGATTTATGTATTAAACTGCAGAATGGAATTCTGAAGAACTGTCATTCCGCAGTTCATGTGTATCATTTCACAATTCACCAAATACAGTCAGAGGATTTGGATTTTGATAAAGTCTGATTTTTGGAAAGTTTCACGAAATGTGTGAAATTTTGTGACATATTCGCAGTTTCCACTCACCACTACTGCCGACCAATGCACCGGCACTGATGCATATGCCCAGAGTCAAAGCTTTACATGTCAAAGTGGATTTCTGACTAGAAAACACCACTCATTTGCAATCAACACTTACTTTGCCCAGCTTAGGAAATGATATATGTGTAGTACATGCATTCAGCTCATATCCCTTAAAAATGCAGAACTCGTGCATGCACAAGCTAAGTGGAGCCTCTGGGCTATATTGACATCAAAAACATGTGTCACATCAGGAGGCAGCAAAAGGTTGTGTCATTACTAATACTATTTTTAGCATAATATATGGAGAATAATGTCTGTTTAGGTGTGTGTTATGAGGATCTTTCACACACCTGAGGTATGTGATAATCCATAAACCCTGAGAGCAAAGCTCAGGAGGGGGGTTATGAGATTTTATATCATGGGTTCCGAAAATACTGTCTTCTGATTCATTCAAACAGGTCTCCTGACCATTGATTAATTCCTGATATGCCCACAGTTGCATGTTCACAGGGCTTTATTTTTCTATTTCTTTAGGTAAAACTCTAACATAACATTGTCCATGTTATAAAAGGATTAACCCACTCCAGGGTATGGGTTTACTGAGCATTAATCCATGCCTGGGTGGTTTAAGTCACTCGGCTTCACCTCATGACTCCAACCCCACCCCCCCAGGTGTGGATTAATGCTCAGTAAACCCATTCCCTGTCGTGGGTTAATCCCTTCATCACACACCAAGAATGCGTGAAAAATCCTCATAAAACAAACTTTGCAGGCATTAATTTTTGTAATAACTGGTGCAAGGTTTGAACAGAGAAAAAAACTGTTGCTGTATTTTTGGGATTGAACGTGTCCCTGAGCAGACACCGTACTCACAAAAGTATAGTGAAGTGAGAACACATGGAAGAAAATGCCATAATAACCCACTGTCGAGTTATTATGGAATTCAACAGGTTATTATGGCATTTTATCAGGACTGCATATCCCTGCATTATAGGGGGTCACCAGTTATTATAATAATATATAGTAGTTATATGACAATTACGTGGCAGATATAGCCTCAGTTAACACAAAGATTGCAACAGGCACCATCTGAATTAAAGGGGAACAGTCAGCACTAAGAGCTGCACACCCAAGTGTGGGGCTGATCCCAATTTGCACTTTGTGTGCAAAAGCATCTTTTTTTACTTACTGTTTGCCGTAGTAGTAGTAAACCATATCAGACTAATTTTGCTATGTCCAGTTGGACATTTTCTATACAAAACAAATCCCATAATGCCCTGCTGCTGACATCAGAGCAGGGCTGCAGCAGTGATAGATTCAATAGATGATAGTCTAAGTTTCTTTGGCTTCCAGACCAGCATTGTCCCGGCAATAAAAAGCAACAGGTCCATGTAGCCCACCCTCCGGGATGCACCTGAAAACAAGCTATAATAGTTAAGTGTGCCTTTCATAGTAAAAACCTTACAAACAAACTAATATGGCAACAGCTATTCACTATGGCACTGATACATAGTGGATACTGTCAACTAATATGGCAGTAGGCATCCACACTGTCAGCAATTCAAGCGGGATACTGTCACCTATTGGCACCCCTACAAGATGGATATTCATGCCTAATTCTTGTATCTATTACAGTTCCGTTATAAAATGGCTATGGTAAAGCATGAAATCTGATTGGTCAAATGTGAATAAATTAGGATGCATTATTACAGCACAACATCAAATTGAGAAATACTTGTCTTTCAGGACCTCATTTAATTTTAAAATTAAAAATAAAAGTAGGCATTTTATAATCATAAAAAGGCAAGACTGTGTGTGCATTCTTTTGGAATTATCATAGCACTTCATGGGTGTGTGGTACACAAGTAAAATCACTTCCTGAGATGTACTATTATGTGACAACACACACTGTTTTGTACCGTATTGATTTATTACATGGAGTGATACAGCTGCTTAATATTTATTTACTACCATTATTTACCACCAGCATGCTAGAGTCATGCTAGTGCTATTGCTTGTGATGCCGATGACCCAGTTTCAGATGTGAAGCCTGAGCATTGGAAGGCGGCCAGGGTGAGAAGGCTCGAGTATCTGACAGAAAACTCACCTCCTCCAGGATGGGAGGATGAAGGGACCCGGTGATAGGGTGCCTTCCAGCAGAAGTCAGGGGTCAAGAAGCCTGGGGACCTAGCTGTGGCAGGGATTGGAGGGACATGGCAGACATCAGTGCATCATGCACAGGAGCATGCGTGACACTACATGACATCATTGCACATCTGCTCCCACCAGGGAAATTGGAACTACAGATAAGGCCACTGGCTGGCAGGTGACATCACTCCTTGCCACCATGCCTACTACCAGATCCTGCCCACCTGGTCCTCCGTCTCACCCTGATCTTCACCTCTGCCTGCCTGGGGAACTGGATGTGTGTACAGGAGTCGCCGTGGAGCTAGGGGCATCCCTGCCTCAGGGGTAAGCTGAGGGGCCTGCCCAGCAGATGAGTGCGGGTGGGTGGGTGGGAACCAAGAAATCAGGTCAGGAGGAGATTGGCAGGGTGAGATCTGGCACTGAAGATGGCTGAAGGCAGCCTTAGCCAGTGGAGGGACGGAGGATAAACAGTGTTGGGGAAAAATATTTATTTAGAATTTTTGGCCAGGAAAGGACCAGTGAGATGAAATTCATTTTCACACGTGACCCAGGAGTACAAGGAGGTTAAATGACTGGCTCAGTATCAAAAAGTATGCAAGTGGCAGTTGTGGGATTCAAACCCAGATCTGCTAGATCTCCAAGTTCACAGCCTGCTGATCTAACCTCTAGGCTTGTGGTTCTCAAGCCCCAAATCATGGTGGCCTCCAAGGTTCTCAGCGTGCAGCCATCAGAATTTACTGGGGGTCTCTTTCTTTATTTTTGTCACCTTAGACCCCCGGTATACACCCCCCCTCACAGATATACACCAATCCCCCAAATATACAGTACACCAACCCCCCAGACACACACACCAACCCCCAGGTATATACCAACCTCCCTGATATATACCTACCGTCCTGCTATAGACCAACCCTCCTGATACATACCAACCCCCAGATATACACCAATCCCCAAGATATACACCATCCCCCATGATATATACCAACCCTTCCGATATACACCAACTGCCCTGATATATACCTACTGGCCTGATATACACCAGCCCCACTGACATACATCAACCTCCTAGATATATACCAACCCCCACTGATATACACCAACCCCCATTATATATAGCAACCTCCCCTCCCGATATACACCAACCCTCCCAGGTATAACTTGTTTCTTCTCACACAGTATACATATCAAATTCCTGAAGTATTGTCACTTGAAATGTATATGCTATGTTGTTTAAAAGGTAAGAAACTGTCCATTCCATTATATTTTTTAATTTAGCCCTTTAAGAGCTCTGTGGTCACTGGCCACATAAAATTGTGCTGGTGGCCGCCTTCGGCTAAGGTGGCTCATTTGAGAAACACTGCTCTAAGCTACACTGTCTTCCTAATATGGCAGTGGGCATTCATGATGAAATCAGGACAAGCATGTTTCACCCCTCTTAATCATGCATTTTACATTTTTGCAAGGCTTTCCAGGAAGTATTGTAACTGCCAATGGTGCTCAGCACATCAGAGCACCGCAGAAGGATCCCCTCTTAAACTGCTGACCAAGTCCCCTGGTTGAGGGTGAATGAAGAAATAAAGTTATTGCTTTACACCGTGAGATTTCAGGATTTTTCTTTTACTAGTGTGGTCAGCATTCTAATTATCATAGATCCAGTGGGTTTACGCAGTTACAACTGTCATTGACCACTTGGTTATGAGAATAAGCCAGTGCCGAATTTATATTCAGTGAACATGCCAAAACTCAGCCCTTTTACCTTCAATTTGACCTTGCTAAACTTTTAAGCCACTTTGAAAACCCTTCAACCTTCAACCAGGTAATTAAAAAAAAAAACACTCAACTCTTCCCATGATGACCCCTCCTCCCATTCTGGTAATTTCCAACCCTGCTGCTCCTTCCACAGACATTGGTTAATATATATATATATATATATATATATATATATATATATTTATAAAATGGGTAGGTAAAATCATAGAAATTCCACTAACATGATTGGACAGAATGCATCACATGACCATGCATTATTTCCCAACGACCGCATACCTCCCAGCGCGACCGCACGCCTGAACTACTTTTTATCCTTTAAAACCTTCTCACCAGTAGTGAGATCATTCCACATCTACCACAGATAGGCACCCACATGCATACAAGTGGTACATTCAGACTGCTACCAACATAAATGACAACTGCCCCTGGGGTAAATGAATTGCTGCCAAAGTTCAAACTAAGACTGACTAAAAAAAAAAAAAGAGGTTTATATTCCTATATACTTTCCTTTACTATTCTTAGAATAAAGTCATCCTCTTTACAGGGAGGAAAACGAGTGGGGACCACTTTCACTTTTATCAGTGACATGTACCGTAAACGAGCTTGGTCAATAATAATACCTAATATGCAGGCAGACACTGAAAGCAAGTTCCTCGCTGTAAAAAAACCACAGTAACTGCATTTTACATAATTTTTATTGAGAATTCTCTAAAATAAGAAGCCAGCTGAAGCGAGTGGTAGACAGAACTTTCACTTTTATCACTGACGGGTAGCGTGGTCAAAACTGATAAATAATGTACAGCCAAACAGTGAAACTAAGTCACACTCTGTACCAGAAAAGCAAACAAACTGTGCACTTCAGCTTATTTTAATTTAAAATCCTGTAAAAAAGCTGCCGTGTGAAGCAGGTGGAGAGCTAGCGCAGAGAGAGAGTGTTGGCAGCGTCAGAGAGGTAATGCAGGGCAAAGCGAGTGTTGCTCTGGCAACGTTTCACTGTTTGGCTGTACATTATTTATCAGTTTTGACCACGCTCGGTCACGCTACACGTCAGTGATAAAAGTGAAAGTGCCGTCTACCACTTGCTTCAGCTGGCTTCTTCTTTTAGAGAATTCTCAATAAAAATAAGGTAAAATGCAGTTACTTTGCTTTTTCACAATGAGGGACTTGCTTTCAGTGTCTGCCTACATACTAGATACCATTATTGACCACGCTCGGTCACACTACATCTCACTGATAAAAATGAAAGTGTTCCCCACTCTTTCTCCTCCCTCTAAAGATGACGACTTTATTCTAGGAATAGTAAATGAAAAGAAATATAAACTTCTTTTTTCTTTTTTTTTTTAATTCTTATGCCAGACAGGGACTACTTTTTTGCTCTCCCACAAAAATATTTATTTCCGTTTTATAAGATAGATAATCCACTCTGGGGTGTGCGGTCGCGCTCTGACATATTCATGCCTTGGGTGGTTGAACTCACACCAAGGCGTACGTATATCAGGAGCGCGACCGCACCCCTAGAGTGGATTATCTATTACATATATATATATATATATATATATATTATATATATAGAGCCCAGATATTCAAACTGCGTCAAAAGTAGCGCAACAGCAGGAGCAAGCACAAACCAGTTGCGCAAATGCGCAACAGGTGCAATATTCAAACATGGAGCAGAGCAAATTGCGCAAGCAACCAACGTCTGAATATCGCACATACTGCGCCATCGCGCAACCAGGAAGGAGAAGCTGAGCCAAAATGCTGCGCTATGGTGCAACCATGGAAGCTCAGCTGAGCAGTGCAGAGCTGCCATAGCGCAAGCACAGCCCCCCCAGAGCAATGGAACTGCACATCCAGGGAGGCAGGCTGGGGCCCACCGCCAGCCATGCCACACATGGGCACAGGAACTCACTGCAGAACCCACACCACACTGGCACACCCCAAGCACAGCATCACTGGGGTGGGACGGCTGATCCACGTGCCCATGGGGACAAACCAACTAAAAGCATAGCAGAGCCATGGCGCCCAGCACAACCACTGGCAGGCAGAAGTGCCACACCCAGGGTTGACAACCACAGTGCACATCAGTCCCCTGTACGCACAGCACAGCGTGCACCGTGCCCCAAGACACCGGCTCATGTGCAGTGACAGGCACTGCAGGAAACACCATGCACCCCCGTGCCACACGCCAACCCCATGCTGCAGAGAAGCAGACCACCCAGACCCACCCTGTGCACCCAGCAGTGGGTGGCAGCAGATAGCGAGAGCAACAGAAAAGCAATGCTATGCTGGTGATACCTCCCATGGACACACACACACACACACACACACATATCCAGGACCATAGTAGCCCAGATGGCATGTACACCTACAGCGGAGCACCCAGAGCCAGTTGCAAAGTAGACACCAACACAGCAGTTGTACCAAAATAGAATTTTATATTCAAACAAAAAGAGGTAACAAAACAGCTAAAACTATGTACAAGTTGGGGGGGGACGGGTAAAAGGCAGGGGTGTGCAAGGGGGAGGGAAAACAACTTGGAGAGGGAAGTCAGGGTGAAAGGGATGGGGGAAGGGCAAATAAAAGGTGGGCTACGGCCCAGCAGGCTCCTGCTCCTCCCCCTGCCATCTTCCCCTCCTGTGTCTGTGCCGCTGTTCCCCCTGTTGCTGTAGGGCTTGCAGGAGCTCTCTGTTGTCGCCGGCCAGCTGTGTCAGGTGCCGGACATCGTGCGCCATGCGCCGAAGCACACTGAGGCCTAGGAAAATGGGAACACAGTCAATGGCTGAGACTGACCACAACCCTGAACACCACCCAACCTGCAACCCAGCTAACCCAATGTGCTGCACATGTGATGGCATGCACCCACCCACAGTGAACATGCACATGGCCATCACAAACAAGCGGCACCAGCCATGCACCACCGCCCACACACTGCCCGTCAAGCACAGTACAAACTAGGCTGTCATGTGATGTTGCAACGTGGTGCGATGCCAGTCACACAGCTATGTGCCCAGTGCATGCCTGGACCACCTGTGATGCATACACAGGCGTGTCGTGATGCTGCACTGTGATGCAGGTCACCTGTGTCACACCTACATACATGGATACAAGACAGTGTCGGCAGATAGGGCCTATGGGACACCTAGTCTGGCCATTTGGCCTTGTACGATCACTCTCATGTCCTATAAGTCCATTCCCCTCACCCTGACCTCCAGAAGTCCCTCATGGCGAGCCCACACATACAGATCTCCCGTGACCAAGTCAGCCCCACCACATCCTCTGGCAGGGTGTTCACTCGTCCACCACCCATAATGTGAGGAACACATTAGCATGTTTCCTTAAGCGAGCCCCTCCAACTGCATCCCATGCCCTCTACACCTGGAACATCCTCTTCGCTGACAAATATTGGTTCCTGCACACTGTTCCCCCTGTACAATACTCGTTGACCCCATCATATCCCACACCTCCTCCCCTCCAGGGAGTACATGTTCAGTTCAGTCAACCTGTCTGCATAGGACATGTGATGCAATCCATGCACCATCCATGTCGCCTCCTGAACACTCTCCACCCAGTCCCTGTCCATACGCAGCTATGTGTTCCGGAACTGTACACTGTACTCCAGTGTGGGACTCACTAGTGTTACATATAGTGGAACTACTACCACCCATCTGGTTGTGTCCATCATGGTTGGTGGTCCTGCCCCCAGCATGCAATAGCATCCATGGCGTAATGATACTCACTCCTCCAGCAGCTCAGTCTGCGCTGCTGCTGTTGATGCTGCTGCTGCCGCTGGGCCGGCGGCCTGTGGGACTGGGGCCCTGGCATGGCCCACATCAGCCACGTCCGGCGCCATCACCATCCGGCCTGTGGGAGACATATGGTGAGACAAACATCAGTGTGACTCAAAAGCAGAGTGCCCCCTGCCCCAGTAAGACTGCCTGCCCACACAGCCATAACCATCCATCGCACAGCTGCACACACTGACACACCGATGCACAGCCACCCAGGCACACACACACCCCTACAGAGAATATAGGTGAATAGATGGTACACTCACGTGGCCTAGGCACCAGGCCCCGCCTGGCACGGGAACGCAGCCGCGCTAACAGCTCCGGGTCCCTCCGGCGGAGATCACTGAACCCGGTGCCGGCACTGCTCCGCAGACCGGCCCCGGCCAGTGACCCCCACCAGGTCAGTGGCCACTTGCTGCCACACATGGGTCCTCGGTCCGGTGAGGGGGGCCTCACCATACAGTTGGTCATAGTGGGGCTCCACTAGGGCCACCAGGTTGGCCACCTCAACTTGGCTCCACGGCACCGCCCTCCTCTTAGCCATGGCACCAACTTTACAGCAGGCAATATGGCGCCCATGTGCTGTGACCCCCACGTGGAGTTGTTGCGCAATAGACCAGCCAGGCACCTATCACGCTGTTCGCACAGCGCCGTCACCTTACATGGCGCTGTGGCGAGACAGCGTAATGAAAGACGATACATGGCATACACTCAGCGCCAGGGGTCAGAGGGCATCACCTAAAGGTCCACGGCAATGACGCATACATGACAGCCATAGGATGCATAGGTATCCTGCGCGACCGCGAAGCACAGCACCAGTGCCACAGGGGACTATCGCAGAGGTGCCACAGCGCCATATAGTGCCCAGTGCTGCAGCGCCACTGGCACAATGGTGGCCATGTCCAGAATAGCCTATCGCGCTCAGCAGTTCTGCAGCGCGATCGACGCATGCGTAACCCATCTGGGCATGCGCAATGCAGTGTAGCACACAACCACAAACATGCGCCATCGGCTCAGCCGGACCTTCCCTATTGCGCTAAGTGCATTTACGCGATATTCAGCCGACATATGCAAAGCAGGCGATCAGCCATTCAAAGGCGCAGTGGCGCGATTAGCATGTCATTAAAGTTGCGCCACACCTCATTTGCATGTGTTGCGCTATAAAATACGACACTGGGTTGTGGCGGCCAGATTTGGTTGTTGCAGCTGAGAGGTGAGTTACATGCTGTGTGATGCTCAGGACAATGCACATGGGCAGGGGTGCTGGAGGTGTCACGGGATGAGGGGCTGAGCATGATGAGGGCACTAGAAGGGGCAGAGGGCACCCTTTCCATCAGTATCTCCCAGGCAGCGAGGAAGGGGGCTCTGCCCCCGCCTGCAGCTATGCTCATGGGGAAATGCTGTGGACTGCAGTGTGACAGGTGTCCACTTCCACCCATACAGATCAGCATGACTGGACGGAACCAGGCCGGGGTGTGGACGGGCGGGAGGAGGCGAACTTCACCACAGCAGAGACCGAGGCCCTCCTCCAGGCCTACCTGGAGGATGAGCCGCTTTGAGTGGGCGGAGGCACCCTCAGCAGCGTGCAGCTGCATGGGAGGGTAGCTCTGGCCGTCAACCTGCGGGAAGCCACCAGCGCTCCGTGCAGGAGTGCCACAGAAGATGGGGACTGACCGCAGGAGGCTGAAGGAGAAGGTGGCAGCCTTCAGGGTGCACGTGCTGCCACTGGTGGGGGACCACCAGTGGTGTTGCAGCTGACCCCGACCGAGGAGACACTGGTCGCGGCCATGCAGCCGAGTGCCATTGCAGGTGTTCCTGGCGGAGGATTCCAGACAGGTGGAAGCCCATCACTGCACGGTATGTCATGGTGATGTTGTTGGGGGGGGCGGCTGTTGTTCACATGCACTCACATGTACTTTCTTTCTGTTTCAGATCCTGTTCGTCTGCAGGAGACGGTGGTGGTGGGTGCTGACAGTGAGGCAGACCTGCTGGACCAGGAGGAGGGACCTTCCACCTCCGCCAGCAGCCTGCACGCACTGCAGCAGCAGGCCGGCTGGGCTGACAACTCCGCCCGGCAGTGATATGGGTGCAGGGGTGCACAGCCTGTGTCACAGCAGTCTGGTATGCAGGTGTGCCAGCATGCTGTGCCTATGGCAGTGGCACGCACTGGCACTATTGATGATGGCAGGCCTGCAATGGCCAGTGAGAGGTGTGTGTCCCACGAGGGACACACGGCAGGCCAGCACGTGCCCCCGGGCCGTCCAGCTCCACACCTGTGTACCAGCATGCTGGCACAGTCACAGGCTGGGCCTGACAGCACCGGTGGGGCAGCACGGTGGCTGAGCAGGTGTCTGGCACTGTTGACAGCACAGGGTGGAACAGGTGGACCTGGGGGCTCCAGCAGTTGGAGAAGCAGCAGCAGTTGCACACCAGGCCTGGGGGACAGCGTCAGGCAGTGGCACTTGTCCACCGCCCTTGGATCAGCCCATACCTGGTCCTGGTGAACAGCGGCCACCCTCAAGGGGTGCTGTGCACCAGGACCATCACACCCTGGGGGTCACGATGCCATTGGGGCACAGTACCCTTTGGACGGCACACCTGCCTGCTGCAGGAGTGGTACAGCTGCAGAGGCGGGTTGCAAGGTCCGTGGAGGCACTGACTGTGTCCGTGGAGCGGCATAGCAGGGGAGTGTGCTCGGGACCGGGCCGAGATGGTCCATATGCGGACGGATGTGACCGCTGCCATCGACAGGCTGACCCAGGCAGTGGTCTCTGTGGCGACTGCATTGACCACACTGTCTGGTGACCCTGTACCACGCACCCCACACAGTCGCACTCCACTCCCGTTCGGCGTCATGCGACACCAGGCCTGTCGGCGCGGGTTCTGCTGTGGGCATCCGAGCACCCCTGGTGCAAGTTTCTTCGCGGGATGCAGACCCTGTCTTGCGGGCAAGGTCGCGGTCACGCACTGGGACCCCTGGTGGTGCAGTACCACCCGATGTGGGTCTGCGCTGCCTGCCAGTGCTGCTAGGTTGACGGCAATACCCACGCATCTGTGGTGGCCGTGGGACAGTGCTCCCTGACTGAGCTGTCTCCCAATGCAGGCCCTGTCTGGTGCTGCCCTGTGTGCAATGTGTGTCATGGTGGGCAGTGCACTGCTGGGTGCTCTGCTCACCAAACTGACACACGGACCACCTGCACTCTCCCAACTGCTGTCCACAGGTGCGTGTGGATGATGATGCCTGCATTGCACTGTACACCAAGGTGCAAGGTTGCCCAGGTCCTGACACACGTCGTGGACAGTCCAGGTGGTGAGGGTGGTTGGTGGTGCTGTGTGATAGCGTGTATTTCCGCATTGCTGTGCTGCTGCCCTGTATGCTGCCTGGTGTGTGTGTGTGTGTTTATTTGAGTGCTCACCCTCTCTGCTAATGTGTTGGTATGCGTAGACCTTCAACTCCCTGACCTTTATGCACGGTGTGTTCCCTGTGTGCCTGTGGTTTGTGCATAGACAGTGTTGCCTGCACATGTCCCTTGACTTACCTGTGTTGTGCGTAGTGCTCTTCTGCAATGGTGTCCCGGTGCAGCTGGGCCTGCGCGGGTCAGTCGGGGTCCCTCCGTCCTAGGGGCTCATCACCCATATCACCGGCGCCACTGGCGTCCCCGCCGCTGTCCCCTCTTGGACCTGTCAGCTATCCCATGGTCTTTGGCCATGTTGTGCAGGATGCAACAGGCCAGGAATATCCCACAGGCCTTTTGGGGGCTGTACTGTAGGGCTCCGCCGGAGGTGTCCAGGCATCGGAAGCGTGCCTTGAGTATCCCGAACACCCGCTCTATGATGTTCCGTGTTGCAGCGTGTGCCTCATTGAAACCGTGCTGCGCTGGGGTCGTGGGGCGCCGGTATGGTGTGAGCAGCCAGGGATGGAGTGGGTATCCACAGTCACCTGTGTGGAGATAGTGGAGATCAGTGTTAGGTCAGGTAAATATTGCCCATATCCTTGTGTGCCACTACCATGGCACCTGTGCCATTCCCACCCTTGCACAGAGTTTGCATTCCATACATGTGTACTCACCCACTAGATGACCCGTGGGATGTTCCCACTCTCAAATCGATGGCACAGTGCAGATTGGTGCCATATGAAGGCATCATGTGCTCCGCCAGGGTGTGTGGCACAGACATTGATGATGCGCAGTGGCATCACACACCACCTGGCAGTTGACTTACTCGAGTAGCCCTTCGGTTCCGATATGCTTGCCCGTCGGGGCCAGGTGGCATCGCGAATGGCCACATGGGTGCAGTCTATGGCACCTAGCACACCAGGCATTTGTGCTACCCTGTGGAACTCCTGCATGTTTGCTGTGCGGCTCTGCCACGGTGCTGGGAAATGGATGTACTCCGCGGCATGAGGGCAGCAGTGCGCTGAGGAATTGGGTGAGGATGCGTGGACGTGGCCAACTGCGTGATGCCTGTGGTGTCCCCTGTCGGCCTCTGGAAGGTGCCCGTGGCGAGCAGGCACATGCAGGCTGTCACCTGGTCTCCACGGACAGGCGTGACTCCGTCGTGAGGTGCCTGCATCACATCACTGCACAGCTCACTGAGCCGTCTCAGTATTGCCCTGTTCAGGCTGCCGGGCCATGATCTCAACATCACTGTACAGCTCGTAGGCTGATGCGGGCGCGATGCCGCCTGTCGGGGCATACCGCCGGCGGGCCCCTCACGGCCCGCCCCCTGCAGCATGCTGTCTCACCCCCCTCATTACAGCTTCCATGTGGAAGCTGACACTGTCCATCTCCCTGGCTTCTGCCCCCAGCTGCTGGTCCTGTGTTACCCCCACTGCCCCCACTGCTGCTTCCACTGCACCGGGCACCCCCACTGGCCTCTCTGTCCTCCAGGACCCACTGTCCCTCTCTGTCCTTCCTGCTCCTGTCTCTGTCTCTGTCTCTCTCTCTCTGTCTCTCTCCCCCGGTTTGCGGCCTGCTCGAGTTCTTGCGCCGCTCCCTTGAGCCGTTTTATTTTGGCTCAAATCCGGTACTGCGCAACTTCCGGCCGAGCCACTCTTGCGCGTGCGCAGAGTGTTCAAATATCGCCATTGCGCGCTTTATGCATGGACCAGCGCCGGAGTTCGCGCATGCCTTCATTTCCATTGCGCTGTGGCTCAGCGCGTGTTTTCGAATGGCGCAACTGGCCCTTCTCCAATATCGCAGAATGGCGCATTTTGGAGTTAACGCGGCGCAACCCTGTTGCGCATGCGCAACCCTTTGAATATCTGCACAGAGTATATATATATATATATTATATATATATATATATATATATATATATATATATATATATATATATATATATATATGTATATTTATGCAATAGGGATGGTGATAAAAGAGTGTGATAAATCCGTTTATCTGAGTAACTGTGTAAATAAATTTAATTTATGTATACAGTGCTTATGTCATCAGCCATTTATCTGTACAGTGTTTATGTCATTTTATAATGTTCGGCCTCAGTAGCAGTATTAACCATATTCAAATGCGAATAACTTTAAAATGAAAAATGATAGCATGGTACTGTGAGCATGAAAGTTGTTCAGTACAGAAATATCTACAAAATGAGTGGCGTTTCATTTATTGAAACCTTTTAGATTTTTTGATAATTAGCAAAAAATAACAGCAGAATATTCTTTTTGATTTGTCAGCAAACAAATGTAAATAACTTTAAAATGAAAAATGATAGCATAGTACTGTGAGCACAAAGTTTATTCAGTGCAGAAATATCTACAAATTGTGTGGTGTTTCATTTATAGATACCTTTTAGTTTTTCAGAATTAGCAAAAAACAGCAGAAAATTCCATTTTTGTGCACTTTTTCATCAAACAAATGCAAATAACTTAAAAACAGAAAATGATAGTATGGTACTTTGAGCACAAAAGTTGTTCAGCATAAAAATATCTACAAAATGAGAGGTGTTGCATTTCTAGATTCCTTTTAGATTTTCTTTAATCAGCAAAAAATGGCAGAAAATTCAACTTTTATTCACTTTTTGGACTAACAAATGCCCCCTACAAAAGCAAAAACAAAAGAACTGCATAAATAGAATATGCAATGGAAAACTCATCTAATAAATCATTTATCTGCACTCGAGCAGTTTGACCTCAGACACCTCACTCATGGCTTACGCCACTCGTGAGGTTACCTGGGGTCAAACTGCTCTTGTGCAAATAAATCATTTATTACACTTGCTTCCATTGCATATCTCTTATTTATGTATGCAGTGCTTATGTCATCAGTCATTTATCCACACAGTGCTTATGTCATCAGCCACTTATCTATACAGCACTTATGTCATTTAGAATGTTAGAATGTTCGACCTCAGTAGCAGTATTAACCATATTCAAATGCAAATAACTTTAAAACGAAAAATGATAGCATGGTACTGTGAGCATGAAAGTTGTTCAGTACGGAAATATTTACAAAATGAGTGGTGTTTTATTTATTGATACCTTTTAGATTTTTTGATAATTAGCAAAAAAAAAGCAGAATATTCTTTTTTTTCCCATTGGTCAGCAAACCAATGTAAATAACTTTAAAATGAAAAATTATAGCATGGTACTGTGAGCACAAAGTTTATTCAGCACAGAAATATCTACAAAATGAGTGGTGTTTCATTTATAGATACCTTTTAGTTTTTTCAGAATTAGCTAAACACAGCAGAAAATTCAGTTTTTTTGCACTTTTTCATCAAACAAATGCAAATAGCTTAAAAAATGATAGTATGGTACTTTGAGCACAAAAGCTGTTCAGTATAAAACTATCTACAAAATGAGAGGTGTTTCATTTCTAGATTCCTTTTAGATTTTCTATAATCAGCAAAAAATGGCAGAACATTCAATTTTTATTAGCTTTTTTGACTAACAAATGCCCCCCACAAAAGCAAAAACAAAAGAACTGCATAAATGGACTATGCAATGGAAAACTTGTGTAATAAATGATTTATCTGCACTCGAGCAGTTTTGACCTAGATAGATATATATTCCAACTCCTGGCACTGTACCAGGAGCTGATGAAGATTTTTTTGAAAATATGATTAAAGGACCAGAAAATGTTGGAAGAGACTGGGGTTAAGTGGGCTGGTTGAGAGGTAATAGAGGGATGACACTTACCCCTATTTGTTGCCTGCTGAACCCCAATACAGTACCAGGGACCCAAAGTGCCTTTGGCCAAAGTGTCGAGGCCAAACCAAAGACAGAGGGTCCAACTCTAAGCCGAAACAAAGTTGACCATTTCCACATTCAACTCCATTTACTTGGCAACTCTGACATTTACTTTGGAGGCTGCCCCAAACATGATAAAAATTCAAATGCATCACGTTTTCCCACAAATTTTTAGGACTGCATGAATTTGATGTTTCACTTTTAAACAAACCTACCCATTTCTGAATTCTCATTCCACTAGTTTCCTGTTTTTCTAAACATCTGTGATGCCCCAAAAAAATCAGTTTATGTGACAAAGGTTTTAATAATGGCTTTTTGTATTTCCCTGTGCACCAGAAATGATTTAACATTGTGGATGTTTGGGGTTAAGTGTCAGCAGGCAATTTTCTGCTGTTATTTCCTTCCCCTGAATGTTTCTTTTTGTCTGCACATCTCCAAAATCTGACTGTATATAGATGTTGTGTAGTATTCATAGTCACCTTGATGTTGGTGTTACTTACAATCTTAGGGTACTTCCTTTTTGGTTTTCCTTCTTTTTTATTTTATTTATTGAAATCTTGGATTAATACCTTTGAGCAACAGCTCTTTACGTAGGTTCTACGTCAAAGGAAAAACATCATCATGATAATAATTACAATAACGGGTACATTGCAAGTGTCACCAGGCCTGAATACATCTAGGTAGAATGCAGCAAAAGCCGTAGATTCGTTGAAAAAAAACATTAAAATTGAGGTGGGACTAGACACACTGGGATAGGTAAAGGACAGAGACAAGGGGTTTTAAATGAATACACTCCAAACAGACAGTACAATTCATTTAAACAATGGAGGCAGTGTATAAGGTATGCCTGAGTAAGGTAATAGCTAGCTTACTAAGGGCAGGAAGGTGTAGCAGGTCAAAAGTGGAGGGGGGGAGAGGTGGATGAGGGAAGTGGAAGGAGGTGGGTGAGAGGGAAGGACGTGGGAGGAAAGGGACAGGTGGGGATAAGTGGGGGAGAGAGTAGAAGAGAGTAAGTGCTGAAAGGGTGATGGTACAGTGGGGTAATACAGGTAGAGTGTGAGACATAAGGTGCATGTATGGAGCAGGGAGGAAGTCTTAGTGATAGTTTAGTTCCCCCCTCATGCTGTCATCATTTTTACAGCATTTTCTAATCAGAAAGAGCAATTAGTGTCAAGTGTAAGCTTCCTTACAGTCTTTGGCAGTCACAAGACAGATTATGAGGAACTGAATTAAAGGGTTTATTGATACACTGCCCCCGGCAAAGGAAGAAGTAAACATTCCTCTATATAGGAGGCAACAAGCTGTTGTGGACCCACCAGCCAAAACGTGTTCCTCTGTTGTGTTTGTCTTCCATCTTCATTTCTGATCCAATTAGTGCAACCTGTGTCAATAAGAGGTACACATACATGAATATTACAAAGTAGGGCCACTGAAATAGTGACATTTGTTTGATTTAACAATTCCTTATGCCTTACATTAGTCTCTGTATAACTGTCATGTAGAAACATGTTATCAAAGTGTGCACATTAATTTATAAAAAAAAAGTCCTACCTCCAAAATGTATTAATTTATTTATTTAACAGATGGTAACTGGGAAAGGCACACTAGCCGTGGCTCATTTCCAGGTGCAACCCGGGGCGGAGTGAATTACAAATACAGACAGAAGGCAGAGACATCAATCCAGACATTAGTACAAAAAGGAAATGATATAAGTAACAAAGCAACAACAGCCAATAAACTACAATATACAAGCCATGAGCCCTTTCAGTCCTCTTTGCTGGACTTCAACACCAGTTGGGGGCCATCCCCATATGCTCTTGCTGTCATTCTTAGCCAGTGATCAGCCAGGGGGGTGGGGCCACTAGACACCAGGGGAAATTAGTTTTGGTTTCCAATATAAGAATGGGGGGCAGGGCTGAATCTCGGTGGAGGGGGGTTCTTGTGGGCTGGCAATCAGCTGGGGGAGGGCACTAGACACCAGGGATGGGATCTTGGCTGTAAAGGCATGGACAAGGAGGCGGGGGAACACTTTTTATAAAAAAAATATAATCCCTCCTGGCTCATCTCAAATGTAGAATTTCACCCATGGTTGACAAAATTAGCATTTCGCAGGCAAAATTCTGCATTTCTCCCAGAGGGATTTCGCACCCACAAAATATTTCACGAAATGCGGGGATTATACGAAATATTTCACTGGGCAAAACATTTTCATTTCACACATCTCTACACACCACTGCAAATACCTGCAAATGAACGTTCGGCATTGACAAATGCTTGATTAATCTTATTTTCTTCTTAAAACAGCAACAAAGGACTGTGCAGCTCCTTCTGGTATGGCATCATGATGTCATGAAATGCCTCACTAAGCAATGACCCAGATGCACAAAATAGATGATTTGATACCTTTTAGTGCACCAACAAGGATTTCCCCAAAAGACTTGAAGCTTTCGAACCTACAGGTCCTTCTTCAGAAAGAAAATGAAGATGGATCTGTAGGTTTGACAGCTTGAAGTTTTTTTTGAAAATCTTAGTTGGTCCAATAAAAGGTATCAGATCACATATTTTGTGCATCTTAGTGTACTAGGACTGATACGGCTACAAACAATTTTTTGATAAAAAATGACCCAGTCATAAGAGGTAGAAGGGCAGCAATGATGGGACAGGAAGTACAACCCTAAGGGTTAACATTGCTGTCTCCCCCTAAAAGACTTAGAAATACCACTAGCTGTACTAAAAATAATATAACAAGCATTTGTCAATGCCGAACGTTCGCTTGCAGGTATTTACAATCAATGTATAATGTACTTTACCCTAATGCCCTGTGCAATTGCTGGTATTTGCACAATAAATTGTTAGCATGACCTTTTTGTTACCCACATTGTGCGCTACATAGCCGGAAACACGTTTTGGGCAGGATGTGAAAAATGACAGCTGTACTGCTCATAAGGAAGTGTGGTAAAATGGAAATGTTGAAAATCTTGAGTGGAAATACTGAAAATTCACAAAGCTAGGAGCGTGCGTGGGAACTGTGCAATGCACGCTCGTAAAACAGTCATTGTTAGGAATTTTTTCACAAAATTGTCAACATTGGCATTTTAAAACCTCTGCTAATGAACAGTGTCACTGTGATTGTCTTACTGTGTGCCATAAATTGATTTTGCACACCGAGTGCGCCATTGTGCACTACATGGGCGGAAACACATTTTGGGCAGGATGTGAAAAATGACAGCTGTACTGCTCATAAGGAGGTGTGGTAAAATGGCAATGTTGAAAATGTGGAGTGAAAATATTGAAAATTCGCAAACTTACGAGCGTGTGTAGGAACTGCACAACGCACGCTCGTAAAACAGCTATTTTTAGGAATGTGTTCACCAAATTTTCAACATAGCCTTTTAAGATCTCTGCTCATGAACAGTGACACTGTGATTTTCTTAATGTGTCCCATACACTGAGTTCACACAGCAACTATGCCATTGTGCGCTACATGGGCGGAAACACGTTTTGGGCAAGATGTGAAAAATGACAGCTGCAGTGCTCATAAGGAGGTGTGGTAAAATGGCAATGTTGAAAATGTGGAGTGAAAATATTGAAAATTCGCAAACTTACGAGCATGCATAGGAACTGCACAATGAACACTCGTAAAACAGTCATTTCTGGGAATTTTGTCACCAAATTTTCAACACAGCCATTTTAAGACCTCTGCTCATGAACAGTGTCACTGTGATTTTCTTAATGTGTCCCATACATTAGTTCGCTACCGGACTCACGCCATTGTGTGCTACATGGGTGGAAACACGTTTTGGGCAGGATGTGAAAAAATGACAGCTGTACTGCTCATGAGGAGGTGTGGTAAATAGCAATGGTGAAAATGTGGGTGAAAATATTGAAAATTACATGAGACTTACGGCGTGCGTGGGAACTGCGCAACGCAGACTCGTAAAACAGTCATTTTTAGGAATTTTTTGACCAAATTTTCAACACAGCCATTTTAAGACCTCTGCTCATGATCAGTGTCACTGTGATTTTCTTAATGTGTCCCATACATTAATTTCGCACACCGACTGTGCTATTGTGCGCTACATGGGCGGAAACACATTTTGGGCAGGATGTGAAAAATGACAGCTGTACTGCTCATGAGAAGGTGTGGTAAAATGCCAGTGTTGAAAATCTGGAGTGGAAATATTGCAATTCACAAACCTATGAGCGTGCGTGGGAAGTGTGCAACACACGCTCGTAAAACAGTCATTTTTAGGAATTTTTTCACCAAATTTTCAACAATGCCATTTTCAAACCTCTGCTAATGAACAGTTTCACTGTGATTTTCTTAATGTGTCCCATACACTGAGTTTGCACACCAACTGTGCCATTGTGCGCTACATGGGCGGAAGCAAATTTTGGGCAAGATGTGAAAAATGACAGCTGCAATGCTCATAAGGAGGTGTGGTAAAATGGTAATGTTGAAAATCTGGAGTGAAAATATTGAAAATTTGCAAACTTATGAGCGTGTGTAGGAACTGCGCAACGCAGACTCGTAAAACAGTCATTTTTAGGAATTTTTGCACCAAATTTTCAGCACAGCCATTTTAAGACCTCTGCACATGATCAGTGTCACTATGATTTTCTTAATGTGTCTCATACATTGAGTTCGCACACCGACTGCGCCATTGCACGCTACATGGGCAGAAACACATTTTGGGCAGGATGTGAAAAATGACAGCTGTACTGCTCATGAGGAGGTGTGGTAAAATGGCAATGTTGAAAATCTGGAGTGCAAATATTGAAAATTCTCAAACGTACGAGTGTGTGTAGGAACTGTGCAACGCACGCTCGTAAAAAAGTCATTTTAAGGAATTTTTTCACCAAATTTTCAACATAGCCATTTTAAGACCTCTGCTCATGAATGGTGTCACTGTGATTTTCTTAATGTGTTCCATACATTGATTTCACACACCGACTGCGCCATTATGCGCTACATGGGCGGAAACACGTTTTGGGTGAGATGTGAAAAATGACAGCTGTACAGCTCATAAGAAGGTGTGATAAAATGGCAATGTTGAAAATCTGGAGTGAAAATATAACAAATTCACAAACTTACGAGCCTGCGTAGGAACTGCGCAACGCACGCTCGTAAAACAGTCATTTTTTGGAATTTTTGCACCAAATTTTCAACATGGGGTTTTTGGGACCCCTTCTCATGACTGATGTCACTGTAATGGTGTTATTCAAGCCTGAAGGGTGATTTTGCGCAGTGACTGCGCAGTGCCTGCGAAATCACTCTTCGGGCCCGAGTAACGCCATGACAGTGACATCATTCATGAGAAAGGATCCCAAAACCCAATGTTGAAAATTTGGTGCAAATTCCAAAAATGACTGAGATATGCATAAAGTTGAAACCCCTATCTAGCCCATTATACAGCTTACGGCATTTCCTCAGTTCACGGTCGGCTTTGAAGAGTGCAGACGTGTTCCAGGTCCACGAAGTCGTCGCGCCAGAGTCCGGAGGAGTATGGGGTGAGGGGATGTAGGAAGGCTGGGTGCGTAGTGGGTGGGTGCGGGTTGTGGGAGGGAGTGGAGCGGCGTGGGACCGTTTTTCTTTACAGGAAAAAAAAAAGACGATGACATGGATGTTTGCCACGCTGGGGTGGGCTCCCAGCATGGCAGAGAAGATGTGGGGGGACCGAGGAGCCGACGGGATTGGGCACCCCTGGCCGGCAAACTACGCGGGGGCCGACCAGCCGACGGGGGATTGGGCACCCTCATCGGCAAACAAAGTTTAAGCTTTGGGGGGGCGGCGTGACTCGAGGGGGGGAGGGCCTGACGCGGTGCTCTCTATGGCAGCGGTGTTCTGCTTTGAAGCAGAGGAACACCGCTGTCATACAGAGCTCTTGCACCCATTGGTGCAGGACCGCCGTGCCTGCTCAAGGGAGCAGTGCATTGGATGGGAGAGGCACACCTTCAAAGTGTGCTGCTCTCCCAAGACGTTCTTTGAGCATGCGCGCAAGATGACGTAAAATGATGCTTGTATAGGTTAGAGTCAAACACATGGGGTGAAGGTGGGCCAAGTAGTGGGCCCCCATGACTTCACTAATCCTGTTGGGGAACCCCAAAACCCTAAAGCCAGCCCTGATGCCCATAATGCTCCTTGTAAACTGCACTGCTTCCCAAACTATGGCAGTGCTTCTGGCGGGTTGGGACTCACTGCTGTTGCAGTGGCAACATTGGCTAAGGTCAAACATCCCCCCCAGGCTGTGACTGCAAGCAAGCCATTCAGCTGTATTTTCCCTCTGGCACCACCATCACGCACATCTGCAGTGCTAGAAACAGTTGATCCCTATCAGGATGCACTGCAGTGTCACAGATTCCTGCAAGACAAAAGGGATTAACTACCATTGAAATTGCCTTGATTTCTGTGGTAACTCTGTGACAGAATGCTACACTGTAACTGGAGCTGCACAGTGGCATATTGTCTCCAGTGCCCCATCCCCACTTCACACACACTGGTAGTGCCAGAATTTATCAAACCACTCAGTGGTATTTCTTCTGAGTGCCCCCCTTCATACATACAGGCAGGACCCACCATTGTTGGCAGGGTTAACAAACTATGCCCTGCAGTACCTCAGTCCACTGCTGGTGATATCAAATGCCCTCTGGGGCCAGGATCTGCCACCACTGGCAATGCTAACAAATAAAACCCTTTGGGTCCATGGCCCACTACTACTATGACTGGCCCAGGCTTTGAAGCCAGTATGTGGCATAGTATGTGGTACAATATGGGAAGACTTGATAGACCTTTGGTCTCCTTCTGCCATCAGATTCTATGTTTCTATAAGGGGAGTCATAGTCCTTGGGGGGGGCAACATGGAATTGAAGAATGACTAAGTGAGCCCACCAACACACTAGGTCAGTGGGATTAGACAGCAACAGTAAGGACAGACTTGATAGACCTTTATCCCCATTCCGTCATCAGATTTTGTTCTATGTTTCTATGCCATTCTGTAGAACTCCACTGTCATCGGAACAGACATCCAGAAATTTCTGGATGTCTTCGGTAACTGCAGTGACAGTGAGGTAAGGTGGCATATAGAAGGACAGCAGGAGATGAAATGCAGTAAAGTCAGCTGGCCCGTCTGCACAGCAGATGGATTTCCGCTTGTGACTCCGGTGACCCGGGTTCCAGAATGGACTTGGGTCATCGGAGGGCCAGCTGGGGGAGAAGGATTGAGCATCCTACAGACTGCTCCCTTCTCTGGGGGAGGGGTACGGTGTGTGACCTGTGCCTGAGGGACCCCTGGCGGAGGCCGGGGGCACCCCAGCGACCGGTCCCAGCAAGGCTTTTGGGGGGAGGGATGGATGCTGGCATCATTGCATATTCCCGCCCCCACCTGCAGGGGGGAAAAGCTAAGCCTTCCCACCACCTCCATGACACCCGCCCCTCTGGCTTCTATCGGCTCCCAGGACGACTCCCGCCCTATTCCATCATTCACGGCACCCTTCAGAGGGGCCGAGTGCCATGACCCCACCCTGGGGGGGCAAGACAGGGGGTACTAGGAGGGCGGCTAATGTGGGATCCACAGCCGAAGGGGTCTGTGATCGGGTTGAAGCCTGTCAGTGGGAGGCGCAAAAAAAAAAAAAAAGGAAATGCAGTAACGATATCCCTGCTTCAAACCTTTCATCCATCAATAGTCCTGTGAAAGCTAGATGGGGCACAATATAACTCTAACATCTAACAGCTGATGATCCTATACAGCACCAATGGGAGCAAATTCTGCCACATTGCTCTACTTGCTGTCCTCTCCAGTCACATGACTAAGTGCCCACTTTCCCATTAGCAGTTTATACTCCCTCCCCACTAGAGGCCACTCTAATTCTCTACTCCTCCTCTGAGCTTGCCTCTCTCTCACACTCTGCAAACTCACTTTCCATCCTCTTTCTCGCTCAAACCTCCTTGCCTGTTATTCCACCATCTGGCCTGTAGGAAGCAGTATTATATCCCTGACTCTTGCTCCTGAACTAGCTCTCCCTCTCCCCCATCATCACTGTATTACTAGACCATCTTTACACTCCGTCACTAGAATTCAAACCTTGTACCTTTCACACCAAAGGCAGGCACCATTCCTCTGCACTGTCTTTTGGATGGGACATTAAACTGAGGTCCCATCTGCCTGGATTGATGTAGTTCAGGTGGATGTTAAAGATCCCATGGCATTTATCGAAAAGAGTAGGGGAATTTCCCCGGTGTCCTGGCCAAATTTCCCTCATTCACTAAAAATACCACCAGCAGCTTAATCTGGTTCAGGGTCAGTTGGCATTCATCTGTATCCCCTTCCCCCGGGTCGTGCCTGAAAATAGGCAGGATTTGTCTAGTGCACTTAACCGGTCAACAAAAACTAAATAAAAAAAAAAAATAAAAAAATAATCCCAGCTGCCTCACTTATAGGAATCTTTTAGTCGCTCTTATAGCTTCTTCTCACACTGACTGCCACTAGCATGGCCATCCTCCTCATCCTTCTTAGCTGCACCTTCATGCTCATTAGCATTGTCTCCACTCCCACCCTGTCCCAAGCCACCAGTGACCCCACAACCTTCCACAGTATTTGCACTGGTTATCACTCCACCTTATCCTCTAGTCACTCCCCTCCTGGATCCCCTGCCAACACCCCCCTCACCCCAGCCCAAAGCACCAACACTTGATGCATACTTCCCACACCATCCTCTCACTTTCTATTCCCATCTCCATATCTCGACACACCATGTCATGACCTAGCAGACTAACTCCAAAAAAAGCCATTCAACAGTTGCTGCTCAGAACAATTTCCCTCCTCCTACTCCTCTCTGGCAATGTCCACCCCAACCCCCCCCCCACCCCTGCCACCCAAGCACAAGCAAAATCCCCGGACTGTGCATCGTGTCCATAAACACATGTAGCCTTACCAAAAAACTCAATGTACTCCAAGTCTGGATGGCCCTGCACCAACCCAACATCCTTGCCCTCATTGAGACTTGGCTATCAAAATCTATACTGGACACCCATATATCCCTGCCCTGCTATACCCTGCACTGCCTAGACAAAGTCGGGAAATGTGGGGGGGGGGTGCTATCTACCTCTGTGACCAACTACGGGTCCATGTCCATGACCTCCCTCAGTCTGGCCAGTGGTGCCCAAGCCTTGTCCATTAGCATCACACCAGTCCCCTCAAGGGCACCTGTGATCATCACCACAGTCTACATCCCACCCCATGGACAGAAACCCGCTTTCCAATCCCTCCTTGACTACCTCATCACCCTCCCTTCAAAAAACTGAACTTATCACACTTGGCAATCTCAACCTGAACTGGCTCTCCCCCGCCACCTCCCACCTCAAAGATTCACTTGCCGCATTTGACATCACCCAGCTAGTCTCCACCCTGACATGTATTAACCACAGCACCAGGACAGCCACCTTACTTGACTTAGTCCTCTCAAATCACCCCCATAAGATCACAGACCTCTCCGTCCTATCAAACACCTTCAGCAACTATTCTCCTATCCTTTTCAAGTGGTCCTGTCATGCACTCAAACCACCCCAAGACAATATTCTCTAGACTACTCAAACCCAGCAATCTAAGGAGTCTTAGAACCCACCTAGAGTACCATGACTGGTCCCCACTTTACTCCAGCCAGAATATAGACACAGCCCTCTGCTACTTTGTTGACACTTTCAATGGTGCCTGTAACAAATTTGCACCACTAAAAAAAAAGATAGTAAGGACCCACGACACCCCATGGATCACATCTCACCTCCTAGAATTTATGAGGCGCCATGATGAATTGTGGAAAAAAGCCCTTGACACTGGCAATGCCCTGGACAGACAACTCTCCTGCACTGCTCGAAACAGCTGTACATGGGCTATTAGAAAAGCTAAAGCTGACCACTTTAAAGCTGCACTAACTGCCACCTGGGGGGATGGATGAAATTCTGGAACAATCTGAAGTCTCTTGGTGGAAAATCAAAGTCCACCCCCCACCCCAATCAACTCAACATAAATGGCTCCATCTCAAACAACCCTCACCTAGTGGCAGAAGCATTGAACACCACTTTCTTGGACCTCAGCACTACTCTGCTCCCCAACTTCTTCAATCAAACCTCCCTGCTGCCATCATCCCCACCAACTTCTCCTCCTTTTCAGTTCCAGACCCTCACCTCTTGGGAAGCTAAACCCTACCTTATCAAAGCCCTCAAGAAGGCCAGTTTCAGTAGCGACACGATTGACCTTAGAATCTTGCGACTGACCCTTGGTGAGATCCTCTCTCCTCTAACCTCTCTTCTCAACCTTTCTCTGCCTAGGTAAGTTCCCCTCTCTGTAGAAGACAGCTCTTATAGCCCCCATCCACAAATCTGGTGACCGTCTTCCCCAAACAACTACCGGCCCACATCTATCCTTCCCCCAATCTCAAAGACCCTCAAACATATAGTTGTGGATCAGCACATGGAGTGCCTATCCAAATACAAACTCCTGACCCCTGAACAGCATGGTTTCAGATGTGGGCACAGTACAACTTCTGCCCTCCTTGACTTCACTAATTTCATACACTCAGCCCTGGATAATGGCAAGCTGGCTGGTGTAGTCTTCCTTGACCTCTCAAAGCCCTTCAACACTGTTAATCACGTGCTTCTCCTCTCCACCTTGTCTCAACTTGGCCTCTTCCGTGGTCCTCTGAATTGGTTCACCGGCTACCTATCAAACCGGACCCAAAGGGTAAAAATCAACTCTACCATCTCAAACCCACTCCCTGCCATTCTGGAGCTGCACAAGGCTCCATATTAGGACCCCTTCTTTTCAGCCTCTTCCTGAATTCCCTCCCCAAAGCTTGCTCCGGAAAGGTTCTGCTGTATGCTGATGACACTGTCCTCTATGCATATCACCCTAACCCCACCCAACTTGAACTCTATCTCCAAACCTCCTTTACAGAGGCAGAAACCTGGTTCACTAAACACAAACTAGTACTTAACCAAAAAAAATCCAAGACCATGCTATTGGCCCACCACCAGAACAACCTCAAGCACACCGCACTAAACATCTACACATCCACTGCACTGCCCCTTGAACAGGTCCACTCCTTTAAATATCTAGGCATAACTCTTGACCTTGCCCTTACCTTCCATGACAATATACATCAACTCTGTTCTAATCTCATCTCCTGTATCAGACTCCTCTACTGTCATCGGCAATGCCTTTACCTGGCAGCCTTACAGCTTGCCATCTTCTCCTCAGTACTATCATAGAAACATAGAAACATAGACTTTGACGGCAGATAAGGACCACTTGGCCCACCCAGTCTGCCCATTTCCCTACCTACTGGATAAGCTGCAGATTCTAGTTAACCAACAGCCTACTTCCTGCAACCCCCCAATATAATTGTCTTGTGTCTGTCCCATGCATGTTTGAATTCCCCCACTGTTTTAGACCCAACAACCTCCTCAGGAAGGCTGTTCCATGTATCCACCACTTTCTCCATGAAAAAAAATTTCCTCACATTACCCCTGAGCCGTCCCCCCTCTATCTTTAAATTGTGCCCCCTTGTTCTTACACATCTCTTTTTCTGAAAGATGCTACCCTCCTGGACTTTGTTGATTCCCTTGAGGTACTTGAACATTTCTATCATGTCCTCCCTGTCCCTCCTTTCATCAAGAGTATACATATTAAGCTGTCTCAGTCTCTCTTCATATGGTTTCTGCTGCAGACCCTGCACCATTTTAGTTGCCCTCCTTTGGACTGCTTCCATCCTGTCTATGTCCTTGCGTAGATGAGGTCTCCAAAACTGCACACAGTACTCCACATGGGGTCTCACCAACTGTCTGTACAGAGGGATAACCACTTCCCTTTTTCTACTTGTGATGCCCCTTCCTATGCATCCCAGTATCCCCCTGGCTCTCCTTACCGACTTTTCACATTGCTTACCCACCTTTAGGTCATCTGATATGACTACCTCCAGGTCCCTTTCCATTTTTGTTGTTGTTAGTACCTCCCCTGCTATTGTGTACTCTTCTCCTGGGTTTTTGTTTCCCAGGTGCATTACTTTGCACATCTTTGCAATGAATCTAAGTTGCCATATGTCTGACCATTCCTCCAACCTTGCCAAGTCCCTTCTCATCTTTTCTACCCCATCTTGTGTATCAACTCTGTTGCAGATCTTTGTGTCATCTGCAAAGAGGCATACCTTTCACTCCAGACCCTCTGCAATGTCACCTATAAAGATGTTAAAGAGGACTGGACCCAGTACTGAGGTGACAAACTGCTGGTGAACCTCTCCCGGAATTCCTGCCGTGTGCTCTTTGTAATAAGCGAGCGCTTGCCTCAGGTCCAGAGTATGGAGTCTGTGTTTAGCCTCCAAGGTGTGATTTGGGAAAAACACCAGAAAAGTCATCACCTGGTTCAGGTGAAACTCCAACACAACCTTCAGGAGGAACTTCAGGTTGGGGCGCAGGACAACCTTGTCCCTATGGAAGATCAGGAAAGAAGACTCCACTGAAAGTGCCTGAAGCTCACCAATCCTTCTGGCTGACATGATAGCTACCAAGAAGGCAGTCTTCCATGACAGGTGAGACATGTCACACCCGTGCATCGGTTCGAATGGCTTGCCCATGAGCTTTGCCAAAACCAGCAACAAGTCCCACAGTGGTGGCTGTTCATGCACCAGAGAGGAAATGTGATCTAGGCCTTTGAAAAAGCACCAGACCACATTCTCCTGTGCCACCGACTGCTGACCAGCCTGTGCACAGTAAGCAGAGATGGTTGCCAGGTGAACCTTGAGGGTCATTGACCGCAGTCCCCTTTTGGGGAGGGACCACAGGTAGTCCAAAATGCTGGCCATCGGACAAGACAAAGGGTCCAGCCCCTTGCCCTGACACCAAATGGAGAATCTCTTCCATTTGAAGGCATAGCATTTTCTAGTCAATTCCTTTCGAGATGCCTCCACCACAGTGAGGACATCTTCGGAGAGACCCAAAGCCTGGAACTCTAGCTGCTCGGGAACTAGGCTGTCAGGTGCAGAGACTGAAGGTCCTGATGGAGTACCTTCCCGACTGACAGAGAGCCGGTCCAGGCATATGGGAAGACATCTCTGGAGCCTGTTGGTGATTGACTATGGCATTGTTATCTATGGGGCAGCAGACAGCGCTGCCCTAAACAGGGTCAAAATGTCACTCAACAAAGCCTGTCGTCTCTCTCTGGGCTGCCCCGCTAACAACCATACCTGCTCCCTTTATAACCAAACAAACTGACTGGACTTTGATGGCAGGCTACAATACCACACCTGCTTATTAGCCAAAAAAATCACCATTGGACTCACAGCCCCTTGCCTTTCTGCTCTACTGCAACCAACTACACATGCAAGACTCACTAGAAGCTCACTCAGATCAACTCACCAGGTGCCAAGACAAAAAACCTCACTGGGCCAACGTTCCTTTAACTATATTGCCCCAGCCTGGCTAAACTCCCTCCCTCCATCCACACATTATGGAGGAACTGAAACTTGGCCAATTTAAATTCCTTTTGCACTCCCACCTTCTATCCTCATGCTCCTGTGCCTGTTACTAATGCCTATAATCCTGGCAATAAACGTTGTCCTACTCTCTGGCCTTATTCCCTCTGGCCATAACCTGGAGATGCCTAGCCCTCTCCTCCTTTCCTTTCTCCTTCTCTCCCCTCTTCCACCTTTGCGGACAATGGACCACATCAAGCTTTTGACCTTCCTGCTTCTCCCTATCTACTCCTCCCAACTACCTCTGCCCCTCGTCTCCACCTAGCCACCTTAACCTCAAGGATCTTGGCTCTTACCCTTAGCCTTACCGTACCTGACTAGCCCTCCCCTCACAACTTCTATATCTGAACTGAATTGTGTACATAGAAACTGCCTTTATGCTCTGTTCCTATTTCTACCCATTATATTATATATAATTGGTTACAATATGTTCATTTTGTATATGAATTGTACTTTAATGTATTATAATGTCTGTACTGTTATTGTCTCTGTATTTGACGTGGAGCCTTTGTAAAGGAGTCTCTGACTCAAAGGATTGTAAATCCGAATAAACCAATAAATAAATAAATACACTCAGGGCTTCAGTTAACTCCATTTTGGGAGTATTTGACTTCCACAAATAAGGCAAAAACTTCCCAAATAAAGAGGGAAGAAGTCATTGACTTCCAGATGTAAAACCAAAAATTAGATGACTTCCAAAATTGCAGGCTTGGAAGTCAGAAATTAAGGATTTTTCTGAACGAAACTGTATTTTACCACTGAAATATATTAACATCCATACATTTGTCCTTACTAGAATATAGACTTTCAAAAGTACGATTCTGGAAGTATTTTGACTTCCAAAAAATTGGAATGACTTCCAGATTTCAACTCCTAGAAGTTTTCAACTTTCACTAAAAATAAATTAACTGAACCCCTGCCTACACCCACATCAAACTGCTAGCAATCCCACACAGTGCCATTATTTAATTTTCAATTCTGTGTGGTCTCTACTGCAACTCAGTGGCAATCACCCTGTTTCTTCTTTAGTCTGCTTTTTATTTTCACTTAAATCCCTTTTGACATTAGATATAACATTTTCCTTGCTGCCTGTGTCATTTAGGGTCTGCAGTCTTGGAGAGAAAAACAATATTTTTTTTATTGTATGTAAGGATTAAATTGTCAGGTCAGGAACCCAAAGAAACTTCATTCCACCTCCACTAACAGAATTATATGAGAGTTTGTTTTCTTTCTGACATCTTTCTCCCACTTCCACCCGGTCAGCTCACCTCCTGTGTCTCTGAGGGTTGTCTGCACAGCAGGATCATTGAACTGCCCCCCCCCCACCCTGCCAGGATCTGGTGGGGAAGAGAGTCAGTCAGACAATACCAAAAAGTCCCATTTTTCACTGCCTTCATCCTGATGTTGGAGGATTTTTGAGTATACTCTCATTGCAATGGATGTTGGTGCCTTCAAGAAGGAGTCCCTCCCCAGAAGTATGTTTCATGGATGCTCTGACTTAGTGTGCAGTTGTGGAGAAATACACCAGTACGTTGTCTGTCATGGCCTGCAGCAGCATAACTGGATGCACACATTGGGTCCAGCCAGGAGTTACTGGACTCGAGCATGCTTTGCTGCTCTGCCACCCCCACATATGTATAATGTCCTCTTTGCACCCCCGTGTACATGCAATATCTTTCTCTCTCCCACTCACACATGGCCTGTCACCCCAGCATTCCACATACACATGCGCTGTCACCCTCACCACCCCCCACATGCACTGTCACCCTCAGTCCATCCAAAACCTGTCCTTGCACTGCCACAGCCCTGCACACACCAACCCCGTGGACACATGCAATTTCACTCTATGACCCCCAAACACATGCATTCTCACTCCTAAACTGCCCACACATATGCTGTATGCTATCACCTTCAGATCCCCCACACAGTGACCTATCATGCCCATATACATGCACTGTCACCCACAGACCCCCACACACATTCACAGACCCACCATAGTCCACACTCACGTGGTGTCAACATCAAGCCTTCTCACTGATGTGCTGTCACCCACAATCCACCCAAACACATATTGTGACCCACATACCTCCCACTATATTCAGTGTTACCCACAACCCCCACATCCATTAGTCTTTAACCAAAATGTTCTCTTCTCTTCAACTAATTTCAGCATCACCTACAAAAACAAAATAAATACCATAATAACACCCCACAAGCAAACATTATTGGCTTTTGCCAATTCTTGTCTATATTAGGAATTAAGGCACTCTGGGAGTGGGAGTAACACTCAGCTAATTACCTTGGGGGGCATGTGGCACTCAGATATATCTTGTGCCACATTGAACCCCAAGGGGGTGATATACTGTTAATCCAACCCCCAATCATGCCTCATTGCTTAATTAACATAGTGAGCCCTTGGGTGGCACTCTTGTCTTATTATGTCCTCTTCATCATCATCACCAGCACCATAATTTCCTACATTCAGCTCTTCCCATACACTTACTAACCAGATGTTCCATACATTGCAAAAAAAACATATTTCACATATACCAAAATAAATGGCCACTTTTTGGTATAATTAAATTAAAGAGTAGAAAAACACATGATAAATGTATGGCCTACATATCAACAATATATGGCTAGTCAAGTGCAAAAGGGCTAATTAATTGCAAACAAAAAGACATTTTTACACCAGTAAGGGGTGGAACACAAAACTGAAAAAGAAGGGAAATGTAACACAAGATGTGGCACAAGATGCATCTGAGTGCCACATGGTTCAGTATTGGGTCCAGTCCTTTTTAATGTCTTCATCAGTGACATTGCAGAGGGACTGGAAGGAAAAGTATGCCTTTTTGCAGATGACACAAAGATCTGCAACAGGGTTGATACACAAGGAGGCGTGGAAAGGATGAAAAGGGACTTGGCAAGGTTGGAGGAATGGTCAGACGTATGGCAGCTAGGATTCAATGCAAAAAAGTGCAAAATAATGCACCTGGGAAACAAGAACCCAGGGGAAGAATACACAATGGGTGGGGAGGTAGTAACAACAACAAAACAGGAAAGGGACCTGGGGGTAATCATATCAGATGACCTTAAGGTTAGCAAGCAATGAGAAGGCAGTAGGGAGGGCCGGGGTATACTGGGATGTATAGGGAGGCATCAGCAGCAGAAAACAGGAAGTTGTTATCCCTCTGTACAGACAGTTGGTGAGACCCCATCTGGAATACTGTGTCTAGTTCTGCAGACCCCATCTCCACAAGGACATAGACAGGATAGAGGCAGTCCAGAGGAGGGCAACTAAAATGGTGCAGGGTCTGCAAGAGAAGCCGTATGAGGAGAGACTAAAGGAGCTTAATATGTATACCCTTGAGGAAAGAAGGGAGAGGGGGGGACATGATAGAAACTTTCAAGTACCTCAAGGGAATCAACAAAGTCCAAGAGGGTAGCATCTTTCAGAAAAAGAGACTTGCAAGAACAAGGGGACACAATTTAAAGATAGAAGGAGGGCGGTTCAGGGGCAATGTGAGGAAGTATTATTTCACAGAGAGGGTAGTGGATGCATGGAACAGCCTTCCTGAGGAAGTTGTGGGGTCTAAAACTGTGGGAGAATTCAAGAATGCATGGGACAGACATAAGGCAATTCTTGTGGGGGGCAGGAAGATATAGGCTGTTGGTTAACTAGGATCTGCGGCCTATCCTGTAGGTAGGGAAATGGGCAGACTAGATGGGCCTAGCAGTCCTTATCTGCCGTCAAAGTCTATGTTTCTATGTTTCACTAGGGAAAAAATTCTCTTGTGAGGTATGACAATTGCTTGAAACAGTGTTGGGTTACCTAACTTATTGGCAATCTCATTTTTTTCTGTGTGTGAATTTTTAGTGCTCATGAAGGATGCTGGATTGACAGCACTGGAACCTGAAGTCCTCTGCTTATCCAAGTGAAGGAACAGCATGGGGTGATCTCAGTGCAGGCTTCCCCACACTGCTCTGCCAATGTGCCTCAACCCTGCTGTGGAGGAACCACCACGTAAGTGAGAAGGTAGTTCAAACGCCATGCCCATTCAATCTTTGGTCTCTCATGTGAGATTGCCAACGAGGGTGTTAACTGGCAATGAAATTTACTTACACATTAGTATATTCTTCAGTTATGCTTTGAAAGAAGGCACTGAAGCTGAGGTAATGCCAACTCTGTTTTGAGTGATTGGTCAAAGCCTTGAGTTAAAACACCACACCACACGATCACCAAGATTCAGGAAATGTTTTACACTAATGACACTTTCCCTTCTTCTGCAGCTCATCACTGCAACACAAACTGATGCCAGAACTTAACTATTAACATTTTCATTCTTCTTTAAAAGGACACTTAATAACAAATGCCCACAAAATTCTATTTGCTTGTCAGTACTTTTTGTGTCAACACTCCCTGGTATCTAGTGGACCCCTTCCCTTTCCCTGTGCAGAGGACTTCCTGGTGAAAAGTGTCACATCCCTTTCTTGCCTCAGCCCATGCCTAGTATCCCCGGTGTCCAGTGGTATCTTCCTTACCTGCCCCATCCCATGCCAAGCAGCTCATTTTAGCAAGTGGCACATCTCCCTTACCCAACACTCCCTTGTGTACAGTGGCACTAGCTCCCTCTCTACACTCATGCCAAGCACTCCCTGGTGTCCAGTGGCACACCATCCTCTTCCCATCCTGAACTAAGAATTCTTTGGGGTCCAAGGGTACACATTCTTTGACCCCATGCCAAGCACTCCCAGATGTACAGTAGCACCCTACTTCTCCCCATTCCAGGAAAGCAGTTCCTGATGTCCAGTGGCACTCCTCCCTCTCCCCATGCCATGCAAAGCACTTCCTGGTATGCAGTGGCACCCCAACTCTCTCTCCTCATTCAATGTTAAGAACTTTCTGGTTCCTGTTGGCAGCCCCTTCTTTACACAATGCACCAGTTGGTGTCCAGTGGTATCCCTACCTCTTCCTGTCCAATGCCAAGCACTCTCACTGGCCAGTGGTACCCCTCACTCACCCCACTCTATTTCAAGAAGTTCCTGTTGTCCAGTGGAAATACTTCCTTTCTCCATCTCTTGCTAAGCACTACTTGAGGTGCAGTGGTGCCCTCCTGTTTCTCCCTTTCCAAGAGTCTCTGTGGTCCCCTGGCATCCCCTCTCTCCTTTCCCATCCCAAGCCAAGCAATCCCTGATGCCTATTGATTCCCGCTCCCTCTCTCTATCCAACGCATTCACTGTTGTCCACTGGGAAACATCACTCTTGTGCACCCCTCCCATAGTGACTGACATAGTTCCACCACTTACCTCTGCAGCTGACAGCCATCAAATTCCAATGATCACTAACAGCATTTAGTAATGAAAGGAGGGCACTAGTTACAGCCTTTCTATTTCTTTTCTACTAGCAGTGTACAATAATGGTAATAATGGCAACTTATTCTCTGTCCCACTGTAGCACTTTGCAGCTGCCCTACCTGTCTCTGATCTCTCTGCCTCTAATCCTCTAATACCCACGCCCTCTAGCACCTCTCACCTTTCACCTTGACCTCTCCCTTCCCCTCTGTTACATCACCCCTGACAAGGCCTGCTGGACTGATCCTTTAGTCTTCATCCATGGCCTAAACTATCTAGGTTTACTGTGCTTGTGAAATAGTGTGCTAAACAGCACCCCTGTTTTGTATGTTACCTTCCCAATTTGTATGAGTAAGCTATGTAGTCATTGTTCTCTCCTGACCTATTGTGCAATGTACCTGCAAAATGTTTCGTTACCCATGTTATGTCCTCAAACACCAAATGTATGTATCTACTTTTTACTCGACATGTAACCTTTGTAAAAGAGCTCCCAGCTCAAAGGTATTTGTAATCCTAAAATGTAATAAATAAAATAAGATGGAAGCTTGGTAAGTGGTGAGTCTGTAATGGTCACCATTGGGAGGGGGGTGGTGGTGTGTGGTGGCAGCAGAGATGGCTACCCTGGGCCACATACTCTTTTTAGGGAGGGGTTGGGGTGGGGTGTGTCTGGCTGCACCAGCATTCACTGTTGGGGGAGATAGGTGGTTATCAGTGGCACCTGGGATAGGTAATAGGGGCTGCATTTACTGGTTGTGGGGGGGGAGATGACAGCACTGAAGATGGGGTCGTGGTGCTGTATTCACCACTTGGAGAGGAGGGGCATTTAGCAGCCTCTCATTGCCACGCTCACAGGTCAAGGGGAGTGTGGTGTTTGTCAGCACCAGGGATTGACTCCTATATATTATGTTCAAGTCCCTTGTAATTCTCTGATTCCATGGCCTTCCCTGCAGAACCTGCATCATGCCATGGCATATATCTAGTGCCACAGAAGTCACTGCTTTTGGTAACGTTTCATTCAATATACAGGTTTTCCTCAGTGCTTGGCCCCTTCTCCTTCTTGTTTATCCTGAAGCCCCTGTTCTGTGTTCCGACTGAGATGTCATCAATGACATCACATCATATTTGAGCCACTAACAGGACTGCATTCTGTCACAGAAACAAATCATTCCTGATGCAGGAATGAACAAACGCCATCACAGAAACTTAGGAGCCCTGCCGCAGAAATCAGAACTGAAATGCCGTGGAGAACTAGGGCCCCTGATTAGATTACTGCATTGCTGCTTGTAGCTTTATTGTTGTATAACATATTTATTTAATGTTTTGTGAGTGGTTTATCTGTTTTACTGTCTGTTCTGATGTTATTGTATCTGTATACTGTAATGCCCTAGAGCCTGGGGATATGGGTACCATTAATATAATTGCCACTACTACTACTACTAGGGACAGAGTTAGGAGAAGCAGGGGAGAGAGCTGTGGGTTTTAAAGTAATAGGGTCTAGAAAGGGTGGCTGAGAATGAAGAAGAAGTTGGAAGAAGCAGAGGGAAAGAAGAAATGTTTTTTTATTTACAGTAACAAGAAAAGTGAGAGAACTGGTGACCTGGATTCAAGAACGAGCATGGGATGCTGAGGGTCAGCTGGGGGGGGCTGGATCGAGTTGCTGATCAGCAACTCTCCATTCTTGGGGTGGGTTGGGCCCCTTGCAGACTAACGGATGGTGTCAGGAGGGAAGGGGAGGGTGTCGTGAGGCAATTGGCAGAGGCTGTGCCCCACCACACCGGCATCCTCGGGGTGTGGATGGGACAACAGAGCTACTTTCTGCAACCATGAAAATCCTGCCTCACTGCCATGCAGAATGATCCCCGATTGGAGGAGAGGAGCCCCAGATAGACTGTACACTGCCGCCGAGCCCTAGCTGGGAGTGGGCATAAAAAGATAAAATAAAAAAAAGAGAAGGAGTTCATCCAAAGGATGACTTACCCACATGCCTACCTCCAGTGGCTTCCATATCGCGTCCTTCTCACTCCTACTGGATCTCATGTTTTCATCACCTCCTGCACAGGAAAGACTGCAGTCTCCCACCAGTGAGATTAAATTATGTGGGGGAAAAAGGGAGAGAAGATTAGTACCCTAAGAGTACAGAAATCTTCTTTGGAGGATTTGTAAGCCAATGGCTCAATTTAATGAAGGATAAAAGCATAAATCTAAGTTGTTTTGCATATCCTCCCCCCAGCCTCTTTAAATCTTAAAGGGGAATATCCACCTAACAAGCCCCTCACAGATTGTGTGGGGCTTCCCCCAATTTGCACTTTTAGTGCAAGACCCACATTTTAATTTACTTATTTTTCTGTACTCTGTGGGATTCTGCCATCCTTTGATCCCCTGGGTGTAAATAAAGCTGCTTGTGACATCCCATAATCCTTTGCAGCTGATGTTATGGCCAAGGATCAGCCACAGGAGATTCAAGGGAATATAATGGACTAGAGGTTGAAATATCTCTTTTATGCCAGTCACTGGGGTTCTGCTGTACTCCAAACTTGGCTATGCACAGGTCATGTAAATAAAGTAGACTCACACTGCATCTATTTCATCTATTGTGGTTTGCAATAATTACAGTATCACAAGCCACCATTGATGAAATATTTATTTATTTATTTGAAAACTGGAAACCGGAAAAGGCACAGTGAGCTAAAGCTAGCTTCCATGTGTGACCCAAAGGGAACAAGAGAAAACAGAAGTATAATATTCAATAATATTACACTGGTACAAAAATTGGTAATAGGACTAGTTACAAAAAAGGGCTGTCACAGTATACTAAGGATTACCTATACAAGTGAAAATAAAACAGCAGCAAGGCACAGCATACAAAAAGGCAACATAGTTTCAGATGAGAGGCCTGTTAGATGAGTACATGCCTACCCCTGTGGGGGAAGGAAGTGCAGTGGCAGTGAGGGAATGAAACCAGCAAGAAGGTAGGTGAGACCTAGATGGAGGCCTGACATAAGGACAGTAGGGTTACCAAGCCATGGAGGCATCAGGAGGATGAGTAACAGGAACAGATTGGGGACGGGAGTTCAACTGGTGACAGAAGGAGCCAAGGGAGGTGGGGAGGCTGAGGGAGGATGGAAGCAGTTTCCAGAGTGTGGGAAGTCAATAGAAGAAGGAAGATTGCCCAGCTGAGGAATAGGGATGAGGAGATGAGGAGTTGTTAAAGTGCAATGATCCTTGGAGAGGAGGGAGCATGAGGTGCTGGATACGAGGGAGGAGTGAGAAAAGCTATGACAGAAGAGAACCAACCCAATATTTGGATATGAGTGAGGTTCAAAGAGATAAGGGATGTGAGGGAAGGAGGAGGAGGAGGAGGATGGATAGGGAGGAGTAGAGGGAGAGAAGGTGTTAGTATGGAGGGGTTGTAGCAAAGTGGCAAAAGGTGCTATAAAGGGTGTCCATTCTGGCAAGAGAAATGGATAAGCTGGTGCAATAGACCACATCTGCATAATTGAAGACAGGGAGCACCATTCCAGTAACAAGCTCTCTGCGGAGATAAACAGTCTTTGTTGCAGTACAAGACACCAAGCTTAGGCTGGAGTTCTGCATGGATGGTATCAATGTGGGCTGAGAAGTCAAGGCTGCTGTCAAGCCACACAACGAGGTATTTGAAAGACTACATCAATTCAAGGGGGGGGGTTCCATCCAATGTGGAAAAAAACATGGAGGGCTGGGAGTCTGGCCAGTTTGTGGCTGGTACCAATGCTCACGGATACTGTTTTTTTTAGTGTTGACTTGGAGTTGGTTGAATTGGAACCAGTGCAGAACATTGTGGAAGTCCTGCTGGAGGAGGCCTTCCACACCTGTGGGAGAGCGGCCAGAGGTGAAGATGGCTGTGTCATCTCCTTATATCTGAATATGTGACGTGCCACAGGCAGAGGAGAGGTCATTCAGGAAAATGGAGATGAGGATGGGACCCAAGATGGAGCCCTGATAGACCCAGCTTGGATGGGTATTGGAGGTAACAGGATGCCTCTTACCTGTACTGACTGTTGATGGCCTGTGAGGTAGGAATGAAAGCAATCAACAACAGGAGCTGAGAGACCAGCAGAGCTCAGCTTGTGCAGGAGGCGTGGATGGGACACTGAGTCAAAGGCTTTGGCCAGATCGATGAAAATGGCAGTCATGATATGCACTAATCCATCTTGAAGAAGATAGAATCAGTGACATGCAGCAGGGAGGAGATGGTGGAATGGTGCTTCTGGAATCCAGACTGGAAGGGAGAGAGAAAACTGGTGGATGAGAGGTAGTCAGAAAGTCTGAAATATACAATTTTCTCCTGCAGTTCTGAAATGGAAGGGAGTAGGGAGAAAGGGTGGAAGTTGCCAGGGGAATGGGGTTAGACCCTTTGTGAAGTGGAATAACTTTGGCAAACTTGCAGGACTGAAGAACAGTGCACAGGGAAAATGATAGGTTGAGCAGGTGAGTAAGGGAAGATGCTATGGCAGGAGCCGAGAGGTGGAGGAGCTTAGGATTTAGTCCATTAGGGCTAAACTTAGTTAGTCTGAGGGAGGAAAGGGCAAGCAGAGTTTCCTGGATAGTGACAGGGCAGAAATGGAAACTTGGGGAGAGGTGGGGAGGAAAGGAAGGGAGAACAGGAGCAGAAGGGGAGGAGCCGGAATGGGGGAAGAAGGGAGGACACAGGTAGTGAAGAACTTTCTGAAGGGAACAGCAACAGAGGGAGGGTTAGAAACAGGTGAGCTACTTACCAAGAGGGTTAGCAGAGTGGACTGGGCAGGGAGGTCAAAAAGGGAGTGAATTACCTTCCAGAATTTAGCTGGGGCATTGAGGTTTTTTTGAGATTGGCCTTGAAATAGTGTGATTTTGTAGCCTGGACAGCCTTTGTACAGTTGTTTGTCAGAGCTCCATAAGAGAGGATGTCAGGGAGAGAGTGGGATAATTTATAGCAGGCCCAGGTGATGATATGGGACTTGCACTGGTCAATGATGTCAGAGGTAATTCATGGGTGGGGGGCAGTTTTGACCCTGGATTTTCTGAGTGGGGGGGCATGCTTGTTCAAGATTGAGGAGACTCTGGAGTGAAAAACATTGAAGGCCACATTGATATGAAAGGCAGAGAGGATGGCTGATCAATCTATTGCAGCGATGCTGCTCAGAAAAGCATTGATGTTTAGACTGACTGGAGGGACCTGGACCAGATGTATTTTGGGAAGTAATGGGGATGCCAGATTTTTCTGACACAGAACATCATGCAGTGATCGCTGAATAAATCTAGTAATATGCCTACTGCAACAGTGGGGTAGGGGTGGGAGAAGAGAGACTAGTCCAAAAGGATATGGTGGCTGGAGTGGGGATTGAGTCAGGTCGGTTCAGAAATAATCCGGGAAAGATTAAGGGACTCAGTCCTATGAATGGTCGATTTGACGGATGGGGAGATACAGTTTACATTGAAACTCCCAAGGAGGATGAATTCAGCTGTGGCGGAATGAGATGTGATGTGGAAAGAGAGTCAACCAGGGAGGAGTGGGAGATTTTGGGTGAGGCATAGAAAACCCTAATGAAGGTGGGTACAGAGGAGTGGAATGAGAGCCTGACATGGAGAAATTCATTGGAGGAGGACATGGCCTCCCCGATAGCCATTGTATAGGAGATGCTATGGTAAACATAAAAGCTAATGCCTCTACTGCATTTTCCCCTGTCTTACCTGAAGAGATGGGAGTCAGGAAGGGTCAGTCTAGAGTCCAGAGTTCTGGAGGAAAGCCAGGATTCAGAATTGCAGAGGACATCAGCAGAGAGTTGTTGAACCCAGACAGAAAGGAAGTTCTAGCTTAGGGAGCAGGCTGCTATCATTAACATGAAAGATGATAAGACCCTTGACAGTAGTAGAGGTGGAGTGGTAGGGGGTGGAGGGCCCAGGATTGGTCTCCACATCACCAGCCAGGAGGAGGAGCAGAAGAATGACAGAGGAATGGAGTGGGACTTCCTTCCCTTGGAGCAGGGTGGAGAGTGGGGGGGGTGAAAGGAGAGCAGGACGCAGCGGACAAACTCCAGGTTGAGGGAAGGAGCGGGGAGGAGACCAGGGTTGATAGGAAGGGAAGACAGGAGAAGGATAGAGAGGGGGTACGATGGTTGGAGGGGGGAATAGGATGGTAGATGATTTAAATGGGGTGGTAGGTGGAGGTGAAAGGAGCAAGAGAGGGGAAATGGAGAAGGCAGAGGAGTGCAAGGAATATAGCGGTCAGAGAGGGTGCAAATAGGGTGTAGCTAAGGTTGCAGTACTAATGGAACAAAACAAAACTGATACCTTCACTGGATAAAGAGGCTGGCATTTGAAACAGATCTTAGCTGTAGTAATGTAAGTGGTTAAATTGACACACACTTTGTATTTCATCAACTGCAGTTTTGATAATGCAATTCAGATGGGAAATGGTTAGGAAGCTGACTGGAGGGTTTGTGCCAGCTGCCATCTAGGGGGGGCTATGTGTTTTTTAGGGGTCAGGCACAACAGTGCCAACAGAGATGGTTCTTTAGGGGCTGTAGTTAATCGCCTGGGGGAAGAGCAATGTGCCCCACCAAAGAGGGGCTCCACATGGCCACACTTAGTCTTTAGAGTTGGGCGCTCTAAAAAACTGCAGTGGAGAATGCAGACACCAGAGATGGACTGAAGGTGCTGAAACAACTATACAAAAGGTTGTTGACAGCAGAGATAAACTAACAGTGCCAACATTACTTCACACAAATGTGACAACAATTTCAGGCATGTGAAAGAGGCATTGATTATGGCAATGGCGTTGTGGTAAATAGTATATGCATTGTGATAACGTACAAACCTTATGGAACAACAGTGAAAAATGGAACCCACATGTAGAACTCCTAGCACATAAAAATAGTTACAGCTTTTTTATTTTACACTATTTTGTTCATAAAATGATAAAAGCACTCCTCTGGGACAAATTCTTATGAGCTTGAAAGTTTCAGGTTTAAAATCTTTATCATCTTCTGTTTCTGGCAGACAAAAAAGGCATCTTGAAAAAACAGAATTTTTCTACTTTGACCACACACACACACACACACTCCTTAAAGGGACACTGTCAAGCCCTTTAGGTCTCAAATGCTCCTGTGTTTAAAAACACACGTTATGATTGCTCACTATTTGCAGAGATTGCTGATGTACAAGCAGCTGGTAGTTTGATTCTGATTATGTTTTTATCTTTTTAAATGTGAAAAACAGACTGCCAATCATACTGGTATTATCATACAAAAACGTGTTTGTTTACATTCTTTTATCAACTTCCTCTGCATCTTTCCTGAACATGGGAATAGCCCTAACACAATCTAACCACTCATGATGTTGTGGGTGGAGAGGAGACCATTGCATCATGAGTGGCTGCACTGTCTGAGGGTGTTCCTAATGCCCAAAATATGTTGGAAGGCAGTATAGTGTAGTGGTTAAGGGCACTGAGCTGTAAAACAGGAGACCTGGGTTTGAATCCCACAGACCCCACTTGCATACTGTGTGACTCTAAGCAGTTACTTAACTTCCTTGTGCTCCCTGGTCACTCCTGGAAACAAACTTCAGCTTAGTGTGCCTGTCCTGGTTAAACAATTTCCCCTTTCCATATGTGCAATAAGAATAAATCAAGGATTTGACACAAAACAAGGTTGGGTATAACTGCAGCATTCCTATGCATTTCAGTTCTACAATGAATGGAAGCAGATTAAACAACCAACAACTTTAATGAGGTTTAGAGAAGGTGAGCTATTATAAAATGTAGGGTTTCATCTAGAAATAAACATGATGCAAAAAGAGTTGACAGTGTCTCTATAACTGATGTTTACCACATTTTGCAGGGTTTGAGATCCTGCCACAAAAGGTGTACGCCAAGCTTCAGCATTCTGAGCACCTAAATCAAATGATGGCTGAATTATAATTAACAGATGAAATATATATATTTTTTGCTGTATAGGTTTTTCTCCTCACCCCCGCCATCGTTCAGGGATTTACCATATAATAAGGGATATACCCTGCTGAGAGAAGTGTGTGCTGTCATTTGGATGTCAGGTGCTTTTCCCCATCATTTTTGTCCCTCTGCACCTCCCTCCTCCCCTCAGTACAAGCAGTTACCTTCAGGCTCAGCCCTGTGGAAAGAGCAGGCTCCCTAATACTGAAGGGGTCACTGCAAGCCAGAACCTGCCACCAGCCCCTCCTGGCTGAGGCGGGCTGGCCTTCAGTAGCTGCCTGCAGCCTGGTCTGCCTCCCAACACAGTGACCCGGGTTTGCGGCTGAGCTCCAGTTATCTGCACAGCAGCATGACGTGTTGCACTGGCCCATGGGGGCAACTCTAGCTGATGAAATTTCCACTTAATCCTAACTTGCACCATTATATTAAATAATCTTTCCAGTCACCTGAGCACCCCTTGCTCCTATTCTGGTCCAGTCTTGCTCACACTTCATCACAGTTCATATTTTATATTTCACACCCAATGTTCCAAACTACTTTCATTCCATCTACTGTATGTCATCCTGTTTTACGAAATGGGTAGAATGAATGCTGGCTCCTGATTGACCAAGAGGTACTTTCAATTGGGCATTATCCCAGCACAATAGCCTAGCTGAAAGTAGCTCAATAAAAATATGTTCTAAAAATACGTTCAATTTACAAAAAAAAATACATCCAATTTACAAAAAAGAAAGGCCCATTTCATAATCGCAATAAGGCACTTCTGTGGGTGCATCATGGTGAACTGATGGCCCTTCTTGGGTGGTGAAAGCACTTGGCTTCCCCTTGAGCTTCAACCCACACAAAGTGAGTTGCTATCTCACCATAATGCACCCCTTGTCATGCATTATTGCTTAAAGGAATTATGTATTGTTTGCATTTTAGTTGTTTTCATATTACATTTCTTCCTTATACTTATATATTGTTTCAACCTACTTTTATGCTGAGCTAAGTTATGTTGCAGCCTGCAGATGTCTTCCCTGGGACCCCCATGGAAACAAGACACTACAGCTCATGAGGTTAATACCAGCTGGAGAAATTTCAAATGAATAAATATTAGTTGTTGAGGTAACTAATGATCGATGCACTAAACAAATTAATTGATCTCACTTTAGGTAATGTCAGTATAGGTCTGCCTGATAACCTCCTGCATAGACTTTTTCAATACCATTCTGCAACACTGTTTAATGTTACTATGGCTACCCTAACTACATATTAAGACCTCATTAGTTAACATATTTGCAATGAACCCAGTAGACAGGTCCATCTCGGGAAAGTCTTCTGCGCAATTGATTGGATGGATAGATGGAAGCACCATGAATTATTGCAACCTGACTTACTAATTAAGACTCTATTAGCAGCCAAATATTGTGATAAATCTATGCCAGACTTGGCACAGTGGTTGTACTTAATGATTTCTTGCATTGCTTTGTTAATCAGCGTTAGTCTGCTTTAATTTATTCCAATATGACTAGCCTGATTTCTAATTAGAACATTGATGGCAGTATCATAGCCTCAATTTATGAAATTCAATCAAGTTTGTCAAAAGATGATCACAGTCCCCAATCACATGAATGATGGTGGATGTAACTGTATCTTCAATCTTAGCATTTTATGGCATGTGGACAGGATTTAGGCAGATGATTCAGATTTTACTGTAAGTCCTTCAAGTGTTTCTGTATTTTGGGTTGTACTGTAGCTTGCAATTCCCAGCAGTAAGGTAATAACAAGAAAATGAGTTAGGAAAATCCTGAAGCCTGATTGGCTGACAGTAATCCAAAGCCATATGTGTGTCCAGCAATGAAGCCCTCTAAAAAAAACTTCCTGCATAAGGACTATTTTAAAAATAATACTTTTTCTTTAAATCTTTTACAATACTGTTTCATTTTTTTTACATTCTTCACTGCAAAAGCCTATTTTCTAAGTGCAGTAAGACCCTTAAGGGTGTGGGGTGTTGTGGGATACAATTCACTCCTTTTATAAGGGCTGTAAGCTCCTCTGACAAAGAATCATGCGCCAGTCCAGAGACAATTAAAAAAAACACTTGCATGAACACTTTCTTCTTTCTAAACACCAACAGTGAATTTATTACAGCAAGCATTACCTACCAAATGAGCTTTGGGATCTCACAGAACATCCAACTCAGTCTCACAGCCTGATGCTTCACTCCAGAGGCCTTCCTGGTGCACAGTTCTTTTTTGCTGTGGTATCTGATGTTTGAAGCTGGCTGTTTTTGATGATGCACAGTCCATGGCCCATGTCATGAGCATGTCCTATTCTGGTTCTTTGCTGTAAGGCACTCCACCTGTGGCATCTAACCTCATTACACCCTGGGCATGTGGGTATCCTCCAGCACTCCACACCCTATGGAGTCTTATCACTTACAGTGACCGCAAATGATATTGAAAACAAATACATAGGGGTGGAGACTGACAATTCTTTTCAATTTAATATCCACACACACAGCATAGTTAACAACCTCTTGCAAGAGCCAATATGGCTGCAGCCGAGGTCCGGTGGAACAAGGCACTGTCTGCCATGCCCAAGATGGCTGATGGAGTTTTCTGTGCATGTGCGACAACTTGTGCATTTGCACTAAACTTTGGTGGTGCAGTGGGCACAGTCCACCATGTCCAAGATGGCCACCGGAGTCCTCTCTGCTTGCCCAATGATTTGCACAGGTACACTGGGCTCCAGCAGCCATCTTGGATACATTGGATTGTGTGGCTGGAGTTCAATGCGTATGCACAAGTCATCGCACATGCGCAAATAACTCCAACAGCCATCTTGGACATGGAGGACAGTGCTGTGTTCCGCCAGTACTAACAGACAAAATAGTGAGGTGGACGCACAGTGATTGCCGCTCACTTCCACTATTTAAAAAGTCCATTCGGTATCCGGTAAGCTCCATTTTCTCTACAGTGATCGCAAGATGTCTGCAGGGCTATGTCCACTGCAGCTATAAAAAAGGAACTCAAGAATAGGAGCATTGAGATGCAGAGCCTTTTTCATCCCAAAGGATATCAGGGCAAAAATCGCACAACAATTGATTCTCTCAGCAATGGAATATAGGAGCTCAGTCTACCAACCTAAAAACAATCTCTTGGTGAACAAGCTAGACGTGGCTTACAATAAGCTTGACCAGTTCATCTTACTATGTCCCTATGACACCCACCATTGCATGAGGCTCAGAGGTCTAAGATGGGATCCATTAACTCTTTAGCTGGGCAAAATTACCACTTTCGGATTTTGCAGAATTTTCATGAAATTCTGTGAAATTTCATAGAAAGTTTCTGAAATTCTTTCAATGGTCATTACTCAATCAGTGTTATGGCTAGAGATCTATAGTTTGGTATGTGTATTGCTTGTAAGATTCCCAATAAGATTCACAATGTTTGGATGAGAGGCAGGGAAGTTATTAAGGCTCAAAGTCTGGCAATTTATTATTCATGTGAACATTTCTGAAAACATTTCTATGCTTATAACTTCACCACCTTTGGAGTTAGTTAATTGAAAATTTATATGCATACTTTCTTGGAAGAGTCTCAGAAAGTGCAAAATAGAGAGGTAGTTGGTTATGTAAATTCAAATTGTAAGTTACAGGATTTCAAACTTTCACAATTTAACTATTTGTTAAATTGTGTGAACGTGTTCAAAATATTTGAATGTTTATAGCTCCACTGCTTTTGCAAGTATGCACTCAAGAGTTGGCATGCATACCAAAGTAAATATGTCCTGAAATTTAATTAAGCTGGATAAATGCAGCTTGCTAGGTTAAAATGTGTTGTGAATACTTCAAAAATTACTTCTTAGTAAAAGGTGCTCAAAACTTCATGGACGCATAATAGGTAATGCCACTAGAATTCCACTTATGGAATTCAACTTTCATAAAGCACTTACCACCACTGAATCACCTTACCTGCACTAGCATCATAGCCCTGCAATACCCCTCCAGCACTCCTGTGACAGTGATGCCCAGCATCATGCTCCATCATGAATCACCTTACCTGTACTTGCATCATGGCCTTGCAATACCACTTCCGCACTCCTGTGACAGCGTTGCCCAGCATCACGCTCCATCATGAATCACCTTACCTGCACTAGCATCATAATCCTGCAGTACCTTCCAACACTCCTGTGACAGTGATGCTCAGCATCATGCTCCATCATGAATCACCTTACCTGCACTAGTATCATGGCCCTGCAATGCCCCTCCAACACTTCTGTGACAGTGATGCCCAGCATCACGCTCCATCATGAATCTCCTTATCTGCACTGGCATCATGGCCCTGCAATACCCCTCCAACACTCCTGTGACAGTGATGTTCAGCATCACGCTCCATCATGAATCACTTTACCTGCACTAGCATCATAATCCTGCAATACCTTCCAACACTCCTGTGACAGTGATGCCCAGCATCATGTGCCATCTTGAATTACCTTACCTGCACTATCATCATGGCCCTGTAATACTCCTCCAACACTCCTGTGACAGTGATGCCAAGCATCATGCTCCATCATGAATCAGCTTACCTGCACTAGTATCATGGCCCTACAATACCCCTCCAACACTCCTGTGACAGTGATGCCCAGCATCATGCTCCATCATGAATCACCTTACCTGCACTAGCATCATGGCCCTGCAATGCCCCTCCAACACTGCTGTGATGGTGATGCCCAGCATCATGCTCCATCATGAATCACCTTACCTGTACTTGCATCATGGCCTTGCAATACCCCTTCAGCACTCCTGTGACAGTGATGCCCAGCATCATGCTCCATCATGAATCACCTTACCTGTACTAGCATCATGGCCTTGCGATACCACTTCAGCACTCCTGTGACAGCATTGCCCAGCATCATGCTCCATCATGAATCACCTTACCTGCATTAGCTTCATGGCCCTGCAATGCCCCTCCAACACTCCTGTGACAGTGATGCCCAGCATCACACTCTATCATGAATCACCTTACCTGCACTAGCATCATAATCCTGCAGTACCTTCCAACACTCCTGTGACAGTGATACTCAGCATCATGCTCCATCATGAATCACCTTACCTGCACTAGTATCATGGCCCTGCAATGCCCCTCCAACACTCCTGTGACAGTGATGCCCTGCATCATGCTCCATCATGAATCTCCTTATCTGCACTGGCATCATGGCCCTGCAATACCCCTCCAACACTCCTGTGACAGTGATGCCCAGCATCATGTGCCATCATGAATCACCTTACCTGCACTATCATCATGGCCCTGCAATACCCCTCCAACACTCCTGTGACAGTGATGCCAAGCATCATGCTCCATCATGAATCACCTTACCTGCACTAGTATCATGGCCCTGCAATACCCCTCCAACACTCCTGTGACAGTGATGCCCAACATCATGTACCATCATGAATCACCTTACCTGCACTATCATCATGGCCCTACAATACCCCGCCAACACTCCTGTGACAGTGATGCCAAGCATCATGCTCCATCATGAATCACCTTACCTGCACTAGTATCATGGCCCTGCAATACCCCTCCAACACTCCTGTGACAGTGATGCCCAGCATCATGTTCCATCATGAATCACCTTACCTGCACTAGCATCATGGCCCTGCACTACCCCTCCAGCACTCCTCTGACAGTGATGCCCAGCATCATGCTATATCACGACTAAAGATATCCAGATATTTCTACCACAGTGGCCTAAATATCAGCTAGTTGTAAGCCTTGAGGCTTGGCGTCACTTGGTGCCATTGTTTTCAAACAATAAAAATATACATTGTTATTTGAAGGGTTGTTAAAGAGTCTGCAGGTGGCACCGTACAGAAACAGTGCTGCATGTGTGTGTGCTTCACAAGTCAATAAGTCTGTGAGCTCTAGTGGTTATCTGGAATATTGCAAGAATTCTGGTTAGTGCACAGTGATGTCCATTATTATTCTTCATGGTTTGTCATGCAAGATAGTGATCTAACACTTTGCACCACTATACTTTTAGTATGGAGCCTTCTATGAGTGCTAGCTTATTGCCACTTTACCCAGCCTTTACCTTCCTCTACAAGGGCACCTCAAGTGTATGAGTAGGCAAAAAGCATGGACATGGCTTTGACAAAAGTATCACATTCCACAATTTCTCAAAAGTTCATGAAATTCAACTTTAATTACTGTTGTTATTTTGGAATCTTTGTCTGCTTATAACTTGGCCAGCCTATGAACAAGAGATTAGACAGCTGGCACACATAGCCTCCCTTTCCCCCCATGTTGTTTTTTTCTCCCATCTGACAGTTTGTCTCTCAGGGATCTATGCCATTCGCAGGGATATACCCTAATCAGGCTTAATCCAGCCATCATTCAGTTGGCTACAGGGTTTTCTCCAACATTTTTTCACTCCCATCTCCCCTGGTTGGGGAGGTGCCTCTGTCAGCTTTGCAAAGCCACAGCTTCCACTGTGGCAAGTTCAAGCTTCCTGGCCCAGGTGCAGGGCTTGCTACATTGCTGGAACCCACTGCAAACCCTCCCTGACCGAGATAAACTGCAGAGTGACAGCTGTCTCAGCCATGGCCTGCCTCCCAACATGACTTCCCGGGCTTGGTTCTGAACCTGGATCATCAGCATGGCAGCACAACACTCTGCTGCTGGGCCATGGGGGTGGCCTGAAAGCTTAAATATTTAGGGTCACTGAACCTAAGAAAATGGTGATATTTCATTCTCGAGTTTTAAAGTTATAGGAGCTTAAAATGCTGCAGTTTACACAATTGCGAAATGTAATTTTAAAATTTCTGAAGGTTTGGAGGTTCGTAACTCAGTCACTTTTTTATCATAAAGTGATTTTATTAACTTTACAGATATATTGCAGCTCATAAACACCATACAATTTACAGCTCTGGCCTAGCACCAAGCAATCATGGTAATGTACAGAGATACAATAATGGTAGGACTATACTATCAATACAGATACCCATAGAAGATGTTACATTCCATATGACAGTACAGACTAAGATACTAGAAGACTTTTGCAGTCACACAGAAAAAGAAAAAAGAGAAACCAACAGAAAGAGAGGCGATAAAGAGCCAGTAGAAAGATCAGTAACAAGAATGTGATATAGAGGTTTAAACAAGAGGGTTGCAGTGGGGATTAGGAATTTTGCATAGTGGTGAATGTAAGTAAGCTTCCCATTTGGCTAGGTACTGGTCCAATCATCCCTGGTGAGTGTAGGATAAATGCTCCAAGAGAGATAAGTGGGCTAGGGCAGCCTGCCATGCTGCTCGAGTAGGTAATGTTATTTGGCGCCAGTGCATGAGCAATAGTCTCTTGGCCTTGAGGAGAGCTAACGCCACCCATTGGCGGTGGGGTGTGCTAAGGGCCACTAACGAGGTGGTATCCCCCAGAAGGAGCCTCACATCTGTCAAGGAAATAGGGGAGTCAAGCACCCTAGAGCAGTCCGAGACCACAGATGACCAAAAGGTCGAGATCTGAGGGCATGACCACAAGATGTGTAACAAGTTAGCCCTGGGTTGTTGAAAGCACCAGCAATTAGAGTGTCCTAAAAGTCCTCATGCATGTACAGCAGCAGCGGTATGGTGCCAGAATAACAAGACCTTAAGCTGGAGGAAGCGGCTCTTAGTGTCTTTGTAAGTAAAGTGTGCCTCACGGATATACCGTGCCCAAGATTCCTCAGGGATATTGACGTTAAGATCAACCATCCATTTCAATCTGCTAGGGGCCGAGGGGTCCAGCTGAGCATCCCGCCATGTCCTATAAAACCGGCCAACGAGGCCGCTAGAGGAGGAGGATTTATGAAGGTAGGCCATCCAGTTCCACTAAGAGTGACTGCAAAACTGAGGTGCTATGGCCTGCACCACACTTTTCAGTTGAAGGTACCTCCAAAAGTCAATATTGAAGAGGTTAAATTTGGTCTTTAGATGTCTGAAGGACAGCATCACCTCTGAACCTGGCATACATAGATCCTGCACTTGGCAAATGCCCCATGATTCTTAAGTGGGCCAGTATAGTGGGGCCCCGCCAACTGCAAGAAGCTTGTTGTGCCAAAGAGGAGTATATCACCGTGGGGGCCCGAGCCACCTGGGGGTATGAGACAAGGACATAAGGGAATGCCATGCACGCCTTGTTTCTACCAAGAGAGGAGATAGGTCTCAAGGACCACGGGTCACTGGATTAAGAAGCCTACACGAGTTAGTGCCCTTCGCTAAACTGGCTTCCAGCTGTACCCAAGGTAAAAGAGGAGATGGACTAGGGATGAACCATTTGGTAGCAGTGGCATCCATGCAGGCCATATGGTAAACTTGAAGCCAATGGGACCATAATCTACCTCTTGACCAGTGCACTCTCAGCTTGTGTTTGCTCCATCTGGAAGGCTTTCCCTCCAAGAAGAAGTGAGACACAAGACTTTCCAATGAGGCAAACAGCTTAGGGGAAAGGTATATCAGCAAGTTATTAAGGAGGTACGTGACCCGAGGGACTAAGAGCATATGTATTGTGGTGACTTTCCCAGGTAGAGATAGCTGGAGTTTACGCCACCACTCCACTTCAGATGAAAGCTGCACCAGGAGTGGAGAGAAGTTAGCCATTTCTAATTCCAACCACTTAGTGGGGATCTGTATACTAAGATAAGAGAACCCCTGGGCCACTCAGGATAGCTTAGTTCCCTGAAGTCAGTTTTTAGAACAAACTGCATTCAAGGGAGCCAGCGTAGTTTTCTTTTGGTTGGTCTGCAGGCCCGAGATGCAAGCAAATTGCTGTAAAGTCGATAGTACCACCGGTAACGCCTGCTGAGGATGAGACAGGGTCAGCAAAAGATTGTCAGCATAAGCTGTGACCAAGTATGAGGCACCAGCAACATCTGTACCTGTAATCTCTTTTGAGGCAACAAAGGCCCAGGTAAGAGGGTCCAGGGCTACTAGAAAAAGAAGTGGAGATAAGGGGCAACCCTGCTGGGTCCCTCTATGCAAGGGGAAGGGTGCTGAAATAGTGGTATTCGCTAAGATCCTGGCCATTGGGGAGCAGTAGAGCATAGATACCCATTGGCAAAAGGTGGAGCCAAACCCATATAGCTTAAGCACGCCATGCAAATAATCCCATTCAATTGAATCAAAGGCTTTGGTAAAATCAATGGCCAGTGCAGCCATGGGAAGGGTTGAGCGGGAAGCTAGCCATTTCAAATTTAGTAACAATCTAGTGTTGTCCACCCCTGATTTACATTTCATAAAACCAGCCTGGGTCAGATGTATAATGGAAGGCAGCACCTCCAGCATCCTGGTGGCCAGGATCTTTCCTAAAATTTTGTTGTCAACGGGGAGCAGGGATATAGGATGAAAGCTCGCACAATCTAATGGATCATTAGACTTCTTTGGGAGAAGAGTAATAAGGGCTTCTCTCATGGTGGAGGGGAAGGATCCTACCGCATGAGCTTCTTGAAGGGCCAATAGCAGCGGCTGAACTATGTCACCACCTAATGCTTGATACAGTTCCACAGACATCCCGTCCAGGCCAGGGGCCTTACCTTTGGCCATATGGGACAGAGCATGAAAGACCTCTTCGCCCGTGATCAGAGTGTCCAGTTTGGCTGCTTGAGCATGGGTTAGTCCAGGCTTGTTAAACTGTTGACAGAACTTGTCAAGCTCCTGCTCTAGTTGGGATGGGGAAAAGGAGGAATGTGACTGGTACAGAGTCTGGTAAAAGTACTTCATAGTATTATTAATACCTTGTGGGTTGTGAACCGTCTTGCCCATCAGATCCTGGAGGGCATGGATCCAAGAAGAGGCTTGCTGTTTCCTCAGCCTAAAGGCTAGAAGCTGGCCACTACCCCCCCCCCCGCATCCCACTAGGCATTCTTGGACCTCAATAACAGCCATTAGGCCTTCTGGTGAAGGATAGTATTAATTTGATATTTTAGGCCTGCTATCTGTTGCCCAAGGGAGGTGTCCCGGGATGAAGGATTGGGGGACTTGAAGCACCTCTCCAGCACCAGTAGCTTGGCCTGCAGTTTGGCCAGGGTAGCTTGTCATGCTTTATTCTTAGAAGCCAAAAAAGCAATAATGCGGCCTCTAAGCATTGCCTTGAAGGCTTCCCAAACTGTGCCAAGAGAGACTCCACAATCCGAGTTGAGGGCAAAATAATCCTTTGCAGTTTGGAAGATCACCCGATGAAATTCAGGGTCTCTCAGGAACAGAGGGTTGCATCGCCAGTGGGTGTCAGCAGGTGGCTGCCCTTCCAAGGTGTAAGTGGCCATAACAGGGGCATGATCAAAAATTAAGATGCTCCTGATTTTATTGTTTGAGATGTTTTGGACTGCTGTTACATTGGCCAACCAAAAGTCTTATTCGACTGTGGATGAGGTGCACTGGAGAGTAATAAGTGTAATCGCGTCCAGTGGCGTTATCTCTTCTCCAGACATCAGCCAGCTCCCACTCTTCCTGCAGGTTCTACAATGCCAGATAAGCTTTTGGAGTGGTCTGAGGGGTTGGTTTAGATTTATCCAAAAAAATGTCCAAAACTAAATTAAAGTTACCCCCGATGATAATTGGAGTACGGGATCCTGCAGGAGACAATAAGGAGAGGGCCTAGCTGATTGCTGGAAATAATTCTGCATGATCAACATTAGGGACATATACATTGCAAATGATCAGTCGTCCACCCGAAGAGGAAAGTCTCGCCACCACTCATCTTCCTTGTGAATCATGTCGGGATTCCTCCATGACCCAAGAGGAAGAATGACAAATCAAGATTATCACCCCTTTAGTCTTAGAGGAAGCCAAGCTAGCACAAACAGTTCCCACCCACGATTTCCTCAACCACGGCACCAACCTGCTCAGAAGATGTGTTTCCTGAAGAAAATGAATGTCCGTGTGTAGAGATCTGAGGCACTGCAGTACTTTCATGCGCATTATAGGATGGTTAAGACCCTTAACGTTCCATGACACCAGCACTGCCCCTGAGGTACTGGAAACTGCTATAGCTACCTACTGCCAGGAAGGAGAGAAAAGAGAAAACAGTACTTACTCAGACCAGAAGGGGAGGCAGGACCAGGCTGGAAAAAGGTACCCCTGTCGCACGTGAGCGGCCCTAGTTACCCCAAGCACAAACCTGTAGTACCAGATTACAAAGAGGGGAGGCTCCAGATATCAGAGAAGGCATACACACACTTTACAAATGAGCTGCCGAAGAGAAAATATAAAGAAATATTAGCAAACTAGCACCGGATAAGTAAATATATTAAACACAGTAGTATTAAACTGATCAAAGGGCAAAAGAAAACTGCCCTAGACAAGAAAAAACATCTAACACTGCACACCACAACTAGATAATAACTATATGAAGTGCAAATGCACTACAGGGTTCGCAGCTTTTAGCGAAAGAGGATAACAATATACAGTTATCCTCAGTTATGCAGGCTCTTGATGCACAACATAGGGGAGGTATTCGTAACCAACAGGGTTTGACTCCTCCTGAACTGGAAACATGTACAAGGTCAAGCACCAGGACCTTGGGAGGTGGAGAGGGAGGTTAGAAAGGCAAGTGGTGAGGGGAGGGGAGGAGGGAGGGGGGGGAGGAGGGAACCCCTCACACCAGTAATGTTATGGGCCCACCACTTGTACTGGGACAGACACCATCAAATGGAGCCCTTACAGTGAACTGCTTCCCTGGTAGTCAAATGCCACAGCTAGGGAGAGTCGGGAGGCAACTTAGGAACTAGCCCCATAATGCACTCTCATAAGTGGCAATGAAGCAGTATTGTTTGGTGGGGCTGAAGAGACAATATGGTAGGAACCTATGTCTCATACCCAAATAGCCTGCCACCCTGACTAAGCATCGGGGGTAGGGGACACATTAAATGCAGCTGCAGAAACAAACAAAAAAAACACTGTACAGAAATATAACAGAAAAGTCCAAAGGTTAGTCAGATTGTCCTTTGGCCTGCCCAATGCTCATCAGGGGAGGTGCTGCAGATTGTGGAGCCTCAGCAGCAACAGCAGCCATGTAGGAGATTAGGCCCGGTCTCACAGGGGTCAAAGCATCCACCACTTCCACTAGCGAAGAGTCGGGAAGGTCCGCCCACTCAGTGACTGCAGTAGTGTCCCTATCTAAGGGCTCAGGAGAAGTGGGCTATGTACGAGGAGGAGGATGCTCTTTGGCTTCTCTGGAGACTTTAGCAGGTGGGGCGGCCATACGTGGATCTTGCACAGATTGGGTACCACTTCTTACACACTGCCTATGTCGATAAGTTGACACAGAGGGACGTGGAGGCAATGAAGGGGTTGTCATGGATGAGGGCTGTTGGGCAGAGGCATTATTCGAGGAGTTGCAGTCTGCAGAACCAGGCTAGACAAGGGGACCATTTAGAGATTCAACACATCCGGCCAGAGAGCTGTCCTCCAGGACCCTACTCCCTGCATTGCAGTTCCCTTTAGAAGCTGTATCCTTACTAGAGTCCCAGAGCCTTCTGGGAGTTGTAGTTGGTATGGGGAGATTAGGCCAAAATTTGCCAAGCCACCTTTCAATGTCAGTCAGGTGACCGGCTAGGAGCTCTCTGCCCTCTTTAGAAACAAGCAGGATGGTAAGTCCCCGAAATTTAAATTGAAAGTTGTGTTGGTGGAGGAATTTTTTCAGGGGACCAAAAGATCCTTCTAGCTGCTGTTTCTTGTGCAAAGTCATGGTAAAAGGTCGGGAGACTGTGGTTCCCTGCCAGAGAACTTCCCCGAGGTCTCTAGTAGCTCTCAGAATTCTCTCTTTGGTGGAATAGCATAGGAAATAGGCAATTATTGGTCTCAGTGTTGATGCATTCCTGTCTCTCTGACTTGACACTCTGTGTGCCCTTTCTACATCTATGGTGCCTCTCTACCTGTCACCCAACATAATATGGAGATTGTCATTCAAAGAACGTTCCATGGGTTGCCCCTCTGCACCCTCAGATACCCCAATTATTTGCAGGTTATTACATCTGGCCCTGTTCCTCTTGGTCCTCTATCCTGTCCCACAGGGCAGCAAGCCTTTCTTCATGCAATTGTAGATGCTGATGAAGTTTAAATTGCTACTGCTCACAAACTTCTGCGCGCTGTTCAGCCACATTCATACGATCTTGAAGCTGTCTCACATCAGCAGTTGTTCCCGAAAGGGTTAGATTGATGTCCTCCACACAGGTTAGCACAACTTCTAACATCTGCATGATATACTGAAGTGAGTCCCCAACAGATGCAGGCTGAGTGGGGGGCTGAGCGCTTTGGAGCAGCTGATACAGGGATCCCTGGGTGGCCATCATGCCATTGTGCACAGGACAGAAAAGCTGCAGAGAACTCAGAGTCCCAACAGGAATCCACCAAATTCAGCTGTAGCAAATATGAGTTCTGATGCTCCAAACTGTGGTTCACTGCGTGTAGCAGGCCACGGCAGTAGTAAGGCCTACACAGCCTAGTCACTCAGAGTGTCTCGTGAATACCGGCGCTACTAAAAAGAAGCAAATTGTGGTGGAATCCACTAAATACAGATGCTGACTGGTAGGGGGAAGTTATCTGAACATATACATGCAACGAGGGGTCTCGGGGTCCAGGGATCACAGAGCCAGAGCTCAGATATTGCCCAGCTTGGAGAGAGCCCTGAGGATTAAGCAGCCAGAATGCTGGTGGCTAGACCACACCCCCCATAACTCAGTCAGTTTTAAATATAAAGATATGAAACTTGGCACACTTTTGTATGGACCTTGTTAAAGTCAGCATACCAGTTTGGTGCAATTTGGGCAAATACTTTGTAAATTAGATGGAAATAAGTGAAATCACAATTTTAGTAACATTTCATAAAATAGTTATGAAAATTTTGTGAAATTTCATGGAAGTGAAATCAGAATTTCACCTGAATTTGCTGGCTGAAGATAATATTTGCCCAGCCATACTTACTTCTTTCAAATCTTTCAAAGGGAAAACTTAAAGCCCAATGGACCAGGACTCAAAAACGGTGACCCACAGTTAAATCTTGAGAGTTGTCAAAAACAGAGATCTTAATGTCCCAAAAATTCAAAATACCTATGGAAAGATGACCTCAGAGTATTGTCTCACTAAATTGTGGAATGCACCCCCCCCCAAGATATTAGGAAAATACCATAACTGGGTGCTTTCCAAACTTCCATAGACAAGGAACTGTCTGAAACATGCAACTGCTTTTAAAAAGGGGCACAACCATTTTTCCCATAAACATGTAACTGTGAACTTGCAGATAAATGTATACTACCCAACGTAAATTTTAACTTTGCACTCTTTTTTTAACTCTATTTTTTCACCCCTTACCTCCGAACTCTCTCCGGCGACCTCCTATTCCACAGTCTCTACCTCCCAACGTGGCTCGGTCAACTTGGGCTCCTCTCCGGTACTGGGCATCCCCGGGTCTACCCTCCGGGGAAGGGCCACCCCCACCCAGGGCACTCTTTCTTTTAGTATTGAGACACCAGCCAGAGGGGACAGGCAAAGCCTGAGAGCCGAGTCCGTGTGCAGGAATGTGGTCTGTGGAGGGAGGCACCTTTGCCAATCAGCGATGAGAGGGGCTCTCCTCCTTAGAGCTTTAGTCCCTGTGGAGCCCAGCCCAGCAAGGCAATGCACGCCGTGGCTCCAACCCCCTGGCTGATGCTGTGACACTCATTCGTCTACCCTCCAGCCTCCACCAGAGTTTGCTCGTTGAGCGTTGGCTACCCCAACCCTCCCCAGGGAAGAGAGAGCAGTCCTCCGGACGCTCGATCTCTATCCTCTCCTGCTGACCCCAGGCCACCCAGGTCTGCTCCAGAACCTGGGTTGCCGGCATGATGCGAGGTGTGGCATCCAGCCCCTCAGCCCTCTGTGCCACTGGGCCGGCCAACTCTGCACTCTTACAAGATGTATGCAACAATGCCACTTTGTCAGGTCAACTTTATAAACAGGGCTTCTACCCCCAAAAGTTACATCCTGTATAAAAATAAAGGTCTTAACTACTACTACTACTACTACTTAGAAATGGGCTTTCTTGCATCTTCACTGACCACACTGATCTTGAATTATAATAAGACAAGACAGGAATTTGGTTTTATACAGTGCCTTTCATTATGTGAAATTGTAACATGGCATAAATAACTAGAGACAAAAGAAGAGAATTGATTGGGGAAATGAACCACATGACTGCTTTTCAACCGTGCATTAATTCCTTAGATATGCATGGTGAAGTAATATCCAGATGAGCCACAAAACTTCTGAGTGCAGTGCAATACTAGAGTCGCCCACAAAAGACCGTCCCCGTCACCAACAATAACAAGCAAAAAAATGCAGAGGACAGGATAGATAGCACAGAAAGGGATAGTAAGTGGCGCGCTAGCTGCCCACCAAGTAGTAGAGCAGAGGAGAAGTACTTCAATAATCCGTTCCAGATGTCTAGGTTCACTATCAACGACACCGGTAATTTCCACTATCACGGAAATGCAGCACAGTAAGTCAGCTTGGAGAACGGCCATCTGAAAGAGCAGCAAGGAGAAAAGGGAAGCACAAGGAGGTGGCAAGACAGGAGACATGAGAAGAATCGGTCAGATATCATAGCAGAAACCTAAATGACAGTGACATCGTTCTAGTAAAATAGCAAATAGGCATTTAAAATGGTATGTAACTGTTGATCATGCCATAATCGTTAGTGCTATACAGTTACTAATCCTGTAGAACATGCAAATTAGTATGTGAGCCCACAATGCATAGTAGAAAGCCATGTAAAGAGTTGAGAAAGCGAGGTTAATAAAAAAAAAAGTTCTCCCATGTAGAAAAATGTAAAGAAGCAATAAAAGCCAATAAAAATCCACAATAATTAATGCACAGTAGGAAAAAAAATCAGTTTATTAGTAGCTATGTAAAAAAGTATTGGGTAAGAAACAACATTTGTAATGCTGTTAACAAGACGTTTTGAAATAAATAGAGACTATAACTCTGAGACTTGTGTCGTTGTATTTCTCTTATAGGTGTAAAACAATCAGTACCATTATAACCTATTTATGCATCCATGTTACAAGTGCATTAAGGCACTCAAAAGGAGGCATTTACAAGAAATTAATGCATGGTTGGGTGGTTGGAGCACTCGCACCAACCCCCCCCCCCAACCATGCATTAATTCCTTGTAAATGCCTCCTTTCTCTTGCCTTAATGCTTACATACTTTACAGTTCGTAGGCAGTGGGCAGAAGCCAGAATGCAAGCACTGGGAAGTTAAATGGGATAGATGAAGGCAGAAAAATGGGGTGGAGGGTAGAGATTACAGAAGATGCAGTCTTCAGGGTTGCACAATGAGTAGGTGACTTGGGTGAGATTCAAACCTAAGTTTATTTATTTAGATTTTGTTGACTGGGAAAGGAGGGCTAGGCAATTCAGCCTAATTTCAGCCTCATCCCAGGGGAGGGAGAGATACAGATGGAAACCAGCTGACATTGAATCAGATTAAGCTGTCAGTGGTATTTTTAGTGAAGGGGGCAATTTGGCCAGGACACCAGAGAACTTCTCCTACTCTTTGTGGAAGGGGGAGCTGCCGTCTGTGGTTCAGATTGCAAATTTTCAGTTGAAGTGAGCTGCCCCAGGTCCTGGTAGAGGACGGGGTGATTTTGTTTCTGTTATGTCAGATTCTGGAACCGAATCTGCAACATTTTCCACTGGTGTGGAAATTTCATCTGATGCTGTTTCTGGTTAGAATACTGCTTTGCCAATGGATTTATTTGTTTTTGTTCCTGTTGCTTGCTCTCTCATTGAGGTGGATTTGAAACTGCATTATGCTTTGAAATTTAAGAAGGCTTACCTTTTGAAATTGATAGCGGACGAAGAAGTGCTGTATTTGTGCAAGAAGGAAAAACTGCTGTTGGACTTCATCTACTCCATGTTCCTTTCCCGAGGAACCTGTTGACATTGCTACTCATAAACCTGCTGTCCCAGTTGCTGCCGTAAACTCTTCAAAGGTTCCGATGAGTTCCACTTCTGATATCCAGTCACGTACTGCTTTCCCTGCTGTGCAGCTGATGCCATCTGCGACTTCCACGTCTGCGGCTGTGGTTTCTTCCCTTAGGTCTCATAAACGTATTGCTCAGAGTGTGTCTCCAGACCCTGCTACAACTTCCAATTGTTTGCAGTGCTTGACTCCTGTCCTGTGGATTTGGATGGGGGGGTTGGATTTTAATGCCTTGCTTTCTGCCCTTACAGTGCAACAAGTCTCTACTGATTCAGAAGCAGACTCTTCCACAGTACCTCCTGTAACTACTTTGTCTTCTACATATAAACAATGGAAGAAACAAAAAATGGGCACATGGGGCAGTAAGAATATTGCTCGGGACTGCACACCTTGATCTTGTGCTCTTTTCTTTCTTGTGCCTACTCATGGATCCCACTTTTCACCTGGCAACCATTAATGTGAGTAGTATTAAGTCTGCAGCTCAAAGGACTATTCTGTTTTCATTATTACATGGCTTACAGTATGAAATTATTTTCTTACAGGAAACTAGAATGACTGCTACCTTTGATAGGAACTGGATATGGGACATCTTCTTGGTCTTTTGGGGCTAATCTCTGTGATGGTGTGGGGATTTTATTCAAGGGTGCTGTCTTTACTGTGAAGAAATTGATTTATATAGAACCTGGGAGGGCTCTGATGCTAGATATTATGCTTCAGGGTTCTTCCTTCCATCTAGTCGACATTTATGCTCCTCAGGCGAAGAAGGACAGGGTTACCCTCCTGGAGAAGATTCAGCCTTATTTATTTACAGCCCAACTGATTTCAAGGGTGACTTTAATTGTCCCCTGACTGTTCATGATTGTCGTGCTAAAACCTCTGAACTATTTTGTGATTCTAATTTTTTGAATACCTTGCTTAAACGTGCTTCCCTCATGGATGCTTATAGATCCCTGCATCCTACAGGTGGATGCACATATTATAATAGTCATTTTAGCTACTCAAATTTGCTTTTTTTTATTATTTCCACCCATTTTCATACCCATAGTATTACCCTTCTGCCAGCTGAAACATCTGATCATTTGTTGCTTGGTGTTACTTTGGTGATAAAGGGGGTATCATCTCAGGACCGGGTTATTGGAAATTGAATAGCTCAATTTTTTACAACCCTTGGATGCAGACTGGAGTATGGGACATTTTTTTATCCCATCAATCTTTGATTTATATGGAGAATGATTTAGGGTTTGGTGGGTGGGTAGTAAAACTCACATGAAATTTTTTTTTAGATTCATTTCCTGTAAAAACAGCTGTTCAGCTTATCTTGACTATTTAAGTCTTAGAGTGCACTTGACTAAACTTGTAACGTAGATGCATCAGGGAACTGAAGATCTAAGTGGTATGCCACCTTAACAGCAACATTTCTATGATGACATGTGTCGATATTGACAACAGCACCATGCCGCCGTAGAAGTGCTGCTGGAAGGGGGCAACTACTTCCCCCGACCTGCACCCCCTCCCCAAACTAACTCCAACCTGGAGTTAGAATTCTTTAGTTCGGGGGGTACTGGGGTTCTGTGGGCAAAGGCCCCAGATGAAAAAACAGAGTCCGAAGTGTGTGGTTTCATGTCGACTGCAATTTGCAGTCAACATGGGACCTGGTGCTGTACTGACGGTCATGGTGTTTTTTGTCGAACTGCAGTGGCAGAGCTGATCTTAGTTCCTAAAGTGCTAATGTAAAACATCATATGAGAGAAGTACAATATGATAGGGGTCAGTCTTTGCACTTAGAGCATCGTTGTGATACTCAAGGCAAACACGGTATGGGGACTATGTTTGACAGCTGCAAAACTAGTCTTACATAGAAATTTTACTAAGGTTCGAATAGTTGATGGAGATACTGTATCTCATGTTGAAGGTACACTGTTAGCTGTACACGCTAACTTACACTCACAAGTTGATGCTTTAGATTCTTGACCCTCGGCTCACACATTTTTAGCTTCTCTGAACATCCCTGCAGTGCCACAGGATGAATTGATATTCTTATCTCAGCCCATTTCTGCATCTAAAATTAAAATGGCTATTGCCCATCTATGCAATACAACCTCCCTGGACCTGCCGGACTCATGGTGGAATTTTATAAGCATTTTTCAGACATCCTGGCTGGAGTCCAAACAGCTGTCTTTAATTGGCTGTTGGAAGTGGGTTATTTTCCTACCTCCTTTCGTGAGGCCTTTCAGATTCTTCTTTTTAAAAGTGGGATGACTCTGATCTCAGGAACTGGAGATCTTTGTGTCTTCTTAATGCGGATCTTAAGATCCTTAGGAAAGTCTTGAATTCTAGGTTAGCACGGATTGTGAAGTGTGTTATATCTGACTTCCACATGTGTTCCATTCCTGGTAGAAATATTCTGGATATTTCAGTCCTCCTTCGGAAGGTGACTGACCTGGGCAGACAAGGTCAGTCATTGGGATACTTGCTTTCACTTGTCCAGGGGAAAGCATTTGATAAAGTTTCACATCAGTATATGTTAGTTGTCTTGATGCATTATGACCTTCCCCTGACTTTCTGTAAGCGGCTTATGAAGTTATGCAATTCTGGTAGCTTCTTTCCTCTCATTAATGGACACCTAGGTAACAGAATTTGGCTGAAAACAGGTGTTTGACAGGGTTGTTCCTTAAGCCCCCTTCTGTATACTTTCTGCATTAACCCAATACTTAGGAAAATTATTCAACATCCTCAGATTTATGGTATGATGTCCCCTGATGGTCTTCATAGGATACAAATCACTGCGTATGCAGATGATGTCACTTTATTGGTCCATGATTATCATTCAGGTCTGTTGGCATTAGATGTATTTCATTTTTTGTTGCCTATTTCCAGGACCATATTGAATATGAATAAATGCCAAGGCCTGGTTATTGGCCCTGTGGCAGATTCACTGTCAAATATTGAAGGGGTCACAGTTCAAACTGCACTGATTAAAATCGTAGGTGTACTTTTGGTTGTGGCGACATGGCCCGGTTAAATTGGGAAGAGAAACTGAATTCCTGTGACAAAAAGTTCAATCCTGGAAACACTGGCATCTGACTAAAAAAAAAAAAGGTTGCTATTATTAAGATGTTTCTTCTTCTCATGTTTACCTCTCTCCGTGCAGTCTATCCCATCCCTGAAGTATTAGAAGAAAAGGTTGCACTTGACTCCAAGTTAGGTTTCCACAGTTATGGAAAAACTTTGGAGATGGAAGATTCCCTGCTCTTAAATGAGTTGTTCATCCTGGCATGGTCTGTATGACTTTATCATGTTGAATAACTTTCAGGAATCATTACTACAGTACAGCCTCAATTATCTGAACCCCGTTTATCCAGATCTCCTGATTATCCAGACTTTGACATTGTTCCCAACTCTGGTTTGTCTAATGTTGTGGACCCTCAATTATCCAAACTCTGGATTATCCAAACAAATCTAATGTCTCCTGGTGCATTTGGGTAATCAGGGTTGTACTGTATTTCATGTGCTTTCTCACACAGATCACGATAAGATTCACCCCTACTTAGTGGACAGTCAAATACCTCTGAAAATGTAAGGTGTATAACGGCTCAGTTGTCATGGGCAGCTTAATATTAAAACAAATGTGAAATATAAAAGCTTGTCTGAAAGAACTTGTCTCCATGGAAGATGTGTTAATGACATGGAAACCATGGAACATTTTTTTGTGACCTGTCCATATGTCGGTGATTTTTGGTGCAGTTTAGCACATGGCTGGGGAAACACAGCATGGGCTAACCTTCCTTATGATGCCATTGTTTTGGGTCATTTGCCTACCAGTTGGTTGCATGATTCTGGTACTATCCATCAGCTCGTAAACATAGAAACATAGAAACATAGACTTTGATGGCAGATAAGGACAGCTTGTCCCACCTAGTCTTCCCATTTCCCTACCTACAGGATAAGCTGCAGATCCTAGTTAACAAACAGCCTATTTCTTCCTACCCCCCACAAAAATTACCTTATGTCTGTCCCATGCATTCTTGAATTCTCCCACAGTTTTAGACCCCACAACCTCCTCAGGAAGGTGGTTCCATGTGTCCACCACCCTCTATGTGAAAAAATACTTCCTCACATTGCCCCTGGGCAGCCCCTTCCTTATTTTCAAATTGTGTCCCCTTGTTCTTGCACATCTCTTTTTCTGAAAGATGCTACCCTCTAGGACTTTGTTGATTCCACTGAGGTACTTAAACGTTTCTATCATGTCCCCCCCTCACTCCTTTCCGCAAAGGTATACATATTAAGTTCCTTTAGTCTCTCCTTGTATGGCTTCTCTTGCAGACCCTGCACCATTGTAGTTGCTCTCCTCTGGACTGACTCCATCCTGTCTATGTCCTTGCAGAGATGGGGCCTCCAGAACTGGATGCTGTACTCCAGATGGGGTCTCACTAACTGTCTGTACAGAGGGATAACAACTTCCTGTTTTCTGCTGCTGATGTCTCTCCCTAACATCCCAGTATCCCCCCAGCTCTCCCTACTGCCTTCTTACATTGCCTGCTAACCTTAAGTCATCTGATATGATTACCCTTAGGTCCCTTTCCATTTTTTTTGTTGTTACTACCTCCCCCAGTGTGTAATCTTCCCTTGGGTTTTTGTTTCCCAGGTGTGTTATTTTGCACTTCTTTGCATTGAATCCAAGCTGCCATACTTCTGACCATTCCTCCAAACTTGCCAAGTCCCTTCTCATCCTTTCCACGCCTCTTGTGTATCAACCCTGTTGCAGATCTTTGTGTCATCTGCAAAGAGGCATACTTTTCCTTCCAGTCCCTCTACAATGTCACTTTTAAAGACATTAAAAAGGACTGGACCCAGTACTGAACCCTGCGGTACCCCACTAGTAACCCCTCTTTCTTTAGAGTGGACTCCATTTACAATTACCTTCTGTGCCCTGTTGTCCAGCCAGTGTTTTACACAGGCTACCACCCTGGGACCCACTCCCAGGCTGGTTAATTTGACTGTTAATCTTTTGTGTAGGGCTGTGTCAAATGCCTTGCCAAAGTCTAGGTAGGCTATATCCACAGCCCCTCCCTGGTCTACTACTTTGGTCACCCAGTCAAAGAAATCAATTAGATTCATTTGACATGACCATCCCACTGTGAATCCATGCTGCCTTGGGTCCTGTGCCTGACTGGCCTCTAGGTACTCAACATTTCTTTCCTTCAGAAGTGATTCCATCACTTTCCGTACCACAGAGGTCAAACTGACTGGTCTGTAGTTTACTGCCTCTGTCTTGCTCCCACTTTTGTGAAGGGGAATCACATCTGCCTTCCTCCAGTCCTCAGGGACCACATCCTCCTCCTCCCATGATTTGTTAAAAAGGGTAATCAGTGGTGTCACTAGTTCTCCCCGTAATTCTTTTAGAATTCTGGGGTGAATTCCGTCAGGCCCCATTGCTTTGTCCACCTTTAGTTTTAGGAGTTCTTTCAGAACCCTTTCTTCTGTGAAAGGACTGGGATCGACCCCCCTAGCCAGAGTGCTCCTGTTAATTGGATAAGACACCTCCCCCTCCTCCTCTTTTGTGAATACTGAGCAGAAGTATTCATTCAGTATCCCTGCTTTTTCACTGTCCTTCTCTGCCCACCCACTGTCCATTCCATTCAGCCTCACTATCCCTCCCTTTGTCTTTCTGTGCTCCCTGATGTATCTATAAAATGTTTTATCCTCCTTCTTAACCGAGTTGGCTATCTTTTCCTCAGTTTGGGCCTTTGCTATTCTGACTACCCTCCCTGCTTCCTTCTGCCTTAACTGGTACAGTTCTTTGTCCTGCTCCTTCTGTGTTTCCTTATACTTCCTAAATGCTATCTTTTTCTCCCTAACCTTCCCCGCCACCTCTTCTGAGAACCATAGTGGCTTTTTCTTTCATTTTGATTTGTTTATTTGCTTCACACAAAGGCTTGTTGCCTCCGTGATGGCAGTTTTGATGTTTCCCCATTGTTGCTCCACACCTCCTTCTAGCCTGTTTGCTAGTGCTTTTCTAAGGCACTCTCCCATCTTGCCAAAGCCAGCCCTCCTGAGGTCCACTACCCTCACTTTTGTATGGCTTGACTCTGTAGCGGAGTTTATCGTGAACCACACTGTTTGGTGGTCACTTTTTCCCAGATGGCTACCCACTTCTAGATCTGAGATCCTCTCACTGTCTCCATTTCAGAGTATGAGGTCTAAGATTGCTCCCTCACGAGTGGGTTCCAAAACTAGCTGTCTGATGCATGCCACCTGTAGGGCATTGAGAATGGCCCTGCTCTTGGATGTGACTGCAGTTAAAGTGCTCCAGTTAACATTTGGCATATTCAGGTCCCCCATCAACAGTATCTCCCCTTTCTCTGTTATCCTAAGGATGCCTTCTATCATATCTTTGTCCATTCCCTCCCACTGACATGGGGGTCTGTATACAACACCTGTGCTGATTGTAGTGCCATTTCCAGTCTCTAAAGTGACTCACAGTGCCTCCTCTCCTCCCCTCCCTGTTTACTCTTTAGTTCAGTTGCTTTTATCCCTTCCCTTACATAGAGTGCTACTCCTCCCCCTCTTCTCCCTCCCTGTCTCTCCTATAGGTTATGTACCCTGGTATGTTAACATCCCAGTCATGGTTCTCTGTGTACCATGTTTCTGTGACTGCTATGATATCCAGGCATCCCTCTTCCATCAAGGCCACCAGTTCAGGGAGCTTGTTGCCCAGACTATGGGCATTGGTACTCATTACCCTCCATTTCTTGATGGCTTTAACCCCTTTTGCCCAATCCCTGTCCTTATTGCCTTTGTCATTTTCTCCATTTACCCCTGCCCTTCTCCCTATCGACATCTCTATCTTGCTGTTTACTTCACTTACTACCCTGATTTTTTAAGGGGGTCCAGGATTTTCCTGCTCCTTTCAGTGCTTCCCCCCTTTCCTAGTTTAAACGCTTGCCAATGAAGCATTTAAACCTATCACCTAGGATCCTGGTTCCCCTCCTAGACAGATGCAGACCATCATGCCAGTATAGACCTGCATCACTCCAGGTGGAGCCCTAGTCCCCAATGAAGCCAAATCCCTGAGCTCTGCATCAGTTTTTCAACCACTGATTGAATCCCATGGTGTGGAGCATCCTAGCCTCACCCATGCCATAGACAGGCAGCACCTCCAGGAAGGTTACCGTGCGTGCTACTTGTCTAAGACCCTTCCCCAACTCCACAAATTCTTCCCGCACTGCGCTGATCCCATTCTTAGCCAGGTAATTTGTCCCTAGGTGGACAATGACATCCAGCTCCCTCCCTTGTGCAGCTGCTCTGGCAAATCTGAGGATTCCCTCCCTGTCTATCCAAGCTGTGGCACCAGGCAGGCACCTTACCTCCCTCTCCCCTTCCTCCTCCAGTTCTACCGTCCTAACAATTGAGTCCCCTACCAGGAGTTATTTCCTTCCCCTGTGGGGTCCCATGCCACCCTCCTGTGGGTCTCCTCGGTGGAGGTTCCCAGCATTCTCCTTAGTCTCCACTGTGGGTGCCTTCGTGGAGGAACCACACTTTGTCAGAATGGCATATGAGTTGTGGAGAGGTACAACTGGAGAGATGTGCCTTTGTTCCACCACCCTCACCTTCCCTTAGCCCACTGTGGTCCAACCGCTCCTCTTTCTTGGCATCCTCTGAGGTAATGGCAGTGGCTCTAGTGGTCCCTGGGTGGGAGAGGAGGTCCCACAAATCCTGGCCAACTCAGTCTGGAGATGAGCAACCTCCTCCCTCAGCCCAGAGAGGTGCCTGCAGATAGGAAAACATTGCATCCTCCAGAACATCTCCAGGAAGACTGCTGCTCCACAGCCACTGCACCACTCCCATCATGTCTTATTTCTGGCCCTTTAACTGTTGTTTGGAATACTTACTCTTCCCTCTGTTTATTTATTTTTTTTTTTTACTTATTTTTTTTTCACTCCCTACTTACTTACTGACTGTATGCCCTTTAAGCTCCTGATCTTCCTGTTCTGAGACAAGAAGTTCCTGTATTTCTCAGTAATCTCTTTACTTGCTCAGAGTCAGACCTCCAGCAGCTGGGGGGGGGATGAAGAGCTACTCTTTTCCTTCTAGGATGGTGAGTCTTTGGTGGCTCTGTGATCACTCACTTCCCGCTCCCAAACAGGAAGTTCCTGTTGTCAGTCAAATCCTGTGCCTATAAAAGTAGAACTGGTTTAGGTTGGAGGGGAGGCAAGGGAAGGAGGGCAATATAGTCCCAGTAAAGAAGTTTAGTTATAGCAGCAGCTCCTTTCTCCTAGTGTGCTCTGCCTGTTCTCCGGCAGAAGCTATCTAGGGCAGCTTTTAAATCTGGCTTTAACCTGGCTTCCTTCTAGCTAAGCCATCCCCCTTACTTTACAGATCTGTCTACACTTAGTTAATTGCACAGATAACAATTCCCTTCAACCATCTGAGACAAACACCTAGATAATTGCACAGATAACAATTCACTTTAGCCAACTCAGACAAACACACTAACTTTTTTGTTTTGTTTTGTTTTGATTTTACCCTAAATGGAAGGTCCCAGTAGTAGAGTTCTAGTTCTTTAGTCCCAGTAGAGAAGTTTAGTTATAACAGCAGCTCCTTCCTCCTGGTGTGCTCTGACTGTTCTCTGGCAGAAGCTATCTAGGGCAGTTTTTAAAGTTAAATGTGCTTCAGAGCTCAATGCTAGTGTTACATACTGCATCTACATAATGTAGGTTTGGGTTTGGATACAGAGGCCAGACCAGTAAGTAGATTGATGCTTCCAAGGTATAGTTTTATGGATGAATAGTGCTTAGGTACTTAGGCATGGACATGAGTAAGTCAGTGATTATAGTACATGATGAGCTGAAAGTAAGATAGTGCTAGATAGTGGAACAGATGAGTTATTCATTATGAGTTGATGGTTTGGCTTTGTTCTGTATCCCACCATAGGAAGGCTGGTTAGATGATTAGGATGAGACCCCCCCCAGTGGGATAAGACTGCCGGAGAAGGAGGAGGTGTAAGGGGAGGATGGAGGGCGAGTGCATCTCGCTCTAAGCAGAGCAGCAGGGCTCTACTGCTTAAATAGGATATGGTGAGAGGAACTCTTTCCCCATATAACCACAGGCAGAGCCTTCCAATTATATGTGGTTTAGAGCTCAGTGCTTGTGTTACATACTGCATCTACATAATGTAGGTTTGAGTTTGGATACAGAGGCCAGACCAGTAAGTAGAATGATGCTTCCAAGGTATAGTTTTATGGATGAATAGTGCTTAGGTACTTAGGCATGGACATGAGTAAGTCAGTGATTATAGTACATGATGAGCTGAATGTAAGATAGTGCTAGATAGTGGAACAGATGAGTTATTCATTATGAGTTGATGGTTTGGCTTTGTTCTGTATCCCACCATAGGAAGGATGGTTAGTTGATTAGGATGTGACACCCCACCCAAAAATATGATATCCCATGATTATCTCCTCCAACTGCATAGACTATGGCCGGTAGCACGCAGGAGAGGAACCCCCCCCCCTTTGGGGGAAACCTCAGAGGACCCATGGCTACCGACCTGCCCATCCTGGGCATACTAAAGGAGTATAATCCTAAATTAATTAAATTATTGGCTAGTCCAAGTTGCAGTTACAGATGATCCAGCAGAATAGTTCATAGTAAGAGATGAAAGGTCAGGAACAGGCTTCCAATTCTTGCGTGGGAGAAGAAGGTAGCTGTATGAACACGGGAAGCATCCAGGTAGATTTGCACTGAGGTGAGCATTGTTGGAACGTGTCTAACAGGTTCAGGATAGAGCTAAAAAGTGAGGCGCTCCTAAGGCTAGCAAATGATAGATAGGTGAATATACAGTAAATATATCCAGGCTCTGACGCTGGTGAGGCAGGATGAAATAGAAGTAGTCTAACCTCCAGGCTTCTGCTGATTGAAGGCTAATGAATTTCCTATAATGGTAGAAGGTTTGAGATGAAGCTGATGACTGACGAACCCAGTTGAGTTAATATCATGAAGAGAGTAGAATTTATGCTTAAGTCATGATATAGAAGGCATACGGCAGTAGAACTGAGCTGAAATCCTGGCAGAATTTCAGGGTAGTAAATCTGAAGCAATACAGCGTGAGGTTAGGAAGCATCCAAGGGAGTATAATGGGGCAAGCCCAAATGGGTAAGGATGTGCGGCTGGACCAAGTAGGTTAGGTGGTGAGGTAGTAAGTAGCAAGTAATTTGGACCAGGTTGGTCAGTTGAAAAGTAGTAGAATGTGGCAGCTAGTCCCATGGCTAAGATGTGCAGCTGGACCCTCGTACGTCAGCTGGTGAGGTAAGCAGAGTGGTGGCTAGCTCCAGGTAAGCTTGTAAGCGCAGCCAGACCCTCATGGGTCTGCTGGTAATGAGTAGAGTGGCAGCTAGCCCTCGTAGGCTAGTATGTGCAGTTGGTCCCCACGTAGGTCAGGTGATGAGTAAATAATAGGTAGTTGAGAATGGCAGTCAAGCCCATAAAGGCTAGCAGGCACAGCGGAACCCACGTAAGTCAACTGGAATTAGCATGGGATGAATTCTGAGGGTATACAGTATATTAGGAGATGAAAGCCTTGGTGATGAAGCAGGAGCTGGATGCAGGCTATGCAATTCGAGAATGGTGGAGCAGTAGGAACCACCTCTTGGAATGATGAAGTGTTTAAGTGAATTAGCAATAGATGTCAGTACGAATAGGTAGCCATAATCTTGACTGACCTGCAGGCCTGTGGGACGAAGCAGGTCGTAGAGATAGGTGAGTCGGTGTGTGATGAACCCGCAGGCCCAGTAAGGGCGAAGCAGGTCAGTATGAGCAGATAGAGTAAGTCAGTGGACCTGTACTTAGGTCAGCAATAGTAGCAAAACTGGATATGCATGAAGCAGATGTAGCAAAGATTGATATAGCATAGCGTAAGTATGGCAACAGCAGAGTGCATTAAGGTAGAAGCATCCAGGAATTAATGACATATGTTCAATCCAAATGTAAGTCTATGGAAAAAGAAGCTTATCGCCTGCATGCAATGCAGAAGTAGTAGCAAAGGAATAAAGAATAGATTGTATGGTACTGTAAGATAGCATATTCGAGCAAATTCCCAGTTCGAGCCGTCATTGTCTGGGGCAACTATCGATACATGGCGTGTTAGATCAGTGAATGCATAGTCCATCTTGGAGTAGCAGTCAGAGTTCTGATAGATGAATTATGGAAGCATAGACAGGTATGGAGTAGAAATAATCAAACCTCCAAGCCCTGGTGCTGGGTGAGGCAGGCATGGAATAGAAGTAGTCGAACCTCCTGGCCCCGATGCTGGGTGAGGCAGGTAGGGAGTAGAAGTAATCGAACCTCCAGGCCCGGATGGGCGAAGTAGGTCATGTAGTATGCCTGAAGGCGAGAATCTGTGGCAATGTATCCATTCCTAATGAAAGTCGATGAGTGAGTGACATGGCAGAAAAAGGGAGCAAGGCAGCTAGCTAGGCAAGCCCTGCACATGGCCAGTGCAGCACAGACCTAGGAACTCATCGGCCATCAGCCTGCGATGCAAGGCTAGACATGGATATCTAAGGTCTGCTGGAAGAGAGCCTGCAGAGGTGGTAGGAAGACCCAGCACCAACGGACAGCCAGGTTACATAGGCTCGCTGAGCACTGAATAGGTCTGTTCCTTAAGTTCGGTCTATGGTGAGAGAAGCAGACAAAAGCCACCAGGACATGGGATAGCCTAGAGAAAGGGTAACAATGCAGCATATACAGAAGGAGGGCAGTAAGTAAATGGAAACTCAAGACCTGGAGGGCCAGGGAAGGTAGCAGAGTAGTGCTGAGGCCACATCCCGGATGTCTTGTCAGCAGGAATTGTGGAATGAATATGGACTACCCCAGAGATCATAGGGATCAGTCATATGTGGGTCTTTCTGGATCTGACTGTTGAGAGCAGTGCAGTAGCTATAGTTAAGACGACATCAGTACCAGCATTGTGCTTAGATGTCTCTACCCGGATGTGTCTTTTGCCACATTTGAAGAGGCTACAATTGTGGAGTTCAGGTGCATGATCTTGGTTAGTCCATTATAGAACCTATTGCCTCTTATGGCCTTATCACTGGTTTCTGCCATGCAAGGAATTGATATGGTCAAGAGACGTTTGCAGTCAAGTATTATTAGCCAGGGAGGAGTGACACCTGCAGTTATTGTGTTGTAGAGCAAGCCTTGCAAACTGTCAGTGTTGTCCTGTATTCCTCAAAGTTTACTGCAAGGATCTGCTTTATACATTCTGCATGTTGCAATAAGAAAGCAGGGTGCAGAGTGAGAATAGGCAGTATGGAATAGCAGTTCCCTGAAAGCGGTCATCTAGTCGAGAGACAGCAGCCAATAGTTCATGAAGTCCTAGCATGACCAAAGTCCCAGCAGGATGGAGACAGGGCTACATTGAGAAAGAATGAAGGGGAGCAAACCCCGGCATGAAAGGAGCTGGCAGCAGTCACAGAGGGATGCCTAGCAGAAAGCTGAGCAGGTAGGGTATGAGACATGAGGTCGGAGAGGAGGTCATCATAGCAACAACCGGAAAAGGGGCTGAGTCGGCTGTGGTGGTGTTCGGCTACGAAGTAAGCACCAGTGAAACCACTCAGGGCAAGGAATGCTGTGGCAGAGAAATGCGTGGCCTGAACTGTGATGATGGCACTAGCGAATGAGAAGTATCTGAGCAGGAGGCGACCTGAGAAGTGGCGAATGACTGGGTGTGGAGCCGGGCTGCTCAAAGGAGGAATGCAGAACAAGCAGGCAAGTACACAGCAAGCAAGCAGGCAGGAGAAGCATTGGAAGAGCAAAGTGAAAGGCGTAGCAGCTAGGGACAGAAACCCCAAAAGGAAAAAGATATGGACAAAGACACCAGCAGCAGAACGGGGGCAAACGACAAGTGAGGCAGAACAAACAAAAAAGGGGGGGCAGAAAAGTGAGGAGAAAGAGCAGCCATGGACCAATGGTGGCATGCTAGCGAGTGGGTGTCGCTGTAGCAGAGCAGCAGGGCTCTGCTGCTTAAATAGGATATGGGAGAGGAGCTCTTCCCCCATATAACCACAGGCAGGGCCTTTCAATTATCATTGGCATTCTAGATGTGCGCTCCTTTTCCAACAACATGTCTTGGTACCCTCGGCTTTAATAGATATGATTGTCTAAATATCTTTCTCTTTCTCTTTATCAGTTTGAACAACGTACAATACCACTATAAAACTTACTTCATAAGTGAAAATATTTAGTTGCTGTTCTACACTTTTACTTATTTTCCTTTTCTTTTCAGTATCTGTTGATTTTTGTCTTTGACTATTTTTTTTATGTTGATATCTGGAGTGAAGATATGTTTAACAGTCTGCCACTACTTTGCTTTATTATTTGAAACTTTTAGTTTCTTAAATCACTCTTTGTTGTATGTTCTTTGTTTTTGCTTACTGATATACTTTTATTGTTTGTAATTTTGTTGGTTTTACTTTATCAATAAAAACTTCCCCTTCTCTTTTCAAGAAGTGTCATGGGATCTTTAACATCCACCTAAACAGCCACCAGAAGAGGCAGACGGGACATCAGTTTTAACATCTCATCCAAAAGACAGAATCTCAGGAGTACAGCACCCCAGTGTCAACATTGGGATTTTACCCCAAGTTCCAGGTATGGGGCTAGAACCCACGACCTTCTAATATTCCAGCCTCACAGGTGAGCATGCAACCCTGCTGAGTCACTGACATTGATTTTACAGTCTCACAGCCACCGGTAGTTATTATGAACAAGGCCGCAAGCATTAGCTGTAAATGATTATACCAATATATCTGACATAAGTGACCAAACAGTGATCGGATGTTGGTTCATTCAGAACATGCTTCAGTCTTCACTGTCTGCCTGTTCCTTTTCAACATCACATTTTGGCTATAGCATGAGCTCACCCTATAGTTATGTCTGTGTACAGTCAGGAAATGAGTTCAAGATGAAATTAAAGGGGTCACTCTGACATCTCCCCCCTCCCCAATAATACCCCACTCCCCAGCTGCACATTTACTCAAGCGTGGCCTAGTTTCTCTGCTTCATTTGCTGAGCATAGTTTTGTATTGTCTGATTAAGAAATGGCCCACTGTACAAGTCCCAGCAAGGAAATAAAGAAATATTTTTTCAAAAGACATCTAAAAACAGAAAAACTTCAGCAAATGAATTTATCTGATGCAGCATACATCCATAACTGTTATTTCCCCCAAGCATAACTAATGCTTTTAATAATGTTCATTTACTGATGTCTTTTAATATGAAGAAATGCCCCATATTACTCTTATACAAAGCGACACAGAAAAGGCTTTCTGTAAATTAACATGTCTTGTAATTGCTTCAGTTATAATACAGTCTTAAAATACATTGCAATAAATCTGTTGATGATGTAATACAAAGTCCAGTAGTAAATGCGATCCAAAAGCTACTTGTTGGGTATAGATATCCATAATGTCATTTGGAACTAAATGATGCAACAGACAAAAGTTTATTTTCATTTGCAAATACAATTACAGATACTTGTCTCATCTTTGGGGAATTATAAAGGTATGCAAAATTGAAAGAATAATAATGTGGGCCGATTAAAATACATTTAATTTGCATAAGTAGCTGAGGATTATATACCTTGCCACTGGAGGCATATACAAGAATATTCTATAGATTTTAAAACATTATTTTTACAGTATAGATTTATGTGTTTGCCTGTTTGTTGTTACAGTTTCTTTACTTCCGATAGCCCATCTGAGAAATGAAGCAGCTCATTTTCAGAGGGGTCCTGCTTCTGACAATTTTCCTGCTAGATGAGCACTGCAAGCTTCACTGAGTTGCTTAAGGTCACACAGTGAGATAACAACTCTTGTGGGATTTAAAGCTGGATCGCACAGCTCTACACCCTTAACTACTAGACTACACTCTCTACTTCCATGCATTTTACAGCTAGGTAGATTTCAGCACTGAATGGTTCAATGACTTGCTCAAGGTCATGGAGGGAGTTTGCAACACTGGTGGGATTTAAATCTGGATCATACAGCCCTGCACTTTGACTGCTAGGCTACACTGCCTTCTGCATTATCTTTACGATAGGTAGAATTCCTGTACAATACTAAACTGAAAACACCATTATCATAGAGAAAACATAAACCTGTAATTTTGTTCTATGGGAGGCAAAGTACCCTAGTAGTTTGAGGGCAAAGTTGTGTACCAGGAAACCAGGGTTTGAATACCACCACTGTCACTTGGACACTATGACCACAGTCAACATTAGTGGCCTCAATACATGCAAAGGACATGTATCCTGACCCCCTACCCCACATGTCCCTGGATTTAACCACACACAGCCAAATCTACAGATCCCAGCCATCCCAGTCCATATGCTCAAGGGTCAGGGATGTTCTGGGGACAGGCAAGACCAGGCACTGGGCATCCAAGTGGATCCCCTGGTTGGCGTCTGAGTGTATCCCCTGCTCCATGGAAGGCAGGGAAATGGGAGAATATGGCACTCCTTCAATGACTGCTATATTCCTTGTACAGACAATAACTCTTTTCCATAAAGATCTTTATCCTCTTTAGGCAGAATGGGCAGCTTCTCGGCCCTGTCCCCTTGTGCCGGTGGCCATCTCTTACCTCCTCTCAGTCAGGCACTCCTATCTCCCATGAGTCACTCCCCCTGCTGCAGGGCCAGGGGGAGGGCCATCCCCCCCCCCGGGTCATACAATCAGATCCGTCCCAGACTGCAGAGTGCAGAGCAGGCCACAGTACAATGGGCGGGGCTTCACAAAGCCCATCCTTCATTTTTTTCTTCCTCTTTTCTCCTGAGACCAATGGGTGTGCAATGAGCACAATGTGTGTGCTCCACCTCCATGGACACATCTCTGGCGTGCTGTGCACGAGATCCCTTCTTATTGTGTGACTCGCTTGTGCTGCCATGCAGCTACTTCCAGGAGGTACTCAAAAGAGAGACACGGCAATCCCCCTCCTGGATGGAGGAAAGCAGTCCTATGGATGCTCAGTCCTCTCTCACTCAGCCAGGCTCCGAATGAACCCCATCCATTTCCAAACCCAGGTCATCAGGGTGGCAGGAGGTGAGGCGTTCAGTGCTTCAGCGCTCAAAGCCACTGAGCCAACTGATAATAACATTTTTACAGTAATAAAAACAACTTCAAGTTATGACCTCATCCTTCAATGCCAACTTGATGGGCTGGGGCAACAGGTCATGGGGATATCATCACCCCCCACCCCAATTTCTCTCTGATGGCCAGCCATGAAGGGTGTGCAGAGACAACTGCTTGTTCCTAACATTGCAGCATCAGCACCCTCTGCATGACTGATGTAGAGTGAAAAATATGGTGTGGGTGATACAGATGACAGTCATGCCCCCAGCACATGACCCTGGCCCACCTGCTAGTGTAGAGGCATAGGTCTAGTTGTGTCAGGTGGTGTAGGCTGGCACAGCCCATTCTGCAGGTGTTGCAGGGTGCTCCTCGTGTGCAGAAGGGGAACCGGTTTTCCCCCCTACCCTTTGCACAGTCTTATGGGGCACAACTGGTTTGTGGACTGGGCCCACAGTTGTCATGGTAATAACAGTGAGGTCATAGAAAAAATAACTATTAGATAGAGTTTTGCAAAATATGGAATTTCACCTGTGGAACTTATGCAGAATGTCTGGCAATATACTTCTGAAATGCTTTTTGGATTTTTTTTTAATTCCATTGAATTTAGAAAAGCATTTCTACATAAACAATGGCACAGATAGAAACATGTAAGTAATAAGGCATGATGGGGTGTGCTTGGAACACATTTTACTGCATGGCCAGGGGCGTAATAAGGCACACAGCTAAAGGCTGAGTGACTTTAGCCATTGGTCATGCGGTAAAATGTTTTCCACGCACATCCCGGAGTGCCTTATTGCGCTTATAAAATGGGCTCCTTTTTTTAAACGTTTTACAGTTGGGAAAAGCATGTTTATATGTAGAAACAATATATTTACTTGTGTGTATTTATGATCAAATAGTCCTTCAGCCCACTACAAATGATGTCATTGATGATGTCATTGTATTGCTGTCTACTTTCTTCTTCCTGTTTTTTTTCTCTGCTTTCCCCACATTTAAGATGTGGAATGTTTGTCATGGAATGTTTACCATGTAAGACATGGATTCAAAATTCTGCTCAGTTCCACTGCTAGAATGGTACTCTCCTAACATACTATATACACACACAGCAAAGGCCTCTGTTATAGCCAGAGACTCAATTGTCTCACTGTCAGAGCAAGGAGAAGAGATTTTACTGATCAGCAGGTAAAGATAGAATGGGGATTTTTCACTGTCAGCAAAGAAACAGTTGTAATGAAAACTATAAACAATACTTATTGTTTTCTGATTTGTTTATGTGTGTAAGGAGAATGTGATGATCAGGGAAACAACATTTATTTAATCTGTTTTATTTTGTATTTAGGGTAGTTTTATTTTTAAGGCCCAGTGCAAGTAAATATGATGCCTACAGTTACTGGGCAAAAAACAATGGCTGCCAGTTGAATTCTTAACATTCTATTAGCGTAATGATTCCAGTGGTGATCAGTGCACATTTGGCAGCACTTTTTATTTTTCATGCGTGGAACATAATTGCTTCATGAACAACAACCAATCAGATTTCAGGATTTCCCTCTTACCATTTTATAAAGAAACATAGAACGTGATGGCAGAAGGGGACCTCGAGGTCCATCTAGACTGCCCATGGTGCTTACTTACTTACTACCCCTCCCTGCTACCCCATCATTTGTATTATAGCTTTCTGCTTATCCCATGCATTCTTGAACCCTACTACTGTTTTGGCCCCTAAGATCCCTGCTGGTAGACTGTTCCAGGTATCTACCACCATGTCTGTGAAGAAGAATTTTCTAATATTGGTCCTGAATTTGCCTCCTTTTAGTGTAAGATCGTGACACCATGTTCTGCCTCCCTCATTGGCCTTGAAAAGTTCTTGAACCCGGACCTTGTTTGTTCCCTTAATGTACTTGAAGGTCTTGATCATGACCCCCCTCTCTCTCCTTTGTTCCAGAGATTGCATGTTTAATGTCTTCAACCTGTCCTCATATGGAATTGTGTATATTACATGTATCAATTTTGTTTCTCTCCATTGTACCATCTCTGTTCTGTCAATGTCCCTTTTAAGGTGTGGTCTCCAGAACTGGACACAGTACTCCAGGTGGGGGTGGACCAGTGCTGTCTACAGTGGCAATACAACCTCCCTTTTCTAGCTAGTGATTCCCCTCCAAGTGCATCCCAACATGCCACTAGTATTGAGTGCTGCTTTCTTGCATTGTCTACTCACTTTTAAATCATCCAATATAATGACTCCGTGGTCACGCACTTGACTGATCGTTGCTAGCTTTTCTCCCCTCAGGAAGTACTCCTTATTTGGGATTCCCCTCCCTATATGCATGACTTTGCACTTTTTGGCATTAAAGGTCAGCTGCCATGCTGTGGACCACTCCTCCAGCTTCTTAAGGTCTGCCTCCATGTTCATTTAACCTACCGGGGAGCCTACCCGATTGCTTATCTTGGTGTTATACGTGAATAGACACACCTTCCCCTTGAGCTCCCCTGCTATGTCTGCTATGAATATATTGAAAAGCAGAGGCCCTAGTATGGAGCCCTGGGGCACCCCGCTGGTTACCCTCTGTTCTGTTGATAGTGTTCCATTTACCTGGACCCTCTGTGTTCTACCTTGCAGCCAATTTTTCACCCATGCCACTGTAACCCCCCTGTTACCCGGGGTTACAAGAATCCCAGTCAGACCTAGTGGCAGGCAGGGACAGGCAGCTAGTGAAGCACCAGTTAAATGAGTTTCACTCTGTCTTGCTCTTTGCTCAGTCTCTGGAGAAATGCCATCATTTAGAATTCTCACAGCAGCATAAGCCACACTAGAATGCTACAGCTGGGAGTTAGGGTAGAACGTTTGGGATTTTGAAGTCAGTCTTGAAGTGGGCTCACTAGAGGGAGGAGGTGCTCTGCTGTAGGCAGGCCCTCAGAGCCCTCAGGTCTGATATAGAGCTGTTATTTGTAAGGGTGTGTGTTCTCACCATAAGAAGGACACATAAGTACTTCAGTTGAAGTGGTAGAGACCTCTCCCCAGTTGGTTCAGGGCTCCATCCCTGCAGGGATGGGGGGAGCCAACAGCCAGCTTCCAAGGGCAATCCCCTGGGCTGGCTAGAGAGAAAGAAAGCTGCCTGATGTTATGCTGTGGCACTGTGAAGAAGTTTGGTGTTTTTCCTGTGAGAAAAGCCTGTGGGGCACCTACAATCAGGGGTGAGTCTGCTCTGAAAATGGGCCTATGTGTCACCAGAGACTTCATGTATTAAGTATATGGTACTGTGGGTCAGGAAAGGACAGCCAAGTACAGTGCTTAAAGAGTGTGGGATCTGTACATTTTTTATCAGTGGGGGTCTACAGAGATGGACATAACCACTTAACAAGTATGCTTCAAGTCAGCGCACTGGAGTTTCAGAGACTGTAGATTGAATGTGAAATACATTTAAAATATAATCTACAACAGTAGAGTTTGTTCAGAGAAGAGGTGTTAGAGCCCAAAGGAATGGCCGGGTATGAATTATGGGAGCAAGAGGAGAGAGACCCCCCCCCATCTTGGGTAACCAGATTCACCTCTATGGGTTCGCTTTGGGACACCTGTTGCTTTCTCTTGGGTACTTGGCCAGTGCTCGAAGAAAGTACCCAGACGTGGGATTGTTGTGAGTATTCCCTTTATGGAGCCTGTATGTGCTCATGGGTGGTAATAGGGAGCCACCAAGAAATAATCCATGCCAAATGGATAGTAGTCCAAGATGCTGGCCAGAGTACTACTCTGGAAGTCCTGAGAAGAGTACCAGAAGGGCTGAGAGCCCAGAGAGATTCAGAACCTGAGGGTTACAGTGGCAGATATGTGTGTCTGTCTGGATGAATCTGCATTATCAGGGAGTGTAGCCCTATGGGGATCCATCTATGCTTTATAGTTCAGTTGTGTTGTGAATAGAATCCACACTTTAGAATCCCAACTCCTAGTATGGACATTTCAGTCATTGCTACCTGTGTCCAGATTACTTGGGTGCTCCTGTGCAGAGTGTCAAACCTAGCCAATATGCCGAGTAACAGTTTTCTCCCCGAACCCAGGTCCCAGGTAGGGGGTTACATATGGAGGCACTGCACAGTGCTAATAACACAAAAATACCATCAACCCAACCCCTGGGGTTACATCACCAGTTTCGGTCCCACTCCTATGTTGTCTACATTTTTTATGAGTCTTCTGTGTGGGATAGAGTCAAAGGCTTTGCTAAAGTCCAGGTAGTCTACATCCACTTCCCCCATATGCTGTCTTTGTTACCCAGTCAAAGAATTTGACATGGTTTGTTTGGTTGGACCTCCTGTCATGAACCCATGCTGTTTGGGATTTTGCTGTTCGCTGGCTTCAAGGAATGCCAAGATCCTCTGTTTGAGCAATGATTCCATTAATTTTTCCACCACAGAAGGGAGGCTCACTGGGTGGTAATTTCCTGCCTCCTCCTTGCTACCAGACTTATGGAGTGGGACCACTGTTGCCATCCTCCAATCTATTGGTACCTCCCCTGTCTCTATTGATTTGGTGAAGAGATTTGCCAGTGGTGCTGCTAGTTCCTTCTTTAGTTCTTTTAGGATTCTGGAGTGCATGTCATGAGGCCCCGTGGCCTTATCTACTTTCGGGCTATTTAGCACCTTCAGAACTTGGTCACTTAGTCCATGGAATAATATTCTGTGGTTGTTGCAAAATGAATTTCTGGGTTACATGAACTGCAGAATACGATTCTGTAGTTAACATTCTGCTTTCAGAATTTCGGAATTGCGCTTCCAATGGAATTCTGCAAAATAAGGCAGAATTTCCAAAATTCTATGAAATTCCGGCAGAAGCAGAACTTGAAAATCCCTCACAGCTCTAGTACAAGGTTAGTTGTGGGCAGTGAAACACATTTTGTACACATTTCTGAGGCTGACTGCAAAATGTATTATAAGCCCTGGAAAGAAAAACTGAAACTTAAAATATTATATTCTACAACTGATGATAGATACGTATGCAACAAAAAAAATTACAGCTTGTCTTCAATGTAGAAGCCCTAAATTTGAATTGTTGTGTTACAGATGGGTGGTGTACATGGGTACTAAGTCAGTTAATTTTGTCCCATAGATAGAGCGATGTGTTAATATTATATGGTATTACATACATCCCCAGAAAAGTACTTGATGATGTATTAATATAAAAAGCTGCAGCATGTGATGTTGTATGTTCTTGAAACTTCAATAAACTTAAATTATTTAAAAAAAATAGGTTCTCTAGTGCATTAGTTCTCAGACTTTGTCACAGTGAGCTCCACCCAAACAAAGAAAAAGATCTTGAGCCCCCATTTGAAAATTGACCTGGTGGCCTAATGGATAAGGCATCTGACTTCGAATCAGAAGATTGTAGGTTCAAGTCTTACCATGGTTGTAAAATTCAGCAAAACTTTAGGAGGCAGTATAGTGCAGTGGTTTAAGGCTCTGAGCTGTAAACCTGGAGACCTGGGTTTGAATCCCACAGCCCACACTTGCATACTGTGTGACCCTGAGCAAGTTAATTAACTTCCTTGTGCTCCTAGGTCGCACCTGTAAACAAGATTTCAGCTTAGTGTGTGCCTCTCTTGGTAAAATAAATAAAAATAATAATAATAATCTTGGACTTCCCCAAGTGTATTACTGTCCTGTGGTTATCAAACATTACCCTGCAGGTATCTACCTGGCTAAAAAAGGTGACAGAGATCAGAGACATGGAACACCTTACTGAGAAGCTGCAGTTTCATCAGGAGTATTTTCTTGCATTTCAGTGCCACTGGGATCTTCACTCCATTGGAGGCCCCTTACCCTAGGGATACACCCCTACTCCTGGGCACAGCCTTTGTTCCCCTTCCCATCAGGGGCACCTCGTTGCACTCTGGAAGGGGTATAATTAATTGACTACCAATGACCTATGGGACCCCACACCTTGCTGACTCTAAGCATTGCTTATTTGTCCTGGCTGGACAAGTTTTCTATGACCTGTTTTGGTCATTATCATTTTTGTCATTTTTGTTTTTACGCTCTACATGGTATCACTTGTATTACCTATTATCTATTTAACTGGACTCTGGTCAATTGTATGGTGTCTCTAATACTTCATGTATTGATCAATAAAGTAGAATTAAAAATTCATACTATGCAGAGTACACCAGGAAGAATGAGAAATGCCACTAAGTAGTTAATTTTCATTTTACTCACCCTATTGTTCCCCTTTCTGTAAATCCCCCAACCCCCCAGTTATTCTGCTTGTTCCTGCCTTGTGATGCTTGCACTCGTTTCCCATTGTTGCAATATCTCCATGGGACAGACTGCTTTCTCTGTCTGCTTCCCTTCTATCTGGAACAACTTTCTTACACACCTCCACCTTTCCCCCTTACCCTGCTCTTAAGCAACTTCTCAGGGGTCATTTTCGCTCCTAGTACTTCTCTGCATATCCCTTATATTGTGTTGTTCTGCATAGCAACATTTGAAGATATGAAATTTGCCAGCAGATTCGGGCCTAGAGGTCTATCAAGTCTGCTCGAATGTTTAGCTAGCACCCTTATTCTGCAGCTGCCCCTCCTCCCACCCTTCCCCTCCCTTGACCCTCCCCTTGCCCTGTCCCAGCCCCTTTGAAGCAGTCCACTGTTCTACTGGATACCACTTCTGCCGGTAATGCATTCCACCCAGCTACCACCCTCTCTATAAAAAGTGTCTCCACAAGTCTAATGGGACAGCTGTTAGCTCTCATAATTTGCACAGTGTTCCTATTTATTTACATTACTGTGCATTTTGTTTCTCAGTTACCTCTAAGTTGTATTTTCTCTGTGCACCATCCCTGAGGGTCACCCCAGGAAATGAACCTTTGCAAAAATGTCCTTTTCCTGGTCACCAGGTTGCACATAAATCAATACATTCACTTTTATTGTGCACTTTAAAGGGACACTGGCAACCCCCTTAGGCCTCAAAGTGTCCCTTGTTTAAAAAACACATTTTATGATTGCAAACATTCTGTAAAGATTGCTGATGTATATGGTAATTTGATTTTGATTCTTCTTTTCTTTAAAATAGTGAAAAACAGACTGCCCACCATACTGGTGTTACCACACAAAAACACGTTTGTTTACATTCCTTGATCAACTCCAACTGCGTCTTTTCTGGACTTGGGAACACCCACAACACAATCTAGCCACTCATGATGCAGTGGGAGGAAAGGAGCCTCCTGAATCATGAGTGACTGCACTATTTGGATGTGTTTCTAATGTTCATGAAGTATGCAGTAAGAACAGATCCAGGACTGTAAACAAAATAAGGTTGTTTACAAATATACATTAGCTTGCATTTCAGCTCCACTAAACAAGGAAACAGACAAAACAAACAGCAACATCAATGAATTTTAGAGAAGGTAAGCAATCATAAAATATAGTTTTTTTAACTAGAAATAATATGATGAAAAACAGATTGACAGTGTCCCTTTAAATTTGTGTTATCTCTTCGCATAAAGCATTCAAAACTGAAAGCTGAAATGCAATACATTTTCAGGCTTGCTTGAGTCTCCCCTTGGAGGCTGGCCTAACTGCTTGAGAAACACTGCTTTAGTGGAATGTAGCACATATCCGGCACCATCCATTCCTACTGTTTTACATGGATAGCTGAATGTGATGGTTATCTGAGTTTGGATTCTGTAATCTACCCCACCTACCAGACCATGATTAATGTTGTATTAACGTTTAATGTTTATGCTTTTTGCTTGCTGTGACCCCCACCCCCACCCCCACCCCTTGTTAGCCTGCTTTGATTACTGTTTGGATGCACTTACCTTTGCAGTTTTTTCTCCTGTGTATATTTTAGCCTGTATCATGTAACTATTTCTGCAGGACTGTGTTAACCTGTTGACTCCTACTATCCTCCCTGGGACTCCCATGTAAATGAGATGCTACATCTCGAGGGGCTATCCCGATTGGAGTAATTTCAAATCAGTAAATCAATAACTAAATATAGCAAAAGGCAGCTCAGTCACAGTGATGGACAATGAGCGTGACAGACAAGTGAGTGGTGGAATACATGAGTGCTGACTGCAGTGGAAACATTATAGTTATAAAAGTGCATGCTGAAGTATAGAGCTGTGCTTTAACTTCTTTGTGCTCACCTAATGGCTGCTGCCAATTGTTCATGCCTTCTATAACATGGGTAACAACATTCTAGCCACCTGATTGGCTAAACAATAAGTACAAGCATGTAACTATCTGGCCATAACTACACTCCTGTACTGTTCTGCCTGTGCACCAGATTCAGCTACAGTATCAGTACACTGCAGCTGGAACTATGTTTTTGTCTTCTGCTCATATATTACCTACAGAAAAATTGTATTTTCTCATCTAAAGTCACAGAAAAACCTTTGCTGAAACATTTTTAGTAGAACCCTTGCTACAAATGCAATAGCACACTTCAGGGATGTGTAATTATGGTCAGCAGTTGCACTTTCCTCATGTGTGTTTGAAGGCACTCAGCACAAGTACCTGGTGCCTGACAGCATACTCAAGGCGTGTGATTATTGACCCATAATTAGACACTCTGCCACATCTTCATGCATACATAAAGCACACTAAGATGCAGTGTCTATGAAATATATTATATAAGACCCAAATGTCTTCCCCTTTTCTTTCCTTTGCCAAACTTTGATCTTAGTCAGCATGCCTGTGGTGCACATGTTTCAATAAATATTGCCTTTTTATAGAACTACAATACCACCATAACAGATGATGTTAAATGGTTTCTGTGCAGTGTGCATCAGAGGCAAATGATTATAACATGTAACTAATTACATTTAATATACTATGCATATGAATATAATTAAATCAGAATCCCCATTGTTTTCCAATGGGTGGTCTCGCACAAGATGAAATCAAAGGGCTGACAAGAGGTTTGTACTTTGTATAATACTCTTGCATAATCAGAACACAGACTTGCTGAGGTTTTTATAATCCACGTTGCGATCTAGTGTTATATATTTCTGTATTTATTTTTTAAATACTTTACCTCGGAGAGATGAATTATGTTTTCAGATCTGGCTAACTATATTTACCTATTACATACTAACGTACTAAAATGCCAGCAGAATAGGCCTAACGGTCTTTCATGTCTGCTCGTTAGATGCACTATTTTGTCCTTGACACACACCCCCTTGGGAATCACACACAGGACTGTATTGGCAAAACAGATTCAAAACATTATTGCTTCTCTTCATCGCTGGCAATCTCTGAAGAAATTCTCACTTAAGTGTTGGTTTGAAGAACTGAGCAGAAGTCTTCATTATTAAATAGTTTGCTAGGGGAACAAAACAGAATAAAATATTAATTCAGTCAAATAGTTCATATTTTATGATTAAAACTAAACAGAAAAAATACATTGATTTATACTCTCTCTCTCTATATATATATATATATATATATACACTGTATGTACTGTATATAAATTGTGACCTTAGAACTAAAATCAGTACTTCTGCTAATAGATCTGCACTTCAGGTGGCCTACCTCCTAATACCACAGCTATTTTAATCCAATTTATTAAAGTGAGTTTATCACTTTTAACAAAACTTTGAAAAACACACAATTTAGACACAATATAGTTTATATTTTGTATAGCTTCTGTATTTCAATTAATTTTAATCTTTCTTACTGGGTTTATTTACATGAAATCAGGGCTCTTGTCCCCTCATTTGATCAGCTCCTGCTAGTCAACATAGAAACATAGAAACTGATGGCAGATAAGGACCCCTAGGCTCATCCAGTCTGCTCATTTTCCTTACCTACTGCAAAAGCTGCAGACCCTACTTGATCTGCAGCTTTACCTCCTCGTTCCTATTGCTAGGGTTCCCCTATGCCTGTCCCATGCATTTTTGTACTCCCCCACTATGTTTGCCCCCACCACCTCTGCTGGAAGTCTATTCCATGCATCCACCACCCTTTCTGTGAAGAAATACTTCATCATGTTACTCCTTAGTCTACCCCTTCCAACCTCATGTCATGACCCCTCATTAACCTTTTGCTGAAGTCACCATATTCTGTTCCTGACATCAAAATTAGTTCCAAAACAGCAAACTGTGCAAGAATAGGACTTCTGAGATGGATAAGGCTGAAGAAGCAGATAAATGTTAGAGAGCAAGGATCCTGGTTCCATGAAAATTTCTGTATTTCATGGAATAGAAGCTGCCCTTGAATAGAAACCACCCTCAAATAGAAGCTGCAGGTCATAATGAATATTTTTAATAAAAACCACCCTCAAATAGAACTCACAGCTTCTAATCAGGGTTAAAGTCATGTCAGATAAACTCTGGAGGTAGGACTCTCAGTGATTTCTGTCCCTATGAATATGATTACTATTATATTTCTTTTAAAATTTTCATCTTAGTTTACATTTGTTATGCTTATTTTTTTCTAAGACATAGACCAGTAACAGCATACTTCATCATACTCAGGATATGTAGTATTTTCTTTTTCACACTTAAAAATTTGATTTTGCAATACAAGTCACCCTCAAATACAAGCCGCCCTTGAATACAAGCTGTTGGTTAAAATACAAAATTTTAATAGAGTGGTGGCTTCTATTTGATGATATATGGTAATCTAGTAGTGTGGAACAAAGGGGAGAGAAGCAGCTGGCCTGTTGATGCCATGTTAGAGCTACTGCTCACAATGCTGGTGACCCGGGTTCAAGAGTGGGCTGAGATAATCAGGAGTCAGCAGCGAAGGGAGGAGTGTGCATTCCAGGGACAGTTCTCCCTTTTCTAAGTGGAAGGGATGTGTGCTCCCCAGAGTAGGATCACCACATAACGGAGGCTAGCAGGGTTGCAGTCAGAGTCACCAGATGAGGAGGGATGCCAGCAGATGCCAGCATGGCTGCATGCTGATGTGTCCATGTGTGTGTCGTTTCACAGCTCATGTCCCTATGGGAAGAAACCCACAGGAGAAAAGCCCTGGCCTGCCATGAATGATGCTGTCACCCTCTATGGGCCAATGCACTACCAGCACAGAGCTCCACCCGCCACAAGTTGGTCCCAGATAAGTAATGGGTATTTGTAAGTCCATGAGAAGTAGGTAGGATAGTGGTGGTGTTGTTGGGAGGGGACAGACCAGGGAACAAAGAAAAAACATTATTAAAAAAGGCAAAGAGAAGAGAAGTGCAGACACTGTAAAATCTAAGTGGAACTGTGCCTAAAGATAATGGTTTTCAAAAATGTTCTGAAATATGGCCAAGTCACTTTAATAACATATGAATAGAAAACACTGAGATTACATTCTCATTTACAGTGATGACCAGACCAAAAAGATTACAAAGCTGTAGTAGAGGACATAGTGGAGGATAACACATCGGGACAAAACACACAAAGACTGAAATGTGGGTTATTTAAGCTGCACATTTATATATTCTGAATCATTATATGTTTCCCTCTTAGTTTGTATAAAGCCTTCATAACACACTGAAATAGCAGGACAAGAGGACACAGCATGAGATTAGAGGGAGGCCGATTAAGGGGGAATGTGAGGAAATTCTTTTTCACAGAAAGGGTGGTAGATGCATGGAATGGCTTACCACAAGAAGTGGTGGCTATGAATACAGTGCAGGGCTTCAAACAGGCATGGGATAGGCATAAGAGAGCAATACAAATGACTATGAATAGATAGGTCACTGACAGAGCAAAGGCCGATGGCACATTTATAAGGTAGAAAAAGAAATGGGCAGACTGGATGGGCCTTGCGGTCCTTATCTGCCGTCAACTTCTATGTTTCTATGTTTCTATGACTTTGCAAATTGTGAGTTTTATGTCCATTCCTCACATGTGGCAATATGTAAGGAATAACGTATGACACACAGGGAATTATGTAAGCAATAATACATGACAGGGTGTGCATTACAGCATTTGTGATGCACATCCCACAGGTTTTGTGAGACATGAGGCTAAAGGCTTAGTGTCCTCACAGACCCTGGGAAGCCCATCAAAAATGTTCTAATGCCCACCCTAAAGTGTATTATTTCATGTACAAAATGGATTTGGTGAGAAAAACAAATCTGAGGTGCATAGAAAGGAGACTGGAGTTCTCACTGTTCTGTGCAAGTGTTTTAATGCACAGTCAGGTGACAGGTCTCAACTAATGCAATTTCTGTATTTCCTCTTAACATAGAAACATAGATTTTGATGGCAGATAAGGACCGCTTGGCCCACCCAGTATGCCCATTTCCCTACCTAATGGATAAGCTGCAGATCCTAGTTAACCAGCAGCCTACTTCTTCCTACCCCAACCCCCTAGAATTGCCTTATTACTGTCCCATGCATGCTTGAATTCCACCACTGTTTTTGACTCCACAACCTCCTCCGGAAGGCGCTCCATGCATCCACAACCCTCTCTGTGAAAAATGCTTCCTTAAATTACCTCTGAGCCGCCCCTTCTATCTTCAAATTGTGCCCTTGTTCTTGCACACCTCTTTTTTGAAAGATGCTATCCTCTTGGACTTTGTTGATTCCCTTGAGGTACTTGAAAGTTTCTATCATGTCCCCCCTCCTCCTTTCCTCGAGGCTATACATATTCAGCTCCTTAAGTCTCTCTTCATATGTCTTCCGGTGCAGACCCTGCACCATTTTAGTTGCCCTCCTCTGGACAGCCTCCATCCTGTCTATGTCTTTGTGGAGATTGGGCCTCCAGAACTGCACGCAGTACTCCAGATGGGGTCTCACCAACTGTCTGTACAGAGGGATAATAACTTCCTGTTTTCTACTGGTGATGCCTCTCCCTATGCATCCCAGTATCCCCCAGCCCTCCTTGCTGCCCTCTCACATTGCTTGCCCACCTTTAGGTCATCTGATATGACTAGCCCCAAGTCCCTTCCATTTTTGTTGTTGTTAGTATCTCACCCCCATTGTGTACTCTTCCCTGGTTTTGTTTCCCAGGTGCATTACCTTGCACTCTTAGCATTGAATCTAAGCTGCCACATTTGACCATTCCTCTAACCTTGCCAAGTCCCTTCTCATCCTTTTCACCCCACCTTGTGCATCAACTCTGTTGCAGATCTTTGTGACATCTGCAAAGAGACATACTTTTCCTTCCAGTCCCTCTGCAATGTCGCTTATAAAGACATTGAAGAGGACCGTCCTAATACTGAACCCTCATGTACCCCACTAGTAACCCCCCCTTTCTTCAAAGTGGACTCCATTTACTATTACTCGCTGTGTCCTATTCTCCAGCCAATTCTTTACCCAGGCTGTCATCTTGGGACCCACTCCCAGGCTGGCTAACTTGTATATTAATATTTTGTGTGGGACTGTGTCAAATGCCTTTCTAAATTCTAGGTAGGCCATGTCCACAGCCCCTGCCTTGGGTCCTGAGCCCCTCTAGCCTCTAAATACTCAACAATTCTTTCCTTCAGAAGTGATTCCATCATTTTCCCTACCACTGAGGTTAAACTAACAGGTCTGTAGTTTTCTGCTTCTGCCTTGCTCCCACTTTTGTGAAGGGGAATCACATCTGTCCTTCTCCAGTCCTCGGGTACCACCCCATCGTCCCATGATTTGTTAAAGAGGGTAGTTGGTAATGTCACTATTTCTACCCTTAGTTCTTTTAGAATTCTGGGATGAATCCCATCAGGCCCCATTGCTTTGTCCACCTTCAGTTTTAAGAGTTCTTTCAGAACCCTTTCTTCTCGGTATCAACTTCTGTATCCAGAGTGTTTCTACTGTTTGTTTTAGGTACCTCCTTCACTTCCTTTGTAAATACTGAGCAAAATATTTGTTTAGTATCTCTGCTCTTTCACAGTCACCCTTCCCACCTCCCTCCCTTTATTACACCTCACTAACCTCCCTTGGTCTTCCTTTCGCCCCTGATGTACCTATAAAAGGTTTTATCCCCTTCTTAACTGAGTTGGCTATCTTTTCCTCGGTTTGGGCCTTTGCTGTTCTGACTGCCTTCCCAGCTTCCTTTGCTTTAACTGATACAGTTCTCTGTCCTTCTCCTTCTGTGATTCCTTGTACTTCCTGAATGCTTTCTTTTCTCTTGAACCTTCACTGCCACTTCCTTTGAGAACCATAGTGGTTTCTTACATCGTTTTATTTTGTTTGTTTGCTTCACACAAAGGCTTGTTACCTCTGTGATGGCAGTTTTATTATTCCCCATTGTTCTTCCACCCTCCTTCCTGCCCATTTGCTAGTGCATTCCTTAGGCACGCACTCATTTTGGCAAAGTCAGCCTCCTAAAGTCCAGTACTTTTGCCTTTGTATGGCTTGACTCTCTATTGCTGTGTTTATTGTGAACCATTCTGTTCGATGGTCGCTAGTTCCAAGATGGCTACCCACTTCTACATCTGTGATCCTCTCTTCATCTCCATTTGAGAGAACCAGGTCTAAGATTGCTCCCTCTCGAGTGGGCTCCAATACTAGTTGTCTAAGGCATGCCCCCTGTAGGGCATCTAGAATAACCCCACTCTTCGAAGTGGCTGCTGCAACTGCACTCCAGTTAACATCTGGCATATTCAGATCACCCATCAGCAATATCTCCCCTTTTTCTGCCATTCTAAGTATTCTTTCTATCATTTCCTTATCCATTTCCTCCCCCTGAGAAGGTGGTCTGTATACAACCCCTGTGCGGATTGTGGTGCCATTGCCGGTCTCCAAATTTACCCACAGTGCTTCTTCTCCTCCCTGTTTTCCCTTTTGTTTTGTTGCTTTGATTCCTTCCCTTATGTAAAGAGCTACTCCTCCTCCTCTTTTACCCTCCCTGTCCCTCCTGTAGATAGTGTATCCTGGTATGTTTATGTCCCAGTCATGGTTTTGTTGCCATTTTATAAGCTATAGGAGCATCTCAAATGGGGGTTAGGGAGTGAGCTTTAAACATCAGTATGTTTGTTACTATCAAGTATAATTCCCTGTCAAGAATATGCCATTCTGTGCCAGCCTGCCAGTGCAGCAATGGCACTACTGCTTGTGGTGTCGATGGCCCAAGTTCATGTCAGAGCATGGCCTGAGGAGAGGAGGAGTGAGTGTCTGATATACTGCTTTCTTCCTCTGGAGAGGGGGGTGGTGCAGACCCTGCCACTAGCCTGACTCCTAGCAGTGGCTGGGGTAGGGCGTTGGGACCAGTCAACTGAATATGATCATCAGGAAGCCAGACATACCATGCACGGTCCACGGAAGAGTACATGGTGCTGTCATTGACTCCACTGCATGCTGCTTCATGGGGTGGGAAGAGAACATAAGAAAATCCCTCACTTGCCAGGATGACACTGACCAATTGCATGCCCCGCTTCTGATGACTAGGCACTACCACAGAGACAGTTCTACTTCACAGAGGGGATGGGGGAGCCCCGCAACCCCAACCAGGAGGGCAAGTCCTGGAGAAACATGCTGGCAGGGTGATGGTAGTGGGGTGGTAGGCATGAAGGTGGCTGCCCAGTGATCAGGGGACAAAGAGCACTATCTGCAAAAAAAGATTGTGCCATTCCATATACAAAGTGGGTTTTAACAATAAATGACTTAAAGTGTTTATGGTCTATTTCTGTGAGAAGACAGCTTTTATGGTAGTACTGCTTTAACAGAATCAGGACATAATTTAAAATAGTTTACTAAGTGTGGGATGTTATTGTCATCACTTCTTGTTTAGAGTGTGAAGAAATGGAATAGCGGGTAAGATTTTCTGTGAGTTTCTTTACAGGTTTCAACATTAATTGTGTTGTCTGTATATCCATGGCACTCCCAGATCCATTACCTTAGGGTTATGTACACCTGATAGGCTGTTGATGCACATGTGACCTAAGATCGGATTTCTATCTACCTCCAAGCCCCTTCTCCACCCTTACTGTCTTCAGTTTAATGTGTGCATCTGATACAGGCTGCAGCCCTTTCCCAAGCTCCAGTGCAACAACGAACAGAAGGTATTTACTGGATTCCATTATTATGGCACAGACAGTATCATTGCATCATTAAAATAACAGTAAAACAAGGAAATGTTTAAAAAAAAGTAAAAAATAAAAGGTAGAACAGACGTAGTATGAGCATGTTATGATTTGTACAGAATTAACCTGCATCATACAGCATCGTGCTTATATAGCCCTGCGCTAACAGATAGAAGGAATTATAGTGCAGATTAGAATAGAAGCATGAGTCAGCAGCTAGCTCAAAAGGACCGGCAGCCTGTCTCCTCCCTTCTGAGTGAGGATATCTGGCCACAGCCTCATGTGCAGTCCCTGCTCAGGGTCTGAATAATGAGGGAGGCACAACAACAACAGCAATTTTAAGTAGAAGTCTCCCCCTAAGTGCTCACACTTGGAATGCACCTATTGAATATCTGCCAGCCTCTCGCCTTCATTTGCGTAGCGGGGCCATAGAGGATTGTGCCTTACCACACACATTAATGACTCCCTTGGAACATAGAACCACTGATCAATTCCCCCGGTCCATAACGCTGGCTCACGCTATCAAATTGCTTCCTACTGTTGTCTAAACTAACCTGTTATGCTGGGAAAGGTGGCTGCAGCTGTTTGAGCTATGAGGTATCCACGGGGGGTCTCGCAAAATGGAGTATGGCCTATTGTTGTTGTTTCTCTTCATCTTCTCGGCCATTAATCACAAATAGGCACCCATGCATGTGCTCTCTATGCCTATTGCACATGTGTGGAGGGGATACAGCAATCGCACATGCGCAATGCCACCCAACACCATTTTACTTAGGGGCAAGCAAGGACATGCATGCATGTATAGCTCGTGTAGGAGCGGCACCTCTCCATCTCGCTGTATCGGCAACAGCTGAAATAAAATCAATGGGCAGATTATGTCTGGGTTATTACTGCCAAAAGAATGCTCATTTAAAAGGTTATACTAACATACTAAAATGCCAGCAGAATAGGCCTAACGGTCTTTCATGTCTGCTCATTTGGTCAGCCCCCACCCTGGGTGCTGACCTTGCTGTCCCCCTCGCCTTCTCTGGCTTCTCCCTTCCCAGTTCCAGATATTCTTGCTGCATTGTATTTTGCTTCCAGAACCCGTCCCCTGTACCTGTCCCACCCCCTCTTGAACCCCTCCACTGTCTCTGCCTCCACCAGCCCCTAGGCAGTGCATTCCATGGCTCCACCATCTCCTCAGTGAAGTAGCACCTCCTCCTTTCTCCCCTGAATCTCCCCCTCCAGCTTTCACCAATGCCTCTAGTGGCCCCTCCTCCTTCCTTCAAGCACCCTGACTGTTCCTCCCTATTTACCCTCTTCATGTACCTGAAGACCTCTATCATGTCCCCCCGGTCCCTTCTCTCTTCCAACGTGTACATATTTAGCTCTTCGAGCCTCTCCTCATAGATCCTGTCCCCCAAGCCCCAAATCATTTTGGTTGCCCTCCTCTGGACCCTCTCTAGGAGGTTAATGTCCCTCTTTAAGTGTGGCCTCCAAAACTGCATGCAGTAGTCAAGGTGCGGCCTCACCAAGCAGTTATACAGAGGGAGTATCACTTCCCTCCTTCTGGAGGTGATCCCCCTAGCGATGCATCCCAGCATCCTGTTGGCCTTGGCTGCTGCCCTCCTACAAGTCTCAGAGTTGTTCATCTTGACATCCACCACCACCCCCAGGTCCCTCTCAGCCATCGAGACTTGTAGCATTCCCCCCCCCAGGTGTACACTTGGCCTGGGTTTCTGGCCCCCAGGTGGAGTACCTTGCATTTCCCTGCATTGAACCTCAGCTTCCACTTTCTAGACCATCTTTCTAGAGCCTCCAGGTCCCCCTGTAGGGCCACCATCCCCTCCTCCACATCCACCACCGCCCCCAGTTTCGAGTCATCCGCAAAGAGACTCATCTCATTCCTGATTCCTGTCCTTCTGTCAGAGACGTAGGCGTTGAACAGAAGGGGCCCAAGGACTGATCCCTGTGGGACCCCACTAATGACCCTCCTTGGGGATGAGACTATCCCACCAACTACGACCCTCTGGGTCTGGTCCTGGAGCCAATTGCCTATCCACCTGATCATCTGGCTCCCCACAAGGTTATGCCCAAGACTGCTGAGCATCAGTAAATAAGGACCTCATTTTCTTCTGGGAAACACCAGTGATCAAAACTGTCTTTAAGGGCGAGCATTTCAGCCAGGGATCAGAGGCTGACATTTAAAGGGCCAGACTTGCTAAAATTACACATCAACTCAGAAGCAGCTTATAATGCCCAGGACCCAGTATAGGGTTACCCCACAAGTTAGCAGGGGCACTTAGAATAAATTGTCTAGAGAAATATTAGCTGAGAAATTGCCAGCCCAGTATTCAAATCATGAGCATTATCACATAGTACAAGCAAAGAGATTATTAGCTACCTGAACACCCCTGCTAGTGGTGCCAGGAGCTAAATGTCTGACCCACATAAATGAACACAGAATCTATGCAATGATTTACAGGAGGTAATATAATAAATAATCAACCTTCTTCCCCTGCCAGTGGTTCCTGAGTTGTATTAATCACCAGCAAGACTCTGGTGACCCTGCTAGTGTCACTAACTTGTAAAAAGGTACTCACAAAATCATCCAGAAAAGTTTCCTTGCACTGGAAAGTGCTTAAAATCCCTGCACTGGATTCAGACATTGCTGGAATTAAGTGGCACTAAATAAAAGCACCCATAACCATGTTGTGCTATTTTCTACCCAAAAACACTCCCACAGAAAAAAGGAAGATCTGCTGACCAACATGGAGGCACCCACATGTTATTTTATGGCCCCAGTTTATCAAAGCTCCTAGCAATATGGCCAGCCTCCCTGCTTCTTCCTAGTTTCCAAATCTCCTGCTACATGAGAGCTGCAAGCTGACTGGCTCTCAGCTGTTGTGAGATCTCAGCCAACATCTTAGAGGAGACTAAATAAATGAGATTTGACTAAATCCAACATATCTTGCAATGGAGAATGGAGCTAGTGTAACCCCCTTGTTACCCGAGATTACTAGAATCCCAGTAAGACCTAGTGGTAGGCAGGGAAGGCAGCTTGTGAAACTCCAGTTAAATGGGTTTCACACTGTCTCACTCTGTTCTCAGTCTCAGCTGAGACTTAGGGATGACATCACCATAGAACTATCGCAGCTGCATGAGCCACAATGAAATCTGCAGCAGAGAGTTGGAATAGAATGTTGGGAGGTTTGAACAGTAGTCTGTAGGTCAGTTGGAGTTGGGAGCTTGCTGAGGGAGCAGCACAGCAGCTCTGGTTAGGCTCTTGGAGCCTCAGCCCTGATATAGGGCTACATTTAGGAAAAAGGGTGTGTGTCTCCACCAAAAGAGAGACACAGAAGCAGTTTGTAAGTGGTAGAGACTGCTGATTCGGGTCTCAGTGCCCCCTCCCTCTGGGGATGGGGGCAGGAAAGGGTTTCCAGCATATTCCAGGGGCAACCCCTGGTTCTGCTACTAGTGGAGAAGCTGCCTATTTGTTCCAGAGTTTTTGGGAAACAAGAAGATTTGTGAATCATCTGTGGGGCACCTGCAACCGGAGGGTGAGTTTCTGCTCTTCCTAAAGGGCCTATGTTTTTCACCCTGGGACTTGTGTGATAGTGGGGATTGGACTACTGAAATAGTGGGAGGCCTAGAGTAATAGGCTTAGCCAAAAAGTAAAAGCATGTTCAAGTCCAGCACTTATGGGAAGTCAAGATATGTAGAGGAGATGTGATATACGTCTACCCAGTAATCTACATTGCCAAGCTTTCAGATAAAGAGTTGTTTAGTTTCCAGAGAAATGGCCGGGTATGGACTGTGGGAGCTGGAGGTGGGAGACTCCCCATCTTTAGTGACCAGGTCCACCTCTACAGATTTGCTCTGTGGATTTCTACTTTGCCTCATTCACTTGGCCAGTGATGAAGGATGTACCCAGACGTGGGATTGGAAGGAAAATTCCCTGTAGGAGTCAAAGGCTCTAAGGTGGTTTGGGGAGCCACAACAGGAAAACTGGTTCATTTCCCAAAATGGATCACGGATCAAGTGGCCGGCGGGGGAGCCGGGCCCATGGGGAAAACCCAAGTAGTGTACAAGTCGTGCTGTGTACCCAAAGCTGCATGCAAGTCCGGGCTGTGTGCCTGGTGGTTCAGAGTCTGAGGGCTGGAAATAGTGAAGAAGTGTTCTGTTGTCTCTAATCTGCATTACCAGGAATGTAGCCCCATGGGGGTCCATCTATGCTTTGTTTGTTCAGCTTGGATGTGAATAAAAGCCACACTGTAGAATCCCATTCCTGGTTCTGGACATTACAGTTATTGCTTCCTGTGTTCGGATTTACTTGGGTGCCCCTGTGCCGAGTAGCCAAACCTAGGTGCCCCTGTGCTGAGTAACCTCATCCTCCCTGAACCCAGTCCCCACCAGGTACTGCTGTCAGCTTCAACAGCATGCCACCCGTCATTTTGCAAAAAGGCAGGGGTCAGGGGTTACAAAAATGGAGGCACCGCTTTGGATTTTAATTCTGGGAGGAAGGTGCTCGGGCAGGGGGCTAGCGTTTTGGCTATCTGACAGTGGGTAGCCCAAAAGCTGAAGCAAGTTAACTAGTGTGTTGCTGTGTGCTGTGGATCTTATGCTGCTGTTTAAAATGCCAACTGTTTACCAAGGAGCAGTAAAGCTAAAAGAGTGTGCCCTTGTCCTGCATCAATTGTCTACAGCATTTTTGCCTGCTTTTTTAAAGAACTGTGGTAAAGAAAAGTGTGGAAGACTAGCGGTAGCAACAGGAAAATTGTGCCCTGGACGTTGAAAATGCTTTTAAAATTAACTGTGGTAAAGAAAAGTATGGAAGACTAGGGATAGCAACAGGAAAATTGTGCCCTGGATGTTGGAAATGCTTTTTGAATGAACTGAGAGACTTGCAGGTGTAATAGCTATGTTAAATGGCTGAAATGGGCTCCCGCCGTGGAGTCAGTTAAGAAGAAAAAAAAAAGTTTCATTCTGCAGTTTAAATTTGCCTGCTCGACAATCGCCGTGAGGAGAAGAGCACTCGCGAGGAAGAAGAGGCTCATTTGCATGGCGTCATGTGATTGGTGAGGCTGCAATCAGTCCCGCCCCTCAGCCAGCTCTACAGTGACTGCCCCAGCATTCGAGAGGGAGTGTGAGTGGAGTGCGTGTACTGGCTTGTGGAGGAGCATCGCGGAGTGTTAAAATCGCTGTAACCCTTGTAAAAATAGATTTGCTTGTTTAAAATTGGGCTCAACCTGCTAATCGATCGTCGGAATTGCAAGTGTGGTGGTCAAGAAGACGATCGGCAGGACTGCCCCCCCGTTTCTGTTCTGAGGCCTCAAAGAACTGGCTGCAGGCCGTTTTTCCCCATCGCAGCAAACTGCTACTGATAACAGTAAGTAACAACATGAAAACTGCACAAACAGTGATTTTCTGCCCTATGCCAGCAAAATATGTGTGCAGCAGTGTAGTCGCTTTGCAAGTAATGACTGTGTCAAGTCCTGCCAGCAAGTGCAAGTCTGTTAAGCCATTGGCTGTGTGCATAGTAATGAGTTCAGCCTCAGTTTAAAGTTTAAAGCCAGAGAGAGACTGTGAGTTGTAGCCAAATGTGCAGCACTAGTTTTACAGGCAATCCTGTGCTCAAAACCTGAAGCTTTAAGGGACTGTGAGTCAAAGAAATGTTTCCAGCATGTAAAAAGTCCGCGGTAATCATGTAAATGTGTTTAGAACAAGAACAGTGCAAGTTTGTGCAGTTTGAGCAAAAGTTATCTGTAGTGTGTGTAAATCGGATGCGCAGTGGCTTGACCCAATTTCTGAATGTTGATGCACAGGAGTGCTGCCGCCGCCATTACAGGGTGGGGGTAGTAAAGTAAACACAGCAACAGAGGAGCCATTTTAAAACTAAAGAGAGTGTTCAGCAAAGTGGGACTTTCAGTTACAGTGAGCTTTTGTTTGTTTTTCTGCAGTTATGGCCTCAGGACCAGCTCGCTATCCAGATCATGCCCGAGTTGCAGTAACAGCAGCAGTAAATAGACTGAGGGACATTGAAAAGTGGTGCTATGGAGGACAACTGCCTCCTCATGTGGCGATTCCTAGTTTTCCAGTGCATGTGTGTCAAATATGCTTGAGAGCTGGAAGGGACGTCTTCATGATACCTCACTGTGCTGGATGCCTAGAAAAATATGGCTTGTATAAGGTGCCTCAAATTCATTTGGCTCCCACATGGACAAAGGTTCAGGAATCTGCAGTTGGCAGTACACAGCACCAGGCGGAGCCTGTGGAGGAAGGCCCCTCGGGGAGTGTGGCACAAAGCTAGAGGGTGCAGAGTTGGAGACAGAACCAGAAGTTGAAGTTTCGGATGCTGGATCCCGGAAGGAGAGTTCAGATAAAGCATCAGTAGACCCCTGGGGGGGGCCTAGCCCAAGTCTCTTAGGAGGAGAAGATGAGATGCAGGAGGCCTTTGAGTGGGAGGTGTCGACCTCCACGCCTAGTGATGAGTGGATAGTCTCAGGAGTGAGAACGACTGCTCACTCCTGGGCTTAGATCTTCAGTGATGAGGAAGATGAGGGGGAACCTATGTGGCCTTGTGAAAAAGGAACGGGTACACAGCCTCAAGATCTTACCTCAGAGGAATGCATGGAAGAGAGTGGTGATGCCACTGCCCTGGCTATGCAAGAAGAGGAAGTCAGAGATCCGTTTTTAATTTCTTTAAGGATGCGTAGCTGGCAGAACCAGGACTGGCCACCCCCAAGCCTGGCCAGCGGTCTCAGATTGACCAAAGCTAGTAAAGAGGAGAGACTGGTTCGTAGAAAGGCAAATGAGATCTATGGTATGACCTTTCCTACCTTTCCTCGGAAAGTCTGGGAGGAGATTGAGAACAGCAGGAAATCCTGGATCGAGCGAAGCAATGAAAGGTGTGCATCCTGGGGCAAACAAGCATGTAAAGAACAGACTGTTTCATGAGAAATATACCCAGTGGAAGAGAGGCAGGACACTGTTTATGGACAGAGTGCGAATAGTGGACGGAGAGGGACATGAAATCTCCCACTGTGTGAATTATGTGCACCCAGATGGGGTAATAATTCAAGCTCCTGACCCCCGGTACTATTGGCCTCAGTGCAAGGACCTCCCAGCAAATGTGCCCGTACCTACAAAATGGAAAGCCGAGCAGTGGTAGTCAATACTGCCACACCAGACTGTGAAGTGTGTTTATTAATCCACCAGTATGGACATCCAGGACTCAGGTGCCCCTCATTCATCAGTTCTACAGTGTACTGGCCTTTCCAGAATCCATCGACTGGCCCACCAGATGACTTCAGATCCAGAGAGGACACCAGCCCAGCTGTATCCTGCGTCATCGCCTGGTAATCGGATGACGTCAGACCAGCTGTCTTCCTTTCTGTTCCTGTTCTAAGGTTCCATCTCCAGAGATGACATCAGCCCAGCAGTTCCCAGATGTGCCCTCCTGTGGTTCCCGGAAGATGTCCTCCCAGCTGTATCGGAAGAAATGCTGCCAGGGAGAGTCTTCGTCAGAGGTGCAGGTCGGTTCAGAATTTTCCATTCTACAAGGGCTGGTAAGTCCGAACTTTTCTATCTTTATGACATTGCAGTACACACCCTACACTAGCAGACTCCAAAATGTGTGAACTGTCCTCAAAGACTCTCCCCTTCAGGACTTTGGCCTGTTAGAACTGTGCTTCACCGGCTCCGGCCCAGGAAAGACTCTTTAACGGACTACCCTTCGGGCATTGTGGTCACTAGTTTGGACTTTTAGGGCACTCCATCCCCCCAAATGTGTATTGCAAATAATGTCGTTGTTTTCTAATGTATATACTGTTTTTTCTGCCTTTTTTAAAAAAAAAAAAAATCTTTTTGGGATTGTTCAGTGTTTTGATGGTAGGGGTTTAGGTAGACTGTGTATGCAGATTAGGAGTGTGTGTTGTCTTTCTTTTTCTTGCAGGTGTTCCTGGAGAAGATAGAAGAGAAGACAAGAAGAAGAGAAGGGGCTCATCGGAGTTCCTCAATAGTACTTCAGTGTGTAGTGATTTAAAGTACTTTGGTGTTGTTATTGTTGTTGTTACTGTATTAACCCTTTCCTTCCACAGGTGTGGTTGTGGGGGTAGGGAGGAGGCACTAATATAAAATGTGGTATTATTCTTGGTGTGTGGTTGCAGGTTGCCCAAGGTCGGGGAGGTCCCCGGGTTGATTTTGTTTTTGGGTGTTAAGACAAAGGCAGATAGGTTTTCCCTAGAGGGTTGGGGGGTAGACAGGCTGTGGTTCTGAATGGCCATAGGGACTGCAGTGCTGAGCTATTAGGGCTATGCTCTGGACAGTTCTACCACAGCCATTAGGTGGCCATAGTAAGTGGGTAGGGTAGAGTAGAGTAGAGGCTGATATGTCAGCTAAAGGCCTCTAGGCTCTAGTGTTGCCTGCCTGTGCGCGCACATGGTAGGAGGGTCCTGATCACTCCCCCCTCCGCAGGTAGCACATAGGGTGGGATGGCCTAAAGCTGGGTAAACAATGACTGCGGGCAGTCATTTTCCCGGTCAAGGGTGAGTGTAACCCCCTTGTTACCCGGGGTTACTAGAATCCCAGTAAGACCTAGTGGTAGGCAAGGAAGGCAGCTTGTGAAACTCCAGTTAAATGGGTTTCACACTGTCTCACTCTGTTCTCAGTCTCAGCTGAGACTGAGGGATGACATCACCATAGAACTATCGCAGCTGCATGAGCCACAATGGAATCTGCAGCAGGGAGTTGGAGTAGAATGTTGGGAGGTTTGAACAGTAGTCTGTAGGTCAGTTGGAGTTGGGAGCTTGCTGAGGGAGCAGTACAGCAGCTCTGGTTAGGCTCTTGGAGCCTCAGCCCTGATATAGGGCTACATTTAGGAAAAAGGGTGTGTGTCTCCACCAAAAGAGAGACACAGAAGCAGTTTGTAAGTGGTAGAGACTGCTGATTCGGGTCTTAGTGCCCCTTCCCTCCGGGGATGGGGGCAGGAAAGGGTTTCCTGCATAGTCCAGGGGCAACCCCCCTGGTTCTGTTACTAGTGGAGAAGCTGCCTATTTGTTCCAGAGTTTTTGGGAAACAAGAAGATTTGTGAATCATCTGTGGTGCACCTGCAACTGGAGGGTGAGTTTCTGCTCTTCCTAAAGGGCCTATGTTTTTCACCCTGGGACTTGTGTGATAGTGGGGATTGGACTACTGAAATAGTGGGAGGCCTAGAGTAATAGGCTTAGCCAAAAAGTAAAAGTATGTTCAAGTCCAACACTTATAGGAAGTCAAGATATGTAAAGGCAATGTGACATACGTCTACCCAGTAAGCTACATTGCCAAGCTTTCAGATAAAGAGTTGTTTAGTTTCCAGAGAAATGGCCGGGTATGGACTGTGGGAGCTGGAGGTGGGAGACCCCCCATCTTTAGTGCTCTGTGGATTTCTACTTTGCCTCATTCACTTGGCCAGTGATGAGGGAAGTACCCAGACATGGGATTGGAAGGAAAATTCCCTGTAGGAGTCAAAGGCTCTAAGGTGGTTTGGGGAGCCACAACAGGAAAACTGGTTCATTTCCCAAAATGGACCGCGGATCAAGTGGCCGGCGGGGGAGCCGGGCCCATGGGGAAAACCCAAGTACTGTACAAGTCGTGCTGTGTACCCAAAGCTGCATGTAAGTCCGGGCTGTGTGCCTGGTGGTTCAGAGCCTGAGGGCTGGAAATAGTGAAGAAGTGTTCTGTTGTCTCTAATCTGCATTTCTCAGATGACCAAACAGATTCCACAGCCACAGTTACCTGGAAACTCCTACCAGTGGTCCCAGGAGCTCAGTACATCAGGGGCTACTAAATAATTAAAGGATTGCATTCCTTAATTGGGCATATACTCTGAGTTCCCCTACATACTGTTCAGAACAAGCATACCACCTTAATAAGGTGCCTGATGACCTGGAGCCCCTGCTAGCAGTTCCAGAGTCTATCCATTATTAAATGAGCAAGTGGTCACCTTAGAGCATCCGGAGTTCCCTGCCAGCCCCCAGACTTCTAAAATTCTAAGTAATGTGCCACAGTTCCCCATTACAAGCATAGTAGCACCTGAAGCCCTTACTCAAGACATCACTACACAACAGTCTCTGAAATATTGTGTCTTTTAAAACACGCCACCTTCTTCTAACAAAAGGTAGAGGAAACTCCTCTATCATCTACCTGACCAAAAAACCATAAACAAAGTAGGTCTCATGAGGAGGAAGAGCATTGCGAGACTAACCTAACTTGCCTATCCAGATCTGCAACAGAAATAATATCGCGAGACTTGCTGCTGTGATTTTGGAAAAACTCTCCACTCACCCCTTATCTAGGCAGGATTAAGGGTGTAGGCAGCCACCAGACAGTGTAAATTGACTGAGAGTCACTGCCGCCATCTTGTGGAGAGTGCATCTTTGCTCACAAACATTTAACCAGCACAGAGGGCGTTTGTTAAAAGCACCAACCGATCTGCAACAGCAGACTACAATGCGAATAATTAAATATAAAGACAACGATTTGAAAATCAATTAACAATGGAAGAAAATACATTGGGGGCAGCACTATTACCACAGCTGTGGGCAAGGCAGCATAACACTGCCCCTAACACAGGCTAATGTACTACACAGAACGATCATGATTACAGAAGTTGAATCAAATACAGGGGCAGGCGCAAGACTAGGTGATCCCCAAGGAGGGTCATTGGTGGGGTCCCACAGGGATCAGTCCTTGGGCCCCTTCTGTTCAACGCCTACGTCTCTGACATAAGGACAGGAATCAGGAGTGAGATGAGTCTCTTTTCGGATGACTCGAAACTAGGGGCGGTGGTGGATGGGAGGGAGGAGGTGGCCCTACAGGGGACCTGGAGGCTCTAGAAAGATGGTCTATAAAGTGGAAGCTGAGGTTCAATGCAGGGAAATGCAAGGTACTCCACCTGGGGGCCAGAAACCTGGGCCAAGTGTACACCCTGGGGGGAAATGCTACAAGTCTCGATGGCTGAAAGGGACCTGGGGGTGGTGGTGGATGTCAAGATGAACAACTCTGAGACTTGTAGGAGGGCAGCAGCCAAGGCCAACAGGATGCTGGGATGCATCACTAGGGGGATCACCTCCAGAAGGAAGGAAGTGATACTCCCTCTGTATAACTGCTTGGTGAGGCCGCACCTTGAGTACTGCGTGCAGTTTTGGAGGCCACACTTAAAGAGGGACATTAACCTCCTGGAGAGGGTCCAGAGGAGGCAACCAAAATGATTTGGGGCTTGGGGGCAGGATCTATGAGGAGAGGCTCGAAGAGCTAAATATGTACACATTGGAAGAGAGAAGGGACTGGGGGGACATGATACAGGTCTTCAGGTACATGAAGAGGGTAAATAGGGGAGGAACAGTCAGGGTGCTTCGAAGGAAGGAGGAGGGGGCCACTAGAGGGCATGGGTGAAGCTGGAGGGGAGATTCAGGGAGAAAGGAGGAGGTGCTACTTCACTGAGAGGGTGGTGGAGCCATGGAATGTGCTGCCTAGGGGGCTGGTGGAGGCAGAGACAGTGGAGGGGTTCAAGAGGGGGTGGGACAGGTACAGGGGAACGGTTCTGGAAGCAAAATCCAATGCAGCAAGAATATCCGGAACTGGGAAGGGAGAAGCCAGAGAAGGCGAGGGGTGCAGCAAGGTCAGCACCCAGGGTAGGGGCTGACCAAACAAGCAGACACGAAAGACCGTTAGGCCTATTCTGCTGGCATTTTAGTATGTTAGTAACTCAAATCGGCCTCTTCAGAAGCTCTATCCCCTATATCTAAGCACCCAAAGTGAGGTCAAGGTGTACTGATTATACAGTACATATCACCGACAGAGCATCCCTTATAACACTGCTGTACCACTGCTTCTGCACTGTGGGATGACATCAACACAGTTCAGAATCATGCAGCTTGGCTCCTACTACACCCTCTCTTATGACTAAAACACAACTAATGGTACAAGGGATATGGCACAACACCAGGTCATTACAGAAATACAGCATCTCTTGGGCACCAACAGCCTCCACATGGCATCCTCTTCTGGGATAACCATGTGACAGGCATACGAAGGCTAGCATATATGGCTCAACTAATAAGGCCATAGTACAGGAACTATAAATAAACTACAACACAAACAATTGTAGTCCCATGGCCAAGCAGTCAGGGAACCAAACTTTGAGTGTGGTTCGTTAGGAACTTAGCTCCCCTAATGTGCTGCATAGAACCAACAACAATAGTAGGGGTCTTACTAGTCCATTACACAGAACTACCAAGATTGGTAGACCCTCGAGAAGAAGATTACAAAATATATATATATATATATATATATATATATATACACACACACACATATACATACATATAAACAGCACCATAATCATTCACTATGGGTCTATCCTATGCTAGTATGTAGGCACATACACAAACATGCATAAAGGCCGTTGCTTTCAGGAACCTTTAAGTACACATTTTATCCAACTTGTGATGTCAGCACAAGGGTAGCACTAACACTGACAGCACGACCACCTAACATAGCAGCCGGCATATGTTCAGCCATACGCCTATAATAATAGGTCAGCACCCCTTTGCTACTCCAGCCACCATCATAGGACTATTCTGTCCCTATCTCACACTGACGACCATAGTCATTGGGAACACTCGTGTGGCTTCTTTTAGCAGGCGCACTGCAGTGCACCATTGCTGACTTCAATTATGACATTGCTGCCTAATGTTAGCAGCAAGGGACAGCCTATGACTGCCCAACAGGCCAGATATTCTGATACAGGGACCGGTAACACACCCCTCCCCGAACAGCCTACAACTCATGGCCTGGCTCCTGAAAGGGAGACACTGCTGAATGCAGGGTACCACACAGCAGTGATTGATACAGTGTTACAGTCCTGCAGAGCTACCACATCATCTACCTATTCCAGACAATGGAAAATATTCACAACCCGGTGTACGGACAGAAACTTATCACCTCTATTAGTCTCTATGGCAGAAGTACTACTGCATCTACAACAAGGACTGGACAAGAGGCTAGCACCCTCATCACTAAGAGTTCAATTTCCAGCCATTGGGGTGGCAGTGGGTACTGTCGAAGGTACAATACCCAGGTTCACATCCAGACATCATACGTATCTTAAAAGTGGCAACCAACATAAGACCCTACATAAGGAACAGGGTACCAGCTTGGAACCTGACATTAGTACTCAATGCCCTTACCAGAACACCATTCAAACCCCTAACAGACATCAGTGATTACTGGATAGAGTTAAAAGCAGCATTCCTAGTGGCAATATGCTCAGCCCACTGCATCAGAGAACTGACAGCGTTATGATGTAGGGACCATTCACAACATTCACACCAGACGGAGTTTCCCTACAGACCGTACCCTCATTCTTTTCCAAGGTATACTCCACATCTCACAAGCACCAGCCAATAGAACTGCCAACCTATTATGAGGTACACACAAATAGCATGGAGAGGACTCTCCAATCCCTGGACATCTAGTGGACACTCACAGTGTATCTAGAAAGAACCACATAAGTACGAAAGACAGGAAGACTTTTTGTCATCCCATCAGGTCACAAGAGAGGCCACCATAGCAACATGGTTAAAAATAATCACAAAATCATACAAATCAAGTAACAAAGTTGCCCTGATGGGGATAATAGCTCACTCCGCAAAGGTCATGGCCACCTCTTGGGTAGAATGAAACTCTGCCAAGACACAGAAAATCTGTGTGGCAGCCATCTGGTTTACTATTCATAACCTTACGAGACACAATAGACTAGACACTGAAATTCTGGAGGAAAGTTCATTCAGACATAAAGTGTTAATAACCACCACTTTAACAAGCATATAGAACTCATGCTCCCCCCTCCCTAAAAGTAGGGTACTGCTTTTTAATCACCCTAAGGTAATGGATCTGGGAGTGCCATGGATATACAGACAACACAATGGTAGTTTACTCACCTGGTAAAGGTGATTATGTTACTGCATATCCTGGCACTCCATCCCACCTGAGGGAGCACGATTACAGGTATCACAGGTGGATTAAGCGACGGAACAATGACAATATGACAATATCTATGTGGAATGCTTTAAGCGTATAAGTCAAATACAATATGTAATCATTAAAGTAGTTGTAAATTTCCAGAAAGACTGTCTCTAGATTAATATTTACTGTCTGTGCATACACCTAATAAGTTACTTTACAGCTCTGGAAGTATCAAAACTGAAAACAGTAAGGGTGAAGAAGGGGCTTGGTGGTAGATCGAAATCTGATCTTAGGTCTCAAGTGCATCAGCAGCTTATCAAGCATACATAACCCAAAGGTAATGGATCTGGGAGTGCCATGGATATACAGTAACACAATCACCTTTACCAGGTGAGTAAACTACCATTACTCTCATTGCCGCTCATTAAAGGAACACTGTCAGCCTTTATTTAGCTTTCCTAAGTGCACTATATAAGTTGCCCTTTTGGCATTAGTAGCATCATAAATGTTTTCTGTGTATGTTGGGTGTCAGTGGACTTAGTCAGCATTAAGAGGATGTGAGAGGCAAAGTAGATTAGTGAATGAGTAGTAGTTGTTCAGCTTGTTTATACTGTCTTCGGTGGGTTTTTATTTGCTGGTTGGAACTCTGAAGCTTTTTCTGTGGCTACAATGTATGTGTCTGTGTTTATTTTCTTTATTATATCTGCTGAATTCTTTGGTGTGTATTTGTTAGACTGCCTTTTGTCTTTATGGGTGGTGTCATACCGATGACATTTCATTTTAGATTCTATTTGTTTTTTTTACAAGTTTACAGATTATTGAGTTGAGGAAGTAAGTTTCTTATTTTGTTGCTGGAATTGCTTTGCATTGTCTTTTTTTTTCATTTTTCAGGTGGAGGCAGAAACCTTTGAATTAAATGAAAGCCACCACTAAACTAATAGGGGTACTATTAGTTGACTAGTGGCTTTCATTTATTTTTTGATATATTGATTGGTTGATTCAAATGTTGTTAATCAGATAAGAAAAAGCTCTGGGCAACATAACCCTTTTAGAGGCTTGACCCGGACATATTTAAAACAAAATCTACAAAATTAGTATTACTAAATCAATATTAATATCCCATATTATATACAGACAGGATTAATTCACATAATTAATACAGTTTTGTACACTACTTTGACACAATAAATAACTAAAAAACGCATAACATGTCTCACGTTTCACATAACAGTTCAATGGTGAAAACCAGCTTCCAGATAAAATACATTTATCTAAAATATCCTTTCATTTATTTCAAAGGTTGCTTAAATATCTTTAAAACCACTTTTAAAATGTCCCCCATGGACTTCAATGGGGTGCACCCAATGGTCTCCTTGGTTAGACGTCACAAACTGTCTGAGCATGGGGGCAGTGTCAGCAGATCAGGAAGTGGAAAGGATTGGCTGATCATCTGTTCAGCTCTATTTACAGTTCCTTTCCTCCCAGTGTGGACCACTAAAAATATTTAGTTAAGGGCACAAGTAAAAGATATTGAGCTAGGTGATTAAAAAAGCCATGCCAGGAAGCTTAGAAACTCACTTTAAATGGAATTTCATTTATTTATTTAAAATTGGTTACGAGGTAAGCACACTGGACCATGTGGTCCTTTTACAGGTACAATCAGGGCAAGATGTTAAATGCAAACCTATGCAAACAATAAACTTATGTACTCAAAAATGATAGCTAAACGTTAAAAACAAGTAAAAATAAAACAGAAATTATACATAAAAATATAAAATTACCATGTTGAAAATGCACAAGCTGAAACAATACGGTTATATCATTTATTTATTTATGTATTTATGTCTTTGGTAACTGTGTGAATGAGCTGATCCAAAGGACCTATTTCAGCCACATCAAGAAGCATTAGAAGTGATGGTCAGGCAAAGTAGTCTATGTAGGACATTTAGAACTTGTGATACTGAGTTAATGGTGTGTCAACGTAGATTTAAATAGACTGTGTGCTTTTCTGTTCCTTAAGTCTGGAGACAACTTGTCCCAAATTTTTGGTAGTACAAAAGCCATTCATCTCTGAGCAATGCTGAATGTAAATTATGGAGTAAGCAATGTAGTAGCATCACCTGATCTCAAGATAATGTTAGCCATTGTAAGATTAATAATACAATTTAATGTGCCCCTGACAGTATTATGTATCAATCTGTAAATGAACATACCAGTGCCATAAACATCCCTCTCCTCTAAAGACAGCGAATTCAGCTTCCCATATAAAGAACAATGGTGTTTCAGTTTTTTAGCTCGAAAGGCAAACCTACAAATTAAATTATAAATTATTTTTCACCTATTCAAAATGTTAGCTGAGGCATTCCTCTGTACTAATGTCCCATAATCCAGCACTGGTAAGAGACAACTTTATGTTGTCATTTTTATGTTGTCTTGCTTCATGGAGAAGCAGGTTTCGGAGGTGCGGTCCTGCTGCAACCAATGGTGCCATTGCTTTTTGTGGCCGGGCTCTGTGGTGCCAATGGCATGGCATGCTGTCTATGACAGCAGTTGAGAAACGTGCCACCACCTTGAAAGAATTTAGCCGCTACAATCAGGGAGTGCCATGGGGTGGTCCCTGATTGTAGCAGCCAATTACTGCTTGCCTCGTCTGGTGTCACCATCAAGCAACATGGTGGTGGCTTCCCCAAGTCCCTCTGAAAGCCTACGGGGTGCCCAATCCCCCTGTCAGCATGCCCCCTCCTAAGTTAATTTACTGACGGGTGCCCAATCCTCCATTGGCATAATGTATCCCCATTTTGTGTGCTGAGGGGTGCCCACTCCTCCTGCTCATGCAACCCCCAACCCCTCATATGGCCAGCGAGGGGTGCCCAGTCCCCATTGGCTACAGCTCCCCAAAAGAACAGTCAGGTGGCATGCTGGGAGCCCACCCTAGTGTGCCAAATATCCCTTTAAAAAAAATGTCCTGCAATGTTTTTTTTATTAACCTGTAAAACAGAAAACGGTCCCTCGTTGAGTCCTATGGCCCCTCCCCCAACCCGCACCCACCCTCTGCACACCCTGCCTCTCCAGACCCCCTTCACCCCATACTTATCTCCGGAGCCCAGTGCGATGATCTTTGGGGGATCGGGAACACGTCTGCACTCTTCAAAGCTGACCGCGAACTGAAGAAATGCCGGTAAGCCGTATAATGGCATACATTTTTTTTTTCAACTTATGTGGATATTTCAGCCATTTATTTGACTTTTGCCACCAAATTTTCAACATGGGATTTTTGGGACCCCTCCTCATGAATTCAGTCACTGTCATGGCATTATTTGGTCCTGAAAGGTGATTTTGCGGTCACTGCGTGGAATCAACTTTCGGGACCGAGTATCAAAATGACAGTGTCGCTGTGCATGAAGTGGTCTCCCAAAAAGCCTATGTTACAAATTTGGTGAAAAAATTCCAAAAAATGACTGCTAGGAGTGTGTGTTGCTCAGTTTCTATGTGCACTCGTAACTTCTCCAATTTGTAATATTTTCACTCCAGATTTTCAACATTGGCATCTTTTCAGACCTCCTTATGAACAGTATAGCTGTAATTTTTCACATCCTGGCCAAAATGTGTTTTTGCACTACTGGCACAGAATAACACGGTCGCTGTGGGAAATCAGTGTTCGGGACAGATTCCAAAAATCACAGTGACACTGTTCATGAGCAGAGGTCCTAAAATGCCTATGTTGAAAATTTGGTGACAAAAGTCCATAAAATGACTATGTTACAAGCATGCATTGCGCAGTTTCCACGCACACTAGTAACTTCGACAATTTGTAATATTTTCACTCAACATTTTCAACATTGTCAATTTTGCACATATCCTCATGAACAGTACAGCTGTCATTTTTCAGATCCTGCCCAAAATGTGTTTTCATACAAGTGGCGCACTATGGCGCGGTTGCTGTGGGAAATCAACGATTAGGACAGATGAAGAAAATAATAGTGAAAATGTTCATGAGCAGAGGTCCCAAAATGCCTGTTGAAAATTTGGTGAAATAATTCCATTAAATGACTGTGTTATGAGTGTGCATTGCACGGTTTCTACATATGTTCATAAATTTGAGCATTTTTAATATTTTCACTCAAGATTTTCAACACTGTCATCTCTGCACACCTTCCTATGAATGGTACAGCTGTCATTTTTCACATCCTGCCCAAATGGTGTTTTCCCACATCTGGTGCAAAATAGCATGGTCGCTGTGAGAAATCAATGTTCGGGACAGATTAACAAAATCACAGTGCCACTATTCATGAGCAGAGGTCCCAAACACTTTCATGAGGTGGGGGTAACAAAAATGCTGTGTTGCAAATTTGTAGTGCAAATACCAACAAACAGCCGGGGCATTAGGGTTTCTAACCATAACGTTCCACCCTGTACAGACTGACAGGCATCAGGGGTGTGTCTTTGCATTGCCAGCTGTCATGCTCACGCCATACTACCCCCCCCCACCCTCAAGCCACTGACAGGCATAGAGGTGTGCCATGGACTCTTTGGCCCCACAGTTCACCTCATTCTCCTATGCTGCACCCATTTCAGCATGTGTTCTTATGAAATGGGGTGACTGTAAAGCCAAACACCCCAAGGCACACCCTCAACACTCGTCGGTGTCTGCAGGATAGGATGAAGAAAAATGCCATGAGTGTTATGGCTGAATGGGGTAAGCGTAAGGCTTGAGGATCCTAAGGCACAACAGGATATTTGTCGCACTGCAGGGTAGGGTGAGACGAAATGCCATGAACATTATGGCTGATGCCAAAAGGCACACCTCAGCGTCTGTCAGTCTCTGTAGGATGATGTGGGGTCTGACGTCACTTTCATACTTCACTGCCATTCCTATTATGCATCTGTTCAACTCCTGCACTACTAATGCCAATGTCAGCAAGACAACATTCGGCATTGACAAATGCTTGTTTTGTGTGATCTGTTAACAAATCCTGAATTCTATACAAAGCACCTAATCTTGTTATGAATATGGGTCTAAGTGGAACTGACATTAACTTTGAACATTCTTTTTTTCAATTCAACTTCTTTATTGGTTTTAGATTATAAACATAGTAGTATTCATAACAGGTATGATACATAGATGCAACCATCCACTTAGCATATATTATGGAAAGCCGATGAAAAAGAGAAAGGAAACCGCCCCCATCCCATTCTCCTCCCTCCCTCCCAAACCCCCGAGTGTGCCTATACAAATAGTACAATACTTGAAATAAATATTTGGTAGATAGAAACATCTTGAGATGGACCTGGAAAAATTAAATGTTAATAACCTCAGTGCAGATATGAGGCGTACAATTTGCCCCATTTTTTATCAAATGATGCCAGATTATTATGGGAGCCAGCAATCAAGTGCTCTATCCTGAAGTAAGCTGAGAGGTCATTTAGCCATTCATTATAGGACATAGATAATTGATCCAACCAGTGTTTAAGCACTAGTTTCTTTACCACCATGGAAATTAGTGCCATGTGATATTTCCTTTCCTTAATCCGAATAGTGGTGTAAATCCCTAGGATACAGATCTCCACAGTGAAGAGGTCCTCTAGACCAAGTATTGGGTCTAATTTGGAATGAATCAAAAGCCACAAGGGGGCAATTTAAGCACAGTCCCAGAATATATGTACAAAATTTTCTTCACCTTTACCGCATCTGGAGCAATTAGAGTATAGCAGGTGGCCAATTTTGGCTAATTTTACTGGTGTGTAATATAGGTTATGAGTATATGGTAATGGGTAAGTCGCAGTTTATCTTGGGAGATGCATGTATATAAATCTTGCCAGACATTTGACCATTCAATGACTGTTTCTGGAAGGAGATTAACTTTGAAAATTAAGCAAGAATCAAGTACCAGCCCCAGATATTTAAAATCATTTACTATCTCAATATCCTCTCTATCATTCAAGGAAAATTTTAAATGACTTCAACTACTTTTTATCTTGTATGAAGTACTGAACAGCATTGCTTTCATCTGTTTTCTTATTTAATACCAGTCTACTATCCTGAAACCAAGAAACCAGTTTGTTCAATTCACTATCAACAGTTTTGTTTAATGGTTTAACATTCTTATCTGTGACGCTGATTACCACATCATCTGTGTATAGCAAATATTTGTTCTATCACAGATGTGTGGCAGACCATTAATAAACATGGAAAACAATACGGGTCCCATAATGGACCCTGTGCTACTGCATGAGAAATGGTACTTGCATTAGATTTAACTCCATTTATTTTTACCAGTTGTTGGTGTCCTGGTAATTAACTAGAGAAGAAATTCAGGACAGGAAGCCCTAGACCAGTCTACATCAGCCTTGTCTTCAGGAGAGGGTGGTCAACTAAATTGAAGGCCTTGGTCAGGTCCACGAAGACCACACCAGTGAGCAAACCAAGCTCCATATTAATGTGCAGGTCCTTTGTAAACCTGCCCAAAGCTGTCATGGTGCTACAGTCCCTCCTGAAGCCATGCTGAGCAGTCGTCAAGACATCATTCTGAGAAATATAGCCAGCTAATTGGTCATGCACAATTTTTTTCTGAAGTGTACCCAGCATTGACAAGAGAGAAATCAGCCTATAATTTTCCAGTTGGTGCACTGCTAGTGCTGTGCAGAATTATCAAATTCAGTGGATCAAAATTTAATGGGATTTTAAAAATTCCACCAAAATGCAGAATGGGTGGAATTCCGCTGCAGAAAAATACAGAATGAGATTTCCCCAACATTTCCACATAATTTTATTCTCTAGATCTCAGTATTTTCTGCAGCAATGGTTGTGGAACGATTTTCCACAGAACAAATGCTGTTCCATGGAATGTTATTCCATAGATCTCAATATTTTCCATGGAAATGGTTGCAGAATGATTTTCAGACGATATCAAAACTGTTCCCTCATTGGTATGCATTATTAGTGATTTAGTATTTTATATCTCAGTGTCGTGGGGGGAGGAGTCCATTTTAACTGTACTCCCCTTTTTGAAATGATGGTGGATTCCTGCCTTCATGTCTCTGCAAGGCTATATCAGGTGGTTATTTTATTTTATACTGCATAGGAGCTCCTTAACACTCATAGTTTCAGCTCTACAGCATAACTATGTTGCATTTGGACATTTCCTTTAATAACTACCCTGGACTACTCCCACTATGTTATTTAAATATTACTACTGCCTGCCATGCAAAGCTGTCTTCCGTACAGATCCAAATGTTATTTTTGCTTTGCTTTAGCATATTGGACCCTATTCATGATCAGGGCATAAGTACTTGTGAAATGCGTGTACCCCGCCCGTGGAGCTGCACATCCATGGACAGGTTCGCCCATACCAGCATTCACCAATGCTGGCCACCCGTCCATGTCTCCTCCCTCCTAATGCCCAGGACTCCGCAGGGCAGCCGGGGGAGGTGTCAACATCCTGGGAAAGCATCCAATGTGATGCCCCCCAGGACCCATAGTGGATCCCCTGCCTAGAGTGGTGCAGGTCTGGAGCTGTGCATGCTGATAGCATGCACCTGGACCTCTGTGGCACCCTCCAGTTCTGGTGCCACCACACATGTACTTGCTGGGTGCTCACCCATCCAGCTGCCCCTGCCACCTCCTGCTGCACTGCAGTCAGGGGCAGCACAGTGCGCCCTGTCCCAGTCCCCTGGTGACCAGATGCCTGTGTTCATGGGGGCATTCACCAGGTTACACCTGGTCCCAGTTAGTGTACCCAGTGCCCCCCTCCACACCCCTGCAGCCAGCACTATGCAGCTTTGTGAATGCTGCATAGTGCTAGCATGCCCCCAGAATGTCCCCAGCACTGAGCTGTCTGTGGCCATGGGGAATCAGGTGTGGTGGGTTCTGTGTCACCCCCTTTGTGCATGCCATGCGTGGGGCACAGTGAGTGCGGAGTGGCTACTTGTCCCAGATACGCACATGTAGCCACTCCACACCAGTCATTCATTGGGCTCACTATGCCTTAAAAAGAATCTATGTTGAATTATGAAGTTCTAATGTTTGCAGTTCACTGCTCTTACGGCACTTATTGCCTTGCATGTGTTTATAGTGCTTAGAGCAGATACTTTTATGATGGTTATTGCTAATTTTCTTTCCTGGGGTTTGGGGAGAACTAATTTTGTATTAATAAATTTTCTTATAATATTGGGGATTCATAGGCTGTTTAGGTCAACATGTTAACTGGGGGCATCTCTTTCACTAATTTCTTCTTTTCAATCCCTGCAAAATTCCAGAGCTGTATGCATTTGATGAATATATACATTTGTACTAATTTCTCTTTGGATCTCCCCCTATGTAGTATCTATTGAGGCAGTATCCTATGTTTCTCCTTTGTAAGTGATGTTATTCTTTGATAATGGGTATGTGTTATCGACCTGTGTATTATGTTTGTAAGCATGTACTTATAAATTGTCCTAAATAAATTTTAAAAAAGAAAATGGTCTGTGAATGGGACTGCTCAGATATTCAGGTCCCTTCCCCCTCATTTGCATTAGGGCGCCCTACAAAATTTGTCCTGACGCAAACCCAGTTTGCAGATGCAAAATGAGCTTTTGTAAATACCACTTTGGTGCAAAACCTAGTTTGTATGGCAAAAACTGGGTTTGTGTTGTGGCAACTTTTTGTGAATATGGCCCCTGTGCTTTTAAAAGGGAGCTCTTTTAAGAAAATTGCCATTTCCTTCTGAGAAAGAACTATGTAAGCTCGCAAGCTTAAGGATGTTCTGTAAATCTCTGTTGGTCCAATACAAGGTATCAACTCACCTATTTTGTGCATCTAGTTGTACAAGGAACAATACAGCAACACATAATTTTTGATATTTTCACTAAGTCACAAATTGTGGTCATGTTTCACAGACATTTTCCAGAGTTTAGAAGCCGTATGAAAGTGAAGTGCAGGAACTTCACACACCTCTCATTTTAACATTAAAAACGTTTACAGTGTATAAAAAGAAAAATTATTTGGAGTATAAGTAAATTCTCAAATGCTAGGAGAATTTTTTTTAATTGTCTTTTTTACAACATCCATGAATCCACTATCCCAAATAATGTGAAATGTGGAAAATATTTCTTCATTTTCACATTTGACATGTGATTGATGGAGATGCCTGCTACTAATTTGAGTTGCAGAAATGTCCTTAAGATTTCAGGAAGTTCTAGGAAAAGATGCAACATTATTTAAAAAAATACATCATTGCATATAGTCAACATACTCTGAGAAGTGACTTTCCCACTGAAAAAATATGCTGCATAAGATGATGCTTCATTGCTTTGGCCTCCTGCCTTCCCTCACCCCCGAGAGAAATGGGAGAAAGTTAGCAGTTCACTATTATGCTAAAATGCCATTTTATACAAAATTCCACCAATGGCAAAATCCTAGTTTGTTAACCATATCAATTATGACATTTTTTTTCAAGGATTTCTAGAAAATTTTGAGGGCATTTCTGCAACTCTGGTAAGTAGCAGAAAGGAAAACATGCACATCACGTAGTTAATGTGAAAGGGAAGAATTTATACCCACTTCTCTTGGCATTTTCACTGTGTTCACTATTTATGAACAAATTTCTAAGATGTCCTCTAGAATTCCAAACCTCTATGCAAATGAAGTGTAAAAAATTCAGATGGCTTTGGTTTTAAAATACAAAAGTGAAAAGCATATAATAAGTAAGCAATAAGACATGACAGAGTATGCATTATAGGATTATAACTGGTGATCAATTTTTCCCTAAGGGAAATCCAGCTATAATTTGTCGTCATAACCAGCTGGTTATAATGGCAAACATGCGCTGGGTTTGTCTCGGACTACTCATGAGGCAGCCTCTGCTCTTCCCTCACTCTGTGCCATTCCCTGAGGCCATTCCTTATTGCTGGAGACTTCACCACCCCTCACAGTCAGCAGTAAGTTCTTTAAAAAGAGGGTATTTTCCTCCTTTTAGGCTTAAACTTTTTTTAAAGGAAAAAAACGGGAAATTATATTTCTGCCAGTCCCTTTGAACCATGGACCATGCTGAAATTTGACCAGTCTGCAACTCTGTCTGTTTAATTTATATAATTGCTGTAGTGAAAAAACACTCCCCAGCAATTATATAAAATAAAGGCTGGGGTAGGTGTGTAAAACTTAAATTTTACACACACTCTTGGCTGTTAGTCTATATTTAATGCACATGCCAGGGGTGTAGTAAGGCACGGGGGTCAAAGGCAGAGTGTTTGCATGCTCCTGGAAAGTGCATTAAAATGCTATGATGCACACCATGGAGGGGGCTTATTACACTTATAAAATGGCACTATATAGGTTTTTGGGGGGAGGAAAATGAGATTCAGCACCTGACCATGCATTTACTAAGCAATAAGGCTCAACAGGGTGTGTGTTATTGTGTAATAACATCATTCCTGGGGTGGGTTAAAGCACGAGGCAAAGCTGAGTGCTTCCACCACCCCAGGAGTGACTTTATTACACAATAACACACACCCTGGAGTACTTTATTGCTATTATACAATGGCTCATTTCTTAATTAAAGAGAAAAAAAGATAAAAAAGAACATTTTTATGCATTTTGTATTTCATTTTTTGTGGGTGGAGGAGTATGTTTAAAAAAAATTCCAGTGTATTTTTCTGCCAGTAGGTGGCGCTGTTAGCTGAATCATTGTGCTCTGCCAAGTCTGGCACAGTTTTTCCCTATTTAACAGTGTGTGCTTATGTTGTCATTACTATCCCCCCCCCCCGCCATTCGTCTGCCTGTCAAAACGGGATGTATTTGAAGTTTGTTTCTCTTTTTTTTGTATAGTTTAAATTATTACTGTTTATTTTCCTGGTTGTGGAGCTGGTCAGTGGCTGTGTGGCACATGCTTAATGTCTTGATTTCGAAGCCAAGCAGTTGGACCTGATGAGTCACAACATCGCTTAGTTTTCGGAGGTGAGTACAGGAGGAGCAGAACGAACATTCAGACTGTGTGGCCCACTTAAATTCAGCTCTCAAGATTAGGAGGCCCCTGATACAGGTGCTTCTTCCTCCATCTCTGTGGCATGGTGCTCACTACCAGCTGCCACCCGCTCCTCTGCCTGCTGCCACCTGAAGGTTCAAGGTACACCACCCAGTGAAGTCGAGCCTTTCAGTTCGAATTTCTGGTGGACGTCCTGCTCTAATGCTGCTTGGCCCACTTCCTCAGCTGAAGCTTTCTGACTGGCTACTCCGTTTGTGAGCTTTGAACTCAGCGGTCTCACTGCAATTCTGTCTTTCTAGGCATCGGAGCTAAGACTATTTATTTTTTCTAAGCACTGTTTGAGTTTCAATCTGTTTTCTGCTTTGGTGTTTACATTGCAAACTGCGGTATTTATCTGCAAATATCTGATTTGGACTGTGATATTTACATGCTTAGCTGCAACTGTTTAGTGAAATAATTCCACTGTGCTGCTATTGATTATTTTGTCACATTTGAACTCTAGTGCTTCTCTTTCTACAGCTCTCCTACTTTTTGCCTTACTAGTCCAATATTTTAATCTTGTGCCCTACTGATTTTTTTCCTACCTCGCTCCCTAGTGCTGTCTCCTTTGGTTGGCGCTGATCTGCCCTCCCTTTGCTTCTTTCTCTCTGTCTCCTGCTGAACCCGCCCCCGCCATTTAAGCTAATCTCCTGCTGCCTCTGGCTCTCTACTGTTTCCCTGTCCCTGCCCCTGTCTACTACATGCCCACCGATTTTCTGGCCCACTAATAGCAAACTAAATTCTCCCTTCTTTCTCTCCAGATTAGGATGTCCCTGATATGGGCGCTCCCTCCGTCTCTGTGGCATGGTGCTCACTACCAGCCACTGCCCACTTCTCTGCCTGCTGCCACCTGAAGGTTTCCTGCCGCTTTGCACCAGCTCCCACCCGCCTCACCCTCCCACCCCTAAGTGGGCAATTACTACATAGTTTATGATCAGTCACATGATTTGGTGTTCTAAATACTAAAGTACCAACTTTTCCATTTGTTTGCTATACTTGTTGCTCACTAGAGGCTCTTTACTTGTGTCTAAAACCCTACACACAGGCCAAGTTCCATCTACCAATTTACTGTGGAACGTAAATCAACAAAAACCAAAACAAAATGTTATACCCCTTTCTCTCCCTCAACTCCTCTGTCAAAAATTACATTTTACTTTATACTTTTTATAGCCACCTAAATTGCTTCACTATGTCTACTATATTAATTGCCTCCCCTTACCTACTCCTCACTTTTCTCAGCATTCTCTCCATCTCATATCACCCTACTTCAAGAACCCATCCCTTACTGCTCCCCCCTTTTATTGCTCTCCCTTGCTACATACTACTATTTTCCCCCTTGTGTCTACTCCTTCCCCCTTCTATTTTTCTTGGTCCCATTTCCCCTTCCTACCTAGTGCATCTTTCACGTCTGTGCCAGATTTCTATGCTCAGTTATGCTTGCTGAAAATGCAGTACTCATTCTCCCACAACCCACATCCCCCTCTCTAGAGGAACCATATTCCAGCAATGGCACAAGAGTTCAAAACTTCATTTCATCATTATCTCACTACTAATCTTAGCTGCTGGTGATATAAACCCTAACCCTGGCCCTTCCCCTTCTCACACCCTGGCACCAGACCACCCATACACTGACTCCTCCCCTGAAATTTCACCTAATCTCCCCAGTGGTCTAAAACTCCTCCATCTAAATATATGTAGCCTCCTCCTAAAATTAGACCTCCTGCAGCCTCTCATCGTATCACTCACCCCTGACATCCTCATCCTCTCTGAAACATGGCTCAATAATAAAACCCAAGATCCTTCTATCACTGTCCTGGGTTACATCATTTCCCAGCAAGACTGAGCTGGTAGGGGAGGCAGTGTGGTCATCTACACCTCTACCTCCACCTCCATCCAAGCCACCACTATCCTATACAAATCTGTCCAGGTTGCCTACGAGGATCTAGTCTTTAGACTTTCCCTACCCTTTTCAGTCCCCAGCTACATTGCTGGTGTCTACTGCTGCCCTGGCCTCCCCTCCTCCATCGCCTCTGACCTCATCATTGTTACCCGTGTATCCCCTGCAGAACTATATATAACTTTAACTAAATTTTAACTAAAATTGGTTGTCCTCCTTCCTAAGCAAGACACGTAACGACCTAACCGCCCATAACCTAACTCAGCTAATCCACTTGCCATCCCATCTAAACCCTAAAACACAAAATCATTCCCTCATCGATTGGGCCCTCATTATGCATCCATAGAAGGCTGTCAAATTGTACCTACTTTCTGATGCCCTAAGTGATCACCATATGATTTATCTGGTCAGAAAATACCCTACAAAATTCTGTTAGTCCATTCCTACAAATCACTTGACCTCACCCCCCCCCCCATATCATGACTTGGCCCACACAGACTGGGCACCAATAACCTCTACTATCTGTTAATGAAGCTCTGAACTATGTTCAAACTACTCTTCTAAACATTTGGAACAAACATGCCCCATTAAAGCATTCCAGCGTTCGCGGAAACCATCTCCCCGGGTGAGACTGGAATTACTTGCTTCTCAGCATGCATGCGACTGTGCATGAAAAGTTTATAAAGTCTCCAGGTTGCAAAGGGATTTTGACAAATACCATGCCTGCAGAAATTTCTGTTCAAAAGCAATTAATTTGGCAAAGGCTAAATTCTTTCGATCTACTTTCCAAGCAAACATAAGCACTCTCTGTAAATTCTGGAAGGTTGTTCACTCCATGTTCTCTCCCCCCCATCACAACCTCTACTCCTCTCATCAAGGTAAATAACTTGCTAATATCTGACCATCCATCCATTGCAGCTGAATTTAATTCCTGCTTTACATCCTGTGCCTCTGCTCTTTTTTACTTTCCTCCCCCAACCCCTCAACCTCACCCTCTATCACCGCTACCTTTAGTGATCCCCCTTACATGAGAGTTCCCCTTCGCCACTGTCTCTTTTTTTTAATTTTATTTATTTGGTGATTCGGTCTCCCCAATTGATTCACTGAATTCTCTCCTTGCTCTCAATCCTTCAAAGGGCAGTTTGCCTGATTGTCTTGACCCGAAGCTCCTATATCTATCCATCTACACCACTGTCTGCTCTACTAAACCTCTCCTTTTCTTCTGCATCTGTCCCAGATGCCTGGATGCATGCCATTGTCCTTCCCTTACCAAAGGGAGGTGACTCATCCTCAACTGGGAACTATCATCCCATATCACTTCTGCCCATCCTTACCAAGCTTCAGGAGCACTTGGTCCTGTCTCAACTCTCCTGCTATCTCTCTGAATCCTCCTTTTTCACACATTTCCAATCTGGATTTCAGAAAAAACACTAACACTACTTCCCTGCTTAGACTCACTGATTCCATTCCCTCAGGGATGGACAGTGGCCTAATTACCGCCACTATTTTTGTCAACTTCGCAAAGGCTTTTAACATGGTCTCCCACCCCCTCCTCCTAAGCATCCTTGCCTCAGGTGGCCTTTCTGACTCGGCCACAAATTGGTTCAGAACCTATCTAGTAGGTAGGACCCAATCAGTTAAAATTGCCTGTTCTATATCCCTTCCACTCCAAATAAACACTGGTGTACCACAAGGCTCAGTACTTAGTCCACTATTATTCTTCATTTTTCTAAATGACCTCCCGTTAGTATGTTCCTCATCCTCCATCCACATGTATGCTGGCGACACTGTCCTGTACACTTCTGGCCAGTCCCCCTTTGATGTTGAAGCAAGTCTTCAGTCTGACTTTTTGAGGTTCAGAAATGGCTAAGCTCCCATTAGCTCTTTCTAATTTCAAAAAAGACAGTCTCCACGATGTTTGTCACTAGGCAGAGACTCTTAAGGCTACCAAAATTGCCCTCCTTATACACCCTTGATGGGACTACCCTTGAGAATGCCTCTGCTTTTAGATAGCTTGGGGTCTGGCTGGACCAGCACCTCAGCATTTCTGGGCATGTGGACTCCATCCTGAAAATGCTGTGCCCTAAGCTAGGCACCCTATACAGGAACTGAAACTGCCTACCCTCAGTGGCTAGGCATGAACTTGTCCAGAAAATGATACTACCTATCTTTGACTACTGTGATGTAGTCTACAGTGCCGCTCCCAAGTCTTCCCTAACCAGATTGGATACCCTCTTTAATGCCTTCTGTCAGTTTGATCTGGACACCCAGTCCTACATTCATCACTGCAACCTCTATCACTCCCTTGCACTTCGCTCACTTGACAACAGATGTCTCTCCCACTGTGCATCTCTAAATTTTGGCTTGGTTCTCTCCCTCCCTACCTCTCCTCCTCTCTGTCCGTCCCTCCCCCCCCAATACTGTAAGATCTAGTGACTCTTATACCTGCGTAATCTCTCGCCGCTCTACATCAATACAGCAGTCAGTATTCTCTCACAGGTTCCCTAAACTTTGGCACTCACTACTCCATCAAATAAGGCACTCCTCATCCCTGCACAACTTCTTGTTTGTTTGCTTGCTTTTTAACCAGGTGTGGCACACTAAGCTGAAAGCTTGTTTACAGGTATGACCTGGGAGCACAAGGAAGTTAAGTGACTTGCTCAGGGTCACACAATATGCAAGCAGGGGGTGTGGGATTCAAACCCAGGTCTCCAAGTTTGTAGCTCAGAGCCTTAAACCACTGTGTTATGCTGCTTTCTTCTCCCCAATCTGCAACTGCCTCTAGTTTACTTCACTTTCCATCACTTCCCTCCTTGTTCTTACCTACACCACCTTGGTTTTAACTGAAGTTTTATTGTACAGCTCTTATATGCACTCAGTATAAGCCTACAACTTTGTAACAAGCATTTCTGAAGTTTTCTTTGATTTGCCTCATCTTGTTCAATGTTTAAATCATAGCTTGTAGGTATGCTTGTATGTATTTTATTTTTTTTGCATCCTATTGTTCTTGCCACCTTCCTGCAAATGTATTTGTAATTGTATTTGTATAATTTGTATACTTCAATTTACCCTACTCCCCAGGACACAACAGGAGACGAGCAATTCGATTGTTCAGTATGCCTTTCCTGGTGAAACTTTTCAATAAATAAATAAGTAAATAAATTCAGGATGGACACTAAATGTAATGTTTTTGCTGCCATTTTCTACCTGAAATGAGCGGGCTTCAGTGAACCACGCAACTCTTAGTTACAGTCAGCACAGTTCATTCAAGCCGCTTGGTTTGTGGGAAATATGTCACGAAATTTAAATGGATTTTAAGTATGAGCTGTCTGTGCCATTTTTGATGAATGTTTGAGTGACTGTTGGAATTGGTGTTTGGTGGGGAGGGGGGGGCAGAGGTAAGCCATGATGGATTCCGTGTGTGGTATGCCTTCTCTGTGCAGATGAGAAGGGAGTGATTCCTGACATCGTTATGTGGTCTTTTCTGTGCCTGCCCTAGATACAGTGATGTTATTGTCTAATAACATCACCGTGTCTAGGGGTCATCAGCCAATCAGGTTGCTAGAAATTTTCCTGCCATTATATAATAGAGATTTAATGCACAATCAGGTGACATTCCTCAGCCAATGATATTTCTAGATTTTTTCTTCCCATTTTATGAGTTAGATTCTCAGACTTCAGATAAGTTTATAGATGCTAAATAAAGTTGTTACTTTTGTTGCCTTCTTTAATATAGTTACCAATTTCTGGCACAGCACTGTTGAATCTACTCTCCATTAAAGTGAATGAGGAGTGGTTCACACCTTGACCCCCACCCAATTATTTGAGACTAAACTGGTTTGCTGGTTCATTACAGCCCCATGCCCCTGCAGGACATCTCTGCCACTACTCTCCCTCTGCTTTCAACCCCATGGGTGTACCCCCAGTGGCAGGGACTGGCCTGGCAGGAATGCCACTTCCTCCTGAGTCCAGAGATAGGCGCTCTCTGGGTGCAGAGTGAGATCAAAGTGGCAGGGGTTGGTGCCCAAGTGCAGCTGGGATCATCCTGCATAAGCCAGGGTTTTTCTGTATTCTGATGCCCTGCCAGTGAGATGTGGACATGCTATAGGTTCCATATTTGTGCATGTCACATGTGCCTGAATGGAATCTGCACACTGCCTTCCCCTCCACTTCTGTACCTCTGCTGCACTAATACCTGTGGTCAACCCGGTGGCAGTATTGTATCTCTGCTGCACTACCACCTGTGGTCACCAAGGTGGCAGTATTGTACCTCTGCTGCACTGCCACCTGTAGTCACCCAGAGGGTGGTGGTGTATCTCTGCTACACTACCCCTGCAGTCACCCAGGTGGCAGTGTTGTATATCTCTGCTGCAGTACTACCTGTGGTCACCCAGGAGGCAGCATTGTACCTCTGCTGCACTACCACCTGTGGTCACCCAGGTAGCAGTGTTGTACTTGTGCTGCACTACCACCTGTGGTCACCCGGTGGCAGTGTTGTATCTCTTCTGCAATACCACCTGTGGGTCACTCAGGTGGCAGTGTTGTACCTCTGCAGTACTGCCCCTATTGACACTCACTTGACAGTGTTGTACCTGTGATCCACCAGGTGGAAGTGTTGTACCCGTGCTGCACTACAACCTTTGATGACCCAGATGGCAGTGTTATACCTGTGTTGCACTACAACCTGTGGTCAGCCAGGTGGCAGTATTGTAACTCTGCTGCCCAACCACCTGAGGTCACCCAGGTGACAGTATTGTATCTCTGCTGCACTACCACCTGTGGTCACTCAGATGGAATTATTGTATCTCTGCTGCACTACCACCTGTGGTCATCCACAGGGTGGTGGTGTTGTATCTCTGCTGCACTAACCCTGTGGTCACCAAGGTGGCAGTATTGTATCTCTGCTGCACTGCTACCTGTAGTCACCCAGGTGGCAGCAGTGTACCTCTGCTGTACTATCACCTGTGGTCACCCAGGTGACAGTGTTGCACCTCTGCTGCAATACCACCTCTGGTCACCCAGGTAACAGTGTTGTACCTCAGCAGCACTGCCACCTGTGGTCACCCAGGTGGCAGTATTGAACCTCTGCAGTACTACCCCTGTGGTCACCCAGGTGGCAGTGTTGTACATCTGCTGCACTACCACCAGTCATCACCCACTTGACAGTGTTGTACCTGTGATGCACTACCACCTGTGGTCCCCCAGGTGGCAGTGTTGTACCCGTGCTGCACTACAACCTGTGGTCACCCAGATGGCAGTGTTGTACCTATGTTACACTATAACCTGGGGTCACGCAGGTGGCAGTGTTGTACCTATGCTTTACTGCCACCTGTGGTCACCCAGGTGGCAGTGTTGTACCTCTAGTGCACTACCACCTTATTCTACCTCTGCTGCACTACCTCCTGTGATTACCCAAGTGGCAGTGTTGTATCTCTGCTGCACTATCACCTGTGGTCACCCAGGTGGCAGTATTATACCTCTGCTGCACTACCACCTGTGGTCAACCAGGTGGCAGTGTTGTAGCTCTGCTGCATTGCTACTTGTGATCACTGATGTGGCAGTGTTGTATCTCTGCTACACTACTCCTGTGGTCATCCAGATGTCAGTGTTGTACCTCTGCAGTACTACCCCTGTGATCAGCCAGGGGGCAGTATTGTACCTCTGCTGCAGTACTACCTGTGGTTGCCCAGGTGGCAGCATTGTACCTCTGCTGCACTGCCACCTGTGGTCACCCACTAGACAGTGTTGTACCTGTGATGTACTACAACTCGTGGTCCCCCAGGATGCAGTGTTGTACCCGTGCTGCACTACAACCTTTGATGACCCAGGTGGCAGTGTTGTACCTGTGTTGCACTACAACCTGTGGTCTCCCAGGTGGCAGTGTTGTACCTCTGCAGCACTCCACCTGTGGTCACCCACGTGGTAGTATTGTACCTCTGCTGCACTACCACCTTTGGTCTCTCAGGTGGAAGTATTGCATCTCTGCTACACTACCACCTGTGGTCATCAGACGGTGGTGTTGTAGCTTCTGCTGCACTAACCATGTGGTCTCCTAGGTGGCAATATTGTATCACTGCTGCACTACTACCTGTGGTCACCCAGGTGGCAGCATTGTACCTCTGCTGCACTACCACCTGTGGTCACCCAGGTGGCAGTGTTGTATCTCTTCTGGACTACCACCTGTGGTCACCCAGGTGACAGTATTGTGGCTCTGCAGTACTACCCTTGTGGTCACCAAGGTGGCAGTGTTGTACTCTGTTACATTGCCACCTGTGGTCACCCAGGTGGCAGCATTGTATTCCTACTGCACTATCCCTGTGGTCCTCCAGGTGACAGTATTGTACCTGTGCTGCAGTACCACCTATGTTCACCCAGGAGGCAACATTGTATCTGTACTGTACTACCCCTGTGATCACCCAGGTGGCAGCATGGTATCTCTGCTGCACTACCACTTGTGGTCACCCATGTGGCAGTATTGTATCCTCTGCTGCACTCCCCCTGTGGTCACCCAGGTGGCAGTGTTGTACCTCTGCTGCACTACCACCTGTGGTCTCCCAGGTGGCAGTGTTGTACCTCTGCTGCACTATCACCTGTGGTCACCTAGGTGGCATCATTGTACCCTTTGCTGCAGTACCACCTGTGATCACCTAGGTGGCAGTGTTGTATCTCTGCTGCACTACTACATGTTGTCACCAGGTGGCAGTGCTGTGCCTCTGTTGTACTACTAGCTGTGGAGTGGTCACCCAGCTGGTAGTGTGGTAGTGCAGGCAGCAGTCCTTCAATCTTGGAGGAAGAGAGAGAGAGTGAGCCATCTGGGAAGCACAATCTTTCTCTCCTGGCTGGCTCCTAGCAGCTAAGGCTCACCAACAAACCCTTGTCACTGGTGTTGCATGCAGTAGCACCACTACTGTGCAGACTGGCAGGCAGTGCTTCGGAACCTTTGTCAGCCTGCCTTACACAGGATCTGTATATTACTTCCATGATGCATTGTATAGGGTTTGGAGTATGGTTTGCAAAATTGTGAGATCTATTGATAGATATTTAAAACATGACTTCACTGCTTGGACAGTGAAAGATAAAAATAATTTCAATGTGCATGATAATGAGAGAGGCTCGCTCCCTCGAATCCCAGTGGTGCAATATTGCACAGAGCAAAACATTAGCGTTTCATTTTTGGTGGAAGAGCTACTCCCTTGCAAAGAGACAGCAAACTTACACAGAAATGGTTTCCAAGATAAACTGGCCAAAAGTTAGTATTCATTTGGAGCTGCACTAAGGTATGAACTAGGAATTGGCTGAACCGGTTGTGAAAAGAGTCTGGTTCTACAAGTTAGAAATAAAAAGGACTTCTAATCAATAAAACAGTTCAGTGGTTCAGAATGCAACAGCCATTGGACTGTGATTAGCATATTGTTATTACAAAAACAGGCACAAATAATCACAGGCTTACCTAATCTAGAGCCAAGTACTCAAGGTGTGACTTTAAGCAAGTCACTAAACCACCCAGTGCTCCAGTCTGCCCAGCTGGTAAAATGTGCAGATGCAGGACCCTACTGAAAATATGATGGTGCATCTAAGCTGGGCTATTCCCAATAAACAAAAATAGTAAATGACCAGGTTTGACATTAGGCTTGAATTCAACAACTTATTAGAACCTTTCTGGGTTTAAAATAGAACTGGAAAAGGATTCTCATGTTCATCATAACCATTTTATTGTCTTTTTTTTAATATATAAAGAGTGTGTACCTAAAATAGTCAGATTTGGGTTGACAGGTTCCTCACTGATAACATTTTGGTCAGTGTTATCTTCAATTACTGTGTCAAAATCTGCACATCTACTGGACTCCATGCTGTAAGTGTTGGTCAGCTGTTCTTAATTTGCCCACTTCCATAAAGGGTTAAATCTGGCAGTCTCTATGAGAGTCTCCCCGGCAGCTGTTTGTTTCTTTTCTCATTCCCATGGTTCAGTGGGGCCAGGGATTGACTGACAGAGAACGTGTCAGACATGCATCTGCTCAGCACTACTTTGACCAGTTTCAACTGGTTTATTCAAGCAGTAACTTTGCAAAAAATGTCCATATATACTTATTTGCATGAGAGTTCCAGCGAAGTTCCACAGACACTCTGCTTAAAGTGCAAAGTTTATGCATAACAGATGTAATTTTAGTTTAAGTTTTAATTTAAGTTTTAAATGCTTCTTTTTTGTATTCTACCTTTTGTCATATGGGGAGGGATTCAGCTTACTTGTTGTTAACCCTTTGTTAGCAATGGTTTATTTCTGCTCATTCCCCCTTGTCTCTTTCTTACTCAGTTCTGTCCTCTGTTCCTTCTCCCCATCACTAGTTTGAATTTAAAATCCTGAAACATGTTATTTCATTTGCAATGTACTGAGCTGGATGTCATATAAAGAAAATATCTTTATTTTCAATATACTGTATGGCAAAAAATATTATATTTTAGTGTGCTACGATTACCCATGTTTGAAGTATATGACAGTGATAAATATATCATACATGATTAATAAATGGATAACTTATTCTTAATACAAAAAGACTTACATACATGTATCATCATAATAGTGTTCGTATATTAAATATGTACATATCAGTCATATATTTTTCCACTTTTTATATATTTTAAATGTGGGCAAAAATAGTGAGAGTATCTTTGAGCACAGGTGCTTGTTTATAAAGGTTCCACGTCAGTGACAGGGTTACACGGGAACTGTTACCATAGCATTCTAGCAAGTCCAGAAGAATATAATCAAGGCAAATACAATGTAATACATAAAGGTGCAACAAGCAAATTTCCGAGGAATTCAGTCAATAAACATTTCCAAACAACATAGCCAATTACAGGGCAAGTCAGGGTCATCTTCATCAGGTAAGATACAGTTAGGTTGTTATTGGTTACAGTTGCAGGAATGTGCTAGAGCTGGCTGCAAAGATCTCTTCTACATACTGTATAGCTAGTGAGAGAGAGAGAGAGAGAGAGAGAGAGTTAGACAGACAGATATAATAACATACATATATTTTCTTTTCTAACTCCTTGCCTAGCTCTAAAGAAAATAGTTTAAGCAGTTTAATATTTTACTTTATTTAAATACTCTGATAATTGTTAAATTGCTACACTGGTTTTGGAACCACATGCTGCAAATAACTGGCAACCAAATAAGATCCAGGTAAATAGTGTGTTATAAAACTAACTGACCAAAGACAGCATTCGGGGGGGGGGGGTCATCTTATTGATAAAAATATTATCAAATGGATTAGGGAGTTCCTCATACCTAACTGGCTAAAAACCATCCCAAGCTGTGGGGATATCTCACAATAATACCACAGCCTGGAAAAGGTTCATGCCAGTTGGCTTCTACCTAGCTGTAATTCATTTGATGGCAGAAATTGTATACTCCAAAACGTGTGTTATCATTTGAGATAATGCAGATAGACGAAACTTCGTGCCTCACAGTGTCCCAAAAATGTGGTGTTATTGCATGTGATAACGTGCACACAACATAGAGTGATTTAATTGGCTGAAACAGCTCAGAGCCATGTAATTATTGGCCCATAATTATATGCCTGAATTACTTTTAGTTCAATGAATGTCACTGCAAAAACTCAGTAGGTTTATGCACTACTGCTCCCTCAATTAATGCTGTGCAAAATAAAAATGGAAACACTGATCACTGATGCTGTGTTCACAGAACTCTCTCACAACACCACCCAGCTCCTCCAGACCACTGCAGCTGCCACATATACAGAATGAGAGCTTGTTCATTCCTGATCAGCCAATCATGGGCACCAGCCAGTCCTTTTTGGAACATAGTGAGGCATAAGCGTGAGATGATGCCCCCCCCCCCCACCGGCATCGTGGCACACAGCATGGTCTTGACAGGGAAGGGACTACATACTGTTTGCCACATCAGTGATGACGTGTTCCTCTTGTGTAAATCATTCCCTATATTTTTGAATATATTTTTTAACATATCTTAAGTGTAATAAAGCACTTCAGGGTTCTGTCATTATGGTCAATGACCATGCGTCTCTCTTGGGTATCTATAGGCATTCAGCACAAGTGTCTCATGCCTAACAACACCCTCAGGAGATGTGTGATTATTGGCCCATAATCACACACCCTGTCGTACGTTGCTGCACACATAAAACACATCTTTCATGTTTTATTAAATATTTGTTTAATTTATTAGTGTTATCCCATGATAACTTACACCTTGTCATGTATTACTACTAAAATGCTTATTTATTATGTGCTGTTATCAAATGCTAACATATTCCTGGTCATGTATTATTGCTAAATAATTTCAATTATTAAGTTAAATTTAAATAAGTTAAACTAAGTTTAAATAAGTTTAACTAAATGAGTTAAACTTTCCTATTTAAGATCTGTGCATATGTCCATGATTGCAAAACTGAACACATATGCATGCATGCATGTGTAAATTGTAATGTAAAAATAGCAATATTAATATTGATATGTGATGTATATATGTAACATGGATATATGAATATATGGGGGAACGTGGCCTGCATCCATCTGCTGTCATGGCAGTACTGTTCTCCATGGCTCTTTGCCCCTCCCCAACTCAGGGATACATTGTGTGTCTTCCTTGCACTGTGGTGCAGTGTGCCTTGTTGCCTCCCCCGACCACTGGCACTGTCCTGTGAGCTCCATGTGCAGCTGTGTCCTCCAACCACTGTCCATCACCCGGAGTGTCTCACTGTCACTGTTACCCCAGTGCTGCATTGTTCCACCTGGTGCCAGTGCTGGTGCTTGCCCCTCTCTGCGGTATTGTGGTGGGGCCATGGGGGTCCTGCAGTGTACTGTCCCAGTGTCCACTGGCTGGTGGTTCCCCTGCTATGTGCCAGCACCCCCCCACACCACACCTTGTTATTGTCCATGTTCCCAGTTCCTTTGCAGGTGCACTATTGCTGTGTGTGTCTTCTGTCTGCAGCATTGCTGCCCGGCGACATTGTGTCCTCGCTTTATTATGCACCGCATGATGTTCCAGATCACAAGGTTACGTCTTCGTTGTTTCTGCCATGATATTTTGGCCGCGATGTTCCTGACCTGAAGCACATGGAATAGCGTGGTTTGCGCACTGCATGTTGTTTAATGGTATTCAGTCGTGCTATTCTGTGTTGACATTGGCATTTTGCATGGACCATTGAATAAAGGTAATTTATTCTGCTACAGTGAGAATACATATTTTATGCAATGAGTATTTGCTCGCCCTTATTGTATAAATATATTTATTTATTTATGTGTACAAATACTGCCTGATTTCCCCAAAATGTTTATGCTGCCTTAATGTTATTGTTAACGTAAATGTTTTTGTACAGACATAGTTCCATGTTTACTTACCTGATTTTAATCTGTTTTTGTATTCAAATCAATACTGTACTCCCTCCTCCCCACCCCTTCCCCCAGGGCACATCTGGAAATGAGCTATTGCAGCTCAGTATGTCTTTCCTGGTGAAACTTTTTAAAATAAATAAATAAATAATTGATAAATATATTAATTTTATTCATTTGTGCTCTCTCATGATAACTTATGCTTTGTCATGTATTATTACAAACTAGGTATTGTAGTTATTTATTCTATTTTTGTGTTATTCCATTATAACTTATTATACCTTGTCATATATTATTATAAACTACGTATTGTATTTATTCTATTTTTGTGTTATCCCATGATAACTTATACCTTGTCATGTATTATTGCTAAATATTTTTTTATGTATTTATTTGTTTGTTTTTATTTTTTAACCGGGAAGGAACACTGGACCGAAAGGTCATTTTTCTTGCTCAACCCGACAAAGCAAAATAGACACAACACCAAACAACAATAAATCATCACGATTACAAATAACATTTACAAATATCCAAAGACTTTAAATAAACTTTAAAATTTGATTTTAATGTGCTTAGGGACAAGTTTTTACAAAGCCAGCAGGGAAGAGCATTCCAAAAATTTGTGTTATCCTATAATAACTTATACCTTGTCATGTATTATTACAAACTATGCATTATATTTATTTGTTCTGTTTTAGTGTTATACCATTATAACTTATACCTTGTCATGTATTATTGCTAAATATTTATTTTATGTATTTATTGGTACTATCCCATGATAACATACCTTTAATATATTATTACAAGCTATTTATTGTACTTATTTATTCTATTTTTTGTTTTATCCCATGACAACTTATATCTCAGCATGTATTACTGGTAAATATTTAATTAATGTATTACTGCATTTATTTATTTATTTATTGGTGTTATCCCATGATACCTTACATCTTGTCATATATTAATGCGAAATATTTATTTAATGCATTATATATTTATTATTACTATCCCATGGTAACTTACTATATATTTAAGCTATTATTTATTTATTGGTGTTGTCCCATGATAACTTACCTTTAATGTATTATTACAAGCTATTTATTGTATTTATTTATTCTGTTTTTTGTTTTGTCCCATAGTAACTTATACCTCATCATGTATTACTGGTAAATATTTATTTAATGTGTTACTGTATTTATTTATTTATTGGTATTATCCCATGATACCTTACACCTTGTTATATATTAATGCTAAATATTTATTTAATGTATTATTTATTTATTACTACTATCCCATGGTAACTTACTATATATTTAAGATATTATTTATTTATTGGTGTTATCCCATGATAACTTACCTTTAATGTATTATTACAAGCTATTTATTGTATTTATTTATTGTATTTTTTGTTTCGTCCCATGGTAACTTATACCTCATCATGTCTCTCATGTCTACTCAATCCTGGCTCTCCCTTCACAAGTTAATCCTTAATGCTAATAAAACTCAATCCATGCTGTTTGAAACTCCAGCCAAACTAAAACAAAATCGTGACATATTTAAGGTATCTGTTCAGGGAGGGTTGGTCCTTGAATCAGTACACTCTTTCAGGTATCTTGGTGTCCTCCTAGATGAAAACCTTAGTTACAACAAGCACATAACTGCTACCTGTAAAGCAGTCAATGCTAAAATTGGGGTAGCCTACAAAACAAGTTATGTCCTTACACAGTCAGCTAGATTAGCCTTTGCTCGTGGTATACTGCTACTATCGCTAACTTATGGCATTGTCACTTACCTCTATGCATCCCACTCACTCCTTAGGAAATGGAATACCACATATAATAGCATCTGCAGGTATGCGTCTGCCTCCCCCTAGTCAAAGCATCACTGTCAGCTTTATGCTGACCTAAACTGGTTACCCCCTACTTCTCTGTTCAAGATCTAGCTCTTGGCTGCCTGACTGATAATATTCTCAGATTAGGTACCCCTTTCTCACTTGCCTCACTGCTTATCCCATTGCCTTTCTCGTACAGTCTTCGATCATCTGATAAAGCCTTGCTGCTACTAACGAGATGCAAATCAAACAAAGGAACCCTAGCTTTCTCACACTTGGCAGTCAAACTCTGGAACTCCCTACCTCTGGATGTCCGTCTAGCTCCTAGTCATGTCAATTTTAAAATCAAATATTCCTCCTTCCTCTTTAGTCAGGTCTCCTGTACCTGCTTCAACCCCCTAAACAAGGCTCCCTGCATTAGCTGCCACTTTTTCCCTTGTGGTAACTCTGATCTCCTTACTCCAGGCACTTAAGCTCTAAATGGTTAATGTTTAATGCTCAGAAATGGATCCTGTTGTTTGCATGTTGTGTTGTATTTTACTATTTTTTTCTCTCCTTCAGAAAATGTTTTGTTTCTCACAGTTGTACCTACGTCTCACCCCGACCTCTTGGGGTATGTGAAGAATTAGTCCAGTTTCTCTGACTGGGCCGTTACCTGGCATAGTAATGCTAATTACCTGGCTATTTAACTTCAAAGATGTTTTTTACCTACTGGGCAAACCAATGCTACCTCTGTTTTGTAATCTTCTCCTAAACTCTGTACCCCATATGCTATGGAAATCCTGATGTTATCTTACCTTGCTTTTGTACCTTTTTTTCTGTATTTGCTACTGTCTGATAATTCCCTATAATTTGCTCTGTAATTCTCCCTGGTCATGCCTGAAAATAGTCATCCCTATGGCTAGTGCACTTACCTGGTAAACAAAAACTAAATAAAAATAAATAAATATTACTGGTAAATATTTATTTAATGTATTACTATATTTATTTATTTATTTTATTGGTATTATCCCATGATACCTCACACATTGTCATATATTAATGCTAAATATTTATTTAATGTATTATTTATTTATTATTAGTATCCCATGGTAACTTCCTATATATTTAAGATATTATTTATTTATTGGCGTTATCTCATGATAACTTACAATAAATAGCTTGCAATAAAACATTAAAGGTATTTATTTATTCTAGTTTTTATGTCATCCCATGGTATCATATATCTCATCATGTATTACTGGTAAATCTTTATTTAATGTATTACTGCATTTATTTATTTATTGGTATTATCCCATGATACCTCACACATTGTCATATATTAATGCTAAATATTTATTTAATGTATTATTTATTTATTATTATTATCCCATGGTAACTTACTATATATTTAAGATATTATTTATTTATTGGTGTTATCCCATGATAACTTACACCTTGCCATGTATTATTGATACATATTTATTTAATTTAGTGTGTATTTATTGGTGTTATTCCATGATAACGTATACCTAGTCATGTATTGTTGCTTAAATATCTGTACAACTAAACTGGACAATGGAAGGAGCAGATACAAATGTTTATTTTCCATATTGGGGCTTAAAACTGAGGTTAGGTACTTCAGGACAGCCTACTAGTTAAAGTGCAGAGCAGAGATGCTGAGACTAAGATTTGAATCTCATCACTGACCTTTACTAAATCTGTGACCTTCAGCAAGTCATTAAACCACCCTGTGTTAAGCCTCCATTTTCTTTCCATGTGCCCTGCCCAAAAGGCTGTTGAAAACTTTTTCTTGGCTTAAAAAGTTTTTTGACATAGATTGTGTAAAAATATGTATTTTAAAACCAAATTTCCTTGCTCTTCTTTTCTTTCCTAGAGTTGCGATACAATATCCTTGTTCTTTTGCAGGCTAAGAATGTAAGCTGCAAATAAAGTACTGAGTTGGACATGACCAGGGGAAATGCACTTTACCTTATATTGTTTTTTTTTTAAATCCCCCTGCCCCCTTTTGTTGGCAGCTGCATGTACTAATAGGGTCCAATGAATGGCTTATCTGGTCCCCTAGTCACATAATGGGGGTTGACCTATAAATGTGTATGCCAGACAGCACCTCGGAGGAAGGGGTGCAGGTAAGAGAAGAAAAGCAAGGGAGAAGAGGGCCAAGGAAGGGTTCCTTTTAAGAGGATCTTCTAAATGACTTTTGATGTGGGTCAGTTCAAATGGAGGTGGTAACTGAGGCCCACAGTAGCACTTAGGCAGGGGCCTGGAAAGTAGAAGGAGAGTTTCCCCTAGGTGGAGTTAAGGAGCACTTTAGTGACATTGGCCAAGGTGGATGACGGAGAAGGATTGCCTTGAGGTAGTGATTTTCTGCCTTGTAGTATATATAGAATGTTTGGGTTCCAGGTATTCCAGAGCTTTGGTGTCTGTGAAGTCCCATGAAAGCCCACCTGTTGGAAGGTGCTGGATACAAGTAATGTGCCCATCATCCCAGCCCTTACCCACTTGTCTGTTAGTGCCAGGGATGTAGCAGGAGACATAATGGTTGGTTTGCCTCCACTAGGGAAAGAAAAGAGGCAAAGGGTACTGTTATACTTGTGTATGAGCTCCCTGTCTTGGAGTTCAAGGGGTAATGTTGCCTAATGAACCAGTTACTAAATCTTCTTCCTGACTGCACTGCTCTTCTGTTACATCCAGTCATCAACTCAAAAGCTTAGAGCAAAAAATTAATTTGTTTTAGTGATGGCATTTTCGTATTTCTGACACCCTATACAAGTCAGCTGCCTCAACTCGAAACCTGAGCTTAGTAGCACTGCTCTTGAGTGTCCCACTGGGAACCAGGGTCTGACATTTACTTTGGAGTTTATAGCAGCTTTGATCTGATCCAAAAATGTATAATACAAGAGAAAAGCTGAGAATTACACAGAATCTGTACCTCTGAAAAAAACTTGAGAATTCCTAGTTACTTGCAATATCTCTCATCATCTCCACAAGATAGTCTCATCTGCAGTGGAGTGCTTAATGGATTGAGCTTTAGATCTAGTCCGGATTGTTGGCTGAACTGAGCCTGATGGTTCCTGAAACTACAAATGGGCAGACCTTTGAACCCATAAAGGGTCTATGAGGCTCTTGTTTTTAAACCTTTAAATTATAATTCCAAACTAACAGTTTGCAGGGTTGGACCAGTGTTTTTCTTATGCAAATGTTAAGCAAAATCCCATTTTATTACAGTAAGTCTTACTGTTAACACTGGAAGAATTTGGCCGTTTTCACACACCACAACATACATTACACCAAAATCATAGTTTTGTGGACAAAATCATAGTTCTGACATGAGGAATTCTTTTTTCAGTTATTTTTCTATCTCTCTGGCCTGAATGGGGATGTACATCATATCTGTCCCAGAACCTACTGGCCACCCACACAGCCCCCTTCCTGGCACTACCCTTAGCTGTCTGGTCTATTAGGATCATGACTTTCCCCTCACAGAGGGACTCCCTGGAGGGAGAAACCATGATTACCCTGAGACCCCAGCTGAGATTTATGCTGGTGTCATTTCAGTGGAATAGTGGAGGCTGGGGTCTTTGGGCATCATGCTGCTGCCTTCCCAGAGGGTTTTCTGTTGTAGGTTCCCACAAAGGCGTGGCCATGCAATGACAGCAAGTGTGTGAGTGACCATGCATGCTCCCATGTGTGGTGTGCCACCCTCCACTGTCACCTCCCCCTGCTTGTGTGGTCTTAGGTTTGTGTTCTACCAGCCTTCACTGGGAGTCAACATATCACTGAGTGCCGTAGCCCCCCTTCCTGAAGGACAAGAGCAGTCCCATGGATACTCATCTCACCTGCCCCAGTCAGCCCTCTGATGCTCCAGGTGTGCTCTCAAACCCAGGTCATTAGCTTCACAAATGGTATTGCTACCACCGCACCAGTGGACCAGCCTTCACATGAGAAATGTAACATTTATCCACAGAAAACTAGTTATTTTTTATTTTTGCTGTGCATGCATGCACAGTGAACATTTTGTTACCAGAGTGGCTTTTGAGGGGTCTGATACTGTCAGTCCAATTCAGAATGGTCTGCAAATGGCTCGTCAGTGTCACACCAATCATCAGCCAGGTTGATTATAATAGTGTTTTGGCTTGCTGGGCAGAAACTTCATGTAGTTTAAAGGAGAGAGCTGACCCAATCACAGAGTGATTCTTTCCTTTGATCTACATAATGCCAGTAAGCAGGCACAGCTGATCTGTCATGGTCAGCCTTCTGAAAACTGAAAACCGTCCATCAGTGTCTGTTGCTGCCACCACCATAACTGCCCCCACCCAGCCCAACCCATGTTAATATTCCAGAATGGGGTGCCACTCCCCTGCCAGGCTGCCCCCACCCTGCCCATTTTACTTTTTCAACAATGGGGAGCCCACTACCAGTACAGCCAAACATAACACTGACATTGGGGATGCCCAATCCCCCAGTGTCACCATCCGAAATAAAGAAAACCATCCCTTATGGCTTATTTTTTCTAAATGCACCCTGTAAAAAAGAAAACTGTTCATTGATGTCTGTTGCTTCCACTGCTGTAACTGCCCACCCCAACCCATATATTATAATATTCCAGTTTGGGGGTGCCCAATCCCCCTTGCAGGCTGCTACCCCACACCCTGACCATTTTGGTTCTACAACACTGGGGATCCCACCCCTGGGACTGCCAAACATAACACTGACACTGGAGTGCCCCATAACCCTGTAAAAAAGAAAAACGTCCATTGATGTTTGTTGCTGCCAGTCGCTGTTACTGTCCCCCCACCCTGCCCTCCCATTCAGCACCCACCACTCCACACCCCTCCAAGACCTTAATTACCTACCAGGGGTCCAATGCCATAATCCTCTCTTGACCACAGATATGTCATCACTTTTCAAAGCCAGACCACAAACTGAGGAAATCAGCAATGCGGTTCAATGTATTTCAATGGGTTTTCAAATTACTGCCATAATTTGATCATTTTTGAATATTTTTGCCCCAGATTTTCAATGTGCCTTTTTTGGGGCCCCACCTCATAAACAATGACAGTGAACTTAAGGAAATCTGGTGATTTCTTGGTCACTGCATGAAATCACCTTTCATGCAGGAATTGAAAATTCTATGGGATCATAAGAAGGCAATGTTGAAAGTTTAGGGTAAAAGTATTATGAAAACAACAGAGTTAAGAGCCTTTGCTGAAATTTACAAATGCAGGCTCATAACATTCATAATTTTTTTAATATATTTTGATCCCAAATTTTCAGCATAGCCATTTCTTCACAGCACCTCATGAAATGTGACAGCTGTCATTTTTCAAATCCTGGCCAAGATGTGCTTTCAAACTTGTGGTACAAAAATCACCTTTTGGGCAGGATTTGAACAGTATTTGAACATTTTTGCTCCCTTGTTCATGAGCTGGGCACATAAGAAGGCTACATGGAGTCATAAGAAGGCTATGTTGAAAATCTGGGGTCAAAATATGAGAAAACAACAAAGTTATGAGTCTACATTGTAATTTTTCAATGCATGTTCATAACTGTGGTCATTTTCAATATTTTGACCCCAACTTTTAAACAAAACCACTTTTTTCACACCAGCTCATGACTATGACAGCTGTCATTTCTCAAACACTACCCAAAATGTTTTTAATATTTGAGGCGCAAAATGACATTTCAGGCATTGTTTTATAAATGACACCTGTCATGCTCAGAAGGAGTGGTCAAAAAAAGATTATGTTGAAAATTTGAGGCAAACATGTGAAAACCAACTAAGTTATGAGAAAACAAATTGTTCTAACATTTACTCATAACTTTATGTTTTGCAGATTTTGGCCCCTAATATTCAACATATCTATTGTGTTACCCCGCCTCCTGAACATGGCAGCTGTCATTTCTCAAATCCCCTCTGAACCTTTCAGATGGAATTTTATAAAATGTCACCTGTCTTGATCATAATGTCAGGTCATAAAGAGACTGTTTACCTATGACACCAAGCTCTGATTGGTACAATCAATCTTCATATCGCTCCTCGATTACATGGATATCCTTTATGGCCATTGCTCAGACTCCATGCTATGCTAGTTGGATACTTTATACCACGGAGTAATGCGATTCATTTCAAATGCCCATCATCACACTCACCACTGTGACCTATATGCCTCCCTGGGCTGGACATCCTTAGCTATCAGATGACTTTCTCACACCCTCATCTGGCTGTACAAAGTGCTCTTCTTAAAGCTCCCCCCCTTACATAATTAACCTGTTCCAGTGCACCACCTCCGCATGCACATTACTTAGTACCACCTACATTATGCTGGATGCCCCCAGTACCCGCTCCCACTTTGGGAGTTTGGCTATATACCATGCTCTTACAACCGTCTGGAACAAAGCCCAGTCTATTTTCAAATTTCAACAATTAATCCCCCTGAGCAGCTTCGGACATCTACTTGCTAGTAAACTATGTGACTCCTGTACATGCTGCTGATCTCTAAAACTGCCACTGATAGACTGCCAAATCTCTCTATCCCAGTATGAGTTACATCACACTCCCCAAGGTTCCCTCCTGCACCCACCTTATCTGTTATCATTGCCATCTCCTCCATCCTTCCCTACCCTCCCTACATAAACCATTCCATGCCGTATCCCTCATCTTGTTCCTACACTACACTACTCTCCTTGCCTCACCCACCCTAATCCTCCTTGTCACCTCTACACTGCCAGCTATCCCAACCCCTGCAACCTGCCTTCTCCTCTTCCTCCCTCTCTGCTCCTCTCGGTCTTCCATGCCTTGCAACCCTGGTCCTCATCTCTGCTGTTTCTACAGTACTGCCTTCTGCAAATTGTCCATCAGTCGTTCAAGTTTTTTTTTTTGCTTCACTAGGTTATACTCATTAATGATGTGCCACAATGTCTTGAAACCTTGCAAAATTATTCCATGTAAACTTTTCATTCCATGTAAATATTTTCACTCATTGTGTTGTGGTTTTATCGCCTTGTATATGTATCGCCTTATTGTATTTTCCTGTACCAGGACCTCCTTGTAAATGAGCCTGCTCAATGGAGTTTTTCCTGCAAATAAAGTTTGACTTGAAGAGCCTGTTGGACATGTGGGGTCAAAATGTGGGAGCCCACTGAAAAGTACACATTGCCTCCCAGCTGCCCTGTCCTGGGTAATTGCAATCAAACAATGTGTTAAAGCAGGACACCACTGAAAATGAGACATTACAGCTCATCTGCTTTATACATAGTAAAATGTGTACAAACAAGACCCGGTACAACAACAGCAATACCAGTGGTGAACATTCGGCATTGATAAATGTTTTATTCCATAATACAGTAATTTGGAAAGGACTCTAGGTCCATCATGTCTGCTCCCATTTTATAAGCACGTATGAATAAGTATGCTGGGAAAACATGTGCTAACATAAAGGGGTTCCCTACCTACCCAACTACCCAGGGTATCCAGTGATTCCCATGGTACGTAGAAATTTGTCCATACTTACCTTGATGGCCTGCACTGTTTTTTTGTGTTCTCCACAAGTAGTCTGTTCCATGGGTTCTCCACTCTGTGGAAGAAAAAGTGTTTCCTAACTGTACCTCTAAATTAAACACCTTTGAGCTTCAGGGTGTGTCTCCGTGTCCTGCTGGAGAACACCACATCAAACATCTTCGTCTGTCTGAGTCATTGAATACCCTTGAAATTGTGAAAGACTGAGATCCTTCCCCCTCTCAGCCTTGCTTTCTCCAATGTGAACCACTAGCTTCTCCTCATGTCTCGTCTTTTTCATACATCCATGGTGGGACATGTTTTATGATGGGAAAAACAATAATTTTCATGAAATGCTGCAGCTGTTTTGTGGGACAATATTTCAAAAACACAAAAAACGATTCTGCCCAGCTCTTTGAATTTCAGACTACTAGAACTCTTTTTATAAGGGTAGGTTCATCTCTGTTCTAAAGATTAAAACTGGTCAGATCCTAGAAGGTTCTTTTTCTAGAACCTGTTCAGGCTAGCACTATGTATACCAAATGCCTAACTCTTTACACAAGCATCCAAATTTCTCCCACCGTACACCTTACTTAAAGTACAAGGTCCTTACAGTGCATTCGATGAAGAGCTGCAGAATCCGTTCTAAAAATCTTTCTGGAATCATAGCTGGTTTCTCTATGCATTTGTAATTGTCTTAACTAATTTATTTCTCTGTACGCTCATTTCATAATTTTTATCTGGGTCACTGTGTTTTTTTATTTACAGTACATTTCTCCTCTGGATTTGGCCCTTCAGCCCCCCCACCCTGTCCAGTCCCAGGGCCGTCACCCACCATCCCTGATACTTACCTCACTCCTTGTGCCCCATGGATGACCCCACAAAGGAAGGGCTGCCCAGGGCCAGCCCTTGCTCCTGGACAGAGTTTCAATGTCAGTCGGGGAGCGAGAGTCTAAATCAGTAGTGCAGGACCTACAGCAGGGCGGCATCCTGTTTGGTCAGGGGAATTTTCCAGTAGTTTTCTCCCCCTCCCCCAAATGTCATGAGATGTCAAATCATCGATGCTCCCCTCCCTGTGTTCTGGCTGTGCGGTACTGCCACTTGTGCATACCCAGGTGGCAGTGTAACAACAGGAGACCAGGTACCCTCCCGCCCCAGAGGAGGTGAGCATCGAGGGGATGCTCAACCATCCTCCCCTGATTGGCCCTCCAGTAGCCCAGGCATCGCAGGTAGTAACACTACCACTGTGCCAGGGGGCTCATCTGGGTCACTCTTGAAAACTGACAACTACTGCTCATGGGCCTACGAGGTTACAAATATTATCAATCACTTTTGTGATTTCAGCCAATCAGCTCACAGAGCCACATAACCTCCTCCTGTGTACAGTGGTTTTTCATGCAGGAATGTTAGGAGTGGTCCATTCCACTTCAGGACCTAGCGGGAAGATGGGCTTTATTTAGCTGTTGAAATAAAACAGAAAGGCTTAAAACTTATTGCAAACCACTCCGGTTAATGCAACTGATTTCTAGTAAATTGGCAGGACCTCTGCTGTGTGTCTCTTATGGTATAAGTGACTCCTCTCTTGAGGTTTCCGTAGCCAGAATTACACAGCTTAATGCAGTGCTTTCACCCAAACCTCATGCTCAGAGTCTCTCTTATACCATCAATGAAACTCAGCAGAGGCCCAATTCAGTTATGAAATGAAAATGAAATAGACTACAGAAATACAAGTTACATGTAACAGCATATCCTTGCAATGCAGCCACAGGAATGATGTAGCATTGTAAGTATGGCGTGTGTAGTTACATGATTGTGTCTGTCAAATGGCTGGATAAAAAAAAATGGGTGAAGATGGGGTACAAAAGTCCTGTCCGACAGGTTCAGACTCTCCCAGTTCCCCAGTTCAGGAAATCTAGTTAGTTTGTGAAAAGAACAAATCAATCTGGTTCTCCCATTCGGAATTTGTGTTTGGCAGACATCCCTTTGTGGTTGCTGCTCCTTACCATCAATAGATTGTGAGACTAAGCACTGAGCATGTGTGCCGGAAGCACAAATCAACACAATATGATCTTTCAGAACTAATTCATGTCTTCTCATTCTCTTCTCTAATCTTATTCAATTTTGAGTGTGCCTCCATGCTTGATATTAGCTAAACTCATGATGTGAGCCATTTTCCACTGGTGTGTGTCTATAAAGCTGGACATGTCTCAACATTACATGGCTACAGAAAAGCCACAGAATGTTTTCTTCTCACAAGCAAGGATGGCTATATCATTTAGTTTAGTTTAGTAATTTTCTACAGCAGCTTTTTTAGTATAACCTATTGAAGTATAGCATAAAACTATAGATGACTCGTTTGCACTACGACTCACAATGCTGGTGACCCAAGTTCGGAACTGAGCTTGTGTCATAGATACATAGATACACAGACAGTGTCGGCAGATAAGGGCCTATGGCCCACCCAGTCTGCCCATTTAAGTTTGTAAGTTCAGTTTATGTTTTCCAGGAAGTCTGTTGCCCCTTACCCCTGACCTCCAGAATTCCTTTATGTCTATCCTATGCATTCTTAAATCCCGTGATTGTTTCAGCCCCCACCACTTCCTCTGGCAGGGTGTTCCACTTGTCCGCCACCCGTTCTGTGAAGAAATTCTTCCTCACGTTTCCTCTGAATCGTCCTCCCTCCAACTTCATCCCATGCCCTCTAGTCCTGGAACATCTTTTTCGCTTAAAAATAGTGCATTCCTGCACCCTGTTCCTCCCTGTAAGATACTTGTATGTCTCTATCATATCCCCTCTCTCCCTCCTCTCCTCCAGGGAGTACATGTTCAGTGCCTTCAATCTGTCCTCATAGGACTTGTGATGCAATCCATGCACCATCTTTGTTGCCCTCCTCTGAACCTTCTCTACCCTGTCTATGTCCTTACATAGGTAAGGTCTCACAACTGCACAGTGTACTCAGGTGCTGGCCTCACTAGTGTCTTGTATAGTGGAATTATGACCTCCCTTTTCCTGCTGGTGATGCCCCTGCCTATGCATCCCAGCATCCTATTTGCTTTACCTGCTGCCTTGTCACACTGTTTCCCTGCCTTGAGGTCATCAGAGAGGTCATCTGGGGCTTGCTGGGGGAAGAAGAATCCGGTGACCCTCAAACAACTTTCCTCCTTCAGGGACGGAGGGTTGCATGTTCTGCAATGCTGTGTGGAATGCAGAATTCTGCTAGTGGAATTAGTGTGGAATGATTCTTCTGCTGGTGGAATTTCTGTCAGAATGTTGCTGGTCTTTCTGCAGAATTCCACCTGCTATAATCTGTGGAGCAACATTTTATCATGGAAAATCATTCCTCCACCATTTTCACAGAATATATAAAAATCTGCGGAATTTAGTTTCATGGAAAAGTAGTGGAAAACCCATTCCACATTATTCTGCCAAGGAATTCTGCTGTTCTCCTTCCAATGAAATTCCATGGAATTTTGTTGGAATTTTGTAAAATTCCACAAAATTACATTCTGCCGGAATTTGAAAATTACACAGATCACTAATGTCCTGCCATCTGACTACCAGCTAGTAAAGGCTGAGTGGCAGTGCAGCTGGGGACTTGGCAGGATCAGGCACAGAATGCTGTCAACCCTAGTGCTGTCCCAGCATGTGCTGATACCCACCCAGGAGCATCATTGTATAGCAGCATCCCCAGTGAGGGAGAAATCCAGGGGAAAAGTGATTGCTGGCTGGGCAGAGAATGCCCTACCTGCCTCCCACATCCATGGTTGGGCTCACTCTTCCTGGCTCATGGATTGGATCCCAGGCTTCACCTCTGCAGTGGGTGTGTACATTGTGTGGTGGGAGCTGCTGTACGAGCAGAAACGCAGGCCCCACCTCGGGGGTGGGGACTCAAGTTGAGGTGGCAACACAGTGATGTGTCCCAGGTGGCCCAAGAGTCCCAGGATGCCCAGAAAAAAAACATCGAAACACAGAATCTGATGGCAGATAAGGACAGCTTGGCCCAACTAGTCTGCCTGTTTTTCCCTACCTACTGTATCACTGCAGACTGTACTTGATCTCTGGCTTATCCCCCTCCTTTTCTTATCACTAAGGCTCCTTTATTTCTATTGCATGCTTTCTTGAACTCCATTACAGTTTTTGCCCCCAAAACTGCTGATGGGATGCCGTTCCAGGCATCCACCGCCCTCTCAGTGAAGAAGTACTTCCTCACAACTCCCCTGAGTCCCCCCTTCCAGCTTCATAGCATGACCCCTTGTCCTTGAGCATCTTTTTTGTCTGAAAGATGCTTCCCTCTTGAACCTTATTTACACCTGTGAGGTATTTGAAAGTTTCTATCATATCCCCCGCTCCCTCAATTGCTCCAGTGTATACATATTAAGGTTCTTTAGTCTTTCCTCATGGGGATTTTGATGCAGACCCTGCACCATTTTGGTTGCCCTTCTTTGGACTGCCTCCACTATTTCTATGTCCTTCCAGAGATGAGGTCTCCAGAACTGGACACAGTACTCCAGGTGAGGTCTCACCAATGATCTATACAGGAGTAACACCACATCCCCCTTTCTGCTGGTGATGCCCCTCCCTGTGCACCCCAGCATCCCGCTTGCTCTCCCAGCTGCCTTGTCACAGTTCTTGGCCACCATTAGGTCATCAGATATGATAACTCCCTGGTATTTTTCCTGTTTTGTGGGTGTCAATACCTCTCCTCCCATTTTATACTCCTCCCCTGGGTTTTTGTCCTGCAAGTGCATGATTTTGCACTTTTGTGCACTGAAGCCCAGTTGCCATACCCTTGTCTACTCCTCTAACCTTTTCAGATCCTTTCTTATGCCCCCCCCCGGCATAGCTACCTGTTGCAGGTTTTAATGCCATCCGCAAACAGGCAGACCTTTCCCTCCAGTCTCTCTTCAACGTTGCTGATAAAGACATTAAAGAGGATTGGTCCCCGAACAGATCCCTGAGGTACCCCACGGTCACCCTACCTTCCTCAGAGTGAACTCAGTTTACCACCACCTTCTGTCTCCTATCCCTTAGTCAATTTCTTACCCATTTTATCACCTTTGGTCCCACTCCTAGGCTACCCAGCTTGCTTACTAATCTCCTGTGTAGGATGGTGTCAAAGGCCTTGCTGAAATTCAGGCAGGCCACATCCACTGCTCCTCCCAGATCCAATTCCCTGGTCACCCAGTCAAAGAAATCTATTAGATTCATTTGACAAGACCATCCCCCTCTGAATCCATGCTGTTACGTCCTGTAAGTCTCTGGATTCAAGATATTCCACTGTTCTTTCCTTCAGTAATAATTCCAATAATTTCCCCACCACAGAAGTCAGGCTGACTGGCCTATAATTGCCAACCTCCTCCCTACTACCACTTCTGTGAAGTGGGACTACATCTGCCCTCCTCCGGTCCCCCAGATTCTTTCCCGTCTACAGTGAAAAGTTGAACAGGACTGTCAGAGGTGCATCCAGCACCTCCCTGAGTTCTCTCAGTACTCTTGAATGGACCCAGTCTGGCCCCATTGCCTTGTCCACTTTCAGATTTGTGAGTTCATTCAGGACTCTCTCCTCTGTAAATGTGCTAGTGTCCACCTCCCTTCCTTCGATGCTTCTGTCACCTTTGTGTGGCATCTCCCCTTCCCTTTCTTCTGTGAACACTGAACAAAAGTATTTGTTCAAGATGTCTGCTTTTTCATGGTCCCCTTCCACACAATCTCCCCTTCCCTTATTAGTCTTATAATCCCTCCTTTGGTTTTTTATGTTTGCTTGCACGCATGTGCAAGAAACATAGTGCCATCATTCCAGTTTTTGAAGGTGTGTCACCCCCTCTTCCAATTCAGTCAGTGTGTTGGCAGGCGTGGCCTCAGTCCTCCAATGCATGCTGGAGATGTCTATGACAGCTCCAAAATGCAGTGGTGTACAGTTGAAAGGGGGAGTTACGCTTCAGTGAGCAGTGATCAGATATTGTCTGCTCGTGCGCAGCCTCCTACACACACACAACACATGCATGCATAAGTGTGGCTGCCCCCCATGCACACACTGTATAGTCAACGGGGTGCCCAATCCCCCGCGGCTGTGCTGCACCTCCCCCAAAAGTCTTTCCACATGCCACGCTGGGTGCCCACCTCAGCATGGCAACTCATTGTATAGCTGACAGGGGTGCCCAATCCCCCGTCGGCTCCACTGTCCTCCCCCACCCCGAGAGTACAGGGTGCCAAGCTGGGAGCCCACCCCAGCGTGGCAACTGATGCTATGGCCGACGGGGGTGCCCAATCCCCTGTCGGCTCCACGCTGCCCCCAACCAGCCATCCTTGTGCCACGCTGGGAGCCCACTCCAGCGTGGCAAATGTCCCGCATTGTCATTTTAAAACCAAAAAACCTGTAAATAAAAAACTGTCCCTCGGCGCTTCTCCCTAGCCCCCCTCCCACAACCCGCACCCACCCACTGTGCACCCTGCCTCCCCACCCCCTCGCCCCATACTTACCTCCGGACCTCGGCGCGATGATCTTCGGTGGACCGGGAACACGTCTGCACTCTTCAAAGCCGACCACGAACTGAGGAAATGCCGGTAAGCTGTATAATGGGATAGATAGGGTTTTTTCAACTTTATTGCATATCTCAGGCATTTTTTGGAATTTTTGCACCAAATTTTCAACATGGTGTTTTTAGGACCCCTTCTCATGAATGCTGTCACTGTTGTGGCGTTACTCGGGCCCAAAGGGTGATTTCACAGCCACTGTGTGAAATCACTTTTCTGGAATGATTAATGAAACAACACTGCCAGTGTTCATAAGGTGGGCTCTCAAGAAGCCTATTTTGAAATTTGGTGAGCAATCCAACAAACTGTTTAACAGTGCATTGCGCAGTTCCTCGCCGCATCGTAAGTTCACTAATTTTCAATATTTTCACTCCAGATTTTCAACATTGCAATTTTACCACACCTTCTTATGAACAGTATAGCTGTCATTTTTCACATCTCACCCAAAACGTGTTTCCGCCCATGTAGCGCACAATGGCGCATTCGGTGTGTGAAATCAATGTACGGGACAAATTTAGAAAATCACAGTGACACTGTTCATGAGCAGAGGTCTTAAAATGGCTATGTTGAAAATTTGGTGAAAAAATTCCTAAAAATTACTGTTTACGAAATGCAACAAGTAGTTCCTATGCAGGCTCAGTAAGTTCACTTAATTTTCAATATACTCCAGATTTTCAACATTACCATTTTATTACATTTTCTTATGAACAGTACACCTGCCATTTTTCACATGTCATCCAAAATGTGTTTTCGCACATGTAGCGCTCAATGGTGCAGTCGGTGTGTGAAAGCAATGTTTGGGACAGATTAAGAAAATCACAGTTACACTGTTCACGAGCAGAGGTCTTAAAATGGCTATGTTGAAAATTTAGTGACAAAAGTCCATAAAATGACTGTGTTACAAGTGAGCATTGCGCAGTTTCCACGCACCCTCCTAAGTTCATGACTTTGCAATATTTTCAGTCTAGATTTTCACCAGTGGCATTTTTCCACACTTCCTTATGAACAGTACAGCTGTCATTTTTCACACCATGGCCAAAATGTGTTTTCACACTTTCAGCGCAGAGATGCGTGGTCGCTGTGGGAAATCATTATTCGGAACAGATAAAGAAAATCACAGTGACACTGTTCATGATCGAAGGTCCCAAAATGCCTGTGTTGACAATCTGCTGTAAAAAATCCCCAAACTAATTACATTACGGGTGTGCGTTGCACAGTTTCTATGCACGCTCATGACTTCACCAGTTTTTTTAATATTTTTACTGCAGATTTGCAACATTGCCATTTTTTACACCTCCCCATGAACAGTACAGCTGTCATTTTTTACATCCTGTTCGGAATGTTTTTGCACCTGTGGTGCTAAATGCAGTAGTCACTGCGCATAAGCAGCTTTCGGCTAACAAACTGATATTGCCACTGTTCATGAGGTGGGGTCACAAAAAAAACATGTTGAAAATTTGGAGTGAAAATACCAATGAATGCCTGAGGTATTAGGGTTTCCAACCATAACGCCCAACCCTGTAGAGAATGACAGGCATCAGGGATGTGACTTGGAATTCTTGCCTGTAATGCTCATACCATTCCGCACCCTGCAGTCAGTGAGAGGCATTGAGGTATGCCTTGGACTCTTTGGCCCCACAGTTCACCCCATTCTCCTATACTGCACCCATCTCACCATACTTCCTGATGGAATGGGGTGCACATAAGGGTCAAAGACCCCAAGGCACACCGTGACACTTGTCAGTGTCTGCAGGGTGGGGTGTGGTGAAATGGCATGGCCGTTATGCCTGATGACCCAAAGGCACACCCCAATGCCTGTCACTCTTTGCAGGGTGGTGGTGGGGTTGGCTTCAGTTCAATACTTCACTGCCATTCCTATTACGCAGCTCTGTAACTTCTACACTACCACTGCCAATGCCAGCAAGCAAACATTTGGCATTGACAAATGCTTGTCTCTTTTTGCTTGCATACCTAAAAAATGTCTCATTCCCTTACTTTACTTCTTGAGCTTTTTTCTCCTCTGTTTGCACCTTTGCACTACTAACTGATTTCCCTGCCTCCCTCTGTGGTTCCATGTCATAACTGCAAAAATAAAATGGCGACTCACACAAGAACGAGTACATTTCACCAAAACCTAATTCGTCTACCTAGCCAACACACCACATTGCAAGACAGCCATGGCCGTGGACAATGGGGTGGATGCTAAGGGACAGGGGAACACATGGGAGAAGGGATACAAAAAGGGATACAAAAAAAATCAAACAGCTCACAGTTCCATAAAAAAATTCCCCTGCAGCTGGTCTCAAACCCAGAACCATCACCGCTCCAGGCAGGGACAGTAACCACCACATCAAGTGGCCAGCTTGGCACCAGCAGGCTGCACCCCCCTACTTAACTCATAGTACTGTTCCATTCCTCCCCTATCAGTAGCTTTCACTGTTTTATTCCTTGTCACTGTTTTATCCCTTCATATTCGCCATTCCCTCCCAGTTGCTAATCCGTCAGGCACGCAAATTGAGTCTCAAATATGAGTCACTTAATTTGCTTCGCCAACATTATGTGATACTCCTCTGTTTCTCCTGGTACACCTCCCAATCCTCCTCACTCTGTGTCTTCTTATACCTCCTGAATGCTAACTCCATGAAAAAAAATAAAAAACATAATAAAACTGAGATAGGAGGATCCTCAAGGAATGGGAGGTGGCGCTGGCAGAGTTTGAAGGAGGTCCTGCTCTGGGTAGAAACTAGAGTGAAAAAAAAACTTAATAAAATTGATCAGGAACTCAACAGTACTACTTTAAAACTCTCTGAAATACCTTTTCAGCTGAATACTTCATGCACTCAGAAGGAGAGGTAGCATATAAGACTGGCAGTTTGCATGAAGAACAGGATGTAGAATACATAAAAGGAAGCAGGGAGAGGACACATGTCCAAACGGTTTGATCAGTATGTCTCTCTCCAAACCATATACATCCATTTTAAAGCCCCAAGCCCAGCACGAAACATAATGGATAATGCACACATTTTCAAGTGCCATGTATAGTATCTTCTAGAACTCTGAGTCATGACTGACATCCATATGTTTTGCCATTACATAGTTACTATAATCTGTTCATATTCTGGATTTGTGCACTCATATTTGTGTGTAAATAAATTTTGTTTTCAGTCCAAGCTATATGTAATATTCAGCATTTAGTGCGAATAAGATATAATGAATCTTGTAATTTATGGATACCAACACTATCTAAATAATTGCTGAGAGGAGGGGAACTCATCCACTCTTAATTTAATGGTATTGTATGTTCTATAATTGGATAGATTGTTATTTATTAGGATCACCTCGATGCAGATATATGATGTTCTTTTTTGTGTAACATTCTTTCTTTCTTTCATGCCATGCAGCTGTATTGTGCAATGTTAAGTATGCACCACCATAGTAATAAATACACTTCATCAAAGCAAGAACACTCTTCAGTAGTGACACAGAGAAAATATCTGTACCAGGGAATTAGAAACATAGAAACATAGAATTTGACAGTAGATAAGGACTGCTTGGCCCACCTAGTCTGCCCATTTTCATTACCTGTTTCATATACCGCAGATCTTAACCCTTGCTGTGCTGTGGACTGATATATCAGTCCAGAATTCCTATATGTTCTAATTCTGTTGGCAGCGTAAGGGTTAAATGATCTGAGGCTTACCCTCTCTTTCCTATCACTAGAGTTCCTTTATGTCTGTCCCATGCATTTTTTTATTCCCCTACACTTATTGCCCTACAACTTCTGCTGGGATGCTGTCCCATGGATCCACTACCCTTTCCATGAAAAAAATACTTTCTCACATCACCCCTATGTCTGCCCCCCCTATAAACGGTGTGATATGATGAGATGTGCTACAGTGTTATTAGCCGCTGCATCCTTGTGACATCAAAAAGAAAGTACAGTGGGTACAGTGCAGTGGCAAAATTAATGGAAGAGCACGTTGGTTATATCTACAGGGCCTCATATTTTATGGAGACTGGTCACATTCTGTGCACAATATTGTAAATAGTTAATATTTTCAAAAATTAAAAAGATGAACTAGTAAACTTGGAGGTACATTTTTGGGATCTCCTTTAGGTGTCTAAATAATTGTGTGAGGTACTAACATAATACTGCACAATATGAAAGGAATATAGTGCTTTGTATAGGTTCTTTATCATTACAATAACTGGTGACCCCCTATAATGACTGGATTTCCAGTCCTGATAAAATCCCATAATAACCTGCTGAATTCCATAATAACATGATAGCAGGTTATTATGGAATTTTCTTCCTGGCTCTCTCATTTCACTGTATTTGTGTGAGTATAGCTGCTGCTTAGAGACATGCTCACTCACACAAATACAGTGGCAGTTTTTCTGTTGAAACCTTGCACCAGTTATAAAAAATATGCCTCTGCAGGTGTGTGTTAAGAGGATGTTTCCATACACCCTCAGGGTATGATATTTTTATAAACCCTTTGAACTTCGCTGTCGGGGTTTATGGATTAAATCCTTACAGCACACATCTACACAGGTGTTATTCTCTCTATATTTGTTTGCAAAAACAGTGGTGATCTCGAAGCAGTTCCTCATCACTGTGAAATAGTGCTGTGCAAAAATACAATTCCACAGGCAGAATTACCGCAAAAGTCAGATTTTTCTTCTGTGAAATTTCAGAAAGAACTTTGGCAACGTTTGCTATTTCTGATTTAGAGCGGCAGAATGAATATATGAATTGAAGATCAATGTATTAATCTGCAGAAAGAAATTCCTCAGAACTGGTCACAGAACTGAGGAATCATTGCATGTGTTGCAGATTGATGCATTAAACTATGGAATGGAATTCCGCAGTTATCGTTCTGCAGCTCATGTGAACCATTCTGCAATTCAGCCAGAAATTTTTGTGGAACAAGGCAAACATTTGCAAAATGCATTCAGAGGATTTGATTTCACCAAAGTTAGAATTTCAGAAAATGTGAAATTTACCAAAGTTTGCTAAATGTCCACAAATTCTGAATTTGCAGTTTCCCAGCACTGCTGTGGAATGCTGCACAGTGAGATATTGCATGCTGTAGCAACTTCATGGTTTTCAATGGGAAGTTCACCTGAGTAGCACAAGACACCTTTTTCATGAATCAACCCCAAATTAATTTCTTATTGATATTGCATACGGGAATCAAATGGCACTTTATTTAGTTTTTGTTGACTGGGTAAGGGCACTAGACACACGAGTGACTATTTTCAGACCTGACCCGAGAGGTTACAAGGTACAGACAGTTTGGAAACAAATAGCCATGAAATAGCAGATTAGATATGATACAAAATATGGTACAAAATATAAGGTTACAGCAGTTTCCACAATATCAGAAATGCAGGAAAAAAAACCAGTAAGGCTGAAAGAAAGGGCAAGAATATATAATAATTCAAGCTAAGTGCGATGGCAAATAGTGCCTAATCTGGTTTAAGGACAGAGTGACAGCAGAATACAGAGAAAGGTATTGAATACTAGCGTAAGACCTCAACGCAGCCACAGGCCCGGCATGGGAAGAGCAGATAGGCCAGGAAAGGTGAGATGAGGGGTGAAAACCTGTAAGGTGAGACTAGTGGGATGGGTAATAGTATAAGTGACAGTTGTACCAGTGCACCAAGGTGAGATAGGACTTGGGGTCAGGGAAACGAGAGATGTGGAGGCCAATGGTTTATGGAGACTTGAAACAGGTACAATGAGCATAACCCATTAGAAGGGACCAATGCTGCTTTTTAAAAAGTGCATGGCTAGGTGCAAGTCGGGCTTCCAGTGGTAGAGAGTTCCAATAGTTTGGAGCCATGATGGAGAAAGAACAGGTACCCTTTGTAGTTTTAGCCTGAGGCACTTGTAATATGGATTTTTCAGTGGATCATAGACCATAGGAAGATGTTTGAGGGAGCAACATAGAGGCAAGCATGGCAGGGATAATGGATCTAATAATACTATCTGTCAATAACTCCAGTGCTAGGAGATGGTGAGCAGAGGGGAAGGGCCAGCTGAGGTCGTAATAAAACTGGTAGTGGTGCTTTAGATGTGGTGATATTGAGGCAAAGTGACAGATGTTATTATATGCAGTGTCCTATGTCTTGAGAGCAGTGTTTGTAGCATTTACATAGGTGACAACACCATAAGTGAGTGCAGGGAGAAGGATACCCTGGGCAATAGCTGGTCTGGCCGAGGGTGTGAAGGCATGACTCATCCTATACACAATACCTAGTTTGGTATTAACAGTTTAAATTATAAGTTGGATATGATGGTCAGAGTTTAGCGAGTCATCTAGGACTACTCCAAGATATTTGAAGGAACTAACTTTCTCAAGTAAGGTGCCATCAGGGCCTGAGATCCTAAATAGGTTGTGGTGAGTTTTTAGTTTGGCTGCAGATCCAAAGAGCATGAATTGCGTTTTATCTACATTAAGTAATAGTTTGTGCCTATTTAGCTAATGCTGGATGATGAGAAAGGCAGAGGAGAGAGAAAGGTGTATTTCCGATACATCATTAGAGCTGGAGTAAAGTACCAGATCATCAGCATAGAGAATGGATGAGCAGGAGGGGGTAGCCAGAGCAATCTGATTTATAAAAATGGAAAAAAGATGAGGACCCAGGATAGATCCCTGGAGAACTCCAGTGTTTATTGAAGCATGCTCCGACAAGGCTGAGTTAAACATAACAACCTGACCTCTGTTAGTCAGGTAGTTGCAAAATCAGTCAGTGGCCAGCTGGGAGAAACCAAGGGACTTAAGGCATGAAAAGAGAAGTGGGTGATCCACAAGATCAAAGGCTTTCATAAGGTCAATAAAAATTGCACCAGTTAGAGAGCCAGAGTCTATTTTCATGCACTTCTGTCACATCAAATATTTGCAAATCCATGTGATTTTGCACTAATTAACTAGATTGGTTGCCGAAGAATATAATGAGTAAATTATGTTCCAGTCAGTACCACCCAAGGAAATGTTTGATGAAACTGGTTGGGGGTTTTGTCCTGACTCAGGTCTGGTATTATAACACTAGCACCCATTGACTTACATTCATATTACTATGCTGATGAATATTCCTTTTTTTAGATACTTGATTGCATTCCTCCTTTATTTGCTTACTTCTTGAGAAATTGGTGGCACAGCAGCTTGAGGATCGCCTTGTGTCCTTTGACATCTATGAGTCAGTTCAGTCGGGTTTTTGGGCCAGACATAGCACAGAAACAGCTCTAGTTAGAGTGCATAATGATCTACTTAGGGCTAGAGATAGAGGAGACAGGTCAGTTCTACTGCTCCTCAATCTCTCTTCAGCATTCGACACTGTGGACTACATCGTGCTTCTCAATCGGCTCTGTGAGTTTTGTGGACTCACCAGTGTAGTCATCAGATGGTTTGAGTCCTATCTCTCTGATAGGGTGCAGCAGATGGTGTTGAGGAATTTCTCCTCCTCTCCAATGCCCCTGTCTTGTGGAGTACCACAGGGCTCGATCTTGACGCCGATGCTGTTTGCAGTGTACATGCTGCCCCTGGGTGAGATCATTCAGCAATACAGCATGGAGTTTCATTGCTATGCAGATGACACTCAGCTGTATTTGTTATTTGCACTCGGAATATCCAGTGCTGTTGATGTGCTTAACAGATGTCTGGCTAAAATCCATGACTGAATGGCTTCCAGCTGGCTGAGATTAAACCCGGATAAGACGAAACTGCTAGTGATCGAGCCAGGTTGCAGGTGTGATGGGTTGCCACCTGAAGCTGACACAGGTCTTTCCTGGCGTCTGCTCCATTGGTGGCTTCCCTGAGGGTGTATAATCTGGGTGTGATCCTAGACAGTAGGCTGATCTTTGAAGTTCAGGTATTGTCTGTAGTCAAAAGTGGTTTGTATAATTTGCGGAACATCACCAGAATCAACCCCCTCATTCCACCTGAGGATTTGCCGACTCTCGTGCATGCTTTTGTTATCTCTAAGCTTGACTACTGCAACTCTCTATACTTTGGGGTCATGGGAGGGACCCTCCACAGACTGCAGCTGGTGCAGAATGCGGCAGCCCAGTTGCTCATAGGCCTGTCTAGGTCCAGTCACGTAACCCCAGTCCTACGTGCTCTGCACTGGCTGCCTGTCAGGTGGAGGGTCCTTTTCAAGGTGGGCTTGTTCACCTATGAGGCTCTATATGGACTGAGTCCTGGCTACCTGTCAGAGCTCCTGACATCTGTGACGTCTGTTCACTCCCTCTGCTCCTCTTCAAGGAGCCTCCTGGACATTCCCAGGGTTTGGCTCAAGACTTCAGGAGGTCACACTTTTAATGTCTCTGGGCTGACCCTGTGGAAATCGCTTCCATCTGTAGTCCGGGAGGCCCCCTTGATCGGGATTTTCAAGCTGAGGCCGAAGGCCCACCTATTTAGCCTGGCTTTTGCAGATTGATTATTCCTGCCTAACCAGCCCAACCATCCTAGTTACCTGAAGTTGATCTTAAAGCTGCTATTCTGAATCTTATTCATTTTGAAACTTTTTATTGTGGTTTTATTGTTTTACTTTTGATATGTGTTTTTAGGTGCCCAGAGCTCCAGGGAATGGACGCCCTATAAATAAAATTTGCCTTGCCTTGCCTTGCTTTGTTGTGATCTCAACTGGCTTTGTGCCTGTGACTCTGCTACTGTGACTGGAGCCTCCTTCGATACAAGTACTGACCCCTGACACAGTCTTACAACCTCAGCTTACCCCCTAAGCAGGGGACCCTCCATTCCAACTAAGAAGGCATCTGCATTCTCGGAGGGTAAGAACAGATCACAATAGCTGGCTGATGTCGGGGAGAAACATAGCCTATATAACAGGAATCCAACCCTAACCAATCACACACAAGAGGCAGGGAAGCAGATCACTGGAGTCTGCCCATTAAAACTGTCAGGCAACTGAAAGGCAGACCATACAGTGATTTGTAAGAAACAGTAGAAATCTTCCTTGCTGGGGGACAAAGGGTGGGAAATGGCATTGCTCTGCAGAGGTGATTCTATTGACAATTGACTGTTATCAGTAAGTAATGGCCCTTTTCTTTTATGGGGGGAGGGTATCTCCTCCATAGAGTCACACTTATTGGATGAGTACAAAGCATACAGCACCCCAAAAGAGGGGAATGGAACGCAGGACTGTGCTCCTAAGAGACAGTAGGCTTTGCAGCACAGTCAGGCCAAATACTGCTTTTCTAAGAGTGATCAGAGACAGGTTATAACGTGTCATGAATGTATGGATGTTACTCCAGATAGCAGCATTTCATATTTCTGATGCTGAGACTAACAAAACACAAGACACGTAAGCCAGTCCATCATGCTCTTAGAGGAATGTCCTGTAATTCTACAAGGGAGCTCTTTTCTAGCTTTCTGGTGGCACAGAACAATGCAGGAGGATATTCTCTTGGAAAGAAACTGCTTAAATACTTGTATAGCCAGTGTGTGCATGGAAAAAAGAGAAAAAAAGCTAAGAGGACTGCCTGGAATTTATGATGCAGTCTGAGTGGAATCTGAGTGCCCTGTGGGTATTCAGTGAGTGCAGAAGTACTCAGAAGCCATGTGTGCAGTTGCAGGATGGGAGCTCTGGCTGCAACAAATTACCTGGAAACTAGACCCAAGCTGAGGGGCTGTTGGAACGACACACATCAGGAACCAGATCAGCATGACAGCATGACCCCCAGAGGTGAAACCATAATGCTGGTGGCCAGCTTATTCTTGAGCAGTACCCGCTGGATGAATGGAACTGGGGAAGAAATATACAAACATTCCCTTCCCAGCAGAAGAACAATGCACCTCACCCTAAAATTCTAGGCCTAGGAGCAAGCAAGCAAGAAAAAAATGTGGCGGTTTTACACTGTGTGGGGATGCAGAAAAGAGGTGCAACTCTGGATGTCCCCACTGACTGAACAGCAGTTCTGCCATGTCCTCTCAAAACTCCAATTTATGAGGCTATGCCATGAAGTGACTGACAGTACCTGTCAGCACATTGTGAGTGTCTGCCAGATAGGCTGTGGCAAGGCATAGATTGTGCTCTATAGACTATAGCCCACTTACATGCACACATCACTTCCAGACATAGAAGATTGGAGGGGGGTCCTCCTTGTCTGTTTAGATAGTACATGACACATTGACTATCTGTCTGTTTCTGCAAGGTCTTCCCATGAAAGTACAGGGCTGGGCCAGAGCGCTGAGCCTGTACAGGACCGCCATCATCTCCAGGAAATTTAGATGTATATTGCTTTCTACCAGAGACCAAATCCTCTGAGACTAGAGGGAACCAAAGTGCACACGCCACCCTAGGTTGGATGTGTACAGACGCAGATGTTTCTGGAGGAGGGTCCTTGAGAAAGGGAGCCTCTAACAGCAGATACTGCTATGACTACCACTACTGAAGTGCTCTCCACAGAGGGACACAGACCCTGATGTGATCTTCGAGAGACTGGTGTACTTGAGACCACTGAGATTTTAGGATCCACTGAGAAATCTGCATATGAAACTGTGCCAAAGGGACCAAGAATATGGATGCCGACATGAGGCCCAGTAACCAGATCATGTTTCTAACTGTATTCATGTTGCTTCTGGTAACCAGACTTGCCTGAGCTATTGGGGCATCTGTCTGATCCTCTGCTAAGAAAGCTTTGCCATGAATCTTGCCCAGCAAGACCCTGATATACTGCAACCTCTGGCAAGGGATGAGAACAGGAGCAGGCAGAATGGTATAGTTGTGAAGAGCACTGGCTTGGGAGCCAGGAGATCAAGGTTCAAACCCAACTAGAGCTAAATACTTACCATGAGACTATGTGCAAGTAAATTAACCTCCCAGTTCTCTAGTTCAGGCTGCTGGGTAAATGGGTAAAAGCAGGCTCCTACTGGAAAGGAGATGTTGCATCTTAGATGGACAATCCTAGGTAAATAATTGTAAATTTAAATAAAAGAACAAACTTCAGTACATTCACCAAGATTCACAGAACATCCAACAACTGCAGTGTCCTAGTTACTGTGTGAAGGACTAGTTCTGCAGAGGACCCTTCAGGATGCAGTTGTCCAGAAAGAGAACACATGCAGCTTCTCCTGATGAAGCTGTAGCTACCACTCGAAAGCCTTTAGTAAACACAGACAGCACCAAGGATAAGTCAAAGGGTAGTGTTCACAGTTGAAAATTATGGCCCTTTAGACAAAGTCTCAGCCACCGTCTGTGCTGTCTCTGGATTTTTATGTGCAGATATATGTCCTACATATCTTTTACACAAAACCAAGCTCACTGGAACTGTAGATGAAAGAGTGACCCTTGGGAGAACAAGTAAAATGTTTTGTAATGTACATGATATGCTTGTTCAGAGTTTGAAGGTCCAGGATGGGGCAACCCCTCTGTTGTTTTTGCCATCAGGAAGTACTGTATATAGAGTAGAACACCAGATTCTATTCTGGCAGGAGCTACAGCTGGATTGCTCACTTTTCCAGTAAGGCACTGATTTCCTTTCAGTGAACAGCAAAGTGTTGCTGTGGATAGTGGCAAAGTCTGGGTACTATCTGTGGGGATTGAGAGATGAACTCCAACACATAACATGATTGGATAACTTCCTGGACACATCTTTCTGAAGTGATGCTCTGCCACTGGAGCAGGAATGTAAAAACTCTGCCCAGTACCTGGACCCTGAAGGTGGTGCTGGAGGGGGAGGTACTGATTCAGAAGGAGGTGGAAGAGGTAGCCAGCTGTTGAACGTCTTTGCCACAACACTTTGGAGCCTTGTAGGGTCATCTGTATACTGCTGCTTCTGGTAGTCCTGACCTCCAAGTGGAACAGAATGGGCAAGAACCCTTATGAAAGGAGCCCCTCCCCCTTCCCATAGGCTGTTTGGGTCCAAAGGACTTGATGGGCTACAGTGTCATATGGGATACTCTCTGTTCATTCAACATGGCCTGCACAGTGGAGCCAAAAAGTTTATAAAACCCAAAAAGGGAGTTCAACACAGATAATTGCACACCAGCAGCAAAACAAGCCACTCTGTGCCAGGAACATGTGCACATACAGATTCCTGAGACTGCTGCCCTGGCTGTAGAATCTGAGGAGTTGTAGGCCAAGTGCAATAAATGCTTGCCAGCTTTGACGCCCTGGACTATGTGTTTCTTAGCTTTAATTTTGGCCAAGCCCACCAGCAAGTTATCCACTATCTTGGACATGAATTTCCTCAGGGCTTTCTGGTATTCAACCAGCTATGCCTGGTAATTTGCAATTCGGGGACCAGACTGAAGCAAAGGTCCAACTACTCATGATATCCAGTTTTATGGTCTTTATATCTGAAGGTCTAGTGCTTATATGTTGATGCATTTTGGAGCAATCATGAGCTTTCATGATAACCACATCCATCTCAGACTATGTAAAATAATACTCCATGTCCCTCTTCTAATTCCAGAAAAATGGGATGAAGCAGGTGGGACTTGCAGTATATCACCCAGATTCTTCTTAGGAGAACCTTTCTTTTCCATTGAGAACATCAGTATCTTCTGGACTGACTGCATCATGATCTGAAAGGATGTGCCCTCAGGAGGAGACCCGAGCAATAAACTGTATCTGCACCATCAGAGGAGACAGTGGACACTGAAGAGTGCCTGACTGGATAACCTACTTCTCTACACAGTCCTCCAAGTACCTGGGATTATAATCCTCCTCTTCCTTCTCTGGAGGAGGAAGAGGGGCTTTGTGAACAGTATTTGGGGCCACTCCTGGAACAGGCGATAAAGCAGGCCCTGGTGGCCTCTGTGGGCTGTGGAATCACTGGCAAGCTTGACACTGGCACTGGTTGTGATATAACCAGTGTCTGAGGCAGTAGTGTCAGTGTTAACTTAGAGAACTGGGCCAAAGTGGCAATATGCCCTGTGTAAACACTGTTGGGGCACAGCTGTGGTGGTGAACACTAGAGCTGATATTGCAGTTACAGGAATTGGTAACAGTGATTTCTACAGCACCATAGAACTCACTGGCTATCTATGCACTGTTAATGGTAATGAGTGCCTTTCTACCCTGGGTTCTGGCCATTCCCTGGCTGAACCAGTAATTGTATCTGGATGTCTGGTGTCTGTGTCATCCTTCTGTATTGGCTGCAGGGATCACAACTACCATCTCAGTGACTGGCAGTTCCAATCCATTGAGGCAGACCATTACCCAGAAGCTAACCACGTAGCCACATGATGGCTCCTCTTGGAGGCATGGGCCTTGGCTCTGTCAATGATGAATGCCCAGTTTTTTGGCTTCTGTGACTTCCTGGGTGAGGATGTCACATCTGAAGTTAATAGACTTGCAGGAGGATTTCAACAGAGGACATGGTCCTTCTTCACACGTTGATTCAGGATAAATGATGCTAGTGACTTCTGCCTGCATCTCAGTGTGGCTTTCCTGAACCCTTGCTAAATCAGACAATGCTTGACTACCTGGCCACTAGCAAGACAGGTGATGCAATCATTGTGGCTGTCTTCATACGAGATTTTGTTTGAAAAACCAGTGCCTTCATCAGTAGTGGTGGACTCCAGAGCAAAAAATACTGACAGGAAAAAAAGGTCAGTGGTGATCTGAAGAACAGAGAAAAACAAACAAAAAGTTGATGCAAAAAACTTTGATGGTGGCAATAAAAGAACTGACGCGGATGAAGTTACCCATGTTATACAGGTGATGCCGAGGTGTCCACAGTCATACCAGAGGATGTTCAATGATGTTGGTGGCTGCGATGGAAATGTTTTTCATGAGGTTCTGATGCTGCTGGATTATAGTCCCATGAGTGTGACTAAATGGAGAAGATATGCGCAAAGAAGAGCAGTTTTTTTGCTGTGTGCAGCTCTTAGAGTCATGGCCCAAAGGGCTTTCTGTTTTGTATATCTGAATGTATAAAACATAAACTGGATTGGGTATAATATGCTTTTCAAGGTTTCCCAGAAGGGACAACCTCACTTTAAGGACAGGCATGCACAGTCTTAGCCACTGCTAGGAATTATGAAACACAAATTGCAATGAAAAAGAAATAACATAACCTTTATCATAATAATTTGTGTTTAACAATGTTAAGTGGTGTCTTATACTGCATCAACAATTTTTTTCCATCTAATTTTTTTTTCCAGCTTCCAGATTTGTAGTTTTATAGTTCAACTGGTAGAGCTCAAGAATGGTGTTCTGCAAGCCTGGGTTCAATTCCCAGTTAGGTTATCTTAAATTAACATTAATATTTATTATTCCTGGACTGAGAATATTATGTAACTCATCAGTAGGTCCAGACAGAGTGAAAATAATTATCAATTTGTGAAGTTCACAGTGAAATGTGGAAATCCTCATAGCAACATGCTTCGCTAATTCTGCATTTCATGGAACCACGGATTACAAAATTCACAATTTGCATAGTGAAAACCTATGAGAAGCACAGAAATTGCCATTACTTGCCTTTTTTTTCTGCACAGTGGTGAATTACATCTCAAACTGTGGCATAGCATGGAGTGATCTATTTGTGGGCAGTACACAAACTGTGTAGTGGTTCACTTTGTACTAACTTTGCCAGCAAAATTTAAACTTATCATGGTCCTATCCATCAGGTAATAAGCCACCTGTTTAGACTTCCTGAACTTCATTTCCCTTCATCCTTTTGTTGATAATCAATATTATATATTTTTTTCCATCTAGTCAACATAACGTCTACAGAAGACACATTTTAAAGCAAGATTATTGCAACTGGAAAAGTTTAAACAGCATGCTGTTTCAATGGACACAAGTTAACGTTCGCTATAGTTTTTATTCCTCATCCATATACCCCAGTACACCCCAGGTGTGTTGTTAGGCATAAAGTGCAGCTGAGTCCTGTCAACCACCTGGGAAGTGCAGTCAGATTTGTCTGACTACTGTAGCCCCTCCCTCACCCCCACCCCGGCTGTTGATTTCTACACGGCTTTTCAACTTGGCAGGGGCCAGCTAAGGTCCTTCTACAGGTAGGTAGTTTTTTTGGGGCCAGGGACGTGAGGTGGATGAGGCATCCTTAAAAGTTTAAACAGTAATTAAAACAAATTCTTTGACCACGCTGTCCACACAGGGCATCTTCACTCAGGCAGAAGAGGTATTTTTCAGTACTGGATGTGCTCATTGGTATGGGGCAGATGCAGCGAAGACACCACAGACACTTGGATGCTACAGTACCTTGGACAGGGACCTCAGTTAATTTTTGACACTTCATTCTCAATGTTACATTCAAATTCACAGCTCTTTAGCACATGGGCACTCAATAAATCCTGCTAGCTGCAGCACAGGAGTTCAATAACATGCTGATGAGTACCGTATTTGCCCTGGCATAAGCCTGGCTAGTTTCCATCTGAGAGGGACCCACATTGGAGACCAAACACTGGTATTTCCGTATGCCACCCTTGCTTTGCTGCCTGTAAGGATTCTATTAAAACTATGCAGAATTCTGCCAGATGAATTTATGCAGAATGGCAAGTATGATTTCGAAATGCTTTTTGGAATTTCTTTTTAAATTCCACTGAATTCCAAAACTGTATTTTGATGTAAACCACAGAATAACGTTTCATGGATTACATAAACAGTGGAATAATTTTAAGTAAACTGTGGAAAAAGGAATTCATAGTTTGTGAAAACCATATATTACTAATCCTTAAAAAGCATTCTACTTTGAAATTTTTAAATTCTGCTACCAGCGGAATTCTGTGAAATTATGTAGACTTTTCCATAATTCTGCAGAATTCCATTCTGTGAGAATTTGAAAATTCTGCACATTAGATTATATTTAGACCTTGACTATGCTTGGCTGCATGGGGGGGGGGGGGCGTGGAACCCTGTAGATGAAACCAAAGATCCAAAATGGATGACTGACATTTTACTGTGGGACCAGAGATGGAATGTGATCCAGGTACCCAGCACTCCACCCCACCAGCACCCCAGGAGCTGCTGGTTGATACTGCTAACTTTTGAAATGTGTATTATTTTTCCTGAGGTCCTCCCTCATCGACACAACACATACTGTCCTCACTAAGCTTCCTTCCATAAGGACTACTGGACTTGAATTCGCAGACATGAAGCTGACAGATGGGTGCAGCTTATGGTCCTGGGCTAGGGGCCTTCCATCAGATGACCCCTCCCAAGCCCCCAGATATGTAAAGTAGACACCAAAATGGAGACAGGGCAACATCTAGGTGGATCAGTTTTGTCTTGGACTGACACACACTCCACATTTACCACCATTCAGCCAGTCTACACACAGTTACGTTGGTGTCCCTGTGATCCTGATAAGGGGGAGTCCTTTAGCCCAACTTTAGGTTTTCCTAGCAGATCAGTATGCCTCCCTTCCTTCTCTTATTTCCTTTTGGCTCTCTCCTCTCCTCCCTTCTTTTCCTCATGGATAAGCATAAGACCCACAAGGGCTTACAGGGAGACCCTTTTGTGCAAAGTCCTCCTGCCTCTCACTATCACCTACATATTCCTGCCAACTTCTCTGGATGCACATCTCTTGTGCATTGTTTGCTATCCAACTTGGGAGACCCCCTTGAGGATATGTATACTGGTGGCCTGTGACACTTCCCACTGAGTGGATCAACTGTTCTCCCCTATGATCTGACGCACTTTCCTTCTGCTCTGCCTGCATCAGACTGAAAGTGCTTCTATAGCTCTGTTTGCAGACTCTCTGAACATAGAAAATGGGGCCTGTTTTTATTTGCTAAAAGTCAAAATAATATACATGCTTCTCTGAGTTTCTTGCAAAATGTTAAACCCTTGCTCTGTGTGGAATATAAACTGCCAAAACACCTCACCCTATAAGTGCAGGTATAAAGTAACAATAGAATACCACCCCAGTTTTGGAGCAAGGGCTATATGGCAAACCATGGAGCAGGTTAGTGCACTTATAGCTTACATTGCATTGCTAGTGGTCATTTTACTACTCTAATGACGTCCATTTGATTGTTGTGCTTATGCTCTGATCCTTAGCTACTCTGTTTTTGGATGTACTCACAATTTATGTTACTATCCATAAGCGTATTTGCTGTCAGTGACTTGCTGATTGCCTGCCTGACTCATATCTATGTTGTTACTCAGACATTTGCTCTTGCTCCTGAATCTACTCATGGTTATATTTCATTTTTATTACCTCTGCTTGTTTTACTGCTCATATGCATTCACCCTATGCTATTGCTGTTTGTTGATTTGCTGATCCCTGCTTGACCTAATTCTAATATCCACTTGTTTCGCTGAATTTGTTGTAACCCTGCTGTTTTGTCTTTTTCCTCATGACTTTGTAATCTCCCGGGTTGTGCCTGAAAATAGGCATTTTATTGTCTAGTGCACTTACCTGGTCAAGAAAAAAAAATTAAATCACTTGTGTACGCAGATACATGTGTAAATAAGATATTTTATAAGTTTAAAATGCAACTGCTAATTTGATTGACAGCCAGCTGTCTGGTACAACACAACTGCATGTACATGAGATGTAGTTTAGTCAGTCACTGCTTTCCTTTTCTTATTGCCATTTTATAATACTAAATAAGTATCACCCTCACAGCACCATTCCTCTCAGTGCTTGAATGTTCAAGAATATACTAATCCACCATCTTTGACAACATAATCTGTTGCCGTAGGAATGGCTGTGATTAGAGCTAGGTGACGTGTCCACGAAACAGCGACTTTATGTTTATGCAGTTTTCTGAAAACAATTAAAACACATTCCCATTTCATGGTGCACAATTTGTGGCATTTTCCTACATAACAGCTGATATGTGGTGAAAAATTCCAGAGATTTCTAAGTATGACGCTTGCAGATTTTGTGTTAGGACAAAATCTGGACATCACATACATAAACACTTTTTTTCACCAGTTTTACAAATTTCCATGAATTTTGCGGTTTCCTTTTACCACATTTCATGAAACTTGCTAGTACAAACTCCATAATGTTTGTCCAGACCCACTGTACCATCATTGCATGCCCAACCAATGTGAGTGCTGCTGTGTGTGTGATAAAGAGTCGCTGTCACTTCTCACTAAACATGGTTATTTTATTACTTTCAGTAAGTCAACAGAACTATGAGGAGAGCAATGCATCTTTAACATACTGCATCTGATTCTCAAATCACTTTTGCAACGACATTGCAATGTCCAGTGGTGGAGCCAGTATTAAGGAAGACCCTGCAGTAGCAGGACCCTTTTTGACCTTTATGTGGAATAGAACCAATCCAACATAATATATTTTCAACACAACCAAAACTAACTGTATCATGGCCACCACCAATAGTTATCAAGTTCAGGACAAGATAATAGAAACAGAAGTTCTGTGCCTGCTTGTTGATAGCCCATCTTTTTTTTGTCTGTCCACACTCATTATTGCCACAGGATCATTTTAAAATCTTGGGTTCGACACTGGCAACATCAGCTGCAAACAGATCAGCACAGGCAATTGAACAGGATGTGAAGTCTAAAAGTATAGACGGGGTCCCTTACAATAAGGGAATATTATGGTAAACAATTCAAACATTCATTTTGTAATCCCTGAAATATTTTCAAATATAACAAGTACATCAACAGTGAAGCAGATTACAGACTGCCCACCTTTCCAGCCAGTATATAGTACTTTGTCACAAACCCACACAACAATATGAGTTACTGGCCTCAGATTGCATTTTCTATGCATAGCAAAAACAAGAAAAGCTGCATTCATGGCTAATAGTGAAAAAAAATCACTACCAAAAAATTGAAAGTAACACACAGAGACCGAGTATATGAACGAGTAGCTTTACTTTCCCATGTTGAGCATGGCAACAAATCCCCAGCACTTTGACTTGTGACAAGCCTTCTTCAGGCCAGTATCATTCTGTATTCCACACAGCTCTGCTCTAAAGCCAATGCAGGCTTGTGGTAAAGGGGCCAAAACTTGTGTGGAACCAGTAGGGAATGTAGATCTGTTAGGGACCAGTTCCATGCAAGGGGGAGCAGGACAGACTTGGGTGGGGGTCCACTGCATCAGTAGAGAGGATGAAATAGATAGAGAGCAGGAGGGGGCACTGGACCACCAGGGATGACAGTGTGCAAAAGAAAAATATGTAGTGCTGCTTGACTAGTGCTATAGTGGACCCAGCCACCCTCCATGAAATAGTGCTGGTATCCGATATCAGATCCAACAGTAATCCAACCAAAGTCAGATTGTGGACACAGAGTCAGATTGTCATGTATCCAACTGGGTATCCAGAATTGGATTCATCTGTCCCAACCTCAGGTAATTGGATCCGATGGCTGGATGTCTGGATCCAGTGGTCGGCTTCATTGGATTCTGGTCACATCCATAGGCTTCCCTGGATCTGAGGAGGCAAGATCCATGGTCAGATACCTGTACCATCTGAGGCCATCCAAAACCCAGCCAATGTGATGTTATCCACGGGTATCTGATCTGTTAGGATACTAGCCAAGCAACATCAGAAGTATAAATTCCATTGGGTCACAAGGTATGAGACAGGCTGGTGGGGGATGACTGCAGCAGCAACAAAAATGCACCAGTGCACAGAGAACCAGGAAGAGCAGCCAGCCCAGTGGGAAAGTAGTCAAAGTGCACAACAGGTAATGGCAACCCACAAACAGCCAAATCTGTGTTGTTTCAATTCTAAAACTGTAAGTTTATTACTGTAAAGGAGTGGCAAGAGTTTTTCAGGCATACACAGATTGCCTGACAACCTGGTACTTTGTCTTGCTCAGAGGCTTTGTCAGGAGTTGAGTCCAGATGCATGAAACAGCCTCTTATACAACATGTAAAGACACAAGTAACGCTTTCAGAGCACTTACTTCTACTTAATGCAGCCTTGGTGTGAGGTGAAGTGATAGGATGTTAGGCTATCTGGTTATGCTTGAGTAACTCTTTTGCCAAAACTTTACTGTTAAAACTTACTTTCTTTTACTGTAAACTTACTCAGATTTTGCTGCTTATGCAACACCACTACTTTCTGCTTACATGGATGAGTGAGGCAGCAGGGACTCTGGAAACACGCGACCAGTACAGTGTCATGGTCAGACCCATGAAGGTGGTGCACACTATCGTGTTATGGGTGTGAACCGCATTTGTGCCCACTAACATCTGGCGGCCACATTTTTGTTGCACCTTAGGGGCAAAGGGTGACTCCTCCTGGCACCTAAGGCAATGCTTTGTGTATGGTAGATTTTGGTGCAGGTGGAACATGGTGCCTCTTTGCACACCAAATTTGCACCACCAGACTGCAGCTGCATATTAAGCCCCAAGATTTATGATTGGCTACATAAAATGTTTTATACCCACATCCTGCGAAGTAGGCGAGGAAGGCCATTGACACCAAATGAACTCTAACAGGTCAGGTCAGGGCGCTGGTCCACCCAGCTCCATTTTGGAGGGAAAGTGAATTTCAACTACGCCAATCATGGAGAGGTATATTTTCAGATGACACTCAGCAAGTAGGCATTGGAGAATTTAGGGCAAAGGAACCTAGGCCAATTGCCATTAGCTGGAACATACAAGAGAGAGGCATGAAACTGACTTGAATGCAATCAAAGTATCGAGGATAATGTATGGTCATCGATGGTTAACCGGCTTGTTAACCATCGAGAGGTTGCCAGGGTGACTGTGTAAACCTTGAGAGCGAAGCTCAAGACGTTTATGTCACCATGGCAACCTCAAGATGGGTTAAAAAACAGTTAACCATCGATGTACCATGCATTATATTTTATAGTGTATGGTACCATTTATGTTTTTAAAAAAGAAAGCAGTTCCTTACTGCATTTTTTTTTATGTCACCACCGCTCTGCTCTCACCGCCGCGCCCATTTCAAAGCCGTTCGATCAAGTTGCACGCGTGCCCAAACTGTTCCTCATTGTTAACCTATTGTTGTGATGTACCATCGATGGGTTAACAACATCGTGATGTTGCATCGATGGAAAAACATTTTTACAAAAAGGTAGATTTCTACCTATAACAATGTTCTACCATACACTATATTTTTATTAGACACTTCTAAAATAACACAACACCTATACTAAATATCTATATTCTAAAAGATCTATAACATTAGCAGGATCATTACTAAGGCTCTAGATTGATTGCTCTAAATATTCATAACATTAGCTAGATTATTACTAAAACTCTTAACAGATTTGTAATGCATTCAATGAGACATGCCACCAGCCACCACTGCATCAACCAGTGCTGCATCAGCCACCACTGCATGTGTCCTTTGGCAGAAGGGGAGCTAGGTCGAGAGCCCCTTTTTGTATCCAGACAGTTTCCCCTTCAGGAGGGAAAACCAGCTGTGGTCCATCCAGGAGGGATACTCAAGCAGGAGAAGAAAGAAAAGACAGTTCTAAGGATACTTGTCTGAAGACCACTGAGGCAGTGAGGATCATCCGCAACAGGTCACCATGGATCACCGGAACAGGTCACCCCTCAAGGAACAGAGCAGAGCAGAAGAAAATCCCCAGTCTTTTGGACCACATCTGGGTTGCTGGAATGCAGGGACAATGAAGGAAGGAAGTCCCCAGCCTTTCAGACCACACCTGGGTCGTCTGGATGCAAGGATGATGAGGAATCTCCCAGAGGAAATGTCGAGGTTCAGATAGTCAGAAACATCAGGGCACACTGGGTACCACCCACAGACAGGAGTGGCGGCTCAATAAAGTTATTTTCAGAACCTCTGTGGTGGTGGTTATTTCAGTAGACATTGTAAGTACAATCAGGTTACACAATTTGGGAACTCTGATGTTGGGGCAGTAGGGTTTGTGTGGGCAGTCTCTTGGTGGGCACACACACACATAGAGCAGAAAACAGTTCAGTAATAGAGGTCTAAAGTGCCACACAATCTTTTAAGCATAGGCAGCTTTTATCAGGTGCATTTCTCTTTAAATATGGCCTTGCAGTGCCTTTATACATATTTCTTTACTCATTTGCATAGCCTTGCCCCTTTAACTACTGTCTCTTATGGAGTTTTCTTCTAATTCCTGCCCTGTAGGCAGTCCCATCGGTGGGGCTTAAGCCACCAAACAGTCTCTGGCTCCCTTGGAGCAATTTCCTTAGCTCCACCCTGTAGGTGGTTTGCTTAATGGGGCCTGCCTTGCCCAGGCGGTCACGCCACTTCTGCTGGCACCGGGAGGCATGGGATTCCATTATTTATTAATTTTTTTTACATAAACTAAAGCAACAGTTCTTCTGGCAGCCAGCACCCAGCTGTGGTCCTGCCACCACTTACCCTGCCACCTGCAACATCTTCTCTGGGTGAGGACTGCTGCTGGGATCAGGACGGAGGCCTGGACCCACCTCTTCCTACCACCTCAACAAACTACTGGTGCTGCTGGATGGAGGGGATGGCCTTTCATTGCCGCCGCCCCTCCCTGATGGACTCTCACTGTTGCTGGAACTCAGAGACCACCAGAATGCTGCCGGCCAGAAGATGAGGGAGAGTACTGAGCTGCAGGACTGGCCAGTACATTGAGAGGGATGCAGGAACTTAAGGAAAGTCCCTCCTGTCTGACACTGCCCCAGTAGACCAATCACTCCCCTCCCACTTTGCTGCTTTACTCGGCTCTCCAAGCTGAACTGAATGGCAGTTGCAGTTCAAATTGGGCTGAGGATTCTGATATGGAATCCTCACATGACTGACCCTGCCTGCCCGCAGGCCAGGGAACCACTAGTGCAGGTTCCTGGTGCCTGCAAAGTGGGGGGGGGAGGGACAGATCAGGCAGAGAAAAAGAGATAAAAAAAATTTGAAATGCAAGCCCAGCTGCCACTTTGCATACAGGCTGGGGCACCTATTCCCTAACAGAGCCCTAGAACACCTGGACACCCATTTCTGGAGGGTACCAGGAACTGTCTGGCACTACACCTGTTCTGAAACATTTTGTCACAATGTGCTTTCCCAGCATAGCTCAGCTGAGATGCGGTAAAATCAAATGTCCAGTTGGATCCTGCGTTTACCTGGTCATACAGATGGGTAGCAGAATCAGTGAGAGGTTAAGTGAATTGTTTTGTGGCATACAGCAAGTGAGTGACACTGGCTGGGTTTGAAGTTGGTTAGCTTAGTTCCTGAGCCTATGTGCGTTCAGTCACTGTCATGGTGTGATTCGGTCCTGAAAGGTGATTTCACGGTCACTGCGCAGAATCACCTTTTGGGACCGATTAATGAAATGACAGTGCCTCTGTTCATGAGGTGGGCTCTCAAAAAGCCTATGTTGCAAATTTGGTGAAAATAAAATCCAAAAAATGACTGTTTTATAAGTGTGCATTGCGCAGTATCCATGCACGCTCGTAACTTTGCGAATTTGTAATATTTTCACTCCAGATTTTCAACATTGGCATTTTCCCACACCTCCTTATCAACAGTACAGCTGTCATTTTACACATCCTTGCCAAAATGTGTTTTCACACTTCTGGCACAGAATATCGCAGTTGCTACTGGAAATCAGTGTTCGGGACAGATTAAGAAAATGACAGTGACACTGTTCATGAACAGAGGTCCTAAAATGCCTATGTTGAAAATTTGGTGCCAAAAGTCCATAAAATGACTGTGTTACAAGCGTGCATTGTGCAGTTTCCATGCACCCTGGTAACTTCACAAATTTGTAATTTTTTCATGCCAGATTTTCAACACTGGCATTTTTCATACCTCTTTATGAACAGTACAGCTGTCATTTTTCACACCCTGGCCAAAATGTGTTTGCACACTTCCAGCGCAGAATAGCAAGGTCACTGTGGGAAATCAGTGTTTGGGACAGATTAAGAATGAGCGAGTGAGAGAGGGGGAGTGAGCGAGCTCAATGGAGCTCTGTCAGGAATGCTAAGGATTTCTTTTTGGGCAGAAAAAAGCACCAATGCAGGCAGGAGCCCAGTACAAAAGTGCAGCCTGCAGCGCTGGGAGAAACAGAACGAGTGGGTGAGAGAGGAGGAGTGAGCGAGCTCAAGGGAGCTCTGTCAGGACTGCTACAAATTTCTTTGTAGGCAGAAAAAGGCACTAATACAGGCAGGAGCCCAGTACAAAAGGGCAGCCTGCAGCACCGGGAGAAACAGAACAAGCGAGTGAGCGAGCTCAACGGAGCTCTGTTGGGACTTTATAGTTGCTCACCCTCCCGCCCAGGGTCCTGTGTGGTCCTATACTACAGCAGGGTCTCTGGGGTGGAGAGAAAACAATGACTGGATACTTTTAGGATTGCTGTAATAATACAGATTTAGTTGTTCTGTTTATTTCTCTAACTGAGCTGAGTAATACTTGGAGTGCAACAGGAATTCTAACTGGGCTAAGTGAAACTATATGAGGACTGAGAACAAAAAGTATTGTAGCTGAGGGGTGAAAAACAGACAAGGAGGCTATAGGATTGCTACAGTAATACAGTATCTAATGGATGAGATTTGAGACTGAATTAACCCGGTCGGCAAGGGGGCAGTAGGGGGACTAGTGTGGTGGGAACAGGAATTTGAGTAGATAGGGGCCTAACAGTTGTAGTAGGGTACACAAACTGGGACTAAGAGCCTGTAACATAAGATGGGGGCCAAAATGGGGCAGGTGCCACATGTCAATAGGGAGGGCATCTTTGGAAGGGTGGTGGGGTGTACAGGGTGTGGGTCCACCGTGATCCTGGACTGGGCTTGGAGGATGGGGGGGGTGTATGGTCTGTATACAACTGGCTAATTTGAGGGAGGAACAGTGGAGGCTAGGGGGGGTCTAAGTGGCAGGGCAGATGACTATGGTAGGCATCCTGGCTGGGGGGAAATAGGGCATGGCAAGGGGATGGGGAAGAACAACTAGGACTGAAACCCAACCCCAGTATCAGAGGCACTAGCAGAAAAGAGAGGAGAAGGGAGGGGTGCTGAGGTGAGGGGGCTCCTGATGGGGAGGAAGAGACCATGAGGAGTACCAGGAGAGAGAGCAGATGGCTTCAGGTAGGGAGGGATCAGGGGTGGGACCAGGGGGCATGGAGGGAACAAGTAGGAGGGGAAACTGATGGGGAAGAGATGTAGTAGGGGTATCAACTAGGAATAGATTTGAGCCTCTGCTATGGGAGAGAGGGGGAGCAGGAACATACTGAGGGGGGGAGGATAAGCTGGGCATGAGAGGAATGGCAACAGGTAGGGGAAGAGATAGCAAGGATGAAAGGGTAGAAGGGAGCTAGTAAGGAAGGAAGGAGGGGTGACTGGAGGAGAGAAGGCTATGGAAAGGAGGAAGGATGGGAGAGGCATCACTATCGGGGTCAAAGGGAATGGGGGCTCTAAATTGACAACAATGGGGATAGAAGAGGGGTTGGAAATCAGCAGGGAAGGGGGGAGGTTGACATGTGAAGCCGAGTAGGAAGTTGTCAGGCTGGGAAGGGGTTCAAGGGGGATGGGAGGAAGAAGGCAGAGAAAAAAAGTGAGGTGGAAGTAGGGGGTGCAGATACAGAAGTCACAGAGGGTGCAGTTGGCGGGGGGTAAGGGGCAGAGAAGAATGAATACTGGGGTGGTGGATGGGGCATTAGAAGGGAAAGGGGGTAAGAGATGGGAGTACTCCTCATGGGGATTCTATACTGAAAGGGGTGAGTTGGGGCAGAAGGGGGAAGGCACAGCCATATTTGGGTTGAAGCTATCCCTGGGTTGACTGCAGGAGGGGCAGGGCAGTCACTGCTCAAGTGTGCAGCGAGGGGGAGAAAGAAACCTCATTTAGTGTTGCATGTGGGTAGAAATGACTTGGCGGAGGAGACTGTGGAAGTAGTGAGGGGGAGTTTTGAGGAGCTGGGCAGGCAGTGTGAGGTGGTGGGATTATCAGAGGTACTCCCGGTACCATGTGCAAGCACAGGGAGGAAGGGTAGGATCGAGGAGTTCAATGAGTGACTGAGGGATTGGTGCCACACCAAAAATTATGGGCTAGTGACTAACTGGGGTAGGGTTTGGGGGAATAGTGACTTGTACGCAGGGGACAGGGTACATTTGAGCAGGAAGGGAGAGGAAGGGAGTATTAAAGGTGGGATTAGAGGGGTATATCTCTACTAAGGTGGATGTAAACTAGTGGGAGGGGTGGCCAAAAGACTGATGTTAGTAGAAAGGTCCAGACAGGGGAGCCTAATGGCTCACCCCCAGATATAGGTAAAGGTAGAGGTGTAGTAACCCTGGGAGGGGGCGGGCAGAGTGGTCTCAGTGTAATACAGAAGACACCACCACCCAGTAAGAATAAGGAGGAGAAAGGGTGCAGACTACCTGGAGGAGGGACACAGGCCAAGGAGAAGAGTGAGGAGAAGGAGGGGTATGGGTGGAAGGTGGTCTCTCTCAACTCAAGAAGCCTATGGAACAAAATTGCAGAGCTTCAGGCGCACCTTTCAGAGGGGAAGGTGGACATTGCAGCAGTGACAGAGACTTGGGCCACAGAGTACCATGATTGCAATTTGGCAATCCCGGGATACAGGATATACAGGAGGGACTGGGGGGTTGCACTCAATGTGAGAGAAGGGATCAAATGCATAAGAGAAGAGAAGAGAAGAGAAGAGAAGAGAAGAGAAGAGAAGAGAAGAGAAGAGAAGAGAAGAGAAGAGAAGAGAGGCGCATTGGGTGCAGCTCCTGGACTCCAAGGGCAGAAAGTTGAGGCTGGGAGTGGTGTGCAGAACACCAGCCCAATCCAGGGAACTGGATGGGGACTTCACAGCGCAGATAAGGAGGGTGTGTAGAAGGGGGAGTGTGATGATAGTGGGGGATTTTAACCTACCAGGAGTTGACTGGAGCACCCTGGCCACTAGCAGTACCAGGGAGCAGGTGCTCCTTGATGCATTTCAGAAAGGCCTTCTGACACAATTGGTACGTGGTCCTACAAGGCTTGGCAGCACTTTGGACCTAGTACTGGCAAATGGAGAGGCAGTAAGGAAGGTAAGGGTGGAGGACCCGCTAGTGGGTAGTGACCAACAAACAGTGTGGCTCGTTCTTGAGCCGGTCAGGAAGACAGGAGGCATGGACACTAAGGTGGTGGACTTTAGTAGGGTGGACTTTGGGAGGATAGGAGCAATACTGCAAGGGAGACTCCAGAACATAAGGCCGGGGATGGATGCAGAACAAAAGTGGGGAGTAATAAAGACGGAGCTAGCAGAGGCCACAGTAGCCTGCAGAAGGGCCAGGAATAAGAAGAGCAGAGACAAGAAACCATGGTCGCTAAACAATGAAGTGCTGCAATGGGTGAGGGCATAGAGGGTTGCATACCAGCAGTACAGGAGAACAGGAAAAGGAGATGATGTGGAGACTTATGGGAGTTGGTCAAGGAAGGTGGCCAGGAGGGTGAAAAAATCTAAGGCCTCCAGGGAATTAAGGTTAGCACAGGGCATAAAGGGAGGGGAAAAGGACTGTTTTAAGTATGTCAGGGAAAAGAGGAAGTGTAAGGAACATATTGTGAGGATAAAGTGAGGAGGGGATTGGGTGGAAAAGGGGGGGAGGAGCAAGTGGAAATTCTAAATGAGTATTTCTGCTCTGTTTTCACTAAGGAGAGGGATGGTCCACTACCAGCATGGGCTGGGGGGAGTGGGGAATGCAGGGGAGGCAGTGACAGACAAAGTGATCACAGGGAGAAGGGTGTTAGAGGGTCTGATTGCAGTAAGAGTAGACAAGGCACCAGGTCCTGATGGCATTCACCCCAGGGTGTTGAGAGAGATGGAGGAGCTTTTGGCTGAGCCGCTGGCAGATCTGTTCGACACCTCACTGCAAATGGGGTGTGTGCCCCAGGACTGGAGGGTGGCCCATGTGGTGCCCATACACAACAATGGGCCTGGGAAGGACCCAGGAAATTATCGGCTGGTCAGTCTTACATCCATAGTGGGTAAGCTTAAGGAGGTGATACTGAAGGTGAGGCTGGTCGCATTTCTAGAGAGTAATGGCCTCCAAGACGGCAGCAACATGGGTTTGTCTCAGAGAGATCTTGTCAAACAAACCTAATAGAGTATTATGTCTGGGTGATAAAGGAGTTGGACAGGGGCCATGCATTACATGTCCTGTACTTGGACTTCAGTAAGGCCTTTGATACAGTGCCTCATGGGGGACTGGGGGGAAGCTGACAGCAGTGGGGGTGGGAAAAAAGCTGACTAAATGGAGAGAATTGGTTACAGGGAAGGGTGAAGAGGGTGGTGGTGGGGGGGAGCTCTCGTCATCCAGAGCAGTGACAAGTGGGGTGCCGCATGGGGTCAGAGCTGGGCCTGGTGCTATTTGGGCTCTTTATCTCCAATATAGCACATGGAGTGGGGAGCAGGGTTAGTCTGTTCACAGGTGATACCAAATTGGGGGCAGTGGTGGATGAAGAGGAAGGATGGGAAAAACTGCAGGGGGACCTAACCAAACTAGAGACATAGTTGTTGGAGTGGCAGCTAGGATTCAATGCAAATAAGTGTAAGGTGATGCACTTCGGGACTAAGAACCAGAAGAGGGACTATTGGTTAGGAGGGGTGAGGTTGGGGATCACAGAGGAGGAGGAGAAGGACCTAGGGATGTTGGTAACTGGGAGCATGAACAACTCAGCCCAGTGCAGGAGAGCAGCAGCGAAGGAAAACAGGATGCTGGGGTGCACTGCAAGGGGGTTCTCATCCAGACACAGGGAAGTGATCCTACTGCTCTACAGATCATTGGTCAGACCACACCTGGAGTACTGTCTGCAATACTGGAGGCCATACCTAAGGAGAGAGATAAGTTACTGGAGGGGGTGCAAAGGAGGGAAACAAAAATGTTAAAGGGGATGGAAGGAAAGGCATATGAAGTTAGGCTGAAGGAGCTGAACATGTACACACTGGAGGAGAGGAGGGATGTGGGGATATGATTGAATCATTTAAATACCTGAGGGGGTAAATAAACCTAGCACTGAGGAGGTGTTTAAACTGAGGAGTGTAAGAGAGATGAGGGGGCACAGACTAAGCTTGAAAGGGGGGGCATTTCAAGAGGGAAATGAGGAGGCACGACTTCACTGAGAGGGTGGTATCTAGTTGGAATGTGCTGCCAGAGGAGGTGGTAGCATGTAGGACAGTCAAAAGCTTTAAGAAGGTGGGATAAAGCAAAAGGAATAGTTGGAGGCAGGGGCTGGGACGGGTGGGGGAGGAACTGAGGGGGAGGAGGCTGGGGCAACTGCAATTTAGGGTGCTAGCTGCACACTGGGGGCAGACTTAGATAGACCAATTGGTCTGTTCTGCTGACAGATTCGTATGTGTGTATGTATTTTCATATGTAAAATCACAGTGACTCTGTTCATGAGCAGAGGTCCTAAAATGCCTATGTTGAAAATTTGGTGACAAACATCCATAAAATGACTGTGTTACAAGCATACATTGTGCAGTTTACACTCACCCTTGTAACTTCGCAAATTTGCAGTATATTTACTCCAGATTTTCAACATTGGCATTTTATTCAGACCTCCTTATGAACAGTACAGCTGTCATTTTTCACATCCTGCCCGAAATATGCATTTACCCATCTGGCACAGATTACTGCGGTTGCTATAGGAAATCAATGTTTGGGACAGATTAGGAAAATCATAGTGACAGTGTTCATATGCAGAGGTCACAAAATGCCTTTGTTGAACATTTGGTGAAATAATTCCACCAAATGACTGTGTTACACGCATGGGCTGCGCAGTTTCCACATATGCTCAGAGGTTTAAGCATTTTTTTTTATATTTTCACTACAGATTTTCAGTATTGCCGTCTCTTCACACCTCCCTATGAATGGTACAGCTGTCATTCTTCACATCCTGCCCCATCTGTGTTTTTGTACATCTGGCACACAATGGCACGGTCGCTGTGGGAACTCAATGTTCGGGACACATTCACAAAATCACAGCGCCACTGTTCATGAGAAGAGGTCCCAAATGCTTTCATGAGGTGGGGGTTACAAAAAGGCCATTTTGAAAATTTGTAGTGCAAATACCAACAAAAACCTGGGGCATTAGGGTTTCTAACCATAACGTCCCACCCTGTACAGACTGACAGGCATTGGGGTGTGCCTTTGGATTGCCAACTGCAATGCTCATGCCATTCCACCCCCATCCTGCAGCCACTGATGGGCATCGAGGTGTGATTGGACTCTCTGGCCCCAGAGTTCACCCCATTCTCCTATATTGCACCCATTTCAGCATATGTCCTTATGGAGTGGGGTGACTGTAAAGCTGAACACCCAAAGGTACACCTCAACACTTGTCTGTGTCTGCAGGATAGGGTGAGGTGAAATGGCATGAACGTTATGGACGACAGCCCAAATGCAGACCCCAATGCCTGTCCATCTCTGCAGGGTGGAGGTGGGGTTGGCATGAATTTCACTACTTCACAGCCATTCCTTCTCTGCATCTGTCTAACTCCTGCATGTCCAATGCTAATACCAACAAGCAAACATTCAGCATTGACAAATGCTTGTCTTTATTACTGTTTACATTGACTTGAAACCAGGATCACTGTCCTCTAGAACAGTTTGATCTAGTGGTTAAAGTTCAGAGCAGTGAGCCCAAAGAGCCATGATTGAATCCCACAACTGCCACTTCTCTCTGTCAGACCCTAAGCAAGTCATTTATCCTCCATGTGCCTAACCCCTCTCAAATATCTGTGTCTCTGTGCATGTTGAATTGCCCTAGGTTCTGAATATGGTGGCAAACATTCTCTCCCCTCCGTCTCCTGGATTGTAAAAGTGCTTTTGGACTGAGGTTGTATAAAGCACCATATAAGTAAGTAATAAGCCATGGCAGGGTGTGCATTATAGGACTTTAAAGAGCACCTTTCCCAGTCCTTTTGACCTTTAATGCATAAATTACCTCTTGCATGATTCTGGAATTGCATTTCAGTATTGTCCTCTGCAGTTAGTTTTTGCATTCTGAGCTGCTAAGAACTGCAGGGTGTACCAGAGCTTCTACAGCAAGCTTGGTGTTGCTGTGGGCCAGGTCTGTACTGCTGACATCATTATATGGCAGATGAGTGACTCACACTGCAGTACAGTGAAGTTGCAGCAGTCTTGCAAGGGAAAACTACATTACTAGGTGTACATACTGTGGTCTCTCTTCACCAAGACACACTGTTAGCAGTGCATTATGTCAAAATCTATATGCCTTGTCAGTAAGTTTTTTTGTAAAACCGACTTACTTTTGCCTCCGTAACAAAGCATGGGGATTGAGAGAAGATTGAGTTGCTGTCAGCACCTTTCCCAGTCCTTTTACTTTCATGCATACATTACCTCTTCTTGCATTGATTCTGGAATTGTATTTCTTTACTGTCCTCTGCAGTTAGTTTTTGCTTTCTGAACTGCTAAAAACTGCAGTGTGTACCAGAGCTTCTATAGCAAGCCTGGTGTTGCTGTGGACCCATGGCTGTACTGCTGACATCACTATATGGCAGAGGAGTGACTCACACTGTAGTACAGTGAAGTTGCAGCAGTTTTGCAAAGGAAAACTGTATTATTGGGTGTACATACTGTGGTCCATCTTCACCAAGACACCCTGTTAGCAATGCATTATATGAAAATCCAAATGCCTTGTCAGCATGTATTTTTGTAAAACTGACTTACTTCTGCCTCTGTAACAAAACACGGGGAATGAGGAAAGATCGAGTTGCTGTCAGCCAAGACAGCTAACTGTCAGTTTATGCATCGGTGTGATTAGTGTCTATACCTTGATAATTTGAAAGTAGTAATGCTGCCTTACCAATGCCATACTGGTTCCTTCCATTTCTTTCTGTAGTAAAGTGCCTAGCAGTCACCTCAATCGAAAATCCCTTACTACTTCTCCGTCCCACACCTCCCCGACATCAGCATGGCATTGCATAATGCCAGAGACTAATACTGGTACCATATAATACAGACAATGTGTTTAGATGTGCTATACAATATGTGCTATATGCACTGTAGAGGTGATTTTTAAAACTGACGGCTATTTCCAGAGAAATTCTTGTTTGAAAAGTGAAACCAGTATTCCATGCATGTGCAGACCAGTGGTATTATATGGTACCAAAATTAATCTTCATCTTTCCGCAGCACCATGCTGATGTTGGGGAGGCGTGGGACAGAGGGGCAGTAAGGGATTTTCAATCAGAGTGACTGCCAGGTGCTTTACTACAGAAAGACATGAAAGGCACCAGTATGGCATGTATAAGGAGGCATTACTGCTTTCAAATGATCAGATATAGACACTAATCACACCAATGCATCAACTGAAAGCTCTCTCGGCTAACAGCAACTCAATCTTCTCTCATTCCCCATGCTTTGTTACAGATGCAAAAGTAAGTCAGTTTTACAAAAAAAACATACTGACAAGGCATTTGGATTTTGGCATAATGCATGCTAACAATGTGTCTTGGTGAAGAGGGACCACAGTATGTACACCTAATGATGAAGTTTTCCCTTGCAGAACTGCTGCAACTTCACTTTACTGCAGTGTGAGTCACTCCTCTGCTATATAGTAATGAGAGCAGTACAGCCGTTAGTCCACATAAACACCAGCCTTGCTACTGAAGCTCTGGTACACACTGCAGGTTTTAGCAGCTCAGAATGCAAAAACTGACTGCAGAGGACAGTAATGAAATGCAATTCCGGAATCAATGCAAGAAGGGGTAATGTATGCATGAAAGTCAGAAGGACTGGGAAAGGTACTGACAGCAACTCTATCTTCTCTCAGTCCCCATGCTTTGTTACAGAGGCAGAAGTAAATCAGTTTTACAAAAAAAACATACTGACAAGACATTTGGATTTTGGCATAATGCATTGCTAACGGAGTGTCTTGAGTAAGGGGGAACACAGTATGTACACTTAGTAATGGTAGTTTTACTTTGCAAAACTGTTGCAACTGCACTGGACTGCACAGTGTGAGTCACTCCTCTGCTATATAGTGATGTCAGTGGGAGCCAGCAGCCCAGAAGCTGAACAGCAAAGGAAAGTGCAGCAGGGCTAAAGCAGGGCTCAAAAACAAATCCAAATTATGGAAGGCAGAGTAAACCTTGGCTAAAATGACAAATGCACACATCCTTTCAGGTCTAGTACTACATATAATGACTATAAGCTGTAACGTTTTGGACCATCATGAAAGATGCTCTTTAATGCATGCTCCAGGGGTACAGTAAGGCATGAGGCTGAAAACTGAATGTCCTTATGCCAGTGGGAAATGCATTAAAATCCCATGATATACACCCTGGAGAGGCTTACTACATTTCTAAGTTGGCTCTAAATATGTTTTTTTGGGAGGAAAATGAGATGTGGCACCTAACCGTGCATTTATACAGATATAATACGCAGTCAGGTGACGTTTCTCAGCCAGTGAAACTTCTAGATTTGTTCTTGCCATTTTATAAAAGCAAATTCTGTTCTTTTCCTTCATCTTCTCTGGCCCCTTGCTTATACCTGTCATCATAATCCAGTGCATGTGACATTCCCTTTTGGAATTCCACCTCTGACAAAACTCCATGGAATCGGGTAGATTTTCCCAAATTCCACAACATTACCACAGAAGCCACATTTACACACTGTGCATAGCTCTAGAAAGTAAAGGATTAGGATATTAGATTTAGGCAGGTAGCCAGAGCAGGTGACCCTGTTTTCAATTTCAGGTCAATGTCCATAGCTCTAAAGAAACAGACAGAACTAAATACATGAAACATGCCAATGCTAAACTGAATGGTACCTAAGAATAATGTTTCTTCAATTTCCACCCTGAGATATCAAGCAATCTTTAATGAACTAAGTGAACTAGGCATCTTGTTAAGTGAGACATTTTCAACTTTTCATCTCACCTGAAACTCAATACATTGGATATGATGAAGAACAACCACAGTCAACCCCCTCCCCCCCCATTTCTTACTCTTTCTTGCCTAATTTAAATGTCCGTCAGACAAGCTGCTGACCATATTGCAAAATTTTCCATTTTTTTTGTTTTCAATCATGTTTGCTTGGCTGGCCTACTTTGACATGTGTGGGAGAGAAAAGGTTAGCCTGCCCAGGTCAAAATAAATGGGTTGCAGGCAAATCATTTTTTTTTATGTGTCAGGTTTCTAATCCCTTTGAATTTTTCCATCAAAGGTATTTTGTTCATGGGACAGACCAATTTCCATATTAACACATATCCATATGTGCTGACAGAGATGCTGGGCTTCATACAGTCAGATCTGCCATATAGGCACAAGCACACTAAATTGGAAAAGTCTATAAAATGCCATGTGAATGGCTACACCCCTCTTCTATGATATGAACACTTACATAATATCCACAATAATGCAAGTGTTTAAAGAGCCCCTGACAACTTTAGGAAAACATTGAAAAAAGTAAGATTTATATTCAACTCCAACCCATTTTCTTTATTACTTCATGTATTTTTAGTAAATAATTCACCATTTTCTTTATTACTGAAAACAACTGCATGAAAACAAGATCCTGTCCCCTAGACTAAATCTACTCTGGCTGCGTCTCTGCACATGACATCACAATCCCCTGTCTGTGACATCATATTTGTCTCCACAGCAACATATTTTAATGTCATAAACAGAATCATGATATTAGGTGTAGGTATGCAGCTAGAGCTAGAAAGGCAAATATACTGTATTCATGCATATACCCTTAGTAATAAGGAAATAAGGGTGACAAGTACAGAATAACATATGAAATATAAGCTACCTTTGTGCCTGAATGTTACATTTTTTTTTTCAAAATTGTCTCAGCTGTGACAGGAGCTTTTCCATAGTAGTAAATACTTCTAATATGTGTTTATGCAGTTTCCCAAAAGGAAAATTAAACCTACCACAACAATTAAAACATTGCAACATCATCAATTAAAAACTGCCCACTAATTGGATGGACTTAAAGGTTTATGACCTTTAAGTACACCCAGTTACACCACCCTAACATATTTCACTTATGACATCATCAGTCTGAAATACCCAAACTAATTAATCAATTGTGAATGTTTGAAAACTTTCCTGTAGTACCTCAGTTTCAAAAATGTGCTTTTATAGAAAGAGATTTCCTCAACATTTTGTTTCGCACCCCAGTGACTCCCAGTGTTACATAAATCCTGTTAGAGTCAAATATTCAGAGTGATCTTTCACAGCTCATGTGACCTCTTACTGCTGCAGTCCATCTAACTGAGGAAATGGGTAAAAATATGCATTCTGACGAAAGTAACATGTTGCAGCTCAGTTGAGATATCATAGACTGTAAAACAATAGAGTTAAAAGCATGACAACACGTTACAAGCAAGTCAAATGACAGCACCCCTACCCTGAGCAAACTTCATACTGAAGCTGCTTATCTTGCCATCATAGCACTTGGTTTAAAACACATTGATTAAGAAAATAGGTAAAATTCAAAACCACAGACCAAATGACGCATTGTGCCTCTCTGGCCTTTAAAAGAATTACTCTAGTACAAGCACTGTTAAAAAAAAAAGTCACACATTATTTTAAAGGGGAGTCCTCATATGCTCAGCAAGAATACTGAAACGGAATTAAAGTAAAAATTTCCACACACTTAGCACAATCAGTAGTGGTAAAATAAATGTGATCATGCACTCCTTCACAATAAACCACTCTTAACTGACTTGCTGACACAGTATATGGAAATGTTTACTTTAACTCCGTTTCTCTTAATTGGGACTTAAAGGTCCCGCAGCATTCATGCTGAGGATATGAGGGTTCCCCTTTATGTGTCAGTTTCAATGTAACTGTGGGATAGATAATCATTAATTACATACAACGGGGGTAATTACACTTTACAGTACTTTCAGCTTTGTTGCATGCAACTACATTACAGCTGCAAAGTAGATACGGTGTAGTTACACTGTAACTACAGCGTAGTTAAGGAAACTTGAAGTGTTACCATAAAAATGAATCTCAGGAGAACTAATTTCCGTCAGTGCAAAACACATTCTGAAATTTACTTTTATTGATTTTCTGGTCTTCTTAAGCTAAAAAAAAAGAGGGGAAAAGAGAAGAATCATGGACTCAATCCAAAATGAAAGATTGTTACAGTCCCAATGCAAGCTTGAGGGGAATCACTCCCGACTAGAGTTCTGTAGAATGCAGAATTCCACTGATGAAATTCACGTGGAATGACAATTCTACTTCCAAAATGCTTTTTGAAATTTATTTACTATACTTTTTTTCCTCCTCTCCCAGAATGGCCCCCATCAGCTCTGTCCCAGTCCTTCCACCATCACTTGCTTTTTTCTGGGACTCACCTCCTCCTGGTGTTCCTCCCTGGCTTACATAGAAACATAGAATTTGACGGCAGATAAGGACCGCTTAGCCCACCCAGTCTGCCCATTTCCCTACCTAATGAATAAGCTGCAGATCCTAGTTAACCAGCAGCCTACTTCTTCCTACCCCCACCCCCTAGAATTGCCTTATGACTGTCCCATGCATGCTTGAATTCCACCACTGTTTTTGACTCCACAACCTCCTCCGGAAGGCCGTTCCATGCATCCACAACCCTCTCTGTGAAAAAATACTTCCTTAAGTTACCTCTGAGCCACCCCCATCTTCAAATTGTGCCCCTTGTTCTTGCACACCTCTTTTGAAAGATGCCACCCTTGACTTTGTTGATTCCCTGAGGTACGTGAAAGTTTCTATCATGTCCCCTCTCCCTCCTTTCCTTGAGGCTATACATATTAAGCTCCTTAAGTCTCTCTTCATATGTCTTCCGGTGCAGACCCTGCACCATTTTAGTTGCCCTCCTCTGGACAGCTTCCATCCTGTCTATGTCTTTGCAGAGACTGGGTCTCCAGAACTGCATGCAGTACTCCAGATGGGGTCTTACCAGCTGTCTGTACAGAGGGATAATAACTTCCTGTTTTCTACTGGTGATGCCTCTCCCTATGCATCCCAGTATCCCCCAAGCCCTCCTTGCTGCCCTCTCACATTGCTTACCCACCTTTAGGTCATCTGATATGACTACTCCTGGGTCCCTTTCCATTTTTGTTGTTGTTAGTATCTCACCCCCCATTGTGTACTCTTCCCCTGGGTTTTTTTGTTTCCCAGGTGCATTACCTTGCACTTCTTAGCATTGAATCTAAGCTGCCATACATTTGACTATTCCTCTAACCTTGCCAAGTCCCTTCTCATCCTTTCCACCCCACCTTGTGCATCAACTCTGTTGCAGATCTTTGTGTCATCTGCAAAGAGACATACTTTCCTTCCAGTCCCTCTGCAATGTCACTTATAAAGACATTGAAGAGGACCGGTCCTAATACTGAACCCTGTGGTACCCCACTAGTAACCCCCCTTTCTTCAGAGTGGATTCCATTTACTATTACTCTCTGTGTCCTATTCTCCAGCCAATTCTTTACCCAGGCTGTCATCTTGGGACCCACTCCCAGGCTGGCTAACTTGTATATTAATCTTTTGTGTGGGACTGTGTCAAATGCCTTGCTAAAGTCTAGGCAGGCCATGTCCACAGCCCCTCCCTGATCTACTACTTTGGTCATCTAGTCAAAGAAATCTATCAGATTCGTCTGGCATGACCTTCCCACTGTGAATCCATGCTGCCTTGGGTCCTGTGCCCCTCTGGCCTCTAGATACTCGACAGTTCTTTTCTTCAGAAGTGATTCCATTATTTTTCCTATCTCTGAGGTTAAACTAACAGGTCTGTAGTTTCTTGCTTCTGCCTTGCTCCCACTTTTGTGAAGGGGAATCACATCTGCCCTTCTCCAGTCCTCGGGTACCACCCCATCCTCCCATGATTTGTTAAAGAGGGAAGTCAGTGGTGTCACTAGTTCTACCCTTGGTTCTTTTAGAATTCTGGGATGAATCCCATCAGGCCCCACTGCTTTGTCCACCTTCAGTTTTAAGAGTTCTTTCAGAACCCTTTCTTCTGTAAATGGGCTGGTATCAACTTATGTATCCAGAGTGTTTCTACTGCTTGTTTTAGGTACCTCCCCCTCTTCATTTGTAAATACTGAGCAAAAATAGTTGTTTAGTATCTCTGCCTTTTCACAGTCACCTCTGCCCACCTCCTCCCTACCCTTTATTAATCCTCACTATCCCTCCCTTGGTCTTCCTTCGCTCCCTGATGTACCTATAAAAGGTTTTATCCCCATGGGCGGGGTCTCTGGTCCCCCTCTTTCTTAATTCTTAAGCTCAGTGTCTGGGACAGGGCTTCAGTTTAACTGTGTGGTGGTCGCTGAGCAAGGCAAGGGGCACTCTGCTCATTCTGGCATTTTCTGCATTCTCCCCTCTCACAGAACTTTGCGCATGTGCATGTGGAGGTGTGTGCATGTGCTGGAAAAAGCCAACATCCTCCCTCCCTGCTCCGATGGAGCTGACTGCACCTCCCCCTGTGTTCAGCCAAGGGGTTGGTATAGCTGTGATGTCCATACTCCCTCCCCGAAGTATAAAGCATCCACTTGGACATTCTGCTCACCTCCCCCCCGGCCAACCCTCTGATACCCCGGGCTCATTCCCAAACCTATGTTGCCAGTGTTGCAGATAGTAGCACTACTGTTGCTCTGACGGGCTGTCCTTGACTTTTTGGAATTTCTTACTTTATTCCGTGGAATTCTAAGAAATACAGCTTGCAGAATTGCAGAACATAAAATTGGAGGGTGATCTAAACCATGGAATACAATTCTGCAGTTAAAGTTTCACTTTCAGAATTTTGTAATTCTGTTTCCCAGGAGTTCTGTGGAGCAAGGCGGAATTTCTGAAATTCACTGAATTCTGGCAGAAAGTGGAATTTGAAAATTCCATACAGCTCTAATGCTTAGCTAATTACAAAATCATTCTAATTAATTAGATCAGGTACATGCTTAAAGGAGAAATGTGCTAACCCTGATAGCCATTTCTCCCAGGAGAAGCTGTTTATAAAACTCATTGTACCTTGGGTGGCCATTTTGTATTAGGTTAAGCAATGGATGGTTCAAAATTCAAACAGAGCAATTGTGTATAATGAGTTGTTACATACTGATTCCAGTTCTATCATTGTTCCATCTATTCTGGCCTATTAGTAATCTCAGTGGTGGTGTCTAATTTTCACTCTGGTGTTAAGTGCCATTTTGGAACTCTGTAATGTAGTTTATGTGCATGTCTACCACAGAGCGCTATAGAAGAACATAGATATATTGTACCAACAATGGAAAAGCTGAACAGGGGATACAAACTACATTATACAGTTTTGAAAGGTTGTTTATTATCTGTTTGTAAATAAGAAACACCCACTAGAAAAACTAAAAAGCTTGTAGAGATGGGATAGTAACAGAACTGGAACAAGTATTTAAAAATCATCTTCAATAGTGAAGGCAGAAGGGGAGCCTACAAATGTAAGCTGCTGGTAAGTAGGAATGCGATTACCCAGCTGAGGACTGATCTTGTGGCAAATTTTGCTAACATGTCATTTTATTTTCTAGTACCTGGAGAGAGCAGGGGTCGGGAGGAAAGTGGCAGCCATCATCCATATCGGCTGTGGCAGAAGCATTCACAGAGATCACATGACCTCCCGCAGCCTATCAGGGACCACCAGGAAGGTTGAAAGTAAAGGAGTACTCCGAACGTGGAGCTCACTGGAAGGCAGGAAGGAAGCATACAAGTGCATAGAGCTGGTAAGTCTAAGAATTGACCCTTTAGGCTAATCATGCCAACTTGTAATTGTATTTTCTACCTGAACAGAGCAGAGGTCATTTTTATTTATTTATTTATTTTATTTATTTATTCAGATCAGGAGAGAAGCAGTGGCCATCTTACATAATGGCTGTCAAGGGAGAGTTCAGGGAGATCACATGACCTCCCACAGCCAATTGGGGCCACTAGGAACAAGGAAGTCCTGCATTAAAGAAGCCACTCCCAGCATGTCCAATCACGCTCATGTTCCAGAGTGTAAGTTGAACAGAGCAGTAGTGGAACAGGTGAAGTAACTGGCATCTTAGGATTCGGCAGGTGTCTGCAGGTCACAACGCAAAAGAACAGAGCACTATGCAGGTGAGAGCAACATGCAGGGAACTCTGCTGGTCCAGTACGGTAAGGTATAGTACCTATTAACTTGCTGTTGCATGTGTAGAAAGTACTGGAGGAGGGTTAAGGAAGTAACTGCAAGGAAGAAACAGTTCTTGCAAGCAATACATGTCTGTTGTTGGGAAAAGGTGAAACACCCTATCTAGGGTAGGGGTACGTAACCTGTTAAGGAAAAGCCCAAAGGGAAACATTAAGTAGTAGGCAGGCAGAGGGGTTCAGAGGATGAGGTACAAAAACAAGTAAGGGTTAAAACAAAGAAAAACAAGCATTTGTCAATGCCGAATGTTTGCTTGCTGGCATTGGCATTGGTAGTGTAGGAGTTAGAGAGCTGCATAATAGGAATGGCAGTGAAGTATTGAACTGAAGCCAACCCCACCACCACCCCGCAGATACTGACAGGCATTGGGGTGTGCCCTTGGGTCGTCAGGCATAACGGCCATGCCATTTCATCACAGCCTACCCTGCAGACACCAACAAGTGTCACGGTGTGCCTTGGGGTCTTTGGCCCTTATGCTCACCCCATTCCATCAGGAAATACAGTGAGATGGGTGCTGTATAGGAGAATGGGGTGAACTTTGTGGCCAAAGAGTCCAAGACACACCTCGATGCCTGTCACTGGCTGCAGCATGTGGAATGGTATGAGTATTACAGGCGAGAATCCCAAGTCACACCCCTGATGCCTGTCAATCTCTACAGAGTGGGGCGTTATGGTTGGAAACCCTAACGTCTCAGGCGTTCATTGGCATTTTCACTCTAAATTTTCAACATGGGTTTTTTGTGACCACCACCTTATGAACAGTGGCAATATCAGTTTGTTAGCCGAAAGCTGATTTTGCACAGCGACTACGCCATTTGGCACCACAAGTGCGAAAACACATTTCGAACAGGATGTGAAAAATGACAGCTGTACTGTTCATGGGGAGGTGAAAAAAATGGCAATGTTGAAAATCTGCAGTGAAAGTATTACAAAAACTGGTGAAGTCACAAGCGTGTGTAGAAACTGTGTAGAAACTGTGCAACGCACACCCATAATGCAATTAGTTTGGGGATTTTTTAAAGCAGATTGTCTTTTTTTTTTTTCAAACTTGGTTTTTTCCTCCAGCTTCTGGAACTCTCTCAGGCATCCTGCATTGCCCCCGACTCTACCTCCGAGCCTGAGAGGCCTCCTGAATCCAGGCACCAGCCCGGCTATCCCCCTGGCTCTGAGCCCCCCGAGGTAGGGCTGCCCTATCCACCAAGGGCACTCTATCTGTAAATTCGGGCCGGGCTGGGCTCGGCCCAGGTAAGGAGTGCCACCAGCGATGGAGTGTGGTCGAGCGGATACAGGTGCCATCGCCTATCTACAAGCTGGGTATTTTCTTTAGTTCCCCCCTCGTTACACTCACCCTCTCCATGGTGGAGTCCCGATGTGCAATGATGCCAGGGACATCTTGCTGTGACTCCGCAACCCTCTCTTTTGGCCCGGAAGCATTGCGGTACCTCCGGTCTCCACCAGAGGTCACCACGGCACCGGGCATAGTCCCTGGCCCCCCCCCCACCGAGGAAGGAGAGCTGCCCTCCTGATGCTCAATCCTTCCTCTCCCCTGCCAATCCCCGGCGATCCAAGCTCGTTCCTGAACCTGGGTCGCCGGCGCGGCGCAAGGTGTGGCATCCAGCGCCTCAACGCCACTGGGCTGGTTACAGCGGATTGTCAACACAGGCATTTTGGAACCTCCACTCATGAACAGTGTCACTGTGATTTTCTTAATCTGCCCCGAACAGTGATTTCCCACAGCGACCACGCATTTCTGTGCTGGAAGTGCGAAAACACATTTCGGCCATGGTGTGAAAAATGACAGCTGTACTGTTCATAAGGAAGTCTGTAAAAATGCCAGTGGAGGAAATCTGGACTGAAAATATTAGAAATCCATGAACTTACGAGGGTGCGTGGAAATTGCGCAATGGTCGCTCATAACACAGTCATTTTATGGACTTTTTTCACCAAATTTTTAACATAGCTATTGTGACACCTCTGCTCATGAACAGTGTCACTGTGATTTTCTTAATCTGTCCCGAACATTGATTTCGCACACTGACTGTGCCATCGTGCGCTACATGCGCGGAAACACATTTTGGGCAAGATATGAAAAATGACAGCTGTACTGCTCATAAGGAGGTGTGGTAAAATGGCAATGTTGAAAATCTGGAGTGAAAATAGTGAAAATTCACGAACTTATGAGTGTGCGTAGGAACAGCGCAACGCATGCTCGTGAAACAGTCATTTTGGGGAATTTTTTCACCAAATTTCTAACATAGCTATTTTAACACTTCTGCTCATGAACAGTGTTACTGTGATTTTCTTAATCTGTCCTGAACATTGATTTCATACACCGACTGTGTCATTGTGCGCTACATGTGCGGAAGCACATTTTGGGTGAATAGTGAAAAATGACAGCTATACTGCTCATAAGAAGGTGTGGTAAAATAGCAATGTTGAAAATCTGGAGTGAAAATATTGAAAATTTGCAAACTTCCGAGCGTGCGTAGGAACAGTGAAATGCATGCTCGTAAAACAGTTATTTTGGGGAATTTTTTTATCAGATTTTCAACATAGGGTTATGGGGGGCCTACCTCATGAACTGTGACACTGTCATTTTGTAAATTGGTCCCAAAAGGTGGTTCCGTACAGTGACCGCAAAATCACCTTTCAGGGCTGATTAACAAATGACAGTGACACAATTCATGAGGAGGGGTCCCAAAAATCCCATGTTGAAAATTTGGTATAAAAATTCCCAAAAATGCCTGAAATATACATCAAAGTTGAAAAAAAGCCTGTTTATTACATTATACAGCATACTGGCATTTCCTCAGTTCATGGTAGGCTTTGAAGAGTGCAGACGTGTTCCTGGTCCACTGAAGATCGTCACGCTGGACTCCAGAGGTAAAGTATGGGGTGGGGGTGTGGGGAGGCAGGGTGCACAGAGGGTGGGCACAGGTCGGGTGAGCGAGGGTCAGGACAGTCAGCGAGGGAAGGTTTTCTCTTTCAGGTTTCTTTTTTTTTTCTTGGATGACGGAGGACTTTTGCCACGCTGGGGTGGGCTCCCAGCATTGCAGCTGGAAAACTATCTGGGGCAGGGGGGCAGTGGAACCGACGTGGGATTGGGCACCCCCGTCGGCCATGTGGAATGTTGCCAAGCTGGGGTGGGCTCCCAGTGTGGCACCTGGTTGTCAGTTGGGGGAACAATGGAGCCGAAGGGGGATTGGGCACCCCCATCGGCCATACAGTGTGTGGGGGGGAGCGCATTAGCACGCAATATGCGTGCATGCGTATATGTGTGTGGGGGGGAAGCGCATCTGGGCATGGCTATTTTCTTTCAAGTTGGTGCCAATGTTCCAAACTAGTGTCACCGGCTGTGTCCCCCATTATTGGTGGACATCACACATGCCCCAAAATGCCGTGCCGGTATTGGCCACAACAGTGTAGCACCTCCAGAACCTGTTTCGGCACCAAGCTGCCGCAATATGTTTCTTGCGCTGCATGCAAGCAAACATAAAAAGGCAAGGTGTAGGCAAAAATGGACCAAAGCAACAGTAAGGGATCAGTAGGGGAAGGCACAGTCAGTGGTGGTAAAAGTGAAACATAAAGGCAATTATGGCAATGGTGCAGTGCAATAGATCTGGAGCTGCAGTTTTCCAGGACACTTTCTGAGATTGGGGTGCTGACCCATCTGCACAGACATCTCTGGGTTGAGGGAGGACATCGCTGATCTCCAGGACAAGTTGGCTAGGATCCAAAGGACCTCTTTCCCAAGCCAGGGGCCACCTAGGCAATCAGAGGGCCAGCTGGACTATGGTGGGCTCCAGGATGGTGGGGATGACTGGTCAGGGACGCATTCCTCAGCCTATGCCACTACAAAATTCCTTCGCCACTCTGGTGGGACATGACAGCCAGGAGCAGGCAGCATAGTAGAGGTAAGGGAGGATGTGGGGATCCTCCATAGAGGAGGCCTCATGGTGGGAGGGAGAGAACTCTAGCAGTGAAGGAAGCAACTTCTGGTGAGGGACTCAATCATTAGGGGATTATATTTAGGTACAGGAAGGGGGGGTAAGAGGGAGGTAAGGTACTTACCTTGGGCTATGACTTGGAGGGATGGGAAGCAGATCCCAAGGATTGCTAGGGTGTCAGGGCAGAAGGGGAGAGCTGGATGTCATTGTCCATCTGGGGACTAATGACCTAGTTAGGGATAGGGCTAGGATTGTACAAGGCGAGTTCAGGGAACTGAGGAGGGACCTTAGGCTAGTTGCACACACAGTAGCTTTTGCTGAGGTCTTACCTGTTTACAACTGGGGGAGGGACAGGGTACTCTACACCATCAGCTTCAACTTGTGGTTTAAGGAATGGTGTAGAGAAGAGGGATTGGGCTAAACTGGGGACTGGGGACCAACCTGGAAGGATACGGGGCTATACAGAGGTGATGGCCTGCATTTGTTTGGGAGGGGAACCACAGTCCATAGTGGACTGTTTAAATGTTACCTTGATGAACATTTAAACTAGCTGAAGGAGATGGTGGAAGGAAAAAGGAGGCATAAACTGCCTCCCCCACAGAATGAAGCAGTGAAAAGGGTGGATATGAGGGAAGGGAAATCCTGCAGGGAGCAGGATAAAGAAGACAACAACATAGTAGAGGACGAGGGGGACAGAAACAAGAGATGCAAAATGAGAGGGGAACAGGAGGCGATACAAAAGGGAAGGGTGGCGGGCTGCAGGCAGAGTGGGAACAAGGCATGGAAGGCCATCTGTGCAAATGCAAGGAGTCTTGGAAATAAAATTCCAGACCTAGAGGCCATCATGGTGGAAGCAGACCTTGATATTGTGGTCATTACTTGGTCATGGTCCACAGGAAACCACAAATGGGACAGGGCCACATCAGACTGTACTCTGTTCAGGAAGGACCAGGTGGGGAGAATGGGAAGAAGGGTGGTGCTGTATGTAAGAGAGGGCATCAAAGAAATGGAAACACATGTTACCCTGGGGTGAAAATAGGGGCTGGAGCATGGAGGTACTGTGGGTGACCCTGGAGCCAGGTGCCAGAGCCACTATTTGTAGTGGGATGATCTACAGACCTCCAGCGCGGGGGGGGGGGGCACTGGATAAGGAACTGGGGAAGCCAGTAACACAATGGCAGAAAAGGGGGAGGTGCTGCTGGTGGGGGACTTTAGTCTGCTGGATGTAGATTTGAGCCTCTCAGCCATGGCCTCAGCTAGAAGCAGGGACATCCTAGATTCTGTGCAGGTGTCATTTCTCATGCAACTAGTCAGGAAACCCACTTGTAATGGGGCAATACTAAACCTGGTGCTCACAAATAGGGACAGTGTTATAGATATCAAGGTGGGAGTCCACCTGTGGACCAGAGACCACTGTACAGCGTGGTTTAACGTAAGGATGGCAGCAGAAGCAAACCACACAAGGACAAGGGTCCTGAACTTCAGGAGGGCAGAGTTTTAAAAAATGGGTGAATGCCTCAGAGATTATCTAGTTGTGGGGGGGGGGGGACAGTAGGCCAAGTTATGGAATGGCATAGTGAAGACAACAATCCTCTGTGCAAAAGAACTGAGCAAAAAAGGATACAAAAAGAGACCCCCTGCTGGTTCATAAGGGAAGTGGCTGAAGAGGTTAACGTTAGAAAACGAGCATTCAGGAGGTGGAAAGGGACACAGAGGGAAGAGGATAGGGAGGTTTACCACGAAGAAACAAGGAGCGGTGCAAATGCATAAACTGAGGAAAGGATAGAGAAAGGGGCTAACTAAGGGGGAAAATACCTATTTTAGGTACTTAAGTGACAAGAGGAAGACAAGGGGAGGGATTATGAGGTTAAGAAGGGCAGTGGGAGACTGTGCAGAGGAGGATAAAGAAAAAGCAGATATCCTGAACTGATATGTTTGTCCAGTCTTCACAGTGAAAGGGGAAGGGAATGGACCACATAAAAGCAGCAGGAACACTAGAAGTGATGGAGGTAGATACAAGTCCATTTATAGAGGAGAGAGTCCGGAAAGGATTTGCAATATGAAAGTGGACAAACTAGGGGACCAGACAGAGTACACCCAAGTATGTTGCGGGAGCTCAGGGAGGTACTGACTGCACCTCTGACAGCCTTATTCAGGCGCTCATTGGAAACAGAAATGTTTCCAGGGGACTGGAGGAGTGCCGACGTAGTCCAGCTATATAAGGACGGTAGCAGGGAGGAGAGGCTGGAAACTATAGGCCAATCAGTCTGTCATCAGTGGTGGAGAAGTTAATGGAGTCGCTTTTGAAGGAAAAGATTGTGGAGCATCTTGAATCCAGCCAGTTACAAGACCCAAGGCAGCGTGGATTCATGGGGAAGGAGGTCATGTCAGATGAACTTGATAGATTTCTTTGACTGGATGATACATAGATACATAGATACATAGACAGTGTCGGCAGATAAGGGCCTATGGCCCACCCAGTCTGCCCATTTGAGCTTGTAAGTTCAGTTTGTTTTCCTAGAAGTCTGTTTCCCCTTACCCCTGACCTCTAGAATTCCTTTATGTCTATCCCATGCATTCTTAAATCCTGTGATTGTTTCAGCTCCCACCACTTCCTCTGGCAGGGTGTTCCACTTATCCACCACCCATTCTGTGAAGAAATTCTTTCTCATGTTTCCTCTGAATCGTCCTCCCTCCAACTTCATCCCATGCCCTCTAGTCCTGGAACATCTTTTTCGCTTAAAAATAGTGTTTTCCTGCACTCTGTTTCTCCCTGTAAGACACTTGTATGTCTCTATCATATCCCCTCTCTCCCTCCTCTCCTCCAGGGAGTACATGTTCAGTTCCTTCAACCTGTCTTCATAGGACTTGTGATGCAATCCATGCACCATCTTTGTTGCCTCCTCTGAACCTTCTCTACCCTGTCTATGTCCTTATGTAGGTATGGTCTCCAGAACTGTACACTGTACTCCAGGTGGGCCTCACTAGTGTCTTGTATAAGCGGAATTATGACCTCCCTTTTCCTGCTGGTGATGCCCTGCCTATACATCCCAGCATCCTATTTGCTTTACCTGATGCCTTGTCACACTGTTTCCCTACCTTGAGGTCATCAGAGATGACAACCCCAAGATCCGCTTTCCTGCTTGGTGCATGCTATATCCTCACCCCCAACTGATATATTATGCCAGGGTTTTTGTGCCCCATATGCATTATCCTGCACTTCTTTGCATTGAATTTCAACTGCCAAACCCTTGACCATTTTTCAAGTTTCTGCAGGTCCCTTCTCATTCTGTCTACACCCTCTGGTGTGCCTACTCTGTTACAGAGCTTTGTGTCATCAGCGAACAGTGAAATTCTGCCTTCTAGATCCTGCGCAATGTCACTGATGAAGATGTTGAATAGGACCGTGCCAGCACTGATCCCTGTGGTACCCCACTGGTCACTCTTCCTCTGTGGAGTGACAGCCATTTACCACCACCCTCTGTGTCCTGCCACCCAGCCAGTTACCTACCCACCACACTACTGTCCTGCCCACACCCATATTCCCCAGTTTGTGTAATAGTCTTCTATGTGGCACAGTGTCAAAGGCCTTGCTGAAGTCCAGATAGGCCATGTCCACTGCCCTCCCTGATCCACCTCCCTAGTCACCCAGTCAAAAAATTCAATGAGATTGGTCTGACATGACCTCCCCTGGTGAAACCATGCTGCCTTGGGTCCTGTAGTCCATTGACAACCAGATGTTCCACCAATCTCTCCTTCAGAAGTGCTTCCATGATCTTTCCCACTACCGAGGTGAGGCTGACTGGTCTGTAGTTCCCTGCTTCCTCTTTGTTCCCGCTTTTGTATAAGGGACTACATCTGCTGTCCTCAGTCTTTGGGTATCTCCCTGTTTCCAGTGATTGGCTAAACAGGATAGCCAGAGGTTCAGCCACCACCTCTCTTAGTTCTTTAAGGACCCTGGGTGCACCCATCTGGCCCCATTGCTTTGTCAACTCTTATTACTTCAGTTCCTTCAGGACCCTTTCTCGTGTAAAGGACTTGTGTCCATTTCTGCACCATTCTCACCCTTTACCCCTTCAGACCCATTACCTCTCTTCCTCAGTAAAGACTGAGCAGAAATACCTGTTCAATATGTCAGCTTTACTGTTGTCATCCTCCACGTGACTCCCATCCTCCCCTTCAGTCTCACTATCCCTCCCTTTGTCTTTCTTTTTTCACTTATGTACCTGTAAAAGGTTTTGAACCCTTTAATCACTGATTTTGCAATGTGTTCTTCTGTCTGAGCTTTGGCTTCCCTTACTGACTTCCCTGCCTCCTTTGTTTCTCCTGATACTTCTCCCTATCCCTTCTGCCTGTGTCTTTTGTATTGCCTGAATAGCTATCTTTTGGCTTTCACTTTCTTTGCTACCTCTTTGGAAAACCATAATGGTCTCCTCTTCCTTTTCCTCTTGCTAACCTGCTTAATGCATAATTCTGTTGTTCTTATAATCCCCATTTTAAATACTGCCCACTGTTCCTCAACCCCTGATTCCTGTCCCATTCCCTTAATGCCTCTTTCAAGTATTCCCCATTTTCCCAAAGTCTGCCCCCTAAAATCCAGGATACGTGTTTTTGTGTGGTTTGGTTCTGCTCTTTCTGTGATTTCAAACCACAATGACTGGTGGTCACTGTTACCCAGGTGCTCCCCACTGTTACCCCCATCACACTGTCCCTGTTTGTGAGCAGAAGGTCCAGTATTGCCTTCTGCAGAGTTGGTTCCTTGACCAGTTGCTTGAGGAAGGCACCCTGAAGGGAGTCCAGGATAAATCTGCTCCTAGTTGATGCTGCTGCTGGGATGCTCAGTCACGTCTGGAATATTGAAGTCTCCAACCAGTACTACCTCACCCTTGTCTGCCATCCTTTGGATGGCTAACATCAACTCCTATCTGTTTCTTCCTCCTGGGCTGGTGGTCTATAGACCACACCGCTATGACGGATAGCTGGCCCCATTTTCCTTTCTAAGCAACCACAGTATCTCTCCCCATTTTGTTCCTCCTGGATCTCTGTGGCCCTTATGTCATTTTCACATACAGTGCCACTCCTCCTCCTTCCTGCCTGCTCTGTCTCTTCTGAATATGTTGTAGCCAGGTATGGCCATCTCCCAGTCATGGTTATCGTTACACCAGGTTTCAGTGATGGCCACAATGTCCAGGTCTGACTGTACCATGACAGCCTCCAGATCTTCCATCTTGTTGCTAAGGCTCCTGGCATTTGCACACATGGCTTTCCATGATTTGACCTCCTAGTCTGCTTCACTGTTCTACTCCAGCCCCTTCCTTGGTTGTCATTTATCCCTGGTTCTCCTTGCTGTCTGCCCTTCTGCTGAATTTTGCCCCTTTTCTGCTTATCCACCTTTTGGACACTAATCTCCATCTTTTGCACACCGCTTTGCAGAGATAGCCACTCCTCTGGTTCACTGGTTCCACTGCTAGCTGTGGGGGGTGAGCAAGTAGGTACCCTCCTTGCTGGCCTGCCACCCCCCTTTGCTAGTTTAAATGCTTGTCAATGTAGCATTTAAACTTATCATTGAGTACTTGGATTCCCCTCCAGGATGGATGCAGGTCAGGCTTGAACAAACCTCCATCCTCTCAGGTGGGTCCCCAGTCACCAATGAATCCAAACCCTTCCTCACAGCACCAGTTCTTCAACCATGAGTTAAAGTTCCTGGTGCATGCACCCTATGCTCTCCGTGCCTCTCACAGGTAGTACTTCTGAGAAAGTGACAGAAGTAGCTACTTGCTTGAGACCCCTCCCCAGTTTCTAAACTCTTCCTGAACTTCCTTTGGCTCCCATTTGCCAAGTCATTAGTACCTAGGTGGATAATGACATCCAGCTCACCCTCCCGTCTTGCCTTCCCAGTGATCCCCAGTATCTTCCTTCCATCCCTCCATGCCGTGGCACCTGGTAGGCACCTCACCTCCCTGTCCTCTCCCTCATGTGTTCCTAGCTGGATCCCTCTTATGATGGAGTCCCCCACCAGGATTCGCTTCCTCCTCCTCTGGGGTCTACTGCTTTCCCCACTGAGATCACCTCCTTGGCTAACCTCCACATCCTTTCCTTCCACTTCTCTGGGTACCTCTATTTGGTTGTCCTCATTTGCCAGTGTGGCATATGAGTTCTTGAGGAATAGGATCTGGGATGTGCCTCTGCCTGACTGCTCTAACCCTCCCTGAGCCCACTGTCATCCAAGTGCTCCTCGTTCTCGGCATCCTTTGAGGCAGCTGCATTGGACTGGGTGGTCCCTGGATAGGGGTGATGGTACTCCTGACCCAGTTTACTTCGCTCTGAGTCTGGTTACCTCATCCCGCAGTCCAGAAGATGCATGCAGATAGGGCAGCACCTCAGTGTCCAGAAGGTCTGCCTGAATATGGCTGCACACAGCCACTGCATTGCACTACTCCCACATTATACTGCAATTCCACAACTTGTCTGCTACTGAAACTCTCTTAGTTCTCTTTTTATTAATTTACAGTACTAAAATCCTGTAACTGATCCTCAGATATTTTTTTTTAAGGAAAAAAAACCAATAAATAAATAAATGAGTGAAACACTTGTCGTGCTGAGGGTGGGCTTCTTCCCCTTAGGCCCTCCTACTTCACACCTCTTACTATACTGTGTTTAGCTCCTGTCAATCAGATTTATCAGGGCATATAATTAAGAGTTGGGGAAGGAGGGAGGGAGCGAAATTTGCAGCAATTAAAGACAGCACAGAATTACACCACCACTATGTTTTAAATTTTCAACAGCCCAAAAACAATTATAAGTAAAGACAACAAAGAAAGAAAATCTAGTGTCACTACACACCCACAATCTAAGTTTAAAAGAAAAATACCAATTACCAGTTACTCTAAAGCACTGAATTGAATATGTTTCCTTCCTTCTCCTTCTGGCTTCTTCTGAGAAAATCAACCTCTGTTTGCTACTTTAACTCTGACTAAGCCCCACCTCCAGTTATCACGTAGCTGAGGTCAGAGGCCAGACAATTAACACCCTTCACCCAGCTACAGGACAGTCAGACAAGCCAAGATAAAATTTGCAGCAATTAAAGACAGCACAGAATTACACCACCACTATGTCTTAAATTTTCAACAGCCCAAAAACAATTATAAGTAAAGACAACAAAGAAAGAAAGTCTAGTGTCACTACACGCCCACAATCTAAGTTTAAAAGAAAAATACCAATTACCAGTTACTCTAAAGCACTGAATTGAATATGTTTCCTTCCTTCTCCTTCTGGCTTCTTCTGTGATGAGGGAAATAGATCAATGTGGGGAGGTAGATGTGGCCAGCTTAGACTTCAGCAAGGCCTTCAACACCATACCACAGAAGAGGTTCATAAGGAAATTGGGCAGCTTGGTGGGGGGTCAAAAAATGGTAAACTGGGTACAAAATTGGTTGATGGATAGGAGACAGGGGGTGATGGTAAACAGAACTCATTCAGGGGAAGGGAAAATGACCAGTGGGGTACTTCATGGTTCAGAACTGGTACTGGTTCTCTTTAATGTCTTCATAAGTGACACTGCAGAAGAACTGGAAGTGAAAGTATGCCTGTTTGCAGATGACACTAACATCTGCAATAGGATGGACATTCCAGAGGGGCCGGAGAGAATGTACAGAGAACTGAGAAAACTCAAAGAGTGGTCAAAGGTATGGAGCTGAGTTTCAATGCAAAAAGGGAAGTATCATGCACCTAGGACACAGAAACCCAGAGATGGAGTTATAATATGGGGAAGATGTATTGATGGTCACCAAATAGGAAAGGGACCTTGGAATAATCATATCTGAATACCTCAAGGTGGTGAGGCAGGGCAACGAGGCAGTAGGTAGAGCCAGTGGGATGCTAGGGTGCATAGGGAGAGGTAGGGAGGATGGGAGGAGTGGGGAGGGCAAGGACATTAGCTCAAGCTGTGGACCCTGCAATACGAGCAGACTTGATAGACCCAATGGCCTTCTTCTGCTGGCTTCTTTTTATGTTCGTATGTATGTTTGTATCACCAGCAGAAGGAGGGAAGTGGTGTTGACACTTCATAGATCATTGGTGAATCCACCTGGAGTGCTGTGTCCAGTTCTGGAGACCACATCTCAGGAAGGACATAGACAGGGTAGAGGCTGTCCAGAGAAGGACAACTAAAATGGTGCAGGGGCTGCATCAGAAGCCACATGAGGAAAGACTGATTATGTACACCCTGGAAGGAGAGGTGGTTGAAGATGATGAGAATCTATAACTACCATATGGGATTGAACAAGGTACAGAAGCAGAGTATTTTTCTGAGGAGAAAGTGCATGAGAACAAGGGGACATGCAAAGAAGATAAAACAAGGAACATTTAGGAGGGATGCAAGGAAGCACTTCTTCATTGAAAGAGTGGTGGATGCCTGGAATAGTCTTCCATCGGAGGTAATGGGAGTGAAAACAGTGATAGGCTTCAAGAATCCATGGGATAGACACAGGGAATCTTAGATAGGATGTGGTGGGGTTGGGGGGCAGGTAGCCAGAGATCATGTAGGTTCTGCAGTAACAGTATAGGCAGGGATAAATGGGCAGACTAGGAGGGTCAAGCAGTTCTTCTCTGTGGACAAATTATATGTTTCTATATTTCTATTACAGGGAAAATGCCTTATAGTTTCAGTGCAGTCATTCTTCAAGTACAAGGGTAAACAATTTATATCTGACATATTGGCCTGATGGGCACATTATTATATAGTTTTTAAGAGCTAATAATATTTGATTATACAATTCCCAGTTTGCTTGGAGTTTTAAAACTCCTCAGTAAGGGCAAAATATATAATAAAAATAATTCATTAGCTTTGAGTAGTTTCCTTATGCTGAGATGAGGTGTAATATCTCCGTATGCAACATTAGAACTGATGATATTTTCAGTCAAACTGGTAGTGTCTCATAATTTAGAACCTGAGGAAGTGGGTGATGAAAAATCTTTGTCTTGCCTGGATCCTGCTATTTCGCATCTGACGCAAAGAAAGTCAACCAGCTGATCAGGGTCAGAAAAGATGGGTGATTTTCCTTGGTAAATCACTTGCAACTTAGATGGGCTTTGTAAGGAGAAAGTGCCCCCATTAATCACATCATCCTGCACGGCTAAAAAATTTTCTTGCTGCAGCGGTGGATGTGCAAAGTCAGGATATACTGAACATTTGTGATCTTGATATTGGAGATTTGCATACTCTGACCAAATTTAACACTAAATTGTGATAAATGTCAAATGCAACTGTTACAATGATTGCTGATTTTGTTTCTACATTCTTTTTCTTTTGACTCCTGGAAATGCTGGTATCAGAAGCCTCAGGCCCATCAGGAGGCCACTAAAGAGTTATTTGGATTAATTCAAAATGCTTTTGCTGTTAGTGCCAGGTTGTTCTCATGCAAATCAAAGTGGCCATCAGCATTCGTTATATTAGCTCATGCATGAGGGGAAAAGAATCCTCACAAGAAATCACTATCCCAACTAAATGTCAGTTGTGACACCCTGTTGTTGATTTTCGAGTGCTTCGATATTCTGGTGAAATGCAGCACTTTAACAAATTTCAGTGGGTGCTAAAGCATTTAAAGCAGCAGTGCATGATAGCGGTGACACTGTTGACCCATATCTTTTATTTCTATTTTAATCAATCAATCAGTCAATCAAAATCTTTATTTATCCAGGTGATCACTGTTGAGCAAGCTCATTTACAAGGTGGACCTGCTGTTGTCAAGGACAGTTATACATACAGTACATAGACTAAAGGTACAGGATACAAAATGAACAAAGAGATACAAGCAATGATTACAAAAAATGGTAGGCGCAAAGTATACATTCCAAGTGTTCATGTAAGAAAATATATGCATCACATAACATTATTGTGGTATTTACAACATCCATGGATACAGAAATTGTAGTAACATATTTATTCAAGCCTCTATAGAAAGGTACAATTATTTACATTTCAGCCCTCAGTGACCATTTAAAAGCTTGGGTGAGGATCCTAGGCTACGGAAGGGCCCATAATGATGTCTGTATCTCCTGCTTGAGTGGCGGGAGAAGGATAGTATGGGAAAATGTGGTACAAAGGGTGCTGAGGGCCAGTATGACAGCTGACTAGTGAACTAGTTAATAGGGAAGGCAGGAACTAGGTTACTGGCTGGATGTGGTAAGGATAGAGAGAGAAGCGGCAGCAGGACTGCTAGGAACTATGGAAACACTTAACAGATTTTGGCAAACGTTTTGTCATAAATGGTCCTAAACAAGACAGTACTGACAGGGAGCTGAGTCTCAACGATCTTTGTATCCTATTCCAGAGCATGGGCAAAGCATAGCTTATGGCAACCCTACCAAAGTGGGTATTGATCCTGGGGATTTTCAGGGAAACTAGTGAGTGGCTTCTTAGGGCATAGCTACTGATTGGACTCAAGGGGAGATAGGCAACAATGTAATCTGGGAGTTTGTTGTTAAGGGCTCGAAGTGTCTAGAGGGGTGCATTTCTACACTATCTGTATTGAAGGGAAGGCCACCCTATGGCTGCGTATAGAGAGCAGTGATATGTGGAGGACGGGAGGCCAGTTATAAATCTTAATGCTCTATAGCACAGAACATCCAGTTTTGCAAGGTGTGAGACAGGGCATTGGCCATAGATAATGTCAGCACAGTCGATTAATGAGAGGAATGTAGATTGAACAAGCTGTCTTTTTGCATCTGCAGTCAGGAGGTGTTTAATTCTGAAAAAAAGACCAAGCCTCTGCCTGAGCTTTTTCATCAATTCTTCTGTGTGTTCCACAAAGGAGAGTTTGTTGTCCAGCCATATACCCAGATATTTGAATTTAGGCACAAACTCAAGATTTTCGCCTAGTAGGGTGGTTATGGGAGGAAAAGTACCAGCAGCAGCAGAATAAGCCCCAGTGCTAGATGGTGAAAAGAGCATAGCCTTGTTTTTTTTTGCATTTAGCAGTAGCTTTTTGCTGAGAAGCTGGTGCTGCAGCGTATTTAATTCAGTTTGTAGTTCAGCTCATACAGCTCCAGGAGAATCACAGCTTAGACAGAGCTCCATATCATCGGCAAACAAGTGGATACTGGCTTCCTTGATGCCTAAGTCCAAATTGTTAATATAGATGGCAAACAGTAGAGGGCCCAATATGGATCACTGTGGGACTCCTCTTTTCATTGGTTTGAGTGGAGAGACCTCTCCTTCGGCCTTGATTTGTTGCTGCCTATCAGAGAGGTAGTCTTGGAACCAATCCAATGAGATTGAGTCCATGCCTATAGTTTTTAAGGTGGAGAGAAGCAGGCAGTGGTCAACAGTATCCAAAGCCTTGCTGAAATCAAAAAACACAGCGCAAACAAATGTTTTATTGTCGAGGTCCCGTTGCCAATCATTAATGACTTTGGCCAGTGCTGTGATAGTACTATGCTTTGCTCTAAAGCCGGACTGCATAGGGTTAAGCAATGTAGAGTTGTCTAGGAATGATCTCAACTGTATATCCACGACTTTTTCCAGCATTTTCGAAAGTATAGGTAGAAGAGAGATTGGCCTATAATTATTTAGGTCAAAGGGATCCCCTGCTTTAAACAGAGGGATAACATGAGCAGTTTTCCATTCCATGGGGATAGAGCCCTGGGCTAGGGACAGGTTGAATAGGTGTGATATAGGTGTGGCAAGTATGTGGTATGCTATTTTCAGAAAGTATGGGTCGAAGGAGTCGGCTTCTGCGCTTTTTCTAGTATCTAGCCATTGCAGAGTCTTCTTCTTTTATGGTGGTTGGGAAAAGGAGAAGATCATATTTTTGTTACTTGGTTCTGGAGGCTGGGCGTTGAACTGCGGATGGAGACTACTTACTGGTGCATTATCGAATGCCATGCCTGCGGTGGCAAAGTGGTTGTTGAAGGCTTGAAGAATCTCAGATTTATCACTGATGGTGATATTATCAATGGTAATTTTGGAAGGTAGCAAACTACCTGGGGAGTCGCCAGACAGTTCCTTTGTGGTGGACCAGAATTTGGTTGGCCTATTGGATGCAGAGAGCAATTCATTTTGATAAAAATTGCCCTTGGTCTCTCTAACCAGTTTTGTGCAGGCATTTCCAGCTGTCCTGAAGAGACACCAGTCTGCATCGGCATGTGATTTCCGGGCCTTTTTCCATAGCTGGTCTCTTTTGAGTAAGGCATTCTTCAGATCCGGTGAAAACCAATGGCAGGTTCTGGTTTTTATTCGCGCTTTAATCAAAGGAGCATGGTTGTTTAGGGCACTGGTTATGATTTCATGGAGAACATCATAGGCATCACCCACTGATTTAGCCAGGTAGAAACTCTGCCAGAGCAAAGAGTTTTTTAAGTCGTTGAAGTAGGCCAGAGGGTCAAAGTTCCATCTGGATCTTTTAGTAGAAAACTTTGATGTAGATAGTGGTTTAATGATGGTTCTTATGCCAGCTATAAGGCAGTGGTCACTAACATCCGCTGAAAGGATACTGGCATGGGAAAAGTAGTGTGGTTTGTTGACAAGGAGGACATCCAGGAGGGTGCTTCTCACTGGATTTTTCTTGTTGATGTGAGTTGGCTCAGTTATAAGTTGAGTGAACCCATGGGAGTCACAGAATTGTTTTAGGGGTAGCGAGCCGTTAGATAACCAGTCGTAATTAAAGTTGCCTAATATAATTGTTTCCAGAGGTGTCACGTCCATTTGGGATGACAGGTGAGACAAGAGCTATTGTCCTGCTGCTGGGGGTCTATAGCAGCCTATTATGTGGAATGCCACTGATGGGGAAGGTTCAACCTTAAGAGACAGGCATTCGAATCCGCCAGCAACAGAAGTAGCATCTGATATAGATACTGTGAATTTGTTTTTAACATAAATGGCTACTCCTCCCCCCCCCAGTCTTTCTGTCTGCTCTGAGGAGGAGGTAATTGGGGATATTGACCTCACTGTCTGGTGTGGATGCCCAAAGCCAGGATTCTGAGATCGCAAGTATGTCTGGGGCAGTGTGAATAATCCAGGCCTGGACGGAATCCAACTTCTTTAGAAGGCTGCAGACATTGGCATGCAGGAAACTGATTCCTTTTAGAGTAGTAATTTCAGATGGTGGTGAAATCAATTTTGTGGGGCCAGGATTAAGTTCAATGTCTCCTGATCACAGTAGTAGAAGGAGCACAATTTTTCTCAGATTGGCAAGGAGAGTTTTAAAAGCACGGGCCTTGTTGCGTTTAGTATAGGTTTGATTGCGGGGATCCAGGGACCGAATTGTCCTCTTGTGCTGCCCTGCTGATGCGTAGCATAAGGTCTATGCAGAGTAACAGCAGACTATGCAGTGTTTAGGTGGCTGAGGTTTGGGGCCATGCATAGTAGAGTAGATTGCTGTCCCACGTCGAGTAGATTCAACAAACTTTGAATGAATCAGAGGCAAACAGGGGCAGCATGTTATGTACATAGTCTTGTTATGTAGGTATACTGGTAGCGTAGGGCATGTCTCTTTATTGGAATCAGATCTGTCTGGAGGTCCATTCATATTAGATAACAGGGAAAAGCTGGCTAATAAACAAAGCCAGCTGAGACCTCCCGTGGTTGCTTTTGCACAAAAAATGAAGCGTACTACCACAGGAGCTGCTAACCAGGGTCTTTGAGTCCCCAAATTTGTTATATAGGTTGCTATTGCTGGGAAGCGTTAGGAGTCAGTGTTTAATAAAAGTAATTGGGTGTAGCCCTGGCAGTAACACATCTCATTTATTGTTTTTTTTTTTAACAAACAAGGTTTATTTAATGTGAGATCTTCATGGAGAGAAAGAGAATGAAGAGGAGGAAGGATAATACCTAGGTTGCGAGAGATATGATATCACTTCACTAGGGGTTGGTAGAAGTGCCTATTCAGAGTGGAGAGGGCCAATGGAAAATTGAGGGCGGGGCAAGCAGGGCTATAAAATGACACTCAGAGAGGGGATGGGTGGGTGGGTGGTCCAAAAATTTGCGGCTTTGCCGTGACCTTGCTGGCAGGGAGCATCCGGGATAGTGGTCTCGGGCGGCAGCTAGGGAAGTGCCAACTGCCCAGTGGCCGCTAGTCCTGCAGCCAAAGTTCAGAAGTCCCTAAGGGAAACAGAAAGGGGGACTATTAGTACCAGTCATAATCAGCTGAGGCCGAGCAGACCAGTGGTTATGCAGAGCTAAAATTTGCAGGACAAAAGGAGCGATTTCCTAGGTGCCCCTATGTCCAGCTGGTGTCTGCATGGAAATCAAAAGAAGGGCTGTAATCACTTAATTGTACCCTCTTCTAGCAATCAGGCAACAGTCTTAACACAATGAGGCATACTAAGTAAAATTCCAACAGTCACATTTCAAATTTCACCCCTGAGAATCGAGAAAACAGATTTTTTTTTTTTTGCAAAAATAAAGTAAAAATGAAGGAGAGGAGGGCTAGCCAATCGGAGTCCGCCTAAGGAAAGGTGCTCGCACTCCAATAGGCTGCGGCTTTGCCATACCTTGCTGGCAGGGATCGTCTGGGGCAATGGTCTCGGGCAGTGGCTAGGGAAGCGCTGACCACCCAGTGGCCGCTAGTTCTGCAGCCGAAGTTCAGGAGTCTCTTGCTAGCAGGGGGTGTCTGGGGCAGTGGTCTAGGGCAGCAGCTAGGGAAGCGTCGACTGCCCGGTTGCCGCTAGTCCTGTGGCCAAAGTTCAGGAGGATTGACTCTTATCTTCTTACTTGTATGATATCCTTTTTTCCACATTTAGGCTGTGCTTTTCCACTTTTTTTTTTTTACAGTTAAAAAAATAAAAGGAATAGCCCTTTTAACCCTTGAAGGGCTGCAGACTAATATATCAGTCCAAAATTCCTATATGTTCTAATTCTGTTGGCAGGCTAAGGTTTTCATTAGCATTCTCTAACATCAATTGTTTAGCATTCCTTCTGTTGTGACTAAAATGACTAGCATGCATCAGGCAGTGCTCCCCGACCTTATGGTGCACAAAACCAGCTGAGAATACTGAAGAAAACCTGGTCTGAGCCATATTAGAACAAGCACTCCTTTCATTATTAAAATGTTAAAAAAAGTGCTAATGTAGACTCAAAGTAAGGAAATAAGGGTATCATGCAAGTCAGGAGATAAGGGACAATCTAAAATAGAATAAAAAGTACAGGTCAAAAGTTTTACCGCTATCTTGCTCTGCTCTTTTAATCTTGTTGTCCTTTTATCATTTTTCTTATACATGTCTTCACTCTTTTTTTCCAAGATATTACTTCTTCTTCTTTGGTTTTGGTAAGTGAGTTCTCAAGCTCCATTGAGAGAGTATACCTGCAGTGCCCCAAAGTTCCTGGTGCCCTCCAAAAATGGGCATCCAGGTGCTCTGGGGACTGGCTAGGTAGGGATAGTGCTCCTTCTTGGTGTGCCCCAGGATATAGGGAGATGCGCCAGCGTAGGTGACCTTAAGTAGTTAGGGAAGGTGCCTTGGGTTTAATTAGGTCTCCCCAAATGTAAGCCTCAGCTGGCTTACATATAAAAAAAAAATGAGTTTATTTTGCTGCTCCATTGTTTTTCATGCCTGCTTCTGCTTCTCAAACCCCCCCCAGTTATCTCACACCGGGCACCTGTTCTTGTGGGCTTATTGATTAGGGCAGGCAGGATGGGCTTGAGAGGATTCCAAAATGGAATCCTCAGCCTTAGTTTTGAACAGCAACACCCATTCACCATTATTCCATTTTGGTGGAGGAGAAGAGAACAGCTGCAAGAGTGAGGAGGAGCAATCGGCCTGCCGGGACAGAACAGTGGGGAGGGACTTACCTCAATTTCCTGTGTCCCTCCCAAGTCCCAGCGCATCCAGCAGGTCATTGGATCCTCCCCATCTTGGCTCCCCAACAATGTCCTGGGTCCAGTGACGGTGAGAGAGTTCCTTCAGGAGGGGCAGTGGGTCCAAGCAGGCCCCTCCAAGTTCCAGTACCAGTCCTGTCAGGAGGGTCAGTAGGTTCAAGCAAGCCCCTCCAATTGCAGTGAGGGCAGCAAATCTCATTGGGAGGGGCATCAGCAGCAGCAAAAGGCCATCCCCTCTAGTTCAGCACCAGGAGGTCCATTGGGAGGGGTAGTGGGGTCAGGCTGGCCCCTCCAGCATCAGCAGAAGGTCAGTCAGAAGGGGTGACGACAGCAGCAAAAGGCTGACACTGCCATCAGCAGCACCAGTTTCAGTAGAGGCCTGTGGGAGGAGGTGGGTCCAGACCCTCTCAGTGACAGCAGCAACAACAGTCCTAGCCCAGGATCAGATGGAGGGCTGCAGGGTGAGTGGCAGCAGCACAGCAGTTGAGTGCTAGCCGCTGGGAGAAAAAAAAATAAAAGACCGTTTTTCCTTTTTTATTAAATAAATAAAGAAACCTTGGTGTTTCTGAGAGCCCACAGTGACTTTGAGGCAGGCAAAGGCTCCAAACTGGACAGCCCATGGGACGGAGATTAGAGAGGCTCCACAGAGCCAGAGAAATGTGTGGCCGCGCAAGACCCCAGCAAGGACTGCCCTCTGGGCAGCAATCAGAGGAAGGGCTCCCTGAGCCAGTGCCTGTTGAGGCAGAGCAAGGGTGGGGCAGGCCAGAATGATTGACAAGAAGGTCCCAGCCAGGCCCTAGGGATTTAAAGGGGTAACAACAGACCCACTAGATTTAAAGGGGCAACGACAGGCCCCTCGGGTCTAAAAGGGAGTAGGAAATGTACAAAACAATAACAAGATGACTAAATACCTCTAGATGGAATGTAAAGTGGCATGTGCTGGATTTAATGGGGCAGAGCAAGGGCAAGGCTCTGTTGAGCAATGAAACTGTAAATAAATGACTGCTTGCATAAATGAATGTGGATTAATGCCTGCCAGCCAAAGAGGATCACCAAGAGACAGTGCCACTGTGATTTTCATTTAATTGAATGACTTAAACTATTTGCTTGTTGTAACATGCCTACTGAGTAATGTTTGTTAGAAATAAAGGTACCTACACAAGGTTTAATAAATGTTTTATTGTGACACCACCTCCTTCCAGCATGTGGTTCCAGGTGCCCCAACCAGCTGTCTTGTCACCATTTGTTGCCTCCTTGGTTCCCACATCCTTGTGTGTCCTGATCTCCCAGCAGTCCATGAAGAAGCTGTGGCTGGGTGACCTTGTGTCCCAGCAGTCCACGAAGAGGCTGTGGCTGGGTGACCTATTGTCCTGGTAGCCCACGTAGGGGCTGTGGCTGGGTGAGGTTGGCAGACTAGTTCCTGGAAAGGTGTCCTTTTCTTGTGGTCCTTGGAGACCGGTGAGCCAATGACCCGCACCGCCTTGGAACAGTTCTTTGGCCTGTATCCTGTCTGGTATTTTCTCCCTGCCCCATGCAACTGGTTCCCTGTCTTGTTTCCTTCCCTTCCCCATTTGGACACGCATGGGTGGCTGGTTAAACCTGTTGTACAGCAATGCATCTGTAGTATTATTAGTCCAGACTGTGGGGTGCAGTACATGAATTTTGTACTGTGTAGATATTTAGTCTTGTAGAGTTTAAGATTTAGGGATGTGGTAAATCTGTTTCGTAACAGTATAGTTTTCATAGAGTTTAGAGTTTAGACATTTCTTGTAATAATATTTTAGTATGTTTAATAAACTTTGACCTTGTTTTTGCTTTTGAGTCAGCTTCACACCTGTCCTTGTGTTTCCAGTTAGTAGCAATTGAACTTGGGCCCCCTTCAAAATTTCCCCAACATCCACTGGCCAGGTGTCACACAAAAATCCACCTCCGGGTGGTTGGCGTAGTCAGATTACATGTTTTCCCTCCAAGTTGTAGCTGGGGTGGACCTGTGCCCCTACCTGACCAGGCCATTTTTAAAAGTAGTCGGCATCAGTGGCTTCCCTCGCCTTTTACATACCAAAGTGGTTAAGAGCACTGAACTGCAAACCTGGAGAACTGGTTTTGAATCCCACAGCCACCACTTGCATACTGTGCAACCTTGAGCAAGTCTTTTAACTTCTCTGTGCTCCAAGGATGCACCTGGAAACAAGTCTTGGCTTATTGTGTCTTTCCTGGACCAAAATTATAAACTATAATTAACAAATAAATAAATACTTGAATACATAAAATTGTAAAATATGAATAATAAATAAAATGATTACACCATTCTTGCATCTAGTTATTTCATCCAGGCAGTCACAATTTTGAGTGCACAGGCTATCTGTTCACCCGGTAGTCTTTCCTTAGTTCTTGATACTGGTTAATGAAGATGTATGTCTAGTCTGTGTAATAGGTAGAGTTAGATCCACAGATAGAAAGTCTGTAAATAGGTTTAAATTCTGAGGGGCCAAATTGTTTTCCAGCTATGATAGGGCTAGCTGCCTGGTTGGCTATGATATCTGTTGCAGAAGCTGCCATCAGTGGGAGGGATACTATAGGCCTTTCCACAGCACTGGCCCATCTTACCTCACACCTCAGGCTGGGTATACCCTGTCTGAAGTATTTGTCCATTGGATGAAGTCTCACAAAAGGAATTTTCCCAGTGAGTTGGTATTTCTAGTGTTTTTCTTTGTATCCTTACCCATGGGTAAACTTGAAATCAGAGTACAGCCACTGGAACAGTGGAAGTTGGTTTGTAAAATCCAGAGCACAATCCTAATGTGACCTAATACTAGCTGCGGTCTTTGTCCCTTATTCACAAAACACATTTTGATAGAGAAAAAAATCCATTGAACTGCAGATAAAATGCTTCCAAACTGACAGATTGCAGAGCACTTTGGAGAAACAGCTTCAGAGAAAAGAACAATGTCTCGATCTTTGTTTTACATTCCACCCCTGTCAGGCACGTTATTTGCATATCACATTATTATGCTGCCTCAGGCTTATAAAGATCAGACAACAACCATGTCAGCAATCAACACAATGTTTGCTCCACATACACCTACCAAGGAGCAATCAGGACTCCTTCAAATGTCCTTCATGAGCTTAACTTGCACCCGGTCAGAACATTTTTAAAATCTGTAACAAAAAAAACCTTAAATCAAGCTACCTAAACGTATTATGTAAAACCAGAGGTACGAAAGTGCTATATACTTGTTAAATAATTCCTTCTTGTGGGTCAAATAAACTAATTGGACACCCTAGCTCTTGACTTCATGGTTCATTACCAAATTTGACCCACTGAAATGAATTATTATCTTCCGACACTTTTGCAAATGAAAAATTTATTACTGCTGGAGGGGACTGGACTGAAAGGTATACAGCCCCTACAGCAACATGTCGACAGTGACCAACACTACAGCAACAGGTCACTGTAGTGTCAGCGCTGAACCCCGGCACTGTTTTCTGGGGGTCTTGCACCCCTTCCCCAATCAGCTCTGACTCAGAGTTGATTATTTTAATTGGGAGGTGCGGGGAGTACAGCCTCCTGCTTGGAAGGTTTGGGGGCACAACCCCCACCCAAAGAAAACACGGTAGGCAGCGACCACCTTTATGCCGACCACAAATGCAGTCGACATAAAGGTTTCACTGTAACGTTGGTTGACAAAATTATTGTTGACCTGGCATCGTAGATCTGGACTGAAACATTCACAACACAATTAAGGTCGTAAGATGAATGACAATGAAGTTGAAACCTGCACAGTTACTAATTAAATAATATGTAGTAATACCAAATTCAGAAAACTTTGAAAAGTGTTTCCTATAAAAATATTTTTAAGCTATCATGTAACTTTCTGTATGGATACCAAAAATTAGAATTGATTCAGTCTATCATTAAAACAAATTGTATTGACACTATGTATTTGTTATTTTCTGGCTGTGTCACAACTAAAAAACATATATCAATACTATGCTGAAAAAGCAGGTTATGGAATAGTATTAACCCATCCAAACAGTATTGTCCAAGCTAATTCTTAATGGCGGGACTCCAAGCTTTTATTAAAAAAAAGTTTTCTACCCCCAACAGTGTCAAAAGCAGACCTTCCAAAGACACCTTGCATCAAAGTTTGCAGCAATTCCAATTTTTTAATGCTGGCTATGTCGAAATCGGGATGCCGTGCGCCAAAGCCTCCTTGCACCACCCTTTTGGCAGATGTGCCCTTGTACCAGGTCAGAAGGGGGCTTGCACTATGGCAGGGCTGCATCATCCCTTTATTTGAAATTCCAGAAGCTCCACCATAGTTGCAAGAGGAGGCCCAGCGCTGGTCTAAGGGCCCTGCACCACTGCCTGGCATGGTGGTGAGGAAGGGGACATGAAAGGTGGGGACTGGAGAAGCGATGGTGCAGTGGGTGTGCCATGGGGGGATTCTCAAGCCTAATGCTCACCTCATTCCATCTGTGAATAAGGTCATATGTGTAGACTTTATAAGAATGGGGTGAGCATTAGGCTTGAGAAGCCCAAGGCACAGCCCATACCTGCTCTCCTGCCTAGTTTGGGAGGGTGGGGTGTTACTGAAACCCTAACACTTAATTTCCCAACTTTTGTTGCTTTGACCCTAACTGCAGCATTAACAAAGTTTTTTGCAACATATATGCAAGCAATAACACACAACAAGGTGTGGTTTATCACCTGATAAGAGCACGCCCAGGGGTGTACTCAGGTGATAATCCACACCTCGGAGTGTGTTATTGCACTTATAAAATGGGCCCCATCCCCAGTATAAAGGCCAATGATAAAGATTTGTTTTTTTTTTTTAAGATAAGTTTAAAACTGTTAAAGATAATGTAGAGAACACAGAAAATAGTCCCTCTGTAGTGCAGGCTGCAGACCATATACTGTATAATATAAATATGAATGGTGTCTGTCTGTGTTCTGCCAACTCTGTCTCTCCCAACACATGCAGTTTTAAAATTCTGTTTATTTAAGTTTTAGTTGGGAGTTGTTTTTAAATTGGAGACTAAACTGAGAAACAAACGTCCTTTGCAGGCTGCAATACTTGATTGTTAGCGCATCATCCTGCTCCCAAATTTGTGAGCATATTACCATCTCCCCGAACATAGAAACACTTTTATTTAGTTAAAGTTATCACTGGGAGACTGTTTTTGAAAGAAAGGGTGTGTTTTGGTGGTCTCCTTACTCAGCGCCGGTTGTCAGCACATCTGGTGGCAGGAGAACGGCTGAGCGAGCACATCATGGAGTTGGGAAGTGTGATGATGGTTCAGCTGTCCATTACTGTCGGAGGGGGGGACAAGGGAAAATAGAGAGGACCGGAGAGGGACTGAGCAATGTAGGGCCAACCTAAGAGTGTAATTGTCAGTTCTGTGCTGTGTATACCAGTTACTATTTCCGGGTTTGTGGAATCGCGGTAGCACAAATAGCCGGATTAATGAAAATTTAAATGTCGAGTCAGTTCCTCGAAGTAAACGGAATGCTCATTGGATTCAGGACAGCTTTTTTTAAGGAGCACAGGTCAGATTTTTCTGTTTAAATATATGGAAGGTTACAAATAAAAAACATTTTGTATACTGATGCTGATACTGTGGAAGTGTTGTGCAGTATGAGTTACTGCCACAGTGTGAAAAGTAACGGACATTGCATTGCTGGGGGCGGGGCTGCAGGTCGAGAGGTGCAGAAGGAATGTTTGATGAGTAAACCTGAAGAGCAGAGTCTTTGGCACACTGATTTTTGTTGTTATGAGTCCTGCCTGGCTGAAGAGGTGCCAGTTGGCACAAATATGTTGTCATAAGGGCACGGCCAGAGGTGCCTCTCAACCAAACAGGATTCAGAAAAGTCCAGACCCATTTTATAAATATATTTATGCAATAGGGGTGGAGTGAAACAGTGTATATATTTCAGTGTATTGTGCTAAAAGAAGTACCATTGTGCAGCATAAGGCCTGTGATTCAATCTTCAGCCTTCACCAAATCTTCACCATAGCCATCTTCAGCCAGCAGAAGACTTCAACAACTTCTTGCCCTTTCATCTGCTGTAGTCAAAATCAACGTCCTGTGAAGAGTCACAGCCACTGGTTCCTGAGCATCCTGTAAGGAAGACGACTGGAAAGTGCCTTGTCCAGCCCTCACAGATGCCCGCTGGGAGACAAGTCCGTCAAAGCCCAGTGTGTTCATGGCCGCTGTTTTCTTATTTTGTCTCCATCCTCGGGGAACCCTGATCCTCACCTTCGACTCCTCCCTGCTTGTTGTATCCTGTGTAACCAGTGTAATCCTCAGGGTAGCAGTTTGCCCCAGTGCAGACAGGGAGGCATGCCGGGGACAAGTTGCGGTCATTGAGAGTGGCCAGAAGAGGGCCAGCACCATAGAAGTTTGCCCCAATGCAGACAAGGAGGCACACTGGGGACAAGTTGCAGCCATCAAGGTTGGCTAGAAGAGGGCTGGCACCACAGCAGTTTGCCCCAACGCAGACAAGGAGGCATGCCAGGGACATGTTTTGGCCATCAAGAGTGGCTAGAAGAAGGGCCAGCACCATATCAGTTTGCCCCAACGCAGACAGGGAGTCATGCTGGGGACAAGTTGTGGCCATCAAGGGTGGCTAGAAGAGGGCCAGCACCGTAGCAGTTTGCCCCAACGCAGACAGGGAATCACACTGGGGGCAAGTTGCGGCCATCAAGGGTGGCTAGAAGAGGGGCTGGCACCATATCCGTTGCCCCATCGAATACAGTCTTGGCTTCCAGATCAAAAATTCAGCAGTCCTAGTGCTGTTGATGTGCTACTTTGTTCCGTCCGCCAACCTTGAGACTCTTACTATTCTTGTGGACCTTGATGAAACTCTCATTTTCCTCATACCCTGTATTTTGTCTTCCTTTCCCTTCCCATTTTGGTATAGCTACCCTTCCTACCTCCCCAAGTTTATTAGTGTTCTGTCTGAATTTCAGTAAACTATTGTTGAAACTGACTCTCTTGTGTCTGTCTCATTCTGTTGATCATCCAGTGGTACCCACGTAGGGGAACAGAGCTTCCCCTTTATTCCAGCTCTCTCTAAACCTTCCAGTTGCTGGTGCTGATTGGCCTGTGGTTAAATTCGGGTCAGCCACCTGGCCATTGGGCCAAATAACCCAATGAGGCCCTCGCCCTACTCCCTGGCTAATTGGCTTTCAATTTCTGGGCAGGGCTGGTTACAGTACACCCCTGGGTGTGCTCTTATCAGGCGATAAACCACACCTCATCATGTGTTATTGCTTGCATATATATATATATATATTTATTGCAAAAAATTTTGTTAATGCATCAGTTAGGGTTTAAGTGACAAAAGTAGGGAAATGAGGTGTTAGGGGTGACATGCTAACACCACCCCACCCCACCCCCACCATCCACAGACCAACAGGTGATGGGGTGTGCCTTGGAGTCATCAGGCCTAACTCTCACCCCATTACATGTGTAAGAAAGCTGACATGGTACAGTATAGGAGAATTCAGTGAAAGTTATGCCCGATGACCGAAAGGCACACCTCATCACGTGTTGTTCTGTGGAGGGTGGGGTGGTAGGGTGGGGGGTGTTAGGGTATCAACCCTCATGCCTCATTTCCCTACTTTTGTTGCTTCAGCCCTAACTGCTGCATTAACAAAGTTTTTTACAATGAATTTCCTTACTTTTTGAGAAAGTGTAATTTTATCCTTATATGGTTTTGGGAGCGTAGGGCCCTCCAGGCCCTGTACTCCCATGGTATCAGTTTTAGGGAGCACTCACATCTATCCATAAGTACACAGACATTGTAATGAACTGTCTTCTCCTTAGGGCCCTGCATTCCCAGTATTGCATGAAAAAGTAAATAACATCCAGCACTCCAAGCTTTATGGGAGATAAAAAACTTTTACTTGTGGAAAAGATTTGAATCACGTACAAGGTCACAGTGCAAAAAGCTGCATATCACAGTGCATCACAGTGTAGATAACTATTCAGCCTTCAACAGTGAGTGAACATCCAACACTGAACACTTTTCCATAGCAATAAGAGAATAAGCTAACCCTCACAACTCCTTACTATTGGCCCAGTGCTTCAAGGACTAACTCCTCTTCATCAGTATTGCATAATGGATGGCCCAGAAGTCCAATTACTGCATAATGGTATCCATATGTGGGAGTGCAGGGCTCTCCAGGCTCTGCACTCCCACCTACCTCTAATTGTAGAGATGCAGCACAGCCCTAGACACATTCTAGGAAAGCCTTGTACTGCAAATGGTGCAATATCTCAGTAACTGTAGCAACTTTGGGAAAATTCCACTGGTGACCTGCATGCATGCTTAGTATAAAGGTGTACTAAGCTGCGCTTAGCAAAAAATCTGTATCTCAAACTGATTTCGAGATATAGGCACCGAAAAGGTGCTGCGTTCGCCAAAATGTTATCCTATGAGAAATGTTTTAACTTCAGCATGCCATAACCATGGAACTGATGAAAATTTTTACACCAAACCATCATAAGTCACATCTCTGGGACACCCCTTTCTATCTTTTTTTTTTTCAGTGAAGTGGCAAAGAAACAGCAACCTTTAAAAATCCCTATTTGTGAGCTGTCAAAATCCTTGTTCATGAGTCAAATCCCTGTTTGTGAGGTGTCAGAATCCCTGTTCATGAGCCAATCCCTGTTTCCATGTTTGTGAGGTAGGGCCATCTGGTCATGCCCTCATGATAAAGGATTTTGACAGCTCATGGACAGGGAGTGGCTCACGAACAAGGATTCTGACACTTCATGAACAAGGATTTTGACAACTCATGAACAGAGATTTTTAGGGACATCTGGTCATCCCCTCATGAACAGGGAGTTTGACAGCTCATGAACAAGGATTTTGACAGCTCATGAACAGGGATTCTGACAGCTCATGAACAGGGATTCCTTTTTGGAATCCCTGTTCGTGAGCTGTCAAAATCCCTGTTCGTGAGCCTAATTCCTGTTCGTGAGGTGTCAGAATCCTTGTTTATGAGCCAATCCCTGTTCACAAGATAGGGTCATCTGGTCATCCCCATACGAACAAGGATTTTAACAGCTAATGAACAGGGATCGGCTCATGAACAGGGATTTTGACACCTCATGGACAGGGACTGGAAGCGAGTCCCGATCAGGGATTTTCAAATAAAGAAATGGCAGTTTGTTTGACTAAACTTAATGGAACCAAAGCCATGGGTTTGGAGAGGGTGTCACCCTGAACAAATCCCATACTTCAATCTCCACAAAAGACATCTGTGGGGCAAGTCACAACTTTTTTTGTTTTTCTTTGAAAAACTGAAACCAAGATGGCAGCTCGTGAACATGAATTTTTTTATACGATCAGGATTTAATGAATCCCTGTTTGTGAGCTATCAAAATCCCTGTTTTTGAGCCCAAATCCTTGTTCGAAGCTGTGCAGCTATCCAAAAAACTGAATTGAGCATGCTCAGAACCCAATATTTAAAAATTAAATAACTTTGGAACAGAGTAATATTTTTTCACCAAACTAATGCTGGCATGTTCTTTGGAGCAAATTTGTTCTACCCTGAAAATGTCAGACCAAAATTCCAAATGGTGTGGCCACAACGTGATGAGGATAAATCAACAAAAATGTGCAAAAAAAGGCGACTTTTACACTTTTTTTTCACTATGTGCTGTGCAAAATCTGCACATCCGATCAGGTGGTGGAATCTTCCTTGAGGTTGTCAACTCTAATGACCACCCCCTCCCCAAGCCTGTAGCCTTGTGTTTGAAGCACAATGTACAGCTCCAAGCTAGTGTGTCATAGTGAAACAGTATGACCAGCATAATCTGTCATAGATTTCTTCACACAGGGCCCTGTGGGCGCTGCTTGATGACATCACATCTGAGCTCATCTGATAAGGGAAGGGGGTGGGCATTAGTGTTGACAACCCCCATGGAAGACCCCACCACTGATTAACCAATACGCTATAGACACAAATCCCTAATGTTTTTTTATTTCCCTTCTTTGTGCACTTTGCTTTCTACAACCCTAATGTTTGCATTAACATATTTTTTTTGCAATGAATTTTCCTTCTTTTTATGACAGTGGAATTGTATCCTCGTTTGTGCAGGTCTCGAATGAGATAAATACAATACTGAACACAGTCCTCACCCAGTGCATGGGCCCTGCAGGCCTTGGCACACATATAGATATCTTGCTGGTGAGGTTCCCTGACCCACCACAAGGTATGGCACTTGCACCAATACACTGCTTCATCCCTACTCAGGGTGGGACTGGTGCTGCATGCTGCAGCACCTTCCCCATCAGCCTTGTCCCAGTAAACCGGTTCACTGAGTTCACACCTGAACTCAGCTCACTGGCATGATAAGGCAGCATGTTCCTCAGTGGTGCAACAGACAAATGAGGCTACTTAATAAAATCTTAGTTTTTTATATTTTGATCCAAACTTTCAGCAGTCTTCTTATGACCCTACCTCCTAAACCCCGTAGGTGAAAATTTTAAAAACAGCGCCGAAACATTTATTCTGTGCCACAGGTCTGAAAACTTGTTTCGGACAGGATGTGAAAAATGTGAGCTGTACTGTTCATGAGGTGGTGTGAAAATATGGCTATGCTGAAAATCTGGTGTCAAAATATTGAAAATTACCAGTTATGCACTTGCATAGGGACATTTCAATGAACACTTGTAACTCTGCCATTTTCTAGGAATTTTTCACCAAATTTTCAATATGGCCTTTATGGGACCCCACCTCATGAACACTGGTGAAGGGTGGAGTTTTCCTTGGGTTGTCAGCCTTAATATTCACCCCATTGTATGCGCTCATGAAGCATACACACCTGTCTCCATCATATCCTAGCTTTTCTGTTACTGCAATGGGGTGAACATTAGGGTTGATGACTCAAGGAGGACTCCACCTCTCATTCGCTTCAGGGGTGGGGCAGGGATTCTAGGGTTGGAAACCCTAATGTCATATTTCCCTACATTTGTCACTTTATCTTCAAGCCAAACTGATGCATTAACATAGTTTTTTGCAATGAATATATATTATAGTGGCATATTAGTGTCACTATAGTTCGGATTCAATGGTCACTTCTATGTTAAACTCAAATATTTGCACTTTAATAACTTTGGTGCCATTTGATTGATTGGCATGAAATTTTTCATGCGTCATTGGGGACAAAGGATCTCTTGATGTGGTATGTTTTGTTCTGATCTGATGTGCAGGTGCAGAGATACAGAATGTTAAAAATTGTGTAAATTATTATTTTGGTGTAAATTCTTTGTAATGCCATTTCTCAGAAATGGCTTGGGGGTTTGGTCTGAACTTTTTACAGTATATCAGGCTTTGCTTGCAGATGTGCCTTTTGAAGGTTTGGTGAAAAAATATTAATCCTCTAAAAAGTTATTAAAGTGGAAAAATTAGACGTGCCATGTGAAACAACTGTTTTGCTGCAGTGAAAGTGATTTTTATTGTTGCAAATGCATAATGTAATGTCAAGATTCCACCATCTTGTTTTCAGTTAGTGAGGCAAACAAATGTAAATAATTCAAAAAGTACTTTCAGTTGGTGAACACCAACAGTTGTGTTTACCTAATTGAGGCCTGAGGAATCAGATTCTGGGTTCAATTTGCCTCAAAAATGCCAAGAAATATGTTAATTTTGCCTGTGGCTATATTTGTGCCACAAATTCCAGAGATGTTTCACAAAACAAGGGGGAGTTTGTGCCACAATTTGTGGCAAAATCCCATTATTTCATGAAAACAAGAAAGGGTGTTTCATAGAACAGCTGCTGCAATTTGCGGCACATACGTCCTCAGAAAAAATAAAACTCTTTAGGGGCATTTTTGGGGCAAACTGACCCCAGAATCTGATTCCTCAGTCCTTGATTAGGTAAACACATGTTGGTGTTTATGTAAATCAAATATTTTTTGCTTGTTTTACAGCCTCTAAGGAGAAGGGGGCCAAGGCATGCTAATATACATTTGCCGACATCTGGGTGTCCAATCCTTGTGTCAGTAGTAGAGGGCCCCCTGACACTGTTGGACACTAGGGAGCCCAATCTTAGTGTCCCAATGTTTGTACTGAATTTAAACCTGTAGAAAAGAAAACAGTTCCCCGATGTACCATATAGTTGCTGACATCAGTGGGGGGGGGTCCAATCCCAGTGTCAGCCCTAGAAGCCCACCTGCCAGTGTGGAACACTGGGAAGTCCACTTTCAGTGTCCAGAGATATGTATTGACCCCCTGCAGTCTGGGACACTGGGGAGCCCACTCCCAGTGTCCCAAAATATGCATTTTTTAAAACCTGTAAGAAAGAAAACAGTTCCACAACTTTTTTTACCTCCAAAAGAGAAAACTGTCCCTTGTCATCCCCGCTGTTCCCTCCCCCATCCTGACCCTTCCACTGAGCATCAACCACTCTACACCTCCCTTGCTGTATGCTTACCACTGGAGATCATTGGCTGCCATCGTCTGTAGACCGGGACACATCTGCACACTTCAAAGTCAAACCGCAAACTGAGGAGTCAAGGTAAGTGCCATATAATGTATTTCAGTGGTGTTTTCAACTTATGCTGATAACTTTGCTATTTTGTTGACTTTTTGCACCAGATTTTCCACATGGCCTTTTTGGGACCCCACCTCATGAACACTGTGACTGTCATTTCATTAACTGGGCCTGGAAGGTGATTTTGTGGTTGCTGCACAAAATCCCCTTTTGGGCCTGAATAATGAAATTTCACCACCAGTATTCATGAGGCGAGGTCTCAAAAAGGCCATGTGGAAAAGTTGGTGAAAAAAATTCCTAAAACTGCCCGAATTATGTGTGGGTAATAAGATGGCTATGCTGACAATTTGGCCACTGTTGTCCTATCAATGGAAGAGCAGGGCCCAGAGGGACCTGTGCTTCCACACCTACACATATATGTGCATCTATGGAGGAATGGTAGTGCAGCACCCAGGGGGCCCTGCGCTCCCACAGACAAATAAGGACATGATTATACTATCTGAAAAAGTAAGGAAATTCATTGCAAAATGTTAATGCATCAATTAGGGTTCTTACTAAAACAACAAAATCAGGGAAAGGTGGTGTTAGCCCCACCCCCACCATATAAACACTAACAGGCATCGGGGTGTGCCTTGGGGTGGTATGCTCTAACACTCACCCCATTTTCCTATACTGTGCCCATCTCAGCTTATTTACTTATGGAATGGGGTGCACGTTAGGGCCGATAACCCTAAAGCACCCCCCCGACACCTGTCAGTGTCTGCAGGGTGGGGGTGGGGTGTTCGGGTTGGAAATCTGAACACCACATTTCCCCTGCTTTTGTCACTTTCATAAGAACCCTAACTGATGCATTAGTAAAGTGTTTTTGCAATGAATATATATACAGTATATATATATATTACACACACGCATATACACACATATGCTCTTTTGGAGCCAAAACAGTTAAAGTGACAGTGAAGTCAGATTCAGCAAGGAAAAAGCACAGAAACACAATGTATGGTAAGCAAGCCCAGTGGTGAAGAGGGCTGAGGTACTGAACATGCCTTACCTATTCCCACACTGGTGCCCCAGGTTCGGGAATGGACCTGAGTCATTGTGGGTCAGCTGAGGAGGGAGAGGACTGAGTATCCAAGGGACTTCTCTCTTCTTCCATGGAGGAGTGGCTTGTTGCTCTGGACTCGACTGCCCCCAAGTGGAGGCCTTAGAGCAGGCCAGAGGGGCAAAGTATGGGAGGGATCTGTGGGGAACATAGGATGGGTGTGCCTCCACACACAAGTCCTATGCTCCACAGGAGGGGTGGCACAGAAAAGCAGACAATGGATGACAGGGAGCTTTATAAAGCCTGGCCCAACTATCTCCATACCCCTGTCACCACTCAGTGAGCGATCTGGTCCATTTTGAACTTGATGTACTGGGGAGAGGATTGCCCTCCCTCCTCGACATTGCCATGAGAGGGGAACTTGCAGGGAGACTTAAGACGAGGCACTTGCCAAGAGAGGTGGAGAGATGGCCAGGGGAGGCTGGTGACCAGGCTGATGTATCCATCCCCTGGATATAGGAGGATAAACACCTATATAAATAAAAAAAAAGAAAGAAACATAATGTACAGCAGTGACGAGACGGGAAAGCTCACTTATTGTTTAGAGATACCCCTGTTAGTGTTTGGCATCTTCCATTTTGTTATTTTGTAATTATCTGACCTGAAAACAAAATAGCTGGCGGGAAAAAACTGCAAAAGCAAGTCGCAAATAAAATATTGAACAATAAAGCTGAAGAATTTTAGAATATATTGCACAGAATTTTAGAATATAGATTGCAGAATTTCAAAAAAATAATGCACAGACAACTGACGTGTACATCTCTCTTGTGACTTTGCCAACTGTAAGAGTAGCCTGCTTTACTTGTGGTTTAATATAGAAAAACTTTAGCCATATGATATTCTCCATATAGAACACAGTATACTTTGTTGTCAACATATAGATATTAGGTTCCCACAACATACCACTAATGTGTAGGCACATTCACTCTCAAAGACAAACAGCATTGCTTCACAAGTTCTTAAGAAGCACACAGATCCTACAGCAGTGAAAGAGTACCTGACACCTGGGGAAAAGAAAGCTAACATGAGATATATTAAGTTTGCACTCCCCGTGATCTCTGATCTTTAATTTCAGGTAATACATGCCTATTTTGTGGGCTAATGAGTGGTAATTGATTGAAGTCAACCTCATTTTTTAGATGACGCTCTACCTCTGGACCTCCACACCTGCCATCAGGAGAGATGGCCCCTCGTTCAAATCATTGAGATACAATTGTGAATCACAGGACCTCACAGAGGCACATTTTGAACATTTGGCTCATTGGCAGTCTCTGCAGCAAGACTGAAGAACCGGTTTAAACCAGTCAGCTCCACTCAGTTTTTTTCCCTCATTACCTTGGAGTTAAGGTATTGTCCATTATAATTAGAGAGGCATTTCTTAAAGCCATATTACTGAAAAGGTTTTTTTTTGTCTCATTAGAAATCTGTGGGAATTGTGTGTGTGTGTGTGTGTGTGTGTGTGTATGTGATATCTAATAAGCATAGAGAGTATATATTAAACATTAAGGAACCACAGGGGATTAGGTTGCCATGAGTTAATCTAACCCTTTTGGAGTCAAGGCGCAAGGTGTAGTGAAGTGCCTTATTCCACTGGGATAAGATTACTAGAGGTAACCTAATCTCTTGGGTGCTTTAATGCTATGTGAAAATGGCAGGGTCTTTATCTTTTTCAAACAATATTTTTATAGTTTAAACTCTTATTGTTTTATTATATATATCCTTTCAGACAACAGACAAATAGAACTCTCCATTTATTTCCAGCCATTAAACAGTGGAACTTTTCAGACATTAACTACTGTCTCTTGGATGTCCATGTAATCTGTATCACTTTAAAGATTGCCATTGCTGCTGCAGTTTCAATTTTATTTTGTTTTTCCTTTTTATTTATTAATATGTGTAATCATGCTTTGCATTTTGGTGTATACTCTTATGTAACATTTTAATTTTTGATATTACTCATATATGTATGTATGAATATGTGTGTGTGTATGTATGTATGTTTGTGTGTGTGTCATTGTAATGGCTCTTTTGGCAGATTAATAAACATAACTGAACTGAACAGTAGTCAGGAAGGATGCAACAGGGGGACTTACAGTGACGTCATGGTTATGTTGACTGCCTAACAGAGGAGCTCTATGTGATCTTCACTGCATCTATGTTCATCTTGCTTAGAAGAAAGGCTGAACTTGACAACAAAAGGTGAAATCAGTTGCTCACCATGTCAACAAGGCAGTGACTTAAAGATTTACGTCCTACTCCAGCAGCAAAACTTGCACTGTTGAGATCCGAGTAGCAGGGTTGCAGCAGAACTTGGTCATCCTCACTGCTGCTCTCCCTGTGCCTCTCGGACAGTGAATTTGAGGACAGTGAGGAAACACACACCATCACATATAGAAAGCTGTACAGAAAGCTCAGAAGTATTGGTGATACCCTCTGACGCATTGCGATTACTGCAGCAGATGACAGGTGGGATCTCCACGAGGTCAAGAAGCAAATGCCCGCGCTGGAGTCCTGTCTCATGGAATACACTGCCACAATGGATCTTCACACATCAGCCATCCTACAACTACATCCAAAGGAACAAGAACTTGAGCTAAAGTTGGAGGACCTGAAGAAACAGAATCATAGAAACAATATATGAATTCACAGTGTCCCAGAAAAAAACTGACTCTGGGGACAGCGTGCAGTTCATGGGCAGCTTTATAAATGAAATACTTGGCCTGGGCCCAGCTTTACATTTGGCATCATCAGGGTACATGGGGTGTTATCATCCCCTTCAAAACACCCTTCAGTAAGAGCACACTCTAATTCTTGCCTTTCTGTATTATAGGGTAAAGATAGAGACTCTGTGTAAAGCACAGTCCAAGAAGGATATTTTGTTTGGCGACACAAAACTTTTCTTTGAGCTTCCAATGCCACCAGCATGCTCCATAAATGTAAAAAGGCATTGCTAATTGTAGAAGAACTAAAATCCAAAAATATAAGGGCATGCCAAGAATTTCCAGGCTGACAAAGGGTTTTCAACAAATCTTGCTGAGCACTGTACAAGTCCCTGGAAGAGGCCAGGGGGTTCCTGCAATGGGAAGGCATTAAGCTCAATGAGGCACTGAAAGGCATACAAATAGCAGACCTGAAACAGAAATAATGGCACCAGAAAAAGTCCAAGAGATCAGTAGCTCCAGATTCCCCTTACTTGTCTACTTGGCTGACTCTGGCAGGGAAGAAGAAGAAAAAAGGACATGGGAGGAGGTAGGGCAAACACATACCTCTTTGCTGAAATTAATCCCAAAACAACCCCAATAACTTCAACAGAAGGAAATACAGGTCAACATTCCAGGCAGGATACAGGAGGAGAAAAGTGATTGGTCACATTCAGTTTGAACCTTAGCTGTTTATTGTTCATGTCAAGATTATCTATATTTGTCTGGATTGAAGGGCATTCAGCAATCTACAATCTCTGTTTACTACCACAGGATGCTACCAAAGGTAAGAAGCCTGGCTTCTGTGGGCCGGGGGCTACCACATCCTGGGATACAATGGTCTATGTTGCCCATCAGTCAAGCTGATGGTGGTCCGTGTTTGGCCTCCGCCTTCACCTCCCCTCTTCACAGGGTAAACTTTTGGGGTGCCACTAAACAGGTCTCTGCCAGTGAGCATTTGGGGTGGGGGACTATAGCAGCATCAGTATTGATTTTAAACTACAATGAACAGCTCCTCTAATTCCTAAATATCCATTCTTTGTAAATGGTGGTGGATTTCAGGGGCTTGGATGAGCCACGAGGTAAATCCTCAACACTAACATAAGACATGCCAGGCGACAGGCCTAGTAGCCGGACACAGGAGGCTGGAATGTCTCAGGTGCCTGAGGAAGGATGCTGTTTCTGGGCCTAAGCTAATACATTATCCTCGTCTGGGCTACCAGGACATGCTGAGATATGGACACATGGAAAACTGATATGCAGTCCGGCTCACATGAAGGGGTACAAAAGATGAATTGGATTAGAAATCTATTGCTGTGGAGGAGGTCTGGATGTGGCTATCAGCTGGTCCAGTGAGCATGGGGAGGGGTGAGGGGGACCCTTGGGAGCTGGGGTCTACAGTTTGAAAGCAGGAGTGACACTCACTCCAGCCTCTAGTTAGCTAACACAATGATCACATGGGGAGATGCCCATGACACCTCCTTTCACTTAATTTCCACATGGTGGTCTGCAAGTGGATGGGAAGACCAATCTAGCTTGCCTGTACTCTAACTGACATATCAGCAGTTGTGACTATTCCACCAGGAGGCATACTCTGAAGTACATTTCTCTGCCAAAAAATGTTTGTTGGAATGTTTAAGATTTATCCTTATGATTTAAGCGCTATAGCACTGCTGTGGAGGTAGGAGGTAGGGGAGGATGAGAGAGGTGAATCAGTCATTTAATGATGGCACAGAATGGGGAGTATGGTTTTATGTCATAATGACGATCGCCAAAGGGTGATAGCTGTTAGGGTGAGTGTACATCACTGAAAATAAAGAACGGCAATGTACACTTATGGCAACAACAGTGGTGACAACACTCAAATGTATGTGGAGGGGCTGCACCCCCCACACCCCCTAACTAAAGATTCTCAACTCCAGGGGGGTGCATGTTGGGAGGGTGTAAAAACTTAAAAAATATAATAAAAGCCATGCACCAGAAAAATTACCCCTCCACCCAGACCCAAACCCTGCACCCTGCTTACTGCAGCTGGCTACCCTCACCACTATGCCACCGCCACACTACCTCTCACATACCTTCCTTCCCCTTCCATCCCTCACGGAGTGTGCTTCCTGTCGCCCTTCCTCCTAGCCTCTCACTACCTTGTCCAGTAGCCCAAAACACAGGTGCTGAGATTGAGCCACCATTATTGTGGTCACTCAATCCCAATCACCTTGTTCACTGGATACCAAGGAGTGTAGGCCACTTATTTTCAAAAGACCGCATCAACTATATAAGCAATGGGGCACTTGGTAATACTTTCATACAATGTAAAAGGGCTGTATAGCTCGATGAAAAGGGCTAGAATCCTTCAGGAAAGTAACTGAGAGAGAGAGCGCCACATTAGCATTCATTCAATAATCTCACCTTTCATAGGCAGAACATCTCAAACTGCAGAGATCATGGAATGGGGAAATTATTCCTCTTTCTGGGAAGACCAGCCACATCTACTGAGAGTAGTAACCTTGATTAGAAAAATCACCCCACTTTGGGTCTTGCAGGCAGAAACAGACAATGAGGGTGTTATGTTTGCTTGAGATGCCTGTACAGAGACAAGGAATGCATATTTTTAAACCTGTATGCTCCAAATGAGGGAATTGAAAGGTAGATGCTCATACAAAAGATCATCCTAAACACTATGCAGGTGGATGCCCACTTTCACAGTATGGGGGGGGACTTCAACTCCACTTTTTCTGATAAGCTGGATAGAAGTGGGGGCATAGTGGGAGACCCCCCAGGCCAATAAAAAGTGAGAAGGCTGATGCAGGAAATAGGCCTAGGGCACATCTGAAGGCATGTACACTCCTTAAGCCAAGACTATACCTTTTATTTGGCAAGACAAGGATCCTGCTCACCATACAGGATTTATACAAGGCCACTTTATAGCAGACCATAATAGATGCCTGTTGAATATTCTCTCAGCAAAGAGAGATAACAAGCAGCCACAGCTTGCCATAGCAGTGAGTACAGAGAAAGCATTTGATAGGGTAAATTGGCACTTTTTAAATTATACTCTGCAAGCTTCAAATTCAGCCCTAGGCAAATGGCCACTTTTTAAATTATTCTCTGTAATCCTTCAAACTCAGCCCCAAATTTATTCATAGTATTAAAGCCCTCTACGTCAAACTAGAGGCTGTTGTAAAGGTTAATGGCCTACACTCAAATACATTTCCTCTGGAAAGAGGCACCAGACTGTGGTCATCCTATCACTGCTTCTATTCGCATTACGTCTTGAACCACTGGCCACAACAGTACGCCAGTCCCCGGCCATCGGAAGCATCAAGTCAGAGAACTAAGCACTGGAACATAAGTTATCACTTTAAGCAGATGACTCAAGTTTCTTCATTTGAAATCCCTAGACCTCAGTCCCAGCACTTTCTGACATATTTGAGACATTTGGAAAACTGGCAGGCTATAAAATTACTTATTCTAAATCAGAGGTGGTATGGATTAGTGAAATATTTACTCCATAGATTAGATAACTAATCCCATTTGCTTGGGCAAAGCATAACCAAATTAGACACCTAGGGGTGCAGATTGCACCATCTTTAGACAAATTGCAATAAACTACAAACCTTTACAAAATGCCTTAAGAGAGACTCAGCCAGATGGGCCACAATTCCACTCTCACTGATAGGGTGACAGGATACAGTAAAAATGAATAGCTGCTCCATTTACTCTTATTATTATTTCAAACTCTTCTAGTATCCATCCTTGAGCCATTCTGGTACCCATCCTGTGCCATTCTGGTATCCATTCTATGTAATTCTGGTATCCATCCTGTGTCATTCTGGTATCCATCCTATGTCATTCTGGTATCTATCCTTGAGCCATTCTGGTATCCATCCTGTGACATTCTGGTATCCATCCTGTGTCATTCTGGTATCCATCCTGTGCCATTCTAGTATCCATCCTGTGTCATTCCAGTATCCATCCCTGAGTCATTCCAGTATCCATCCCTGAGTCATTCCAGTATCCATCCCCGAGTCATTCTGGTATCCACCCTGTCTCATTCCAGTATCCATCCCTGAGTCATTCCAGTATCCATCCCTGAGTCATTCTGGTATCCATTCTGTGTCATTCCAGTATCCATCCCTGAGTCATTCCTGAGTCATTCCAGTATCCATCCCTGAGTCATTCTGGTCAGCCAATCTTAAGGATATTAACAGATACTGTGTATGAGGGGAAACATCCCATAATAAAGCAGACCCATTGTGACTGCTGCAAGAGAACAGGGAGGATTGGCAATGCTCAACCTTCAGAGGTATTATCTGGCAGCTTAGGTGCTAGGTCTCTGGGTAAAACAAAGAAATGACCAGTGATCTCTCAATACAGGACAGGGCATTGCCAGTGGAGCCCTTTGGCACAGAGTTGGCACACAGTTTCCACCCATGGGTAAGACATACCTTAGGCATTATACTGAAAATCAAAAGGGTGACACACAATGGGGGACCTGGGACCTTTAACACACTGATCTGTCATCATTTGAAATGTTTACCCCAAATATAGATACTGGTTTTCAAAGATGACGTAGAAGGGTCTGACCTGCTTCTCGAAGTCGGTCTCAGCAGATAGAGCCATCACATTTGAGACTGTAAAACAATAGTATAATTTATTAGATGGTGACAGGTATCGATACCAGCAGGTCATTCACTTTCTGTAGCATGGGGAAAACGTAGCCAAAACCACCTGGGAGAAGACCATGGTAAAATATTTTTTACTGGGTGGTCCCACTTAAGGATAAATTCAGATTTATTTCTGAAGTGTATAAAAAGATAGCTAAAGGTGGTGCCCACCTTCTCGAGATCACCCTCCAGAGGCGGGAACATAAAAGTGAGGTCCAAATGCCACCAAAGAAATGGCTGCAGAGGCTGCAAAGGGAGTTGGAGGTAACATCAGCAGCAATATGGCGGTAATTCTCTTGGTAAGTGTTGGTCAGGTTATTTCATACTTCGGTAGTGACAACGCAGTTTGGCAACACCAGAGGGGAGGAATACTGGAGAAACTGTGGGGAGCGGGAGACATACTGTATACCCATATATTCTGGGAATGCCCAGCCATGGCCAGATACTGGGTATAGGTGCACCAGATAATATTGCAGATGCTGAATCCAGAGTATCCATATTCCATTTCCTTCACAGACGTGATCATAGGCTTCCCAAGGGTGGGTGAATTAATTGTTAAAAAACAGAAAGTTGTGTACCTTATGTCATCAGCAGCCCATAAAGATAGTACAGTGAAATGGTTATTAGATGTGTCTCCCAGTTTGATATCTGGAAAAATAAGCACAACATCCGAAATATGGAACCAGTCACAGCTGCAATAAACCTCAGACTGAATTCCTTTTTGGACATTTGGAACCCATGCACAGACGCTGGCACAAGGACTCAAAAAAGGCACAGGGTCAATATATGACTTTTGCCATCCTACCTGTAACTGTTTGTGACCCTTCATCTTTTTTCTCCATTCTCTAGTCTTGCTCTCTTCTTACTGTTCTGCTATTTTCCCTTTCTCTATATAGTAAGAGTGTGTGTTTTTTTTCTAGATGCCTACATTCACTATTCTGCCTATAATATTTATGATTGTGTTTCTAAAACTATATTATTGTATTTTACCTTGTTATTTTTTTTTATTGTTAGCTATCTCCTACTCCCCCTCTTCCCCAGGACACATCTGGAAATGAGCTTTCAGCTTAGTATGTACTTCCTGGTTAAACTTTTAAATAAATGAATAGTAACAAATTACTTCTTTCTTTTTTTTATTACAGTCACCATGGTTCAAAATAATGAGCCTCACCACCCCATGAGCAAGGAAGTGAATTTATATAATCTGGTTGGACACTATTGATGGATCTCTCCATACAAACACAGGCATTAGACTATGTTTTTATTCACAGCAAGGCATAGTCATCAGAAGCATTGTTAAGCTCCATGAATGTTAACTGTTGACTTTGTTTTAAAACTTCTTTTTTTTTTTTCTGTTGAGCATTGATTATTCACAAGTCATAACTCACTGTATGTTGCTTGAACAAACTGAGACCAGTAATACATATATGGCTATGTTTCATATCCTTGAAATAAAGCTTAGTTAAAACAAAGAGATGATGCAGTGCTCTTATCACAGTTCTGCCAGTGATATACTGCAGAATACTGTAGGAACACAATGTAATCCAATGTCAATTACTCCAGTTTGTCACACAGGAAAGTGTGACATGCATATTACAGAGCATTGTTTTCTGACTGACTCCACTGTCTATATATGTGTGTGTGTGTGTGTGTGTGTGTATATGTATAAAGATTATAAGGGTGTGGTAGCGTCCCTATAGTTAGGGCTGTATTATTTTTTTTTGAGTTGAGCAAAAGGTTCTACGTAAAACCATTAACTCTGCACCTTAAAACCTTAAAAACTTTGGCAGCGTTTGACGAAATTAGCTTAAATTTTGCATGTGCTGTCTAGGAGGCTAGGTCTAAATCTATGAAATGTTTTGTGAAAGCAGCTTGTGTGGTTTCTGAGATCCGCATATGTCATTTTCCTGCAGATGTCTAATTTTTTTCCAGTACTTAAAGTGGGATTTGGGTTTGCTCTTATGTACAAACTATGCAGAAATTAATTTTTTCTAACTCTATCAGGATAGAAGCATGCTGTGGCAAGGTAGTGCCTTTGAAAGGTTTTGTAAAAAAATATTAAACAGTTCCAGAGTCATAAGAATTTAAAGTTGTTGTTTTTTTCTGTTCAGGGTATGCTCTGTAGAGTTTTTGGGATAATGTTCTGATATGGCACCAGAACTCCTGCATTGCAAGATCATTATTGGTTTCTCATCACTTGCTTCTCACAGTACCAACATATTTTTTCATGTCATGACAGCTGCCATCTTGTTTTTACTTTCCATAGAACTAAAAACATCAGACACTTGAACCTAGCTAAAGGGGACCAATTTAGCTAGATTCTGGTGTGTATTTTCTAATGCCCAGAGATACCTTTTCTGGGCACCCCAAAATCCAGGGTTCCTAGCTTAGCCAGAGGAACTGTTCACCAGCATACTCAGTATGAGAACATCAGGGCTTTCTTGATATCTGCAGCCACAGGTGGAGAACTGCTGCCGGCTTCAGTGGCAGAAGTGAGACAATGATCCCTTGTCCTGTCTGTTTGTCTCTCTGTGTTTCTGTCTATCTAGCTATCTACCTATCTATCTATCTAATCTATTTTTTATTTGTTAAGAGGACCAGAGTACCCATTCCTGGTGCCATTTCTTTCTCCCTCTACCCTCCAGCTCACCCACCAACCTTTTCCCAATTTGTTTTTTAAATAATATAACTGGCCTGGGCTTTCCATCACTGGTACCACTTCTCTTCAACCCTTCCCGGCCAGGTCACCTGCCCCCAATCCCTGAGCAATACCGCAACACTGGGGCGCACAATCCCCAGTGTCCAAACTTCATTGTGTTCCCTGTAATAAAGAAAACCATTCCTAGTTTCTTTTTGTAAACCTGTAACAAAAAAAACTGGTCCCTTGGAGATCTGACCCCCACACACACACACATCACACCCACCCCACCCTGACCTTCTACTCAGTACCCACCACCCCACCCCCCACCCTCACTCACCTGAACATGTCCCACAGCATAGATCCACTCTCTAATCAAAGACACATCCTGCTGCTGGAACCACCAACTGCAATATGAAAAAATAAGGCAAGGGTGGTATACTGTATATCAATGAGGGGTTGAACTTTGATTCATAACTTTGACATTTTTACCTTTTTGTGACTCCAAGTTTCCAATATAGCCTTTCTGAGACCCCATTGCATGACCAATGGCAGTGTAATTATGCAAATCTGACCTGAAAGATGATTTTGTGGTCGTATTGCCAAATCATCTTGTGGGTGGGCATTTGAAAATTTTCACCACATTTGTTCATGAGGTGGGCTCATAAGAAAGATATGTTGAAATTTTGGGTTAAAAACATTCAAAAACGACTAAGTTATGAGCGTATGTTGAAATTCTTCAGTGCTCACTCAGCATAGTTATATTTCATGCCACCTCAAGAACATGACAGCTGTCATTTTTCAAATGCCAGCCAAACTGTGTTTTCACACCTGTGATGCAGAATGACATTTCGGTGGTGCAGAATGATGTTTCAGAGGGGCTTTTAAAATTTTCACCTACTGGGTTCATGAGGTGAGGTAATAAGAAAACTTTGCTGAAAATCTGGTGTAAAAATATGGTAAAATGCCCAGGTTATGAGTGTATGTTGCAATATTTCAAAATAAACATATAACTTCATAATTTTCAGTATTTTAACTCCAAGCTTTCAACATAACCATTTTTCCACACCACTACATAAATGTGACAGATGTCATTTTTATATTGATTGCGTGCATGCGCAAGAAACATATTGCAGCAGCTTTCTCTACAAGCAGGTTGTGGAGGTGTGGCACTGTTGTGGCCAATGTCCCCACAGCCTTTAAAGGCTTGTCCAGTGTTTCCCAATGCTGTGGCATGCTGCTGCTGACACTAGTTCAGCCAGCGTGCCACCAACTTGTAAAAAATGAGGGGCCACCTCGTCATTGCAGTATAAGCCATTCGCTGCAATGAAGAAGTGATCTGTCATTGCAGGGTGGGATCTTGACAGACTGATATTGTTTGTGAACACGGCGACGGTTGCTGCGTGTTCAACAATATAACCCTGTGTTTGTTTGTTTTAATGGGGTCCCCAATCCCATTGGCTTCAGTGGCCCCATCTTTATATTGCCGACAGGGGGGCCCAATCCTTTACCGGCATTATGTAACCCCCCACTTATATTCTCTGCTGACGGGTGCCCAATCCCCGTCGGCATAATGTCACCACCCTTTTTGTTGTGTGCGATGGGGTGCCCAATCCCCATCGGCTACAGCTTGCCCCCCAAAAGGAAGACTCCAGTGGCATGCTGGGAGCCCACCCCAGGGTGCCACATGCCCCTGTAAAATAAAAATGGTCCCGCAATGTCTTTTTTTTTTTTTCACCTGTAAAAAAGGAAACTGTATCTTGGAGGTCTCCCTGCCCCCCTCCAGCAACCCAAGCCCACCCACTGCACACCCTGCCTCCCCACACCCCACCTCACTCCATACTTACCTCCAGAGCTCAGCAAGATGATCTTCGGTGGACCGGGAAAACGTCTGCACTCTTCAAAGTTGACCGCGAACTGAGGAAATGCTGGTAAGCTGTATAAAGGAATAAATGTTTTTTTCCAACTTTAATGCATATCTGTTATTTTTTGGAATGTTGGCACCAAATTTTCAACATGGGGTTTTTGGGACCCCTCCTCATGAATTCTGGAACTGTCATGGCATTAATCAGCCCCAAAAGGTGATTTCATGGTCACTGCACGGAATCACCTTTCAGGGCCGATTAACGAAACGACAGTGCCAGTGTTCATGAGGTAAGCTCTCAAAAAGCCTATGTTGCAAATTTGGTGGAAAAAATCAAAAAAATGACTGTTTTACGACCGTGCATTGCACAGTTGCTATGCACGCTCATAACTTCGTGAATTTGCAATATTTTCATGCCAGATTTTCAACATTGGCATTTTTTCACAGCTCCTTGTGACCAGTGTAGCTGTCACTGTTTGCATCCTGGCTGAAATGTGTTTTCACACTTCTGGCACAGAATTGCGTGGTTGCTGTGGGAAATTAGTGTTCAGGACAGATTAAGAAAATGACAGTGACACTGTTTATGAGTAGAGGTCCTAAAATGCCTATATTGAAAATTTGGTGATGATACTCAATACAATGACTGTGTTATGAGCATGCATTGCACAGTTTGCACACACGCTCGTAACGTCTCGAATTTGTAATATTTTCACTCCAGATTTTCAACATTGCCATTTTCCCACACCTACTTATGAACAGTACAGCTGTCATTTTTCTCATACTGGCCGAAATGTGTTTTTGCACTTCTGGCGCAGAATAGAGGGGTCACTGTGGGAAGTCACTGTTCGGGACAGATTAAGAAAATGACAGTGATACTGTTCATGAGTAGAGGTCCTAAAATGCCTATGTTGAAAATTTGGTGATGATAGCCCATCAAATGTCTGTGTTACAAGTGTGCATTGCGCACTTTCCATGTACCCTTGTAACTTTGCAGATCTGTAATATTTTCACACCAGATTTTCAACACTGGCATTTTTTCGCACCTCCTTATGAGCAGTACAGCTGTCATTTTTCACATCCTGACCAAAATGTGTTTTCACAGTTCCAGCACAGAATAACGCAGTTGCTGTGGGAAATCAGTGCTTGGGACAGATTAAGATCGGCGGTGGGGGGGGGGGGAGTGACCAAGCTCAACTGAGCTCTGTCGGGACTGCTGCAGATTTGTTTGTGGGCAGAAAAAGGCCACAACACAAGAGCCCAGTACAAAAGGGCAGCCTGCAGCGCTGGGAGAAACAGAACAAGAGAGTAAGTGAGGGAGGGGGAGTGAACAAACTCACCGGAGCACTGTCAGGACTGTTGCGGATTTCTTTGTGGGCAGAAAAAGGCGTCAATGCAAGCAGGGTCTCAGTACAAAAGGCCAGCCTGCAGCGGTGGGAGAAACAGTACGAGCGAGTGAGACAGGGGGACTGAGTGACCTCAATGGAGCTCTGTTGGGATAGCTGCGGATTTCTTTGTGGATAGACAAAGGTGCCAACGCAGCAAGGAGCCCCGTACAAAAGCGCAGCCTGCAGCACCAAGAGAAACAGAATGAGCGAGTGACAGAGCGGTAGTGAGCAAGCTCAATGGAGCTATATTGTGACTGCTGCAGATTTCATTGTGGGCAGAAAAAGGTGGCAATGCAGGCAGGAGCCTAGTACAAAAGGCCAGCTTATGCTTGGCAGAGCAGGAATGAGTGAGTGAGACAGGGGGTGAGCGAGCTCAATGGAGCTGTGTTGGGACTGCTTCAGATTTCTTTGTGGCCAGAAAAAGCCACCAATGCAGGCAGGAGCCCAGTACAAAAGGGCAGCCTGCAGCAGCGGGAGGCACAGAACGAGCGCGCGAGGGAGGGGGAGTGAGTGAGCTCAACGGAGCTCTGTTGGGACTGCTGCAGATTTGTTTGTGGGCAGAAAAGAGCAGCAATGCACACAAGGGCCCAGTACAAAAAGCATCCTGCAGTGGCAGGAAAATCAGTATGAGTGAGAGAGGGGGGGAGTGAGCGAGCTCAATGGAGCTCTATTGTAACTGCTGCAAATTTCTTTGTGGGCAGAAGAAGGCGGCAATGCAGGCAGGAGCCCAGTAGAAAAGGGCAGCTTGCAGCACCGGCAGAAACAGAATGAGTGAGTGAGAGAAGGGGAGTGAGCGAGCTCAACAGAACTTTGTTGGGACTGCTGCAGATTTCTTTGTGGGCAGAAAAAGGCGCCAACAGAGGCAGGAGCCTAGTACAAAAGGGCAGCCTGCAGCGCCATGAGAAACAGAATGAGTGAGTGAGATGGGGGACTGAGTGACCTCAATGGAGCTCTGTCGGGACAGCTGCGGATTTCTTTGTGGGCAAAAAAAGGTGCCAATGCAGGCAGGAGCCCAGTACAAAATGGCAGCCTGCAGCACTGGGAGAAACATAATGAGCGAGTGAGACAGGGGGAGTGAGCGAGCTCAACGAAGCTCTGTCATGACTGCTGCGGATTTCTTTGTTGGCAGAAAAAGGTGGCAATGCAGGCAGGAGCCCAGTATAAAAGGCCAGCCTGCAGTGCTGTCAGAAATGGAACGAGTGAGTGAGAGAGGGGGCAGTGAGCAGGCTCAATGGACCTGTGTCAGGACTGCTGCAGATTTCTTTGTGGGCAGGAAAAAGCAACCAACAGAGGCAGGAGTCCAGTACAAAAGGGCAGCCTGCAGTGCCAGGAGAAACAGAATGAGCGAGTGACAGAGGGGGAATGAACCACCTCAATGGAGCTCTGTCGGGACAGCTGCAGATTTCTAAGTGGGCAGAAAAAGATGCCAACGCAGGCAGGAGCCCAGTACAAAAGAGCAGCCTGCAGCACCGGGAGAAACAGACTGAGTGAGTGACAGAGGGGCAGTGAGCAAGTTCAACAGACAAACACAATCAACATTTGGCATTGAAAAATGCTTCTTTAAATCCTGGGTGAGATGTGTTTTCGAACTTGTGGTGCGTAATGATGTTTTGCACAATATACTATAAATGCCACATGCCATGTTTATAAGGGGAGTTATACAATGACTATCTTGAAAATTTGGTGTCAAAATAAAAAAAATGTATAATTATTAAGAGACTTGTGTAGTGCCAGTCTTCACCACAGTGGCTGTGATTTGTGATCCTGTGCTGGTGACCTGAGTTCGGAGGTGAGCTTATGACCCAGCCACATGGGGTGAGGATGCTGTAATGGTGCTGTTATGTGACACCTCCCAGCCAAAGAATGAAAGCTGCAGGATTGCCTGCACAGGTACCATACAGTGACCAAGATATGACTGAACACTGAAATATTTCAATGTTTACACATAACCTTGCTAATTTTTAATATTTTGACTCCAAGCTTTCAACAGAACCATTTTTTTCACACCACCTCCTATATGTGACAAGTGCATTTTTTCAGATCCTGGACGAGATGTGTTTTCGTACATGTGGTGCAAACTGCTGCTTCAGTCAATATTCTATAAATGCCACATGTCATGTTTATAAGGGGAAGTCATAAAACAAGTATCTTGAAAATGTGGGTTCAAAATAAAAAAAAAATATTAAGAAACGTATGTAGTACCAGCCTTTGCCCATCGGATAGTGCATTCTGGTCCAATGCTGGTGAGCTGAGTTCCAGGGCGAGCTCAGTGACCCAGCTGGATGAGCTGAGGCTGGGGGGACAGTGCAGTCATATGACATCACTACCCATCCTGTGAAGGGTAGGTGCAGGGTTGTCTGCATGGGCCCAAGTAACATTTAGTGAAGATAACTGTTCTCTTGGTATAGGACCCTGCATCTCTGCACTTGTGGGTACCAGACAGCTCTATGCTTGGGCTGAGAGGTGGATTCTTTGCCCTATGCATCAGTGTCATCAGCCAGGTAGAAGCACAGGACCCATAGGACCCTATACCTCTGCAGTCCACCAGACAACCCAATGAATTCTTGACATCTGTTGTTGCACAGAAGTGCAGAGCTCACAGGGCCCTGCACTTCCATAGGTAAACAGAGTCTTCCCTTGGTGCAGGCCCCAGGGAGCCCTGCATGTCTGCATCTGATCACACAGGTCCCTTTGGGACCTGCTTGAATGGGGTTATGATTCCACTATCTCAAAAATAAATGAAATTATTTGCAAAAAAACAGCAGTAATGCACCAGTTAGAGTTCAACTTAACTCTACAAAAGTAGGGAAATGTGGCATTCAGGCTTCCTGGTAGCCTTTTGGTTTGCTGAGTTTAATAGTTACCTTTGAACAATATATATACTTTTTTTTTAAGTAATATGCATTTGACTTAAATAAAGTTAACTAGGTAAGAAGATAACTATGTGGCAGGGGAGGAGTGAATTCTTTAATCTAAAATTTAAACTTGATCTTATTTTTCAAGATTACTTTCCTCTTTTTTGTGTCTGCTTAGTAAGGTAATGAAATCTTATTGATACGTTTAAAAATGCTCCCCTCCCAGATGCTAACAATTTAATTTTTTTGTGTGTTAGTACAGCTGCTACTCAATGTATTGTACATTAATCTTAAAATTGTAGGATTGTAATAGGCAACATAAAATGAAACAAACTATTGTACAGTTACCTTAAATAATTTGATTGTTACATGTCTATATTATTATCATTTTAAAATGACTAAAATATAAGTTTAAAAAAAGAGAATAAATGATGGCTAAGTGTGGTGTTTGGGAAATACCCCTCGAGTGGACTAACAAACTAATAAAGACATTAATATTACATGAGGTTGGACAATTTTGTGTGATTATTTCCAGGATTTGCACCTTCTTTGCATATATTTTAGTGTTTTTCCATAGTATTGGGTTTCTCTGTAATGTTGTGGTATGACTGGGTAATGTTTTTTCATAGTACTGTGGCATACGAACATACAAATCTGCCAGCAGAAATAGGCTTCATGGTCTATCAAGTCTGCTCAAATGTGCAGCTAGCCCCTTACATTGCAGCTGTCCCCTCCTCTCCCCCCCTCACAGTTACTCCCCAACCCCCTCACTCTGTCCCATCCCCTTTTAAAACTGCCACCATCTTACAAGATACCACCTCCTCTGGCAGAATGTTCCATTTAGCCACAATCCTCTCCATGAAAAAATGTCTCCTCATCTCTCTTCTGTATCTTCCCACCTCCAATCTGAGACCATGCCCTCTCATATCCTTCCCCCTCCTCAGCTTAAAGACTCCTTTAGTACTTGTCTTGTTTATCCCCTTCAAGTATTTAAAGGTCTCGATCATATCCCCCTGATCCCTCCTCTCCTCCAGGGTGTACATATTTAACTCACTCAGTCTTCATAGGATTTATCCTCCAATCCCTGGATCATCCTAGTTGCCCTGCACTGTACCCCCTCCAATAATCTGATATCCCTTTTCAGGAACGAATGCCAGTACTGCACGCAGTAAGCCAAGTGTGACCTGACTAGTGACCTGTACAGATGCAGGATCACCTCCCTTCTTCTGGATGAGATTCCTCTCGCAATACACCCCAGCATCTTGTTGGCTTTAGCTGCCGCCTTCCTACACTGAGCTGAGTTGTTCATATGCCCCGTTATAACAACCCCTAGATCTTTTTCCTCCTGGATGGTACCTAACTGAACCCCTCCCAGCTGGTAGCTCCTCCCTTAGGTTCCTTGCTCCGAAGTGCAGAACCTTGCACTTCCTCACACTGAAACCCAACTGCCAAGTTTCCGACCACTCCACCAGTTTAGTCATGCTGTTCTATAGCCCTTATTACCCAACTATGTCATCCACCACCACCCCAATCTTGGTATCATCAGCAAACAGACTGCTTTTACTCCTGATGCCACGTGAGATATCTGCTATGAATATCCCAAACAGCACTGGGCCCATTACTGAGTCCTGTGGAACCCCACTCATCACAGCCCTTGGAGATGAGAGTTCCCCCCCCCCAGCCACCACCAGTTGCTACCTCCCCTTCAGCCAGTTCATGATCCAGTTTACTGTCTTTGTCCCCACCCCACATATTCCAACTCCCCCAACCGCCCATGAGGCACAGAATCAGGCCTTGCAGAAGTCCAAATACAGGACATCCACTGCATGGCCCTTATCCAGTTCCCTCATCACCCAGTCATAATACTCAACTAGGTTGGTCTGGGAGGATCTTCCTGAGACAGACCCATGTTGCTGACTGTCCTGGAGTCCATTGTCTTCCAAAAAGGTCACTTGCCTCTCTTTCAAGATTGTCGCCATTAGCTTTCCTACGATAGTGTAGTGTTTGTTTGTTTTTTGTCCTTGTCTTGTTTCCATGGTTTAGGGGCTTTCTATAAAAGGAGGTGTGGCTCTGCTGATCCTTTGTTTAGACTTTTTAGAACTGGCAGCGGCTTGTTGAGCTTCATGCAGAGTTTGATTGGGAGCGACATGCCGAGTTTGGTCAGAAGAATTGTGCAGATACTGCCTGGAGTAAGGTCTGCAATGATGGCTGAAGAGGCATGGTGCTTGAGGTCAGCAGCATCATGGGAGTCAGAAGCACCATGGAAAACAGCAACAGCAGCAGCATGGAGTCAGTGAGAGAAATGCAGCAACGAGGGGTAAGGCTGTTTGGTGTGATAGGAAGTGAAGCTAGGACAGTTTTGTTAGGTACAGTTTTTTGGCTGTGTTTTTGTTTTCAAGGCCTGTGGTCATAAGAGGGTTGGAGTTTTATACGTGATTGTTACATGTGTTAATAAGGTAGCTGTTACATCTGTTAATAAGGTGGCTATCACCGGTGTTATTCAGGAAGTCGTTATATGTGTTAAGAAGGTGGCTGTTACATGTGTTACTAACATGGTTGCAACAAGTGTTAGTAAGCTTGTAATGAAGTGGTTTGTAGTGTGTATGTTAGCTGTTAGTGTACTTTAAGGTGTTAACTAGAAAGTAATGCGTTTATTCTTAGACAGAACATAGTATCTTCTTACAATTTCCAAAAATAATTTTATATATTGTTTTAATGCTTGAAAGCTGTAAGATTTGAACAGTTAATTCACGTGTTTACATGCATATACATGTTGATATAATATGTTAAAGATGAAAAAAATGTATGGGCAGACTAGATGGACCATATGGACTCCTTCTGCTGTCACTTTTTATGTTTCTATGTTTCTATGACAGGGCTTCAAAAATGCATTGAACCATTTTATATTTTTTTATGTGGATATATAGTTTGTAGTGATATATTAACAATATGTCTACTCAGCTGACTCCAAGCTTTCAATAAATACAATTAAGTCTCTAGCCCTAACATTTCTAAAGTTATCTCATTTTAAAGAAAATATTTTTCATAGGTCTAACTCTGGAACTGTTGGGACTATAAACTTTTTTTTTTCCAAACGAAAGCTTGGAGTCTAGTCATTAAGAAATGATGTTTATAATGTGTCATTATTACAGTATGTAACAGTAGTAGTTATGTTATTGATATACAAAACAAGCTGTTTTCTCAAGCTATATCAATATACATATTTACATCACAACAAAACTGTTTTTTTGTAATATAAATGTTATTGATATACTTTTTCCTTAGTAATAAAGTTATATTGATATACTTTTTTAATATCGACATGGAAAATTTCATGATGGGTTTATACAATAAAATGAAAAAACAAATTTACATTTTTTCTGAAATTTGCTCAAAAAGCAAATGGGCTGGATGATTTGAGCAGAAAGTTATTAAAATTGACTATCCCAGACATATGTAGAACTCAACATATTTGTTTAATTTTTCAGTCAGTTCTAAAGTTTTTTGCTAGTGATTGCAAAATAACTAAAGTTACATCTATATTTAAGGGAGGAGCAGTGAATGTATCATCAAATTATAGACCCATTCTTTGCTGCCAGTCAGGATGAAGGTCCTGGAGAGGCTGGTACTTAAACAGATGACTGGCAGCCTGGATAATAATAATAAAGTATTGAATGAATAACAGTCTGGCTTGAGAGCACGGCACAGCATGGTCACAGCAATCCTAAAAGTGGGTAATTGTAACCCCCAGGTGGCGCTATCCCAAGGGCTACTACCCCTGCCTGTTTGGCTACTGACAGGTTGCAGGGCCTAGGTTCTATGACAGGTGCCTCCACTCAGAGGTCAGGGTTAGCAGTAGTTAAACTAGCTCAGGTACAGCCCTCTGGGACACTGTGAGCCCCCGTTGTTCCCACTAGTGGCCCACACAATACACGGGAGTTACCTTCCCAATACCCCACATATGCATACGTTTTACACATAGAGATGCCACTTACCCTTGAGACTGATTCTGCATCCCGTCTCGGAGGACCCCCTGTAAAACAAGGTTAGACAACATACACAGCAACTTGCAATACTGTTCTAGATACATTAACACCACAGTCAGTATATAGTATAACAACAACAAATCTGGTTTATTCCGGGGACAGTAACACAGGAGGGGGGTAATCAGGTTAATTGATTTAGATAAGTTCGAATCACAGTACTGTGCACATATATCTAGGGTCCAAAATGTCACTCTTTGGATACCCAGGATGGGGGGGGGGGTCTAGCCAGGTCCGTTGCCCGGGGTTGGCCGGCTGGTGCAGCTGGATAGGACCCTGTATGAAGAAAATACATGCACAAACAAATTGTAATCCAGAGCTGGATGGCTCACTCCACAAACAGAAGCACACACAACAATCAGTTGACACACTTTGATTAAATGAAGGTGAGGGGAAGTACCCCTATTTGTACTCACAAACCCCAAACCGAGCTGAATTGAGGAGGTAGCTCTGGATGGCCAGGATGAGCAGGGCATAGTGATGAGACCCCTGAGACAGGGCCTAACTGACTTGGAAAGCAAGTGGACGTAGTCCAATTAGCTTTGAGTCCAGCTTCCAGCTTCAGCTCACAACTCACAGAACCAGGGAAAAAGGTATCACAATCCCCTACAAACACTAGGAACATTTATATGTAAAGGAAATTACTATACCAGGCAGCTGCTTCTCAATCCCGATTGCAAATACTGCAAAACCCAAGAACACACTCAGCGACAGAGTCCCCGACAGGCCGATCGCACTTCTGCAGTCTTCGGTCTTCTACGGGTATGCCTGGATCTGCACACTTCTTCCTTTTTCTCCACCAACTCGGATTCAGTCTGATGAGCACTCGCTAACGGCTACAGGCTGACTTCAGGACCTTACATGTGCTTCCCGCGCGAACTGCACGCCGCAGCAGAACAGAGCTCCTACTTCTTTCACAGTCAACTCGCATCTGAATCTCCAGCAACAGTTCAGGGCATTTTCCTTAGACTCCAACAGGTTTGGTTGGTGTATCTGGCTGTCAATCACTGCAGGACTCCCTCTGTTGGTGCAAAAAGGTGCCAAGGTTCAAACTACAATTCCCAGAAGCACTAACCATATATTCCCCTTTAGGCAGGCTCCAGGTGAGAGTCCAAGTCCTGGTTGGTCCAAGCAGTCTCCATTTTAGGGCTCCCCTAAACCCAATTGGCCCAGCACAGCAGTTCAGGTCCAAAATGGAGCGGCACAACACACAGAGTCCCAGCTGCAATAAAGGCAGGTTAGACAAACTGCAATTTTACTAATGCTCTAAATGATTACAGGCAAACAGTTACATCTTTCAGGTAGGCTCCCTTTAAGCTTTCAGCGACTGCAAAATGGAGCGATTACACCTCAGCTCGGGCGGGATTTGAGCATTAAGCACACAGTCCCCCCATATAGAACTGATTAAGTCTGCAGGCAGTCAGCTCTTAAAGAGACAGTACGTAGAAGCTCTACAAGCACTCACAGTGCCATTCAAACTGCTTAAGCACCGAATGCCAACAGGCAAGGGGAACACGTAGGCAAGCTCCTAGGAGGCTTTTAGGAACCCCCATTTGTAGGGGGTTACACCCTTCCTGGCCTGAAAAGAACTTGGCATCCACATCAAGTAGGTACTTTTATAACACTTTGAAGCAGATTACCAAATACATTTATATCACTAACAGTTAGGTCTGCATTCTTCAGACCACAGTCACAATTAAATCTTTGTCATATGCACTTATTCTGTATTTCATAGCTTACTACATGTTGCACAACATTATACATACAATGTCATTCTAAAATCAGGTCATTACTTCTTGCACATGAAACCTGGATAGAGAAGGCCCTTCCCTATCAGCTACCTCGGGGCTGGAAGGGGCAGGGGCACCATACCCAGAGGGCAAGACAAGTAATCTGGAGTTAGCACCTATGCTCAGTTTGGGCAAAGAGCTCGGGATCACATACACTCCCTTATGAACAACACTGAGAGGTAAATCCACAGGCCTCCCAGGGGAATCATAGCATAAACGTACTACAGGCTTCACAGCTCAATCAGTCTTCTAGGGGGAACTGTTACAGGCTCTGCACTTTTATCCCCACTTTCAGCAGTGTCTTCACTTGTCAGGGGAACTTCCATTGGGGTAGAGAGGCTAGAACTTGAGGCACTTTCAGTTCCAGGATTTGCAATCTCTGAAATCACATTACTTGGCTCACATGGAGAGTTTTCTGACACTGCCAGTGAACCATCAGGGCACTCAGAATAATTTTCTTGTTCTGGTAAATCACCACTCTGTCCCAGTTCATAATTTTCCTCCTCCAAAAGCTCATACAATTCCACCATGCACAGTGATTCCATGTCATCCGACTTAATACTCTGCACCTCACTTTCTGGGGGCATTGGCTCCAGGGACAAAGCTGGGGGCTTAGACAGTCCAGAAGGCCCAGCTTCATCTCCATGATTGACTAGGCGATTGCTTTGAAACAACTGACTCAGTTCGTAAGAAGGGTAGTATTGAAAGTCACACTCACTTTCCTCTGACATGGACTGACAGTCATGTTCAACTGGGACTTGTTGTGGGGAACACTAACTCAGCATCTGTAGGTGCAGACTTTTTTTTTGCTTAGCAGTAGTTCGGGTCACTGGTTCAGAGAGAGCACTTTCTGGGGGCTCAGACTCAATCAAGATTTGGCCAATGGGCAGCAGATGATTTCGATGCAGTGTCTTAACATCTTTCGAATTATTTTCAGGCCTTACTTTGTACACAGGCAGATCATCCAGTTTGCCCACTACAATGTGAGGGAGATGGTGCCACCTGTCAGCAATCTTGTGTTTGCCAGGCAGTCCCAGATTTCTTAGCAACACACAATCTCCCTCCTGGAGTTCCTGTGCTTTCACCTTTTTATTATACCTTTCTTTGTTGGCCAGATTTATTTTGGCAGCTATGGTTTGAGCCAGTTGGTATGCATGATTTAGCTGGGCCTTTAACTTTTGTACATACTGTAAATAGTTGTCAGCTCGAACCCCATCAGGAGAAACTCCAAAACATACATCTACCGGCAGTCGAGCTTCTCTTCCAAACATCAGGCGGTAGGGGGAGAAACAAGTGGCATCACTTTTGGTGCAGTTGTAGGCATGTACCAAGGTGCTGATTTGTTGGCTCCATCTAGGCTTGTCCTTGGGGTGGAGGGTGCCCAGCATATCTAACAAAGTGCAGCTGAATCGTTCAGGCTGTGGGTCCCCCTGGGGGTGGTAAGGGGTGGTTCTGGACTTTCGCACCGCCCACAGAGAAAGCATCTCTTTGATCAAGCGACTCTCAAAGTCTCTCCCTTGATCAGAATGGATTCTTTGTGGAGCCCCGTAGTAAACAAAAAAGTTTTCTACAAGTATTTTTGCCACAGTAGATGCCTTCTGGTCCTTGGTGGGGAAAGCGTGGGCATATCTTGTAAAATGGTCAGTAACCACCAGCACATTACTAATATTTCTTTGGTCTGGCTCCAAACTCAGAAAGTCAATACAGACCAGTTCCATGGGGGCGTTGGTGGTGATGTTAACAAGTGGGGCAGCCCTCTGGGGCAAAGCTTTCCTCTGTAAGCAATGACTACAAGTTCTAATGTGTTGTTCAACATCAGCTCCCATCTCTGGCCAATAAAATCTGGATCTTACCAAGTCAAGTGTTCTGTCTATGCCAAGGTGCCCCATATGGTTGTGTAGGGACCTCAGCACCAAGTCTCGGAATGCAGTGTGCAACACTAGCTGTTGTTTGTCTATTTGTCCCCCTCTGTCTATTGTTTCTCTATATAACAGTCGATTAATCAACTTCAACTTAGGACCTTCCTTGTACAACAGTGCAGTTCTCAGATCAGTGGAACGTAACTTGGATACATCTTCCCTGCGTAGAGGGCTTCTAAAGCTGCTTTGATCATAGGATCTCGGGATTGAGCCAGCCGAATACTGTCATTGTCCAGCTGAGGCAGTGCACCATAGTCTAATGCAGAAAAGTGGCAATAGGCAGCAGGTATGCAATTCTCAGAGGGTCTCAAGCAATCAATCAGACAGTCCACTGTGTCGGAGGACAGTTGTTCCTCCCTGTCAAACTTCTGACAGAGTGCTCGAATATCAGGTCCTGACAGTCTGACCCAGTCATTTCGGGGAACAGACCTCCGGGAGAGAGCATCAGCATCTATGTGGTTCAGGCCTGCTGTGTATTCCACAGCATAGTCGTATGTAGATAATGCAGAAAGCCACCTATGGCCAGTAGCATCTAACTTAGCTGAAGTCTGCACATAGGTCAAAGGATTATTGTCAGTTTTTACTAGTATCTTAGCCCCATACAAGTACTGGTGGAATTGGTCAACAATGGCCCACTTCAAAGCTAGGAACTCTAACTTATGTACAGGATAGTTCTTTTTGAATGGGGTCAGGCTTCTACTGGCAAAGGCCACTGATCTCAGTCCATTCTCATGCTCCTGGTACAACACAGCCCCCAAACCTTGCAGGCTAGCGTCAGTGTGCAGGACATAGGGCTTTGCTGGATCTGCATAGGCAAGGACAGGAGTGTAGGTAAGTTGATATATAATCTCATGAAAAGCAGATTCACAAATCAGGTGTCCATCTTGCTCCGAATACTTCATTTGGCTGAAAATACACTCTCTCAGTCTCTGGAGAAGCCAACCTCTTATATATTTTGTTAGTAGGAGGGTAACCTTGAGTAAGATTAAGCAAAGGGCTAATCACTCTTGAATAGTCCTTGATGAACTGGCGATAGTAACCACAGAATCCCAGGAATCTTTGCAGTTCTTTTAGATTGTGGGGCTGTGGCCAGATGGTCAAGGCCTCAACTTTACTCGGGTCTGTTTCTATGCCCTCGGTGGAGACTATATGTCCCACATACTTTACAGAGGTTTGGAAGAACTGACATTTATCGACGGATAGTTTAAGGCCAAAGTCTTCCAGTCGGTCCAAAACCTTGAACAGTCTGTTCTCATGTTCCTCCAGGGAGCTGCCAAACACAATAACATCATTCAAGTATACCAGGCACTCTAATAAGTTCATGTCCTCCACTGCACGCTCCATCAGTCATTGAAAAGTGGCTGGGGCCCCTGAAATCCCTTAAGGCATCCTAATGAACTCATAAAAACCAAGTGGACAGATGAAGGCTGTCTTCTCATGGTCTTTTGGGGCCATCGGGATCTGGTAGTAACCGCCGTGAAGATCCAGCACAGAGAACCACTGGCTACCGTTCAGGCAGTCTAGAGCATCCTGGATGCGGGTCATTGTATAGTGATCAGGGATAGTCCGCCGGTTCAAGGTATGATAATCCACGTACATCCTTACTGTCCCATTCTTTTTTCTCACTACCACGATAAGGGAGACATATGGACTTCTGGATTCTTGGATTACACCAGCAGCAAGCATCTCTTGCAGATGCCCTCTCACATCATCTATGTCAGCAGGGGCCAGGCGTTGAGACCTCTCACAAAAAGGCCTTTCATCATGCAGCCAGATATGGTGCTCAGCTCCTTGCACACATCCTACATCCCATTCCTTTAAAGAAAACACCTGGTCTCTCTGAGCAAGCTTCTCACTGATCCTCACTTTCCATTCAGCTGGCAATGGGAAGTCACCAAAATCAAACAAGTCAGGCGTCACTCCATCATTCTTCCTCTAACTCTTGTTACTGGGTAGCACTGCAGTGTCTGCACAATGTACATTAGCCAGGGTGCAACCTTTATTCACTTGAATCTCTCTATCAGACACATTATGGATTTGAACCATTACCCTTCTGGCATAAGCATGGGCTCTGGTAGGCAAAATACTTGGTCTGACCAAAAGTCCTTCTGGCAGTTTTCCATCACTGGGTGCAGCCAGCATTAATATTTTATTCTTGACATCTCTTCTGATACGCACCTCTCCCTGTAAGATGCACTGGGAATTTGGCACCAGGATCAGAGACTCAGGATCCTTTTTCCAGACAATTCTAACCGGTTCCTCTGGTTCCACTTTTCCAGCATCTCTCTGGGCATCGTAGGCCTTCTTGATCAAGGCCAGAATTCTTAAAGCTCTACCAGTCCGAGACCCCTGTTTTTCATAACACAACTGCGCCAACCATCCAAACATATGTGCATTAGTCCCAATTAGTAGAGGGACCCCATCATACAGTCCAGTAGGGGGACACACTAGGACCAAGATCTCCACTTGCTCTGCCACTCCAGCCACAGAGGTGGGAAAGGACAACCAAATTTGGATATAGCTGGAGTATGGGTAGGCCTTCTCACTTAAACCCCAGACATGCAGTCCCTCTAATGGTTGCAGGGGCACATCAGACAAATGTTTCTGATACCAATCCTGGAACATAATTGTTACTTGGGAGCCACTATCTAACACAGCTCTTGTAGGCACTCCATTCATTTTTACAGTGGTCTCCATGGAGGGACCCACCACTTAAGACCATTCCAGTGTCACTGACCTGGACGTTGATTGGGTATTGGCCTTGGTGGCAAACTTTTCCGAGTAGCCCAGGTTGCCGGGCATAGGTTGCGATGCAGGCCACTAATCTATTGGTAACTTTTCTCAAGTTCTCTGGCAGCGACAAGCTGACTGAAAATGCCCATCCTCCCCACAATGGTAGCAAAACTTAATGTCTCTAGTGTCCTGGAAGGGTGGGGAGTCTCTTTTCTGTTGGGATACCTCTTGAACCCTGTGGGGCTCCTCTTGGACTGGAGGCCTACTCCTTTGGACTTCTGAGTCTTCACTATGGTTGGGGGTTAGAACAGTTCTTTGCAGCTCTCCCACCATCTCTCTCAGTTCTCGCAGCTCTGCTAGCAGGTTACCCTCAGTCCGAGTCTCCAAGGAAACAGCGTTTACTCCCACTTCATTCTTGGGCTCAGGGGGAGCCTGATACAGATCTGGTTCTCTGAATGCCTCAGTCAGTTCCTTAATCAAGTTTCTCAACTGTTGGGCCTCATCTAACCCACTCTTTTAGGGGGTCTGGCAAGTGTTCACAGCCCCAGCACAAGGCTCCCAGCCCTCCTCACCAGTTTCAATCTCATGGATTTCTCTCATCAAATGACTGTACTCTGGAGGGCTTGCCCTCCTGTCTTGCAACTTGAGCTTCAATATCATCATGCTCGAGAATCTTGCTGACTTTAGGATGTGGTCTAGCTTGACCTGGTTTAGTTCCTCGGCAGACACTCCCCTTTTCTGTGGGCCCTCTGCAAAGCCCTCTCTATCCTAGTGACAAAGGCAGACAGCTTCTCATTCTTCTACTGTTTGGATGATCTGAAGTTCCACAATAAATCATCCCCTGATTCTGTGCTGCCAAACACCCCCTCCAAGGCAGAGAGATATTCTGCTGCAGTGGCCTCCGGACTAGTAGCACGTAGGAACCAAATGACTTCCAGGGTGGGGCCTCTCAAGCTCTCCATCAAACGCTTTCTTTTCTCCCTCTCTGAACACTGCCATTCTTGTACTAAAGGGGGTGGCATAGTCCATCCAGGTCTCCAGATCATCTTCCCCCGAAGGCACTGGGACGGTACCAGAAAAAAGACTAAGCCTTCTATGGGAGTCCAGCTGTATCGGGGGAATGATGAGGGGGAGGCAGCTATTGGGAAGCTCTTGGGAGACACAGGGGAGGTGGTCGGAGAATGCAAGGGCGTATGGTCCCCTGACAGGTCCAATACTTTTACTACTTCTTGGGCAGTTTTTCCTTCAGATGCTAACAGCCTAAGCAGCTACTCTTTAAATCCATCAGTACTAGGGGACCCACCCAAGGTGGTCTGACCACTATGTAAGTGAATGACCCTCCATCCCTTCGGGGCGCCCTCAGGAAAAATCATAGGGGGTACCTTCTCAGGGTTTATATGGGAACTACATGAGAGTAGCACTATCAGAGTTTGGTCGAATAAGTCAGCATCTTGTCCCTTTACCTCCACCTTGCCCACGCACTTAACAAGCTCTACGATGGACACAATGTTAGTGTTGTTAGTCCCCAAGGGGACATCCAGCAACAGGATGGTCTTGTTGGGATCTCTCTCCTTAGCTTCACTCCATCCCATCAATTTGTGTACCATCAGCTTGTGGTGGGCAATTTTTATCTTGGGCATAGCAAGCCCTTCCATCTTTTCCCCTAACTTGCACATAATGGGGTTATTCTCTTACGTGGCCACTAGAGGATGCTAATCCCAGTGGTGCCTTCAAGCTGTAACCCCCAGGCGGCACTATCCCAAGGGCTACTACCCCTGCCTGTTTGGCTACTGACAGGTTGAGGGGGCTAGGTTCTATGACGGGTGACTTCACCCAGAGGTCAGGGTTAGCAGTGGTTAAACTAGGTCGGGTATAGCCCTGTGGGACACTGTGACCCCCCATTGTTCCCACTAGTGGCCCACACAATACACGGGAGTTACCTTCCCAATACCCCACATATGCACAATGTTTACACATAGAGATGCCACTTACCCTCGAGACTGATTCTGCATCCCGTATCAGAGGACCCCCTGTAAAATAAGGTTAGACAACATACACAGCAACTTGCAATACTGTTCTAGATGTATTAACACCACAGCCAGTATATAGTATAACAACAACAAATCTGGTTTATTCAGGGGTCAGTAACATGGGAGGGGGGGTAATCAGGTTGATTGGTTTAGATAAGTTCGAATCACAGTACTGTGCACATATATCTAGGGTCCAAAATGTCACTCTCTGGGTACCCAGGATGGGGGAAGGCTAGCCAGGTCTGTTGCCCAGGGTTGGCCAGCTGGTGCAGCTGGATAGGGCCCTGTATGAAGAAAATACATGCACAAACAAATTGTAATCCGGAGCCGGATGGCTCACTCCACAAACAGAAGCACACACAACAATCAGTTGACACACTTTGATTAAATGAAGGTGAGGGGAAATACCCCTGTTTGTACTCACAAACCCCAAACCAAGCTGAATTGAGGACGTAGCTCTGGATGGCCAGGATGAGCAGGGCTTGGAGATGAGACCCCTGAGACAGGGCCTAACTGACTTGGAAAGCAGACGGATGCAGTCCGATTAGCTTTGAGTCCAGCTTCCAGCTTCAGCTCACGGCTCACAGAATCAGGGGAAAAGGTATTGCAATCCCCTACAAACACTAGACACATTTATATGTAAAGGAAATTATTATACTAGGCAGCTGCTTCTCGATCCCGATTGCAAATGCTGCAAAACCCGAGAACACACTCAGCGACAGAGCCCCCCCGACAGGCCGATCGCACTTCTGCAAATCTTCGGTCTTCTACGGGCAAGCCTGGATCTGCACACTTCTTCCTTTTTCTCCACCAACTCAGAATCAGTCTGATGAGCACTTGCTAAAGGCTACAGGCCAACTTCAGGACCTTACACGCGCTTCCTGCGTGAACTGCACACCAGCAGAACAGACTCGCCTTAGTCAGCTGCATCTGAATCTCCAGCAACAGTTCAGGGCATTTCCCTTAGACTCCAACAGGTTCGATTGGTGTATCCAGCTGTCAATCACTGCAGGGCTCCCTCTGTTGGTGCAAAAAGGTGACAAGGTCCAAACTACAATTCCCAGAAGCGCTAACCATATATTGCCCTTTAGGCAGGCTCCAGGTGGGAGTTCAAGTCCTGGTTGGTCCAAGCAGTCTCCATTTTAGGGCTCCCCTAAACCCAATTGGCCCAGCACAGCAGTTCAGGTCCAAAATGGAGGGGCACAATACACAGAGTCCCAGCTGCAATAAAGGCAGGTTAGACAAACTGCAATTTTACTAATGCTCTAAACGATTACAGGCAAACAGTTACATCTTTCAGGTGGGCTCCCTTTATGCTTTCAGCAATTGCAAAATGGAGTGATTACACCACAGCTTGGGCAGGATTCGAACATTAAGCACACAGTCCCCCCATACAGAACTGATTATGTCTGCAAGCAGACAGCTCTTAAAGAAACAGTATGTCGAAGCTCTACAAGCACTCACAGTTCCATTCAAATGGCTCAAGCGCTGAACGCCAATAGGCAGGGGGAACACGTAGGCATGCTCCTAGGATGCTTTTAGGAACCCCCATTTGCAGGGGAGTTACATAATGATATCCAAATAGCAGTGGATGGTGAGGGGGTTGCATGGTGGGTGTTATTTTTATTGAACTCTCCAGGGCCTTCAACATGATTAACCATGCTTTTTTTGTTCTGTTTCTGGCTCTCTGGTGAAAATGTGGATGTTCTTCTTATCTGCACAGTTCTCTGCCAACTTCCCACCTCTCCCCAGCACTCCATCAGCTTCCCAGTCAAGGAGGACTGTGACTTACCCCTCTGCCCAGAGGGAGAGATCAACATCACTCTGGGACCTCAGTCGAGGCTTACGCTAGCGAAACTTCAGCAGCACTGAGTTGACTGTGGTCTTGGCATCATCCTGCTGCCTGCCTGCCTGGAGGGTTTTTCTTCCTTGTAGTTCCCCAGAGGTATGGCTGTGCAATGACAGAAAATGTGCAGCCATACGTGCTCCAACGCAAGGTGCACTGGCCTCTGCCTCGCATCTGTCCTGTGTTGTGCAGTCCTTGTTGGGTATACTCCCAGCACTGGCTGGACGTTACCCTATCAGCAGCTGCCATATCCCACCCCACCCCAGGAGGAGGAGGAGTGCAGTCCAGTGAATGTTCATCCTACCTCCCCCATGGCTGGTTTTCAGATGCTCCAGGTCCACGTCTGAACCTGGGTCATCAGTAGTGATTATCTAGTCTGGGGCTGCAGGGTATTGTTAATGAATAGTTTACAAGTTATTTGATTTTTTGATTAGCCATAAACATTTGGTAGGTTATTATTTGTAAACATCAGATGTTATGGTAGTTGCAAATGGGATTCCTCATGGTTCAGTTCTTGGCTTACTCTTGCTCTCTGTATTCATTAATGATATTGATAGAGGTCATTTAGAATCAAATGTGCCTCTATTTGCAGATGGCACTGTTTTTTATTGTGGTGGCAAGAGCAGGAGCGTGGTTTTGAACTCCATTTTGGCCAGTTTAATGTGATGTAGATATTGCAGATATAAATGTCTTAGAGCCTGATTAGACTCACAAATGACCTGGAAAGATCATATTACTTCGAGCAATACTTTGAAAGACAGGTCCAAGATTAGGGTGAGGTATAGGGTACAACGTAAGCTGCAATATGAGCAAGACTTAGGTTTAAATACACAATGTTGATACTCCTTCCAGAATATGATGACAGCACATTTGGAAGATCTGCTAATACCCAGCTTAGTAAATTTGATGTCATTTATAATGATATGGCCAGATTTGTGTTAGATGCTCCTTACAACACACCCATAGGTGTATTTTATATAACAATCTTGAAAAGGCATGTTTTAAAACTTCTCCAGCAATGTACCCAACATGCATCCACCATAACGTACCAAGTTACATCACAGAACTCTAGATCATGAGACCAATTTTACCTGGACTATGGTCTTCAGAAGGTGCTGAATGTTTGGTATCACAAACAAAAAGTATTAAAGGCAGTCCTAACATTATGGTCACGTCTCCAGGATTATGGAATTCACCACCCACTCAGCTGCACTCGTAGCAAGGTCCACTGGTCTCATGTGCCCATATCCATAAATAAATACAGGAAAGGGAGGGAAATGTATGTGTGTGTGTGTCATTCATAAGTCTACCTCTGTGGCACCTAAATTGATCGTTTTATTTATTTATTTTATTTGTGTATTCTAAGCATTTTTATACATTTCTTTCAATGTTGTGTATTTTGTATGTTATGATAATGTAACAAAAGCTATGACCTGTAAGAATGTCATTGGAAAAGAGCGTTGTGCTCATATAACCTGTCATTATCCTGTTCACATTTTAATAAACAACATTTAAATTGAAATTTAAATTGAATGTTATGATTTCTGGAGATGTACAATATTTTGAAGGGAGGCATAAGCTTGAAACAAGTATCCAAGAAAACCAGTAGTTCAGTGCAAAATGTTTAAATTTGATGGAATGGAATTCTGTGGCCTTTTGGAAAATTCTACCTAATTCTGTGGAATTCTGTCAGAAGCAGGATTCTGACATTTTTATTTGTTATTTATTTTTATTTGGATTTTATTAACTGGGTAGGGCTCACTGAGACACAGGCCCCTTTTTCAGAAGTGACCCGGAATTAATTACTGTGGCATTTTGGTGTTGTCTGCCACTAAGACCCTTACTTTCTCTTCTGGTCTGCCATGCCCATCTCTTGCTGCTCTGGTGGACGTCGTCTTGCTGGACCATGCGAACAACGGAAATGGGTGCATGAAATAATTGTAGAAAACAGTGTCTTTTCAGCAGTAGGAGACTTCTACACACCATGAGGCTATGCCTCACACTGAGTGGTTTCCCAAACTGTCCCTGGATAACACAGCACTGCCAAGCAGTGCAACAATAGGCAATATGCATGTTCAGTGTATATAAAGGCGTACCCTAAACATTAAAGCCCATGCTTACTTGTGACTCGCCATCACCTACAATACTGAAAAAGAACAATTTTCTGAGTACATACAGCACAGCAGTAATAACATTCAGGGTGACATAACAGTGGTAGTAACATCCCTAGCATTCAGTTTGGCAAGTGCAGTGTGCAAATCATCACATTTGGATAACGACACAAGCCAAGATCATGCTAGCATTGCTAGCATAGGTGTCTTCATGCTCACCTGTTACATAGAATACAGAGAACAGGAATAAACAGAATGGTTTTCCCAGATTAGTAATCTGTGTTTTACACAAACTGGAGATTACTTTTCTGTAATCTGCAGAAAAGTATTCGATAGTTTATCTCATCCACGAAAAGTTGTTCCATGGTTTGCATATAAATGCCATTTGAAATTCTGCAGAATAAAAAAAAATTCAAAAAGAATTTTGGAAGTGGAATTGCCATGTCTCACAAATTTCTTTGTCACAGTTCTGCATTCCACACTGATTTAGTGATCAGATGCCATAAGGGATTACAAAAGAAGTTTGGTATCAACAGTGTCAGTTTCTGATACCAAAAATAATTAGCTCTTTTGCTAAACCCCAATTTGTTTAACTACCACCCCTTTTTTTAACCATTTCACCATTTTATTTTTCAAATGGATGCCTGTAATGGGGCAAACAGTATTAGCCAACAATGACTAATTAAAAAAAGGAAATAATTAAACTCTGGCTGTGCTGCCAACTTCTATACATGCCATCAAAAACTGGAGGGCAATGAGTACCAATGCTCATAGTCTAGGTAACAAGTTCCCTGAACTGGTGGCCTTGATGGAAAAGGGATGCCTGTATATTGTGGCAGTCACAGAAACACAGTATACAGAATACCATGACTGGGATGTCAACATACCAGGGTACATAATCTACAGGAGGGACAGGGAGAGTAGAAGAGGAGGAGGAATAGCTGTCTATGTAAGGAAAGGGATCAAAGCAATGGAACTAAAGGGTAAACAGGGAGGAGAAGAGGCTCTGTGGGTCACCCTGGAGACTGGAAGTAGCACCACAACCCGCACAGGGCTTGTATACAGACCCCCATCTCAGGGGGAGGAAATGGACAAAGAAATAATAGAAGGCATCCTTAGCATGGCAGGGAAAGGGGAGATATTGCTGATGGGTGATCAGAATATGCCAGCTGTTAACTGGAGCACCTTTGCTGATGTCACATCCAAGAGCAGGGCCATTCTCGATGCCCTACAGGGGGTATGCCTCAGACAGCTAGTGTTGGAAGCCACTCGGGAGGGAGCAGTCTTAGACCTGGTACTCTCAAATGGGGATGGCGAGACTATCTCAGATCTAGAAGTGGGTAGCAATCTGGGAACAAGTGGCCACCAAATAGTGTGGTTCATGATAAACTCAGCTGTAGAGTCAAGCCATACAAAAGTGAAGGTACTGGACTTCAGAAGGGCTGATTTTGTCAAAATGAGAGAGTGCCTCAGAAAAGCACTAGCAAACAGGCAAGAAGGAGGGGTGGAGCAACAATGGAGAAACATCAAAACTACCATCACAGAGGCAACATGTCCTTGTGTGAAGCACATAAATCAAAATGAAAGAAAAAAACACTATGGTTCTCAAAAGAGGTGGCGGAGAAGGTTAGGGATAAAAAGATAGCATTCAGGAAGCATAAGGAAACACAGCAGGAGCAGGACAGTGAACGGTTCCAGTTAAAGCAGAAGGAAGCGGGGAAGACAGTCAGAATAGCAAAGGCCCAAACTGAGGAAAATATTGCCAACTCGGTTAAGAAGAGGGATAAAACCTTTTATAAGTACATTAGGGAGCAAAGAAAGACAAAGGGAGGGATACTGAGGCTGAATAAAGAGGAGGGTGGGTAGGCAGAGAGGGACAGTGAAAAAGCAGGGATACTGAATGAATACTTCTCAGTATTCACAAGGGAAGAGGAGGGGGAGGTACCTAATCCAGTCAATAGAAGCACTCTGGATAGGGAGATTGATATCAGTCCTTTCACAGAAGAAAGGGTTCTGAAAGAACTCCTAAAACTGAAGGTGGACAAAACAATGGGGCCTGATGGGATTCACCCCACAGTTCTAAAAGAACTAAAGGGAGAACTACTAACACCATTGTCTACCCTTTCTAACAAATCATGGGAGGATGGTGTGGTACCTGAGGACTGGAGAAGGGCAGATGTGATTTTCCTTCATAAAAGTGGGAGCAAGACAGAGGCAGGAAACTACAGACCTGTCAGTTTGACCTCAGTGGTAGGGAAAATAATGGAATCACTTCTGAAGGAAAGAATTGTTGAGTACCTAGAGGCCAGTGGGGCACAGGACCCAAGGCAGCATGGATTCACAGTGGGAAGGTCATGTCAGATGTATCTAATCAATTTCTTTGACTGGGTGACCAAAGTAGTAGATCAGGGAGGGGCTGTGGACATGGCCTACCTAGACTTTAGCAAGGCATTTGACACAGTCCCGCACAAAAGATTAATAAACAAATTAGCCAGCCTGGGAGTGGGTCCCAGGGTGGTAGCCTGGGTAAAACATTGGCTGGACAACAGAACACAGAGGAAAATAGTAAACAGAGTCCACAGTGAAGAAAGGGGGGTTACTAGTTGGGTACCGCAGGGTTCAGTATTGGGTCCAGTCCTTTCTAATGTCTTTATAAGTGACATTGCAGAGGGACTGGAAGGAAAAGTATATCTCTTTGCAGATGACACAAAGATCTGCAACAGGGTTGACGCACAAGGTGGGGTGGAAGAGATGCAAAGGGACTTGGCCAGGTTGGAGGAATGGCCAAATATATGGCAGCTTAGATTCAATGCAAAGAGGCGCAAAGTAATGCACCTTGGAAACAAAAATCCAGGGGAAGAGTACACAATGAGGGGTGAGATACTGACAACAACAAAAATAGAAAGGGACCTGAGGGTAGTTATTTCAGATAACCTAAAGGTGGGCAAGCAATGTGAGAAGGCAGTAAGGAGGGCTGAGGGTATACTGGGATGCATAGGGAGAGGCATCACCAGTAGAAAACAAGAAGTTGCTATCCCTCTGTACAGACAGTTGGTGAGACCACATCTGGAGTACTGTGTGCAGTTCTGGAGACCCCATCTCTGCAAAGACATAGACAGGATGGAGGCTGTCTAGAAGAGGGCAATTAAAATGGTGCAGGGTCTGCACCAGAAGACATACGAAGAGAGACTAAAGGAGCTTAATATGCATACCCTCAAGGATGGGGGGGGCATGATAGAAGCTTTCAAGTACCTCAAGGGAATCAACCATGTCCAAGAGGGTAGCATTTTCCAAAAAAAGAGATGTGCAAGAGCAAGGGGGCACAATTTGAAGATAGAGGGGTGAACAGCTTAGAGGTAATATGAGGAAGTGTTTTTTCATGGAGAAGGTTGTGGATGCATGGAACAGCCTTCCTGAGGAGGTTGTGGAGTCAAAAACAGTGAGAGAATTCAAGAATGCATGGGACAGTGTAACAGACAGTCCTGTTTTGGAAGTAGAATTAATTATATAATCAGATGCAATAACCCCCCTTTCTAATATCTTTTCACTGTATTCTATCTCCTATTCTATTTTTACATCTATCCTATATTTTCTTGTCAGGGTAGCCAACCTGCCAATCTTCTTTCTTGTCTTTATTGTCACATTTGCCCTGTTATTAAATTTGGCATCTGGTTACAAAAGTAGTTAAATGTATAGCCATATTTAGTGGCTACTAATCCAAGGAATTATGCTGAATTTTAAATTTAGGAGGAAATGAAAGCAACTGTGTTTGGTTGCTGTGGTGCTGATTTTAATAAGCCCCAAAGCACTGAAAAATGTACCCTTGTTTTTAAAACACTTGAAAATGGGCTCAAGTAAGAGAGTGTATAATTAAAAACACTACAGGCAGATTAACTGGAGTTCTGTAAGTGTCAAAAATTCATTCAAAAGGGAGCTATAATTACTGAAGTTACCTGTAAGCCTTCTGATTTTTAGAAGGCTGAGTTCTTCACCAAGGCGTCGGCTGAAAGTGCAGCAGCCAGATAAGCTGTTTGAGAAAAATAATAAAAGGTTCTGGAACTATAAACCAAGGGATTTGTGAAGAAAATAATGCATGTCCAAAGATTAGAGTGCCATATTACGTGAAATAAAATATAGATACTACAGTGTTTCACTTATGTATGTTTTCCTTACATGATCAACAAGACAAATAAAATGCTATAACCTTATATGGAGGCAGATAGGGAGCACGCCCCTCATCTCTCTTTTCCATGCTAAGGTTATAGACAGTTATTTGTTCTTAAACAGGTTTAGTTTATCCTTATACTTTTCACATTCGTAAAGAAAAGTTGTTTTACCTAGAGATCTGTCTCATGCTGTAAGGTCCTACTATAGGGTAAGCTGCCCCTGAAATGGCAGGTTTTATAGATACAAGAGAAGGCGATGTCACTAGTGGGAGGAGCTAAACTAATGCTCTGACATCACAACTACATAATTAAGCCTGTAGCAGTATTCTCAGGCAGTATTATGAGATAGCAATAAATGTGGGTGACCCCTAATAATGCTAGCATTCGGCTAGATGGTTTCAATTATATGTATATCTTTCTTTATGCTTGTTATTTCCTTTGTTCACCTTAATTAGTTTGTCACATGATTGATGAGGTCACCATTTAGCATTATAAAAGGTTTCTAAAGGAAAACCAGATAGATAGGTAGGTCAGTAGGGTTATGATCAAGGTGAGAGAAGGATCTCAGCAAGAAGGTAATGTGCAGGCTTTCACATTAACTGAGGAAGGAGAAAACACAGGAATTTCTTTATAGCATTTGAAGCAAGAAATATATCCTGACGTTTGAACTGATAAGAAGATATAATATCAAATTTTTCCTTTTTGTAAATATTGGATTTTTTTTTTATTTTGGTTTTTGATTCAAAATAAAATGATAAAAGCAGAAGTATGCATTTTTTATGCATCATAATCTGGTTGTATGATCTGTTTATTGAGACCCACACGTTTACAGACAGACATAAGGCAATTCTAGTGGGGTGTAGGAGGAAGTAGGCTGTTGGTTAACTAGGATCTGCAGATTATGCATTAAGTAGGGAAATGGGCAGACTAGGTGGGCCAAGCGGTCCTTATCTGCCATCAAATGTTTCTATGTTTCTATTATGATGTTACAGAGTGGTAGGACTCTTGGTTCACATATACAGTGAATTTATACTTCCTACCTGATAGTTATCTTGTACCGGGTGAAAACATCGCGGACACAATATCGCTGCACAATACAAAGCAGGCTACCCATCACCGACTACAATGTCAGCATGGAGAGTTATCACCCACCCAAACCCCATGGACAGTGCACAGCATGAATTGGCAAGGTGCAGACCAAGACCCCAGCCCACTTAATGGTGCCCCAGGCACCATAACTGCAACCAGACGCAATGTGATGGCCACCCCCCAACCCGCCATGATGCGGTAGATTACATCCCTGGTGTCTAGTGGACCCCCCTCCCCTACACCACCCCAGCAGGTAGCTGCCCACCCTCCGCACCCCGCAACATATTCCGTCAGGCGGGCGGCCAGCACAACCCTTCACTTACTGCTACGGCTGGTCACTCCACTGAATGAACTGCATGGGCATATAGGTACACGCTCATCCAGTTACGTTCAGTGGGTGGCCAGCCTCACTGTGTCTGAGAGGATTGTGCTGGCCGCCACCATGGCAGGTATGTTGGGAGGGTGTGGAGTGAAAACTACCTGCTGGGTGGTGTAGGGAGGATGTCCAAGACCCAGGATGCAATCTATCACATCGCTGTAGTTAGGAGGTAACCGGCCATCACATTGCGACTTCTTCGGTTACAGTGCCCTGAGGGCACCATTACGTGGGCTGGGGTCTCGACCTTGCCAGTTCACTGCTGTGCCATGGGTTGAGTGGTGGTATATGCTCCATGCCAGCATTGTAGTCAGTGATGAGTTGCCTGCTGTGTACTGTCTATGGACGATATTGTGTCGCAACGTTTTCACCGGTACCTAGTTACCTATATTATGATGTTACTTTCGGGGTAATTCCTTTAGTTTTTGTTTCAGATTCCTAAGACTGTTACTGTACATACAGTAGATTATTTATTTACTGACACATTATTAAACACTAAACATATTAGGATGTATGACCTAATTTTCTAGGGGGTCCTTGGTAGGTTTGATTTTTTTTTTTTATTGGGCTCTAATTCTGACAACTGATATTTCTTGTAAAACAAATCTTGTTACAGCACAGGAGATTTTAATGTTTATAGAATGTTTTATCTGGCAGAGTATATAATCTTAGCCATGTATGTTTTCTGTACATTGTTCTGTCTTACCATGTTCACCATGTGGGCACACTGGGCCACAGCCCAGTGTCGGGTATGACCCAGAGATACCAACTGTGCGGCTGCGATGTAACAGTATAAGACACAGACATGTAATGCACAACAGCATGCAATGCACAAATGTCACAATAGGTACACATTACAGTACATTGCATTGTATTACATTACATAACTAATAATACATGGGGACGTGAGGTTAACTAAAACATTATGCAGCTCCGAGGTGTATGTAGTTCACTCTAGGAAAACTTTTCTTTTTACCTATTGCCATTGATAGAACATTTCTATTTTATAGTTTTTAACATGGAATACTATCACATTTTTAACATGTACTTAAGTGGGTATTAAATATAAAGGTCTTTCATTTAATTAAGAGTGTATTCTCATTACACTATCACTCTTTCAAAATGTAAGTTATTGTAACTGCCTGGCCTCTTGAAGAATTACACTTCTCTGCATCTGCTGACATTTGACTTTGGAGTGCTTCACAGCAGACAGCTGAGTTAAACTGATTTCTTGCATTTAAACCTCACTTATGTTTTAAAAAGAGTTTTTTTATATACCAATGAGAATTCTTTCTGTTTTTTTTATGTATGATCTGGGTGTTAATAGAATGTGATTTTACAAACAGCTGTCATAAGCTTCTGGTGGACACAGTGGATCAATGGGCTTAGAGCCCATACTGTAAGCTGTCATTCAGCGGGCAGCTGGGCAGTATGCGGGCAGGTTGCAGCTGCCCACAGATGATGGGGGGAAGTGGGGGGCAAGGGGTCCTGTGTGGGTGGGAGGGGTGGGGTGCCACTGGATCACCAGGGAATGTATTTTCGGCATTTTACCAGCAATCAGGGCTAGGGGTGGGGGGGTACCACTGGACTACCAGGGAATGTAGTAATTACATTTTAATGGTGATTGCAGCACCAGGAGAGAGGCAGGGTACCACTAGACCACCAGGGACTGCAGTGTTTATGATTTAATGGCGATTGCAGCAATGGGAGGGAGAGGGATACCACTAGATTACCAGGGATTGTGTTTTAAAAATGAATACCCATGATCGCGGCTATGGGGTGGGGGATGCCCCGGGACCCCCTCGGTCCACACATCATGCTGTGCAGGGCACCAGGCACAATTTGCCGGGCTGTCCTGCACAAGGCATGCGAATGGGGCCATAATGGCATGTTAATGGCCCTGACTGTGTCATGGATATATTATGGCCTCATTTGCATACCCTCTTCTGAATATCGCGGGTGCTGTACCCAGTGCAACTGCATTTGTGCTGGTGCATCTCCATGCTCCTGATCTCTGATTTGTGTTGGCACAGTGCCACTGTGTCATGCGCAGTCCATGCCATATTCAATGGTGCTGCGCCATGGCGCATCACCATTGAATATCACCCGGTCCTGGCCCCGGCACATCCCAGCTGCACTACGCCCATGCTTGCGCCATTGCCAGGCTGAATATCCAGGCTAATGACTTTAAAAATAATTTGTATGCAGTACGTTGCTGCACTTCCTCTCCCCCCTTACAAAACTCACTGTTTGTCACAATGCTAAACTAATATTAAACAGGAACGAAAAAATGAATGTCTCTCACAAATGACAGCTGATTCAAATGTCATTTTTCTCCTGTGAGTGACAGAGTTCTTGCCTGCCCACCCTCCTGCTAAGAAGACTGAGTCTGTAACCCTGTTTACAAGGTGGCATTTGCACTGCAGCAGTCCAATTGCTCGGGTTGCAGCAGTGCAAATGCGCCATGTGGACACTTACCGGAATGCAGAAGGCCAATCATTGCTCCGCTACCGCAGTCGCAGCAAATCTGGGAACACATTCAGGAGTGAGAGGTTTATGTGGCCATGTGGACAGGCTGTGCCACTCACTTCCATGCACCAAACCCTGCGGACATCTTTTTCCTTTCATTAGCTGACCATCCCTTGACTCGCAGCCCCTCTCCAGAATATCTGGCATCGGCACTGAGAGGGGCTGTGTAGACACAGAAGCCAAGTGTCTTTTTGTATGGGGCAGTGTCTCAGCACTCCACAGAAGGAGCGAAGTCAGCCATGTAAACACGGCTTAACACAGACGTAGTGAATGCATACCAGGAGCATGTGTGAGCCAGCGCGTGAAGCCCGAGTCAGTTTCTGTAACTAATGTCGAGAAGACTCTGGCTTCACTGTGCATCGGAGAATCAAAGAAATGAAATAAGGGATCCATTCTCTTATTCTATTCAGTGAACAGGAGACAAAGTGAAAGCAGCAGGAGTAAGCCCAATGGAGAGTGAGTGCTGGTGAAACTGGTCAGTGCTGTAGAAAACTAAAAGCAGGAGTAGGCATGGGGTGGGGGGACGCAGGTGAAGCTGATGATAGAACATACAGAACAACTTTTAGAATGTACACAACAACTTTTAAAACCTGCACAACAAATTTTGAGCAGTCGCTGATTTCCATGCACAATAAGCCTAACCATATATTGTGTTATAATTTCCAGTCTTTTGCCACAGGTGTCAGCAGGTGTTTAAAGTGAAAGGTCAGTGACAGGATGAAACATGTACTTGAAACTGCATCCTTGGGTCGTTTCAGAAGGTTTCGGTCCCCTACATTCAAAATCCTCAGCTATATGTCTAGACATCCCATATAGCTGGACCTGGCATAAAAATAACACCTCATCCGGCCACCAGATGGCCAACCATAATCGCATTACGCTTCCGTGTCAATTACCTGTTTCAGAAACAAACTCAGGAAACCAGGATTGAACACAGCCAGTGCTCAGGAGTGCTGCTGAGTGCAGACTGACCAACCCAACGTAAGAGACACCAGGTCCTAGTGTCACAGCCCCCTCCAGCCCACACAGTAGGCAGGAGAGCAGTTCCCTTGGAGAATGGTAGTGCACAGAGTATTGTGACATCGGAGGCATGGCCTGACATCTGAGGAGATGAGACAGATTAATAAATGGGGCAAAGAAAGCTTGTTACTGTCATGACGGTGATCAGCAGCTACCTTGGCCAACTGAATACATTACCCACTCTCAACCAGGTGGGCAGCTGTGGCTAGCATGGTCACCCCAGGGGTATACCTCCAGGCACAAGGAGGGGGTGGGCTGTGACAGAGGACCAAAAGCTTAATTAAAAAAAATTACCTCAGTTTGAACCCAACTGCAGCAATATGAGATGTGTGTGACATGTAGCTCAGTTTTACCATCTATTTCATTTTGAATTCAGGGGACCAAGGTAGAAATGGCATTGGGGGCTGTAACCAAGCTCTGATTCTGACTTATCTGTTTTCAAAAGGTCCCAATTTAATTGAATTTTCCAAAACACATAATTTTCCAGATCGGATCAGGACCAGGTCAGAAGCACACCTAGACCAAGTTAAATGACATGTAAGCACCCTTCTCCGCTTTATAGGGGTGCTTGGTGGAACCAAGGGTAAGGGGTCCCAGACCACAAGAGCCACCCTGAACAATCTTCTGAGCAAACAAACACCAGCATGAAATAAAAACCAGAGAGCATCCTACCTTTGGTTGTCTTCAGATTTCACTGGATGCCTCTGAACCACCTTGGATAATGCTTACCCCTGCAGGAACAACACAGAGCAGGAGCTGCTGTATCTCACACTTCCACTGCTCTGGGATCAAGGAAAGCAAGAAGATGAGTCATGCCAAAGTCCATCCATCTGGGCTATGGAGAAATGAATTAGCCTTCTGGAAACAGAAAATGGTTAATTCATTTAAGTGCATACTGCAATCAAACGAGTCGGACACCAGATTATGCCAAAAACAAGAGAATATATTTCCTGGGATCCTATAATGATTCGAGGACCCAAGAGCAAAACTCACTCCAAATCTAACACAGCTCCATGGAGCTAACAACATGAACTGAGAGACAGCACATGGCAGCACTTAGGTACAGTTCTTAAATCAGCATACAGCAGATTACCAGAGCTTCCAGGACTAATTGATAGAGCCTGCATTTCTAGTAAGTACCCAGCCTCTTCCACAGAAACCTATCTTTCCCTCATTGTCCAATTTTCAAATTCATTGCATGATTCAGTTCCTCTGCAGGGGAGTGATTTACTTCTCTGGTGCCTCCCAGGGAGAAAAATGTCTGGGGGCTATGAGCAGTCTAGTCTCCACAGCTGCTCCGAATAGTGACCAGTTCCTTCCATTCCTTCCTTTAGCTGTTAGCCTGTGCTCAGGGACATCCAAACCCTTATGCCTCAGGTTTCCTCACCAGAGCTAAGCAGCCCACAAAACAGTTGCAGTGGCTCCCATCTTTACCTTACTGTTGGCTTGAGAAACCATGACCCTTTCAGCTTAAAGACCCACCCCAAACATGAGCATGGTGGGTCCCAGGACCTGCCCCAGACATGGGCATGGCAGGCCCCATTGAGTCCCAGGCCATTTTCCTCCCCTTCAACCATCTCCGTGGGCCAATGTGCCACCCGGAAAAAAGGCACGCCAATGCTGCCACCAACCGACGGCCCCTGCTACGATCCTGGCACCACTGCAACAGCCCCACTGGCCAAGTGCTCATACCTTGAAAGTGGATCCAGGGCCCCCATTTTCCTTCTGTATCCTTTTGTCTTCTCTTGCTGGTTCTTTCACTCCAACATCTCAAAGGACCTGCTGATTCCAGACCATGTGGTCCCACACTCCTGCCAGTGGGGAGCAGAATTAAAAGCCCCTGGAACTCAATGACTGCTACTACCTGAACTGCTCCATACCTTGGAGCCCCAAGAGGACCAGTGCACCGCCACTGTAAGGCCAACCTGCCTAATCCTGGCAGCTCCAGAAACTGCCCTGCTTCAAACCGCCATCCTATGCCTCTCTCCCTTGCCCAAATCCTTCCCTGCCTTATATACTCCCCAGTGGTGCTGCCCACTAGAGGCCAACACACCAAAAGTTCCATAAGGTGCCTGGATTGCTAACAGTGCTGGGGGGGTGATTCACCAAAGGCTAGCAAGCCCCCCCCCCATGGGGGGGCTTACAGACAGAATAAGATTGCCCTCACTCCTCAATCATAAGACTTTTCTTTATGTCAATTCAAATTTAAAATAGTTGTTTATGTTTCTTCCACCAATTTCACATTTTTAATAGGAATAAAGCTCTAAAATCACTTATATTATCTGGAGCAGGCCAGAACCATGTCACTGGCAGATCAGAAGCTTCTCAGTGGACTGGACTGGACTAGGTCAAATCAGAACTGAGTCACAAATAACTGTGATTTCCAGAGTCGAGCAGAGGCAAGCCATTTGGAGGGGGGGGGGTTGTGATCCGACAGAGAGCAGCTGGTTCTCCCATCTCTAGTCCAAAGCCCCCTGAGATGCTATAGTTTTTTCTCTTGTCTTTGAAAACTCATCAAAATAGTTGTACCCTTAGAAAGTATAATATTATGCTTTTCCAGTTCCAGTACAATTAGCCAAAAACAATGTCAACACATTAAAAAACTTAATGTGCTTACTGAGAGGCGATTCCTGTACCTTTGTACACTTCTATTTTGTTACTCGACATGTGGAATTGACATTTCATCCAGATATAAAGTTGGCCTCTAGGCCACACTGCACCCAGGAGGGCAAGTCAGTCAGAGAAACTATTTACATTGTAATTATGTCTTAATTAGACCAATTAGTTGTCCGAAACTCTGATTACTCTAAACCCCCTGAAGTGCTTTCAAGGATATAGCTTGGTCATGGGTCTTAATCTTCAGTTGTTTCTGTTTCATTAGCAGGCTGAGGGAGAGGCACGCTTGGCCAGCTCGGGGAGGAGGGGATGGGGGTTGACCCATCACAGAACTGATACTCGGGCATGAAGAATTACCTTTGACCTCTGTCCTTTAGAGGATTAGATTGCTGTTCAGCTGCAGTGATTTGTTTAGCTACCCCCCCCATCTGTCTACATAACCCACACTAAGATTATTGCATCCTTCAGCACCACAGTTGTGCTTTTAAATCTTGGTGTATACATTCTTGCAATTTGTTTATTTAAAATTATTGATAACCAAGAAAGGCACACTGAGCCATGGCTCGTTTCCAAGTGTGACCCAGGGGAAGGGGCGTAGACATGAAGAGCGATAACAAAACATCAAACGTGCTACATAGACTACAATGCCAGTGGAGGCAAGGTGAAAATAAGCAGGGATACCCCACTTGACCTACCAAAAACATAATGTCTAGCTTTGAGAAATGAACAGTAGGAGGACTCATGACATGGCTGCAATGAACAAAGCATACAGCTGCGCTCTGGTTGTTGTGATGCAAATGCGGCTGGTGTAAACTGGCCTAAAGAGACTATCATATGTATTTTACGTTACTCTGTGCTGTTTTATCCTGCTGAAACACGGTCCTTGTTGTTCTTTCTGGTGCGCGATTGGGGAATTACGGTGTTGGGGGGGTTAGTCCAACAGGGGAGCTCAGTAAAAAGCTGGAAGGGGCAAAGTTCAAGAACACAATTCAGGGTTAATGCACAAGTGTCTACTCATTAAAGTGACATTTTTGGTCCAATGTAACACTGCACTTCACAGAGCAGTAACTAAGGAAAGCCCTTTTCATGTACTGTTTTGTACTGGGCCTTTGGGTTCTTTACTTGCTGTGAGCACTGCAAAGTTCTAAAACACCCACAACTGTTTTGTTGGCATTTTGCCAGCTGTGGGCCCATACCATCTGCTTATCATTAACAAATATACTGTTGACAAAACCTCCCTGAGAGTTTCAGTTTACACCTTGAAGATGGCCTCCACTACAACAGTAAAGGTTGACTTCAAACCCTCCCTACCTGCTCCTAACACTTCAGACCATTCCTTTTGAGAAAAATTATTCTATTTTTGATGATATTTTTCATTTTTTTAGATGCCATCTATAAATACCAAAAGTCTGTTTGAATGCAATGTCATATTCTTTTTTTTTTTTAATACAGCTTTTTACCCCTCCAGTGAGTCCTGCACCTGTCCCCACCTCCCCCGGAACTACCTGATGTGAATTACTCACAACTTATAACCCTGTGGCAGGGTTGGAGGGATGACCATCCAAGAGTTGTACTCAGAGATTCTCCAGGAGGCCGGGAAGACCTGGTCAGAAAGTTGCGTAGGGCAGCGGCTCACCTTCAGGTCCCATTGTCCATAGTCTGCCATGAGCTCTTACCGCAGTCACACATCAGGATGTGTGTGTGGAAGCACACATGTCCTGCAGAACTATGACCCCTCCCTTTAAGTCACTCATTTTCCTGCGCTGCCACAGGGCCGCCACCTGGTGGCAGTCAAAAGCCAAGTTGGCTGGCCTCCCTTCCCCGGGAGAGGAGAGCAGTCCCAGGGATGCTCAATCCTCTTCCACCCCATTGACCCCCGGCAAACTGTTAATTTCCAAACATGGGTAGCCAATGTGGTAGGAGGTAAAGTGCTCAGCGCCTTAGTCCTCCACACAACTGGGCCAACAGCATTATCTTATTCTATGTGATCCTCTACAGGAGGCAGTATAGTGCTGTGGTTTAGGCCTCTGAGCTGCAAACCTAGAGACCTGGGTTTGAATCCCACAGCCCCCACTTGCATACTGTGAGACCCTGAGCATGTTGGGGTTTGGGGTTCGCAGTATTGCCTAGAGGCTAAAGTAACACGCTGTGAATGAGCATGGCACATCCGGCAGCTCTGGGTTTGATTCCCATAACCTCCACTTGCATACTGTGTGACTCTGAGCAAGTCATTTAACCTCTCCAGTGCTCCCCAGTCACCCCTGAAAAGAGGTGCTTGTGCCTGGTGGGCCTTACCTGGTTACCAATAGAATAAAGAATAAAAAAAGTCACTTAACTTTCTTGTGCTCCCAGGTCACACCTGGAATCAAGCTTCAGCTTAGTGTGCCTTTCCTGGTGAAACAATTTCCCCTTTCCCCTCCCCCCATGTGTTTCATGTGTGGCTATTGGGTTTCTCTTAGATGGAAAAGAGCTGGTTCCAAATGAAGAATGTATTAATTTTAAACTGCAGATTCGTAATGCGTGGTTTACATAAACTGTGAAATAGTATTCAGCAATTCATGTAAACCATAGATTCCTTTTTCCCAAACCAAGGAAAACTATTCCACGAATTACATAATCCATGGAATAATATTCAATGGTGTACATAGAAATGTGTAACCCCCCTGTTACCTGGGGTTACTAGAACCCTAGTTAGATCTAGTGGCAGGCAGGGACAGGCAGCTAGTGAATCTCCAGTTAAATGGATTTCACTATGTCTTGCTCTGTTTTCAGTCTCTGCTGAGCTGGGGTTATGACATCCTTTAGAATTCTCACAGCAGCATAAGCCACAAAGAATGTTGCAGCAGGGAGTTAGGTAGAACGTTGGGGAATTTTCAAAGTCGGTCTGGAGTAGGCTCAAGAGAGAGAGAAGGATGTAGATCCTGCAGTGCAGTGGAGGGAGGGGGTGCCCTGCAGATGCAGCCCCCCCCCCGCCCTTAGCTCTGACTCAGAGCTACCTTAGGGTGTGTGCTTCCACCACAAGAAAGGCACAAGGAACCAACTCCCAGGGGCAACCCCCTGGCCTGGGAAAATGAAGAAGCTGCCTGACGGAGAGTGTTGAGGCACTACAGTTTTTGAGGAATGAAATTCATGGTTTTGAACACCTGCAATGTGGAGGGTGATGAAGCTTTGACTAAAGGCCAGTGTCATTCACCAGAACAGTGAGTAAATAAGTCTCTGGGGCTGTGGGTCAGTCAGGATGCCAAGTCCAGGGCTTATGGAACAGTTAGACAGTAATGACTGTTGTATGTGGGGGGGTCTTCAAGGGAAAGACAGTTTCTGCATTACAAAGCCATGTACAGTCTGCACTATAGTAGCCAAGGAAGTGTGTGTAAACAAAGGAATGGCCGGGTATGGGTCTATGGAACAAGAAGTGGGAGACCCCCCCCCCACCTGGCGTAACAGGGTTCACCTCTATGGATTCGCTTTGAGACACCAGATACCTTTCTGTCAGGTATTGGCCAGTGCCTGAAGAGGGTGCCCAGATGTTGGGATGGAGTAAAGGGTGGTAGTGTGCCACTAGTTAAAGAGTCCATGACATATGGAATTTTAGGTTCCAAGAATGGATTGTGTCTGTGTCATCACCTTATCTGCATTACTAGGAGTGTAGCCCCACGTGGGTCCGTCTATGTCTTTATTCAGAGTCTTGTTGAATGAAGCCACACTTTAGAATCCCATCTTCTGGTATTGGACAATCTGTTATTGCTTCTAGTCTCTGGATCACTTGGGTACCCCTGGACAGAATAGCCAAACCTAGCCAATATGCCAAGTGACATGTTCTCCCTAAGCCCAGGTTACAAATGCATTTTGGAATTCAACAGAATTAAAAATGAAATTCCAGAATGCATTTCAGAAGCAGAAAAGCCATAGTGCACAAAGTCTGCCGGTGGAATTCCACATTCCTCAGTGCTCTAATTTCAAGTGTGACAGCTGTGACAGAAATTCTTTTGCAATTCATGAGGCAGACCCTTTGAAAATCCAGCTCATTGGCCAGCCTGGTGGCACTGAGGGTTGATGTGCTGTATGCCACACCTCACTCCACGCCGGCAATATGTGTTCAGGAACGAGCATGGGTTGCCAGGGTTCAGTTGGTGTGCAGAGAATTGAGCATCTGAAGGACTGCAGAAAGATATGAGGGTAAGGGGATCAGGGAATGGAAGGGAACCCCCTGACATCGGACTAAAGGAAACAGGCATGGCCATGAGCAAGGAGGGACCATACGTAAACAAGCATTTGTCAATGCCAAATGTTGTCATGCTGGCATTGGCAGTGCCGGAGCTAGAGATGCATAATAGGAATGGCAGTGAAGTATTGAAGTGACACCAACCCACCCCCACCCTGTAGAGAGCGACAGGCACTGGGGTGTGCCTTTGGGTTGTTAGCTATAACGCTCATGCCATTGTACCTCACCCTACCCTGTAGACACTGAAAAGTGCCAGGGTGTGCTTTGGGGTCATTAGGCATTATACTTACCCCATTCCATAAGGAAATATGCAGATGTGGGTGCAGCATACGAGCATGGGGTGAACTTTGTGGCCGAACAGTGCAAGACACACTACGATGCCTGTCAGTGGCTGCAGGGTGGGGGTTGGGGGTGGAATGGCATGAACATTACATCCGATGATCCCAAGTCACACCCCTGATGCCTGTCAGTCTGTACCAGGTGGGGTGCTACAGTTGGAAACCCTAACACCGTAGACGTGTGTTGGTAGTTTCACTCAACATTTTCAACATGGGCTGCTTGTCAGGCCACCTCATGAAAAGCGGCACAATCACTTTGTTAGCTGAAAAGTGGTTTTGCACAGGGGCTGTGCCATTTGGTGACAGAGGGACGAAAACACATTTTTAGGCAGGATGTGGAGAATGACAACTGTATTGTTCATGAGGAGGTGTAAAAAAATGGCAACGTTGAAAATCTGGAGTGACAATATGAAATATTGGTGAAACAATGAGCATGCATACAAACTGCGCAACACACGTCTGTAACCCAATTATTTTTAGGAGTTTGGTAGCTACATTTGTGACATTGGCATTTTGGGACCTCCCCTTATGAACAGTGGCGCTGCGATTTTGTTAATCTGTCCCAAAAGTTGATTTCCCACAGCGACCAAGCCATTGTGCGCCACAGGTGCAGAAACACATTTTGGGCAGGATGTGAAAAATGACAGCTGTACTGTTCATAAGGTGGTGTGAAAAAATGCCAGTGTTGAAAATCTGTCATGGAAATATTGCAAATTTGCAAAGTTACAAGGGTGCGTGGAAACTGCGCAATGCACGCTTGCAACACAGTCATTTTATGGACTTTAGGTACCAAATTTTCAATGTAGGCATTTTAGGACCTCTGCTCATGAACAGTGTCACCGTCATTTCCTCAAACTGTATTGAAAAGTGATTTCGCACAGCAACCGCGCTATTCTGCGCCGGACGTGCGAAAACACATTTTGGCAGGATATATAAAATGACAGCTATACTGTTCATCAGGAGGTGTGGAAAAATGCCAAGTTTGAAAATCTGGAGCGAAAATATTACAAATTCATGACGTTACGAGAGTGCGTAGAAACAGCGCAACGCATGCTCGTAAAACAGCCATTTTTGAAATTTTGTCACCAAATTTTCAATATAGGCTTTTGAGAGCTCCCCTCATGAACAGTGGCACTATCGTTTCATTACTCAGTCCCAAAAGGTGATTCTGCACAGTGACTGCGAAATCACCTTTCGGGACCGAATTACGCCATGACAGTGCAATAATTCATGAGGAGGGGTCCCAAAAACCCCATGTTGAAACTTTGGTGTCAAAATTCCAAAAAATGCCTGAGATATGCATCAAAGTTGCAAAAACCCTATTTATTCCATTATACAGCTTACCGGCATTTCCTTAGTTCGCGGTCGGCTTTGAAGAGTGCAGACGTGTTCCCGGTCCACCGAAGATCGTCGCTGGACTCCAGAGGTAAGTGTGGGTGAGGGGGGTGTGGGGAAGCAGGGTGCGCAGTGGGTGGGTGCGGGTTGTGGGGTGGGGGGCAGGGAGACTGCGAGGGACTGTTTCCTTCTTTACAGGTAAAAAAATAAAATGACATAGAGGGACCGTTTTTATGTTTATAGGAGCATGTGGTATGCTGGGGTGGGCTCCCATCGTGCCAACAGACCTTGTGGTTTTGGGAGGGGCAGCTGTGGCAGCGGGACTGGGCACCCCATTGGCACCTAACAAAGGGGGTTAGTTTATGCCGACAGGGATTGGGCACCCCGTCGGCAAACAAGGAAACTGGGGAGGGGTAAGAGCTGAGGGGACTGGGCACCTCCTCGGCATATAAAAATGGGGGTTCTTTATGCTGATGGGGAGTGGGCTCCCCCATCGGCACATACGATAGGGGCAGGCTGGCCGACAGAGGCAGTTAGACACGCCTGAAGTGGCAGTTTGGTGGCAGTGTGCCACCATGTTTGTGTTGGGGAAGCACGTCTGGAGGTCCGCTGTGTGTGACGAGCTTTGCTCGCATTGCAGCGGACCTTTCCTTAGATGTGCTCGCCTGAGTGGTATGGCGCCGGCATGCAGACTGATTGGGGAATGAGGGACGCGCCTACTGATGCATGCCCTGCATTCGCCCAACAGCGACTACGCCTCCAAATCTGCACTGCTGCAAGATGTTGGCTGTGCAAGCACACCAACATAAAAAGGAGGGACCTCATGTAAAGTACAGGAGGGGCAGACACACAGAAAAGGGGGGATGGTACTGGGGTTATAGCAGAGGGGGGGAGGCCTCGATTGGAAGGCTATGTGCACAAATGCCTGCAGCCTGGGTAACACAATTCCAGAACTTGTGGCATTAATGGCCTCCGAGGACCTAGATATCATGGCAGTCACAGAGACATGGTGCAATAGCAGCCTGGAAGCTAGCCATTCCTGATTATACGCTGCACAGGTGGGACAGGGAAGGCAAGAAGAGGGAAGGGGTGGCATTGTATGTCAGGGAAGGGATAAAAGTGACAGTCCCACAAGACAAGGGGGAAAAGCAGAGTTGCTGTGGGTAACCCTGAAGGTGGGGAGGGGAAGAGTACTTAGAACTGGAGTGATATACAGGCCCCCAGGGCAGGTGGAGGATGTACACAGAACTGCTGGAGACTATAGAGAACATGGCAACAAAGGGTGAATTAGTGCTGATGGGTGATTTCAAGTTGACGAATGTGGACTGGAGCATCCCGGCAGCAGCCTTAGCCAAGAGTAATGGATTCCTGCAGTCCCTGCAAGGGGTGGATCTCACACAGTTAGTGAGGGAGCCTACAAGGGAGAATGCAATTCTGGATCTTGTCCTAAGCAATGGGGACAGGATAAAGGAAGTCACAGTGGGGGAGAACCTAGGGACTAGTGACCATCAAGCTGTGGGGTTCACCATAACGATGTTGCATGAGGCTAGCCACACAAGAACTAGAATCCTGGATTTCAGGAGGACAGACTTTGGTAAGATGAAGGACAAATTTAGGAAGGCTATGCGGGGATACCATGACATAAGGGGAGTGGTAGAACAGTAGGATAAGATTAGGAAAGCCCTGCACCTAGTAGCAAACCATTGCACCAGGCCTTGCAGCAAGAGCAAAAGAAGAGGAAACCGCTGTGGTTCTCAAGGGGAGTAGCAGAGCTAGTTAGAGGAAAAAAGATGGCATTTCTGAGGTACAAGGCAACACAAAGCAAGGAGGACAGGCAAGAATACTTGGAAAAACAAAGGGAAGCGAACAAGGCAGTAAGGGCAGCAAAGGTTGAAACCGAGGAAAAGCTAGCTAAATCAGTGAAGGAAGGAGGGAAGGCATTCCTTAGGTATATTAGCGAGAGGCGGAAGACGGAGGGGGGGATTGTGAGACTTAGGAAGGAGGGAGGCAGGGTAGTGGAGAAAGATATTGATGAGGCGACCTCCTCTACAAATACTTCTGCTCCGTATTTACGGAAGAAGACAATGAGGACGATCCCCCATTTATGGAGAAGGGCAAACAGGGAGAAGGGGTTGACATTAGACCTTTTTCAGAGGACAGAGTAAAAGGAGCACTAAAACGGCTTAGGGTGGATAAAGCTATGAGGCCCAATGGGATACACCCGAGGATCCTAAAGGAGCTCTGGAAGGAACTGGCTAAACCTTTGTCTAAGCTATTCAGTGGCTCACTAGAAACAGGCGTGGTTCCGGCGGAGTGGAGGAGAGCACAAGTGGTACCCCTGCACAAAAGTGGTAGCGAGGAGGAGGCAGGAAACTATTGTCCTGTCAGTTTGACCTCAGTAGTAGATATAATGATGGAAACCCTGCTTAAGGAAAGGCTAGTGGACTGCCTAGAGACAGGAGGGCTGCTAGACCTAAGGCAATATGGATTCACAACAGGGAGGTCATGCCAGACCAACTTGATTGATTTCTTCGAGTGGGTGATGAAGGAAATAGACCAGGGCAGAGCAGTAGATGTTGCCTGTCTGGACTTCAGGAAGGCCTTTGACACACTCCCACAAAGGAGACTAATCCACATTGTGGCAAATCTGGGAGTGGGGACAGAGGTAGTCACATGGGTTAGAAACTGGTTGAGTAACAGTACATAAAGAGTGGTGGTAAATGGGGTGAGCTCACAGAAGGGATGGGTAACCAGTGGCGTACCCCCTGGATCAGTGCTGGGACCATTGCTCTTCAATGTCTTCATAAGCGATATTGCAGAGGGTCTAAAAGGGAGGGTTAGCCTGTTCACGGACCATACAAAGCTACGTAACAGGGTAGATACACAAGAAGGTATAAAAAATGAGGAGCAATCTGAAGAGGCTAGAAAACTGGTCCAATGAATGCCAGTTGGGAGGGAATCCTAGGGTTGAGTACGAGCTAGATGGGGTAACACTGGAGGTCGCCACAGAGGAAAGGGATCTAGGGGTAGTTATAGAAGACAACCTAAAAGTGGCTAAACAGTGAGACAAAACAGTCGGAAAGGCTAACAGAATACTAGAGTGCATAGGGAGGGGTATAACAAGTAGAAGGAGAGAAGTGATGGTACCATTGTACAACTCCCTAGTAAGGCCTCATCTGGAGTACTGTGTTCAGTTCTGGAGGCCCCATCTCCAAAAAGACATAGACAGGATGGAGACAGTACAGAGGAGGGTGACAAAAATGGTGTCTGGGATGCAACATAAGTCGTATGAGGAGAGACTCAGAGCTCTCAATATGTACTTCCTGGAGGAAAGGAGAGAAAAGGGGGACATGACCGAGACCTTCAAGAATCTGAAGGGGATCAACAGGGTACCAGAGAGGAGCATCTTTCACGTGAAGGGATATAGCAAAACAAGGGGATCAGCATAAGACTCAAAGGGGAGAAACTTAGGGGGAACTTGAGGAAATTCTACTTCACTGAAAGGGTGGTGGAGAGATGAAACAGTCTCCCCCAGGAAGTGGTGGGGACGGCCACAGTTCAGGGATTCAAGAATGCGTGGGATAGGCACATGGGAATTATCAAGCTAGGGCAGAGGGGGAAGAACTTGTAGCATTTAGGGTTCCTTAAGCATTAGAAAGAGGGATAGGGCAGATTGGATGGGCTACAAAGCCCTTATCTGCTACCAACACTATGTATCTATGCTCTCCTCTCCCGAGATGGGGGTGGGGGGGGACTGCTGGCTCCACCGAATGACTGCCACCAGGTGGAGGGCTGGTGGCAGTGCAGGTCAAGGAGCGGCAGAAAATGGATGGTGTTGCAGGACTCCACAGCATGTGTGTGCCTACGAGTGTACCCCAGTATGACAAAGGCCAAAAACTGGTAGAAAAATGGTGGTGGGCAGGCTTATATAACACCTTGCCTGCTGATCCCTCACCTGCCTCACCGACAGGACTCCGTGTGCTGAACTGTGTGCGTGTTTCTGGGGAGGACAGTACCCTTCTGATCTGAGGAAATCCATGAGGTATCTGGCACCTGATAAGTCCTAGAGGATGGGGATGGTGGGGTTGGTGGGCAGCGCTGAAAGGAGCAAGCCTGTCCTGGCCACAAGGAGCATAACAAAAATCTCTTTGGAAGAAAGAAATTTCAGCTCAATATCTCTTGTAAGTGTGGATTTCAAAGTCTTTAACAATTTTGGTGTCCTTTCTCTTCAGATATGCTTTTTTTTTCTTTTTACTCTCCCTGCTCACCTACTTTACATGTACAGTACAACACTGGTATTTACCATCGCCACCTAATGAGAAATTCATCTGATCCAGTTTGGAATCGGTTGCTGGACAGATTGAATCAGCAACTTGATAGAGTCTCTTATTACGAAAGACACTACATTTCCATTCAAACTCACAGGGTTTCATGATACTACAAGAGAAATCATGCTAGCTGTGTCCAAGATCTTGTTTCTGATCAGGAGATAGGTATCTATTAAAATCTACTGGTCCCTTTTTGGTGAGGTGCATTCCTCCAACTATCGGCAACTCATGTCTCACTGGGGCTCCTGCTAATGAGGAGGCCCCCCACTCTGATCAGGGGTTCCTTCTTTAGGCTTCTGTTTATGGGAAGATCCCTTCTGTTGGCTGCTGCTTTTATACTGGGGTTTCCAACTAAATGGGAGGCCCCTTGTACTGCAGTCAGCAGCTCAACTACTGTACCATCACAGCTCTGTACAGCTTGTGGGGCAGCTGCTCTCAACTAAAAGTAGAGCTCTCACTTTTGCTTCTGGGAGGAACTACAGCCTATGATGGTGGGATGTCAGCAGACACTATGGAGCTTGGGTATGGGAGGTCATTTTTGTTTACTTTTCAAATGGAAGGAAATAAAATGCTTAAAATAGTTCTAAAGGCCAACATATTCAATGTGTTTATTTATTCATTTATTTTAAATGTTTGGTAGCCAGGAAAAACACATTGAGCCGAGGCTTGTTTCCAGGTGCCACACTAACAGTGAATAGTGCCAGTGATCAGGCAGAGGCCATATTAAGAGGCCCCCAGTGCACCACACTAATTTGACCACATGATCACACAGAATATACTATATAAATGAGGGGTCCCTCATGGATAAAGGGTGCAGTGGTATATTGAAAAGTTTCAGCAGCGCTAAACAGCCGTCATTGCAGTGCTGTTTAACACTGCTGAAACCCTGCCTTAACTGAGCACAATGGCTGTGCCATCCCCCCAATCACACATGCTGGCCTTTGTAAACCTATTCCCTGGTGTCTAGTGGTCCCCCAACCCCAAACAGTTACCAATCCTCTTCCTGACCCTTCTGCTCAGTACCCACTGTCTCACATCCTCCCTCACCCACTCACAGGTCCATACTCTCAGGCAGTGACAGTAACCAACAAAGACATTCACTCACTTCCTCAGCTAGTTTCTGCCCACAAGTATGGATGGGTAACTGGGGTGAGAAATTGAGAGGCCATTGGTATGGAGTGGGTAGTTAAGGGGGATTGGCAACTGTGCAGGGGTGGGGTGGAGTGACCACTAAATGCCAGGGAAAATAAGGAAACAGGACAGCATGGGTGATGGGAGGGTCCACAAGATGCTGGTGAATCAGCTTTTCTAAAGCCCAGCATCAGCAATAGGGGGCTGTGCAGCAAGCTCAACAGCCCATAATGAGCATGTAAATGAATTCTTAGCACCTTGCATGCTCAATGGGCTCATTAGCATACTAGGGCTGCAAATGGTGCACAGGAGCCCTGGCACTATCCTATTTGGGCAGCTCTATCTCCAGTGGGTTCCCCTGTTAGTCATATTAAGTCTTGGTTCATATCAGAACAGCGCATAGTGGTTTCGTGTCATAACAGCGATTGCAAAACAGTGATCCCTATTATGGCGAGTGTATATCACTGAAAAGCAAATCGTCGATATACACATTCTGGAGAAAAGGCATCCAGTAAGGAGTCTGAGTGTTTATGTGCACTACGCTTTGTGGGAGGCTTTGCCCCCACACCCCCCTACTAAAGGGTTCTCAACTCCAAGGGGGGTGCATGTCGGGAAGGGGGTGACACTCTGGATTAAAAAAAAACAAAAAAACATGCCAGCGGCAAAATTGTTCCCCAGACCCAGCCCCGAATCCAGTACCTGCTGTGACACAGCTAACCTCCTTCACCACCACACCACATGGCTAGCTCGACTGCAGCAGGTACACTACCCCCTCACAAACCCTCTTCCCTATACCTCCCATTCCCCTCCCCTTCCCCTCGCAATCCCCTCCTTCTGGTCACCCTTCCCTAAGCACACTTTTGCATAGGGTCGCTACCCTTGCAGGGTAGCCCATGAGGAAAGCGCTGAATATGAGTCGCCGTTTTGATGGTCGCTCGTATTCAGTCGCCATCCTTACTGGATACTGCACATTGGGCCCTATGCACAACGTGGGCCCAGGTACACCAAAAAAGTGCATACCTGTCCCGTGTAGCTGCGCAGCTGCGGACAGGTGCACCCATACCGGCATTCACTAATGCTGGCCACCTGTCCGGGGCTCCACCCCCCCAGCGCAGGACTCCACATGGCAGCCGGGGGAGGAGTTGAGGTCCCGGGCGGTCATCCAATGGGATGCCCCACCCGATACCAACGGTGTATCCCTCGCATAACAGGGCATGGGTCCAGGGTAGTGCATGCCTACAGCAGGCACCCAGACCCGCATGGCATAGCCCCATCCCCATCCCCATCCCAGCTCGTGGCTCTCAGTGCCCTCTCGGTGCACATACAAACCCCAGCAGTAGGCACTGACCCCATCCCACGGAACGCACCCCCACAATGCTGCTGTGCCCCAACCCACTCCTTGCCATGCCCCCTGCCCCTACCCCGCACTCCCAGTGGTAGGCAGTGTCTACCCCCCCCGGTATCAACATTGTCCCCCCACCAGTCGTCAGTGCCAGGCACTCACCTGTTCAGCAGCCCCTGCCCCCCCAGTACTTTCCAGTGGGCCATGGCAGCATGGGGAGGGTCATGGCTATGGTCTGCCATGCCAAGTGGGAGGCATTGGTAGGGGCGCACACCAGGTTATGCCTGGTTCCGGCTGGCATATCCAGCACCACCCTCTGCACCCATGCAGCCTGCACTACATGGGTTAGTGAATACCATGTAGTGCTGGCATACCCCCCAGAATGCCCCCGCATGGTGCAGTCCATGGACGAGGGAGATAGGGTGCATTGGGTCTGCGCGTTCCCGGTTTGTGCATCCCGCACAGGGGATGCAATGGGTGTGGGGTGGCTACATGCCCAAGTTACACAGTGCATAGCCACTCCTCACCTTCATGCATAGGGCCCATTGTCAGTATGCAGGGCACTGGTATGACCCCATATTCCGACAGTTAGCATGCTTCAGTCGGAAGTGAGCTAACTGTTGGAATATTGCACAGGGCTGGCTGTGGGCTATTTGCCATGCAATGCTACTGTCTACAAAGTGCTAATGGCTAGCTCTGACTATGGGGGTCCTTGTTTTTGTTTTTATTTTGTAATATTTCTTGTGGAAGGATACAGCGAAAAGATTCCTTTTTTATGATACAAAATAAACTTTTAAATATTTTGTTCTCTATCTTTTCAGAATATAGAAGTAATTGTCTAGTGGCTGGAGCATCAGCTTAGAAACTGGGAGACCACAGGTTCAAACCCCAACAGAGACAACTACTCACTGTATGACCTTGAGCAAGTCACTTAACCTGCTAGTGTGGAAGTCCACCCAGCTCTGGAAATGGGTAAAATGCAGGAACGCACTGGAAATAGAAACATAAACAAAGAAACATAGACTTTGATGGCAGATAAGGACCGCTTGGTCCACCTAGTCTGCCCAGTTCCCTACCTATTGGATAAGCTGCAGATTCTAGTTTACCAACAGCCTATTTCCTCCTACCCCCACCAGAATTGCCTTATATCTGTCCCATGCATTCTTGAATTCCCCCACTGTTTTCGACCCCACAACCTCCTCAGGAATGCCATTTCGTGCATCTCACCTGGGCTTCCCTGGGTAAAAATATTGAAAAATGCAACAAAAAAATAAAAATATAGTCATTTTAGAAGCCCAATAATGCACTCCAAAATGTATGGGCTTTATGTCATACATAACAGCACACCTGACACATGCATATATTCCCCAGCAACTGCACACTCGTTTTTTGTGTTTTTTCATACTTATTGCACCAATGAAATATATTACTATTACACAGTATGTAAGTGGAGATTGTAGGAATCAAACCCAGGTCTGCTGGATGTACCACTCTCTTTCACAGATTGTTACTTTAACCTCTAGACTATACTGCCATTATACTATATTTAGAAATAAAGAAGCCAAAAACATTATTATAGTAAAGAAAACCTGTTTTTTATTAAATTATATTTGTGTTACTGTACAGTCGTGTGAAATTAATTCATGTCCTTGTGACTGGATTCTCCCAATCACAGTGCAGGATTTCATTTTACACATTTTGTAATTCTTAATAGGGACAAAACATTTATGTTAATTTGTGCAATAACTACTTAGTGCCAGTCCCTCAGGAGTGACAGCTCATGCTGGCATGTTAAAATTAAAACAGTAGGTACCTGGCCAATGGTTCCACCAAAGTCGTGGTGAATGAAATTTCGCCGACATCCCCCACAGCGACACATTGCCGCCAACATCCCTGACACCACCAGGTCCCGATCATGACCGGAAAACAGACCAACACCTTCTCTGCAGTAATGCAGGGGTATGCACCCCACTGCACCACCCCATGCAGGGTGCTCTTCCCCCTGCACCGTCTAAACTTAAGGATTCTCAACTCCGGGGTTGGGGAAGATTACGGGCAGAGTGGTTTATAGCGAAGTCACTGTTTCCATTCATCACTGCAACAACCCGTTCTACACTGTGGATGTTGAATGGGTTGTTGTCAATGTAATGGATTCGCTGTGGGGGGTCCGTTATTGTAACAGCATACCCTGACCAATGAGGGGGGCACCGTGTCAGCATTGGACAGGCCTGTTCACATCTCTGCTGATTTATGAAATCAAGAACCCCTTTTAAAATGATGGAATAAAGAAAGAACAAGAGTAAAAAAACAGAAACAAACTGTAAATGATTTGTAGGCTTCTTTGAGCAGCTTCTGAGGGGGATACCATGGTTATTGTTTGTTCCTGATAATGGTCACACACCAGCAGCAGCCGAACGAAATCAAGGAAATGTATACGAAATGTGATTAAAAGGCAGTGGATGAGCCAGGGGTGAGCTTGCTGTGTCCTGAATTACCATAGGTCGGGACACTTTACAATCAAATAGCGAGGGTTGCTACTCAGTTACCTAGTCATACTCATCCTTGCACGTTCTATAGTACTCATCACAAGCTTCCACTGGCTCAGAGATATAAGGTGAAAATTGGAACTTTGGCTAGAAAAATTGTACTGGGTAAAGAACTAGAATTTTTTCATCATGTAAGTCAAAATTCATCTGCCTCTACATGGTCTACTTCTTGCAAATCCTTCTGTATTCCCACAGTGAAAACAAGACTGGGTCAGGGATCACTGTTATATCAACTGCCATATTTCTCAGCTCCCTACCACACAGAGCTTTTAGTGACGTGCTTTGTAATTCTACTTTGAAGACTGCACTCAAGAAATATTTGATGACTAATGACAGATGCCGTTGTACCTGAAATATTTGTTTTCTGTAAAGTTGTTTGTTTATGTGTTTTTTTTTTTTAATTTACTGTTTTTCCCGCTTTCGCCCTGTCTGGCCCTCGTTCCCTCTGATCTTCCCAACTCCATCCCATGGCATCCCCCAGTACTTACCTTCTTCCCCAATCCCCCCTCCCACGGCTTCTTTCCACAGCTGGGGATGTATGGTAGCAGAGGAGCCTAAGTCACCAGGAGCAAGGTCTGCGGAGGTCATTGGTCATCCTGCCAGCCATGGTGTTTTTCCTCCATTTTTCTGTCCTCCCTTCATTGCCACTCTATACCTCCCTCATAGGGACACTGGCATTGGGACTATGTCCCTTGCATGTGTGTGCAGATGTACATTCACACGATACACAGCGAGTGTGTCCCTCCCTCCCCATGTCTCGCATGCCCTACCACCCACACACTTCTAGGTGTCAGTACTGCAGGGAAATGTGGCACCTTCCCTCCTTCCCTCCCTGGGACAGGAGAGCGTCCTGTGAGATGCTCGATCCTCTCCCTCCCTGGCCAACCCCCAGCAACCCATGCTCACTACTGAACACAGGTAGCCGGTGTGGCAGGAGGTAACTCGCCCAGTGCCTAAGCCCTCCATGCCACTGGGTTGGCCAATTTATGTATTTTTTCGCTATTAATGTTCTTGTATAATTGATACTGTTTTTTACATATTTGGTCACCCATGAAAATGATCTTTTCATTCATGGATTTACCAGATTTTAAATAAACCAAAATGTTCAGGAGAAGTACGTCCCTCTCCTATTGAGCACCCTCCACAATGGCTACCTGTGAGCCTCTTATAGGCAAGTACTGTATATAAAGAGAGCCAGAAGTACAGACAGGGAAATCAGTGAGACCTCAGCTCAAGTAGGCACCTGGCCTATGATTACCTATGGGGGGGTTACCTTGTCACTGGTGGTCAGGCATAATCACAACTCAGCTGATTTATGAAACCAAGAACCCCTTTTAAAATCATGGAATGAGGAAAGAAAGTGAATAATAGAAGAACTTTAAAATTATTTAGTTGCTCATTTGAGTAGCTTCTGCGGGGGTGTGATGCACTGGATATTTTTTGCATTTCATGTAAGCCTTTGTTCTTCTGTTTTTTACTTTATTTTAGTTGGCATCAGCCGAGACTGTAACTACAGGCTCAACAGGTACATTGAAGGGAATGGGGTAATAGCGAACTGTAATCAACAAGCAACCAGAAACAATGAGAAAAACGCTGGGGATATCATTGATCAGACGGTGAAGCTGTCACAGGAATGCGCAGTGGCTGTAAGTAAAGCAAATTAAAAGGTGGCCCACACTGAAATAGGATTAACATGTTGATTTGTTACAATTTAATTACCAGTATAGCCCAGTTGAGATACAGCATCTCATTTCCACTGAGGTCCTGCATCTGCCCAGTTCTGCAGTTAGGTGGACTGAAGTGCTGGGAAGTTAAATGACTTGCCCAAGACCACACATTATGTATTTGACACTAGCAGGGTTTGAATCTGTGATCTTCCAGGTTCCAAGTCGGTGCCCTAACCTCTAGGCCACACTGCTTCTGTGCATATTGCAGGAGTGATGTGATGATTCTACCCCTTGATAGAGCAGTGGAAAAGCCACACTTGGAGTTCTGTGTGCATTCCAGATCACCACAATACCAAAAGGGACATTGCAGCAATCAAAAGGCTGCAGCAAAGTGTGATTAAAATGATTAGGGGAATGGAGACCTAAAGCACAAAGAGATGCATTTTTAAGCACCTGAAAAGTACTTAAACTACTTACAAAAACAGATAAGAAGTTGAGAAGCATTTAAAGTGTCCCCATTCTCAATCCATTTCTGAGTATGGGTTAATCATTTTAAGCATTCTGCAGCTACCACAGACATTAGTATTTGTTCAAGACTATAAAACAAATACATTTCACTGTCAAATAATTGTCACTGTTTTTGCTGAAAGACTATTTAGCGCTAAAATAAATTTTCGTTAATTAACCCTATTAACACTTTTTCCATTATAGTGAATCTGATGCTAATGATTTAGCATTAAATTAAATTTACTCAATCATGGTTGTATTTGTGATTGTGCTAAAATCACTTTGGATGAAAAAAACCTATTTTTACAGTACTTCGTAAGCACGTGTTCAGGCCGAGTTATTTAGATGAGAAACTGCTTATTGCTGGAATGTCAAGAAAATGCTTATTAACTACTTATGTTAAGCATGGCTTAGCTGGTACATAAATGCTTGATAACTATTTTGCAACTATTTAATAAGCAGTCCTACAAATACTTCATACCTATTAAAGGAAAACTGTCTTAATTAGACCCTGCTCCCAAATTAGGCTTTTCACAATAATTTTTTATTTAAATGTTGAAACTTACTAAATTTCACTTTTCCAAGACCTGCATTCAGACAACACGGCTGGCACTGTGCGGTGCCATCTCCTGTTACAGTGCAGCTCTGCCCTTCTTACTTGTACTGAAAAGTATATGAGTGAGCAGTGTTGAGCCACATCTTACCAGGAGATGGCGCCCTGCAACACCCGCCAAGCTGGCTGATCATTGGTCATACAAAAGTAAAATTCAGTAAGTCAAATGCCTTTAAAAAAACTTATTTTGGGAGGGAAGCATTGGGGGTGTAGAGTTTCTAATAATGGCAGTTTTCCTTAAAAAAAAACAACACTTGGTTATGAACCTCACCAGATATACCAAGGCAGCCATGGTACCTGGGTATATCACCATGTTCTGCAACCAAGTCTCCCATTAGCTGTCATTGCATAATTTTACCACACTCACCTTTCAAGTGTGTGTGGGTGTGTGTGTTCGTGCATGCGTGCGTGTGTGTGTGTGCTATACTAAAAAACATTTGCATAATACACATAGTCCTGAAGTGCATGAACGACAACAGGGGTCACCATGCAAATGGCTCTAGCTCAGCCACAAGCCAAACACCTGGATAATGTTTTTTGACCATCAAGTAATGTATATTTTTGTGTGCAAATATTGGCAACCAAAAACTATGTTAAGCTGTTCATGCTGTTCTGCTAGATTTTCAGTTATTTTTTTCTTTTAATTCAAGAACATTTTTCTAATAAACCTTTCTGATTATGCCCAACATCTTGATCCCCTTTAGGAGATGTAAGCCCCCATTTTCTGGTTAGCAAGTCGCTAAACATGTTAGCAACATGTTGACCCGGAATTATGATGGTTGGATGATCAGGGGCCATATTCACCAGCCCCAGAGCTAAGCAGATAGCGTGTGTGCATGTAATGTGTCACTGCGACAAGCTATCCTTTGCGTACAGAGCACAGTGATATATTCCACAGTTCCGAGTGCCTTAAACAGCTACTGTCACAGTGCTGTGTTAAGGCAACCAAATGCTTTCCTTACCAACATGCACAGTGGAGAGAGTTGCCCGCCCCCCAGGAAAGCACTGGGTAGAGGACTGACAGCACAGGCTGTCAGTCCTTGCCAGTATCTCCTGCATCCACCCCTGATAGCTGCTCTCATCCTCATACCCTGGTTATACACTTATCCATGCCAGCCTAGAGTCCCACACCACGCAATTCCATGTCCAAGCCTGTTAATAAGGCTATATCCTTCTCACTGGCAGTCTAAGGGCCTGGCTCGGGTTTAACACCTCCTCCCCCTACTCAGCCCGCCCAAGCCCCCAGGGCATTCTCGCTCACACCTCACTCATTCTGAAGTGCACAGATCAACTGCTGCCTCCTCCAAGAGACAGCACCCGGCATAGCCCCTTTGCTTACCACTTTGGCCGGCTGCCATCTGAGTGACAAAGTGAGTGCATGTCTTCTGTAGAAACAGCTGTTACCACAGTAGAAGCATGTTCACTCACAGTCATTCAGGCAGCACCTGGCAGAGTTGATAAGTGGAGGGGCTGAGCTGTTCGTCATCTCCTGGAGTAGGCAGTGGATGATTCATGCACTTCAGAGTGATTGGGGTGCCACCAGGTGATAGGATGGAGAGGGCTGAGTGGGCAAGATGGGAAGGATGTGTTGGACCTGAGACTGGGGAGTCAGGGCCATTGATGAGGGTATAGCTACAGTAGGAGGATCAGACATGTAACCAGGGGGGAGGAGGGGACACTAGACTGCCCAGGATGAGGGTATAGCTATAGTAGGAGGACTGGACAGGCAATTGAGGGTGGGTAGTATGGTCATGGCTATGCACAAGGCTTCCACACAGTTGTGCCTGGCAGCACTGTACAGAGTTGTCAATGAGCACAAAATGGCACGTAAATGGCCCCTTAGCACCTTGCATGCCAGGTGTGCTTATTAACATGCTGGCCACTGAAAATGGCTTGCAGCGGCAAAGGTGCTATCCCATTTGTGCACGCTTTGCTCCTGTAGGCCACTGTCCTGGAGGGGACAGTGTTAGTACTGCACATAGTCACTGTGTGTTGTGCTCCCAAAGCTCCCACACTGGAACAGGCAACATGTACCAGTTTCCGTGCGACTGTCTGAATATGTCCCTCAAGCCAGCCATGTGCCATCTCTTGTGCACCGTGAATGGGTATGCAGAGCAAATGGATGGTTCTAAAAATAGAGCCCAAAGACTAAAAATTCATGGAAGCAGGAAGACAACAAAGTTGCAGTTCCACAAATACATGTATTAAGAAAATTCTGATAAAATGCTTTTATTGGCACACTGGAAATATAAATGCTATCGTTTAGAAGTGTCACATGGAAATAAAAACATTTAGCATTCCCAGGTATTTAAAGGATGTTCATAAGATTAGAATATTGTCTGTGAGACCTGTCTTTTGTTAGAGAGTGTGAGGACCTCATTACTTCAGGAGTGTTTTCTAGGGCTATTGTAAACTAAGGGTGTTTCAAAAAATAAGAAAGTTAACTACCTTGTAACTATAGTTCTTCTGGGCCAGGATTCACAAAACAAATGCAAAGTGTGCACAAAAGTTTGCGTTGCGTTTCCTGGCTGCGCTGATGGGCAATGGAGCTATTCACAGTTGGATAGTGTGGTGCACTATCCGAGTGTGAACAGGGGTAGGCAGGGGCAGCACTAACCCAGGAAAACTACCAGGAAACCCAATACAGTTGCCCCCAGAGCCAGCCAGGAGAATGGGCCAGCAACAGTAGCACACATTCTAAGCCCCTATTCACTAAGGGAGCCATGCAAATGAGCCTATTTGACATGCAAGGCACTATTGGCCATTAGCATGCTCATTATGGGCCCATTTGCATGGCCCTCGGGTGGCTTAGCTTGCCCCCCTCACCAGCTCATGCCCCATGCAGCCGCATTCCATGTGATCTAGTGCCCCCCCCTTTCCTATGCTCACCATCCCCAAATACGTAACAGTATTCCCTGGTAGTCCAGTGGTGCTCTCAGTGGTCCCCAATCACCCACCTGACATTGTAAAATATATTTTTCATAGTGTAGTGGCCCCCATTACCGATCTCTGTCCCCAAATAGACAAATGCCCAGTCTTTGGTAGTCTAGTGGTCCCCTAATCTCCCACCCTCTCAGATAATCACATACCACCCTGCTCCCCACCCCAGCATGATCGCTGGTCAGCAAGCAACAGCCCACCTCACACCTCCACGGCTGCTCGCCGACTGAACTCTTAATGACAACATACAGTATACACTACAAGCCTATTGGTTGACACTGTTGGTCATGCTGGGGTGGGGGAAGTGGGGTGGTATGTGATTACGTGAGAGGGCGGGGGATTGGGGGGGGGGGGACCCCTAGACTACCAGGGACTGGGTATTTGTCTATTTGGGGACAGAGATCAGTGAGGGGGGACCACTACACTATGGAAAAACTTGTTTACAATATCGGGTGGGCAATCGGAGATGCGAAGGACTACTACACTCTGGAAAATATATTTTACAATGTTGGGTGGGCGATCGGTGACAGGGAGGGACCACTACACTATGGAAAAGGGTTTTTACAATATCAGGTGAGAGATTGGGCAACGGGGAAGTGGTGGGAGGGGCGCACTACTTCTGCCAAACACTAAGGCTGCATGGATTACTGCCATGTTTTAGTCGACCCTTGCATGGAGCAAAACCTTTGTGAATGGGAATGTAGGGATATGCAGGTCCTCTCCCCCTGACCTGCATTGCGGTGCCCTCATTACTTTGTCCTGGAGCAAATTTCACCAGATTTTCAACATGGCCTTTTTGGGACCCCATTTCATGAACACTGGCAGTGTTATTTCGCTAATCAGGGTCTGAAGGATTCCTATGTTGCTGTACCTAAATACACCTTTCAGGACTGAATAATGAAATTTGACCACCAGTGTCCATGAGGTGTGTCCCAAAAGGCCATGTTGAAAATTTGGTGAAAAAATTCCTAAAAAATGGCCGAGTTGTAAGTGTTCATTGACATTTTTCTACATAACTTTGGTAATTTTCAATATTTTGACTCCAAATTTTCAACATAACTATTTTTTCACACTACCTCATGAACAGTGCAACTGTCATTTTTCACATCCTGTTCGAAACAGGTTTTCACACCTTGGCGCAGAATGATGTTTTGGCATGGATTTGAACATTTTCAGCTACAGGGTTTATGAGGTGGGGTCATAAGAAGACTGTGTAGAAAATGTGGGGTCAAAATATGAAAAAATGCCAATGTTATGACCATTCATTGTAGTTTGGTTACACACACTCGTAACTTTGGAAACTGAAAATATTTGACCCCAGGTTTTCCACATAGCCTTCTCATTACCTCACCTCATGCATGTCACAGCTGTCATTTTTCAAATCCTGCCCAAATGTGTTTTTGCACCTGTGGCATGGAATGGCATTGCAGGTGCGCAGAACTACGTTTTGGTGGGGATTTGAAAATTGTCTGTATCGGGTACATGCGGTGGGGTAATAAGGTGGCTATGCTGACTATTTGATCACTATTGTTCTATAAATGGAAGCCCAGGGCCCAGACAGCCCAGTGTTTCCACAATTCCATATAAATATTAATTATAGTAGCACGGTAGTGCTACCATAGTTAGGGTTGAGGAGCCATTTACATGTTAAACCCAAAATTTTGCACCTTAATAACTTTGCAACTGTTTGACGGATTTGCCTGAAATTTGGATTACACAATCAAGACCCATACACCTTGGGATCTGCCAAGTTTTGTACCAGTCAGATACACGGCTGTGGAGTTATTAAGCGTGATCTGCACATTAGACAGCTAGTTTTGGAACCCACTCATGAGGGAGCAATCTTAGACCTCGTACTCTCAAACGGGGGCAGTGAGAGGATCTCAGATCTAGAAGTGGGTTGCCATCTGGGGACAAGTGACCATCAAACAGTGTGGTTCACGTTAAACTCAGCTACAAAGTCAAGCCATACAAAAGTGAGGGTACTGGACTTTAGGAGGGCTGACTTTGCAAGATGGGAGAGTGCCTCAGAAAAGCACTAGCAAACAGGCTAGAAGGAGGTGTGGAGCAACAATGGGGAATTATCAAAACTGCCATCACATAGGCAACAAGCCTTTGTGTGAAGCAAAGAAACAAATCAAAATGAAAGAAAAAGTCACTATGGTTCTCAAAAGAGATGGCTGTGAAAGTCAGGAAGAAAAAGATAGCATTCCTGAAGTATAAGGAAACACAGAAGGAGTAGGACAGAGAGCTGTACCAGTTAAGGCAGAAGGAAGCAGGGAGGGAAGTCAGAATAGCAAAGGCCCAAACTGAGGAAAAGATAGCCAACTCAGTTAAGAAAGGGGATAAAACCTTTTATAGGTACATCAGTGAGCATAGAAAGACAAAGGGAGGGATAGTGAGGCTGAATAGAATGAACGGTGGGTGGGCAGAGGGGGACAGTGAAAAAGCAGGAATACTGAACGAATATTTCTGCTCAGTATTCACAAAAGAGGAGGGGGAAGTGCCTAATCCAATTAACAGAAGCACTCTTGATAGGTCGATCCCAGTCCTTTCACAGAAGAAAGGGTTCTGCAAGAACTCCTAAAACTGAAGGTGAACAAAGCAATGGGTCCTGATGGAATTCACCCCAGAATTCTAAAAGAATTAAGGAGGAACTAGTGAAACCACTGGCTACTCTTTTTAATAAATCATGGGAGGATGGTGTGGTACCCGAGGACTGGAGGAAGGCGGATGTGATTCCCCTTCACAAAAGTGGGACCAAGACAGAGGCAGGAAACTACAGACCTGTCAGTCTGACCTCTGTAGTAGGGAAAGTGATGGAGTCACTTCTGAAGGAAAGAATAGTTGAGTACCTAGAGGCCAGTGGAGCACAGGACCCAAGGCAGCATGGGTTCACAGCGGAAGGTCATGTCAGACAGATCTAATAGATTTCTTTGACTGGGTGACCAAAGTAGTAGACCAGGGAGGGGCTGGGACATGGCTCACCTAGACTTTAGCAAGGCATTTGACACAGTTCCACACAAAAGATTAATAGTCAAATTAACCAGCCAGGGAGTGGACCCAGGGTGGTAGCCTGGGTAAAACATTGGCTGGACAACAGGACACAGAAGGTAATTGTAAATGAAGTCCACTTGAAGAAAGGGGGTTACTAGTGGTATCGCAGGGTTCAGTATTGGGTCCAGTCCTTTTAACGCTTCATCAGTGACATGCAGAGGGACTGGAAAGAAAAGTATGCCTTTTTGCAGATGACACAAAGATCTGCAACAGGGTTGATACACAAGGAGGCATGAAAAGGATGAAAAGGGACTTGGCAAGGTTGGAGGAATGGTCAGAAGTATGGCAGCTAGGATTCAATGCAAAGAAGTGCAAAATAATGCACCTGGGAAACAAGAACCCAGGGAAGAATACACAATGGGTGGGGAGGTAGTAACAACAACAAAATAGGAAAGGGACCTGGGGGTAATCATATCAGATGACCTTAAGGTTAGCAAGCAGTGTGAGAAGGCAGTAGGGAGGGCTGGGGTGTACTGGGATGTATAGGGAGAGGCATCATCAGCAGAAAACAGGAAGTTGTTATCCCTCTGTACAGACAGTTGGTGAGACCCCATCTGGAGTACTGTGTCCAGTTCTGGAGACCCTATCTCCGCAAGGACATAGGCAGGATAGAGGCAGTCCAGAGGAGGGCAACTAAAATGGTGCAGGGTCTGCAAGAGAAGCCGTATGAGGAGAGACTAAAGGAGCTTAATATGTATACCCTTGAGGAAAGAAGGGAGAGGGAGGACATGATAGATACTTTTAAGTACCTCAGTGGAATCAACAAAGTCCAAGAGGGTAGCATCTTTCAGAAAAAGAGACTTGCAAGAACAAGGGGACACAATTTAAAGATAGAAGGAGGGTGGTTCAGGGGCAATGTGAGGAAGTATTATTTCACAAAGAGGGTAGTGGATGCATGGAACAGCCTTTCTGAGGAGGTTGTGGGGTCTAAAACTGTGGGAGAATTCAAGAATGCATGGGACAGACATAAGGCAATTCTTGTGGGGGTAGGAAGAAATAGGCTGTTGGTTAACTAGGATCTGTGGCCTATCCTGTAGGTAGGGAAATGGGCAGACTAGATGGGCCAAGCGGTCCTTATCTGCCGTCAAAGTCTATGTTTCTATGTTTCATTCACACGCTTTTTCTGGAATTCTAATGTTCGCTTACAGGTCGCACGGTTTATGCTGACTAGCCTGAAATCTTCAGGGAACATGTGGCTGGGGTCCCCAATGTGCCTTTCAAAGATTTCATGAAAAATATTAAACTGTTCAAAAGTTATGGCAGTCTGAACTTCTGTTTTCCCATAAGATAACATTACGGCGTGCTTGTCATGGCGAGGCCGGTATCAAAACGGTGAGAGATACAGAGTTTTTGTCAAAAAATTATAGCTTCCTTATGGGGCTATGCATAAAACTAGCCAGGAAAGTGATAATACATATGACTTTTAAATTTTTTTTCTATGTCGTACGGTTACTGAGATATAAGCAATTTACTATTACAACTACTGATTTTTGTGTTCCGAGAGTCATTATTTTGCATACATTCTTTCTACTCACTGTCTTTCTCTATACTGCTTTTGGGGAAAACCAGCCTGTGCGCTTACATTACTCTTACCATTACCATTTCTGCTTCGCGATTCCGTTACCGTTTCACTTACCATTCACGTTTACGCCACCATGTGCGTTACCTTTTGCGTTTTCATTTGCAGTTGCGTTTCCATTGTTTTTAACATTTCTGTCTACAATACTGTTCCTCTTTCTGTTTTGCTTTGCGTCACCATGCGCATTACGATTTGCGTTTGCGGGCACAATGTTACAATGCGACAAGACATCACCCCCGCACTCCCGCCACTGCATTACATTCACTAGTTCTCATTATCATTCTCAAAAAGAAGGGAAATTACAGGCAAAAAACTCCATTTAATGCATCAGTTAGGGTTGTTCCACAGCGACAAATCGCGAAATTCGATGTTGGTTGAAACCCCTTTGCACCTCAGCCTACCCCCAACTGGAATGGGGTGTGCATTGGGGTCATCCAGTCCTAACTGTCACCCCATTCTCCTATTTCTCAGCTTCTTTCCACATGTGATGGGGGTAGACACGCAGGGCCGATAACCCCAATGCGCATCGATTCCAGATGAAAATGACTGGAAGAAAAGGTTCAACCAACATCAATTCTAACTGTAATTATACCAACTGTCGTTAAGCAGTTTAGCATATATATATATATATATATATATATATATATATATAGATGTATGTGTGTGTGTGTGTGTGTGTGTGTATGTATATATCTGCATCTACAGAGGGATGGGCGCTCCCACAGTAAAATAAAGATACAATTATACTATTTCAAAAAGAAAGGAAATAAATTGCAAAAAAACTGTGTTAATACTCTAGTTAGGGTTACAGCCACAAAAGTAGGGAAATGTGGCATTAGGATTTCCAAATCTAACACCCCACCCCCATGCTGCGCACACCAACAAGCATTGGTGATGTGCCTTGGGGTCATCAGCCCTAACACTCACCCCATTTTCCTGTACTGTAGTCTGTACCCATCTCAGCTTATGTACTTATGGGATGAGTGTTAGAGCAGACAACCCCAAGGCACACCCCGACACCTGTTGGTGTGCACAGCATGGGGGTGGGTTGTTAGATCTGGAAAGCCTAATGCCACATTTACCTATGTACCTACTTTTGTGGCTGTGATCCTAACTAGAGCATTAATGAAGTATCTATCTATCTATCTATCTATATATTTTTTATTTTATTTATTGACATCTAGGACTTACAACCCTTTGAGTCGGGGACTCTTTTTCAAAGGCTCCACATCAGTACAAAGTGTGGCAGGCAGGTATTACAAACATCATGAACAATGATAGTAATTGTACACAAAGAGAACAAGCATTTGTCAATGCCGAATGTTTGCTTGCTGGCATTGGCATTAGTGGGGTGTGCCTTTGGGTCATCAGGCATAATGGCCACGCCATTTCACCACACCCTACCTTGCAGACACCGACAAGTGTTACAATGTGCCTTGGGGTCTTTGGCCCTTATGCTCACCCCATTCCATCAGGAAATATGGTGAGATGGGTGCAGTATAGGATAATGGGGTGAACTTTGGGGCCAAAGAGTTCAAGGCACACCTCAATGCCTCTCACTGGCAGCAGGGTGTGGGTGGGGGTGGAATGGTATGAGCATTACAGGTGACAATCCCAAGTCACACCCATGATGCCTGTCAGTCTCTACAGGGTGGGGCATTATGGTCGGAAACCCTGACCCCTCAGGGGTTTGTTGGTATTTTCACTCCAAATTTTCAACATGGGTTTTTTGTGACCCCCACCTTATGAACAGTGGTAATATCAGTTTGTTAGCCGAAAGCTGATTTTGCAGTGACTACGCCATTTGGCACCACAGGTGCGAAAGCACATTTCGAACAGGATGTGAAAAATGACAGCTGTACTGTTCATGGGTAGGTGTAAAAAATGGCAATGTTGGAAATCAGTAGTGAAAATAGTAAAAAAACTGGTGAAGTCATGAGCATACGTAGAAACTACGCAACGCACACCCTTAATGTATTTACTTTGGGGATTGGTTACCTCCGCTCATGAACAGTGTCACTGTCATTTTCTTAATCTGTTCTGAACAGTGATTTCCCACAGCAACCATGCATTTCTGCGCAGAAAGTGTGAAAACACATTTCGGCCATGTTGTGAAAAATTACAGCTGTACTGTTCATAAGGAAGTGTGGAAAAATGCCAGTGGTGAAAATCTGGACTGAAAATATTACAAAATATTACAAATTCATGAACTTACGAGGGTGCATGGAAACAGAGCAATGCTCACTCATAACACAGTCTTTTTATGGACTTTTGTCACCATTTTAAGACCTCTGCTCATGAACAGTGTCACCTTGATTTTCTTAATCTGTCCCAAACATTGATTTCGCACACCGACTGTGCCATTGTGTTTTACATGTGTGGAAACACATTTTGGGGGTGATGTGAAAAATGACAGCTGTACTACTCATAAGGAGGTGTGGTAAAATGGCAATGTTGAAAATCTGGAGTGCAAATATTAAAAATTTGCGAACTTACAAGCGTCGTAGGAGTGCATAGCCTTTGCTCATCGTAAAACAGTCATTTTTGAATTTTTCCCCCAAATTTTCAACATAGGGTTTTTGGGGGCCTACCTCATGAATTGTGACACTGTCATTTCATACATCAGTCCCGAAAGGTGGTTTCGTGCAGTGACTGCGAAATCACCTTTTGGGACCGAATAACAAAATGACAGTACAAGAATTCATGAGGTGGGGTTCCAAAAACCCCATGTTGAAAATCTGGTGAAAAAATTCCCAAAAATGCCTGAGATATGCATCAAAGTTGAAAAAACCCGATTTATTCCATTATACAGCTTACCGGCATTTCCTCAGTTCGCGGTCGGCTTTGAAGAGTGCAGATGTGTTCCCGGTCCACCGAGAATTGTCACGCCAGACTCAGGAGATAAGTATGGGGTGAGGGAAGTGTGGGGAGGCAGGGTGCGCAGATGGTGGGCCCGGGTGGGGAAGGGGATCGAGACAGTCAGCGAGGGAACGTTTTTACTTTCTAGTTTTTTTTTTTCTAGGAAGACGATGTGGGACGTTTGCCACGCTGGGGTGGGCTCCCAGTGTGGCAGCTGGAAGTTTCTTTTTGAGGGGGCAGCTGAGCCAATGGGGGATTGGGCACCACTGTCGGCCATAGATAGGTTTGCCATGCTGGGGTGGGCTCCCAGTGTGGCAGCTGGAAGTTTCTTTTTGAGGGGGCAGCTGAGCCAATGGAGGATTGGGCACCACCATCAGCCATAGAGAGGTTTGCCATGCTGGGTGGGCTCCCAGCATGGCATCTGGAAATGTGTTGGGGGGATGCAGACGGACATTTGCCATGCTGGGGTAGGCTCCCAGCATGGCACCTGGAAGACTGTTGGGGGGAGTACAGCTCAGCCCGATGGGGTATTGGGCACCCCATCGGACATACTGTATTAGTGAGGGGGTGGAGCATGCTGGGGTGTGCTCCCAGTGTGTGCCTGCCCTGGGAGGGGAGGGCTCAGCGGCAGCTCTTGCAATTCTAGTGCCAGCGTGTAGGCACTTTGCATACTGCCGACGCAGTATGCAAACTGCCTACATGCTGCAGTGCTTTTCTTTGAACTGTACACCGCTGCATTTGCAAACGCTGTCATAGACAGCTCTTACATTCATTGGCATGGTGGGGCTGTGCCTGCAAAAGGCAGCAGGGCATTGGAAGTAGGGAGGCACACCTACGAATTCTTGTATAGTGGCACTATGTTTCTTGCACATGCGTGCAAGCAAACATAAAAATGATATTATAGGAGCTGTTACAAAGGCTCCATGTCAGTGCAAAGTGTGGCAGGCAAGTGTTAAGTGTTTATATATATATATATATATATATATATATATATATATATATATATGTTGCAAAAACATTAATGCTCCAGTTAGGGTCAAAGCAACAAAAGTTGGGAAATTAGGTGTGAGGGCTTCCAACCCTAACACCTCACCCTCCAAAACCAGGCAGGAGAGCAGGTGTGGAGTATGCCTTGGGCTTCTCAAGCCTAACACTCACCCCATTCTATCGGTAGATAAGGCCAGATGTGTAGACTTTATGAGACTGGGATGATCATTAGGCTTGAGAAGCCCAAGGCACACCCCACACCAGCTCTCCTGCCTGGTTTGGGAGGGTGGGGTGTTAGGGTTGGAAACTCTAATGCCTCATTTCCCAGCTTTTGTCTCTTTGACCCTAACTGGAGCATTAACTAAGTTTTTTTCAACTTATTTCCTTTCTTTTTGAGATAGTGTAACAGTATTCTTATGTTATTATGGGAGCACAGGGTCCTTTGGACCCTGCGCTCCCATCCCTCCATAGATAAGTATATGTACGTAGCTGTGGAAGCATAGGGCCCTCTGGGCCCTGCTCTCCAATTTTTAGGACAACAGTAACCAAACTGTCAATGTAGCAATCTTATTACCCCACTGCATGTACCCAGTACAGAAAATCTTCAAATCCCCACCAAAATGTAATTCTGGGCAACTGCAATGCCATTCCACAAAACAGGTCCGAAAACACATTTTGGCCAGGATTTGAAAAATGACAGCTGTGACATACATGAGGTGGGGTAATAGGAAGGCTATGTTTAAAATCTGGGATCAAAATATTTAAAATGACCAAAGTTACGAGTGTGCGTAATGAATCTGCAATGAATGCTCAAAACTTTGTCATTTTTATGTTGGCGTGCTTGTGCAGCTAACATCTTGGGACAGTGCAGCTTTGGAGGCATGGTCGCTGTTGGGTGAATGCAGGGCACGCACCAGTAGGTGCGTCCCGCATTCCCCAATCAGCCTGCATGCCGGAGCCACACCATGCATACATAATGTGGTGAGCACATCTAAGAAAAGGTCCGCTGCAATCCAAGCAAAGTTCATCAGATGCAGCGGTCCTTTTCTTGCCGTGCTTGCCGCCATTATGTACATGGCGGCACACTGGCCACCGAACTGCCAACTTCGGGGGTGCCCAATCCTCCTGTCGGCTGCCCCTGCCCCCTGTACATGTGCCAACGGGGGAGCCCACTCCCCGTTGGCATAAAGCATCCCCCCATTTGTGATATGTCGAGGGGGGTGCCCAGTCCCCCTTGGCTCTTACCCCGTCCCCCTTTCCTTGTGTGCCGACAGGGGAGCCACTCCCCCATCGGCAGAAATAACCCCATGTTGTTTGCCGGTGAGGGTGCCCAATCCCCGTTGGCTACAGACATCCCCAAACAGTTAGGTGGCATGCTGGGGCCCACCCCAGCATGCAAATCACAAAAAAAACTGTCCGTTATGTTTTTTAGTTTCTGAACCTGTAAAAGTAAAACAGTCCCTCGTCTCAGTGTCCCCTCCCCCACTCGCACCCACCACTGCACACCCTGCCTCCCACCCCCTCACCCCATACTTCATCTCGAGTCCGCACGATGATCTGTGGTGGACCGGGAACATGTCTGCACTCTTTCAAAGCCAACCGCAAACTGAGGAAATGCCGTAAGCTGTATAATGGAAAAAATAGGGTTTTCTCAACTTTGCTGCATATCTCAGGCATTTTGTGAATTTTGGCCCCAGATTTTCAACATGGGGTTTTGGGACCCTTCTCATGAATTCTTGCACTGTCATGGCGTTATTCGGTCCCGAAAGGTGATTTCACAGTCACTGCGGAATTACCTTTTTGGGACTGCATAACAAAATGACAGTGCCGTATTCATGGGGGGCTCTCAAAAACCCTATGTTCACAAATTCGGGAAAAATCAAAACATGACTGTTCTGATGCGTAGCAACTTTCATAGCGCTACGGCTCATAAGTTACCAAATTCACAATATTTTCATGCCAGATTCTCAACATGGCATTTTACCACACCTTCTTGTGAACTGTACAGCTGTCATTTTTCACATCTTGGCTGAAATGTGTTTTCGTACTTCCGGCGCATAATAGCGCAGTCATGGTGTGAAATCAGTGTTTGGGATACATTACAAAAATGACAGTGACACTGTTTGTGAGCAGAGGTCCTACAATACCTGTGTTGAAAATTTGGTGACAATACTCCATAAAATGACTGTTTTAAGAGCATGCGTAGCAACTGCATAACGCACTCTCGTAAGTTAGCGCATTCACAATATTTTCATGCCAGATTCTCAACATTGGCATTTTACTACACCTTCTTGTGAACTGTACAGCTGTCATTTTTCACATCCTTGCCGAAATGTGTTTTCGCACTTTTGGCGCAGAATAGAGCGTTTGCTGTGCGAAATCAGTGTTTGGGACACATTACGAAAATGACAGTGACACTGTTCATGAGCAGAGGTTCTAAAATGCCTGTGTTGAAAATTTGGTGACAATACTCCATAAAGTGACTGTGTTACGAGCGTGCATTGCGCAGTTTGCCCGGACGTTCGTTCGCAAACTTCTCATATTTTCACTCTAGATTTTCAACAGTGCCATTGTTCTGCACCTCCTAATGAACAGTACAGCTGTCATTTTCCACATCCTGACCAAAATCTGTTTTCTCAGTTCCAGCGCAGAATAGCGTGGTCGCTGTGGAAAGCCCGTGATCGAGACACATGAAGAAAATGACAGTGACACTGTTCATTAGCAGATGCCCTAAAATGCCTATGTTGAAAATGTGGGAATGAAAGTCAATAAAATGAGTGTTTTATGCACAGTTTGCACGCACGTTCATGACTTTGTGAATTTGTAATAGTTTCACTCCAGCTGTTTATCACTGGCATTTTTCCATACCTCCTTATGAACACTACAGCTGCCTGAAATGTGTTTTTGCACGTCCGGCACAGAATTGCACGGCCACTGTGCGAAATCAGTTTTCGGGACAGTTTGAGGAAATGATAATGACACTATTGATGAGCAGAGGTCCTAAAATGCTTATGTTGAAAATTTGGTGCCGAAACTCCATACAGTGACTGTGTTGCAAGAGTGCATTGCGCAGTTTCCACGCACCCTTGTAACTTCGTCAATCTGCAGTATTTCATGCCACATTTTCACCACTGGCATTTGTGCACATCTCCTTATCAACAGTCCAGCTGCCATTTTTCACAGCCTGGCCAAAACATGTTTCCACAGCTGTGGCACACAATGGCGTGCTCGCTGTGCAAAATCACCTTTTCAGAAACATTCACAAAATCACAGCACTATGCGTCTCTAGCTCCGCCACTCCCACTGCCAATGCCAGTGCAACAACATTCGGCATTGACAAATGCTTGTTTCATATTTTGACCCCACATTTTCAACATAGCCTTCTTATGATCCCACTTCATGAACAACGGCAGAAAACATTTCCAAGTCCTGACGGAAAGGTGATTTCACCAACTGACCGTGAAATCACTTTTCTGGTGGGAGTTGCATAACGACAGTCATATTTTTCATGAGGTGGGGTGGTCCCCAAAAGGCTACATTGAAAATTTGGTGGCAAAATATAAAAAAATGGCAGAGTTATGCATAAAAGTTGAAACCACATTGAACCGCATTTACCTTAGTTTTTCATATTGCAGTCGCCGGTTCCAGCAGCAAGATGTGTCTTTGATTGGGGAGTGGATCTTGAACCTGGGACCTGTTCAAGTGAGTGACAGTGTATGTGGGTGTACTAATGGGTGTAGGGTGGTGGGTGCTCAGTGGGAGGTGGGGGTGGGGCCTGATCAGCAAAGGACCATTTTTTTTCTTTACAAGTAACCAAAAAATAACCATAGACTGACCTTTTTCTTTATTTAAGGTATTATTTTGCAATGGCAGGGTGAGGGGTGCCACTAAACACCAGGGCACAAAACGGCATCACCTGAATGGCGATCAGAGAACAGGGGAGGAGGAGGGACCACTACACTACCAGGGAACATAAGGGCAGCAACAGGATTGTGACTGGAGAACAGGGGAGGGGGAGGGACCACTAGACAATACCACAGAATATTAGGGCAGCAACAGGTTGGTGATTGGAGAACAGGGGGAGGCACCAATAGACTATACAGGCAATATTAGGGCAGCAACAGGACAGTGATTGGAGAACAGGGAAGGGGGAGGGACCACTACACTACCAGGGAACATAGCAGCAATGGGATGGCAATCACAGAACGGTGTGGGGGGCACTAGACTACCAGGGAACATAAAGGCAGCAGTGGGACAGCGATCAGAGAACAGGAGAGGGGGGAGGGAGAACTAGACTACCAGGGAACATAACAGCAGCAACAGGATGGCAGACCGAGAACAGGAGAGGGGGAGGGATCACTATACTACCAGGGAAAAGTAAAATTTACCAGGGGACCATGACTGGACAAAAAGGGAGGGGGATAAGGACCACTAGATTACCAGGGCTAATGTTTTTATAACCAAATAAATAAAAAATGGTAAAGAAAGCAATCCTTTTTCATGACTCGTGATCCTTTTTCATTTGAACTAAAAGAATTGACAAAAAAGGATCTTAGTGAGTGACAAAAAAGGATTTAAAACAGAAACAAAAATTCCAGGAACATTTTGGTACCAAACAACTGCAGAATCCAAATAACGGAGTTCCAATGAGTAAGATCCTTTTCCTAGTGTATGTACAGCATCTCATTTTCATGGGTTTTCAATCATTTTTGGTTTTTGAAAAAATGGAAAACAAGATTGCAGCACAAGAAAAAGGACTTTTTTCCCCATGAAAAAGGAATGGATCTTTACTATTACAGAAAGGGTGGTGGAACCCTGGAACAATCTGCTGGGTAAAGTGGTGGGTGCAAACGCAGTCAGGGAATTCAAGCAGGCATGGGACAAAATGAAGGGAATAGTGGTTTCCTGGGGTGACAAGACCAGAGAGGAGAATGGGTATAGGACAGGGAGGGTTAGTAACCTGGGGAGCAACAGGTTCCAGGGAAGGTTCCAGGGACTATAGGGAATATGGGCAGACTGGATGGACCTCTGGGGCCCCATATTCAAACGTCCCAGGCTGTATCACGCAAGTGCCTGTGCTGCACAACTGAGATGCGCCAGCACAAAATAATGGTATATTCAGGAGATGCACAATGAGATGCGATCACGCATGTCCGGCTAAATATCCCGAATATGCGAGATCATGCAGTGGGAGATGCGAGGCAGGTGACCTGAACCCTATGTGGAGCATAGAGAAATGCAAGATAGGTGGCCACATGCGCGGAGCACAAAATTGCTATATAGAGCAGGGATATATGGAGGCAGTATAGCACAGTGGGTTAAGGCTCTGAGCTGTACATCTGGAGACCTGGGTTTGAATCCTACAGCCGCCTAGGTGCATACTATGTGATACTGAGTAAGTCACTTAACTTCCTTGTGCTCCCAGATCGCATCTGGAAACAAGCTTTGGCTTAGTGTGCTACTCCTGGTTAAACAATGTTCCCTTACATGCAAATGGCCTCATTGCACATTCCGAGCCCATTCCCCACATGCACAACTCATTACTGGAATGTATTCAGGCCACTTGCATATCCCAGGCATGCGCAGTTCCAGCTTTACAGGGCTGCTTCACTACCCACAAAGGTGAATAGGAGGTACTGCAGCCCAGCAGGCAGGCGTGATGCAATGTTTGTGTGGGGGTGGGTGGACTGCATTGGCCTCGGTACAGTGCTATTACCCATAGCCATGTACAGGGTCAGACTGGGGTATGGGGGCCCACCTGGACAGTGGACATAGGGGCCTACCTGGACAAGCAATAGGGAAGGGCACAGGGTGACACAATCTGATTGGTATACCACATGTATGTGATACACCAGCTCCATATGTAGCATACAGTCACCTGCAGTGCCCCACACACCACCTCGTATGAGAGGAACATGGTGACAACTACAAGGAATGGCAGTGTGCAGATGGTGACCAGGTACCCGAGTGGGTGTGTCCCACCTGCGTGTACCTATGGTGTACCACCATAGGTCAGTCCCTGGCCTGTGCCAGGCTGCCACTTGTACCACCAGGCTACCTGGGCACCATTGTCCCAGACATCACCCTGGGGTGCATGCCACCACCTGGTGGTGCCCTGCAGGCCATAGCCCCTGGTACATGTGCTGCAGTGTGGCCATCTGCTCCGCTAGTGTGCTAGAGGGGCACCTGACAGCACTGACATGTGTCATCTGGGGGTCTACATCTTGGGTGCGGTGTGGGGGATGGCTCTCTGGGCGGTGTCCATGCTGTGCCGGCACCTGTGGCTTTGGGTACTTCCGTCCTGGCATGACTGCTGTGTATGGATCCCTGGACTGTGTTCTGGTGCACCTCTAAGGGCTATCTCAGGATGGCCTGCATGCAGTTCCTTGGCCTTCCTGTGGGTGACTGGCCAATTTAGGCCATTCTTTGTCTGCCCAACTTTGCACGGCACACTTCTGGGATGCGCGGGAGATGTGCCACACATTTTGGCTCAATATAAGGATGCGCAGCATATTCACATACCCGCCCCCCTTTTTTGTGTCGCGTACATTATTTCTGTGTGATTGCACATTTGGAAATGCGTGACACATCTCTCCCTTTTAAATATCATGCTTCTACACATTTTCTGAGATATGATGCGCATCTTCATTTTGGGCAGCGCATCTCCTTTGAATATGTGGGCCCTGGTCTTTTTCTGCTGTCATGGTCTATGCTTCTATGTGTTGGGGGCAGGGCCATAAATCACAGGTGGCTGAGCCATGAGTGAGTTAGGAAAGTCCTGCCCAATCACAAGTGATGATACAATGCATATTTTGATTCAGACTAATGTATAATCAGTATATACAATAGTTGTTTACAAGTTACAGAATTTAAATCTGCAGTTTGTCTGAAGATATTGCACTTTCGCTTTGATGGCTCACTAAGCATTGAGATGTCATTGGTATTGTGAAAGCTGCTCTCTGATTGGTACAGTATTTTACTGGGATGACAGTAACCTTAAAAATATCCAGCTTGACAACAGTAACAATAACATATTTTTTATTTTTTTTTAACTTACTATTTTTCCTCCTTGGCCACCTCTCTGCGCCTCAATTTTTTCCTCGCATCCTGCCAGGGATCTGGGCGCCATCCATCTCAACTGGGACCACAAGAACCCTGAAACATCTGCGTCTTGCCCCCCATAGCGGGCTGGCAGGGAGCCCCCTAACTCCCTACCCTTCATGGATCCAGCTCGGGTGCTAGCGCCCGACAAACACTCACGGACGGCCATCAAGCTACGTGAGAAGTGCCACTTTTTCCTCTGTTCACTCCGCCCCCACCCTTGTATTGGAGTCTTGGGCGTGCAATGATGCCGGCGGAGGCAGAGGCACATGCATCCACATGCTCCTCCCCCAGGCATCTGCCCAGACTTCACCCGAAGCTGTCACCCCGTGCCCTGACCTCCAGCCTCCTCCAGTGGGCAATCAGGAATTGGGAAGTGAGACCCCCTCCTCAGAGAAGGAAAGCAGTCTGACGGATGCTTAATCCTTCTCCTCCCTGGTGACCCATGCTCATTCCTGAACATGGGTCGCCGGCACAGTAAGAGGTAAGGCGTCCAGTGCCTCAGCCCTCAGTGCCACTGGGCTGGCCCGCAACAACATATTTTTGATACTGTATATTGCTGTTACTGAAATCACTAGCCAATATATCTTTTTATCTTATCATTTTAACCCCCCACTTTTGTTGTATACAACAGCACATATAACAAAACATGTGCATATAACCTGATGTCTGCAATGTGATGCTTTCATGCTCAAAGATGGCATAGTTCACCAGAAATACAACACACGTACAAGAAGCATGTGGAATTGTTTCACACAGTTATACTGAGACTAAAGCATACCTCTGTTAAAGGAATGCTGCATTTGTAAAGACCTTATGCTGTGCTCACACAAGCGTCTCGGCAGCTCCTCAGGAGATTATTTTTCCTGTTAAAGTGTACCATGAAGGTCTCATTGGGCCACAAGATGATATTACATGGTGCATTGATTTTTTTTTCCTGTTGTATTATGATCCAGCTTCAAACTTAGCTTTGTGATACCTTAGCCATCCTATGCCAAGGCTTTTCTTTCAGGGGTCAAGCAGCTGTCACCTCCAATGTGGTTTTGATCAGCTTTCAAGATGTGTTATTTCACTCAGTTTGCTGTTTCCCGGGCACCACAGAGAAAGTAGAAGCGCTTCATACCCGTAGCAAGTATCTTCCTGCTTAACTTCATTTGTTTTGCTAAATTAACAATAAAGGCGAAGGTTGGGCCACTACAAGTCACATACTGAGTCTTTAGCTTTGGCTGGAAATCCTTAATGGCATGACATTAAAATTCTTAGAGTCTGCTGCAAAACGGGATATGATGAACACTGGTCTGTCTGACCAGTCAGGTCAAATGGAACTCAATCCCACTGAGTCTTACATTTGATCCCAAATTCAAAATCATTATATGGATGCAAGGTAGGATAAAAAACAATATTAAGATTAGGTGCAAACTAAGGTTCAGGTGCAAACTAACATGTCCCCCAATCTATGGGGTTGAGTTACTACCACTTTAACTTGGGGATTTAAATGTGTGCCGTCTTACTAGGATGATATAGGTCCTGAGGACAGGCAAGCTTTTGGTGTGAAAACGTTTGACCTAGGTGGAGGGGGAATCACAGCCATTACTCTCTGCTCATCTTGTTTAAATAAACTGAATTTTATCCAGCAACACTAGTGAGTGTTTTTTTGAACTTGTGCACTGTGAGCCAAGCTGTACTGTGAGCACCTAAATATGGAATTAGTTGGCAGAAAAGGTCCCCTTGGCCCATCCAGTCTAGCAGATGGTCCCTGCCTAATTTGTCTACTCAGACCCTAACTGGTCTTTGGTGACTCCCCCTGCCTTATTAGTAATATTCCCCAGAGTCTATGGCGTGCATTTGTGAAACCCTCCACTGTCTGTCTGTCTGTCTGTCTTTAATTATTTATTTGTTCGTAAATAAAGATTTATTTATTTTATTTAACTTTGTTTACTGGATGAGTGCACTGGTAACAGGTACCTTTTTCAGGCACGACCTGGGTTTAGAAGCACAGACAAACAGAAAAACAAATTACAGTCAATACATACGAATTTACAGCAAGTTGAAGGCAAACATGAGCACATATGGTGCTAATACTTGTAAATATACAATGTGATATGCAATGTAATACACAAAAGTGCTTGTAATGTACTAAATAAAGGTAGAATTCAGGATAGAGAAAGGAGGAGGAGAATGAAAAATGTGACCGAGATTGGTCAGTGGAATATTAGCTAGTATAAGATGGGAGGTCATGACAGGGGGAGGTTATTGGAAGCAAGAGCAGGCTTGGGCTGAGGAGCAGTGTGACTTTAGGAGCTTGGCAAAGGCACAGGGAGATGTTTTGACAGAAGGAGGTAGGGAGTTCCAAACTGAAGCTATACAATAACTAAGAGAACGCTAACCCATATTTGTGTGAAACCTGGGTATTATTATGTTATTTTTGGTTGCAGAGAAGAAGGAAGGAAGGTTGACGAGAGAGATTTGTCTGCTAAGGAAGACAGGTGTCCCAGTATGCATAGTTCTCTTTACTAGTGTTGCAATAGCTAGATTGGATTTGATGTCGGGGGAAACCATTTAAGGGATTTGACAGCTGTACAGTGGTGAACATTGAACCTGCAACCTAAAGCAAATTTACATATTTTGTAGTATAGCGTGTGTTTTTGCTGTAGTGTGGATTTACTGGCAGCATCAATTACAACTGATCCATAATCTAATGATGGGACTAGGTTTGCCAGTTCAATATGAGTTCTGTCCTCAGGCGCTAAGAAATGCTGAACATGGTAGTGAGCACCTAGCTTCTGATTTAAGAGAGAGGTGGTGTGTTGGAGATGGGATTTGAAGGGTATCGTAGGGTCAAGATGAACCCCGAGGTACTTGAAAGACAGTGTCTTAGCTAGGGGTATACTATTGCTGGTAGGGACACAGAAACTGGAGAATACCTTGTTTATTCTGTGCCTAGTCCCAAATAGCATGGACTGTGTCTTGGGAAGGTTAAGCACCATATTTTCTATTACAAACCAGTTTTGAAGCCTGGCTATGTGGGAAGTGAGTGAAAGATTAATGGCATTTATGTCATTATTATGTGTAAAGAGAGCTGCGACATCCCCATATAGGAGGGTCTGTACAGGTTTGCAGACTGCGGGCAAATTATTTATGAAAAGGGTAAACAAGAGGGGACCAAGAATAGAACCTTGCCGTACACCGCTTGTGATGTTATTAACTTCTGAAAGTATGTTTCCAATCCTGACAGCCTGAGTTCTGTCAGTCAAGTAGTCTTTGAACCAGGCAAGTGCTGGTGGCCCTAGGCCGACAGTATCAAGCCAATTTATTCGTTTCTTGTGGTCAACCAGATCAAAATCCTCACAGCTAACATGAACAATGCCCTGGACCAGTTCATCAGAATCTTCAATGAAGCCTGCAACATATTTGCTCCATTGAAAAAGAGAAAAGTAAAGGTCCTCTGCAACCCCTGGCTCTCAGGTGACCTCCAAATGCGATTAAAGGCAAGGGACCATCTTTGGGAGCTTGCCAGAAACACCGGAAACAAAATGACATCACAAACTACAAAAGTGCACGAAATGACTGCACCAAAGCTATCCGGGAAACAAAATCTGCCTTCTTTAAGAGTGCTCTTACAAACTCCTGGGGCAACGGAAGAGATTTCTGGAATAACATTAAAGAAGTCACAGGGAAACAGTTTAAATCCCCATCATCCGTACTCTGCATTAATGGTGATACCACACTTGACCCAAAAACCATTGCTGACACATTCAATGTCGCTTTCACCAACCTTAGTGCTGTGCTACCACCGGATTTTTTCAAAGAGGATGACACTTCAATTTCCCCTATCTCCTTTGCCCCCACCAGCCACCCTGCCTTCTACTTTAAATCGGTCAAGATGTACCAGGTCCATAGCTATGTTACCAAAGCCATTAGCAAGTCCAGATCCATCAATGACTCTCTTGACCTCAAACTTCTATCGCTCATCATTGAAGAAATACTCATGCCACTGACCAAAATCTTTAACCTCTCACTCAGTTTAAGCCAGTTCCTGGACAAATAGAAATCTGCAATGGTAACCCCTATTCATAAAAGTGATGCCAAAACTGCACATGAGAACTTCCGTCCAATTTCCATCCTACCTCCACTCTCCAAGGCCCTGGAGTATATTGTTGCAGACCAACTTACTGACTACCTGGACAAACATAACATCCTGTGCAGGCAGCAACATGGTTTTAGAAAGGGTCACAGTACCTCCACGGCCCTACTTGAATTTACTGGGGCTATCCACCACTCACTGGACAACGGTCAGCAAACTGGAGCTACCTTCATTGATCTAACAAAAGCCTTCGACACTGTCAACCACCGTCTCCTGCTTAACCAAATTCAGCTCGCAGGGCTATCACCTAACACAGTGAACTGGTTCAAAAGCTACCTTGAAAACCAGTCCTAAAGAGTGAAAATTGCCGATATGCTCTCAGATGCCAGACCTGTTCACTCTGGTGTCCCACAGGGTTCTATATTGGGCCCTCTCTTTTTCAGCCTTTTTTTGAACGTGCTTTTAGATTCCTGCCCAGAACAAATCTTACTCTACGCTGATGTTGCTGTTATCCTAAGCTCCCACCATGATCCAAATCAGCTACAAAAAAACCTCCAGCAGGGTTTCACTGCAGTCGAAAACTGGTTCATAAAACACAAATTGATCCTAAACCAGAAAAAAACAAAGTCAATGTTTTTCTGCATCTCCCACAGCAAAAATAAACAGTATCAGCTCTCCATATTAACCAAACAAGGAGTCACCCTAGAACAAGTGCATACTTTTAAATACCTCAGCTTCACCCTGTACTCCAAGCTCACCTATGGTGACCATATTAATAATGTTGCGAAAGTGGCAAACACCAGACTGGGTCTTCCGTTCCGCCATAGGAAGCATCTAACCCAGGAAGCCTTGACTGTGGCCATCCAGAGCTCCATTGTTAGCATCACAGACTACGGTCTCATCATCTATGCTCTGTCACTGCCTCCTCTCTCAAACGGGTTTCCACCTCCCTGAATAAAGCCTGTTGACTCATCACGGGAGTCCATCGTCTCACCCAAACTTGTGATCTCTACTCCCTAACTGGGCGTCTGCAACTGAGCGACCAAATAAGGTATCATACTTGCGTCACAGCAAAGAAAATAACGATGGGCATTGCTCCCCCAGGAGTCTGCTCCCTCCTGAAACAGAGAATCAACAACTGCAACACCAGGAGCTCTAAACCCCTAACCCTGCAAATCCCCAATTGTCGCACAACCCAAGGCCAAATGTCCTTTGCATATAGGGCTCCTAGCTGGCTGAACAGTCTTGCTACTGACATCTCTAACTCACCAACACTGGGCGCTTTCAAGGCTAAGTTCTGCCTCTCCCTACTAAGCTCTAATACCTGTGACTGCCTCATTTAATGCAATTCTTTTTCTGCTCTACGGCCCATGGTTCCATCTGTTGTTTTCCTCTCACCAAGCACTTCTTCCTTCCACTGCCCAACAAAGGCTCTTTTCCCCTGTTCTGTTGTGATAAAGCCTCCTGGCTGCCTTAATCAGTCCTACCACCCCCCCTTGCCCGTTCCCTCCTCCACCCCTATTTCCTTTGCTTCCATCTCCTAATGCTTCTTGTATAGTCTTTGTAATGACATTTAATGACGATTGTGTGCTGATTGTTCTAAACTGTATCTTGAAACTTGTATGATCTTTATGTCTGTACTTGCTGACGTGGAACCTTTGTAAAAGAGCCTCGGCTCAAAGGTATCGCGTAATCCTAGATTCAAATAAATAAATAATAAAAAAAAGTCCTCGGTCACATCCTTGAACACTGCACCTGTTACGAGGTCTTTGTCCATGGCATGGTAAATGGCATCGGTGAATTCTATTAGAGCAGTACTGGTGCCGTGCCCTTTGCGAAAACCATGCTGTTCAGCACAGATAAGGTCATATTGCAGCAAGTGGTGCACTAGCTGCCGGTGCACTATTTTTTCTTGTAGCTTTGCAAGAGCAGAAAGAAGTGAGATCGAACAATAATCATCAAGAGATGTTTTATTACCCTTTTTGTGAAGTGGGATAACAATTGAAGATTTCCATAGCATAGGCACTATCCCAGATGAGAAGGACATGTTGAGGAGTTTTGCGATAGGGGCTGCTAGTTTGAGAAATTTAGGTAATAGACCATCAGGGCTAGTAGATTTGTCTGGTTTTAATACAAGAAGAAGTTTAAGAACTTCTCAAGCTGTTACCCTTTTTAGATAAAATTGGAGTTTGAGGGGGCTGATTTTATCAGTGTCTGGGTTAAGAGTTGGAGGGGCCCTTGGATCTATATTTGGACAAGTCACAGAAAAAGTTGTTAAACATCATTGCAATAGTGTTAGGGTTGGTGTGTCTGGAACCATCAAGGTCAATGGTGGCATGTAGGGGGTGGGAGCGATTGCTGATTGTGGAGTTTACTGATTGCCAAACCTTTTTGAGGTTATCCAAATTAGTGAGCTGTTGTTTTTTTTAGGTACTTGGCTTTGGCACTGAGAATTTCCTTTTTGCTTGCATTTCTCAGGATCCTATAGTCCTGCCCCTCTGATGCGAGTTGAGATTTTATTGTACTTGGCCCAGAGTGCATCCCTTTTCCACATGAGTGCAAAGATGTTGCTGGTGAGCCAAGGGGATTTCTTTGGTTTGATTCTACGTGTGCACACCGGGGTGTGTTCATTGAGGAAAGAAGTGAAGGAAGTGATAAAGAGATCCAATCTGGTTTTAACATCAGGGGCAGCATCCAGAAAAGACCAGCTGATAAGAGCCAAATCATTTAGAAAGGAGTAACATAGAAACATAGAATTCGATGGCAGATAAGGACCGCTTGGCCCACCTAGTCTGCCCATTCTCCTACCTAGCAGATAAACTGCAGATCCTAGTTAAGCAACAGCTTACTTCCTCCTACCCCCCACTAGGACTGCCTTATGTCTGTCCCATGCATTCTTGAATTCCCCCACTGTTCTTGACTCCACTACCTCCTCAGGGAGGCTGTTCCATGCATCCACAACCCTCTCTGTGAAAAAATACTTCCTCACATTACCTCTGAGCCATCCCCCCTCTATCTTCAAATTGTGCCCCCTAGTTCTTGCACATCTCTTTTTCTGAAAGATGCTACCCTCTTGGACTTTGTTGATTCCCTTGAGGTACTTGAAAGTTTCTATCATGCCCCCATCCCTCCTTTCCTCGAGGGTATACATATTAAGCTCCTTTAGTCTTTCTTTGTATGTCTTCTGGTGCAGACCCTGCACCATTTTGGTTGCCCTCCTCTAGACAGCCTCCACTCTGTCTATGTCTTTGCAGAGATAGGGTCTCCAGAACTGCACACAATACTCCAGATGGGGTCTCACTAACTGTCTGTACAGAGGGATAACAACTTCCTGTATTCTACTATTGATGCCTCTCCCTATGCATCCCAGTATCCCCCCAGCCTTCCTTACTGCCTTCTCACACTGCTTGCCCACCTTTAGGTCATCTGATATAATTACACCCAGGTCCCTTTCCATTTTTACTGTTGTCAGTATCTCACCCCCCCATAGTGTACTCTTCCCCTGGGTTTTTGTTTCCCAGGTGCATTACCTTGCACTTCTTTGCATTGAATCTGAGCTGCCATACATTTGACCATTCCTCCAACCTTGCCAAGTCCCTTCTTATCCTTTCCACTCCATCTTGTGTATCAACCCTGTTGCAGATCTTTGTGCCATCTGCAGAGACATACTTTTCCTTCCAGTTCCTCTGCAATGTCACTTATAAAGACATTAAAAAGGACCGGTCCCAGTACTGAACCCTGTGGTACCCTGCTAGTAACCCTCCTTTCTTCACTGTGGACTCCGTTTACTACTACCCTTTGCATCCTGTTGTCTAGCCAATTTTTTATCAAGGCTACCACCTTGGGACCCACTCCAAGGCTGGCTAACTTGTGTATTAATCTTTTGTGTGGGACTGTATCAAATGCCTTGCTAAAATCTAGGTGAGGCCATGTCCACAGCCCTCCTGGTCTACTACTTTGGTCACCCAGTCAAAGAAATCTATTAGATTCGTCTGACATGACCTTCCATCATGAATCCATGCTGCCTTGGGTCCTGTGCCCCACTGGCCTCTAAGTACTCAACAATTCTTTCCTTCAGAGTGATTCCATCATTTTCCCTACCACTGAGGTCAAACTAACTGGTCTGTAGTTTCCTGCCTCTGTCCTGCTCCCACTTTTGTGAAGAGGAATCACATCTGCCCTCCTCCAGTCCTCAGGTACCACCCCATCCTCCCATGATTTGTTAAAGAGGGTAGTCAGTGGTGTCACTAGTTCTACCCTTAGTTCTTTTAGAATTCTTGGGTGAATCCCATCAGGCCTCATTGCTTTGTCCACCTTCAATTTTGTTAGTTCTTTCAGAACCCTTTCTTTTGTAAATGGACTGGTATCGACCCCCATCTTCAGAGTGTTTCTCTTGTTTGGTTTAGGTACCCCCCCTCCTCTTCCTTTGTGAATACTGAGCAGAAATATTCATTCAGTATCCCTGCATTTTCACTGTCACCCTCTGCCCACATTCCTTCCCCTTTATTAGGCCTCAGTATCCCTCCTTTGGTCTTTCTTTGCTCCCTAATGTACCTATAAAAGATCTTATCCCCCTTCTTAACAGAGTTGGCTATCCTTTCCTCGGTTTGGGCCTTTGCTATTCTGACTGCCTTCCCTGCCTCTTTCTGCTTTAACTGATAAAGTTCTCTGTCCTGCTTTTTCTGTGTTTCCTTTTATTTCCTGAATGCTATCCTTTTCTCCTTAACCTTCCCTGCCACATCTTTTGAGAACCATAGTGTTTTTTTCCTTCATTGTGTTTTGTTGATTTGGTTTACACAAAGGCTTGTTGCCCCTGTGATGGCTGTTTTGATTACTCCCTATTGTTCCTCCACCCCTCCTTCTTGCCTGTTTGCTAGTGCTTTTCTGAGGCACTCTTTCATTTTCCCAAAGTCAGCCCTCCTAAAGCCTAATACTCTTGCTTTTGTATGGCTTGATTGCATGGCTGTGTTTATTGTGAACCACACTGTTTGGTGGTCACTTGTTCCCAGATGGCTACCCACTTCTAAATCTGAGATTCTTTCTTCGTCCCCATTTGAGAGTACCAGGTCTAAGATTGCTCCCTCCTGAGTGGGTTCCAATACTAGCTGTCTGAGGTATGTCCCTTGTAGGGCATCAAGAATGACCCTGCTCTTGGATGTGCCTGCAGCAAAGGTGCTCCAGTTAACATCTGGCATATTCAGGTCCCCCATCAACAATATTTCCCCTTTTTCTGCCATTCTAAGGATGCCTTCTATCATTTCCTTGTCCATTCCCTCCTCCTGAGATGGGGGTCTGTATACAATCCCCATGCAGATTGTGGTGCCATTTCCTGTCTCCAGGGTTACAGAGTGCCTCATCTGCTCCTGCTTACTCTTTAGTTCTGTTGCTTTGATCTCTTCCTTTACATAGAGAGCTACTCCTCCTCCTCTTTTACCCTCCCTGTCCCTCCTGTAGATTGTGTATCCTGGTATGTTGACCTCCCAGTCATGGTTCTCTGTGTACCATATTTCTGTGACTGCCACAATATCCAGGCAACCCTCTTCTATCAAGGCCACTAGTTCAGGGAGCTTGTTACACAGACTATGGGCATTGGTACTCATCACCCTCCACTTTTTGATGGCCTTACCCCTTTTAGCCCCATCCTTGTCCTTACTGCCTTTGTCTTTTTTAACATGTACCTCAGTCCTGCTCCCTAATGACTTCTCTACCTTGGTGTTTACCTCACTAATTACCGTGTTTTGTGGGGGAAGACTGGGATTTCCCTGCTCCTTTTCAGTGTCTCCCCCCTTGGCTAGTTTAAATGCCTGCCAATGAAGCATTTAAACCTCTCACCTAGGATCCTGGTTCCCCCCCTGGACAGATGCAGACCATCGAACCAGTATAGGTCTGCATCCCTCCAGGTGGCTTCCCAGTCGCTAATGAAGCCAAAACCCTGAGCTCTACACCAGTTTTTCAACCATTCATTGAATTCCCTGGTGAGGTACCTTAGCATCACCCTTGCCATAGACAGGCAGCACCTCCAAGAAGTTTACCGTGTCGCTTCTTGTCTAGGCCCCCCCAACTCTACAAACTCTTCTTGCACTGCTCTGATCCCATTCCTATCAGGCCATTTGTCCCTAGGTGGACAATGACATCAACTCCCTCCCTCGTGCAGCAGCTGCTCACATGATCCTGAGGATTCACTTCCTGTCCCCTCAAGCCATGGTGCCATACAGGCACCTTACCTCCCTCTCCCCTTCCTCCTCCACTTCTACCCCCAATGATTGAGTCCCCCACCAGGAGTTGTTTCCTTCCCCTGTGGGGTCCTATGGCACCCTCCTGTGGGTCTCCTTTGTGAAGGTTCCCAGCATCCTCCTTGGTCTCCACTGCAGGTGCCTCCATAGAGGAACCACTATCCACCAGAAGAGTGCATGAATTGTGGAGATGTACAGCTGGAAGGATGCAACTCTCTTCCACCACCCTCTCCCTCCCTGAGCCCACCCTGGTCCAGCCTCTCCTCTTTCTTGGCAACCTCTGAGGTAGTGGCATTGGCCCTGGTGGTCCCTGGGTGAGGACGTAACTACGGAAGCAAAAGGACTTTTTGCAGCGTATGGATTTCCATACACAACCGCATTCCGCTATACACTATATAGAAACATAGAAACATAGACTTTGACGGCAGATGAGGACCACTTGGCCCACCCAGTCTGCCCATTTCCCTACCTACTGGATAAGCTGCAGATTCTAGTTAACCAACGGCCTATTTCCTGCAACCCCCCACTATAATTGCCTTATGTCTGTCCCATGCATGTTTGAATTCCTCCTCTGTTTTAGACCCCACAACCTCTCCAGGAAGGTGGTTCCATGTGTCCACCTCTCTCTCCGTGAAAAAGAATTTCCTCACATTACCCCTGAGCTGTCCCCCCTCTAACTTTAAATTGTGCCCCCTTGTCCTTACACATCTCTTTTTCTGAAAGATGCTACCCTCCTGGACTTTGTTGATTCCCTTGAGGTACTTAAAAGTTTCTATCATGTCCCCCCGTCCTCCTTTCATCAAGGGTATACATATTAATCTCTCTCAGTCTCTTCATATAGTTTCTGATGTAGACCCTGCACCATTTTAGTTGCCCTCCTCTGGACTGCTTCCATCCTGTCTATGTCCTTGCATAGATGAGGGTCTCCAAAACTGCCGCAGTATTCAGATGGGGTCTCACCAACTGTCTGTATAGAGGATAACCACTTCCCTTTTTCTACTTGTGATGCCCTCCCTATGCTTCCCAGTATCCCCCTGGCTTTCCCTACTGACTTCTCACATTGCATACCCACCTTTAGGTCATCTGATATGACTACACCCAGATCCCTTTCCATTATTGTTTTTGTTAGTACCTCCCCTGCTGTTGTGTACTCTTCTCCTGGATTTTTATTTCCCAGGTGCATTACTTTGCACTTCTTTGCATTGAATCTAAGTTGCCATAAGTCTGACCATTCCTCCAACCTTGCCAAGTCCCTTCTCATCCTTTCTACCCCTCCTTGTGTATCAACTCTGTTACAGATCTTTGTGTCATCCTCAAAGAGGCATACCATTCCTTCAGACCCTCTGCAATGTCACCTATAAAGTTGTTAAAGAGGACTGCACCCAGTACTGAGCCCTGGGGTACTCACTAGTAACCCCGTTCTTCCAGAATGTGTTCATTCACTATTACCTTTTGTGTCCTGTTGTGCAGCCAGTTTGCTACCAGGCTACCACCTGGGACCCACTCCCAGGCTGGCTAACTGATTATTAATCTTGTGCGAGACTGTGTCAAATGCCTTGCTAAAAGTCTAGGTAGGCCATATCCACAGCCCCTCCCTGGTCTATTACTTTGGTCACCCAGTCAATCGATTAGATTTGTCTGATATGACCTTCCTGCCGTGAATCCATGCTGCTTTAGGTCCAGTGCCCGCTGGCCTCTAGGTACTGAACAATTCTTTCTTTCAGAAGTGATTCCATCATTTTCCCCACCACTAAGGTCAAACTAACAGGTCTGTAGTTTCCTGCTTCTGCCTTGCTCCCACTTTTGTGAAGGGGAATCACATCTGCCCTCCTCCAGTCCTCAGGTACCACCCCATCTTCCCATGATTTGTTAAAAAGTGTGGTTAGTGGTGTCACTAGGTCCTCCCTTAGCTCTTTTAGGATTCTAGGGTGAATCCGTCAGGCTCCATTGCTTTGTCCACCTTGAGTTTTTAGAAGTTCTTTCAGTACTCTTTCTTCTTTAAATGGACTGGTATCAACCACTATCTACAGTGCTTCTGTTTGGTTTAGGTAACTTCTCTTCTTCTTTTGTGAATACTGAGCAAAAGTATTCATTCATTATCTCTGCCTTTTCACTGTCTCCCTCTGCCCACCTCCCCTCTCCTTTATTAATCTTCCCTATCCTTCCCTTAACCTTTCTATGTTCCCTAATGTACCTATAAAAGGTTTTATCCCCCTTCTTAACTGAGTTGGCTATCCTTTCCTCGGTTTGGGCCTTTGCTTTTCTGACTGCCTTCCCCACTTCCTCCTGCTTTAATTGATACAGTTCCCTGTCGTGTTCCGTCTGTGATTCCTTATACTTTTTGAATGCTGCCTTTTTCTCCTTAACCTTCCCTGACACTTCTTTTGAGAGCCATAGTGGTTTTTTATTCCGCTTTGTTTTCTTTATTTGTATCACACAAAGGCTTATTGCCTCCATGATGGCAGTTTTGATTTTTCTCCATTGTTCTTCCACCCCTCCTTTCTGGCCATTTGCTAATGCATTCCTCAGGTATTCACCCATTTTGCCAAAGTCAGCCCTTCTAAAGTCCAGTATCCTTGTATTTGTATGGCTTGTCTCCATGGTTGTGTTTATTGTGAAGCACACTGTGCAGTGATCACTTGTTCCCAGGTGTCTACTGACTTCTAAGTTTGTGATCCTCTCTCCATTTGAGAGTACCAGGTCCAATATTGCTCCCTCCTGAGTGGGTTCCACCACTAGCTGTCTAAGGCATGCTCCCTGTAGGGCATCGAGAATGACCCTGCTCTTGGATGTGGCTGCCGTCCATGTTGCCCAGTTAACATCTGGCATATTCAGGTCCCCCATCAACAGTATCTCCCCTTTTTCAGCCATTTTGAGAATGCCCTCTATCATTTTCTTGTCCATTTCCTCCCCTTGAGACGGGGGTCTGTATACAACCCCTGTGCGGATTGTGGTGCCATTCCCTGTCTCCAATGTGACCCAGAGTTCCTCTTGTCCTCCTCTTTACTTTTTAGTTCTGTTACTTTGATCCCTTCCCTTATGTAGAGAGCTACTCCACCTCCTCTTTTACCCTCCCTGTCCCTTCTGTAGATTGTGTACCCTGGTATGTTGACATCCCAGTCATGGTTCTCCGTGTACCATGTTTCTGTGACTGCTACAATATCCAAGTGTTCCACTTCCATCAGGGCTACTAACTCTGGAAGCTTGTTTCCCAGACTACGGGCATTGGTACTCATTGCCCTCCATTTAATGTTGGCTTTATCCTTTTTTACCCCATCCCTGCTCTTATTGCCCTTGTCCATTTTTCCATTTACCCCTGTCCTGCCCTCTGCCAAGCTCTGCACCTCAGTGTTTACCCTACTACCTGCCATGCTTTGTGGGGGGAGGCTTGAACTTTCCTGTTTCCTATCAGCACCTCCACCCCCTTGGCTAGTTTAAAAGCTTGCCAAGGAAGCCTTTAAACCTGTCACCTAGGAGCATGGTTCCCTTTATGGACAGATGCAGACCATTATGCCAGTATAGACCTTCATCTCTCCAGGTGGACCCCCAGTCCCCAATGAAGCCAAAGCCCTGTGCTCTGCACCAGTTTTGCAACCATTCATTAAACTGCATGGTGTGCAGTACACTAGCCTCACCCCTGCCATAGACTGGCAGCACCTCTGAGAAGGTTACCGTGCTTGCTACCTGTCTGAGGCCCCTCCCCAACTCCACAAATTCATCCTGCACTGCACTGATCTCATGCCTAGCTAGGTCATATTTCAGTTCACCATCAATTGCAATCAGATACAAAGTTACAATAAGATTGAAGCTATTCATGTGGCATTAGTGGGTGCAAAACATTATACAGACATGCCTTTGTTTAAATTGGAAGGGAGGGGTGGGAGGCTGAAATTAGTAGAACTACAGCGGAGAAAAAGGGAAGGGAGATGAAGAAGGGGTAGGAGGAGGAACAGCAGAGGCTGCTACTAAGAGATGCAGCAACTAGAGTATGGGGAAGCAGAGGGATTAGTGCAAGGAGGTCTAGGAGAGGTGGTAGATGGGGAAGCAGAGGGGTTAGAGGATAGAGATCGGAGGTTAGGGAAGGGGGAAGGGAAAGGGGAGAGAGCAGAGGGGCTAGAGGGATAGCTAGGGGTGAAAAGGAGGGAGGGAGCCAGGAGAGGGTGGGAGAGCAGTGGTGGAGAGAAGCGGAACTTCTGTAAAATGTTTAAGGAGCTGTCTGATAATAAAGACAATGAGTTACCTTTGTTTTTTAAAACTGGTGATAGTTTAAACATTGACCCTAGGGTGATTAGTAATGCCTTTAATGATTTGTTTTCAGCAGTAGGTAGATGTTCCCAAGATGTAACACATGTAGTGAATAATTTGATCAGGGGTTGTCCTGCAATTCCCAGTGGCAGTAAGTTTGATTTTAAAGAAACTGAAGAAGATGAAGTTCAAATGGAACTTTTGTATTTAAAAGGTAATAGAGCAGGGAAAAAAACCAGGTACAGGCGAAATAAGCTGATGGCACACTGGAAAAATGGGGGATGGAATTTGCCATGGTTCAAGGGATACACTATAGCCTACCATGCAGCACAGATCCTCTGGTGGTTTAATTCCCACTCCCCCACCTCACCACAATGGCTGCAAATGGAGGAGGCACAGACAAGAGTACCAGTACTCTCCTCCCTATTGTCCAGACACCAGATGAGTAGTATGAAGGAGCATCCGACTATAGGGCTGTCTATGAAATACTGGAAGCTGGTACACAATAGGGTAGGCACCAAGCCCACCACCCTGACTGATACCCCCCTCCCCATGGGGGAACCAGCTATCTCAAATGGGCAATGAGCCGATACTCTGGCCACACTGAGTAAAGAGCGGTATGCCCACTGTCCAACAGTTGCTGGACCACAGGACCAATCAAGTGGCCCAATTCCAGGATGTACAGCAACAGTATCATATTCCCTGATCTGACTTTTTTAGGTACCTACAGATCAGAAGTGCTGTACAGCACCACCTCTGTCACTCTCCAAGGTCCTCAAAACCCAGCAGCCTACAAGGCTGGTTGGCTGCAGAAAAAGGAGTGGCCAGCAAAGTCTACACAGACATTAGAAAGGGTATCCCAGACCAGTCGCAGGGCTCCAAGATAAGGTGGGAAAAGGCTCTGGGCACAGACATCATAGACCAGCAATGGGAATCCTGCTGGAAGATGGCCTACAAAGTATACCCCGACCACAGAAGCCAGATGATACAAAACAAAATTCTGCATTAATCGCACAAGACTCCCAGGGTACTGTATGTGGCCAGACTTCTTCCACATGATCGAAGCTGGAGATGCTCAGGATGTCCAGGAGACCTCCACCACATTATATGGTCTTGCCCAAGCCTAAAGCAACTGTGGGCATGGGCCTTGGCACTGGCTGAAAAGACCCTGCACAAACCTGTCCCAGAGATGCCAGAATTCTGCATACTGGGGATCCCCCAGATACCCTGCATATCTCCCCTTCTGAGAAAAGTTGACTGGCCCTCCTGGGGATGCAGGTTAAGTGCCTTCTCCTCATTAAGTGGCTGTCCACAGCCATATCTAGTATGTTGGAGCTACTTAATTCCCTTACTGCAATAGCATCTCTGGATAGAATGACCCAGAGGGTGGGAGATACCATCGCTATATATTTTGTGCTGGGCCCCCTTTCATGGCATACCTGACTGCCAAAAAAGGAGTTAGATGAAATCTCAACCACTTCCTTTACTGTACAACCTCTGAATGATATGTGTCCCTCTCGACAGAGAGAGAGAGAGAGAGAGAGAGAGAATGAATGAATGAATCTACATTAGAACAAGATGACCAATTGTTGTCACATATTATACATACTGTTGGCTACCATGATGCTTTGTGGTCCCCTATATCTCTTTTTCAGAACCGAAGAACAGATTGAGAGAACAGACAAATCTCTGATGGGGGCCAAGAGGATGTGACAACCAGACAACTAATCTGAAGAGGTCCCCCTCCTTGGTAGGTCTATTTTTGATATACAAGTTTGACTTACCTGTTATCCTACCGAATGTGAAGATTACAATACATCCCATCACCACCAGTGTAACCAGTGAGAGGTTGTCAGAAATAGGATTTACAGGATTACTGAACATGACTGTATTTACTTTGTGTACTGTTTTAAGTTGGAAAATTAATAAAATGTAAAATAAAAAAGTTAATAGAGCTAGTGGATTTGACAGTTTAAGTGGTAAATTATTGAAATATGCAGCTCCCGGTATTTGTAAGCCATCAATGTACTTGTTTAACTTTTTCATAGCGACTAGTACTTTCTCATGTGTTTAGAAAATAGCAAAGGTGTATCCTGTTTTTAAGGGTGGGGTAGCAAATGTTTTGTTAAACTAGAGACCAGTATTCCTACGGCCGGTCATGTTGAAGGTTCTGGAGAGGTTAGTGGCCAGGCAAATGTCTGACTAGTTGGAAAAAAATAAACTGTTGAACAGTAGACTGTCAGGATTCAAAATGAAGTACAGCACCACCACTCCAACTCTTACAGTGGCCAATGATATTCAGATGTCCATGGACAGAGGGTGTGTGGTTGGAGCAATATTTATAGGCCTCTCCAGGGCCTTCGACATGATCAGTCATGCCCTTTTGTCAGAACGACTGAACGGAATTAATTTCCAGGGTATTAAATGGTTTACAAGTTAGTTGGGGGACAGGAAACAGATGGTGGAGTATCGTGGGATGAGATCAGACCTTAAGCTGGTTGAAAAGAGGGTCCTCCAGGGGTTGGTTCTGGGCCCATTCCTGATCTCCCTGTTTATTAATGATATCGATGCAAGTTTGCTGAATGTGAATGTGCACGTTTATGCAGATGACACAGTTGCTTCTGGTGTTGGAGAGAGCAGGACTGTGGTCCAGGAGTGACTTCTAGAACATTTTGATAAGATACAAAGCTATTTGGCTAATAGCAATCTGTTGCTAAATTCTAAGAAAACCCAGGTCATGATTTTTGGTTCACCTAAGAGAGTAGATGTGCAGGAAGCCCAACTGTCAATTAAAACCTTGGACCTTGAGACCTAGGTAGTAGTGGACAGGTATAAGTACCCAGGGGTGTGGTTTGATTCTTATTCAACCTGGGATGCACATTATTTCCTCTATAGTAAGTAGAACTGGGCAGAGATTAGGGGCTCCTTCTGGAGAATGTAATGCTTGCCCTTATAATACCAGATCTAAAATTGTCAATACTACACCTTTACCACTGATTAACAATGGTGACCTGATTTATAGGGGTGCAAATTTTACCCAGCTTGGTAAGTTGGATGTCATCTTCAACCATGTGGCAAGGTTTATAACTCATGCCCGCTATGGAACCCATCAGTGTGCTCTGTACTGCCTGGCAGGCTGGACTTCCCTTAATGTTAGGAGCAAATTGCACACTATTAAATTTTTATATCTGAGTCTGAAGAATAAAGTACCAAATTACATATCTGACCTCTTGCAAGTATAACCAATTAAATTAAGTCTGGTGTCTGCTGGAGGTATTGAATTTAGGGTGTCACGAACACTTACCACTAGAGGAAGAGCACAATTTATAGTTAGTGCCTCGTCCTTTTGGAATTTTATCCTTCGGTCTCTGCGCCTTCATTTTGGAGATTCGATGGGCTCGATTTTCAAAGATCAGTGCAAGCTGCAATGACCAGTAGCTTGTGCCGATCCCGGTGCACCAGGATCCGTGCACCCAATTCTGGAATGAGAGTGGTCCTGGCTACAAAGTCCCTCAGCTTGCACCGATCACAGCCATGTAGCAAAGGGAAGGCACATGGAAGAGGAATGCCACAAGCTGTGGTGCAGTCATGTGGCACTGACAGCACCAGTGGACATGTTGCCCACGGGGTGGACCTGATGTCTGATGCAGTAGTCAAGCCCCACTGCTGGCACCAATGCAGTTTGCCAGCACTGGGACCCCAAACTGACATACTGGGGTATGTCTTTGCCCCCCACAGCAAGATGATCAGGGCACTACGTATGTCACACATATGCCCCTGGCATGACAGAAGGCACACCCCATGACAGCATGCCATGCTACTAGCAGTGCAGCCAGTCCATGATCCATGCCCAGCAGCAGTCCACCACCATCAGTGCCAGTGGGTAGCACAGCAGACGGTGGGTCCTGGGTCCCAGTGAGCCTCCCAGTGCCACCTGTGTGGGCTATGGTGCATGCTCTATGCACCATCATGTGGATTCCCCTGCATTGTCAGACCACCTGGCTTACCACTGGCACAGCACTCTGTGCCCCTGTATGGCTGTTGGGTAGTGTCACTGCTGAGGCTGCACCCTGGGGGGTCTGCAGGTGGGACCCCTTTTGTGCACTAGGCAGTAGGCCAGCTCAGGGCTGGTCAAACTCTGGGCTGGCACCGTCGACATTACTGCCCTTCCAGAATTCCATCTTAGGGGATATGGTAGCTGCCTACTGGTGCAACACTCCTCAATACCATAGCACTCCCGCTTTGGCATGTTGCAAGCCAGACACAGGGGTGTCTGGTGCATTGAGTCCTGTCAGTGTTGCAAGCTCCTTTTGAGAATCAGGAATGATGCAAGGTGCAGTGCAGTGAACCCCATGTGTAATGTTTCTGTGATGCAAGCACCTTGTGTAATTCCCAATCCTTTGAGAATCGAGCCTGCTGCCCACTTCAGGCAAGCACCTCATCCTTGTAGCTGCTTTTAAGCTTGAGCTCCCCGCCGACTACAGCGGCGAGACCGGGAGCCTACCTGCTGCCACCCGCCCACTGCTCTCCAAGCATAGGTAATTGCCGAAGCCAGATCTTCAGCCCTCAGTGGCTGTTGCAGCAAAGATCCTGGATTGTTTTTCCGAATTCCTGGCAACATCTGACTGCAGTGCCCCCATTGACTGCTCACCATCTTGGTGAACTCCTTTAGTGGCTAGCTCTGGAATCCAGCATGGCTGCTTTCCCAGGACTATTTGCTGCCCGTGCACACATTTTGTAGTCTGTGCTACCTGGCCATCACTACTAGTGTGTGCACATAATACCAATTACAGCTAAACTGAAAACCGGGATTCCTACTGCTGATTTTTTGTTTGTTTAAGGACTGTTACTAGCCTGTATTTGCTCATTCTGATAGAAAAAAAGAGAGTAAAATACTGTTTGTTTGCTTTGTTTTAACCTAGCTAGACACCTTAATCTTCCCATTCTCTCCTTTGTGTGTCTCTTTGTGTGAGTTTTTCGCCCTCCTCCACAAGTTCTTAAATACACCTAAACCACTCCCCCTTCTGTGCACCTCCTCCCACTGGTCATCTTGCCCTACACAAATTAAAAGCTGCAGAACACCTCCTAGAGTGCGGTCCTGCCCCACAGAACTACATTTCTAACAGCCCCTTGCCTCACCACTCTCTCCTCTCCCCCTTCATAAGGCTGACCATGGTAATTCTCTCCTACTGCTTCCACCAAAACCCCTCCAGGGCTCCCAGCTCAACGGCCGCAAGAACCGTGGCCACCGGGTGGTTGGAACTCCTGAAGCCACTGCCTGAGACCACTTGCTCGGACTCCAGGCCCAGAGAGGTACGACAAAGCTGCAAACCAATCGGAGTGCGAGCGCCTTCTCCAGGCTTGCTCTGATTGGTCCTTCACCCCTTCTTATCTTTTCTCTGTCTCCTGAGCTAAAAAGGCACTTTTTTTTTTTACTTATGCTTGCTAATGTATGCCTGTTTTGTTAGAATCTGCCTGTAAACTGCCTAAAAAAAGCTGTAATACTTACAAACTACTCTTACTAGAGTGATTAAGTGAAACAGCCCTTTCCTTTGCCTCTGTAACTGCCGCCCAGACTTCAGGGCACCAAGGAAATCGACCCCTTTCATTTGTAAATTAGTTTTATCACTGGGTAGCTCGACCATTGTCTGGGACCAGTACTAATTGGCTTCACTTTCTCTTCCCCTTCAGCCGAGAACCTTCCAGGGCTCCCAGCTCATCCGCCGCAAGAACCGCGGCCACCAGGCAGTCGGTACTTCAGAAGCCACCACCCAAGACCACTTGCTCAGACTCAGACCCAGAGAGGCACGGAAAAGCCGCAAATTTTATGCCCACCCACCCATCCCCTCCCTGGCCATTATTATATTGACCTCCTTGCCCCGCCCTCCCCTGCCATTGGCTTTCCTACAAATCTATCCTCCCTGCCTCCCTAGGACGCCCACAGACATACAAATTTTGGGCTGCCACTTCAGGTTCAAGTGTCCCATCCTAACTAACCCAACGCAGTCTCCCCTACCACTTGTCTCAGATCAGATTTGTGACTTCTTATTACTGTCCCTAGTCGTTGTGTCATAGTAAATTCTCCTTGCTCCCTACAAGTAGTTTCAGTGCCTACATCCCTTTGCTGACCCTGTGGTGTGTAGCCTTAGCTGGTGATACTTCTTAGATCAGGTTTATGACTTCTCGTAACTATCTCTAGTCGCTGTGCCAGAGAAACATCTCCTTGCTCCCTTCAAGTGGTATCAGCACCTATATCCTTTTCAGACCCCACGGTGCGTAGCCTTACCTGGTAATACCTTGCCCAGATTAAGCCCTTCCAACTGTTTCTCTTTCTGACCCCAGACTTTAACCATGGAACTTGCAATCTGACTCTACCTATTTACCACCTTATGCATCCTACCATTATTAGGGTACATTCCAGATGGAATTTGCCCCAAAGAGGACTCGTATCCCCTACCACAAGAATGTCTACTCATGGAGTCCCTATACAACTAGTGCTATGCCCCCAAGTTGTCGTACCCACTTTCAGCTGAGTCTCCCTCTCAGACAGCCACTGGCATCTCGTTACCTACCCAAGGAATGTTACCTACTCGGCCCAGTACCTGCATCTACTGGTGTCATATGGCTAGGGTCTTAGCATGTGTATCACTAGGACTGAACAGTACAAAGAATAGGTCCTTGCATTCCTACACCAATACTTCCACTAGCCAAAGAAGGTTTAGTTCTTCCAAATTACCACTTGTTGCCCTGAGAAAAGTTGTACTCCTCTTGCTATGCTCAGGTAATGTTAAACTTAACTCTGGTACTATACAAGCAATTCCTTCACCGTCCGAAGTCATGAAGTATAAAGGTATCAGCTTTATGCATGTTAATGTGTGTAGCCTCTTAAAGAAACTCACCTCAATTCAGGCTTGGGCTGTCCACACGGAGCCGGATGTACTTGTCATATCTGAATCCTGACTTCGTCCATCCATGCCAGACAAAGAGGTCAATATCTCCAACTGTATGTTATTCAGAGCCAATAGACTAACCAGAGGTGGTGGTGTAGCCATCTATGTTAAGGACAAGTTTACGGTCACTACCCTCAACACTACATCAATTGCCAATGCCTTTGAATGCCTCTCCTTAAAAATTGAAATATCTACATCAATGGCCCTCCATGTCATAGGATGTTATAGACCCCCGTCCTCGGGGTCACAGCTCCTGTCCCACCTGTTATCTACTATGAGCACCGACACAATGGAAACAATTATACTAGGGTACCTTAACTACGACTGGCTGTCAAGCGCATCTCTTCCACTTAAATCCTTCTGTGACTCTTATGGGCTCACTCTACTTATTAATGAACATACTCGTGTCAATAAGAAAAACCCTACGAAAAGTACACTATTAGATGTACTTCTAGTAAGCAAACCCCATTTCTTCTCCCATGCTGGGATCTTTTCTGCTGATGTTAGTGACCATTGCTTTATTGCTGGCATAAGAGCAGTCCCTAAACCAACAGCCTCAGCAAAGTTCTCTACCAAAAGATCAAACCGGAATTTTGACCCGCTTACATATATCAATGACCTGAAATCCTCTCTGCTTTGGCAGACCTTTTATTTAGCCAAATCAGTAGAAACAGCATATGCCATTTTCTACAAAATTGTATCCAGCGCTCTTAACACCCACGCACCCTTAGTCAAAACCCGCATAAAGGCTAGAAAGTGCCGTTGGTTTACAGCAAACATCAAGGCAGCACTATTAAAAAGAGACAAGCTCTGGAAGCTAGCACGCAAATTCCACAAAGCCGAAGACTGGCATCTTTTCAGAACAGCCAGAAACCACTGTACAAAGCTAATTCGGGAAACCAAGTCCAACTTCTATCGCTCTGAACTAGACACTGCCTCCAACTGCCCTACCAAATTCTGGTCCACAATAAAAGAACTCTCTGGTAATACCATAGGAAACACTCTCCCCTCAAAAATTATTTCTGACAATGTAACTATCAACAACAATAAAGAGATACTACAAGCCTTCAACAATCACTTTGCTATTGCAGGGCTAGCTTTTGATAACTCACCTGCACACAACCTACGCTCCCAGCTTACCATGCAACCTTCAGAATCTAGTCCCTCAGATGCAGTCTTTTCATTCTCTCCTGCCTCACTGAAAGAGGTCGAATATCTCCTCCTCCAGTTGGACACCAGAAAAAGTGCTGGAGCTGACACCTTCGATCCATACTACCTAAAGATTGCTTATCATGTCTTGGCCATATCTATTACACATCTATTTAACTTGTCCCTTTCTCAAGGAACCCTCCCCAAACTGTGGAAGACCACACATGTTATTCCTTTGTTTAAATCTGGAGACCCCTGTGATCTAAACAACTACAGGCCCATCTCCCTTCTCCCAGCACTATCAAAACTTCTGGAAAAAATCGTGAATGCCCAGCTGAAATCTTTCATAGATGATACTAACCTGCTAAACCCAATGCAATCTGGTTTCAGAACTGAACATAGTACAATCATGGCCCTGGCCAAGGTGACAAATGACTGGCAGCACGAGCTAGGGACCAAAAAATTTGTCTGCGCCGTTTTTCTACACATAAGTAAGGCATTCAACACTGTCAACCACAGCCTCCTTCTTTCTTCATTAAAAGCTATTGGTCTAGATTCTACCTCCTTGCATTGGTTCCACAACTACCTTTCTGATAGGCACCAACAAGTCAAGGCTGAAGGTGAACTCTCCCTCTCAAATCTGTTAAAAAGAGGCGTCCCGCAGGGATCCATCCTGGGGTCACTTCTATTTGCCATCTACATCAACAATATAGACTCAGGCATCAATGAGGCAAAAATTCATCTGTTCGCAGATGATACAGTGATCTACCTAAGCTGTACAACTCCTGAAACTGCCTGTAGCGACCTGCAAGCTGACTTCAACATACTACAATACCAGCTCCTTAGTAATAAATTGCTACTTAATGCCAAAAAGACAAAGGCAATGCTATTTTCACCTATTAACCATGCAGCCTACCCTGCTCTACCACCCATTACCACCCTCCTTGGAGAAACCCTGGAATTTGTGTCGAAATTCAAATACCTGGGGGTCTGGCTAGACTTCAAACTCTCCTTTGCAGACCACCTGGAGGATCTGTTAAAAAAACTGAGGCAGAGACTAGGTCTCTTCTTCAGGTTAAACTGCCTACTAACTACAGAGGCCAAGAGACAGCTAGTTCAGCCTACATTCCTTTCCCTAATTGATTACGCCAACTTTATATACAGCCAATGTGCTACTTCATACCTCGGTAAATTGGACATACTTTACCACAGAGCCCTGCATTTCATCACTGGTCTCCCCTTCTCCACCCATCACTGCTCTTTATATGCGGCCATAGGTTGGACCTCCCTACACTACAGACAAAATAAACATGCAGCTCTCTGGACATACAGAGCTATCACCGGTAAACTTCCGTAGTACATTGTTGATAGCCTGACTCTCAATGTGCCTGGAACTTATGCCCTAAGAAGCTGTTCACTGATTTCTCTGAAAGTGCCCAAAGTCCTAACGTGTTCTGGGAGACCCACCATAGGATTCATTCTACTGTCACTCTGGAATGTGCTACAGAAATCGTTGAAACTGAGGACTCCTGTTAGTATTACTGTGTTTAAGTCCTTATACTCAAATACATTACAGTAGCCTGCAACTGCTTCCAACGATCCTAGCTCTAGAATATGCTACAGAAATCATTGAAACTGAGGACTCCTGTTAGTCTCACTGTGTTTGAGACGTTATACTAAAAATACATTACAGAAGCCTGCAACTGCTTCCAATGATCCTAGCTTACTTACACCCCCCCTTCCACATCCTCCCTGCTTTTCCCATCCTGCTTCCTTCTTGTATCAGTGCATAACTTGTCCCTGAGCCACCTACTTATCTACCACCCTAAATCTCACCCTCCCTCACCCACCTATTCCTTGTATACCCAGAGCATCACATTCCTTCGCTCCTAGTATTATCCCAGTTCCAGACCCCCCCCTCACTGGCTGCCCATTTCTCACGACACATGTCTCCCCCTTGATACACCTGGGTCTTTTTAAACTGACTATGTATGTCTCTTCGCTTGTAGCATCCACTTTAACTAATTTCTTCCCTGGACTATAATGCCTTTACCTTACAGGAATACTAAACCATGTATGTTGTTGTATCTGGTATACATTTTTACTGACTTGCTACCCTATTGTTATATATACCCTTACCGATTGTCTTTTACCTGAACCCAAATGTATTTTTACTTATCCTGTCTATTGCAGGCCTACCTGTACTGTTGTACTCTTGCATCTACTGTCTATTTGTCTGTATATAAATGCATTGTTACTTGACTTGTGTAATGCAGGTCCACCTTGTAAATGAGCTTGCTCAATGGTGTTCGCCTGGATAAATAAAGAATTTGATTGACTGATTGATTGATTGAGCCCTATGTCCCTAAATAACATAGTGCAGTGGCTGATAACAACAGAACAGGAAATCTGTGGTTTTGTGAAATAGTTGATAGGCATTCTTATACTGCATGGTGTCACTGAGATGGCCTTTTAAATTGTTACATTGTAATTGTTGTAATACTGTATATCAACTATATGATGATGTTAATGTTTCTGTATGTTTATTGTTTACAGAATACATATTATAAGGACCAAATGTGTAAAACCATACATAGGATGCCACTGTAAATGAACACGGCAGCTCATGTGACATAATAGCATCCTGTTTATTACTTTTAATAAATGAAAATTGAATTTTGACATGTCCATATTATGAAAACTTGTAAAGGGTTTTGATCCTAACTCTCTTTTTGGAAAATTAACTATTTCAGTAAATGTACTATTTCAGCATCTAAGTACAATGCCTATACTTCTGATCAATTAACATTAAATTTACATTTTAGATGAACAAATTTGGAACACAGAGTTTTCACATGTTTTATGGTCAAGACTTGGAGCTCTGAGTCTAGCCTTTTACTGGAGGCTAGAAATCATGCTCTGTTTAAAGCACATAATAAAATACATCTGCTAATTAAGTTGTGCTGTTTATGTAATACCTGATAATGTTTTTATGCTGTAGGTTTTGGTTTTTTATTTTTTTCTGTGTTTATGCATATCCAGTACTATCCAGGTTCCCATTAAAAACAGACATTTTTTTGGTCCTTGGGTTCTTACCCGGTTAACAAAAAAAAATACATATATAAATAATGACTGCTTCTGCTGATATAAAATTAATTAATTGCTGTGACATAGCCAGTGCTTTTAATATAAAATTTACCAATTTACATTCATACAGGAACTTTTGCCCACTTCAGTCAAAACATGGTGCCCTGCCTAAGTGTACTGCTGATAAGCTCCAGTTTTCTCTTGAACCTGTTTCTAGCATTGAAGTTCTTAAATTATTTAATACCATTAAAATTGATCAATTTGAGGTATAGATGGTCTGGTTCCAAAACTTATTCAATTAGTTGCTCTTTTCCCAGCTAAACGTATTACTTAAAACTGAACACATCTTTCTCAGCAGGCCAAGTTGTGGGGCTTTAGAAGTCTTCTTAAGTAGTAATAGAACATAAGGGTGGTGTCATTACCTGAATAGATAATTGCAGACCAGTTTGTATAGTACATTGTGTGTACCTGCTATGATACAAGAGAAGATTATCTATAAGCAATTGATGACATGTTACATACTAACATACTAAAATGCCAGCAGAATATGCCTAATGGTCTCTCAAGTCTGCTCGATTTTCAGCACCTGCACTGAGGGCCGATTTTGGTGTCCCCCCCTCCCTCTAGGGTTATACTGTCCCCAGTCCCAGATGTTCCACCTGTATTGGGCCTGGTCAGATTTACCTTCCCCCTGTACCTGTCCCATCCCCTCTTAAACGCGTCCACAGTCGCCACCTCCACCAGCTCCCTGGACAGTGCATTCCATGGCTCCACCACCCTTTCAGTGAAATAACATAGCTTCCTCTCCCCTCTGAGCCTGCCCCCTTCCAGCTTACACCTGTGACCTCTTGTTACCCCACTCTTCTTCCTTTGGAGCACCCTGACTGGGCCTCCTTTATTGATCCCTTTCATGTACTTAAATACCTCTATCATGTCCCCCCCATCCCTCCTCTCCTCCAGGGTGTACATGTCGAGCTCCTTGAGCCTCTCCTCATAGGTCCTCTCCCCCAGGCCCCAGGTCATTTTGGTTGCCCTCCTTTGTACCCTCTCTAGGAGTGTAATGTTCCTCTTTAAATGTGGTCTCCAAAATTGTACACAATACTGGAGGTGTAGCCTAACCAAGCAGTTGTACAGTGGAATGATCACTTCCGCCTTTCTAGAGGTAATCCCCCTGATGATGCATCCCAGCATCCTATTTGCCCTTGCTGCTGCCCTCCTACAGGTCTCTGAGTTGTTCATTTTGACATCTACCACTACCCCCAGGTCCCTCTCACCATCCATGACTTGAATCATGTCTCCTCACAGGGAATACCCTGGCCTGGATCTCTGTCTCCCAGGTGCGGAACCTTGCACTTCCCCGCATTCAGTTTTAGTTTCCATCTTCCCGACCACCTTTCCAGAGCCTCCAGGTCCTCCTGCATGTTGAGAAATATAATTTAATTAACAAATGCCAAAATGAGTTCAGGAGAGGATATGGGACTGAAACTGCCTTGGTTGGGTTCACAGATGAGGTATATTGCACCATGGACACTGGAAATTTTACTGCCATGGTGTTTGTGGACTTGACTGAGATCTTGATTAGATTGACTGAGGTCTTCCTTGGAAAACTTTGCAGCTGTTGGGGTTAGAGCTAGAGCTGTGTGGAATGTGGAATTCTATCAGTGGAATTCATGTGGAATGGAAATTCCGAAAGGTATTTCCAATAATTTGATAAATAATATTCCATTGATTACCTAAACTGTGGAATATCATTCCGCAGTTTGCAGAGAATGAGTCCATGGTTTACATCAACTGCGGAATATAATTCCACAGTTAAGATTCCACTTTCCAAATGTTGGGATTCTGCCTCTGATGGAATTCCACAGAATTGGGCAGAATTTCTGAACTTCTGCGACATTCTGGTGGAAGCGGGATTTGTAAATTCCCCACAGCTCTAGTTAGAGCAGTTTTCTTTCCAGTTAGACATGTTTTATAATTATCATTGTTTATTGCACATTGCATTCTTCCAAAGGATGTTCAACACCAGGCTTACAACTGATCAATGGGAATGGAAGATGATCTGAGCCAGCAACTTCAAACTACAGGGAACATGAAGGCAAGTGTTGATTTCTCTAAGAAAAGTACTGTGAAAATCTTTTCCGCTCATCTGTTATGTCTATTATATTACTATGTTTATTACGGTATGCAATAAAACTGGGGGGAAGGGATTTAAGAGTGATATAAGGTTGTGTTTCTGCATTGAAAAGATAGTGGAAGCCTAGAATGGATTGCCAGTGGATGTGCTGAAGGCTAGAACAGTGTGGGCTTCAAGTATGCATGGATAGCCATAGGGGTATATTAGACAGGATGCAGGGAGGTGGAAGGGAGGGTCAATGGAGACCATATAGGGTTCATAGAGACAAAATAGGTAGGGAACATCTGGGCAAATTATATGGACAAAGTGGTCTTTTTCTGCCATCAAATTCTCTATTTCTATGTTGGTGGTTGGGCGTGTTCTTGATGTCTATCCTCTACTTCATGCATAGTGCTGTGAGGAATGCTGAATTCTGCTGGCTGAATTAGCATGGAATTACCATTCCACCAGCAGAATTTCTGCTGAAATTTTGCTGGTTCTTCTGCAGAATTCCACCTGCTGTGATCTGCAGAATAATATTTCATGAAGCAGTATTTATTTCACAGAAAATCATTCTGCAACCATTTTCACAGAAAATATTGGAGATCCACGAAATGAAATTCCACAGAAATTTTGTGGAAAACCTAAGTCCACATTTTTCTGCCACAGAATTCTGAAATTCCATTTCTGGTGAAATTTGGTGGAATTCTGGCAAAATTTCAAAAATTCCATGAAATTTTGTTCCTCCAAAATTTTAGTACTCCACACAGCACTACCTCATGGCCATTTTGTGGACTGCCTGAGGTAAGGCACTAGAGGAAGCATTTCATGCTGCACGGATTGGCTCTTGAAGCTGTGTCTGTGCCAGTGGGCCTCTGGTTGGGGTGTACATTAACCATGCTGTAAGTAGTTGCCATTGACACCACTAGAGAAAACAGAAAAAGAAATTATACTGAGTCTGATAGAATTTTTTTTTTTTGGTGGCCCTCAGTAATTTTATTTTGCCACATTCCGTTCCAGCTATGATGAATATGCTGTGCACTATATATACTGTATACTACATATTGTCCCATGCATTATGCGCCTTGTGTACTGTTTTGCTGATATTACTGAGTGTTACTAATTGCCCCCTCCTTGCCAATACATTCATTACACTATCTCATTATGCACAGTTGCACCTTGAACAGTGTTCACTGCTATATTAGATGGCTGTTACTTCTGTAATGTTATCTCTCACCCAAGACATACCCGGAAATGAGTTTTGGCTTACGGTGCTTTTTCCAGTTTAATTTGCCTCTATCTTCTTGTTCTTTTCCCAAAATACTGCTTTACACTAATCATGTGGTACTGTATCATCAATCTCGTTCAGCTAGTGATGTAAACAAAATACTTAAAGCTGAGTACGCTAAAATACTAAATTGGATGCTTGATAATAAACTAGTACTGAAGAACAACAAAACAAACAAAATAAAAACAATGTTATTTAGTACCCCATCCAGATTGCATGGTCTGGAATCCAGTCTAATGGTGTTTGCAAATGATGAGACATTGAGGAGGGTAAATTCTATGTTGGTATACAATTAGATCCCTTTTTGAATTTCTCTTGCCATCTAAATTCAGTAAGCTGAAAGAGTCACCAAAAACATAGTGTGTTATATAGGGTGAAAGACTTACTGACTAAAGAAAATAGGTCAAGAATTGCTGAGCAGAACTTATTAGCTATATACTAGTAGATCAAGCATCAGCTATCAAACTGATACAAACAGTTTCTTTATCATAAAATACGGAGGCATGCATTGTTGAAGAGAACAATGACCCATCATTGTACAATACTATCCCATTTGAATTGGGTATTACTCAACCTTAATTCTCTAAATGTTCTTGTCAGATTTATGCATAAGCTTATATTAACTAAAACGCCACCATGTTTAGCAGATTGGTTGCAATGATTCAGTATTAATTATTTGAACTGTACGGAATGCAGAATTCTACTGGTGAACTTGGTGTGGAATGGCAGTTCACCTTCAGAAATACATTTTGGAATTTCTTTTTAAATTCTGAGAAATTCCAAATAGCATTTCTATGTAAACCATGGAATAACTTTCCACACATCACTTAACTGTGGGATCATTTTCCGCAGATTGCAAGAAACGCATCTGCGGTTCCAAGTTTACAAAAACAAAAAAACATATCACTTGTGAAATGTCAGAATTCTGCTACTGATGGAATTCCATTAAATTTTTCTGAAAATACACAGAATTCCATTTCATCGGAATATGAACATTCCCCCAGCCCTAGTAATTGTAATTGTAGCTCTTCTAATGATTTGTTACTTCAGAGCATTCTAATGCATACAAGTGCTGGTCAACCTTCTCTTGGTTACTGTGCCCTCATTGTTAAGAATTATGTCCTCATCATATTAACATTTATTTATTTATTGAATTTTGTTGACCCAGTAAGCCCACTGGGCCTAGAAGTCCCTTTTTCAGGGGTGACTGGGGGGAGGGGGATACAGATGGTAAGCAATTGAAATTGAACCAGATTAAGCTGTTGAATGATGACTTTAAGCATGTTGGTGATGCACCGAAAATTCATGTGTCAGGTCAGTTTTATTGTAATTATTTTCCATTCTGTTTTTAATACTTATTGGGCTCCATGCATGACTGTGGCTGGTACTTGCCAGAAAAGGAACATATCTGGCTGCATAGCCTGAGAATTCCTACCTGAGGGCACATACCTAGAGAATTCAATTGTCAGCTCAGTGTTATTGTAATTATTTTACATTCTCTGTTTAATACTTATTGGGCTCCTTGCACAATTGTGGCTGGTGCATGCCAGAAAAGGCAGACACCTGGCTGCATGTCTGGCACCCGGTCTCTTAGAAATTTTGACTCCTGCTCTTTTTATATTGATTGCGCGCAAGCACAAGAAACATGTTGCAGCAGCTTTTGCAAAAAGCAGGTTGTGGAGGTGTGGCACTGTTGTGGCCAATGCCCCCATAGCCTTTAAAGGTTTGGTTACCTTTCTCCAATGCCATGGCATGCTGCTGCTGACACTAGTTCAGCCAGCATGCCACAATTTTCTAATGTTTTAGCCGCTGCAATCAGGGGCCGCCTCATCATTGCAGCGTCATCCATTGCAATGAGGAAGCAACCCCTCATTGCAGGGCTGTTGCTTCCAGGTGGAAGTAAAAGAACCCAGGGCACTCCTCGCAAAGAGTAGGGAACATTTCCAGTGTCCTGGCCAACATTCCCCTTCCCATAAACCGGTTCATGCAATTATCCAGGCTGTCTGTGGGTGATGATGTGCGATATGGCTGCCACCACACATTCAGTCACTTCACTACCAGGCTAGCATTGCTTGTAAAGCGCTTTGGATGTATGAAAAGCGCTATATAAATGCTGATTCTTCTTCTTCTTCTTCTGATGGGGAGCCCAGCCCAGTCCCCATCAGCATGTCTCCTCCCCCCATTGTCTTGTGTGCCGAGGGGGGTGCTCAATCCCCCTCGGCTTCTGTTCAACCCTTCCCTTCTGTCTTTGCTGATGGGGTTACCCAATCCCCATTGGCATATCCCCCCCATTTCTTGTGTGCCGATGGAGGTGCCCAATACCCCATTGGCTGCAGCTGCCCCCCTCAAAAAAGAGTCCGTTGGCATGCTGGGAGCCCACCCCAGTGTGCCACATGCCCTGAAGGGAAAAATGGTCCCACGATGTATATTTTTTTGTCTCTGTAAACATAAAATGGTCCCTCACTGTCTCCATGCCCCCCCACAACCCACACCCACCCACTGCACACCTTGCCCACCCATCCCACCTCACCCCATACTTACCTCCGGAGCTTGACGTGATGATCTTCGGTGGACCGGGAACACGTCTGCTCTTCAAAGCCGACCGTGAACTGAGGAAATGCCGGTAAGCTGTATAATGGAATAAATTGACTTTTTTTCAACTTTGATGCATATCTCAGGCATTTTTAGCAATTTTAGCACCAAATTTTCAACATGGGGTTTTTGGGAAGCCTCCTCATGAATTCTTGCACCGTCATGGCATTAATAGGTCCCGAAAGGTGATTTCGCGGTCACTGAGCGGAATCACCTTTTGGGACCGATTAATGAAACAACAGTGCCACTGTTCATGAGGGGGGCTCTCAAAAGACTATGTTAAATTTGTGAAAATAATCCTGAAATTACTGTTTTACAAGTGTGCATTGTGCAGTTGCTATGCACGCTTGTAACTTTGCGAATTTGCAATATTTTCATGCCACATTTTCAACACTGGCATTTTCCACACCTCCTTGTGAACAGTATGGCTTGTCATTTTCACTATGGCATGTGCTTCTCGCACTCCGCGAGAATAGCGTGGTCGCTGTGGGAAATCAGTGTTCGGCACAGATTATGGAAATGACAGTGACACTATTCATGAGCAGAGGTCCTAAAATGCCAATATTGAAAATTTGGTGCTGATACTCCATAAAATGACTGTGTTAGGAGCGTGCATTGCGCAGTTTGCATGCAAACCCGTAAGTTCGCAAATTTATATTTTCACTCCAGATTTTCAACATTGCCATTGTTCTGCACCTCCTTATGAACAGTACAGCTGTCATTTTTCACATTCTGGCCGAAATGCGTTTCGCACTTCCGGCGCAGAATAGCACGGTCGCTGTGGGAAATCCATGTTCAGGACGCATTATGAAAATGACAGTGACACTGTTCATTAGGAGAGGCCCTAAAATGGCTATGTTGAAAATTTGGTGATGAAAGTCCATAAAATGAGAATGCTATGAGCGGGCGTTGCACAGTTTCCACGCACGCTTGTACCTTTCTCAACTTTGCAATATTTTCACTCCAGATTTTGAACATTGCCATTTTTACATACCTCCTTATGAACAGTGCAGCTGTCATTTTTCACATCCTGGCCAAAATATATTTCGCTCTTCTGGTGCACAATAGCGCGGTTGCTGTGGGAAATCAGTATTCGGGACACATTAAGAAAATCACACTGACACTGTTCATGAGCAGAGGTCCTAAAATGGCAATGTTGAAAATTTTGTGATGAAACTCCAGAAAATGACTGTCACAAGCGTGCATTGTGCGGTTTCCACTCACACTTGTAACTTCACAAATTAGTAATATTATCATGCCACATTCTCAACAGTGGCATTTTTCCACACCTCCTTATGAAAAGAACAGTTGTCATTTTTCACATCCTGGCCAAAATGTGTTTTCGCACTTCCGGTGCAGAATACCGCAGTTGCTGTCGGAAATCATTGTTTGGGACAATTTATGATTGAGCAAGTGGGGGGTGGGAGTGACCAAGCTCAACTGAGCTCTGCCGGGACTGCTGCAGATTTCTTTGTGGGCAGGAAAAGGCACCAATGCAGGCAGGAGCCCAGTACAAAAGGGCAGCCTGCAGCGCTGGGAGACACAGAATGAGCGAGTGAGGGAGGGGGAGTGTGTGAGGTCAACGGAGCTCTGTTGGGACTGCTGCGGATTTCTTTGTGGGCAGAAAAAGGCAGCAATGCATGCAGGGGCCCAGTACAAAAGGCAGCCTGCAGCAGCGGGACAAACAGAACGAGCTACTGAGAAAGAGGGGTAGCGAGCGAGCTCAATGGAGCTCTATCATGACTGCTGCAGATTTCTTTGTGGGCAGAAAAGGGAAGCAACGCAGGCAGGAGCCCAATACAAAAGGGCAGGCTGCAGCGCTGGCAGAAACGGAACGAGCGAGTGAGAGATGGGGAGTGAGTAAGGTCAACGGAGCTCTGTCAGGACTGCTGCAGAATTCTTTGTGGCCAGAAAAAGGTGCCAACAGAGACAGGAGCCCGGGACAAAAGGGCAGCCTGTAGCGCCAGGAGAAACAGAATGAGTGAGTGAGTGAGACAGGGGGAGTGAGCGAGCTCAACGGAGCACTATCGTGACTGCTGCAGATTTCTTTGTGTGCAGAAGAAGGCGGCAAGACAGGCAGGAGCCGAGTACAAAAGGGCAGCCTGCAGCGGCAGGAGAAACAGAATGAGCGAGTGAGACGGGGGAGTGAGCAACCTCAACGGAGCCCTATCCTGACTGCTGCAGATTTCTTTGTGGGCAGAAAAAGGCTGCAATGCAACCAGGAGCCCAGTACAAAAGGCCACCCTGCAGCACCGGCAGACACAGAATGAGTGAGTGAGAGAGGGGGAGTGACCAAGCTCAATGGAGGTCTATCTTGACTGCTGTGGATTTCTTTATGGGCAGGAAAAGGCAGCAACACAGGCAGTAGCCCAGTACAAAAGGCCAGCCTGCAGTGCCGGCAGAAACGAATGAGCGAGTGACAGAGGGGGAGTGAGCGACCTCAAGGGAGCTGTGTCAGGACTGCTGCAAATCTCTTTGTGGTCAGAAAAAAACACCAAAACAGGCAGGAACCCAGTACAAAAGGGCAGCCTGCAGCAGCGGGAGACACAGATCGAGTGAGTGAGGGAGGGGGAGTGAGTGAGCTCACTGGAGCTCTGTTGGGACTGCTGCAGATTTCTCTGTGGGCAGAAAAAGGCAGCAATGCATGTAGGGGCCCAGTACACAAGGGCAGCCTGCAGCGGTGGGAGAAACAGAACAAATGAGTGAGAGAGGGGGAGTGAGTGAGCGAGCTCAACGGAGCTCTGTCAGGACTACTGCAGATCTCTTTGTGGGCAGAAAAAGGTGCCAACAGAGGCAGGAACCCAGTACAAAAAGGCAACCTGCAGTGTCAGGAGAAACAAAATGAGTGTGTGAGACAGGGGGAGTGAGCAACCTCAATGGAGCTCTGTTGGGACAGCTGCGGATTTCTTTGTGGGCAGAAAAAGGTGCCAACACAGGCAGGAACCCAGTACAAAAGGCCAGCCCACAGCACTGGGAGAAACACAATGAGCGAGTGAGAGGGGGGAGTGAGTGATTTCAACCGAGCTGTGTTGGGACTGCTGCAGATTTCTTTGTGGGCAGAAAAAGCCCCCAACGCAAGCAGGAGCCCAGTACAAAAGGGCAGGCTGCAGCAGTGGGAGACACAGAACGAGCGAGTGAGGGAGGGGGAGTGAGTGAGCTCAATAGAGCTCTGTTGGGACTTCTGCAGATTTCTTTGTGGGTAGAAAAAGGCAGCAATGCACACAGGGGCCCAGTACAAAAGGGCAGCCTGCAGCGGCGGTGGGAGAAACAGAATGAGCGACTGCAAGAGAGGGGGAGGAGCAAGCTCAGTGGAGTTCACCGGACTGCTGCATCTTTGTGGGGCAGAAAGGCAGCAATCAGGCAGGAGCCCCTGACAAACGGGCAGGCGTGCAGCGCCGGCAGAAACGGGATGAGTGAGTGAGAGGGGGGAGTGAGCGAACTCAACAGAGGTCTATCATGACTGCTGCAGATTTCTTTGTGGGTAGAAAAAGGCAGCAGTGCACAGAGGGGCCCAGTACAAAAGGCCGGCCTGCAGCAGTGGGAGAAACAGGATGAGCAAGTGAGAGAGGGGGAGTAAGCGATCTCAACGGAGCTCTATTGTGACTGCTGCAGATTACTTTGTGGGCAAAAGAAGGTGACAATGCAGGCTGGAGCCCAGTACAAAAGGCCAGTCTGCAGTACTGACAGAAACAGAATGAGTGAGTGAGAAGGGGAGTGAGTGAGCTCAATGGAGCTGTGTCAGGATTACTGCAGATTTCTTTGTGGGCAGAAAAGGAAGCAATGCACACAGGGGCCCAGTACAAAAGGGCAGCCTGCAACAGTGGGAGAAACAGAATGATCGAGTGAGAGAAGGAGAGTGAGCAAGCTCAATGGAGCTCTATTGTGACTGCTGCAGATTTCTTTGTGTGCAGAAGAAAATGGCAGTGCAGGCAGGAGCCCAGTACAAAAGGGCAGCCAGCAGCGCCAGCAGAAATAGAATGAGCGAGTGAGAGATGTGGATTAAGCGAGCTCAACGGAGCTCTGTCGGGGCTGCTGCAGATATCTCTGTGGCCAGAAAAAGGTGCCAACAGAGGCAGCAGCCCAGTACAAAAGGACAGCCTGCAGCGCCAGGACAAACAGAATGAGCGAGTGACACAGGGGGAAGCGAGCGAGCTTAACGGAGCTCTGTCGGGACAGCTGTGGAGATCTTTCTGAGCAGAAAAAGATGCAAATGCAGGCAGAAGCCCAGTACAAAAGGGCAGCCTGCAGCGCTGGCAGAAACGGAATGAGTAAGTGAGAGAGGGGAAGTGTGAGAGCTCAACAAAGCTCTGTCAGGACTGCTGTAGATTTCTTTGTGGGCAGAAAAAGGCACCAACAGAGGCAGGAGCCCTATACAAAAGGGCAGCTTGCAGCACCAGGAGAAACAGAATGAGTGAGTCAGACAAAGGGATTGAGCGACCTCAATGGAGCTGTATCATAACTGCTGTGGATTTCTTTGTAGGCAGAAAAAGGCGGCACTGCAGGTAGGAGCCCAGTACAAAAGGCCAGCCAGCAGCGTGAGCAGAAATGGAAAAAGTGACTGAGGAAGGGGGAGTGAGCGAGCTCAATGGAGCTGTGTCGCGACTGCTGCAGATTTATTTGTGGGCAGAAAAAGCCACCAATGCAGGCAGGAGCCCAGTACAAAAGGGCAGCCTGCAGCAGCGGGAGACACAGAATGAGCCACTGAGGGAGGGAGAGTGAGTGAGCTCAACAAAGCTCTGTTGGGACTGCTGCGGATTTCTTTGTGGACAGAAAAAGGCAGCAATGCACCCAGGGGCCCAGTACAAAAGGGCAGCCTGCAGCGGTGGTAGAATCGGAATGAGCAAGTGAGAGAGGGGGAGTGAGCGAGCTCATCAAAGCTCTATTGTGACTGCTGCGGATTTCTTTGTGGGCAGGAAAAGGCGGCAATGCAGGCAGGAGCCCAGTACAAAAGGCCAGCCTGCAGCGCTGGCAGAAACAAAACAAGTGAGTGACAGAGGGGGACTGAGCAACCTCGACGGACCTGTGTCGGGACTACTGCAGATTTCTTTGTGGGCAGAAAAAGCCACCAACACAGGCAGGAGCCCAGTACAAAAGGCCAGCCTGCAGCGCCAGGAGAAACAGAATGAACGAGTGACACAGGGGGAGTGAGCCACCTCAATGGACCTCTGTCAGGACAGGTGCGGATTTCTTTGTGGACAGAAAAGGGTGCCAATGCAGGAAGGGGCCCAGTACAAAACAGCAGCCTGCAGCACTGGGAGAAATAGAATGAGCGAGTGACAGAGGGGCAGTGAGCGAACTCAACAGACCAACGCAATCAACATTTGGCATTGACAAATGCTTATTTTTCCTTCTACCCCAAGACCTTATATGGGCAGGCTGCTCTGTAATACAGACTACTTTTCTCTTATCTAACCTTGCTCCTTTCTCTACTGGGCCTTCTATTCATTACAACCTGACTCCACAAACTCACTTCCTACATTTGCATATGTACCTAATCCTTCCTTCTCTCCTTCTCTCACCATACAGTTTCCCCTCTCCTTTTCCCCATACATGACCCCTCACCCCATTATCACTTTTCTTCCCTCTACTACCATTAGCCCCATTGTGATGCTCCCTTCCACTGTGAGGTGTTTCTGCATTCAGAATTGGATTACTTACTATTTAAAGTAGAATTTTCTCAAACGAGTATTTATTTGTACAGTTAAATTCCTCTGACTTTTCTTATTCAATATGTTTGGTAATAGTGCTGTGCAGAATTTTTAAAATTCCACTTCAGCTGGAATTCCTCAGAATTTTAAAATCCCTCACAATTCCAGTTGAATTCCAGTCCATAACTTTACTTATTAAAAGTAATTTCCACAACACTAGCCAGGGTCAAACAAAGGCAATACAAAGTGTTTAAAATGGGGTGTTGGAAAGTCCCCAGATCTAAAAAAAAAAAATCAGTGGTTGAAACACATCACCTGAATATTGATTAATTTCTAGAAACCACACAGTTCATAACTAACATACTTTAATTCAACCTAGCAACAACCTAACTAAATTAAAATCACCTTTTTTCTTTAAAATAATTTTTTTCTGCTTTTTAAATGCAATAAACTCAAACAGGGCATAGGTTTCTTCAAAATAAATGCACTCCTTGCAATCATTTAAAGGCAACTGGCCTTCATTACCAAACCCACATTCTACCTAACAACAGCCCAACTACATGAAAATAAAACCTTTTTCCATTAAAAAAGAGGTTTTGGGGAGCGGACTCAGTAACACATCTGTAGCGCTACCTCTTGCTGTGTCAGTGACTTAGGTTTGAGAAGGAACTCAGGTCGCACAGGCCTGGCTGGGGAGGGAGGGAGGGAGGTTTCAGCACCCCAAGGACAGTTCTCCTTCTTCATGGTAGAGGGGAGGCCATTGCAGTCTGCTCTTAGACTGACCCTGATAGAGAACAGGTGGTAGAAAAGTGGACACAGCACAGATCCAAGGAGATACACCCTCTGATGCTGGGCATGCATAAGCGCACATCATTGTATGCTGGTACCATCCACAGGAAGAAAACAGAGGAGAAAATCTCTGGTCAACAGGGCTGCTGCTGGTACACCCCACAGGCTCATGCATGACTACAGCAGGGAGGCCCACCCACTACATTTGTGGTCCTGGATATGTGGTGTGGCTGTATATCACTGAGAAGGTCAGTGTTGGAGCCGGTGAGGGGATGCTGTTGAGTACCAGAAGGTGGGTTGAGGGACAGGAGGATAAAGACCTGTATAAACAAACTCTGGCCAGAGCCAATAGGGCTGCAGCTGAGGAATGTGGGTGTAAAAATATTGAAAATTTGTTTTTTTAATATTTTTACACCAAATTTTCAACATAGCCTTGTTAAGACCCTGCCTCATCAAGAAGGGCTGAGAAAAAGTTCAACTCCTGGCCTAAAGGTGATTTTACACAGGGACTACGAAATCAACTTTCTGGACTCAAAAACACATTTTGGGCAGGAGTTGAAACCTGACAGCTGTCACATTCATGAGGTGCTGTAAAGATATGGCTATGTTGTAAATGTGGGGTAAAAATATTCAAAATTACCAAAGTTACAAGCCTGCATTCGTAAAATTCAATGTAGGCCCATAACTGTATTGTTTTTTCAACATTTTTACGCCAGATTTTCAACATAGCCTTCTTATTACCCCAACTCATGAACAAGGGCAAAGAAAAAGTTCAACTCCTGCCCGAAAGGTGATTTTGTGCAGGGGATGCAAAATCACCTTTCAGGATGTACAAAAAAACATTTTGGCCAGGATTTGATAAATGGCAGCTGTCACATTCATGAGGTGCTGTAAAGATAAGGCTATGTTATAAATTTGGGGTAACAATACTGAAAATTAACAATGTTATGAGCCTGCATTTGCAAAATTCAACATAGGTTCATACTTTATTGTTTTTTAATATTGTTTTACCAAATTTTCAACATAGCCCACTGGCACTGAGGGTTGAGGCACTGGATGCCATACCTCACACCACCCCGGTGACCCAGACCCAGGGAGCCAATTCAGGGAGCTTGAGGTCAGACGTGATGGGGAGGATTGGGCATCCAATGGACTGTTCTCCTCTTCTGGGAGGGAGAGAGAGGGGACCTGTTCCACAATGTTAATGGTGCCCGGTGGAGACTGGGTGCACTGCAATCAGGAACCAGAGAGGGAAAGATGTCAATGGCTGTCCTGTGGACATGGGTGGGAGGTGCAAGTTGCATGCCAGATGGCATTGCATGTACGTGTCTTGGGGGGCAGAGCCAGAAAACAAGGAAAAGCCCTGGCACCCAGGTAGGCAATGGTGGGTCTAGTTGTCGGCTCCCACGCTCAGCGCCGGGTCTGCCCAAGCCAGCTTCCAGATCTCCTCCTACGCTCTGGCAACCCTTCTAAATTGTAGATAGAGTGCCAGAAGAGTAAAAAGGTGGTCCCACCTCAGAGGGCTCAGAGCCGGGGGGGTGGGGAAGTCAGAGTGTGTCAGGGAGAGTTTCCGTAACAGAGGCTTGTCATAGGGAGACTTCAGGCAGAGTGGGTGAAAGCCGAACCAAGCAACCACACCAGAGAGAGACATATGAGACCACTGTGAGAAGCAGAAAGAAAGTTAAAAAAAATATCAACATAACCTTCTTATGACCCCACCTCATGAACAAGGGCAAAGAAAATTTTCAACTTCTGCCCAAAAGGTGATTTCACACAGGGACCACAAAATCACCTTTTGGGATGTGAAAAAACACATTTTGGCCAGGATTTGAAAAATGACAGCTGTCACACTCACGAGGTGCTGTAAAGATATGGTTATGTTGTGAATTTGGGGGGAAAATATTGAAAATGACCAAAGTTACGAGCCTTAGTTTGTAAAATTCAGTGTAGGCTCATAACTTTGTTTTTGTTTTGTTTTTAAGATTTTTACACCAAATTTTGAACATAGCCTTCTTATGACCCCACCTCATGAACAAGGGCAGAGAAAATGTTCAACTCCTGCCTGAATGGTGATTTCATACAGGGACTGTGAAAATCACCTTTTGGAACATATCTGCCTAATGACAGTTTATTTGTTCATGAGGTAAGGTCCCCAAAGAAGGCATGTTGAAAATTGTGGGCCAAAGATATGCAAAAATGCCCAAGTTATGCCATTACATTTGAAACCCCATTGAAATACATTGAACTGACTGGCCCACTGGCACTGAGGGTTGAGGTGCTGGACGCCACACCTCATGCCACACCTACAATCTGGGTTCAGAAGCAAGCTCAGGCCACCGGGGGTCAGCAGGGGAGAGAGAGGATTGAGCGTCCAATGACAATTCTCTTCTCCTGGGGTGGGTGGGCATGTCATCCTGCTCCTTGGCTGCCCCCCGGTGGAGGATGGGAAGCAGTGCCAGACTGTGAGAGACTAGTAGCATGGCGATGTGACACATATGTGCCTCCATGCGCACATGTCCACAGTTGTGAGGGGGCAAAGAAAAGTGAGAAAATTGGCTTCTGACTCCACGGAGTCCCTGTCGCCATGGTGGTACATCACCCCCCAGATTGCCCATAATTGCCAAGTAATCAGGCCTCAGGGTCCAGAGTGGGTGGGGGGCGACTGCTGGGGCTGGAGCGAGGGCAGATATCATCAGCAGGCCAGGAGGATAAATACAATGATAAAAAAAAAAAAAGAAATACATTGAATCACATACCTGTTTCTTCAGTTTGTGGTCTGGCTTTGAGGACCGAAGACATGTCTCTGGTTCAGAGAGGATTGTGGCATTCAACCCCCAATGAGTAAGTAAGGGCTTGGGGGGGGGTTCCGAGTGGGAAGGCTGGGTAATGGTAATGACATAAAAGACCTCAATGGACAGTTTTCTTTTTACAGGTTAAAAAAAAAAGATGGAGGATTCCTGATCACGACACAGGAGGACTGGGCACCCCCAGTGTCACTGTTGTGTTTCTGTGGGGGGGGGGGTGCTGAGAAGGAAGGTGGGGTGAGGGGATATAACTAACTTAAAACAAAAGGAAATTGATGGTCATGGCAGAATACAGCATAGTCCACTATGACCAAGATGGTCGCCGAGCAGGACTGTGCATACGCTAATGGTTGCGTATGCACAATGCAGTTTAGTGGCCATCTTGGACACAGTGGAGTGTGCTGTGTTTTGCCATGACTGCCAACAGACAAAAAAATTAGTACGGTGCAACTGCCAATCCTGACAGCGAGTGGTGTGCATCACAGTCGCGGAGGCAACTGTGTGCATCTCTGACATGTTCAGTCAGAAGGAATGCACTGCCTGCTTTTTTGATAGCAACAGGTCTGCAGGGCTATACCCACTGCAGCCCTAAAAAGAAACTTTTTCCATTTTATCAGCACATTAACCCACTTCAGAGCATTGGGTACTTGAGAATTAATATACTTCCTGATCGGTTGAAATGCACTCAGCCATTGGCTTCGTGCCTGCCAACTCACCCGGGGCATGCATTCATTCTGTAGAACCCATGCCTTATCGTGAATTATTACTTGCCAGTCAGTCTCATTATTATGTGGATTAGAAGAGTAGCAGTAGTAGATTTAATTTCTTTGTGATGCCTTCCCCTGAGGCTCAGGATGTCAACACAGTAGCAGCACTGAACTATACAAACACAGTATAATATAAAACAGATTCCAATAAATAATTCCATAAATAATTACTTTAAAAAGCAGTAGTGGGGAAGCTAACCACAGGGACTCTCACTCCCCATAAATCTGTGCAAAAACATATGTTTTTAATACCTCCTTTAACAGTTTAGAACTGGATCTAACCTGTTTTGTGACTCAGTCTGTAATACAACGTACTGTATACTTTTATAGTGTATAGTGAGAGTTTGTTCTGCATGGATTTCCATGCTAGCTGAAACCTTGTTGTACCACAATTCAGAGGTCATGGAATGTGATTGTACCCTTCTGTGGTACAACAAGGTTCAAGCTGATCAGAAATCCTTTTTCACAGCGCTGCCATACACGGCAATCAGTTCAAGTTCTGAACTGAAACCACCTGTCGTGGGAGTGCTGGGAAAACACTCACTTTTAAAATAAACTGAAAAACAACAACTATACACTGTAAAAAATATTGGTTGGTCAACCACATGCCCAACCAGCCTGAGCTGCCACCTCAGGCTTTTGAGGTGAGAGCTCAGAAGCCTGCCACCTCAGGTTTCTGATTACATCGGAGCTTGAAAGCTTCATTCTTGAGGTCTGATGTAGTCAGAATCCCTCTGTGTTAGCACAGGCTGGTTGTGCATGGTTGCTCAACCAGTATTCTCTATATAAGCAGTAGGCAGCACTGGTTAGCAACAGCCAACTCTTATTTCTACTTGTACGTGGATATTGTAATATTCCAGCTGACCTTTAGCTTGTGGCTTAACTTTCTACTGGAGTAAGCAGTGTAAGGCAGGCATTTCAATGCTAATGATACAGTACAAGAATTAATGTACTACTGATGACAGAACAAGCATGCTTCAGGGTGACAAAGAATTTCTCTTTGTAAAATGTATTTCATAAATTACATGTAACTATCTGTCAGTTACTCTGTATTGCATTGCTTCCACTCAACACTGACCATCATTACATGATATATACTTATGAATTATTTGTATCCATCTATCTACATATGTTATGTAGATCAATTTATATTTAAATGTTATAGATTCCCCTTCAGATTTAAATATCCCATTTAATACAATGTCTTCATGCAATTTGTTATTAGGATTCATTACCCAGCTGTAGCATAATAACCATTGCAATACATTGTGGTTACCATGGTGTGCCGTGCTATATAACTGCAAGACCTTGGTGTCCCATTCTATAATAGTAGGACATTGTATGCAATGCTATGCAATCCTTTAGTATGACTGTGATTTTCCATTCTATACAATAGTAAGTATGTTGCCTGCAGTGCTATGCAAAAGTAAGACTACGGTGCACCATGCTATACAATAGTCGTAACATGGTGTGTCAAACTATGCAATAATTGGAATGTGGTGCATCATCTTTTACAATAGCAGAACCATGGTGCACCATGCTATATAATAGGAGGACCATGGAGTGTCAAACAGCACATTGGTAGGACAATGGGGCACAATGTTTTATAATGACAGGATAACGTGCTCCAGGCTATACAAGAGTAGGGCCATGGTGCACCATGCTACTCAATAATTAGGAGATGGTACACCATGCCATACATCGACAGGAATTTGGTGTCCCCTTCCATGCAATAGTAAGAACATGGAGCACCCTGCTTTACAACAGTAGGATCATGATGCACCATGCTACCCAATAGCAAAACCATAGTATTCCATGCTACACAATAGTAGGGCCATGATATTTTATGCTATAAAATAGTATAACCACTGTGCTCTATGCCATAGAATAACCATCGTTCACCATGCTATAAAATGCCATAATAGGTCCATGATGTGCCATGCAGACTATTAGTAGGAACATAGTGCTCCATGCTACACAGTAGTAGGACTATGGTGCACCATGTTATTCAGTACTAGGGCCAAGATCACCATGCTGTACAACAGTAGGACCACATGGCTCCATGCTATAGAATGGTAGGACCAGGGTGCACCTTGCTATATGGTAGTAAGAGCATGGTGCATCATGCTATAAGTTTACATGTGATGGGAAAGATAGTTTGGGTGAGAGGGCCATGAAGTGAAGATGAGAGATACTGTCTGCCCGCACTATCCACGATGGTGGTCTTATGCCATGAGAGACATATTGCACACTACATACCACTACTGGTGACCTTGGTTACCAGGGCAGCCAGGGGTGTCTTTTTTGTGATTTTGCATTTGTTTATTTTGTAATATTGGTGTGTATGGCATGGATGGGGGTGTTTGGATGCGAGTCTGGTGTATGAGTGTGTTGTGAGAGATTTGAGTGTGGGGGTGGCATGATTTGGGTGGTTTCTATTTTTAATGTTTTGGGACTGAGTGGTTATTACTTGGATATGAGTTTGATGGGGAGAGGTCTCAGTGTGATTTTAGTTGTTTAGGATGTGTCATGGGGAAAGAGGTATACCCTGTTTTTCCTAGTCTTAGGAGCAACTTCGCCGACTTCATCTGTTCAGCTGTACTGCAATCCCTGCAGTGACTCATTGCCGCTGTGGGGAAGTGGGGAAAGCTAGAAGGCAGGGTCATGGCATGGATTTGCTCTGAGAGATGGAGAGGAGGTGGGTATGATCAGCAGTAGGATAAGGAGCTGCCCCAGGTCAAAAATGGAAGCAAGACATGAGTGTTCCCTGACTGGTTCCTTTTCCAAGGGATCCAGAAATGTCATCAGAGAGAGTAACCATTGAGACCATCAGAATGGTAGTGCTGCGGGCTGCAATCCCTCTGGGCTATATGGTAGTGCACTGCCCTAGGTGGGAGCACAGAGGGGGCGTGGCCATCTGTTTTAGATCTGGCCTGAGACTTGCGGCCTACCCAGTGGGGCAAACCAGTTATTTGACTGGGTGGCTGTTAAGGGTGGCACAGGTGTGGTGGGGTAGGATCCTTCTCATGTATTGACCTCCTGGTTGTGAGAGTGGATTTCTACAGAAATTTGGGAAACTCATGGCTGGCATGACATTGGCGTACCCCAGGTGGCTGATACTTGGTGACATCAATATCTGGGCTGACTATGAATCCCTATTGCCTTGTCAGCAATTTCTCTGGCAGATGGAACTGTTTTTTTTTTTTTTTTAAACCTAGTATTTATGCTCCTGACTACCTCGTCTCTCCCCTCTCTCAGACATCCTCTGAACTGCTCTCCCTGGTCTCGCTGCGATCTGCTCCTAGAGTACCATGGATCCACACAATAAACAACGCACCTGGATAACCCCACGGGCGGGGTGAGGAGGCACTCCCCTGTACTCAACTTCCCAAAGCCAACATGCTGAGATGCGGATCCTGTACAGCGGGGTCTGCCGTTGCGAGCCCGAGACGAGCAGGAAGGTGTCAGCCGCCTGGGAGAGACCAAGGTTTTTTCCTTGTTCTCCTAGGACGCCAGCTGTCGGCGGGGGCCAATGAGCTGGAAGGCTCCACCCCCTGCCAACGTCTACCCAATGCCCATGCTGCTGCTCCACTACTGCACCTACCCACCAGGCTTCCCTAGATGGCAGTATAGCGATGGGAGCTTGCAGCAAACCCCCCCCGGAGAAGAAGAGAAGTCATTTGGTGCTTCATTGTTCTCCTCCCCGGCCGACCCCCGGCGCCCTGGGCTCGTTCCTGAACCTGGGTCACCAGCGTGGTGCAGCAGATGGAACTGTTGAGCTCCACACAGGTTGTTACCTCTGTGATCCACCAATGTGGTCACACCTTGGACCTGGTTTTTCCACTGGGGCTCGTTATAGTTACTGCTAAAGTTGATCTGATCATTTGGTTGGATCATCATTCCATAACATTTCTGATCAGCCCCACCCCCGAAAGTATATAAACCCTCTGGTAGAGCTAGCTTGGTGCTGATCTTTAAGAGATTTGGAGACTTCAAAGCTCCTGTTGGTACTGAACTGCTCAAACAAGTTGCAGGTGTATGCTGGGGGGGCAAGACTGCGGTGGCAACTTATAATATGGCTATCACTGTGGTTCTTGACTCAGTCTCACTGTATCACATATGCCTGAGAGTCTCCCAACAGAACTTCCCCTGGTTCAGTGAAGAGCTCAAATGGCTGAAGGCCAAAGGGAGGAGACTGGGCTATTCTTGGTGGAGATCAGATTGGTGGAGGATAAATGAACACTGAGACCTCATTATAAAGAGTATCAGGAGGCAGTCACCCAGAGAAAGACAAGAGTTCTTGTCGTGGGTGACCAGCTCAGCTCTTACGCACTGTGTCTAGGTTGTTACAGCCAACCTGCCAACAGCCCGGAGGCGATCTGACACTCAAACATTGCAAGGAGTTTGGCTGGTTCTTAATTGGTAGGCTATCCTATGTCTCCTCCTCCATCTCCCTGAGTGGTTTGTCAGGGCCCAGCATAGCCCAGTCTGTGATTAATGGAAGCCTTGAGTCTGTCTGGGAGGAGTTTCACCCTCTGCCTACTGAGAAGATTCTCCAGGTGGTCTTGAAGGTGCGTCCCACCTCCCGTTCACTGGATCCTGGTCTTACCTGGCTGTTATTGGACTGTAGGGAATCCTTGGGTCCAGTGAATGCTAAGATTGTCTAGTGTTCTCTTGGGAAGGGTATATTTCCAACAGCACAGAAAAGTGCTATTGTGAGACCCCTCCTAATGAAACTATTGTTGAACCTGGACATCTTAGCAAAATATAGGCTCATCTCGAATCTTCCCTTTTTGGGGAAGGTTAAGAAGGTAGTGGCGATGTAGTTGGAGATGCACCTGGAGGCTTTCTTTCTGTATGAGCCTTTCCAGTCGGGTTTCATGGGGCAACATAGCTTGGAGATGGCACTTATCAGGGTGCAGAATGATCTTCTTCTAGTGATAGATAGAGGGGAGTGTTCCATCCTGGTTCTCCTCGACCTGTCATCAGCATTTAACACCATAGATCATGAAACATTGACAGCACCACAGAGGGACTTGCTGGGACTCAGAGGCACCGTGTTTAGGTGCTTTGAGTCCTTCCTTTCCAGTACGGTGCAATAGGTTGCATGGGGAAATGTTTTCTCATGTCCAGCTGCCCTGACCTGCAGAGTCCCACAGGATTCTATCCTGTCACCTGTGTTATTTGCAGTGTATGCTCTACTGCTAGGAGAGGTGATTCATAGGTATATTGAGCAGTTCCACTGCTATGCTACTCAACTGTACCTATTGTTTGCCCTTGATGAGGGAAAGGTAGTCTCTGTGCTTAATGAGTGCCTGACTCTGACAAATGATTAGATGTCTTCCAGTAGGCTGAGGATGAATCCAGATAAGACTGAGGTGATATTGATAGGAGTCGGGTATCTGAAGCATGGCAGTTCGGGGGGCATGTCTGGATTACAACTTGGCCCATCTCAACTTACTCCCAGAGTAAGGTGAAGAATCTGGGTGTCATCATTGACCATAAGCCAACAGCAGAACATCAGGTGTTGGCTGTGGCCCATGGTAGGATTTTCTAGCTTAGGAATATCACCTGGATCAAGCCCTGTCTTAGTTCTCAGAACCTGAAAACACTAGTGCATGCCTTTGTTCCATCCAGACTGAACTATTGTAATGCTCTTTATTTCGGGTTATCTGGAGGTTTGATGCATTGCTTAGCAGCTAGTGTAGAACAGAGCAGCTAGATTGAGTGCTGGAGTTCCTCACCCTGAGCATATTGCTCCTGCACTGCAAATGTTGTACTGGCTGCCTGTGAGGTGGTGCATCTCCTTCAAGATAGATTTGTTAACATACAATGTCCTACACGATCTGGGCTCAGGCTACCTAAAAGAGCTTCTGTGTCCATATGCTTCTGATCACCCCCTTCATTCGTGGGCCTCTTGAAGGTCCCCAGATCTCAACTAAAGCTGTCTGGGGACCGTGCTTTTTCAGTTGCAGCTTTAAATTTCTGGAATCCACTGTCCTGTAAACTTAGGGAGGCTCCTTCAGTTGAGGTATTTAAGCGGGGCTTAAAGTACCATCTCTTTTCAATTAGCCTACCCCAATGACATATAGTTCATATAAATTGCAAAAAAACTTTGTTAATGCTCTAGTTAGGGTTAAAGCCACAAAAGTAGGGAAATATAGTGTTCAGGTTCCCAACCCTAACACACCACCCCAACCCGGCACACACCGACAGGCATTGAGGTGTGCCATGGAGTTACACTGGACTCTGCACTTCACATTGTACTGATCATTAATACTGTGTATGCTTTTTATTGTGTTTCCCCTTTCCTCCCCCACCCCCAGGTCACACCTGAATATGAGTCTTGGCTCAGTGTGTCTCCCCTGCAAGCAAGCAAGAAAGAAATAAAGGAAGGAAGGAAGACTACTGGGGTACTGATGCATCATTTTATACATTAGTATGACCAAGGTGAACCATGCTACTCAGTAGTAGGACCATAGGCCAGCCCATCGACACAGCCATAGTGCTACCACTTGCAACATCAGTGACCTGAGTTCAGGAATGAGCTTGGGTAGTTGTGGACCGGCTGGGAGGGGGGGGAGGATCAAGCATCCCAGAGGACACTCTTCTCTGGAGAGGGAGGGCTCTGTGCTCCACGATGATACTGCCATCTTGGCGACCACAGGTGGTAGTGCAGCTTGAGTTGGATACGATAGGGGAGATGTCGCAGATGTTGGCTTGCAGATGTATGTATAGCGTGCACAGGTACACCTTGATGTCACTGTATGTGACATCCCAGAGGACTGGAACAAGGAAAAACCATGGCCCCAGCATCTCTGTGATGATGGACCCCAGTATATATTGATCCCTGCCTTCCAGCATGACACCACCTCACACGACTCGATGTTTGGGGGTACATCCCCCTACCCCAACCCCATCTGGGGAGTAAAACAAGGCTTTATAGAGGTATGTGCCCATAACTGGGAGAGGCAGGGGGATTGGGAGGTGCCTGGAGGTCATGTGGGGAAAGAGGGTGACTGGAGTGATAGAAGGGGCATAAAGAATAAGTTAAAAAAAAGAATAGTAGGATTACACTCAACCATGCTGCACAAATGTGGGGACACACTACACTATGTGGTACAATAGTAGGACTTTGGTGCACAATACTATACAATAGTGGGCATGTGGTGTACCACACTATACAACAGTATGACCATGGTGCACAATGCTTTACAATAGGAGGAGCATTATGCATCATTTAATATAATAGTAGGACCACAGTGCACCATTCTGTACCATAGTTGGTTCATCAAAAAGAACTACACTCACTGTCAGGCAAAGACTGAGAAAGTTCAGCATTCAGCTTACAAGAACAAATAACATTTGTTAAGTGGTCTACAGGAATAATGAAATTCCCTATACAATATTGGGAAATGTTGCACCAATAGTGATCATTAATAGGACCATGGTGTGCCACGGTATAAAATGGTAGGACCTTGATGTGCTGCTGCCATACTAAACAACAGTATGCCATTATGTGCCATGCTATAAATTAGTAGGACCTTGGTGCACCATGCTATGTGATAGTAAGACCATGGTGCACCATGCTAAACAAGCATTTGTCAATGCCAAATGTTGTCTTGCTGGTATTGGAATTGGTAGAGTAGGAGTTAGAGAGATGCATACAGTAATAGGAATGGCAGTGAAGTACTGAACTGACGCCAACCCCACCCCCACCCTGCAGAGACTGACAGGCATTGGGGTGTGCCTTTGGAGTACGTCGGCTATAGCAGCCTCCGCCATTCACCTTCACCTACCCTGCAGACACCGAGCAAGTGTTGCAGTGTGCCTGGGGTTCGCCCTTACGCTCACCCCATTCCATAAGGAATTACGCTGAGATGGGTGTAGTTAAGGAGAATGGAGTGAACTTTGGGGCTGAAGAGTCCAAGGCACACCTCGATGCCTGTCAGTCTCTACAGGGTGGGGCATTACAGTTGGAAACCCTAATGCCCCGAGTGTTTGTTGGTATTTTCACTCCAAATTTTCAACATGAGCTTTTTGTGACCCCACCTCATGAACAGTGGCACTATCAGTTTGTTAGCCGAAAGGTGATTTTGAACAGCGACTGTGCCATTTGGCGCCACAGGTGCAAAAACACATTTCGAGCAGGATGTGAAAAATGACAGCTATACTGTTCATGAGAAGGTGTAAAACAAGCATTTGTCAATGCCGAATGTTGCTTGCTTCTATGTGCTGTTTAGGTATTTGGAAGTCATTGGAGTGCAAATATTGAAAATTTGCGAACTTACGAGCGTGCGTAGGAACTGCACAACGCACGCTCGTAAAACAGTCATTTTAAGGAATTTTTTCACCGAATTTTCAACATAGCCATTTTAAGACCTCTGCTCATCAACAGTGTCACTGTGATTTTGTTAATGTGTCCCATACATTGAGTTTGCACACCGACTCGCCGGTAGTAAGCTACATGAAGTAGTACGTTTTGGGCAGGATGTGAAAAATGACAGCTATACTGCTCATAAGGAGGTGTGGTAAAATGGCAATGTTGAAAATCTGAGGAAATATTGAAAATTCGCAAACCTACGAGCGTGCGTGGGAACTGTGCAACGCACACTCGTAAAACAGTCATTTTTAGGAATTCTTTCACCAAATTTTCAACATTGCCATTTTAAGATCTCTGCTCATGAAAAGTGACACTATGATTTTCTTAATGTGTCCCATACACTGAGTTCGCACACCGACTGCGCCACTGTGCGCTACATGGGCGGAAACATGTTTTGGGCAGGATGTGAAAAATGACAGCTATACTGCTCATGAGGAGGTGTGATAAAATGCCAATGTTGAAAATCTGGAGTGAAAATATTGAAAATTCGTAAACTTCTGACGTGCGTGGGAACTGCATAACGCAGACTCGTCAAAACAGTAATTTTAAGGAATTTTTCACCAAATTTTCAACACAGCCATTTAAGACCTCTGCTAATGAACAGTGTCATGGTGATTTTCTTAATGTGTCCCATACATTGATTTCACACACCGACTGTGCCATTGTGCGCTACATGGGCGGAAACACATTTTGGGCAGGATGTGAAAAATGACAGCTGTACTGCTCATAAGGAGGTGTGGTAAAATGGCAATGTTGAAAATCTGGAATGAAAATATTGAAAATTTGCGAACTTACGAGCCTGCGTAGGAACTGCTCAACGCACGCTCTTTAAACAGTCATTTTTAGGAATTTTTTCACCAAATTTTCAACATAGCCATTTTAAGACCTCTGCTCATGAACAGTGTCACTGTGATTTTCTTAATTTGGCCTGTACATTGATTTCGCACACCGACTGCGCCATTCTGCACTACATGGGCGGAAACACATTTTGGGTGAGATGTGAAAAATGACAGCTGTACTACTCATAAGAAGGTGTGGTAAAATGGCAATGTTGAAAATCTGGAGTGAAAATATTGAAATTTCATGAACTTACGAGCCTGCGTAGGAACTGCACAATGCTCGCTCATAAAACAGTCATCTTTTGGAATTTTGGCACCAAATTTTCAACATGGGGTTTTTGGGACCCCTTCTCATGAATGATGTCACTGTCATGGTGGTGACCGGGCCCAAAGGGTGATTTCACAGTCACTGTGCGAAATCACCCTTGAGACAGATGTCATATTTCAGTGACATATTCATGAGAAGAGTCAAAATCATGGAATAGTGTAAAACTCAAAAACTCCTGAGATATGCAACAAAGTTGAAACCCCCATCTAACCCATTATACAGCTTACCGGCATTTCCTCAGTTCACGGTCAGCTTTGAAGAGGCTGAGCGTGTTCGGTCCACGAAGATCGTCGCGCGGAGTCCGGAGGTAAGTATGGGGTGGGGGTGGGGAGGCTGGAGTGCGCAGTGGGTGGAGTGCGGGTTGTGGGGGGGCTGGGAGGCGCACCGAGACCGTTTCGTTTTACAGGTTTAAAAAAAAAAAGATGACATGGGACGTTTGCCACGCTGGGTGGGCTCCCAGCGTGGCAAAAAAACGTGAGGAGGCGTTCAGCTGGCGAGGATTGGGCACCCCACGGCCAAGGACTGCTTGCCACACTGGGGTGGGCTCCCAGCGTGGCACAAGGATAGGCGCAGCTCAGCCCGTGAGGATTGGGCACCCCGTCGGCGTTCTGCCACAATGCATCTTGAGGCGCTGCGCCTCGTGTGTCGGGGGCTTGGCGTGAGCAGCCGATATCTTATCGGTGCTCACTGAGCGTAGCTCCCCTTTCAACTGTATGCCACTGCATTTTGGAGCATGTCATAGACAGTTCCAAAATGCATTGGCTTACAGGGGCCGCGCCTGCCAGCACACTGACTGAATTGGAGGAGGAGGTGACACACCTCCGAAATCTCCGATGATGGCACTATGTTTCTTGCACATGCGTGCAAGCAACATAAAAATGGCAATGTTGAAACTCTAGATTGAAAATATGAAAAACTGGTGAAGTCAGAAGCGTGCATAGAAATTGTGCAAAGCATGCCCGTAACGTAATTATTTGGGGGATTTTTTTAACCAGATTTTCAACATAGGCATTTTGGGACCTCTGTTCATGAACAGTGGCACTGTGATTTTGTTAATCTGTCCCAAAAGTTGAATTCCCACAGAGACAGCGCCATTGTGCGCCAGATGTGCGAAAACACATTTCGGGCAGGATATGAAAAATGATGGTTGTACTGTTCATAAGGAGGTGTAAAAAAATGGCAATGTTGAAAATCTGGAGTCAAAATATTAAAAATTGTTAAAGTTAAGAGTGCGCGGGGAAACTGTGCAATGCAATCTCGTAACGCAGTCATTTGTTTGGAATTTTTTTCACCAAATTTGCAACATAGGCTTTTTGGGACTCCACCTCATGAACAATGGCACTGTTGTTTCATTACTCGATCCCAAAAGGTGATTCCGTGCACTGACTGTGAAATCACCTTTTGGGGCCGAATAATAAAATGACAGTGCACTTGTTCATGAGGTGGGAGCCCAAGAACTCCAAGCTAAAAATGTGGAACCAAAATTTAAAACAATGGCTGAGATATCCACCTAAGTTGAAGCCCCCCACCCCAATTTATGCCATTATACAGTTGAACCAGCATTTCTTCATTTTGCAGTTCGGCTTTGAAAAGTCCAGATGTGTTCCCACTCCACGGACGATCGCAGCGCTGGACCTCCGGAGGTAAGTATGGTGTGGGGGGCGGTGTGGGAAGTGGGGTGTGCAGAGGGTAGGTGCAGATTTGGGGAGGGGGTGCCACGGTCAATGGACTGTTTTCTTTTTTTCAGGTACAAAAAAAAAGACAGACACTACGCCACGGGATGGTTTTCTTTCTTTACAGGTGAAATAAAACAAATGTTGGGTACACTGGGGTGGGCTCCCAATGTGCCCCATCACTTTCTGGGGGGTGATGTTGGACACACTGGAGTGGGCTCCCAGTGTGCCACACAATGGGGGTGGGGCAGAGGGAGGAACATGCTGACGTGTTTGGCTTTCTGTGAGCGGAGGCACACTGGTGTGGGCTCCCAGTGTGCCACAAAATATGGGGGGGGTTACGGACATGCCGACATGGGAATTGCACCCCCAATGTCAGCCTTCTTTGGGGATTGTGTGTCAGCAGCTATTGAAATGTTTCACCAAGAAAGACACGTATGGGAGGCATGTCATCTGTGCCGCTGCATGACGAGCTTGTCTCCGATTGCAGTGGCACATCTCTTACAAGTTGTGTCCACTTTACATAATTCTTGTGTCAGCACTAGCATGCTGGCTAATTGGGGAATGAGGGACGCACCTACTAAAGTATGTCCTGCATTCGCCAACACTGACCCACTTCTGCAGTTCTCCTACTACCACAAGATGTTGCTTGCACAAGTGCAAGACAACATAAAAATGGTGAGGTCCCATATTTTGCATATGGAAGAATAGAGCTGCCAAAATACCTTCTCGGGTCTTCACCACCAGGGACTTCTCAAAATATTCAGCTTCAGCTTTCCAGTCCCATCTCTCCAGCCTTGACTGCAGCCCTATCCTGCATCTCCCAGTAATTGACAAAACTCTGGAATACTTCCAGCACTGCCTCATGTCAGCCACCAACAAGCATGTTCCACTACGAAAGTTTAGGGTCGAGGGGCAGTGCCACAAATGGATTTCTCCTGAGCTCAAGACTCTCATTGAAGAAGCAGGATAAGGCCTGGGTGGCTTATAAGAAGTCTGGTACACCCGCAGATTGGGCTGCCTACAGGGAACTGAGAAACAAAAGCAAAAAATGTACCAGCTCTGCCAAACGTGAATACGTCAAAAACCTACAGCAGGCCAACCTAACTGACCCCAGATGTTTTTGGCAGCAGATCAATGGTCTGATGAAAGGTAGCAGCAAACCTCCCCAGGGACCAATTGTTTACAAGGGTCAAACCATTGGCAACAGCCAAGAAGCATCTAATGCCTTCAACAGTTTTTACACTGACCTAGATGCATACAAGGCAAACTTCCCTCCCAAAGCATCTGGCCCTCCTAGTACTCCTAGAACAGAATCAATATATCTGGAATTCCACTTAAAAAGGGTAAGGAGAGCAGACATGCTCTCTCTACTCAAGAAAATAAAGGCAATAGGCTCTGCGGGACCTGTCGGGCTGCCCCCCAGATTACTAAAAGATGCCGTCCCTGCTATTGTCACCCCGCTCATTTGGCTAATCAATAGATCCTTTCAAGAATGAGTTGTTCCATTAAAATGGAAGGGGTCCAATGTAGTTCCTTTACATAAAGGAGGTCCTAAGGAACCAATCAAAAACTATAGACCAATCTTGCTCCCATGTATTCTGTCCAAGATACAGGAGCGAATTTTATACAACCAATTCCGTGACTACCTGGAGACTCACAAACTGCTAACACCAAATCAGCATGGTTTCCGATGGAATCACGGAACTGACATAGCACTTATCAAATTCACTACTGACACCCTCAAAGCCCTTGATGATGGTGCCACCACCGGAGCCATGTTTATAGACCTAACCAAGGCCTTTGATCTGGTTGACCACAACCTCCTAATAGACAAGATAAAAAGTACCGGACTTGACCACCATTCTCTGATCTTGTTCAAAAGTTATCTGTCCCACAGGACCCAGCAGGTTAAGTGGCAGGGAACCTTCTCAGATTGACTTTGCATCATGGAGGGAGTACCCAAGGTTCCATCCTAGGGCCCCTCCTGTTCACCCTGTTCATCAATGACCTCAGCAATAACTGTGGCAGGCATTCAGTAACTCAGTATGCTGACGATGCTGTGTTGTACAGATCCTCAGTCAGTGCACCGACCCTTGGGCCTCTGCTACAGGAGGACTTTGCAACCCTAGAAAGTGGCTGCTGGATAACAGGTTACTGCTAAATGATAAGAAAATGAAAGCTATGTTGTATGGTCCCAGAATCTTGGGCTCGGACAGGTCCCACATGCTCCCACTAGTATCCGCAGCAGGCATGCCCATGGAAGTCGTGAGCTCTTTCAAATACTTGAGTCTTATTCTGGACCAAGGCCTCACTGTCAAGTGCCACGTGGACTATGTCACCAGAGGGATACATTAAAAGCTGGGTATTCTGTACAGAATGAATTCCCATCTCCTCCCCAAAACCAGGGAAGCCATCTCTAATTACACCTTCCTCCCCAGACTGACCTATGCTGCCCCAGCTATACAGTCCCTCTCTGGCAGGGAACTGGGAAGGGTGCAATACTTTATAACAAGATAGCTCAATTTGCAGCCAAATCCCAACTGAGGCGTCACCACTGCGAGGTGCTCGACTCTCTAAACTGGCCATCTCTTTCCCAAAGGCTCCAATACCCACTCCTGTGCACCACCTTCAAACTAATAAATGGCCCTAGTCCTGCAGGCCTAGCTGGGCTGGTAGCCACCAAGCACCTAGGCAGGCTGCTCCGAACCTCTTCCCGAAAGCTCCTAGAGGTTCTATGGGTGAGGACTACAGCTGGAAACAAGCCCTTCTCACATGCTGCCCAAACCCTATGGAACAGCATCCCTGACCACCTGCATAATGCCAGCACACTGGTCTCCTTTAAAAAAAGGCTCCAAGCACACCTAATTGAAAATAACTCATGTTCATGCCAGAGTTGACCCCACTCATACTTGAACTGTACAATATGAAAAGGACTGTTGTAGCCTTTAGTCCTGTGCTTGTATCCATAGTAACCTATAATACCACTGTCATAACAAATCTCATTTTTAACTTATGTGAATACAGCTACCCATGTATACACCACTAGAGGGAAAGTCATGGGGAATTTCGGTGATGTCTTACAGTTATTGTCCTAAAGTTATTATACTAAAACTACTTATGTCATCAGTACATATTTTTGTTATCTGTATTCTGTATCATTGATGTGTCCTGCGCCCTACTGGGTCATAATGTTGTATGCTTAATAGCGTATGACATTCTAGCTAACCCGAAAGAGCGCTGTCCAGGACAGCGAATAGTGCAATACCACGTATACTGCTGTACGCGGTATTGCACCATTCACACACTCCCAGGCAGAAGATAAGACCTCTACTGGGAATGGGTTCCACTGAGCAGCTGCTGTAGTTCAGTGGACTGAGCCACAGCAGCAGGAACCCAGGTAGCTGCGTTTGGGCCCAGGTTTGATTCCTAGTCCCAGACATTTTATTTTCCTGCACTATTTGTGCACTCCATAGTTAGGCCCCCGGAGTTGAGAATCTTTAGTGGGAGGGGTCAGGATGCAACCCCATAATGGGGTTTGGGGAAGAGCCCCCCACAGAAAAAAGAATTATGCCACATGACAATATTGCGCTGTATTGGCAGTGCAATTATGCCATGTGGCATAATGTCTTGCGACATGACCCCATGATGTCCTGCACCCCCTTTTTTTTTGTGTAACTAAATCCGTGTCGCCCCTGAAAAAGGGACCATTTGGGCCCAGTTGGCTAACCCGGTCAACAAAATGAAATAAATAAATACAGGTCATGGTGCATCATGAAATGCAGTGATCAGAGATACACTGTATTTATCCATTGACAGGAATAACGTACAGTAGAGTGAAGCCCTAATTATATACTCTCTTATATGGCTCATTTGCATGTTAAAGTCATTCACCTTCCTCAACTTGAGTGTCCATCAATCTGTTGGGTGAATTACAGCTTTTATAATGAAGTCATTGGCCTTTAAAATTGTAGAACTGGTAACCTTGTTTTTAAGAAAATGGGAAATACAAAAGTGTTGTAGTAAAGCAACATTAAAATTACTTTTTCTAGAATATCAAGGAATATCAAGGGCTTTTCTATCCTGCATTGATTGTTTGCAGATTCTGCACAGGATGGCTCACAGAAGGAATTTTGATGCCACAGCAAAAACTCTAGCGATCAGACTAAAAGTGACATGAAATGTTGTCACTGCCTACGATGCAAAAAGCACTTTCCCTTCAACAGAAGCTTTCACACTCAGCTAGTTCAGCTCAGTTATATTTCTCTAGCCTTTTCTCCTGGTGTATTTAAAGTGAGTTTGCCACTTGACATGATTTTGAAAAACATGATATTTAGGCTTATATTGAATATATCATTGTATGCATTTCTCTTTTCTTTGTTCTTCATTACTAGGATAATCCACATGGAAACAAGATATTAGCCTCTTACAGTTCCTCTGTTGCCGTTTCACAGGTCCCCGTTCACAGAGATCCAGAGACACATGAAAAGTCATGTAAATCTGGTGCAGAGCTCCATGTTGTGTATGTCACATGCACATCTTGATGTCTGCAATGACGGTGGATTGGACAGTCAGGTGTTCAAGGGTTTTCTGAGGGGTATGGAGTGTGTTGGTGCTGGATCTGCTGAAACATGGACACTCCCACGGAAGTCCTCTTGACACTATTATAATGTATAAAGAGATGGGACATCCTGTGCAGAATGCAGAACTGCCTAGTGTGGATAGCAGTGCCGATGCAGAATCTTTGGAGGATGGTGAAAGGCCTTCTGGTGCATAGGTAGTGGAGATGCCACAAAGGTCATCCATCCAATAGTAGGATAGGTTTAGTGGTGGGCGAAGTGGCCAAAATTCGCTCCGCGAATTGATTCGCAGAGTAATGTGGAATCCACGAAGTAATCGGCAGCACAATGCGGAGTACTTTGCTTCATAATGAGGAACGCAAAGTCCATTGAAACCAATGACTTTGCATTATTCCCCTTTCCCCAAACCACTTCTCCACCAATTTTAAGGCGAAGTACATTGAAATCAATGTACTTCACATCACTTCACCTTGTAAGTGAGCTCAAAGGCGAATTCTGCAGTGATTCATGGGATTGCAGGTCACATGGGCTCTAGATTGTTCTGCACAGCCTCAGTTCTGGGTAGTGTGAGTGTAGTGGTAGCTGAAGACAGTTTGATCTCAGAGCTCTGCTATTCAAAACCTCTAAAAGCTGTTAAAAAGGCCTTTTTCAGTCCTTTTCTTTGCTCAAAATGTAGTACATCGATTATAGGAAACCCTCCTGTGCTCATATCATTAAGTGTTTATTGTTTGTGTGTGGATTTTGAATGTTAATTTAGAACATTCTGTCTGTGTACTGACAGACATTTGGGGCAGGATTCAAAAAGGAGATGCGCCCAGTGCAACTCGACTGCCCCGGCACAGGGGAGATGCACTGGGTGCAAAATGGGCTATTCACAGAGGAGGCACAGGGAGATGCCTCCAGCGCACCCCCTCTGTGAATAGCACCGGTGCGCCCAGCATGCCCCGGAGCATCCCCATGACAGGCAGTGAGGCCATTGGGTCAGGGCATCTCAGGATGCTCTGCACCCCAAAACACTATTCACAGCCAGGGGCATGCAAATGAGGCCATTAGGCATGCATGGTGCAATAGGGCCATTAGCATGTCATTATGGCTCCATTTGCATATCATGGCTAGGAATCCCCGAAGGAATGTGCCAAGCGCAACCACCGCCCCACCGCCAACCCCAACCCAAGCCATGCCTCACCAGGTGGCATTGTATGGGAAGGAACCCCACCCCAAGCCCCCATAGAGCGCCACTCACGGTCGGCAGTAGTAGCCGAAGACCCCCATCTCCCATACATAGCCACTCGCAGGCGGCAGTAGTGGCTGAGATGACCCCCGAGCACCCGTATGATGCCGCTTGCGGCGGTGCTGGACTACAGACCAATCCCCCACCCCAAGCCCCGGTACAGCCACCTCCCACAGCAGGCGTGCAGACAGCCCCCATGTACACCACCCACCCTCTCCCCCACCCCAGCAAGGACCCGCTGTGCGCCTGGCTCAGCCCACCACATACCACCATGGCCACCCGCCGACTGAGCTGTGCTTCAGGCTGTGTGATAGCTGTCGTTCGCAGACAGCTCAGTCGTGACGGCCATGGCGGTATGCGGGTGGAGTTGTGCCGCCCGCCAGCGGTGGGTCCTTGCTGGGGAGAGGGGTGGGTTGGGTGTACATGGGGTTGGCTGCACACTGCCATGGGAGGCAGCTGTACAGGGGCTTGGGGTGGGGGATTGCCTGCAGTCCAGCGCCGCGTGTGGCAATGTACAGGCGCTCAGGGGGGTCTTCTCAGCTACTACTGCTGCCGTGAGCAGCTCAGTACAGGAGATTGGAGGGGTCTTCTCAGTTACTACTGCCGCTGTGAGCATCTCTGTACGGGAGATTGGGGGGGTCTTCTCAGCTACTACTGCCGCCGTGAGCGGCTCTGTACAGGAGATTGGGGGCGTGTCGAGTTCCACTGCCAGGGCAGCAGTATACAGGCATGGGGCTTGGGGGCTCACTCGCACAGGGTGGCTGGGTGCCCGCAGCCATGTTCGGCAATGCGCGGCCAGCCTGTAGGTGGCCCCTGACTTAGGCCGATATTCCAAGACTTATCTTTCTGTGGTGCAACCCCGGACTTGCCCCGGAGTTGCGCCATGGATTTGGGCTGTGAATGGGGCTGTGCCCTGTGTGCATGGGCACACCCCCCTCACAGCCCTACGAATGCACTGCATATCATTACAGGTGGTTTGCAGCGCATCTGGGTTGCTCCACGGCATCGGGGTTGCACCAGCGCATCGTCGCCCTGCCTGAATCACCCTTGGGTGCATATTGGGGATGTCCCGGCGCATCTCGGATGCACCGGGCGCATCCCTTTTATGAATTCTGATCTTGAAGTGTGCTTTGGGGAAGGGGCATATCTGTGATGTAGGTAGATTAACTGGGAGAAAAAGGCAGTCTTTCTGTTTTGGTTATATTTTTCTTGTATAATTGTGTTAATGTACACACAGTAATATTTTTAGTAGATCCTGACATTTTTTTGCTGATTGTTGTGCTGCAGCAGTGTATAATTTCAGTTTGTTTAAAACATTTGGTTATATTACTAAAGGTTTTCAATTTGATTCACATTACTTGTAGTGTGTGTGTGAGCGATGTGTGCCATCAAATCAGACACCTTTTATTGTGCCACAGAGTAATTGCAGCAGTGTTAACCTGCTATCCACTGCACCTGCATTATTTTTTTGTACTGCTTTGTGGTATCTTTACTGGTAGTGGACTGTTACTGCCATGCACTACCTCGCCCCCAACCCCCAACCAGAAAAAGGTATTCTTTTCCAGATTTGGATTTGTGACTTGTGAGCACTGGTTAGGTGATGTTGTGCCTTTGCATTTGCATCTCTCAAGTTCACAGTGCAATCTTAATCTGTTTGTGCATTTGCAGTGCACCATTGATTCTGGGAGATTTTGCATTTCTTGTTACACTCTTATGTCACTTCATCAGCACTGGGGAATTTTATGGACAAAAGACAGTAGCTTTTTGGGGAACACATTAATTCTGGTGACTGTGTGTGACCACTGAGCACATGACTGAGTGTGACATTAATTTTGGGAGACTTTGCATTTCTTGTTACACTCTTATTACACTTCGTCAGCACTGGGGAATTTTCTGGACACAAGACAGTAGCATTTTGGGGATGCACATTAATTCTGGTGACTGTGTGCGACCACTGTGCACATGACTGAGTGCACCATTAATTTTGGGAGACTTTGCATTCCTTGTTACGCTCTAATTTCACTTCATCAGCACTGGGGAGTTTTCTGGACACAAGACAGTAGCATTTTGGGGATGCACAATAATTCTGGTGACTGTGTGTGTGGGGGGCTGCCAATATTGTTGTCACTTCACCTTACTTCACGTTAAGGCAGAATGACAAAGGAAAGTAATAATTACAAGGCAAAGTGAACCTTTCATATTGGCCACTCCGCGAAGCAGAGTGACAATGCAAAGTGCCAACTTCATGGGCCCTTTTGCTGGCGAATTTTAAATTCACTGCATTTCTAGAGGGGTAGGAGTGTGGTCAGATGTAGAGGTCAGGTTTGCCAGCATCCTTGCACACTGCAATCTACCCCAAATAAGACTGGCATCAGAGCAACATACTGTACATCTGACCAAAACTCCTGCACAGTGGACACCCCTGTACAGCCCAACCACTCAGCACCAGCCCACCCACCAAGCATACAATATCTATTCCATCCACATGTACATCTGACAGTGCAACCTACACTGCCTTCTTGTACACTACTCCCATGCATGCACACCTCAGGACACACTACAGGACATACCATGGGATGCCAGAGAACCCACTCACCCACCCACCCACTAACAGCCTGCATTCCATCTACTCCATGGTGAAACAGATGGAACAGAGATGACACATCACACAAGGACAGGCCAAACAGAGCTGAACCAATTAGTCGGCTAGGTGTAAGCCACGTGTTCAGAGGTGACAGGTGTGTCCACCCAGGTGAGTAACCTTGACACACAGCTGAGCACACAGCTTGGTAACCGCCACACTGAATTGTATACCATGAATATTGATTTAGGTTCTGTCACAATAGGCTGCAGAAGTGGGCCTCAACGGCACATCTGGTACACTTGAATGTGGTCTTACAGTCATTGCACAGGCTGTTATGGTAAGACAAGGCTCCCAACTGGGTCCTGCATGGGGAACCAGCCTATTGACCACTGTACAGGTCAGCACACAATTAGGTCATGAAGATGCCACATCTCATATGGGCAAATATCTAGACAGGTAAGTCACAAGGGGTCTCAGGATCACAGCGTAGCTAAAGGAAGAGTTGGCAGTGCCGGTTGCAACAGTGTTGCAGGAGTCTGTCTGGACAGGTGTGGTGCCAGATGACTGGATATTGGCTAGTTTGGTCCCCACCTTCAAGAAAGGGAAAAGCTGGGCCTGGGAAACTATAGGCCAGTCAGCCTGACATTAGTGCTGAGCAAGGTCTTGGAATTTATTATTTAGGACAGAAAAATGAAGCACTTCATCGAGGCCAAGGTTCTTGCCCCCTCTCAGCATAGTTTTATGTGGGGCAGATCATGTCAAAACAACCAGATCACCTTCTTTGAGTGGTTGACCATGAAGGTGGACAGGGGAAAACCATGGATGTAGTCAATCTGGACTTTAGCATGGCATTTGATGCTGTAGTGTATGACAAGTGCCTGGACCAAGTAAACCAGTACGGTATACAAGACATACTGTACACAAAATGGATTTCTAATTGAAACATAGAAACATAGAACTTGATGGCAGATAAGGACTGCTTTTTCCACCTAGTCTGCCCATTTCCCTACCTAACGGATAAGCTGCAGATCCTAGTTAACCAACAGCCTACTTCCTCCTACCCCCACTAGAATTGCCTAATGTTTGTCCCATGCATTCTTGAATTCCCCCACTGTTTTTGACTCTATGACCTCCTCAGGAAGGCTGTTCCATGCATCTACAACCCTCTCTGTGAAGAAATACTTCCTCACATTACATCTGAGCCGTCCCTCCTCTATCTTCAAATTGCGCCCCCTTGTTCCTGCACATCTCTTTTTCTGAAAGATGCTACCCTCTTGGATTTTGTTGATTCCCTTGAGGTAATTGAAAGTTTCTATCATGTCCCTCCTCTCCCTTCTTTCCTCAAGGGTATACACATTAAGCTCCTTTAGTCTTTCTTCATATGTTATCTGGTGCAGACCCTGCACCATTTTGGTTGCCTTCCTCTGGACAGCCTCCACCCTGTCTATGCCTTTGCGGAGATGGGGTCTCCAGAACTGTAGACGGTACTCCAGATGTGGTCTTACCAACTGTCTGTACAGAGGGCCAACAACTTCCTGTTTTCTACTGGTGATGCCTCTCCCTAGGCATCCCAGTATCCTCCCAGCCCTCCTTACTGCCTTCTCACATTGCTGGCCCACCTTTAGGTCATCTGATATGACTACCCCCAGGTCCCTTTCCATTGTTGTTGTTTTCAGTATCTCACCCCCCATTGTGTACTCTTCCCTTGGGTTTCTGTTTCTCAGGTGCATTACTTTGCACTTCTTTGAGTTGAATCTAAGCTGCCATACATTTGACCATTTTTCCTACCTTGCCAAGTCCCTTTTCATCCTTTCCACCCCACCTTGCGTATCTACCCTGTTGCAGATCTTTGTGTCATCTACAAAGAGACATACTTTCCCTTCCAGTCCCTCTGCAATATCACTTATAAAGACATTAAATAGGACCGGCCCCAGTACTGAAACCTGCGGTTGGCTTTGGGGTAGGAAGCAGAAGGTGGTGGTGTTGGATGGGTACTACTCTGAGTGCAGATGAGTACACTCAGCAACATCTATCAGTGAATGGCACTGTTATATTTATTAACTTGTGCAAGAGAATGCTTACAAAACTGAATTATGTGGGAAGCTAACAATGATATGATACAACATTATCACTTACCAAGGATATATTCGGATACTTCCCCAACATTACCTGTCTCTTTGCTTTCTATCCTAGCTAAGCTCCAAGAATGCTTAGTCATCACTCAGCTCACCTGTTATTTGGACTCCACTTCAGTCTTCACCCCTGTCCAGTCTGGTTTTTGCAAGCCCCACTTTACAACCACTTCACGTGTACGTCTCACTGACTTCATACTCACAAATATGGACCAGGGTCATGCTACCTCCACCATATTTGTTGAACTGGCTAAAGCCTTCGACACTGTATTCCACTCCCTTCTTCTCCCAAAACTCATGTCTGCTGGGCTAAGTTCCTCAGGGTACCAGGTCAATATGTCTCAGATGAAACAGCGCATGAAGAAATGCACGGTGTAAATCGCGGAATGAATTACAGCGACTGGCCTATAATAGCGATAGGAAACTACCACTGTCCATGTCACTCACTAAGAACTGGAGGAAGGAATAAGAGGCCACAGGTGCTGTGCCTGGTCGAGCCACTCCCATGGTGGAGTGGCTAAGGCACAAGCACCTGGTGCAGTGGGAGACCTGGGGATCGGGGTTTGACTCCCCATTTCCCAAGATGTTAAAAAAAAAAACAGGAAAAAAAGCAAGTTCCCTTCTCCAGAGTATTTCCTTTTCCCCTTGGTCCACACCCCCCTTGGAGTTTGTTATTTTAGTTAGGGGATGCGGGGGCAAAGCCCCCCACATTGGGGTTGGAGCCCCCCTCATGAACAAAGATTTTGTTACTATTTCCAATGGTATGCACTGCTGTGGTGTTGTCAGCATTTTCTCCCTACTTTATTTTACTGCACACTGTTTTGTGTGTGGCATTGTTGTTTTGCATGGTTTTCGGTGTAACATAATGACCCCATGCCATACCTCAGCCACAGCTTGGTTCCATTCCTACCTAACAGGCAGGTCTCAATCAGTTAAGACTGTCTCCTCCCTCTCACCTCCACTCTTTATCAACACTGGAATCCCCCAGGGCTCAGTACTTGGCCCTCTTCTATTTTCAGTTTTTTTCTAAATGATCTCCTTTCTGCTTGCTCCTCATCACAAATCCACATGTATGTGGATGACACCATCCTATACACATCTAGTACCATATCTGTGGATGCAGAGGCTAGAATGCAACTTGATTTCAATAAGGTCCGGCTATGGTTCCAGTCCAACCAGCTGTTCCTGAATGCAAAAAAGACAGTCTCCGTGTCCTTTTGCACTAGACATCGACTAGCAAAGCTCCAATCCCACCCCCCCCACACACACTTTTCACACCTTGGATGGCTAACCCATTGAAAACGTCACTGCATTTAGATACATTGGGTTTTGGCTAGACCACCATCTGGACTTTTCAGCGCACATGACTGCTGTTCAAAAGAATCTGAACTCTAAGCTTGGTGCCTTATACAGGAGCATGGATTGTATTCCTCAAGCTGCTTGCTGTGCAATTGTGCAGAAAATGATCCTTCCCACCATAGACTATGCTAATATAGTCTATAGTGCTGCTCCTAAAACCACTCTGTCTAGACTGGGCACCCTCTTCAATGCCTTTTATCATTTTGTCCTATCCTGCCTTCTGTGCACTCATTATTGTGAACTTTATAAAGCCCTATCTTTCCCATCCCTGTAGTCCAGACGTTTGTCCCATACCGCCTCCTTCATGGCCAAATTCTGGACTGGTAATCTCCCCTCCTAGCTCTCTTTCTCCATCTGTGTTTCCTCCCAATGCTCTTATTCCCTCCGCAACTCTGATCTAAAATCCTTTTTAATCCCTTTCCTCTCTACCTCCACTAGTCAATCAGTATTTTCTTTCTGCTGTCCTAATCTGCGAAATGTGCTCCCTTCTCCTATCTGTAATGCCACCTCACACTAATCTCTCCTCACCCTCCTTTGCGAACATACAAATCCTACCTGTTCCTGCCTAAACCCATCATCCTCTCTCCTAGTGCTACCCCTCCATCTCCATCCCTGACCCTTAGTCCTAGGGTATGGCCTTTGTTGGTTATGCCTCTAGCTGGTAGAAGCCTAACACCTTACAGTCTACCTGCTATCCTCTAGTCTTGGACCTTCTCTTGGCCTCTTCTTTCTAGCCAAATCTACTGCTGTCACAAGTTTCATTCTGCTTTTCTAATTGCCCTGTTATTTTGATGCACTTACTGCCTTGTTTTAGTTCACACCAGTGTATCTATAATTGCAAATACTTTGTAAATTGTATATACTTTTGAATTATGTACTTTGTCTAATGTGTACCTTTCATCTTGTTACTTATCCTCATTGCATGTTTGTGACTTTGTACTTTATTATGAACTGTACTGTGTACTCTCCCCTTTCCTTCAGGAAGCTCCTGGAAATGGGCTATTATGCTCAGTATGCCTTCCTGGTGAAACATTTGAATAAATAAACTAAATAAATTAGCAATAGGGTGAATTAACATGAAAATAAAATAAGTAATAATATATGGTTTGGTGTGTGTAAACAGACTTTTATACATGCCCGAGATGTGTGATGCTACATCAACCCTGACAGCAATGCTTTTTTTTAATTATGTAGAGCTTGCCATGGCTCAAGTTGGTTCACTGAGCTCACATAGCAAAGATGTTCTGTTTGCCACAGAAAAAAGTTTGACTACCAGAGATACCACCAACCATTCTGGTGGTGTCAAGAGTAGGAGGTTGTGGTTAGTGTGGGAGATGCGCAGGGCCCTACACAAAGCAGGATACCCAGGGGACCTGTGGGTCCTGCATAAAGCAGGAAATGAACTTTAATTTGGAACCATGTATTTTCTTTGTGATGTAGCACATTAGGCATAATATGCATTGCACAGAGCCCTGTGGGCTCTGTTCAAAATAGTACATGAGCTGTAACTTGCTTTGTCCTGTGCCCTGAGAAAAGCTGGAAATGAGTCATAATTTTCTTTGTGCAGGTCCCAGCAAGTCCTCCACAAAGTAGCATATTCGTCATAACTTGCTTTGCACAGTGTCTCGTGGATTCTATGCAAAATAATACATACGTCATAAGTTGCCTTGTCATGGCCCTGCAGGCCCTGCATGAAGCTGGAGATGAGTCATAACATTCATCATGCAGGGTCCTGTGTGAACCAGTGAATCATATCATGCTTCTTGCAAGGTCCTGTGGGACCTTTGTAAAACAACACATGAGTGACAACTTGCTTTGTCATTGCCGTATGGGTTGTGTTCTTGACTGCTTTTTGTTTTGAGGCTTTAAACATTTTGTTTGTGTAGGTCTTAATAAATGTGTGGCAGTGTTTACAATTTGACAAGTAATTCCAAAACAGAACAAAAACCAACATATTTTACTATTTCTTGGTTGTGTTATTGAGAGTTCTGAGAAAACCATGTCCCTTAATTTTTCCCAGCCATACACCTAACTTGCCATGGAGGAGAAAAGTAAGGCTTTGCAGAGTGGAAATAAGGCTGAACTCATTGGGACTACATTGTAAATGTACTGTAGTAAGAGAGTTGGAGGGGCACTGTACGGCCTCATGCTAGTGCAGGTAAGATGGTTTGCCCACATGCAGTACTACTCAAATGAGCTTTCTCACTACAATGTCTGTACTCAGATGAGTGTGACTCATAGACAAACACTGCAGATAGATGGAAGAAATGGCTGCTGTTAGCACTGTGATAGGAAGTACAATTTCTGAGGATATGATAAAAGATACCAGGCCTTTCTTTGCTAGTGTGTCCTTTAGCAAAATTGGATCTAACCACCTTAAAAAATATTTTCTGACTAAATTTAACTCAAAACCTGTAACATTTAGGGCGTTGTCTAATATTTTTATTAGACCATATGTGACACCTTTCAACATATGCAAGAAATCAACATATAATCAATTCTTGAATAAGAATTAGACACCAGGGAGTAGAAAGAATGTCTTAAGATCCGATATATGGATAATTCAACACCAGTTCCTCCAGAAAGCCTTTAATCAATGATAACACTTCAGTTTTCTTTTCATATCCTTGTGATCTACCCAAATTATATAAGGTCACATTTAAATCGACTTCATCTAAGTACAGGGATGAAAATGAGACATGTTTAGGAATAAATCCTTGAAAAAAAGTAGTATTTTCCTCATTTAGAGGCTAGACATTGGCTAGAGTAAAAATAATTCCAGCTCTGCATAACTCAACAATTACATATCTCCAGGCGGGGTCAATGTAAGATCACTTATTTGAATCTGTAAAGATTTTTTTTAATAATATGGCTACCCCTCTAGCCAATGTTGAGAAGGAAGAATGTACACTAATCCCTTTAAATAGATTAGAAATATGTTTGCATCCAAAAAGCACATTTCTTGTAAGATTAGACAGTTTGCATGCTTATGTTGAGCTTCTTTAATGAATTTCCTTATTTTTGATATGCCATGTGCACCCTTAACATTCCAAGGTAGACACTGTAGATTCCACATTTTTTGTGTATAAATGTTCATAAAAAAAGAGTGCAAAATTGTGAAAGCTTATAACAAAAAACATATAGATCCCAGTCATGTGTTTTACCTCTAAAGGTTGTTTGATACAGTGATGAGAAAGCTGGATATTGCTACTGAACCTTTTAAATAACACCATGTGAATAAATACGAAAATAAATGAAAAGTGACGCTTACACCTACAACTCATAGTGCCTTTTTTAATCCACCACCTAAATTTACCTTCTCTTCCCTCAACTCCTTTTGCAACTAAACTGCTAGTCACACCTAATGCTGCCCCTGCAGACAGAGCAACCCACCCTTTTGTTTGCAAAGATGACTGAGTAACTACCAAAAAAAAAAAGAAGGCACCCATGATAAGTTAGTGAGAATGACTCCAGATGACATGAGATGACAGGAGAGGAGAGATAAAGGGAGAAAAATATAGAAAGCTTCTACTGACTAAATTTCTTTATAAGCCTGATTCTCACCAAAAGGGCCACCGCTTACCCTACTTTTAGCTATGCTCATGGTTAGAGCTTGTAAAGTTAAAGGTTCCCTCCTCTACACTGTTGGTAGGCGTTCCAGATGTTAATTTTTCACCAATTTGTGAGTTTCCCTGTAAAATTTGTGGGTTGCTGTGTAAAATGTTCAGTAGTTTTGTGCAAAACTTAGAAATTTCATTAAGTGAAATATTTCGAGAAATTCACTCCTTTCATGAAATATTTCACAAGTGAAAAATGTTGTCCAAAAATTGCAAAATTATGCCCCCAAAATTTGAAATTTCACTCAACAATGGTGAAATTGTGCCACAAAATGTGAAATTTCATGATATTTGGGTGAAATTTCACAATTTCGGATGAAATTTCACAATTGGGCCAAAGTTCACATTTCACACCCATGAAATTTTTCATAATATTTGGGAATTTCACTAAATATTTTGCGTGGCAAAATTGTTGATTTAGTGGCAGTTTTGCTGGCAAAATTTTATTTTGCAACATCTCTAATGTTGTATTGTTTTCAGGTACAATGCTGACAGCTAGGGTGGGGCATGGGGGGGCTCTGTGGGGAGGAGGCATCGGGGGTGGGTCCAATCTAATTACATCAAGACAATGCTGTCCAAATTGTGCATAGTTTAATCTTTAAAAGTAAATAAATATAAACGGTTTGTCTAATCTGAAAAAGAGATTGAGGGTTTTGACACAAATAAAGAGAACTAAACCAGATGTGAGGTGTCTTCATGAGACAACCATGTCTCGAAAAGAACATGCACAACTATGAAAGTTTGCCTTTTCAAAGATCTACTCCTCATCAATGCATGTGGGTAGACAGAGAGAGTGGCTATTTTTATCCTGAGGTCCACAAATTTAATTGAAAGTAGTGACTGACAGACAGGGCTATCTTGTGTTTGTCCAAGGCCAGCTGAAAAATATAAAGAATGCTATCAGCAGTCTGTATCTCTGTCTAGCAGTGGACTCTTCCCTGACATAATGGCTACAGGACCTCAGAGTCCTGAACATAGTGAGGACACTGATACTGCCAGGAAACTTCCATCTCCTAATGTCACAGAACATGTACACCACACCAACAAACCCTGGGCCAGAAATATTTCAAAAGATGACTGGAGATGCTTGGATGGGTGGATACCTGAAGGGAGCTCCATAGTAGCTACAGGGACTGCACACATTACTTGCCCACCCAACACTCCAGTTCATGCATTGATTATTTTATTACTGCAATGAAGGATTTGCACAACACAAGGGAGTGTACTCACGGAGACATAATGTTCTTGAACCACTCCACAGTAACCACAAAATGGGATCTGTGAGAGGAGAAATGAATCAGTATTTGGCATCTCAATATATTCCATCTGAGGTCAACTGACTTTCAAGAAATGATACTGGAGAGAGTAGCTGAAATTGTCCAATTAACAGACAGGCACGGATCTCAGAGTCTACAATGTGTGACACAATCAAAACAATCCTCCATGGGCACACTATTGCATATCAACAAAAAAGAAGATGGAAAGAGAGGCATACAGACAGCAGCTGAAGGACACTCACATTTTCTGTCGCTTGCTGACAACAAGGAGAGTCTTCTATCTTGCCTCTCTAACTGAGGCTCGGAAAGATCTTAATGAGTACTGCCTAAAGCAGACAGAAATCTTGTTAAACTATCCGAGGCAATGGTATTATGAAGTTGGTCCCCAAGCCACAAGGCTTCTTGTCTCACAACTCAGGCATCATAAGGCTAAAGCCGAAGTGGTTGAAAAACACCATCCATCCAATGGCACATTGCACCAAAGGCCTCGGAAGTGGTGGATGCATTCATAGCATTCTGTGATACTCTGTATACTCAGGAGGGCTCCATACCCACTCCAAGGGATATTCACAAAGGAGTCACATTGGCTGAGTTGTCAGAGGAACAGTGAAAGGAGGTAATATCTTCAAACCCATTTGGAGATATACTGATTGCCCTATGGAAAGCTAAGAACCAAAAGACACCTGGGCCTGATGTTTGCCCCGAGGGCTTTTATAAAACTTTCTGGGAAGATTAGCCCCATCTCTTGCTCCAGATCTTTAATGAGGTCTTAGAAGGGGATTCCTATTCCAGAAACTTGGAGGTACACCATTGTTTCAGTAATTCCTAAACCAGGAAAGAAGATGTCTGAATGTAGATCTTATTGTCCCATTTCCATGTTAAACACAGACTATAAGATCTTCATGGCTATTCTGGAAGATTGAATGGACAAAAGCTACTGCTGAACCTCACTCACAATGATCATGCGGGGTTCATGAGGTCCTGAAAAAGGCTCTATGATGCCAGTTTGACAACCATTTTGTCGATCTGCATCTCATTGATGGGAATTATGTCGACTGCAAATTGCGGTCGTCATGATTCCTGTTTGTCTGCCAGTCCTTTTTTTTTTTTTATCAGGGACATCACCCTCCGAACCCCCCCCCCCCATGCAGAGGGCTCTGCCCCTCCTGACTTTTACTTCAGGGTGGGGGTGCAAGACCAGGAGACAGTGTGCCCCTGTCTCGGGCACACTAACACAGTGACCTGTCGGCAAAGTGTCGATTTTGCGGACAATATTGTAATTCGCTGTGTTGGTGTCACCCTAAGAGGCGCATACCCCTGAAAAACATCAGACAATATTAGGAAAACCCTCCAGGTTACAGCACAGGAAGATGCAAACATATTGCCATCAATCTTGATAACTCTTGACATGGAGAAGGCTTTTCAACGTGTCTCCTGGGCCTTCCTCCTCCTCTGTGTATTACAAACCTTCGGGGTCCCAAAATCTATACGGGTCTTGATACAGAAGCTATACTCTGATCCAAGAGCAGCAGTAAAGGTGAATGGCTATGTCTCCTCTTACTTTCAACATAAAGTCCCAGACAATTTGCCAAGCTGAGCAAATTAGAGAGGCGGACTTGGAGGAACAGGAATGCTGATTGGCGTTATAGGTGAATGATGTTTACTGTACCTCAGAGACCCCAAATGCACCTTGCCCCATGCATTTGAGATCCTAAAGCTGTTTAGTGGGGTCTCCAGCTATAAAATTAATGCCAGAAAAACAGAACTCCTGGCATACTACTTTCAGCCCTCCCCTCCACTCCAGGAAAAGTTTCCCTTTAGGTGGAATTTAACCACTATGAAATTCCTGGGGATTCACTTAGTGAAAAACCCCAGATACCTCTATGAGGATAACTATACACTTACCACCAAACATATGAAGGAAGACCTTCACAGATGCAACAACTTGCCCCTGGGTCGTAGGATCACAGAATTTGTTGGCAAATAGGGATTGCTTGTGCAATGCTCCAGAGTTCCTGGTGTCCTCCAAAAATGGGCATCCAGGTGCTCCAGGGCTGGCTAGGCAGGTTAGGGGCTCACTAGGGGTTAGAGGTACCCAGGTTAGGGAGGTGCCCCCCATTTTGTGCCCCAGTATAGGTATGCTCAAGGGGAATGGGTGGGCAGGTTAGGTGCCCCAGCATTAGGAGGTGCCCCTGTTCTGTGTCCCAGCTCATAAGTTAGGAACCCCCCCACATGCAAGCCCCAGCTGGGCTTATGTTTAAAAAAAAATTAAAAGAAAGATTATTGCTGCTCCATTTGTTTACTCTGCCTGCAGCTCCACTTCACTGAACCCCCTCCCCATTACCGTGCACTGGGCACCTGCACATGTGGGCCTCATGCTGAAGAGCCGCATAGAAGCAGGAATGGGCTAGGAAGAATGCTGACCAGAATCCTCGGCCCTTTTGAATAGCTACAGCCGTTATTCCATTTGTGGAGGAGGAAAAGGGAGCAGCAGCGAGAGGGGGAGTTATCCGCCTGCAGGGACAGAGTAGTAGGGAGGAAGGGACTTACCTTAAGTTCCTGCATCCCTCCTGAGTCCCAGCCGGTCTAGCATGTTGGCGGCTCCTCCTCCTTGCTCCCCAGCAGTTTTCCCGGTGCCACGGCAGTGAGTGGATGTCCCATCGGGAGAAGCAGCAGGTCCAGACTGTCCCCTCCAGTCCTCAGCAACAGCAGCTGATTCCATTGGGAGAGGCGGCAGCAACAGTACATGGCCAACCCCACCAGCAGTAAGCCCACCGGTGGATGTCTGTCAGGAGGGGTGGCGGGTCCAGGCCATCCCCTCCTCCATCCAGCAGCAGTAAGATGTTTGTCAGGAGGGGCAGCGACAGCAACCAGGCCATCCTCATCATCCGGCAGTCAGAGGAGATCCGTGGATGGAGGCAGGCCCAGGCTTCCCCACGGTGGTCCAGCAGTGTGGAGACGAGTGTGGTGGCAGCACTGCAGTTGGGTGCTGGACGCTGGAATTTAAGACAGACTTTGTTTTATTTTTAAATAAAAATGGGAAAAAACTAACTTTGGGCACGGTGTACACCAGCAATGACCGTTTGGACCGAGCAAGGCCCCAGAACTGGACCGCCGACGGGGCAGAGACTGAAAGAGGCTCCGTAGAGCTAGAAAAATGTGGGGGAAGGCAAGTCCCCAGTAACAGGCCGCCCATGGGGTGGAGTCAGAAAAAGGGCTCCATTGAGCCAAGTAAATGTGGGGCAGGCAAACCCCACCTCTGAACTGCCCAGGGGGTGGAGTGACGAGAAAGCCCCATAGAAACTGAGACAAGGGGGCAGGAACTACATAAATAAATTAATGCACATTTATGACTGCTTGACTAGTGATTTTAAAGGGGCAGTTCCAGGCTCTAGTGATTTAAAGAGGGGAACAACAGGCCCACCAACAAAAGGGGCCAGCAGAATAGGTCCATGATATTTAAAGTGACCCAGACTGTGAATGTTTAGACTAAATTGCAAGGGTGGAACAAGGGCAAGGCTCCGTTGAGCCAGGAACTGTAAATAAATAGCTGTTTTCCTAAATACTGTAGATTGATGCCTGTCAGCAGATCAAAAGGGGCCTGTACCAGAGGTCAGGTTTAAAGGGGCAATGTACCCTCAGGAATGAACTGTTGTAAATAAATGTACTTAAATGATTTATTGTAATGTTTTGGTGCCCCTGTCATGGTGTGATCCACCATCCCATTGTCCGTGTGCCAGCCGAAGACGGCCACTAGAAGACAGTGCCCCTGTGATTTTATTTAATCTGCTAACTTGAACTGCGTTATTGTTTGTAAAATACCAGAACTGAGTAGCGTTTTGCTAGAAATGATACACAAACACCAGGTTTAATAAAATAAATGCTTTATTTGTGCCGCCACCCTGCTGCCTGTGTGTAGTTCCAGGTGCCACGACTCTGTTCTTCCCTAACCAGCTGTCCTGTCTGCCCATTTGTCCTGATGTCCCAGCAGCCCACAGAGGGGCTGTGGCTGGGTGATATTAGCAGACTAGTTCCTGGAGGGGTGATCGGTCCCGGTGGTCCAGGGTGACCTTAGCCGAAGATTCACCAACCTTGGAATAGTCTTGGCCTGTGTCCTGTTCTGTGTTCTCTCCCTGCCCCGGACAGCTGTTTCCCCATCTTGCTTCCTTCCTTTCCCTGTTTAGACATGCAAGGTTGGCTGGTTTAGATTACAGTTCTTAGAAGCTGGTGTCCATGATTACGCTTGATTTACAGTATCGAATGTACCATAATAATTTAGTGATATTATAGTTCCATTGCCTTTTAGAATTTTAGAGTTTAGGCATTTATTGTAATATTATTCGTAGAATGTTTAATAAACCTTGACCTTGTTTTCTGCATTTGAGTCAGCTTCATGCCCCTCTTTGTGTGTTCCAGCTAGTGGCAATTGGGCCCCCTTCCCCAAAATTTCCCGGACACCTGCTGGCTAGGCGCCACACAAAAATCCCCCTTTGGGTGGTTGGCATAGTTGAATTCCTGTTTTTCCTCTAAGCTGTAGCTGGGGTGGACCTGTGCCCTGACCCGACCAGGCCATTTTGAGAGCAGGTGGCATCAGTGACTTCTCCTCACCCATTACACTTGGCCCACCGAGTCTGTCCAGTTTGTCTCTGCTTATACTATCACTGCTGAACCTACCTAATCTCTGGTTACTTCCCCACCATGCTTTCCCATTAAGATTCCTTTCTGCCTATCCCATGCATACTTGAAGCCCACTACTGGCTTTACTCTCACCACCTCTGCTGGTAGATTGTTCCAGGTGTCCACCACTCTTTTAGTGAAGAAGTTCTTCCTCACAACCCTCCCAAACTTCTCCCCTCTAGCTTCATTGCATGCCTTCTTGTCCTGGTGCAACTTCTGAAAAGTACTCCACTCCTGTACCTTGTTCACTCCCCTGAAATACTTACATAGGTCTCTATCATGTATCCCCCTCCCTCTTCTCTTTCAAGTGGTACATACCGAGATCCCTCAGTCCCTCCTCATATAGTTTTTAATGAATCCCTGCACCATGTTACTTGCCCTTCACTGGACAGCCTCCACCCTGTCTATGTCCTTCCTGAGATGCGATTTCCAGAACTGAACACAGTACTCCAGATTGAGTCTCATCAACAATTAATACCGTGGCAACACCACCTCTTTCCTTCTGCTGGTGCCCTCCTTATGCACCTCAGTATCCCGCTGGTCCTGCCTATTGCATTGTCGCACAGTAATCTGATAACCCCAAGGTCTCTTTCCTGCTTTGCGACCGTCAATACCTCCACCCTCCATTTGATACACCGACCCTGGTCAGGTTAGAAGGAACAATTCGGTGAGCATGTTCACACTCCCATTGATACTGTAACTATTTCAGAACTTGCCACAACAAATCAGTGACACTGACTGGAGAAAGTGGAATAATTTAATTTCCTGATATACTTTGACAAGGAAGAGACCTACAGTGCAGCTAGTAACACACTGCCCAAAGATAGAGGGTCTCTAGCATTGCCTGACCTTAGACTATGCCATGCAGCAGTGCAAATCAGGACAATTGGGTTATGGCAGCATATGAACCCGCAGGTAATAGAACAAACTCTATTACCAGAAGAACAACACACCCCTTACCTTTTACGCACTATCAGGGGCACTAGCAGCCAGCTGCAGTCGAAGATATGGATAGCGGCCACATTGAAAGCATGGGATTGGGTGATTCAGCACTTTTCGCTGTTGAAGTGGGTTATGGTCCTCTGCCCAATAACACAATTGGAGGACTTCCTGCCAGTGAGGCTGGACCACTGATACAAGTCTTGGGCCTGCTCAGACTTGGTCTATGTATCCCAGTTCCTTCAGGGAGGGATAGGAATGTCCTTTCCATATCTTCAGTAGAAATATGGACTGCAACAATCTGACTCTTATAGGCACCTGCAGGTCTGTACCTACCTCCTATCACTGACACCTGAGGTTAGAGACTTTGATAACTGACGGCAGTCCATGAACACTTTGGTGCAATTTTTAAAGGGTGGAGGATCTACCCATTTAATATTTTGAATTTACGATGCCCTACAACAGATACAAACAGACTCCACCTTGTAGACTGCACAAAAAAATGGGCAGATGAAAGAGGCATTGTCATAGCAAAGGAGGACTGGCACAAGGCTTGTGAATGGGTCTCCAAAGTGACCCCATCACATATTTAGTGTAAATACCCCTGGAAGTAGCTGCTTAGTTTTGCTGAACTGCAGTAATAATATCCCAGATTACATGCCAGCTTAACACCAGCTACTGTTGTCATGGATGCTCCAAAACCAGAGCAACAAACACTCACTTAATGTGGGACTATCCGATACTCAAGTCATTACTGGAGGGAGTAGAAGCCAAAATACAGCAAGCAATAGGGAGCAGAATAGTGCTGGACAGTGCCCTCTATCTATTTCTCCAATACCCAAGAGGACATAGAGTACCGCATGTCAGATACTGTACATATTTGATATATTTAAAGGACTAATATAAACTATATATAGGTATAGCTGTGTAATAGAATTTTGGGGACTACGTATTAGCTGTTTTTGGTTCTATTTTGTATATCTAATTTTGTGAACTATTTACATTTACCGTCAATTTTGTATTGTCTGTTTTATTACTAAAATCCTGTAATAATGCTGGGGACTGTGCTGCTTCAAGGAAACTGTTATAAATGAGATTTGCCTCAGTGGTAAGTCCTTAACAAATTGAATTGAACTGAATCCTGGCTTGTAAAAAGTCTATTACCAGGATGTGAGTTACATCAGCTGCCCCCACCATGAATGGAAGCACACTGTCAACATAATATATAAAGTCGAGCCTATTACATTCTCACTCAATGAGCACACAACACCATTCCAGGACTGGTGGGTTGCCTGGATCCGCTATACAATGACTAAAGACCCCACATTTTTCCCTTGATCTCTTGGCTAGATGGACAAACATACAACCTGGCTGAAGGTATTTCATGAAACTTCTTTAGATGTGCTGCTGTCCCAGTACCCTCTCATCCCCCCGTCTTACCCTTCCCACTCAGTTCACCAGATACAATGAAACAGGATCCTACAAGCATTATGATGGTCTCCATAAAATAGCTGGGACTGGAAGTCCTTTAAAACAAGAAAGGAGTAGCTGGGGAGGGGCCAGGTCTGTCCATAGGGTCAATTTCCAGCGGGAAACACCCAGAATATATTGATAAACTACCTGTCATTGGTATTTGTTTCTCATTATGTGTGAGTCGAACCTGGAAAATACAAAGATCCATGCTAGGTCTCGAATAAAGTCTAATCACACTGCCTAGATGATGCTGAGAGCTCAAGTCAACACCCACCCAAATTATGCAGAACCCTGGTACTGACGATCAGCTGGAAGTACCTGAACTATTAGAACACAGAACTGAATGAAATAATGACAGAGACTGGTGTGGAGATTTATTGTCACTGTGTATGTGCTGTATTAGGAGGAGGATTGCCCATTAATGTCCTTTGTACTGTCTGTCTAAATTGAAAAATAATGCTTTTTGGAATTCCGCAAAATTAAAAATGAAATTCTGAAAAGTATCTTATGGGGTTAAATAAGGTGCAGGAGGGGAGTATTTTTTGAAGGAAAATATGCACGAGAACAAGGGAACATGCAATGAAGCTGGAAGGGGGAACATTCAAGAGAGAGTATTTCTTCATGGAAAAAGTGATGGATGCCTGGAAAAGTCTTCCAGCAGAAGTGGTGGGAGCAAAAACAATAGTGAGCTTCAAGCATGCATGGGACAGGTACATGGGAATCTTAGTGGGAAACAAGGGGAACGGGAGATGGAGATCATGTGGCGTGTGCGGAGACAGTACAGGCAGGGGAAAAAATGGACAGACTGGATGGGCTAAGCGTTCCTTATATGCCATAAAATTGTATGTTTCTGTGCTTCTTTATTTCTGTTTTGGAAGCAAAATTACCATTGCACACCATTTCCAACTTTGGAATTCTGCATTATGCACACCCCTAATCTATGTATAGTAGAGAAAAATGCTTATGTTTCACAAATGAAATTCTGGTAGAATAACCTAATGCACTGCCATGAATGATTAAGAAAATTTAATTTATTAGTAATTTATAGTATTTCCTAGAGCTGTGCAGAATATCAAATTCTGCCTGAGGAATGCCTGTGGAATGACCATTCCAATTCCACAGAATTCTGCAGAATGTTCACAAAAATTCAGCATAATTTCACAATATTTTAAATTACTTGGTATTACAGATGAAGCCACTTAAAGGGGACACCTCCGTGGACACCTTTTCGTCCCCTTTAACTGATCGTCCCTATTAAGAGAAGTTGCATTTTTTTTTTAGGACCAGTCCATTGCGACTACTAACTATCATACCAAAACGCTCAAACAAGCAAAACACAGACAGAAGAATTGATTACTGCTCTTTTTTGAATTACTGTATTTGTGTTTGTTCTGGTAATTGGTATCTTCATTTAGTAGAGTGTGTAATCAGAGAAAGAACACTTATCTTCAGCATCGGAATTACTCACAGCATCAAGAGTCCAACTTCAGCGTCTTTAGCGTTTTCGCCTTTGCTGTCCCCGAATAGACTGGATGTGGAGACCAGTTATGCACACTCACTTCCATTTCTTTAGAGGGGCTAAAATCACTTATCTAGCATCTCAGAGTCTGACTTCAGACACCAGTCTTGTAGAGCACAGATAGGCGCATTCGCTTCCATTTCTTTAGAGGGGGAACACTGGGAGCAGAGACTGAGCAAAGTGTTGTCTACTCCTGTGTGTCTGATGTGAGCGCACAGAAAAAGAGAAACAGTGTGAATCGGGGGCTCCTATTTTATTTAACATAAGCTCCTGTGTTTCTGTTATGAGCACATGGAAAGAGAAAGACAGTGTGACTCGGGGCTTCTTTTGTAACATGAGATTTCTTTAACATTTGTTAACAGCTGCAGTTCCCACTAATACCTTTTAAGAAGGTGATGAGCACGTGCTAAAAGGGATTAGTGGCAACAGTGACTGCAGCAGCAGTTGAGCTCATAGGATTAGTGGGGATTAATGGGACAGAATCATCCCAATTAAAAGGCTTCCCCATCCCCATTAAGCAGCAGTATTGTCCATAGGAATACATAGCCACTTAATCAGTTCCCAGTAAGACGTCCCAATAAAGTGGACGTCCCCATTAACCGTGTCCCGATTAAGTGGCTTCTACTGTACTTGGTATGAAAGAACAGAAGAAGGCCAAAGCCCATCGAGACTGTTCCCCACACAATGTGGGACATTATTTATTTGTTATTCCTAATCCAAACATCTAGTTTGTTTTTGAAGATAGTGATACTAGGAGCCTCAACTAATTTCTGTGGCAAGGTGTTCCATACGGTAGAAGCCCTTATTGAAAAAAGGTTTCCCCTTTTGCTGGTTCTATAATTTTTTACCTCAAGCTGTTTGTTGCGCAGTCTTGGAACATGTCTCCTTTTGGAGAATGTTAGACCACATTTTTCCATTAGATCTGGTGAATTTATTAAATTAAAAACCATAAGTATATCACCTCTTAGTCTTCTAGTTTGAAGAGAGAAGAGACCAGTAGCTTTTAATCTAGTCTGATAATCCAAATTTGTTAATCTGGGAATCATTCTGGTTACTCTCCTTTGAACTTGTTTAAGAATGGCAATATCTTTTTTTGATTTGGATTCCAAAAAGGGGAGCTATAGTCCAGATATGGTCTAATATATGCCCTATACAATGGGATAAGGCATTGTTCAGTGTGGTTAATAAAAGCACGTTTTATTTGCCTCAAAAGTCTATTGGTCATACAAGCAGTTCTAACACAGTGATCATTTGACGTGAGTTTATTATTAACATATATACCTAAGTCTTTCTTACAGTTTGATGAGTGAAGTGGAAATCCATTTATATGATATATCGTTTTGGGATTGTTTGCACTGAAATGTACTACTAAACATTTGTCTTGATTAAACTGCATATGACTATTGTTTGCCCAAAGTGTTAATTTTCCCAAATCCTCCTTTAATGAGGAAATATTTTCTTGATTATTAACCTTACCCCCCCCCCAATTTAGTGTCATCTGCAAATTTAACCATGACATTTTTAGGCCCTGTTTGTAAATCACTAATAAAGAGATTAAACAGTGTTGGTCCCAGGACCGACCCCTGCAGCACACCACTTGTCACCCTACCCAGATCAGACAAGGTGTCATTAATTCTAACTCTCTGGGAACAGTTTGTTAACCAGTTTAAGGTCCAGTTGACAATATCAGATGACAAACCTAAATTGTGCATTTTAGTAATGAGTTTTTCATGTGAGACTTTATCGAAAGCTCTACTAAAGTCCAGAAGAATTACATTGGAAGGGATACCTACATCTAGTAGAGCACTTATATTATTGTAAAATGATATCAGGTTGGTGGTACAGGAATGTTTAGGAGTAAACCCATGCTGGATTGAATCATAAATTCCTAATTTTTTACAATCCTGATCTATCAAAGACTTCATTACCCGTTCCATTAGTTTACCAACCACTGAGGTCAGGCTAAATGGATGATAATTTTGCACAGAACCTCTATTGCCTTTTTTAAATATAGGAGTAACTATCACTGAACACCAATCATCTGGTACATTACTTTCTTGTAAATATTTAGTAAAGATAATTGACAATGGTATAGAGATATCTGTAGAGGTTTCAGTCAGAAACCATGGATGGATACTATCTGGACCTGGACTAGTGTTTTTTTTTTTTAATAGCCTGTAAAATGTCAGCTGGGTAAAACCTGTGATAATCTGCATGGTGGACTTTAGGTGTACTAATAGATGATTGTTGGGAAAAGACAGAACAAAAATATTTGTTAAAGAGATTTGAGGTTTCTATATTAGATAAGGGAGAACCATTGGTTATAATGGGACCGATGGTCCTTGATACACCCTTTTTTGCCATTTATTTAAGAAAAAAGAGATTTATGACAGTCTTTTGTGTGAGCTAGTTTAAATTCCAGCTTGTTTTTTGCCAATTTAATAGAGTTTTTTAGATTTTTAACAGATAATCTATATTTGTGCAATAGGGTGGTTTTATATGGAAGAGAACTATTCCTAAGTTTCCTAAAAAGTTTAATTTTTATTTTAATATGATTTTTAATTGTCCTGTTAAACCAAGGGGGAATTTTTCCTTTGTTATTAAATTTCCTTTTAGATGGAATGAAAGTATACTGCAAATGATGTATGATATTTTTAAAAAAAGTCTCAAGCTTGTTGTGTTGTACAATTAAGGAGATTAGATTCCCAATTTATGCTTTGTAAATATTTATTGATTTTGGAAAAATTTGCTTTATTATATTTTTTTGTATAATGTAACTTCCTTTATGTGGTTTTAATCTGTTGAATTTAAAAAAGAATAGATGAATGATCATTGGTTCCAATTGGATCCCAAATTTGTAGATTATTTGTTGCTCTATATTAGTAAATAATAAATCCAGAATATTAGAACCTGAAGTGGGTTCGGTAACAAGTTGTTGTAATCCAGTGTTAACTATCACATCTATTAATCCTCTCTCAGCATAAGACTGTCCTGAAAATTAGTCCCAATCGATATGAGGGCAATTAAAGTCACCAAATATTACAGTATCTTGGGATTCTGAGAAATGTGTAATCTCTTTAAATATACAAGCTGTATAATCAGAATCAGCAGATGGATGTTGATAGATATTACCGACAGTTATATAGGACTGCTTCTTCAATAAAATTTTAACCCAGATACTTTCAAGGGGAAAGGAAGAACATACTTCAAAAGAAGGAATGTAATTTTGTGTGTACATACAAACCCCACCACCTTGCTTATCTAATCTATTTTTATGGTATAATTCATAGTCTGGAATTTCTCTGGACCAAATAGAGGATGCATGCCACCAAGTTTCAGTTACTCCCACCACACCTATATTTAAAGTTTTACATTTGGCTTCGAGTTCTGCTAATTTGACTTGGTTTAAAGATCTTGCGTTCAAAGCTAGAAATTTACATTTAGTTGTAATGATATTTTGATGAGTATTCAGGGACTTGGGAATAGACCCATTCACCCCCGTTGTCTTTAATTTAAACAATGATTTATGATTGTAGTAATACTTTTCCCCAGAAGTGTGCTACCCATACGACTAAGATACAAACCATCCCAGCAAAACAAGGAAGAATGGTCTAAAAATGATTCCCAGTGGGTAATACAGGGTATATCCTGCTTAAAACACCACTTTCTCAGCCATTCATTTAGGGCTTTGATTTTCTACATTTTAGTAGATGTTGTTCTTGGGATGGGTAAAAGTTCGGATATACAAACACAACATCCCCTATCTAGTATCAGGTTACATAACGCCACATAGTCCTGTTGTAGCAGGTTAAATGGGGTGTTATTTATATCATAAACACCAGCGTGTATGATAACCAGTGGATTTTCCCCTGCATTTTGTAAAATTTTAGGCATCAAGGAAGTGATGTCAGATACCCTGGCCCCACGGAAGCTAGAACAAGTACGGTTGCTCTTATCGCTACTGCATACCACCCTGTCTATGTGTTTAATGATTGACTCTCCCAGGACAAACACTTGTTTTGAGATAGTAGGGGTACAAGGGGCAAAAACAGTTCATTGTTTAATATACTCTGGAGTAATTGACTTAATAGGTAGTGATTTGGTAAGTTGAGACTTACTAGGACAAGTATTCAAGGGTACTGGCTCCTGATTGCAAACTGTTTTTAAGACAGTATTATCAACAGGGGGTGATGTGCAGGGTAAATCCTGTGTCACCTCATCATTTAATCCAGCCAATTGCTCAAACCTATTACGGGTTTCAATAAGGCACTATTATGGATTTGACCACCCCTCCTTTTTTTAATGGGCTTGGTAACAATAGCCCAATCATCGTTGTCATGAGGGGAGGGTGGATAGTCATCCACCTTATAAGAGGGGGCAGAAGCAAAGGGTATACTAGTACTAGGTGTTACAATTGCCTCCTCATCAGGAGACATAGAAGTGCTACCTAGAAGTGAAGGGGAATGTTCATTAAGATGAAATTGTTCATCCATAAAGTCAATGTAGCTTTCCAGTTCTCTAATGTCAGTAGAAACTGGTTTAATGTTAAGCAGAAATGCTACCTCTGCTTCAAGAGTAGTAATCAAATGACAATTAGTACATACATACTCTCTACCAAAGTTTCCCTCACTATACATCAAGCATTGCATACACTTACTAAGTTCTCTTTCCATTTTTATTGGTGTGTATCTACTGAGTAGAGGATAATTTGTCTCATGTCAGCAGTTTCAGCAGGGTAGGTCAATAGGAAAAGGAATAGGTGACTCATGTTTTAAGGGAGTTTGTCACTGTAAAGTTCAAAAAGGATATCAGTGGGATCAGTAGTTCTACCGAGTCAATCTGGCTATGCCAGAAAAGAAAGGGGATAGTCACCCAGTGAGGAACAGCAGGACTACAAAAAGCTCAGCTCAGCTTATCAAATGAAGCAGTGATATGTGCATTGTTAATGTTAAATTCCACACAAAAAAAATATTCCAGATGCTTCATCTGCAGAATATGCTATCATAAATATGTGAGAAAATGTTACTAATATTTTTTTCTTCTGCAAAATTAAAACTGTTAAACCAATTTATCTAGTTGTGTTAGACACCAGGATGCACGGACTGTGGACATGCATGTCAAATGTTAACTCTATGCATGCAAGAGCAGAGAAGTTACAAACACCCACGTTTTTGAAAGTTTTTACAACATTTTGCAAATATTTACATAGTAAAGTTTTGAACCCCTGTAACTTCAAAATCTCTTATATAATTCTCTCTATATTTAGATAATCCTATAAGCATTACAAAAAGGTTATCCATACTAATCTGCACATGTATAGCTCCAAAGGTGCCTGAGGTATATGCAGATGAAATATTTTAATGAAATTTCCTCAAATAAATAAAATGACAGATTTTGAGCACATATAATTTTGAGAAGATGCATCATATTGGCATGAAATCTGGTACATTGTTAGAACACCTATCATCAAAAAAGCATGCCAAATTTAAGATCCCTGACCTAATAGATGGTTAAGGTATATGCAGATAAAATATGTTCAGGAAATTTCACACAAACAATAAAATGACAACATTTAAGCACCTATCATTTTGAAACTATCTAACTAAATTAAATGATATTTGGCAGGTGTGTGGCAATTGACCCAAATGGTATATATGCCACATTTCAGAGATCTCGCTTGAACAGTTGTTGAGTTATAACCAAATTATTAACTTTTAAATATTCAGCAAAATTCTGATGACATTCTGTGAAATTTCATGGAATTTTGTGAAATTCTGTCAAAATTCAGCAGATTCAGAATTTTCCCATTCTACACAGCTCTAGTATTTCCACTGTAAATTTAAAACTACTGAGTCCAATCTCTCAAGCTGTGTTAGACTCCAGGATGCAGTGACATTGGATATGCATGCCAAATTGCAAGTCTATATGTAATAGCAGAGAAACTAAAAAAATACACATATTTTGAAATGTTTTTGAAAAATGACACTTAACGAAATCTCTCCATATTTAGTAGTTTCTGTAACCCATCAATGAAGTGTATGTCTGCAAATTTGCAGATGTCTTGTATAGGTGGTTGAGTTATAAGCAATGAAATTGTTCATAACATTTCACAGAACATTTAAATGTCATACCTTGAGGCCATTTAAGTTTGAAACCACTCTTTCAAATGTCATGATATTTGGTATGATTTTATGGCACCCACAATCAGCTAAGCATATCACTTTTTTCAGGGGTCTAGCTCAACCTGTGGCTGACCTATGACCAAATAAAAACATAGTTGTGAAATTACATGATATTCCATGAACTTTAACAGAATTTTGAGAAATGTCACTGAAATCCAACAAAATCACAATGTCGTGCATCTGCCCAGCTGTATTCACCAATGAGTATTTATTTGGTTAACCAGTTCTGAATAAATTAATAAATAATTCCTTCCCTATCTCACCCCACAAGAATCCCCAAAGTATCTTTAAGGATAAGTTGTGGTCCCCCTCTTAACTCCCTATACACAATTTGGGGTGGGGGGCTTTGTCCAACATTCCTGGCCAGCTCAGTCCTTCCTCCCTTGTACCATCCCTGCTTCATTCATAAATGGTAAGTAGTATGGTTGAGCAAGGGGGACTGTGACTAAGAGGGGTGGAGCAACATTGTTTTTAATCATGCTAGGCAGTTTGATTGGCTACTCTGCTTAGTGCCACAAGCAACAGCTGAGTCTGGGACATGCTGCAGAGGTAGCACTCTGGATGTGGTGGGGTGGGGGGATATTACAGAACTGCCTGTTGTATCAGCATCTCCTATAATGGCCTGGAATCATGGTTTTGGTTGCAAGTTTAACCACATGCAGCTGGCTGATCCTCACCTACAGGACTGAAACTGTAAGCATCCCTGATTGCAGAGGGACGAGGATGGAGGAAAGAGAAAGTGGGCGGGGCAGGGTAGATGTGAGCCACCACACCTAACTGGGAACCATTCTGGTCTCCCATGCGCCAGGACTGATGGAACTTGCCGACCTTCTCCCCATTCACCTCTCACCCTCAGAGGCAGAGGTCACGCAGCTCCTTTGGCAACAGGAAGGGGAGTATGTCTATGTGGACATTCCCCTCTGTGGATCTTGTCTGATATGGCCATGCTGATCAGGAGAAGGAATACAAGCAGAGGTGGAGTGTGGACTATAGAAAAAAGAGGCAGTAAAGTACATCCAGGCCTGGTGGCAGTCAGCATGGCACCCCACTGAGATGGTTACCCAGGGTGTGTATGGATTAGAAGCTATAGAAAAAGGAAGAATCTATAAATACATATTATTAAAAGAAGAAAAAGGCTCTTTGCCAAGGTGGAAGAACCAGTTTAAAAAGATGTACGAAAAAGAAAACCAAGTATTTGTTCTGCCCTTCTCTACTTGGGATGCTGCTCTGCCATTATAAAGTGCTTACATAACTGTTCTGAGTATCAAAGTGGATAAATATTGTATTCTTTTGTAGTGCTTATGTATTGTAACTTTATTTGATGAGATTTCTGAATATTGCTAGACTCATAGTTCTCGGAATGCATGCAAATGAGGGTCCTGAGAATCACATGGCAAGAATTCTGCTACTTCTGTACTTATCACACTGCACCCACAAATGTCTTTGTCAAGAGGACAGCTCACCGCTACAAAGTCACCAACTTGTGAACCCCTGACCACAAGCTCCACCACATCAGAGTAAATGAAACAACAGTATCACTTCAGAACAGTGTGGTTTTAATGGTGACACAATAACAGCGAGTCAATAATAGCGACGCCCTGTATAACGACCAGCACTACACAGCGAAAGGGCTTAATAAGTGAAGAACAAGTACAGCGATGAAGACAGCGAACAATGGAGCTGCCTATGCTGATACCCCCACTATCCAAGTGCAGCGTGGTGTTGTAATCCAAAAGATGGGGGGGTAGGGGACAGCGGGGGGCAGAGTCCCCTGTATAAAAGCAAATTACTAAGAGGTGCATTGTGGCTACAAATGTGGGCAGGTGTTGTATGCGCTCACTCACCTCTACCTTAGAGGATGGCCGTGGAGTTTCTGAGAAGTCAGAAGGGCATGCTTCTTGCTCTACATGGTGGAATCCTGTATTGACGGGATAAGGAGGTTGGCGAGAAAGTATATTGGAGGTGCTCTGAATATCATAAGTATCAATGCTTTACCAGGATCCACACCATTGCAGATAATGTGGTTGCATCTCTGAAGTCCTATAACCATGTAGCAGATGCTTCAGATGTGGGTGCTCGCAGAGTGGTCACTGATATGCGGGAGACAGCTTGCACGAGTGTTGAAAGCACCACTCAGGTGGTGCTACAGAGTGTGGCTGGGACTAGCGATACAGTGGCTGGGAGGCTACCATCAGTGTGGCTGTTGAAGCACATGGTGCAACATGTACACCAGATGGAGTGTGTGGCACCGGCAATGCCTGGGACTGTGCAGGAGATGTCCATACCCCCTGAGTATACCGTAATACTGTCTGGCAATTGCTTTTTGATGTATGACAGTGGTACATCCACGGATAGATTCCTGATTTATGCAACCAAGCGGAACCTGAGGTTTCTGAGCCACTGTAAGGAGTGGTTCATGAATGGGACATTTAAAACCTGTCCCACCTTATTTTCACAGTTTTATACCATCCATGGGATGAGTAAGGGAGCAGTCATCCCGGCGGTCTACATCTTGATGACATGTAGATGGGCGCAGATGTATGAGCACGTCCTTCAGCAGCTGCATGGATGGGGATCAACACTCTGCCCTGAAGGTATTATGCTTGACTTTGAACTGGCTGTATTGAAAGCTGTGAGTGCTGTCTTCCCTTCAGTGCAGGTATGGAGCTTTATTTGTCATTTAGGGAAAACTGTCTGGTGAAGGGTGCAACAGTGTTCTGCTATTCATGCCAGATATATAGCAGATGAGGAATTTGCTCTCAGTGTCCGCATGTTGCTAGCAATTGCTTTTGTGCCGGTCAAGAATGTTGTCTCGACATTTGGGGAGCTATGAGAGCGTGCATTTTTTGTGGATAATGATGAGCTGTTGGAACCACTGATTGACTACTATGAAGATACGTGGATCAGGCAACCGTTGAGCTGATCCAGTTGTCACAGACCCAAATTTGCTCCCCACTATTGGAACTGCTACAAGACGGCACATATGGGGCAAGCCAGAACAAATAATTCCATTGAGGGGTGGCATGGGGGGTCAGTATTCGGCTGGGTGCTTGCCACCCCTCTATCTGGCACTTTTTTGAATGTGTGCAAGAAGAGCAATGATTGTCGGAGGTACAAATGGAGCAGCTGCTTTCTGTCTCAGAGGTGCCTCCAGTTCGTCGTCATTACTGTGACCTAGCAGAATGGCTTCAGCACATTGTCAGTGAATATGCCGTTCATAGTCAATACGATTATTTGAGAGGGCTTGCATATCATTTCCAAATGCAGGTCTGAATATGCGCTATTATATGCCTCGCTATTAATGTGCTTCGCACGTTTTGAAGTTGCTGTAATTGATTCGCAATTTTGACAATTGCTATTGTTACCACGCTGTTATGACATAGAGCCAAAACAACACAGTTGGTCTCTCACTAAGATTTCTTTTTTTCTTTTTTTTTTTGGGGCGGGGTGTATTTCTTTGACAAAACAGCTATGAGATAATTTACGTACCAACCTAACAATCTGGGGTGAAAATTTTCGAGGAGAGATTAAGGGACCTCAATACATACTCGCTGGAGGAGAGGAGGGAGGGAGAGAAGGGACATGATAGAAAGATTCAAGTACCTCAAGGACATAAACAAGATGCAGGGAGTAGACATCTTCCAATACAGGAGCAGTACAAGAACGAGGGGCAGGATGTGAAATTGAAAGGTGGCAGGTTAAGAGGGAATGTGAGGATGTTTTTCTTCACGGAGAGGGTGGTGGATTCATGGAATGGTCTGCCACAAGAGGTGGTGGGAACAAGCACTGTGGTTGGATTTAATGGTACCCTGATGAATTCCCATGGCTCACTATCCCGACACTCACCTGCTTGGGCACTATTGCCTGACAGGTGCAGTGTCCCGACAGTGATCATGCCAATGCTGCAATACCTGAAGGGGTAAGGTAATGGATGTGATGGAATGTTACCTTACCCCTTCTGCAGTACAGAAAAGGATGGATGCATGGGGCTGCTGGCCGAGCTGCTCCAGTGGTGTGGAGGGGCAAACCACTGGTAGCAGCCTAGCGTGCTCTAATGTGACCAGTTCTGGTCAGGTCATGTCATTTTATACTGCACCCGTAACTACTTAATATTTTTACTCCGGGGTCTGCTCCCCCCCCGGAGTTAGATATTTAGGTTACGGGAGGGGTGGAAGGGGCAAAACCCCCCTCATTGTACACTTGTTTCGTCGTAGGATGCCCGAAATTATAGTGTCGGGCATCTGATCTGTTTGGGGCTATGGATTTTGGGCCAATTAACTTGGTATGCTGAGCGTCGGCATACCAAGTTTAGGGATAACATAGTATATCCAATTTAAACATGCATGGGACAGGCATTGGGGAACTATAGAGGTAAAGCAGAGGGAGGGTCAGAAGCCGTAATCATGTACAGGGCTTACAGGCAGACTGGATGGGCCTACCGGTCCTTATCTGCTGAAAATTTCTGTTTCTATGTTAAATACAGTTTTATCTCACACAACTGTTTTAATGGAAAGCTTCCAATACTTCCTCATTTTTATCTATTCACATCTTTGACTAAGTATTCTAATGAAAGGCCTTAACCCTTAGGCTGCCGACAGAAATAGAACATATAGGAATTTTGGAGTGATATATCAGTCCGTGGCCCAGCAAGGATTAATAATATCAATTAATTTGGTTTCCATTCCCAATAGATTTAACTTATTCCAAACTGTATTCCTATTCAGGGAGTTTGTCAAATGCAGCTTTATTTTTTTTTTTGTACTTTCTATTTTTTCCCTCCTCTCTCCCCTCAGCGCCAGTCTCCTCGGGAGTACCTAGGAGTCATCCCACTATGGTTTGCTCCTACCTGGTCAATCCTCCATCGTCAATGTAGCCTCGGTTTGCCCCCTGAGTGGGGACAAGGTGTGATCCAACACCCCGGAATTCTCTGGTGGCATCGGTCAGAAGGATGCCAGGAGGGCGGCCGTAAAACGTGGGCAAGCTTTGATTCTCCATCTCAGCTGGAGCTGAAAGGGTTTTTTCCCTTTTTCTCTGGGATTGGCCAGCGCACTGATGTCAAGGTCTCACCGACGTCTGCCACTCCCTGCCCCTTCGCTATGCTTCTCTGGCGCTTGCTGTATCTCCAGCTTCCGCCAGAGATCAGCCGAGCACCAAACAGGGACCCCTGTCCCTCCTAGGAGAGGAGAGCTGTCCTCAGGATGCTCAATCCTCTCCTTCCCCTTCTGACCCCCAGCAACCCGGGCTCATTCCTGAACCCGGGTCGCCGGCGTGGCGCGAGGTGTGGCGTCCAGCACCTCAACCCTCAGCGCCACCGGGCCAGCCCCAAATGTAGCTTGAATATCGGTAAATAACAGTAACTCTTTTTGCAGTTTTAACATATCTGTCTTTACAGACCATGATAGAAAGCAAAATAATTATACATTGTATATATGAAAATCCATACCAATTGGATGCCCACTCTTTTAGTATTCCTCATACCATGTATATAATGTGATTTCCTGCACTTTGGCTGCTTGGACATGAAAGACATGCTCTGAATACTTCCAGAAAGAGACCAGAAAAACAATGAAAGAACTCACCTCTGCAGCAAGAGCAGGGATTAAACAAGTCCAGACTCCATGCTTGTTCCTGGCAGCAAGGGCCATAAACCTCTCTTAATCTTCTGCAATCGAACTGGAAATTGGGGGCAATTGTGTCAGTTCATTATTCTCCCATCTTCGCTGTTGTTGCATTCACTTTAATCTTAGTTTCTCCCTTTTTTAGGATCTCTAGTTGATGCTTCCTTTCCCCCTGCTAATGTTTGTTATTTTTAGCTACTGATCTGTTTTGGATGCCAGTGATACCAGAAGCGTGGAAACCTGTAGTGAAGCTATAATGCAGGTCTCCACTTAAATGATGTCACAGGACCCTGGAACTGACTATTATTATTATTAATATAAGAAATAAGGTGTAGGCACCCATACATAACAAGCCTGTGTTTCCATTGTGGGGTCGAGACAACAGCATATGGACCTTGAGACCGAAGTTCAAGAGATCCATGCTGTTATCTCACTCCTGTGATAGAAACACAGAGAGAGTTGTGTACAGTCACCTATTTTTATTTTTTTTTATTAGTATATGGTTTATTTTCTTGTTCCAGTATAACGTTTTCCCTTTCTGACATTTCTTTAGTCAAGAACTGCTGCAGTTGTGACATCATATTGTCATGTGTGTGATTGGAGCAGAGCGAGTGAATGAAAATGAAAGTGGGAGCAGGGAAGCGGGGGCAGTCGATGGGAGAGGGAAAGTGAGGTGCACTAATTATAGAGCATGCATAACAACATCTTTAGAATGTGCACAACAACTGTTAGACCATGCATAACAAGGTTTTTGAACTGGCTGGATTCCATACACAATAAGCAGTAACCATATTCTGTAAATGAATATCGAGCAGGAAAATAGTAACACTAACAAAAGGATTCTAAAAAAAAACAAGACTATTTCAAACCTGCTCCAGACTCCTGTGACATCATTTAAGTAGAGACCTACATTATAGCTTCACTGCAGGTTTTGAGCTGTATCCCGAATGTTCTCTCACTAAAATGCTTTATACCCTTGAAACCATGTTCCTCCTATTTTATTTTATTTTTATCCTGACTGAAACAAACTGTTCCTTCAATGTATTCTAACTCATATCGTTCAAATGTACGCAACCGATATGCTTTGTCTAACATTTTTTGTAATGTCTGCAACCTATATGTTTGATTAATTGTTTTGTGTATGACCTAGAACCTTTGTAAACGAGTCCCAGGACTCAAAGGTATTAATCATAAACTGCAATAAATAAATAAATAAAATAAACATAAAATACAGCAAAATACAGAGATTGTGTGTGTTTAACAGTGTGCATGGGTGGGGAAGGGGGTCACAAAAATGTCCGAATTTTCAAGACTATTAAAAGGAAGGGAAATTGCGGTTTATGTCACTTCATTTATTTATTTATTTATTTTTTATATTTCTCTTTATTCCCTCCTACTGTCCCATCAGAGCCGCACCATCGGGAGTCACCTATGAAGTCTGACCCTGCCGGTGCCTTACCTGACAGTCTCCAGTCCCTCCATCCGACCTTGGAAACCTCCCCTGGGCAGGGTCGGGGTGGGGGCACACCCCCTGAATCTTGCATATCTCGTCTGGGTCTGGGGCTGTAGGCAGGGACCGGCACATCGGGACCTGACTCGGCGCCCTGTCTTCCTAGCTCCGATGAGGGTTTTTCCCCTGTTCTGTGGGACGTTGTGGGCCCTTACATCATGGCGCATAAGCCGACGTCTGCAATGTCCTTCCCCCTCCTTCATCAAAGGAGCAGCCCCTGTGACTGATTGGTCGCCGGCCTACACCCACGACCAATCATGCCCCAGTGACTCCAGCTTGCTGTCACTCCCCCAGCCTCCACCAGAGGTAGCCGATCGCCGGGTTGAAAGACCCTCCCTCCTTCCCCTGGAGAAGGCAAGACATCGTCAGATGCTCCAGCCTGTCTCCCCCCAGCCAACCCCCGGTGGCCGAGCTCGCTCCCAAACCCGGGTTGCCAGTGTGGCGCAAGGTGTGGAGTCCAACCTCAACCCTCAGCGCCACCGAGCCAGCCCCAGTTTATGTCACTTTAAAGGGGAACAGTCAACACTAAGACCCCATGATCAAATGTGGGACTGGTCCCAATTTGCACTTTGTATGCAAAAACTTGTTTTACTTACTGTTTACTGAAGTATAGTAGATTGTGTCACGCTGATTCTGCTGCCTTTCAAGCCAACATTTTCTGTATCTAAAAAATCCCAGAATTCTCTGCAGCTGACATCAGAGCAGGGCTGCATCCGTGGGAGATTCAGTAGCATGCAGTGCATGTTACAGTTTTTATAAGCTCTGATCTTTTGCTTGCTGGTCCTGCTGTCCTCCCTGGGCTTAGTACAGTCACAGAGGACCGTACTTAGCCATAGGAGAACAGCAGGACCGGCAAACATCTCAATAGACCATATCCACTGCCTCTGCTGGTAAACTGTTCCCACAGGGTCATCACCCTCTGTGAGACAGAGTACCTTCTAATGTTAACTTGAATTTAATACCTTGGAGCTTCAGGATGCATGTCCTCATCCTGCCGGAGAACTCCAGATTAGACATCTCTTCAAGTCCAGTCTTAGCATTATCCCTGAGTATACAGAAAATTAAACACATGTCCCCTTTCAGCCTCCTTTTCCTCGGGGTGAACAGGCCTGCAGCATCTCCTCACAGGGGTTTTCCCCCACTGCCCTGATCATTTTGGTGCCCCTATGTTGCACCCTTTCGACTCCTTCCAAGTCCTTTTTGTATGGAGGAGCCTAGAACTGCTCAAAGTAGTCCAGGTGGGGCCTGACCTGGGTTCTTGTAAAGTGGTAGGGTTATGTCCCTTGAGCTGCTGGTCACCCACCTTTTGAAACATTCTATTGTTCAGCTGGCCACCTTGACAGCAGTTGTGCACTGCCTGTCCTGCTGTAGCCCCTTGTCTAGCTTCCCAGGTCCATTTCTTCCTCGATTGCAGTAAGAGGAGCCCCACATAGATCTTGTAACTGTTTTTCTTTTCCAAGTGTAGCACCTTGCACTAGACTGAATTGAATCAGAGGCTCCAGGAGTCTAACCAAACACCCAGCTTGTCCTCCTGAAGATTGCCTCCATCCTCAAGGGAGTCCACTACCACCCTGACCAGCTTAGTATCATAAGCGAACTTAAGCAGCCTGCTAGAAACCCCAGCATCTATATCATGAATGAAAATGTTAAACAGCAGTGGAGTCCCAGCAATGATCACTGAGGGATGCTGCCAAATACCCCTCCCCACTCCGAGTAAAGCCCTTCCACCACCACCCTCTGCTTCCTGCCCCCAAACCAGTTAGCAAGCCATTGTGAGTATGTCTCATGTGTGTCACATATGGATACTTTGCCCAGAAGCTTAACATGTACTCCATGGAGGAGACGAAGAGGAAGAGGAGACATGATGAGACCTATAAGTACCCCATGGGGGCAAACAAGGTGCAGGAGGGAGTGTCTTTCAAAGGAAGAGGAGTAACAAAACACAGGGCCATGCAATGAACCTGGCGGGGGGGGGGTTAAGAGGAATGTGAAGAAATACATAGAAAGGGTGATAGAATGCCCACAACAGCCTGCCAGAAGAGGCTGGGGGGGGGGGCGAAGACACTGGGAAGCTTCAAGCATGCGTGAGATTTGCACATGTGCATAGTAGGTAGAGGAAAGGGAGGAGGGAGGAACATCTGAAACCAAATAGGTTACAGGGTGTAGAAATAGGTAGAGGAAATAGGGCAGACTAGATGGGCCTACCGGTCCTGTTCTGCCAGCAAATTCTATGTTTCTGTGTTTCTATGTGCCACTGTATGAAAGGCTTTGCTGAAGTTTAGATAGAGTACATCCATGGCCTTGCCCCTGTCCACCTACTTGGTCACCAACTTGAAGAAGGTGAGCAGGTTGGTTTGGTACTAGAGATGTTGCGAAGTTAAACTTCACCAGCAAATTTTGCATGAAGCGCTGAGAATTTGCGCTTTGTGGAATTTGCGGAGTTCCAGAAAAACTTCTAAACTTTGATTTGCGTAATTTGTGCAAAATTTTCGCAGAAATTCAAGGTTTTTTTACCACGAAGCATGAATTTTGCAAGCAAAGCGTGAAATTCATGGGTGGAATTTCGCATTTTGCAGCATAATCCATGGAATTCGTGGCCACGAATTTCACGAAATCGCTCTGCAAATCCCGCAAAGATTTGTGAATTACCTTGCAGAATGAATTTCATGGACTTCGCACATCTCTGTTTGACACAATCTGCCCATCATAAAGCCATGCTAAGGGGGGGACATGCTTTGGCCCTGACCACTTGCTTCAGTATTCTGTCCTCGAGAAGGGCTTCCAGGGCCCTGCTCAGCACAGCACTGATGTCAGGCTAACCAGCATTTAGTGGCTGGGTCTGATCTTGCCCTCTTGATGGAGATGGGGACCACACTGACCACTTTCTAGTCCTCCTGCACCACACCTGTCTGAACTGATTCCTGAAAGATTACAGCAAGTGGCCTAGTCAATTGTTGCATTAGCTCCACAATGATCGCAGCGTATATTCTGTCCGCCAGTTATGTAACTATTGGGCCAAAATCAATTTTTTATCCTTAAGTTTGTCACACTTGTAAAAAAAGAAGAAAAATGTATTATAGCAAGAAATACTTTGAAAAATAAAGGTTAGCTGCAAATCAGAAGCTTGATAATAATGAAGCCAGAGCTTAGCCAAGCATGGCTGCCTACGCCTACTGTAATACCTGACCAGGTGACCAGGATTAGACAGAAAGTCTTTTGCTTCCAGTTAGTGCCAGCAATACAGAGGACTGCAAGAGAATTCTCCTCGGATGATCCCACTGCAGATCCCTGCACCAGTATGTGGTATCATGGTCAAGCAGACAGGAGGCACACCTCCAACCCCCCATTAGTTTTTTTTGTTAGCATTAGGGGCAGAGTCAGGTGTTGGTTAGTGCACAACAACGGGAACCAGTATCAAACTGCACCAGAGACACCTACTGACTGGTAAACTGGTCACATCTCTGTGTGCTTCAGTCCTCCCAGCTGTAAACTTGATATACTCACATACACATACACACACCACACACACATACACATACACATATGCCACACACATACCATACACACATACATACAGACACACATCACACACACATACACAATCACACACACCACACCACACATGCATACACCACATACACATGAATATACACACACATACATACACACACACACACCACACACACACACATACACATATACCACACACATACCATACACACATACATACAGACACACACAACACACACACGCACAACACTCACACCACACACATACCACAGATACATGCGCACACCACATGAACACATATACATACCACACACACACATACGTACACACACCACACATACCATACACACATAGACACATACCACACACACATATGCACTCACACAAATACCACACACACACCACACACACATATGCACACAAACACACACGCTCATACACACACACACACACACACCACACACATACATCTAGACACACCACACAAACACATACATATAGCACACATATGCCAAACACACACACACACACACACACACCACGCACACACACATACCACCCACATACACACAAACTCACACAGACACATGGATACCACACACACAATACACTACACCACACCACACACATACCACACACACATACACAACACACACATACGCACACACACCACACACATACACACTACATACATACCATGCATACACACCACACATATACCACACACAGGCATACACATGCACACACACACCACACACATTGCATACACACACCACACACACACACACATACACAGACACACCACACACTGCATACACTCACCACATACACACAGACACACACACACACCACACACACATACAATATGCGCACAAACACACACACACACACACACACACACACACCAAACACTACATACCATACATACAAACCTCACACATCACATACCACACACCGGCACACACACACACACACACACACACACACACACACACACACACACACACACCACATCACACACATACCACACACACTGCATACACACACCACACACACACATACACATACACACCACACACTGCATACAAGCAGACACACGCACACAGACACACACACATACCACATGCACACAGACACACACATACACACCACACACACATATGTCGAACATATACCATACACACATACACATCGCACACATATTATACATACACACACACACACACACATACCACACACAGGCATACACACATATCACACACTGCATACACACACTGCATGCACACATACACAGACACACCATACATACAGATACACACATACCACATCCACACACTACACACACACATGCACCAAACACTACACATATACACACATTAGACACAAACACACATCAAACACATACCAGACACATACCACACACGCCATACACTACACATGCACAACACACACATATACACACAACCACACACATACAACACATGCAACCACACACTACACACAAGCAACACACACAACACACATACCACACACATACACACAGCTCACACACAGCACACACATGCATGCACATACTCACACCACACACATACCACACATACATACACATCACACACACCACACATGCATACATACACACCACACACAGGCATACACACACACTGCATATGCACACACCACATGCACACAGACACACACACCACACACACTCCACACACCAAACAGATACCATACACACACACACCATGCACACATACATACCTACCACACACACCACACACAAGACCACATATACCATTCACCATAAACACAGACACACCACAGAAACACCACACACATGCACACACACACACCCCCATGACACACTACACCACACACATGACACACTATACTAAATGTGCATACAACACACCACACACATACCACACACACACACACACAAAATACACATACCACACATACACACACCGCACACATGCATACACACACCACACACATACCACATATACACACACCACACACATACACATCACATCGTACCACACACACACACATACACACACACACACACACATATATACAGGCCTTTCACCACACTGCATACACACACATCACATGCACACACACAGATACACACACCACACACATACCAAATGCACACAGACACACACACACACACCAAACACTACACACACACCACACACATACATACACATCGAGACACTTACCATACACATCACACCACACACCGCCTTTTACGACACACCCACACATGACACACTCGCCACACATGCATACACACCACACACATACCACCCTCACACATGCACACACAATACACACCACACACATACACACCACACACACCACACACACATACATGACATACATACCATACATACACATCACATACATATCACACACACTGCATACATACACACACCACACACACACATACAGACACAGACACACTGCATGCATCACACACACACACATACCACACATACACACACCACACACACACGCGTGTACACACCACATACATACACATCACATACACACCACTGCCACACACACACACACACACACATACAGATGCCACATACTGCATACACACCCACATGACACACAGATACACACACCACACACATACCATATGCACACAGACACACACACCAAACACTACACACACATACACACATCAAACACTTACCATACACACATACACACCACACACATAACACACACATGACACACAACACCACACATGCATACACACTACACCACACATGCATACACACACCACACATGCATACACACACCACACACACATGCCACCCATGCACATGCACACACAATATACATACCACACACATACACACACACACACCCCACACCACACACATACATACACACCACACACATACCATACATACACATCACATACATACCACACACACTGCATAGACACACCACACACACATACAGACACAGACACACCACACACTGCATACACACACCACATGCACACACACACAAACACACACTATACATACAGATACACACATACCACATGCACACAGACACATACACACACCACACACATACATACATCATACACATACCATACACACATACACACCACATACATAACACACACACCATACACTACACACACACACACACACACCACATCCACAACCATACACATAACATACATATACATATATGTGTGTATATATATATATATATATATATATATATATATATATACATACACACACACACACACACACACACACACACACACACACACACACACACACACACAATACTGCACACACCACACATACCACATACAGGCATACACATTCCCAGCTCTGCATACACACACCACATATACCAGACACACCACACTCATACACACACCACACACAAACACACACAAATACCCAATACACACACACCACATACTACACACACATACACACAGACACAAACACATGTCGAACACACACACCTTTTTACACACACAAACACGCACATACAAAACATACATATTTACACACACCACACACATACCACACACCACACACTACACACATGCACCACACACACACACACCATACACACACACGCACACATACACACACACACACACACACAAACACCACACACATACCACACACAGGCATACACACACACACTAAATACATACACACCACTTGCACACACACACACACCACACACACACACTTCACACACACATACACACAGCGAACACATATCATACACACATACACATGCACACCATGCACACATACCACACACACCACATATACCACTCATCACACACACAGACACACACACCACATATATCACTCATCACACACACAGACACACACACTGAAAACAAGATGTTACATCTCAACTGGGCTATTCCAGGAGATAAATTGCAAAAACATATTTATTTATTAGGCTGGTAACAGCTCATTTACAGATGTGTCCTGGAGGAAGGTGAAGATGAAAAAAATAAAATCTGAGCAAAACAAGGTACAGAGGTATAAAAATAATACAAATGCAAGGTAATAGGCAACAAAAATAATTAGCAATGCTCAAAGATATTGTGTAAGTAGGTATACGACAATGCAAAAGTGCTAAGGTAAAACAATTAAAGAGCAACTTTGCACTTCAGCATGGGTTTTCAAAAACAAGATGTTTTGGCTGTTACAATTCACTAGAGATGGCATTTTTTCAATTTCAGTGTTTCTTTCCGAGGTGTAGAGCACATCTTGGTAGTCCATCTAAAAAGTCTGTATAGAAAACATTTGAAGAAACATTTGCCTCTCACTGTTAACCTCACGCTACCTTGGTTTATTTATGTATTTTGGGGGAGCAGAACCCCTTTGCCACAGGAGCTCAGCCCCCACTCCACGCCATCCCACCATGCACAGGCTTATTTCCCCCTCAGTGGGGCCACCAGGCAGGCACCCCAATGGATGAGAAAGGGCATGCCGTGGTTTACCCCCCAGGGTAGGGCCATGGGAGCAGGACCCCCTGATGAGAGTGAAAGGGGAAGCAGGAATGGCAGGGGAGTGGGGCAGGGCATCATACCAGGGGGGCCAGCTTTTTGGTAATGCTGAATCCCATGGTGGGAGGCATGGCATGCAATGATGTAACATAGCCGAAGCCCCAATGCCCAGCACACCTCCCAGTGCCTTGGTTTATGACATCATAGTGCTCACCATGGCAACAGACTGTGATATCACAAACAGCAATTGTGTGGTTAGCAGGGGAAAGTCAGATGCATTTTGAAAGACTCAATGAAATAATTGCTGCATTATCTGCAATATTTAGTAGACAACAGGGGGATAATTTAAAAAAAGAACTAAAAAACAATAAAGTTAAAACATAGTTGATGTAGATTTAGTGTTTTTAAATTTTTTAATAAGTTGCTCTTTAACAGTGTGTAAAAAGCAGTAAAGGGTTTGTGGTTCAAAGACTGCAAATGAAGAGGACGATGGAGCTGCACTAACGGGGTACATGGTGAAGGTGAGCAGAGAAGCAGGGTGGTGGGCACAGGCTGGGGCTCAGTATCAAGGACAGCTGGAGGAATGAGAGAAGTCACAGAGGACTGATTGAAGAGCATGATGGGAGAAGGCAGATCAGATGGTAAGGGGGAGAGAGATCCAAAGTTTGAGGAGAAGGCAGCTTGATCAGCAGAGGACTTCATGGGGGGAGTTCAAGAGAGTGGGAGCCAGAGTTGTGAACAGAGTATGAGATAGTAGGAGGGGGAGCGAGGAGAAAAAGAAGGTAAGAGGGAAGGGAGACAAACCAGAATTTAAAGATAAAAGAGAAACAGTGGACAAGGCATCTGGCTCCTATGGAGAAAGGGAAGGGAGTACAGTGGGAAGTAGTGGGTGCAGGAAGGGGACTGCCCAGGGCAAAGTGGCAGAAGGAGTAGAACAAGGGATCCAGTCTGGCCAGGGTGGACTTTGGAGCAGCATCGTAAACAATGTCACCATAGTCGAGGATAGGAAATATCATCTTTGAGGTGATCTTTCACCAGGCAAGAGATGGGAAACTCCCCTGACTGTAAAGCGCACCCAGTTTAGTGTGAAACGTCTGGTGGATGGCACCCACATGTACCAAGAAACCAAGGTGATGGCTCAGCCAGACTCTGAGGTGCTTAAATGAAGAGACATCGTCAATCACTGTACACTCAAGGAAGAAGGGAAGAGGAGTGATACTAGTGAGCCTCTGACTGGTGCCAAAGATCAGAGAGACCACTTTTTTGGCATTGAGGAACTGGCTATTAGCCAGGCATTAATTCTGGATGTTAGTAATGTCCATTTGGAGCCAAGACATGAGGTCAGAGGCAGAGGATCCAGAGGCAAAGAGCATCAAATCATCTGCACACATATGGATGAACACAAAGGAGCAGGCTGTGGGGAGGTAATTCAAGAAAATGGTAAAGAGTTTGTCATTAGTGGCCCTCGAATGTACCTTAGCGAGTATGCGTGTAACCCCTAGATGGCGTTATCCCAGGGGCTACTACCCCTGCCTGATTTGCTACTAACAGGTTGAGGGGCCTGGATCCAATGGCGGGTGCCTCCACCCAGAGGTCAGGGTTTGCAATAGTTAAACTAACTTGGTCACAGCCCTCTGGGACACTGCAACCCCACTTTCTTCCCACTAGTGGCCCACACAATATATCAGAATTACCTTCACAGTATACACTTAGCCCCAGGTCTGGTTCCGGCACTGGGACCTCCTGTGAAATAAGATACAGTGCAACAATCACAGTACAGTACTTTAACATAGACAAATACCTCAGGCAGTATAACTTTGCTGAAACAAGCAGCTCTGATTTATTTAGGGGGATACAACAAGGACAGGGGAAATCAGGTTAATTAGCTTATCACTTACTATCTACTATGGCTCTGTGCAAGGCCTATCCCTACCAGTTACTGTCCCTGGGTACCCAAGCCCTAGTGGCTAGTCCAAACCGTGGCAGCTGGTAGGGGCCCTTCACACAGTGAAAAGAAAAATTAGCTTAAACAGTCAGCAGTACAGTGATTCCATTTGGATTTAATGTGGCAATTCAACAGGGAGCGACCTGAATTAGTACTCACGACCTCCAAACAAGATAGGGTCCTTCAATGTCAGCAGGGCTACTTTTCAGCTCCACGAGACTCTTCACACATTTATATGGTAAAAAAAAAGTACTATACCAGGCAGGCTGCTTCTCTATCCCGATCGCAATTACTGCACAATACCCGAGAACACACAGCAGATTCAGTTCCTGACAGACCCGAGTGCAATTCAACAATTTCTTCAGTCTTCTACAGGGTGAGCCTGGTTTCTACTCTTCAGAGATCCTATGATTCTTTTCACAGGACGGATTCAGTCCTAACAAGCAGTTACACAAGCTGCAGACCGAACTCTGGGCCTTACACGTTTTTGACTGAAACTGTGCACTGAAGGAGCACAGGGTTTCTTTCCCTTCACTGCCAGATCTAAAACTGAAACTCCAACAGACAAAACCGGGCACTTCCTTTGAGTTCCTCCCAGTTCTTGACTGGATTGGCTGTCACTCACAATAGACTGCTGCTGTTGGTCCAAAAAGGCCCAAGTCTAAACTACATCTCCCAGAGTCACTGCCCATACATCCTCTTGTGGCTGGCTCAGATTATGAGTCCAAGTTCTGATTCGGCCAAGGCACCATTTTAGAGCTAGCTTACCCCACACTGATTGGTCCAGTTCTGCAGTTCAAAACCAGAATGGGGAACTAGGCAGACACAGTTCTGACTGCAAAGAAAGCAGGTTAGACAAACTGTAATTTCATTATTACTGTAAATGATTTCTGGCAAACAGTTACATCTTTCAGATAGGTTCCTTTGCACCCTAGTGACTGCAAAATGGAGTGAATTGGCAGCAGCTCGAGTGGTACTCAAACAGAGAAGCACACAGTCCCCCATACAAACTAATTATGTCTGCAAGCAGACAGCTCTTAAAGAGACAGTACCAGAGGCTCTAAAACACTCACTGATAAATGGCTTAAGCACGCAAACACCATTCAGGCTTGGAGCATTCAAGCAAGCTCCTGGAAGTCTTTTGGGAACCCCCATTTGCAGGGGTTACACCCTTCCTGGCCTGGGAAAGCTTGACGTCCGCATCAAGCAAGTACCCTCATAAGTTTCAACTGCAACCATATACATTTGCATTAGGCTCACACATGTAATCATCAGTCAATACATCATTTTACCAAGAACACATTTCTGAAACATTGCAGTATGTCACTCTTTACACAGTATTACACACACATTGTACCATAACTCAAGTTATTACCTCTTGTACATGAAACCTGAAGAGAGGGGACCCTTCCCTATCAGTTACCTTGGGGCTGGACGGGGCAAGGGCACCATACTTAGAGGGCAACACAAGTAACTTGGAGTTAGCACTGATGCTCAGTTTGGGCAATGAGCTCGGGGACACATACACTCCTTTATGGACAACATTGAGAGGCAAGTCCACAGGCCTCCCAAGTGAATCATAACTGAGGTGCACCACAGGCTTTACAGCTCGACCAGTCTTTCTAGGGGGAACTGTTACAGTCTCTGCACTCTGAGCCTCATTTTCAGCATTGTCCTCACTTGTCAGGGGAGTCTCCATGGGGGTAGAGGGCTAGAACTTGGGGCACTTTCAGCCCAGGAGTTACAGTTTCTGAGTCCACAACATTTGGCTCGCATGGAGAGCTTTCAGACACTGGCAGTGGACTGTCAGGGGCACTCAAAATACCTCTTCTTGTTTGGGTGTATCACCAGTCTGCCCCAATCTATCATTTTCCTCCTAAAGCTCAAACAGTTCAACCATGCACAATGATTCCATTTCATCTGATCTGATGCTTTGCACTTCACTTTCTGGGAGCATTGGCTCCAGGGATGAAGCTGGGGCTTAGACAGTCAGAAGGCCCAGCTTTGTCTCCAGTATTGACTAGGGATTGCCCCGAAACAATTGACTCAGTTAGTAAGAAGGATAGTATTCAAAGTCACTCTCCTTTCTTCTGATATGGACTGACAGTCATGCTCAACTGGGACTTGTGCAGGGGAACACTTTAACTCTGCTTCTGTAGGTGCAGACTTCCTTGATCTTTTCTTAGCAGCAGCTCAGTCACTGGTCCAGAGGGGCATCTTCTAGGGGCTCAGACTCAATCAGGATTTGTCCAATGGGCAGTAAATAATTTCTATGCATTGTTTTACATCTTTTGAATTGTTCTCAGGCCTTACTTTGTACACTGGCAGATCATCTAGTTTGCCCACTACAATGTGAGGGAGATGGTGCCATCTGTCAGCAATCTTGTGTTTGCCATGCAGTCCCAGATTTCTTAGCAATACCGATCTCCCTCCTGGAGTTCCTGTGCTTTCACCTTTTATCATACCGTTCTTTGTTGGCCAGATTTCTTTTGGCAGCCATGGTTTGAAACCAGTTGATACGCCTTAGTTAGCTGGGCCTTTAACTTTTGCACATACTGTAAATAGTTGTCAGCTTGAACCCCATCCAGGAGAGACCCCAAAACACATCTACTGGTAGTCGAGCTTCTCTTCCGAACATCAGGCGGTAGGGGAGAACCCAGTGGCATCACTTTGGTGCAGTTATAAGCATGTACCAGGGTGCTAATTTGTTGGCTCCATCTAGGCTTGTCCTTGGGGTGCAGGGTGCCTAGCATATCTAGCAAAGTGCGGTTAAACGTTCCAGGTTGTGGGTCCCCTAGGGTGGTAAGGAGTGGTTCTGGACTTTCGCACTCCCACAGAAAAGCATCTCTTGATCAGACGACTCAAAGTCTCTCCCTTGATCAGAATGGATTCTTTGTGGAGCCCATAGTGAACAAAAAGTTTTCTACAAGTACTTTGGCCACAGTGGATGCTTTCTGGTCTTTGGTGGGGAAAGCTTGGGCTTATCTCGTGAAATGGCAGTGACCACCAGCACATTACTGATATTTCTTTGATCTGACTCCAAACTCAGAAAATCAATACAGACCAGCTCCATGGGTGCACTGGTGGTGATGTTAACAGGGGAAGCCCTCTGGGGCAAAGCTTTCCTCTGTAAGCAGCGACTACAAGTTCAATGTGTTGCTCACATCAGCCCCATCTTAGGCCAATAGAATCTGGATCTCACCAAGTCAAGTGTTCTGTCTATACCAAGGTGCCCCATGTGGCTGTGCAAGGACATCAGTACTGAGTCTAAAGGCAGTAGGCAGCACTAGTTGTTGTTTGTCTACTTGTCCCCTCTGTCTACTGTTTCTCTGTATAACAGTTTATTGATCAGTTTCAACTTAGGACCTTCTTTGTATAACAGTGCAGTTCTCAAATCAGTGGAGCGTAATTTGGACACATCTTTTCCTGCATAGAGGGCTTCTGGATTCTTGTATTACACCAGCAGCTAACATTTCTTGCAGATGCCATCTCACATCATCTATGTCAGCAGGTGCCAGGCGTCGAGACCTCTCACGAAATGGTCTTTCGTCATGCAGCCGGATATTGTGCTCAGCTCCTTGCACGCATCCTACATCCCATTCCTTTAAAGAAACCACGGTCTCTCTGGGCAAGCTCTCACTGATCCTCACTTTCCATTCAGCTGGCAGCGGAGTCACCAAAATCAAACAAGTCAGGCGTTACTCTGTCATTCTTCCTTGAACTCTTGCTGCTGGGCAGCACTGCAGTGTCTGCACAATGCACATTAGCCAGGATGCAACCTCTATTTACTCGAATGTCTCTTTCAGACACATTATGAACTTGGACCATTACCCTTCTGGCATAAGCATATGGGCTCTAGCCGGGCAAAATACTAGGCTTGACCAGCAGTCCCTCTGGCAATTTTCCATCGCCTGGTGCATCCAACATTAATATTTTATTCTTAACATCCTTTCTGATACGGACCTCTCCTATAAGGTACACTGGGCATTTGGCGCCAGGATCAGAGACTCAGGATCCTTCTTCCATCCAATTCCGACCCGGTTCCTCTGGTTCTATTTTTTCAGCATCTCTCTGTGCCTCATAGGCCTTCTTAATTAAAGCCAGAACTCTTAAAGCTCTACTAGTCTTTGACCCTGTTTTTCATAACACAACTGTGCCAGCCTTCGAACATATGAGCATTTGTTCCAATCAACAAGGGACACCATCATACAGTCCAGTGGGGGACACACTAAGGCTAGGGTCTCTACTTGTTCAGCCACTCCAGCCGCAGGTGGGGAAAGACAGCCAAGTCGGATATACCGGAATGAGGTGGTATTCTCATAACCCCCATACATGCAGTCCTTCTAATGGTTGTAAGATGCGTCTGACAAATGCTTCTGATACCAATCCTGGAACATAATTGTCACTTGGGAGCCACTGTCTAATACAGCTCTTGTAGACACTCCATTCACCTTTACAGTGGTCTCCATGGAGGGACCCACTATTCTGGACCAGTGTGGAGAGGCGGTAGTGGGGGCCTGGGCAACTGACCTTGCCATAAAAGGACATGAGTTAGCATTTTTGGTGCCCTCACTGGGATCATTTCGTGCACCTCTTAACCACTGATTTGTTCTCGAAGCTCTCCTTGTAGCCTATATGCAACTTTGTCAGTGTCTTTTGGGGACGAGCATTCCCTTTTCATGTGCCCATCTTTTACAATTATAGCAAAACATACTTTCTGGAATTTGAGCTGGCGGGCGCCACACTGGAACCAGGGCAGGGTATTACTAACTGGAAACCTTGGTGCCATCTCTGTCTCGGCGTGATAAGCAGTTGGAGACATCTCGTCAGTTTCTCCACTTCCATGGTCAAGAATCGAGTTCGGAGCTGTTATCAGCAGGAGATACATGGGTGGGTATCCCCACCCCCATAGCAGATGCAGTCGGATATAGGTCGGGGCCCGTACTTGCAGGCGTGGCCTTCATAAAGGGACTGTTTTTGAATTCCCGGATCTCTCTCAACAGCTCGCCCCATTGTGGCATATCTTTTTCCTTATCAGAGCACTCATTGACTGCCAACCTCTGCCCCTGAACTTCACTTGATGGGCCACCCTCAGTCACTCGGGTCATAGCCGCAGCTATTGGTGCAGGTCCCTCCCGAGGTCGCCTTTTCTCAACTCCTCGAATTTCTCTCATTAACTCATCATAAGAGGGTGGGGATTCCAGTCGATTTGCCAGGCGTAACTGAAGCAACAGCAGTTCTGAGAAGGGGGCAGACTTAAGGATCCTGTCCAGCCTGGTTCGGTCCAGTTCAATCGCTGGCAAACTACCCTTTCTGAGGCATTCTTGCAACAATTTTTCCAGCCGAGATACATACACAGACAACAACTCCCTTGGTACTGTTGCATCTCTTACTCTCCACCATAGGTCTTCATCAGAATCTGGGCTCCCATACACATTCTCCAAGGCCTCAAGATAGGCCTGTGCAGTCACTTCAGGGTTACTGGCCCGTTTGCTATGGATGGTAGCCAGGGCAGGACCTTAGAGGCTCTCACTAACCCTCTTTAAGCTTTAGGCTTCCGAGCATTGCCATTCTAGCACTTGGGGGCAATATGGTCTATCCAGGTCTCCCAGTCATCCCTCGCAGAGTGGGGAGGTGCCAGAGAAGATCCTCAACCTTTGGTAAGAGTCGTGACTAATGGCAGGTGCAGAAATAGGAGTCTGCATTGGTTTAGCCACCATTACGGTACTGGAGCGGGAGAGGTGTTGGGGAGGAACACCCCAGGTGGCAAGAATAGTTTCTTCAAGTCCTCCACAGTTTCCCTTCCCCAGCAACCATTTAGCAAATTTCTCCTCAAAGTTTCAGACAGTGGTGGGGCTCATTCCCCCGGGTCTTTACTGTACTTAGTTATCACTCTCCAGGCAGTGGGCTCCCTCTGGGGTAATGGTCTGTGGCACTTTGGAGCTATCTATGGGATCCTTAAACTCTACTAGGGCCAGGAAAGTGTGGGTGAGCAGATTAGCATGCCGACCCACCACCACAGGGTTTGTAAACCTTCCACCTTGGAAAGTACTCCTGTACAGTGTCCGTATTGATACCAGGGGGATGTCCAGGATAAGCATAGCATTTTGGGGTCAATCTCCTCCCAGTACACCACTCCACCAGCGGTGCACAGCCACTTCTGTCGGGGTACCATTTTTTTCTTAACAGTGGTTCGTAAATATGGCCACTAGAGCACACAATCCCAGCGGTGAGCCTCCAAGATGTAACCCCTAGATGGCATTATCCCAGGGCTACTACACCTGCCTGATTTGCTACTAACAGGTTGAGGGGCCTGGATCCAATGGTGGGTGCCTCCACCCAGAGGTCAGGGTTTGCAATAGTTAAACTAACTTGGTCACAGCCCTCTGGGACACTGCAACCCCTTTCTTCCCACTAGTAGCCCACACAATATATCAAAATTACCTTCACAGTATACACTTACCCCCAGGTCTGGTTCCGGCACTGGGACCTCCTGTGAAATAAGATACAGTGCAACAATCACAGTACAGTACTTTAACATAGACAAATACCTCAGGCAGTATAACTTTGCTGAAACAAGCAGCTCTGATTTATTTAGGGGATATAACAAGGACAGGGAAATCAGGTTAATTAGCTTATCACTTACTATCTACCTATGGCTCTGTGCACAGGCCTATCCCTACCAGTTACTGTCCCTGGGTACCCAAGCCCTAGTGGCTAGTCCAAACCATGGCAGCTGGTGGGGCCCTCTTCACACGTGAAAAGAAAAATTAGCTTAAACAGTCAGCAGTACAGTGATTCCATTTGGATTTAATGTGGCAATTCAACAGAAGCGACCCTGAATTAGTACTCACGACCTCCAAACAAGATAGGGTCCTTCAACATCAGCAGGGCTACTTTTGAGCTCCACGAGACTCTTCACACATTTATATGGTAAAAAAAAAAAAGTACTATACCAGGCAGGCTGCTTCTCTATCCCATCGCAATTACTGCACAATACCAGGAGAACACACAGAATTCAGTTCCTGACAGACCGAGTGCAATTCAACAATTTCTTCAGTCTTCTACAGGGTGAGCCTGGTTTCTACTCTTCAGAGATCCTTTGATTCTTTTCACAGGACGATTCAGTCCTAACAAGCAGTTACACAAGCTGCAGACCGGAACTCTGGGCCTTACACACGTTTTTTGACTGAAACTGTGCACTGAAGGAGCACAGGGTTTCTTTCCCCTTCACTGCCAGATCTAAAACTGAAACTCCAACAGACAAAACCGGGCACTTCCTTTGAGTTCCTCCCAGTTCTTGACTGGATTGGCTGTCACTCACAATAGACTGCTGCTGTTGGTCCAAAAAGGCGCGAAGTCTAAACTACATCTCCCAGAGTCACTGCCCATACAATCCTCTTGTGGCTGGCTCAGATTATGAGTCCAAGTTCTGATTACGTCAAGGCACCATTTTAGAGCTAGCTTACCCCACACTGATTGGTCCAGTTCAGCAGTTCAAAACCAGAATGGGGAACTAGGCAGACACAGTTCTGACTGCAAAGAAAGCAGGTTAGACAAACTGTAATTTCATTATTACTGTAAATGATTTCTGGCAAACAGTTACATCTTTCAGATAGGTTCCTTTGCACTCCTAGTGACTGCAAAATGGAGTGAATTGGCAGCAGCTCGAGTGGTACACAAACAGAGAAGCACACAGTCCCCCCATACAAACTAATTATGTCTGCAAGCAGACAGCTCATAAAGAGACAGTACCAGAGGCTCTAAAAACACTCACTGATAAATGGCTTAAACGCCAAACACCATTCAGGCTTGGAGCATTCAAGCAAGCTCCTGGAAGTCTTTTGGGAACCCCATTTGCAGGGGGGTTACATGCGTATGGTATTATGATACAGTTTTTTTGTCCTTATAGTTTCCTGTCATGTTCAGGCTTTGGACTGAACATGACAGGAAACTACAAGGACTACAAATTTCCCACAGCAGGACTACAAGTAAGATGACTGCCAAGTACTTCTTTACAGTCAGTACCACATCTACTACACTAGGGAGTGTTGGTGGGGTGGGGGGATCACAAGTCTAGGGGTATGCAGTGGCCTGACTTCAGATATGTAATTTAGATCCCAGATGGGTGGAACTAGGCATCATAATACCATGTGCATACTCGCTAAGGTACACTCGAGAACCTCCAATGACAAACCCTGCTGAGGAATCACAAAAACATGAGGCCAGCTCAGTTTACATCACAGTCATTGTAATGATTCTATACAGCACATGTATAAATTTCATAAATAACGATAAAGATATTAAAAACTAGAAAGAATGAATTTCTTACAATTCTGTGGGATATTTATTAAGCAACACTTTAAGCAACAGTATTTGTTAGCAGAAATAATGCCATCACATAGATATTTATTATTAATGTTTCTCTGTGTAAGAGAGAGCAAGCCGAAGATCCATCTGCCCCCCCCCTTTGGGTTTCCTTAATTCAAATGCTGCAGGACATTCAGAGGGACTCCAAGATGTACACTGTGTCCTGTTTTATGTTGTATGTTGTGTTTGTTGGGCTGGCCACCCACAATCTGTATTTATTTTTATGTCTTCTGTTGTGTGTGATCCCCCCCCCTTTGTGTACATCATGGATCTCCTTCATAACTCTAGCAGCCTTAAGTTATGGAAACTAAGTGTGAAGCAGAAATGTATTTCAAAATAAAGAAAATGCTGGCTTGCAACTCAGTCTTCAATTAATTAGTTTAAAGCCTCTTTGGAAAGCAGGCATTGTGACAGTCATGAGCGTTTTAAGAAGTCTGCTCAAAGCGCTTCACACTACCATGAGATGGAAAAGGCTCTGAAGCAGTCTTTAATTTAATAAGGGTGTCCGTCTGCATTATAGACAGAACAGACGAAAAGCAACAAAATACAAGTGAAGTAAAGCCTTCCTTTTATGGGAGATACAGAAGTCCAGACTGCTGCTGTTTAAATTCATTCTGAGCTCTGCCTTTGTTGTTTAGTTAGCAGTCTGTAGAAAACTGTTTAAAAGCCTGAAAAGTACTGGTTTGGGCACAATATTCCTATAAGCTAGTGCTGCCATTTAATTAAAGTAAATTCTCCACAAGGCACAGAAGGGTTCCCCTTAAAAAGCACTACTGAAAAGTATTGGTAATGTGAGTAAACTTTGTTTATAGCCTCTGCTTCTTGCTGAAAACACTCACATTACCAACACCTCTAGGAAGAAATATGTTTGGCTGTACTAAAAAGAATTAAGTAACACTTGACTTACCTGTATAAGGCAACTTAAATTATACCAAGGTAGTTTTCTTTTTAAAGTTTCTATGTAGCCAAAATGCTGCTGTTTCAGAAGCTCCCTGCTTCATTGTTCCCTATGGACTGGCCGCGCCCAGTTTCCCTGTTTTTATCCCTTATAAAGAGGAACTTCCCTTCTGTGAAAGTTAAAATATTGAGACAGCTCATAAAATTTGTTTTGAATGTCAAAATGTTTTTGGAATGTTACTTTATGTTTAAATAAAATAAGATATTTTATTTTGAGAAAGATTGAATGGATAAAATTTAAAACTGGATAACGAGGTCACATGTCTGTAGAAACTGCTATATAAGCAGAACTACCTAGGAAGCTAACAGCGTAAGGAGGGTGTGAATCTGTTAACACCCAGTCCTGAGATAGTTAGTACTACCTCTGATATGTAAACTATGGACTTTTTGGCTTGGTTTATTATTTTGTCGTTTCAGTCCACTCTAGGTAATACATTTTAAGTTTATTCTGGTCATTTTGTCCGAGCACTTTGTTTATCCACACCATTTCACATTTGGTGTTAGAAGTGGGATCTTGGTTGAGGAGGACCTGTTTGTGGATCTGAGGGCAGATTCTGAGTGTATGCAGTCGGACAAAGGCAGGAGGCGGACTATCCCAGCTACAAGGTCATTTATATTAGCCATCGGTTGCCTTTATTGTCTGGGCTGGAGCCGGCACGGTTCGAAGAAAAGTGGCTAAGGTGACAATGGAGGAGATGCTTTGGAAATGGAAGCGGACAAGGATACAAAGGCTATTGAGAAGGGTGCACAAGCAGCTGAACCAAAGGAAGAAGAGCCACCAGAGGTCCCCATGAGTTATTACGATGGTTGTGCTTGAGACAGACAGAACTGGAGCGAGAAGGGAGAGACCGAGTTGAAAGAGAGAGATCGGGCAGAGAATGCTGCTAGATGGACTGACACCCTACAGGCTATTCAGGTACTCGGTTCCACAAGATCTCCTTCAACACCCTGGTGGGCAAAAGACATAAGGTTAGTCAAAATGACTGAGTCAGATGATATAGAAGCCTATCTTTTAACATTTGAGAGAGTGGCTGCTGCTTGTGCCTAGCCTAGAGATCAGTGGGTGGTCAGGCTGGCACCATATTTAACTGGGAAGGCAATTAGCCTACAGTCTACAGACCTTGCACACATAAATGACTATGATTATGTTAAACATGCTATTTTAAAAGATATGACATAAGTCCTGAAACCTATAGACAGCGTTTTAGAGCATATAAATTCCAAATGACAGATACACCTCAAGATTTGTATACACATCTGAAAGATTTATGTCATAAATGGTTGCAACCTAACACAAGAACAGTGGTACAGATTGTAGAGAACATTATTTTGGAACAATTCATCCGGGTCTCACCCCAAGATGTGCAGTTGTGGGTTAAGGAACATCACCCTGAAACCTCAGAGACCACCATAAGGCTAGCAGAAGATTACCTGACTGCCAGACCACCACGCCCTAAAACTTTTATGAACTCTAGAAGCCAGACTCCGACTATAAAACCTAGTAGCAATATGAGATCATTTAGTCCTTCTATGCTGCACCCTAGTAGTAACATTGCGAATAAGAACTACAATAGACCAAGTAAAGGTTTCAATCATGAAATAATATGTCATGAATGTAAAACCAAGGGCCATATTGCTCGGTTCTGTCCAAATAAAAAGGTTGAAACAATTCATCTAGCCCTTGCTAATTGGGGCCATTATGTTACCACTGTAAAGATTAGAGGAAGGACAGTTTCTGGCCTAGTAGACTCTGGATAAACAGACACTGATTCATGCTTCGTTTGGTGGATAAGCCAAAATTAGGAAGCAACCACGGAGTGAAATGTGTCCATGGAGCGTTCACTGGTACCCTTTGACAGAAATGGACATACAAATAAATGGGACTATGCATAAAATGAAAGTGGGCATAGTACCTTCTTTACCTATTACCAGTTATAATTGGACATGATTACCCTTTCTTTGACTCTTTGTTAGCTATGAATATTGGGGCAGCTGCTATACAGGAGAAAACAATGCAAGAGATGGAACTGGGACAAATATTTCCTTTTGAGGGGGAGGTATTTGGGACCATTGGCAAAAGTAGAAAAAGCAAATCACAAAAACAGAAGGATAAAAAGGCTTGGAACCAAAAAGACACTGGACTAGAGACATTAACAGAAAACTTCATGTTACCTAATAGAGAGTTTATAAGTGTACAGAAAGCTGATAAAACACTAATCCTTTTTTCCACAGGTAGTGTCAACAATACCTACTGAGTCTCAAGCAACCATATTTTATTATTAAGGATGAATTATTGTACAGGGTAGGTATAAATTCCCATACAGGGAGGTGGTAGAACAACTGATGGTCCCTGTCCCTTTCTGAGAAAGATTACTATCCCTTGCTCATGACCCTCCTATGGCAGGTCATCTGGGCAAGGACCGAACATCTAGCGTTTGCTTTACGGTTTTATTGGCGGGAATACATGAACAGGTGGCTCAATACTGTAGAAGTTGTCCTGAGTGTCAACAGGTTGCAGCAATAGTCGAAAAGACAAAGTGCCCCTGTTACCAATGCCCTTGGTTAGCAATGTATTTGAAAGGGTTGCAATGGATGTTGTAGGCCCATTGCCGAGAAGTACAAAGGGAATCGCTTTATATTAGTGGTGGTAGATTATGCTACAAAATATCCTGAAGCGATACCCCTTCATACTGCCACCACCACCCGGATAGCAGAGGAATTAGTGAAAATTTTCAGCCATATGGGGATTCCAAAAACCATTCTAACTGATAGAGGCACTAATTTTTGTTCAGAGTTGTTACAAAAAATTGTACCAAGCTTTAGGCAATAAAGCGGTTTTCACCACCCCTACCATCCACAAACAGATGGGTTAGTTGAGAGGTTTAACCAAACTCTAAATAGAATGCTCAGGAAATACGTGACAGAGGAAGGTAATAAATGGGACGTTTATCTACCCTATTTGATGTTTGCATATAGGAGGTGCCACAAGCCTCGTGAGGTTCTCTCCCATTCGAGTTACTGTATGGACATAACCCAAGAGGCCCATTGGACATTATTAAAGAAGAATGGGAAGACAAGAAGGAAACATAAGATAGAACCTTTAGAATATTGGCAACAACTGAGGCGAAGGTTAATAACCTATGTAAAGAGAGCACATCAAAATAATTTACAACAACAAACTAAACAAAAGAATACTATGACAAAGGAACAAAGCTCAAAGAATTCACTGCAGGTGATAAGGTTCTACTTTATTACCCTCCTCTGAGAATAAGTTACTTATGAAATGGCAGGGCCATATCAGATAGTGGAACGTAAGGGCCCAGTAACTTATTTGGTGGCTTGTCCTGAAAGGAAGAATAAAAATAAAGTATATCATGTCAACTTGCTAAAACCCTGGGTGGACCGAACTTCTCTCTCCTGTAACTGTCAGCCCTGAAACATCTGAATTTGAATCTGAATTAGACATAGCTTATAAAAGGTTAGAGGGTTCGAGTAACCTCTCAGAGGTGCAAATTAACCCACATTTAACTACCCAACAAACATATACATTACAAAGTATATTAGAGCCCTATAGAACACTATTTACAAGTTTACCCAGAAAAATTACACATGCAGTACATCATATTGTGGTATCTGAAGACACCCTATTAGGCAAAAGCGTACAGAATCCCTGAGAAACTAAGGAAAGTAGTACAAGAGATCAAAAAGATGCAGGACCTGGGGATTACAGAACCATCACATAGTGAATGGACTTTTCCTATGTGATAGTGGGGAAAAAAAGAAGGTGGAATTAGGCTTTGTTTAGATTTTCGGCGTCTAAATGCCATATCCAAATTTGATTGTTACCCAATGCCCCGGATTGATGACATCATAGATCGCCTGGGGCAGCCCGTTATATCAGCACCTTAGACTTAACAAAGGGATACTGGCAGATTCCTCTAGATCCAAAGGATAAAGAAAAACAGCCTTCAGTACACCAATTGGCCTATACCACTTCACAGTGATGCCATTTGGCCTGCATGGGCGCCGCTACATTCCAACGGGTAATGGATAATATTCTGCAACCTCATAAGAGTATAGTCGCCTACTTGGATGATGTTGTGGTTTTAGTCCTTCATGGGAAGAACATCTACAGCATCTCAGGCTATATTATGTACCCTGTCAGAAGCCAGGTTGACACTAAATCCCCTAAATGTTCATTGGCAATGCAGGAAACCAGGTATTTAGGTTTCCAAATTGGAAATGGGCTGGTAAAACCAGAAATCTCAAAGATAGAAAGCAGTATGCACACCCCAGCCAAGGACAAAACAGATGTAAGGTCCTTTTTAGGACTAGTTGGCTACTACAGACGATTCATTCTGATTGTTCCACAATAGCAGGACCTTTAACCGACCTCTTAAAGAAATGTAAGCCAGATAAGGTAAACTGGACACCTGAATGTGAAGAAGCATTCAGCAAACTAAAGGCTCGGGTATGTTCTTCACCAGTCCTACACTCTCGACTTTAACTGCCATTTATAGTACAAACAGACGCCATTCAATTGTGGTATAGAGGCAGTACTTACTCAATTAATACAGGAGAAGAGCATCCAATCATATTTATTTATAAGCGGAAGTTACATGAGAGAAAAAACATTATTCAGTTATTGAAAAGAGTGTCTGGCAATCAAGTGGTCAATAAAGCTTCGCTTTTATTTATGGGTGGGAATTTGAGTTATGGGTAGACCACAACCCTCTATATGTTGGCTTCATGTGATGAAAGATAAAAACCCTCATATAATGCGATGGTACTTAGCAATGCAACCCTACAGGTTTACGATAAAATATAGAAAAGGTTCAGAGCATAAGAATGCCGACTTTCTATCTAGATATGGAATAGAAACTGTACCTACCTATCTTCAGGCCTCGGGGTAAAAGAAAGGTAGTGATTATTAAAAGAAATAAGTATTTTGAAAGTATCTATAATAGATAGTTTATTTATTTTTATTTTTTTTTTTGGGACCCCGAGGTGGAGCCTTGGTGAGGGTGGGCTATGGCTCCATCTCTTGAGTAGAGATCTGAAGATAGGTATAGTAGTAGCTCTTGTAAACCAAACATAATTTGTTTGGTTTTGGGTGGGGAGGAATGTAAGAGAGCAAGCCGAAGATCCATTCCCCCCCCCTTTTGGGTTTCCTTAATTCAAATGCTGCAGGACATTCAGAGGGACTCCAAGATGTACACTGTGTCCTGTTTTATGTTGTATGTTGTGTTTGTTGGGCTGGCCACCCACAATCTGTATTTATTTTTATGTCTTCTGTTGTGTGTGATTCCCTCCCCCCCCTTTGTGTACATCATGGATCTCCTTCATAACTCTAGCAGCCTTAAGTTATGGAAACTAAGTGTGAAGCAGAAATGTATTTAAAAATCAAGAAAATGCTGGCTTGTAACTTCAAGTCTTCAATTAATTAGTTTAAAGCCTCTTTGGAAAGCAGGCATTGCGACAGTGCGGGGCGTTTTTAAGAAGTCTGTTCAAAATGCTCGCACTATCATAAGATGGAAAAGGCTCTGGAAGCAGTCTTTAATTTATTAAGGGTGTCCGTCTGCATTATAGACAGAACGGATAAAAGAAACAAAATACAAGTGAAGTAAAGCCTTCCTTTTATGGAAGATACAGAGAAGTCCAGACTGCTGCTGTTTAAATTCATTCTGAGCTCTGCCTTTGTTGTTTAGTTAGCAGTCTGTAGAAAACTGTTAAAACATGCCTGAAAAGTACTGGTTTGGGCACAATATTCCTATCAAGTGCTGCCATTTAATTAAAGTAAATTCTCCACAAGGCACAGAAGGAGTTCCCCTTAAAAGCACTACTGAAAGAGAGTATTGGTAATGTGAGTAAACTTTGTTTGTGTGCCTCTGCTTCTTGCTGAAAACACTCACATTACCAACACCTCTAGGAAGAAATATGTTTGGCTGTACTAAAAAGAATTAAGTAACACTTGACTTACCTGTATAAGGCAACTTAAATTATACCAAGGTAGTTTTCTTTTTAAAGTTTCTATGTAGCCAAAATGCTGCTGTTTCAGAAGCTCCTGCTTCATTGTTCCTTATGGACGCGCGCCCAGTTTCCCTGTTTTTATCCCTTACAAAGAGGAACTTCCTTTCTGTGAAAGTTAAAATATTGAGACAGCTCATAAAATTTGTTTTGAATGTCAAAATGTTTTTGGAATGTTACTTTATGTTTAAATAAAATAAGATTTTATTTTGAGAAAGATTGAATGGATAAAATTTAAAAACTGGATTAACGAGGTCACATGTCTGTAGAAACTGCTATATAAGCAGTACTACCTAGGAAGCTAGCAGTGTAAGGGAGGGTGTGAATCTGTTAACACCCAGTCCTGAGATAGTCAGTACTACCTCTGATATGTAAACTATGGACTTTTTGGCTTGGTTTATTATTTTGTCGTTTCCAGTCCGCTCTAGGTAATAAATTTTTAAGTTTATTCTGCTAATTTTTGTCCGAGCACTTTGTTTATTCCACACCATTTCACACTCTGGCAAAAAAAAAATAGTATATTCTTTTTGCTTTTCATTGTATATCATTCCTGACCTGAGCTATGGGATTTTGATGCTTTTAAAAGTCCCTGCTTCCTGGCCATGCCCACAATGTATAAATTAAGCAGCTTGGTGTGTTGTACTATTTTCCATAAGAAAATGTATACTAGCACCCTCTGAATACAGTCATAGAAATACAGAAACATGGAATTTGCTGGTAGATAAGGACCACTTGGCCCACCTAGTCTTCCCATTTTTCCCTGCCTGTATATCACCTCAGATCCTATTTTATTAAACCTGGTGTTGGTGTATCTATTCAGGCACAGCATTGTGTGCAAAAATACAGGGGCATTTGGGTGGAAACAGTTCTACACAGGCGCTGACTTCAGGTGACCATCTCCTGATGGCACCCAGATGCTAGGACAGTGGAAAACACCATGATGGGGCCCCAAAAACATTATAGGAAATCATTTATGTACATTTGATCACAACAGTTTATTCCTGCGGGTGCATCACCCCTTTAAACCTGGCCCCTGGTGCAGTTCCTTTTTAACTTTGGCTTTCTGGTTTAAATCCCTATTCGTTTGAACATGGGCATAGTCTCTGCCCCTTTAAGTTTGGCTGTCAGGCATTAATCCAATTTGTTTGTTTATTTATACAGTTCCTGGCTCAATGGAGTCTTGCACTTGTTCTTCCCCTTGCAATTTAGTCTAAACATTCACACTTTGGCCCCCTTTTAAATTGTGGGCCTGATCTGCTGGCCCCTATTACAGGTGGGCCTGTTGTTGCCCCTTTAAATCACTGTAATCATTTGTTTAATTAAAGTTCCTGCCCCCTGCTTACTGTCTATGGGGCCGTATCTTTTGTAGTTCTGCCCCATGGGTGGCCTTAAGGTGGGGCCTTGCCACCCCACAGTCACTTGATTCAAAGGAGCCCTTCCTTTTCTCCACCCCGTGGGCGGACTTTTTCTGGGGCCTTGCCCACCCCAACAGTTCCCTGGCTGATCAGAGACTCTTCAAACTCAACCCCATGGGTGGTCCTTTTGCTGGGGTCTAGCCTGGCCCAAACAGTCACTGCCAGCACCTGAAGGGTTCAAAGTTATTTATTTATTTATAACAAAAAAAAAGTCTCTATTTTTTTTTTTTCTGGTGGCCAGCACCCGACTGCAGTGCTGCCGCCACTCACCCTGCCACCCACTTGGATAATCTGGGCTGGGATTGCTGATGGTTGCATGGGGAGGCCTGGACCCACCTCCTCCCACTAACCTCCACGGATTACTGCTGCATGCATTTGTGGGGAGGCGTAGACCTGCCTTCCCCCATGGACCTTCTCATGTTGGATTGTTGGTGAAGTAGATGGCCTTACTCTGCTGCCACTGCCCCTCCCAACGGAACACTCTGCTGGGCTGCTGATGGAGGGGAATGCTTGGTTGTTGTCGCTGCCCCTCCCAATGAATATCCTGCTGATGTTGAGGACTGGAAAGGGCAGTACGGAGCTGCCACCTTCCCAATGGGATATCCACTCACCGCCAAGGCACCGGGACAACTGCTGGGGAGGAAGGAGAAGGAGCCACCAACATGCTGGATCGGCCAGGACTTGGGAGGGACGCAGGAACTCAAGGTAACTACCTACCTACTGCTATGCCCCGGCCGGACGATCACTACCCCTCTCACTGCTGCTGCTCCCTTTTCCTAACAGGACAGAATAATGGTGAATGGCTGTTGCCATTCAAAGCAGGGCTGAGGATTCCTGTCTCGGAATCCTCACAAGTCCACCCCTGCCTGCCCTCAGCATCAGGTAACTGGGGGGAGGTGTTATGTCAGGATTGCAGCAGGCAGGGAAAACAAGCAGAAAAATCTATATTTTTTTTTTTTTTTTTTTTAACATAAGCCCAGCTGGGCCTTCATGCTTCTGGTGGGGGTCTCCTAACTCTAAGCTGGGTCACAAGCAGGGGCACCTAATGAGGGGAACATATCCGGGGCACCTACCTAACCCAGGGGCACCTAACAAATGGGGTACCAAATGCTGGGGTGACTAACACTGTGGCCTCTTCCTATCCTTGGGGTACCCCAAACTAGACAACCCCCAGAGCACCTGGATGCCCATTTTTGGAGGGCACCAGGAATTCTGGGGCACTACACTTACATACCTAAAAAAATGTCTTGTGCCCCTTCATCACCGCCTGAGCTATTATTAGTGTAATACCCCCCACCCCAATCTGGGGTCTTACCTTATGCCCATTCTCCCATTTCTGCTCCTCCTCCTCTGAAACACCTCCTGGCTGCCTGCCGTTTCTCCCAGTCCAGGTCCCCATTTCAGCCCAGGTGCCCCAAAGATCCCTGGACAGCTCCAATGTAAATCTAGCCATCTTGAGCTCAAAAAACTTAACCTTCATCTCCCTGCTATTCTCTTTGGCACTCTGGTGCCTCGGGGATCGCACATGATCAAAGCCGCGCCTTTGATCTCCCTACCGCTCAGTTTGCGGTCCAGCAGGAGAATGCTCATCGGTCCCAGTCCCTGCGTTAGGCAGAGTGGGGACCGGTGACCTAAACAAGGGCCAAGAGAGCCCTCTCCTTATTTTAAATAAAAAGTTCCATAAAGTGCTATGGATCAGGGCTCATGAATATTAATGAGCAGAGCCCTGATCCTCATGAATATAAATGAGGTTCTGTATGCCTCCGGGAGAACTCCTAGTTTTTCGACGGCTGCTGCAAGGACAGAATGCAAATAAATAAATAAATAGCAGCAGCTGCCAAGAACACTAAGGGGCAAATGTTTAAAGGGGAAACAAAATAAAATAAATATATTTATCCTGACTGCACCAGTAATGTTGGGACTCAGATAACAGCCTGCCTGCTGCAAGCAAGGGATGTTAAATATTAGCAGCAGCAACAAGCTCAGGACTGAACAAACATGCTTAATCTGGGCAGAAATATTAAGGACACACATGTGGCTATTGAACTGTGGGGCAAATGGGCAAATATAATGATTATTCTGGCTGCACCAAGACTTTATTTGGGACTGTGTTAAATCTGCTACAGGGACTGTGTGTTTAGCAGCCATTACAGAGCAGTGACAGCCAATAAGAAAGCTGGGATTTTTAAGCCATGACTTGTGGGACCTCTGCCAATGCTCATGGGACTTTACCAAGTGCTTCTGGAGAACTGCAGGGACCTAAATTCAGGTGCCAAAATTAAAAAGCAATTGTGCATCGAGGAAGCTTTATGAATGTCATTTTTGTGATTGACAAGCCTTTCAACCAATTGTTACAGGAACAGCAAATAGCTTCAACCAATAGGGAGCACACAGGGGAGCCCCATAAAAGGCAGTGTTCAGGCAAATTTAAGCAGATTTGAGTGGGAGCCCCCATTCAGGCCCTCAGCAAGCAAAATAGGCCTAGTGATCCAGTGCAAACCCTCCACAGGGGAGAGGGCCTTTTCCTTTGCCAGAAAATAAATCAGTGGCTGCCTAAAGCAGAGCCTGCTAACCTGGGGGTTGCCAAAGAATGTCCTCCAGGGGCTAGCTCAAGCCTTTCCATGTTTGGGAAAAACATGGGTCCTGCAACTTCATGCCAAGCCAGCTGTGAGAGAGCTGAATCTGCCTCAGCAGTGAGAGTGCTGATGTCTTCAGGAACCACTCTGTGGTGATTTCAACCTTGACTTCTTAGGGCCTAACAGTAAGACATATCAGGACATCTTATCAGATGTTAATCTAGAGCAACTTATTGATTAGCCTACTAGACTTAACATGAAAACAAGCAACCTCGGCCTTTTGGACTGGATGCTGACCCATAAGAAGCACAACATCAAGGTTGCGGGAGTTTTTTCAGATGTCGTTAGTGACCAACTCCCCACCTATTGTGTCTATAGAAACAATTTCCAACCTTCTCCCCTTAAAACCATAAAAGCTTGGGACCTGGCAAACTTCAATCCCGCTGCTTTCATACTAAGTCTAAAATCTATTGATTGGTCACCCATTACATCCCTTCCTGACATTAATAAGGCTTTAGAATACTTCAGCCACAACTTCACTTCCATTTTGGACATGCATGCCCTTTTCAAATTAAGGCACACCAAAAGTGACCACTCCCCCTGGCTATCCCAGGATCTTAGGCAACTAATGCACTCACAAGATAAAGCATGGAAAACCTTTAAAGAATCCGGACTACAATCTGACTGGCACTCCAACAAGTAATTACAGAATGCTTGTAAGGCTAGAACTACCTAAGCCAAGTGGAATTACTTCCATTCCCTGCAGACAATACATCTTGCCAACCCAAAAAGCTTCTGATCTCATATTAACTCCCTACTCAAGGGTAAAGAATGCACTGTCACCCAAACCATGATCTTTAAGGGGGAATCACTATCCACCCCATCTTATATAGCTACAGACATAAAGGACTTCTTCACTGACCTGGACAAATACAAATCTGACTTGCCTTCTACACCCCATCATCCACAGTCCTCTAACCCTATGGTCCAGGATCCCCCTTTCCATCTAAAACTCACAACACACCCTGAGGTTCTTAAGCTGTTAAATGGCCTCAATCCAGACGGCTCTCCAGGATTCAATTCCCTCCAACCTAAATTCCTCAAAATAGTAGCTCCTACACTAGCTCACCCAGTATCTCTATTAATCAATAGATCCCTCCTCACACAAACCATACCAGACAAATAGAAGACTGCGGTAGTTGTCCCAGTACACAAAAGCAGCCGCACCGACACGGGCCCGCCAGTAACTCGTGAGGTGGGTGCATGAGGAAGGGCACCGTCCATAATGGTGATTCCTTCCCGGTGCAATCCCTCATGGTGGAGGGTAAGGCGACCAGATGAGACTGTGGGCGAACTGGGCAACAGGATGTCACTATGCGTATGCTCGCGGGGGGGGTGGCACCGAGCAGGCGAGCGAGGGCTGAGGGCGGAGAGGCTGTAAGGGCCACTTTTGTGGACTTAATGAAAGCCTTTGATCTCATCAATCACAGACTTTTACTAACAAAACTTGGCAATATTAGTCTCAATACCCTCTCTATCTCTTGGCTCACCAGCTATCTAACCAACAGGTTACAATGTGTCAAATGGTCAGACTCTATATCTTCCCTTATAACCATCATGGATGGGGTTCCCCAGGGCTCTACACTGGACCTACTACTCTTCTCCATCTTTATCAATGAGCTACCATCAAATTGTGAAGAGGCATCAATACAGCTCTACGCTGACAATGCCATACTCTACAGATCCTCTAATGATATCTCATCCCTCAACTCCAATCTAGAGAGTGACTTCCAGCAGTTGGAGGCATGGTTTAAGAACAATCTTCTGGTGCTCAAAATCAAAAAACCTAAGAATATGTTATTTCACCACACCGCTTCTGATAGGTCCACCCATAATCTTTGGTAATCAAGACCTCTACCGGTAAAACTCTAGAAGGGGTAAACTCATTCAAATACCTCAGTTTAACACTCAGCGAACACCTATCACTTGAAACACATATTGACAAGGTCATAATATCCATGCATCAGAAGCTAGGCCTCCTATATTGGATGGCCCCTCTACCTCCGGCCTCAGACCAAGAGAACCATTGCCTCCACTACCATGCTCCCGAGCCTTCTCTCTGGCACTATGTTATTGCACTCAGCTAAGACTACTAACCTAAACAGACTAAGACAAGCTTACCACAGAATAACTCATTTTGCTGCATCAGTCCCTGCACGCACCCACCACTGTGATGTGCTTCACACCTTAGGCTGGTCATCATTTGAAGCTCGTCTTGAATTCCCGATGCTCTGCACCACTTTTAAGCTCATCCATCTGCCCTCCACACCCAGTCTCTCTAACCTTCTCACACAGAAAACCTTCACCAGATCCCTTCGATCCTCTAAATGCCCAATCTTAAAACTACCTAAGAGTCACCTAGCTATTTTCGAAAGATTCTTCTCTGCTGCTGCCCTTCAGTTAAGGAACAATCTCCCACCAGACCTACTCATATGTACATCTCTCACGTAATTTAAACAAGCATTTGTCAATGCCGAATGTTTGCTTGCTGGCATTGGCAGTGGTAGTGTAGAAGTTACAGAGCTGCGTAATAGGAGCAGCGGTGAAGTATTGAACTGAAGCCAACCCCACCACCACCCTGCAGAGAGTGACAGGCATTGGGGTGTGCCTTTGGGTTGTCAGGCATAACGGCCACGCCATTTCACCACACCCAACCCTGCAGACACTGACAAGTGTCACGGTGTTCTTTGGGGTCTTTGGCCCTTATGCGCACCCCATTCCATTAGAAAATATGGTGAGATGGGTGAGATATAGAAGAATGGGGTGAACTTTGGGGCCAAAGAGTCCAAGGCATACCTCGATGCCTCTCACTGGCTGCAGGGTGTGGAATGGTATGAGCATTACAGGCAAGAATCCCAAGTCACACCCCTGATGCCTGTCATTCTCTACAGGGTGGGCGTTATGGTTGGAAACCCTAATACCTCAGGCATTCGTTGGTATTTTCACTCCAAATTTTCAACATGTTTTTGTGACCCCACCTCATGAACAGGGGGAATATCAGTTTGTTAGCAAAGCTGCTTATGCTACAGCGACTACGGCATTTTCACCTCAGGTGCAAAACATTCTGAACAGGATGTAAAAATGACAGCTGTACTGTTCATGGGGAGGTGTAAAAAATGGCAATGTTGCAAATCTGCAGTAAAATATTTAAAAAAAATGGTGAAGTGACGAGCATACATAGAATCTGTGCAGCTTACCCGTAATATAATTAGGTTGGGGATTTTTACAGCAGATTGTCAACTCAGGCATTTGGTGCCTCTGATCATGAACAGTGTCACTGTGATTTTCTTTTATCTGTCCCGAACAATGATTTCCCCTGGCGATCACGCATCTCTGGCTGAAAGTGTGAAAACACACTTCAGCCATGTTGTGAAAAATGACAGCTGTACTGTTCATAAGGAAGTGTGGAAAAATGCCACTGATGAAAATCTGGACTGAAAATATTACAAAGTCATGAACTTACAAGGGTGCGTGGAAACTGCGCAATGCTCACTCGTAACAGTCATTTTATGGACTTTTGTCACCAAATTTTCAACATAGCCATTTTAAGACCTCTGCTCATGAACAGTGTAACTTTGATTTTCTTAATCTGTCCCAAACATTGTTTTCGCACACCAACAGCATCATTGTGCGCTACATGTGCGAAAACACATTTTACGCGACATGAAAAATGGCAGCTGTACTGTTCATAAGGAAGTGTAATAAAATGACAATGTTGAAAATCTGGAGTGAAAATATTAAATTTGCAAACTTACAAGCATGCATAGGAACTGCGCAACAAATTTTTTCACCAAATTTTCAACATATGCCATTTTAAGACCTCTGCTCATGAACAGTGTCTCTATGATTTTCTTAATGTGTCCCATACATTAATTTCAAGACATCAACTGCGCCATTGTGCGCTACATGGCGCGAAACACATTTTGGCCAAGATGTGAAAACGAGTAGTTGTACTGCTCATAAGGAGGTGTGGTAAAATGGCAATGTTGAAAATCTGGAGTGAAAATATTGAAAATTCGTGAACTTACGGCGTCGTGGGAACTGTGCCCTTGCCGTCATAAAACAGTCATTTTTAGGAATTTTTTCACCAAATTTTCAACATAGCCATTTTAAGACCTCTGCTCATGAACAGTGTCACTGTGATTTTCTTAATGTATCCCGTACATTGATTTCGCACACCGACTGCGCCATTGTGCACTACATGGTGGAAACAAATTTTGGGTGAGATGTGAAAAATGACAGCTGTACTGTTCATAAGAAGGTGTGGTAAAATGGCAATATTGAAAATCTGGAGTGAAAATATTGAAAATTCGTGAACTTACGAGCGTGCGTAGGAACTGTGCAATGCACGCTTGTAAAACAGTCATTTTTAGGAATTTTTCCACCAAATTTTCAAAATAGTCTTTTTGAGAGCCCACCCTATGAACTCTGGCAGTGTCATTTCATTAATCATTCCGGAAAGGTGATTTCACGCAGTGGCTGCGAAATCACCCTTCGGGCCCGAGTAACGCCATGACAGTGCAAGAATTTATGAGGAGGGGTCCCAAAAACCACATGTTGAAAATTTGGTGCAAAAATTCCAAAAAATGCCTGAGATATGCAACAAATTTTAAAAAACCCCATCTAGCCCATTATACAGCTTACCGGCATTTCCTCAGTTTGCGGTCGGCTTTGAAGAGTGCAGAGGTGTTCCGGTCCAGCAAAGATCGTCGCGCCAAGCTGTGGAGGTAAGTATGGGGTGGGCGGGTGTTGGGAGGCAGAGTGCGCAGTGGGTGGGTGTGGGTTGTGGGAGGGGGCTGGGAGAAGCACCGTGGGACCATTTTATTTTGCAGGTAAAAAAAAAAAGGCGCGGGCGTTTGCCACGCTGGGTGGGCTCAGGCGTGGCACAAAGAGTAACTGGGGGATCGTGGAGCGGCGGGATTGGGCACCCCCATCGGCCATAGGATCAGTTGCCCCAGCATGGCACCCAGTACTGGGGACAGTGAAGCCGGACGGGGATTGGGCACCCCGTCGGCTATACAAATAGGTTGCCACGCTGGGGTGGGCACCCAGCGTGGCATTTAGCAGGCTTTGGGGGGGAGCACAGCACAGCCAACGGGGGATTGGGCACCCCCCATCAGCTATAGAGTATGTGCGTGTGGGGGTGGCAGCACGCAGTATGGTGTGTGTGTGTGTGTGTGTGTGTGTGTGTGTGTGTGTGTGTGTGTAGGGGGAGCTGCGCATGAGCAGGCGATATCTTATCACTGCTCACTGAAGCGTAGCTCCCCCTTTCAACTGTATGCCACTGCATTTTGGAGCTTGTCATAGACAGCTCCAGCATGCATCGGCTTACAGGGGCAGCGCCTGCCAACACACTGACTGAATTGGAAGAGGGGGTGACACACCTCCGAAAACTCGGATGATGGCACTATGTTTTTTGCACATGCGTGCAAGCAAACATAAAAATTATACAAAGCGATATTCTTTCAGCCTCCTCTCTGTGTCTGTAAATAATTCCTTCCTTTTTTTACATGCCCTCCAGGTCCCTTTCTGTGTCTGTCCTTTCTCCCCAACCCCTTCCCCCTCTTTCTACCCCATTTGGCTTATTGAGCTCAGCAATTCCAACTCCTCCCCTATGGGGTTTTCTCTCTCATGTTCACCCAGATACATGTATAGAATGTTCAATAAACAATAATTATGCGTATGTACCACACTGCCTTTACTAGACCTACCTAGTACTATAACCTATGTGGATATATTAAGCTCCTCTCTCTGTAATCCATGTCCTGTCTGATCATTGTAAGATTTCTAAGTATAACCACAAGTTCCTACATATCTCTGTACATAATGGGTGGGATATTCAGAACTGCGCCCGTCAGGGGCGCAAGCTGGGTGCAGCACAACTGGGATGCGCCAGGACGTTGACTGGGCACTATTCAAAGGTGCTGCACCATGGCTCAGCACTGTTGAATATGGCAACATGGCCTCCCACATTGCGCATGGTGCAGTGGCACTGAGCCAGCGCAAGTGGCAAGAGTGGAGCAGGGGGATGTGCAAGTGCGGTTGCACTAGGTGCAGGAACCATGATATTCAGAGATGGATATGCAAATGGGGCCATAATGCATGGAAGGTGAAACTGGGGCCATTAGCATGTCGTTATGGCCCCATTCGCATGTAGGTGCGCCGATCACCTACGACTTGCGTCTGGCGCCCTGCCAGGCATCAGTTATTGGGGACCGACACCCCCTGCACAGCATGGCACAGTGCCCCAATGCTCAACCGTGGGCACAGGTATAGAAATAACATGGCCAGTATACCTGGTGGTCCAGTGGACCACTTCCAGGCCAATCGTGGGCATATGTATAATTAAAATAATAGTACCCCCACCGCCCACTGATCCGCCCCGCCTCCCAGTCGTGGTGGGTGGAAGCTCCCCACCATAAACCGCCTGGCTGCCCGCTGACTGACTGTGTACAGTAGGTGCGCCGATGGTCTGGCGTGGGCCAATGGGCATGCAGACTAATACCGTACTATACAGTCAGATATGTGAATGAATCTATTCACCATATCAGGACTGTCAATAGTATAGCATGTCTGCGCTCGACTATTAAGCCGCTGTGGACCAATGGAAGTACAACTGTACTATGCGCCAGTCAGTAGGTGGGTGGCCGGGGACTTGTGGGTGGGGAGCTGCCACCCGCTGCGCTGACGGGGAGCGGTGTCGGGGCTCCGATGGGCGGTTGGGGGGTACCCCTGGACCACCAGGGAAATTTTAAATGATTTTAATTATACTGATGCCCGCGATCGGGCTGGATTCGGTCCACTGGACCACCAGGGATATTGGACATGCTTTTCTTTATACCTATGCCCGCGATCGGGCTGGAAGCGGTCTGCTGGACTACCATGGATATTGGACATGATTATTATATACCTATGCCCACGATCAGGCATGGGGGGGCACGACGCTGACAGACCCTGGCCCCGGAGCTCGGGTGGCCACCCACAGCTGGCAGCTGCCATGTTGTGCCCTGCAATATGGCAGCTCACCTGTGGGTGGCCAGCCCTTGCTCCTATTTCTTTTAGGCTCAACTTTGAGCACCAGTGTGAGGCGCAAGTAGGGGTTGCACCAGCATATGCGCTGCACATCCCAGTCTGAATATCGGGATTATGCGGAATATGCATGGGCACACCCCCCGCACTTGATCCAGATACATTACTGGTGCGCCCCGGCGCATCAGGATCTGCGTGGTGCAACATCCCCTTTTGAATATCACACCGGGGCGCATCGGTGGGTTACGCATGGTGCATCATTGTTGTGCCATGCGCAACCCCTTTGAATATCCCACCCCCTATGTTTAATTTTTCTGTACCTATAAAGGTAATTTGTTACCTCCACTGTATATCAAAGTTCTTTTTTTTCCTGTGTATGGAATGCTTATATTCCCCTGTTCGCCCCTGAAAAAGGGACAACTCTGTCTCAGTGGGCCCACCCGGTTAACAAAATTTAAATAAATAAAATAAATAAATAAACCACAGATTAAGGAGAGCCATTCCTGTGAGGATGCCTGAGTCAGTAAACTTGTATCTGCAAGAATCATGTAAAGAAAAGCTTGCAGGGGCAGTGAAGACCATATAAAACTAATTGGAATTGTTTGATTGTCTGCACCCTGCATCTGATTAGTGCTCAGAGAGAGTGGTCCCTTATCAGTTAAGTGACCGGGGATGGTCCAGTTAATGTATAAATGTGTCTGAATTGCAAGTTGTATTAAAAGAGCCCAGTGAGCTAATGCTGAATTGCAAGCTGAATTGAAAAAGCCCGGTTAGCTATTGTGAAACTGTTACTGCCAAGAGTGCGGTTTGTTTCAAAGGAAAAAGTATAAAGATGTCCTCGGTCTGGACAAATGTTAGAAATAAGTAAATGTGCTGAATGCAACCTTAAGAAATATAAATATGCTAGATGAACTAAAAGGATGTTCTAGGAATGGACAAATGTTTTAAATGAATAAATGTGCTGAATGCAATCTTAAATATAAAAGTGCTAGAAGAAGTAAAAAGATGTTCTCGGATTGGACAAAGGTTCTACATGGATTAATGTGCTGGATGTAAACTTGAGAAATATAAATGTGACAAATGTAATCTAACTGGTCTGGTTATGCTGCAAGTGTTTTTCAGCCTAAAAGAGGGCCCAGTCTTCAAAAGTTAGTGTTGTTTTCATCGTCAAGCTTTAAAATCTTTGCAGTCAGTTTAGGCTGTACCTGGCTGTTGGCTTGCCTGCTGTTTAACCTCCGGGGATTGCACCTGCTTGCTGGAAGCACTTAATTTCAGCCAGCCTATACAAAAGTCTACTGTGGATAATGCAGGGCCTCCCCTGCACCAACCCAAGAAATTGTAAATGGTTTTAAAGGTTTAATCTCCCAAGCATTATCCTTAATCTTCCTAAATAGCCAGCCAACGTACAGCTGCACCGTCCTTCAGGCCTGCACCATTTATGAACTATGGTTACTGAGTACACAGGTTCAGCTTGGGATTGCGGGGTCTCATACCAAATATGGGGATCGGTACCAGTGTGGGTATTAATCATAGCTGTGTTAACTGATTTACTGCAGCCAGTTAGATAGCTGGGGCTCTGACTATTCTAAAGGTTGGCAGGCTAATGTGATTGATATGTGATGTAAAATGCAAATTGTGTGATCTGAAACCAAACCAAATCAAAACCAATCAAACTAAATGTAAGAATGTAAATAGCACAACCTCTACTCCTTTTTTCACCCGTCCTAACCCTCCCCATGTAAATACACTTGTTACTGTTGTTTTGCAGCTATCTGGCGTGAGCATATTATTAGTGTCCAGTCAGTAAAGGGTAAAATGTATTAAGTGTGGGGAAATGTTATTGGGTCATGTCTGGGGTGTCTTTATGGTAATGTGGGTGGGTGCAGCATCCCAAAGGGTTGTACCAGGTCTATCTAGCCCACTCAGCGCTATACTCTGAGTGGTGGTACTGTGCAATATATTATCTTGGGTAAGAACCAGTTTAAAGTGACATCATTGTGGTAACAGAAACTTGACTGAGACCATCTACCCTGGACCATGAAATTAGCTTCCCCTCTTAAGCCGTCTTCTGGACTGACAGGCTGACTAGGGGAAGGGGCGTGGCTATTTACATCCGGGACAAGTTCTCTGCCTCCATCATTAACTCTACCTCAGTGCCCCTGGGATTTGAATGCACCACGCTGAAAGTACAGTTTCCCTCTTTGACCCCTATATATATAATTGGTTGCTACAGATCACCCTCTGCTGGGCTTGAGGTATTACACCACATTTCCAGCATACTTACCTCCCTTTCATCTGAAGTGATAATAGCAGGAGACCTTAACAAGGACTGGCTCACAAGTCCCTCGCAACCCCTTAAGGGGTTGTGCGACAACTTTGGCCTGACGCAACTTATAATGGGGCCTACTCGACCCAACAAAAAACATTCTGATAAAAACACTCTATTAGATGTCATTCTAGTGAATAAACCTCATCTAGATTCTCACTCCAGAGTTTTCTTCAGCGACCTTAGTGACCACTACATCATAGAGTGAGTGAGGACCTACCCTAGATCTTCTTCCTCCTGCTATGCCTTCAAACAATCTAAACGATCCTTTGAACCTAATACTTTCCTCCTTGATCTGGAGCATGCATACTGGCAGGACTTCCATCTGGCGCAATCTGTCGATGAAGCCTTCTCAGTCTTCCAAAGCATTGTCCTCGGTGTCATCGATAAACATGCTCCCCTTACAAAAAAAACCCAAACCACAAAAAAAAACTGCCCTTGGTTCACCTTGGGCTTGAAAGCAGAGCTGCTCCTCAGAGACTAGCTGCTCTGGAAAAAGGCTAGGAAGACAAAACAACCTAATGATTGGATGGCCTTCAGAGCTGTTAGAAACTGTTGCACCAGATTGGTTTGGGATGCAAAGACCAGCTGCTGAGGTACTCTGAAAACGGAGCCCAGGTTAAAGATTGCCCCAGCATACAGGCGGTTGAGAGGGCTGCTCAGCTAAGCTCTCCCCCACTCTGAAAATGGAGCCCAGGTTAAAGATTGCCCCAGCATGCCGGCGGTCGAGAGGACTGCTCGGCTAAGCTCTCCCCCACTCTGAAAATAGAGCCCAGGTTAAAGATTGCCCCAGGTACTAAAGGAGCTGCACGCCTGATTGCGATTGTTTGTTTGTTGGAGCACTGACTTTGAATTCTTGGTGCCTTTTTTTAAATATTGCTAAGTTACGTCGGCTTAGCAGTGGAGATAGCCTATTTCTATAAAATAGTGTAGCCTTATTTTACCTCTGCTTTCCAACTGTTGCTTTTTACATGAAATCCCCTTTAAGAAGTTTACTGTAGCTTTACTGAAAATGAATAGCATAAGTTTGTTTTGGTTGCTAAATAATCTTACACCTCTGCATTTGCTTTTACATGAAATCCCCTGTTAGAAATTACTGCAGCTTTTACTGAAAAAGAATAGCATAGTTTGTTTAGTTTCTAAATAATTCTTAAACCTCTGCATAGCCGTGTCTTTGTAAATTAACTTGCTAGCTGTATTCAGACAAAGGCACTCCTGATACAGTCCCTGCCCACACCCCCACCCCCACCCCGACAGTGAAACTTCCCTCCTCTGACCTTTATTAATTCACTGTGTCTTTCTCCCTCTTCCACAGCATACCGGCGGTCGAGAGGGCTGCTCGGCTAAGCTCTCCCCCACTCTGAAAACGGAGCCCAGGTTAAAGATTGCCCCAGGTACTAAAGGAGCTGCGTGCCTGATTGCGACTGTTTGTTTGGTGGAACACTGACTTTGCCCCACTGAACACTACACGTTCGGCTCCCCACCGCCCCCACCACCACCCTTGGTTGGCATTCGAATATATAGCTTTATTTCTAGTCACATGACGCGAAATAATCTATCAGTCCACTTTCCCTTCTGCAGCTTATCTTTTCCTACCACTAGAGGCCCCCTTGCATTTTTTTTCCTTCTTATTTCTCCAGTCCTTTCACTCACTGCCTAACTCTCTATGCTACCATGCTCCCACTTACCCTCATCACTCTCCCCATGCATTTCCTCAGGCACTTTCGCCAACCACTCACAATGCAAAAATGGGATGCAAAAATGAAACCTCTTGTCAGCACACAGCCTGGCAATCCCAGCCCGCACCCACCCCACACTGCACTTGAACTTACAAACCCAGACCCGATAAACCATCGTCTACACCCCTCCCTCTACAACACATACATAGACACCTCCACCCCCACACCTGTATACCATCTCCTGGGCCAAGTAACCCACTGGAGTCCCCGTCCCTGGCCAACCTCTTTCCACATCTGCAATACAACAAATCCCCCGCTTTACCCACTTACTCCTCCTATCTGCCCCCCCTTACCCTGAAACTACCAATACCCACCATCGGCCACATACAGCACAAATGCCAAAGACCTACTACTCCAGCTAACAGAAAACACCTCAGGTCACTCATTCTCCTCCTTCTTCTGACAGGCAATGTCCACCCCAACCCTGGCCCTCTAAATTCTCCACCATCCCATCCATCTCCAGGAAATGGCCTGCGCATTACCTCACTAAACATTTGCAGTCTTCAAAAAAAAAATGGGACTCCTTTCAGGGTTGGGTGCTCCAGAATCACCCTGATATCATTGCACTGAGTGAAACCTGGCTCTCCCTATCTGTCCCCGACTCAGCAGTCAACCTCCCTGGTTACCGCCTCTACTGCGCCAACCGAGTGGGCAAGCGAGGGGGTGGCTGTTCTTTCTACCTCATGGAGTCGCTGTCTGGCCACCTACTCCCTCTGTCCATACTAACATCCAGGGCTCAGGCCCTCACCCTAAAACTAACCCTAGGTAAGTCAACATCCCCTCTCCTCCTCACCACGGCCTATGTCCCTCCCAAGGACCAGAAGCCAGCCTTCCAAGCCATCATGTCCTACCTCGCCACCCTACCCTAAAAGCATGAAAAAATACTACTGGGGGATTTCAACATAAATTGGCTGGCCAAAACAGCCACCTCATACATCAACGAGGCATCAGCCCTCGATCTCACTCAGGTCATCAAAACCCCCACCCGGCTACACACCCGCACGGGGTCATCCTCCCTACTAGACCTATTTTTCACAAACCACCCCCACAAAATAACCAGCACCCAAGTCCTCCCCGACACCCTAAGTGACCACTCCCCAGTTCTCTGCAACTGGTCTGATACCCCCCCAAAACCTCACCTAAAATTATTGCAAAACACAAACTAGGGCCTGGTAAACTAGCCCTACTCAAGGCCCACCTCAGAGAATGGGGCTGGACACCCCTAACTAACACCCTTGACCCGGACCACGCACTTAAACTATTTACCAACACCTTTAACACAGCCTGTGACAAGTTCGCCCCCCCTCACCAAAACAATGACCAAAGGGAATCATGCACCATGGTTCTCGGACCACCTCCAAGGCCTACTTCGTCAGCATGACACACTATGGCACCTTGCCAATGAGACCCAATGGCCTCTGGACAGGCAACATTACCGGGAGTCCCGAAACAAGTGCACCTGGGCCATAAGCACCGCCAAAGTGAACTATTACAAAGCCATCTTAACCTCCACCTGGGACTCTGGTAGCAAGTTCTGGGAAAACATTAAGGAACTCTGTGGCAAAGCCCCAAACCTGCCACCTGACCAAATTCTAATAGATGGCTGCCTCTCCTCCGACCCCCTCAGAATAGCCTTGGCCCTTAACACTGCTTTCACTGATCTCTCCCATGTGCTGCCCCCTAATTTCTTCGATCCCCCACCTGCCCATAATGCCCTGAATCCTCCTCTTGCTGCACCCTTCTACCTGTGAGTCCTTACCCCAGAGACTGCCAAACCCTACCTAACCAAAGCTATTAGCCAAAATCACTATAGTCACGACTCCCTGGACCTCAGACTTCTCCGTCTCACCCTCCAGGAAATCCTAGCCCCACTCACCCACATTTTAAACCGCTCCCTCTGTCAAGGGAAATTCCCTACCCACTGGAAATTGGCCTACATCACACCTATCCATAAAAGTGGTGACCGCATCCACAACAACCGCCCCATCTCTATCCTACCCCCCGTCTAAGGCACTAGAAGCATAATCGCCAACAACTTGACCACCTTAACAAATATAACCTTCTATCTGGACAGCAGCACGGTTTCTGTAAGGGCCACAGTACCACCACTGCCCTCCTTGAATTTACCTCCCATGTCCACTCAGCCCTGGACCACGGCCACCTTACAGGCGCCATCTTCGTGGACCTATCTAAGGCATTCGATACCATAAACCATGCCCTCTTGCTTAACACCCTGGCTCTCACAGGTTTCTCCAATGACACCCTAAACTGGTTCACCAGCTATCTCTCTGATAGAATGCAGATAGTCAAGGTAGGCCCTGTCCTCTCCCCCCGTCTCCCTATCCGTTCCGGTGTTCCACAGGGCTCCATACTTGGCCCCCTACTTTTCAGCCTATACCTCAACTCCCTCCCAGTGTCATGCCCCGGAAATCTACTCCTATACGCAGATGATGCGGTCTTGTTCGCCTCTGACCCGTCACCCCTCAAGCTCCACCAAACTCTCCAACACTTGTTCTGTGAAGTCGAAGACTGGCTCACCACCCAACGTCTTATTATCAACTACAATAAGACAAAAGTCATGCTCTTCGCCCAGCCCCAGAACCCACTCAAGAACCTCTGCCCCCAATTCCTCAATGCTAGTCAGACTCCATTAGAACAAGTAAGCAGCTTTAAATACTTAGGGATCACTCTAGACCCTGCCTTCAGCTTTAATCAACATATCCTACACCTATCAACAGCCCTTAGCTCCAGACTAGGGGTACTATGCAGTACAAACACTGCCTCACCCTGAAGCATTACAACACCATAAAACTCCTCGATCTTCTCCCTGCTAGAACACGGCATCCTAATCTACAGTGCCGCTCCATCCACCACCCTAAGCAGACTCTGACTCGTTTTAAACAAAGCCTGCCGTCTCATCCTTGGATGTGATGGTTTTACCTCCTGCTCCTTTACAACCAACACAAACTGGCTAAACCTAGATAGCAGAATCAGGTACCACACCTGCCTTATGACCAAAAGGTACTACTAGGCCTCACCCACCTACCTAAACCAAATCATCTGCCCAACTCCCCCAGTCAAAACAACCCACAGCTCAAACAAGCAGCTGCTAAGGGTACCCCATGGCCGGACTTCCCAATTCCCGCGAACCTTCACTTACAGGGCCCCTTCCTGGACTAACGCCCTCCCAAGTCATATAACAAACGAATTAAGGCTTGGCCCTTATAAATCCAAGCTACGGAAATACCTTCATGCCTCTAGCCAATGTGACTGCCCTTAACACCTGATTGACATATGCAGCTATCAAACTAACTATTGTCGGACTCCCCGTACCAAATTGTAACTATGAAACCCTATGACCACCAGCATCTACAGAACGTCTGTAACTATTATGGCTGTACTAAGAAATGAAACTTGCTGTTATTCAACAACTGCACAACTATGTAACCTCACTGACTTTTATTTGTAATTGTACTTTAATCTGTATTCCAAGTTCTGTCTATGTATCCTTTTATGTATGACGTGGAACCTTTGTAAATGAGTCGCTGACTCAAAGGTCTTTCTGAATATTGCAATAAATAAATAAACTTAATTCCTCTTCAAACAGCATGGCTAACTTCTGGAAAAACTTGAAAGAATACAAGATCACAGCCCTGCTAGCTCACTCCCATCAAAAATCTCTGTAGGCAACGTGGTTGCCACTGATAAGCAAGAAATCCTCTGTCTTTTTAATAACCACTTTCCTACCACAGGCCTTGCCTTTGATGACTCCTCTGCCTCCAGCCTACGTGTTCAACAATTCTCCTCAAGTCCGGCTGGCCTAAGCCTCATAACTCGTCCCATCCTTGCATGCCATTCTCCTTCTCCTTCTCCTCTGTCACAGTTTAGGAGGTTGAGGACCTTCTCCTCCATCTGGATAGCAGAAAAAGTGCTGGGGCAGACCTACTAGAGCTCTCCTTCCTCAAAATTGGCTTCTGTATATTTTTACCTCCAATTACTCATCTTTTCAATATGTCCCTCTCTCAGGGTGTAATCCCAGACATCTGGAAAACCGCCCATGTTATTCCCCTATTCAAATCTGGCAGAACTAGTGATCTCAATAACTACCGGCCTATCTCTTTACTCCCCACCCTCTCCAAGTTTCTGGAGAAAGTTGTCAATTTCCAGCTCAGACAGCACGTAAATGAACTGGATCTACTAAACCCTGCCCAGTCTGGCTTCCGCCCACAACATAGTACCACCTCAGCACTGGCCAAGGTCACGAATGACTGGTTTAGAGCCTTGGATACCAGAAATTATGTATGTGCTCTGTTTCTTGACCTCAGCAAAGCCTTCGACATGGTAGACCACACCTTGCTAATAGTTGCTTTAAGGAACATTGGTGTCCATGACAAGGCTTTGGAGTGGTTTGCTAACTGCCTCTCCGATTGTCACTAGCAGATCAAGGTGGGGGGGGATCTTGCCCCTCTCAGAATACTACCAAGAGGAGTACCTCAAGGGTCCATACTGAGGCCCCTTCTGTTCGCTATCTACATAAACAAGTTAGACTCTGGAGTCAAGTATGCTGACATCCACCTTTTTGAGGATGACAATGTGTTGCATGTAACCAGACCTACATTGGAGCTAGCATGTAGAGACCTCCAAACAGAATTTGATCACCTTCAGAGTAATCTACTTTACTCAAAACTCCTGTTAAATGCTAAGAAAATGAAGGCCATGATCTTTGCTCCTGTAGCAAAGTCCTCTTTCCCTGCCATTATAGAATCTGTGCCGCAAATTCACACCTTGCTTGGCGAAGCATTGGAATATGGCAACTCCTTCAAATACCTGGAGGTATGGATTGACCCCAAATTGTCCTTCAAAACCCATACTGATGAGCTCTCCAAAAAGCTTAAACAGAGGCTTAGGATTCTCTTCAGAATCAAGCATCTACTGTATTAACATATGAGGGGAAAATCAGGTTGCCACAAACGGATCCACGACAGGAGTCCGACAGAAATTTTGTCGAATGCCCTGTCAGCGACACCGGCAGGTTGACCGTATTCTGCAGTCAGCTGCTGATTCGCTAATGATTTCTTTGTTTTCTTTGGGGGGCTTCCCCCCCTGAACTCCCCATGTGGGGCGCTGTGCCACCCGCACCCCCTCACCTAAGGATTCTCAACTCTAGTCGGAGCTGATTGGGGGGGTGCAGGACCCCCGACAGGCAGTGCTGGGTTCCAGTGGGTCTCCCACCATGGCTAGGCACTGTAGTCACTGTGTGGGACCTCGCTGGTGAAATGTCGCTGCGAGGGGGGTGTAAACGAGTACAAACTACATTCTCACCCCTTATCGACTACGCTGACTTTCTGTGCGGACGCAGCTCCAGCGCTGCCCTCACTCAACTTGACACTCTATACCATCGTTCGCTAAGATTCATCACTTGTTCCCCCTACTCAACACACCACTATACCGTATACAAAAGACTAGGCTGGGACTCTCAGCCTCAAATGTCATAAGAACTATGTTCTCTGGATCTTCTGGGCCATCTCCAATAAACTGCCCCAGTATATCAAGGACTGCCTACCTTCATGCAGTCCTGGTAATTATCTGTTGAGAAGCCAATCTAGAGTTACTCTTATTATCCACAAAGTTAGGACAAGCTTTGGCAGAGCGGCATTTAGCCACGCTCTTCCAGTCCTCTGGAACACTGCTCAGAAGGTCCTGCAGCTTATCATACCCGGTTCCTTAGCTGCCTTTAAAAAACTTATCCAGCGATCCTTTACTGAGTCCTGTAACTGCTTCCATCACTGAACCACCATCACCGCCATACTTCTGGCTCTCCCCCCACTCTGACTAGGTACTAAGGGACGTGGATGCGGTGGCTCTGGGGTCGCCTGACTTTGTAAGTTCTGCTGTCCCTGTCGACCACCACCTCCATCCTCCATCTCAACATATCACTGATGATTATCCACTCCTCTGTCTGATTTATCCTGCATTATCTCTCATTTGTTGTGCCTTATTTGCTGCCTTGTACTTTTGCCCTTACTGCATATATCAGGGCACTTAGCTTAGCCAGTGCTGTACTTACATTTTGAACTTATTGTACATATATATCACCTCTTATTGTATTACCTGCCTCACTGTTTTTGTATACTATGTTCATACCTGTTACAACTCATGTTCTGTTGTATGAAATGCCTTATTATTCTGTATTATATGTAATTTGTATTATGTCCCAGGTCCATCTTGTAAATGAGCTTTTCCTCAGTGATGTTTTGCCTGGTAAAATAAAGATTGCATGATTGATTGATTGATTAAAGTAAATTTTGGGAACTCAGGCCCCTCAACCTTGTTGTGGCCAGGAAAGGCAGGGGTAGTAGCCCTTAGTATAGCGCTGTCTAGGGGTTACATTAATTTGCACCTTTGCGCTCCTTACTGCTCTCCCTGCTTCCTTTTGTTTTCCCTGATACATCTTCCTATCCTCGTCCCTCTGCGTCTCCTTGTACCTTCTGAATACTGCCCTTTTTGGCCTTTACATTTTCCATCACCTCATTCGAAAACCATCGCAGTCTCTTTTTTCCTCTTGCTGTTGCTCACTTGCTTGATCCAGAGGTATGTTGCCTTCCCTATGGCCCTTTTTAGCTTGGCTAACTGTTCCTACACCCAACCCAGGCCATCCTCCCCACCTTGTCATCCCTGGGGCATTCACCCATCTTTTTTAAATCTGCCCACCTGAAATTCAGAACCCATGCCCTTGTGTGGTTCGATTCCACAGATGTCCATATATTGAACCACACTTAAAGGGAAACTCCTATCGAGTCCTCTCAGTGCAGCAGTGGCTGCAAAAATGCCCGATTAGGGCTTTCAATGTAAAAGAGATTTATAATACTTTTTTTCTTAGTTTTTTTGCTAGTGGAGTTATACCTATTGGGGAAAAAATCCTTAGTATCTGTATTGTACAGTCAGTCGCGCTGCACTTATATACTTGTGTGTATTTCCTTTTCGGTGTGTGCTTGTGTTGTGATTCTCTGCATTTGTTTATTGATGACCCCCTTCCCCCTGCAAAAACAAACAAACGAGGGAAATAGTTAGTTGCATTTCTTTGAGCTGGTCCTGCTGCACTTCGTGGAATGATTAAAATTTTTTTAATTATTTATGTGAAAGCCGCAAAGTGGATCAGGAAATGCAGATGGGTTTAGTAACCACGATCATACTGCCTGTATTGAGCGCTATTTCAAATCGGATTACAAGTACTGTACTGAGGCATTTAGTTCATGGCTTTTTTTGAATTGTCCCCCATTTGGTTACAGTGAGTGAAAGCAGTGTGACTGTTTCTTCCAGGAACTGGGTGGTCTGTGCACTGAGCGAGGAGTGGCTGTTTGGAAGTGCTCATACGACCGTCCAATGCGACGAAAATGCTGTTTGAGATAACGGCTTTTTTTTTCATTAAAACATGTTTTGGTGGTGGAATACGGGGTTGGGGGTGTAGTGTTGTGCTATTGTGGTTGTAACAGTTGGTAGCTACTGAGGCACGAGTGGGGAAAAACAGAAGTGGGCTGTCGATAGGGGATATCTGAAGTGGACCATGGCATGCGTGCAGTGATTTTATTAACATTTGATGTGGTCATCAGAGGGCTGGGACTAGAGCCGTGATGTTGTGCTGGAATAACATCACGGCTCCAGTCCCAGACGGACCAATTGGAGTCCAATATTATTTTATGCCATTGTATAATATACAGTGATCACTGTTCCCGAGGTGGCCTTCCACCTTGATGTCTACAACACTCTCCCTGTTAGTGAGTACCAGGCCCAGTACTGCCCCATCATGAATGGGTTCACTGACTAGTTGCCTGAGAAACACCCCCTGCAGGGAGTCCAGGATGCTCCTGCTTCTAGCTGAAGCTGCACCTTGGAAGTTTCAATTTACATCCAGCAGATTGAAGTCCCCCACCAGCAGCACCTCCAACTTTTTTGCCATCCTGCCAGTAGCTTCCACCAGTACCTTATCTAACTCCTTCCCCGTGTACTGGAGGTCTATAGAACATGCCAATGGGAACAGATGCTCCATTTCCCATCTCTAGCATGACCTACAGTACCTCTGCTCCCCTCTGTATTCCCTGTATCTCCATTGTTTTATGCCTTCCCTCGCATGAAGCATCATACCCCCTCCTTTTATTCCCACTCTCTCCCTCTTGAACAGAGTATTGCTTGGTATGGCCATGTCCCAGTATTGGTTTTCAGTGCAAAATGACTTAGAAATGGCCACAATATCCAGGTCAGGCTGTACCATTAATGTCTCTAGGTCCAGAATCTTATTTCCTAGACTTCTAGCATTCATATACATGGCCATCCAGATTTTTTCTTACTCTGCTTGGTCCCCTTTTCTTTCCTTTTTGCTCTCCCTCCTTCTTCCCATCCCCCTTCATGTTTACTGCCCTGCTTCCTTTACTAATTTCCACCCTGGGGGATTCCATTCCCTTCAGGCTCTCCCTATTTTCTACTTCAGCCTCTGGGGAACAGTTACTGCGTCCTCAATTTCTTCTGCCACCCCCCTCGGTTAGTTTAAAAGTTCATCAAAGTAACATCCAAACTGTCCACTGAGGACTGTGGTTCCCCTCCCAGAAGGATGCAAGTCATCACCCCTGTTAAGACCCTTATCTCTCCAGGTGTATCTCAAGTCCCCAGTGTAGCTGAACCCCTCTTCTCTGCACCATTACTTCAACCATGAGCTGAAGGTCTTGCTGCGGAGGCAGTCCAGAGGAGGGCAACTAAAATGGTGCAGGGGTTGCAACAAAAGCCCTATGAGAAGAGGCTGCAGGATCTCAACATGCACACCCCAAGAGAGGAGAGTGAGAAGGGACATGCTAGAGACCTACAAGTACCTCACAGGGATGAACAGGGTGCAGTAGGGCACTCTCTTGCAAATGAGAAAGAGCTTCAGGACCAGAGGTCATGCGATGAGTTGGGGGGGGTTGAAAGGGATGTGAGGAAGTACTACTTCACTGAAAGAGTTGTAGGCACCTGGAACAGATATCCAGCGGGATTGGTTGAGGCACCAAAAGTAGGGAGATTTTAGCATGTGTGGGATAGATATAGGGGAGTATTACTAAATAGGCAGGGAGGAGAGAGGGTCACCAGACATCAGCTAGGATCTGCATAGACACACTAGGCGGGAACCATCTGGGCAGACTTGAGTGGGCCAAGCGGTCCTTTTCTGCTGACAAATTTAACTTTTCTATGTTTTTAGCAGAGGTTTACCTTACCAGTGCATCATTGTTTCAATGGTTTCTTCTCCTGAATAAATCTGAACTGAAATTAAATTAAAGGTCAAAAAGTATCCTCAAGGGAAATGATTTTTAAAAATTTTTACCGGGGGTCATCTTTAAGGACTTGACTCAATTATTATAAAATTAGTAATAAAAACTATTTCAAAAATATCAGAATTAAATAATAATATATTGCTGATGAATCTAATTATGTCAGAAATATATGATTGTAGAAAACTATATGATGAATTATTTTGCTGACGGACACATTTTAAATAATCAGGGCAGATTCGATGAATGGCAGGTCTTTTTCTGTTTGCAGAATTTCTGTGTTTTTACAATCATCTTCAGTTGTGTATTGGAAAATCAAGGACTGATATTACAAACCATTGATCTGAGGTTTATTTGTAACAGTGTCCTTCAGAATAACTCAGTTGTTTAGGCACAATGGAGTGTATAGAGTGTACAGAGTGTAGGAGGCAGTATAGCGCAGTGGTCTAAGGCTCTGAGCTATAAATTTGGTGACATCCAGCAGACCAGACCTGGGTTTGAATCCCACAGCTTCCACTTGAATACTGTGTGACCCTAAGCAAGTCACTTAACCTCCTTGTGCTCCCAGGTCGCTCCTGTAAAAAAAGATTTCAGCTTAGTGTGCTATACCTGGTTAAACAACTAAATAAAAAAATAAATTAGGTAATACTGACAAAAAACTTATAAAGGTTTCACAATACCTGTTATATATAACATAGTACAAGAATATTAATCCAAAACAGTTCCAATTTTCTCATTACATCATATCATTGTCAGTGTCAGTGGCTCAGTAGGTAGCACACTCACCTCTGAGGCCGGGAGATCAGAGACTCTGGGTTCAGTTCCCACATCTGGCACTTGGGTTGATATCCCAGTACTGACACTGTAGTGCAGCATGAGAGGGGTGCTGCATTTCTGAGGTGCCGTCCTTCAGATGAGATGTTAAACCGAGGTCCCATCTGCCTGGATTGGTGGTAGTTCAGGTGGATGTTAAAGATCCCATGGCACTCCTCGAAAAGTGTAAGGGAATTTCCCCAGTGTCCTGGCCAAATTTCCCTCATTCACTAAAAATACCTCCAACAGCTGCATCTGGTTCAAGGTTAGTTGGCATTCATCTGTATCCCCCTCCCCCGGGTCGTGCCTGAAAATAGGCAGGATTTGCCTAATGCACTTACCCGGTCAACAAAAACTAAATAAATAAATATCAACATTGGCAGTAAATGGCATCCAATATTCATGGTTAGTGGTTATATGTCAGTGTTTATCAGGTGATATTATAAACAAGTAATGGTATATTGCAGGGACATTGCAAATATTGTGCACCAAAACACTTGCAGTTAATTAACTGGTTATAATTAATACTCCATGACAGGGTGTGCATTATAGGATTTGAATGCACACCCCAGGGGCGTAGTAGGTTTAAAGCCAATGGTCAAGTGCCCTTATGTCTCTGGGAAGCCCATTAAAATCCTATGATGCACATCCTGGAGGGGTGTATTACACTTATAAAATGGCTCTCAGTAGGTTTTTTGGGGGAGGAAAATGAGATGGCCAAGTGACATCACTTGGCCAATGAAATTTCTGGATTTTTTTATACCATTTTATAAATTCATTTAAAGTAAGGTGGAAGAAAGAATCTCAGTAATATTACCTTCTATCCAGAAGCTAAAATGTAAATCTGAATCTACATGTAGTTCCTAGTGCAGTATTATACTGTATTTACTTCATGCAGTTTGCTACAGAATCCAAATTCACCCATGGGATAATATTACCACACACATAAACACAAATACCCAAAAACAGACCCTATGCAAAACCCCTAATGTAATGCAATTTATTAAGTAACAGATAATCACTACAGCACGTGTGGTCATGCTCTAATATATGTATGCCTTGGGTGCATTGTGAGGCACGAGGCTGCAGGCCGGGTGTGTTCAGCCACCCAAGGTGTGCATGTATAAGGACATACCATGTAGTAAATCACCTGTCTTATAAAATTGCCAGAATTTTTTTTTGGGGCCGGGGGTGTAAAAGTAATCCCTGTCAGCCACAAAGTAGACTTTTATTAAGGTACTCTGCTTGATCCTGCAATAATTCTGTTAGTTGAAAAGGTTAAAGATTATCTGGTTGATCCTGCTATTAGAACAGTCCATTAGCATCTTGCTTTACTGTTTTATTTACTTTCACTTTCTTTTTGCAGTTTAGCATGGCCCAGCAGGGTTTGTTGTGTTAAAATAAGTCAGTGGAAAATTGAAAATTACCATTTTTTTTTCAGAACAGAAGTAATCCAGCTGCTTCTAGGGCAAATGTATTTACTGTGTGTGAAAACACTGATGACTCTACATTAAATGAGAGTGAGTGAGTGAGTCAGCAACTTCACTAACATAGGCACAAATGAGAGTGAGGATTGTTATAGAAATGCTCGCTGTTCACTGCATCTACGCAAGTGAAGCCACCTACTTGCTTGCTCTCATTTACTGTAATTTCAGTGGCTTTTTCAGGTGTGCTAACTAAATTTGCCCTAGAAACAGTCAGGTGACTTCTTTTCACACAAAAAAGTGTTAATTTTCAGCTTTTCTTTTGTTTGATATTTCTATTTTTCCCCTCCTATGTCCCCGCCAGAGCCGCATCATCGGGAGTCACCAATTAAGCCTGTCCCTTCCTAGTGCCTTACCTGACAGACCCCAGTCCCTCCATCGTGCCTCAGAAACCCCCCAGGTGGGGGCGGGATGGAGGGCTAACCCCTGGATCTTGTAATCTTGTCAGGGTCCGGGACTGCAGGTAGGCACTGGTATATTGGGACCAGGCTCAGCGTTCCATTGTTCCAGCTCTGTTTTTTTTTTTTTTACATGTTCTTGTGGGACATTGCATGCCTATATGTCATGGCGCGGATGCCGATGTCTGCAACATCCCTCCTCCTCCTTCCACGAAGGAGCTGCTCCTGGATCTGACTGGTCCCAGGCCTTCGTCTGTGATCAATCACACCCCAGTGACTCCATTTTGCTGTCGTGCCCCCAGGCTCTGCCGGGGTCACCGCTTGCCGGGCTGGAACCCCCCCCCCAGAGAAGGCGAGCTGTCATTGGACGCTCCAGCCTTTCTCTCCCCGACCAACCCCCGGCGGCCCGAGTTCACTCCTGAACCTGGGTTGCCAGCGTGGAATTTTCAGCTTTTCACTGGCTTATTGTACAGCAACAAACCTCACTCAGTCACTCTACACTGCAAGAAAAAAGTGAACATAATTTAATTGGAGAAGCAAACCACAAACTAAGGGACTATTCAAATGGCGGACTCAACCAGTTAAGTTTTTTTTTTATTGTTAATGAACAAGATAATAGACAACAATTTTGAGGATGTATAAGCAATCTGGGGCAGATAAGTGTATTTAATAGCTTATGAATGTTTTAATGTTAGGCTATCTCTGGCAGCCTACAGTATGTGTGCCAGTTTGTGTGTGTGTGTCAGGCGTGGAGTGATATCTTGGTCCGGGGTGCTACTGAGTAGGTTCTGAGGGATGAAAATAAGTGCAGGCATTTGGTCATTATGAAATAATACACAATCATGTGGTGTGTTTTGTCCAGTCAGAAGGCAGGATTTTCACAGATTATCCTTACTCATTTGATATATATATATATATATATATATATATATATATATATATTATCCTAGAGTAGTAGCACCAGTATAGTTATGGTTGAGAAAGGTGTTTAATATTAGCCCCCAATTTTTGCACCTGAATAACTTTAGCAGCATTTGACAAAATAGCCCCAAGTTTGTCACTCGCAGTCAGGCTGGCAGTGTCTTTAGACCTGGAAAGTTACATGACAGCATCTTGTGCAGTTTCTATGCAGATGCTGCAGTATCTAGAGATACGGAATGTCAAAAATGATAAAATGCTGATTTTTTTCCTATACTTTAGATTACTTTTTTTTGCTGTCATGTACAGCCTTGATGGTACAGAATTTTTTCTTGAAACTGAATAGAAGAGTAGAAGGAGCCTTTACTGAGGTAGTGCCTTTCAAATATGTCATGAAAAAATATTAAATGGGTTCGAGTTATAAGGATTTCACTTTTTTTTCTGAGCATGCACAGTAGGGTTTTTGGATAACACTGATACTAACGATAACAAACATAATTTGTGACAGCATATCTATCATCAATAATCAATTGTGAAAAAAAATATTGATCGTGATGGCCGCCATCTTGTTTTTTTCCAATGAAAAATCATGGAAAATACCTAAAATGATCTGTTTTTAAAAAAACAAACCCCTGAATCTAGCTAAATAGTGTCTGTTTAGCTAGAGTCTGGAGTTAGTTTAAAAAATAATAATCCAGAAATACCTTTTCTGGGCATTCCAAAATCCAGGGTACCAGCTTAGCAAGAGGAGCCATTTATCCCCGATTCTCTGTATGAGAACAATGGAACTTTTTTGACATCTGCAGCAGTAGATGGAGACGTGCTGCCAGCTTGTATGCCAGCAGTCAGTTGACGATCTCGACCCTGTCTCGTCTCACTCATATCTGTCTATTCATCCAAATGTATTTTTTTAATTCTCTGCTCCTTCCAGATCAGCCAGTCCTCCCTCGTGTTTCCCTGATATTGTGCAGTGTGATAGAAAAGTGAACCAGGCTGCCCACCCTCGGCACCACTTGCAAAGCACCCTCCCCTCCATGTTGCCTGTCCCCCACAATTCATAAGTGGTGATTCCAGGGTACCCACCCCAGGTACTGCCACAGGTTAAAAGCCGAAACTGGGTGCCCAATCCCCAATGCCAGATCCAATACAGTATATACCTGAAAAAAAAGAAAACAGTCTCTCAGTGTCTTATTTGCTTTTTCTTAATAGCCTGTGAAAAAGAAAATGGTCCCCCACTGATCTGACCCCACATACACCTCACCCACCCCAACTTGACCCCTCACGCAACACAAACTACCCCACATCCTCCACACACCCCCACTCACTTTAAACTGTCCCACAATGTAGCTCCACTCTCCGATTGAAAACATGTCTTACTGTCAGAACCAGCGACTGTGATATGAGAAAATAAGGTAAGTCTGGTTTAATGTATTTCCGTAGGTTTTGACCTTTTACTCATAACTTTATAATTTTCCAATATTTTTTACTTCAGATTTTCAACATTGCCTCTTTAGGATCCTACCTCATAAACAAGGTAGGACTTGAAATTAGTCACCTACCAGGTTCAACAGGTGGGGTCACAAGAAGGCTGTGTTAAAACATTGGTGTAAAAATATGGTAAAATGACAAAGTTATGAGTGAACATTGAAATATTTCAATGCTCATAGCTATGCTAATTTTCAATATTTTTCCACTAAACTTTCAACATGGCCTTTCTGAGAGCCCTCCTCACGAACAAGGCAGTTGAAATTTTTCACATATGTGCTGAAAGGTGATTCGAAAATGTTCACCTATGGGGTTCATGAGATGGGATCATAGGAAGGCTATGTTGAAAATGTGGTGTAAAAATATGGTAAAGTAACCAAGTTGTGAGTGAACTTTAAAATATTTGAATGCTCACTCATAATGAAAACATACGGTAAAATGACTTGTGGTTCCCATCTAATACAACATCCATTCCATCCTCTGCATATTAAGTAAACTGCTAGAAAGATTAATCTACAACCAGGTCATCAACTACATAGAACAGCACAACGTACTCACCTCAAATCAACACGGAGTCTATAAGTACTACAGGACGGACATAGCCTTAGTCATTGTCATTGTCTGTGAGTGTGAAATTGAAAGAGGCAGATTTCCAAGGACTGGAAAAAAAAACATGTTTTTTATTTTTTCTCGCATTGAGAACAAGACCTTTGGCTAAAAACCAGGAGTGTGGGCTACTAAAGTCTCCCAAATAATACAGATCCCAGCTGGTTCTGGGACTAGATGACTATCATTGCCTTACAGTATAGGATCTATCAAATGTCCAGTATTGTTAACTATCATTGCCTTACAGTATAGGATCTATCAAATGTCCAGTATTGTTAACTATCATTGCCTTACAGTATAGGATCTATCAAATGTCCAGTATTGTTAGCTATCATTGCCTTACAGTATAGGATCTATCAAATGGCTGGGATTGATTGTCTTAGTACTATAGTGCATCACTGTAACTAATCTAACGTGATGCATGGCTGACAGAACTATCCATGCTTACTGTACTGATCCAGTTTGTGACTGATCTCTGTAATTAATCCTGGGTTGCCCCTGAAAAAGGGATTACTGAGGCCCAGTGAGTTTGCCCGGTCAACAAAATTCAAATCAATAAATAAATAAATACCTTCCTTACCTGTAAAAGTGTTGCCAACCGGAATCTATACAACTTGTATCTATATATGCAATTGGGAGCAGGACTTCTATGTCTGTTGAATCCAAACAAAGCACACCGCAACCAACACAGGAGGGTTAGTGCTTATCAGAAATGGGGCGGCCTGCTCCAAACAACTGCTAACAGTGCAAACAGGATACAGAAACATAGAAACAGAGAATTTTGCCCGGCAGAAAGGGACTGCATGGCTCATCCAGTCTCCCTGATATACCCCCATCTAATTCTTCTTACACCCTCCATTCCCTTACACTCTCTCTCTCTCTCTCTTATTTAGCCCCATGTAGGTGTCCCAAACTCTCTTGAATTCACCTACTGAATCTACCGCCATGACCCATTCTGGCAGCCTGTTCCATGGCCCCACAACCCTCTCAGTGATGAACTTCACCCTAACATCTCCTCTAAATCTACCCCCCTCCAGTTTGAATGCATGCCCCCTTGTGGACTTGTTCTCACTCATCTAGAAGATGCTACCTACCTTCTCCCTGTTTATTCCCTTCAGATATTTGAAAGTTACTACCATGTCCTCCTTTTCCCTCCTCATCTCCAGTGTGTACAAGTTTAGTTCCTCCAGATGTTCTTCATATGACCTCTTGTGTAGCCCTTGAACCATCTAGGTTGCTCTTCTCTGGATCCTCTTCAGGCTGTTCATGTCTCCTTGGAAGCATGGCCTCCAGAACTGGACCCCGTATTCTAGCTGTGGTCTGACCATTGTTTTGTATAGTGGCATAATCACTTCCCTTCTCCTGCTTGTGAGGCCCCTTGCTATGCATGCCAACATTCTGTTTGCTTTCCACATTGCCCTGTCACACTGGCTCCAAACCTTCATGTTGTTCAAAATTGTGACCCCAGGTTCCTTTCCTGTTCTGTTACCCCCAGTTCCTCCGAGCCAGTATATTGCCCTTGGGTTTTTATGCCTTATGTACATCATTTTGCACTTTTTTATGTTGAATTGTAGTTGCCACTTTGCTGACCACTCCTCCAGCCTGGCCAGATCCTCCCTCACTCTTTCCACAGTTCACTGTATTACAAATCATCATGTCACCTGTGAACAGACACACCTTCCCATTTAGGCCCTCTAAGATGTCTCCAATGTATATGTTGAACAGTATGGGTCCTAGTACGGACCCCTGGAGAACATCTGTCATCACCCATCCTTCTTTTGAGTGCATCCCATTTACTACCACCCCTCTGAGTCCTCCCCTCCAAACAATTTTCTACCTAGTTTGTGCGCTTGCTCCCTACCCATAAGCTACCCAATTTGTTTATTAGTCTCCTGTGGTGGATGGTGTCAAAGGCCTTATTGAAGTCCAGGTAGGCGACATCCACCACCCTCCCAATCACATATCTCTGTTACTCCATCAAAGAATTCAATCACGTTGGTCCGACATGGCCTTCCACCTGTGAACCCATGTTGGTTGTAATCTAGGAGGCCGTTCTCCTCTAGAAATTGTACCAGCCTTTTCTTTATAAGTGCCTTCATTAGCTTTCCCACGATGGAGGTAAGGTTAACTAGGTGGTAGTTTCCTGGCTCCTCCTTTCCTCTTCTCTTGTGTAATGGCACAACAGCAGCCCTTTTCCAGTCCCCCGGGACCCTCCTCCTGTCCAGCGACAGATTGAATAACCTCGTGAGTGGTGTCGCCATTTCCTGCCTTAACTCCTTGAGCACTCTAGGGTGGATTGCATCTGGGTCCATTGCTTTGTCTGTCTGCAGTTTTCCTAGTTCCTCCAATACCCTATCCTCCATAAAGGGGCTTGTGTCCAACTCCCTGCATACCTTTCCCCTGCTTTTTAGCTCTGGCCCTCTCCCCTCCTCAACTGTGAAAACTAAGGTGAAGTAGTCATTCAGAAAATTTGCCTCTTCATCTTCCCCCTCTACCAAAGCTACCCCCTCCCTCTTGAACTTCATAATCCCCTGCTTGCCTTTCCTTCTGTCACTCACATACCTGAAAAACCTTTTGTCACCCCATTTCGCCTCTCTTGCTATTTTCTCCTCTGTTTCCGCCTTAGCTTTCTGACTATTTTCCCGGCTTCCTTCAGTCTCTCCCTATAAGCTTCTTTATCTGCCACCCCCATGGAGTCTTTGTATGCCCTGAATGCCCCCTTCTCTCCCTGACTGCTTCTCTCACTTCTGTTGTGAACCAAAGTGGGTTTCTCCCTCTCTTATTCTTGCTCACATGACTGACACATTCCTCTGTTGCATGCAGAATTCCTCTTTTAATTTCCGCCCCCCCCCCACAGCTCCTCTGTCTTCCAGGTTTTCCTTTCCCTCTAGTTCCTTTCACACAATTTCTTTCATTTTCCTAAAATTCACATTTCTGAAGTCCAGTACCCTAGTGGTGGATCTGTTCTTATCCAACCTCATCTGAAGGCTAAACCTTACCATTCTATAATCGCTATCTACCTCCTCCACACTATCCCCATTTGTCAAAACCAGGTCCAGTATGGTCCCTCCCCTAGTTGGTTCTTTGACCAGTTGGTGAATGAATGCTTCCTGCATGGACTCCAACAGCTCCAGGCTCCTTTCTGATGATGCTGCTGGGATTTCCCAGTCTACATCTGAAAGATTTAGATCTCCCACTACCATGAGTTCCTCATTGCTTGCCATTCCCTGTATTTCCCTGACCATCTCCCTAGCCACTTCCTCCCCTTGATTTGGCAGTCTGTAGACCACCTCTATCCTTACTGCTTCCCCCATCCTCTTACTTAGTGTGACCAATAGGATCTCTGTTGATCCTTGCTGCTCACCGTTGCCCTTATCCCGTCTCTCACATACAGGGCTACCCCATACCCTCTTTTTCCAATCCTGTAGCAACCATACCCCAGTATTTCCACCCCCCAACTGTGGTTTTCTGTCCACCATTTCTCAGTAACCACTATTAGACCTAGGTTGTCCTCCCCCCCACTGCCTCCAGGCCCCTGGAAGCACCACTTGTGGTCAACAGGAACTTTGCCATCCTCTCGTACAGCGACGGCACAATAGCGACACCAGTATTGTGCCATCACAACAGAGAGTGTTTTCTGAGGGGGGCTACAATCTGCACTCCCCCCCAATTTCAATATAATCAGCTCCAGGTCAGAGGTTGTTCTGGGAAGGGGGCAGAACACTAGGAGAAGCCACATTGGTGAAAACAGACCATTACAGTGAATGTCATTGTAATGGTCTGTTTTCGGGTTTCGCCGGCATGGTGTTGCTCTCAAGTGGGCCACTGCAGGTCCCCCATCTTATTTTCCAGACTCCTGGTGTTTGTCAGGATATGGTATTACTCAAAGCTTTTCAGGATGAAGAATAAAGTCACAATTGCAGTGAAATGATGCAACCTTTTATTTAGGCAAAACAATCCAAAGCTCACAGCACAAAAAGGTGTCTAAACTGCAGACCCCAGTGTTTCAGCTCTAAACGGGTCTTCCTCGGGGGTGGAGCTAGTACAAGTCAGGTGTTCTTTTATACCCAAAGAGTAAGTAATAATTCATTAGGGTAAATCACCATGGTTACAAGACAAAGCCTAAAACAGTACATTCTTATACAGAAAAATAAACATTAACATTAGCATAATATGAAATAGAAATATACCTGAACTCTAATCAACTCAACCTAGTATTAATTACAATACAAAAGCTGCAGAAATTAGATCCATTCACATATCTGGACTGTGTAGAACAGTACGGGCTGCACGCCCATTGGCTCACGCTGTGGACCAATAGGCGTATAGCCCTACTGTATGGTGTCAGTCAGCGGGCGTCGGGGCGGCAGGTGGGCGGGGGGCTGCTGCCCGCTGCTGACTGGGGGGAGCGGGGAAGTTGGGCTCAGTGGGTGGGTGGGGAGTGCGGTACCGCTGGACCACCAGGGATATTAGACCTCTCCTTTTTATTACTTATGCCCGCGATCGGGCATGAAGTGATCCACTGGACCACCAGGGATATTGGACAATTAAGTTTTATACTTAAGCCCGTGATCAGGCTGCGAGCGGTCCACTGGACCACCAGGGATATTGAACGATTAAGTTTCATACTTAAGACCGCAATCAGGCTGTGAGTGGTCCACTGGACCACCAGGGATATTGGACAATTATATTCTTCTACATATGCCCATGATCGGGCATGGGGGGGGCACTGCCACAAAGGTGCAGCCGGAGCTCAGGTGGCCACCCACAGGTGGCAGCTGCCATGTTGCGCCCTGCAATACAGCAGCTCACCTGTGGGTGGTCAGCCGTTGTACCTTTTGTTTTGGCTCACTTGTGTGCAGCGCAGGTAGGGATTGCACATGCATGGGCTCAGCACATCCCAGGCTGAATATCGGGATGTACGGCGTATGCATGGGCACGCCCCCCCCACCTGCGCCGCACACATTACTGATGCGCTCCGGCGCATCTGGATTTGTGCCAGGCTCAATCCCCATTTGAATATCATGCTGGGGCACATCAGTGGGTTGTACATGGCACAACACTGTTGCGCCATGTGCAACCCTTCTGAATATCCGGGCCCTTATGCCTAATGCACTACTTATCGCAGGGCCCACTGTGCACATTATGCCTAATGTGCTACTTCTCACAGAGCATACTGTGCCCTGTACAAAGAAAATTATGACTCATTTCCCTCTTTGTGCAGGACCCACAGGGCCCTGAGTATCCTGCTTTGTGTATGGTCCTGCACATCCTGATTTGTGTATGGCCCAAGTACCCAAAGGCCCATGCGTGTCCTGCTTCATACAGGGCCCTGCATGAAGCAAGTTATTTGCCATGTCCAGCTTCACACAGGGCCCTGCTGGCTAAGCATGAAGCAAGTTAAGACTCTACTTTCTCAAAAAGTAAGGAACTTCACTGCAAAAACTACATTAATGCATTGTTAGGGTTCCAAAGCCACAAAAAGAGGGAAATGTGGTTTTATGCTTTTTAACCCCATTGCTCATTCCCCTAGCCCCTAGCTTCAAGCTCCATGGCCAACTACAGGTCTGCAGCCATGCCCCATGGGTCTGCTACATAAAACTACAGGTCTAGACCCCGTGCAAAGAAAGTTATGACTGATTTCCTGCTTCAGGCAGGGCCCACAGGGCCTTGTGTGAAGATAGGTAAGACTGATCTGCTTCACAGAGGGCCAGCAGGGACTTGTGCAAAGACAGTTATGAGTGATCTTGTGTTTTGCATAGGACCTACAGAGCATAGTGTGAAGAAAATTATGACTGACAAGTGGCCATTCAGGTCTAACTATAGGTAAGGTTCATTAATTCATTCATTCTACAGCAAGCAGTGACGAGGGAGGATGTCTCACTCCAGCACTGGATTGTTTTCTTTTTTTAAAGGTCAGACTCAGACTGCAATATGTATCCTTCTAATTTGGGTCTGTGAGAGGAGGGAGGTTGGGGTTACAGGGTAGTAGGGTAGTTTGTTCCCTTTGGGTTATATGACTTGGGTGAAATGGGGGAGGTGGGTGATGTGTGTTTTACTTACATGGTGTGGATGGAAGGAAGGGATCTACATATTTTAACAAACTGGGACTGTGGGGGAGGGAGGAAGTCAGTGCTAGAGAGTGGCTGGGTGGGGTTACTATCTTTAAAGGGTCAGGGTGGTGGCAGAGGATAGAGAGCAGTTTTTCACAGTGGGTGGGTTACACATTTTAAAACAACCCCACAGTACTTGAAAAATTCTGAACTCATCCATGAGTGAGTTTACAGGTACAGCAGTGCCATGGTTCAGTGTGAGTGTATAATAGCACTGGGTGGCCATACTAGAGTGGGTAATCACAAAAAGGTAGTTACACAAAAAATTACAAGCCATGGCAATAATAAGGCATTCTGGGCACCCATAACTAATTGAAATGCTTTTAAATTGCTGTAGGCACATATCTGTAATGGAGATTTAAAATTAAGCAAAGCTAACAGTTTCCCTTTAATAACTTAAAAAAACAAACTTAAATTTCATTTTAAAACCCCTCAAAGCACTTACTTGGAATTAACTTTATTGAACCTATAAGTTTCATAATTAAACTCTGCTTAGTTTTCTCACTAGCCGTGAGCAAAACAAAGCCAAAAAAGGGGTAATTTAAGTAATTTACCTAATTAATAACTCTTTAATCATGATCTGATTCACATGAAACTTACCAAAAAATTAGTCCAATGACTTAGAATGTGTACACCACATTTCACAGTCCTAGAGGCTAAGATCTCAAAGATATAAGCTGTCAAAATCTGCATTTTTGACAGAAACAGTATCTTAACCCTAACACAGAGGTGCTACTGCCCCAGAGGATCCATTATGAATTATTTCCCTGTATACTTCACCAATTAAAGCTATATAGTTTCACAATTAAACTAATTAAAGCCGGATACCTCTGCAATTAAACTAATTAAAAAATTGTATGCAGTACTTCTGCAATTAAAGCTGTGTACCTGCCCAACTAAACAAATTAAAACTGAATACCTCTGCAATTTAACCTAATTAAAGCCGTATACCTTTGCAATTAAAGCTATAAACCTCCCCAATTAAATTAAAGCTGTATACCTCTGCAATTAACCTATTTTGTATATCTGTGCAATTAAATCTGTATACCTTCACAATTAAATTAGTTAAAGCTGCACACCTCTGCAATTAAACACATTAAAACTATATACCTGCACAATTAAAGTAAAGCTGTATACCTCCACAATTAAAGATGCATACCTCTGCAATTAAACTAATTAAAGCTATATAATTCCAAAATTAAATAAAATAAAGTTGTATGCCTCTGCCATTAAACTAAAAATGTAGACTTCTGGAATTAAAACTGTATACCTCCATGACTAAACCTATATACCACCGAAAGAAAACACCCAAGAACAATACTGCAAAGACCCAAACAAACAGATTATCAATTAAGCAAATTTACACATCAGTTAACAAACCTATTGCCAACTCCAATTTGTCTTGACTGCAAGCATACAATGCTCCTGAATGCAAACCCCATGTCATTCCCAACTGCAGATGCAACAGGTATCCAAACCTCCCAAACCACTTCAAACCAAAGGACAGACTGCTGCAGCAATGCTTCCTTATGTAGGTTGAATTGCACTTTTGCAACTCAAGGTGTGCAAAATGAAAAATACAAAACCAGCAAAAACACCACTACACTGCAAAAAGACAGCAGGGCAAAAAATCATAAAAGCAAAATTCAGAAATGATCACGAATGCAATCATCAGGTAACAACACCATTCAAATGTATTACTGGTATGTAAACCCATCTTGGGGGCTATGATCCTGTTAGCCCCCCTGATGGGTTTATTTCATGTGAACATCTGAACATATGAATGGTAGGATGGAAGAAGGCTTGTTGCCTATCAAGATTGCCCCCCATACCTCTCAGTGGTAGTGTCTGTTTATTTTTTACTTCCATAAATATATATCTAATCTTTCTGTAAATGTTTCCTTTTTTGTCTGTTTACTGTGTTACATGGCAGTGAAATTCATATGCCCACCACCTTCTGTGAGAAACAGTATTTCCTCCTGTCACCCCTGAAAATGTCTCATTGCAGTTGCTCATTATGTCCCCTTGCAGTACATCCATTTCATTTATTTAGCCCCAGTTCTTTGCATAGCTCAAGATCCTTTGGGAAACCATACAGCATAATTAACTCTCCCCTTACCCTCCTTTGCTCCAACCTAAAGATACTAATGGTATCAAGTCTCTCTTTTTATTCCAGTCTATCTTCAGCTATCATTATTCCAGTTGCTCTTCTTTGGACTCTGTCTAATCCATCTATGCACTGCCTGTGGTAGGGATTCCAGTTCTGGCAGCAGTATTCCAGCTTTGGTCTCATATATGCCCTATTCAGTGGTGCCCAAACTTCCCTTGATTTTCTTACGATGTTTCATTTAAAGAGGCCTTTTAAATCCCTATATCTACATCATAATAAGGAGTCCTGTGCCTGTCTACCCTAAATCGTGACTCCTATAAGTCCAAGTACACTCTAATTACTACTGTTAAAAGACTGATCACATCTATAATCGACTCTTCCCTCTTCCCTTTTTCTGCCTCCCATATCTGTCCCTTCCACATTCCTTTGACCCTGGTTCCAGCTCTAAATTCTCCATACCATATCACTATATATCTTTTTATATTAGGTTTTATTTGAGTTCAGTGCGCCTGTTATGTATATTTCTTTACTTATATGAAAAATTGTGTCCTACCCAAAACTTGCTGTTTCTTCTGTTCCAAGCATATACTACAGTCAATGCTACCTGCTGATACTTTGTATATACTGTATTATTGTATCTCACTTTATTTTTATGTTGGCACACTTGCACAGCCAACATCTTGTGGTAGTGCAGATTCGGAGGCCTTGTCCCTGTTGGGTGAATGCAGGGCACGCATCAGTAGGTGCGTCCCTCTTTCCTCAATCAGCCTGTGTGCCGGCGCCACACCATGTATACTTAATGTGGCTATGAGATCAATTGAAAGGTCTACTGCAATGCGAGCTAAGCTCGTCATACACAGCGTACCTCCTGATGTGCTTTCCCTGGTGGTGAAAAAATGAACATGGCAGCACACTGCCTGCCATACTGCCGACTTCGGGGGTGCCCAATCCCCCTGTCGGCATGCCTTGCCTCAATGTATGTGCCAACGGGGGAGCACACTCCCCACTGGCATAATGCATCCCCCCATTTGTTATGTGCCGGGGGGGGTGCCCAATCCCCCTCAGATCTTGCCCCCTCCCAGCTTTCATTGTGTGCCAATGGGGTGTCCAACCCCCCATCGGCTACAGCATACCCTCCACAAAACACTTAGGTGGCAAGCTGGGAGCCCACCCCAGTGTGCCAAAGCCCCTGCAAAAGAAAAGCCATCCCCAGATTTTTTTTTAACCTGTAGAAAATAAAACAGTCCCTCGCGATATCCCTGCCCCCCTCCCACAACCCGCGCCCACCCACTGCGCACCCTGCTTCCCCATACACACAGCCTCACCCCATACCTACCTCCGCAGTCCAGCGCGATGGTCTTCGGTGGACCGGGAACACATCTGCACTCTTCAAAGCCAACCGCGAACTGAGGAAATGCCGGTAAGCTGTATAATGGAATAAATAGGGGGTTTTCAACTTTGATGTATATCTCAGGCATGTTTTGGAATTTTGGCACCAGATTTTCAACATGGGGTTTTTGGGACCCCTCCTCATGAATTCTGGCACTGTCATGGTTTTAATTGGCCCTGAAAGGTGATTTTGTGGTCACTGCGTGGAATCACCTTTTGGGACCGACTAACGAAACGACAGTGCCACTGTTCATGAGGGGGGCTCTCAAAAAGCCTATGTTGCAAATTTGGTGGGAAAAATCAAAAAAATGGCTGTTTCCACGCATGCACGTAACTTCGTGAATTTGTAATATTTTCACTCCAGATTTTCAAAATTGGCATTTTTCCACACCTCCTGATGAACAGTACAGCTGTCATTTTACATATCCTGGCCAAAATGTGTTTTCACTGTCCGGCACTGAATAGCATGGTTGCTGTGCGAAATCACTTTTTGGGACAGTTTGAGGAAATGACGGTGACACCGTTCATGAGCAGAGGTCCTAAAATGTTTATGCTGAAAATTTGGTGCCAAAAGTCCATAAAATGACCGTGTTGCAAGTATGCGTTGTGCAGTTTCCATGCACCCTTGTAACTTCACAAATTTGCAATATTTCCATGCCAGATTTTCAACACTGGCATTTTTTCACACATCCTTATGAACAGTACAGCTGTCATTTTTCAGATCCTGCCCAAAATGTGTTTCTGCACCTGTTACGCACAATGGCGTGGTCTCTGTGTGAAATCAACTTTTGGGACAGATTAACAGAATCACAGAGCCACTGTTCATAAGGGGAGGTCCCAAAGTGCCTATGTTACAAATGTGGCTAACAAACTCCCCAAAAATAATTGAGTAATAGACGTGTGTTGCACAGTTTGTATGCATGCTCATTGCTTCACCAATATTTCATATTGTCACTCCAGATTTTCAACGTTGCCATTTTTTTACGCCTCCTCATGAACAAAGTTGTCATTCTCCACATCCTGCCCAAAAATGTGTTTTTGTCCCTCTATCACCAAATGGTACAGCCATTGTGCAAAATTACCTTTCAGCTACCAAAGTGATTGTGCTGCTTTTCATGAGGTGGCCTGACAAGCAGCCCATGTTGAAAATGTGGAGTGAAACTACCACCACATGCCTATGGTGTTAGGGTTTCCAACTGTAGCACTCCACCCGGTACAGACTGACAGGCATCAGGGGTGTGACTTGGGATCATCGGATGTAATGCTCATGCCATTCCACCCCCAACCCCCACCCTGCAGCCACTGACAGGCATCATAGTGTGTCTTGCACTGTTCAGCCACAAAGTTCACCCCATGCTCCTATGTTGCACCCACGTCAGCATATTTCCTTATGGAATGGGGTAAGTATAACACCCAAAGACCTCAAAGCACATCCCAACACTTGTCAGTGTCTACAGGGTAGGGTGAGGTACAATGGCATGAGTGTTATAGCTGACGACCCAAAGGCACACCCCAATGCCTGTTGCTCTCTACAGGGTGGGGGTTGGGCTGGCATCACTTCAATACTTTACTGCCATTCCTATTATGCATCTCTAGCTCCGGCACTGCGAATGCCAATGCCAGTGCGACAACATTCGGCATTGACAAATGCTTGTTGTTATTATTATTTTCTTGTGTGTTGCATCCCATGTATATTGTCTCTTTTTCCTTGTTGACAAAGCCAGGTCCACCTCGAAAATGAGCTTGTTCAATGGTGATCGCCTGGTTAAATAAAGACTTTGATTGGTTGATTGATTGATTTGTGCAGCCCTTTTAAAACCGATTTCACACTGACATCCTGTCCCTCTCTTCATTAACCTTTAGTAGCCTGACATCATTTAAATAGTGACTTGCCTTACTCTTGTCCTTTCCTAGATGCAGTGATGTGCATTTACCCTCATTAAACTTCAGGGGCCAGATTTTGGTAGGTTGGGGCAGGGCTTGCATTCAGCCTGCATCAGACCCTTGCACCACCACAGCTGTGGCATTGCTGAGTGCCACGACTGCACATGATTTTATAATTGTGGGTGCAGTTGCGACAACTAACCAGAGTTACAGCAGCTTGTGCCAAATATCTGGTGAAAGCTCCATGAAAATGGTTCCCATTAATGGCGCAGACTAGACCACAAAAAGATGGTCTAGCTTGTGTCAGTTGCTGCAAGGGATAGAAAATCCCTTTAGGTTGCTGCAAGCCCAGTGTGTCATACCTCTGGCACACTCAGGACTTGTGGCAACCCCCATCGGTTCAAACTCTGGACCTATGTCTCAGGTTTTTTCACCCACTTGGCTAGTTTATCCAAGTCATGCGGGATACTTCTAGAACCCGCCTTCTGGCTGCTACTTCGCCAATTTTGGTGTCACCTGCAAACTTACTAACCTAATTTTGCACTCCTTTATTCAGCTCCCTGATGTAAATTGTGATCAGCAGTGGATCCAGCACAGATCCCTGTGGCACTCCGCTCATTACATTTCCCTCTTCTGATTCAAGGCCACTTATTCTTACCTTCTGCACTTATACTGGAAACCAGATGCCCATCCAGTTTATTATCTTCCTGTTAATCCCTATGTTGTTGAGCTTATCAAGTAATTTTCTATGTGACACTTTATCAAATGCTTTGCTGAAATCCAAGAAAATAACATTTACTGGCATTCCCCATCCAAGTTTTTAAAAACTGGCTTGTAAAAAGTTAATAAGTTAGTTAAGCATGAAGGCCTATCAGCATAACATGTAATCCATTGTGCAAGAGACAGTGGCAAATGACATTAGCAGGCTAGTAAACTGGGAAGGCTGGCAATGTGTCTATAGTGAATGCCACAACACAGTTTTAGGTACCGATCCTGGCACATCCTGCTCTTTGAAGTATCTATTTCCTAAGCATGTATCTATTTTAAAAAACAAACATGCATACTTAAAAAATGTTACATTTGTTTTGCCTAGCAACAATATTTATTTTTTATTTTTCGGGTGAGTGTCAGATTGAAGGAAACAAAAGTACACTTAGCAGTGTTCTGTGATTAGTGTGGGGTCTCTCTCTCTCTCTCTCTCTCTCTCACACACACACACACACACACACACACACACACACACACGCATACACCAATGCCTGTCATTACCTCAGCATTCGCTCATGCAGTGCTGCTTGTCAGAGTTTCCCTCTGGGGACAAAAAGGTAAGGAAATGTCATTTTGGATCCATTATTAAAGCACCAAGGTGCGTACAAATTATCAACACTGTTTCCACATCCACTGGCGAGGTTTGACCTCTTTGAAGCCAGGAGGGGGCTAGGAAGATAACCCCCTGCATAGTAATGAGGCCAGCTAAGAAGAAAAAAAAATAAACCATATCATTCTGTACAGAAAGTGGAGGGGCATCCCTCTTTTCCTCTGCCACTGCTGATTTGAATAATTCAGTGCAGCTTGGTCTCTAGGGCACCATTGTCTTCAGTGAAGGCAAATCAGCTGCCTGGATGGCCTGTTAAGAGGGCCCCAGCCTGCTGCCTCCGTTCTGTAAATCAGGATTAATGAGGCAGCGGAGGAAACGCAAAGCCCACTGCAGCTATCCTGGCAGCTCACTCCTGCTCAGCAGCCGAGCTCTGAAGCGGTTTCTGCCTTGATATCCTCAGGCGGTCTTCTGTACCAGCTATCGACTTGTTGATAACTAGCTATCAGCCAGCCCTCACTAAGCCATCCTTTCTTCTGCTTCATTCTTTTCTGTTTTGTTTTTCCTTTTTTTCTCTGACGACTGCATATTTGCTGCTTTTGTTCAGGCGATAATTTATTTAGGTCATCTGTAGTGTGGATCTAGGTGGCTATCCCCTGCCCCACAAAAAAAAAAGAAGTGATAAATGTTAAAGAGGCCTTGTGCTGCATGTACAGAGAGAAAGGATTTTTCCAGTATCTCAGACACACAGGAGGCTTATGTTTGGCTGTGTCTGAGTGCAGGCTGATCTGTTAAAATCATGTTGTCTCTGGGCTAGAAACCAGTAGGAAGTGGTCGATTGATTACAAACCGTCTGCTGGAAAAATGCCACCTATTCATTTGCTATAGTTCTCCACTTGAGTGGAAATTTTGTTTGCTTAAGTTACGCCACTCCACCAGTACTTAAAAGAACAATGTCGACCAACCCCCCCCAACACACACACACACACACACACACACACACACACACACACACACACATATATGTACCAAATTTTGGCTGTTTTAAACTAAAATGGGAGTTGACAATGTTTTAAACACATAATGTGAATTATTTCTAATCTTATTTTTTTAATGTTTAAATTGTAACGGTGCAACAAGTATGACAGTAATAAAAAAACAATGATATGAAATATGCAAATCCTCACACTTTTCCTGTTTCAGCTGATTACAAAACACGTCACAGAACATACTTACATAGTCCATGGACAGAAAACATAACACACAGCAGGATATATGAGGGGACGTATAGAAAATAAGACAAAACAGGTTACTTAACCTTAGGTACTGGAAACAGATACTATACATATTATTACAATTTTAAATCTCATAGCAAGAATTATTCATTTAACTCATCAAAGGCTGGTTGACTAATTTCCTTACAATGTGGACCTCAGTGTTTAAAACCTCTCAGTGAGATCCAGTTTAAAAATAAATAGAATAATGTACAGGGCACAATATTGCTGTAGTAACACCAAAACACAGATGTTCCATGATTCACTATTACTGAGTGTGCTCCCAACATGTAAGCAATGGCAGTGATGTGCTGTACACTGCACAAACACAGAGATGCTTTTTTTTAAGTTAGATCTTGTAGAGAGGTTTTAAACACAAACTCAGTTTTAATGTTTAAGACACTACCACCCCCCCCCACCACCATCATTAGCTGATAATGGCCAAAGATGCACTTGGGGGGGGGGGGGCTGGAAATTGTGGGTCCCTGTTTTGCTTGCAATTACAAGGGCTGCACAAAATTAACATTTTGCATGTGGAATCCAGGGAAGATTGTGTTTTTCTCCTACCTCCAGTTTTCACAGAATCTCAGAATTCTGCTGCTACATTTTGACTGTGCACAACGGGCAGTATTAGCAGTCAGCTGTCAGTCACATGGGAACTTCTGTATCGCACCAGCGGAATTCTGTATTCTGCTGGTAGATACATGTGACAGTCTATAGTTCTGCCAGAGTTCCACATCTGTGGAATTTCATGCAAATCTCCAATTATCAGAGAAAGTGAATATTACAAACTTCCCAAAGCTCTAAGTAAAATGCACAATGGATTTTTACATTCCCTCGCTAAAAGTGCTTTCCACTGTGAATGGTCTGCAGCTAATAGTGACACTCACCTTAATATCACTGGAGACTTTTGCTACAGGATTCTCCTGCTGCTTAGCACAAAAAAGCTGCAGTGAGATCTCCATTCCATGGGTGTTTTACAACCAGCAGGACATGCAGATGTCAGGCAGAGGTGGTCAAAAGTATTGCAGTACAAATTTAATGACTAAACATGCAAGGCACTGCACATAGGTTGAAAGAATCCTAACACTGTATAGCATGGGGGAGGTAGTAGGGGAAAGCCCTTGTAACCAGCCTTTCTCTTCACCCAGTTTGAGGCCAGTTACTAGAGAGCCCTCAAAGGTTAAGCCTGACCTTGAGAGCTGTTCTCTAATGGGCCCCGGTTTGAAGACAGGGATTGGGATTGTCAGAGGTATGGATGCAGGACTGGCGTCTGTATTTCTGGCACCTGCTGCATCCAGACAAATACACTGAGATGCTTGTGGTATATTTTCAAACATCCCGACACATTTACAACACTTACTCCATTTTACAGCAAAAAAGAAAAATGTTGCGTGCATCAAATTTAGATGTATGTGTCATTTTCAGACTGCAAGTCATGGCAATTGTATCTGGGAGTTACACCACCTAAACGGTCCGGGCAAGTTTCTCACAGCCAGTTCTAAAAAACATTTGCAGCTGTCTGTAATTGCTGCCAAGAGCATCTGGAATTTGTGCTCTCAGCTACCTGACTCAGCCAGTAGCAGGAAACTTGGACATGAATATTTATGGACCTGCTATCCCGCTGTACACTATAAGAGGGAAGGTAAGCTGTGGGTTTGGGTTAGACTGGGGAGAGAGAAAGAGAGAGAGAGAGAAGACCAGCAGCAGAGTCCAGCCATCACAGCCGTGACCGAGCCAAAGGCCTGTGAACTCAGGGATGGTGGCATGGTCCCATGGTCTGGAGGCTGTGGTCCCCTTGGGCAAGCCCTCCAGAGGCTCAGGACTCAGTTGAGGTCTTGATGACAAGGACATCCCCAAAACAATAGTTGGAGGAGATGGACTACAGCATCCCCCCACTCTGAGAAGCTGCAAGATAAAGACCTGATTGCACGTACAGAGTTGTTGAGAGCCACCCCTCAAGGGAGGTCGTCAGGATCCACGGGGATCCACTCCAGCCATCAGTATGTTTGGGAGAGAGCTTGTTTGTAAGTAAACCTTCAATAAAGTTGCCCTGCGGGTGTAAGAGAAAAGTCTAGGTATGTAGTTACTGTGTGTAGCCCCTGGGGAAGTGCCCCAAATTCATGATCATCAGACAAAGGAGGCCTTACAAGATTTCGGGTTGGTAAGTCCCTGGGAATGGAGCCGGACATTGGAGTCCATTCTTTGGGCCATTGGGGCTATCAGTGTTGTAGCCAGAAAGGAGGCACACACAGCAGGATCAACTGTTCAAAAGTAATTGAGGAGTAGCTCATAGTCTGATGTAGAGATGTTGCAAAGTTTTAATTCACCAGTGAAGTTACAGAGAAGTTACTGACTTCACCTTCGTGGAGCAATTCGTGAAGTTTTACCATTACGTTTAAAATTCGCAGTTTGTCTTTGTGTAACTTCACATGGTAAATTCACTTGTTAACTTCACTTTTGGGGTGTCAAAGGCAAAGTTTTTGAAAATGAGGCTTCTGGTAAACAACTTCTCTAAAGGTCACGTGTTTCAGCTTCTGTACTCACAGGTACATATCTGTATACTGACTGCCTTACTTTCACGTGTGCATTGTTAGAGAGAGAGGAGAAAGAGCCTGTCTGCAACAAAGCACTTTATTTATTTATTTATTTATTTATTTCAGTCTAGGATTACAACAATACCTTTGAGCTGAGGCTCTTTTACAAAGGTTTCACATCAGAGTGTGCAGTATTCATCTTTTTAGTTACAGACAAACATATTTGACTTACAAACAGGTAATTACCAGTACAAAGAGTAACGCTGGGACTAGTGCCATGGGCAAGTCAGGGGAAGAAAGGAGGGGTGAGTGGGGGAGTGTGGGTAGGAGGTCAAGGGGAGGAAGGAGGTGCAGGAGAGAGGAGAGTATGAGAGGTGGGGGGAGAAGGGGGCAGGAGGGGAGATACGGAGGAGGGGTGAACGAGAGTGGGTGAAAGTGCAGCCAGCTTGTCTAGGTATTAGAGATTCAGAAACTCACAGTGCATTTTTTGACTGTTTTTTTCTTTCTTGGTTTATTGATTTAGTGCTTGTGAATAGTTTTGTTCTAGTTCTAGTAATGCTTGTTAGCTGCTACTGTTTCCCCTTCCTTACCGTATGTATTACGAGTTGTCTCCTTTGTCTGATGAGGAACCTTTGTATATGAGCTGTTACCTCAAAGGTGCCATTCCGATACATAAAATAAATTAAAGTTAAGCTTTATTTAGAATATATTTTTCATACTTTATAGACAGTTTCATTTTGCCCTTTCTTCTATAATTTTCCAACTTTCTCTTTCAATTTTTATTTTTATATTGATTGCACGCATGCACAAGAAACATATTGTGGCAGCTTGCTCCAGAAGCAGGTTGTGGAGGCATGGCACTGTTGTGGCCAATGACCCCACAGCTTTTGGAGGCTTGGCCGCTTTTCCCAATGGGGTGGCATGCTGCTGCTGACACTAGTTCAGCCAGTGTGCCACAGCCGTGTAAGGTTTCAGCAGCTGCAGTCAGGGGTTGCCTCGTCATTGCAGCATCAGCGATTCGCTGCAATGAGGGAGCGACCCGTCACTGCTGGGTGGAACCTTATTAGTGGGATATTGTTTATGAACATGGCGGCAGATTGCCACCGTGTTTGCAAACAATATGACGCAGCCCCACTGTCGAGGGGGTGCCCAATCCCCCATGGAAGCATGTGCCCCCTCCAATGTGTTTGTTTGCCGACGGGGACCTCAATCACCGTCAGATTCAGTGCCCTAATGTTGATGTTGCTGATGGGGGAGCCCACTCCCCATCAGCATTACGTCCCTCCACCCCAGTGTCATTTGCAGATGGGGGAGCCCACTCCGTGTCAGCAGAATTCACCCCCAAACATGCACTACAGTGCCAGGGGTACCCAATCCCCTCAGCTCATCCACCCCTCTTGTGCTGGACGGGGTGCACAATCCCCTCGATCACACCTGCCCCCAAACAAACACTCTGCTGGCATGCTGGGAGCCCACCCTAATGTGCCAAATGGCCCTGTAAAAATAAAACCCCACAATGTTTTTTTTTGTACCTGCCAAAAGAAAACGGTCCCTCACGGACTCCCTGAACCCCCTCCCACAACCTGCACCCACCCTCTGCACACCCTGCCTCCCCACACCCCCTTCATCTCATACTTACCTGCGGAGTCTGGCTCGACGATATTCAGTGGACTGGGAACATGTCTGCACTCTTCAAAGCCAACCGCGAACTGAGTAAATGCCGGTAAGCTGTATAATGGCATAAATAGGGTTTTTTCAACTTTGATGCATATCTCAGGCATTTTTTGGAATTTTGGCACCAAATTTTCAACATGGAGTTTTGGGGACCCCTCCTCATAAATTCTGCCACTGTCATGGCGTTATTCAGCCCTGAAAGATGATTTTGCAGTCACTGCATGGAATCACCTTTCGGGACTGATTAATGAAACGACAGTGCCAGTGTTCATTAGGTGGGCTCTCAAAAAGCCTATGTTGCAAATTTGGTGGAAAAATTCCAAAACATTACTGTTTTACGAGCATGCGTTGCCCAGTTCCTACGCACATTTGTAACTTCACAGATCTGCAATATTGTCATGCCAGATTTTCAACATTGGCATTTTTTTAAACCTCCTTGTGAACAGTACAGCTGTCATTTTTCACATCCTGGCCGAAATATGTTTTCGCACTTCCAGTGCAGAATAGCTCGGTCGCTGTGGGAAATCAGTGTTTGGGACAGATTAAGAAAATGACAGTGACACTGTTCAAGAGCAGAGGTCCTAAAATGCCTATGTTGAAAATTTGGTACGATACTCCATAAAATGGCTGTGTTACAAGCGTGCATTGCGCAGTTTTCACGCACGCTTGTAACTTCGCAAATTTATAATATTTTCACTCCAGATTTTCAACATTGCCAATTTCCCACACCTACTTATGAATAGTACAGCTGTCACTTTTCCCATCCTGGCCAAAACGTCTTTTCACACTTCCGGCGCAGAATAGCGAGGTCACTGTGGGAAATCAGTGTTTGGGACAGATTAAGAAATCAAGCATTTGTCAATGCCGAATGTTGATTGTGTTGGTCCGTTGAGCTCGCTCACTGACCCTGTGTCACTCACTGATTCTGTTTCTCCCAGTGCTGCAGACTACTGTTTTGTACTGGGCTTCAGCCTGTGTTGGCACATTTTTCTGCTCACAAAGTAATCTGCAGGTGTCCTGACAGAGCTCTGTTTTTGGTGTATCACTCCCCCTCTGTCACTCGCTCATTCTGTTTCTGCTGGCGCTGCAGGCTGCCCTTTTGTACTGGGCTCCCGCCACTCTTGGTGGCTTTTTCTGCCCAGAAAGAAATCTGCAGCAGTCCTGACACAGGTCGGTTGAGCTAGCTCACTCCTCCTCTCTCACTCACTCATTCCGTTTCTCCCGGCGCTGCAGGCTGGCCTTTTGTACTGGGCTCCTGCCTGCATGGTCACCTTTTTCTGCCCACAAAGAAATCCACAGCAGTGATGATAGAGCTCCATTGAGCTCGCTCACTCATCCTCTCTCACTCACTCATTGTGTTTCTCCCGGCACTGCAGGCTGCCCTTTTGTACTGGGCTTCTGCCTGCATTGCTGTCTTTTTCTGCCCACAAAGAAATCAGCAGGTGTCACAACAGAGCTCTGTTGAGGTTGCTCACTCCGCCTGTCTCGCTTGCTCATTCTGTTTCTCCTGGCGCTGCAGGCTGCCATTTTATTGTAGTCTCCTGCCTCTGTTGGCACCTTTTTCTGCCCACAAACAAATCTGCAACAGTCCCGACATTGCTCTGCTGAATCTGCTCACTCTCTCTCAGTCGCTCATTCCGCTTCTGTTACGCCACAGGCTGCCTTTTTGTACTGGGCTCCTGCCTGCATTGTTGCCTTCTTCTGCCAAAAGAAATCTGCAGCAGTCACGATAGAGCTCGCTGAGCTTGCTCACTTACTCCCCCTCTCTCTCACTCATTCGTTCTGTTTCTCCTGCTGCTGCAGGCTGCCCTTTTGTACTGATCCCGTGCATGCATTGCTGCCTTTTTATGCCCACAAAGAAATCCGCAGCAGTCCCAAAAGAGCTCCATTGAGCTCACTCACTCCCCCTCCCTCACTCGCTCATTCTGTATCTCCTGCTGCTGCAGGCTGCCCTTTTGTACTAGGTTCCTGAATGCATTGGCAGCTTTTTCTGCCTACAAAGACATCTGCAGCAGTCCTGACACAGCTCCGTTGAGCTTTCTCACTCCCCCTCTCTCATTCGCTCATTCCATTTCTGCTGGCGCGGCAGGCTGCTCTTTTGTACTGGGCTTCTGCCTGCATTGGCACATTTTGCTGCCCACAAATAAATCTGAAGCAGTCCTGGCAGAGCTCCATTGAGATTGCTCACTCCCCCTCTCTCACTAGCTCATTCCGTTTCTGTCAACACTGCAGGCTGCCCTTTTGTACTGGGCTCCTGCCTGCATTGCCGCCTTCTTCTGGCCACAAAGAAATCTATAGCAGTCACAATTGAGCTCCGTTAAGCTTGCTCACTCACTCACTCCCCCTCTCTCTCACTCATTCATTCTCTTTCTCCCACTGCTGCAGGCTGCCCTTTTGTACTGATCCCCTGCGTGCATTGCTGCCTTTTTTTGCCCACAAAGAAATCCGCAGTAGTCCCAAAAGAGCTCTGTTGAGCTCATTCACTCCCCCTCCCTCACTTGCACATTCTGTGTCTCCCGCTGCTGCAGGCTACCCTTTTGTACTGGGTTCCTGTCTGCATTGCAATCAAAAAGAACACAGCACCAACACTTCTTTGAAAAAATATAACCGTATTAAACTCACATACAAATGATGGGCGATGGTAAATACAGTGGCGCCATGCAAGGTAACAACAGCTCCCAGACTGCATTGCCAGCTTTCTCTGCCCACAAAGACATGTGTAGCAGTCCTGACACAGCTTTGTTGAGGTCGCCTACTCCCGCTCTCTCACTCACTCATTCCGTTTCTGCCGGGGCTGCAGGCTGGCCTTTTGTACTGGGCTCGTGCCTGCGTTGACACCTTTTTCTGCCCACAAAGAAATCTGCAGCTGTCAGGACAGAGCTCCATTGAGGTTGCTCACTCCCCCTGTCTCACTCGCTCATTCTGTTTCTCCTGGCACTGCAGGCTGCCCTTCTGTACTGGGCTTCTGCCTCTGTTGGTGTTTTGTTCTGCCCACAAAGAAATCTGCAGCAGTCATGACAGAGCTCTGTTGGCCTCACTCACTCCCCCTGTCTCAAGCACTCATTCCATTTCTGCCAGTGCTGCAGGCTGCCCTTTTGTACTTGTATCCTGCCTGCGTTGCTGCCCTTTTCTGCCAACAAAGAAATCTGCAGTAGTCATGATAGAGCGCTGTTGAGCTCGCTGAATCACTTCTTTTCTCTTACTCGTTCATTCTGTTTCTCCCGCCACTGCAGGCTTCCCTTTTGTACTGGGCCCCTGCATGCATTGCTGCCTCTTTCTGCCCACAAAGAAATCTGCAACAGTCATAACAGAGCTCCTTTGAGCTCATTCACTCCCCCTCCCTCACTCGCTCATTCTGTGTCTCCCGCTGCTGCAGGCTGCCCTTTTGTACTGGGCTCCTGCTTCTGTTGGTGGCTTTTTCTGCCCACAAAGAAATCTGCAGCAGTCCTGACACAGGTCCGTTGAGGTAGCTCACTCCTCCTCTCTCACTCGCTCATTCCATTTGTTCAGCACTGCAGGCTGGCATTTTGTAGTGCATCCTCTGCCTTGCTACACTTTTTCTGCCCACAAAGAAATCCACAGCAGTCACGACAGAGCTCTGTTGAGCTCGCTTACTCCCCCTCTTTCACTCGCTCATTCCATTTCTGCCAGGGCTGCAGACTGGCCTTTTGTACTGGGCTCCTGCCTGTGTTGGCACCTTTTCCTGCCCAGAAAGGAATCCACAGCTGTCCCAACAGAGCTCCATTGTGGTCGCTCACTCTCCCTGTCTCACTCGCTCATTCTGTTTCTCCTGGTGCTGCAGGCTGCCCTTCTGTACTGGGCTTCTGCCTCTGTTGGCATTTTGTTCTGCCCACAAAGAAATCTGCAGCAGTACCAACAGAGCTCCATTGGCCTCACTCACTCCCCCTGTCTCATGCGCTTGTTCTATTTCTGCCAGCGCTGCAGGCTGCCCTTTTGTACTGGGCTCCTGCTTGTGTTGCTGCCCTTTTCTGCCCACAAAGAAATCTTCAGCAGTCATGATAGAGCACTGTTGAGCTCGCCCACTCACTTCCCTTCTCTCACTCATTCATTCTGTTTCTCCCGCCGCTGCAGGCTGCCCTTTTGTACTGGGCTCCTGCCTGCATTGTCGTCTTTTCCTGCCCACAAAGAAATCTGCAGCAGTCCCAACAGAACTCAGTTGAGCTCTGTCACTCACCCCCCTCTCTCAAATGCTCAGTCCTAATCTGTCCCAAACACTGATTTTCGACATCGACTGCGGTATTGTGTGCCAGAAGCGCAGAAACACATTTCGGCCAGGATGTGAAAAATGACAGCTGTACTGTTCATAAGGAGGTGTGAACAAATGCCAGTGTTGAACATCTGACGTGAAAATATTACTAATTTGCAAACTTACAAGGGTGTGTGGAACCTGCACAACACACGCTCGCAACACAGTCATTTTATGGAGTTTTATCACAAAATTTTCAACATAGGTGTTTTAGGACCTCTGCTCATGAACAGTGTCACTGTCATTTTCATAATGTGTCCCGAACACTGATTTCCCACAGCGACCATGAGATTCTGCGCCGGAAGTGCAAAAACACATTTTGGCCGGGATGTGAAAAATGACAGCTGTACTGTTCATAAGGAGGTGCAGAACAATGGCAATGTTGAAAATCTGGAGTGAAAATATTAATTGTGAAGTTATGAGCGTGCGTGCAAACTGTACAACGCATGCCTTTGTAACACTGTCATTTTATGGAGTATCATCACCAAATTTTCAACACAGGCATTTTAGGACTTCTGCTCATGAACAGTGCCACTGTCATTTTCTTAATCTTTCCTGAACACTGATTTCCCACAGCGACTGCGCTATTCTGCACCGGAAGTGCAAAAACACAGTTTGGCCAGGATGTGGAAAATGACAGCTGTGCTGTTCACAAGGAGGTCTGAAAAAAAATGCCAATGTTGAAAATCTGGCATGAAAATATTGCAGATTCACAGAGTTGTGAGCGTGCATGGCAACTGCGCAATGCATGTTCGTAAAACAGTCATTTTTTTGATTTTTCCCACCAAATTTGCAGTATAGGCTTTTTGACAGCCTACCTCATGAACTCTGGCACTGTCATTTCATTAATCGGTCCTGAAAGGGGATTCCATGCAGTGACCATGAAATTACCTTCCGGGGCTGAATAATGACATGACAGTGCCAGAATTCATGGGAAGGTCCAAAACCCCATGTTGAAAATTTGGTGCCAAAATTCCAAAAATGCCTGAGATATGCATCAAAGTTGAAAAAACCCTATTTATTCCATTATACAGCTTACCGGCATTTCCTCAGTTAGTGGTCGGCTTTGAAGAGTGCAGACGTGTTCTTGGTCCACCGAAGATCATCACACCAGACTCCGGAAGTAAGTATGGGGTTAGGGGGGGTGTGGGGAGGCAGGTTGCACAGTGGGTGGGTGCGGGTTGTGGGAGGGGGACAGGGAGAATGCAGAGGGACCGTTTCCTGTTTTACAAGAAAAAGAAAGACATTGTGGACCTTTTTTTATTTTACAGGGGCATGTGGCACACTGGGGTGGGATCCCAGCATGCCAACAGAGACCTTCTTTTGGGGGGGAGCTATAGCCAACAGGGGATTGGGCACCCCCATCGGCACACAACAAATGGGGGTGGTGACATTATGCCAGCGGGGATTGGGCACCCTGTCGGCAGACAACAAAAGGGGGGGTTTACATAATGCTGACGGGGAGTGGGCTCCCCCATCGGCAACATAAATCTTGCAGCACTGAAACTGATGAGGATTGGGGCCCCCATAGGCAAATAAACACAGTGGGGGTGTACATGCTGCCAATGGGTATTGAGCACCCCCTCGGTGGGGGGGGTTAATATTGTTTGTGTACACAGTGGCAAGCCGCTGCCATGTTCACAAACAATATCAGTGTTTCAAGATCCGGCCCTGCAATGACGGGTCACTCTCTCATTGCAGCGAATGGCTGATGCTGCAATGACGAGGCGGCCCCTGATTTCAGTGGCTAAATTTTTACAAGTTGGTGGCACACTGGCTGAACTAGTGTCAGCAGCAGCATGCCACAGTGTTGGGGGAAGCGGGCCAAGCCTTTAGAGGCTGTGGGGGCACTGGCCACAACAGTGCCGTGCCTCCACAATCTGCTTCTGGAGAAAACTGCCTCAATATGTTTTTTGCACATGCATGCAATAAACATAATGACAGTGACACTGTTCATAAGCAGAGGTCCTAAAATCCCTATGTTGAACATGTGGTGATGAAACTCCATAAAATGACTGTGTTACAAGCATACATTGAACTGTTTCCATGCACCCTTGTAACTTAGAACATTTCTAATATTTTCACACCACATTTTCAACACTGGCATTTTTTCACACCACCTTATGAACAGTACAGCTGTCATTTTTCACATCCTGGCCATAATATGTTTTTGTACTCCTGCAGCAGAATAGCACAGTTGCTGTGGGAAATCAGTGTTTGGGACAGATTAAGATCGAGTGAGTGGGGAGGGGAGTGACCGAGCTCAAGTGAGCTCTGCAGGGACTGCAGCAGATTTCTTTATGGGCAGAAAAAGGCTCCAATGCAGGTGCCCAGTACAAAAGGGCAGCCTGCAGCAGCGGGAGAAACAGAACGAGAGAGTGAGTGAGGGAGAGGGAGTGAGCGGACTCAACGGATTTCTGTTGGGACTGCTGCGGATTTCTATGTGGGCAGAAAAAGGTGTCAATGCAGTTAGGGGCCCCGTACAAAAGGGCAGCATGGGAGAAACAGCATGAGTGACTGAGAGAGGGGGACTGAATGAGCTCAACGGAGCTCTATCAGGACTGCTATGGATTTCTAGGGCAGGGTGGTGTTAATGCATGCAGGAGCCCAGTACAAAAGGGCCACCTGCAGTGCTGGAAGAAACAGAATGAGCGACTGAGAGAGGGGGGGTGAGCGAGCTCAACAGAGCTCTGTTGGAACTGCTGCGGATTTCTTTGTGGGCAGAAAAAGGTGCCAATGCACGCAGGAGTCCAGTAGAAAAGGCAGCCTGCAGCGCCAGGAGAAACAGAATGAGCGGGTGAGAGAGGCGGCGTGAGCAACCTCAACAGACCTCTGTTGGGACAGCTGTGAACTTCTTTGTGGGCAGAAAAAGGTGCCAACTCAGGCAGGAGCCCAGTACAAAAGGGCGGCCTGCAGCGTGGGGAGACACAGAACGAGCGAGTGAGACAGGGGGAGTGAGTGAACTCAATGGAGCTATGTTGGGACTGCTGCAGATTTCTTTGTGGGCAGAAAAAGGTGCCAACTCAGGCAGGAGCCCAGTACAAAAGGGGCGGCCTGCAGCGTGGAGACACAGAACGAGCTGAGAGTGAGACAGGGGGGAGTGAGGAACCTAATGGAGCTATGTTGGGACTGCTGCAGATTTCTTTGTGGGCAGAAAAAGTGCCAACACAAGCAGGAGCCCAGTACAAAAGGGCAGCCTGCAGCGTCGGGAGAAATAGAATGAGCGAGTGAGAGAGGGGAAGTGAGCGATCTCAATGGAGCTTTGCCGGTACTTTGAGTTGCCCACTCTCCCACCCAGGGTCCTCCATGGTCCTATATTACAGCAGGGTCTCTGGAGTGGAGACAAAGCAATGACTGGATACGCCCACACCTCCTTATGAACAGTACAACTGTCATTTTTCACATCCTGGCCAAAATGCGTGTTCGCACTTCCAGGGCAGAATAGCATGGATGCTGGGGGAAATCAGTGTTTGAGACACATTAAGAAAACCACAGTAACATTGTTCATGAGCAGAGGTCCGAAAATGCCTACGTTGAAAATGTCGTGATAAAAGTCCATAAAATGACTGTTACGAACGTGCGGTGTGCAGTTTCCACGCACCCTTGTAACTTTGCAAATCAGTAATATTTTCATTCTACATTTTCAACACTGGCATTTTTTCACACCTCCTTATGAACAGTACAGCTGTCATTTTTCAAATCCTGGCTGAAATGTGTTTTCGCACTTGCGGCACAGAATAGCACGGTTGCTATGGGAAATCAGTGTTTGGGACAGATTAATAAAAAAAAGTGACACTGTTCATGACCAGCGGTCCGAAAATCCCTATGTGGAAAATTTGGTGACAAAAGTCCATAAAACGACTGTGTTACAAGCGTGCTTTGAACTGTTTCCATGCACTCTTGTAACTTTGCAAATTTATAATATTTTCACGCCACATTTTCAACACTGGCATTTTTTCACACCTCCTTATGAGCAGTACAGCTGTAATTTTTCACATCCTGGCAAAAATATGACTTTGCACTCCTGCTGCAGGATAGCATGGTCACTGTGGGAAATCAGTGTTTGGGACAGATTAAGAGCAAGCGAGCGAGAGGGGGAGTGACCGAGCTCAACTGACCTCTGTCGGCACTGCTGCAGATTTCTTTGTGAGCAGAAAAAGGCCCCAGTGCAGGAGCCTAGTACAAAAGGGCAGCCTGCAGCACTGGGAGAAACAGAATGAGCGGGTGAGGGAGGGGGAGTAAGTTACCCCAATGGAGCTCTGTTGGGACTGCTGCAGATTTCTTTGTGGGCAGAAAAAGGCAGCAATACAGGCAGGGGCCAAGTACAAAAGGGCAGCCTGCAGTGGTGGGAGAAACAGAACGAGCGACTGAGAGAGGGGGAGTGAGCGAGCTCAACTGAGCTCTATCGTGACTGCTGCGGATTTCTTTGTGGGCAGAAAAAGGCAGCAATGCAGGCAGGAGCCCAGTACAAAAGGGCAGCCTGCAGCACCAGGAGAAACAGAATGAGCGCGTGAGAGAGGGAGACTGAACAACCTCAACGAAGCTCTGTTGGGACAGCTGTGGATTTCTTTGTGGGTAAACAAAGTTGACAATGCAGACAGGAGCCCAGCATAAAAGCACAGCCTGCAGCGCCAACAGAAACAGAACAAGCAACTGACAGAGGGGGAGTGAGCGAGCTCAATGAAGCAAAGCAATCAACATTCGGCATTGACAAATGCTTGTTCTGTTTGGTGAGGTCATAGTAATAGTGATGGACAGAGGACAGGTTCATACCCATGGCAACCGCACCATTCAGCTGCATCAGCACCCCCAGCACCTCCTCAGCATTCTCTCCGCCAGCAGGAGCAGCAGTATCCTTAGTGAAGTGCTGGTGGAGTGTGCCCCTGACCAGCAACAGAAGCAGCAGCAAGAGCAACAGAGGCCCCAAGTTTCCCCAGTTCCCCAGGAGGGTCAGAAACCAGAACCTACTTTGCTCCCTCTGTGGAACCACCAATGCCACCAGCTCCTTCCAAGCAGAGGAGTCCCACCCATTATCTTCTGTTCCTCCACCACCAGCTTGTCATCGCCAGTGCCACCGCTCGGTCAGATCTTCCCTTGTGTGAGAGTTTTTTGAAACTGATAAAAGTGATGACTGCATCGTCACATGTAAATTCTGTAAGGCCAGGGTAAGGCGGGGGCAGAAGGGACCCACTTGGGCACAGGTGGCCAGAGAACCCACCTGAAAATTCATCATTGTGAACAGTGGGAGGCCTGACAAAAAAAGGTGGCTAGTGATGGTGGAGGAGGTGGTGGTCCCTCTTCTGTGCCTGTAAAGGTGCTGCACAGTCAGCATCAGCAGTGTGTGAAACAGGTGCAGCGGGAAAACCCCATTTAAGGGGCTGCATCAGATGTTCCAGCATTGGCACGAGAACCAGCAGCAGCACTCTCAAGGACCCCAGCCAGCATCCATGAGGAGCTGAGTAGTTTAAAGGAGGGAATGGAAGACCTCCTATGTAGGGTCACTGCTATGGAGGAGATGATGGGAAGAATCCTGGTCATCCAACAGCAGTTGTTGGAAGGGGTGGTGGAGTTGCACAATGGGCAGTGCGGGTGGTCGTGCTGGCACTTCTGGGGCAGGGCCAGTGATGTTCTATAAAAAAACTCATGCCTTTCCTTTTCATATATATAACTTCTCCTATCCTTTTTGTGAGTCTGTGCTAGACTGTCTTGCTCTTTTTTCTTATTAAAAAAATATAAAATATGTTGAAAAAAGTGAATGTACATTTGTTTACTGTTCCACTTGTTCTATCTTTCAAAAAAACCCACTTTCCTATCTATATTTTATTCCATGATGCTCTGTTCAATTGCCATACATCACGCCTTTCCTTTCTTTCTGTTTCTCACTATCTTTACTGAAATTTTACTCAGCTACCAGAATAAATATGTCTGGTGGCTACAGGTTAGTAGTACTGCACTGTGTGCCAGTGGCCCCAATTCTGTTCTTTTATGTATTGGGTTTTAGTTGTGCATTAATCACAATATACATTTTTTCTGTTCTCCCATGATTTGTTTCAAGTGTCCAAATCTCAAGCACTTTAGTACACACAACTGCCAAGCACAATATGTATATTTCTCATTTCTGGAAATTCTCTCACAAACCAGAAATCTGTAATGCTGGTAATAAACTGCTGCTGCTGCTGCACTGCTACTATGCTGTTTAAGTCACCCTCTTGGACTGTGTGTGTTATCAAGCACTATAGTATACATAACTGCCAGCACAATATATAAATTTCTCACTTCTGGAAATTCTCTCCCAAACCAGAAACTAGTAATGCTGGTATAAACTGTTACTGGTTCTGCTACTATGCTGTTTAAGTTGCCCTCTTGACAGTCTGTGTTGTCAAGCACTTTGGTACACACAAACTGCCAAGCACAATATAGAAATTTCTCACTTCTGGAAATTCTCTAAAAGGTAAATAATAAAAAGGAGCTCCTGAAGAAATTAGATCACTTTGCTGTACCTAGAGATGTTGCAAAATTAAATTTTGCTAGCAAAATTGGCAATTTCACTGCGTGAAATGTTTCGCAAAATTGTGGCAAAATGGTGAAATTTCACTGCAATTTCACACCCTGCCATACTGTAGAACTCTCCAAATCCTGGTGTCTAGTAGTCCCTCCCCAGCCGTTCAGAGGCTGAACAAATTATTCTCCCAACTCTCTGGTGTCTAGTAGACCCCCCGGCTGATCACCGGCTGTGATTTAATATAGCTCCCCATTACCCTGGCCCCTCATTTCCTTTCTTAAAAAAAAATTTAAATAAAACCCACCTCCCTGGTGTCTAGTACCCCTCACCCTGTCATCATGATGAGTTACACTGCCCGCCTTCCTCAGTACTCACTCAGGTCGCCGCACAGCCCTCCACTCACTTCCATGGCCAGCAGCCTGACTGAGTGATTGAATGAATGAGCGCATGCTTGTACAAGCACACACTCATTCATCAAGTGCTCAGTGGGGCTGCTGGACATGGAGGTAAGTGGAGAGCTGATCCGGTGGCCCGATTGGGGTACTGGGGGGAGCGGGGTGGGTGCTAACTCATCATGATGACAGGGTGAGGGGTTGGGGTCCACTATTATTTTTTTTTTTAATTTTTTTTTAAGAAAGAGAAATGAGGGGGCCAGGGTAACTGGGGAGCTTTATTCAATTAGAGCTGGTGATTTGCTGGGGGGGACTACTAGACACCAGGGAGTCAGAAGAATCATTTGTTGGGCTGGTTGGTGGCTGGGGGGACCACTAAACACCTGGGTTGGGAGAGCGCTACAGAATGGTAGGGTGTGAAATTGCAGCACAACAATTGGGGATGGGGACAATAAAATGACTGAAAGTAACAGAATTGTGAATCATAGAGTAAAGGATTATACTGATGACGGGAAAGGAGGGAAACAGCACATCTGTTTTTATGCTTTAACCTCATCGAGGAAGCAGCCATCACAGTCTTCAAGACTGGAGTTGTCACCAGATGGGCATCCCTCCTCCAATATTGCTTCCTCTGCCTCTGTGGTAGAAGACAATTAGCTAATGCCAACAACACCTTGCTTTTTATCTTCGCCACCACCACCACCACCTCCATGTGATAGGAACATGGACAAGATTGTCAGAATGTACACCTCATTCATTTTAATAAATGTTAGCAAGCCAACATTTTTTGGTGACAGATTGGTGCACCTATCCTGCAGAATGGCCTCAGCTGATCTGAATACACGCTCCACACTGACACTTGAGAGTGGGCATCTGAGGTATTTCATTGCAACTGAGGTCAGTGCTGACCACTCAGTGACCTTGCTGCTCCAGTATAGCAAGGTCTCGTTGGCAATGGTAAGGTGCCTTGTGTCCACCAAACATGCATCTAGCATGCATTGTGCTGCCTACAATCCTGCTACCTTATCATCCTCCTCCTCCTTTTCTTCCATGTCTTCAACTCCTTCCTGATATAAAACAACCCAAATGGGATTTGGTATTATCTGTTTTAACTTGCATGTTTCCATGTGGGGTCCTGCCATCCCAGCCAAACTAGCTCCATGATGGGGCATTACCATCAAATGGTGATTGCAGACCATGTAGGGTCCCACCATCACACACATATATGCCCCATGATGGGACAGTACTCATTACTCAAACAGTTTCCATATTATCTCTGGGCAGACTTACATGGGGGTCTCACCCTTCTTGTCTCAGATAATGTAATCCTGCGGCCATGGCAGACCCACATGGGGGGTCATGCCAGCTATTCACACATACCCATCAGGGGGTATTGCTCAACCATCCACAACACTGTGATGGTGGACCACGTAGGGTCCCACCATCCCAACCACACTAGCCCAATGATCAAGCGTTACACTTGCTCAAACATTATTCCATATCATCTACAGGCCTATTCACATGGGAGTCACCCTCCCAATCTCAGACTACTCCATGAAATGGTGACAGCAGACCACATGGGGTCTCACCGCTCCAAACCTGCACGCCCCATGAGGGGGCTCTTCTCATAGTTCAAACGTATTTCCTACTCATTGCAGGCAGACCTACGTGTGGGTCTCACTGTCCTTTCTTCAGACCATCCATTGACTTAGCAATGGTGGACCATGTGGTGTCCCGCCATCCCACTCAACGTGCCATCAAAGGGACAGCTCATTGCTCAATCTCAATTTCATTTACTGCAGGTTGACTCAGTTAGGGTCTCATCCTCCTTACTTGGAACTATGCTAATACTGCAATGATGGACTGTGGGGATCCTGTCATCTTTACCTTACAGGCTATACTATGGTGATGGCGGACCACATGGGGTCCAGTCATCCCAAACATACTCTATTCCATACCATGGCGATGGAGGACCATATGGGGTCCTGCCATCCAATTCATGCACTACTCAGTGATACGGTGATGGTGGACCACATGGGGTCCCACCATCCCTATCATGCACTGCTCAAGGGAACATACACTGGCGGACCATGTGGGGTCCTGCCATCCCATCCATCCATGCCCATGATGGGACATCTACTCTTTGCTCAAACCTCATTTATATTTCCTACAGGTGGCCTCATCTGGGATCTCATCCTCCTACATTGGACTATGTGCTAATACTGCAATGGTGGATCATGGGGGGTCCCGCCATCCTTACCTCAGCCAGTGCCATACTATGGTGATGACAGACCACATGGAGTCCCGCCATCCCAAACATACATGCCTTTTGAGGGGACCTACTCATAGCTCACTCAAATCTCCAGTCATTGCAGGCAGACTCACGTGGGGGCTTTGCCTTCCTTACTTTGGACTATTCCATACTATGGTGATGACAGACCATGTGGAGTCCTGCCATCTCAATCACCCATGCCCCACGAGGAGGCCTTACTAACATTTCCATGTTGTTACAGGCAGATACATGAGAGAGAGCTTCATCCTCTTACCTTGAACTATTCAAAACTACAGCACTGGTGGACCATGAGGTGTCCCACCATCCCAACAAAAGATCTCACCATTCTTATCATGGATCACGTTATACTACAGTGATGGTGGACCTGTGGGAAGGTCCTGCCATCCCAACATAAATCTGCCCACAATGGACATTACTTATTGCTCAATGTATACTTTGGATTATACCATGGTGTGGCAATGGTGAGCCCATGTAGGGGGTCTTGCCATCTTGAATCCTTTGTGCCCCACAAGGGGGCATTTCTCATTTCACACATGTACTTCCATCTTCGACTAAGGTAGCTCCAATTGGGAGTCTCGCTTTCCTTACTTTGACCTCCTGAGACCTACTCCATCACTTGAGCATTCAAACACTGCATACATCAGACCGATGGAGGTGTTACGTGAGGTCTCTGCACCCTAATTGGTACCCCACAGGTACACCGTAGACAGTTAGCACTTAGGTATATGTTATACATACTAACTTATAGGGCTAAGGGCATCTACCTTATAAGAATAGATGTCCGGATATATATGCACATTATTGCTATACACTTTACTTTCTAATATACATGTGTATTTTTTGCTTATAAGATGTTAGGACATCTGTGTCCTTGTAATGATTATGATATATGAGTTGGCATTGCCATCTTCTGATGATTTGTATTACTACACGGCTATGCACAAACTGTACCTCTTTGTTTCTACAAAGTGATGACTACTGTACTACAAAATTGTATAATGTTATATTGAACTGAGGAGCCACCTCTAATTTGGCCAATAGGGCTCATCTCTGTAACTAGAAATGTTTTTATTTAACAGTAACCATGGCAATTATCGTTGGTATATAATGTAAGAAATTATGTTTTCTACCTCAGAGACCACAGGAGACACGGAAATTGATTGAGGTATAAGGGTGTGGCAGAGATAAATTTGGCTACACTAATGCCACCACTGCCAGCTACTACCAGCCCTGGAGCCCATAGAACATGTTGCTGCAGACACGGATTTTTTAACTGCAGCACTATTTTGCCCCACAGATTTTGAACACTTCTTTGCTGCCTCCCCAGCACCTCCTCCTTTAGTACAGCATCTCTTCCCGGTTATTCTTATATGCCAGTTGTAACTTTATTTGTGATGAAATGTTACAAAATGTAAAAAAAAAAAAGCTTGCAGTACAAATAAGTACCAGGAGCAAACAACACCTCCCCTAGAGAATCAGGAATCACAGTGTTATCGGAAAAACAGCACTACAGGGATTAACATGACACACACAGTGGGGTAAAAGGGTTAAACAAGTTGTTAACTATCAGCAGCAGACAACACCTCCCCCTAGAGAATAAGGGATCAGCAGTGTAATCTGAACAAATACTGTACTAATAGTATGTAACAAGACCCAAACAAAAAAGGATTTTTTTAACACAAGACAGGGATTAATAAACTAACACTACAGTACAAATAAGTACCTGGAGCAGACAACACCTCCCCTTAGAGAACCAGGGATCAGCAGTGTGATCTGGAAAACTGCAATACCAAAAAACTTTCTATTTTCCTTTTTTATTAAACAGAACAAGGATTACATGGCAGGGGTAACAGGGGTAATTTAATATTAAGTATAACAAACAGTGACAGAACATCGTCACTTTAAGAAAAATATAATTAAAAAATAACTAAAACTGCTACAGAAAGACATTGACAAAATTCTTAAACACACCAAACTAAACCACAGAACTAAAAATGAGATATTACTTACTACAGATCAAAACTGATGAAAAAGAAAGAGTGAGAAAACCAAAATGTAACACAAATCTTCTGCTTAGACAAAAAAGCTCCAGATCTTTCTGGGCTGCCTTGCTTTATAGTACACATTCCATCCCCCACACCACTGCTTAGACTGAGAAAACAGAAAACACTACTTTAAAGTAAATAATCAGGAAAAAATAAATAAATAAACAAAAAAAAACACAAATCTAGCAGCACAGGGCCCCCTAGAACAATTTATGAGCAATTTGGATTCAAAAAGTTTGGTTTTAAGATGTACAGTAGTTTAAAATATATTTTCTCAGGCAAGCACACGCAGACGTCTCTCCTACTCTGTCTTCAGAAGACTGCACTGAAGACAGCCTCCTCATGGCATACAGCTTGTTACAGCAACATGTGGCCTACAATCCCATAGTACATTGCAAACTTCACCTCTGTGCCAAACTTTACCTGTGAAGTTGCCATCTTGGCATTTCACAAAGTTATCAATTTACCTTGAAATTGGACTTTGCAAGGCAGATTAACTTAGCAAAATGAGGCGAATTCACAAAATTATTCCACAAAACAAAGTTTTCCAACTTTTTACATCACTACTCTGATGTACTGAACATCAGTGAAACTGCCACTTTCTGCAAGTAACTGAGTATAGGCATGTTGGCCCTCCAGAGTAGTGCTCATCCTGCTTGGAGGATATCACCTCTTACAGGTCTTGGGAGCACCAGGGCTCTAGGGATCCTGTAAATGGGAGATAGGGAATATGATAACATGGAAGTAAATGTATGAAATGAGGAATAAAGTGTGAAAGCAGGAGCAGAAGGGCCCTTTAGACTGAAGGAAGGGAATCTCGGAACAAAGTATGGATACCCTGTTGTCTACTGCATGTAGGAGGGAATAGCCTACAGAAGAATGGAAAGTGAAATGTTGAGAATAATGGTAAATGGAAATGTGATATCACAATGGAAGGTATTGAATGGTGCAGGCAGGGGTTCAGTTAATTTTAATTTCAGTGGAAGTCAAAACTTCAAGGAGTCGGAATCTGGAAGTCATTCAACTTTTTTAGAAGTCAAAATACTTCCAGGATGCCACTTTTGGAAATCAGTATTCTAGGACAGGCAAATTTATGGATGTTAACATAATAAATTAGTGGTAAAATACAATCTCTTTCAGAAAAATCTATCTTTTCTGACTTCCATGCCTGCAATTTTGGAAGTCATCTAATTTTTGGTTTTAAGTCTGGAAGCCAATGACTTCCTCCCTCTTTATTTTGGAAGTTTTTGCCTTATTTTTGGAAGTCAAATACTCCCAAAATGGAGTTAACTGAAGCCCTGCATGCAGGTAATACCCATAAATGCTATGTGACACCATAACATCTTAATAAAAGCATACTGCACTGTAACATCTTAATAAACGCTAACTGTTTGATCCCAGCTCCCAATCTGGACCTTCATTTGTATGTAGTCTTATCATGATTTGTGGTCCCCCCAAGTGTGCATTGATTCCCTGGCCCCCATTCACCCTAACCCATGGTGGCAAGGTAAAAGGAAGGTACAGGTTTTCATGGCATAAGTTGGGTGCTGCTCTGGACAAGAGATGCCCCCTATACTCCTAGACAAGGGGCTGCCCAGCCCTTACACACTACTATGGAAAGGACTTGGGAGTAATTATTTTATACAGCCTGAAGATATCAACACAATGCAATAGGGTGGTAGCTAGGGCAAATGGGATACTGGGGTGCATAATGTGAGATATTGGCAGAAGGAGAAAGGGGGTGTTGCTACCACTGTACAAGTTTCTCTTTTATCCTCACCTGGAGAACTGTGAGCAGTTTTGGAGCCCACATCCAAAGGACAGGGACAGAGTGGAGGCAGTGCAGAGGAGAGTAACCAAGATGCTCCAGGGGCAGCAGGAAAGGATGTACGAAGAGAGACTGGCAGCTGTGGCAATACAGAAATGAGGAAGTAATATAAATAGGGGTTTACAGGTGCCTAGGGTGCCCACTGTTTGTATGGGGCTGCAGGGTACATTCAAAGAAGGGGCCCCTGTGAATAATTCCCTTCCATTATAAGGGAAAACAATAGTAAAAGACAGAGCAAAGTGCCCTGTGCACTAAAAGCATGTCAGAAATTAGATTTTATATGCAGCACATGAAACAATGGTCTGGATGGAATGTTGTGCTGAGCTGCTCATGCACAGCATTCCACTCCAGCTATTCCAGAATGAGAAGCTTAGTTTTTAAAAGTTTAAACTGTTTTTTAGAGAGTTCCTGCTAGCTGTGGAGAGAAGAGGAGAGGAGAGGATGCAATGACTAAGGGAAACCTGGAAGGGCTTACCTGGTGGGTTGAAGCCATTCCCTGATGGTTCGTTGGCATGCCTGCTCTGTCTCCAGCTAGTGAAGCCATCCGAAAGCTCCGGTTGAGTCCACAGTGCCATCAGGCACCAGTAAAGTAAAGAAACCATCCCATTGTGTTCGCGTTGGGCTGAGAGCCCCATCTGTTTATTTATTTTTTTTATTTAATCAAGTTCTCGGACCCTCTTTGGCACCCAGCAAGGGTCGCATTTCCATTTTCCCTATCAGCCTTCCAAAGGCCCCCTGGATGCCTGCCACATTGCCTGCATTTGCCCTTCCACTGCCTGCATGCCACCCACCTCCCGATCCACCTCAGAAGCCCAGTGAGAGTGGTGAGTCGGCGGCAGCACTCATTTCATGCTGACCGCCTCTACAACAACACAGGACTGTATTTTGTTTTTAAATCAGTAGCGCTAGGCGCAACAGAGAAGTGGCAGAGTGCCACGGGGAGGTCAGGGTGCTAGGACCCATATTAAGAATTCAGGAGGCGGCAGGGTTTAGCGATGCCCATGGGAGGAGTCACTGGGAAGGCGAGTGTAAGGCCTGTTGCATATGCAAAAGAGGGGTAGAGTCTGGGAAGAGCAAAGGGAACCGTGTGGCAGTAGGCTCCCTGAGCCAAAAAGAAATTAAAAGGGCACCAGGCCCTGTATAATAAGGGCACCAGGCCCAGCAGTAATAGGTGCACCAGGCTCAGTACAGTAAGGGCACCAGACCCAGCAGTAATAAAGACAGCCAGGCCCAGTACAGTGAGGGCAGCCAGGTCCAGTAGTAGTTAGGGCAACCCGGCCCAGTACAGTGAGGGCAGCCAGGCCCAGTAGTAATTAGGGCAGCCAGACCCAGTAGTAATTAGGGTAGCCAAGCCCAGTACAGTGAGGGCAGCCAGGCCCAGTAGTAGCTAGGACAACCCAGCCCAGTACAGTTAGGGCATCCAGGCCCATAGTAATTAGGGTAACCAGGTCCAGTAGTGGATAGGGCATCCAGGCCCAGTGTATTCAGGCAGCAGGCCTAGTGGCAATTAGTGCACCCAGGCTCAGGAACTGAGGCATTCGCATTAAAGTGCTCAGGGGTAGCCAGATCCTATAAAGACAGACCCCAAGAGGAAAAAGGGTCCAATCAAGGGGTGCTTAAGCACACAACCAGTTATAAAGTGACTGTCATCTACTGTACTGTTTCTACAAACTGTTTATTCTTCAAGCATCTAAAGTGTTGTGTTGATTGCATAAAGCACTGAGACTGTATTGTGATACCTTAGGATTGTGGTTATTTGCCCCTGAAGTGAACAATTGCCCCAGATGGTTGCAATTTGCCCCTGCTCCAGTCGAATTGCCCCGCAAATGAACAACTGCCACAGATTGTTGCAATTTGCCCCTGTTCCATGTGAATTGCCCCGCAAGTGAACAATTGCCCTGGATTGTTGCAATTTGCCCGTTTTAGGTGAATCGCCCCACAAGTGAACAATTGCCCTGGATTGTTGCAATTTGTCCCTGCTTCAGGCAAATTGCCCCTGCAAGTGCAAATTACAGTGCTAATAGAAGTATCAGTGTGCAGTATCTAGTCTGTGATTCAGTCTTCAGCCTCCATCAACTCTTCACCTCAGTAATCTTCAGCCAGCAGAAAACTTCAGCATCTTCTTGCCCTTTCGTCCACCATAAGCCAAAATCAACATCCCTTGGAGAGTTGCAGCCACCAGTTCCTGATCAGCTGGGAAGAGAGACGACTGCAAAGAGCCTCGTCCATCACTTCCAGATGCCTGCTGAGAGATGAGTCCATCATAGCCAAGTATGTTTGTGGCCACCGGTTTCTTATTTTGTTCTTCATCCTTGTGGAATCCTGATCTTCATCTTCCAGCTTTTCTACCTTCTCATTCGTCCTGCATCACCTGTGCAATCCTCTGGGGAACAGCTCAGCAGTGTCTTCTTCATCCTTGGCAGTCCTCCATGTGGATTCTTTGCCAAGACTGGTGTTTTGTCTTTGGCAGCCCTGGCCAAGGGTAGGTGCCAGGAAAACCCGTAGCAGTTCTTCATCCTTGGCAGCCCTGGTCGAGGGCTGGTGCCAAGGAGACAGCAGCAGATCCTTCTCTTGTGGCAACCCTGCAGGTGGATTCCTTGCCACAATTTGGTTCTTCATCCTTGGCAGCCCAGGTCAAGGGTTTGTGCCAAGAAAGAGCTTTATCCCAGTTCAGTTAATTTGTGTTATGATATTCCGGCAACCCTGGAGAGTGGGTTGGCCGATGACTAAGGTTTAAATCTCTCCATTCCCCTTGCAACCTCTTATAGGTGTTACAGGTGAGCTTGGCGCCAAGCAGGGGTCCCCTTTCTCTTTTCCCTTACTTTTCAGCTGTGCACGAAGATGACGGACATCTGCATCTTATAGACTTTGAGGTTGTGGTACTGTTTGATGGTTGTACACTGTATGCTTGTTATATGGTTTGATAAAGTAATAAGTTATATCCCTGGTTGAGTAGGCCTCTTAGTAGGATATTTTAGAGACATAGAATATTATAGAGTGGCCTTAAGCCGAGGTGCACCTATAGAGTGATAACACAGTAGAGCTGTTAGAGTGTTATTTACTGCTTCTAGAAGTTGATCCTCTTCCTTCCCTTGTGACCGTGTCTACCTTCCCTGGTATAAATAAAAGCCTGCTGGGCATCAAACATCAGATTGTCTCCTGCCTCTCCTTAAGTAAGCAACAACCATGACAGAGTGTGCATTATACACTTTAACACATGGCTAGGAGGTGTAGTGAGGCACGAGGCCACCAGCCAAGTGCGTCCAGCTTCCTAGCCATGTGTTAAAGTGTCTAACGCACACACTGGAGTGGTTTATTGCACTTATGAAATGGCTATCTGTAGTGCAACTGCATTTGGTAGCTTAAATTCTCAATTTTAAGTAGTAAAAAACATGTGTTTGAGTCAGTTTTAATAAAGTAATTCCTCCTCTTTAGTGTCCTGTGTGTTTCCTTTTTTGCACTGAAGGACTTTTGTCCAACAAAGGCTTCTGTAGTTTAGGTCTCATTGTCATGGCAGTATTCACCCCCCTTCTCCCAATGCTGTGTGGCGATATAGATCATGGCTCTTTGTTTTTTTGCTTTTTTAATTAAAAGACAAAACTAAAACTTAAAGGGCGGGCTGGTAGAGTGATAGAGTGAGGGGGCTGGCTGGTATGCAGATCGCAGGTGTTCCGTTTTATTTATAATACACGAACGAGCGTGTGGGCTGAGAGAGACATCACTGTTCATCTCATGCTGCATCCACATGTAGACGGATTTTTAGAAATAAAAATAAGAATTTCAAGCGCGAGCGGGTGGGCTTGAAGAGAGATAGAGGAGCAGGCGGGCTGGTATACAGATTGCAGCTGTTCCTTTTTTTTTAATTGATGAATGAGCGTGTGTGCAGTTCATTTCATGCTACATCCACAGGCAGAAGGATTTTATAAAAATTTAAATATTCAAAAACTGGGGCAATCTGAACAGGAGGTCAGAGGTATTTGTTTTATTTGTTACAGTCTGGCTGGCACCACTTATGGCACAAATAAGATGGCTGTGTTTTGTTTTGTTAAGGTTCTGAGTGGGCAGCATCACCTATATCTTTTTTTTGAAATTGCAATTTTTATTATTTCCTTTTTTCCAAATAACAACAGGGTACAGAAAAGAAAAAGGGGAGGGGACACATGGAAGCAAAATAAATTTTAGCTGACTTAAGAAGAGCGATATATACAGCCAAAACAATTAATCAGGCCTTTCCTTAACTAATACAGTTTTTAAGTGGCTATTCTAACTGTGACCCGACAGAACTCTGGGGCCAGTGCTCTAAAATCATAACCCCTTCAAAGTCTAGCCCCAAAACCTCCAAAATAATAATACATGACAGGAAAAGAAAGGACCCTCCCAACCCCAAACCATTGGGGTGGGAAGGTCCGAACATGGCAAAAACAGAAGACAATACTACACACATATACCCCTAAACCCCCACCCCTACTGCCCCCCATCCCCAGACCTGAGTGAGGAGAACCTTCCGGAGTTGTGCTAGGGTTAACTATTCTTGTCCAGAATACCCTGTCCCCTCAGGCAGTCCACCAATCGGCCCTTACAGGCCCCCCTAATCCAGAGCCTCTCTTGCCAGGATATCTAAAACAGTAGTTCCCTCTTCAACACTCAAGTATTCGAAAAATGGGAGCCAGCGAGATCTATGTGTATCTGGCTTTAAATTTAAATTCCCTGTGAGCCTTTCCATTACTTTAATTTGGTTACAACATGACAACCAGTGCTCTCCACTAGGAGGGGTTTTAGAAAGCCACAACCTGGTAATGGCCTTCTGGGTGGCGGCCAATAGAATTGGGAACAGATAATTGGCTTTAGGTCCTGTCAAACCTTGTGGAGATTCCCCTAACAGCAGATGGTGAGGATGGTCAAAATTCCCCACCTGAAAAATCTGGTTCAATCCACGATTAATACCCTCCCAATAACTTTTAATTTTCAGGCATCCCCAAAAAATATGTTCATGCGTCCCCACCTGCCCACAACCCCTCCAGCAATCCTCTGAGTGAATTTGGCCAAAGTGTTTGGTTAGCACTGGTGTCCTAAAAAATCTTGTAAGTACTTTCCACCTGAATTCCCTCCATGAGATTGAAGCCGAAGTTCTGTGTGCCATCCTCCAAATTACCTCCCACCTTACCTCCCCTTTTCTCAAACCCAGTTCCTTTTCCCAGAGTGTCTGGATGCTCTGTTTGGGTTTCAAATCAGCTGGCTCACCTGCCGCGTAGATCTTAGAGATCAAGTGGGTCGCCTGCGGCAGGTCCCTTAACAACTCTATAAGCAAATCAATAAGAGGGTCATTGACTCCAGACCTATGCTTCCCTATCCGCCCCTCTTCCATATGTAAATAGTGTCTGATTTGCAAATAGGCAAAGAAGTCAGATGAGGGAACTTTAAACTCTTGTTGAATCTGTGCAAAACTTTTCACAGTATCTCCACTAAATAATTGTGCAAAAGTGCACAGTCCCAGCTTCCGCCATTTCAGGAACACTGGGTTTTCTGTCCCTAGTTTGAACTCAGGCCTTTCCAGAATTTTCCCCTGCCTTAACACCAGTGCTTGAGCCTCAGCCCCTGACTCTTTCACCATTTGTAACCAGAGCGTGATTAATGTTTTAAGCCTGGGGTTAGGTAGGCCATGGACTACCCTAGGGTTCTTTTTATTAAAGAGAATTGATGAGAGGGTATATGGATGCAAGAGCTGTAAGTCCGTTCTGGCCCAACTCTGCACCAGCACAGGAGACGCATAAACCACCAAGTACTGTAACTGGGCCGCTTTGAAATACCTCTTAAAATCTGGAACTCCCAGACCTCCCCTCCCCTCCCTTTAGATAACTTCAGCAGGGCCTGGCTCAACCTAGGCTTCTTTCCCTCCCAAATAAAATTGCTTATCAATTTTTGTATATCTGCCCAAAATTTTTCCGGGGGACTTAAAGGAATAGGATCGAACAAGAACAGCATCCTTGGAAGGACATTCATTCTTACCGACTCCACCCTACCGGAGATGTTAAATGGTAGGGCAGCCTATCTGGCACAGTCCTCCCTCACGCAATCCAGCAATCTCAGATAATTAACCTGAAACAGTTTGCCCAGGTCCCTCGGGATATATATTCCTAGGTAAAGGAAACTAGCAGTGTTCCACCTTAAATCAGTCATATCCCTTACCTGGGGTGAAACTCCCGCTCCTAAAGAAACTAACTCTGATTTGGATTCATTAATCTTAAAGCCTGATATAGAGCCAAACTCCCTCAGCGTATTCATCACGATTGGTAGGGAACGTTGAGGGTCACCTAAATATAGGAGGGTGTCATCCGCGTACAGAGACATGCGGTTGTCCACCCCACCCACTGAAATCCCCTCAATGCCCTCATGGGACTGAAAGGCTTCAGCCAGCGGCTCCATACTTAGGGCAAAAAGAAGGGGTGAGAGGGGACAGCCCTGCCTCATTCCCCTTCTGATAGAAAAGGGTTGGGAGAATAATCCGTTCAGTCTGACCCTGGCTGAGGGGTTAGAATATAGGGTGCCCACCCATGCTTGAAACTTGGGGTCGAATCCAAATTTCTTAAGGACTTCACCAAGATATCCCCACTCAAGGCGATCAAAAGCCTTTTCTGCATCTAACATAATCACTACTGCTTGCCGTTTCCTCCCCCCCCCGACTGGACATGGGCCATTACTGTGAGCAACTGCCTGACATTATCATGGAGGTGCCTACCTGGCATGAAGCCCGACTGATCTGGATGGACCAGCTGGGTCACCACTGTCTGGAGCCTGTTTGCTATCATCCTGGCAAAGATCTTGGCATCCAGGTTCAGCAACAATATAGGGCGGTAGCTGCCACACAAGGACGTATCCTTGTCCGGCTTTGGGATAACAGATATTAGGGCTTGCGCCCAGGTGTCTGGGGCATCTGAGGAAATATGGGCTCCATTACAGACTTCAAGGAGTAGTGGAGATATCTGGTCACTGAACTTTTGATAGAATTCCGCTATGTAGCCATCTGGGCCTGGTGCTTTATTGTGCTTTAATTGTTTGATCACTTCTCTCAGCTCCAGCAGAGATAACGGTCTATCAAGTTCTTTTTCAAGGTCTGGTGAGAGCTTGGGCAACCTGAGACCTTTGAGGAAGTGCCTGATCAGGTCAGGTTGGTTCACCCCAGTGTCAGACTTATACAAGTCCTCATAGAACTTTCTGAAGCATTCTGCTATCTGGGAGGCTCCTGATACATGTTTCCCAGGGGCTTTGGGATCCTGCACCCCAGAAATAAACCTATCCGCCTCCTGTTTCCTTAATCTAAAGGCGAGTAGCCTGCCCGCTGTATTGCCCCCACTATAGTATTTCTGTGCTGTAAACCTGAGGGCATTTTCAGTTTTTAACATAAGGAGGCACTGCAATTGTTCCTTTGTCACTTGAAGCTCCTTAAATACACTACGAGTTCCTCCTTTTTTATGGATCCCCTCTAGTTCCTTGATTTTTTGCTCTAAACCATCTTGTTGCTGTTGCCTGGTGCTTTTTTGTTGTGTTGAATACGAGATTACCTCACCTCTCACCACCGCCTTTAGCCCATCCCAGAGGCACTTCACCTTTGACACTGACCCGGTGTTTTTGCCTGAGGTAGTTTTCTATCACCTCTTTTATCTTGGAGACAAAACCTTTGTCCTTGAGGAGCCCAGCATTTAAACGCCACAGGGATTGCTAATTTTGCCGTCTGAGGGAGATGGACAGGCTGACTTTTGCATGGTCAGAGAGATATATAGGATATATCTGCTGGTCTACAATAGAGTCCACCCTGGATTTAGGCATGTAGAATCTGTCTAACCTTGAATATGAATCTTGCGGATGAGAGTAAAAGGTGAAGTCCCTACTGGATGGGTAACTGTCTCTCCACGTGTCTACCAGTCCCAATTCCATTTGAAGATGGGATAATGTCCTGGGTCCTGCACCTTTCTCCCTGCCTCCCTGACTTCCATATCTATCTAATCTAGCCTCTTCTACACAGTTCCAGTCACCTCCCATAACCAGATGTCCCTCTGGGAGTGTAGCCACTACTCCAAATACGTACCTAAAAAAACTCAGGGTTAACGGGTGTGGGGGCATATATATTAATAATATGGATAACCTTCTCCACAGTTTTCCCGGAGAGGACCGCCAGTCTGCCCTCTTCATCTGAAAAGAATTCTAATGGAACCAACCCTAGGCCCTTACACAGTAAAATGGCCACCCCAGCCTTCTTTGGGTTCTTATGGGATGAAGCAAAGACCTCTCCCACCCACAGACGATGCAATTTTTTATGTTCTAGTGCCAAAAGGTGGGTTTTCTGCAAGAGACCAATGTCACAATGCACTTTCGCTAGATCTTGCAATATACTGTGCCTCTTAGCGGGAGAGCCCAATCCCTTAACATTATATGTGATTAGTTTTAGGGTCCCCATATTGGTATTTTCATTAAGTTCATCAGTCCCCACACTTTCCCTTGCCTGATGTTCCTACCCTCACCCCCCATGCCCTGGAGGACAGTGAGCAAAACACCACATGTAGCCTTAAGAACATCTTCACCACGGGTCTCCATCCCCTTCCCCACACAAATACCCCCCAGTCCCCAGCATCCTATCCCAACAGTTCCAAAAAACTATGTACAAACATAAAACCCCAACCAGAAAACTGCATTACCATAAGTGAACTATATACAGTGCAGTCCAATCAGACTATGATTGGAGAGAAGCTCCCTCCGCCCAGGAGCATGGGCTGCTGCATAGCCCTCAGCCCCCCCCCTTAGCCAAGGGTAACAGGGAAGGCGATCTCCCAGGGTGGACTTTCAGCAGGAAGGTTTAAACCCCTAGAAGAGTCGGCATGATCCATGGCAGAAACAGATAAATGGACTGCGATCGGCCAACCTCCGCGGGGATACCTGTCCCCTGAACTTGCTTCCGGTGTTGGTGGTGCAATAGCTGTATCAATCAAGACTGATAGGTTGACAGGAGCACCAAAGGTCGCACCCGTCCCCCCCACCACACTGCCACTTAAACCAGTGTTCAACCAGGCATTAGAACAAGGGAGAAGAGAGAGAGAGAGAGAGAAAAAAAAAAAAGGGGGGGAATAAGGGGGAAGAAAAGAAAAGATAAGATGGGGGGGCCCCCGCCCGGTGCCTTTTGGGACACACTGTCAGTGACATAGCAGATCCTCCAAGATCTAACATTCACGGCCAAGCAGAGGACCCCCCCCCACTTAACATAACTTAACTTCTTTGCGTCTGCCTTAACCTGTACAATACAGAAAAGGATTTCCAAATCCAGGGCCAGTCGGCATAGATCACGGGAGTAAACACGGATCATACCAGAATCAAGGCCAACTACAAGACCCGGCTCCATCTTCCCATGAGAGAAGGCCCATCCATTAACTTACTTCTAAGGCCCTCCTGGGTAACAAGGCTCAGATCCAGTACAAAATTAATTTGTTTCTCCCTCTTGCCGACCGCCCTTTCTTAACTCAAAGTATTGGGCTAAATTTCCCCAAGACGGCGAGCAAATGGCCCTTCAGTCCACATAATTAACTAGTTGATAGCCAGGTACAATATTTGAATCAGTCTATTCAAGACAAATAGGCAGAAGGATAAACCAAAGTGTCTGTCCCAGTCACCATCATGTCACCTTCTTGGCATGCAGGCCTTTCCCCAGCTGACACAAGTCCTTACACAGCTGATCATCTGGGCCCTTGATCCTGAAGCTCTCTTTTCCCCCAGCACCCTTACTTGTCGTCGACCAGTTTAAATGCAACAGAGTCTGTTCCAAAATTTCTGGTTGCAGATCTGGGAGTACAATTCCAGCCTTTTGGAGCGGCTTTTTCGCTTGCAGGAGGGAGTCATATAACTTGCTGCCTGTGGACTAGTGCACTAGCTGTTTTGCTGGATATCTCAGGAAGGCTTTTATTTCCTTTTCCCTCAGCTGCTTAATAACTGCAAGGACCCTTTTCCTCTTCTGCGTAGTAACCAGGGGGAAGTCATGGTCCAAGTATACCCTTTTCCCATCTAGATTCAGATCTTGTTTACCCCATGCTTTACATAGCACCATCTCCTTGACTGAGTAACGAGTGAATTTGGCCAAGATTGAGTGAGGGGGGACATCGTTCTTCGGCTTGGGGCCTAAGGCCCGGTGTACTCTTTCCAGCTCAAGAGGCTCCATATCGGGGATATCCAACTCTTGGTGAATCCAGGATTTAATAAATTCAACCGGATTATCCTGCTCAGCTCCCTCTGGAAACCCAAAGATTCTGATCGTCTTCCTCCTCCCCCTCAATTCCGCATCCTCGGCCCTGGCCGTTAGCTCTCTTTCCCTTCTGGCCAAATATATTACTGCCCTGCTAAGTCACATGGAGTCCCCGCGGAACTCATCAAGATCCGACTCGAGGTCTTGTGTTCTTCTCTCCAAAAGCTTCAAGTCCTGTTTAATATCTTCAACATTACTGTCAATCCATTGAAGCATTTTTACAATATGGGCCATCGCCCAACCATCCATGGAGCTCCCCCTTGAGATTGTCTCCTCATCCTCCTCCTCTTTCTCATTACCCGCCGCCGATTCTGAGGCCCTAGATAGTGGAACACTCGGGCTGTGATCAGATCTAGATCGGCGCTTAGTCGGGGTTTTCTTTGCACTTCTGCCCCGCGAGTTCACTGCCTGGCTCATTGTTTTAACTGCAGGCTTGGCAAAGAATTAGTTTGAACATCTATTAACACCAGATTAATGTCAATTTTTGCACCACCACCGCGGAGCTTAGAGCTAAGCCACCATTCGGTTTGCTGACATCACCGGAAGTCAGCATCACCTATATCAATGCCCACTGCCCAGTGTTGGACTTTTTTCCTGTGCATCAGAATGAATATCACATCCCTAGCAGCCAATCAGAGCTTGTATTTTATGATGCCCATTTCATAAAGGGTGTTTCCTTTCACCTAACCTTATTCGGACCACAGCATTGTCTCGCCAGTCCACCTGCTTGAGGTGACGCTGGGTGTGCAGCTGGGACAGGTGATCTTTGAGGTCAGCACCCAGTTGATAAGATCACCACACAAATATGTCCATGCGTAAGTAAAGTGAATAGCCCTGAATTGTTCAGACTGAGTGGGAAGGAACACAAACACCAGAGAAAACTCCATGAAGCTGGATGCTTTGGGGGAACATTTAAGGGTGATACCAAGAATTTAATTTACATGGAGAGGATGGCGGAGATGTTGTAATAGCCTTCCAAAGGAGGTGATATGTGCAAAATCAGTGGGGGGATTTAAATAAGGGTAGGGGACAGGTACTGGGGCTTGCTAAAGAAAGCACCAGAAAGGAAGGGGGAATGGGAAAGTGAAGAGCCACCAGGGGTCTCTCATTCAGCATTAGTTAAGTAGGAATGGGCAGACGAAGTGGGCCAACAAAATCCCGGTATCTATGTGTCAGAATGACAGATCGTTTGCCTGTCGCATGGTGCTGTATGAGCAGTAGCCAGTTACAGGAGCTGCCTCTCACACAACTCTAATTTGGGAGTGGCAGTGAGTGAAATTGCTAAAAATCTGTTTTGTACACTGTTTGCATAATTGCACCCTTTTTGTGAATTTTTATCCAGTTTCTCATATTGAGCACAGTATATTAAAAAGTACAATTTTTGCATGTACACTGTGTTTAGGTTAAAAAATGCACTCTTATTTAATTTTTCCTAGGTGATTCAGTACTGAAGAGATCAAAGATGTAATTCCATGCCATGGAAAACATTTTGTAAGCATCATGTGGCTTTTTGCATAAAATGAACCAGACTGCACAATTTCACAGATTACGTTTTTAAACTGTACACTTTCTTAAGTGCTAAACTTTTAAACAGGAAAACTTGTGTAATGTTATCAAATAGCACTTTTTTTTGCAAGTGGAAGGGTTTTTCCCATGATTCCTGGTTGGCTCACACTGAGCATGCTCCAGTGTTGGTCCGCCATCCGTATACACTTCATTGAGAACTGTCAGAACAATTAAACCCGCAGAGCTGCAAGCTAGATCAATCCCTGAAAAAACAAACTTGAAAATCTATTTTTTCTTTTCCAATCTGCCAGAAATTACCTGGTAATCCATTGTTTGTGTTAGGTTTGCATTGCTTTCATCTCATGGGCTGGCAGTATAGCCTAGAGGTTAGAGAAATGAGGTGTGAACAAGCTTGGTACATTCAGCAGACCAGACCTGAGTTTGATTCTCACAACCTCCCCTTGCATACTGTGTGACTCTGAGCAAGTCACTTAACCATCCAGTGCTCCCTGGTCGCCCCTGAAAACAGGCACTTGTGCCTAGTGGGCCTTACTCGGTTACCAAAGAGTAAAAAAAATTAAAAAAATTTAAGGAAGTAAAATTTTTCCAAAGCAAAGTAATTAAGGAAGAAAGGAACAGCTTTTTTCTGAGCTTTAAAATTCAGCGTACAATCCATAGGGGTTCTGCATTGTGCACAGCAGTGTAATATGCATGCAGGGCCCAATATTCAGAAAATGTGGAAAATGTATAGCAAATTTTTACACTGCGCTTGCCCCTCTGCTCCCCACAGCTGCTGCGACATTCAGATGGATAGCGAGCAGCGCTATCTGACTGTATATCAGACCATATCCAATGCAGCGCTAAGTGACATTGTGCTGCTCTGATATGGAGTTGGACTGTATAGAGCCCACAGGGGAATAGTGCTGCCTGAACCCATTGGGCATGCAAGGTGTGGCAAGACAGGTCTACATCCTTTATTAATGTTCCTATTGTATATGCTGTAATATACTTTGGAGTTGAGACACTGTCCCTTTAAAAGGCCAGGAAAAGCTGAACAGAATAACAAGAATTTCTGTTAAAGCAAGCATAGGCCTGGCATTTACCTAGATAAGGAACAGACAGGTTTATGACCATAAAAGTCATAACTCTTGGATCGAATGGTCAGACTGGACATTTAGTCTCCACTAACAGGAAAAGGCCAAGAGGAGGCCAGCTTAAGGTCATAAGCTATAAAAACCAGAACCAGGCTATGCAGAAACCAGCTGTTACAGGGGTTAGACATGGAACCACAGTGTCACCTGCAGGATGAGGTGAAACTGTTGTACCCTTACCTAAAGGGAGGGGTCAGGCCACCATTCAGACTATATTTATCAGACACACAATTTGAGCTCAGTGCATTCTTAGCTTGGAGTCTAAAGCCTGAGGACTTGGAGGGTCTCAAAGCTGAGAGAAATTAAGCTGTTATATACTTTGGTTAAAGTATATGTGGGTCTTGGACTACCCTTAGAACAAGACCTGTGTTTTTGTGGAAAATTGATTTTTCACATGCAAAATGGAAAATCTGATTTTGAGTCAGAATTTTAGGAAACAAAGGCTTTTCACCAAGACACACCTGGATTCTAAAAAGACCTTCAGAGAACTGATTTTGATCACAAACTTACTACAAAATATGTTGCTTAAAGAACTTTACCTACAAAGAGAGTTTTTCTCTAAAAATGGACATTTGATATTTCTGGACTCTTAAACCTCAGAACAAGCTATCAATCAATCAATCAATCAAATCTTTATTTATTCAGGCGAACATCATTGAGCAAGGCTCATTTACAAGATGGACCTGATAAGGTCAAGATTCAATAGTTGGTACACAACAGATATATCAGTGCACTTATATATGCATAACAGATACAGAAAACACACTTGTAATACACTGATCAAGGGTAAGAAGTTGGTTAGACATACATGACAAGATAGGTTATAGGCAAATTATACTAAAAATAAATTATATACATATCCCAATAAGGAGTCAAGGCATACACTGCATAGTGTAATACTAGGATGGATGGGGAGCATTTAGGAATGATGTAAGGGCAGAAATTAGTGGGAGAAGGATTAGGTAGGTAGTAGGTAGTTAGGGTAGAGTTAAATGGAACTGGGGTATTATAAAAGGGTGGCTCACTGGGAGGGAGAACTGTGGAACAGAATTATGCCATAAATGATGGCTGTCTGGAAGAGGGGGGGTTGTGAAATAGCAAGACTAGCTCTTGTAGTAGCAGTTGCATTTCTCTGCAAAGAAACCTGTACAAAGCTGTTTGAAGGATGCTATAGGTATGAGATTGGACAGCTTTAGGGATTTCTGAAGGGTATTCCATGCCATAGCTAGAGAATAGCTGATTGCCGCCCTCCCTGTCCAGGTGTTGACTTTAGGTAATTTGAGCATGATGAGGTTGTTGCTTCTTAGGGCATAGGAGCTAGCTATGGCCTGGGTGAAACAGTCTAGAATATAATTTGGAAGTTTATTAGACAATGCTCTGTAGATCCATAGTGCTGCATTTCTGTTCCTTCTGAGATGTAGGGAAACCCATCCAACAGCAGCATAGAGAGAGCAATGATGAGTGTTTGATGGAAGATCTGTTATGAATCTTATTGCTCTATGGTACAGGGTATCCAGCTTGCTTAGGTAGGAGATGGGGCAGTGACTATAAAGGAAGTCTGCATAGTCAACAACTGAAAGAAAAGTGGCTTGGACTAACCTCATCTTTGAGTCTCTGGTTAGGAAATGTTTTATTCTATAGAATAGGCCAAGCCCTTGGCGAAGTTTTTCAGCAGTTCTTCAATATGATGTATGAAGTCAAGTCTGCTATCAATCCACACACCTAAGTATTTGAATTTTCACGTACTCAGATTTTCTCCAAGGATAGTGCATAGCTGGGGAGACTGCTTAGTGAGGAAGTGCTGGTGGAGCTTTGATTGGAGAAAAGCATTGCTTTTGTTTTCTTTGCATTTAAAAGAAGCTTTTTCTCAAGTAATTGATATTGCAGCAAGGAGAATTCTGCTTGTAAAATTTCACGGGCAACTGCAGGTGATGGGTTGCTGACGTACAAAACAGTGTCATCAGCAAAGAGGTGGACAGTGGCTTTGGTGAGATTTGAATCAATATTATTAATGTAGATGGCAAAAAGGATAGGGCCCAGGATAGATCCTTGTGGAACTCCTCTTAGCAGTGGTTTTAGTGGGGATAGATCACCTTCAGCTTTCACCTGCTGTGACCTATCCATAAGGTAACACCTGAACCATTTAAGGGAGGGTGGATCCAGGCCAATGGAATGCAAGGAAGAGAGTAGCAGCTCGTGATCCACAGTGTCGAATGCCTTGCTTAGGTCAAGAAATACTGCACAGACACTATTCTTTTTATCCAATTCGGTTTGCCAGTCATTTGTAACTTTGGCCAGTGCAGAGATAGTGCTGTGCCTGGCCCTAAACCCAGATTGAGCTGGATTCAAGAGATTAGCATCATCAAGATATTCACTTAGCTGGATGCTCACTATTTTCTCTAGCATCTTGGATAGCACTGGAAGAATGGAAATGGGCCTGTAGTTATTAAGGTCCATAGGGTCCCCTGATTTTAGAAGGGGAACCACCTGGGCTGTCTTCCACACTGTAGGAATAGAACCAGAGGTTAAAGACAGGTTAAAGAGATGTGTTAGGGGAACTGCAAGTACATGAAATGCAATCTTTAGAAAGTAGGGGTCAAGAGAGTCTGCCCCTGTGCTTTTTTTAATATCCAACTGCCATAAAAGATCCTCTACTTGCTTCAGCAGGACAGGTTTGAAGGAGAAGTGAGAATCAGCTCTCTGATCACCAGTATACTGGGAGCTTAGTTGTGAACGCAGCAGATTAGCTGGAGAGGTGTCAAAGGCAAGGCCAGCAGTTGTGAAGTGGTTATTGAAAGCATCCAGAACTTCCATTTTGCCAGAGATAGAGCCATTATTGTGGTGCAATTGAGTTGGTAGAGAGGTGCTAGAATCCTGCCTTACAATACCTTTGATGGTGCCCCAGAACCTAGCAGGATTGTGATAGGAGGAGTCAAGTTCAGCCAAATAAAAGGCAGCCTTTGCATCTCTACTTTCTTGGTGCAGCTGTTCCTGGCTTTCCTAAATAACACCCAGTCATTTGGGTTCTTGGTTTTTCTTGCCAACTTCCATAGTTTGTCTCTCTCCAACAGTGCAGATTTGAGGTCAGCTGAAAACCAGCGGCAAGATTTGTTTTTTATTCGGACACTAGCGATTGGGGCATGAGTATTAAGGGCACTTAATATTATGCTATTTAACACCTCATGTGCCTTTTCCACAGAGTGTGCAAGATAAAACTCTTGCCAGCTTGGAGAGTGAGCTAGATCATGCAGGTATCCTTCAATACTGAGGTTTTTCTTGGATCTCCTCATTAGGAATTTTGCTGGGGTTGTTGGTTTGCTGGAAGATCTTACTCCTGTAATGAAGCAGTGATCACTTATATCACTGAAAAGCACTCCAGTGTGTGTGAATAGATGGGGTTTGTTCACCAGCATGATATCAAGTAGTGTGCTGTTGTTTCTATTCTTTAAGTTCATTCTTGTTGGCTCATTTATCAGTTGTGTGAGCCCATGTGTATCACAGAATGATACCAGAGTGCAGCTGCCTTGGAAAGCCAGTTTAGATTCAGATCACCTAGGATAATGACTTCTTCAGAGCCTGGATTGAATAGATTCCCAGGTGGGATAAAAAGCTTATGGTCAGCAGAGGGGGCCTGTAGCAGCCAACTAGCTGGAAAGCTGCTGTGTTGGGGAGAGATACTTTGAGGGATATACATTCAATTATTTGGGCATCAAGGTTGCAGCAAAGCAGGAAACAGGTATACTGACTTACATATATGGCTACTCCACCGCCTCCTTGTTAGGTGATCTGCTCTGTATAGCTGATAGTTGGGTAGATTAACATCCCTATCTGCTGTGGTGGGTTTGAGCCCTGTCTCAGATACCACGAGAAAGTCTGGCAAGGTATGGGCAACCTAGGCTTGTATTAATGTAAGTTTTTTCAGGAGGCTGCATGCATTAATATGTAGAAAACTGAGGCCTTTGATTGAGGTTAGGTCTGCTGGTGAAGGATACACTGGGGCCTGGTTGATTTCCACATTTCCAATACAAAGTAGAAAGAATAAAAAGTTTCATAAGGGCTGCAAGAGATAGGACGAGGGGCTGTCTTTGGTCCTCCTTTTCTTGTTCTGTTGCCACTTCTTTGGGTGCTCCAGCTGGGTTATGACATTGTGTCGAGACACGAGTAGCAGTTTGGTACAGTCGAGGGGAGAACTGTATATCCAGTAATGCAGCATTGATCAGAAGATATACATGGTAATTTAAGTCCCTTTGGAGGTCACCCACTGATATTGATGCAGCAATGGTAGGGCATATGTGGGGGTCTGAATATTATTCAATGGGGATGAGACAGAGAGGCTAGGCAGATAGGTCACTATATTTTGTGTGATATGGACATCCTCCTTAAGTAATCCCATGCATGACAGGGAAAGAAATAGCAGGAGGAGACTCTCCATAGTAAAGCAGTATTGATGGTTAACTACCGGAGAACAGTAGGGGAAGGATTGCTGAATAGATGGTACAGCAGGGCGATGATGCAGTTTATTGGCTAGAGTAGTGCTGGGGGCGGGAGGAGAGATTTCAGCGGGAAGATGCCTATATAAGTAACACACAAGGAGGGGGAAGGCAGGTGGGTAAAAATTTTGCGGCTTTCCCGTACCTTTTCTGGGTGTTCCTCCCAGCCTCGTGGTCCCCTGGGTCGGCTTAGCGGTCGCCGACCGCCCGCTGGCGGATCGTAGCCCCGGCGCTCAACTGGGTGCTGTGAGCAGGGATATCTGACTGGAGAGAGACAGAGGAAGGTTCAGTAATTAGTAAAAGACAGAAACCAAGTGTTTCTGCTGGTCAGAGTGACTGAAATTTGCACAACAAAACGCTGTGGGGGGCTGGGGTGCCGTATCGTCTAGCCCACTTTTAATTACAAGAAAAGGGCTTGTAATCACAGGTACACAGGATTTAACAGTTTCCCTCTACATTTACACAAAAACAAGTAAAACAGCTCTTTTTTGAAAGTTTTCAGAAAAAAATTCCAAGTCCCAGAACAGCTTTAGGTAGTGTAAGTTCAGTCAATGCAATTCAATGGGGCAGGAGGACCAATCGGCTGCTGAGCCTTGAATGTGCTCACTTACCAATTGGCTGTGACTTTCCCGTACCTTTCCTGGGTGTCTCTCCCAGCCTCGTGTCCCCTGGGTCGGCTTAGCAGTCACTACCGCTGATGAGCTGTGAGTCTCCGGCCAACTGGGTGCTGTGGGCAGGGATATCCGACTGGAGAGAGACAGAGGAAGGTTCAGTAATTAGTAAAAGACAGAAACCAAGTGTTTCTGCTGGTCAGAGTGACTGAAATTTGCACAACAAAAGGCTGTAGGGGGCTGGGGCGCCGTAGCATCTAGCCCACTTTAAATTACAAGAAAAGGGCTTGTAATCACAGGTACACAGGATTTAACAGTTTCCCTCTACATTTACACAAAAACAAGTAAAACAGCTCTTTTTGAAAGTTTTCAGAAAAAATTCCAAGTCCCAGAACAGCTTTAGGTAGTGTAAGTTCAGTCAAAGCAATTCAATGGGTCAGGAGGACCAATCGGCTGCTGAGCCTTGAATGCGCTCACTTACCGATTGGCTGTGACTTTCCCGTACCTTTTCTGGGTGTCCCTCCCAGCCTCGTGGTCCCCTGGGTCGGCTTAGCAGTCGCCGACCGCCCGCTGGTGGAGCGTAGCCCCGGCGCTCAACTGGGTGCTGTGAGCAGGGATATCCGACTGGAGAGAGACAGAGGAAGGTTCAGTAATTAGTAAAAGACAGAAACCAAGTGTTTCTGCTGGTCAGAGTGACTGAAATTTGCACAACAAAAGGCTGTGGGGGTCTGAGGTGCCGTAACGTCTAGCCCACTTTAAATTACAAGAAAAGGGCTTGTAATCACAGGTACACAGGATTTAACAGTTTCCCTCTACATTTACACAAAAACAAGTAAAACAGCTCTTTTTTGAAAGTTTTCAGAAAAAATTCCAAGTCCCAGAACAGCTTTAGGTAGTGTAAGTTCAGTCAATGCAATTCAATGGGGCAGGAGGACCAATCAGCTGCTGAGCCTTGAATGCGCTTGCTTACCGATTGGCCTCGGCTTTCCCGTACCTTTCCTTGGTGTCCCTCCTGGCCTCGTGGTCCCCTGGGTCAGCTTTGCGGTCGCCGACTGTCCGCTGGCAGAGCATAGCCCTGGCGCTCAACTGGGTGCTGTGGGCAGGGATATCCAAATTTCCTGGGTGTCCCTCCTGGCCACGTGGTCCCCTGGGTCAGCTTAGTGGTCACCGACCACCCGCTGGTGGAGTGTAGCCCCGGCGATCAACTGGGTGCTGTGGGCAGGGATATCCGACTTTCCTGGGTGTCCCTCCCAGCCTCATGGTCCCCTGGGTCAGCTTAGCGGTGCAGTATAGTAGGTATAGTTTAGAACAACAGGATATAGTGTTTTCTGTAAACCATTCAATGTTATTTTTGATATTGTCTGCATTTCAAAAATCTTCCAAATTGTAGAATTTACTGTGTTGTTTTTAATTAAGTAAACTTTAATAATTTTCTTATTAACTCTGCCTGGGGTCTGATTGTGTGATCTAACGTTTTAAACAGAAGGGTTTTGTAAAGACTGTATGGCTTGTTAACAAAGACAGTGACCACTCGGCTATCCTACAAAGTACTTAGGAAAGAGGCTGCCAGTGGCAATGGTGGGATTTAAACCCAAACATAGTACAGAGTAAGAGGGAATCAAAACTACAGTTTCCATCCTCCCACTAGGAAAAGGAAAGTTGGTGATGCTTCCTGAACCCTGCAACTACTCACAAGTTCTGTAAGAAGGGGGACCCTCCCTGCAAACAGGAGGTCCTGCCATACCACGAGGCTGGGCGCATGACAGATTTGGTAGCAGCAGTGGGATTCAAACCTAAACAGAGTACAGTGTCAGGGGGACTCAAGACTACAGTTTCCACCCTCCCACTGGGAAAAAAGGTAGGTTGGTAACACTTCCTGAACCTTACAACTGCTCACAAGTTCCCCAAAAAGGAGAACCCTCCCTGCAAACAGGAGGTCCTGCCACCTCCCCCAAGGTTGGGCTCATGACACAAGGTGTTAAGGGAGCCATTTGCATGCCCATTATGGGTTCATTTGCATGGGATGCAGCAGCCCCTTAGCACAACCTGCAATACAGGAATGTGCACCCTGGTAGTTCAGTGTGAACCCCCCAACTCCCAATTGCCCGAGCAAACTATTTATAATTGTGCCAGGTGGTCCAGTGGTCCCCCCAGCCCCTGTTCATCTGTTCACACCAGTTACATGATTTGATGGTGGTCAAGCAGTTCCCCAACCCCTGATCACCTGTTCTGTAATTTGTTATCATTTCTCTGGTGGACCAGTGGTTTCTCCCATCATTGCTCCCCCAGAATACATTATTATATCACACATGGTAGTCCAGTTGTCCCCCAACAATAGCCCCCCACCCGACCTGTCCAATGACATCCCACCTTCCTGCACCTCCCATACCCCAGTGCCTGGACACTCCTACCAGCTATGGAGCCCTGCACAGCCCTCCTCTCACCTCCGTGGCAGGCCACCATATCAGCTGTCAGTGAACGAGTGGTCTGACTGGGGACGGCTGTTTGTAACTCCGAAGTATATGTCTTGCACAATAGAATTTGCCATTGTATTCTGCAACTCAGAGGTGAGAGTACCCTTTCCTAATTCAGTGAGCCTAGCTATTGTGTTTGAACCAGTGTTTAAACAGTGTGTATTGGTTGCCAAAAACTGATGGCAACAACCTTTTCTTTGAGTGTTTGGGGCCAGATCACAGTTTTGAAAATAGTGAAATCTTTAGTATTTTCTGCCCTGAAACAAAGGTTAAAAAGGTGGCTAAACAGTGTTTTTTGTCTGCCTCATCAGCTTCCATAACAGCTTCACAAGAGTCTTGCCTGTAAAACAGATTATGTATAAAAATATTGAGAAAAGTATCACTGAATGTAGAAAAAGTGCTTCAGCTGGCTTTTCTCTTCTTCAGCAGAGTCTGGTACCCAAAGAGAGAGAAAAAACTGCAAAGCACTCCTTTGTAAAAGAGAAGACATCTCTGGCACCCAAGCAGCCAGGAACAAACTGCCAAGCCAACTTGCACAGGGCTCCCAGCCGTAAGCACTCTGATGGCTCTGATGGAAGCCATAAAAAGCAAAAAAAAGGCTTTCGAAACCCCGGCCAAATACTACAGCTGGCAAAAGAAAGCAAAACAAAAATCAGCTCAAGGTGCCTCCACCTGAGAAGTAAATAGTGAAACCTGTACCAGAGAAAAATGTGCCCTCCTTGGAGGAAATTAAGCAAATGTGGCATTGCCTCGGGATCCCCTTCCCTTAATAAGACACACACATACACAAACCTTTTGGATGCTCAGGAGGCATATTTCATTAAAACAGAATCTCACATCCCTTTCTTTTCACCACAGGTACATTGCAATCACATAAACATGACTAGAATAATCACAGCACTTTCTTGTAACCATCTGGATAACCATTTGGCCTCGGATGCACACCTGAGCCACCACCTATCAGCCCTCTGGGTGAAAACCTCCAAGGGGCCAACACATCTAGGTGCACATCCAGTCTGTGTTCCTTCTTTTATCCTGGCCCAATACCCCCTAGGCCCCCTGTTTCTTTATCCTGTGCTTTCCCCCTCCCCCCACCCCTTTATTCTCATTCTTCCATTAGCCCATCTTAAGCTACTGTGATGGAAGATGGGCTTCCCCCCATATACATACCATTGTTCCATTCCTCCAGAGCCCCTTCCAGTTGTAAGTTGAACAGGTCTACCCCTATATCTGTCAGGTGCATGCCATCTAGACAATAAAGCCCTGCACACTCCTGAGAAATGTCCCCATATGCAATTATCATCCCTCCTACTTCCTTGACCATAGCCACCACCTTCCTATTCAACCTCTTCCTTGCCCCATCAATGGCCTTCACATCCCTTGCTTGCCACCATACCCTCCTTGGCACTATCTCAGACCATCTGATTACTACCTTGGGCCACCGGTTCCTAATTTGCTGCAAGTCCTCCTTTATCTCCCAAATAATATTCACCCAGGGCCTGTCACGCATGTCGTTGCACCCCCCAATGAATTATCAACATGTCCAGTTTACGCAGCTTCACTTTCAAATCCTCTAATAACAGCAACAGCTGGGCCCACCACATGCCCCAAATACCCCTCCGATGCACCTTCATGGCTCCCAGACTCAGACACAGTTGTCTCACTGCTGCTCTTCCTCTCTGCCCAGTAAATGAAAGAGTGGCTGCCAATCCAGACATTTTTTCTTTCAGCTAGCTCCGGAGGAATAGAAATGACAATTAGTTCAATATTTCTCTGATACACATCCTATAGCTTTCTGAAGTTCATCTACCCACCTGTTTTACCGTTACTACTGACCCCCCCTTTTGCAGCCGTCTCTGATGCTGCCCCCGCCCTAAACAAATGGGATGAGAAACCTGCCGTATCTCCACCCAAAAATTCCAATCCTTTCTTCAAAACAGCCACCAGCTGGTAACCTGTGACGGTCTCTGCATTACCGTGAACAAACAGTGATCCACCCCCTGGTGGCCTGGCTGCCTTGAATTCCCACAAGGCCCGCACTGGGCACACCTAACCTCCTGCCTGTTTCTTTATCATCACCATTACCTCGTTTCCTGCCTGATCCATCTTGGACCTGCTCAGCTACAGCTCCACCCTATCTCTGAACCAGTGCATATCCTTCCAAAGCAGCCCTTTATTCCCCCCTTTTTTCCACCTTGGGCTACCATGTCACTAACCCAGAATGCACCATGAAACATTACTAAAAGACTGAGGAAAAAATGTGCGTCTCATAGTGAGACTGGCATATACTCCCCAACACCCCCAGTAACCTGCCCAGTAGTCGCTCTGAAATTAGGCGTCTACTATGACTGGACATTAGCGCATGTAACCCCCATTTTTAAGAAGGGAGACAGAGGCCAGATGTGTAACTTTAGACCAATTAGTATAACTTCCATCCCTTGTAAATGCTCGGAGACTACTGAAGGGTTCTTGAAAGACACTGATCAAACTGATACACATCAGCACAAATTCAAAGAGGGTAGGCCATGCCTTACAGGACTGACCAACTTCTTTGAACCTGTGAGCAGGGCACTGGACCAGGGAGTTTCTGTTGATGTCCTTTACATGGACTTTTTGAAGGTCTTCGATTCAGTGTCACATAGGAAATTACTGCTGACACTGGATGAAGTTGGTATAGATACCAATATTGTAAAATGGGTAATAGCATGGTTGAGTAACAGAAGGCAATGTGTTGCAGTAAGGGGACACCTTTCAGACTGGGCAGAGGTTACAAGTGGAGTGCCGCAGGGTTCAGTCCTGGGCCCATTGCTCTTTAATATCTTTGTTGCAGCAATTTATTTATTTATTTATTATTATGGATCAGATTTGAAACCTTTGAGCCAGAGGCTCATTTGCAAAGGTACCTCATCACAGAGAGGACAACACTGTTACAGATTTACAGGACTCAAACATATGGGTTCATACAATAACAATATGCAGACAGCATACAAATGACTTAATTAATTGCAGTGGAAGGGCTTGGAATTGCAGTGGAAGGGCTTGGCTCAGCAAATTTGCTGACGATGTCAAGACAGGAGCATTTGATAGTTCCAGTGTAGAAGCCATACAATTTTAACAAGAGATTGACACTTTGGCAAATTGGGCCACAAATAAAAGCTTATTTTTCGACATTAATAAGTGCAAAATAATGCATTTTGGCAAGGATAGCATAAGAGCATAATATTTTTTGAATGGTGTCGAGTTAAGTACAACTGACGAACAGAGAGATTTGGGTGTGACCATCACTAGTAAGTTGAAATTTGACAGGCACTGCAGGGAAGTGTTAAAAAAGGGTAATAGAATGTTGGGACGCACAGGCAGAAACATAAACAGCCGAGACAATCAGGTGCTGCTGCCCCTGTATTGTTCTCTGGTCAGGCCACACGTGGAGCATTGTGTGCAGTTCTGGGCACCACACAATGAAACATTTATTGGAAAGCTGAAGGGTTTGCAGAGGAGGGTGACCAGGCTGATAAATGGAGACAGGGGTATGACATATGATGAGAGACTGATGCAGTGGAACATGTTTTTACTACAATAAAACAGTTTCATCTGGTTCAAGGTCAGTTGGCATTCAGCTGTATCCCCTTCCCCTGGGTCGTGCCTGAAAATAGGCAGGATTTGCCTAGTGCACTTACCCGGTCAACAAAAACTAAATAAATAAATAAATAGGAGGCTAAGAGGAGACCTTTGTTTGGTCTGTAAAGCCTTCAATAACTCAGACCTGTGGGAATGCCTAGCATTGACAAAAAGGGAATAAGAGAGAGAAGAGTTAGAGGACACCAGTTTAAACTCAGAGGTCAAGGCTTTAGAGGAAACAACAGGAAGCAGTGGTTTAACCAGAGGGTTGTGTCAGAATGGAACAACCTTCCAGTAGAAATTGTGCAGAGTAATAGCACGGATCAGTTTAAGAGATTTTTGGATGTGCACATGAAGGCTCAAAGAAGAGTGGGGTTCGAGGGGTTCTAGGTACAAATGGTCAAGTCACTATGCAGTATGGCCTAATGGCTTAGGACTTGTACATTCCTATCATTCCTATGATCCCTGCTCTTCCCTTTTATCTTCTGCCAACCTTGCATCATCTTCCTGACTACCGGATCTTTACAAGGTTCTTCCCATCTCCTCACACTGCACATCAGCCTTAAAGCTGCTAGGTAGATCCCCATGGCAGAATGGGCTATCCCCTCCTCCCACTTCTGAACGATGAATCTCATCAGCTGCTCTTCTGTTACTGGCCCAATTACCTCCATTCCAAACTGCTCTCTGAAAGCTTGAAATACCTGCCAAGATCCCTCATATGTCATCAGCGTTCCTGTAGACCAAGAGTTCCGGAATAACAGCTGGGCTCCGTCCAGCCAATCTCCCACAGGCGGCACGGGACCACTGATCTTGGCCTCTGCCACAGGTTCGAGGCCCTGGAATCTGTCAACTGAAGATGAGAAAGGCTATCAGCCACGGCATTCCTGACCCCTTCTATGTGTCTAGCTTGAAGCAACATGTTCAACCTCAGCCCTTGCAATATTAGCTGCCTCAGTACCCTCATTACAGTCTCTGATGAGGCTATCTGTATATTCAAAACTTTGACTACCACCCTATTGTCACAGCAAAATACCACTTTCTGATGCCTCAGGTGTCCCCCCACATATCTTTTGCTACCTATATCAGGGAGATCTCCAGTAGCATAATATCCAGTGTCAATCCCTTCTCTTTCCACTCCTCTGGGCACTGTTCTGACAATCACCTTTCACTGAAATAGGCCCCCATCCCATGGGCCCTGGCTGCATCTGTGTACAGCTCCAAATCCGTATTGAATACCCAATCATCCTACCAATACATTACCCCATTATACTGCTGCAAAAACTCCTCCCATACTGCCAAATCCTCCTTCATGCCCCAGTTACGTACATCCAATAGAGGAGCTTCTAGGCCCCCTTTGTTGCTCATGCCAACCTGCATGTAAACGCCCTGCCTGGAGTCATTGCCCTGCACACAAAATTCAAGTGTCCCAATAGTTGCTGCATCGCCAACAGTGACACTCTTCACTTCCCTCTCACCATCCCCAAGAGTTCCTGCAGCTTCTAGACATTCCTCTCTAGCAGCCTAAACAATCCCTGCTCTTATCCACCTCTGTCCACAGGAATTATAACCTACGGCTCATTCCCTCTGTTTTCCCATCTGCTAATGGGACCCCAACCTGATACACATGTCCTGAAACTGGTGTAACATCTCCTTCATCCCCTTTCTTTCTTGCCCTATAAACAAAAAGTCATCAAGATAATGCACCATCATCTTATACCCATATTGCTCCCCAAATGTCCACTGCAACCATGTACTAAATATTTCAAAGGTGGCGCACACCACCGAACATCCTATTGGCACTGCCTTGTCAAAGTAAAAAAAACCTTTGAATTTAAAACCCAACAGCTCCCAGTCCCCTGGCTGGACCAGAAGAAGCATGAATGCTATCTCAGTGTGTCGGTCTTCTCCAACCATGCTCCCTCCACTATCCTGATCAGCTGAACTGCTTGGTCCAGTTTCGCATATGACACTGCACTGCTCTTCACTGATGAAATAATGAACTGATTTTCCCTCCGGATAGGACAAATGGTGGATCATGCGATACTCCCTGGGCTGTTTCTTCAACACCAGCCCCAAGGGTGATACCCTAAAGTTTGGGAAAGGGGGCTCCACGAATGGGCCCTCTACCCTGCCCACTTCTGTCTCTTTCCTCATCTTCTCTGCTATGACCACCTCCTTACCCTTTACCAGTCACAGATTTTGTGCCCGCATTGCTCTCCTCTGCCCTTCATACCACAGACTAAACCCCTTAGTTAATCCCTTCGTTAGTGGTTGGGCTTCCCTTTTTTCTGGGTACCCTTCCAGCCATACCCTCAGCACCTCTTGGTTAATTGGAGCCCTTGCCTTCTCAAACCCCCCCAATCCCCCTTCTCTCTGCCCCTCACTTTTCTCCATTTCCCAGTCCCCCTCTCCCCTGAAGCCAAAACCTCTGCCTTGACCGCTCTGACTCCACCCTCCTCCCCTCGAGCTCCCATACTCACTCTGAAAGGGCTGCCCTCCCAAGAGTTGTCCCCCAAACATATATCTCACACCCCTGCATCTTGATACTGGGTGTGTCCCCACACATTTGCAACATGCATGCCTAAATCTGCATTTTGTCCATGCGCACTGCACTCTGTTGTGTCCCTAGTAAAACATCTGCTGGCTCCCCCCATCCCTTTCCACCACGCCTGCTGTCTGTACTATCATGGTCTCAAACCATTTATCCAAATGCTTAGTATCCCAGCACACATCGCCATGGGTTGCCAGCCTCTGACACAACTTCCTCATCATACTGTAGTCATGCATTTTGTAGGCATTGTACACTATGACCCTTATGCACTATTAAGGCAGATGTACTTGGAATCAGGGCTTACCCCACCCACAAAGCTGCGTACCTGTGGACAGGTACACTCAGGCAGTATTCACTACTGGCCTCCACCTGTTTGTGGCCCTGCCCCCCCAGTGAGCAGGACTCCGCAGTGTGGCCAGAGGTGGGGACCTGGACCTGGCCAGGCATCCAATTGGATGCCCGGACCGGGACACAGAGTGGATCCCCTACATGGTTGGGCATGCGTTGGCAGCACACCCCATGGAAGATCTATGGCCAGCAGCTGTGGCAGTGAGAGGAGGGCAAAGCCGCTGGCTCTCCCATGATGCAGCTCTGGAGCAGATCTCTGTGATTGGGTCGGGGGTTTGTTGGTGCTGCGGGGGGTGCACTGTACCCAATCACATGCCAGGGGGGACCGGTGCCAGGGGTTGGCCGGCAGTACCATGTGAGGGGGACAGCATCCATGGGCCGGTGCCCTGTGCGGTGTGTGGGTATGTTGGGGGGGCTGTGCACTGATGTGTGCTGGGTGGTGCCAGGCAGCCATAGGGAGGTCCAGCCGCAGTAGTTTTAGTGGCAGTGGGCTATCCACCTCATCCAGGCGGTGTCTAGTTGTGTGTGCAGGGTGTGTAGGGGACTTATGACAGGGTTCTTCCTGTCATACCCTGTTCCCTCCTCTGCAACCCCGTGGCCAGCACTATGTAGCCATTGTGCATTGTGTGTAGATGCTGGCCATGTATCTCCCGCATAGTGCGGTTCAAGTGTCATGGGGATTGGATGATTAGGTGTCTGCACCCCCTTGTGCATCTTGTGTGGGGGGCACAGTGGGTGAAGAGTGGCTATGCACTGCAGATACGTGGCACATAGCCACTCTGCCCATTAGTGCATAGGGGCCTTCAGCAAATATGCTAGTAAAGGGGTGGCTCACTTGGGCTGTTTCTGCAGCCAAATGGTACTCAAATAAGTGAATCCAGTCAGCCACTCCTCCATAGTCTTTCCTTTAAAACTCTTGCCTCCTGCATTCTCCCCAGAATCACTAATGTAGCCAGCATTTCTGTCTTACCTACTCTCTCATTCTGCTCGTACTTCTTCGCTGCCTCTTTGTCCACCAGTGAAAAGATATCTTCATATTCCCTTTTCCATAACTTTTCCTTCAGGGCCAGTGGCACATGATCCCCTAGGATAACTCCCAGGGTTTCTTCCTCACTGCTTTTCTGTCCCCCTTCTCCTGCCAGACCCCTTTCTTGTTCCTTTTTCTGTCCCTTACTCTCTTTCTCCCTAAATTTCTGCAACACCTTCTGCAACTCCCCTTAACCCTTCTCTCCCATTGCCTCAATGATCTCCTCTACATATTCCCTCAAACTCCCCTGCAGTGTGAGATCAATAGTGCCTTTCTTACTCTGTGATCCCTCAGTTCTCTTGCCCCCTTTTTCAGGAGTCTTCCTCTTTGCACCTCCACCCTCTATTCCTGGTGCTTTCCTCTTGCTGTTTCTTTTTGGCTCTCCCTTCTCCTTGGCTGCCTCCAGCATCACTTGCACCTCCTTCATCATAGCCGTTGCCTGCTGCACCACCCCTTCCTTGGAACCTGCCTTCTGCTTTCTTGAAGCCATATCTTGTGTCTCTAACTGCTGACTGATGTGCTAGCAAGCATAATTCAGTCGTTCAAATCCTCTCCAACTCATTTTGCAACAGAAGAGGAAACCTCCTTTAACTTCCCCTTTTAAACCACCTCCTTTTGGCGAGCTTCCTACCTACCAGTCCCTAGCCTCCCTTGTCCCCCCACCCCTTTCTGTGCTGACCTTCTTCCCAGACTCTCTCTCTCTCTCGCTCTCTCTCACTAGCCCTCAGTCCCTCCTACACATTCCCCTCTCCATTTCTTGACTGGCACCACAGTCAGGTGACCCTGACAATGGAGGCTGCTGTTCATTCTGGAAACCCATTTTTTCTCAAAAAATGGTGAGTTTTGGCCAGCCCGTTGGCACAGCGGTAGGTTTACCGCTCATGGCGCCAGTGACCCAGATTCAGGAATGGACTCGGGCAGCTGGAGGGCTGGCCAGGGGGAGAAGGATAGAGCACCCATCAGCCACTCTCCTTCTTCAGGAGGGGAGGGTTGCCTGTCCTACCACTTTACCACCACCTGGGTGACCACGGGTGGCGGTGCAGCTGGGACAGCCAGTGGGAGGGGAGGACGTAGGCCAGAAGCCGGAGCGTCTGCACATCACAATGTGGTCTGCCCCTTGGCCCCCCTTGCATGCCTACATCCTCAGGGGATGGCACCAGAAACACGGAAAAGGGACCTCACGGATGCTGGTGTAGACAGGGATCCAAGCTCCCAGACACCATAACCCAGCTCTCGGGGACCGTCCAGACTGCCTGACACACACTAATGGACTGGAGGGGGACATCCCAGGATCCCCCTCTTCCCCACCCAGGAGGGGGTAGGCTGAGGCAGCATGGTGGTAGATCTGGCGGTACTCGGAGAGGTACCCTGGGGTGGGCAGAGTGAGCAGAGGATACCCCAGAAGACAACGGCATCCATGGAGACAGGAGGCAAGAAAACCAAAAAACAATGGTGAGTTTTGAGAAACCTGCCTCCAAAGTCCTTCCTAGTCTCACAATAATAGAGGGTGTGTTAGTGCCTGTTGCCATAGACCCCAGACCTCCTCCATGCCACAGAGGGCAAGGGTGAGGAACATGGTTGCAGGGCACAGTGGCACTAACAGTGTTGCAAGACACGGCAATCCATCAGTGGAGTGCTGTATCCCATGATGCCCTGCTCCCACAGAGCAGGGATCTGCTGTGGGACAGGCTGGGGCTTCTGAGTGGAACCCGACAGTCTGACTCAGGTCTATTCCCCTGACTAGCCTCTCCCCATGTGTGGGTCAGTGCATCTGTGTATTGGGCCAGCTGGGGATAGTGAATTCCAGCTCTGTGTGTTTGACTAAGCTCAGATACAGTACATGGTGTGCAGTTCCATGACTCAGTACACACTATTTACTTTGTTTAATACTTATATTTTACTGTTTTTTTAAGAGAAATAATACATACCTTATAATCAATCAGACTTACAAATATAGTATAAGTGCAAAATAAGTACATAAAATACACAAAGCAAGTAAAAAGCTATGTAAATGTATAAATCTACCACACTGTGTCCTCAGAGAGAGTCAGAAGGTAAATATATTTTTTAACATAACATTTTTTAATTTACAAAAATGGCTAATGATGGAAGTTAAAGCATTTTAATAAATTCCACTAGTTTATGTTAGCTCAAATGGCCTGAACACCGAGCCAAGGAAAATCAATGTTAACCATATTGGTAAGATAGAGTATTACAGGACAATCCTTTAAAGAAAATGAGCAGTATTTGTTTCTATTATAATCAAGTATCCAGTCCTTTAGAGAAATCAATTGTGTACAGCTAAAGCTAAAACATATTGTTTGAGAAGTCAAAGAAACAAGATTTGTTACTTGGAAAGAGCTTTAGCTGGGATTACCAGAATATAGTCCATTTTTCTCCGAAATCCTGGAGTCATCACCTTGTTGGTCTTCCATTTCTGAATCTATCACAGGACCAGTTTTTCTTTTAATAAAATCTTGAACAGCATCTTAATCTGTATATGAATACACATTGCCTTCATAGAATATACATAGTTTAGCAGGTCTGAGTACAGCAGCTTATACCCCCATTTCAAGTAAAGCCAGACAAAAGTTCAATAGACAGTGTCTTCTCCTTTGGTTATCTCTTGAGAAGTCGGAAAACCAAAAAATGTTAAAGCTAGTGTACTCAAACAGTCTTTCTTTTTTTGCAAGATTTTGAAGGGTATCTTTGTCAGCAACAGAGTTTAAAGTGGCAATAACAATGGAACCCACTTGTGTATCACTATTTGTGTGGTATTGTCAGTTGCATTACTCGACTTCTGCCCCTGATGCCAGAAGATCCAAAAGGTTTTAACCACAGCTTAATCTTTTGATGTAATGTCCTTTAACAAAGACTCAATATTAGACATGGGGTTCTCAGTCCTAAAAACAGCAGGTAGTCCCAAGATACACACATTACACTCTCTTAACATGTTATCCTGCCTCTCCCTTTTTTCCACTCCTCGCCACCTGCTCTCTTATCGAGACATCTCTAGCAGCTTGTGATGTTTGAATAGAATTGTTTGCAGTTGCCATTTCCTGCTCAAGTGCCACAATTTTTTTGGAGTTAGCTTCAACACTTTTAACAAAGACATGAATAGTTTTAGAGACAGCATCAAATTTTGCATTTAATTCTTCGAACGTGATCTTATTATCTTGCTGAATCTTTGACAAGTTTTCCCTCTTTAGAGTGTTGTGAACTGACTATTAGTTGAAACAAAGCCAACGTAGAAGGCGCCTTCTCCCTCTTTTTTCAGGTAGGGGACTCTGCTTCCTGATATTTAGAGTGTGTAACTCTAAATGGAGCCTTGGAGTCTTCCAGTACGAATCACCCTTTCTAATGTATATTGAGCTGCATCATGCATACAGTCCTAAGAGCTTAACAAGGACATAAATTATATCATGCAGTATAGCCTAGAGGTTAGAGTAACGAGCTGTGAACGAGATTGGTACATCCAGCAGACCAGCCCTGGGTTTGATTCTCACAACCTCCACTTGCATACTGTGTGACTCTGAGCAAGTCACTTAACCGCCCAGTGCTCCCAGGTCACCCCTGAAAACAGGCACTTGTGCCTAGTGGGCCTTACCCGGTTACCAAAGACTAAAATAAAAAAAAATGCAGTTCTAAAATGGTTGTAGCACTCAAGTATAAGCCAGGAACATCCACAAAGTTGTTTTACAGGGCCAGTAAAGATGGAACAATAAGAGAATGTGAATCAGTATTTAATAAAATACAGTTTCTACAGAAAATAAGGCATGCAAGTTAAATGCAGTTCTCCTCTAAAAAAACTGAACCCACTGTATCACTGGGCTTCTAGGTTTCACACACACAATGCTGTCCTTTATATTCTGTACTAAACCGGCTATCCCCAAAGCTGGCTTGTGTAATTTGTAGAATTTATATCTGCATTTAGGTTTCAGGGTTTCAAGACCACTGTTGCTGTTTTTAATGTATTCTCTGTATTTGTTTATTGCACTTATCACATCCATCTGGTATAGTATGTCTGTGTTTCTAGCACTCAGTGCCCTGTTACAGTACTACAATCTGAAAATAAAATTTTCACGCATTATGCATTATTTAGGGTTATGAAAAATCTGCAACAAATTACTTGAAGAGCTAGTTGCAAGTACCAAAAATAGAAAGCAGAAAACACAATTTCTTTTTAAAAGTAGTCAGTTATTACTTTTTAGTTCTGAGGTATTTTCCTATTTGTGCATTAGATGGCTTTCTACCTGAAATAGGTGGGATGGAAACAGCAGTATTTTACATGGAGACTAGCATATCCCTTTTTGTTTACATGTTTTATTTTTTAACATTTCAATATATATTTCGCAATATATTGATAGACTACATTCTTAATGGCTGGTCCACTGATATGGTTAAACACAAAAGTAATAAATTACAACCAGAAAAATCATTAGGTTAATACAGTGGACCAGGGAAAGTCCTTAAAGCTGGAATGGAGTGAGGCCATTAGATAGATGATCATTTTAACCAATAGTTTTACATTCTGGAAAAAAAAAAAGAAATGGAAGGAGGAGCAAATTACATAATTAATTTGACTGGTATAGCTTACTGTCTACAAAATCACTCCAAAATGCTGTAGTTCCTCTTTTAGAAAGTATTAAGCAAACATTCTGAAAGTCAATGTACTGTCACACTACCATACAGTTAGTATCCTCAAACACATGAAGAACATAAACTGTTGTATAAGAAATATTCAAATTAGGTTTATGGTATCAGTTAAATGTAAGGAAAAGAAAAATAACTAAAATATTTCAGTTTGCTGTGACAATGAGAGAGTATATATCTTTCATTAGCCATTTAACAAATCCTAGCTAGCCACGTAGTAAAGTGGCTGCTAGTCCACACACCCGCCCTTGGCCTGGCAGTGCAGAGCCCTCACTATTTCTAGCCTACAGACTCACCTTCCTTGATTACCATATAGTTGCACTGGACTATGAATGCATTGTATTATGTATAAGACAAGGCATCCCTGAGGTGGCTTCCTATCGACTCATATCATGGATTGCTTTAGCTACCAATTGTATAGGTCTTAACCACTCATTAGGTAAATATGTCGATAGCTCTGCCCTGTTTTAGCTACCAAATGTATAGGCATTAACCCGTGCTCATTGTACTTGTACTCTGTATGATTGATCACCCACATTTATTCTATGTGTGTACTGTATGAATGTCTATGTTTTATTCTGATGTGGAGCCTTTGGAAATGAGTTTATGGCTTAAAGGGTTGTAATTCCAATTTCCTAAATAAATAAATACAAATTAATAAAACAGTACATATGATTAATATACTTTTCCATCATCTGAGGGAAAATAAATATTTATCAACTGAAACACTTTCAGCCATAAGCATAAAGTAATTCTAAACAATAATTTAATTTAAGGTGCAGTAAGTTCAAGAGTCCAACACTATGTTAAGAATAAGAGCTGATTTAAACATGGCAGCCTGTATTCCCTCAGTCTCTGAATTCATAAGTAGCAGTGAAATATTCTTTATGTCCCAAGCAAGAGATTGACATATCCAGTTCTCTTCCTTCTTATACCAGATCAGCATTGTGACCCCACTGACTGTGACATGACAAGTGACCAAACTTGCAGCAGGTGATTGACTCTTCTTAGTCAGTTGTGATGTCACAGGCAGTGAGGTCACAGGGCTAATGATGCATGAGGAGGAATGGAACTAGCCAGGGTTTCAGTTAACTCCATTTGGGAGTATTTTACTTCCAAAAATAAGGCAAAAACCTCCACAATAAAGAGGGAGGAAGTCATTGACTTCCAGCTGTAAAACCAAAAATTAGATGACTTCCAAAATTGCAATCATGGAAGTCAGAAAAGATAGATTTTTCTGAAATAAATTGTATTTTACCATTAATTCATTATGTTAACATCGAAAAATGTGTCCGTCCTAGACTACTGACTTCCAAAAGTGGGATCCTGGAAGTATTTTGACTTCCCAAAAATTTGAATGACTTCCATATTTTGAATCCTGGAAGTTTTTGACTTCCATTGAAAATAAATTAACTGAACCCCTGGAACTAGCTATGTCAGCCTCCAGGCCGAGTACTGTTCCACACATCATACCAAGTATTATCAGGGAGAAACTCTTCAAATTAGCAAAAGGAAAACTATTTCAGCTATAAGAAGTAATAGTTCACCACTTTTGAAAGTTAATATTAACCTCAGGCAATACACTAACTCTTTAAAGGGGAACTCTCATATTCAGGATTTCTTAATGTCTGAAAGCCCATAAATAGCTAATTTGAGTGAGCTATTGCCCTTACCTGTAAATTTTAGCAATCCAGAGTTATTCATGTGTAAATCAGCCCATAATTAAGAGCTGGGGGCAGCCATGTGTTTCAAGCTTCTGACACGCAATGAGGTTACAGCAGATTTGGCCCTGCTTTGATTGAAGATAATCCGAGATAATCCAATAGGAAGCTAGCTACTTTATTAAGTGTGTTTTAAGGTGTTATTACAACACATTCCACATTTATAGTAATTGTTTTGTATGTGCATTGAAACTAATGAGTTATCACCTTTACATTTCAAACTATTAGTAAAAATAATCCCGTAGAATTCTAGTATTGTTATGTTAGAAAATCTAATTCATTCCAAAGTATTTCACTAAGAAACTGTTATGTTTTGAACTTTGCCAAAATAAGTAAAATACTCTTTTAATAACACATTTCAGGTTATGCATGTTTGACACTGTTGTCCATCTATGCAATTTTGCAATTAATAAACAAGTAATTGAGTTCTGCTTTTTTCCTTTTCAAGTCAAATCTGGATAGAAAGAGACTAATATGTCCAGAATCATAACAAATGCTGATATTGTTTTTACTATCTTTGTCCAGAAAAGGCACACTAAGCTACAGCTTGTTCCCTGGTGTGTTTGGCAAGCACAAGGAGGTTAAGTGACTTGCTCAGGCCAACATAGATAAATCAATACCAAGAATATTGGAATGAATTAATGAGTTTGATAAAATATCAGGTTGCAAACTGAACTTAGGGAAAACAAAGTTTTGGCCCCTGAACAGATACTGTTGTAAGGAAGTGCTCAATGCCATGGGTATGTCATGGGTGCCAGAATATATTGAGTATCTGGGAATAAGATTATACAAAGGCATAGCTCAAACAGTAACTAAAACTTTAGCCTTGGTCAAATCAAATTTCATAGAATCAGTTGTTAAGTGGCAGAAATGATCACTTGGACTATCGGGATGGCTAGATGTGGTTAAAATAACCTCACTACCAAAAATACTATATATTTGCATCATGCTGCCCTGTAAAACCAACACAAAATGGATAGAGGGTATAAATGCAGAAATATATATGTTTATTTGTGGGTATAAGAAGATTAGACTGGTTTATAGTAAACTAACAAGAAAGTGGGAAAGAGGGGGTCTTAAGGCACCCAATTTGTTTTTGTATTATTTGGCTGTTAGAATGTCTCAAATATCCAGAAGGTTATCTCTTAACCCTAACACTTCGTATATTCCAGAGTGGCTCAAAATATAGATAAATATCTGTAAATCTATGACAATAAATATTTACTCTGTCATGTTTGCTGAAAAAAAAAACTTTTATTTCCCATGAGTAAAGTCACGTCTGACTCCCTAAAAATTAAATATATTGCCTGGGCCTATAAGTTTGAGCTGCATAAATCCTTATTACAACCCATCAGGGAAAAAAGTCACTTTAAGTTAGACCCTCCACCTCACCTAGAATAAGAATAGAATCTGAAAAATATAACTAGAATAAAGGATATCATGCAGAACTGCTTTATCTCATACGATACTCTTGCTAATAAGCACCAGTCGTTAATAGAGAGAGGAGAATTCTTTACCAATTTGATTGCTATAGTGCAGGCTCACCTCCACTCTGAACATGAAGTGACAGAGGAAACCACATCTTTTGTCTTGGTCATGCACTTATCCCCTTCAATTTCTTCACTTTATAATTTTCCTTTAGTTACCATAGGAGACTTGCTTATGGAACCTATCAGATGGTGGTCCCAGTACCTGTAGGTAAGTACCGAAGAATGGGACTGGGTGGTTGTATGGGCCTTTTCTGTTAAAGCCTTTAAGACATCCAACTTAAGGCTACTACATTTCAAAACCCTTGACAATTTATATGTCACGCTGGTACACATGTACAAGATGGGCCTCAAACAAAGTTATACTTGCAATAAATGTGTATCTAGGAGAGGCTCCCTTGTGCATGTATTCTGGACCTATCCTGGTGTTCAAGAATTATAAAGAAATACTAAACTGTGTTTTGAAGAACTCACATTGTTTGAAAATAAGATAACAATCAACTTTGTATTATAGGTCATTTTGTTAAAAAAGAAACATGGACACAGGAACAAAAATATTCACTTTTATTGATAGGGGTTCAATAAGAAATACAATTCTAAAATACTGATTAGAGGATAGAATACCAAGTGAGGCAGAATGCAAAGTGGAAATTATAGAGAACATCAGAACTGAAAAACTGGCTCTACACTTCAACAGAATAGGGTACAAATTTGAGACTAGGTAAGGTACACTGGAAAAGTGGATTATGGGAGATAACAATACACATTTAATAAATCCATATTAAAAATTACTCTTATAATAGAGAAGTTTAAATGCCTATGATTCATGGGGCCCGATTCCAAGACAGCTGGGCTAGACATAAATGCAGTACGCCAGTCCCAATGGTGCAAATCGCAAGGTATGCCAGTGTCTTGCAACACGCGTGATTCCAAAAGAACACGTATGCCACAACCCACAACCGCTATGCCAAACGCAAGTTAGGACACAGCCATGCCAAAGAAAGTTTGCACCAGTGCATAATGCAGCTTATGACATGTGTAATACACCAGCACCATGAAACCACAATTCCAGAACAGAAAGCGTAAGTAAATACACCAGATGAAGCTGATATAAGTTAGACCAAGGATTAGCTGTCCTAACCAGAGCAAAGGCCATAGAACCCCCCCCCCATAGCCAGACAGCAGACAGCAGTGTAGTGAGACACACAGCAATGTCAGCAATAAGAGCCCTACTGGGAATAATGATAGCGGAGCACCATGAGTGCAGGCATGCCAGGTACAGAGGTAGGACCCAGGGGACTGAGCGACAGCATCCAACAATGGTACCAAGGCCACCATGCAGAAAGCAAGACGTCCTCACAAAACCTGTGAGAACATGACTGAGCAGCAGTGCCTAGCATGCTATAGGCTCAGCAAGAATTGCATCAGGAAGCTATGTTAGGACCTGAGTGGTGACCGACGCAGCACCAGCAACAGGAGCCACCCACTACTACTGGAGGTGTGCGTGAGTGCAGCGCTGTGCTGTCCCATCACTGGCACTGTCCAAATGACCACAGGGGACACAGTGGGTATCTCCCAGCCAGTGGTGTCCAAACACCTGGGGAAGTCCCTTGCAGCCCTCATATGGCACACCACACAATACATCAGCCTCCCAAGGGATTCCCAACAGCAGTGCCAGGTGAAGCAGGTATCCTATAATGTAGCACAGTCCCCCCCCCCCCGTGTGCTAGGTGCCATCAACTGCATGCACATGACCAGGGATACCACATGATGAATATCCAGGTGGGCTGCAACAGTGATGGTTGCATCCTAGATGTAGTTGCCAAGTGCCCTGGACCCTGCCAAGACTTCCACATCTATAGGAGCTGTGGGCTACAGGAGGCCTTTGAGAGAGGGGACATCACCGGAGGATGACCTGTAGGTATGTGCCATAGGGAATGACAACTGCAAAGATGTGTGAGTGGCAGTGTGCATGCTTGTGGCAGACAGTGCATGTGAGCATGAGTTGACACAGTGGCACAACAGGGGCACAGGGCAGACAGGCACTGCAGGGGCAGAGGCAACAGCCATGAAGACACGTGACATGCCACACGTGGGATGCAGGCAAGGGCAAGACACACACACTGTGCAAGGCACAGGGGCCTGGGATGGCCACACAATGTCACGGTAAGCCTATGCAGTGCATGGACACAGCCAAGGATGTGCATATGACTGACAGTGCATGCCTGCATGTGTGTGCATGTTCATGCAGCAGTGCGTGCCATGCAGAGGATAGTCAGATGCTGATGAAAGATGTGCACACAGCAACATGCAACTAACCCTTCCCCCACAACAGGTGACAGTGGATATCCCCAGATGCCATGGTTGATGACCCCTGTGAGGATGCCCCAGACAGCAGCCGAGGTCAAGTACAATGAGGCCTACACCGGCACGAGAGGGGTAATTCATCACACCTTCGGACTACTGAAGTCCCGCTTCCAATGCCTTGACACCTCAGTGGGTACAGCCCTGGGATGGCATGCAGGATAGTGCTTGCCTGCTGCATCCTCCATAACATTGCCCTGGAACACCGTGTACCAATGCCTGACAGTGACCAGGAGGAAGATGCGCCACAAGAGGGTGACAGAGAGTAGGATGGCATGATAGGACACATGAAACATGGTGGTGCAACAGCGGGACACCTTGCCAGATAGGAGCTGATTCAGCAGTCCTTCTAAGGTGGCACATGGCCACCACCACCAACCCAACCACCACTGCCCACCACCATAGTGGCACCTGCAGCAGTATGGGGACACAGCGTGGTGCAATGCAGTCTGGCCATCTGCAAGGCACCCATGGCACCATCGATGAGCCACAGAGGGATGGGATACTGCCTACCAGGTGCCATGCTACACATGTGGTAGAACTGGAGCTGGAACAGTGCCCATGCATGTCGTATAGCATCCGGTAGGCATGACAGCAACTCAGTGTAAGCACCCCAGGTAACACACAGAGGACCACAGCACACATGGACCATGGACAGATAGATACAGGTGGGTACAGACACACACAGGACAAAGGCACACTGTGCCGATGATGGTGCCACCAGGCACAATTCACCCGCCATGGCCACAGATGCACGTTAACAGTGCATCCACAATGGGGACACAGCACCAGGTGGCACAGGCCTCCAGACGTATGGTGGTATGTTACGCCACTGCGCTGTGCCTCCAGTGCCACCCACAGGGCCAACTATGCCCCAGGGTGGAAGGTTGCCATAATGGCACATGGCTGCCACACAAGCATGGCACACATGGTGTGATGGCACGTTAACAGGACCAAGCACATGGTGCTGCTGATGACCCAGAATGCCATGCGGGCATGCTCACCTGCGTGTGCCCAATGCCATGCATTGGACAGCTGGCACACATGAATGATGTGCAGGGTGGAGAAGCACCTGATACAGGGCTGCACTGCAACAGGCGAGACCACACGAGCACAGTGAACCACACACTCACAGGCACATGCAGCCAAGGATGGAGATGCTGGGCCAGGGGTGAGCGAAAACAGTTTAATAACAAAGCATATGTACAGTATAAGTAACCAATGGGTAAAACAGTAAACAAGCAACAACACACTACACAGCACCCTGTCTCCCACCCCAGAGACCACCCCTATGTACAGACCCAGTCCCAGGCCCTGCGACATCTCCACCCCACAGTCAACTGCAGCACAGGCCTAATGGTCCTGCAGTGCCATCAGCAGCATGCCAAGGGACCCAGACAGCCAGGCAACATCCTCCATTATGGTGGTGATGAGACATTCCAGCCCCGATCCCTGACCACCAGTTGCACTGGGAACAGCGGAATCCCTTCCTGCTACCCATCACCATCCTGCGGCCCCGATGTCTTGTGGGCAGGTGTTCTGCAGCTGCAGGCCCACCCTGGCTTGGTGGGGGTGCATCAATGTTACTGTCCCCTGTGTCAGGCCCCTGTGCTGGTGGCATGTCCTCCTCCATCAGCCCCACTGGTGGCATGTCCTCCTCCACCAACCCTTCCTGCAGCGGGGCTGCTGACAGCCCCTGCTGGCACTCATGGCCCAGTGTCTCCTCCGCCATGGGGACCTCTGCAGTGTCCCCAGCATGATCCACATACACACCTCCACTGCCTCCAGGACATCCTGGGCCACATCCTCCTCATCCTCCTCCTCAGATGATGACTCCGGCAACGGCCGTGCCACTCGTCAATGGCAGTGGGTGCGGCATTGGCATTTCTCTGCATCACATGCCTTTTGATCCGCCATCACCCTCAGCAGGGCACAGTGCCTCAGGGAAAGGCTGCCCCTCCCACCTTCAAGGCAGAACAGGCATTGTTCACTGCCAGACTGGGACACACCTCATGCATGGGCACCCATGCATGCATGCCATGGCACACCATGAAGGGGTGCCAGACACACACACACACACACACACACACACACACACACACGGTGCCCACCCAGGGTGCACTGTGGCAGGCACACCAGTGGTGCACAGTGGCCACAGGCACTGCAGGTGCACATGGCAACACCTGAGCCATAGGACTGGGCATGCCTGTATGCAGCTGCACTCATGCGCCTGGCTGGGTGGCACATGCCCACGCCATCCCGACACTGTGGCATGGCCAGCACACCACATGGACTGCACATACACCTACCTGATCTCAGGTGGCCCTGTGACTGCTTCTGTGGGTGGTCACGGCTGTGAACCACCACCAGCTGCCCCTGCTGTCCTGCTCCACTTGGCCCTGCACCTATGGGGAATGGGGACACAGTTATTACTGCTCACCACCACTGGCCATGGCACATGTTGCCAGTATGTCTGGGTACATGCACCATGTAGTGGGGCCCACCTGCACCACAACCATGGCCTGTACATGTCCAACATGTGGTGTAGGATCACTGGGCCATGGTGCACAAGGTGCTGCCACCTGTGCCGGATCTGTCTTGTTGTGCAAGCCACTCCACTCAGCTCACTGAGTCATGCCTCGATGGCCCACCATGTCCTCTTCCATACAGCAGGGGTGTGGTTCCTGCAGGATGGGGGCAGCTGTGTGGTGCACCTCTGCTGTGCCAGGTTGACCATCTGAGCCATCTCGATGGCCATAAAGTTGGGCGCATGCCCGTTCAGCCTGGATAGGTCCCTGTGCGACATGGCCTGTGTAAAGTGCACCTCTGTCCTGTAGTCTGTTGGCCTGACCTGCACCATGTGGCTGTGATCTGCAAACACAAATAAACAACACAACGTGACCTGGCAGTGCTCCACTCCCCATATGGTCTGTGTTACCGCTACATGGCAAAGGCGTAGCCAGACCCTAGTACCATGGGCACTGGAGCAATGTAATTCACTCCGGGGGCACATGGCATGCGCCCTGCATAATACATGTCTCTGGCCACTGCCCATCCCCCCCATGCATGGGTGTTGATGGGTCACTTGCATTTCCCCCATGACACCAACACGACAGCCCCACAGCCTGGTAGGCTATACTGCCCGTGGGTGTCATGACCATCCTCCGTGCACACCCCTCCCACAAGTACCTATTGTTCTCCAATATGACAGCTGGGTGCTGCAGCACCACTGGTATGGTGGCATGGACACTGGCTGCATTCCAGGGCCCCTCTGCTACCCCAATCCCTGTATCCCCATAGACCATGATGTCTATGGGGTATGCCTGTCCCTGCCCCTGCTACATTCTGCAGCCACCTATGGCACCCTGGTGATGCTGCCCTACAAGGCATGCTAGCTGTCATTTCACCTCTGCAGGCACATCGTGCAGCACTACCCTGGGCATTCTGGGGTACACATGTGTGGTAAGTGTTATGTGCCCTGTCACTGTCAGGCAGTACATCCCCATGTGAGGCATCATGATACAGGCTGCACATGTCCCTGACTGTCACCACCTGCTGTACACAGTGTGGCCCCCCAGCCCCATGGGCACTGCACTGCAGTGCCACAGGCTTATTGCACTGCTGGAGGTATTGCCCAGCCCACACCTTCCCCCTTACCTCTCGACCTCTCAGCATTACAGTTATAGCAGTGGCCTTCACCTACCACAGCAGATGGCCAGAATGTGCAGCACCTTATCACATTAAGCTCTAATGTGTCTACACACAGTGGGACCCATGTAGTTACTGATAAGGCATGCCACTGTCACCTTAGTTCACTGCTCAAATGTTTGTGTGTCCAGTTGTAGCTGTAATATTAGTAGGCATTCCAGCAAACATGTGCAGAGAAGGTATCTTGTAGTGTGCGAACCATAGCATGTGTATTTTTTTAGCAGGTGAGAGCTCTGCTTACCCCTGTCCTGCTGTTGTTGCTGGTGTTCTCGGGTGGCCTTCCTGCACGGTGGTTTGCCTCCCCGTAGCCCTCTGCCAGTACTGCCAGGCCTCTTCTGTGGTTGCTGCCTGCACTGTGTGGCCTGTGTAGTCATGGGCGCACCCTGCACACGGCACACATACGTGCGACACGTGTGACCTACGGGTGCAGTGCACATGTGCAGCATGCAGGTACACAAACCACATATGTGCACTACGCCGATGCATGCAGCATTTGCGGCCTACCTGCATGCACCTGCATCGATGGCATCGTGGTTTTCTGGTACAGGCCCTGGTGCTGCAGTCGCGTATCCAGTGTATATCGCTACTGCGGTCTATGTTTCAGACGTGCATGTGTGACATGGGCCATGCACCCATCCCAGGCACCAGTTCTATGCTACGTGAGTCACTTGCTATTACAGCAGTAGAAATAAGTGAGGCCACACAGATGTATAGTGCATAGTGTATATTCAGTTATTTTGTGACATGGTGCAGTGCTACAGTACATTTGTGACAAATACCCATATACACATATCCACACCCAGTGACAATTCACAGCATACACACCCAACATGTGTTGTTCAACACTGCCCTCACACCTGCATGCACGCACACACTCACACACACACACCCCATGCACACCACATATCCACACACAGTGCCCTCCCATACTGCCACTCTGCCCACGGCCCACCACCCATTGCAGTGCTGAAGCATAGTGTCATGGACAGTCATCTGCCTTGTGCTACCTCCCAGTTCTCCTGTGCTTGGGGGCACACACGCCCTGCCCAGCACTGTGTGTTGCATGCTTAGCTGCCCCTGTGGCAACACTGGGCCCAGCTTGGCCCTGTTGCATGCCCGCAGGTCCACCACTGTCCAATGGTGCGGTCGGCACTGCTGTCTGCCAACATGCTCCACGCCTCCCTGGGGTGGTTGGTGCATGTGCTGGCACAGTCCCCAGTTCCATATCATGTGGCCCACTGTCTCCTGTGGCCTGCGGTTGTGCTGCCACCTGGGTTGTATCCTGTCCTGTTGTGCCATCCTGTGCTAGCCCACCCCATCTGCCACTTGTCCTGCACTCTGTACCCACTGCCATATGCCCCACGGCCATGGTGGCGGGTGTTGTTTCGGCCCTTTGCCATGGTGGTCTGGCCGCCAGTGGTGCCACCAGTGGTGGTGTTGGTGGCAGTGTTGGTTGCTGTTGGACCGGCGCTGCGGGTGTTGTTGGCGGTGGTGGTGGTGCCTGTTGCGCTGGTGTTGATGGTGGTGCTGGTGGTGGTGGTGATGGGGACTGTTGCGCAAGGGTTGCTGGTAGTGGTGTTGGTGGTGGCGGTGGAGGGGGTAGTGGAGTGGGTGCTGCTGCTGGCCCTGCCACCCCTGGCGGTGGTGGTGTTGTTGCCACAGCTGTTGGTGCCTATTTGGCGATGTCCCTCCATGATGTGCCTCACAGTGGTTGGCCTGTGAGTGCACCCTGTAGTGCTACGGACAGTATGCCTGCCTGCTTGGTCTGCTGGGCCTCCGACCCCTCCACAGCCATGGCTAGGCAGGTGATTGATCTTGCCTGCACCTGCAGACAGGCCTGGGAGGTGACCATGGCATCCACGAGTCACTCTATGGTTGACTCTGAGATGTGTGTCCCTGTCTCCAGCATGCCTATCAGGGTGGCCATGTGCTCCTCCATTGCCGAGTGGTGTGCTTCCATGCTGAGTCGGATTCAGCCCAGCATCTCAGCCTGTTCCTTGTGGGTGGTCATGATTGTCCTTCAGAACCTTGCATAGTCTGTGGGTGCTGCTGTGCAGTCATCCTGCGGGGATGGCGTTGTCCCACCAGGGTCCCCTCCAGCCTGTCCTATAACCTGGGGCTTCAGTCCTGCACTATATTGTCCACTATTCTGCCACAGCTGAACAGATTGCTCAGGTCCAGTCCCCCCTCCTTCTCCTCCCATTGTTGCTCCTCCACTGCCTGCCACTCCCACACCACTGGTGTCAGGGCTGTGCACGGTTGCACCACATCAGCACCACCAGGAGTGTCCATCGCAGTGGCCTGTTGGGTGGTTGGTTACATGCGTTCCAGCTCTGGTTCAGTGCCTGTGTCACCACTGTCCTCTGACCCTGTATCCACTGCTGCTGCACCCGTGGGGGGATAACAGTGCATCAGTGCTACCCCTCCATGCCATGCCCTGTGTACATGCCTCCATTCCCACCCTTGCATTGCTGTCCCACACTCTGGGGGCAGCACTGGCCATCAGCTTACCTGCCCCATGTCCACTGCTGCTGCACCTGTGGGGGAACGACAGTGCATCAGTGCTACCACACCATGTCATGCCTACCATACATGCCTCCATTCTCACCCCTGCATTGCTGTCCCATGCACTGGTGGCAGTGCTGGTCATCAGCTTACCTGCCCCTGTGTCCACTGCTGCTGCACCTGTGGGGGAACGACAGTGCATCAGTGCTACCACACCATGTCATGCCTACCATACATGCCTCCATTCCCACCCCTGCATTGCTGTCCCATGCACTGGTGGCAATGCTGGTCTTCAGCTTACCTGCCCCGTGTCCGCTGCTGCTGAGCCTGTGGGGGAATGACAGTGCATCATTGCTACCCCACCATGTCATGCTCTGCATACATGCCTCCATACACACCCCTGCATTGCTGTCACATGCACTGAGGGTGGCACTGGCCATCCACTTATCTGTTCCTGTGGCCATCAGCATCGTATGCAGGTCCGTATCCCCATGGATGCTGTGCTGCCTCAGAAATGCCAGTATCCTCTCCTCATGGCCATTGAGGGGTCTTACCTCCTGTGGCCCACCTCCTGTGGCCGCCTACCACCTTTTATAGGCCTCCTTGGCCTTTGTGTGGCACTTGAGGTCACTGACCCGCTTCTGGAGGTCGCACACAATATGCTTTGTATTGGCCACTGTGTTCACCTCCTTGGCCACCACCTCCCATGCCTCCTTGTGCTTGAGACAATGGTCCTGTTTCCCACCCTTGCCCATTAGGAGGTCTGCTTGGGCCTCCAGTTCATTGAAGAGGACGTCTGTCTCCTCGTGGGCGAAATTCTGCTTTCTGCGTTTAGTCACGCTTGCTGCCTCTGTGCTGCTTCCTACCTATAAAATGGGTCTAAAATCAAAGAACTTTAATTGGTTAATACCAGTCAGGTGACTGTTCAATATTAGTGCATAATAAGTTGTCATCCTGGTCCTAAACCACATCACACAATGAGCAAATTAGTTCTCCTACAACCAGAAGTGTCTTTCATCAGTCCCCCTACAACCAGAATTGATATTCCATCACAAACATGGCTGCTACCTTTATAGAGTAAAAAACCTTCAACTAGGCCCTAAAAATAAAACTACCTTAAATAAAAAATAAAACAAATTAAATGTTGTTTCCCTGATTATTACACATTATTACAGTGTCAGTGACTCAGCAGGTAGCACACTCGCCTCTGAGGCCAGGAGATCAGAAGGCTGTGGGTTCTAGCCCTACACCAGGCAGTTGAGATAATATCCCAATACTGATATTTTAGTGCAGCATGAGGGGGGTGCTGCACTCCTGAGGTGCCATCTTTCAGATGAGATGTTAAACCAAGGTTCCATCTGCCTGTTCTGGTGGTAGTTCAGGTGGATGTTAAAAATCCCATAGCACTTCTCGAAAAGAGAAGGGGAATTTCCCCGTTACCCTGGCTAGATTTCTCCTCATTCACTTAAAGCACCACCAACAGCTTAATCTGGTTCAAGGTCAGTTGGCATTCATCTGTATCCCCCTTCCCCGGGTCGTTCCTGAAAATAGGCAGAATTTGTCTAGTGCACTTACCCGGTCAACAAAAACTAAATAAAATAAATGTACAAACATAAACAAATTAGAAACATTAAGTATTGTTCATAGTTTTCATTACAACTGTTTCTTTGCTGACAATGAAAAATCCTCCTTCTGTCTTTAACTGCTCATTAGGAAAATCTTTTCTTCTTTCCCTGACAGTGAGGTAATTGAGTCTACGGCTCTAGAAAAGGCCTCTACTGTGTGTGTGTGTGTGTGTGTGTGTTGTGTGTGTGTGTGTATACAGTATGTTGAGACTGGAACATTCTGCCAGTGGAACTGAGCAGAATTTTGAATCCCTGTATTCCATCGCAAACATTCCATGGTAAACATTCCATGTCTTGAATGTGGGGAAAGACAAAGAGGAAAAAAAAACAGGATGAAGAAAGTAGGCAATAATACGTCATAAACAAAGAGCAAAAGTGGGAAACATAGTTACATAGGCAGAGGCAGATCCAAACTGCTGAAATACATTCCTGAAGATTATAAAAGCACATACATTTCAATCATACATGGGTATTTTTCAGTGAAATCCATCACTCCCACACCAAAAAAGGCAACCTGGCAGGTTTAACGTTTAGAACACATTTTCACTAAGAAACAGTACTTGTATTGATTTAAAATGCAAGGTAAAATTTTTTTCTTACAAGAATGTGTGCCACACACAGTTTTTTTTATTATGTTTTTAGCTAAACCCACAGTTACCAAAATGGGGACTATTTTTGTATTCAGAGTTAAAATGGAAGCATATTTCAATAAACAGTTCAGTTGTTATCTTTTTTAAAATGCTTTTTTCTTATTTCCATTAATTTTAAGTCATATTTAAATGATATTTTATAAGAGCAATAAGACACTCCAGGGGTATGCCATTATGGTGAAATAATCGCACTTCTCAGGTGCATTTAATGGCACTCGGCTGCACCTTGTGCTTAACAGCACACCTGAGGTGTGTGATTATTTTACCTTAATGCACACCCTGTCGTGTCTTATTGCTTATATATATATATATATATATATATATATATATATATATATATATATATTACATATATATATATATATATATATATATATAATGTTGATAGATATTTATAAAAAAAATTTGTATTCATGAAGCACATAGTATTTTAGCTTTACTTTATCCTGCTATACAAAAAAAATGTTATTCATGTTATTTTGATTTTATTTGGCTTCATTTTTTTGTTTTGTATATTTTATTCCTTCTTTCTCCCAGTCAGCCCTCATTCAGCCATTCCTCCACCTCAAGCCCTGTCACCCTCCTTCTTCTGAACTTACCATGCCTCCTGTCCCCTTGTGACTTATACCCCATAACAGGATTGTCGGGGTGGGTGGGTCTCACACTGGAACTCAAGCTCCGTGCAGAGGTGGGCACCTCGGTCGGCGATGTTGGTCTGTGTTTCTGGGGGGGGGGCTTCCTTCTGCAATGTCATCGGGATTGATAGCACTGCTGCTGTGCTGACAGGCTGGCTCATTTGGCACCATTTTACTTTCCATCTTCTTTCACTGCACTCCTTAGAGAGTAGTGTTGAGTCATCAGTGCAGACAAAGAAGAAGAAATACAAAAATAAATGCACAAATTATACTGAAAATGTGTAACTTGAACTGCAAGGTGAAAAATGTCATGCCCCTGGAAAAGTGCCTGATGAATATAGAACACTGTATTTGCTGTCTCCCCTGCTACTCTCTTCACTCTGAAATGTTAGACATGGCTTTATAGAAACCAGAAGACCAGAAAAGCACCCAGTCTAGATCTTTCACCTTTTCTGGACCATCAACCTAGGATGCCCTTCCACAAAGGTTTTTTTTTTTGTAGGTTTTTTTTTATTCTTTTAGTAGCCGAGTAAGGCCCACTAGGCACAAGTGCCTGTTTTCAGGGGCAACCCGGGAACACTGGAGTGGTTAACTGACTTCCTCAGAGTCGCACAGTACATAAGTGGAGGTTGTGGGAATCAAACCCAGGTCTGCTGGATGTACCAGGCTCGTTCACAGCTTGTTAGTCTTACCTCTAGGCCATACTGACAAATCTCTAACTTTGCAAAACTCTGGAATCATGTAAATGATGTTTCCCAAATGCTCTCCTGTTCAGTTTCTGTACCTCAATTATTTTATTATATTTTGCATATAGGGGATATGCAATAGCCTGACTCAAAATCTAAAATTTATCTTGAGGTGTAAGGGGCAGTACGCTAACTCGTGAGTGGCACAGTGAGTTATGACAGTCCTGCCTCCTCATCTGTGATGATGTGCTGCATATTCTGAGAAGGCCATTGCATATTCCCAATTTATATTTTATTTATTTATTAGCTTTTGATGACTGGGCAAGTGTATTAGGCAATGACCCTGCCTATTTTCAGGCACAACCTGGGACAGTACAAAGCACAGTCTTACAATCAATTACAGGTAGCATATATTCAGTCCTTGACAGCATACAACAGATACCCACGCAGGGGTAGTTAAGAGATTATACATACAAGCAGTAACCACCCATGCAGGGATGAAAAGCTAGATGAGGACAAGTCGGAGATTCACTAGGAGTCCAGAGAGGCAGTATGTCCTGGCAAGTAAAAAAGCAAGAGCAGAAGGCCTCACGAGGTTAGTCACAGTCACAAGTATCACGTGCATAAATGTAAGAAAAAAGTGCAGTCTTAAAGGAGGAGTAAGAGAAGGAGCACTTTAAGTGGGGAGGCAGGGAATACCAGTATTTGGGAGCAAAATGACAGAATGCTGGTTCCCCCATTTTAGTTGTGCAGTGCAGGACTGAAAGTAATTGAGCATTTGAAGACCTCAGAGGGTGGGATTGAAGCATGGGGGAAAGCATAGCCCTTAGGGAGTCGGGATGGAGATTTCTGGTCATGGAGTCAATGAAGCAACCCAGTGAGTAGGAGTGGCAGGATCTGGATGACAGCCAGTGCAAGATGGAGTAGAGCAAACAATGGTGCGTAAGGTGAGGGGCCGATACAGAAAATCTACAGATATTGCAAGCAGTGTCCCACTTTTGAAGAACACCAACATTGGCTTGGGAAAGGATAGGGAGAGCATATAGAAGGCTAGGGAGCAAGACATCCCTAGCTACAGAGATCCTGGCTGCAGGGGTTAAAAAGTGGCACATGTGATAGGCGGCATCACTCTTGAAGTTAACAGATTTGCATACCTCGTTTATGTGAGAGGAGAAGTCAAGTACGGGATCAAGCATCACTCCCAGGTATTTGAAGCAGTCTGTGATTGAGACTGCTGACCCATCAAAACAAAGCACTTGAAGCTTGGGGAACTCGGTATGTACGTTTCTAGAGGACCCAAAGAGCATGGCCTGGGTCTTTGGTAAACTGAGGATTAGGAAGTAAGAGGAGAACCTCAATACTCTTGGTAACTGTGACTGCACTTCGTGTAGCTGCTACTGATGTTCTCCATCTGTGTTGCGAGCCAATTTTCTGTTATGCCTAACTGTGTATATTGTCAACTGTCATCTCTCCTTGATGCTATCATTGACTTGTTTAACTGGTTATTAAGCTACACTTGTATTATTACTCTAACTTGTACTGTTTTAGCTGGTATCCTGTCCAGTATGAATTTTCAGTTGCTTCTTCTGTTGATGCATTATGCCCTGACTGTTTATTTTCATTATGTACAATTTGTTGTTCACTGCTGTTTTTCTTCTTGTACTCTCCCGGGTCGTGCCTGAAAAAGGCAAGATTGTTGCCTAGTGAGTGCACTTACCCGGTTACCAAAAAGCTAATAAATAAATAAATAAATATATAAGATAAAGCATCAGTTTACTTGTTATAGCTTTTAAATCAGCTGTTTGTTTAAAGATGTAACTGTTTCTGTTTGATGTCAGCTGTGGGCTTCCGCACCAGGCAATTGTGATGCCATGCTGACTCAGTACTCTACTGTGATGATAATAACCTTCAGGATATGAATTATGGCAATACTTTCAGCAACATATTTTCAGTATCTTCCTGTTAATGTTGTCATCAGCCAAGATATACCTTTTCTCTTGTCATGTTTATATTTTGTTTTATATTTTATTTATATAGTGCATTCAAGCTGATTGTAACACATTACATTCTTGTACTGCTGTCTCTTGCCACAGGGCCTCACTGAAAATGAGATTTAGGGACCAGTTTCTGACTCAGACCCATCCATGAGATGTGCACATATCAGGCAGCACCTGGTACATTCAGCACTCACCTAGAGGTAGTAGTAGGTGCATCCCAAACAACCTTCAACTGCAGCAATCAGATTCATTTCACGGCAGTATGCATCCAAATTGTTTCTTTCTGAAATATTTTAATATGGTCACATAAACATTACTTTATCATTGCAGAATGCAAAATCAGGCAGGCGATAGGTGCACATCACTCCCCACAGAGAGCTGATAGACCTGTCCCACAAGACAATGTGCCAGCATACCTCTCAAGCTTTTGTGATGAGGGACAGAGACATTTTTGGACATTCAAAATTAGGGGCAATGAGGGACACAGACTCTCAGAATGAGGGACACATCCTAAAACAGTTGACTGCCAGTCTATAAGTTGGTCTTGCTATAGCACCGAGACATGTATATTCTAAACCAGAGCTAGTAGTAGCTCTGACTGTACAGTAAACCTATGCATGCTCTGTGTGTACTCCTCATCTCATACATCATTCTTGGAGCAACCACGGTAGGTTGTGGGTGTACCACTAGAAGCACTTCTTTTCAAAATGTCGGTGGAAGGGATGGCAGGATCACCCAGAAAAAAGCTTGATTAATATACTCACAGTAACTAAAGAAAAGTCATGCTTCTTGTGAAAATGCTAATTGGGCCCTGCCTCAGACTGCGGTGGTGCCTGATTACAAGTTGAAATTTCACTTTAATGTACATCATAGTGAGAATTATTGTGCTTATAAAAATATTTGCTACTCTTATGTATTATAAGTAAATTAAAACTTTTTTTTTTGTTGTGTGTTTTTTTTTGTGGATGCCATGAAGGTCATCCAGGAGATGAGGCCAACCTACACTACTGTGATTTGGATACAAGACCAACGTGCCTCCTAATGGGGTGTGTTGAGGTCATCGGCCCAGTCCTAGCCAGGATAGTCCAATGTTCCTTGGTGATTGAGGTCTTTCTTGAGCCTTTGAAGGAGACAATGGTGAGACCTCTTTGGAAAAAAGCTTCACTGGACCCAGACTGCCTGGCTAATTACAGACCTGTCTCTAACCTACCTTTGTGGGTAAGGTTATTGAGAAGGTGGTGGCTCATCAACTGGAGGCCCATTTATTAGCTCATGACATCTACGACCCTCTCCAGTCAGGTTTCAGGAAGGGGCATAGCACTGAGACCGCCCTTGTTTGGGTGCTAAATGATCTCCTGGTGGCAAGGGATCAAGGGAGTAATTCAATCCTTATTCTCCTTGATCTCTCAGCAGCATTTGACACTGTGGACCATGGGATACTTTTGGAGCACCTGTGGGTTTGTTGTGGACTGGCTGGTACAGTCCTCAATTGGCTTCAATCTTTCCTCACTGGCAGGACCCAGAGGGTGGTGTCTGGGATTTTTTCTTTGGCGGCCTTGCCCCTGCCATGTGAGGTTCTGCAATGTTCCATTTTGCTCTCCCCATGTTGTTTGTGGTGTATCTGCTGCCACTAGGAGACATTGTAAGATGGTATGGGCTGAATTTTCACTGCTATGCAGATGATACTCAGCTATACTTGTCTTTTGCACCTGAGCAGCAGGAGGTAGTGTTGGTGTTTAATCAATGTCTTTCTGAGATTCAAGACTGGATGAGAGCCAACTGGCTGAAGTTGAATCTGGATAAGACTGAAATACTAGTGGTGGAATCTGGTCACTCAGGGTAAAGGTGCAATCTGGTCAAACCTCTAGGTTCATGCTCGGGGACTCCCAGTTGCTCACCACAACTGGTGCGAGGAACCTTGGTGTTGTTCTGGACAGCAGCCTGACACTTAAATTACAGGTGTCAGCTATGGTCCAGAGTGCTTATTACCATCTGATAAACATTGCCAGGGTCAAACATCTGGTCCCCCCAAGTGATCTACCATCTCTGGTCCACACCTTTGTGCCTGGATTACTGCAACTACCATTACCTAGGGCTGCCAGGGGTTGGTCTTCGTCACCTGCAGCTAATGCAGAATGCAATTGCCAGGTTGTTGACCGGTCTTCCAAGATCATGCGATATAATACCTGTGCTGCATTTTCTGCACTAGCTGCCAATTAGGTGGCAGATCACCTTCAAGGTTGGTTTGCTGACCTACAAATCCCTGCATGGTCAGGGACCCCGTAACCCAAAAGACCGCCTGTATTCCCATAGCTCAGTCCACCTACTCCACTCCACTGATGAGGGTTTACTGGAGATTCCAAGGGTTTGCCTTAAAACATCTGGCACTCATGCTTTTTCCTTTAGTGCACCTACCCGATGGAAAACCCTCCCTCACTATATAAGAGAGAGTTCATCTCCAGGAATCTTCAAACGAGAACTGAAAATGTTTTTATTTAGTCAGGCCTTTTTATCTAATAATTTGACTTACTTATTATCAATGTTATTTATTTATTGAGATCTCAGATTACAACACCTTTGAGCTAAAAGCTCTTTTACAAAGGTTCCACATCTGTACAAAACACTTAACATACAAAAATGACAAGATGGGACAAAGAACGGCAAGGTACATAGAGAGCTAAAAATAGTACAGTCAGTTTGAGAGTTACACCTCAATTATAGAATTCAGTACATGCAACTAAGCTATGAGCAGCTGGGGGGCTTTGTCGAGGTTAGGGAGGTTGCGGGGGTGAGAGAAGCATGAGGACCAGATTTAAACACTGCCCTAGATAGCTTCTGCCAGAGAACAGACAGAACACCAGGAGGAAGGAGCTACTGGTATAACTAAAACTTCTCTACTGGGACTATCTTGCCCTCCTTCCTTCCCCTCCACACCCCCACCCTAAACTAGTTCTACTTTTATAGGCACAGAATTTAAATGACAACAGGAACTTCCTGTTTGGGAGCAGGAAGTGAGTGATCACAGAGCCACCAAAGACTCACCATCCTAGAAGGGCAAGAGTAGCTCTCCATCCCCCCAGCTGCTGGAGGTCTGACTCTGAGCAAGTAAGGAGACTGCTGATACATATAGGAACTTCTTGTCTCAGAACAGGAAGATCATGAGCTAAAAGGGTACAGAGGCAGTAAGTAAGTAGGGAGATAAAAAAAGAAATAAACAAGCAGAGGAAATAGTAAGTATTCCAAACAACAGTTAGGGGGCCAGAAAAAAAGACATGATGGGAGTGGTGCAGTACAGTGGCTGTGGAGCAGCAGTCTTCCGGGAGACATTCTGGAGGATGCAGTGTTGTCCCATTTGCAGGCACCTCTCTGGGCTGAGGGAGGAGGAGGTTGCTCATCTCCAGGTTGAGTTGGCCAGGATTTGTGGGACCTCCTGTCCCACCCAGGGACCACCAGGGTCACTGCTGTTGCCTCAGAGGTAGCCAAGAAAGAGGAGCGGTTGGACCACAGCGGGCTCAGAGAGGGTGAGGGTAGTGGAATAGAGGTGCATCCCTCCAGTTGTATCTCAACACAATTTCTATGCCATTCTGGAAAAGTGTGGTTCCTCTATGGAGGCACCCACAGTGGAGACCAAGGAGGATGCTGGGTGTCACAAACTCGCTTGGCCGGTCAGCCCTCTACTCCCAAAGTGCCAACCCCTGAGTGTATGATTTATGTACAGTGAACAGACAAGGTAACCCTCTTGTCTGTTTTGTGGGTTCAAGTCTCAAGCTATGGAAGGATTCAAACTGATAACCTCTTGTTAGCATACCCAATTATCAGGCTTAGATAATTCTGTCTTCAGGGGGCCAGATATCTTTGCCTACGGGCACCTAACCAAGTCTTTCAAATGAACCCTTAGAACTCTATGTAAGACTTTTAGAGAACTCTATCCATTTCCCAGTTTGGTACACAATAAGCCCAAACACAGTGTACTTATAACCTTTAAAAGCTCCACTTAAAATAAAAAGAAATGTCAAGCCACTCCAGCAGTTTTGTGTGTAAAAAAAAAAAAAAACTTTACTTTAAAAATAACAAAACAGAACAATAATTACAGAACAAATATATATCCCAACACATACAGCCTTAAAACAAACAGGTAAAAAAATACAGTTCTGACAATTCATAACTTCAGACTAATCTTGTCTAATGCTTACTTTCTTTCAGTGCTTTGAGGGTCTCTCTTCTCTCAGTCAGCAGTATTGTCTTGAGTGTCTCTAATGCTTGTTCAGTTGGATAAATGAGTTCTGAGATCATTAAACTCCACCTTGGTGTATTACAACTTAATTGTTACCACACAGGATGTCCCAACAAGATTAAAAAAAAAATGATAACTGACATACTCAATTTCCTCTCCTCAGGGTAACTGGTCAGAACTATTTTTTGTTCTGCCACACACACACACACACACACACACACACACACACACACACACACAGGTTCTGTGATGTCCTCCCAAGGCTTCCTGGGGAATGTGGATTTGACCTTCCAAATCCATCTGGATCCTGCCTGGCCCAGACATCAAACCTCTTCAATGTCCATTCTGGCCTCTCTCTGACACCCCTCCCCACAAGTCCAAGTCCTTCCTGGCAACTATGTAAGTCAAAGGATCTCCCTGAGGGCATTATAAATGGCTAATCTTATTTCCTGGGATGAAAGCAAATTGACAAGGTAATTGCACCCCAGATCTCTGCAGTTTAAAATACCTTCTGTCCTTTCAACTTATCCCTTGGGGGGTTTGATGTGTCAGTTCCAGTAAAACAGTAGTTTCCTCAAACTGACCTTCCCATCATATATTTTATATGTAATAAAAAAAATTAATACAGCACTCAGCGCACTCAGAGCTGGCTGTCTACATCACACTGGGAACCTCCACAAAGGAGACCCACAGAAGGGTGGCATGGCATCCAACAGGGAAAAGAAACAACTCCTGGTGGGGGACTCCATTGTTAGGAAGGTAGAAATGGGGGAGGAATGGGAGAGGGAGGAAAGGTGCCGGCCTAGCACCATGGCTTGGATGGACAGGGAGCGAATCCTCAGGATCACAGGAGCAGCTGCACAGAGGAGGGAGCTGGATGTCATTGTCTACCTAGGGACAAGTGACCTGACTAAGAAAGGGATCAGAGCAGTGCAAAAAGCATTTGTGGAGATGGGGAGGGGCCTTAGACAAATTGCACACATGGTAACCTTCTCAGAGGTGCTGTCTGTCTATGGCACAGGTGAGGCTAGGGTGCTCCACACCATTGGATTCAATCAGTGGTTGAAAAACTGGTGCAGACCTCAGGGATTTGGCTTCACTGGGGACTGGGGGTCCACCTGGAGGAATGCAGGCCTATACTAGCGTGATGGTCCAGAAGGGGAACCAGGATCCTAGGTGATAGGTTTAAATACTTCATTGGCAAGCATTTAAACTAGCCAAGGGGGATGCACTGGAAGGGAGCAGGGAAATCCTAGCCCCACCAAAAAAAAAATTAGGGTACTAAGTGAGGTAGCCACCAACACAGAGATATTGATAGGGAGAAGCACAGGGGTAAATGGAGAAAGTGACAAACACAATAAGGACAGGGATGAGGCAAAATGGGGTAAGGCCATCAAGAAATGGAGGGTAATGAGTACCAACACCCGTAGTCTGGGCAACAAGCTCCCAAAACCGATGGCCTTGATGGAAGAGGGTTGCCTGGATATCGTAGCAGTCACAGAAACATGGTACACAGAGAACCATGACTGGGATGTTAACATACCAAGGTACACAACCTACAGGAGAGACAGGGAGGGCAGAAGTGGGGAGTAGCTCTCTATATAAGGGAAGGGATAAAAGCAACTGAACAAAAGAGTAAACAGGGAGGAGAGGAGGCACTGTGGGTCACCTTAGAGACTGGAAATGGCACCACAATCCGCACAGGGATTGTATACAGACCCCCATGTCATGGGGAGGGAATGGGCAAGGATATGATAGAAGGCATACTTAGGATGGCAGAGAAAGGGGAGATAATCTTGATGGGGGTCCTTAATATGCCAGATGTTAACTGGAGCACCTTTCTGCAGCCACATCCAAAAGCAGGGCCATTCTTGATGCACTTCAGGTGGCATGCCTCAGACAGCTAGTTTTGGAACCTACTCATGAGAGAGCAATCTTAGACCTCGTACTCTCAAATGGGGACAGTGAGAGGATCTCAGATCTAGAAGAGGGTAGCCATTTGGGAACAAGTGACCACCAAACAGTGTGGTTTATGATAGACTCATCTACAGAGTCAAGCCATACAAAAGTGAAGGTTCTGGATTTCAGGAGGGCTGACTTTGGCAAGATGGGAGAGTGCCTTAGAAAAGCATTAGCAAACAGTCTAGAAGGAGGGGTGGAACAACAATGGGAAAATATCAAAACTGCCATCAAAGAGGCAACAAGCCTTTGTGTGAAGCAAATAAACAAATCAAAGCAAAAGAAAAAGCCACTATGGTTCTCAAAAGAGGTGGCGGTGAAGGTTAGGGGAGAAAAAGATAGCATTTAGGAAGTATAAGGAAACATTGAAGGAGCTGGACAGAGAACTGTACCAGTTAAGGGAGAAGGAAGCAGGGAGGGTAGTCAGAATAGCAAAGGGACAAACTGAGGAAAAGATAGCCAACTCGGTTAAGAAGGGGGGGGATTAAACCTTTTATAGGTATATCTGGGAGGGTAGAAAGACAAAGGGAGGGATAGTGAGGCTGAATAGAATGGATGGTGGGTGGGCGGAAAGTGACAGTGAAAAAACAGGGATACTGAATGAATACTTCTGTTCAGTATTCACAAAACAGAAAGTGAGGGAGGTGCCTAATCCAATTAATAGAAGCACTCTGGAGAGAGGGGTCGATCCCAGTCCTTTCACATTAGAAAGGGTTCTGAAAGAACTAAAGCAGAAGGTGGACAAATCAATGAGGCCAGATGGAATTCACCCCAGAATTATAAAAGAATTAAGCAGAGAACTAGTAACACCACTGACTACCCTTTTTAACTAATCATGGGAGGATGGCGTGGTACCTGAGGACTGGAAGAAGGCTGATGTGATTCCCCCTTCACAAAAGTGGGACCAAGACAGAAGTAGGAAACTACAGGCCTGTCAATTTGACCTCTGTGGTAGGGAAAGTGATGGAATCACTTCTGAAGGAAAGAATTGTTGAGTACATAGAGGCTAGTGGGGCACAGGACCCAATGCAGCATGGGTTAACAGTGGGAAGGTTATGTCAGACTAATCTAATTGATTTCTTTGACTGGGTGATCAAAGCAGTAGACCAGGGAGGGGCTGTGGACATGGCCTACCTAGACTTTAGCAAGGCATTTGACACAGTCCCACACAAAAGATTAGTAGTCAAATTAATCAGCCTGGCAGTGGGTTCCAGGGTGGTAGCCTGGGTAAAACATCAGCTGAACAACAGGACACAGAAGGTAATTGTAAATGCAGTCCACTCTGAAGAAAGAGGGGTTACTAGTGGGGTACTGCAGGGTTCAGTACTGGGTCCAGTCCTTTTTAATGTTTTTATAAGTGACATTACAGAGGGACTGGAAGGAAAAGTATGCCTCTTGCAGATGACACAAAGATCTGCAAGAGGGTTGATACCCGAGAAGGCATGGAAAGGATGAGAAGGGACTTGGCAAGGTAGGAGGAATGGTCAAAGTATGGCACCTTGGATTCAATGCAAAGAAGTGCAAAGTAATGCACCTGGGAAACAAAACCCAGGAGGAGTACACAATGGTGGGGAGGTAGTAACAACAAAAATGGAAAGGGACCTGGGGGTAATCATATCAGATGACCTTCAGGTTGGCAAGCAATGCGAGAGAGGGGGTTGGGAGGCTGGGGATACTGGGCTGTATGGGAGAGGCATCACCAGCAGAAAACGGGAAGTTGTTATCCCCTGTACAGACAGTTGGTGAGACCTGAGAGTACTGTGTCCAGTTCTGGAGACCCCATCTCTGCAAAGACATAGACAGGATGGAGGCAGTTCAGAGGAGGGCAACTAAAATGGTGCAGGGTCTGCAAGAGAAGCCATACGAGGAGAGACTAAAGGAGCTTAATATGTATACCCTTGAGGAAAGGAGGAAGGGGGGGACATGATAGAAACGTTTAAGTACCTCAGTGGAATCAACAAAGTCCAAGAGGGTAGCATCTCTCAGAAAAAGAGATGTGCAAGAACAAGGGGGACACAATTTGAAGATGGGGGGGGACAGCTCAGAGGCAATGTGAGGAAGTATTTTTTCACAGAGAATCAAATCAAAATCAAATCAAATCATCTTTATTTCTAAAGCGCCTTTCAAAGCCAAGGCGCTGTACAAAAAGATCTTACATATATACATACAAATTAAAACAGTCATAAAGTAATCAACCATAACTAGGATATGCTAAACTAAATAAATACTTCTTTAGCTCCATTTTAAATCTCTCGATGGTTGGACATTCTCTCAACCAATAAGGTAGAGAATTCCACAGGGTGGGTGCTGAGAAAGCAAAAGCACGAGATCCTGATGTTTTTAGTCAAACCCTAGGAATCTCCAGCAATCCCTCATTGGCGGAGCGGAGAGGACGGAGGGGGCAATAGGGTACCAAGAGATCTTTCAGGTAGCTGGGTCCCTGATCACGTAGGGCTTTAAAGGTTAGTAAACCAACCTTAAAGGTGATCCGCCACCTAACAGGCAGCCAATGCAGTTTGTGGAGCACAGGTGTAATATGGCTGGATCTAGAGATCCCAGTCAAATGCCTGGCCACTGCATTCTGCACCAACTGCAGGCGGCAGATATCAACCCCAGGTGGCCCTAGGTAGAGGGAATTACAGTAATCAAGACGGGTAGTGATAAAGGCATGGACCAATGTTGGTAGATCACCCGGTGGGACCAGGTGTTTCACCCGGGCGATATTCCTCAGATGATAAAAAGAGGATTTGACTACAGCTGATACATGAGATTTTAAGGACAAGCCATCATCAAAAATAACGCCCAGGTTCCACAACCGATCAGAGGTAGTGAGCGACATACCACCGAGCAATAAGCCCGATGGTTGTCCAGCCCCCAAACCCACCACCAGATGACCAGGGTCCACTACCAACACCTCAGTCTTATCAGGGTTCAGTCTCAGCCAGCTAGAACTCATCCATAATCTGATTTCAGCAAGGCAATTATTTATCACGGAGAGAGCATCATCTTGCCCAGGCGGAAAAGACAAATACAGCTGAATATCATCTGCATAGCAGTGAAAATCCAGACTGTATCACCTGATGATATCTCCCAATGGCAGCATATACACTGCAAATAACATGGGTGCTAGAATGGAACCCTGTGGTACCCCACAAGGCAGGGAGTGAGCACCAGAGGAATAAATTCCAGTGGCAACTCTCTGAAACCTGTCTGTGAGGTTAGACTGAAACCATTTGAGGATTGTTCCATACAGCCCACAATAAATCCGCAGGCGCTCCAACAGCGCACCATGGTCTACAGTGTCAAATGCTGCAGAAAGATCGAGAAGGACCAAGATGGTACATGCCTTTCGATCTCTAGCCATTAGGAGATCATTCAACATCGGACAAGGGCAGTCTCCGTGCTATGCTTCTTCCTAAAACCAGATTGGAGAGTATCATAGACATTGTGAGTTGTAAGATGATCATCCTATTGTAATGCAATGGTGGACGCATGGAATAGCCTTCCTGAGGAGGTTGTGGGGTCTAAAATTGTGGGAGAATTCAAGAATGCATGAGACAGACATAAGGCAATTTTTGTGGGGGTAGGAAGAAATAGGCTGTTGGTTAAATAGGATCTGCAGCTTATCCTCTAGGTAGGGAAATGGGCAGACTAGGTGGGCCAAGCGGTCCTTTTTTGCTGTCAAAGTCTATGTTTCTATGTTTCTATGTAGGGCAGGGAGGGTGTGGGAGAGGGTGATGGGGAGGGAGGCAAGGCCATGGGCAAGCAGGTCCTGTATTATACGTTTTTATTGTTTTACTGTCTTGTGAAGTTATCTTTGTTAAGCCCCTTGAGTCACAACTGATAAAGTGCACTATACTAAATAAAGAATGATTGATTGATTTTTACATAAAATCATTTGTTTAAATACAATTTGTACAAAGCAAAATTACATAGAAACATAACATTTGTCCACAGAAAAGGACCGCATGGGCCCTCTGATAATGGTGCTCTTTCTCATTTGAAAGAGACTGCACTTCTGCACCATGTTCACCCCTGTGAGTTACTTGTAGGTTTGCAGCATGTCCTGTCTCACTCTCCTCATTTCCAGGGCATACATATTGAGATCCATCAGTCTCTCCTCACATGGCTTTTGATGCAATCCCTGCACCATATACATCAAGTGGTGCTTGATTTTGTAGACAGTGAAGCCTAAAGGAGGAAAACTATGTCAGTCCCAAGTTCATGGCCCATACAGCAGAGTGCAGGACAGCACCCTGTTGCAACTTGCACCAACCCGTGACATTGCAATCCTGAGAACATTAGAATTGGGCTGGCAGGGACACCCCATCCTCCAGCACAACATTTTAGAATGCAGATAAGGCATTCCAGCTGTTAGCGTGCAGAAACCGCATTTGCGCAGAGTAATAGCACAAAGTACTGGCTTATGGAAGTACAATACAGCCAGCATTAAACTTCAGTTGAAATGAGTTGTAACTCATTGTTTAAAGAGTTTGCTTTTTGTTATTTTTTTCCCTGAGTTTTCAAGCATTGGATTTGTACATATACACAGTGCAAGTAGTGAGTGAAGACTCTCAACTCATTTATTCTCTTACAATAATTTTACTGAAGCTCTTTGTCTTTTTCAATTCCTTTTGTTATTAGTAATACTTTTCACAAATCCAGCATATGAGTCCAATTTCACAATTCATTCAGGATTCAAATCCTGTTTAGCTATTCATTAACATTTCAAGACAATTCCGTCCCTTCATCAGAATGTGATTTGTGCTGTAATATAAATAAAATAAAGATTCTAAGGGCCAGATTCACAAAAGGCAATGCAGGATGCGAGGCAACTTGCGTCAGAAAAAATGGTGCAAGTAGCACTTGTGTCCTGTGTTACATCATGTTGGGATTCAAGAAGGCGGTCTGGAGCATGCTGCAGACTGCCTGTACTCGCTTTCGCAATCGCGTATAAATTCCTTGCAACATAGCATAAGGGGTTTATGGCAGCATTTGAACCCTATTCAGGCAGTGTGGCAGCAAAGTCCCCAGATCGGGATTCAGAGACAACCTCCAGTGGACATCTGTCAAAGACCATTTACACCAGCTAAAAGCTGGCATAGGTGGTCTTTGCTGTCTACTGGGGGTTGCCACTGTGCCACCATCGGAGGACCAGTGAGCACTTCTGGGCTACAGCCCCCAGCAGCCCCATTCCCAGTAATCCAACACCCCCCAACATGCCCATACCTCCCATACACTGACCCCCATGCCCCAATCCCGACCAGAAGGGGACAGAGGTGCCATTGTGGGCCTTGCCTCACCTTGTCCAAAGACACAGGCCACATACACACAGATGCCCTTATGGGCTTCCGCCACCAGTCACCCCCTCAGATGCCAGCCCCTGCATGGTATGGCAGGGAACAGACTACCCTTAACTGTCCTGGTGGCCCAGTGGCTCCCACTCCCCTCCCAGCAGTGTCAGACACACACACACACACACACACATATATGGTGGGTGAGTCGACGACTGACACAGGCCACCTCTCACCACCATGGCCAGCTGCCAACTGAGTTTGCCAGGAGCATGTACAGTAAGTATCGTGGCGCTGTGAATGACCGCCACTATCATTCACAGGCGGCGTGTGATTGCTATGCGTGCTCCCAACTCAGTCAGCGGCTGGCCTTATTGGCGAGAATAGGCGTAGCCAGTCACTGACTGCCTGCTGTGTGTGTGTTTGTGTGGCTGGCACTGCTAGAGGGGGTGGAGGGCCACTGGGCCTCCAGGGCAGTTAAGTATGTTGGGAGATATTCATATCAAGGGTGACAGGGGCTGGGGCCCACACCTTAGAGGGATTGGGGTGGGCATGGGGGGGCACCACAGCTCCCGTCAGCGGGTGCACATGCCGCCTGCCCCATCCCACAGCTTGCAGCATAGACAGGGCTGTGCCCTACCTTGCACAACTGCTGTAAGCCACAGGATGCTGGTTCCTGGACCCTGATAATTCCTGCATCAGCGACAGGGTCCAGGATGCAGGGGCCATTGCCGCAAGCTGCCATTGTCACAACTTGCGGCAACCCTTTGTGAATCCGTCCCTAAGTGTTCGAAGTCAAAATATGTACTGAAATAATATTTACTATCATTGTGAATAATAAATAACAGGCAGGGGGAACTAACCTGATATATCATAAAATGTGTTGTGTTATCTTTTAAGTTCTTTTTTATTCATCTAGCGTGATGGCATCTTTTACATGTATGTGTGTGACAACTTCTGGATAGAGGCAGCTTAGTAAATATGTTATCAATTTGAGTATAAAACACTATTTATCACATGGGTTCAAGTTTTGATACATATTATAAATCATCATAGAAAGATGTTTACCTTATTTAAAGGGACACTGTCCCCCGTCTCAAAGTGTCCCTAGTTTTAAAAACACATTTTATGACTGCCAACATTCTGTAAAGTTTTCTGATATAGCTGGTGGTTTGATTCTGACTCTTTTTTTCTTTAAAAAAGTGAAAAATGGACTGCCCACCATGCTGGTGTCCCCACACAAACACAGGTTTGTTTACATGCCTTGATCAGCTCCAACTGCATCTTTCCTGGACTTGGGAACACCCACAACACAGTCTAGCCCCTCATGATGCAGTGGGAGTTTAGGAAGCTACTGCCTCATGAGTGACTGCACTATCTGGGTGTGTTTCTAATGCTCAGGAAGTATGCAGTAAGAACAGATCCAGGATTGTAAACAAAACAAGGATGTTTGTAAACATACAATACATGAGCATGCATTTCAGTTCTACTAAACAAGGAGACAGACAAAACAAATAGCAACATCAATGAAATTTAGAGAAGGCAAGCAATCATAAAATGTAGGTTTTTAACTAGAAATAATATGATGAAAAACAGGTTGACAGTGTTCCTTTAAGATAATTTGAGTGTCTCTCTTTGCATACTTGGTTGTATTCTTAGTGATTTATCTAAAGGGGAACATGAAGTTCAGGGGTCACTTGAAACATTTTATCGAAACCTTTTCTTTTTATTTACCTAGATATATAGGTCTCCCTTTTAACTCGCCTGATTTGCAAGTGCTTTATGTCTCTCTATATTGTGGCTATTTTTCAAATCCTTCATTTGGGAATAGGTTTCTCAAACCACCTGAGACTAAAACCGGCCACAGCCATTAAACAAGATGCCAACTTCTGCTGTTTGCCTTTCTCTTTAGGTGCAAGAGGCAACGCAAGTTTTATTTTTAGGGTGCCCAATCCCTGAGGCTCTGGGCGGGTAACAAAGCATAACAAGATAAGAGTGCAAATAAAAGCACAATAAAATATTCAGAATAAATAGGAATCAGAATAACAGCTATTAAGATTAGCATCTTCTAATTTGAGGGGTTGGGCTGGGGAATCACGCAATAAAAGCCAAGCTAAAGAGGTGGGTCATCAGCCTCAGCTTGAAAACACCAATCGAGGGAGCCTCCCGGACTGCAGATGGAAGTGAGTTTCACAGGGTCGGCCCAGAGACACTAAAAGCCTGGTCACGTGATGTCTTGCACCAAACACTGGGAATGCACAGGAGACCCCTCGAAGAGGAGTGGAGAGAGCGAGTAGAGGTTACAGGTATCAGGAGCTCTGACAGGTAGCCAGGACCCCAGTCTGTATAAGGCCTTATAGGTGAGCAAGACCACCTTAAATAGGACCCTTCACCTGACAGGCAGCCAGTGCACAGCACGCAGGACTGGGGTCACACGGCAGGACCTGGACAGGCCAGGCCATCTGTTATGGTGCTCTGGTATGAGCGTGAAGACATCACTGACATGACGACTAGGCATCCCAGTCACTAAGGAAACCATATTTCCATGATGTGAGCAATAGTCCTCCTCCTGTAAAACTTTTTACACTAATCTTTTTTTGTAACAAACACTTTTGTATGTGTGTGGCATTCAAACTTCCTCATAATTAAATCTCTTTTATTCTTATTTAATTTTTGTCATCTTTTTTAACTTCAATAGAAACACCTTTCTCAAAGGTGTGAGAGGGGCCGAGGCACCAATATCACATTCAGATAGAGTGCAATGATGTCACCATAGTGATGTGCTGTGCAGCCCAGTCACTAAAGAAACCAAGAGCTAACTAAGTAGCTGTGGTCCCCGCTCTCATGAAGGTTTGTTATACTGAAAAATCACCATAGGCTCAGTACACAGTACAAATGTCAGCATGACAGAATATTTTTCTAAGCAAAGTTTTTTTTATATATTTTCATTATTCTTTGCCAATAAGGTGGGACTAGAATAGACCAACTTCAATTTCATTGGTAACATGGCTGTTTACGTATAAAGAAAATGGGCTAAATAATAGGGAAGGCAAGAAACCGCATTTCCGCATAGTAATGGAACACAATACTGTACAGTCAGCATTAAGCTTTAATTTCACAGAATTAGAACTCATTGTTTAATGAGTTTATTTTTGGATAGGTTTATTCCGAGTTTTCAAGCATTGGATCTGTATATATACACACAGTGCCATCTGCCAAGATCACGTGCCTGCTCTGCAATTTCACAGTTTACCGTATAACAAATTGCAGTAACTATGAGTGGAATATATTGAGTTCCTGCAGTATCCTGCAAGATATCTCAGCAAAAACCATGAAACTGTGCTTGAACCTGGCGAATGGCACTGTATATATAATACATCACTGATGATATATGTAAGTATTATAGAGAAGAATTAAATACAGCAAAGCAACTGCAACAAATCATTCCTGACTGGACTGGTAAATCAATGAATAGTATGCATCAGATTCATGGGATCTGAGTTTAGACAATAGGTTAACAACTCAATAACCATGAAGTTACTTTAAATTGTAAAGCTGACTGCCCTGTAAGCACAATGTGCAGTATCTTGTACATACATGCATGAGTCAGTCATTTGCAAATATGCATCTCTCTCCCCACCCAAACTGTAACTTTGGCCTGTCCACCCTCCAGTCCCTCAACATCTTCCTGGTCCACTTCCCCCCTCTCCCCCTCCTAACTCCAGACCCCACATAGTCGCTGGTAGTCCAGTGAAAATTCATCCCTAATCACATTGGCACATGTATATCCTTTTCAATGAGTAGCAATGTGAGAAATCCGATCCCCTGATTTCTGCTGGCAGAGGATGCAGTCATCTGACACGCCCTACTGCAGAAATAACAGGAGTATGGCAGAGGGCGTCACAAAAGCGCTGTGCCTGGTGTCCCAGCAATAATAGGCAGTGTAGACAGCATTGTGTGCCATTAACCTAGCAACTTAGCCCTCTTCCATGCATCAGAACACTTGGCTGTGTGCTGGAACAGAAGGGCTCCCCAACCCCCTTTGAGCAAAACTCAGTAGAGTCACAGGCAAGGGACTGGCATTAAATAATGTTACAATGATTTACTGACAGTTCCTTGTAAATGAGAACCGAGTCCCCTGTTTTAGTGAAAGCGTCATCAGTAATATAAAATGGAATGTCCTAAAATTCAGATTTTGAGAGAATGTTGTGTAACTAGGTTCTGCTGATGCCAATTGTGAATGGGCTGGACATAGGAAAATCTCTGTAAGCGCACCAATACGACAGACACACATATATTTATAGCATGTGTTACTCAGATGAAGGAATGTTAGCCAGGACTCCAGGGACTCACAGCATCTTTAACTTCAACCTGAAGAATCACCAAATCAGCAGAAAGGACCTCAGTTTAATATCTAATATGAAGGATGGCACTGAAGTGCTCCCAGGTTGCCCCTGAAAACAAGCACTTGTGCCTAGTGGGCCTTACCCGGTTACCAAAGACTAAAATAAAATTAAAAAAATAAAGTGTATCCAATAGTGCAACACCCCCTACAGTGCAGCACCTTCAGCAGTCCATGATCTCCAGCATAACAGCACCCTCAGCAAAGTATCAGCCTTAACACTACAGTACCTCCAGCAGTACAGCACCTCCAACAGTGCAGCACTTCCAGCTACGCAGCACCACCAGCAGTACAGCACATTCAGCAGTCTAGCTCCTCAAACAGTGCAACACCTTCAGCAGTCCAGCATCTCCAACAATGCAGCACCTCCAAAAGTGCAACATCTCCACCAGTGGAGCAATTACAGACAGCAGTGCAGCACATCAAGCAGTGCAGCCCCTCCAGTAGTGCAGCTCCTCCAACAGTGCAGAACCTTTAGCAGACCACTACTGCCAGCATAGCAGCACCAGCAGCAGGGCATCACCTTCAACATTGCAGCACCTTCATCAGTACAGCATCTCCAAAGGCAGCACTTCAAACAATGCAGCATCTCAAACAGTATAGCACTTCCAACAATGCAGCACCCCCAGAAGACCAGCACCTCCATCAGTACAACACCATCAGAAGTGCAGCACCACAAGCAGTGTAGCATGTCCTTCAGTGCAACACCTCCAGTAGTGCAGCACTTCTAGCAGAGCAGCACCACCAGCAGGGCAGCACATCGTGCAGTGCAGCACCTCCAGCAGTGAAGCACCTACAGCAGCATAGCACCTTCAACAGTGCAGCACTTCCAATTATGCAGCACCACCAGCAGTGCACACATTCAGCAGTCTAACTCCTCAAACAGTGCAGCACCTTCAGCAGTTCAGCATCTCCAGCAATGCAGCACCTCCAAAAGTGCAACACCTCCACCAGTGGAGCAATTATAGACAGCAGTGCAGCACATCAAGCAGTGCAGCCCCTCCAGTAGTGCAGCTCCTCCAACAGTGCAGAACCTTCAGGAGACCACAACTTTCAGCATAGCAGCACCAGCAGCAGGGTATCACCTTCAACGCTGCAGCACCCCCAGCAGTGCAGCTCCTCCATCAGTACAGCATCTCCAAAGGCAGCACTTCAAACAGTGCAGCACCTTCAACAGTGTAGCATGTACAACAGTGCAGCACCCCCAGAAGACCAGCACCTCCATCAGTACACCATCAGAAGTGCAGCACCACAAGCAGTGTAGCATCTCCTTCAGTGCAACACCTCCAGTAGTGCAGCACTTCTAGCAGAGCAGCACCACCAGCAGGGCAGCACATCCTGCAGTGCAGCACCTCCAGCAGTGCAGCACCTACAGCAGCATAGCACCTCCAACAGTGCAGCACTTCCAATTATGCAGCACCACCAGCAGTGCACACATTCAGCAGTCTAACTCCTCAAACAGTGCAGCACCTTCAGCAGTCCAGCATCTCTAGCAATGCAGCACCTCCAAAAGTGCAACACCTCCACCAGTGGAGCAATTATAGACAGCAGTGCAGCACATCAAGCAGTGCAGCCCCTCCAGTAGTGCAGCTCCTCCAACAGTGCAGAACCTTCAGGAGACCACAACTTTCAACATAGCAGCAGCAGGGCATCACCTTCAACATTGCAGCACCCCCAGCAGTGCAGCACTTCCATCAGTACAGCATCTCCAAAGGCAGCACTTCAAACAGTGCAGCACCTTCAACAGTGTAGCATGTACAACAGTGAAGCACCTCCAGAAGACCAGCACCTTCAGCAGTACAGCACCATCAGCAGTGCAGCACCACCAGCAGTATAGAACCTATTGAAGTTCAGCACCTCCAGTAGTGCAACACTTCTAGCAGAGCAGCACTACCAGCAGTGTAGCACCTCCTGCAGTACAGCACCTCCAGCAGTGCAGCACCTCCAGCAGTGCAGCACATCCAGCAGTGCAGCACCTTCAGTAGTGCAGCACTTCCAGTAATGCAGCACCTCCTGCAGTGCAGCACCTACAGCAGTGCAGCACCTCCTGCAGTCCAGCACCTCCACCAGTGCAGCACTTCTAGCAGTGCAGCACCTCCTGCAGTGCAGCACCTCCAACAATGCAGCACTTTCACCAGTGCAGCACCTCTAACAATGCAGCACTTTCACTAGTGCAGCACCTCCAACAGTGCATCTCCACTAGTGCAGCACCACCAGCAATGCAGCACCTTCAACAGTGCACACCTTCAACTGTGTATCACTTCCAACAGTGCAGCACCTCCATAGCTCCAGCACCTTAAGCAATTCAGCACTTTCAATAGTGCAGCACTTCCAGCAGTGCAGCACCTCCAACAGTGCAGCACCTCCATAAGTCCAGCACCTCCAGCAATGCAGCACCTTCAATAGTGCAGCACCTCCTGCAGTGCAGCGCCTCCATAAGTCCAGCACCATCAGCAGTGATGAACCTTTATCAGTACCAAGTAGTGTAGCAACTCTAACAGTGCAGCACTTCCAGCTGTGCAGCACCTGCAGCAGTGCAGTGCTGCAAAGTCAGTGTTGGATAGTAGCCCAAGTGCCTGGTGCACTATTTGAATCCATGCCCAAATGATCATCCCAAAACAGAGGCAAGACTACTGCCCACTCAATCACTAACACTGTGCAAATATATATTTTTTTGTAATACACCAATACAGTGCTAATATTCATTGTCATAGGATCCATTTCATTTTCTCCTTGAATAAAAAGCATTCTTCCTTTGTTCACAAAAGTGGAAGCCTCTGCTTTTAAATAATTACAGTTTTGTCGTGTTCTTCTTGCTGGCTTTTATATTCATCAATTTCGTATTCCACCATGTTTTTCTGGACCTCAGTACAAAAAGAAATCCATTTGCCGAGATGATATGATTCAAACATGATACACTCCCAGAAATGCCGAGTCTCTTGGGATCCCGAAGGACATCTGCATAGTGCCTGCATACTTGTGTGATTGTATTACAGTGTCACCTAGATTAATGGTATTGTTACAGTGATCTAAACCCACAAGTGCCACAGGCTAATCTTGTTTCTATTTTTATCTGACTTGTAACTATGAATCTGATTCTGGCAAAGGCACACATAGTCTTTTAGGATTCCATACCTTGAAAAGAGAGTAGCCACCCCCTTTTGTGTTTAAGTACTGTATTTAGGCTGATGTAATGCCCATCCCTATTACTGGCTACATATGGTTTCTGGATTATGTTTGTTTATATAACAGTATCTATAGTACCATTCAGGCCACATTGACATGAGTTCAAATCTCACCCCAGGGAAGTGGACTCACACAATGTTGATGTTGGAATGCCATGCCAGGAGATGAGGGGGTTCTCTGGCCCCTGATGAAAGCGCAATCCTTTAAATAAAATAAGGTCTCATAACATTGCAAGCCAATTAGGGCAGTATTTTGGCAGTGTGTGATGCACTCTTATATTGTCAAGAGTGCCTCATGTGCTGCTCTGAGACAGCTATTCGTATCCGTGGCAACCACTCACTCTATAGCACTGCAGTAAAGCTGCAGTGGTAAACAGGCAAAGTAAGAAATTTTTTATTCTTTTGGCAGCTCTGTCTGTAGAGAATTTTGTACGGTAAACTGATAGGTGGTTCTCTAATGTGGTACTACATGGTCTGTTGACACTCTACCAGGACAGTACTGCACCACCCTGCCACTCACTGCCCCATCCCATGCCAGAGTGCAATGGGCAGGGGTTGTGGATGCCATCTGTTGCAGATGAGCATCAGGGTATGCACAGCAGCAGCCAGAATACACTTAGTTTGAGCGTACCTCAGCTCCCTGTGTGGATCAGGCCCTTAAAGAGTAGATACGCACGTAAGCAGATACTTTCATAGGCATAATGGGTAGCATTTTCAAAGCCCTGCATCTGTTTTCAGACGTGGGTGCAGAAATTAGTTCAGGAAGTTATACCAAAAACAGTTGATCTAACTTCCTGGTTGGAATTCCACACCGGCATCGGAAAAAATGTATGCAAGTCCCACAGCTGCGGCACTAATTGCTGTAAATTGTGGGAAATACTGCACATATGTCCGGGTGTCTGTGAATAAGATGCAGAAATCTGGGTGCATCTACGTGGATGCAGCCTGCATTCAATATACGGATTCAAGTGCTGTGTCCACAGTTTTAAAAATCCCACCCAAACAGTGCCCCTCTTTGTGACATCACAGTGCCAACTGTGATAACAGACTGTGATGTCACAAATACAGGAATTATGAAGTTAGTTAGGGACAGTCAGATCCTTTAGAGCAATGCAGTAAAACAAGTGCTGCATTACGCAAAGTAGTTTACAATGGCATTCCTCTAATGAGGCCACCATGGCCACATGCAGTCACCAGCATAACTTTCTATGGCCACTAAGTTCTTTAGCACCCCAGAAAAAACTGTGTTGGAATGGGCAGTTTCTTACCTTTAAAATACATGGGAGATACATTGTAAGTGGAAATACATCAGGGAACATGCGTTGTCATGTACTGTGTGAAAAGAGAATTGTTCTATCAAGGGGTTTGGGTGAAAAAATAAGATGGTAGAGGTGAGATGCAATGTCTCGTTTTTAGTGGGGTCCTGCTTTTATAATGTATTTTTCAAGGACATCTCATCTTAGATGCAGCATCTCCTTTTCAGTGGGGTTCTGCTGCAGGGTTCTGTTTTTACACAGTTTTGCAATATATTTACCCAGGATAACCCAGCTGAGATGCTTCAATTTTCAGTGGAGTCCCGATATCACACATTGTTGTACCTTAATTACCCAGGACAGCACAGCTAAGATGCTGTCTTGTTTTCATTGGGATCCTGCTTTTCACCATTTCTATACTGTGTTTACCCAGGATAGCACAGCCAAGATGCAATATCTCATTTTCTATGGGGCCCTGTTGTTACCCATTTTTGTAATGTATTTACCATGGATAGTGGTGGGTGAAGTGAGAAAATTCGCTACATGGAGTAATCCACGAATTCCACCCATTTCTCGGAGTGAAATGTGAAATTTTACCCGGTGGAGGGGCAAAATTACACCCATGGAATGGTGAAATTTTGCCCCTGAAATGATGAAATTTCACCTTCCACAGTGAAATTCTGCCTTCCGCGACAAAATTTCGCCTGTGGAAGGTGAAATTTCACTGCAGAAGGTGAAATTTTGCCCGCGGAAGGTGAAATTTTGTCACGGAATTTTGCCCACGGGAGGCAACATTTTGCCTTGGCAAACTTCTGCCAAAGGCGTGGAAATTTTGCAGATTGCTCCACACGGCAAATTCGACCATTTCGCCACCACTTCACTGGCGGAATATAAATTCGCTGCATCTCTAACCCTGGATAGCTCAGCTGAAAGGCAAGTTACATTTTTGGAGGGGTCCACCTTTTACAATGTATTGTTCCTAGGATAGAGCAGCATAGATGCACAGTTCAGTGGTGGCTCTGTTGTACTGGGGTCCTACTTTTATACATTTTTACTAAATATTTACCCAGGATAGACCAGGTGAGATACAGCATCTCATTTGTAGTGGCATCCTACTTTTACACATTTTTAGACTGTATTTACCCCAAATAAGCCAGCTGAGAAGCAATATCTAATTTTCAGTGGGCTCCCACATTTTGACCCCAGATTTCCAACATAGTCGTTTTTTGACCTGCTGTTATGTTCAAGACAGGTGGAATTTTTTTTAAATCCCATCAAAAAGGTGATGTCACTGTATGACTGTGAAAATATGTTTTGGAGGGGATTTGAAAAATGACACCTGACATGTTCATGAGGTGGAGTAACAATAGGGCTATGTGCATATTTGGGGCACAACTTTGCAAAATTCAACATTTCATTCTAACCTGGTTATTTTTTGACATTGTGATCCCACATGTTCAACACTCTTTTTTATGACCATACCTTATGATCAAAGCAAGTGAAATTTTTCACATCAAGGGACAGTTTTCATTATCTCAGGTACCAACACAAAGGATTGGGCACCCCAGTGTCAACTTTATCTTTTAGGGGCAGGGGAAGTGATGGAGAGGTTGGTGAGATACTTGGCAGAGGGTAGGATATTGAAACAGTGCATGAGAAGCAATGAGAGGTGGGCAAGATACTGGGCAAAGGGTGGGATACTGAAACTGGGCACAGGAAGTGAGAGGGAGGTAGGATTAATACTTGGCAGAGGATGGGATTGTCTTTACTATTGGGGGAGGAAGACGACAGTAGGCTGATCAATACGCCACTGAGCTGGCTACCGGGTGGAATCATGCAGATGAAAGGACAGAACCACAGTGGATTGGAGTGGTTCCTTCCTTTCAACTACATAATGTTTCCACCACGCAACCCAGGGAACGGAGTCATGATCAGCATTGCTGATCATTGGGCTTTCACTATCAAGCCCACTGCAGCCTGAGCTGCACCGGGCCAGACAATGACACATCTCTGAAATGTCATTCTTGTAACAAGATGTTCGCTTGTGCATGTGCAGCAAGCGAACATAAAAACAACCTAGAAAACATTAAAGATTAACATAACTGTTATAAATATAAACATAGCCATTAGAACATTGTATTTTAGAAAATAGTGCAATTGCTCTTTAAGGGAGTGCATAGTAGGAGCAAAATGTTATAGTAGCATTTAGTTTTATTATAGAGCACCAGAGGAGACAAAAATGACAAGATAAGCTACAATATATATTTGCTAATCACATATCTAACCTCAAGATATCATGATATTTGCTGCTGGGTAGGTAACTGATTTCTTGATGGTGGGGTACATCACAATAGACGGTTAGGAGGCCATGTGGTCTAGTGGTTAGAACACCAGCTTGGGAAGTGGAAAATCACAGGTTCAGACCCTAGTAGAGCCAGATTCTCACTGTGCGATCATGGGTTTCAGTGCTCCTGTCCATCTAGCTGTGGAAATAAGTAGTAGCAAGAACAAAATGCAAATTAAATCTTGCATCTCAGCTGGGCCACACTGGGTTAACCTGTAAAATAAAAAAAAAAGTACTGAACCAATCAGAGCACAGCTTTCATAGTGCTGATGACATAACAATACTGTAGCTGTATGCAGCACTGATGTCAGCAAGCCCTGTTTACACTGTCACATTTCCATTACAGCAACCCTCGATGCAAATCTGGCAGTACGGACACTTCCCCGATCATGGTAAGTCACTCCTTATTCCACTCTTGAAGCCTCAGCAGATAAGGAATGCACAGCAGTGTGAGTGGTGTCAGCTGTCACATGGACTGGCAGCACTGCTCAAATGGCTGCAGTGCACTCATTTCCCACAGCACTATTTATAAACAGGAAGTTGTGGTGAAACATGTTTGCCTCTGACCACACAATCTAAGGACACAGTTTCAAGAAATTGCGCTGCGAGTTAATGACGTCTCATATGTGTGTGTTTACATGTAATAAAGGCCCTCTCCATGTGGGTACCACTGAGTCTCATTGCCAGCAGGCAGCCTTCATGATCTGTTCCTAACCAGGTCACCCCCCCATACACAGCCACATGCCTTCCCTAATCATGTAGGGTCACTTTCCTCTCTCAGCCACTATGTCAGTTCTTTCTGTATTAATGGAAGACATGACAACAAGAGGGAGTGACGTCAGCAGTCTCTGCATCACCAGACATGTCAGTGCTGACATCGCCAAACAGCCACCTGCTCCCAGACTCACAGCCCTTCCCCAGCACAGCTTGAAGCAGCACAGAGAGGGGTCATGTAAATGCAACCACCCTCAGGAGGATTGGAACAAGCTGGAAGACTGGATAGACTCCAGGTATCTCTGATTCAATGTAGTCAAAAATAAGGTGCTTCACTTGGGGAGGAAAGGAGCACGATGGGACCTATTTGCTCGGAGTGGCTCTACTTGCTGTAGTGAAGGAGAAAAGGGACTCGGGATCACAATAGACAAGGAGTGTGTGGCTGCTGTCATAAGGGGCCAGCAGAATGGTGGGGTCCATCAAAAACAAATGACCAACAGGGCAGGGGAAGTAATCCTGCTTCTTTATAAGGTCCTAGTCAGGCCCCATCTTCAGTACTGCGAAGTTCTTGGCTCCCCTACATAAAAATGGCATTGAAATAGCCAAACGTGTGAAATGAAGGTCCACCAAAATTGTCGAGGGTATGGATGACAAAAACTATTAAGAGAGGCCTGTGATCCTGAACATGTTAACGCTGAAGAAATGGAACATGGTGGGGGGGCCATGATCTTAGTTTTCCACATTATCAAGTATATTGACAAACTCAAACAGATAGAGATGCTTGATCTAGTGTCCTTAAAAAAAAAACGAACCACACCCTCAACTCAGAAATGGTAAATTCACGGCTAATGTTAGAAAACACTTCTTCTTCCAGAGGGTGTTGAGCCCATGGAACAGCCTATCAGTGGAAATAGTGGACATGAGTATAGTTCAAACCTTCAAGGTAAGCCTGAACAAATTTCAGCTAAAGGAATTACTGGAAACCCTTGTAAATCAGCATAGCACACCTCTTCATATCTGCTTGAGAAGTAGGGGCTGGGGCAGACATGATGGACCCAGAGTCCCTTCTGACCTTAATTTACTATGTTACTGTATCTTGCCTTTTGTCTAGTCATTTAAAGAGACACTGTTGACACTATCAACCCCCTTAGGCTTTAACGCGTTTCTAGTTTAAAAAACACATTTTATGATTGCTCACACCCTGAAGAATTTGCTAGTGTAGTTGGTCAGTTTAATTCTGTTTCTTTTTTTCTTTATAAAAGTGAAAAACAGACTGCACACAAAAACATGTGTGTTTACACGTTGTTGGCCAACTCACACTGCATTATTCCTTGACTTGGAAACACCCCCAAAACCATCTAGCCACTCGTTATGCAGTGGGAGGAAGGGAGAGGAGACTAAAGCTTCATGAGTAGCTGCACTATTTGGTAACGTTCCCAATCTTCAGAAAGTATGCGGTATGAGTAGATCAAGGATTTGAAAACAAAACAAGGTTGAGTACAACTGATTAGCATGCATTTCAGTTTTACTTAGAAAGGATGCAAATGAAACAACCAGCAAACATCAGCAAATTTTTGAGAAGCAGTTTTTGTGTTTAAAATTCAAAATGTGGAGTCTCGACTAGAAATAACACAATGCAAAAAGGTTGACAGTGTCCCTTTAAGTTATCTGTGTATTGCAGTAGTTTGAAGATTTTCTAAAAAATAAAATATTGGTAGATCATACTGTTTGTACACTTCGGAAATATCACTTGGAGGCTAACTCAGTTCAGACTGTGCAGAAGAGAGCACCGCTGGCATAGCAGAGACTACTAATTTGAAAATGTACCTTTTTTAGCAGCAGATGAATGGCTGGAATATATTAACATGAGGCAATAATCTTGTTCCTGTGTGGACAAACTATGAGGCCAAGAGAAAAGCAGTCTACCTCCACGTGCAGTGTTGACAAGTGTAGTATCTATCACAGCTTTTCAGTTCTTGCTCTCATGTACCATGTGCTCTTTTATGGTCGATATCTTTATAAAGTTTAGTTGCCTGTTTTGTTTTCAGCAATGGCAGTGCAGGTAGGGCTACTACTACCTGCTTTGCTCTTTTCAGGACAGGATTAGTAAACTGGGTTCTGACAAAAAAAAATTGTCCTGATCTAAAACTAGAAAATAAATTACTTATTTTCCCTAAGAGGCGGCAAAATACTGAAATATACCTTAAATAAAATACCAGTAAATAATAATGCAATATATAAAAAAGAAAAATAATTGGTCTTACTGCTGATTATTTAGAGAAGTCTGTTGTGTTAGTAAGAACTAATATCCCAGGAAAAATAATATTTTTGGAAGTCAGGAAGAGGAAGGGGCTGGAAGAAAATCTGGTAGATAACAACATCAAGATGATCAGCATCGCGATCGATACGACTGAGACCCCACAGCTCAGAAAGGTCTGGGTGAGTGGACCTGATGATGCAGTAGTAGCACAGCCAGTTCCTATGCTGGCAACCCAGGTTCAGGAATGGAGTTAATTCACTTGAGGGCTAGCTGGAGAAGCAAGGATTCCCTGATGAAGATTTATACAAGAGTGGAATATAGTGCAATGCATTGCAGTCCTGATCAAGCACTAGCACTGCAATTGGTCAGGCTGAACACCTTATCCACCTTTAGATTGTGATCGTGAGGTTATGAAATGAACTGTTGCTGCTATTTTGCATGGTGGCTTGAATATAAGAGTTCTGGCTTCTCTGTGCAATAAAAATGCCTGTGGGTCACACAGAAGCCAAATACAAAAGTTACTGGTGAGTCTGGATTTGTTTTGAATTCCCAACCTTGTGGAATGGAGGTAGAACTGAGTATCACAATGATAGCTCTCCTCCCTCGGGGGTAGGGACACCGAGTCCTGCTGGTGAAGACCAGGTGAATGCACAGCGGACACACATCAAAGGGCAATGCAGCCTCCAGACACTAGTGTGTATTCACCCCATCAAACCCATCCATCCATGTCATTTTGCACTGTTATCTTCATGGCAGAAAATGAAGCTGAAAATCCCTAGTCTTCCAGAGACAATACCAGCATTCCCTCCAGGCACACCCATGACTAACATGTCAGGTCACCCACAACAGCTGTGGTCCTGGATAGTGCTGTGCAGAATGAAGAATTCTGTCTGCAGAATTTGCACGAAGGGAGTATCCTGCCAGCAGAATTTCCACCAGAATTACACTGGTTCTTCTGAGGAATTCTGCCTGCTGTGATCTGTGGAATATTATTCTGCAGAACAGCATTTTTTCCATGGAAAATCATTCTACAACCATTTCCATGGAAAATATTGAGATTTGCAGGATAAAATTCTACAGAAATGTTGCAGAAAACTCATTCCGTATTTTTCTGCTGCCAAATCCTGCCATTCTGTTTCCGGCAAAATTTGGCAGAATCTCAGCAGAATTTTGAAAATTCCATGAAATTCTGTTCTGCTGGAATTTGAAACTTTCGCACAGCACCAGTCCTGGGTAAGTGGTGGATAATCAGTAAGTTCCTTAAAAGTCTCTGACAGGGCCTGTGGAGTGCCATCAGGATGGAATGGACCAGGGGATGGAGAAAAAGCTTATGATTTGGGAAAAAAAATGGTCCAGGAGACCTCATGCTCTGAGTGTTTCGGGGTTACTGGACCTAAAGGGGGACCAGGACATAGAGAATACTGGTTGGACAACTGTACACACAAACAAGCCTGTGCTGCCACAGAGGAATTTTGATTACATCAGACCTTGAGAACAAAGCTTGAGAGGTCCAGTGTAATCAGAAGCTCAGGGTGGCAGCACAGGCTGGTTGGGCATGTGGTTGCACAATCAGAATTTTTTTCTAACGTATAGTTTTTTTGTGTTAATTTTTCTTTTTTTTTTTTAAAGCAAAAGTGGTCTCACAGTCCTCCGTAGCAGCAACGAACATGGCAGCAGTTTTAGTTCAGAACTTGAACTGATTGGTGTGCATGCATCAGCATGGTATAAAACACCAGGGCCCCGATTCCCAAAGATTTGCGAAGGCGGCGCAAAATTTTGTATTGCGCTTAGTGGTTGCCCAGGCATACAAAATTGCTATTCACAGTCAGATAGTGCTCCCCACTATCTGACTGTGAACAGGGGCAGCCAGAAGCAGCAGTAACCCCAGTACCATCAGCGCTACCCTAGTAGCGCTGTCCCGATGTGCAGCCAGGAGCAAAGGCCTATAAGGAATAGTGCAGGGGCACTATTCCCAATTCACAAAGACAGCCATGCAAATGAGACCATTGGGCACACAAGGTGATAGGTGCCATTTACATGCCCATTATAGGCCAATTTACGTAGGCTGTGGGGAGCATAGTATGCCCCCACCAACCCCTGCCCTATATGCAGCTGCAGTCCCTGGTGGCTAGTGGTCCCTCCCCCCCACTGATCAACAGCTTGTTCAAAGATATAACATTTATTTAATCCTTCCCTGGTGGTTAGTGGTCCCCCCACTGATCACTGGCCCGAATATAAATATAATGGTGTCCCTGGTGTCAAGTGGCACCCCCACCCAATGATTGCCAGCTCCAACCTAAATAAATATGTTTTCCCTGGTGTGCAGTGGTCCCTCCCCCCTTCTAGTGCTCACCAAATGAAAAGGAAATGTTTTCCCTGGTGACTAGCAGTTCCTCCCCCTCCCTGATCCCCCGTACTGTAAAATGCAATCCCTTTCCCTGGTGTCTAGCAGTCCCTCCCCTCCTGATCCCCCAAACTGTATAATATAACCCCTTCCCTGGTGGCCAGTGCCCCTTCCCCTCCGCGAGCCCTCATACTGTATATGGAAACCCCTTCACTGGTGACCAGTGTCCTTCCCCCGATCCTCCATACTGTATATTGTAACTACTTCCCTGGTGGTTAGTGGTACATCCTCCCACCAATCGCTGGCCTGAGTAAGACAAAATAGTATCCCTGGTGGCTAGTGGTCCCTCCCCCCACCTGCATCCATGACTGCTGTACGACCAAGAGTTCCCTGGTGCTTGTGGTCCACCCCCAGCGATTGCTGTCCCATTGAGAAAAAAATAATTTCCCTGGTAGTCTAGTGGACCCACCCCCCCAATCCAGGCAGGTAGTGACCCACCACACTGCCCCCCAAAACGAACCTGAGGACAGCCCTTCTCTTACCACCATGGCTGGCCACCGACTGAGCTGTCAGTGAGCATGTACTGTATACAGTATGCACTCCTTGACATTGACTGACAACTCAGAGTGGGCTGTCATTCAATGAGCACGTACTGTATACAGTAAGTGCTGACTGACAGTTCAGTCGGTGGCCACCCATTGGGGTGAGAGGAGGGCTGTGCTGGTCACTGACTTAAGTTTGGGGGGAGCGAGGTGGTGGGTCAGTACCTGCCTGGGTGGGGGGACAGGGGTCCACTAAACCACTAGGGAATTTTTTTTTTTCTCAACATGCCAGCATCCACGGGGGGGCAACTAGCAAACAGGGAAATCTTGGTCCTTGAATGGGCATGGGTGCAGGTGAGGTGGGGACTGCTAGCCAAAAGAATACTATTTTTCTTACTCAGTCCAGCAATTGGCGGGGAGGGACCACTACCACCAGGGAGATATTTTTTCTGAATGGGCTGGTGATCGGCAGGGGAGGGACCCTTCTACCAGCAGAAGGGGTTCAGTATACAGTATGGGGAGGGAGGCCACTGGCCACCAGGAAGGGTTATATGATACACTACAGGGGACTGGAGAGGAGAGGACTGCTAGACACCAGGAAACCATTTATTTTCATTGGGTGGGCATCAGGAGGGGACGGACCACTGGACACCAAGGGAAAACATATTTATTTATCTTCAGGACAGCAATTGACAGAGGAAAGGTACCACTAGATGCCAGGGAAACCATTATATTTATATTTGGGCTGGTGACTGGCGGGGGGGGGGGTCACTAACCACCAGGGAAGGGTTTAAATAAATGTTATATCTTTGAATGTGTCAGCAAGGAGGGACCACTAGACACCAGGGACAAATACTATCTTATTCTCAGGTCGGCAATCAGCAGCAGGGGTGAGGGGGTGCTACAGTACCCCCACCAGCCACTAGGGTTGGGGATTTAAAGCAAGTTCTCAGCCACAGTATTTGCTCCATGCAAGGGGATGAAGCAAGAGGCCCTTGCATGGAGCAAATACTTTGTGAATCAAACAGTGACGATATTCAGGCCATAGAACATAGAAACATAGAACATAGAAGCTGACGGCAGATAAGGATCGCAAGGCCCATCCAGTCTGCCCATTTCTTTTTCTGCCTTATGAGTGTGCCATAGGCCTTTGCTCTGTCAATGGCCAATCTATTCATACTCATCTGTATTGCTCCCTTATGCCTATCCCATGCCTGTTTGAAGCCCTGCACTGTTTTCATATCCACCATTTACTGAGAAAAAGAACTTCCTCACATTACCCCTTAATCGGCCTCCCTCTAATCTCATGCTGTGTCCTCTTCTCCTGCTATTTTTCTTATATTGAAACATGTAAGACTCTTTCACCTTGTTAATGCCCTTAAGGTGTTTAAATGTTTCAATCATATCACCTCTCTCCCTTCTTTGCTCTAGGGTATACATATTGAGTTCAGTTAATCTGTCCTCATATATTTCCTGATGCAGTCCCTGCACCATTTTGGTTGCCCTTCTCTGGACTGCCTCAATTTGGTTAATGTCCTTGTGAAGGTGTGGCCTCCAGTACTGCACGCAGTACTCCAGATGGGGCCTAACCAGTGTCTTGTAAAGAGGGATTATTACCTCCCTCTTCCGACCTGTGATACCCCTGCTAATACACCCCAACATCCCTCTAGCCTTACCTACTGCTTCAGTGGTCTGCTTGGATGATTTCAGGTCATCACTGATGATGACGCCCAAGTCTCTTTCTTCCCTTGTGACTGCCAGCAACTCCCCTTCCAGCCTATAGGTGGCTTCAGGGTTTCTCTTCCCTATATGCATGATCTTGCACTTCCTGCGTTAAACCCCAGTTGCCACTCTTCCGACCATTTTGCTAGTTTATCCAGATCTTTTCTCATTCTGCCCACACCATCTGGATCATCTACTCTGTTGCAGATCTTGGTGTCATCTGCAAACAGACAAACCTTACCCTCCAGTCCATCTGCAATGTCACTGATATTGAAGAGGACTGGCCCCAGGACTGATCCCTGAGGTACCCCACTTGTGACTTGCATCTCTTCTGACTGTTTACTGTTTACCACCACACTCTGTTTTCTGCCCGTCAACCAGTTTGCCACCCAGCTGACCAATGTCTGACCCACCTCGAGCCTACCCAGCTTATTAATCAATCTTCTATGTGGAACAGTATCGAAAGCTTTGCTGAAGTCAAGGTAGGCAACATCAACTGTTCCCCCTTGGTCCACCACTCTGGTTACCCAGTCAAAGAAATCAATGAGATTAGTTTCACAGGACCTTCCTTTTGTAAACCCATGCTGTCTTGGATCCTGGGTTCCTATGGATTCCAGGTGTTGCACTATCCTTTCCTTAAGGAGTGTCTCCATAATCTTGCCCACAACTGAGGTAAGACTGACTGACTGGTCTGTAGTTCCCTGCCTCCTCCCTGCTACCACTCTTGTGGAGCGGGATCACATGAGCCCTTCTCCAGTCTTCTGGGACCTCTCCTGTGCTCAGAGACTCACATAAACAGTTCTGATAATGGCTCTGCTAGTTCCACCCTTAGCTCCTTTAGTACCCTGGGATGTATGCCATCAGGTCCCATTGCCTTGTCCACCCTGAGCTTATCAAGCTCTTGTAGGAACCTTTCTTTTGTGAAGGGACTAGTGCATACTTCCCCCCCCCCCACATGTCCATGGTGCCGAGCTGTGGGCCCTGCCCTACCTTCTCCTCAGTAAATACAGTAAATACTGAGCAGAAGTATCTATTTAGGATAGATGCTTTTACATGGTCCTCCTCCTCCTCACACTCCCCCTTATGCCCTTTGATCTTAGCAATACCCCCTCTGGACTTTTTCCTTTCACTAATGTATTTATAGAAAGTCTTGTCACCTTCTTTTACTGTTCATGCTAGTGTTTCCTCTGTTTGGGCCTTTGCCTGCCATACTGCCTTCATTGCTTCCTTTAGGGAAGTTTGGTATGCCTCTCTATCTTCATCCTGCTGCATTCCCTTATATTTCCTGAAGCCCAGCCTTTTGACTCTGACCTTTTCTACTACTGTGTTTGAGAACCAAAGTGGTTTCCTTCTTCTTTTGCACTTCCTTTTCTCACTAACACAATGGGATGTTGCTTCAAGTATTGCATCTTTAATGCTTGCCCACTTGGCCTGTACCCCCTCACCTGTACTCTTTTTGCCAGGGCTAGCTTAACTCTGTTGGCCATCTTATCAAAGTCAGCTCCTATGAAGTCCCATATTTTTGCCTTGGAGTGGGATGATTTTGTTCTAGTGGCCAAATTGAACCATACCATGTAATGGTCACTGGCCCCCAAGTGACCTTCAACCTGGAGATCTGTGATCCTTTCCCTGTTAGTCAGTACTAGATCTAGGATAGCCCTTTCTCTAGTGGGTTGTTGTACCAGTTGTTTGAGGCCTTCCCCCTGCAGGGAATCCACCATGTGTCTAGTTCTGGCAGATGTCCCTGCTGGTATTGACCAATCTGTATCTGGCATGTTGAAGCCTCCCATTATGAGAACCTCCCCTTTAGCTGTCATGTTTTGTATATCTTCTAACAGTAACGTGCCTATGTCCTCCCCCCTGGTCTGGAGGCCTGTACACAACCCCAGTTTGTATGGCTCTCCCATTTCCTGTTTCCAGGGTGACCCACAGTTCTTCTGGCTCCTTATGTGTATTCTGAATTTCTGTAGCTTTGATATTTTCATTGACATAAAGGGCCAATCCACCCCCACTTTTTGCACCTCGGTCTCTTCTGAATAGTACATAGCCAGGTATTGAAGTCTCCCAAGTGTGGTTACTTGTAAACCATGTCTCGCTAATAACAACTTTGTCCAGTTTAGCCTCTGTCATTATTGCCTGCAGGTCTGGGATCTTGTTTCCCAGACTGTGGGCATTTGTGTACATGATTTTCCATTGGTCAGATTTCACTGTGTTAGTTGTCAGATGAGGTCCGGCGTTACCCCTGTGCATCGTATGGGGAGCTGGACCTTTTTCTTTACCTGGTCCCTTCCCCCTCATTTACACTGTGGCCCCCTTCACACTTTGCCCTGGTGCAAACCCAGGTTGAGGGCACAAACTGGGTTATTATGAATACCAACTTGGCAAAAAACCCAGTTTGTGCCATGCAAACTGAATTTGTGCCAGGGCAAAGTTTTGTGAATCTGGCCCCAGGTGCTATAAGAATTTCTGATCAGCTGGAATGCTGTTGTACCATAGAAGGGTACAGCAATGTTCCATGACCTTTGCACTGTGGTACAACAACATTTCAGCTGAAATGGAACTCCATACAGAACAATGACCAACTGTACACTATAGCCTTATTAGGGGGTGGGAAGGATGTAAAATAATTCTTTGGTTAGCACTTTTAACCCAGGATCATCAAAGGAAAGACTAAACTGGTTAGCCCCATCCCCCATCTTACACCCCAAGACAGATTCTGTTAGCACGTCCATCGAATCTCCAATTCTGTTGCAAATGTCCATGCAAAAATCTATCTCCTAGCTAACTAACAGCTTCATGGAGCCCCCTTACGTAGCTGTGTTAAAAATGAAAATCTTGATATGCTGGGCCAGACAACAGAAAGAGCAAAAAAAAATGGCATGCTAGTTTGTTTTTATGTATTGGTTTGAACCTGAAGAGGATTTCATCATAAAGATGTGTATGTGAAACACATTTTAACCTGGTGTCTGTCATCTTATTTTGGGACTCAGTTGCTGGCCAACACTCTGCAGTGTTAGATGAGAATGGCAACAACTGTGTTAACCTAGCAAATGCAGATATGTGAAGGTAAAGGATTTCAGTTTTAAACCTCAGTTTAGTATTTTATGGGTAAAGAGTGCCTGAAATAATGTACTTTTATTACCTGTGAGCACTACACATAGGGCTGTGCAAAATGACTTTAAAGGTTTAGTTATAGCAGTCTTTATTGACCCTAGATTGAGAGAATATTGTAGCTCTATTTGAATGCAGAATGTAGCTTCTATTTTTTTTTTCACTTTAATGAGATGAAATACATTTCCACAGAATCCTTTTTTATAAAAAAAAAAAAAAAAAAAGCAGAGGCAGGTTTTACGCCAGTTTAGACAACCTCCAATCTTGCCTGAGCTACCGAGCTCAAAAACTGACTGCATTTTTATGAGCTCTCTCGTTATGTGCAAGAACAAGTATGCAAAATATGTCAAGCCCGAGCGAAGACTGGAATCAAAAATGACTCTAATTACTTGTAATAATTTTTTTTTTGCATTTGAATGGAAAACAATGCTAAAAATTCTATTAGGATACTTACGAGACAAATCATTTAACAAGTCTCTCTTTTTTTATTGCGTTATTAGACAATTTACATGGCAACATTGTGAGCATTTGATTGGGTGATCGCCTTGGGCTATTCAACTGTACATTGTAATAACCGAGAGTTCGTGCCTTGCCATTAGTCAAGAAGTCAAACACAATCATTATAAATCCAATTGGCTTGTCAAATTAGAAGCAATTTAAAATTATTAACATTTTTTATAATAGTACAAATAGATCACCCTTTTTCACAGTTTCTATCCATTCTTTTTCCTTCAGGATTTCATTTGAAAGCGTTGATTGGGGAACTACTAATAAGTCCTGTTTTTTGTTCAGATGATGTCACTGAACCACTTGCATCTGGCTGTCAAATAGTAACTGTGAAAGCGATCTTGGGTTACTTTAAAGAGATAATAGCTTTTTCAAATCATTTCAGCTTGTGTTATCATACCAAGGGTCAGAAACAGTTACCTTTTATAGCAGAGCAAATTTAAATTCCACACTGATGATGACTTGAATAGGTCGATAGCTACACATCTAGAAAACAGTGAACCATCCCTTAAAGAGCTAGTGCACTGCCAGAAATGAATATTAACTTCCAAAAGTAGTGAACTGTTGCTTCTTATACATGAAGTATTTTCTTTTCCCTTTTGCTAATTAGAAGATTTTCTATGTGACAATTCCAGATGTGATGTGAGGAACCGTAGGAAGAGAAAAGTCTGTATTGAGGATAGCAGGGATGCCCCAGTGAAACTATTTCTGTGGAACAGGGAAAACTGTGTACTTAACCCACCACTTTTTTCATGGCCACTATAGTGCATTTAAATCAAGTAAAACATTCCTCTTTATTCTAGTTGGAAATGCCTTTATTTTGCAAGTATTGCTGAAAAGGGAAGGGGTAAATGCCCAGTTTTCCTTTTTCCTGTGTGTAACAGTACATGATATGGAGGCTAACATGGCTAGCTCTATAAATCCTCATATGTTTTTAGCCCTATAACCTCACTATCTGTAACCCCACAACTGACCACAAACTGCCAATTACCCTCTGCAAGAATGGTCACTTGTGGTGTCACAATTTGGGCTGGCAGTATAGCCTAGAGGTTAGAGGAACAAGTTTGATTCTCACAACCTCCAGTTGCATACTGTGTGACTCTAAGCAAGTCACTTAACCACCCAGTGCTCCCTGATCACCCTTAAAAACAGGCACGTATGCCTAGTGGGCCTTACCCAGTTACCAAAACACTAAAATAAAATAAAAATATGTGAGGTCATAATGCAGATGAGGTAGAAAGGGGAATGGAATTAGATATGTCCATCTCCAGACAAAGTACTGCTCTTCACATCACACACAGTGCTATTGGGTAGAAAATCTATGAATGAGCAAATGTAATTCGAAACATAATTCAGAAATAATAAGTAACAACTGACTACTTTAAAAAAAATACTAATATAGTGTGCCTGCTATTTCTGATGCTACTAGCTCTTTAAAGGAAAAGGGGAGTATTCCAAGTTCATAATGAGAAGGCAGTATAGCGCAGTGATTTAAGGTTCTGAGCTGCAAACCTGAAAACCTGGGTTGGAATCCGGCAGCCCCCACTTGCACACTGTGTGACCCTGAGCAAGTCACTTAACTGCCTTGTGCTCCCAGGTCACACTATAATCAAGCTTTCAGCTTAGTGTCTCTCCTGGTTAAAAAACAAAAAATATATATATATACATACATACACCCAGTTTCCTTTCAGTCTCTCTGTTGTTTACACAATAAGGTATGACAAAATGTGCAATATAGTGGGATAACAGCACACCTTGGGTGCCTTGTACCTTACGCATGTGAAATGTGCCACTATTCCACAATTACACACACCGTGGAGCACCTCATCTATGATTATAAAATGGTTCCACTGATTTTTATTTTTAAAACAGTAGAATGGCCTGTCAGTGCAGTGGTAGCGCTACTGCTTGCAACGCTGGAGACCTCTGTTCAGGAACGAGTGCAAGTCATCCAGAGCCTGCTGGGGGGGAGAAGGATTGTGCATCCTGGAGGTCACTCTCCTCCTCCGAGAAGGGATGGCAACCAGCTCCACTGCTATACTGCCACTTGGGTGACCACAGGTGGCAGTGGCGATGCAGTGGCTCAGGGCAGGGGAGGTGCAGGTTGGTGCATGCTATGCACATTCATGTCCATGCGTACCAGATCCACCTGCATCTTGAGGGACAGAATGGGCAAGAAGTGGAAATACACCCGCCCCGAGCAGCATTATGGTTTCACTGCATCCGCAGACTCTGCTTTCACTGACCTGGGCACTCTCCAGATGACTGGATATTGTATACCCAAGTGACCTGGCCTCATCCAGATGGCTCCACCATGGGGCAAATTATGGGCACCACATAGGAGGAAGGTAAGCCCTGGGAGAAGGTGAGATGACAGGACTGTGGTGCACTGGGGACCTGAGTAAGGGACAAGTGCCAAGGGGAGCAAGAAAAAAAAAAAAAAACTGAATAAGGAGGTTCCGAACATTAAGAATTTCTGAGCTGTGCTGCTGTGCTGGAATAATGCAGTCATATGATCATATCTGACCAGTCACATGTTTTGGTTCTTCTTACCCATTTTATCATTTGTTTTCTGTCTCCCTTTTCTTTAAAACTAGCTCTTTATGCAGCCCCCCCATTGCACCATTACAGGTGCCTTAACCAGTGACATCACCGGATGCAGCCCATCAGTGGCTCCTGACGCTGTTACCACTACCTTCATGGATGGCTGCATTGATTATCTTGGAGCAGCTCCTTGATGGTCTTAATTCTCATCAATGCAGCAACTTATGCAAGTAGCTGAATCAGCAACGGGAGCCACTGACTGATTATAATTTATGATGTTTAGTGCACTCAGAAGTAGCAGCCCACAGAAGCATTCTGTAAGAAGATCAGCGTGAGATCCAAACAAGCATTTGTCAGTGCCGAATGTTTGCTTGCTGATATTAGCATTGGACATGCAGGAGTTAGACAGATGCAGAATAGGAATGGCAGTGATGTATTGAACTCACGCCAACCCCACCTCAACCCTGCAGAGATGGACAGGCATTGGGATGTGCCTTTGAGTCATCATCCATAATGCTCACAGCATTTCACCTCACCCTATCCTGCAGACACTGACAAATATTGAGGTGTGCCTTGGGGTGTTTGGCTTTACAGTCACCCCATTTCATAAGGACATATGCTGAAATGGGTGCAGCATAGGAGAATGGAGTGATCTCTGGGGCCGAAGAGTTGAAGGCACACTTCAATGCCTGTCACTGGCTTCAGGGTGGGGGTGGGAGTGGAATGACATGAGCATTACAGCTGGAAATCCAAAGGCACATCCCTGAAGCCTGTCAGTCTGTACAGGGTGGGACGTTATGGTTAGAAATCCTACCACCCCGGGCATTTGTTGGTATTTGCACTACAAATTTTCAACATGGCCTTTTTGTGACCCCCAACTTATGAAAGCATTTGGGACCTCTGCTCATGAACAGTGGCACTGTGATTTTGTTAATCTGTCCCGAAAATTGATTTCTCACAGCGACCGCGCCATTCTGAGCCAGGTGTGCGAAAACACAGTTCAGGCGGGATGTGAAAAATGACAGCTGCACCATTCATAGGAAGGTGTGAAGAGATGGCAGTGTTGAAAATCTGGAGTGAAAATATTAAAAATTATCGAAATTATGAGCGTACGTGAAAACTGCACAATGCATACTCGTAACACAGTCATTTAGTGGAATTATTTCATCAAATTTTTAAAATAGGCATTATGTGATCTCTGCTCATGAACACTGTCACTATGATTTTCTTAATCTGTCCTGAACGTTGATTTCCCACAGTGACCATTGTGCACCAGATATGCGAATACACATTTCGGCAGGATGTGAAAAATTACATCTGTACTATTCATAAGGAGGTGTGCAAAACTGACTGTTGAAAATCTTGAGTGTAAATATTACAAATTCTCACAGTTATGAGTGTGCGTGGAAACTGCACAATGCACGCTCGTAACATAGTCATTTTATGGACTTCTGTCACCAAATTTTCAACATAGGCATCTCAGGACCTCCGCTCATGAACAGTAATTTTTGTAATCTGTTCGAACACTGACTTCCCACAGCAACCGCGCTATTCTAAGCCGGAAGGGTGAAAACACATTTCAGCCAGGATGTGAAAAATGAGAGCTGTACTGTTCATAAGGAGGTGTAAAAAAATGGTAATGCTGAAAATCTGTAGTGAAAATATTATAAATTCGTGAAGTTACAAGTGTGCATGGAAAGTGCGCAATGTACTCTAGTAACACAGTCATTTTTTGGAATTTTTTACCAGATATGCAACATAGGCTTTTTGGGAGCCCACCTCATGAACAGTGACACTGTCATTTCATTAATCGGTCCCAAAAGGTGATTCCATGCAGTGACCATGAAATCACCTTCCGGGACAGAATAACCACATGACGGTCACTGAATTCAGGAGATGGGATCCCGAAACTCCCATGTTGAACATTTGGTGCCACAATTCATAAAAATGGCTAGGATATCCATGTAAGTTGGAAAAAAACCATTTATGCCATTATACAGCTTACCGGCATTTCTTTAGTTCATGGTCAGCTTTGAAGAGTGCAGACATGTTCCCAGTCCACCAAAGACTGTCACGCTGGGTTCTGAAGGTAATTATGGGGTGAGGGTGGGTGTGGGGAGGTGGGGTGCACAGAGGGTGGTTGCAGGTTGGGAGAGGGGGTGCTACAGACAGCGAGGTACTGTTTTCTTGTGTCAGATTTGAAAAAAAAAATGCAGCGGACCATTTTTCCTTTTCCAGACACACTGGGGTGGGCTCCCAGTGTGTCCTATCATTTGGGGGGTCATGTTAACCACACGGGGTGGGCTCCTAGTGTGGCACACAATGGAGGCAGGAAAATGCTGACACAATGGGGGGGGGTTAAACATGACGACAGGGGATTGGGCACCCCATCAGCAAATTAACTGGGGAGGGCATGCTGACGGGGGGGGATTGGCCACCCCCAAAGTTGGCTTTCTGGGGACTGTGAGAGGTGGACGTCAATAGCTGCCACCATGTTTATTAAAATGGAACACCAAACAAGGTAAACTGTGATTCGCTGCTGGACTCAGGGACGGCCCCAGCAGCACAAACAGCTGATTGTTAATGACGGGGTGCTCCCTGATTGCAGCGGCGAGTTTCTTTTCAAGTTGGTGGCAGGCTACAATACTGCTGTCATGGACAGCGTGCTCCTCTATTGGCACCACAGGGACCAGCCCCAAAATGGAGAGCTGGCATTCGTCACAACACTGCCGCACCTCCACAACTTGTTACTACAGCAAGCTAACGCAATATGTTCCTTACGCATGCGTGCAAGCAAACATAAAAAGGACTGCAGGAAATTCTAGATCAAGGAAGCTCTCCTGCCCAGTTGGAACACTCCTTTCCTCTGTGTATGAGACACTCTTATTCTTATGCTTTAACGGTGGTCGACAAAATTTTTGTTGCACTGGCATCATAGTTCCGTAGTACAGGAACTCTGGCATTGGTTAATATGAAAATGCAAAATGCAAAATGCAGCTCCTCACTGAAGGATAACATTTATCAAGACTAGTGGTGCTCAGATCGTTCTTTTGTGGATCCGACTACCCTCCATCAGGTAGTACTGGTGTCCAACCTAGGATCTGACCAAAATCAAACTACAGATCCATAGTCATATAATTGTGGATCTAAGGTTGGATACATCAGATCTGACCTTGGATAACTGCATTCAATGGCCAGACACCTGGAGCAGATGGTTGGATCCATCAGATCCAGGTCAGCTCCATGGATACCTGAAAAACTTACTGTGAATCTTGGCAGGTAAGATTCCTGTCTGGATATCTATGCCATCTGATGATATCTGATATCAGACCAAAATGATGGTATCCAACGTGACAGGATACTATCTGAGCAGCACTGATCAAGACGTATTAATCTATATAGATAGTAGTAGATTCAGTTAGAGATATCAAAGCATTTCTACAAAAATAACATTGCACAAATCACATTTTGTGATGGAAACCCATGATTTTAGTTAATTGGCCCACAAACAGTGATCACTGTGTTGCTGAATTAAGAGTGTCAGTTCCAATACCAGTGGTAAGAGGTACAGGACCTCCATTACTGCTGCAAAAAGGTAAAGAAACTGCCTTCCTGTGTGTTGCTGTTTACTTTCAGCACTGAGTGCATGAGATCCATAAAATGATGTTAGATGAGAGGAAATATTCAAAAGGTTTGGTTTCTATGCATCTCTCCAATCCACATGCATACACTCAACTGACGATGACATTGGGTTGAGCAGCTATAATTGGCATTTTTTAATTCTTTGATCACTAGTTAATGCCCAGTAGGCACAAGTGACTGTTTTCATGGGTGACCCAGGAGCACTGGGGAAGTTAAGTGACTTGTTCAGCATCATACAGCATGCAAGTGGAGGTTGTGGGAGTCAAACCCAGGTCTGCTGGCTCCCCCAAGCTCATTCACAGCTCTTTACTCTAACCTCTAGGCTATACTGCCAGCCCATTATAAATTATGACATCACTCTTAGCCAATCAGATATGTCTATTTCCAAACACTCCAGGTACTCTTATAACCATAAGCATGTGTCTCGTGCACATAGTTCTAAAATTTGGAAGTTCTGTGTTCAGTTGGCATAATCCATTTCCCACACAAGGTCTCTCCTAATTTTCTGAAAAATAAAACATTTTGATTTTTAAATTCCAGTTCCATTTTTTTTAAAACAGAAATCCTCAACATGATTTATAATATGTTTACATGTACAGTTCCTGTGTCTATTATTATTCTAAGAATTGCTTCTCAAGTCCTTTTTGTGTGCAACAGTGGTTCAGGTTCACATCACAACAGTTCTCTCAGCCAGGCAACTTGAGAATGGACTCTTACAAGCACATGAGACATGGTAACTGCAAACAAGAAACCTATATAATAGGTGGGATTCATACAGAGCTGGTTTTAAATACCCAGAAGACATAAACCAGAAAAAGAGACATAAGCCATTTGCACCACACAGCAACCCAAGTGCTCAGGTTGCTGCGGTGTAAATACGACCATGTGGACACTTACCGGATCACAGTAAGTTGGTCATTACTCCACTCCTGCAGTCCTAGAACGTCTGGGAACACATTCCGGAGTGAGCGGTTTAAGTGGCTTTGTGGATAGGCTGCACCACTCTTTCCCATGCGCTAGACCCTGCGGGCATCTTTTGGCTGTTTTTCGCCGACCACCACTTGACTCCCAGCCCCTATCCAGTGTGTCTTGCATTGGTGCTGAGAGAATCTGTGTAGATGCAAAAGCCAAGCTTCTTCTTGCATTGGGCAGCGCTTCAACGCCCCACAGAAGGAGCGAAGTTGGCCATGTAAACACAGCTATTCTGTATACCAAAAGAGAACAGAGCTTAAGAAGCTGGTGTACTACCTTAAAGAGCAACTGATGCCTTCAGGAGAACTTTAACAAAACATAATACTTAGACGCAGTTCAGCTTGTATTTTGCATTAGTTCTGTATTTCTCCTCACCATTATTTTGTACTTGAGGTCATTTGCATGAAAACAGGATCTTTGCTCCTGAAGAGCTCATCTAGTCCTGTTGCTTTCTCCCTACCTGAGGTCACAATACACTGCTGGTGACATCACAGTTACTCCCATGGCAACAGATTGTGATGTCACAACAGAGGATTATGACTTGAAGTAGGGAGTAAGTTAAGCAGACTGATGCACTCTAAGGGATAAAGATCATGTATTCATGCAAATTTGCAAAGTAATAAATAATGGGGAGGAGAACTCTACACCATATATATATATATATGGAATGCAAGCTGAATTGTACCAAAATATCAGTCATGTTTTTCAAAGTTTTCTTTGAAGCATCAACAGCTTTTTAAATTAATATTAACTTTTCAATGTAGTAAACTATTACTTTTTATATCTGAAGTATTCTGTTTCTTTTCTGGTTTACTAATTAGAAGCTTTTCTACTTGGTAATTCTTGGTCACAGTGTGATGGGTGGAGCAGGACTTCACCTGGAGGCAGACATAGTTAGTTCTGTTCCTCCTCATGCATCATCGGTCTTATTCCCTCACTGTCTGTGACATCACAGTTGACCAAGAAGAGTCAATTGCCTGCTGCCAGATCAGCCTCTTGTGATTTCACAATAAGTAAGGTCACAATGCTGATGAGGTCTGTAGAGAAATAGAACTAAATATGTCTGTCTCCAGGTAAAGTATTGCTCTTTACATCACACCCAGTACTGTGAGGTAGCAAACATTCTAATAGCAAATAAAAAAAAATACTTTAGAAATAAAAAGTAACAAGTGACTTCTTTAAAAAAAACATATTTTTTTATCTTGTATTTTTGATGCTACTGCTCTTTAAATAACTATGAATTGCTCACAGTGTAGCATAGTTGTTAGAGAACGAGCTGTGAATGAGTGTGGTACATCCAGGAGACCTGGTTTGATTTCTGCTACCTCCTCCAGAATACTGTGTGACACGAAGCAAGTTATTCAACCTCCCTGTGCTCCTGGGCTGCCCCAGTAAATGGGCCTTGTGCCCAGTGGGTTTTAACCAAGGCCTCTGGAATTCTACATTTCCATGACTGCAGAATTTGCTTCATGCAGCAGAATATATATACTGCCACATAATTCATTGTTCTTGGTGAATTTTCATTCGAATATACAGTTTTTCCATAGGGTCTGGCTCCCTTCTCCATCTCATTTAACCTGAAACCCCTCCTCTATACTTGGCATGTGATGTCATCAATGACATTGCATCAAATTTTAGCCAATGACAGGACTGCATTCTGCCATAGAAATGAATAAATCATGCTGCAGAAATCAGAAAATGCTGCTGCAGAAACCTAACAGCCCCGCCGGAGAAATCAGGACAAAGTGCCTCAGAATACTAAGGTCTCTGGCCTTAACCAGTTACCAAAAAATAAAAATAAAAAAAAATAATAATTGAGGAATCCTGCAATACTTCCTTCCCCCTTTAAAGAGTAAATGCTGTGCCTCATCATTTACGAAAGTCAGGGGTATGTGTCTGAACAGAAAGCTTTCTATTGTGCCTCCTATTGGAGAAAGCTCTGTAATACATCCATGGAACAGGAAGAGCAGGGTCAGTCCCACAGATACAGAAACCTACACATTTATGTGCCTCATGTGAGAAAACACAGAGTTGCTCTGACATTCAGTTTTCATATTAATAGTTTCCTTCCACTGCCCTGGATTGTGTGGAGAGGGGAGGTGCCAGGGGTTACTTCAGAGGATGCAAATGATGAACTGCACATTCTGGTCCCCGGCCCTTGATAGGGTCAATATTAGTTACACCCTTTGCTGGATCCCCACCCCTGTATTAATGTTATAACACCATACATTTGTTGAGCTCTATTTGAATGAAACCCAATGCTAAATGCAATCATGTACGACTGTAATTTGTTACTCTTATTATACTGCATACTTAGTAACATGCAATACAGAACACAGAAGGAGGCAGAGCCAAAAAAAAAAAGGGCTATGTATACAACTGGGGGTGGCGATGTGGGTTATAATGTGCATATGTCATTTTTCTAGCTACACCACTAATCTATCATGCACAAAACCAGGAACTGAAAAGTAGCCAAGATGTTAACAAGCCTACATTTTTTCCAAGAGCTTCCGACACCTCAGGGAAAGGTTTCATATTTAGACACAACTGAGCTTATATCATATTGCCTGTTCTTTAGTTCTCTTTCTTTCGGTCTTTAGTTCTAATTACACTAACATAGACATGGCCTCCTTATCTCCTGGGCTTCATCTACATCTCTGCTGCTTGTCTGCATGAGGAAACATAACCTATACTTACAAACATAGAAGCACACTAATTTAAGGTCAGAAAGGACTCTATTTTCAACATGTCCCCCCACCCCAACACACTTTTTTTAATTATCTTTTTATTAACAAAACACAGTATTAGACAAGACAGGTGTACATTTCCATATACTTCCATACAGCAGTAGTACAAGAATATCATTTATGATATACAAATTTCTGAAATATCTTAGGTCACATTTCATAGTATTTCTACCCCTAGCATTCCTCAATGCCAGTCTTTACCTTTGCATAACTTTGTACTGATAGCAATTTCTAATATTCTATCTTTTCTTTCTTTCAGGGGTTCCAGAGCTTCTGATTTCCTTATTTCATGGAACAAAGTCTACCAATGTATTCTTCACATGCATGATCCACCCCATCCATCGGCTGTTAAATAAATCCATTTGTTCATACCTCTCAACTGTCCCTGATTTTCAGGGACGTCCCTGATTTTGCCACAGAATTTTCCTTTGTCCCTCATAAAAATTGTGTTTTTGGGATTGAACAGTGGGGACTGTAAGCACAAAATCATGTCAGATATTACAGTTACAGACTTGTTCTTCTTAAGAAAATGCATCTTACACTAATCTCCTTATTCTGTCAGCTTTCTGAGTAAATGTTAACCATTTGTAAGATGTGTCCCTGACTTCGGGTCTTTGTCCTTGATTTTGTTAAACCTTGTCCCTGATTTATGAGGCAAGAGGTTGATAGGTCTGCATTTGTTGTCTAAGATGTGTGTCATTTGTTTCCATTTTGTAAATGTTTCTCATTATCTGGTTCCAATGATATATAGGAGCAGGAGGGGCTGTGGGATTGCAAGCATTGTTTGGTGATTGCTTTTTTGGCCACTGTTTGGGCTATTCCAATTAAATATTTCTGGTGTTTGTTTAAACAATCTTTTGGGAAATTTAGAAATATGGCCGATTTTGTGTATAGTACATATTTTTGTCAGTTCTTGTTCAATTCCATCCCAAACATTTTTTAAGCTTGGGTATTGCCAGAACACATGTGAATGTGTTGTTTCCTTTTCCCCGCAGCCTCTCCAGCAGCTAGCCAACTGAGTATTATGATATTTCACCGCAAATTACAGATTATAGGAAACTCTGGTCAAACTGCAGAATTGGGCACAAGATTCAAGACTAACCTTTAATGTGAATAAGTGCACGGTCATGCACTTTGGCAGGAACAATGCAGGGGCCACTTACAGGTTAAATGATCAAGTTCTAAGGGAGGTAAATGATGAAAGGGATCTGGGAGTAAAGGTCTCAAATGACCTAAAATGTAATCAGCATTGTAGCCTGGTAGTGAAGAAAGCAGGAAATATATTGAGCTGTATAGGTAGACACATTAAGAGCAGGAGGAGTGAGGTCTTGTTGCCCCTGTATGGGTCACTGGTGCAGCCGTGTATGGAATACTGTGCAAAGTTTTGGTCTCCAGGCTAAAAAAGAAGATTGTGGCATTGGAGAGGGTTCAGAGGAGAGCTACATGGATGATCGATGGAGTGCAAGGGTGTGACTATCAGGATCGGTTGAGTAAATTTGGGATGTATACGTTAGAATATTGGAGGCTGCGAGGAGATATGTGCAAAGTCTATAAGGCCCTTACTGATACCAAATTAAGGGAACAGCTGGGGTTAAAGCTAAGAGAACAGCCATATCAGACCAGAGCACATCCTTTGCAGCTAATAATGGAAAGGTATAGGACTGCAAAAAGAGAGCACCGGTTTAGTATAAGGGTTGTGCCAATTTGGGACAGACTGCCGCTGGAGGTGGTATCTAGTAGTACCATGCAGGCCTTTAAAACCAATCTAGACAGATACCTGATAAAAAATAATATTTTGTGATATCAGCAATTTCTAATGGTGAGCTGTATGGACTGCAAAGTCTTCTAAGTTCTGGACAAACCTATGATAACTATGAATATGTGATGTTTGGAAGTATATCACAATCGTTTTCCAGGCAAACTCTTTTAATTGATGCAATGCAGAATCTTTATGTTGCTGCAAATAGATCCTTTCCCACCATTATTCTGTTTAGTTTATTTGCAATTCCCTTGGCGATATAGTTTGCATTTTTTGATTTAATATTGCTGAGGGGTGTATAAGAACCCTATATCTCCAGGAAATTAAATGTTGGGACATCCCACTATTTTTGGAGCTTTGTAGTAATTGTGCCAAGGGGCGGAGGGGTTTCTGTCAGTTTCCAACTATCTTTAAATCCATTTGTTGCAACAACAGAAATCTCTGGCCCACTGCAGAACCATGGGGATGCTCCTGAATACTGATCTGGTGTATCTGATGTTCCAGGTTTATATGATACAGCTGGAACATCTCAAATACAATTGTGCGTAATTCAGTATCTTGCAGAATACAGATTGATAAATTATAACATGGTCTAGTGGCTAGTGCACAGGCTTGGGAACAAGGAGACCTGAGTTCAAATCCTGCCCACAGTCACTTACTCGTCGTAAGACACTGAGCAAGACCGCTAACCTCTCAGTGCTTCTGTCCATCCAGCTGTAAAAATGGGTAAAAGCAGGACCCCACAGAAAATGGGAAGCTACATTGCATCAGAGCTATCCTTCATAAATAAAATGGTAGTGGAGAAAAAATATTATTTAATTGCAACCTCAAAAGACTGGGATGTGTATCTTCCCTTGGAAATGTACCGTTAATGCACTGAAACAAAATATGGATCCTAGGAAGCAACATCTATTAACTAAATATTAATGAAACACAACGAAAGTGTAGCAAGTTAAGAAAAATCATGAATAGAAATAGTGCAAAAGCAGAGAAATCTACTACATGTGGTTTGAGCTGTGATCCTGTTCCCTTCTACAGGCATACAGTGAATGCAATAAAAACAAGTAACCACAAACACTGTCCAGAATCACAAATGTAATGAACCCTGTTATCTGTGAGCTACGCTCTTATTCCCCATATCTTTCCTTATAGAAACAGTCACCTTCTTTGCCTTAAACAGAGACAAGCCAAACAACATAAAATGAAATATATTCTCTTTCCAGTGTCTAACAGGCTGATATATCAGCATAAGCAAAAGACACAGCCACCAGCAGTGAATCCATTTATGCTCATGGCTCTCAGTTAAGAATGGTACAGTACCTCCTTCTGCCAGCTACATTCTTTGCTGCTAAAGATTGGAGGCAGTAGTCTCCAGCCCGCCGGCGCAGCGGTGGGATTTCCGCTGCAGCGCCCGGCAATCCGGGTTCGAACGGATCTCGGTCGCCGGAGGGTCAGCCGGGGAGAAGGATAGAGCATCCTATGGACTGCTCTCCTTCTCCGGGGGGAGGGATGGGGTAGTGCTCGGGGTCTGCGCGACTCCTGGTGGAGACCAGGTGTAGCGCGACTACCGACCTCAACAGTGTGTGTGCGTCGGAGGCGGGGCAGGACGCTCCGCGTCATTGCACGTCCCCGCCTCCCGGAAAAAGGAAAATGGGAGTATGCCACCGGGGCCCTTGATGAAGCCGGTCACAGCTTCAATTAGCCCCCTCAGGCCAGCCCTCCGACCTAGTCTGAAGCCTGCGGCATGTGTCCCCAGTGCCGCAGCCCCACCCTGGGGGGTAAGCCATGGGGTATCGGAGGGGCGAGGCTGATGTGGGGTGGAAGCGTGACTCGCAGATGGTACTGGCCATCATGCTTGGGCAGAAAATAGAAAATAGAAAAAAAAAAAAAAGATTGGAGGCAGTATAGTGAAGTGGTTTAAGGCTCTGAATTGCAAATCTGGAGACCTGGGTTTGAATTCCACGGCCCTCACTTGCATACTGTGTGACTCTGAGCAAGTTACTTAACTTCCCTGTGCTCCCAGGTCGCACCTGTAAACAAGCCTTCAGCTTAGCATGCTATTCCTGGTTAAACAATTGAAAAAAAAAAGATAGTCAGCAATAAACATATGTTGACAGTTACAGTAGTAAACTGTAAAACTGGATTGACACATCCCTCTGATTGGCTAGGAGTCACATAAATATCACATGGTATCCATACAGGTGGCACACAGCTTACCATTTCCTAATGCAGTGCGCCTGGCTATGCTTGCATTCCCTTATCAGTGTACAGTATATGGATCAGAGGTTTTATCTGCCACTAATAAAACCACCTTACTTTAGTACAGTATTGTGTACAAGTATTGTGCAATTTTTTTTTTCTTTTTTTGCAACTTACTTTTGCCTTCCCCAGTATAGTGACAAGACTGGCCATCTTGGGGCAGGGAATGCATGTCTGGGAGCTGGACGAGAAGTGAGAGAGAGAGACCCCCTCCAGATTACTCCAGGGTGCCAGCAGCCAGTCAGCCAGACTGACATAGATTCCTGTTTTTGGTTTTTTTTTGATATTTTTTTAACTATTCAAAATAAACCAAAAAATCACTACGGTCACTGACATTTTTCTATACGCACATACGTACAGGAAGTATGTATGGTTACGCTACTGGCTATGGCTCACACTCATCTGACATTCATTTCAGGCAGGCAAATCACCTAGCATAAAGGCATCCTACTAATTTTACGATGGAGTCCCCCATGAATACAACCTTATTACTACACTCACTAGCCTTTTTCTTTCTCCTGCATGGCAGGTCAAGTGTATGGCTGGGAAAAATTCCTGGATATGACTTCCACATAATTATTATGAAATTCTACAATTTCCACAAAGACTCATGGAATTCAGCTTTATGAACTGATGTTTTTTTTTACCATTTCTGGCAGCTTATAACAAAGCCATCCACTTAGAAAAGAGATTAATAACATTGATACATTGTCTCCTTTTAAGGTCTATGAATCTGTACAATTTAATGCAAGTGTGGTCTCTAGTTTTAACGTTTTAGGGATTTATAATTTTGTAGTTTTCATTCTTGCTGATTTTAATTACAATTTTCTGAAAGTTTGGCTACTTATAATTTGGTTCCCCTTAAAGCCAGACATGTGAAGTCTGGCGCACATAACCACGTGGTACAGCAGTTTAAATGTTTCAAATGTTGGTGAAATTTGGATAAGTTGTTTTACAATTAGATGGAAATAACCGAAATATAATTATGGAAACATGTGTGGTTGCCTATTATTCAGTTCTCTTTAAAGCTAGGAATCTGATACTTCGTACACATATAAAGAAGCTATAGACCCATATGCCTGCCAAATTCTGTAACACTTAAAAAAAGTGCATTTAAAATCATGCTGCAATAACTGAAATTTAAAATTTTGGAAATATAATGTTTTGGCTCCCTATAAAATAGCCATCTTTAAAGCCTGATACCTAAAACCTGATACACATGCTCTTGTAAGGTTCTTTAAATCCCAATACTGTGGAGAAATTTGGATAAGAAATTTTAAAATTAAATAGAAATAATTGAAAATTTAATGTTGATGAAATGTTTGACCACCTATAACTTAGCTCGGTTTAAAGCTAGGAATCTGAAACTTGGTTCAATTATACATGTGGTGAACCTCAAGTGTACCTGCCAAATGTAATAACAATTGCATAAGTGCTTTTGAAATTAGGCCAACCTAAGTGAAATTCAAAGGCTGACATAATTCTGTAGAATTTTCACAGAAATTCCATGAAATTTTCTAGACTTGCAATGGCAATTCCACCTGAATTACACCAGTGGAATTTTACATTATGCACAGCCCAAATTCCTGCTATGGATACAAGTTTTACTCCTGTTAATACAATCCTTGGCATGAAAAAAAGAGCATTCTTCTCACAAAACATAATTATTGTATTCTTTTCATAAGTTAACAGAACTATGAGTAGAGACTGCTACAGCATTAAATTGCCACAGCTTCTCAGTCCCATGAATGCATAGCACAATTTCTTAGCACACAGAGGTCTAGCACTTGCATAGGAATGGAATGTGTTTTGTCTGTCCCTCCTCTAGTTAGACTGATGTGTCTCCAGCCCTTTCAAAGCAGGGATCCTAAGTCCTGAAAGCAGAGGATCTAACCATGGCGGTTAGAGTTCCACTGAATTTATATACTTGCTATACCATGGACCACCACTAGAGGTCTCAATTGCCATTATGGTTATTCCGCACTGCTTTGAATGTTGCTCACTGCTTTCACTACTAGATAGACCTACTCTGTACTGTACAGCAGAAATCTGCAAATGTTATAGGACTTGTTTTGCAAGTGGGGGAACATTTGCTAAACAACACCAGCTCCTTGTTTAGCCCCTTGAACACTAAACACGGAATTGTAATGGAACTCTCTTGACAACAGAACAGATATGACATAAGCAGGGTCTCTGAAAGTCAGTGAAGGTCAACAACTGATTCATGGTCCATTATTTGTGTATCAGTGGCCAGTGATTTAAGGACTTTTTACTTTGCACTCCTTGGGCATATTCCACTGTAAGTGCCCCCCCTCCTCACAATAGCAGTCTATTTTAGGCAGAAGAGAGGCACGTTCTCTGATGATATGTCACAGAATAAAATGCATTCCAACAGCAGTTCCAGTAACACTGAGGCAGGCTATAGTCAGTGGTTCACATAAATGTGGTGTTATGCTTTCTGAAAGAATTGAGAGACTGCAGAGTAAATGGCTATGTTATATGGCTGAAATGGTCTCCCGCCGTGGAGTCAGTTGAAAAAGAAAAAAAAAGTTGCATTCTGCAGTTTAAATTTGCCTGCTTGGCGATACGCCCGTGAGGAGAAGAGCCCTCGTGAGGAAGAAGAGGCTCATTTGCATGACGTCGTGTGATTGGTCAGGCTGAGATCAGTCCCGCCCCTCAGCCAGCTCTACAGTGACTGCCCCAGCATTCGAGAGGGAGCGTGAGTGGAGTGTGTGTACTGGCTAATGGAGGAGCATCGCGGAGTGTTAAAATCACTGTAAACCTTGTAAAAATAGACTTTCTAGTTTAAAATCGGGCTCAACCCGCTAATCAATCGTTGGAATTGCAAAAGTGGTGGTCGAAAAGATGATCGGCAGGACTGCCCGCCCGTTTCTGTTCTGAGGCCTCCAAGAACTGGCTGCAGGCCATTTTTTCCCATCACAGCAAACTGCTACTGATAACAGTAAGTAACAACAAAAAAACTGCTCAAACAGTGATTTTCTGCCCTATGCCATATAAATGCGTGTGCAGCAGTGTAGTTGCTTTGCAAGTAACAACTGTGTCAAGTCCTGCCAGCAAGTGCAAGTCTGTTAAGCCATTGACTGTGTGCATAGTAATGAATTCAGCCTCAGATTAATGTTTGAAGCCAGAGAGAGACTGTGAGTTGTAGCCAAAGTGCAGCACTAGTTATACAGGCAATCCTGTGTTAAAAACCTGAAGCTGTAAGGGACTGTAGTAAAATAAATGTTTCCAGCATGTAAAAAGTCCATGGAAAATCCTGTAAATGTGTTTAAAGCAAGAACAGAGCAAGTTGTGCAGTTTGAGCAAAAGTTATCAGTAGTTTGTGTAAATCGAGTGCGCAGTGGCTTGACCCAGATTCTGAATGTTGATGCACAGGAGTGCTGCCGCACCATTACAGGGTGGGGTAGTAAAGTAAACACAGCAGCAGAGGAGCCATTTTACAACTAAAGAGTGTGTTCAGTAAAGTTGGGACTTTCAGTTACAGTGAACTTTTGTTTGTTTTTCTGCAGTTATGGCCTCAGGACCAGCTTGTTACCCGGATCATGCCCGGGTTGCAGTAACAGCAGCAGTAAATAGACTGAGGGATATTGAAAAGTGGTGCTATGGAGGACAACTGCCTCCTCATGTGGCGGTTCCTGGATATTCAGTGCATGTATGTCAAATATGCTTGAGAGCTGGAAGGGACATCGTCATGATTCCTCACTGTGCTGGATGCCTAGAAAAATATGGCTTGTATAAAGCGCCTCAAATTCGTTTGGCTCCCACATGGACAAAGGTTCAGGAATCTGCAGATTGGCAGCACACAGCACCAGGTAGAGCCTGTGGAGGAAGGCCCCTCGGGGGAGTGTGGCACAAAGCTAGAGGGTGCAGAGTTAGAGACAGAACCAGAAGTTGAAGTTTCGGATGCTGGATCCCAGAAGGAAAGCTCGGATAAAGCATCAATAGACCCCTGGGGGGGGGGGGCCTAGCCCAAGTCTCTTAGGTGAAGATGAGATGCGGGAGGCCTTTGAGTGGGAGGTGTCGACCTCTGCGCCCAGTGATGAGTGGATAGTCTCAGGAGTGAGAATGACTGCTCACTCCTGGGCTCAGATCCTCAGTGAAGAGGAAGATGAGGGGGAACCTATCTGGTCTTGTGAAAAAGGAACGGGTACACAGCCTCAAGATCTTGCCTCGGAGGAATGCATGGAAGAAAGTGGTGATGCCACTGCCCTGGCTTCGCAAGAGGAAGAAGTCAGGGATCCATTTCTAATTTCTTTAAGGATGCATAGCTGGCAGAACCAGGACTGGCCACCCCCAAGCCAGGCCAGCGGTCTCAGATTGACCAAAGCAAATAAAGAGGAGAGACTGATTCGTAGAAAGGCAAATGAGATCTATGGTATGACCTTTCCTACCTTTCCTCGGAAAGTCTGGGAGGAGATTGAGAACTGCAGGAAATCCTGGATCTGGGACGAAGCAATGAAGAGTGTGCATCCTGGGGCCAACAAGCATGTAAAGAACAGACTGTTTCACGAGAAGTATACCCAGTGAAAGGAGAGGCAGGACACTGTTAATAGACAGAGTGAGAATAGTGGACAGAGAGGGATGTGAAATCTCCCACTGTGTGAATTATGTGCGCCCAGACGGGGTAATAATTCAAGCTTCTGACCCCCGGTACTATTGGCCTCAGTGCAAGGACCTCCCCAGCAAATGTGCCCGTGCCTACAAAATGGAAAGCCGAGCAGTGGTAGTCAATACTGCCACACCAGACTGTGAAGTGCCTTTATTGATCCGCCAATATGGACATCCAGGACTCAGGTGCCCCACATTCATCAGTCTACAGTGTACTGGCCTTTCCAGAATCCATCGACTGGCCCACCAGATGACTTCAGATCCAGAGAGGACACCAGCCAAGCTGTATCCTGTTCATCGCCTGGTAATCGGATGACGTCGGACCAGCTGTTTTCTTTTTGTTCCTGTTCTAAGGTTCCATCTCCAGAGATGACATCATCCCAGCTGTTCCCAGATGTGCCCTCCTGTGGTTCCCAGAAGATGTCCGCCCAGCTATATCGGAAGAAATGCTGCTAGGGAGAGTCTTCGTCAGAGGTGCAGGTCAGTCCCAAAATTTCCATTCTACAAGCGGCTGGTAAGTCCAAACTTTTCTATCTTTATGACATTGCAGTACACACCCTACACTAGCAGACTTCAAAATGTGTGAACTGTCCTCAAAGACTCTCCCCTTCGGGACTTTGGTCTGTTAGAACTGTGCTTCACCGGGCTCCGGCCCAGGAGAGACTCTTTATTGGACTAGCCTTCGGGCATTGTAGTCACTAGTTAGGACTTTTAGGGCACTCCATCCCCCCAAATGTGTATTGTAAATAATGTCATCGTTTTCTAATGTAAATACTGTTTTTCTACCTTTTTCTAAAAAAATCTTTTTGGGATTTTTCAGTGTTTTGATGGTAGGGGTCTAGGTAGACTGTGTATGCAGATTAGGAAAGAGTGTGTTGTCTTCCTTTTTCTTACAGGTGTTCCTGGGAAGACAGAAGAGAAGACCAGAAGTGGAGTAGGGGCTCATCGGAGTTCCTCATTAGTGCTTTAGTGTGTAGAAATTTAAAGTACTGTGGCGTTATTGTTGTTATTACTGTATTAACCCTTTCCTTCCACAGGTGTGGTTGTGGGGGTAGGGAGGAGACAGTAAAATGGTATAAAATGTGGTTTTCTAATGGTGTGTGGTTGCAGGTTGCCCAAGGTCAGGGAGGTCCCCAGGTTGTTTTTGTTTTTGGAGTATTAGGTTAGAAGCAGATAGGTTTTCCCTAGAGGGTTGGGAGGATAGACAGGCTGTGGCCCTGACCTGCAGTAGGGACCGCAGTGCTGATCTATCAGGACTATGCTCTGGATAGTTCTACCAGAGCCACTGGGTGTCCATAGTAAGTGGATAGTGTAGAGGCTGATATGTCAGCTAAAGGCCTCTAGGCCCTTAGTGTTGCCTGCCTGTGCTTGCATATGGTAGGAGGGGGCCTGATCACCCTCCTCCGCAGGTAGCACATAGGGTGGGATGGCCTAAGGCCGGGTAAATAATGACTGTGGACAGTCATTTTCCTGGTCAAGGGTGAGTGTAACCACCTTGTTACCCGGGGTAACTATAATCCCAGTAAGACCTAGTGGTAGGCAGGGAAGGCAGCTTGTGAAACTCCAGTTAAATGGGTTTCACACTGTCTCACTCTGTTCTCAGTCTCAGCTGAGACTGAGGGATGACATCACCAATAGAACTATCGCAGCTGCATGAGCCACATTGGAATCTGCAGCAAGGGAGTTGGTTAGAACGTTGGGAGGTTTTGAAATCAGTTTGGTCAGTCAGTGTGAGTCAGTGCAGTGTGAAGTTGGGAGCTTGCTGAGAAAGCAGCTCAGTGAAGGCTCTAGGAGCCTCAGCCCTGACAGAGGGCTACTTTTAAGTAAAAGGGTGTGTGTCTCCACCTTAAAGAGAGACACAGAAGATAATTGCAGTTGTGGAGACCGCTGTTTTTGGGTCTCAGTGCCCTCTCCCTTTGGGAGGGGGGCAGGAAAGGGTTCCCTGCAGATTCCTGGGGCAACCCCTAGTTCTGCTTAAAGAGAAGCTGCCTATGTGTTCCAGAGTTTATTTGGGAGAACAAGATTTGTGAGTCACCTGTGGGGCACCTGCAACGTGAGGGTGAGTGTCTGCTCTTGCTAAAAGGGCCAATGTTTTTCACCCTGGGACTTGTGTGACAATGTGGGGATTGAACTACTAAAATAGTGGAAGCCTAGAGTAATGGGCTAAGCAAATTAAAAGTAGGTTCAAGTCCAGAGCTTATTGGGATGCAAATGATATGTAGAGGAGATGTGACAGACGTCTACCCAGAATCTACATTTGAAAGTTCAGTAAAGGAATTGTTCAGTTTCCAGAGAAATGGCCAGGTATGGGCTGTGGGAGCTGGAGGTGGGTGGCCCCCCATCTTTAGTGACCAGGTCCACCTCTACGGATTTCTTCTGTGGATTTCTACTTTACCTCAGGCACTTGGCCAGTGATGAGGGAAATACCCAGATGTGGAATTGTAAGGAAAATTCTCTCTAGAAGTCGAAGACACTAGTGTGGTTTGGGGAGCCACAACAGGATAATTGGTTCATTCCTCAAATGGACCACGGATCAAGTGGCCGGCGGGGGAGCCAGGCCAGTGGGGAAAACCCAAGTAGTGTACAAGTCGGGCTGTGTACTCAAAGCTGTGTGCAAGTCCGGGCTGTGTGCCTAATGGGTTTAGAGTCTGAGGGCTAGAAATAGTGATAAAGTGTTCTGTTGTCTCTAATCTGCATTACCAGGAAATGTAGCCCCATGGGGGTCCTTCTATGCTTTGTTAGTTCAGCTTGGATGTGAATAAAAGCCACACTGAAGAATCTCATTCCTGGTTCTGGACATTACAGTTATTGCTTCCTGTGTTTGGATTTACTTGGGTGCCCCTGTTCAGAGTAGCCAAACCTAGGTCCCCTGTGCTGAGTAACCTCATCCTCCCCGAACCCAGTCCCCACCAGGTACTGCTGTCATCTTCAACAGCATGCCACCTGTCGTTTTTGCAAAAAGGCAGGGGTGAGGGGTTACACTCAGTCAGGATGCACCCACCCACCCACCATGGCTTTGCTTGCACCAACACCTGTAGTCACCCAGATGGCAGTGTTGCAGCACAGCTTACAGATCCCCTTCATGAAGGAGGAGAGCATATTTTGTGACACTTGATTCTCCTCCCCCTGGCCGGCGCATGAAGATTAAGGATCGTTTCTGAACTCGGATCACTGGTATCACGAGCGGACTGACAGGCGGGCACAGCACTTACCTTTAAGGAGAGTGTCAGCTTTCCAGCAACACATTTCCATTTGGAATCAGCAGAACTCAGCAGCACAAAATTCCCCCTATAGTTAGACTTTCAAGAAGACCTTCCTGTTTTTTTTTTTATTACTGAAGGCATTTTCATTAAAACTGGATCTTTTCCCTTAAAGCTCCATCTGTTCATGGTGCTTATTCCTGCTTCGAAGTCCTAAACGTCTATTTTTGATATCACAACCTGTCACCACATAAATTATTCTGCTGCCAGAGGCAGAGGATTATGATGTCAGGGTGGGAAAAGCAGCAGGAGCAGATGAAGTCTAAGGAGCAACAAGTCAGATTGTACGCAAATGTCTTTGATGATAAATGAAAGGGTATAACATTCAAATTTATTTGGAAAGTTATACGATTTGAGTACTTCTGATGCCATCTGGAAATTCTGTGTCAAAAATAGACAAATTAATTTCACATGCAAGCCATTTTTTTCCATGGGGTGTTCTGTCTCTGCTTGATGCACCATTGGATGCAGCCACTGCCACTCTTGTTGTGCCTCACTTTTCCAATTATTACACCCCCCCCCCCCACAAGGGTGTACAATAAATGGGAAAACATATTAGGTTCTGGAAAATCAATTAAATGGTTAATAAAACCCTACTGTCCTGGTGGGATCTCTGCAGGTCATAGATCAGCCTGCATGCTCAGGGTTATAAATTGGGATTTTTGGCATTGAGAGAGAAAGAGGGTGCGGAAAGAGGGAGACACCACAAGGAAAGTGTTCAGGAAGACAATGTATGGAGAGCAGGGCTGTTTTCCCACTCTTAAGGCCAGCCGTTCATGGTGGAGCATAAATCCAGTCCGGTGGTGGACATGGCAGCAGCCGCTGTTTTCGACCATTGCATTTATCCTCTTCTGAAGCTACTCAGTGAAATCGATGTGTGAAAGCTCAGATCGGAGTGTCAGCATGCTCCTTGGTGTGCTCCACATTTATGGGGAGAAAGAGAGAAGGGCACGAGGGGAGAATTGGAACCCTCCAACAATGTGTGTGAGAGAGAGAGAGAGAGAGAGTCTTAGCTCTGGAGCATAATTGCCAACCCAGTTGTGGATGGTCTGTGGGGCATTGAGTATGGACATGAGTCACAGCTGTGCCTGTATGTCCGAATGGGAGCCAGTTCTGTTGTTTGAAAGAGCAGTTCAGCCAGGGGGATCTTGTGGAGTTTCTCGGCAAGAAAACAAATGCCCTCCCGGAGGAGGCAGGTCAGTGGGAATGTGTGCCTGTGTACTCGGGTGGAGTCGCTCAATATGGCCCACTTGTATAGAGATCCAGTGATTGGGATTGGAGAAAGATGATAACCCAGTGTGGAGATGATAGAAAAATATCTGGGAGCCAGCATGTGTGTGGGGGAGAGAGAGAGAGAGAGACTGCTGCTGCTGCCCTAGGACCTGTTGGCCCCCCAAAAAGCTGCCTATGGATTAGTGGGGTCATCTCAGCAACAAAATATATCCACTAAACCCTCTGTAAGGACTCCTGCAGTTCTGATGTGCAGTCAAATTGTTTAAATGGTGCCTGGAAGTTTGTTCATTAAGTGGGATCCCCCTGTTAACGTCTAAGCTTGACTGAACTTCAGTTATTGTTTTGGGACTGTTATGCCTGCTAATATGAATTACCTTGCAGCCCAGCACCAGAAGATGGCACCCCTCTGCTGTAAACCCCTCCAACATCAGCCATCCTGCCAAGGTACTGTACATCTAATTTTGTTTCTGCTGCTGTGAGTGTACCCTCCCAATTGGAAATGTACCACCTCATACCCCCTAGATGCTGGGGAGGGGGGCTTACACAATAATCAACACTGGCCAGCAGGTCATAGAGGATTCTTCATTTCCTACCCAGATCCCAGCCATGTAGGAAAGACTACAGGCAGGGGGGAACTAGGAAAGTGTTTACTTATCTCCAGTCTCTGTACTTCAACCTGATGCCTAAATGCTGTTCCTATTTTGTGTTATGTGTAGATAATTTCATGTTTCCTATCTGTCACTCAGCTGTACAGCTCATACAGTAACTCTTTTCTTGTATTAGTTGTACAGGTGTCCACTTGTACTCTCCTAGGTTGCATCTGAAAATAGTCATTTTATGTCTCATGCACTTCCCTGTCCACAAAAACCTAGGGCTGCATTTTCAGAGCCGGCCGGCTGTACACGCAAAAAGATGAGCCACATGAAAAAATGGGGCCAGCCAGCTCTGGCACCATATTCAAACACCTACTGGGTCAATATGTTGCAAGCTTAAGAACATATGACACAAGCACTAACCCAAAATAACGCTGTAAATGTCAGCGAGAGGGTGCAATACCGCGAATGCTGCTGTGCGTGGTATTGCAGCCTCTGCCTCTCACTCTCCCAGGCAGAGGATAAGACCTCTGCTGGGACAGGGTTCTGCCAAGCAGCTGCTGTGGCTTGATGGACTGCGCCACTGGCAGCAAGGAACTCAGACGCTGCGTTTGGGACTGGGTTTGATTCCCAGTCCCAGAAATTTTTTATTTCGCACTTTGTGCAATTTCGATGTAAACCCCCTTGGAGTTGAGAATGATTATTGGGGGGGTTTGGGGGTGCAGCCCCTCGTAACAGGGGTGCTGGGGGCAAAAAAGCACTTATGCCGCATGCAAGTGTAACCCCTAGATGGCGCTATCCCAGGGGCTACTACCCCTGCCTGATTTGCCACTAACAGGTTGAGGGGCCTGGATCCAGTGGCGGGTGCCTCCACCCAGAGGTCAGGGCTTGCAATAGTTAAACTAACTTGGTCACAGCCCTCTGGGACACTGCAACCCCCTTTCTTCCCACTAGTGGCCCACACAATATATCAGAATTACCTTCACAGTATACACTTACCCCAGGTCTGGTTCCGCGCTGGGACCTCCTGTGAAATGAGATACAGTGCAACAATCACAGTACAGTACTTTAACATAGACAAATACCTCAGGCAGTATAACTTTGCTGAAACAAGCAGCTCTGATTTATTTAGGGGATATAACAAGGACAGGGAAATCAGGTTAATTAGCTTATCACTCTAATAATCTACCTATGGCTCTGTGCACAGCCTATCCCTATCAGTTACTGTCCCTGGGTACCCAAGCCCTAGTGGCTAGTCCAAACCGTGGCAGCTGGTAGGGCCCTTTCACACAGAGAAAAGGAGAATTAAACAGTCAGCAGTACAGTAATTCCATTTGGATTTAATGTGGCAATTCAACAGGGAGGCGACCCTGAATTAGTACTCACGACCTCCAAATAAGATAGGGTCCTTCAATGTCAGCAGGGCTCACTTGAGGTACACAAACCTCTTCACACATCCATATAAAAAGCACTATACCAGGCAGGCTGCATCTGTATCCCGATCGCAATTACTGCACAATACCGGAGAACACACAGCAGATTCAGTTCCTGACAGACTGAGTGCAATTTTCAGCAATTCCTCCAGTCTTCTACAGGGTGAGCCTGGTTTCTACTCTTCAGAGATCCTTTGATTCTTTTCACAGGACGGATTCAGTCCTAACAAGCTGTTACACAAGCTGCAGACCGGAACTCTGGGCCTTACACGTTTTTGACTAAAACTGCACATGAAAAACACAGGGCTCCTTCCTTCTTCACTGCCAAAGCTCAACTGAAACTCCAACCGACAAAACCGGGCACTTCCTCTGAGTTCCTCCCAGTTCTTGACTGGATTGGCTGTCACTCACAATAGACTGCTGCTGTTGGTCCAAAAAGGCACTGAAGTCTAAACTACATCTCCCAGAGTCACTGCCCATACAATCCTCTTGTGGCTGGCTCAGATTATGAGTCCAAGTTCTGATTCGTCCAAGACACCATTTTAGAGCTAGCTTACCCCACACTGATTGGTCCAGTTCAGCAGTTCAAAACTGGAATGGGGAACTAGCAGACACAGTTCTGACTGCAAAGAAAGCAGGTTAGACAAACTGCAATTTCATTATTACTCTAAATAATTTCTGGCAAACAGTTACATCTTTCAGATAGGTTCCCTTTGCACTCCTAGTGACTGCAAAAATGAAGTGAATTGGCAGCAGCATGAGTGGTACTCAAAGAAACACACAGTCCCCCATACAAACTAATTATGTCTGCAAGCAGACAGCTCTTAAAGAGACAGTACCAGAGGTTCTAAAAACACTCACTGATAAATGGCTTAAATGCCAAACACCATTCAGGCTTGGAGCATTCAAGCAAGCTCCTGGAAGTCTTTTGGGAACCCCCATTTGCAGGGGGGTTACACAAGAAATCATGCTGTATTGGCAGCACGATTTTTGCATGCAGCATAATGTCTTGCAACATTATGACCCCGTGCCATTCAAACAGCACGATCTGAACTGATCACACTATCTGCTTGAATATTGGACTCTAGTTGCACAGTGCACAGCAAGTGGTCACCATGTTTGTTGCAGTGCTACCAGATGGTGGGGCTGAAGACCGCCTATAGGGGTAAAGTGCTGCACAGACTGGTTAGAGACGTGGCCTCCATAAGGGATATTCAACACAAACATGCAATTAAGCCCACTGGGCGTGCACAGCATTACGGGAATATTTCCATGCCCATTATGGGTTCATCTGCATGTGAGCACCATCTGAGTGCACCAGGCCAGGTCCCTCCACCCCCCAAGCCCCGACTCCTGGAAATAAATCATTGGTGGTCCAGTGGTCCCTCCTCTGTCCCAATGCCCATCCCCATAGATACATAAAAAAAATTGGTAGTCCAGTGTCCTTCCCCTGACCCGATCTCTGTCCCCATAGATATAAAACAAAATGGGTAGTCCAGTGTCCCTCCATGACCCAATCCTCATCCCCATAGATAAAACAAAAAACATTAGTAGTCCTTTGTTATGAAAGTCCTGCCACCTCTCAAATGGAAATTAATGGTATATTTGAACACAGTCCATTGTAAGCATTGTGTATGTAATATCTGTGTTCTGTGTGATAATTAAAGGCAGATTCATTGTGTAACTGGAAAAATGGGCTGTCAATCAAATTGATCGTGATGTGCTTCACCAGGAAGGATATCGTGAGCTGTAATAGTTAACTTCCAGATGTGACTTGGGGGGGGGGGGTGAAACAAAGGAGGGAGCAGTAGACATTACATTACTGAGTGAATACAGAGAATGCAAAACACTCCATCAGTTTGTTGAAAGGCAGTAATAATTCAGTAGCTAACAACTAAAATTAGAACATGTACAAGTGTCTCTCTCTCAGGGCTTGCAGTGGAAGGCAGCTGCAGAGTCTGCACAGAGCACTGAGTTTGAGGAACAGCTTTTTGTGGATGGCTTCCAAATGCACCGCAAAGTTGAGGTTCTTGTTGAGTCACAGCCTAAGGTACTTGAAAGGGGAGACATCTTCCAGTAGAGAACCATCAGGGATATGGAAGGTGGGGGTGGCATCAAGCCTGGCGAACTTTTGCCTGGTGCCAAAGGTCATGGAGACCTTTTTTTTGGCATTTAGGGAAAGTTGATTTGAGCGAAACCAGTGCTGGATGTTGTTGAAGTCCAACTGGAGGCTGGTCGCCACCTCCATGGGGGACTACCAGAGGGAAATAGCACAATATCATCTGTGTACATATGGATACTAGCAGATGAGCAGGCATCAGTCAGGTCATTCAGGAATATGGAGAATAATACTGGACAAAATACCAAGCCTTGGGAAAGGTGAGGAGAGGGAGTTGCCGACCCTGACAGACTGAGACCTGCCCGTGAGGTAGAACTGGAAACAGCTGGTGGCAGATGTGGAGAGGCTGGCTGCAGTCAGCTTGCTGAGGAGAAGGGAAGGGGCAGCAGTGTTGAAGGCTTTGGCAAGATCGACAAAGATGGCAGAAATTATGTGTCCCTGATCCATGCCTGAGAGAATGGAGTCAGTGAGCTGAAATAGGGAGGTGGTGGTGGAGTGGACCTTGTGGAACCCAGACTGGAAGGGGGTGAAAAAGGAGGAAGACCCAAGGAAAGTGAAGAGCTGTGCCAGCGTCAGATGCTCTTGAAGCTTAGCCGGGATAGGAAGCAGAGATATAGGGCAAAAGTTGCTGGGATTGGAGGGGTCGCCACGCTTTGGAAGGGGGACAATAGTGGTGACCATCCAGGAATTGGGGACAGCACAGAGTGTGAAAGATAGGTTCTAGAGAGTAGCCAGAGGGTGGGCTATAGTGTATGCTGAGAAGTGAAGTGGCTTGGAGTCCAGCCCATCAGGGTGTTTGCCCTTATGAGGATTTAAGGCTAGTAATTCTTGCAGGGTGTTGTCTGGGGAGACAGGATTGAAGGAAAGGCATGAGGAATAAGGTATCTGAGTGGAGGAGGCTGGTTGGGGGGGCAGTAGGGGGTAAGGAAGCTTGGAGGGAAGAGGCAAAGGTGGTGAAAAAGTTGCTAAATTCAGCCGCCACAGAGGGAGGGTCAGAGACAGTGCGATTGCCTACCTTTAGAACAGGTGGGGGGGGACTGGGCAGGGAGAGAGAACAGAGAATAGAGAATGAACAATCTTCCAGAATTTGGAGGGATTGTTAAGGTTTTCATGAAAGGAGGAGTTGAAATACTCTGCCTTGGCAAGGCGGATAGCCCTGGTGCAGGCGTTGCAGAGGAAGTGATACTTCTGTAGCATCTTGAGGGTTCCAGAAGCTTTGATCACTGCCCATGCCTAGTCTTGAGCATGCTGACACCCTAACAGCTCGGCTGTGACCCAGTGGAGGTGATTGTCATGGACCCTTGTCTTTCTATGAGGGGCATGACAGTCCCAGGCATGCAGGAGTTGGGAGCTGAAGTAGGTCAGAGCTGATTCCACTGAGAAAGCAGTGGCAATGGGAGACCAGTCGGTACTGGTGAGGTCATTATGGAGGGTGGACAGGTCGAAGGAACAGAAGGAGTGAAGGTTGAGAATAACTGGAGAGGATTTTACCTAATGGCTTTTTCGCACACAGTATACTATATGGTGATCACTGAGCACATCCAGAAGTATACCTGAGGTGATGACTCAGTGTGTGTGAGATGTCAGTACCTAGTTTATTAGGGTATGTTTACTTGATTTGTGATTTAATGGCGTAGGATCTTTGATGAGTTGTTTTAGGTTTAGTGACGAGATCTGATTATAGATTTTGGACTGGGTGCTGACAACCAATTAATGCTGAAGTCCCCTAATATGTAGAGTTCTCCAAAGGTAACAAAGGTGGTGAGAGAGGAGAGGAGGTCAGTGACAGAGGATGGGGAAGAGGTGGGAAGCCTGGGACAACAGTAGATTCCACCTACAAAGATGGGAAGGGAGCAGGGTAGGGATAGTTTTACTAGCAAAAGTTCATAGGCCTGCCGGCCCACCGGTGCAGTGGTAGCACTACCATGCACAATGCCGGCAACCTGAGTTTGGTAATGGGCTTGGGTAATCAGAGGGCTGGCCGGGGGGAGAAGGCTTGAGCATTCAGAGGACTACTCTTCTCCTCTGGGGGGAACCTTAGCTTGGTGCATGGCCGGCCTCTAACTGTGGCTGGAGGATCAGCATACCTGTGCAGTCCAGAGGGGGAGAAGTGTGATGAATGCTCGCCTACGCCTTGGCATTAGTACACGTCATGCCTCCGGGGGGAATATGTCAAAAAAATATTCAGAACAGCGTGACATCTATACAATGGTCAAATAGGCCCCCACCACCAACGCTGCAGCCCATAGTGGACTCCCAACTCAGACATGAAGGTATGGAACTGGGAGGGGGCGCAAAGAGGCCTGGCTCCCTGCTGTCACTCTGTCCTCACCTGGAGGGGGGTAAGTCATGGCTCCATGGGGGGGGAGATCCCTCGAAGATAGCAGTGCTCAGGAGGTGTAGTCAGGTGACAGTGCAGGTCCTAAAGGGGATAAAAAGAAATTACAAAAAAAAAAAAATTTGTAGGAAGAGGGGGAGGCAGTGGAGAGGCAGACTGAGGATTGGATAGAGGTGGAAACATACATAGCTACTCCCCCAACCCTGGACGATCTGCTCTGCCTGATGACGGAGAACCTGGGGTTGAAGATGGCAGAGTCAGGGATTTTCAGACTGAGACACGTCTCTATGATGATGAGGACAGAGGGTTTTAAACTGGACATAAGGGGCTAAAGAAGGTCAAGTTTTAGGGAGAAGGCTTCTTATATTCAGATGGACTGTATGAAGCCCTTTTGGCAGATTAGAGAGTGGAGTTGGGAGCGGTCCAGGGTTGGACTCAATGTCACCTGCGATGAGGAGCAGCACTACTATAAGCAGTCTGTTGAGGGTGGCCAGCCACCTCCTAGGCAGGAATGGTAGGCGAGAGGAGATGGGGGAGGGCAGATTGGTGGCATTGCTGTAATGCAATTTATATGCTCAGAGGGATGCCAAGTGGGTACCTGGTGAGTGAAGAATGGAGGTGTCTGGATGCTAGGGAGAGTGAAGAAGGGGGGGAGGCAGGAGGATGGGAGAGTGTGGGAGGAGGAAGGGGGGACAGGGGATTGAAGTTGGGGGGGTCACCTGAAGGGAGGAGGGTAGAAGGGACATAGGGGTGAGTAGGAGGGGAAGGCAGGCAAGATAAGGAGGAGCATGGTGCCAATGACTGGAAAAAGGTAGGTGCCTGCTTTTCTGTTGCACAAGAATGTAGAGAGGAACACTCACTGTCTAATTCAGCTCTCAGATGAACATTCCCAAGAATGTATTAGGAGGATAACAAGAAATGTGAGTCAGCAGGTTGATATATTGGGGGTGGGAGTTTAATGGAAACTAAAAACTTAGGCTAATTGTTATCACTGGGATGGTCTAGTGGTTAGGGTTCCTGACTTTGATGCAGAGGGTTGTAGGTTTGAAACAGGGTGCATCAGAGGGACAGGGGTACATGCAAATTAGGTAGATATGGTGTGAAATAGAGAGGGTTGTGGCAGGGCAGGAGAGACGACTACTACTACTACTAGTATCGAGAGGTACTTTATATTAGGGGTGAGTGGTGAAACAGTGGCTTCTAGGGGCTGTAGGTATAACTTACAGCAGGGAAATTGGGGAGATAGGAGCAGAGGAGTCTCATGACTAGTCACGTGGCCTGATGTACCAATAAAGGTGCTCTGCCCCAGGGTGGGGTGGGTGAGTCAATCGCTGCGATAGCGGCAACAGGCTAGCACAGTCCAGGATATCCAGAGACTCTACCTGTTGCAGCTGCTTAAGGCCACTTTCCAGCTGTGGTGCTCCCAAGTGGAGAGAGAGTGAGTGAGGTGAAGCAGCCAAGGGATGACAAAAGGGAAATGGGCTTAAAAGGTCAGACACACAAAAGGGAGAGGGGTCATGGTGGGAAACTGGGACTGCCAGGGTAGGAGAAGGGGGCTGCTGCACACGCACAGTGCAGCTAGAGTGAAAATGGAGAGAAGAGAAGAGACCACCCAAGGAGTGCATAATTGAACAATACAGTTAAAATCACAGGCTCTCTTGAACTGCAAACCCTTATGATGTGCCACAGTACAACATCAATTAAAGTACAGTTTCCAAATTAACTACACATACAGTGCATGACGAGGGATTAAGCAGATGGAGAATCAATCAGTATACCTTTGCCAACATAAATGAAAAACCTCACAGTCAACTACAGTCCAGCATATCCAGAGACTCTACCTGTTGCTGCTGTTTAACATAGAAACATAAAAAGCTAACGGCAGATAAGGACCGCAAGGCCCATCCAGTCTGCCCATTTTTTTCTGCCTTATAAATGTGCCATCGGCCTTTACTCTGTCAATGGCCTATATATTCATACTCATCTGAATTGCTCCCTTATGCCTATCCCATGCCTGTTTGAAGCCCTGCACTATATTCATATCCACCACTTCCTGAGGTAGGCTGTTCCATACATCCACCATCATTTCTGTGAAAAAAGAACTTCCTCACATTACCCCTTAATCGGCCTCCCTCTAATCTCATGCTGTGTCCTCTTGTTCTGCTATTTTTCTTATATTGAAACACTCTTTCACCTTGTTAATGCCCTTAAGATGTTTGAATGTTTCGATCATATCACCTCTCTCACTTCTTTGCTCTAGGGTATACATATTGAGCTCCGTTAATCTGTCCTCATATGTTTTCTGATGCAGTCCCTGCACCATTTTAGTTTCCTTTCTCTGGACTACCTCAATCTGGTTAATGTCCTTGTGCAGGTGTGGTCTCCAGTACTGCACGCAGTACTCCAGATAGGGCCTATCCAGTGTCTTGTAAGGAGGGATTATTACCTCCCTCTTATGACTTTTGATACCCCTACTAATACACCTCAACATCCCCCTAGCATTACCTACTGCTTTAGTGGTCTGCTTGGATTATTTCAGATCATCTGTGATGATGATGCCCAAGTCTCTTTCTTCTCTTGTGATTTCCAGCAACTCCCCTCCCAACCTATAGGTAGCTTCAGGGTTTCTATTCCCTGTGTGCATGATCTTGCACCTCTTTGCGTTAAACCCCAGTTGCCACTCTTCCAACCATTTTGCCAGTTTATCCAGATCTCTTCTTGTTCTGCCCACCCCATGTGGATCATCTACTCTGTTGCAGATCTTGGTGTCATCTGCAAACAGACAAATCTTACCCTAAAGTCCATCTGCAATGTCACTGATGAAGATATTGAAGAAGACTGGCCCCAGAACTGATCCCTGAGGTACCCCACTTGTGACTTGCATCTCTTCTGATTGTATACCGTTTATCACCACTCTCTGTTTTCTGCTCACCAACCCGTTTGCCACCTAGTTGATCAACCTCTAACCCACCCCGAGCCTACCCAGCTTATTAATCAATCTTCTATATGGAACAGTATCGAAAGCTTTGCTAAAGTCAAGGTAGGCAACATCAACTGCACCCCCTTGGTCCACCACTCTGGTTACCCAGTCAAAGAAACCTATCAGATTAGTTTCACAGGACTTTCCTGTTGTAAACCCATGCTGTCTTGGATCCTGCACTCCTATGGATTCCAGGTGTTGAATTATCCTTTCCTTAAGGAGTACCTCAATAATCTTGCCTACTACTGAGATAAGACTGACTGGTCTGTAGTTCCTTGCCTCCTCCCTGCTGCCAGTCTCGTGGAGCGAGATCACATGAGCCCTTCTCCAGTCTTCTGGGACCTCTCCTGTGCTCACAGACTCACTAGACAGTTCTGATAATGGCTCTGCTAGTGCCACCCTTTGCTCCTTTAGTACCCTGGGATGTATACCATCAGGTCTCATTGCCTTGTCCACCCTGAGCTTATCGAGCTCTTGTAAGACCCTTTCTTTTGTGAAGGGACTTGTGCACACCTCCCCCCCCCAATGTCCATGGTGCTAAGCTGTGGGCCCTGCCCTACCTTACCCTCAGTAAATACTGAGCAGAAGTATCTATTTAGGATAGATGCCTTTACATGGTCCTCCTCCACACACTCCCCCTTATCTCCTTTGATCTTAGCAATACCCCCTCTGAACTTTCCCCTTTCACTAATGTATCTATAGAAAGTCTTGTCCCCTTCTTTTACTGTCTGTGCTAGTGTTTCCTCGGTTTAGGCCTTTGTCTGCCTTATTGACTTCCCTTTTTCCCTTAGAGAGTTTGGTATGCCTCCCTTTCTTCATCCTGCTGCGTTCCCTTATATTTCCTGAAGGCCAAACTTTGACTATGATCTTTTCTGCTACTGTTTCTGAGAATCAAAGTGGTTTCCTCCTTCTCTTGCTCGTGCTTCTCTCCATAACACAATGGGATGTTACTTCAAGTATTGCATCCTTAAAGCTTGCCCACTTTGCCTGTACCCCCTCACCTGTATTTCTTCTGGCCAGGGCTAGCTTAACTCTGTTGGCCATCTTATCAAAGTCAGCTCCTCTGAAGTCCCATATTTTTGCATTGGAATGGGATGGGGTAATTTAGTTCTAGTGGCCAAATTGAACCATGCCATGTGATGGTCACTGACCCCCAGGTGACCTTCCACTTGGAGATCTGTGATCTTTTCCCCATTAGTCAGTGCTAGATCCAGGATAGCACTGTCTCTTGTAGGTTGTTACACTAGTTGTTTGAGGCCCTCCCACTGCAGGGAATCCACTATGTATCTAGTTCTGGTGGATGTTCCTGTTGGTATTGACCAATGTGTATCTGGCATGTTGAAGTCTCCCATTACGAGAACCTCCCCTTTAGCTGCCATGTTTTGTATATCTTCTACAGTAATGTGTCTATGTCCTTCCCCTGATCGGGAGGCCTGTAGACAATCCCAGTTCGTATGGCTGTCCCCTTTCCTGTTTCTAGTGTGACCCAAAGTTCTTTTGGCTCCTTATGTGTATTCTACATTTCTGTAGCTTTGATATTTTCATTGACATAAAGGGCCACTCCCCCCCCCCTTTGCACCTCAGTCTCTTCTGAACAGTACATAGCTGGGTACTGAAGTCTCCCAAATGTGGTTACTGGTGAACCATGTCTCGCTAATGGCTACTATGTCCAGTTTAGCCTCTGTCGTTGTTGCCTCCAGGTCTGGGATCTTGTTTCCCAGACTGCAGGCATTTGTGTACGTGATTTTCTATTGGCCAGATTTGGGTGGCCACTGTGCTCCTGAGTGGAGGTGGAGTGAGATGAAGCAGCCTGTTTCTGTTGCTTAAGGCCGCTTTCTGGCCGCAGTGCTCCTGAGTGGAGGGGGAGTGAGGTGAAGCAGCCTGTTGCTGCTGCTTAAGGCCGCTTTCTGGCCGCAGTGCTCCCGAGTGGAGGGGGTGTGAGGTGAAGCAGCTAAGGGAGAGATGGGCTGAGTCAGTCACTGGCTGAGTACGGGTGAGGGGGGGAGCGGGTGGTCTGGCACTGCTGGGGGGAGTGGGTTGCCACTAGACCACTAGGGCTGCTGTAATTAACAAGGCCTTAGGAAATAGAAAATGGCATGATTAACTTTAATACATGGAAATTTGGGGATCGGGGCTTGGGGCTGGGGGGGCAGACATATTTGATTAGTTTGGGGATTGGGGCTAGAGGGGTGCCCACTGGATCACCAGCAAATTACTTACTGTTAATTCATGACAAGTACTGGCAGATCTGGGCTGGGGGGGTGACACAGTGGTGACGGTCTAACGATACTTAGACCTGTGACCTCTGGGAGGGTTCTCTGAATAGGGATTATGGGGATGTGGCAGCCTGCATCAGCCACAACTCCCCTGGCACCATGCTGCAGCCATTTCTGTGGTGCAAGTCTGGTGCAGCCACCCTTTGTTGCAAGCAGCCTGCCATTCACTGCAGGCTGCTTTGCTGACTAGCTCCTGGCTGCATCTGTGGACGCAAGGTGCTAGTTGTGAAGCAACTGTTTGCAGCAAGCACCTTGCGTCAGACATAGGGCTTTGAAAATCAGGCCCTTTGTCCACATCTAAACACAGTTCTATAGACACAAACATCTCTGTAAAAAGTAGAGTTGCTTGGATAATCTTCTGGATACTCCAGGATCTTATGATTTTTGGCTGGAGCAGGTAATATGGATAACAGGAGTTCCATGTCGGTATTACCCAGATTCTTATTTACAGCAATGGTACTCATTATTGTAATCCCTCTACAAATGGGGGTTCCCGAAAAGTCTTCCTTGAGCTTGCCTAAATGCTCATTGCCAGGCTGGTGGTCTGTGTTTTAGCAGTTTAAATGTATTGCCAGAGAGTGCCTGTATAGGCTCTGTGTACTGTCTCTTTAAGAGCTGCCTGGATTGCAGTCATAATTAATCTAAAAGGGAGCTCTGTTAGAAGATGTACTTGTTTGCTGATCATTTGTTAGAGTAGTAATAATATTGCAGTTTGTTCTAACCTGCCTTCTTTGCAGCTTGGACAGTTCTGTTTGTTTCCACCATCTTGGTCCTGGACTACAGAATGGGCCAATCAGTACATTTGGGACTCTAAAATGAAGCCTGCCTACAGGGGCTTGGTGGGGCCAAAACTTGTAGGAATTGTAGTTTTGGGCTTTTGGCGCCTAAAATAACCTGGAGGGAGAGCCCTTGTTGTGACTGACAGACAGATCAGCCAACCAAACCTTTTGGATCTTGGGGAAAGTCCCAAACTGCTTGCAGTTTCAGTTAGATCTGAGTTGGGAAATGAAGAAGTAACAGCTCAAGATAGTTTGAGCAGCAATCTATAGTGGATTTGTGCGGGAGAACTGTGGGTTTGTGCGGGAGAACTGAGTTTGGCCTGCATGCCTGCCTGCTGTTCCTGAGAGGGAACCTGTGCTTTTTTTTCGTACTGAATCCAAATTTGGAAAGCGAATTAAGCCACTGAATTGTGACCAGGCTTTAACCTGAAGAAGACTGAAGATTTGCTGAATGCGATCAGCCTGTCAGGACTTCCAGCTACCTCTGAACTCCCGGATTGTGCAGAGACTCTGTAATTGCAACCGGAGAGCCATTTGCCTGGTACAGTGGAATTTCCTTACATGTGAATGTGCTGTGTACTTATAGTGGGTTGTGATTTGGTTCCCCACTGTGTGTCTGAATTGTGTTTTGCTTGCTGGAGGCTGTATCCAGCTCCACAGACTGAATCCACATCCATTTCTGTTTGCCTGGGCCCTGCTACACTGGCCCAGCCAGAATACCTGCTACGCAGAGAAAGTCATCAATGAGAGACCATCCTGGGGATCAGCCCCCTGCTCAATGCCTTGAACAGGAATGATGCCTCGGTGATTCATGTGGGCCCTGCATCTCCGGTCACTCCAACTCAACAGACTGCAGTCTCAATTTTGTCCTGCCTGTGTCCAGTATTGGGTATCGTGAATAAACATCAGGGTAGCTCCCTGCAACAACAGTTAAATCTAAAAGTGTTGTCATCTGATTGTCTTGCTGCCTTTTCTTTCACAAACTGAGCCCTCCGGCTCTGCATTACAAATAGTGTGTGTTGTACATGTTGCTTTCTTCCATCACAGGGCCCCAACCAGCTGCAACGTTCCTGGCTAGCCCACCATTTTCCTACCTGGGTACCTAGAGTGTGTGACTGTGTGGGGATTCTGAACTGCATGCATAACTGTCTGATTAATATAGCTTTTAAGCAAATCAACCTCATTATGCCCCTCCCTTGTTCAAGTCCCCTGAATAAATCAGATTGAACTTTGTTTGCAGTTATCCTGACTGTGGTTCCAGTTTGTGCCAAGAGTATTGTACTGTTGTTATTTGCTGTGCTTAACCTTGTTTTACAGGGGTCCCCAGGGTCAGTCTAGAGGAACCAGCCCTGGTGGTAAGTGCAAACAGTGTGGGTAACTGCCTGGTGAATAAGGGTCATTGTGGAAGTAATTATTGTATATTGTTCAGGCCACTAGAAAGGAAAGAGGGGGGATACAGTGTCCTGGAGGGCTGTGCCCAGGTTCTCTTGACCACTAACAACCCTGACCTCCAGGTGGAGGCACCCGTTTCATTACCCAGGCCCCTTAACCTGCTGCTAGCCAAGCAGGCAGGGGTAGTAGCCTTTGGGATAGTGACACCTAGGATTACATTATTATCTTTTCTTTCCAGTTAAAGTGACCTGGGTAATAGGTAATTTTGTCTGGATAGTCACAAATAATCCATCAGGATAATAATCACCAGGAAACCTCAGTATGATCTCCAGACAAAAAAATAAAATAAATAAAAATACGTTCCAAAACTTGCAACCATCTGGAGTATCCAAGTGTCCCAGAACACATTCTCCTTCTCTGGAGAGGGAGGGCAGTAAGCTCCGATGCTATACTACTTAACAGAATGGCAGATTCCTGAAACAGTCTTCTAGTGGAGGTGGTGGGGGCAAAAACAGTAGTGGGGTTAAAGAATGCATGGGACAGGCCTAAGCAAATCATAGGGAAAGAGAAGGAGGGTAGGTGGATGGGCTGGAGAATAAGTAGAGTCTGCGGTGATACTATAAACTGGGGAAAAATGAGCAGACTAGGTGGGCTAAGCAGTTCTTATCTTCTGGCAAATTCTATGTTTCTATATTACTGCCATCTGGGTGATCACAGGTGGCAGTGCATCTAAAGTGGTTTGCGGGAGGGGGGAATGCTGGCTGTGACACACTTCTTATGCTTGCATGCATGAGCTTGCATCCCTAGAATGCTGGCATCCTAGGAGACCAGGAAAAAGCTGGTAAATCCCAGGCCCTTGCAGGATGATGTTCTGGCCTCTTGCATGCCCAACACAAGTGATCAACTCCAAGAAGAAAGTGTGATCAAAAAATGAACATGACAGTTAAAAGTTCTTCATGCAACAATAACAAAAAAGAAAAAAAAGGTCTTTGTGCCAAAACATAGGTTTATTCCACCAGAGAACAGAGACTGCAAAATTACACTTCACTGACAGCTAGGTGCCCCGGCACTTCTCTCCCTGAGCGTCATCGGGGGTGAGCTCCTAGTCAGATTGACATCTCTTTTAAGCCATTCAGAGCTGTCAACATCACAGTTCCAGTGGACTGATGTCTTAACTTAGCAACAGTAAGTAGTTTTGGTGGGAGTCAGACTGAGTTATGACCGAAACATACGGAACTGTGAATAAAGGTGCACTGTACATTTTAAAGTACACATGGTAATACAACCGTACAAAACTTTTAAACATGATCAATACCAACAGTTCATTTTACATAGCAAAACACAGGGAAAAAAATGAGGACTGCAAAGGTAGAAACTACAAAATCAAAGAAAAAGACAGAAAAGGGTACCAGACTCTTGTCATGTAGTACATTTGCTGATCCTATTTCAGGGAAACAAAGAAAGTGATCGCCCTAGTTCCATAGGTGAAGATGGCCCTCCTCCAGATTTGAATCTTGTTCCATGGTAGGTAGGTAGGTAGGGAAAGCCCTGCCTTTCCCATCATTGGTGGAAAAGCCATGGGGAAAACAGAGTGCTGATCAGTTTGCAGTAAGCTGGGTGATTTTGGACAAATTATCTGTAACTAAACTCTCTCTCTCTCTCTCTTGCTTACATCTGAGAGAAGTTTTCCTCACTGTTAAAGTGGCATTGCTTGGTATTTGTTTTAGTTTTTAATTCAGAAAGGGTGTTTTTAAAACTGCTTATCTTCTGCATATTTGATTTTCCTTTGTGGCTAACTGGACTGATTACTAGAATTCTGTGAGAATCTGCATCAAAAAGCTTAATCTGGTTCAAGGTCAGTTGGCATTCATCTGTATCCCCCTCCCCCGGGTCGTGCCTGAAAAATAGGTAGGATTTGTCTAGTGCACTTACCCGGTCAACAAAAACTAAATAAATATATTTTGCAACTTTAGGTGGGGTTGTGTGATTCAAAATAGCAAAAGCTGCAGGTTGTAACTGGATGCCAAACATAGCCTGAGGTGGGGGTAATTGTCTTCACAAGTCAGAGCTCAGCATCATAGCCATTTGTCTAGCTAGACCATTTATCAGCATTATTCAATTACTATAAACTAGTGGTGTGATCCTGTGTGAGGCAGAAGCCCATCTTCTTCCAAGTTGTGTACAGGAGTGCTTGGAAACAACTGAGAAGCTGCGTGGGATATACTATTTTGGACGAATTATCTGTAACTAAACTCTCTCTCTCTTGCTTACATCTGAGAGAAGTTTTCCTCACTGTTAAAGTGGCATTGCTTGGTATTTGTTTTAGTTTTTAATTCAGAAAGGGGTTTTTAAAACTGCTTATCTTCTGCATATTTGATTTTCCTTTGTGGCTAACTGGACTGATTACTAGAATTCTGTGAGAATCTGCATCAATATATTTTGCAACTTTAGGTGGGGTTGTGTGATTCAAAATAGCAAAAGCTGCAGGTTGTAACTGGATGCCAAACATAGCCTGAGGTGGGGGTAATTGTCTTCCCAAGTCAGAGCTCAGCTTCATAGCCATTTGTCTAGCTAGACCATTTGTCAGCATTATTCAATTACTATAAACTAGTGGTGTGATCCTGTGTGAGGCAGAAGCCCATCTTCTTCCAAGTTATGTACAGGAGTGCTTGGAAACAACTGAGAAGCTGCGTGGGATATACTATTTTGGACGAATTATCTGTAACTAAACTCTCTCTCTTGCTTACATCTGAGAGAAGTTTTCCTCACTATGAAAGTGGCATTGCTTGGTATTTGTTTAGTTTTAATTCAGAAAGGGTTTTAAAACTGCTTATCTTGTCAACATCCTCAGAAGACGTGAAATAACTGCATATTTGATTTTCCTTTGTGGCTAACAAACCACCAGGCTGTTTTGGGGCTGGAGAGGTTTACCTGTGTCTGACTTGGATGTCTGGATTTTTCTCTGTTTGATTAGCAGGGCACTTTCTCTGTCAAATTGTTGTGTAGGGTATCTTGCTGACAGGAAGGCACTCATCGCAGTGGTGGGTGAGAGCTTTTAGTCGATTGTTTTGTGAGGACACAGTTTAGGCCCAACCCTTCCCACCCTCACCCCACCCACCCCTGGAAATAGTTCCTTTATACCTGAGGTTCTGACATCATTTCCTCGAGTGCAAGGCGCATTTCACTGTCATATCCTCTCTAGCACACTGCACTGATAATATAAGCATACCGTTGTATAATATATATATATATATATATATATATTTCTATAACAAATCACACACGCATGCGCACACACACACACAAATACAATAAAAAAAACAACTAGATAAACATGTGGGGTAGTGCAATGTAATGGCTGTGGGGCAAGCAGTCTTCCAGGAGTCTTTCTGGAGGCTGAGATGCTGCCTATTTGCAGACAACTATCCGCCGTGAGGAGGAAGTTGCCTGTCTTCAGGCCGCACTGGACAGTAGTAAGGAAACCTTCCCCCAGGCCACACTGGACAGTAGAAGGAACCTCCCCCATCCAGGGAGCACTAGTGCCACCACCACTACCTCCGAGGTTGAGAAGAAAGCACAGCAGTTGGACCACAGTGGGCTCAGGGAGGGTGAGGAGGGTGGAACAGAGGCACACCCAGTCAATTGTTCCACTCCACAATCCATACACCATTCTGGGGGAGCATAGCTCCCCATGGATGCACCCGCAGAGAAGACTGATGATATCTGTCACAAGGAGGCCCACAGAAAGGAGGCAGAGGGCACCAAAGGGAAAGGAAGCAGCTCCTGGTGGGGACCCACATTAGGGGTATAGAACTGGGGGATCTGGGAAAAATGAAGTAAGGTGCCTGCCTGGTGCCATGGCTTGAGGGACAGGAAGCGATCCTCAGGATCAAGAACAGCTTCAAGGGATTCCAAGCTGGATGTAATTGTCCACCTAGGGACAAATGACTTGGCTCATCATGAGATTAGAGCAGTGCAGGAGGACATTGCAGAGTTGGGGAGGGACCTAAGACGAGTAGCACACACAGTATCCTTCTCAGAGGTTGTGTCTGTCAAAAGCATGGGGGAGGCGAGGGCAATTGGCACCATGCAGTTTAATGAATGGTTGAAAAAATGGTGTGGAGCACAGGGTTTGGCTTCATTGGGGACTGGGGTCCACCTGGAGGACACCAGCCTATACTGGCAGGATGGTCTGCATCTGTCCAGGAAGGAACAAGTCTGTTGAGCAATCGGTTTAAATGCTTCATTGGCAAGCTTTTAAACTAGTCAAAGGGAGGCACTGACAAGCAGCAGGAAAATCCCAGCCTCTCCTACAAAACAGGGTACTAAATGAGAAAAAGACTGAGGTAGAATGGTCAGTGGGGATGCTGCAACAGAAGGTAAAGCCATCAAAAATGGAGAGCAATGAGTACTAATGCCCGTAGTCTGGGTAACAAGCTTCCTGAATTAGTGGCCTTGATGGAGGAGGAACATCTGGATATCGTGGCAGTCAGAGAAACATGGTACACACAAAACCATGACTGGGACATAAACATACCAGGATACACTGTCTACAGGAGGGACAGGGAGGGTAAAAAGAGGAGGAGGAGTAGTTCTTACATAAGGGAAGGAATAAAAGCAACAGAACAAAAGGGTAAACAGGGAGGAGGAGAAGAAGCACTGTGGGTAAATTTGGAGACAGGCAATGGCACCACAATACGCACAGGGTTAGATCAGAACCCTTCTCAGGGGAGGAAATGGACAGGAAATGGATAGAAAGTATACTTAGAATGGCAGAAAAAGGGAGATATTGCTGATGGGTGATCTGAATATGCCAGATGTTAACTGGAGTGCAGTTGCAGCTGCCACTTCAAAGAGTGCAGTTATTCTAGATGCCCTCAGGGGGCATGCCTTAGACAACTAGTACTGGAGCCCGCTCGAGAGGGAGCAATATTAGACTTGATTCTCTCAAATGGAGATGGAGAGAGGATTACAGATGTAGAAGTGGGTAGCCATCTGGGAACTAGCGACCATCGAACAGTATGGTTCACAATAAACACAGCAATAGAGTCAAGCCACACAAAGACAAAAGTACTGGACTTTAGCAGGGCTGACTTTGCCAAAATTGGTGAGTGCCTAAGAAATGCATTAGCAAATGGGCAGGAAGGAGGGGTGGAAGAACAATGGGGAATAATAAAAACTGCCATCACGAGCCTTTGTGTGAAGCAAATAAACAAAACAAGACGATGTAAGAAACCACTATGGTTCTCAAAGGAAGTGACAGTGAAGGTTCAAGAGAAAAGAAAGCATTCAGGAAGTACAAGGAATCGCAGAAGGAGCAGGACAGAGAACTGTATCAGTTAAAGCAAAGGAGGCTGGGAAGGCAGTCAGAACAGCAAAGGCCCAAACCGAGGAAAAGATAGCCAACTCAGTTAAGAAGGGATAAAACCTTTATAGGTACATCAGGGAGCGAAGGAAGACCAAGGGAGGGATAGTGAGGCTTAATAAAGGGGAGGAGGGTGGGCAGAGGGAGACTGTGAAAGGCAGAGATACTATACAAATATTTTTGCTCAGTATTTACAAAGGAAGAGGGAGGTACATAAAACAAACAGTAGTAACCGCTGATACAGAAGTTGATACCGCCCATTTACAGAAGAAAGGGTTCTGAAAGAACTCTTAAAACTGAAGGTGGACAAAGCAATGGGGCCTGATGGGATTCATCCCAGAATTCTAAAGAACTAAGGTAGAACTAGTGACACCACTGACTACCCTTTTAACAAATCATGGGAGGATGGGGTGGTACCCGAGGACTGGAGGAGGGCAGATGTGATTTCCTTCACAAAAGTGGGAGCAAGGCAGAAGCAGGAAACTATAGATCTGTTAGTTTAACCTCAGTGATAGGAAAATGATGGAATCACTTCTAAAGGAAAGAATTGTCGAGTATCTAGAGGCCAGAGGGCACAGGACCTAGGCAGCATGGATTCACAGCGGGAAGGTCATGCCAGACGAATCTGATAGATTTCTTTGACTGGGTGACCAAAGTAGTAGATCAGGGAGGGCTGTGGACATGGCCTACCTAGACTTTAGCAAGGCATTTGACACAGTCCCACACAAAAGATTAATATACAAGTTAGCCAGCCTGGGAGTGGGTCCCAAGATGACAGCCTGGGTAAAGAATTGGCTGGAGAATAGGACACAGAGTAATAGTAAATGGAGTCCACTCAGAAGAAAGGAGGGTTACTAGTGGGGTACTGCAGGGTTCAGATAGGACCAGTCCTCTTCAATGTCTTTATAGCGACATTGCAGAAGGACTGGAAGGAAAAATATGTCTCTTTGCAGATGACACTAAGATCTGCAACAGAGTTGATGCACAGGGTGGGGTGGAAAGGATGAGAAGGGACTTGGCAAGGTTAGAGGAACGGTCAAATGTATGACAGCTTAGATTCAATGCTAAGAAGTGTAAGGTAATGCACCTGGGAAACAAAAACCCAGGGAAAGAGTACACAATGGGGGGTGAGATACTAACAACAACAAAAATGGAGAGGGACTTGGGGGTAGTCATATCAGATGACCTAAAGATGGGCAAGCAATGTGAGAGGGCAGCAAGGAGGGCTGGGGGGATACTGGGATGCATAGGGAGAGGCATAACCAGTAGAAAACAGGAAGTTATTATCCCTCTGTACAGACAGCTGGTGAGACCCCATCTGGAGTACTGTGTGCAGTTCTGGAGACCCAATCTCCGCAAAGACATAGACAGGATGGAAGCTGTCCAGAGGAGGGCAACTAAAATGGTGCAGGGTCTGCACCGGAAGACATATGATGAGAGACTTAAGGAGCTTAATATGTATAGCCTCGAGGAAAGGAGGAGAGGGGACATGATAGAAACTTCTCAAGTACCTCCAAGGAATCAACAAAGTCCAAGAGGTAGCATCTTTCAAAAGAGGTGTGCAAGAACAAGAGGCCCAATTTGAAGATGAGGGGCGTCAGAGGTAATTTAAGGAAGTATTTTTTCACAGAGGTTGTGGATGCATGGAGCGGCCTTCCGGAGGAGGTTGTGGAGTCAAAATCAGTGGTGGAATTCAAGCATGCATGGGATAGTCATAAGGCAGTTCTGGGGGGTGGGGCTAGGAAGAAGTAGGCTGCTGGTTAACTAGGATCTGCAGCTTATCCAGTAGGTAGGGAAATGGGCAGACTGGGTGGGCCAAGCGGTCCTTATCTGCTGTCAAATTCTGTTTCTATGCGGTAGAGTGGAACTGTGGAAGGGGGGAGGGCTGATGCTTAAGAGATAAACAAATTACATAAAAAATCAACTGAGGTATCCAAGCATCCTAGAATGAATGCTGACCCTAGAGAGCTTATGATCTTCCCTATACTAGACTATGATGATGATGTGGTGTACTCTGGTGCCTCCAAATCTCCCACCTCCAAACTCATTAACTTCTTCAATACCCTATGTAGATTCGTCTTTGCCTACCCCGTGCACCCATCATTGCACAATGTGCATGGAGCTAGGCTGGGTACATCTCTTGATGAGGCACCCTCTTCATATTACCTTACTTGGTGCCAAATATTGGCCAGGTAAACTTTCTGGATATCTAAATGGCATCTCTACTCCCACTTCCAGCCCTTCTTATTCCATAAGATCAGAAGAGTCCAAATACCTCGTTGCAGGAGTAATGTGGGTCACGTGTCCATTAGTTATAGACTCACAGGCATTTGGAATAGCCTTTGCTCTATGCTACCCCCCCCCAGCTGCTGCTCTGTGGAGGCCTGATAAAGGAGTGTCATAGGACTTTTCTGACATGCAATAACTGTCCGTAAGGTGACTATCCCTTATATTCATTCTGAGCATATCCCGTACTTTGGTTATGTTACTGGGTCATATCATCACAGATATTTATTGTGCTATATTGGTATCTGTTTGTCTGTGTATATTCTTGTAATGCTGTGTACTGTAAATTGTTCTCCCTGCTTCTCCTGGTTAGTGTAAAATTGACACCACCTTATAACCTCATTGTGTGTGTATAGATACCGATTTGTCTGTGTATATCTGAGATTGCATATTTTTTAATGCCATGTATTTTGAATGCCTCTCCATTCTTCGCCCACATATCCCCCCCTCTTGTCGCAACTGGAAATGAGCCCTTCATGGACTCTGCTTGCTCACTTAGTAATACAGTATATGTTTCAAAAAAATAAAGATAGGGATCATTCTTTTTTAGTGTTTGTTGTCTGGAAAGGAAGGCTTGGCAATACTGCCCATTTTCAGCCTTGTCTCAGGGGGATACATATGCAAATCAGCTGAGCAGACAACACCAACACTTGGGGATGAAAGAGCTTTTTAATTTAAAACTAACTTGTTTTACTGCACTTTTCCGTTCTAACAGGAACAGGAAGCCAGGCTTAGAGGTCAGGACCTCTCAGGGAGGAAGGTGGGACCAGGGAGCTACAGTGACCATTCGGGACAGGGGAACAAGCAGACTGGAGTTTCAAAATGGCAGATGGGGAGCATTTCAGCACACTTTTCAGTTGAGCAGACAGCACCAACATTTGGGGATGAAAGAGCTTTTTAATTTGAACAATTAACCTATTTTACTGCATTTTCCACTCGAACAGGAAGAGGAAGCTAGACTCATGTGTCAGAACTGCTCAGGGAGGAAGACATGACCAGGAAGCTACAACAACCAGTCAGGACTAACCAGGAAACCCAAACAAGGAGGATAAAAGGCAGCCACTCCAGCAAGTCCCATCACACTTGTGTCCCAGCATGTGAGCGGATAGTACAGGAGTACAACAGGATTCTTGTCTTAGGTGTCGTCAGGTGCCAGTAGGTAACAACAGGCATGCAGTAAACTCCGCCAGTCCACTAAGGTAAGGTAACGTACCTGTTTACTTGCTGTTGCCTGTAAACGACAGCACTTGAAGAAGGTAAGGGCGGTAACAATCCAGACAAACAGTAACGATCTGTTGCGTGGGAAAAGAGGGTCAGGCAGTGTAGCCAAGAGGTTAAAGTAATGAGCTGTGAATGAGCTGGGTATACCCCACAGACATGGGTTTGATTCCCACAACCTCCACTTGCACACTGTAACTCTTAGCGAGTTACTTAACCTTCTCAGTGCTCCCAGTTAGGCCGCCCTTGTAAACAGGCACTTGTGCCTAGTGGGCTTTACCCAGTTACCAGAGAATTAAAGAAAGAGAGAAAACATCCTATCCAGGGTACGGGCACAAAGGAGAAAAGAAAAGCAAAAAGGAGTAAGCTAAAAACTTCCTGTCTAAGGTCATGCTGCAAAGGAAGCAAAGTTAAACACAAAACGTGAATTCCGGAAACACCCTGTCTGAGGTAAGGGTACAAAGTAAGTTCCAGTAAAGTTAGTGAGTGAGAAAATGGGAATTCTGGGAGTGGTGCAGTGCAGTGGATGTGGAACAGCAGTTTTCAGAGAGACCTTCTGCAGACTGAGGTGCTGCCTCATCTGCATGATGCTGCCCCAGCTGCACATACCTGTCTGGGCTGATGGAGAAGGTCGCTGCATGTGGGGCTGAATTGGCTTGGACGGTGGATCTCTTCCCCCACTCGGGGGCTACCGAGTCTACCACTGCTGCCCCAGAGAATCCCAGAGGATGCCTAGAAGAAGGAGGGATGGCTAGAATGTGGTGGGCTCCAGGAGGGTGGAGAGGGTGGGTCAGGGGCACATTACTCAGCCTTCGCCACTGTGAAACTCTTTTGCCAGTCTGGCAGGATGGGACTGTTGGAAAGAGGCACCAGTAGTAGTGGCCAGGGAGGATATGGGGTTATCCGTAGTGGAGGTCCCAAGGTAGGAGTCAGAGGACTCCAGCAGAGGAGGAAGCAACTTCTGGTGGGCACTCGATTGTTATGGGGTACATTTGGGAACAGGAAGGGAGGGAAATAGGGGGAGGTGTCTACCTGGCACCACAGCTCAGAGGAATAAAAAGTGGATCCTAAGGATCCCTAGGGTGGTGGTACAGGAGGGGAAGCTGGGTGCCATTGTCCACCTGGGGACCAATGACCTGACTAAGGACAGGGCTGGAATTGTGCAGGAAGATCTTAGGGAGCTGGTGAGGGGTTCTTAGGCAGGTAGCACACTCAGTGGCTTTCACTGAGGTGTCGTCTGTCTATGACCAGGAGGAGGATAGGGTTCTCCGCACTAGGAGCTTCAACTCATGGTTGAAGGAATGGTACCAAGAAGAGGGGTTCAGCTACATTGAGGACTTGGGACCAACCTGGAAGGATAAAAGCCTATACAGGGGGTGATGGCCTGCATCTGTCTGGGATGGGAACCATAGTCCTCAGTGGACGGACTAGCTGAAGGGGGTAGTGAAAGGAAAAAAGAGGCATAAACTACCCCCCCACACACACAGATTGAAGCAGTGAGAAGGGAGGAACCCGAGGGGAGGAAAATCCCCCAGGGTGCAAATAAAAGAAGAAGCAGTGTGTTAGTAATCAAAGGGGATGGAAACAAGAGTTGGTAAAAGAGAGGAAAGGTAGGCAGGGCAAAAGGGAAAAGAGGGGATAGCAGTCAGAGTGGTAACAGCATGTTGAAAGCCATGAGTGCAAGGCAAGAGGTCTAGGAAATAAAATTCCAGACCTAAAGGCCTTCATGGTGAACACAGACCTGGATGTTGTGACCACTGAGTCATGGTGCACAGGAAACCATGACTGGGACATGGCCATACCAGGTTATACTCAGTTCAGGAAAGACAGGGTGGAAAGGAAGGGAGGTAGGAAGGGTGGTACTGTAGATAAGGGAGGGTATCAAAATGATGGAGACACAGGGAATCCAGGGAGGAATGGAGGGGTTGGACATACTGTGCGTCACCATGGAGACAGAAGCCAGAGCCACTGTTTGCACTGGCGTGACCTACAGACTTCCAATACAAGGGGAGAAACTGAATAAGGTACTGGTGGAAGCCATTAGCACAGTGGCAGAAAAAGGGGAGGTGCTGCTGGTGGGGGACTTCAGTCTGCCAGATGTAGATTGGAGCCTTCCAGCCAAAACTTCAACTAGGAACAGGGACATCCTAAACTACCTGCAAGGGGCATTTCCTAGGCAGCTAGATAGGAAGCCCACTCATGATGGAGCAATACTGGACCTGGTGCTCACAAACAGGGACAGTATTGCAGACGTCACAGTAGGAGGCCACCTGGGACCGGTGATTACCATACAGTATGGTTCAACATAAGTACAGCGGTGGAAGCAAACCACACAAGGATGAGGGTCCTGGACTTCAGGAGGGCAGATTTAGGAAACGGGATAATACCTCAGAGATAACCTGGCAGTGGGGGGTGAACTGGGTGGGGTGGAGGAACAGTTGGATACGTTAAAGGGGAACAAAAGTCAAAATTTACAAAAACAATGTTGTGCAGAGTGTTTTGATTTGTAGGTGTGGTCCTAGTGTGGCCTTCCCTTTGTGTGCTGTAAGGAGTTTTTTTTTTAATTTGCCTGCTAGTTTTATAGCCCATGGGGGTCTCCATGTTCACATTTGTTATGGCTTTTCTTTTCCAACAGTGCCTCCTGTTCCATGTGACAGTAATGCATCCATGACCGTTGATTATACAAGAGCCTGCAATGAACAGCAGTAGGCGGGCCTTCATCTGTGGGCATGGCCATGACTGACACCTAGGCTGGCAGCTGAGACAGTTAGGTAGACAGCCATCAGGGGTGGGGGGGTAGGCAGGTAGGTGTTCCCGGGGGGGGGGAGGTGGCCTAGGGCTAGAGGGGAGGAGCTTTGCAAATAAATTAAGAGAACTCAAGAGATTCTTTCAGCCTCTGCTCCTCTCCTTCCAGTCAGAACCCACCCATTCCTCACCCTCGTAAAAGCAGAAGGAACTTGTAGGGGTTAGGGAACTCACTGTCCCACTAAGGGGGATCACCTTAAGGGCTGTTTTTCCCCCCTCAGAGTTTTCTGATTTTCTCCTTCTCCAGAGAGAATAAGTAGGGTATAGTAGGTAGGGTCATGATATGTTGTCACAGTCAGGTACTCCGGGGTGACATGGTAGTCTCGGAACGTCTGTACTGAGGGGGTAACAGAGGATCAATTGTCTCTTGCAGGCAGATCACCATGAGTCTGACAGGAGATATGGGTCAGATGATTGGCATCCCCTCTTTAGGGGGGAAATTCAGATGGACAGCCTCATTGGGGACTAGAGATGTACAAAATTAGGAAATTTCATTACGCGAAATGTTTTGCAAAATATTTCTTGGGTGTGAAATGCAAAATTCTACAGATGAAATGTGAAATCTCACTGCAAAATGGTGAAATTTGGGTGAAATTTTGCAGTTTCGGGTGAAATTGCACATTTTGTGGTGAAATCTCGTGTTCCATGGGCAAAAGTTTGCAATTTAGCAAATGGCAAAAACATTTGCGGAACTGTGGAATTTCGCAAAATGTTTCACGCTGTGAAATTGCCAGTTTTGTGGCAATTTTGCCAACAAAATTTAATTTCACAACATCTCTATTGGGCACTTGCCTGCAGCATTGCAGCATCCTCTGATGGGGTGGACTTTTCCCTACCTGGTCAAGAGCTATCCCTCATATCCCAGAGGCAGGTTACCTCACAGAGTTTGTAATATTCAGTCAGTTCCCCTTGGGGTGAGGGGGGTGGTTGTTATATTAATGAGTTGATTAATTAAGCAATAAGCCACAAGGGGGTGTAGATTATCAGGGGATTTACCACGGCTGGAGTGGTTTACCCGGGAGGTGCAGCCAAGTGGGTAAATCCTCGCCAGCCGTGGTAAATCCCCCGATAAACCACATCCTCCGAGTGGCTTATTGCGATTATACCAAGGTTCATTTTTTTACTATAATAAAAAACAAATATTAAAGAGGTTGCTTTCTTTTTTAATTTTTATTATATTTATTGCTATGCTGCAGAGGATATATTGGATTAGGATATACTCTCAACAGCCATTGGTTATCAGAGGATTTACACCGGTGGTAAACTGCCAGTCTGATGATTTCATTGGCTGTTCACTTATGTCCATGGTATAATGATATACCATGGACATAAGTAAACAGCCAATGAAATCATCAGACTAACAATTCCCGTGTAATCTCGATAACCAATGGCTGTTAAGAGCATATCCTAATCCAATATATCCTCTGCAACATAGGAATAAATACAACAACAATTAAAAACAAAGCAACCTCTTTAATATTCGTATTTTATTATAGTGAAAAAATGAACCTTGGTATAATCACAATAAGCCACTCGGAGGATGTGGGTTATTGGGGGATTTACCATGGCTGGCGAGAATTTACCCACTCAGCTGTTCCTCCTAGGCAAACCACTCCAGCCGTGGTAAATCCCTGATAACCCACACCCCGTCATGGCTTATTGCTTAACCAACCATGACTACCTTGCTACGCATGTCACACTGACTTGGCTGTAACTGTTATTATAATGGTTAAATAAATACATGGCTGTGACAGTTTTTCTCCAAAGCTCATTGTCTGTCTCAGTCTGTTCAGGTGGAATGAAGGGTTATGTGCCGTATAAGACAAAGAGACTAATACCTGCTGCAGTAGCAAACTCTTGTTAGGAGCCTGATATGCTGGCTTCAACTAAATAATTATTTCTAATCTAAACTTTCTGTTCTGTAGGTATATGTCTTGGTCTAGCCAGCAGGAGACAATGTCTTATCTTTAAAACTTTTCATTTTATTAAATTACATTCAACCATCAAAAAAGCACACAAATCACCCCAGGTCACCAGTGCTATAATCAGTGAAGATTCTAGCTGTTTCCTTACAGAAAAGCCCACAGCTCATGGGGGACTTCTGTCTGCCAGATGTAGATTGGAGCCGCCCAGCTGTGGCTTCAGCTAGAAGCAGGGCATCCTGGACTCCATGCAGGGGGCATTCCTTAGGCAACTAGTCAGTGAACCCATCTGTGATGGGTCAATATTGGACCTGGTGCTTACTAACAGGGACATTATTACATACATCAAGGTGGGAAGCCATCTGGGGACCAGTGATCATCGTACAGTGTGGTTCAAGATAAAAACGGTTGCAGAATCCAACCACACAATGGCAAGAGTCCTGGACTTCAGAAGGGCTGATTTAATAAAGATGAGTGAATGTCTCAGGAGTGACCTGGGGATGAGCTGGGGGGTGGAGGAACAGTGTGCAAAACAAAAATAAGTCATAGCGAAGGCAATAAGCCCCTGCGTCAAGCAGGTAGGTATAAGCAAAAGAAAAATGACACAGCTATGGTCCTCAAAAGAGGTGACAGCAAAGGTAAAGGCTAAAAGAGTGGCATGCAGAAGGTGTAAGGAGACCCAGATAGGGGAGGATAGGGAAGTGTATTGGAAACATAGAGGAAGGCAGAGGGAGGCAGAGAAAGCAGTAAGGAGCACAAAGGTGCAAAATAAAGCATGGATAGTTCAGGCAGTATCAAAGGGGGACAAGATGTTTTTTAGGTATGTTAGTGGAAAATAGGATGACAAAGAGTAGTACTGTAGGGAGAGGGATTTAGAAAAGGAAGACATCTTGAACAAGTACTTCTGCCTAGTGCTCACAGTAGAAGGGGAAGATAAGAGACCACAAAAAGGCATGAGGAGCTTTGACGGAAAGGAAATGGACACTATAGTCCTTTTTCTGTGTAGAGAGACAGGAAAGTATTCACTAACCTGAAGGCGGACAAAGCAATTGAGCCAGTAGGGGTGCACCCAAGGATGCTGAGGTAGCTCAAGGAGGTACTAGCTGAACCTCTGACAGCCCTGTTTAACAGATCACTGGAGACTGGAGTGGTTCCAGTGGACGGGGGAAGGGCAGATGTAGTCCCACTTCACAAGAGTGGTAGCAAGGAAGAGGTGGGTAATTATAGGCTTGTCAGCCTGACCTCGGTGATGAGTAAGTTAATTTAAACACTACTAAAGGAAAGGACTGTAGAATATCTGGAATCCAGTGGGTTATGGGATCTGAGGCAGCATGGATTCATAGGGGGAAGGTCATGCCAAATAAATCCGATAGATTTCTTTGACTCAGTGACCTAGGAGTTAGATCAGGGAGGAGTGGTGGGCATGGCCTACCTGGATTTCAGCAAGGCTTTCAACACCATTCCACACAGGAGAGAGGTAAGCAAGTTGGGTAGCTTTGAGGTGGGCAGTAAGGTGGTAACCTGGGTAACACACTGGTTGGGGGGATAGGAGACAAAAGTAGTGATAAATGGAGTTCGCTCTGAGGAACAGAGGGTGACCAGTGGGGTACCTCAGGGGTCAATGCTGGGACCAATTCTCCTAAATGTCTTCATAAGTGACGTAGAGGAGGGGCTGGAAGGGAAGGTCTGCCTCTTTGCAGATGACACCAAGATCTGCAACAGAAGAGGCACTCTGGGGTGGGGGGTTTGGAAAGGATGAATAGTGATCTTAAAAAACTGGAGGAGTGGTCAAGGGTATGGCAGCTGGGTTTTAATAAAAAAAAAGTGCAAAATAATGCACTTGGGCCACAGAAACTTGGGGGTGGAGTACAAAATGGGGGGGGTGATACTGACAATGACCAAGCAGGAAAGAGACCTGGGGGTAATCATATAGGAGACCTAAAGGTAGCCAGGCAGAGTGACAAGACAGTCAGGAGGGCTAGTGGGATGCAAGGGTGCATAGGTAGGGGTATCACCAGTAGGAAGAGGGGGGGGTGGTGTTGCCTCTATATAGAGCACAGGCAAGACTCCACCTTGAGTACTGTGTCCAGTGCTGGAGACCTCATCTCAGGAAAGACACTGACAGAGTGGAGGCAGTCCAGAAGAGGGCAACCAAAATAGTGCAGGGTCTACATCAAAAGACCTATGAGGAGAGGCTAAAGGAGCTCAATACGTACACCCTGGAGGAGAGGAGTGAGAGGGGTGATATGATAGAGACCTTTAAGTACCTCACATGGGTTAATAAGGTAAAGGTGGGGGCATTTTTCAGAGAACAAGGTGCTCTAGAACAAGGGGACATGCTATGAAGCTGGAGGGAGGTAAATTCAGGAGAGATGTGAGGAAGTACTTCTTCACAGAAAGGGTGGTGGATTCCTGGAACAGCCTTCCAGCTGAGGTAGTGGGAGCAAAAACACTGGTGGGGTTCAAACATGCCTGGGACATGCACAAGGGAATCACTGGGGTAAGGACAGGGAGAAGAGACAGCACCGTAGACCAAGTAGGGTCTGCAGCAAAAATTATAATAAAAATGTGCAGACTGGGTGGGCCCAGCAGCTGTTATCTGCCATTGGTTTCTATGTTTCTATATTTCTCAATCATCCCTCGAGTGTCTTTCATCTGTACATTTTGCCTTCATTAGAGCTCCCTGGATAAGAACAATTACTTAAAATCATAGCTCTACTGCTGTAAATTGAACAAAAAAGGAACAGCTCTTGTTGAATGAAAAGTCCTGGACACATCACTGTCACATGAGACAAGAGGCACTGAAGGGGAAAAAAAGCCATAAAAATGCAAACATGGAGATCCTCGGGGGCTATAAAACTGCAGGCAAATTAAAAAAAAAAAACTCCTTAGAGCAAACAAAGGGAAGGACATGCTAGGACTACACCTACAAATCAAAACACTCTGCACAATATTTCTTTTGTAAATTTTGAGTTTATTTCCCCTTTAAAGGAAGCCGTAGTGAAGACAACAAACCTCTGTGCAAAGGAAGTGAGCAAATACAAGAGAAAAAAAAGAGACCACTGCAGCTCTCTAAGGAAATGGCTGAAAAGGTAAAGGCTAGAAGGCTAACATTCAGGAAGTATAAAAAGACCAAGAAACAAAAAGAACTTGACACACACCAAAGCTGAGTTTCAAAAAAATAAACTGCAATTTTTATTTAAATATTCATAAGGAACAGGGTTCTTTTTTCATCATAAATGAATTAAAGTGATGCTTGGTACTAACTTTGGTTTAAGGTTAAATCAAGGAATGAAGACTATTTAAATGATAACATGCCTCCAGCTGAAAATGTTCTGAATGGTTTTCTGGTATCTAATGTAGTGTTCATGATTATTACTGTTCTGTGTTTTTGTTTTAAATGAATATGTGAATTTGGAATCAATGCAATATGATTGAACCTGTGGTTTTAAATGTTCCCTTTTGTACCTTAACTTCACTTATATAATAATGTAAATTGCTTTAGTGCAGATTATGATGAAACCTAATTGAGAGGGGTATAAAATTGTAGTAGGTACTGGCTGACTCCACCCCCTGATGAAGACCGAGGATTTGGAGTCGCTACGTAGGGGTTGTCAGCACTGTTTTCTGACGCGCTGTGCCTTATGAATATTTAAATAAAATATTGCAGTTTATTTTTCTGAAACTCAGCTTTGGTGTGTGCCCAGTTCTTTTTGTTTCTTGATTGTTTACCTTGTTTGACTGGAACACCTTTGGGACAATTGATGTGCAGGTCTTTCAGTGTTTTTTCAAGTATAAAACGACGCAGAGGGAAGAGGATAGGGAGGTGTATCAGGAGACGTAGAGTGAGGACAGAAAGTGGTGAGGAGCACAAAGTTGCAAACTGAGGAATAGCTCAGGGGTAACAAAAAGGGACAAGATATTTTTTAGCTACATAAGTGAAAAGAGGAAGACTAGGGGATTGGGAGGTTAAAAAGGGCAAGGGGGATACTGTGCACAGGAGGAACAGGAAAAAGCAGACATCCTGAACAAACACTTTTGTTCGGTCTTCATAAAAGAAATGGAAGGGGATGGGCTACATAAAAGCAATAGCAGCACTGGGGAAGGGAGGTAGAGACAAGTGCTTTTACAGAGGTGAGATTCCTTAAGGGACTTGCACATTTGAAAGTGGACAAAGCTATTGAGCAAGATGGGGTACACCCAAGGGTATTCAGGGAGTTCAGGTAGGTACTGGCTGCACCTCTTACAGCCCAATTTAACAACTCACTAGAAACAGGAGTGATTCCGGAGGACTGGAGTAGGGCAGATGTAGTCCCGCTGCATAAAGGTGGTAGCAGAGAAGAGGCTGCCGACTATAGGCCAGTCAGTCTGACATTGGTGGTGGGGAAGTTAATGGAGTCACTACTAAAGGAAAGGATTTTAGAGTACTATGAATCCAGCGGGTTACAAGACTCGAGGTAGACAGATTCATGGAGGGCGGTCATGTTAGACAAATCTGATAGATTTCTTTGACTGGGTGACCAGGGAAATAGATCAGGGTGGGGCAGTGGGGTAAGTAAGATGGTAAACTGGATAAGAAACTGCTTAAGGGATATGTGACAGAGGGTAGTGGTAACCAGCGTTCACTCCAGGGAAGAGAGGGTGACCTGCGGGGTGCCTCAGGACTCAGTACTTGGACCAGTTCTCTTTAATGTCTTTATAAGTGACATTGCAGATGAGCTGGAAAGGAAGTGTGCCTCTTTGCAAATGACAACAAAGTCTGCAATAGGGTAGACAGTCCAGAGTGGGGGTGGGGTGGGGGTGGAGAATTTGCACAGACCTCAGAAAACTTGAGGAGTAATCAAGGGCAAGGCAGTTGGGTTTCAGTGCAAAAAAGTGCAAAATCATGCACCTAGGGCACAGAAACCAAGAAGCAGAACACACAACAGGAGAAGAGGTATTGACGGTCACCAAACAGGAAAGGGACTTGGGAGTAATCACATCTGATGACCTCAAGGTGAAAAGACAATGCAACAAGGCAGTAGGTAGGGCAAGGGGATGCTGGGGTCTATAGTGAGGGGTATTACCAGCAGAGGGAAGGAAGAGGTGTTTCCAATGTATAGATTGCTTGTAAGTCCCCACCCAGAGTACTGTGTCTAGTTCTGGAGATCCAATCTTAGGAAGGACATAGATAGTGTGGAGGCCATCCAGAGGAGGGCAACTAAAATGGTGCAGGGTCTGCATCAGAAACCATATGAGCAGAGACTGAAGGACTTCAAAATGCACACCCTGGAAGGGGGGTGGCATGATAGAGACCTATAAATACCTCACAGGGGTTAAGTAAGGTACAGGAGGGGAGTATTTTTCAGAGGAAAATATCCACAAGAACAAGGGGACATGCAATGAGGCTGGAAGGGAAAGGAGAAATTGTTTAACCAGGAAAGGTACACTAAGCCAAAGCTTGTTTTCCAGGTGCAACCTGGGAGCACAAGAAAGTTAAGTGACTTGCTTAGGGTCTCACAATATGCAAGTGGGGGCTCTGGGAATCAAACCCAGGTTTCCAGGTTTGCAGCTCAGTGCCCCAAACCACAGTGCTACACCGGTAAATTTGAGAGAGATGTGAGGAAGTACTTCTTCACTGAAAGAGTAGTGGATGCCTGGAACTGTCTTTCAGTGGAGGTGGTGGGGCCAAAAACAATGATGGACCTCACAAATGCATGGGATATTCACAAGGGACTCTTAATTGGGAAGCAATGGGGAATCCAGAGATTAAGTAGCATTTGCAGTGACAGTATACGCAGGAAAAAAAATTAACAGACTTGGATTGGCCAAGTAGTCCTTATGTGCCATCAAATACTGTGTTTCTACAGACTCGTTTACATGGTCACATTTGCACTGGAGCAACCTGTGCACTTTCCTGCTCCAGTGCAAAGGCTTCTGTGTAGACACTTACCCGATCGTGGTAATTCGATCAGTACAGCGCTCCCAGATTCTCTCCCAAGTTGGGGATGCTGAGCGGAGTGAGCAGTTTAAGCAGCCGTGTGGACTGGCTGCATCGCTCTTGCTTTCTGATCTAACATGACCTGTGAGGGCTGCCAGTCAGTGCTGTAACTGGCTGGAGGTCAGTGTGTGTCACCCCCGACATCACAGGGGTGCTCCCCCCAGTCACAGCCCCTCTCCAGCACATCTTGCATCGGCATTGAGGGAAGCCATGAGAATTGAAACCGGCAGCACTCTACCATGTCAGGAGACCAGCAGAGCAAGAGAGTATGGAAAGCTGAGTGGACATGTAAACACGGCTTATGGGGAAGGAGAAAAGGGAACATTGTTTAACCAGGAGTAGCACAATAAGCCGAAGCTTGTTTACAGATGCGACCTGGGAGCACAAGGAAGTGAAGTGAAGTGACTTGCTCAGGATCACACAGTATGCACCTAGGTGGCTACGGGATTCAAACCCAGGTCTCCAGATCTGCAGCTCATAGCCTTAAGCCACTGTGCTATACTGCCTCCTCCATGTTATGTTATGCTATGCTATGTTATGTTATGTTATGTTATGTTTCTATGTTTCAACTGAAAGAACCAGATTTAACGGTTGGTGGCACATTTGTGAATGAGGGACATTTGACCAGGACACTGGGGCAATTCCCCAACTCTTCTCAAGTTATGTCTTTCCCACTGCTCATAAGTTGGAGACTAGGTTGCATAGTTTGTTTTTTCAGTACCTGTGGGGGAGCAGACTGGATCCAGTCCAGTACAGAGGAATTATTTACATGTGAAAAGTGGTGGGCTGTCTGTGGTATTTTTTTTTTCTCGTTATTTTTTTGCAAATACTATTTCTGTTTTAGTTTCACCTAAGGAGGCTGCTTCAGTCACTTGGGTCCGGGAATGGGTCAGTATGGTAATTCCTCAATGTGAAAGGGGTAAATGGTCATTCCCCTCCATCCAAAGGAGGGAACATATTCCCCCTTATATGTTAACACCCTTGAGGAAAGTGAAACAACGGAGACTGACACCAGATTATTTTAGAACTTACAAAGCATTCGATTTGTATGTTACTGATCCATGTTTTTCAGAACCTCTGGCATTCCCTAAAGAAACCATTCAGTATGCACCAGACACCATTAAACAATCGACAGACCCAAGACTCCCATCTCAAATGTGGGATACAGTCTGGCTGGTCTGTCATGGCAGACTTGATGTCCGTGAGTCACATAAACAGAAGGCCCTAATAGAAAGATTTTGTCCTAGAGATTTGTGCAGTGTGGTATTGGAAACATTGACTCATTTGTTTTTGAAATGTCCCTATGCAAAAGTTCTTCAGAAAAATGTAGCAGATATCTTAATGACTCCCTGAATTTAAAGAAATTACTTACGAAATTTTAATTCTTGGCATATATACGGGTAACTAAGTTTCATCCTAAAACATTAAGGGTGATATGTGGTATACTAAAATACCATATATGGCAATTCCAGCGCACACTTGTATTTCAACAACAATATCTTCCACAAAAAGATTTACCCGAATGCCTTACAAAACAAGTGCAATACTTCAAGTTAGCAGAGAGTCTGAGAATGTCAGATATGATTCTCAGAAGCTGGTGGAAGCATTGCTTGGGTGGATGGAGTAGGCTCTTACATAATTGTACTTCTTTGTAATATAAAAATGGGGGGAGATATAGGGGGCACATAACATTATAAATATGCGATAATGATGCAGTGTGATACACTGTGGTGATAAGGCTTGTATATGTGATTTTCTGAGTTATTTAAGTAGAGTTTATGTTATGTACTATCTATCTTTCAATAAAAAAATTCTAATTCCCCTACTCCTCTCAAGAATTGCCATGGGATCATTAATGTGCTGAACAACCACCAGAAAAGGCAGACAGGACTGCAGTTTGACATCTTATCTGAAGGATAACAAACCCCGGCGGTACAGCATTCACCTAGTTCTGCACGGTATCCAGTGTAAACGTTGACTGGGACTGAGTGACTCAGATCTGAGCAACTCAGTCTCAGTGCCTGCAATGACAGCTACCCTAAAAGTGTAGCAGTTCGGAAGGACAGGGTGAAGGGAAGCACGATGGGCACAATGGAAGAGGAGGGAAGGTATGTAAGGGGTGGCAAGGTAGGCAGCTGGCTTCATGGTGTGGTGGTGAGGGTGACTGGCTACAGTGGGGAGGGTTCAGGGCTGGGGAGGAGCACAATATTTTGCACTTTTTTGGGAGCGAGTGTTTGTTTGTTTTTTAGTACGGTTCTCCCCCTCCCTGTTATGCACCCCCCCACTCCGGAGTTGGTTATAATTAGTGAGGGTGGTGCAGGGGGGCAAAGCCGCCTGCATAAATACTGAAAGCAAGTTGCCTTGCTGAGAGCGTACATCGCCGTTTTTGTTTTCGGCAATGTACACTCACCCTAACGGCTATCATAGTTTTGTGATCGCATTATCACATAGAACCATTCTGCACTCAGGTGCCAGTTTTTATGGTATGAGCCCAGTCCTGGTACGGGACTAGAACCTGTGTCCTTCTAGACAGATGTGCTACTAACTGAAGCATGCTGACACCTAAATCCCCTTATTAGTTCTGGATATGGTGAAAATTGTCTGGAAAATGTATCCCTGGGTGGCTCTACCTCAGATAAGGTTAACTGCCAGATAACAGACCATATCTGGCAAAACATCAACATTGTCATTAAGGGTTAATACACTATCTGAGTTACTTAAGTAAAAAATCAATGGGTAAAACAATGGCCATGTAGGTCTTTGGATGCATAAAATATTTTTTTTAAAAGCTAATGGTAAAAAAGTGGGAAACGTGTCAGATTACTGAAGCAAAACGTAAAACTGGAACATCTGCAAATGTCACAGAAGACAAAAAAAAGTGGGGAAAAATCGGCAAAAAAAAAAAAGTAACATTGCAGCCGTCAGTAAATCTTATTTAGAGGCCATTTAGCTAAAGAGGTTCACACTGCATTATCTCTGAAGGCAACTTGACAGAAAGCCCATAAATTAAAAGATGTTTTGTTGGCCACTTCACAGCACTTTAACTTGCGGATGGGGCCTGTCGTCAGCTTCCACTGCCAGTAATTGTGAGGAAAAGAGTGCTAAACAAGTGTCAACAGTAACAAACCGAGCCCTCCATTTAGGCAGATTAAGCAGGTTGCTTATTGCCTGTGACATAATTTAGATGAATGGTGTGGGTAATCCATCAACCAGGCCCAGGCACTAGGCCCTGTTAGGAACCAGTAGGGGATCCTATTACCTTACATGTGTTAACAGCCCAACTCTTTTGTGTAAACAACAAAGTGCGCTCCTCAAAAGGCCCATTTCCACTCATTGTCTGTGAAAGGACTAGCAGCTCTCAACATGATGAATGAGCTGGGGGCAGAGATTGGCAGGTCAGCGGGTGACAATGAAGGAACCACCACCTTTGCTTTGTATAGGCTGAGGGGGACACCTTGTGGGGAAACAGAAATAGTGCAGCCTGAGCTTTTTGTTAGAGGTGATGAGGACTTGTCTCTCTCTGGTTTATTTTACAGGTTTTTCCATTAGGTATGTTAAAAACCTATGACTGATGAAGAGACCAAGACTGAATCCTCAGCTATATTTTGCTGCACTGAGTCTCTAGTGAAGCCCTTTTTGTCTGCTGCTGTCCATCCAGCAAGATTCCCTGCTTGCAGATGGCTTGCGCTCTAAGTTTACTTATGGCATATTTTCTTAATTTGGGAGGATAAGCATGTCTCTGTTTAAATAATCTCCCCCTGGATAGCATTCTATAAGTTATTTGCTTTATATGAAATGTGGGCATGCACGCGTGTCTGTGTTTTGGTGGCATCAAGGTCTGCCAGATGACTGCCTGGGGTTTACCACTTGTCACCTTATGTATATTGTGTTTAAAACAAGTCATAGAAATACAGAAACATAAAATTACATTGGTTGATAAAGCCCATAGATCTGTCCAGTCTGTCAGTCTAACACTTATAAGACTGTAACCTGCTTAGACAATACCCAATTTTTATTTTCGTATTTATTTATAATTTGGTAACTGGGAAAAGCACACTGAGCCGAGGTTCATTTCTGGGTGTGACCCTGGGTACAGGTAACATACGAATAAACAGTATTACAACACAACAAAAGGTTCACAGTATACAAGTCCAGTTACAGTAAAGTAAATACAGTAAAGTTAGTACAATGTCAGTGGCTCAGTAGGTAGCACACTCGCTTCTGAGGCTAGGAGATCAGAGGGCTGTGGGTTCAGGTCCCACATCTGGCACTTGGGTTAATATCCCAGTACTGACACTGTCGTGTAACACGAGAGGGGTCCTGCACTTCTGAGGTGCTGTCTTTCGGATGAGACGTTAAACCGAGGTCCCATCTGCCTGGATTGGTGGTAGTTCAGGTGGATGTTAAAGATTCCATTCCCATGGCACTTCTCGAAAAGTGTAGGGGAATTTCCCTGGTGTCCTGGCCAAATTTCCCTCATTCACTAAAAATACCACCAACAGCTTAATCTGGTTCAAGGTCAGTTGGTATTCATCTATATTCCCCTTCCCCCGGGTCATTCCTGAAAATAGGCAGGATTTGTCTAGTGCACTTACCCGGTCAATAAACAATAAATAAATCATAATACAGGAAAAATAATCACAATACAGGTACGAAATGCAAAAAACAAATTAGGAGTGGGATAGACAATTAACAAATAGGTTTGAAAGTCTGACCAATTTTAGTAGGAGCAGAGTACTCTGCCCTGCACCGGTGCATGGGGGAGTCATGAGGAGTAAACTACAGAGCTCTGACTTCAAATGGGGAAGTCCACCCAGGTAGCACGGGGATTTGAGAGCACTGTGAGCACTGTGTGGAAGGGAGAAGTCTGAGGAGTCTTTTGAAGGAGGAGAAAGAGAAGGATAGGCAAAGATCAGAGGGATGTTTGTTCCAGAGTAGGGGGGGGATGAAAGGAGAAGGCGGACTGACCAGCGGCAGAATGAGGGCAAGGGACTGAGGAGGTATGTGGGTCTCTGTGGCATAAGGAGTGTGTTGAAGTGGTTGCTTGAGAGAGGTGGGAGAAGAGGTGGGGGGGGGCCCTGAACCAGAACTTGGCAACAAGGGATATGCAATGAACCATCCTTCTGTGAAATAGTGGTGCTAGGGAGAGAACAGAGTAGAGAAGAAAGTGGTGTGCGAGGGGAGGGGTGGCAGCAGCGAAATGGTGGAAAGAATTTAGGAGGGTGTCCAGTCTGGAGAGGGTCGTGACTGGTGCAGTGCCATAGATCATGTCAGCACAATAAATTACATGTAGAATCATTTTAGATACCAGCTCCTGCTGAGTGGGAAGGGGGAGGCTGTCTTTGTGATGAAAGAGGACAGCGCACTTAGGTTGGAGTTGGATACAGATGCCGTCTATGTGGGTTGTGAAATCTAAGTGATTATCCAGTCAGACCCCTAGGTATTTAAAAGCTGGGACCATCTCCAAAGGGGAGCCGTCCAAAGTAGAGAAAACTGGGGGAGACTGGAGGGTTACCAGTTTCTGTCTAGAGCCGAATGTCATGGCAGTGTTTTTTTTTTTTGTATTGCATTTCAGTTGGTTGGACTGAACCCAAGACTGCACTCTATTGAAGTTTTGCTGGAGAGGGGGTTGCACTCTAAAGGAAGAGGGACCAGAGGTAAAAATGATGGTGTTGTCCATGTACATATGCATGTTGGAAGAGTTGCAGATGTAGGGGAGGTCGTTTATAAACGGGGAGAATAGGATGGCACCAAGGATAGTGCCTTGATGGACTCCAGTAAGGACAGGAAGAGGGGAAGAAAGTGCGTCACCTGTTTGGACAGATTGCTGCCTATCATGTAGATAGGAATGGAACCAATTTACAGTTGGACCTGCGAGGCCAGCAGATTTAAGTTTATGAAGCAGGAGGGGGTGGGAGACTGAATTGAATGCCTTTGCCAGGTCTGTGAAAATGGTGGCTGTATTATGACTTTGGTCCATTGCTGAGAAAATGGAGTCAGTGACCCACAACAAGGAGAAAATGGTCAAGTGCTGTTTCCTAAAACCTGACTGCATGGGTGAGAGAGAGAGCTGTTAGTGGCAAGGTTCTCAGACAGCCTGGAATGAATCAGTGACTCCTGGAGTTTGGCGAGCGATGGGAGGAGTGAGATGGGCTGGTAATTCCTGGGTGTAGAATAGTCACCACCCTCGTGTACAGGTAACACCTTTGCAATCTTCCAGGCTTTAGGGAAGGTGGAGGTTAAGAGGGAGATTTTAAAGATGTGGGCTAGAGGTGTGGCTATAGCAATGGTAGAGATATGGAGGAGCCTAGGGTGGAGACTGTCAGGGCTGGTTTTGGCTGGGTTAATGGTAGTGAGAGCTGTATAGACTTCATGGGGGGAGAACAATGGGAAGTGGAACTCGGTAGGGGGAGTGAGTGAGACAGGAGGGATGGGACAGGAGTCAGGTGGGATGAGAAAAGGGTCATCGGGGAGTGCGCAGGTGGCAAAGAATTTGTTGAAAGTTTCTGCTACTATGGAGGGGTCAGAGACAGGGCAGCCATCGATTTTGAGGACTGGGAAGGCCTGTTGAACAGGGGGATCAAGGAGAGAGAGTGCAGCACTTTCCAAAATGATGGGGGTTTGTTTTGACCGTGTTACAGGTGGGACCAGAAGTATTTAGCCTTGAAGATGTGGATGGCTTTGGTGCAGTTATTTTTGATCACTTTGTAAGCTTGTAGGGCTGTTTGGGCTAAGGATGCTTTACAGTGAGTCCAGGCTTTGTCCCTGGCTTTGCATTTGGCCAGCAGGTCTGCCGTTATCCAGGGATGATGGTAACGTTTTGCTCTAGCTTTCTATAAGGGAGCATGGTGGTTCCAAATGCGGGTAAGTATGCTAGAAAAGAGGGATAGGGCAGAGTCAACATCTTGGGCTGAGAATACGGGTTGCCAATCTGGGTGAGATCTTGATGGAGAGCTTCTGTGTCTAGAGCATGAAGAGGGTGGGTCCAAATGTATTTAGGGACAGCACGGGGGAACTGTATCTTTCGTACACAATAAGTGATGCAGTGATCACTGAGAGCATTCGGTAGGATGCCTACTGCAGTGATGCAATGAGGGTGGGAGGACAGCACCCAGTCGAACAAGGAGTGGTTTTGGGAGTGAGGGTTTATACATGTGGGTTCGAGGATCAGCTGTGTGAGGTTAAGGGCCTCAATCCTGAGGAGGGTAGGCTCTGCGGAGGGGCAGAGCCAGTCCAGGTTGAAGTCACCTAGAAGCAGGAGTTCTCCATTCGCTGCATGAGAGGAGACAGAAGAGATGGTGGTGACTAGGGAGTCAGGTGAAGTTTTAGGTAGGGCATAGAGCATGCCAATGTAGAGTGGAGTCGAGGAAGGGAGGAATAGAAGGGCAATGATAAGTTCATGGGAGGAGAGCCGGGATTCTTTAAAAGTGATGGAGCAGGAGAGAGACTGTCTACACCACCACCATGCTTACCACGTTCTTGACAGAATGGATTGAAGTCAGAGATAGGGAGCGAGGAGTTAGGAATTCTGGTGAATAGCCACGTTTCAGTAACACAGAGAATGTCGGGGGGGCTGGGCTAGCCGTACTTTAAGAGCATCCATTCTGGAGAGGAGGCTTCTGACATTTAGGTGAAAAATTCGAAGTGTCTTTGGTAAGAGAGAAGGTGTCGAATTCAGGGGAGTGCCTGGGTAAGTTGGGGCTGAGGCAGAAGGGATTGTGGGAGAGCCAGGGTTGGGTTGGGTTGGACATCTCCAGAGAGAAGCAGGTGGAGTAGGAAAAGGGACAGGTGTGGAGGGTACTTGTGCCTTCTGGAGTTGTAAGAGGAAGGTGGAGCTGAGGGATTAGCACAGCGAAGCAGGGCCTCAAGATTTAGGAGGCAGGAGGAGAGCAGCGCAGGGTGGATAAGGCTATCCTTTGGCTCCCCCAGGTGTAACTGGATGTGATGGGGGTACCTGTTCAAGAGGCAGTCATCCTCCCCACAGAATTCTGATATGAGCTCCAACACCTTTCCCCTCCCACCTAGCTGCACCAAGCCAAGGCTAGTCATAGGCATTGAGGGGCATAAAGTCTTCTGCAACTGCCTGAGCCATTTTAATAAATAGTACTTTCAGGGCAGCGACTAATCTTGACGTAATTGTGGTGGGTACTCACCATTTTCAAGACCAAGTTGTGGAGGGTAGGGCTATGCAGGGGATCAATTTGTGAGCCATGCTCTGTCAAATCCCAACTAGGGCTGGTGTGAAATAAAAAAAATACGCTTTGCACACTTTTCACAAAAGGAAGCCGAGTTCACGTAATTTCAAGTAGCTTTGCAAATTAGAACAGTGTGTTTCAAATGCCCAGTACTTGTTGAAATTGTGCATTTTAAAACAATTACAATTAAAACGCAAAAAATGTGTTATTGGAATACAAAAGCATTGAAGTGTGTCAGATTTTGGAATTAATTAACAATCATTGCACAAATGTAAAAATGTCACTTTTGCTGCACAATAAAAGTTTTGCCCAGCTCTAATCCTCACCTGACACAACCCGGGAGCTGCTGGAGCCCACCAAACTCATAATGGGATCTAAACCAATAGTACCAATTGTTGCAAAAGGTGCCAACAGACGTGAGATCATGTGCCCCTCAGTATCAGAGAACTCTCCTGGGCTTCTTCTTTCAGGTGTGTGTGTGTGTATGAGTATACATGCAAGCGTGCATTCATGCAGCGTATGTGTGTGTGTGTGTATGTACATGCGTGCATTCATGCAGCATGTGTATGTACATGCATGCATGCATGCAACGTGTGTGTGTATGTGAGTAAGAGAATGCATGCAGCGTGTGTGTGTGTGTGTGCATGTATGCGTGCATACTTGCATGCGTGTGTGTATCATCCAATTTGAGGGAAAAGGAAAGGATTTGAAAGGGTGCACGTTTCAGGGTTTGAGAGCAGCAGGCAAGTTAGAGTAGGGCTATCACAGGGGCTAATGTTGGCAGTATGTTTGTCACCTTGCCTGCCCCTTCACATTTCCCATGCTGTACGTAAGAAAACACATAATGGGCCCTATGTACTATTGTGTGGAGTGGCTATGTGCCACATATCTGTGGCGTGTAGCCACTCTGCACCCTCTGTGCCCCCGTGCCGAATTCATCAATCAGGGCATGCAGCCCCTTGGCACCCGATCCACCAGCCGCGTGGACAGCAACACACATGGGGCAGGTGGGGGTCATGTTAGGGGCGTGCTCACACTCCACATCATTCAAAAAGGTGTGGAGTGCTGGGCACGGGGAGTGCATCTTACACTGGGTAACACCCAGCCGTAAGGGATTCAGGCCGCCAGGATGCCACCACCAGTAGAGGCACTGACATGGGGGCAGTGCTGACCCCTTCACATGCCACCCCAGCCCATGAATCATCAAGGAGGGCTGGGGGGCCAACTGGGTACCCACCTGCCCTGAGCTGGCAGCGCACATTACACCCTCTACTGTGTTCCGCCCCCCCATGGGTACAAGGGATCCATTTGTGGACTGAGTCCAGGCATCACATTGGATGCATGCCTGGTCCATGGAAATGTTCTCCATGCACCTGCGTGCCAGGGCTGCGAACAGGTGGCGGCCAGTAATGAATACCGGCCAGTGCGCACCTGTCCACAGGTGTAGAACTCTGCAAGTGGATAATGCACCTCTGATGCATATTACCCACCCATTTGTGAATAGGGCCCAATAGGAGCAAATATTTCCTTCACTATGGAAACAGGATAGAGTTATCTCTGTATTTAAATGAGATGACCCAAAACTCCTTGTCAGCTATTGGCCAATGTCCGTCCCCTCCTTCTTAAGTAAAATTCTGGAGCACAGTCTTCTAGCAAATATTGAACCATGTATCAAAGAACAATCTGCTCTCCCCCAACCAGAATGGCTTTAGAAAGGGCCAAAGCACCATTACCGTACTAGCCTGTTTCATGGACTACAACTTCAGGAGCTTGGAGGAAGACAAACTAACATCTGCCATTTTCATGGATATTTCTAAGACATATAACTTAGTGGATCATGGCATCCTGTCAGAAAGGCGCACTTCTACAGTTTCTTAGCAACAACCATGGCCTGGATTAGTAACTATATGGTATAACTGGAAGTGACTGGTGTACTTATGGCATATTTTCTTAATCTGGCACATTTTTTATACTCTGGAGAGCACAAATGGTCAGTACTGGGGGCCACCTCCAGCACTCTGGGTGTGAATAGCGGGGTTCCCCAAGGGTCCATAGAAAGGGCAATCCCATTCTTCCTTTTTGTGAACAACCTCCTCAGGGATAGTATGGGTTGCCATATGCTAATGTATGTGGATGATCTGATTGTTTATCAGAGTGACAAGAACCTAAAAGAACTGTTCCTCTCCCTCACCAGTGAGTTTAACGTAACCCATAAGTGGTTCACCACAAACAGGCTGCTTGTTAAGGCCCACAAATGGAGGCAATGCTTTTTGGGTCTAAACCAAGGCTCACCAAATGTTCAGGAGGGTTAAATACCCCCTCCCCTTTGAGCATACAAACTACAGATGAGTCCCACCTTGAATAGGCTACTGTGTTCAAATATCTGGTAGTCACCCTGGAGCCCTCACTAACTTTTACACATCACATCAGACAAATTGTCAAGAGTACAAACCAAAAATGGAGTCTGCTTTAGGCTGAAGAATCTCATGACCCCAGAAGTGTGGCTGGCCATTGCTCAAGGAATGTTTCTACCCTTCCTGAATTATTGCTCCCTTATTTATATCCAAACCTCCAATCGCGATCTCACTAGACTCAACACGACTGATAACAGCATCGGTAGGTTTACCTCACTGGCCCCTTACAACACTCACCATTGCTTCCTATATCTGATGCTTGGCTGGCTATCCCTGCAGGCCCACTGCAACTACCTTCTAGGTTCCTTTATTGCAAAGTCCCTCCAGGATAGGGAAAACTCCTCCCTATCAAGCATCCCCAGTCTTAGGACTGGGACACGGAATCTCAGGTCCTCCTCTCAGTGTCTTCTTGAGCATCCCCAGACAGCAACTGAGATGGTTCAGAAAGCCTTCTTCCTTACCACTCCTAGATTTGGAATGGATTGGTACTCACAGGTACCATGCACACACGCGTGATGCAGTTGGTGTGGTCATGCGCCCTGATGAAGGATCACTCCACAGACCGAAGGTGACAGGGCTAGTTTGGTGCTGCAATTTCCACGTTTGTGTGGCTCTAATAATCTGTGACTTTTCATTAAGCTTTAGGACTTTTTGCAGTTTTTTTTGGACTGAGTGCAGTTTTCTCTGTGCTGTTTTGGAATGGATTGCCAGCCTCCCTCCACTTACTGGGCACTTCCGCACTCTTCAAAACACATTTCAAAAATGTCCCTTTAACCATCGCAGTATGCAACTGCAGCTCCCTGACCTGGGATGGAGGTAATTCTTATACCCAGCCTCAGTCCACTGGTCATGTTTTCGCAGCATTTGTCTATTAGCCAATCCATTGTGTATTAATTGGACTGCGTTGTTATATACTATCTGGAACCAACCTCCTAATTAGCCAGGATGCTACTGTTCTATACTGTAACCCTTTTTCTACGTCAAGCCTGGGCTTCTGACTGGGGGCTGAACTGCAATTGTATTGCTTATTATATCACTGGCCTGGGCTTCAACTGGTATTGATTCTACCTGTACTAATTGTTATGTATGTGCCATCTGGATGTGTATGTTGCTTTGACTGTACTGCATGTGGCATCTTTGATGGCCCGGGTTTGTACTCAAAAAAGGTCCTTCAGACCAGTGTGCCTACATGGTTATCAAATAAAATAAATACACAACTGACTATTGCATTTTGTTTCATAAATTTTGATACCATTAATGGAGGTAGGAATCAGGAAATGCCCCCCCCCCATCTGTATTGTATACAACACCCTTCCCTATGATTCTATTAGATTTTGATCACTTTTTAATGCCACATGTATTTTTCTATTTTAATTTGTTCATGTACAGATCACACCATTTTACTACTTAGGCTTTTTTTGCACAACTGTCTTTTCATACGTTATTACAACACAATACCATATGTTATTCCAACGCAACAGCACAGGTCAGAAATACTTGCTTTGTGAATCTTATTACTTATTTTTGAAATAACAAGCAGAGGTATCATTTTATAGTTGCAATGAGGCACTCTATGGTGTTCATAACTGTGGGATAACAGCACTTCAGTACTGCATAAGACACTCAGCATTGCCCCATGCATCATTTACAGATATGTGCATTATCCTACAGTAACACATACCCTGTCATGCCTTATTGTTTAATTACAAACAATTATGCTTATTTGATATATTTGGTGAATTTCTATTCCTTGTATTCTTCATTACTGGGTTAATTTACATGGAAAGAGGATCTCTGTTCCTTACAGTTGACTTGCTCCTGCTGTCCAATCCTTTGATGAAATCACAATAATCTGTTTATGACATCATAACCGCTTCCACGGTAACAAACTGTGATGTCACAACAGAAAATTATGACTTCGGTAAAGGATTAAACTGCAGAAACAAACTCTCCAGGACAAGGATTCTTAATCCATACAAATTTACCTAGTGATGATGAACAAAGAGAAGAGAAATGCAAACAGCAGATAACATATAACTAACTGTGTCTCATAGTAAGTTTTTCAGTGGTTTCTCAAAAGTAACAAATTCCTTTTAAGGAGGATCTCATGGCAGACGGGGGGGGGGGGTTTAGAGACTGAGGAGGCTCTTTGCCTTTAGAAATAATTTGTTTCTTCTGCATCTCCTGCATTTCCTGCCCCAAAGTCCTAAGGAAAGTATCTCAGGATCAGTGGCAGGATTTTTAGGACAGTAAATTAATAACAAGCATTTGTCAATGCCGAATGTTTGCTTACTGGCATTGGCAGTGGTAGTGTAGAAGTTACAGAGCTGCGTAATAGGAATGGCAGTGAAGTATTGAACTGAAGCCAACCCCACCACCACCCTGCAGAGAGTGACAGGCATTGGGGTGTGCATTTGGGTCGTCAGGCATAACGGCCACGCCATTTCACCCACCCCACTCTGCAGAGACTGACAAGTGTAGGTGTGTTCCATGGGGTCTTTGGCCCTTATGCACACCATTTCATTAGGAAATATGGTGAGATGGAGTGCGATATGGAGAATAGGGTGAAGTTTGGGGCTGAAGAGTCCAAGGCATACCTCGATGCCTCTCAGTGACTGCAGGGTGTGGAATGGTATGAGCATCACAGGCAAGAATCCCAAGTCACACCCTGATTCCTGTCATTCTCTATAGTGTTGGGCGATTTAGTTGAAAAACCTAATACCTCAGGCATTCGTTGGTATTTTAGCCAAATTTTCAACATGTTTGTTTGTGACCCCACCTCATGAACAGGGAATATCAGTTTGGTAGCCAAGCTGCTTATGCACAGTGACTACGGATGTAGCACCACAGGTGCAAAATATTCCAAACAGGATGTAAAAATGACAGCTGTACTCTTTCATGGGGAGGTGTAAAAATGGCTATGCTGCAAATGTGTAGTAAAAATATTTAAAAAAATGGTGAAGTCAGCGTACATAGAAACTGTGCAACGCACACCCGTTATATAAGTAGGTTGGGGATATTTTATAGCAGATTGTCAACTCAGGCATTTTGGTGCCTCCGATCATGAACAGTGTCACTGTGATTTTCTTTATCTGTGCGAACAATGATTTCCCACAGCGACCACGCATCTCTGCACTGAAAGTGTGAAAACACACTTGACCATGTTGTGAAAAATGGCAGCTGTACTGTTCATAAGGAAGTGTTGAAAAATGCCACTAGTGAAAATCTGGACTGAAAATATTACAAAGTCATGAACTACGCGAGGATGCGTGGAAACTGCACAATGCTCCTCGTAACACAGTCATTTTATGGACTTTTGTCACTAAATTTTCAACATAGCCATTTAAGACCTCTGCTCATGAACAGTGTAACTGTGATTTTCTTAATCTGTCCTAAACATTGCTTTCACACACCAACAGCACCATTGTAAGCTACATGTCGCGATAACACATTTTGGGTGACATATGAAAATTGCAGCTGTACTGTTCATAAGGAAGTTTAATAAAATGGACATGTTGAAAATCTAGAGTGAAAATATTAAATTTGCAAACTTACGAGCATGCATAGGAACTGTGCAGCACAACGCTAAATCAAAGTCATTTTAGACATTTTTTACCAAATTTTCAACATAGCCATTTTAAGACCTCTGCTCATGAACAGTGTCACTGTGGTTTTGTTAATGTGTCCCATACATTGAGTTTGCACACCGACTGCGCCATTTGTGCGCTACATAGAGTGGAAACCGTTTTGAGGCAGGATGTGAAAAATGACAGCTGTACTGCTCATAAGGAGGTGTGGAAAAATGGCAATGTTGAAATATTGAAAATTGCAAACCACGGAAGCGCAGGGAACCGTGCACGCACACCAGAAAAACAGTCATTTTTAGGAATTCTGTCACCAAATTTTGACATTGCCATTTTAAGATCTCTGCTCATGAACAGTGACACTGTGATTTTCTTAATGTGTCCCATACACTGAGTTCGCATAGCGACTGCGCCATTGTCTGCGCTTCATGGAGGAACATGTTTTGGGTGAGATGTGAAAAATGACAGCTGTACTACTCATAAGAAGGTGTGTAAAAATGGCAATGTTGAAAATCTGGAGTGGAAATATTGAAAATTAGCAACCCTATGAGCGCTGCCAGAGAATGAAGCGCAACTATCATTGTGAAACAGTCATTTTTAGGAATTTTTTCACCAAATTTTCAACATAGCCATTTCAGGACCTCTGCTCATGAACAGTGTCACTGTGATTTTCTTAATTTGTTCCGTACATTGATTTCGCACACCGACTGCGCCATTCTGCGCTACAAGGGCAGAAACACATTTTGGGTGAGATGTGAAAAATGACAGCTGTACTACTCATAAGATGGTGTGGTGAAATGGCAATGTTGAAAATCTGGAGTGAAAATATTGAAATTTCGCGAACTTATGAGCCTGCGTAGGAACTGCACAAAGCACGCTCATTAAACAGTCATTTTTGAATTTTGGCACCAAATTATCAACATGGGGGTTTGGGCTCCCTTCTCATGAATAATGTCACTGTCATGGCGGTATTCGGTCCTGAATGGTGATTTCGCAGTCACTGCGCAGTCACTTCGCGAAATCACCCTTCGAGCCTGAATAACACCATGACAGTGACATCATTCAAAAGGGTCCAAAAACCCATGTTGAATTGTTCAAAACAAAAATACCTGAGATATGCAATAAAGTTGAACTCTCCTATCTAGCCCATATACAGCTTACGGCATTTCCTCAGTTCGCGGTCGGCTTTGAAGAGTGCAGACGTGTTCCCGGTCCACCGAAGATCATGGCGCCGGGTCGGAGGTAAGTATGGGGTGAGGGGGTGTGGGGAGGCTGGGTGCACAGTGGGTGGAGTGCGGGTTGTGGGAGGGGTTGGAGGCGCAGCGAGACGTTTTGTTTACAGGGTAAAATAAAAAAAGACTTTTGGGACCTTCTTGCCATGCTGGGGTGGGCTCCCAGCATGGCACAGGACTTTGGGGGGTGTTCAGCCGAGCGGGGGATTGGGCACCCCGTCGGCAAAAATATAAAAAAAAAACATTGTGGGGCGTTTGCTACGATGGGGTGGGCTCCCAGCATGGCACAAGGACTTTGGGGGGCATTCAGCCGGCCGGGGATTAGGCACCCCGTCGGCCAAAATGACTGATTGCCACGCTGGGGTGGGCTCCCAGCGTGGCATCAACTACTGGGAGGGGCGATGCAGCTCAGCCGGCGAAGTTGGGCACCCGTCGGCTATCACTGCGTGCGGGGAATGCGCCGCCTGCGGCTGTGGAGGAGCTGCTTGTGAGCAGCTACTGTCCTTTCTTTCACTCAGCGTAGCTCCCCTTTCAACTGTATGCCACTGCATTTTGGGCGTGTCATAGACAGCTCAAATGCGTGTGAAACCGCCTGCCAGCACAGTGCCTGAACTGGAGGAGGAGGTGACACACCTCCGAAATCTCCGATGATGGCACTATGTTTCTTGCACATGCGTGCAAGCAAACATAAAAAGGGAACTAGAAGAGCTTCAGTAACAGATAAGTAGTGGAATAGCAGTATAATTGCAGTATAATGTGGGGAGTGGTGCAATGCAGTGGCTGCGGGGCAGCCATATTCAGGCAGACCTTCTGGACACTGAGGTGCTGCCCTGTCTGCATGCATCTCTCTGGACTGCGGGATGAGGTAGCCAGATTCAGAGCAGAAGTAAACTGGGTCAGAATACCCTCACCCCTATCCAGAGACCACCAGTCCAATGCCGCTGCCTCAAAGGATGCAGAGCGAGGAGCACTTGGATGACAGTGGGCTCAGGGAGGGTTAGAGTGGTCAGGCAGAGGCACTTCCCAGATCTTATTCCACTCAAGAACTTATATGCCACACTGACAAACGGGGACAACCAAATAGAGGTACCCAGAGAAGTGGAAGGAAAGGATGTGGAGGTTAGTCAAGGAGGTGACCTCAGCGGGAGAGCAGTGGACCCCAGAGGAGGAGGAGGGCGAATCCTGGTGGGGACTCCATCATAAGAGGATCCAGCTAGGAACACAGGAGGGGAGGACAGGGAGGTGAGGTGCCTACCAGGTGCCACGGCATGGAGGGATGGAAGGAAGATCCTGGGGATCGCTGGGAAGGCAAGACGGGAGGGTGAGCTGGATGTCATTATCCACCTAGGTACTAATGACCTGGCAAATGGGGAACCAAAGGAAGTTCGGGAAGAGTTTAGGAAATTGGGAAGGGGTCTCAAGCAAGTAGCTACTTCTGTCACCTTCTCAGAAGTACTACCTGCGAGAGGCGAGGGAGATCATAGGGGTGCATGCACCAGGAACTTTAACTCATGGTTGAAGAACTGGTGCTGTGAGGAAGAGTTTGGATTCATTGATGACTGGGGACCCACCTGGAGGATGGAGGTTTGTTCAAGCCTGGCCTGCATCCATGCTGGAGGGAATCAAGCACTCAATGATAAGTTTAAATGCTACATTGACAAGCATTTAAACTAGCCAAGGGTTGGCAGGCCAGCAAGGAGGGTACCTACTTGCTCACCCCCCACAGCTAGCAGTGGGACCAGTGAACCAGAGGAGTGGCAATCTCTACAAAGCAGTGTGCAAAAGATGGAGATTAGCGCCCAATAGGTGGATAGGCAGAAAAGGGGCAAAATTCAGCAGAAGGGTAGACAGCAAGGAGAACCAGGGATAAAGGACAACCAGGGAAAGGGCTGGAGTAGAACAGCTAAATAGTCTAGGGAGGTCAAATCATGGAAAGCCATGTGTGCCAATGCCAGGAGCCTTAGCAACAAGATGGAAGATCTGGAGGCTGTCATGGTGCAGTCAGACCTGGACATTGTGGCCATCACTGAAACCTGGTGTAATGACAACCATGACTGGGAGATGGCCATACCTGGCTACAACATATTCAGAAGAGACAGGGCAGGTAGGAAGGGAGGAGGAGTGGCACTGTATGTGAAAAATTACATAAGGGCCACAGAAATCCAGGAGTAACAAAATGGGGGAGAGATACTGTGGGTTGAGCTGGAAAGGAAAATGGGACCAGTCATCCATACAGGTGTGGTCTATAGACCACCAGCCCAGGAGGAAGAAACAGGTGGAGAGCTGATGCTAGCCATCCAAAGGATGGCAGACAAGGGTGAGGTAGTACTGGTTGGAGACCTCAGTATTCCAGATGTGGGCTGGAGCATCCCATCAGCAGTATCAACTAGGAGCAGATTTATCCTGGACTCCCTTCAGGGTGCCTTCCTCAAGCAACTGGTCATGGAACCAACTCGGCAGAAGGCAATACTGGACCTTGTGCTCACAAACAGGGACAGTTTGATGGGGGTAACAGTGGGGGAGCACCTGGGGAACAGTGACCACCAGTCATTGTGGTTTGAAATCACAGAAGGAGCAGAACCAAACCACACAAAAACACGTATCCTGGATTTTATGGGGGCAGACTTTGGGAAAATGGGGAGATACTTGAAAGAGGCATTAAGGGGAATGGGGCAGAAATCAGGGGTTGAGGAACAGTGGGCAGTATTTAAAACAGGGATTACAAGAGCAGCAGAATTATGCATTAAGCAGGTTAGCAAGAGGAAAAGGAAGAGGAGACCATTATGGTTTTCCAAAGGGGTAGCAAAGAAAGTGAAAGCTAAAAAGATTGCATTCAGGCAATACAAAAAGACACAGGCAGAAGGGGACAGAAAGAAGTACCAGGAGAAGCAAAGGGAGGCAGGGAGGTCAGTAAGGGAAGCCAAAGCTCAGACAGAAGAACACATTGCAAAATCAGTGGGTAGAGGGGACAAAACCTTTTACAGGTACATAAGTAAAAAAAGAAAAGCAAAGGGAGGGATAGTGAGACTGAAGGGGGAGGATGGGAGCCGCGTGGAGGATGACAACAGTAAAGCTGACATATTGAACAGGTATTTCTGCTCAGTCTTTACTGAGGGAAGAGAGGGTAATGGGTTTGAAGGAGTACAAGGGGTGAGAATGGTGCAGAAATGGACACAGGTCCCTTTACATGAGAAAGGTCCTGAAGGAACTGGAAGTAGTAAGAGTTGATAAAGCAATGGGGCCAGATGGGGTGCATCCCAGGGTCCTTAAAGAACTAAGAGAGGTGGTGGCTGAACCTCTGGCTATCCTGTTTAGCCTGATCACTGGAAACAGGGGAGGTACCCAAAGACTGGAGGACAGCAGATGTAGTCCCCTTATACAAAAGTGGGAACAAAGAGGAAGCGGGGAACTACAGACCAGTTAGCCTCACCTCGGTAGTGGGGAAGATCATGGAAGAACTACTGAAGGAAAACTTGGTGGAACATCTAGTTGTCAGTGGACTACAGGACCCAAGGCAGCATGGTTTCACCAGGGGGAGGTCATGTCAGACCAACCTCGTTGAATTTTTTGACTGGGTGACTAGGGTGGTGGATCATGGGAGGGCAGTGGACATAGTCTATCTGGACTTCAGCAAGGTCTTTGACACTGTGCCACATAGAAGACTATTACACAAACTGGGGAATATGGGTGTGGGCAGGACAGTAGTCGGGTGGGTAGGTAACTGGCTGGGTGGCAGGACACAGAGGGTGGTGGTAAATGGCTGTCACTCCACAGAGGGAAGAGTGACCAGTGGGGTACCACAGGGATCAGTGCTGGGACCAGTCCTATTCAACATCTTCATCAGTGACATTGCGTCGGGACCTAGAGGCAGAATTTCACTGTTGCTGATGACACAAAGCTCTGTAACAAGTAGATACACCAGAAGGTGTAGACAGAATGAGAAGGACCTGCAGAAACTTGAAGAATGTAAAGGGTTTGGCAGTTGAAATTCAATGCAAAGAAGTGCAAGATAATGCATATGGGGCACAAAAACCCTGGCACAATATATCAGTTGGGGGGTGAGGATATAGCGTGCACCAAGCAGGAAAGGGATCTTGGGGTTATCATCTCTGATGACCTCAAGGTAGGAAAACAGTGTGACAAGGCAGCAGGAAAAGCAAATAGGATGCTGGGATGCATAGCCAGGGGCATCACCAGCAGGAAAAAGGAGGTCATAATTCCACTATACAAGACGCTAGTGAGGTCCCACCTGGAGTACAGTGTACAGTTCTGGAGACCTTACCTATGTAAGGACATAGACAGGGTAGAGAATTTCAGAGGAGGGCAACAAAGATGGTGCATGGATTGCATCACAAGTCCTATGAGGACAGGTTGAAGGAACTGAATATGTACTCCCTGGAGGAGAGAAGGGAGAGGGAGGACATGATAGAGACATACAAGTATCTTACAGAGAGGAACAGGGTGCAGGAATACACTATTTTAAGTGAAAAGATGTTCCAGGACTAGAGGGCATGGGATGAAGTTGGAGAGGAGGACGATTCAGAGGAAACATGAGGAAGAATTTCTTCACAGAATGGGTGGTGGACAAGTAGAACACCCTGCCAGAGGAAGTGGTGGGGGCTGAAACAATCATGGGATTTAAGAATGCATGGGATAGACATAAAGGAATTCTGGAGGTCAGGGGTAAGGGGCAACAGACTTCTAGGAAAACATAAACTGAATTTACAAGCTCAAATGGGCAGACTGGGTGGGCCATAGGTCCTTATCTGCCGATACTGTCTATGTATCTATGTATTTTCTGCTTGTCACATCCAAAACATTTCTGTGGCAATGGGTCGTGATTTTATAAATAGAGGAGAACTAGCTAGCTCAGTGGCGCTGAGGGTTGAGGCGCTGGACGCCACACCTTACGCTATGCTGGTGACCAGGTTCGGGAACATGCCCAGACCATCAGGGGTCGGCAGGGGAGGAGAAGGATTGAGTATCTGGAGGACTTTCTCCTTTCCCTGGGGTGGGATGTGGGTTTCCATCACTCTGCAACGACCTCTGGTGGAGATCAGGAGAACTGCAAAGGAGCGGGGCACATGGGAGACGAAGCACGGCAGATGTCGGTACATTGTGCCTTAGATGTCATTGCATGTCTGTGCTTTAAGGGGCACAATTCAGGAGGAGAAAAATGGCAGCAATTGACTGGGCAGCTTGATGGCCTAACGTCCGCTTCAGGAAGCCTGTCGTGCAAGGTCGCACTAAGGTATTGATTCCCGGCCTGTCACGGGGATTGGGGGTCCCCTTCGAGGGTACGGCAGCATATGCCAGCCGGTGTGTGGGTGAGCCTATGGGCTGCTCTGAGAAGAGAAGCAGTGGCTGGATAATCACAGGTCAGGGTGCAGGAGGGATAAAAAGAAATACGGTAAAAAAAAAATAAGTAGAGGAGTACTGTACTGCCCGCCAGGATGAAGCACTCTTATTGCGGGTTCTACCAGTGATACCTTGCAGGATATTGTAGGAACTCAATGTAATCTAATGGCGGTTATCTCCAATCAGTCACACAGGAAACTGTGGCATCTTCACCACAGAGTGCTTTAACCTGGAGGTTAGCACTGTATGGCTTCCAGAAGCAGGAACAGTTAAAGTCTAATGGGGGAGGATCCTACTTTAATGAAGATGTCTTCAGTATTAAATCCAAGTACCAATGGCAATGAATAACGTCAAGCTGTCTTAAGCAGAAGCAGGACCCTACTGAAAATGAGACACGGCATCTCACTAAGCAGTCCTGTGTAAATAAATTGCTTGCAAAACAGTTTGGGATGCAGTGCATGACCAGTACTACATAAATGTAAATTCCATATTTTCAGTCCAACCACTACCAGTAGTTTATCAAACTAGCAGTGTTACTGAGACGTGCCGAAGACTGTGCAGACTGTATTATAGTCAAGTCTTGCACACCACAAGAATTCACATCTGGCAATGGTATAAACAGCCCCTAACTACAAACAACATCTGGGAATCCAGAGTCAAACTCTTAAGAGAAGTACTGCCAGCTAGCTGACAATTCCCTTTCAGCACAAGTTGAATCCCATAAGAATACACTAAGGTAGATACTGTTTTCTTAATTGCCTGAGACCAGATATTGTACATTTGAACTATCTTTTTATTGCTTTCGTGAGTAGAACATTTTGAAATCATTTAAATGCTGATAAGAAAGAACAACATAAAAATGCATAAATAATTTGAAGAGGCAGATACTTTCAACATGTGTGGTCTCTGTAAACACACATATACAATCAAAAGCTTCAAACCAAGCCCACACAGCATCATGGGTATGCAAATTCATATGTGTGTGTGGTGTAGGGGAGGTGGTTGACTACAAAATGATTGGACTGGTGCTACATTCTGTGTGAATGTCACTACCTAGACCTTATCACAGATGATGCACACACACTAAACATAACAGTAATTTGTAAAATCTGCACAACAGAGTACACATGATGACATTAGATGGACGCCATTGCTTGTTGCCTAAAAAATAGCTGGTCATGAGATTCTAATTTTTTGGGGGGTGGGGGGGATTTGTGTAGGTGTGCTGATGCCAATGGTATCGTTTTTGTTGCAAACTGGAAAAGCTCTTTAAAGAAGTGCATAATAAAAGTAAAATAAATTACAGCTGTGTTAAATTTTATGGCCTGGATATTCAAAAGGATTGTGCCACCAATGCGCCCCGGCGTGATATTCAAAGGGACAAGTTGCACTGTGCACCACCCAATGCACTGGGGTGCATCAGTAATGTATGCAGCGCAAGTGCGGGGGCGTGCCCATGCATATGCGGCACATTCCGATATTCAGCCTGGGATGTGCGGCGCAGATGCTGGCACAACCCCACCTTGCACCACTCGGGGGGGGGTGCAAAGTTGTGCCTGGTGACAGGTGAGCTGCCATATTGCAGGGTGCAACATGGCAGCCGCCAGCTGTGGGTGGCCACCCGCCCACTCAGAACACAGTCCACATGCTCCCTGCCCAGGGAGCGTTGTGCCCCCCCAATGCCCGTCCATGGACATATGTATATTACATCCCTGGTGGTAAAGTGGACTGATTTCCATCGCCCGATAGCGGGCATATGTATATTACATCCCTGGTGGTCCAGGGGACCACTTTCCAACGCCCGTTCATGGGCTTAGGTGAATAATATCCCCGGTGGTCCAGTGGACCCCCCCGTGCCTGATCGTGGGTGGCATTGCAGAATGACACCCTGGTGAATCAGTGGTACCCCCTCCCCACCACCCATTGGGGTCCCCACCACCCAGCACCCCCCAGTTAGTGGCGGAAGCAGCACCCGCCTGCATGCCTCAGCTGCCCTCCGACTGACAGCATACAGTAGGGTCTGTGCCTGTTGATCACTTCATTGGGCCAATGGGCATGCAGCTCACACTGTACCACACAGGCCAGGCATGGGATGAATGAGTTCATTCACATATCGGCCTGTGTGTAGTACAGTATGGTCTGCACGCCCATTGGCCACACAGTGGATCAACAGGCATACAGACCCTACTTGTGCTGTCAGTCGCCGGGCGGCATGCGGGCAGGTACCGCCGCCCGCCACTGACTGGGGTGGTGGTGGGTGGCGGGGACCCCAGTGGGTGGTGGGGAGGGGAGTACCACTGGCCCACCAGGGTGTCATTCGGTAATGCCGCCCGTGATCGGGAGCTGGGGGGGGTTTCCACTGGACCACCAGGGATATTATTCACCTAAGCCCATGATCGGACATTGGAAAGCGATCCACTGGACCACCAGGGATATTATTCACCTGAGCCCACAATCGGGCGTTGGACAGCAGTCCACTGGACCACCAGGGATGTAATATACATATGCCCGCAATCGGGCGCTGGGAAGCGGTCCACTACGCCGTGCGGAGTACGTGCACCCTCAGTGTCATATTCAATGGTGCTGAGCCATGGTGCAGCACCGCTGAATATCACCTGGTCCATGCCCTGGCGCAGCCCAGTTGCGTTGCACCCAGGCTTGCGCCCCTGCCTGATGCAGTCTGAATATCCAGGCCTATGTATTTAGAATTCATACAAGACCAGCGGAGATAAAAAATGACAAGATAAAATGTGATATCTTTTACCCAGCTGCCAAGGTATCATATTATCTTGTGAGTTGGGTATGTCATGGATAATATCTTGCCCTGTTGGGTGCATTACAATGGAATACTTAGCCAATAAGAGAGCAGATTTCTTAGTTCTGGTGACATCACAATAGCCAGAATGGAAGCTCACTGCTGAAAGCAAAGAGAAACAGTTAAATCTTCAAATAAACAGCAGATTTATAAGCTATAATTTTTCATTTCATTTATTTGATTATCAGGTAGGTACACTGGAGTATACATTCCTTTTTCGGGTACGACCTGAGGTTAAAGCTAATAATGTTACAAACATACATATAGAATACTAAAAACAACTACAGTAAATATTTCAATTAACACAAATTACAGGAAGAAGCATTTCATGTTTTAAAATACTGAAGAGCAGCTGAGGAAAAACGATTATAGGCTGAGAAATGTTTTAATTGTGTAGGCAGCGAATTCCACAAAGAATCAACTTAATAAGCAAAATAATTTTACCAGCTGTTGTGTGGACAAAATGTGTGAGCAAGAAGATCGAGAATCAAATGCAGAAATCTGTTTGTCTATGAATGTACTCGAAGATATGGGGATACCTGATGGCATAATGTTGTAGATTATTGAGACAGCGTCAGTTTATGGTTATTCTGAACAGATAGCCAATCGAGATTCTCCAAAATTTGACAATGATGGGTTCAATATGGTGCCTGTAATGCAAATTTTCCAATCTTTTGAAACAGTTATTCTCTCCTTTACAGAGTGCAGTGTCAATCACAATAGAGGCATAATTCAAAACTAATAGAAGGTTTTGTTGCGCTATGGCCATATGAGTTTCTCTGGACTAATAATTCCAAATACGGTGAAGTGTACCAGTTTTAGAATGTAACATAGCAGTTACTTTGTCCAAATGAATATTAAAATTTAAGGATGGATCTAATGTGACTCCTAAATATTTAAGAGTTGACGTTGTCAACTACATCCCCATCACCAGTATGGGCACGGGATCATAATGTTGCTGACAAAACCACGCACATCAAGAATGCTGCACACAATGTTGAAGGAAAAATGTATTAGATTAAATAATGGCTGTAAGGGTGTATATTCTCTCTGGATATGTATGACTAATGTTAACAATAACTCCACTGTATCCTCTCTGGTAATTCATAGACCTTTAGTAGTGAATAAGGCTTTCTACTATGAAGTTCTGCTGCATGTATGTATATATATGTATGCAAAAGAAAATAAAGATTATAAAAAAAAAATGAATGCAGCACACAAATCAGCGTGCGGCAAAATAACATCGGCACAACACACCGACTGGGAAAGAAAAGTGCACACTGGAGGAATATCTTTGTTTTTGTGGAGGCTTTGCCCCCCACACCCACCAGACTAGTTATGATCAACTCTGGGGGATCATGGACTTCAGGGAAAAAGGAATCCTCAGAGCAGGGAAAATCTGTTTTTTTACAAAATTAAAAGCCACATTACAGTGGGACCTGGGGAGAACAGAACCACAGCCCCTGGTCCTCGACGTTGACAGAGGCAGGTGCTCTAGCCATTCCACCATGGAAGTGGCTCAGCCAAACACTGCCCAGGCAGCATCCTTCATGTTCAGGCATGGAAGTAGACAGCAAGGGGGTAGCAGTTCTTACTACATGTTGAAACAACCCATGTCGCTGTATAGTCATTCGCGCTATTCCATGTGCGGTTTTGACCGGCTATAATGACCCCATACCCCAGTATGCACCTTAAAATCTTGAGAAAATTGTTTCCATTTAGGAGCAGAACCCAATAACACAGATTTAGTTTTAGATCTGTTTAGAACCAAGTTATTATAACAAAGCCAGTCCTGCATTTTTGAAAATTCATAAGTCAATGTGGAATTAATCTCATAGAAGAACTATGAGCTAACAACACTGCATCATCTTTATATACATATAACCATTCGAATATATGAAGAAGTCAGCAGAAGAAGGCCATTTGGTCTATCATGTCTGCTCGTATTGCAGGGTCCACAGCTTGAGCTAATGTCCCTGCCCTCTCTCCCTAGTCCTCCCATCCTCCCTACCCATGATCCTTACCTTCCCGCTAAGCCTATCCCAGCCTCTCTTAAAGCTGCCCACTGTCTTCAATGAGATGACCTCTTCTGGCAGTGCATTCTGAGTGTCCACCACCCTATCTGTGAAGAAGTGCTTCCTGACCTCCCTTCTAAACCTCCCATCGTCCAGCTTAAAACTGTGCCCCCTCGTGTTATGATTGCTGCTCAACTTAAAGAGACTCTCCTTATCAACCTTATTTATCCCTTTCAAGTACTTGAAGGTCCCAATCATGTCCCCCCTCTCTCTCTCTCTCTCCTGTCTTTCAAGGAGTACATGTTCAGTGCCTTCAGTCCAAAGGGAGGCAGTATAGGGCAGTGGTTTAAGACTCTGAGCTGCAAATCTGGTGGCATCCAGCAGACCAGGCTTGGGGTTGAATCCCACAGCTTCCACTTGCATACTGTGTGACCCTGAGCAAGTCACTTAACTTCCCTGTGCTCTCAGGTCGCACCTGTAAAAAAACTTTCAGCTTAGTGTGCTACTCCTGGTTAAACAACTAAAAAAAAAAAATCTCTCCTCATGCCTTACCTTCCTGACTAGCTGTCATCTTTGCAGCCCTCCTCTGGACCTTCTCCAGCAGACTAATGTCCTTTTTGAGGTGTGGGCACCAGTACTGAACTCCATACTCTAGATGTGGCCTTACCAGTGACCTGTTCAAGGCAGTATAACCTCCTCTCTCCTACTACTGATCCCCCTAGATATGCATCCCAGCATCTTGTTTGCCTTTGTTGCTGTTTTCTTGCACTGCGTGGAGTGCTTCAGGTCACTAATGATCATCACTGCAGGTCCTTCTCCTCCTCTGATGCAGATACTCGGACTCCACCCAGGTAGTATTCTGTCCTGAGATTCTTGGCTCCAATATGCATAGCTTTGCATTTCTTGGCATTGAAGTCAAGCTGCCAGATCCTGGATCACCTCCCCAGCTTTTCCAGATCTTCCTGTAGGTCCTGTATCCCTTCAGCTGTGACCACTCTCCCACACAGCTGTAGGAATACAGGACCTACAGGAAGATCTGGAAAAGCTGGGAAGGTGATCCAGGATCTGGCAGCTTGGCTTCAATGCCAAGAAATGCAAAGTTAAGATATATATTTATATGCATATATAGAATTAGCTAGCAGTTTTGAACAATATGAGAAATGGGATCAATAAATAGGGAAAAAGCTGAGGTCCCAGTGTGGAGCCTTGAGGAACTCCATACTGAAGTCTCCTATAAGATGATTTTGCTCCCCCAGATTTTACACATGTTGATCTGTCAGAAAGATAATCACTGAACCACGTCACAGCAGAGTTACCCACCCACACACTTTTAAGACAGTTAATCAGATAGGAATGATGAACCAAGTTGAATGCCTTGGATAGGTCCACCAACACAGCCCCAGTGAGACAACCTGCCTCAGAAGCCCTGTGAACTGCATCTGTGAACCTAGTCCAGACAGTCTCAGTGCTGTGACCCCCCACCCCACCCCAAATCCATGTTGATTAGTGAAGACCAAATCATGCATCTTAATGTAGTCGTTAAATTGTTAATAAACTATTTTCTCTTGTACCTTGGATGAGGCTGAAAGTATGGAAATAGGTTGATAATTACAAAAATCAGTCAAAGAGGCAGATTTATGAACTGGAAAAACATAAGATTTTTCCACAATGTTGGTATCTGTCCTAGTTGGAAGGACAAATTAAATAAAACACTAATTGGGTTGACTATCTCAAATGCTGGTTTGTTGGTATAATTTGGTATAGTTGGTAAACCGATGTATACATTGAAAATGGTCTGACTCAAAAACTGCAGTTTATCATCACTTGAGGGAGGAAGATTTTCATTACTCACTTGTGGCTTCACCACTCATGAGCTATGGTCCTTGCCCTTTTCACGTGAAGATAAAGAGCACCTTCTGAGTCAGCCAGTCATATAGCCCCTATTTATCGCACACCATTGATGTGGGCATCCCTAGGGATCAATATGTAAAGCGATCAGGTCATTTAATCCCCAATACTGACTGTTCCACCCACCAGGGGGGAGCAACAGGTACTGCCCAGTCACTGACTGTACCATTATCCCTAGGCCCCAACTGATGGAGGGCCTGCTGCAATGCATAGGTGGTAACCCCTCCTCCCATGACAGCATTTCCTCTGTGGCACTTCCTTGACCCTGAAGCTGAGAGATCAATTTCCATTTTAGTCAACTGCTGTATAGCTCATTCACTGGGTAAAAAAGTTCCCTTTCACTTTATCCTGTTAATTGTAATTTGTTAATGATGAACACATTTTCAATGTATTTTACGTGGCAGGGCATGGCATGCCAAAGCATTTTTTTTGTGGGGAAGGGGGACACATAATTAAAGGTTAATTTTGGGGGGAACTCCATGCCTTTACAACCTTCCTTAGGACAAAAATCACAATTGGGATGGGATTTGTTGAGGGGGGTGAGGGGGGCTCCTGCACCTATGGGTATTACAAACTTGATATCCATCCAGCCTTACAAATCGCAACAACAAAAAAATCACAAGCACCCTGAACAGAAAGATGTCCAGACTCCAGTGCAAACAAAAAGGTTTATTGCTTCAGTAATCAAATGCTGGTAGAACGGGTGCTCCTCTCTCACCACCCAGCGCTTCGACTCATACTGAGTCTTCCTCAGGGGTGTGAGAGGAGTACCTGTCCTACCAGCATTTGCTTATTGAAGCAATAAACCTTTTCATTTGCACTGGAGTTTGAACATCTTTCTGTTCAGAGTGCTTGTTATTTTTTTTTTGTTGCGATTCACAATTGGGCTGGCTGCCCTATACACAAGCACCAGTCTTTCCCCAGCTCGCAGCAGTTCTTTGGATTCTTATTTGAAATAGCCTTACAAATCTTAGCTGGGGCTGAATAAGGAGCGAAACAAAGCTCAAAGTCATTTCAGGAGCATTCAGGCCCATTGATTCCAGTAAAATTCAATGGCCAAGCTCAAAGCAGGTAACTCCCGTAGCAGAGACTAAACTCTGGTCTCCTTATCTAACGTCTTTCTGCTAAAACAGAAATTCACATTTATCATATTGTCCTCCAGATATGGTTTTCTCAACAGGCACTGTTGTGTTCCGTCCAACCCAGGTGTTAACACTTGCTAATGACTTCTTTATCAACTGAATTTTCAGAGCACTGTCCCTTAAACTGTGGAACGCCTCATCAAGCATTTGGATTCATGCTCAATTCCCTATAAAAACTAGCATTCTTGTCTGCATAGAGTTTGCTGTTAGAGTATAAAAGGTTAATGTGCCGTTCTGCTTACAGTCTCTGTGGACAGCACTTTCATGATGTGGGACAGAGAGTGTCCAAGGTGCAAAATGAGGGCTGTCCATCTAAAAGAGGAACAGCTGAGAGGTGTGCCCCGAGGTATTACTTTCAGCTCTCCCTCAGGTAGTACTGCAATTTGTTCAGAATTATTCCACAGTTTACATAATCAGCAGAAAGTTATTTTGTGGTTTACATAGAAATGCTTTTTTTTTAAATCACGCAGAATTCTAAAAGAAATTTTGAAAATCATTTTGGAAGCAGGATTTCCATTCTGCATGAATTCCACTGTCAGACTTCCACATTCCACACTGCTCTACCAGCAACCTGGCTGACTGTGGTGAGGGGAGGAGGTGAGCATGGAAAAAAGAATGGGTGGAGGAGGCATCTGTTGTTGGGGTGGGCATGGTGCAACATCATCTGCTTAACTGGCCTACCATTTTCCTCCTTTTCTCTCCAAAAAAGCCCCTCCAAGGAGTGTTGTTGGGTGCTGGTGCTTGCACACCTTATGTACCCGCACATGTGGCTTTCACATCCTCATTCTGGCCAACATCTCCTGCACTGCCATGTGTGATCGACCAAACAACAGTATCACAGTGAGAAGCTCAACTCTTCCTCCTGAGAGAAGGAGAGCATCCAATGGGAATCTCACTCTTTCTTCTGCCAACCTTACTGCTAATCTATGTTTCATACACATCCATGTACGCCATGGTTCTGTTGCCACTACAACACTGGGGTGGCCTGCAAATGGCTTCTTATTCTTAAACCCTTTTCTAACAGTCCCCATTACTTGGTGTCAAAGTTCTTTTAATCTGGTTGTTTTTAGAACAGTACTTTTTTTATTTTAGTATATTTCATCATGGCTCCCTTAAATGGGGATTCTATCTATCCTCACAACTGTTTTGAAAGGCTAGGTCCCTAGTCATAGACAGGTCTATCTGTACATGGATTTGGGTGAGTGTTTTACCAAGAGCCAATGTCTAGCAACTTCTTCTGGCACACTTTAATCTCCCAGGGCTGATCTGTGTTGATGACACATGCTGGGAGGGATTGTGGGACAAGTGAGCACTAAATGAAGGGGAAATAGTGGCAGGATTGCTTGATTTATTGAGGATCTTATTTTCTTTCTTTTTTTGCTTCATCAATACTTTCTCTGCCTCATCCCCTTGGTTGTCAGCTCCCCCTATTCCCAGACACTGACCCATCTCGTGGCCTTACTGGTTATCGACCACAAGGGCGGCCTGTCAGCTGTGATCATGTAGGGTCTGTGGGGGAAGTCAAGCAGCCAGAGGCTTCTTCCTCTGGATTTTCTATCCAGAACCTCAGTGTGCAATGACACATCGCATCTGCCGATGTCCCCCTACATCAGTCTGCTCCCGCTGCTGCTGCCACCCAGACTCCGCCAGATTGCAGTCATGCAGTGGACACAAGTTCCCACCTCCCTGAGGGAAGACAGCAGTCCTTAGGACACTCAATCTTCCTTCACCCATCCACTTCCCCCCATGATCCAAGTCTCTTCCCAAACCTGGCTTGCTGGTGTATCGTCAGGGAAGCTGTCCAGTGGCTCAACTCTCCGCACCACTGGCCTGGCCTGGCCCCAGGGATCTCATTTTCAATGTCAGTTATTAAAAGATAACTTACAGAGCTAAACAATAATAGGATACCTATCTCAATACAATGGGTGTGGACCTGTGTAGATAAGCATTTTTCTTTAGGTGCTTTAGAGATTTGCTTACGGGTTTGCTGGAGCTTGTCTAACTGACAAAGCAAACTGTATTGTAAGAATCAATGTGTAAGTGCTACCATCTGGACTAAGCCTATGAGCAGTTTATTTTAAGGAAAATATCTGGATTTTTGTTTGAGCAGCAAAGTCTGAGACAGGGAGACTCAGACCTCAGTTGCTGAAGATGCTGAGATGTGCTGCAGAGCTTTACCATTCAATTCAGTCTGAATCCATGTGGTAAAAAAGACTCCTGAAAAGACTTTGTGATCTGTTTCTGTAAAGAAGGGGGATCCAATATTTTGACTGTGTTTGAGGCGTGAAAGACAGAGTTGGAATTGTTATGCTTCCTCTAGGTCTCGTTTGAAATACCTTGATGAATGCAATCAGATTGATAAGGCATCAGACTCTGCTAAACCACTCAAATGTTCCGTATCGTGTGGAACATCCCAAAAGGTGGAGAATTTTACAAGTGTCTTTCCATCCAGCTGACTCTTCATGATTTGTTGTCCTACATTTTTAAGGCTATGAGAAAAAGCGTTCCGAGTCTGCTTTTGTGTCCAACTGCAGTGTGGACATGATAACAGCTTCCCATCTGCCTAACAGTGATGCAGAATCCATGAGCTTGCTGCTCAGCGTTATTTGTCTATACTGTTCAGACAATGAGCAATTACAGGCGTCCCTGAGGCATGACCTAGACAGATTTAAAGGTGCCGCAGGTCAGATCTGGTCCCAGGAGCAGCTGAGGACACACAAAATATAAGTAGAGCTGTGAATAATGTGAAATTTTGGTAGCAAAATTCATGGGGAATGACAATTCCACTAAAATCCTTTTCAGAATTTGTTTTTGAATTCCATGGAATACTGTGCAAGCATATCTATGTAAACCGTGGAATAACTTTCCATAGATTATATATTCCATGGATTGCAGAAAAGGAATCCACGGTTTAGCTATGTCCTAATTACAGATGCAACAAAGTTTTAATTTGCCAGCGAACTTCTGGCAAAGTCTCAAAATCTGCCTCCGTGGATCATTTCATGAAGTTTCCCTGTTTGATAGGAAATTCATCACTTGTAACTTTGCTTTGCTTTTGTTTTGTTTTTTCCAAGTGTGAATTGCACTCAAAAAAACCCCAAAGCAAGGGGAAGTTACAAATGGTGAATTCGCCACTCGTCAGCCCGATCTTTCCTTGGTGGCTAGTTGTCCTACCCCCACCGATCACCAGCTGAAGATTAAAAAGAAGACACTGTCCCTGTTGACTAGTGGTCACCCTCTCGCTGATTGCCAGCCCAATGTTTGACACTTTCCTGGTGTCTCATGGTCCCTTCTCCTACCCGAACCCATGTCCAATCTTAATGATTCCCACCCTGTAATGATTCCCTGGTGTCCAGTGGTCCCTCTCCCCACCTGATCACCCACTCAACATAATGCTGTTCAGTGGTCCCCCATCCCGATCCCCTGTAGTATTTAATTTCCTCGTGTCTAGTGGACCCCACTCCCTGTCACCAATCCCCTGTAATAAAAAAAGCACACAAAAAAATAAAAATAGGTAATCCATTTCCTGGAGCCTAGCAGACCCACCCCCACCTCAGCAGCTAGTGCCCCACCACCCCGCTCCCCCCATCTTCGACCCCGAGCAGGTGACCAGCACCTCCCTCTGCTCTCCACCACAGTGGTCACCCAACTGAGCTGTCAATGAATGAGTGTGTACTTGTACAAGTACATGCTCATTCATTGACAGAACAGTCTGCGTTCAGTCATGGTGGAGCGCAGAGGGCTGTGCCGGTCACCTGCTCAGGGTCAGAATGCAGGGAACGGTGTGGTGGGGGTCCACCTTGCCTTTCCTCCCCATCCCAACCCCGAGTTGGTGACTGGCACAGCTTTCTGCTCTCTACCATGGCCAGCTACCATGTCAAAGAATGACAGCTCAGTCAGGTGGCCAGCAATGGTGGAGAGCGGAGGGCTGTGCTGGTCACCTGCTTGAGGTCAGGATGGGGGCGGGCAAGGTGGTGGGGCACTACCTGCCAGGGTGGGGGGAGGTCCATTAGACACCAGGAAATGAACTGCCTGTTTTTATTTTTATTACAGGGGATCAGTGATAGGAAACGGTGTCTGCTAGACACCAGGTAGTTAACTACTACATGGGATCGGGATGGGGCAGGGGAAACAATGGACACCATTACCTTGAGCAGGTGATTGGGTGGGTGATGGGACCACTGGACACCAGGGAATTATTACAGGCTGGGAATCATTATGCTCGGGCATGGGTGCAGGTGGGGGGAGGGACCACTAGACACCAAGGAAAGTGTCAAACATCAGGCTGGTGATCAACAGGGGGGACTACTAGACACCAGGGAAAGTGTCTTTTTTACATCGGGGTGGCAATTGGTGAGGGCAGGGACCACGAAGCACCAGGGTAAGATCAGACCAATGATGGGGGGGGGGCAGTTTTACTTCTTTGCACAGCTTCTTCTGTGTCAAACTTGCCCACGGAGTTGCCAAACTCTGCATTTGGTGGAGTTACCAGTTTTGTGCCAATTGGGACTTCACACCATGGATTAACTTTACTAAATGAGGGAAATCAGCAAATTAATCTGCAGAGAGGAGTTTCCCAACTTTGCACATCTGTAGTCCTAATCCACAAAAAGCATTACACTTTCAACATTTTGTTATTCCACTACTGATAGAATTTCACAGATTTAGGTGGAATTGTCCAAAATTCCATGGAATTCCTTTCTTTTAGAATTTGAAAATTCTGTTGACTTCCAGGCTGACGTGTTCAGTAACTACAAATCCTAGACACCCCCTGCAGCTGACATCAGAGCAGTACTGCAACAGTGAGAGATTCAATAGTCTGAAGTATATGTCAGAGATTGATATACTGTGATCTTTTGTTTGCTGGTCCCACTATCCACCATGGGCTGAGTACAGTCACAGAAGGCTGTACTTAGTCCCAGGAAACAGCTGGACCAGCAAACATCTTATCAGAGTTTTTAAAAGCTGCAGGCTATTGATCCTCCCACTGCTGAAGCCCTCCTCTGATGTAAGCTGCAGGGGATTCTGGGATTTGTAGTTACAGAAAATGTCAAATTGGAAGTCAGCAGAAAGAGTCTTATACAATCTAGTATACTGCAGTAAACAGTAAGTAAAAAAAAAATGTTAGCCCACAAAGTGCAAATTGGAACCTGCCCCACACTTTGGTATGTGGATCTTAGGGCAGATGGTTCCCCTTTAATGAAGAAAGGATTGAACCAGAGGCCCTAGCCAACCTGTAATAAAAACAACAGGGACCCAAACCTAAGAACCAATTATTACTAACGCAAAAAGGAAAATATTTACTCTCACTCACCACACAACTCTTGAACCTGTTCAAACGAACATACATTTGTACTTACTTTTTTCTATTTACATTGTTTTTAGACATCACACAAACCACCAGCATTTTGTAACAAATACCACATTCTCAGAATAGATGGCTACTTATCCTCTTTTCCAAGTTAGTATTTAAGGGTTGGACACACCACTGATTTGTGATCAGATATGACTTTCATGGGTCCAGCCTCCAAATAAACATTCTATTCAAACAGGGGTGTGATGCTTACCAAGGAAAAGGCTATTTACAGATTGAGAAAAACATTCTTTGGAAGACTGATCAGTGACAGAAATCCAAGGAAAAGAGAGGGATCCTGGAATGTTGACACTTCCAGTTCCTCTGATTTTGGGGCCATGTGATGCCATGCAGTCCGCTCCAAGTATGATTAGGCCAGTCCAAAGCCACCATTCTTCTTTGTTATAATGCTTGACAGGGTATGTGTTGGTGTGGGAGTTACTGTACCTACGCTTTGTGTAATGTGGTGTGACATGAGGCATAGCCAGGTGCATAAACCACTTGAAATGTGGGTAAATCCAACAACACATGCCATGGAGGGCATTATTGTGATTATAAAATGGACCCTAAGGAAAAAAGATGAGAAAATTCCCTCTAATTAGATTAAAAGTAACAGCTGGGATTTTTACTCAAGTATGCACTGTGAGATTTACTCACAGATAAAAAAAAAACAAATGGGCCAAACAGATGGCAAGATTGTGTTGTCCATTTTATAACTGGCATGTCCAAATTGTCCTTTGCTTTAATTATTAGTGTACATCAAAAAATGTATTTAGTTTTTGTTGACCGAGAAAGGAGGAGTAGACAATTCTGCCTATTTTCAGCCTCATCCCAGGGGAGGAGGATTCAGATGGATGCCAACTGGCATTGAAGCAGTTTAAGCTGTTGGTGGTATTTTTAGTGAATGGGCAAAATTTGGCCAGGACACCGGAGAAATTCCCCTGTTCTTTTCGAGAAGTGCCATGGGATCTTAAACAGCCACCTAAACTACCACCAGAACAGGCAGATGGGACCTCAGTTTAATGCCTCATCCGAAAGACAGAAGTCTTAACTAGAAGCTGAGGTTCTTATGTACTTCTTAAAGAGTGCTACTGGTGGTCCTAAGATCTAAACTGAAATCAACAGAAAGGAAACCATACTTAAGCAGTAATATATGACAGGGTGTGCTATGTCATGGGGTATTGAGACACTTCGAGTGTGTTGTGAGGCACTCAAGAAGTGACGCTGTCTCATGACATACTAAACTCTGGAGTCTATTATTGCTATTATGCAATGTATCCATATAATGTATTAAAAAGTAAAAGAACAAGTTTTATAAATACTGTATTTGTATTGTGTTTTTTGTAAATGTGTGTGTCTATATTTGAAAAAATGAGTTCTGTTTTATTTTGTATGACCAGTAGGTGGTGCTGTTTTGAGTGATATGCTAAACTTGGGGTATTCAGTGAACACGGAGACCAGAATTGAATGCTTAAAGAAATGGTCACTCAGTTATGGCGCCTGTGTTCAGGGCTACTTTGCCAGGTAGTGACTGGATACCTGGGTGGGTGAGGTAGGGAGATGGGAAGCGTACACTCACACACACACATGGGGGGGGAAGGGAGGGGAGGAATGTGAGAGGGAGTGTGGCAGAAAGCTGCTGAACTGGTCAGCTAACGTTGTGGGAAGGGTGGTCGGTTGGGGTGTGAGGGTGCAGGGTTTAGGTCTGGAGCGGCATTTTTTTTTTTGTCCGCAGGCGGTCTTTTTTTTTTTTTTTTTAAGAATCTCTCCCCTGACATGCACCCCTCTGAGCAAGAGGATCCTTATGTAGAGGGGGGTGCAGGGACATAAATGTAAATCCAGTCACCTCCTTGCAGTTCGCTGAGAATGTACATCACCGTAATTCGTTTTCGGTGAAGTACACTCGCCCAAATGGCGATCACTATTCCGCAATCACCATTATGATGTAGAACAGCTGAACTTGTGGGATGGAGGGATTCAAAGTGGTAAAAAAAAACTGTTGGCTGCAACCTTTTATTATCTTTATGTGTTGGGATTTAATCATGGGTAAGATGTGTCAGCCAATCAATTTGCTGGATTCTTTCTATCCATTTCATACCTGGTAGTAGCCACTGTCATATAATTTGTGTAAAGCCTCCTCACTAAATAACTTTTTATATATACAGTAGCTTTTTTTGCACACTGTCTGGATGTCAGAGGCCCTTCTCCAGCCTTTGCCAGAAAGTCACCCAGCCTCATCTGTCATTCACCTTCTCCACAGACAATTACCCCACTGCTTGCCCCCTGCAGAGGGTCCCTGAGGGAAGGCCAGCCTCCCACAGTAACAAAGATCTGTTCGGGCAGAGGACTTCATGGTGTGAGCTCTAGTGTACCATGGTGTGAGCTCTAGTGTAGCCTTGGTTTTCTTACATAATCCTGCCTCCACCCAGCCATCAGCTGTAGCCTCCATTGGCGGTGCAGGGCTCACTGCAGTATGTGCATGCACAACCCCTTGCAGGCTCCCTGATCCACAGCTGGGGGTCACAGTGTTGGTGACTGCCAGTGTCTCCCTACACAATGCCATATTTGTCCATGTGAACCCCTTCAGGACACAATCACCCTTCTGGCTTCTGTCCAGCTGCTTCACTTTCACCTGTTCTTTGTAGTCACCAGAGGCTGGTCTCACAAAAAGTTATTAAAATCTTAAACTGAAAGTGGCCCAGCGTTCACAGAAATATTACCAAGGAACAACAAACTATGATCAAAGAACTATCTGGCAATCCATTAATAGAGATGAAACAGGTGGATAAAAGCAAGCTTATTGTAATCACAGACAAGGGGAACTATGCGAGAGAATGGTAGTTTACTCACCTGGTAAAGGTGATTGTGGGGGAATACATCTCTGGAGGCACTCCACAGTTATGACATCATGGGTTGTGTACACCTGATAGGTTGCTTGATGCACATGTGACTTGAAGAAAGTCCATCCCCCACCTGAGAGGGGGGTCTGCTCTCCTATGGTCAGTTCGATGTATTCCAAAGCTGTATCTGCAACAATAATCTGTTAATACCACTTGCTGTTAATGAGTGTAGATATGTAGTGACCATCTAGCGGTAGAAAATTGTTGTGTAACTTTATTTTGTTATTACACTATACATATAGACGTCGGTGATGTCCGAACCTGCTAATTTGTAATAGTGAGTATGATACATTCATACAATGTATAAAAACTTGTTGAGTCTTTTACACGTCTGTTGGGCAGGATGTGGAGTGCTTCAGAGATGTGTTCCCCCACAATCACCTTTACCAGGTGAGTAAACTACTATTGTGGGGGATGAGGCACTCCACAGTCATGACATCATGGTCATTAAAAAGCAGTAATCCTCTGCTAGGGTGGGTCAGACATATTGTCTTGTACATAGTCCTTACATGCTGCTAAAGATTTCCTCTGCAGTATTCCCATTTTTCTCTGCCCATGAAGTTGCGATTGCTCTGGTAGAGTGGACCTTCAGATCTCTTGGTGTAGTCTAGTTATTCACTCTGTATGGTTCCGTGATGGCTGTTTAAAGGTACATGGCAATCAATGATTTTGAAGCTGGTTTTCCTTTTTCCATGCAGCATTATGAACAGTCTGTTTTGTATATTTCCTCTGTCCTTGATAGGTATGTGCTAAGTACCGTTTTCATACCCAGCATTTTAAGCTGAGGGTTGTTTTGTTTCCCCCCCCCCCCCCGAGGGGGTTCTGCAGATATTTCAATAGTTTGGTTGATGTGGACTGTCAAAAATACTATTGGTCAGAATGACATTATAGGTCTAAGGGATATTCTGTCAGTGTAGAATGTTAGGAATGGGGGTTTGCATGAGTGTGCCTTTAGTTCTCCTCCACGTGTAGCAGATGCTAGTGCCATCGGGGGATGAAAGTGTTAATGTCTGTGCCAAGCCTATGTCGTGCGCTGGGCCCTGTTTGCTCAAGAATGGTATGAGATGTTTCAAGTTGCACTTGGCTCATGGCACTATGTCTATCAATGATGACATTACTCCCAGTACTTGTGAAACTGCTTGAAGTTCTGGATTTCTGTGTTTCTGTAATTGTGTATTCTGTGCAATAATTGAGTGGACTTGGGTGTTTACTGGGTTGCCGAAACTCGGATTTGTGTTGATCAGTGAGCCTAGACTATCTATAGACTGACTAGGGATGATAGGTAGCTTTTTGATAGATTATTACACAGCTGTGATTTTGTAGGCAATGTACTGCCGTGTTTGTTCTTGAATGGACTGTTGTATTGTTCTGGTCTTGATCAGCTGGTCATTCAATAGGGTATTACTTGTATGCCCTTAACTCTCATTTTTTTTTTTTTTTGCTGCGAATGCTATTGTTACCATCGTGAACACACTTGGGGTTGATGGTAGGTTGAATGGCAACACTTGTGTTAGTATCGTTTTCCCCATATGTGAAATTGACGGAATTTGTAGTGTGATGTACATGTCCTACAAATGCAGTGAAGTTAGGTAATCTCCTGAGCTTGTAACCGTGAGGGTGGACCTGATTGTTTCCATTTCTAGGGTTTGAATTGTACAGAATTGTTTAGGTCCGGAACTGGGCATAGCCCTCTGGTCCCTTTTTGGGTACCTTGTCAAATATGGAGTATCCTCCTTTCCCCTTTTTTGTAATGTGTTACACTGTCTATGGTCTTGTGCAGTAAGTCTGTCAGTACTGTTTGGACTTGTGTTGGGGTAACGTGCTTTTCGGCACAGGGAATAGGCTAGAAGGTTCTTTGCTGGTATGCAAGAAAGTTGTATCACATATCCTAGTCTTATTACTTTTAGGACCCACCTGTCTCGTGTGGTTTGCTTCCATACTTGCGTGAAGAATAGTAGTCGGTCACCAACTGGAATGTTTTGGTATTACTTGTAGCAATAGTAGTTGTTGTTTCAACTGGGTTCTGCGGGGGGGGAGCAGTTTCCTCTACCTTGGTTGGGAACCCTTCTAGCTCGATATCTGATGCAATTTTTTTTTGTTTTTGTGGGTATGGCTGCCTGTAGTAGTGTAGCCTGTAGTTGTAATTGCCCCTGTCTTGTCTTGAAAGGAATGAGAATGGTATTTTTGTCTAGCTGGGAGATAAGTGGGTCTGTTTGACTGGTCTTTGGTATGTTATCCTCTTTTCCCTTGAGGTATCTTTCTAGACATTAACTGAACAGTCTGTCTCCTGTTTGTTGAAATGCTACTGTATTTCAGCATGCTGGGCACATAGGCGGAATTTATCACGGGATCACCACGATGGCAAGATCCCACTGTTTTGCCCCTCAGAAAGATGGCGCTCAAGGTCTCGCGAGCCTTGGGAGCCAATCAAAGGGTTGCTCCCATGCTGAGTGAGATCTGAGACCGGAAGAGACGAGGGGGAGAGGATTGAGTCATTTCGGCATTTCTATGGACCTGGGGGCCATAAAAAAAACATTTTGGTCAGCTCCATGTTGGTCCACAGCCTTAAATACCCTGTATGGGGTACAACGGTAGCATGGAGGTTGTGGAAAGCCACATTTTGGTCAGGTTCCACCATGGAGCTAGAGGCTGTTTGAATGGTGACATGCCACAGAGACTGAGGTACCTGGAATGCAGGTAGGGCCACTGTCCTGCACTCAGACACCACTGTAAGGGGTGCCAGGTTGAGATTTGCCTTGTTCTCCTTGTACGGGTAATTTGATGACCCTTTTTTTTTTTTCCTCTTCTTCTTCTCCCTTAGGAAGCGTTTGCTCCTGTAACCACTAGCAGGGGTATCCAAGTAGTCAAATCTCCTTATATTATAAGGCCCAGTAGATACTTTATGGATGTTTGGTCCTGGAACCGCTAGCAGGGGTATTCAGGTAGTCAAATCTCCTTACATTATAAGGCCCAGTGGATACTTTATGGATGTTTGCTCCTGGAACCGCTACCAGGGGTATCCAGGTAGTCAAATCTCCTTACATTATAAGGCCCAGTGGATACTTTATGGACATTTGCTCCTGGAACCACTAGCAGGGGTATTCAGGTAGTCAATTTCCCTATATTATAAGGGCCAGTGTCTACTTTAAGGTTGTTTGCTCCTGGAATCGCTAGCAGGGGCTTCCAGGTAGTCAGTCTCCTTACTTGTAACTTGCACTGTTCTACTTAAAAGCCTTGTAAACTGATGTGATATACGCAGAAGCTATACATCATGTATTAGTTTTCTGTACTTTTTGCCTGGTATATTCTAGTGGTATAAGCACAAACTGACAACCAGAATGCTGGATTTTGATAGCATCCTGTATTTAGTCGCAATCGTCCTATAATTTTTGTATATATGGCTTATACTGAAATATTATGAGTCTTACCATTGCCTCTAGATTTGGTTAAATATGCTGGAGATATAGGGTGTGCTAGAACCTTGGTTCAGCTGTAGCTCTTTGTTTTGGCCATTGCAGTAAGCTGAGAAAAGGTACATGGAGAGTTTTTTTTTGGGGGGGATTTAGATATATTGTTTTATTTATTATTTCCCTTAATTCTTCCCCTGCAAAGTAATCAATAATGTTCTGCACTGTACAGGCTATTGCTGTGCCTGTGCATTAAAGTGTGTACTGTCCCTTTAAATGTGGTTAGAGTGAGTGAGGGACTCAGTGTTATGCTGCCTTGCCCACAGCTGTGATAATAGTGTTGCCCCCAATGTATTTTCCCCATAGTTAATCGATTTTCAAATCATTGCCGTTATATTTAATTATTCACATTGTGGTCTGCTGTTGCAGATCGGTTGGTGCTTTAACAAATGGCCTTTGTGCTAGTTGAATGTTTATGAGCATAGTTATGCTCTCCACCAGATGGTAGCAGCGACTCTCAGTCAATCTCCTGTCTGGCAGCCACCTACACCCTTAATCCCACATGGGTAAGGGGTGAGTGGAAAGCTTTTCCGAGATCACAGCAGCAAGTCTCATGATATTCTTTCTTGCGACTGCTGATCTGGATAGGCAAGTTAGATTAGTCTCTCAATGCTCCTCCTCCTCATGAAACCTACTTGTTTATGGTGTTTTGGTCAGGTAGATGACAGAGGAGTTTCCTCTACCATTTGATAGAAGAAGGTGGTGAGTTTAAAAGACATAATGTGCCATAAAAAATGTCTAGAGAACATGTCATTTTGAGGTGAGGCACACAGGGACTGAGAAAATGCATCAGAGACTGGTGTGTAGTGATGTCTTGAGTGAGCACTTCAGGTGCTACTATGCTTGTAATGGGGAACTGTGGCACATTACTTAGTATTTTAGAGGTCTGGGATGCTGGCAGGGTACTCCAGTCGTTCTAAGGTGGCCACTTGCTCATTTAACAATGTATAGACTCTGGAGCCACTGGCAGGACTCCAGGCCATAAGGCATCTTAGTAAGGTGGTATGCTTGTTCTGAACAGCACATAGGGGAACTCAGAGTATATGTCCAAGTAAGGAATGAGAGCCTTTAATTATGTAGTAGCCCCTGATGTACTGAGCTCTTAGGACCGTTGGTAGGGGTTTCCAAGTAACTGTGGCTGTGGAATCTGTTTGTTCATCTGTGCCAGATCTCAGACAATACATGGCTCTGTTAGCATTCTTTAAATTTCAAAAATGTGATAAATTATCTTGTTCAAGCCCCTTTTTTATTAAAATAATAGGGCCAAGTCATGCATTCACAGGTATGCATTACTTTTGTCACACACAGTACATAGTAGCAGATCCTTAATTAATATGTGATTGTCCTTTAAGAGAGAAAAAAAAAAACAACTGAATATTAGTGAAAGAAATGACTATTAAAGTTCACTATTTCCTAAATAATTATTTTAATCAAACCTCCTTGTGTGTTGACCCAATATAGTACAGTGCTGTGTATCATTTTTGACCCTTTTTGTATGCACTGATTATCTCTGGGATAATGAAGGCATGTGCCTTTTGGGGGGGCAGGATGCTTTAGCTAATCCTTGCCTTGGCTGTGGTGAGCTAAGGAAGGGGTCATCTGCATTGCTGCTTGTGTAATAGTACACAGTTTGGGGCAGAAACATTTTTTGTTCTGTAAAACATGTTTCTACAGTTCTCTCTCATGGTCAGTGTTAAAAGTTAGGGGACTTTGCCTTGAGAAGCTGTAGCAATTGCTAGCTCCATTCTCCACTGCAAGATATGTTGGATTTAGTCAAATCTTGTTTGTTTATCCTCATCTAAGATGGGGTCCAAAATCTCATGAGAGCTGAGAGCCAATCAGCTTGCAGCTCTCATGTAGCATGAGATTTAGAAACTAGGAAAAAGCAGGGGGGATGGTCATGCTGCTAGAAATTGTTTGAGAAACTGGGCCATAAAATAACATTTGGGTGGCTCCATTTTGGTCCATAGAGCTTCATTTTCTCTGTGGGACTATTTTTGGGTAGAAAATAGCTCAAAGTGGTTGTGGGTGCTTTGATTTAGTGCCACTGAATTCCAGTAATGTCTGAATCCAACTCAGGCATTTTAAGCATTTTCTAGTGCAAGGAAACTTTTCTAGGTGAGTTTGAGAGTAACTTTTTACAAGTTAGTGAGGCTAGCAGAGTCACCAGATTCTTGTTGGTGGTTAACACAACTCAGAAACTGCTGGCAGGAGAACCAGGTTGATTATTTATTATATTACCTCATGTAAATCATTGCATAGATTCTGTGTTCAATTATGTGGGTCAGACATTATTTTAGTTCCTGGCACCACTAGCAGGGATGTTCAGGAGCTAATAATATCTATACTAGCACGATGTGATAATGTTTATAATTTGAATACTGTGCTGGCAATTTCTCAGATAACATTTTCCTAGACAACCAACACTAGTAGAAGCTGTAGTGCTAACATCTCTAAGACTTCCAGTTTTGCAATTTTAAACAGTTACATATCAATTAGTCAATCAATCAAACAAAATCTTTATTTATCCAGGTGGGCACCATTGAGCAAGGCTCATTTGCAAGGTGGACCTGGTCATGAATACATCAAAGTACAGTACAGAAGCAGGTATACAAAAAGCAATAATATACAAGGAAGAAAAAGTATATACAGTGTATACAGTACAATACAAGGTTGAAATAAATAAAAAAAACAGCATTATTATTACAATTGAAGAGGTCAGCAGATGTAGAATCAACCATAGGCATACAGGGGTTATAAGCAGAGATCTTTTGAGTGAGGCAGCCGGCAACTACACATATAGGGGAAAGAGGCCATGTATGGGTGGCAGGTTAGAGAGGTAAAGAAGAGGAGGGATATATTACCGACAACTGGGTGAAAAATTGAGCTAAAACCACAGAAAGTCATGATGGCTGTTGTGTACTTGTTTATTATGATAATGACAGAGGAGGGGTAGATAATTGGGACACTACTATGGATGGGGTGGGACTTTAGCCAGGCTGGAGTGGACAGGGAAGTGTGGGTGCAGCAGGAAGAGTTAATAGGGAAAGAGTGAGAGCCAGGGGTAGAAACATGGCGAGCGTCAGGATGGAAAGGGGGAGTTGTGGAATTAGTGGGCTAGCAGTGAGGAAAACATTTGCAAGGTGCTTTCATGTAGCGATCGTAGAGAGCCTTGAAGATATTCAGGCTAACAGGGCAGCTCAGCTTCAAGTTCCTTTGTAAACCATTTCGCAATGTGGGTAAAGAGAAGCTTAGAGCAGTTTTGCCGAAATGAGTTTTGACCCTTGGAACTTGGAGAGCAATTAGGGAATAGCTCCTTAGAGCGTAGGTGCCTAACACACTCCGGGGAATACAATCTGAGACATATGAGGGGAGCTTGTTGGTCACCGCTCTGAAGGCCCATAGGGCGGTGTTTCTATTCCTTCTATAGTGAAGGGAAGTCCAGCCTAACGATGAGTACAGGGAGCAGTGGTGTGTGGAAAGTAGAATGCCAGTAATGAACCTGATAGCTCTGTGGTAGAGGGTGTCCAACTTAACCAGTGAAGAGGCAGTGCAGTGGCTGCAGAGCAGGTCCGCGTAATCTATTAAAGATGGGAAGGTAGCTTGAACCAGTTGAATCTTGGCCTCCTTTGTGAGCAGGTGGTTAATTCTGTAGAATAGTCCTAATCTTTGCCTTAGTTTCTTCAGTAGTTCTTCGAGATGGTTGGTAAAGGAAAGTTTATGATTGAGCCAAACTCCTAGATATTTGAATTTAGCTACATACTCTAGTGTTTCTCCAAGAACAGTGGTAATTTATGGGATAGCTCCCCCCAGCAGGACTTGCCACATGCAAGGAGGGGGAGAAGAGCATGGCTTTTGTCTTTTTCGCATTGAGCAAAAGCTTTTTGTTTATGAGCTGGTATTGTAGAAGGTTAAATTCAGTTTGGAGGTCTTCATAGGCTGCTTCCAGCGTGGGACGACTCAAGTACAGTACAGTGTCATCCGCAAATAAGTGGATGTTGGCTTTTTTGATGGGGTCATTGATGTTGTTAATGTAGACTGCTAAGAGGAGGGGACCAAGGATAGAGCAATGGGGCATGCTCCGCAGCATAGGTTTTAATGGAGAAAGATCACCTTCAGCTTTAACCTGTTGTTTCCGTTCTCCAAGGTAGTCTGCAAACCAGCACATAGATTTATGGTCCAGGCCTAAGGTTCTTAGGGAGGAAAGAAGCAGACTGTGATCGACTGTGTCGAGTGCCTTACTAAGATCCAAGAAAACAGCACAGACATGCTTCTTGTTGTCAAGGTCTAGGAGCCAATCATTGGTCACCTTAGCTAGGGCTGTTGTGGTGCTGTGCTTTGCTCTGAATCCAGACTGAACCGGGTTTAATAGGCTTCTGGATTCTAAGTATACCCCTAGCTGGCCACACACTATTTTTTCTAGTAATTTAGACAGGATGGGGAGGAGGGGAGATCGGTCTGTAATTATTTAGATCGCAGGGGTCACCTGCTTTTAATAGAGGGATGACATGGGCTATTTTCCATTGAGGGGAGAAGGCTACCCTGGGAGAGTGACATGTTGAATAAGTGGGTGATTGGCACCGCAAGCACATGGTAGGCACATTTCAGATAGTATGGCTCTATGAAGTCGAGGCCTGCTCCCTTCCTGGTGTCCAGTTGCAGCAGTAGGTCTTCCACCTCTTTTACAGAGACAGGCAGGAGGGAGAAGGCCTCCTCAGTAGAGGGGGGACTCATGGGTTGGTGGGCCCTGAGCTGTTCAGAGGTCATTGGCAGGAGAAGTATCAAATGCTAGCCCTGCTGTTGCAAAATGGTTATTGAGGGCTTCCAATATCTCTGACCGGATAGCGATAATGCTGCCACCTGACTTAATTTTTGCTGGAATGGAATTACCAGGTGCGTGTCCAGACATGTCTTTTAATGTTTTCCAGAGCTTTGTAGGAGTTCTTGAGGCAGAGGCTAACTCCGAACGATAGTAGGCGGCCTTGGCTGCTCTGACCAACTTGGTGCACTTGTTATGTGCTCTCTTAAAAAGACACCAATCAGAGTTGTTCTTGCTTCTTTGGGCTTTTTTCCATGAAGTATCCCTTTCTAACAGGGAAGCTTTGAGCTCAGGCAAGAACCAATGGCAGGTGCTGCTCCTGACCTGCACCTTAACCAAGGGTGCATGCTTATTTAAAGCCTCACTTAAAATATTGTAAAAAATAGTATATGCCCTGTTAACCATTTTGGCTAGGAAGAATTCCTGCCATCGCAGTGACTGTTTCAAGTCATGGACATAAGCAAACAAATCAATGTTGCATTTGCACCTCTTGATAGAGAACTTTCCCACAAACTGTGGATTGTGCATGGATCTAATGGTGGTGATTATACAATGATCGCTAATGCCTGAGAAAAATGTTCTGACATGAGAGAACAGGTGTGGCTTGCTAACCAAAATTACATCTAAGAGGGAGCTGTTGTTAAGGTTCTTTTCATTTGGGTAAGTAGGCTCGCCAATGAGTTGCACCAGCCCTAGAGTGTCACAAAAGGATTTCAAGGGAGCTGATGCACTTGATAGTCAATCGTAGTTCAGGTCGCTGAGAATAATGGTTTCCAAGGAACTGAGCCCCAGCACGGAACTGAGGTGAGACAGAAGATGAGGCCCAGCAGAAGGGGGCCTGTAGCAGCCTATTACACAGAGTGCACTGGTTGGAGAAAGTTCTATCTTTAGGGTCAAGCACTCAAATTCTTTGGGGGAGGATGATGCGTCTATGCATGCAGCTGAGTATTTGTTCCTTACATAAATTGCCACCCCACCTACTCTTGATTGCCTATCTGCTCGGAAAAGTAAATCATTTGGGATATTGATTTCATTGTCTGGGGTGGCTGGCCTAAGCCAGGTCTCAGTGATCACTAGGATGTCAGATAGGTGTGGCTCACCCAAGCCTGGATAAGGGTGAACTTTTCAGCAAACTACAGGCATTAAGATGCATAAAAGACATTCCTTTGATACCTGCCAGGTCTGATGGAGAAGCAAGGGTGTCTAATGCTCCTGCGTTGACTTCGACATTGCCTGAGCACAATAGCAAAAGAAGCAGAATTCTTTTTAAGGCAGTGAACTGTAATTTGTAAACACTATTTTTTGGGTGATGGGGGACGTGGTGTTGATAGGTAGGCCTGTACCCACTCCTGGTGTTATACTGGCCTAGTGTTGCAGCCACTAGTGTCCTGGCAGAAATTTGCCATGAGTAGGAAGTCTCAAGTCTGGATGGGACAGTAATCTGCAGGGCAGCTCAGGAGATGTCCCACTCCCCAGCAGAGACAGCTGAGAAGCCCAATAGTCCAGAATGGCTACCTGAAAGGAACTGTTGGATGCAGAACAGCGAGAAGCACAAGAGTCATTCCGCTTTAAGGAGGGATGAGGGTTCCGAAGAATTGAGCTGAGCACTAGTAAAGCTAGTGACACACCGAGGAACCAGCTGTAATTTCCCATGGTAGATCTAAACACCACAACAGCCAGTAGTAAATGCCACTAGAAGCCTAGACCAATCGGTGATCAGGTGTCATAAGTTCAAAATCCTTTTGTTGGCTGAGAGGTGGTTTTGGCGCTGAATGTACCTGTGGAGCAACTCTTTGCAGCTTTGTATCTGCAGACACATACTCTTGTGGTCTTGTTTGATCTTTGTTGTTGGCTATTAATAAATGGCTTAGCCAGGTGGCTTCTTACCTTAGTAATGAAATTGTTCTTTATAATAAATATTTGTTCTTTACAAGAAACACACTGGAGCTCTAGGGTGTGCTTGCAACCTGTTTTGATGCACATAAGAACCGACCATAGGAGAGCAGACCCCCCCTCTCAGGTGGGGGATGGACTTTCTTCACGTCACATGTGCATCAAGCAACCTATCAGGTGTACACAACCCATGATGTCATGACTGTGGCGCGCCTCAGAGATTATCCCTCACAATTTTACTGCCAGCTCCAAGACCAAAATAACTACTTCTGTCTCCCCTCTGACCTCACTCTGACCCCACTGAACACTACAAACACAAAATACTTGAGTTTTTAATTTTGGCTTGTGAAAGAAGGGTAACAATTAAAAAAAGAGAGGGTCTACATGATAGTTATGAACCCTAAAATGCCTGTTATATATGTATTTCCAGAAGTGAATAAAGACCAGATCAGCCCCCTGGCAGGCCCATGTTCTCAGCATAGTGGTCACTCATTGAGAAAATATCCCCATTTGTTGACTTTTCTCCAACAGATTGTTGCTAGAATGCCAACATATATCCATGACGATATGTATCCATTGCATAAGCTAGAGGGATTGGTCTGGTCTAGCAATTATCTCTGGCTGTCAATAGGTGTTGCATCTCTATACATGTCTATACAGCATTACTGCACTTCCACTTCCACTTCTCTAATCCAGAGTTAGCATACCTCTCCACATGCAGTTTCTTTCTTGAAGCTGTAGTAGTGATACTTACCTCAAAATTATTTTTCAGCTTTGATAAAAAAAAAGTCTCCAGATATTTGGTATGGCTGAGGGGACCACCATGGCCCTCTCCTACACCAACCTGTTTTTGAGTTGGTGGGAGGGGGTCATGATGTTCAACATGGACCATAATCCATACCTGCCCCAGATACTTTCCTGGTTCAGGTTCATTGATGACACATTAATTGTCTGAGATGGGGACATGGATTCTGCTACTGAGTTTGTAAATTTCTTGAACTGCAGCAATTTGAACTTACAGTTTACACATAGTTCCAGTTGTGGAACTGTAACAATTTGCTATGTATCCTGCTTACTGTATTTGTTTTCCATTAGTTTTAATTTTTTATTTTATTCAATCCTTTCTGCATGACTATCAGTTTGAATGTAACAGCTAAAAGGACAAAACTGGCATTTCCAGGGGGAGGGAGGAGGGCAAGATACTTATCAGAGCAGACCAACTGGCTCTGATGAAAATTTACTATCTGGGCTGTTCATTATGATGACAGGACCCCTGGACGATTTATGGGTTAGATTAGAAAATGCCCTTTCATCTTAGAAACCTGCTAGCTAAACAAAACATTCTTGTTAGGCTTATGTCTTGGCACAGAAACCAGACATTATTTGTCCAAAAGGCCAGATCAGTCCAGTTTACAACCCGGCTCAGGACAAAGGATGCTGAATCTATGATGTCAGACTGACATACTGGAGGGACATGTCATGTGAGGGCAATTGGAGGATCTTGAGGTCTGGCAAAGCCTGAAACAGATAGGTTTGGGACTACAAACAAACTACCATATAAGGGTTCGAGTCTGCCCTGATTCACCAAAGTATCTTGTGTAGTAAGCATTCTGCCTTGCTGGAGGGGGGGGGAGGGGGAGAGAGAGAGAGAGAGAATATTCTGTGTGTAACCTGCTGTTCGAAACAATTTTCTTTTAATTTCTATAGAATTACTGTTCCCTATAGTCTTTGTGTACAATCTTCTGTATTACATGCGTAGATATCTTTAAGTATTAAAATTATTATTTTCATAAACTTCATGTTTTTGTGACTGAATCTTTTGTGGTTAGGGTTACCACTTGTCCTGATTTAAGTCCTGGTTTGGGCTGCTGTGCCCTGCAAAACACATGAAAAATGCTAAATGTCCTGATCTTTTAGTACAAAAAAATATTTTCTTGCTTTACTCTAAAAAATTCAGAAAATGATACCTTAACTAAAACACTTCAAAATAATAGGAAACACTATGAACAACTAAAAAGCTACAACAACTAAAAAGCTACAACAATCAGTCTTAGTTCTCATTATTTAGAGAAATCTGTTGCATTGGTCAAGGTTACATGTTGTCCAATGAAAAATCATGTTTCAGTATGAAATGTCCCACTTTAAGCTTCTTAAAGGTAGTAACTCTATTTGGGGTACAGTTAACTGCTTTACAAAGGACAATAACTATTTCTGCCTTGAAAGAGAGGGCTACAGTTACCATAATCTGTTTTCACAGTAAGAAGTTTCCAGCTGTGACAGAGGGATGGGCCAATTGTCCTTGAGAAAGGAGCAGTGTACTGTGTGAGCAATGTCTCTGGAGGGACTCAGACCCAGAGACACCACAAGAGAGTGTCTATGCTGAGTGGTGGCAGCTACTGATTACCCTTGCAGGCATCTGAAGGCTTTGAGAAAGCTGGTAACAGTAGTGGGCTAGTCTTGGAGAGACTAGTTTGCCACAAACTGGAATCAGCAATTGGGATCAGAAACAATTTTTTCAGCGTAAAGAGTATCTGTCCAGTCACAGAACAGGATAGACAAAATGGGACTGTATATTCTGCCAGTGTTTTTTTCTTTTGGTAAGCAAGAGTAGATAGATAGAAGACATTATGCCTGGTCCATATGAGAAGCTCTCACTTCTACAGCTGTAGGAGCTATGCCAAAAAAGATAACTGGCCTATGAGGAGGGCCAAACACAGGTGAAATTGATAACCATCCTCGCCTGACGCTGTAAGTTCTGCTCTCTCTGTCGACCATCACCTCTATCCTCCATCTCTACATATCACTGATGATTAGCCACTCCTCTGTCTAATTTATCCTCCATTATCTCTCATTTGTTGTGCCTTATTTGTTGCCTTGTACTTTTGCCCTTGCTGCATATATCAGAGCATTTAGCTTACAACTGCTGTACTTATATTTTGAACCTATTGTACATATATATCAATTCTTATTGTATTACCTACCTCACTGTCTTTGTATACTATGTTCATACCTGTTAACCTGTTACAACCCATGTTCTGTTGCATGAAATGCCTTATTATTCTGTATTATATGTCATTTGTATTATGTCCCAGGTCCATGTTGTAAATGAGTTTTTCCTCAATGATGTTTCGCCTGGTAAAATAAAGATTGATTGATTGATTGATTGAAAAGACGTGACCAGGAAAGCCGTGCAAAAGGGGTCACTGCTAGTGTGGGACGGAGGCTAGGGATAAGGCAGATGAGCCAGAATCTGTGACTGTGGCAGCTGTGCCAGCAGACTGGGTGAAAATGTTGAAGCCGGAGCTTGCTCTGGTTTAGGGGAAGGCAGAACTTGAGATTCAGAGGATGAAGCTGGTAGCAAAGGAGAGAGATAAGGTGGAGAAGCAAAATGTGCAGGACCAACAAAAACAGTGCAAACACAAGCTAGAGGAGCAATATGAGCAAGAAAAGCAGTGTCTACATGAGATCTAGTGAGAGGAGTGAGAGAAGAAAGTAAGGAGGAGTTAAGTGTCAGCGGCTCAGTAGTTAGCACACTCGCCTCTGAGGCCGGGAGATCAGAGGGCTGTGGGTTCAGTTCCCACATCTGGCACTTGGGTTAATATCCCAATACTGACACTGTAGTGCAGCATGAGAGGGGTGCTGCACTTCTGAGGTGCCGTCTTTCGGATGAGACATTAAACCGAGGTCCCATCTGCCTGGATTGGTGGTAGTTCAGGTAGCTGTTAAAGATCCCATGGCACTTATCGAAAAAAATAGGGGAGTTTTTATTGAAATAATCAACATCAAGTACCACTCAAAGTAAATCATACATCTCATAATCTCCATAAAAAAATTCTGTATTACAGAGGATTCATATATCACAATTATATTAAGATACATGCAGTTCAGATAATCCCCGTTCGCATTCTTATTTATACTTAATAAAGTGATAAAAACCCATCCACCATTTTTTTACATTCGCAGAATCTTATACTTGTTCATCCTTTAAGTATATTTTCATTAATTCTCTAGTAACCAATAGACTATAACATTCGAAAGACATTTTTCTTTGATAAGGCACCCATTGACATCTTCCCTGCCAAATGTAAAATCTTAGACAACTAAATAATATTCCCAAAGTACTGTTATGATATATATGAAAACTTGGTGGGTAAATGCAAATCACTAATATGTTATAAGTTATGGTAGCAAGCCATTTCAAATTCCATTTCTTTGCCAAATAAATCCATAGGTTTTTAGCATAGGAACAGTGTAGGAAAAAATGTTCCATAGTTTCTTCCTCATTTATGCAGTCTGGATAAGGACAATTCCTTTCCTCTGTTGCTTTATACTTAGCATTACCCCTAACATTTAGTCGCCCATACATGGTTAGTCATTGTGTTTCCCTCATAAACCTGGGAAGTCTTAAATCATTCAGTTGGGCTAAAATGAACCTATTTTGAGGTGTTGGGCAGTTTTTAAAACAAGGACCTTTGGGGTGTATACTCTCTTTAATCCAATTATAGAGGATATGCACGTTATTTCTTAGTATTATATCCTTAGTTATTTGCCACTTAAATAATTTTTGCACAACTGGTTTAAAAAACATAGGGATGTGTACCTGAGGATTTGCTTTCGGGGCCATATTATGCCATACTGAAAAATACCTTCCCAACACCAGCCTTACCCATGACCCTCCCCCTTCTACAGAAGTCAGTAAGCCTTTTTTTATTGTTTGGATAAAAAATAAAGCATGAAAAAAGATTATTGGGTCTAGCATGCCAAGCCTCCCCTTTTTTCCCTCTAAATAGGTCTAACACCTTTTAATCAGATTCAGCCTGTTCCCCCATAACATCTGGAAAAAATTACAATAAATTTTGGTCTCTAAATGAGATGGTAGAGGAAAAATCATAGCTAAAAATTGTAGACAGGGTACTAAATATTGCTTTATAATATACATTTGTTTAAGTTTAGACAATTTCCATTGCCTCCATCTATTTACCTTTCTTTCAATGTTCAGAATTGCTGTTTCTCAATTCTCAACAGGAAGATTTTGTGAGCCAAATAAAAGACCTAATATTTTAATAGCTCTCTTGATATAAGAATCCCATTTTGAAGTGTAATTGCAGTTATATCTGCACCTATAAAGAGGCCTCTGGTTTTGTGAATGTCTAATTTAGCATTTGAAATGTTTGCAAAAAGCTGAAATCCCATCAAAGAAATTATGTATTTGTGTGTAATCTGAAAAAAATAAACATACATCATCTGTATATGCTTGCACATGTAACTGAAATTGGGGATTATCCCCTATGATGCTATACCACTTGGGGGAGGTAGTGAGGTAATGTAAAAGCAGGTCTAAGGAGAAAACATATAATAGGGGACTCAGGGGGCATCTTTGCCTACACTTGTATGCAGCTGAAAGCTTCTTGAAGACTCACCTTTTATAAAGGGGAATACCAAATAAGATCTATAAAGTCGTTTTATAATGTTAAGCATTTTTAAAGGTAATCCAAACTTCTTCAATACTGTAAATAAGAAAGGGAGATGAACTCTATCAAATGCTTTTTCAAGGTCTGCTGCAATAATACACCCTTCGATACCTCTCAGTGATAAGTGTTCTATAACATCTCTTATTGTCATTATCGCTGTTTGTATTCCTCTGTCAGGGAGACCACAAAACTGAGAGGGTGAAATAACCATAAGATTTCAAGCGATTGTTTAAAAGCATATGAAATATCTTGTAATCTGAATTTAATAATGTGATAGGCCTCCAATTTTTTGTTATGTCTATCTCCAGATTTAAAAATATATATCAAGAGACCAACAGTAAAAAAAGCTGTCATTAAGTTTGAATCAATCAAATATTGAAAAACTTTTAGAAGACATTCTGCTAGTTCTTTCTTAAAACTTTTATAAAATTGGTTAGATAGCCCATCTAAACCCGGTGCAACATTATTTTGTAAGTTTTGTATCACACCTTCAATTTCAGAAAGTAGTAGAGGAGTTTGTAGAAGTGATGCCTCTCATGGAAAAGAGGGTAGATTTTATTTGTTTAAAAAGGAGTCAATATCCTGCTGTAAAATGGGAGCATCAGGTTCTAAAGATTTATAATGATTAGTAATTAAACTCTCTATTTGTTCAACTGAGTCAGCTCTATTCCCTTTGTCATCTATCAGAAATTCAATGACCATAGAATCTTTTATTTCTTCACATGCTTCGAATGGGTCACCAATGGGAGATTTCTTGGTACTGGAGGAGAGCATGACTTGAATAGTTTGTGCTCTATCGTATTGAATTTTTTTTCATTTCTGCTTTAAAACAATTGATCTGATTAGAATAATCTAATTTAGAAGTGTAAGAGTAAGTTATCAATCTCTGCAGTTGATACCTAAGTGACAGGTATTTGAAGAATTTTTTATTCCTTAAAGACTTTCCATATTTTTTAAACCAAGTACATAAATCCTGTTTAGTGTCTATCCACCAGTCCCCTAAATTTTCATTTAAAAAAACTACTGATAGACAGGCCTGAAGAATTTTTGGAATGATTAACTGTACTAATGAGTCATTTAATACTGAAGCATTCAACTTCCATCTCTTCTGCTTATGAACCCTTGATCCTGCTACTTCTAGTGTACAAACCAACATAAGATGATCTGAAAACTCAGCTGGTTTAATCTTGAAAGATAATATCGGGACTAATGGAGAAATTAACATATGATCAATGGTGGTCTGTGTTTTCCCTCTTATGTAAGTAAATGTGGGCCCATATGCCAGATATTTGACACAATTAACTAATCCAGCAGTCTTAATTATGGAAGCTAAGGCATTTGAATCACAATATATTTTTTTATAATTTTGAGTTTTAGTGATTAAACTGCAATTGAAATCACCTCCCCAAAAAATCATGGCTGAAGTTACTAAATAAGGTTGAACAGCTTTCATGCAAACTATCCTGTCTGCTTTTGATTGTGGGCTATAAATATTAATAAATCTACAGTGTATGTTATTCCATTTACCATCTAATATTACTAGTCACCCTTGTATAAGATCTATTATTTTAAACAGTAAAAAATCAAAAGTATTAAGTAGAATACCTATACCATCTGCTTTATCAGTGCCAAATGACCAATAGGATGGTCCCCAGGGCCAATCCCTTCTAAAAGTGGATATGTGTTCTATGGAATACATCCATGTTTTTTGCAGAAAACTTACGGCAATATTTTCCTCATGAATGCACTGAAATAGTGCCTGTCTTTTAAATGGGTTTAATAGACTATGAGTATTTAGTGAACCCCATTTCCTATTAGTCATAGACACTTAACCGTACAGAATGTTGCCCTATTTTTCTGCCTTTTCTTTTTGTTTTCTTTGTAATCCTCTGTAGGTAGTATAGTGGATGTTTGAATAGAGTTCTGTGAATCAGAATCTCCTAAATCCATTTCTGAATCCCCCATGTAGTGAACAGAGCTGCATAGGAGTTATTAGTTTCAATTGCAGTGGAGGGGGGGATTTTGGCAGTATCCTAGAAGATCTTCTACAAGGCATAGGGGAGGGAGAGCTGTAATTTCTTCTTCATTTCTGATGTCTGCTGAATCTACATAGCAGACAGGGAGCAATGCAATAGGATTAGGAGGATCTACCTGGATTTGTTCCTCCTTAACTATAACTAATGCATGGGAGGTGTCTGTTGAATCCAAATTATGTTTGTCAGGTGTGTCAATCTTAACAGTTTGTGGGGGCAACTCCATTGACTCAGTGGAATGTGGGGGGGGGGAAGGTGTGCTGCTTCCTGAGCTTGTTGAATCAGGAGGTCCGGACTTATACAAGTGGTCTTATTTTTTGCTGCCCGTGGGCATTCACTAAACACATGGCCATATTCTTCACACAGGTCACATTTAGTGTGATTTGCACATTGCATTGTGATATGCCCGATCTCCCCACAGTTATCACACCGAGGCTGATCACATACGCTTGAAAGGTGAGTCCTAGAACCACATTTGTAACACGCTCTCGGCTGGCCCCCATAGAAACAGACTCCCCGATCTCTGCCCAACATAAAGGAATTTGGAAAATGTTCGATACCTGTATCAGTCTGCCTTAATTTTATTTTATATTTCCACCCACCTGTCCAGAATTGCTCTGAATCCAGAATAGGTTCAGGGGCACTCAGAACCTTGCATTTTTGTGACAACCAGTAAGTTATATCCTCTACATGGACTCCCTCATTCCTGAACATAATGGTTACAAATTTTATCAGGGGTTTAGTTAGGGGAATCACTAAGAAGGGAGTCCATGTAGGGGAAAACTTAACCTGACCATACCTTTCCCCAAATAAATCCAAGGCATAGGCAGATCTAAAACTAACATCAAAATTATCTTCCCCAGATATGTTTATAAGGGCAAAAATGTCTTTTGGAGAAAAATGCAAAGAGTCTTTCAATAAACATTTGCCCACGTAATTTCTATCTGGTCTGTTTTCAAGGCCTCCTTTATAGCAGATGCGGACTGCGTTTCTTCTGGGGGCTGCTTCCCTTTTGACTTTAGAAAACAATTCCGACATCAAAAGCTTTTGCTGAGGGCTAGAAGTTTGGACTGAATCCAAGGAAGCTTCTTTATTCTGTAAAGCAGACCCAGGATTAAGGTTTTCATTAAGAACTACTTATTCATTTTCAGGTATAGCAGGTCTTGATTCCTTTGTGTCACTGTCCTTACTGTTCTCCCCTTGATATTTATTGTGAGAAAAACCTGGTTTCCAAGCGGGTGAAGACTGAGTGAGATCAAAGTCTGAATTCCAAGTATGATCAGGGACCCATGTACCAGTCAGGGCTTGCTTCCAACCAGTCCCAGTAAATGCCTTCTGTGTAGACCATGTCTCTATAGGAAAAGCAGGAGATGAATTCAGCACTATATCAGAACCCAAAGTTTCAGTTTTACTCCAGTTTTTAGTTGAAAAGGAAGTATGATGGTGTTTTGACATTTCTGCACCTGGAAGCATAAAGTCTGTAGCACCTTTTTGTGAGGATGACTCTAATTGATAAATAATTGGAGAAGGTTTATCCCTCTGCACACTTGCAGGTGCTTTAAAAATAAACCCTGCAGTTTTCGTCATCGGCGTATTAATGTCTGAGGAGAAAGCTGAGTCAGGTTTAAAATGAACCGCTGTACAGTTATCATGAGAAACTAGGGTTTTAACAGCATTTACCAATTCATTCCCCCTTTCTTGCTTATTTACCAGCTTTTGGCACTCGTTTCCGTCAATGATTGAACTGCCAGCCTTGTTCAAACTTGTATTTACCTCTGGGATAATCGCAGTGCTGGAATGCTTTGAAATTGACTCAGCCTGTTCTGATGCGGCCTTTGAAGTTCCTGCGTCATCAGGAGCACTGACAGGCCTACCGCTGGGTTTGACAGGGAGCTCTACTGCATTTTGCAAATCACAGAACACTGCGTTTTCTTCCAGTTTTGCTAGTTCGAAAACTACCTAATTTACCTCCGGTTTCTCCGGCATTGGTTTGCTGCTTTCTTTCTCCAATTTAATCTCTGTTTCATGATCCTCCTTTGGAAGACACAAATCTTCCATGGAAATAAAGATATCTTGGTATTCTTCGTCCAATGACAGCATATTGCTTACTTCACGATTAGCCTCTGTAGCTGCATCGGCGGGAGAGAAGGCTAGCTCCCCCGTCAAACAGACATCTGCCTGCTTCAGCGCTTTGCTCCGAGTGGCCATCCTGCACTCTGATGACTTGTCCCCCTACTGCCGAGTAAGGGAATTTCCCCGATGTCCTGGCCAAATTTCCCTCATTCACTAAAAATACCACTAACAGCTTAATCTGATTCAACTTCAGTTGCTTACCATCTGTATCCCATGGTCGCCCCTGAAAAAGGGACTTCTAGGCCCAGTGGGCTTACTAGGTCAACAAAATTCAACAAACAAACAAGGCGGAGAACAGAAAGGTGGAGGAGCAGGAAAAGCAGCACTGGCACAAGGTCCAGAGGAAGAATATTCAGCATGAGAATCTTGGGTGACTGACCTATTATTATCAATTACAGGCAAGGCATTAGAAGTTTTTGCCAGAATGGAAAATGAGGACTGCATGGATTATGATAGAGTGAAATATCTCTTACTAAAGCTTTTTGAGTTAACCTTTGAGGCCTATAGGCAAAAATTTAGAGGGTCAAGAAAGGCACTGGTAGACAGCTATGCTGAAATGTGTGTACAGCTAAGTAACTTGTTATAACACTGGGTAGAGAGTGCAAAAGGTCACTCTGTAGAGGAAATAAAAGATCTATTTCTTCAGGAACAGTTTCTAAAAACTATACCTGTGGATCTGAGAATATTTTTTGAAATTTAAGTTTATTAGGTTTTAACAACAAAGTCAAAACAACAAAACACACAAATTCAATAAAGTACAGAGTAAAAGAGAACGGAACAACCAAAACCCCACCTAAACCCCCTCCCTCCATCCCCAACCCCCTCACAAACACCACCCCACCCTCCCCACAAAAAGGGAAAGGAGAAACAAACCGCCCCACCCACAGACATATAAATAAGGCATAGTTCAACTTCTAACAAAACCACCCACCCTCAACCTCCCTCCTCCTCCCTCCCCCCTCTATAGGTGCGCCATCTCATATAATAAAATACTCTGGGTAAAACAGTCAGTCATCATGATACAACCAATCACTAGTATCAGCAAAAGTACAAAGTGACATACATAACCAAAGTTGAAATATTTATGCGGACTATAGAGATCAGGTCCCAGATTAAATAATTAGTGCAGACATAAAGCCTGAAGTTTACCCCATCTCTTCCAAAACAGATCCATACGACCATGCAGACAGGCAATCAAACTCTCTGATTGTAAATACGAGACAAGTTCAGTCAGCCAGTCAGCATATGACAAGGCCAGCTGGTCTGTCCAATGTCTCAAGACTAATTTCTTAACTGCCATGGACACCAAGGCCATATGATATCGACGTTCAACACTATCTATACGGGAATATTCACCCAGAATACATATCTCAGGGGAAAAGAAGTCAGACAGACCCAGAAGAGGATCAAGGTTATCCCGGACAAGGGACCACAAAGGGGCGACCTTAGGACAGTCCCAGAACATATGAATTAGGTTACCTTCTCCTCGTGAGCACCTGGAGCAAGTCGATTGGGGAAGTTTCTTGAGCTGGAAGAGTTTAATAGGGGTATAATAGAGGTTATTAACAACATAATATTGGGTTAACCGTAATCTGTCCTGGGTATGATATCTATGTAAGTCCTTCCATATACAAGGCCAGTTCAGAGAGGCATCAGGTAGCAGGTGTGTCCAGACATTCGAACCATTAACAGTCACAGGAAATTTGTAGTTCAGAAGGAAAGAATAAATTAAGGAAATGGAATGAGATTGAGAAGCATGATTTATAATGGATCTGAGAATATGATTGTTGTATAGAACGCAGAGCTCCTTGAGGGAGTCAGCTGAGAGGAAAGGTCGATTCATATACAGTCAACAATTCTCTCACTGCAAAGGTACGGTAATAAGGGCGGGACATCAGGTGGTTTTAGGGGAATCTGGGGGGGTGGTAGCCTAAAGGAAGTCAGTCTATGCCTGAACAAAAAGGGAATTCATGGTCTCAAAAGCACAGAGACAGGTGAGCACAGGTGCAATATCTGCCAGAAAATGGGGCATTTGTCTTATGATTGTTCAAAAAATGTAAAAGAAAAAAAAGGTGCAAGTGCAGCTGGGGGCTCTTGACAGTTAGTAGTACATACACAGAATGCAGTGCCAGCTAACTCCACTGAACATATGCACCCTATGTGTGTAAATGGGATGGTGACCCAGGGATTGAGGGACACAGGGGCTTCCATTTCTTTGGTGAAGCAGGATTTGATTAAAGAGGAACACATTCTGCTAGGCTAGTTTTCTAGGATTAGAGGAGTGATGGGTCCTGCAGTCTTAGTGTCAGTGACCAAGATTTTTCTAAGCTGGGAAGGTGACCAGGGCATGCGGGAGATGGGTGTTGTACCAGACTTGCTCATGGATGAAATCGGGGTAATGACTTTGATAATAGGGCCAGTATTGTGTGTGTGTCCCTGCCCATAGCAAATTGGGGGAACTGACTTTTGAGGACACAGAGGGGACAGTGCATGAGGGAGCAATCCCTACCTCAGTAGCAGGAGAAGCTGTAGCTGAAGAATGAGCTGGGAGCAGCAGTTCTGAATCACAGCTACAGACTGAGGACAGCCTAGCCGTGGGTGGCTCTTCTACAGCATAGTGTGTTGTAGGGAAGGTCAGGTGTGCAGAAATAAGGAAAGTTCAGCATGCTGAACCATCCCTGCAAAAGTTAAGCCAGTTAGACATCAGTGTGGAAGACAACTCTGAGTTCTGGGAAAAGGAAAATGTACTGGGAAAACGAGCTCTTCTCCTGTGAGAGGGTTCCTATGGGAGGACCGCAGGAAGGGGTACTCTGGCAGATAATGGTTCCTAGAGAGCATAGGAAGTAGTTTCTGGCCTTAGCCCATGACATACCCTTCTCAGGACACATAAGGGTTACCCATACAAAACTGCGGCTGACGAACAATTTTTAGTGGCTCAGTATTTTCACAGATGTAGCAAACTACTGCTGGGACTTGGTCGCAGTACCAGAGTGTGGGAAAAGGTTGGGGACAAGGCTAAGGCAGTTTTACTTCCCATACCGGTTATTGAAGAGCCATTTCAGTGACTTGCCATGGAGATCATAGGGATCCTTAGCACCCCAAGTCATACTGGTAAGTGGTACATTATGGGGGCCATACATTATGCCACAAGGTACCCAGAGGCAGTGCCTATGTCCTCCATCAAGGTTGAGAAGGTGGCCAATGAACTGCTGGTGATATTTAGCTATGTGAGTTCCCCTAGGAGAATCTGCTGGACCAGGGCACCATCTTCATGTCTGATCTGATGGTTAGTCTCTGGAAGAAGTGTGGGATAAGGCAGCTCAGGGCCTCACCATACCACCCCCAGACTAATGATCTGGTCGAGCGATTCAGTGGGTCTCTTAAGACTATGTTAAGGGCATTCACTGTCTAGCATGTGAGACAGTGGGACAAGTACCTGTCCCATCTCCTATTTGCATATAGGGAAGTCCTACAGGTGTCCACAGTATTCTCACCCTTCAAGCTCCTGTTTGACCATAGGGTAAGGTTAAGAGGTCCCCTTGATTTGATAAAGGATGAATGGGAGGGTGAACTTGCTCCCCAGAGGAATCTGTCATGGAGTAGGTCCTAAATTTCACATCATGGCTCAAGGAGCTCATGGGGTTTGCACAGGAGCACCTAGCTGCTGCACAACAGAGGCAGAAGACATGGTATGACCATGGGAGTATGAAGTCAGACAACAGGTGATGTTGCGCATCCCCATCTGTCAGAACAAATTGCAGACAGCTTGGAAGGGGCCCAACTCAGTGATCAGGAGGGTGAATTATGTTAATTATGTGGGGGAGCTACCAGAAGGGAGGTGCAAACAGTGAGTTTACCACGTAAACATGATGAAGCCCTACCATGACAGGGACGAGATGGTCCTGGCTATGTGCAGCTATTCAGAGGAGGAGATAGAAGCAGACACACTGGTGAATCTCCTGGGAAAGGTTAAGGTAGGATCCTCAGTGGATGCTGTCACCCTCTCGGAGAAGCTGACACCTGCCAAGCTGCTGAAATGCAAGGGGTTTTGCATACATTTGGTGAAATGTTCACAGGGAAGCCATGGCATACCACACTGGTGGAGCACGAAGTGGATACAGGGTCCCCAGCCCTGCTGAGACAGCCACCCTACAGAGTCCCAGAAGGTATAAGATATGCCATAGAGGAGACAAAGAGATGTTGGCTTTCCAGGTGATCCAGGAATCCACTAGTCCCTGGGCCTCCCCATTAGTACTGATTCTCAAAAAGGATGGGACCATGTGGTTCTACATCGAGTACTGCAAGCTAAAGAACTACACAGAGTCAGACACATACCCCATGCCCAGGATGGAGAGATCCTACAGCAGTTAGGGGCGCCCTTTACCTGTCCACCATAGACCTGTGATGAGGCTATTGGCAGGTACCCTGACCCCTGAAGCCAGAGAAAGATCAGCCTTCATCACTCCGTTTGGCTTATTTGAGTTCAGGGTAATGCCATTTAGGATGATGAATGCTCCAGTCACATTTCAGCGACTCATGTACTGCATTCTGCAGGGGGCAAGAGACTTCACTCTGACATATGTGGATGACATCACCACCAATAACCAGACCTGAGAAGATCAGGTTAGGCACATGACTGAGGAGTTCCTCACTGCTGGCAGGTGGGCTGACAGTCAAGGTGGAGAAGTGCCAGATAGGAATGGTAGAAGTGTAATTCAGTGGGCACAGGGTAGGGAAAGGGTACATCTGGCCTAATTCAGTGAAAATTGAGGCCTTTCAGGGATGGGCCACACCCACGACCAAGAGGAAAGTGTGGGGCCTTCCTACAGATGGCAGGGTACTACTGTAAGTCTGTGCCAAATTTCAGTAGCATGACCAAACCTCTGTCTGATCTCACCCATAAAGAAATGCTGAAACAGGATCAGTTGTCTGAAACCTGTGAGATCACAGTCTGGCAGCTGAAGGAAGCATTGTGTTAGTCACCGGTGCTCACCAGCCCAGAATGTTCTCTAAGGTTCACTGTACACATAGATGCATCTAATCGTGGGCTAGGCACAGTTCTGAGTCAATTTATGCACTCTGAAGAGGAGCACCTAGTCTGAGCAGTAAGCTGCTGCCCAAAGAAGAGGCTTACGTCACAATAGGGAAAGAGTATCTAGGGAATGTCTGGGCTTTGCAGACGTTGCAACCTTATCTGTACAGGAGGGAGTGCACTCTGGTTACTGATCACAACCCCTTTATATGGTTACACAGGACCGGCAGCCAGAACTCAAAATTACTAAGATGGAGTTGGGTTCTGCAGTCCTATAATATGGACATTAGGCACCGCAGTGGGTTGCACCATGCCAATGCAGATGGGCTGTCCAATGGCTAGTGCCCTTGTTTTTTCTTGACTAGGAAATACACTAGGAGAAACTAATGTGGGAGTCACAGAAAGAGTGAACTGAGGGCATAGCAGGTGGAGCAACACACACACACACACACATATCATTTAGTACTACTGAAAAGTTTTTTTTTTTTCCTCTGGGGGATCTTACAATTTGTAACAATTCGCTAGGTATACCTGTCACTGTATTTTTCCTTTTTTATTTTATTCAGTTCTTTCTGCATGACTGTCAGTTAGAATGTAGCAGCTAAAGGGACAAAGCTGGCATTTCTGCGGGGAGGAAGCCAAGATTCTTATCAGAACAGATCAACTGACTCTGATGAAAATTTACTTTCAAACACCATGAAGTCTTGCTATATTATGACCAAATGCAGTCAGCCACCGTAGCCGAACTGCCCCGGAGAGGAAAGAGTTAACTCCAGAGAGTCTGGAGTTCCACAGCGCGAGGGCGCTATACCAAAGCTCTATCTGGCCAGTTTCAAATGAAACTGTAAGATTCTTTACTCCGCTTCACTGAACAGTCGCTCCGGAGATCAGATCCTTCACATCGGTTCATTTCTCGGTTCAAGCGAGTATTTTCGGTTCATTTGAACCGGCAAAAAGTATTTATTTTACCGCATTTCGGTTAAAAGCTCTATCTGGTAAACCGTAAGTAGAAAATTTAAAGTCTGTGTGGAAATTCAATTATCAGTTCGGTTTTGAACCGATCGGTTTGCTTAATTTAACGTTTTAAAGTGTGGTTGGACTTTTAGAGTGCGGTTCCCAGTTCTTATCGGTTCTAAAAAAACCTTGCTTTTAAAATAGGTTTTTTCAAATACCCGTGACACAGTTAGGAACCGATAAGGGTGTCTTGCCTGGCACTGCCATCAAAAGGGCAAGTTTTTGGTTAGGCTGGCATTATGTCTGAGAAACCCAAAAGAAAAAACCGGCCCACTGGTTTCAACACTGTGATGTCTGTGGGGAAGCCTTTGCCAAGGCTGACCCACACACCACTTGTGTTTATTGTCTGGGGCTGACCACCTCCCTGTCAGACTGCCAGGTGTGTAAAAATTTCCCGCAGCCACCCTGGAAAGAGTTGGGCGGCTCAGGGGCGAGAGGGCCAGGAAGTCCGCTGACCCGGATGGCCAGCCCGGTCCAGTGCCCACTGGATCAGAGGAGTGCCCTCTGACCAGGGCGAGACTCTCGGGAAAGGAAGGCTGGTTCAGGGGAACCAGTCTCAGTGAAAAGACTAAGAAATCAGTAGGTTTGGAGTCCAAATTGTCTCTCCAACTGCTGCAGAAATAGCTAAAGCCATACAGATTGTCCAGTCACTGTCTCAGGGTCCTGCCAACCACTTACAGTTGGTAAAGGTTGGTTCATTCAGTGCCAGTGGTTCAGGAGTATGATGTTGAGGAATTTTATGAACCACAGGAGAGGGAGGACGAATTTGATCATTACATGTGAGGCTGGGAGGGTCTGGACGTGCCCATTGAACCGGACATTTCTCCAGACAGACCTTTAGAATCTCCTCCTATTCTGTCTGAGTCCCCTTCTCATTTTATGTTTTACAAAAAGGTTGCAGAAATCCTCCAGCTTCCTTTAGAGGAAGCTGTGGATGAGCAAGAGGAGCCTGATTATGTAGAAATGATGGATATACCAGAGTCTAGGAGGTTGTCTATTCCTTTGCATAAGTCATTTAGGAAGCAAACAACAAAGATTTAAAAAAAAATCCTCATTCTGTCCCTCCAGTAGATAAAAAAATGGACAGAAGATATACCTTGTCAGGCTCTGATACAGACTTCCTCACTGAGCAGTGTAGTCATGTAGGTGTGGTACAAGCTGCAGCCTGTGACAAGGCTAATATTCCTCTGGCCTCACATCCTCCTGATAAGGATTCCAGGAAGATTGATGCCATGGCGAAAAAACAGTATATGGCAGCTTCTTTGGGACTCAGGCAGGCAAATTATATGGCTTATGTGGCTAGATATCAGAAAACTAGGTGGGACACAGATTGCAGTTAGCCAGCAGGCCCATGGCCAGCTGGCTAGTGAGTTGGAACAGGGTGGCCTTTGATGGCATTGAAGCCTCTAAAGTTCAATTTCATACTGCTGTTGATGTTAATGATGTTTCCTCTAGGGTCATGGCCACTTCTGTAGCTTTCCGTAGGTTTGCATGGCTCAGATGCACTAATCTGTCCCAAGATACTCAGTCAAAGGCTATGGATTTTCCTGTTGTGGGTAATTCTCTGTTTGAGGAACAAACAGAAAACTATATGAAAAAGATGGATGAATACAGAACTACCTACAAAATTGCCCAGGCTAAGGAGAGGCATGCCACTCCACAGAGGCACGCTCCCAGAGGTAGGGGCAGGCCTTTCCACAGGCCTTTTTACCAATTTCAGGCCTCCTCTGCATTTGCACAGAGGGGTTTCTTTAGAGGCAGAGGTAGACGGGGCACAAGTAAACCGTCCCCTTCCCCTCAGCCTAAGGCTACTGCCAAGCAGGCACCCTGATGGGGTGCCCAGGGCCGATTCTCCTGTACCAGTGGGGGGCAGGTTGGTTTATTTCAGCCAGAACTGGGTGTCCCTAACTTCGGACAGGTGGGTTCTGGAGGTAATAGGCCAGGGCCTGGTTCTCAGCTTCAAACAGTTTCCAAAGATGAGAGCCAGACATTTTCCACCTGCAAATCCTTCAGAAGCCCTTGCTTTGGAAGCAGACGTTTCTTTTCTTTTGGACTGCAAAGCAGTAGAAAGGGTCCCTCCTTGCCATCAGGGCAAGGGGCTGTACTCAAGATACTTTCTTACCCCAAAAAAGACAGGAGAATGGCGGCCCATTTTAGATTTAAGGTACCTGAACAAGCATCTTTTGAAACCAAAGTTCAAAATGTTAACTCTGACAATGATTTTGCTTCTCCTGAGGCCAGGGACTGGTTAGCTTCCCTGGACCTCAAGGATGCCTATTTTCATGTTCTGATCAGGCCTTCTCACCGAAAGTACCTCGGGTTCGAACTACCCTCAGGCCACTACCAGTTCAGGGCAATGCCCTTCGGCCTTACCTCTGCGCCAAGGGTATTCACAAAATGTCTAGCTGTGGTAGTGGCTCATTTAAGAAGGCAAGGGATTGCTGTGTTTCCCTACCTGGACGACGGGTTCATAGTGGATCAGTCCCCAGATCAGGTAAAATCCCACTTGCAAGTCACCCAGCAGCTTCTCACTTCCCTGGGATTCCTGCTGAATTTACCAAAGTCAGTTCTCGAACCAGTTCAGGTACTAACTTTCATAGGTGCAGAATTGAACACAAAGTTAGCCAGGGCATTTCTCCCCTCGGAAAGGGTAGACAGGCTCATTGCCCTGGCATCCTCCTTTACCCTGCGGGTCTCTCGACCAGCAAGGCATTTTCTGCAACTCCTAGGGCACATGGCTGCTTCCACGGCTGTAGTGCAAGGAGCAAGATTCCAGATGAGGGACATTCAGTTCCATTTGAGGGCCTATTGGTCTCAAAGGAGGGACCCCTTCCAAATTGGTTCCAGTGACCCAAACCCTGATCCTGGCCTTACACTGGTGGCAGGATCAAAGCAATCTAAAACAAGGGGTTCCTTTCATTCCCGTTTCCCACTCCCTCACCCTCACCATGGATGCTTCCCTGTTAGGGTGGGGAGCTCACTTGGGCGACCTGTCCACTCAGGGAGTGTGGTCTCCCCAGGAATCTCTGCTCCACATCAATCTTTTGGAACTCAGAGCTGTCCTTTTAGCTCTTCAGGCGTTTTCAGCTTCTGTCCAGAACAAAGTAGTTCAAGTCAGGACAGACAACACCACAACAATGTGGTACATCAACAAGCAAGGGGGCACTCGGTCATCAGCCTTGTGCACCGAAGCAATGAAGTTGTGGTCTCTGGCTTACTCCCTGAACACCTCCCTGATAGCAGTTCACCTTCCAGGGAAGGACAATGTCCTGGCGGATGCCCTCAGCAGGATTTCTCAGGGCCATCACGAATGGGGTCTGAATCCTCAGGTGCTGGGGTCAGTCTTTGCCAGATGGGGCACCCCTCAGATAGATCTTTTCACAGCCCCAGACAACCACCAACTTCCTCTGTTTTGTTGCAGGCCTCCAGTGCTGGGATCAGTCCCCCTGGATGCCTTTCAGTTGGATTGGAAAGGGAAGTTCCTTGATGCCTTTCCCCTTTCCCTTCTTTTCAGGGTACTAGTAAAAATCAGATCTCAGCCCTGCAAGGTGATTCTGATTGCTCCAGATTGGGCAAGACAGCCCTGGTACCCACTGCTTCTGTCCTTGACAGTCCACCCTGCCCTGAGCTTGCCCAGAGTCCACGACTTACTGGCCTGTGCACAGGGGAGAGTGTGGTATCCGGACCTCAAATCCCTCCATCTCAATGCATGGCTCTTGAGGAGTTAGAATTTGCTGACTTACACCTTTCTCAAGGTGTTTTGGATATTTTAAAGGCTTCAAGGAAGCCTTCCACTAGGGCCACTTACAATTCTAAGTGGAAAAGGTTTTCCATCTGGTGCTCTGAGAAGCAGATTATCCCAGAATCTGCTGATCTGCCCATTTTACTGGACTATTTGGTCCATTTAAATTCCTTAGGCCTTAGGCCAGCTACCTTAAAGGTTCATCTGGCAGCTGTCTCTGCTTTTCTGTCAGCAGGGAAGCCTGCTTCCTTTTCTTCTGATCCTGTGCTTTCCAAGTTTTTTAAAGGGTTACTTCACACCAACCCTCCTTTTCGAGAACCAGCTCCCGCTTGGGACCTGAATGTTTGCATTGCTCAGTTAATGCAACCCTTTGAGCCTCTGTCCTCAGCAGAGCTCAAGTTTCTGACTTGGAAAACTGTTTTCCTAGTGGCTATCACTTCTGCCAGATGCATAAGTGAACTACAGGCCCTGTCAGTGGAAGAAGATTTTATCTCTTTCCACAGAGATAAGGTAGTCCTCAGGACTAACAGAAAGTTTTTGCCTAAAGTGGTTTCAGATTTCCACCTGAACCAATCCATCTCTCTTCCAGTATTTTTCACTGAGCATTCTTCCTCAGGTGAGAGGAGTCTGCACAGCTTGGACGTCAAAGGTGCCTTAAGCTACTATTTGGAATGCACCAAGGGTCACAGGTTCAAATCCCTCCAACTCTTCCTTACCTATGGCGAGGTTGGCAAAGGGAAACCTGCCACTAAGAGGACAATTGCAAGGTGGATTGTCTCTTGTATCCAATTTTGTTATCAAAAACTAAGTAGAGAACCCCCCTCAGGACTGAGGGCTCACTCCACCAGAGGTACAGCTGCATCTCTAGCGGCTGCTAGAGATATTCCCATTCTGGAAATCTGTCAAGCTGCTACTTGGAAAACAGTTCACACTTTTGCCAAGCATTATTCCCTGGATATTCAGTCCAGGAGAGATGCTCGTTGAGCACAGCTGTGCTTCAGAGCCTATTTCTAAGTAGGTTCTGACCCTCGTCCATGGAGGTACTGCTGTGTAATCTGCATTTAGTCATAATATAGCAAGACTTCATGGTGTTTGAAGAAAAATTACTCACCTTAGTAATTGCTTTTCTTCTCATGGAGTCTTGCTATATTATGACCACCTCCTCCTGCCCCTCTCAGAACTTCTACTTGGGTAGGGTGGCAAATTAGTGCAAGCACTGTGTCATGCCATTTTAGTTCTTCCCTTCACCCCCTTTATTTAGGGTTAGGGAATTAGGTATTTCTGTTTTAAGTAATATGTTGGCCCCCTTCCTGGACTTGAGTCTTGGGGGAAGGGGGTATAATAGTGCTTGTTAGGGAGAAACTAGTAATACTGTTATTCATTGTTATTATTATTATTGCTGATTATATTGTTGTTATTTCTACTAGTAGGTAGCCACTTGGCTAGTGTAGAGCTTTCCACACATACTTGTTGCTTAGTGTTAGCTTCGTAAAGATCTGACAGTTTCATTTGAAACTGGCCAGATAGAGCTTTGGTATAGTGCCCTCGCGCTGTGGAACTCCAGACTCTCTGGAGTTAACTCTTTCCTCTCCGAGGCAGTTCGGCTGCGGTGGCTGACTGCATTTGGTCATAATATAGCAAGACTCCATGAGAAGAAAAGCAATTACTAAGGTGAGTAATTTTTTCTTGTCAGCTGTTCATTATCATGGCAGAACCCCTGGAGAACTTATGGGTTTGCTTGGGAAGTGTCCTTTCATCTCAAGAAGCTGTGAGCTAAACCAAACATTTCTGTTGGGTTTATGTCTTGGGACAGAAACAAATGTATTTGTTCAAAAGGCCAGATCAGTCCAGTTATCCAACCCAGCTTAAAGAGACAGCCAGGTTTGGGACTAAGAACAAATTACCATCTAAGGGTTTGAGTCTGCCCTGATTCACCAACGTATCTTTTGTGATAAGCATTCTACCTTGCGAGAGAGTTTTATTTCTGTGTGTAACCTACTGTTAAAAATAATTTTCCTTTCATTTCTGTAGAATTACTGTTCCCTATAGTTTGTGGGCCCCATCTTCAGATGAGATGTGCGGATCCCCGGACTTGCATGGGCCATCAGGGGTGTGGCCATATTCAAAGGCCACCAGTGCAAAAGCGGTCCCAAGGATGACCCATGGAATTACAGACTAGTCAGTCTGACCTCCATTGTGGGCAAGGTCATGGAGACCATACTAAAGGAAAGGCTGGTGGAATATCTAGAAGAGCTTGGTCTTCAGGATGTGAGGCAGCATGGGTTCATGGGGGAGATCATGTCAAACAAATCTGATTGACTTCTTTTACTGTGTCATAAGACAGTAGACAGGGGCCAAGCGGTAGACATCCTCAATCTGGATTTCAGCAAGGTCTTTGACTCTGTGCCCCACAAAAGGTTGATCAGGAAGTTGGTGGATCTTGGGGTTGGGGAAAAGATAGCTAGATGGGTGGAAAATTGGCTGAGGGACAGAACCCAAAGGATGGTTGTGGAGTGAGAGTTATCTGGCACTAGGGAGGTAACAAGTGGGGTCCCGCATGGCTTGGTGTTGGGGCCGGTGTTGTTCAATGTCTTCATCAATGACATTGAAGATGGCATTAAGGGCAAAATGTGTCTATTCATGGATGACACCAAGCTCTGTGGAAGAGTGGACACAGTTGAAGGGATACAGGACCTACAGAAAGATCTGGAAAAGCTGTGGAAGTGGTCCCGGATGTGGCAGCTTGGCTTCAATGCCAAGAAATGCAAAGTTATGTATATTGGAGCCAAGAATCCCAAGACAGAGTACTAGCTCGGTGGAGTCAGAGTATCTGCATCAGAGGAGGAGAAGGACCTGGGAGTGATGATCATTAGTGACCTGAAGTACTCCACACAGTGCAAGAAAGCAGCAGCAAAGGCAAACAAGATGCTGGGATACATATCTAGGGGGATCAGTAGTAGGAGAGATGAGGTTATACTGCCCTTGTACAAGTCACTGGTAAGACCGCATCTAGAGTATGGAGTTTAGTACTGGTGCCCATACCTCAAAAAGGACATAAACCTGCTGGAGAAGGTCCAGAGGAGGGCTACAAAGATGATAACCAGTTAGCCGAGTAAGGCATATGAAGAGAGGTTGAGGGCACTGAACATGTACTCCCTGGAAGACAGGAGAGAGAGAGAGAAGACATGATTGGGACCTTCAAGTACTTGAAAGAAATAAATAAGGTTGATAAGGAGAGTCTCTTTAAGCTGAGTGGCAACCATAAATGCGAGGGCACACAGTCTTAAGCTGGAGGGCGGGAGGTTTAGGAGGGAGGTCAGGAAGCACTTCATCACAGAGAGGGTGGTGGACACTTGGAATGTGCTGCCGGAAGAAGTAATCTCTTTGAAGACAGTGGGCAGCTTTAAGAGAGGCTGGGATAGGCATGGGGGACGGTAAGGATCATGGGTACAGCAGATGGGAGGAGTGGGGAGGGAGGGCAGGGACATTAGCTCAAGTTGTGGACCCTGCAATACGAGCAGACTTGATAGACCAAAAGGCCTTCTTCTGCTGGCTTCTTCATATGTTCACATGCGCCCTTCAACCCCGACTGTGCTGCCATGCACAGTATAGGGGTCCCTCATGTATATGCCATGCATCACAATATTCATACTCCCCCTGGTGAAGATATGGCCGGCTGCACCGGCACAAAGATAAGTTTTCCAAACCCTACTTTAACTATGCTTTGAGTAGGTTGGTGCTCCGTGCACAGTCTAGGGCCAGGTACACAGTCCCCCCCCATCCCCAATCATCACAACATAGAATTTTCCCCAATCACCCTTGTAGCATGACCCCCTCCTCAGCCCTGATTACTTGTCAAATGTGAAATATCCCCAATCCCCTTTTCCATTGTGTAGTGGCTCCCTTCCCAGCCTGATCACCTGTATAATGTAATATATCCTTGATCCCCTTTTCCATAGTGTAGTGGCCCCCCTCCCCAGCCCTGATCACTTGGCAAATGTGAACTATTCCAAACCCTCTTTTCCATAGTGTAGCAGCCCCCCTCCCCAGCCCTGATCACTTGTCAAATGTGAAATATTCCCAACCCCCTTTTCCATAGTGTAGTGGCCCCTCCCCAGCCCTGATCACAGTATTCATAAAAATAAAACCCCTGATCCCATTTCCCTGGTAGTTAAGTGGCCCCCCATCACATTAGCCAGTGATCCACCACCCCACTCCCCCCTCAACTGGACCGGAGCCAGCGACTGGCACAGCCCATCTCACACCACATCGACCAGCCACCAACTGAAGTGTACAGGAGCGCTGTACTGTATATAGTACAGTCCATTGGTGAGCCGTTTGTGTTTGGTTTGAAATTGTCCTATTTCTCTTTATTTAGAGACCCTCGTTATTACTGCCTTTTTTCCCACCTGATACTCTTTTTTTTAAATTACCAGTCTCTTCTGGACCCTGGTGACATCAGTTGAGTGGAAGCTTTGCATGGAAAACTTAATCCCTGGCTTTTGCTCAACTAATGTCAGTTAGTTCCTGAATTCTTACTGCAAGTAGCTAAGAAAAGAATTGGGGACAGAAAAAAGGTTGCTTCAACAAAGAACCCTAAATGAGGGAAAAAAAAAAAAATTTCAGAACACATGAAACAATTTCCCTGGGGGTATTAAACAGTCGTCATACATGTCCAAATTTCTAACTACTGTATATTAAAAATATCTAAAAAGACAAGGTTTATGTCTCATGTTATGAGAAAGATCTGAAAACAAGTATGTTCAAACAGGCATTTCTGTAATGTTGTGTCATTTAAATTTTGATGTAGCTGCTGTAATTCAGTGTCACAGATTGTTTCTGCCTGCCTTGCTTGTATACTGTGGGGCACCTTGGAACTTAAAAAAGGTGCCCTACCTTTGCTATTTAGGCAGTGGCCCTTACTTTTATGATATAAAGCATGGTGCCTGCTTCTATAGATGTAAATGAGTCACTTGGCTATGTAGAAGAGACCTTTTAATTATTTGTCCTTTTGTACAGCACAGGACTGTATGAACAGGCATGCTGAAGAGTTCTGACGTTGTTTTCAAATGCAGATTTCCCTCATCCTATATCAGGTTTTTGAGAGTTAAAAAAAACAAACAATTAAAAACAAATATACTGGAGCAATTTCAGAAGGTCTTGTAGATTACTTTTGTTGGCCTATGTCCAAAGTAAGTGTTTCTTTGGACTTTACACGTTTTAATTTCTATTTTCATGGGTAGGTTGAACATGGAATTGATGTGGCTCATGCCATGTCCTCAGAATTAATCACCTTTGTCTTCCTCCTTTCCTGCACTGTGCATTCACTTGCATTCCTGTCGGTCCCTACTTACCCTTCCCTCCCCTTCTAGCACTGGTTGCCTAGGTGACTGTATCAAAATACTTTCCACTTTGTCTGGGATGAAGTGATGAAATTCATGAGCAGAGTTTCTGCCTGGTGACCCCTAGTGAACTCGGCATGTCAGCCACGTTGTTTTGTTGGTCTGACAATCAGAGTTCAGTTCCGCATAGTACCCCTCCGCCTACCCCCCCTACTTCTTTAGACTCCATTTTCAAACAGTTCAGACTAGTCCTGTTTAAGGGTACAGCAGTTTTTTTTAGTAAATGGTGCATACTCTAACTCAGCCAACTCTAAGATTAAAGAGATTTTACTCATAACGTGGGGTACTGTTACTCTTCATGCATGCATACATAGCTGCTGCCTTTAAATAAATATATCACAAAGTGATTGAAGTTTGTCATTATATCACTAAATTATATTACTCCCATAGGAAGCTGGAACAGCCATACCTCTCAACTGTCCCTCATTGTCGGGGATGTCCCTGATTTTGCCTCAAAATTTACCTCTGTCTCTCCTAAAATGTGTGTTTCCATGTCTAAACAGTGAGGATTGTAAACACAAAATAATGTTAAACATTAAAGTTACAGACACGTTATTATTTGAAAAAAAAAATGCATTTTACACCTAAGTCCCTTATTCTACCAGCTTCCTGAAGGTGTATCATCAATTCTGAAGATGTGCTGTGATTTTGGCCCTTTCTCCCTGATTTTTTTAAGCCTTGTCCCTGGTTTATGAGGCAGGAGATTAAGAGATATAGGGAGAAACACAAAATGTTCTAAGGTTGTAAAACATCTGGATAAACCCAAACAGGTTCTGATAGTTACCTGAGACCAATTAGAACTTTCGGAACCATTTAGTTTAAGATAACAAAAACTGCTACAATCTTAGGGAAAGGGAAGGGGCAGTGAAGGGACCGGAGATCAAGTAGAATCTTCAGGGATACTATAGGCAGGGAAAATGGGCAGACTAGGTGGGCCAATCGGTACTTATCTGCTGGAAAACTCTATGTTTCTATTTTTCAACCATTATTGTTCATCCTTAAGCTTTTGTTAGTGAAAGGAAAGAAATCTAAAAACAACTTGGAGTGACACTGCTCTGCCTCCAGCCTCCTTTTGGGTCTTACTACTAGTGTACCATTATCAGCCTCCATACTAGAGGAAGACCTGCTGGGGGAGTATATTAAGCTCCAGAATCAATGTTTTTAAAGTTATCAGAACCTTACTGGACCCTAAAAAAAATGGTTCTGGCTAGCTCCTCTTACAGAAAATGGCATAAGCCGTGGCTTTTTCTGAACTTATCTGAACTGGTTGCCTCCCTAGCCTGCATCACCCCCCCAACTCCCACTAGGGGGCGATCAACAGGCGGGACAATGCGCCCTCCCTCCCCGAGAGAGGAGAGCAGTACTTTGGATGCTCCATGCTCTCTGGCCCCTGCTGACCCCTAGCGGCCCTGGCTTGTTCCCGAATCGGGGTCACTGGTGTGGCGCAAGGTGTGGCGTTCCAGTGCCTCAACCCTTAGCACCACCGGGCCGGCCTAAGGCTCAAATTTCATAACATTCCCCCAAAACAGAATTTTGGGAGATTGCATTCTTTAGGACTAAAGACACCTGAATGAAAACAAGCTCGTTATCCCTTAAACATCATCTGTCCCTGCTTCTTATAGCTGCCACATTGTCATCATGTTTTGCTTGTGACATCAGAAGCATTTCTATGCAACAGGCTGTGATATCAGACTCATAAGCTCCTAAGACTCATCTGGAAGGCAGTATATCCTCGATGGTTAAAGCACCAAGCTGTGAACAAGGAGACTTAGAAGACCCAGGTTTGAAATTCTCAGCCACCACTTGGGTACTGTGTGTCCCTAAACAAGCCTCTTAACTCTCCCTGTGCTCCCAGAATGCACTTGGAAATGCACATCAGCTCCATGTACCTTTTCCTGCCACCAGTTCTAAAATGAATTATAAGTCTAATTAATTATTCATGAGCCTAGCGAGGCTCCTGACTGGCTACTGAATTGGTCATTAACATCTTAGCTATGACTGATCCAGCTGCCAGCTGACGATGTGAGGCATGCACAGCTCATGCTACTCTACTTAAAACCTTAAGAAAGTTAAAAATAAATGGTACAAATAAAAATTGTTATTGCAATTAGACTCACAATCACAATAACAACCTCAAAGCTGGTCATTCCTTGGATTAACAACCGGCTGGAGGGAGATGGCACTCACAAGAGCCGCAAGCCACATATCCCCCCACTGGTTATTAATCCCTCGGAAATTACCAGCTTCTCGGTCATTATTGCATAAATAAGACAAGCAGAGGACATGACTTCAGGGCCGGAATAAGCAAAAAGAATAGATGATGTCTAAAGGGAGAATTTAGTTAGTTATTTATTTAAACTTTGGTGACTAGGAGAGGTACACTGGCCAGATCTCGTTTCCAGGTGCAACTCAGAGGAGGGGATGCAGCAGGAAGTGAAAAAGCAATAACAAAGTGATAACTAACAAGTGCATGAACATAAACAATAAAATCACAGTACAAGCAATAATAAATAAACATATCTTGTTTTAATGAAATCATCTTCATTTCATAAAGAATGAAAGATCCTGAGATTCAGTTTTCTGGGGTGTGATGCTCGTGATGTGAAGGAGCTGGAGGTGCTCTGTTAAGTGTGCTCTACTCTAAAGGTGGTGAAAAGAGATGAGCGAGGCACCAAGGTCCGAATTATGTGGATAGGATAACCGTTACCCAGACAAGGAGAGGCAGGAGTCAACTTAATGCTTCAATGCCCGCAGGGCGTTTATTTTGTACCAAGGGTAGAGAGACACAGTCACAAGAGGGAAGAGGGGTTGCCCGAGAACAATAGGGCAATAAACACGGAAATACCTTTATCTACCACTACTAAGGTTATTACCACAAGAATAAACTTTAGGCCTACTGCACCTCTTATTCTGACACTATTCTATACTTCAATACTCTAAATGAGGATCAGGTGACATATGCTACTCAGAACTGTATTAGGGTAATTAGCATCACATATTTCCGTAAGAGTCCAGATATTACAAGAGTCCAGAGATCCGGCGTCTTCGTGTACACCGTCATTCTTCGTTGGTAGCTACAAGGGAAATGAAACAAAACTGTAAAACCCTAATCACAATTCCCAGCAAGGACCTAGTTAAGGCCACTGGGGTGGTGAGAGGTTTGGTAAACAGACCATATATTCTTCGGCAAAAGCCCACTCTCTCCAAGGCTGCTGGAATGTAGAACCAGAGCAATTGGTTCCTGAAATAACACACTGAAAACAAAGGATTCCTTGGCCAAAACCCACTTCCAGGGTTGCTAAGGATGACGATAGATCAAGACCTGCGTGGCGATGAATCCAATAGAGGACTGCCACGACCTGACTGATGCTGCGGTACTCCAAGGGCCAACTGAACTCGGTGGGAACTCTGACAGGACCAGGAACCATAAGAATCTGAAGAGATGATGGTTGACTCTGCAATCCTAGGATCAGGAACTAACACAAAACAAAGAAACGGCGGATGCATCCCGTACTGGGCTTCGACGGACTCGACTTTCGGCGAACGACCAGGTGGGGTGCAGACTAGGTTCTCCAGGATGAGCTCACTCTTCTGTAGAAGGCGACCAACTTCGGGACATCTGGAACAGGAACCATATGGAACGACACTGTCACGGCTGTCATGATGCGTTTCGGCGGACGTACCTTCAAGCTGTGAAAACAAGAAAATGGCGGGAACGACTTGTACGACTGGCGACGGACTCGACTTCGGTGGACAGCATAGACGGATGTGAGGAGCTGATGCATGATCCCACAGGAGTGAAGAATGCTGAGAGCACGTCTTCTTCTGAGTAGAGACTGATTCTGAGTACGTGGTGTTACAGACCACACTATAAGACTGCAGTGTGGTAGAAGATTGAAACTGTCTTCATACAGTAGTAACCATATAACTGAAAAATGCCCAAAGAACTGTGGAATGATATAATAATTTGCCGGGGGAGGGCAAATTATAACTTCAGGAGTAACTCTTACTGATGAGGGCCAATGTCCAGGTGCTTAGAGCAATAGTTCAGGTACTTAGACCAATAGTTCAGGTACTTAGAACAATAGTTCGGGTACTTAGGGGAATAGTTCAGGTACTTAGAACAATAGTTCAGGTACTCAGGGGAATAGTTCAGGTACTTAGGACAAAAGTTCAGGTACTTAGAGCAATAGTTCAGGTACTTAGGCCAATAGTTCAGGTACTTAGGGCAATAGTTCAGGTACTTAGAGCAATAGTTCAGGTACTTAGGGCAATAGTTCAGCATAAGCAGTACAGTAATCACAGTAGTTTCACAGTATAGGCAAATCGAACACTCTTAAATGAACCCCTGTTTCTAAATGTAGGGTCTTCTGGAATAGGATCCCTTTCTGGACGTTGTGACTAAGGCCTCCCTTTAGTACCACTAGGCTGGCTTGCCCTATTCTGCTAGGCCGGGGCCTCCCTTTAGTACCTCTAGGCTGGCTTGCCCTATTCCGCTAGGCCGGGGCCTCCCTATAGTACCACTAGGCTGGCTTGCTCTATTCCGCTAGGCCGGGGCCTTCCTTTAGTACCACTAGGCTGGCTTGCCCTATTCTGCTAGGCCGGGGCCTCCCTTTAGTACCACTAGGCTGGCTTGCCCTATTCCGCTAGGCCGGGGCCTCCCTATAGTACCACTAGGCTGGCTTGCCCTATTTCGCTAGGCCAGGGCCTCCCTATAGTACCACTAGGCTGGCTTGCCCTATTCCGCTAGGCCGGGGCCTCCCTATAGTACCACTAGGCTGGCTTGCTCTATTCCGCTAGGCCGGGGCCTTCCTTTAGTACCACTAGGCTGGCTTGCCCTATTCTGCTAGGCCGGGGCCTCCCTTTAGTACCACTAGGCTGGCTTGCCCTATTCCGCTAGGCCGGGGCCTCCCTATAGTACCACTAGGCTGGCTTGCCGTATTCCGCTAGGCCAGGGCCTCCCTTTTATACCAAGCTTTACCTCGGGCCTAATGCCCTACTTTTACCTCGGGCCTGAAGCCCTACGTTATCTTGGGCCTGGTGCCCTACTTTAGATTGGGCCTGGTGCCCCACTTTACATTGGGTCTGGTGCCCCTCGTAATACTGGGCCTGGTGCCCCTCTCAATACTGGACCTGGTGCCCCTCTTAATACTGGGCCTGGATTGCCCCTTTAAATCTGCGTGCCCCCTTTAAATCTGCAGGCTCCCTGAGCCTGCTGTCACTCAGCAGCCAAAATCCCACCCAAGATCCGCCCCCAATTGAATATTCAACAGGCCGCTATAAAGGCCTCGATGGACGGCCCCTCCTTATGGGCGTCGCTAGCCCGCCTCCTTCTAAATATCTAAATTAAGGTCCTAGGCCCCGTGCCTCTTGGCGCTCGGCCGCCTTTCCATGCATACTAGCTTTCTAAACCAAAAATACAGTCTCTTTGTTTGTAGGGTGGACAGCGCAGAATCTGCGTGCTGCCAACTCACCGCTCACCAACAGGGGCCAGAGGAAGCAGACAGGAGGCGGGCGGTCTTGCTGGCAGAGGGAGGAGAGCGGGCAGGCGGCACAGAGGATGACTAAGGGGCTTCAGATGGCCAAGCGGGGAACTTCGGCGATCAGGCGCTTCTCTGCCGCCCGGCGTGGGACGAATGTAAACTTAAATAATACTGGGGGCCAAAACAATCAAACGAAGGGGCTCTTTAGCCCAAACCGCGGGGAAACGGGCATTGTCGTCTTCGTGGTGCCCCGATGGCACCACCGACCACAGGACACAGCAGAGCAGGGAGTCTACAGTGGACTGGAGGAGGGGAATCACCCCGGAGTCAACAGGACCAGCTTCACAACTCCAGGTAAGCCACAAGTCCCTGTTGCACTCCTGTGATCCTCTCTACTCCACAGCCCAGCAACAACTGACTAACAGAAAAATTATTTTTTAAACTTAAACCTGCCTGGGTTCTAGATTAGCTGGAGTGGAATGCTGTGCATGAGCCACTCAGCACAACATTCCATCCAGGCCATTGTGACATCTATTGCTTTTAAATCTGTCTTTTGACCATACTGTAAGTGCACAGGGCACTTCTCTGCATTATTTTACATTTTTTTCTATTACAAGGAGGTGAATCTTTTATTCTCAGGGGCCCCTTCTGTAGTATCCTGCTGCCTACACCTGCAGCAGGTACCCTGAGCACCTGTGAACCCTTAATTTATTTATTTATTTTTAAACTTTCTGGGATGCCCAACTTTGGGGCATTACAGGGGGAATGTGGTAAAACAGTTCTACTGATGCCACGTGTGATTTTTGTGGCTACAGACAAGAAAATGTCTTTAACCATCAGTTATGCATGTATTAAAGGGAAACAGCACTAAGGACTCCCCCCCCAATATAAGTGTGGAGCTGGTATGAACTTGCAATTTTTTTTTTTACCTTTCTGTTTCTCTCCCCCCGGTGGCACACGTTCTGGCAGGTACTCCAGCCCCGTCCCCCCACGTCCATCAGCACCAGCTTTCTTCCTCCAGGGCTCCCCCCCTGGTGGGATCAGTGTGGGGAGCACTCACCCCTGCCACTCAACAGATCCAGTTCTGTCGGTCCATCTGGCCGGGGGAGGGGCCTGTGGGTGCCCATCGTCATTTGCCTCCGGCAGTTTTTCCTACTGTTTTCTCCCCACAGAGGGGGGCATGCAAGGACCCCAATGACAGTGATGCACACACTCCCATATTCAGCATTCCAGGCATCTGACCCGCCTCTGCCCCTTCCTCTGGCAGCGTCTGTATGCTGGCCCTTAGCCTCTGCCAGGGGCCAGGCTAACACTGACTGCTGTTTCCTCCCCTTCCTGGAGGAGGATAGCTGTCCTGGGGATGCTCGATCCTCCTCTTCCCTGGCTGGCCCACAGCGGCCCACTGGCACTGTGAACATGAGTCACCAGCATGGCAAGAGGTAAGGCATGGATGCTTTAGTCTTCCACACCACTGGGCTGGCTCAACTTGAAATTTGTGTGCAATTTTTTTTTTTTTTTTGCTTACTGTTTACTGCTGTATGTTACATTGTATCTGGCTGATCCTGCTGACTCCCAAGTGGACTTTTGCTGTAACCAGAAATCCCACAATCCCCCATCATTGATGTCTGCAGCAGTGTGAGATTCAATAGCCTGCAGTGCATCTTAGAGCTTTTGTAAGCTCTGATTAGATGTTTGCCTGTTCTAGTGGTCTCTCAGGGCTAAGCACAGTCATCTGTGACTGTACTGAGCCCCAGGGAAAAGATCAGAACTTATAAAAACTCTACCATGTACTTCAGGCTGTTTAATGTTCCACATCTGCAGCGCAGCTCTGATGTCAGCTGCAGGGGATTCTGGGATTTCTGGTAACAGCAAATGTCAGGGTGGGAGTCAGGAAGATCAGCCAGATAAATCTGTTATACTGCAGTAAACAGAAAAAAAATATTTGCATGCCTTCGGTGTACTGTTAGGCACGAAGTGAAGCTGAGTGCCTTTAAACTAGGTCTTGCTGATTTTGTCCATGCTAAATGTTTTTTATTATCACACACATTGAAGAACTTGACCATTTTCATACATTGGCAAACATGCATGCAAATTAGGGACATCAGGGTCAGGTTTAACCTGGTTCTGATTCTGACTCAAATCTTTTTACACAGGGTGCTGGCTTACTATGGTTTCCTCAAACATGTACATTTTCCAGGCTGGACCAGAACCAGGTCAGAGGCAGATCTGGACTGGGTTAAATGACAGAATCAGGTTGCTCGTACTCCTGCTTAATAATTATTTATGTTTTAAATAGTTTTTTTTTTTTTACCAATTTCTCATTTTTTAACAGGAATTAAGTTCCAAAATCCCTTACATTGTCCAGCCCAGGTCAGAACCAGGTCACTGGCAGATCTACACCTGGTCAGTTGACTTGACTAGATCAAATCAAAGTTGTCACAAATGACTCTGATTTCCAGAGTCAAGTCAATGTTGTTGTTTTTTTTGGGAGACACGTGATCTGATACAGAACCACTCCTTCCAATCCCTAGCAAACAATCATGTTGAAATCCCCCAGCTTGGTATGAAATCATCCTTTCCTCAAGAAAAACACAAAAGCCAGGATTTTCATTCAATAAAAGGTGACTGTACAGCATCCCCTTACACAAAGTACAGGAAGGGTTGCACTCACACAGTGTGCTGTCAGCACAGCGACACCCATACACCAAGGGCAATATGGGCGCTGCAACCCGATCAACCGTCATTCCGTCGATTGGGATTTTGTAGCACCCATTGTCTTGCTGCCCCATGGGTGTTGTGCTGTTTCCCCCCACACCTCTGACCTGGAGTTGATTATATTATTGTCCAGGGGTGCAGGAGCAAAGCCCTTGCATTGATCAGTGGTTGTTTTTACTGTGCTCGTGGTTTGCTCCTGTTGGCTGGTGGTGTACAGGCTGTTGAGGAGAAGTTGCCGATGTAATGTTCGTCATGGTGTTTGTTGTTAAACCAACTTGGTGGAACCCACTCATAGCAGTATTTTGGAAAAGACCTGCACTACACAGAGCTCTAGCAAGTGACATGCCAGGGCAAGAAGCCTAACGGGCTATGGTGTTCTGTGTAGCTCAAACTCCACTAGCAAATGTGCAGCTTCAAATAAATTTGCACTTGATGGAATTACTTGAGTGTAGTTCACTTCTTTTCATAAAAACATAGAATTTTGAGGCAAAAAAGGACCACTTGGCACATTCAGTCTGACCAGATGGTCCTTGCCTAATCTGTCTTTGCAGACCCTAACTAGTCTTCGGTGACCCTTTCTCTTCCCTGCCTATGTACTAATACTGATGGAAGAATAGTCCAAGCAGCATCAAAAGGAGACAAGACAATTTTAATTATGTAAGCAAAAAGAGGAAGGGAGGGATTGTAAGGTTAAGAAGGAAAAGGGGAACTGTACAGAGCGGGACCAGGAAAATGCAGACACTTTGAACAAATACCAGTGTTCAGTGTTCACAGAAGAAGGGAAGAGACCACAAAAAAGTAACAGGAGTTTTGAAGGGGTGTGAGGCACTCACTACTTTGAAAGTGGACAAAGCAGTGGAGCCAGGCAGGGTGCATCCAAGGGTGTTGAGGGAGCTCAGGGAGGTACTGGCTGCATCTCTGACAGTTCTATTTAACAGGCCACTGGAAACCAGAATGCTTCTGGAGGACTGGAAGGGAAGCAGATGTAGTCCCATTTTGCGAAAGTGGTAGCAAAGAAGATGCTGGTAATTATAGTCCAGTCAGCCTAACATCAGTGCTGGGATAATTAATGGAAACACTGCTGAAGGAAAGGATTGTGGAATATCTTGAATCCAACAGGTTACAAGACCAGCGGCAGCAAGGATTTACAGGGGCTAGGTCATGTCAAATAAATCTGATAGACTTTTTTGAGTGCGTGACCAAGGAAATAGATCAGGGAGGAGTGGTAGACATAGCCTATCTAGAGTTCGTAAGGCTTTCAACACCATTCAACACAGGAGACCAGTAAAAAATCTGGGTAGCTTAGGGGTGGGTCCAAAGGTGGTAAACAGGCTAAGAAATTGTCTAGCAGATAGGTGACAGAGGGTGGTTGGTGGTAAGTGGATTTTGATCTGAGGAGGGAAGGGTGACCAGTGGGATATCTCAGGGACCAATGCTGGGACTGGTCCTGTTTAATGTCTTTATAAGTGACATTGCAGAGGAGCTGGAAGGGAGGTCTGCCTCTTTGTGGATGACACCAAGATCTGCAAGAGGTTGGACACTCCAGTGATGTGGAAAGGATAAGCAAAGACCTGAGAAAACTTGAGGAGTGGTCATGGGTATGGCAGGTGGGTCTTAATGTGAAAAAGAGCAAAATAATGCACTTGAGGTGCAGAAACCTAGAGGTGGAGTACAAAATGGGTAGAGTGGTATAACAACTACCAAGCAGGAAAGAGACCTGAGGGGTAATCATATCAGATGACCTAAAGGTGGCCAGGCAGTGCAACAAAGCAGTCGGGAGGGCTAGTAGGATGCTTGGGTGCATAGGAAGGGGTATCACCAGCAAAAAGAGGGAGGTGTTGTTGCCTCTCTATCTATTGCTGGCAAGACCCCACCTTGAGTACTGTGTTCAGTTCTGGAGACCACATCTCGGGAAGGACACAGACAGTGTGGAAGCGGTCCAGAGTAGGGCAACTAAAATGGTGCAAGGTCTGCATCTAAAGCCCTATGAAGAGAGACTAAAGGACCTCAAAATGTACACCCTGGAAGAAATGAGAGAGGGGGGATATGATAGAGACCTTTAAATGCCTCACAAGGGTAAATAAGGTACAGGAGGGAAGTATTTTTCAGAAAAGAAAGTGTTCAAGAACAAGGGGACATGCTATGAAGCTGGAATGGGGTAGATTCAAGAGAGAAGTGAGGAAGTACTTCTTCACAGAAGGAGTGGTGGATTCCTGGAACAGCCTTCCAGAGGGGGTGGTGGGGGAAAAACAGTGGTGGGGTTCAAGTATGAATGGGATAGGCATAAGGGAATCACAGAGGAAATGAAGATGGGGATGGAGAAAGAGCTGTAGATCAAGTAGAATCTGTGGTGAGAATTTAGGTATGGAAAAATGGGCAGACTGGGTGGTCCAAGTGGCCCTTATCTGCGGTCAGATTCTATGTTTCTATGTTTCTCTTGACTTCCATTAAGATGAACTTAGTAGCTGAGATACTGTACATGGTCAGCTGGCGAGTCTGAGGCTTTCTCTCTCACCTGAAGTGCATTATCCTGCAGTAATGGATACTGGAGGTGTAAGGATTATGGTTCCTCAAAGATATTGTTGACCAGCAGGCGTAGGAGGTACAGTGCAAGAGAAATTTGGCTACATAGTTAGGTAACACTCTTGCAATGTGCATGGATGAATGCTACTCCTTCTCCTATAACGAAAATTACATTTTTGAACCCCAGGAATATTGCTGCATTATGCATCTAACTTGTTGTATGCTGAAGTATACATGAAAAAGATTTCCAGCTTTAGAACTGCAGCAATGCATTTTAGTTTTGCAGTTCATTTACCTGCTTTTTGAAACAGATATCTAAAAGCATGTTTGTAGCAATGGTGCCATACCTGTATGTAAACCCCCACCCCCACAAATGGGGGTTCCCAAAAAGTCTTCCTTGAGCTTGCCTAAATGCTCACTGCCAGGCTGGTGTTCTGTGTTTTAGCAGTTTAAATGTATTGCCAGAGAATGCTTGTATAGCCTCTGTGTACTGTCTCTTTAAGAGCTGCCTGGATTGCAGTCATAATTAATCTGAGAAGGAGCTCTGTTAGAAGATGTACTTGTTTGCTGATCATTTGTTAGAGTAGTAATACTATTGCAGTTTGTTCTAACCTGCCTTCTTTGCAGCATGGACAGTTCTGTTTGTTTCCATCATCTTGGTCCTGGACTGTAGAACGGGCCAATCAGTACATTTGGGACTCTAAAATGGAGCCTACCTACAGGGGCTTGGTGGGGCCAAAACTTGTAGGAATTATAATTTTGGGCTTTTGGCACCTAAAATAACCTGGAGGGGGAGCCCTTGTTGTGACTGACAGACAGATCAGCCAAACAAACCTTTTGGATCTTGGGGAAAGGCCCACACTGCTTGCAGTTTCAGTTAGATATGAGTTGGGAAGTGAAGAAGTAACAGCTTGAGATAGTTTGAGCCGCAATCCATAGTGGATTCACTCGGGAGAACTGTGGAAATGCCTGAGTTTGGCCTGCATGCCTGCCTGCTGTTCCTGAGAGGGAGCTTGTGTTTTTTTTTCGGACTGAATCTGAATTTGGAGAGCGAATTAAGCCACTGAATTGTGACCAGGCTTTAACCTGAAGAAGACCGAATACTCGCTGAATGCGATCGGCCAGTCAGGACTTCCAGCTACCTCTGAACTCCTGGATTGTGCAGAGACTCTGTAATTGTGACCGGAGAGCCATTTGCCTGGTACAGTGGAATTTCCTCACATGTGAATGTGCTATGTGCTTATAGTGGGTCGTGATTTGGTTCCCCACTGTGTGTCTCAACTGTGTTTTGCTTACTGGAGGCTGTATCCAGCTCCACGGGCTGAATCCGAATCCATTTCCGTTTGCCTGGGCCCTGCTACACTGGCCCAGCCAGAATACCTGCTACACAGAGAAAGTCATCAACAAGAGACAAGCATGGGGATCAGCCCCCTGCTCAACGCCTTGAACAGGAACAATGCCTCGGTGATTCGTGTGGGCCCTGCTTCTCTGGGCACTCCAGCTCAACAGCCTGCTGTCTCGATTTCATCCTGCCTGTGTTCAGTATTGGGTATCGTGAGTAAACATCAGGGTAGCTCCCTGCAACAACAGCTAAATCTAAAAGTGTTGTCATCTGATTGTCTTGTTGCCTTTTCTTTCACGAACTGAGCCCTCCGGCTCCGGATTACAAATAGTGTGTGTCGTGCATGTTGCTTTCTTCCATCACAGGACCCCAACCAGCTGCAACATTCCTGGCTATCCCACCGTTTTCCTACCTGGGTATTCAGAGTGTGTGACTGTGTAGGGACTCTGAACTACATTCATAACTGTCTATTAATATAGCTTTTAGGCAAATCAACCTGATTATGCCCCTCCCTTGTTCAAGTCCCCTGAATAAATCAGATTTAACTTTGTTTGCATTTAACCTGACTGTGGTTCCAGTTTGTGCCAAAAATATTGTACTGTTGCTATTTGCTGTGCTTAGGGGGTCCCCACGGTCAAGCTAGAGGAACCAGCCCTGGTGGTAAGTGCAAACAGTGTGGGTAATTGCCTGGTGAATAAGGATCATTGTGAAAGTAATTACTGTATATTGTTCAGGCCACTTGAAGGGAAAGAGGGTGGTTACAGTGTCCCGGAGGGCTGTGTCCAGGTTAGCTTGACCACTAACAACCCTGACCTCTGGGTGGAGGCACCTGTTTCATTACACAGGCCCCATAACCTACTACTAGCCAAGCAGGCAGGGGTAGTAGCCCTTGGGATAGCGCCACCTAGGGGTTAAATCTTGGAGGCTCACCGCTAGGATTTTGTGCCTTCTAGTGGCAAAAAATTACAAATTATTATTAAAGATTAATGGCTACCCCAGTAGAAATGGCTGTACACCAGTTGGTGGGGTGGTGTACTGGGCAGGAGATCGACCCCCAAAATGCTCTGCTTATACTAGATATTCCCCTGAGTACCAATAAGGACACTGTACAGGGAGTACTCTCCAAAGCTGAATGTTTAAAAAACCCTGTGGTGGTGGGTCGACAGGCTGATTTGATCGCCCAAACTTTCATAGCTTTGGTAGAGTGTAGTGACCTCATGGACAGCTCTAAAGTGCCACAGACTATTGCCTCAGAAGGGGTCCTAGCCACCTGGAGAGTGATAATAAAAGACAGTAAAGACCCTGGGGAGGATGAGCTCCCACCGTTATCTGAGACTTTTGAGGAGAAATTTGCTAAGTTGTTGCTGGAGGAAGGGAAAACCATAGAGGACTTTAAGAAACTATTCCTGCCACCTGGGGGTGTTTCTTCACCAACACCCCCTCCCACTCCAGCACCTGTTACTGCCCTGCCTTCTGTTCCTGTGCCAATGCTGGCCCCATCTCTGTACCTGCCATTAGTCACGACTCCTATCGAAGGCTGAGAATCTTCTCGGGCACCCTCCCCACCTCCCAGGGGGAGGAAGACTGGGAGACCTGGATCGACTATGTTGCCCCCTTGGTACCCGAGTGGCAGTGTGCAGAAGCTGGGAAGTGGAAAAGAATCATAGAAAGTTTGAGGGGTCTCGCCCTTGATAGCCATAACATTTTTGAGGTCCAAGAACCCTGATGCATCTGCTCAGAAGTACCTATCTGTACTTGAAGGCAATTTTGGAAGCACTGAGTCAGGGGAGATTTTGATATGGAAATTCCAAGGTACCAAACAATGGAAGGGGGAACATTTGTCTGTGTATGTTACTCGCCTAGAAAGAGCTCTGCAGAAAGCTTACCGGAAAGGTGGGATAGCTGCCAGTGATTTGAACTGTGTGAGATTGGGGCATATACTGCAGATCATCCAGTTAAGGATCCAGGATAGGAGAGGCGACCCACCTGACTACTGTGACTTGATAAAAGAACTCCGGGAGGTAGAAGGTGAAGAGGGAGATTGTAATTATGGGGTGAGTGCAGCCCAAGTGATCATGGCATCGGAAGGCCCTTCCAAAATGGAGACCACTACGCGTGTCCCACCGTGGGCTAAATTGTGGGGGGAGGAGTTGCTGAAGGAAGTCAGAAAAGTACAACTGGGTGCATTCACTGAGGTATCCCCTGCTGACAGAGACCTTGGCCCCTGTCAGGACATGACTGTTATGGGGTGGGGGTGCACCATCAGGCATCCTCTACTGAGAGTGGCTTCTCAGCTGAGCTCAAGGAACTGATTGCCACCCTAAAGGAATTTTTGAGACATGGTACACTACCAGCAGAAGTCAGATCACAATCCCCCATCGATGATCCAGCATCCCCTGCTATGTTTTCCCCAAGGATGCCCCAAGAGCCTGTCATTTGTCACAATTGCGGCAAGGATGGCCATATGAAGAGGGAACGCCAGTCTCAGAAGGACTTGGAGAAAGTGGTGAACTGGCTTCAAGGAGAGCTTTGGAAAATGAGTCAGTGGTCAAGGGGTGCACAAAATGACCGCAGTGAAGGCTTCAGGCATCCTAACTCAAACCCCTCTGTGGCTAAATTGTCTGTCCAGGCCCCTGCTGTTGTCCCTTCAGATTGGTCCAAAATAGTGGGCCCTTCAATGAAGACTACTGTGGCTGTGAATGGTATTCCTACTTGGGCTGTGCTTGACAGTGGGTCGCAAGTGACCATTGTATTTCAGGACTGGTAGCAAACACTTATCTGATGTGCCATTACAATCCCTGGAAGGCCTACATGTGTAGGGGCCGAGCGACAAGTCTTATCTCTACCTAGCATATGTCCACCTCTGGTTCTCTTTTCCTGCAACTGTAACCGGTGTAGAGGAGCAAGTAGAGACACTGGCCATAGTGTGTCCCCCAACCGGACTGTATGATGGGGTTCCCCTGTTAATTGGAACAAATGCCCACATGTTTGGAATACTAGTACAACTCTGCCATGAGAAACAAGGGCAACTGACTGGAAGGGCCCTAAGATTTCTAGCCATAGTAAAAAGGGCATATGACTTACAACAGAAACCCAATGAAGAAATCCTGTGATGCAGAACACCTAGCAGCAGCACTAATCTGGAGCCCCTGCCTACCACCCTTTGCCAACGCCTTAAATCCCTTCATTGGGAGAGCTGCACACTGGATCTTGCTTAAAATAGACCTCCTGCCTTCAGCAATCAACTTTGTGTACAATCTTGCATAGCATTTGGCTTTCTAGCCGCGATGGACGCTGAGATGAGGGAGGCCGCGATCAAGCACACGCTGCCTCCCACCCCAGAGAAAACAGCCTAAAAAACCCAGGGCTCAAGGAATGACAGCAATCACCAAATCAGGCCCCCTCAAATCCTCCTGTGATCCCTCTAACTGAGGATCGCTTCCTTCAGGAACTTCTACCTTGTAGAGAAACCTTGGAGGATATTTCCACTGAGTTAAAATCAATCAGAGGAGACCTCATGAATCTCACGAGGAGAGCTGGTGATTCAGAGGCCCATTCTACATCTCTAGAAAAATGGAGAGGGAAAGTAGAACCTGAGATTGTGCAGCTTCACCAAAAACTGCACAAACAGCAACTCAAAACCGAGGACCTAGAAGGGAGAAGCCAGAGAAATAATATCTTCATAATTGGGCTACCAGAGACCGAGGAAGGCACCATCAATGCCTTCCTGCAGAAATTCTTACAGAAAGTTGTGGGCCCATCTCCACTTAACCCACTATATCACGTTGAAAGGGCCCACCGCTCTCTCAGGCCGAGACCTCAATCGGCCCCCCCAAGACCAATCATCATTAAATTTCTCAGCTTTGTGGAAAAACAACATATTCTATTGAAGGTTAAGGAGCTACAATCAATCACCTGGAGAAGCTCCAATATCCGAATTATGCAAAATCTACCCTTCGAGACTCTCCAGAAACGCTCGGCATTCCACCCAATAGTCAGCAAATTGATTGCAACAGGTATCCTCTTCAAGATGCTGTACCCAGCAAAACTGCAAGTTTCCATTGAAGGGTCCTGGACTTCCTATGAAACACCAAAGCAAGCAACAGCAGATCTAACCATTAAGCTTCCCAATCTTTTCAAAATTGGGTGAACATTTGGTGGACACAGTATGATTAAAGTTGGTTAACAGGAGACCCTTTATCCTAAAGGTTGATGTTGTAGAGTTTAAGTGTTATTTACCTGTCTCCAGTGAAGTTCAATCTCCTTCCTTGTTAGGCTAATGGTAATCCAGGCTGAAGGACGGGTAGGCCGCAAGAATGCTTTGTAGGCCAGATTTCCCATTTTAGTGGTGTCAGGGTGCTCACTGTTAAATGGGATAGGAACCATAGTGCCACTGTTAGTTTCCGTGTAACACTTTTGGGAACGGATGGTTTATGGTCCCATCACTATTATCGTCCCCCTGGCATTTCCCTTAGCAAGTTGTAGATTTTAACTTACACTGTTTAAATTGTTAAGTGCAGTTTATAAAGGCTATGGAGCTGGTTTATCTGATCAGATGGAATCACAAAGGTCATCGGGAAGCGACTGACTAGCGAAGCTCCAACTATGATCACCAAGGCTACATGGAGGTGAGTCCGAAGTTGTATTGTTCTTTTGGCCACCCTTGTAGCCTCGGCTGTTTTTCTCTGCCAATAGTCGAGACACAGCACGGATATGTCTCTGGCTCGTGGACCCCCTAATGGCTCCAATGTGTTATCAGGGACCCTGACTTTTATACACTTTAACTCTCTGAGAAGTTACCGCTCTGCATGGGTGTTTTCTTCTGCCCCAGGGTTATATTAATATGAAAACAGGACACAGTATTGTTGGTTTGGGGGGATGGCACGGGAAGGGGGGGATCCTAGATGGCACAGGCTCAAGGTCAGGCTGCATAGTGTACCGGTTCAGGGGTGGGGTGGCATATTTCTATGGATCCATATTATTTATGTAGGAATAGGGTGCCAAGTAAGATACCCATCAGACTTAAGATACAGGGTTTCCAATAATAATAGAACTCACATATCCTGTTACTATACACCGGGAAATATAGCCAACAGGGACTGGCTTCCTGATGTCTCTGAATCTTTGCTACTGTTATATCTAGTACTTAAATGGGGGTCTGTTGTATATAGTTGATGGGGAATTGGGGGGTGAGGAGGGGAGGGTCCTTTAAAGACCTGTTGTCTTCCCTGTTAATAAAGTTTATAGTTGTCAAGAATACGATGAAGATGTCAGACCCAACACTGGCAATAGTAGGGGCTGAAGGTAATTTCAGGGGAAGACCTTTTCTTGCTGTCAGAACATCCACTTTCTATCTATCTCCACCTGTATAAAAATTAACTTTTATTTTTACTACTACTAGAGACTTAACGAAAAGATATCAAGTGCTTAAACATTATGCCTTACTTAATGCAAATATAATTTTGCTCCAAGAAACTCATCTGCTAACCAGTGAAGCAATCTGGTTGCGACAGCAAGGCTTCTCCCAAATTTTTGCTGCAGCTGAGTCCTCATCGCGCCAGGGTGTGGCTATTTTAATAAAAGGTCACCTGTCTTTCCAGGCAGAAGGGAATATTAGAGATCCAAATGGTAGATTTGTGTTAGGTAAAGGATCCCTTAACAGCACCAAGGTAATTTTAGGTTCCATATATGGTCCAGTCAGGGGAGACACGAAGTTCCTTATGGACCTGGCTAATAAAATTGCTACCCTTTTGCCCTCTCCCCTGATCTTGGGTGGAGATTGGAACATACCACCATCCCAAGATCAAGATAGATCATACTTACCGTTAAAGCCTCTGTCCCCCTCTCAGAAGGCCTTAGCTGATTTTATTGACCTTCTTGGATTATGTGATCCATGGCGTCTCCTTAATCCCTCTCATCATCTCTTCTCTTTCTATTCCAATGTACACCAGTCATGATCCATACTAGATTATATACTAACTAGTCTTCCTCTTTTGACCGGTCTCTGTCAGGCCGGAATCGAACCTATTGTCCTCTCTGACCACTCAGTAGTGTGGTTGATGATATCCCCTAACCCGGACATACAAAGAGACACATCTTGGAGATTGAATACACAACTCCTTAAAGAAAACCCCACAGTCTCTCATATAAAGACACTTATCTCCACTTCTATGGATATTAACACAGGCTCCACCCCTAGAGAAGATCTGCTTTGGTGCACCCTTAAATGCTATCTTCGAGGTGAATTTATTAAGTTAACCTCCAGGAGGAAAAGACAAAGAGAAGCAAGAGCAATTTCTCTGTTAGCACAAATATGAGAGGCTGAAAATTCCCTATCTCCAACTTCCCCATCAACCGCTTTAGAAACCCTACTAACACTAAGGAATGAATATGCTGAATTACTAAGGGAAAAGGCAGAATATGCCATTCTAAAAACAAGATCCAAATACATAGAACAAGGGGAGAAAGCAGGTAGAATGTTAGCCCTTCGACTATGTAAAATAGAAAGCTCGAGGTTAATCCCCTCCATACGAGCCCCAGATGGCACTAACAAAACTTCACCTCGAGATATTGCCCAAGTCTTTGAAATCTTCTACAATACTCTTTATGGCAAAAGCTCTTCCCCGACATCACCTCCAATAATAGAAGCTTATTTAGATGCTCTCCAACTTCCCTGTTTATGACCTCACCACCAAGCCTCCCTGTCGTCCCCAATCACTCTGACTGAAGTGGAAGAGGTGATTAATGGGCTAGCATTGGATAAAGCACCAGGACCCAACAGATTTCCCTCAAACATTTATAAGGCCTTTTGCAAGGAACTTGTCCCTCTTCTTCTTAATTTATTCAGTTATATGTTTACGGCTGACATTTTAGATCCTACATTATTGGAAGCCATGATAATTCTAATCCTTAAACCTGATAAACCCTACATGGACCCGTCTAGTTACCGACCAATTTCTCTTTTAAATTGTGATATTCAATATTAACTAAAATCCTCTCTCTTCTAGTCAAAAAGATTTGGTCCTACTTATTGAGTCCGGAACAAGTAGGATTTGCTCAGGGTCGCTCCTCGGCAGATCACCTCAGAACACTTACGCACATTTTTTAAACAGCTCAAACCTCTCAGATCGCCATGGCATTAATCTCGTTAGATGCCGAAAAGGCCTTTGATAGAGTTAACTGGGAGTTTCTTTGGGCTACACTAAGGAAAATTGGATTCCACACCTCTTTTATCCAGTGGATACAGACAGTATATACATCTCCTTCGGCCAAAATTTACTGTAATGGTGTCTTCTCCTCCCAGTTTTCTCTATATACAGTCACCAGACAGGGCTGTCCTCTATCTCCTTTTCTTTTTAATTTATATCTGGAATCTCTCCTTCATTACCTTAAATGTTCCCCTCAAATATAAGGAATTTCAGTACTTCAACAAACCTTAACTCTCTCAGTATAGGTAGACGACATTCTTCTTCATCTGGAACACCCAGCTACATCTCTTGTACATGCTTTGGAAATTATAGCTCAATGTGGACGTTTATCTAACTATAAGTTAACTCTCTCGAAAACAGAGATTTTTCCTCTAAATGGCCTCACTCATAAAGCTGAATTCAACCAATTAGGGATGAAATGGTCACCGCACTCAATTAAATACCTGGGAATATACCTAACTAAGGATCTAATGACATTCAAGAAGTTAAATCTTGATGATTTGCTAGTTACAATTCAACAAGACCTTTAAAGATGGGTAGCCCTTCCCCTTTCTCTATGGGGCCATATAAGCATTATCAAAATGAACGTTTTGCCCTGGCTCTTTATCCCTTAAATTTGCTAAATATCTGGCTTCCATTATCCTTTTTTCAACACATACACTCTATTATCTCTAAATTTATCTGGCTTGGTAAACACCCCAGACGTTCCTTTCTTAAACTTAGCCTTCCCAAAGTTTCAGGGGGTCTCCGTCTCCCTAACTTCCTTTTGTACTACTGGGCCAGTCATTTATCCAAACCAGGTAGATGGTTTTCGGTCATGGATAATGAACATTCTCTTATTTGGCTCCAAATAGAAAATCGGCTATTGAGGTCACACAATCTGGACACTTCTACAATCTTCTTCTTACCAAAATCAACACTGCCGTCTCCATTACAAAACTCGGTCATTGGTACCTCTCTCAAAGTCCTGTCTCAATGCTGGGCTTACTTCAAGATTTCCATTAAACGTGATCTTGCTCAATCCCTCCTTTTCAACCCTAACATCAAAATAGGGGGATCATATCTTTCTCCCGATTGGCTCCCTCAATTGCAAGGAACCCTGGTAGAAAACTTCTTCTCCCAGAACTCCCTTCTCTCTTCTCCTGAAATAATCACCAGATTCAGGATACCTCAGAACTGTATCTTTCAAATCTTCCAGTTAAGGCATCTACTCGGTTCTCTTTTTGGAACTGTTCCTATAGCATCACAGGTTAGGCCCATATTGACCCAATTGCAGGAATATGCAATTAGACCCCATTGTGTCTCTGCAATATATTCCTATCTTTTAAATTATAACTTACCAGATCCTCTTCCAGGTTCCAAAGCCTGGGTCTCCCTTTTGCCAGCCATAACCCTTCTATGGTGCCAAATCTGGAAAGATCTTTATAAATACCACACCCAAGACAGACTCAGACTCACCCAATAGCACGTCTTACATAATATGTACTATACGCCGGTCATACTCACCAAATTGGGTAAATTCCTGGACTCTACTTGTACCAGATGTGGTAAAGCAGAAGGGAATTTGATACATATCTTTTGGCAAGATGAAAAGGTGGCCCCCCTATGGCAAATAATTCAATCCAAACTGGATCCATTGTTAGGGTTGGAAGAGCTTTTCACTGCTGAAATATGTATTTTGGGTATGTTTTCCAGTATTGGGGTTCAGGAACGTAAATTCCATATGGCAGTAATATCAATAGCAGTTAAAAAACTGGTATTAAAGCACTGGATGATCAATTGGTTATATCATATACTGAATGGTTGAATGATTTATCGGTATGTTTTAGAACTGCACGTTTGGTGGCTAGCTCTCGTACCAACCTGAATTCATTTAATAAAAAGTGGGGCAAACTACTGTATATGCTCTATATTTGCACTAGAGATAATTAATGATAAGGTCTTTAAGCCTCTAGAGTCATCACTACTTTGATGTAACTGTATTTACCATCTTTTAGCTGGCACATTTCAGGAGGGGTGGAAGGGGAAGGGGAGGGAAGGGAAGGGGAGGGGAGAGGGATAGTGAAGGGGTTAGTATACATTGTATAGGTTATCCAATGCATGTATATCATCTTGTAAGTTACCCGAACTGTATGTATGTGTTATAAAAGCAATAAATATTTTGAATTTTAAAAAAAGGAAACCCAATGAAGAGGATCCAGATAAGCCAGTGGGGATAGTGTGGAAAAATGAACCTGACTCCTTGGTATTGGTACCCAATGCCCCAGTGCACAATCCATGGAGAATTCCACCTAAAGAGAAATGTAAAGAATAAAATATTAATGTTGGATGCACCAGGTGATGGAAAGTTGCCAGAAGGATTATTGGTTAAACCCAGCATCTTGCCTGCCTGTGCCCATGCCTATGCACGACGAGTGATGGTCCAAATTCGAAATGTGTCAGATCAGGAGGTCCGGGTGAATGGAGGGTGCACTCTAGCTACAGTACACTGTGCAGACACTGCAGTATTAGCCAATAACAAGTACTCTGGCCAAAAGGAGAGAGTGACCCTGAATTTACTTGACTTTGGTGATTCCCCGCTGCCAGCTGAATGGAAGGCTAGAATTAGCAAGAAACTCACCCAGAGAGACCAAGTGTTTTTGTTAAAAGAATGGGACATGGGGTGTGTCCAGGGTGCAGAGCATCATATACGCCTACACGATGACCGGCCATTTCGAGAAAGATCCCAACGCCTCACCCCAGTGGACATAGATGATTTGAGGAGACACCTGCAGGAAATGCTCACTGCTGGCATGATACAGGAATCAAGGAGCCCATATGCCTCTCCCATTGTGGTTGTGCATAAGAAGAATGGGTCGGTGAGGATGTGTGTTGATTATCGAACCCTGAACCGGCGGACCGTCCCAGATCAATACACCATGCCCCGTATACAAGATGCCCTGGATTGCTTGAATGGGAGCAAATGGTTCTCAGTATTGGATCTTCGCAGCAGATATTACCAGATTCCGATGGCCACGGAAGACCATGAGAAAACCGCCTTCATCTCTCCTTTGGGGTTCTAGGAATTCCTGAGAATGCAACAGGGGATTTCGGGTGCCCCGGCCACCTTTCAGTGACTGATGGAATGTGTGGTGGGAGATATGAACTTGCTTGAATGCCTAGTGTACCTAGATGATGTCATTGTGTTTGGAAGCACATTAGAGGAGAATGAGACCTGACTGTTTAAAGTCCTAGACCGATTGGAAGACTTTGGCCTCAAGCTGTCCATTAACAAGTGGCAGTTTTTCACACCTCCGTGAAATATGTAGGGCACATAGCCTCTGCAGAAGGGATAGAGACTGATCCCAGTAAGGTGGAGTCACTGACTACTTGGCCCCAGCCCCATAACTTGAAAGAACTACAATGTTTCCCGGGGTTCTGTGGCTACTACCACAGGTTCATAAATGACTATTACAAGGTGATTCGCCTGCTCCTGAATCTCACCTAGGGTTACCCTCCTACCAAACGTAAATACAAGAAAGGGGCTGTCAAAGAACCCAGGAAAGTATACTTCTGAACAGATGAACCTTTTGGGCCCCACTGGACACCCGAATGTGAAGCAGCCTTCCACAAAGTCATATACCAGCTCACTCACACCCCCATCCTCACCTATGCTGACCCTACCAAGCCCTATGTGCTGCATATGGACGCTAGTCTGCAGGGTCTAGGAGCTGTGCTGTATCAAGACCATGAGGATGGTTTGAGACCAGTGGCTTTTGCCAGCAGGAGCTTGACCCCATCAGAATAAAACTATCCTATGCACAAGCTGGAGTTCCTTGCCCTAAAATGGGCCATTGTTGACCAGTTTCATGAGTACCTCTATGGGGCAAAGGTATTGGTGAAGACCGACAATAACCCGTTAACCTATGTACAGACTTCAGTTAAGTTGTACGCCACTGGACACTGGTGGCTCTCTGCTTTATCAACCTGTGATTATGCTGTCAGATACAGGCCAGGACTGAAACATATTGATGCTGATGCCCTGTCACGAAGGCCAGTCTTCAAGAGTGATTGGGTCAGGTTTTCTGAACCTGACATCCGAGCATTGTGCCAAAAGTTTGATAGAGATGAACAGATGTCTACGGACACAGTGGACTGTTTAGTAGATCGCTTGGGCCCTCCTGATACCTGCATACCAGCTGCCTATTGCCATTTCTTTGCTCTATATATTAGAGCATTACCTCAATTTGACAATGACAGCATCCAGTGGGCTCAGTCCCAAGATCCTATGATTCAGCCAGCACTTGATGCCCTGCGTGTGGGGAAAGATGCGTCCCAGTTGTGTTCCCCTGACTTGTGAACTGCCCTGTTGTTTAAAGAAGGCCCCAGGTTAAAGTTATACAATCAGTTGTTATACAGAGAGAAAGTGGATTGCAGTGGTTGAGTAGACAAGCAGCAATTAGTGCTACCCATGGCCTTTAAAGATTTGGTACTGAAGTCCCTCCCCAATCACATGGGGCACATCGGTATCCCCTATCACCCGAAGTGGGACCCTCAACCAGAACGTTTTAACCGCACCCTTCTAGACATGCTGGGCACCCTCTACCCAAAAGACAAGCATAAGTGGAGCCAGCAGATTAGCACCTTGGTACATGTGTAGAATTGCACCACAAATTATGCTACTGGGTTCTCCCCCTGCTGCCTCATGTTTAGGAGGGAGGCCCACCTGCCAGTTGATGTCTGTTTTGGGATCTCTCCAGATGGGGTTGGAGCTGAAAACTACCTGCAGTATGTGCAGAAACTGAAAGCTCAATTGAACCATACATATCAACTGGCCCAGACAATGGCTGCTAAAAGAAATCTCGCCAACAAAGAGAGGCAAGACAAGACAAGAAAGTAAAGGCTCAAGAGCTAGGGCCCGGAGACTGTGTGTTGTTACGCAATTTTGGACTACATGGCAAGCACAAAATTGCTGATAGGTGGCACCATCTTCCTCATGTAGTAGTTGGAAAGTTGGATGATCTACCAGTACACAAGGTACGCCCAGAGAATAACTCCAAAGCTGTCAAGACCATGCACCGTAACCACTTGCTGCCTATCGGCCAAGTTATTATTGAAGCTGAGCCAGCAGACATTGCCTCCTCTGGACCAGTGACTCATGCTGCTGCAGAAAAGAGACAGAGTCAACCTACCCCCGTAGTTACAGAGTTAAGGTTTCCAACACAGCAGGCCCAGAATGATAGTGACTGTCAGTCCACCTCTGACGATAGTGAGTGTGACAATGCTTATTACCCCTCCTATGAATTGAGTCAGCTGTTTCAAAGTAACCCTATGACTAATTGTGGGGATGAAGCTGGGCCTTCTGGACTGCATAAACACCCCAGCTTCGTCCTTGGAGCCAATGCTCCCTGAAAGTGAGGTGCAAAGCATCACATCTGAGGATGAGGACTCTCTGTGTTTTTTAGAACTGTGTGAATTGCCTGAAGAAGGGGCTGATGGTCTGAGTCTCCCTGGTGACACACTAGAACTTGAACAACAATATGAGAGTGCTGACAGCCCCGCTTGAGTGCTACAAGTCCTGATTGTGCCAGAACCTTCTCTAAATGAGCCAAGTGTTGTGAAAACAGAGCCTACAGATCAAGGAGCTGACAGTGCTTCCAGTTTGGACATTCCCATCCATGCAGAGGCACTCCTCACGAATGACGAAAGCTCCAAAGTTAGTGCTGAAAGTACAGAGACTGTGGCTGTTTCCCCCAGAAAGACTGGCCGAGCTGTCAAGCCAGTATTGCGCTTCAGTTATGATTCTCCCGGGAGGCCAGTGGATTTGCCTAGCAAAGTGGTTCACAAAGGTGTTTATATTTCTCAGAGCTCACTAGCCAAACTGAGTTTAATGGCCAATTCCAGGCTGATTGTTCTTCCTTCTCAGTATGGTGCCCCTTCCCCATCCATCCCCAAGTTAGCTGATAGGAGAAGGGCCCCCTCCTACATTGTTTAATGTACAGGATGTTATAATATGAATCAGTATTGGGATGTCACAAGTATGTTAATCATAGTGGAATCAGTATTACCTGTATGAAACATGCATAAGTATTGTCCTTATGGATATAGTATCATGAAGTGTAGTGAATATGTATAGTAAAGTAATAAGTTTATGTTAACTGATGCATGATGGTACAGAGTTGACACAGATGCCAAGTTTTCTCCAGGCAGGGAAGGGTGTAACCCCCCTACAAATGGGGGTTCCTGAAAAGTCTTCCTTGAGCTTTCCTAAATGCTCACTGCCAGGCTCGTGTTCTGCATTTTAGCAGTTTAAATGTATTGCCAGAGAGAGCTTGTATAGCCTCTGTGTACTGTCTCTTTAAGAGCTGCCTGGATTGCAGTCAAAATTAATCTGAGAGGGAGTTCTGTTAGAAGATGTACTTGTTTGCTGATCATTTGTTAGAGTAGTAATAATATTGCAGTTTGTTCTAACCTGCCATCTTTGCAGCATAGACAGTTCTGTTTGTTTCCATCATCTTGGTCCTGGACTGCAGAATGGGCCAATCAGTACATTTGGGACTCTAAAATGGAGCCTGCCTACAGGGGCTTGGTGGGGCCAAAACTTGTAGGAATTGTAGTTTTGGGCTTTTGGTGCCTAAAATAACCTGGAGGGAGAGCCCTTGTTGTGACTGACAGACAGATCAGCCAACCAAACCTTTTGGATCTTGGGGAAAGGCCCACACTGCTTGCAGTTTCAGTTAGATCTGAGCTGGGAAGTGAAGAAGTGACAGCTTGAGATAGTTCGAGCAGCAATCCATAGTGGATTCCGGCCGGAGAACTGTGGAAAGGCCTGAGTTTGGCCTGCATGACTGCCTTCTGTTCCTGAGAGGGAACTTGTGTGTTTTTTTTGGACTGAATCTGAATTTGGAGAGTGAATTAAGCCACTGAATTGAGACTGGGCTTTAACCTGAAGAAGACCAAAGATTTGCTGAATGCGATTGGCCTGTCAGGACTTCCAGCTACCTCTGAACTCCCAGATTGTGCAGAGACTCTGTAACTGCGACCGGAGAACCATTTGCCTGGTACAGTGGAATTTCTTTACATGTGAATGTGCTGTGTACTTATAGTGGGTTGTGATTTGGTTCCCCACTGTGTGTCTGAACTGTGTTTTGCTTGCTGGAGGCTGTATCCAGCTCCACGGACTGAATCTGTATCCATTTCCGTTTGCCTGGGCTCTGCTACACTGGCTCAGCCAGAATACCTGCTACACAGAGAAAGTCATCGACGAGAGACTGGCATGGGGATCAGCCCCCTGCTCAACGCCTTGAACAGGAACAACACCTCGGTGATTCGTGTGGGCCCTGCTTCTCCAGGCACTCCAGCTCAACAGCCTGCTGTCTCGATTTCGTTCTGCCTGTGTTCAGTATTGGGTATCATGAGTAAACATCAGGGTAGCTCCCTGCAACAACAGCTAAATCTAAAAGTGTTGTCATCTGATTGTCTTGTTGCCTTTTCTTTCACGTGGCTCCGGATTACAAATAGTGTGTGTTGTGCTTGTTGCTTTCTTCCATCACAGGGCCCCAACCAGCTGCAACGTTCCTGGCTAGCTCACCATTTTCCTACCTGGGTACCCAGAGTGTGTGACTGTGTAGGGACTCTGAACTGCATGCATAACTGTCAATTAATATAGCTTTTAAGCAAATCAACCTGACTACGCCCCTCCCTTGTTCAAGTCCCCTGAATAAATCAGATTTAACTTTGTTTGCATTTAACCTGACTGTGGTTCCAGTTTGTGCCAAAAGTATTGTACTGTTGCTATTTTCTGTGCTTAACCTTGTTTTACAGGGGGTCCCCAGGGTCAAGCTAGAGGAACCAGCCCTGGTGATAAGTGCTAACAGTGTGGGTAATTGCCTGGTGAATAAGGGTCATTGTGAAATTAATTATTGTATATTGTGCAGGCCACTAGAAGGGAAAGAGGGGGGTTACAGTGTCCCAGAGGGCTGTGCCCAGGTTAGCTTGACCACTAACAACCCTGTCCTCCAGGTGGAGGCACCCATTTCATTACCCAGGCCCCTTAACCTGCTGCTAGCCAAGCAGGCAGGGGTAGTAGCCCTTGGGATAGCACCACCTAGGGGTTACATGTAACTTTCTCGAGTGGCCCTGCAGGCTGCATGGTGATGCCAACTTCACCAGACCTATAGCTTGCTTCTTGAGTGGACTTGTGGTCCAGTCGTGACGCAACTGCATGGTAATGCCCACTGTGCTAGACCTGTAACTTGCTTCACGAGTGGAACGTCAGGCCATTCATGAAGCTGCTGCATGGTGGTGCCCACTGCAGCAGACCTGTAGTTTGCTTTGCAAATGACTCTGTGGGCCACTCACAGAGCCACTGCATAGTGACGCACAGTGCACTAGACCATAAGTGGCCTCTAGCAGTACCCCCCATTTTTGTTTCCTGACACCAGGTGCCTAATGTCAGTATCAGGCAATCATAGAAAAACCAACCTACCCACCCACTAACACCCACACCACCCTCCTCCCCCATGCAAGCACAGCAATCCTCATCCCTGCAGCCCACTTAGCATCCATAACTACCCTCCTCCCATAACTATATTTTAAGTAAAATATAACTATTACACGGGTCCCTCCACCTCAGTCTACAAATGAACTGAAAAAAAACTATGGCCACAAGCATTTGCAATACATTTTAGAGCTTAAGGTTTTTTTTCCAGTTGTTTTTTTTTTTTTTTTGCTGATAATCTGGCCATTTGTGATCATTTTGGTCCCGCATTTTCCAGGTGCATAAGTCAGCACATCCCCTTAAGACTGTCTGAGTGGCATCCTGTAAATCTGACACAAAATGTGTTTTGGGGGGTCAACCCCCCCCAAATAAAACACATTTTGGATCACATTTACAAGTTGCAACTTACATAGTCGTGATGTGGGATAGCAACTTGGCCACTTAGAAAATTTGGGCCAAAAAGGGCAAAGTTATAAGAAAAAGAAAAAAAAATGAAAAAAGCCCCATATATTCCAAAATGTACATATTTGTGTACAAAGGTGGACATCGTTTCTTTTAGGGCTTTTCTCTTGTAGTTATAACTTGGCCATCTTTTGCCATTATGGTTCCAGATTTTCTAGCTGTTCAAGCTGCCACTCCATCTCATGACCACATAAGCGGCACACTGTAACTCCCACCCAACTTATGTGCTTATAAGGTGAGGTTGCATCTTGGCCACCCTGAAAAATTGGGGTCAAAATGGCTGAAATTGTCCAAATTATAGCTAAAGCAAAAAAAAAATTGGGGAACAATAAAAAAAAAACACCTAAGTTCACATGCATGTGCGATGCTTGTATTTTGGGACTTCGTCTTTTTTTACAATTTTTTTTCTTGCCTTCAGGTTGAAACATAGTAACATAGACAATGACGACAGAAAAAGACCAACAATCCATCCGATCTGTCCCAGTTCTATTTCCCTACTATCCCTCCAGGATATTAGTCCTCCCCATTCTTTCCCCCCATTCCCATCCCAGCTTCAGCCGCCTCGAGCAACCACTATACCCTTCATTCTATACCAACCATGCTTGAACCCACCAACAGTTTTAGCACCCACACTTCAGCAGGCAGACTGTTCCATGGCCTCACCACCCTTTCTGTAAAATAACACTTCCTCATGTCCTTTCTGAGCCTCCCTCCTGTCAGTTTCCCCTTGTATCTATGTGACTAAGAACTAGTAGTCAAGCTAAATATTTCCCCATAGTTCACCTTATTAATTCCTTTTAGGAACTTGGAAGGTTTCTATCATATCTCCCCTCTCCCTTCTGGTCTCCAGTGAGTACATGTTCAGTGCCTTGAGGCTCTCCTCATGGGACCTGCCCACTTGGCCTTGAATCACTTTTTTTTTTTACCCTGCACTGCACCATCTCCAGCCAAACTCTATCCTTCCTGCAGTGAGGACTCCAGAATTGGGTGCAGCACTCAAGGTGGGACTTCACTAAGTATCTATATAGGGGAAGTATTACTTCCTCTCTTCTGTTATTACTACCCCTCCCAATACATCCCAACATCCTGCTCACTTTGCTATATGCCTTGTTGCACTGACTCGATTGTCTGAGGGAGTAACCGATGATAACTCCAAACTCCTGTTCCTCAGTCATAGTGCTAAGTCTCACCCCACTCATCCAGTACTCTGTCCTGGGGTTCTTTTCCCTAGGTGCATTATCTTGCACTTTTTGCCATTGAATTTCAACTGCCAAACCTTAGACCACCCCTCCAGCTTTTGTAAGTCACTCTGTATCTCCCTGATTCCCTTGTCGCTAGCCACCCTCCCAAAGAGCTTAGAGTCATTTGTGAAAAGTCACAGCCTTCCCTGAATAGTCTCATCATAGTTGCTAATGAACATATTAAAGAAGACTGGTCCCAGAACAGAACCCTGTGATACCCTACTCATGATGTCCTTCCCCGCTGACAAAAGGCTAATTAGCGTACTGAGGAACATTGAGGATTCCCCACGTGGGACATTGAGGATACGCTATGAGGGATCGAGTGGGTACTGGGGAGGGTGGAGTGGGCACTAGAGGGTGGGCAAGAACATTTTTTAGTACTACGCAGGTGGTAAAGGGGCAACAGAGGCAGGTTTGAGCACCCAGCACCAGTGTTCTGGAAGATCAGAGGCAGGAAGCGGTGCTGGCGTCAGGGTTGGGCACCCACCAACAGAGACTTATTTAGATATTGGGTTAGCAGGAGAGGGGTGCCAGTGGTGGGCTCCACACCTGTCACTGCAGACTTATCTAAAGACTGGGAAAGAGAGAGGGGGAACCAGGGGGTTGGGCACCCACCAACAGAGACTTATGTAGATATTGGGTTAGCAGGGGGGAGGGCACGGTGGTGGATTCTGCACTCACCACTGCAGACTTATTTAGACATTAGGTGGATGGGGGGGGGGATACCAGCAGCAGGGTTAGGTACTTGCTACCAGTCACTTTCAAGTCCGGTCAACTGGGGAGGATACTGACAAAGGTGTTGGGCACCCACTGCTGGTCACTTTAAAGATAAGGGGAACAGAAGGGGGGAATTCACTGGTGATGTTGGACACCCACCACCAGACACTTTCAAGATTGAGCAGGAGGTAGGGGAGGATACTGGCAGTGGGGACAGGCACCAACTGCCAGTCACCTGAAAGAACAAGCAGGCAGGAGGGTGGGATACTGGCAGAGGGGTCACATTAAAGCTTGGATGGGAAGGAGGGGTGATACTGATGGTGTGTTTGGGCACCCACTCCTGGAGACTTTAAAGATCGGGCAGGCAAATGGGGGGCTACTATACTCAATTTTACACTTGAGAATGAAATGGAAGAAGGCTAATGTCCATTGAATCTGTCATCCACTTTTCAGTGATGGTAATCATTCAATAATCCTTCAGACATGTATTTGTCTAAATTCTTTTCTAATATCTCTGATTCAGCAACCATTTCTGGCAGGCTGTTCCAAACTTTATGACCTGTTGCATATAAAAGTATTTCTTGCTCTCCTTAAACTGTTTATCAATTAATTGAAGTTTACAACCTCTCAAGTTATGTGTTAGCAATTTAAAAGACATACGAACATATGAAATTTGCCAGCAGATAAAGACCTAGAGGTCTGTCAAGTCTGCTCGAATGTGCAGCTAGCACCCCTTATGCTGCAGCTGCCCCTCCATTCCACCCTTCCCCTCCATTGACCCTCTCCCTTGTCCTGTCCCATTCCCTTTTGAAGCAGTCCACTGTTCTACTGGATACCACTTCTGCAGGTAATGCATTCCAACCGTCTACCACCCTCTCTGTAAAAAAGTGTCTCCTCATCTCCCTCCTGAACCTTCCTCCCTCCAGTCTCATATCATGGCCCCCGGTGTTTCTCCCTTCCCTAACTTTGAACAGCCCCTCTGTACCTGTCTTATTTATTCCTTTCATGTACTTAAAGGTTTCAATCATGTTCCCCCGTCCCTCCTCTCCTCCAGCGTGTACATGTTCAACTCCCTCAGTCTCCTCTCGTATGATAAGTCTCCCAGTCCCTTGATCATCTTTGTCACCCTGAGCTGCACCCCCTCCAGTAACTTAATGTCCCTCTTCAGATATGGGCGTCAGTACTGCTCGCAGTACTCCAGGTGCGGTCTAACTAATGACCTATACCTCGAGGATATACCCCTTGCAATTCAACCCAGCATTTTGTTGGATTTCGCATCTGCCTTCCTACATTGTATCAAGTTGTTCATTGACCCTGTAATGAGCACCCACAGATCCTTCTCCTCCTCTGTCTGGGCTAGCTGCACTCCACCCAGCTGGTTACTCCTCTTTGGGTTCTTCACCCCAAAATGCAGCACCTTGCACTTTTTGACATTAAATCCCAGTTGCCAGGTGTCTGACCAGGTTTCAAGCTTTGCCAGATCATCTTGCAAATCCTGTCATCCCCCTAGGTCATCCACCACAGCTCCCATCTTGGTATCATCAGCAAACAGACTGATCTTGCTCTTGACGTGCAATGATATGTCTGCAATGAATATTCCAAACAACACTGGTCCCAACAAAGAGCCCTGTGGAACACCGCTCATCACTACCCTTGGGTGTGAGAGCTCCACACCCACCACCACCCTCTGTTGCCTTCCCTGAAGCCAGTTCCCTACCCATCTCACCAGCTTTGCACCTGCCCCTGTGCCTTCTAACTTACTTCCCAGCCTCCCATGCGGCACCGAGTCGAATGCCTTACTGAAGTCCAGATACAGGACATCCACTGCATGGCATCTGTCCAGTTCCCTAGTTACCCAGTCATAGAACTCCACCAGGTTGGTTTGACAAGATCTGCCATGTATGAAGCCATGCTGTCTGCTGTCCTGTAGTCCTTTGGCCTCTAGGAGGGCCACCAGACTCTCCTTCAGGATAGTCTCCATCAGTTTACCCACGATGGATGTGAGACTCACCAGTCTGTAGTTCCCTGGTTCATCATTGGGGCCACTCTTGTGGAGGTGCACCACATGAGCCATCCTCCAGTCCTGAGGTAGTGAGGCATTAAACAGGTCTGCCAAAGGTCCCTCAAGGACCTCTGCCAGCTCCTTCAGTACCCTGGGGTGGATGCCATCTGGGCCTGGCGCCTTGTCCACCCTCATTGCCTTCAAACCCTCCTGAACTCTGCCCTCCATGATTTCCTCATCTGTCACCCCCTCCTCCCCTATTTCTGCAGTTCCTCCCCCCCTTGGGTATCACCCCCCTTCTCCTTAGTAAATACTGAGCAGAAGTAATCATTTAGCGCTTCTGCCTTATCGCACCCTGCTTTCACCCAACCCCCCTCCTTCCTAATCCTTACTATGTGGTCCTTACAGCTCCTTTTCTTCCTGATGTACTTAAAGAAGTCCTTCTCCCCCTTCTTAATGCCTTGTGCCAGCTTGAGCTCCGTAGATGCCTTGGCTTCCCTTACTGCCCATGTTACCTCCTTTGATTCCGTCAGGTACTCCTCCCTGTCCTCCCCCCCTCCCTGTTTTCTTGTACCTTCTAAAGGCAGCTGTTTTCCTCCTTACCTTTTCCATGACCTCCTTGGTCAACCAGCTTGGTTTCTTAGCCCTAGCCTTCTTGCTCTGGGCCTTGCAGCAGGTTTTGGTTGCCTCCACCATCCCCAGCTTTATGAGTTTCCAGCTTTGGTTAGTGCCCATACTAGGCTGAATTCTGGCCAGGTACCCTTTTACCACTTCCCCCATCCTCCCAAAGTCAGCCCTCCTGAAGTCCAGCACTCTTGTGCCAGATTCCACTCCTTCTTTGCCCATATTCAGTGTGAGCCATACTGAGTGGTGGTCACTCCCTGAAAGCGGTTCTTCCACTGTAAATTCTCTCACAAACTCCCCATTTGCCAGCACAAGGTCAAGGGTATTCCCTAATCTGGTTGGGTCACCGACCATTTTCAGCAGGAAGCTGTCCTGGAAGGCATCCAGCAGTACCTGCTCCCTTCTATTCGTGGTTGTTGACATTGCTAAGTTCTCCATTAGTAGTTTATCTGATATAATCTTACATAATTGGAGCAATTCTCACATTATCCTCCTTTTTTCCAGGCTTAATAAACCTAATTTCTCAAATTGATCTTCGTATAACATATTTCTTAAAGGAAAACTACACCCTCATATCTTGTACATTTTATTTCTTTCTATGTGAGCAGACAATTCTTTACCTGTAGCTGATATATGTGATTGCTTTGGTTTGTTTTCACTGTTCATACTAGTCCCTGTAATTATTCTGGGGGCCTTCATTTTCCAATTGTTGAAATCTCACTGTCCTTGAAAGATGCATTAGCATATGTGAACATGATGTGTCAGCACCATTTAGACTCCACGGTATGCCTGTCTGCTTAGTTAGATTTACATACGAACAAGCGAAATTTGCCAGCAGATAAAGGCCAATAGGTCTATCAAGTCTGCTCAATTATGCAGCTAGCCACTCTACCTAGCAGCTGCCCCTCCCTCCCTCTCCCCCTCCTGTCACTCTCCTTCTTGCCCTCTCCCAGCCCCTTTTGAAGCAGCTCACTGTTCCGCAGGATACCACCTCCACCTGTAACGCTTTCCACTCAGCCACCACCTTCTCCATAAAAAAGTGTCTTTTCATCTCCCTCCTGAACCGACACCCCTCCAATCACATAGCATGGCCTCTGGTATCCTTCCCTTCCCTTACTTTGAAAAGCCCCTCTGTCCCAGTCCTGTTTGTGCCTTTCAGGTACTTGAAGGTCCCTATCATATCCCCCTGTCCCTCCGCTCCCCCAGTAAGTATATGTTCAATTCCCCTCAGTCTGCTCTCATATGGTAAGTCCCCTAATCTGTGAATCATCTTAGTTGCTCTGCATTGCACCCCCTCCAGTAACTTGATGTCTTTCTTCACATACGGGCACCAGTACTACATGCATTACTCTAGGGGCAGCCTAACCAGTGAGCTATACAATGGTAGAATAACCTTTCCCCTCCTTGATGATATACCTTTCGCAATACAACCCAGCATTTTATTGGCCTTTACAGCCACTTTTCTACATTGAGCTGAGTTGCTCATCGATCCCATTATGAGTACCCCCAGATCCTTTTCTTCCTCAGTCACAGCAAGCTGCACCACCCAGCTGGTAGCTCCTTTTTGTTGTTTTTGCCCCAAAATGCAGCACCTTGCACTTTTTAGTATTGAACTTCAATTGCCAGATGTCCTACTAGGTCTCCAGCTTTGTCAGATCCTTCTGCAACCCCCTGCCAACCCCTAGGTCCACCACCACCACCACCACCATCTTGGTATCACCAGAAAACAGATTGATCTTGCTCTTGATACTCACCGAAATGTCCACAATGAATATCCCAAATAACAGTGGTCCAAACACTGAGTCCTGTGGAACTCCGCTTGTCACTGCCCTGGGTGATGAGAGCTCCCATCCACCACTACCCTCTGTTGCCTTCCACTTAGCCAGTTACCCACCCAACCTACCATTTTAGCACCCACCTCGGTGCCTTCTAGCTTACTTCGTAGCCTCCCATGTGGCACAGAGTCGAATGCTTTGCTGAAGTTCAGATACAGGATATCCACTGCATGGCCCCCCATCCAACAGTCTAGTTACCCAGTCGTAGTATTCCACCAGGTTGGTCTGACAGGATCTCCCAGTGACAAAACCATGCTGTCTGCTGTCCTGCATCCCATCGGCCTCCAGAAGAGACACCAGCCTCTCCTTCAAGATTGTCTCCATCAGTTTCCCCACGATGGATGTGAGGCTCACTGGCCTATAGTTCCTCAGTTCATTCTTGGGGCCACTCTTATGGAGGGGTACCAAGTGAGCCATCTTCCTATCCTGAGGTATACACCCCGAGTCCAATGAGGCACTGAGAAGGTCTCCCAAGGGCCCCGCTAGACCCTCTGCCAGCTTCTTCTGTACCCTGGGGTGGATGCCATCTGGCCCTGGTGCTTTGTCCACCCTCAGCACCCTTAAGCCCTCCAGCACCCTTCTTTTTGTGATTACCCTGTCTGTCACTCCTCCTTCAATTTCTGCCCTCCCACCCCCTTGGGTATCTCACACCTCTCTTTAGTAAATACCAAGCAGAAGAAATCATTAAGTGCTTCTGCCTTTTCTCACACCTTTTCCACCCATCCCCCCATCCTTCCTAATCCTTACTATCTGTTCCTTACAGCTCCTTTTCTCCCTGATGTACCTGAAGAAGTCCTTCTCTCCCTCTTTAATGCCTAGCACCATTCTGAGCTCCTTGGATGCTTTTGCTGCTCTTACTGCCCTTGTCACCGCCCTTGCTTCCTTCAGGTATTCCTCCCTGTCCTCCCCCTCCCGTTTTCTTGTATCTCCTAAAGGCCACTCTTTTTCTCCTTACATTTTCCATAACCCCCTGTTCATCCAGCTTGGCCTTTTCACACTAGCCTTCTTATTTTGAGTCCTGCTGCAAGATTTGGTTGCCTCTCCTAGCCCCTTCTTTATGAGTTCCCAGCTCTGGTTCGTGTCCATACCAGGCTGGATTCTGGCTAGGTACCCTCTTACTACTTCCCCCATCCTCACAAAATTGACCCCCCTGAAATCCAGTGCCTTCCTAGTTTTCAACAAAACAAGTTGTAGCAAGGTGTGAAATACCACATTTACCTTCAGTTAGCTCTGCAGACTGTCTGAGTTGTAACAGAGGGGTTTTCCCTTTGAATTGATTTCAATTTGTGTGTTTCCAGAAGGTTTTGTTTCAGGATATTTGTATTTTCATCACAGAGACACATGATATAAATGGGTGATCTGATATCATGTTCTTGTTCTCATATGTTAATGTAGTTCTCATGGACAATGAGATTTCAACAACCATAAAATAGAACCTCCCAGAAGTTTTACAGAGGACTAGCATGAACAGTGAAAACAAACTAAAGCAAACGTATAGACTATCCCCCTCAGCTACTGGAAAAGAGTTGTCTGTTGACAAGGAAACAAATTTACAAGATTTGAGGGTGTAGACTTCCTTTAAGCCACAAACAAATTCTGTTACTGTGTGTTGTATTCTTTCAAGGATGTCAGTTTCTCACTTAAGATACGGTTTCCACATGGGAGAGCAAAATTCATGGATGCCATCTGGCCCTAGTGCCTTGTCCACCCTCAGCACCCTTAAGCCCTCCAGCACCCTACTTTTTGTGATTACCCTGTCTGTCACTCCTCCCTTACATTTCTGCCCTCCCACCCCCTTGGGTATCTCACCCTCTCTCTTTAGTAAATAGAGAGCAGAAGAAATCATTAAGTGCTGATATGGGTGCTGTATATTTGCATCATCACCTGCTCTTATTTGCTATGAAAAGGTTTGTTAATGTAGTTTAAAATTTTATTTGCTTTTCCTGTAACCTGTTTGCAATGCAAACTTTTCCTTTTTTTACTTTCTTGTTATCCCTCCTAATCTGCCCTCTTTGTTCCACTCCTTCAGGACGCTCATATCCTCCATGCCCCAGATGCAGAGTCTGCCCCTAGAGTGCCCCGACAACTCCTACCTTTCTCCTCTTCCTCAGTGGAACGCCTGCACAGCAGGGTGTGCCCATAGATCTGTGGCTGGATGACCTGGAGCAGTCATCCTCTTGGACTGCAGAGGGTTGTTTTCCATTTTTCTGTTGTGGTCCCCCTTCCATCCCCCTGAGGATGCCGGCTCGGGCAGGTTATGTGCTTATGCACTATGCCTGCCAAGTGCCTAACAGCATCCCCCCTCCCTGGCTCCAGCACCATGGAGCTGCCATTACCCTGAAAGTCGGTACTCCTACCGACCCTAAGGGGCATCGAGTGTGCAGAGCACCCCTGGTATTCCGCCCGGAAGGAGGAGAGTGTCCGTTGGGATGCTCGATCCTCCTTCACCCAGCCGACCCCCGGCGACCCAAGCTCATACCCGAACCTGGGTCGCCGATGTGGTGCGAGATGTGGCGTCCAGGGCGTCAACCCCCTTAGCATCACCAGGCCATTCCATTGCAAACTATTTTTAAGGTCATTACTAACAGTGATGCCCAAGTCACTTTCACTCTCTGTTTCTTTTAGTTTTGTACCATTTAGAACATGGGCCTGTTTTTGGTATCCTGTAGCTATGTGTATTAATATGCACTTGTTTCAGTTAATGACGTTCCTTTCTTAATGCTCATATTTAGATTTTTTTAGGTCATTCTCTTCATTTAAACAAATGCTGCACCTGTCACCCCACACAGTCATAGAAAACAGTGACCAGAACGTCTTGGAAGAAGCCCCACCTAATCTGGGTGAAATGTCAGTTCTGGTCTCTTTGTCCTATTTATTTATTTGTTCATTGAATTTTGGTGACCGAGTGAGGCCTCTGTGATAAGATGTCCCTTTTTCAGGGGCAACCTGAAGTTAGTTACATGCCGTAAATGACTTACAATATCAGACAACAATATGAATATATATATCTATAGAAATACAAAATCACACATACCACCATAATGCAAAGAACCATGGGCTGTATATGCAAATCACCACAGAATATTATGCTGGTTCAACTTTACATATATATCTATTGACAGTTTGGATTAGTTTCATGATATAACAAAGAAATTCAGTCAAACAGTTCATGTTCCATGACTGAGAGTATTTACATATAGGTAAGAATACATCAAAAATTGTCATTCCTCATCAACTATGGATAAATACAAGCAACAGTAGTATGTACGAGGGAGGTGAGCTGTCAATTTGGTGAGACAGTTTTGAGCTGGCTACATTTTGGTTAGCAGCAGAGTACGGGGTGGAGATCTAGGATTCAACAAAAACAATTGCAGAGGGCCATAGTCCAGAATAGGGTTTTTAGTCTCCTTTTAAACTGTGCTAGGGTAGGGCAAGACAGGACTGTAGGGGGCAGAGAGTTCCACAGGTGTGGGCCGGAGAATGAGGATGACCTTCTTCCTATTTTGTACAGAAGTTTAGGGTCTTCCAGCAGTGGTAGGGCTGAGGTTCTGAGGGGTCTGAAAGACTGCTTCTGTTGTATAATGCCACATAGACTGGGTGGGGAGGGGATTTCAAGAGCTTGAAGGTAAGGCAAAATAGAGGGAAACGCAGCCTAGTTTCAAAGAAGGGCCACCTCAGGGTTGTTAGCACTGTGCAATTGTGAGTTCTGGGATGTACACCTCTTGCAAAGCACCTGATCCTCTGGTAAAGTGTTTTAAACTTGGTATGGGTGGTTTCTCAGACCGACTGTAGTACTGGGGCACAATAGAATGATAGGGGGAGGACGATGCTGTTAGTAATGGTATGTTGTGCCTCACTAGTCAGGTAGGGTGTGAGTCTATACAGTAGCCTGAGTTTTGTGTTCAGGGTTTTGGTTAATGCATCCACATGTGGGTCAAAGGTCATGGTTTGGTCCAGGACCATGCCTAGGTACCTAAAGTCTTGGACCACTTTCAGGTTGTCTCCTGAGCAAGTAGTAAGTTTAAGAAAATGCTGTTAATCTGTACCTAGGTTTTTGTGACCAAGAAGCATGGCTTTTGTCTTTTTGGCATTGTGAAGAAGTTTGTTGGCCAGGAACCAATATTCCAGTGATCTGAAGTGATTCTCTAGTTGAGTATGAATCAGAGTTAGGCCTGAGGAGGACCTATAGAGTATGGCATCATCGTTGTAAAGCTGTACCAAAGCTCCCCCACAGTTCTGTGGCAGTTCATTCATAAACAGTGAGAAGAGAAGGGGACCAAGGATTGATCCTTGGGGTACCCCATCTGTGATTGGCCTTGGGGGTGAGATCATCCCCTCCCATTTGACACGCTGCCTACACCCATTCAGATAGTTCTGAAATCATCTGCAAAAGAGGTCATCCAGACCACAGTCCTGTAATTTAGTGAGTAACATGTCATGATTGACCAAATCGAAGGCCTTTGTTAAATCTACGAAAATTGCTCTGGTGGCCATTTCCAGGATCAATGCATAGATAATGTCACTGGTGACCCATACCAGGGCTGTATCAGTGCTATGGCTTTTGAGGAATCCATGCTGGTAATTTGTCAGAGTGTGGTTTTGTTCAAGATAGACTAAAAGTTGATCATATAGAAGCCTCTTCTGGAGTTTGGCAATTGCACAGAGTAGGGACATTGATCGGTAATTTTCTACTCTGTCCTTTTGACCCAACCCCCTTATGTATGGGCACAATGAGTGCAATTTTCCATTTGTCAGGGACAGTGCCAGCTAAGAAGGATTTATTAATAAGGTTTCTGATTGGGGTGGCAATGACTGAGGCATCTATTTTCAGAAAACGCAGTTCTAGAGTGTCGTTACCTGGTGAGCCATCACTTTTAAGCCTATTTAATTGCTTAAGGACTTCCATTCTGGTTACTAACTTAAGGTGAAATTTAGGTGCTGATGTTCCAGTTGAGGGATGAGGCAAAGGGGGTTCATTGTTTTCAGGTGATTGCTGGGGTAGGGAAGGTTGGGGCATAGCTGGGTGAGTGTGAAAGGGGGTCTTGAATCTATCTAGGTCAGTGAAAAAATGGTTAAATTCAGATGCAATGGCTTGGGTGTTGGATAGAACTTATTTATCACAGTAAGTGCTACAGGTAGGGGCAGTAGTTTTTCCATGGAGTAGCTGGTTCATTTGGGACCAGGAATGTTTAGGGGAAGAGAGATTTTGGTTTTCTTTTTTTTTTTTACTTACTCTTTTTGCTCCCTCACTTCACGATCGCCCCTCTCTTCGGGGTCCCAATGCACCCATGCTGGCTCCTATTAGTGCTCTGCACCCCTTGGATTCACAAGCCCCTGGATTACCCCGCGGTTGGGGTGGAAGAGCTCCCCTTCTCCCCCATACCTCAGGAGGGAGCATGCACTGGAGCTGCGGCTCTGGGGACCCTTCTACTGGTGCAGTCATGGGGTTCCTCTTTTTTCCTTGTTCTCCCCACCCCAGACATCCACACACAGGGAGGACCAATGAGCTGGAGGCACTTTGAGGCATACCTCCGCTCCAGTCCTCGGCTGATGTCTGCCCCTCCCTTAACCCCTGCCTCCTCTGCTGCACCGTCACCACCCATGGTCACCTAGGTAGTGGCGGTATTGCGGTAAGGAGTACTCCCACCCTGGAGAAGGAGAGTGGCCCATTGGGTGCTTAGTCCTTCTCCCCCCGGCTGGTCCTCCGACAACCTGTGCTCACTACCGAACCTGAGTCACCGGCATCATGAGCGGTAGTGCTACCGCTGTGCCGGTGAGCCAGCTATGAGATTTTGTGTTTGAAGGGACTTTAGGTAGGACTGCTTAGCACTCCTTAGTCTGCTTTTGCAGCTGTTCTGGAGGGATATATAGGAGCGCCAGTCAGAGGGTAGCCCAGATTACTTGTACTGCAACCAGGCTTTATCCCTGAGTCTGGAGGATTTCCTGATCTCTCTGCTTAGCCATGAGGCACATAAACCTTTTGCTCTGCATCGTCTTATGGGAGCAAATCTGTTCACAATATTAGTGAGATTGTGTATGAAGTAGTCAAGCGCCTGGTCTACAGTGGGGAGATCATTGATTGGTCTCTAGTGTACTTCCATGAGGCTCATAAGGAATTCATGCTTTTTGAAGTTTGAGAGGTCCCAAGCCTCGATGTATTTGGGGGGGAGCATTGTTTTCCCATATGTAATAGACTGGTGAGTGATCACTTGGGGTGTCGTGGAGACTCCCCAAGTCTAATTCTGATGCCATTTTTTACCACTTTTCTTAGAAGAGATTCAAAAAGTACAATATTGAATAGTATGGAACTCTAGCATATGGGTTGTGATCTTTCAATAATTCTCCTGGTTTCTGTGGCTGTATTCCAGCCAAACGTTGTATGTATCAACTTTGTTATCACTAACACATGGAAAATAAACAAGAAGACTCCAAACACGATGTGATCATGGTGGTTATTTTTAGTATCTGTGCACATGGGACACATAGTGATGTGGGATGATGGGTGCACCATTTCTTTGAATTAAGTGATTTAATGCGAATTGGCAGCACCGCTGACATCTCCTGTGATGAGCAACTATTTTTTATTGTCCTTTAGGTTATTCTGCAGTTTTATTCTGTCTGAAATTATCTCTACTCTCCCCCCAGTGTTGTATTGTCCACAAACCTGTTCAACCAGCTCTTTACATTTGTCTCCATGCCCATTACATAAAAGGAGAAAAAGGCTGGACCCAGGACTGAACCCTGGAGGACTCCAAATCATCACTATTACCACCTCAGAAAATGCTCCATTTACTTATACTTGTGTTCTATTCCATAACTGGCAGTGCACCCATTTTATTATTTTCCAAACGATGCAATTTTTTTACCACTTTTCTTAGAAGAGATTCAGAAGGTACAATACCGAATGCCTTCTTGTAGTCTAGGCAAATAATATCCATAGGTACTGTGTGTTGCAGTGTTGACAGGGTGGAGGCAGTCCAGAGAAGGGCAACAAAAATGGTGCAGGGGCTACACCAAAAACCATACAGAGATTGAGAGAACTCAATGGGCAGGATTCACAAAGCAGATGCACCAAGTGCAAATGAGATGCACTGTCCCCAGATAGTGCGATTCACAGAAGGATGTGCCACAAGATGCACTATGAGCCTCCCCACTGTGAATCACACAGATGTGGCACAGCGTAACCTGAGTTGCCCCAGTGCAACAGGGATGCACAAAAGCACCCAAGGCAGCACAACAGCAAATATAGAGCAAGTAAGCAAGGGACAAGAGAACAACAGGGGGAAACTGCAGTGGCACAAAGGATGCGGGGAACACACCAGCAGGGACTGGCCAGAGTGTCAAAGGGCCCAAGAGTGGCCACAGCAGAACAGGTGCACAGACAAAGCACACACAGAAACACCTGGAAGCACCAGACACACCCCACACAGGTGCCCAACAGGCACAGATGCCATGCCCAGGGGTGCCTGTTAAGGTATGCCACAGCTGCAGAGGAGCACCATGCAGCATGGCAGAGGTTGCTGTACAAGGCATGGTGCACAAGAACCCAGTGGTGTGGACAAGGGAGATGCCACACAGGTGCACACAAGTAGACAGGCATAATGGCTGACAGCGCACCAGGCACACCACATGCCAGCAACAGGCTGGCACACAATGCCACACTGTGACCATGCAATGGTACCCAGACAGCATATGGCCCACATGTGCATGTAGAGCTAGGTGCAGAGGGGAACACAGCCATGTCCCACACAGCATGTGCAGATGCCAGAAAGCTACACAGGCATGCAGCTCCCATATGAACACCACTGAAGCACCACAATGTGCCCACGGTCCACATCACATGTGCATCACATGCGTACAAGGGGACGGACACACAGGGGCCAAGTGCACTGTGGCCCAAGCACACACCACCGTGCCCACACCCCATGAGTGTGCAGAACCAGCAGCACATGGACATGCACAAGGTACTGGCAATGGCCTGCATAGGGCACCACCCTCTCCGAACACATAGAGGATGCACAAGACAGACACTCACCTGCACCACCACGACCTTGTCCATGGGCTCCAACACCAGCCCTGGCTCACCTGGCCTCCATCGCAGCCACGGCCTTCCGCTTGTCTTCCGGCCCTGTGAGAGGAACAAAAGCAAAGAGCACCGTGAGGAGCTGGGAAGTGTGTCATCCTCCCCCCCCAGCCCCCAGCAACTACACCAGTACCAGCATATGGTGATGGTGCCACCCCCACAGTGCCCCAATTAAGGCACCCCTGACAGTGTGCAGCAAAACACAGCACCCCAGCCCATGCCCACCATGAGTGTGTGCAGCTGGACATGAGCCAAGCCAATGGCTGTACCACACCTCACATGCCACAGTGGCCATGCACTCCTAACTCATGCACCATGCTGCACACGGTTACCCCCGGTGGTCATGCCAGCACACCACATGCTGAAAGTGCTCTGTAGTCCACGTGTGTGTGTGTGTGTAGGTGTGTGTGTGGTGGTGGTGTGCATTTTGGCAGCCCCCTTGGACACATACCCCAGTCTGCCTGTGTATCTGCAGTATAATGTGAAATAGTGTGGCACTGTACCCTGCATGCATGTTCCTGGAGGATTCTGAGCCTATCCAGGTCCTTGCACTGCAGATCACTGTAATGGTGCCTGCATTGCTTGCCAGTGTGGGCAATCCCTGTTCAGTGCACCAGCAGCTCAGCAATCCTGGCCCACACCACTGAACAGGGCTCCGTGAGGTCATCTGACCCAAACAGCTGTCCCTCCACCTGCAGCACCAGTGCCACAAGATTGAGCAGCTCAACTTCCCCCAAGTTCATGGCCCTGGGCCCTGTTCCTTGTGCACGTGGCATGTTCCCTCTCAGTGTACCCTGGTCAGGTGTGCACAGATTAGGCTGCTAGTGTGCAATGGCACAGTCGCGCCACATGCACGACTGGACATCATGCACCACTCAATCCAACATAGTACTGTGGCTTGTCAATGCGCAATTGCCACCAATAGCGCATCACCACACATGTGCACAGCACCGCGCATGGGTGGGAACACAGGGTCATAGGTCACAACTGAGTTGCGCACGCGTGTTCCGCACAGATCCACCATATTGTGAGTGGAAAGCAATGCCACACACAGTGTACTGTTGTGCACACTGCCAGTGTTGCACCATGAAGCACAGGTGCACAATGACGCAATTTCATGCTGCAATGCAATACATGCACACAATGATACAGGTGGCACAGCAGCAATCACGCAAGTGGATGTGGAAGTGCACCCGCAGGCGATCGTGCAGTCAGGAACACTGGACCAGTTGTGCTATGCCTGTCATGCCACTAACTCAGCATCATGCATGCACGGAGATGTGCTGTGACATTTGCACTGTATTCAAGAAATGCCCCATGTGCGACGTACATGCATGGGGATGCCCTCAACACAGCAGTTGTGCTTTGCTGATTGGGATAAGCATGCAATTCACAGACAATGCTCCCAAATCTGCTCATTGCCAGATTCAGGGGCATCTCACCTGTTTAGCATCTCATTACAGATGCTCCTGATCTCATTTGCATGCCCTGAGCCATAAATGCTCCTGAATGTGCCTCCACAGAGCTCAGGTGACTGACAGGAATTGCATCCTTGGAAATACTTCTGTTTACATTCTCCCATAGTCAGTGTGTCAGCACAAAATAACAGTGTGTGGTTTAGGGCATACAGCCATAACCCTCAACTGTTCCAGTTCAACAGGCGCATCCCTGAGAGTGTCCCACAGTGTCCCACTGTTCAACTATGTTTGGAGTGGGGGGCTGTTGCTAGTGTGTCAGGTAGCATGGTACAACTGACTGCCAGACACATGTGCAGGACATGTCAGCAACGTGTACCATCGATGCATATTTGTACCTGACATTGGCCAGCTGTCCCTGACCATCCTATGTCCTGTTCCAGATATGCACTGCAGGCAAGTGAGAGGTATGCAGACAGGGTGCTGTCACCCTGCAGCAGCCAGACACTGTATCTGCACACATACGTAGTTGCCTGTCATGTGCTAATGCCTGCGTATTCTCACCCACAGAAACCACTATGTCCAGAAAGGATGCAACTGCGGGATGTAGATGTCCCAATTTCACCACAGACGAGGACAGGGAGCTGATTGAGGGCTACTTCATCTGCAAGGACATCCTGGCTGGCAGGGGTGGCAGCCGACAGCTGAGGGACGAGGGATGAGGGCTGGGAGGCTGTGGCAAGGCATGTCAACGCCATTGGGAAGTTCAACAGAACACCCCAGGAGTGCAGAAAGCACCTGAATGATGAGAAGAGGTGAGCCAAGCAGAAGGTGGCGCACATTGAGGCCTCCTTGCATGGGACAGGGGGTGGGCCACAGACAGGTGTGTGCCTCACATCCAAAGAGGAGCTGCTGGTGGCCAACATGGGCCAGGCAGCTGTGCAGGGTGTTCCTGGAGGGCGCTTCCAGACAGGCGGCAGTCCATCGCAGCACTGTGAGTATGCATGACCCGGGAACTGTGCCTGTCCCGGTGTGTGTACCATAGGTGCTCTCACAGCCCCACTGTGGGTCACTATTCGACCATCTGCCTATGTGCTCCAACCATGGGTCTAGACGCCCCATCCATGTACTGTGTTGCGCATTCGCATGACAGGCCAGTCATGTGCAGGCTGGAGGGGGGGGGGAACACCCATGGTGTGTGGGTCCACTGCATGGGACAGGCAGATGGCAACACTAGAAGTAGGAAGGAGGAGGCAGGCTACAGATCAATAGGATCTGGAGTTGATACAGTAGGTAGGGAAATGAGCAGACTAGGTGGGCCAGACGACCCATATCTGCCGACAAATTCTATGTTTCTGTGTTTCTATGTTGCTATCAAGATTTGTGCTAACCTTTTCATAAAAGGTCAGCATTTTGGTGAGGCAACTATTTCTTGTGAAGTCATTTTGTGTATTTCATACCTTTTACCTCTATTTGTGTGGTAACTCCATCCCTTATTAGGCTCTCCATAATTTTGCCAGTTACTGATGTGCGATTAATTAGCCTATATTGCTCCAGTTTAATTTTCTCACTTTGTTGGTGGACAGGTACCACATTTGCCTTAGGGATGTATGTTAGTGGTCCCACTAAGAAATCTGTCAGTTCTTTGATTAGGCGTGGAACTCATTAGTCTGGTCCAGCTGTTTTGTTTACATTTAAAAAAGGCAAAGAGCCCAAGCACAACAGCACTGTGGCAAGGTTACCCAAAAAGGGCATTAGCAACAAAGCCAGGTTTTTTTAAGAAATACAACATTGCACACAGACCCATAATGCAAAGCATTGTGGGATACATATGGAAATCACCATGATGGTGATTTGCATAGAAACATAGAAGCATAGAATTTGCCAGTGGATAAGGACCACTTGGCCTACCTAGTCTGCCATTTTTTCCCTTTCTACAGTAGCTACACAGATCCTATTTTATCATCTCTGGCCCATTCTGCCTCCCCCCCTTCCTCCCCCAAAGATTTACTTATACTTATCCCATGTATGTTTGAACCCCACCGTTTCGCCCCATCATCTCTGCTGGAAGGCTGCTCCCAGGAATCCAGCACTTTTTCTGAGAAGAAGTACTTCCTCATATCTCTCCTGAATCTACCCACCTCCAGCTTTGTAGAAACGCAGATGCTTTGAATTATGGGGTCATGTGCGATTTTGTATTTCTTGCTTACGTCTAGTTTACTAAGCTTCTCCCTTGAGTTTCCTCACAACTTAGATCCTCACAATTCAATTCACACTATTGGTGTCCGCTAGGTGACCAGATTTATTAAACACTGAACAGAAAAAAAGTATTGACAGTAGTCGCCATTTCTCTGCAGCGCTTTGCTGTTGCCCATTTACTATTCTGAGGCCCTGATCTTTTGACCCCACTGTTGTTATAGATGTATAGTATATGGTTAGGGCTTATGATGGATAGAAAGCTGTGGCTTTCAAAATCTTGTTGTAGGACAGTTCAAAGGTCAAAAAAGTTGCTGTACTATCGTTCTGACGTCACATCGATAGTACAACAACTTTTTATCCTTGAACTGTTTCCTAATTAGTTGAAACATGCGCTTTCAAAAAGTACGAGTCAACATGGCGGCGCCACTTAGCCAGCAGTTGGGAGAGCATGTAAAAAGACTGTTTGGCCACGGACTGTGTCATACTCAGCTCCATGTTTCCAAATATTCAGTTTATCTTTTTGGTTTTTTAAAAACACTGCCTCAGTTAATCTTCGTGGTTGGTAGCACAGAGGGACAAGAGTGAGAACAGAGATATTCAGGTTGGCAGCAGGGCGGCACGGCAGTGAAGGCCGAGTGGATGCGCAGTGTGAACACAAAATGGTAGGAAACTGTACTGCAGTCCTTAAATGTTGTTAATTTAACTGGTCACATTTTTTGGGGGAACCATATACTATCTAAAATAATAGATAGGGAAGTGTGCACATTAAGGCTGCATGTCCATCTCGGGAGGTTCATGACATCATAGGGACCTCTCGAGCTTCATTCTCAAGGTCTATGATGTCATCAGGCCTCTTGATGGAAACACAGCCTTGTTGTGCACGGTTCCCTATCCATTATTCTATATATGTTTAGAAGGATTTCATATTATCCTTTGTGCAGGCAAGCCTAAATTCCACCTTCTTGCATTCTTTCCTTATTAATTGTTTAATATTTTCAATAGCAACTTTTGATATTGTGCCTCATTCTTTACAGGAAGTTTGTTATATAATCTTTTTCTTTTCAAGACATTTTTTAACCCTATGTGTAAACGAGATAGTTTGTTTTCCCTTTGTTTTTGTATACTGTAGTTACCCATTTTTGTATTCTTTGGTAACTGGGTAAGGCCCACTAGGCACAAGTACCTGTTTTCAGGGGTAACTTGGGAGCACTGGAGTGGTTAAGTGAGTTGCTCAGTGTCACACAGTATACATGTGGAGGTTTTGAGAATCAAACCCAGGTCTGCTTGGTGTACCAAGCTCATCCACAGCCAGTGGCTGGTACATATATGTTTTCTAAATAAAGAAGTATGCCATTTATTTTTTGCCAGCTTTGTTCCCTATCAGTGTTCCATAGGTCCTTTGTCCAGTCCCACAGACCAAATTTGGATTGCACTATTGTATAATCTCTCTGTCTTCCTGTAAATGAGATACCGGACTGTGTTGTTGTAACTTGTGGTACCTGACTGTACTATTGTAACTTGTGATACCTGACTGTGCTACTGTAACTTATGATATTTGACTGTACTACTGTAACTTGTGACCCCTGACTATACTAATGTACCTCGTGATAGCTGAGTGTACTATTGTAACTTGTCATACTTGACCGTACTATTGTAACTTGTGATACCTGATTGTACTATTATAACTTGCGATGCCTGACTGTACTGCTGTAACTTGTGATACCTGACTATACTAATGTACCTTGTGATACCTGACTGTACTATTGTAACTTGTTATACTTGACTGTACTACTGTAACCTGTGACACCTGCCCATACTAATGCACCTCGTGATACTTGACTGTACTGTTGTAACTTGTGATACCTTAGTACACTCAGGTATCTCAAGTTACAATGATACTTGACTGTACTATTGTAACTTGTGATACCTGAGTGTACTATTGTAACTTGTGATACTTGACAGTACAAATGCACCTCGTGATACCTGACAGTACTAATGCACCTCGTGATACCTGACTGTACTATTGTAACTTGTGATACCTCACCGTACTAATACATCTCATGATACCTGACTGTACTATTGTAACTTGTGATACCTGAGTGTAACATTGTAACTTGCGATAGCTGACTGTACTATTGCAACTTGTGATGCCTGACTGTACTACTGTAACCTGTTACACCTGACTATACTGATGTACCTCGTGTTACCTAACTGTACCACTGTAACTTGCAATACCTGATTGTACTATTGCAACTTGTGATAGCTTACTGTACTAATGTAACTTGTGATACCTGACTGAACCACTGTAACTTGTGATACCTGATTGTACTATTGCAACTTGTGACAGCTGATTGTACTATTGCAACTTATGATAGCTTACTGTACTAATGTAACTTGTAATATCTGACTGTACCATTGTAACTTGTGATACCTGATAGTACTATTGCAACCTGTGATAGCTTACTGTACTAATGTAACTTGTGGTACCTGACTGTACCACTGTAACTTGTGATACCTGATTGTACTATTGCAACTTGTGATAGCTGATTGTACCATTGCAACTTGTGATAGCTGATTGTACCATTGCAGCTTGTGATAGCTTACTGTACTGATGTAACTTGTAATATATGACTGTACCATTGTAACTTGTGATACCTGATAGTACTATTGCAACTTGTGATAGCTGATTGTACTAATTAATGTAGTTTGTCATACCTGACTGTACAATTGTAACTTGTGATACCTGATTTTACTATTGTAAATGGTGATACCTGATTGTATTGCTGTAACTAGAGATATCTGACTATATTATTGCAAATTGTGATACCTAATTGTACTATTGCAACTTGTGATACCTGGTTGTACTATTGTAACTTGTGATACCTGGTTGTACTATTGTAACTAGAGATACCTGCTTGTATTGCTGTAACTTGGGATACATGACTGTACTATTGCAAAATGTGATATCTGATTGCACTATTGTAACTTGCTGGTGCCTGTGCCCTGGCTTACTGTTTTCTTTGTTCCTTGTTTTAAACTGGTTGCTTGTGAAAACAGGATGTTTAGCGCATCTTCTTATCCAGTATAATACATTTAAAACAAAATGAAAATGAATTCCTATTTTTTTGGCTGAAAAATTTGCCTTACAGTAACTTCATGTTGTTATTTTGTGTTTATTGAAGTTTTTATCATATTGAACAACACTATCCTGTGGTCACTGTTCCCCAGGTGTTTTCACAACTTTATTTCATTAATCTCATGGGGTATATTTGTTAATATTATATTGAGAACAATATTTTCTCTAGTGGATTAATTCACCATTTGACATCATTCTTGATTTATTATTGTGTTGAAGAAAATTTCATAGGTGTATGAACCACACAGCTTCTCTCAATTAATACCTAATAGATTAAAATCACCCATTATAGTTGTGTCTATCATATCAGACATCATTGTTATCTATTATAATACATTTTTAATTACCTGAGCACCACCATTTGAGGGTCTATAACCAGTACCTATTGTAAGTTACCCTCAATGTTTGTAATACATGCCCACATGCTTTCTATACCAGCTTCATTAGGTTTAATATTTGGTTGTTTAGAGCATTCAGTGTCTGACTCGAGATATATATATATATATATAGTGCCACATCTCCTCTTTTCTGACATCACAAGGCTGTTTAAGGAGTCTATAGCCACAAATTTTATTTGAACTGTCACTGTAGATCCCCCACCATGTCTTTGTTTCTCTGACCATGTCGATTTGCTCCTCCATCAGTATACATTCCAACAGTGATTTCTGTGTTTTTTTTAAATAAATTTAGGCTATGAACTATGTGGAAGCAGTACATTATCTTAAACTGTTGTTTCCTTCTCTTTCCCTCCTATATTACTAGGACCTTTTCTTGTTTTACTAAAAGAATTCTGAGTTGGTTTATTTAATTTGTTTTATCCATTAAATGACTTATAACCTGAACCCTCTATTTGTTTGGTTTAAAAGAGTGTCTGCTGAGAATGCAAATCTTAAACCCAACACTCTGCCCCCTCTGCTAGTAAGGTTTGGTCATCTCTACTGTATTTTATTTATTTATTTAGTTATTGAAATCTCAGAAAACACCTTTCGGCTGGAAGCTCATTTACAAAGGTTTCACGTCAAACAAAAGATAACACAATACATACATTTCATAACTGGAACGGAGCAAACAGCATAAGCGCTGAGTTACTGGGTAGAGTTAACCATATAGGAGACTACACAGTTACATATGATTTAAATACAGAGTTACAAAACATGAAGTAATTGGGCAGAGTAATTTTTCTTTGTCTAAGCTTAGAGAGAGAGAGAGAGTAGAAAAGAGAGGGGGTAGAAATAAGTGCCTCATGGAGGATAGAGTTAAAAAGGCAGGGGGTTAGTTAGGGCTGGCAGGGATAGGGGGAGGGGTGGGAGGCAATGGGAGAAGTGATCAGGAGGAGGGTGGTCAAAGAAAGAGACGGGGGCTAGCAGTCACAGCTGTTCAGTTTGGTGAGGTATTGGTGGAGTTTTCTCTTAAATGGCCCCAGCCTAGACTCCTGGCAACAAAATAAATGTGTCCCAGTGTCTTATGAATATGTACCCTTTATGTTGTACCCAGTTCTTCATCCAAGTATTCATTTTTAGTAGCCATGTGATGTCTGTAACTAGCCCTTGGTACAGGTAGAATTTCTGAAATTGCTATTTTGTGCCCACTTTCTTCCAGATGTTGCCTAGTTTTAAAAAGCCATTGTGGATCTCCCCATCCAGATTTTTACCAATGTCATGTGTGCCAGAGTATATAGCTACTACCAGGCTCTCACCAGCTGATTTTGGAACGGTATCAACCATATTATCATTATCAGGTTCCAATACTGAGCACTCACCATCAGTCATTTTAATCATTGGATGGAGTGTGTGGATACTGGTGGTGTGGTTGGGCCCCTATCGCCGATTACAGCTCGAGCGGGCAGGAGGGGGGATACCAGTGGTAGGGTTAGGTACCTGCTGATGGTGCCTTTTAAGATCAGGTGAGCAGGAGAAGTATATTGTTGCTGGAGCTGGGTACCACCATCATGTGCCTTTAAAGATTGGGCTGGTAGGAGTGGGAAGAAATGTGCCCATTCAGGAAAACTTTGCTTCACAGGAATTTTTCAATGTTTCTTGACTTCATGAAGCACTTCATCTGGCAACGTGCCGAACTTCACTTGGCAAAACTACTTGAAGTGGCACTTTCCTGGAGAAAGGGGAGTGACTTTGTGTACTTTTTCACCACATAAAAAGATATTTCACCTATGAAGAACTACTAGAAGAATTTGAATATGTTTTTAAAACACCCTGTTTTTCCCCAGATCCTACACCCATACTCAACCTGTTTATTTGTACCCACCCCCTCCCACCACCCAGACTCTTATAATTTTATTTCCCCCCACTTCGCCACCCTGTGCTGTGAAAAATTTCCCTTCCCTTCCCGTTCCTGGTGAGGTGTGCTGCTAAACAATAAATTCAGATATAAGGATCTTTTTGTTCACAACCAGCTCACTGTGACTGCAACCAGCCATTATTTGTCCTGAGATGCTAATGAGTTAATGCGCAGTACTGAAGAGCATTTAAAAGCTTGGAAGATGCAAATGAAAACTGAATGTCTGTAATTCTGATCTATTATGAAGAACTGCAGTATATCCATGTACATTGAGAGACTCTATGTGAATGTATATTTTTCTTCTGCATGCTAAGAGATAAACAAATATCAAAACAAATGCACAATTTGTGCTGGTTTCATGTGTGTTCCATACTGCCAGACATGTAGCGGACAAGAACATACAAAATTACCAGCAGAAACAGGCCTCAGGGTCTATCGAGTCACCTCATCTCACAGCTGCCCCTCCTGCCCCCTCTTCCCAGTATCCCTTCCCCTGTCCCAACCCCTCTTGAAACTGCCCACCATCTTACAGGGCATTATGTCATCTGGTAAGGTGTTCCATATGTCCACCACTCTTTCAGTGAAAAAAAATGTCTTCTCATCTCACTCCTGAATCTTCCCACCTCCAATCTCAGTCCATGCCTTCTCGTGTTGCTCCCCTTTCTCATCTGGAAAATCCCTTCTGTGCTGGTTTTGTTTATCCCCTTTAGCTACTTAAAGGTTTTGATCATATCCCCCATCCCTCCTCTCCTCCAGGGAATACATATTCAACTCTTCCCGCCTGTCCTCACAGGGCTTGCTGTCTAATCCCTGGAGAGTGGGCTTGCAGGATACATGCAAAACATTGCATTATCACACGCATTGCCCCAGACTGGTAGATTGCTTTGCACATGGCCCTGCAAAGCCATCTATATTTCTTCTCCTTTTAAGACTGTGTCATGAAAGTAGAAGTTGTATCTCATGAAAATTGGTTTTGCAAATTCCAAAACCAGGTTTTTGGGTTATGAAAACAGACCCTGTTTTTGTGGCAGTGAACAACCTAAGTTAATAGTGTGTGCTTTGTAAAATACAACACCTAAAGAATTAACCATGAACCACGCTCTGTCGACCAAACAAGCTTGAGACTGGAGGTACAAGTGTTTGATTTTTTTATGTTTAATGTGCAAAGTGCTCTCTTATTTTATTCTCTTTCATGACAACTAACAATCACGAAAATGGCTTTGGCAGTCAGTCATTAAAACAGGTGTTAGAGTCATGATAGCAGGACTTGATTTTATTACACTTAAACTAATTTCATTAATAATTTAAAAACTATTTTTTTTTAAACACTTGAAGAATCAGGGTAAACTAGACAGACCCGGCGGGTCTTCTTCTGTGGACAACATCTGTGTAATCACCCTTACACCTCAGTCTACCACACAAGTTTCGGACAGCAGCTCCAGCAATTTATTTTGTTTCTGATAAGTTGTCCCTTCTTTTACCCACTTTGATGATTAATAAGAGTGATGCAAATGGAAGTGGTATATCACAAAAATGGATTTTGTCTCATAGTAATGGAAAATACAATTGTAGCAAAGAGCATCTCATGAAAAAACTCCAGAAAAATGAACTGCACATGTGTGAAATTTGCATTTTATTTCCACAATAAATCCACCTATCAAAAAAAAAAATCATCCTTGGGCCAAGCTCTAACTAACCTGAAAATTTCAGGTTTGAACTCACATACATTTTTGAACTATTTGTGAGCACAAATAAAGCCTTAGATATTTATTTTCACATGTTTAACCTTTTAAAACTTTTAAACTAATGTATTAATCAAAATCAAAGTCTCAGGATCCAGAAATCCTGGCACTGAGAATGCACATGACAAGGTCTAAGTTATTCCATCCAGGGATGGCTGTGGTATTAAGGTGCAACCATCTGGGTTTATCATGGAAATGCCTTCTCAGCACTTATAACAGGGGTACCACTGCAGCCCTATAATGACATGGGCCTGTAGAGTTATATAACTATTAGAATGAAACTCTAACTCTCTCCTTGTAGAATTAACAGGACTTGGATTTACTGAACAACATGCAGACCTGACTGTCTACTCTCTGGTCTGTGTAACCTTTAAAAGTTTTCCCATTCCTTTACTCGGTTCCACTTTAGCAGAGCTCCCTCTGCTGGCTAAACAATATAATTACCTAACATTTCCCTTTCTGTGAACAGATCCAGAAGCAAATGGTTCATTACCTTTTATTGGACCAACATAAATGTTACAAAAGGAAAACTATGTATAAGCTTTCGGACCAACCAAGTCCTTCCTCAGAGATTTATGACAATTGTTCAGAGAGTCATATTCTATTAACACCCAGATCATACATAAAAAAAGCATTTGTCAATGCCGAATGTTTGCTTGCTAATATTAGGATTGGACATGGAGGAGTTAGACAGATGCAGAATAGGAGTGGCAGTGAAGTATTGAACCCCATCCTGTAGACACTGACAAATGTTGAGGTGTGCTTGAGGTGTTCGGCTTCAAGGTCACCCCATTTCATAAGGACATATGCTGAAATGGGTGCAGTACAGGAGAACGGTGTGAAGTCTGGGGCTGAAGAGTGCAAGGCACACCTCGATGCCTGTCACTGGCTTCAGGGTGGGGGTGGGATGGCATGAGCATTACAGCCAGTGAGCCAAAGTTACACCTCTGATACCTGTCAGTTTGTACAGGGTGGGACATTATGGTTAGAAACCCTAATGCACCGGGCGTGTGTTGGTATTTGCACTATACATTTTCAACATGGCTTTTTTGTGACCCCCACCTCATGAAAGCATTTGGGACCTCTTCTCATGAACAGTGGCAGTGTGACTTTGTTAATGTGTCCCAAACTTCGAGTTCCCACAGCGACCGTGCCATTCTTCGCCAAACGTTCGAAAACACAGATCAGGCAGGATGTGAAGAATGACAGCTAACATACATACTAACATACTAAAATGCCAGCAGAATAGATCTAACGGCTTTTTGTGTCTGCTTGTTTAGTCAGCCCCCACCCTGGGAGATGACCTTGCTGCCCCCCTCGCGCTCTCTGGCTTCTCCCTTCTCAGTTCTGGATATTCTTGCTGCACTGGATTTTGCTTCCAGAACCCTTCCCTGTACCTGGCCACCCCCTCTTGAACCCCTCCACTGTCTCTGCCTCCACCAGCCCCCTGGGCAGTGCATTCCATGGCTCCACCACCCTTTCAGTGAAGTAGCACCTCCTCCTTTCTCCCCTGAATCTGCCCCCTCCAGCTTCCACCCATGCCCTCTAGTTGCCCCCCTCCTTCCTTTGAAGCACCCTGACTGCTTCTCCCCTATTTACCCCCTTCATGTACCTGAAGACCTCTATCATGTCCCCCCGGTCCCTTCTCTCTTCCAATGTGTACATATTTAGCTCTTCGAGCCTCTCCCCATAGGTCCTGCCCCCAAGCCCCAAATCATTTTGGTTGCCCTCCTCTGGACCCTCTCCAGGAGTTCAATGTCCCTCTTTAAGTGTGGCCTCCAAAACTGTATGCGGTACTCAAGGTGCGGCCTCACCAAGCAGTTATACAGAGGCAGTAACACTTTCCTTCTTCTGGAGGTGATCCCCCTAGTGATGCATCCCAGCATCCTGTTGGCCTTGGCTGTTGCCCTCCAAGTCTCCGAGTTGTTCATCTTGACATCCACCACCACCCCCAGGTCCCTCTCAGCCATCGAGACTTGTAGCTCTCCCCCCCCAGGGTGTACACTTGGCCCGGGTTTCTGGCCCCCAGGTGCAGTACCTTGCATTTCCCTGCATTGAACCTCAGCTTCCACTTTCCAGGCCATCTTTCCAGAGCCTCCAGGTCTCCCGTAGGGCCACCCTCCTCTCCTCCCCATCCACCACCACCCCCAGGTTTGAGTCATCCGCAAAGATACTCATCTCACTCCTGATACCTATCCTTATGTCAGAGACATAGGTGTTGAACAGGAGGGGCCCAAGGACTGATCCTTGTGGGACCCCACTAATGACTCTTCTTGAGGATGAGACTATCCCACCAACTACGACCTGGAGCCAATTGCCTATCCATCTGATCATCTGGTTCCCAACCCCCATTTCTCCCAGCTTATCTAACAGGCCCCCATGAGGAACAGAGTCAAATGCCTTGCTGAAGTCTAGAAAGAAGACATCCACTCATCTACCCACGTCCAAGGCACTCATTACCCAGTCATAGAACTCCACAAGGTTTATCTGACACCATTTCCCTGGGACAAATCCATGCTGTCTATCGTCCAGGCACCCTGACTTTTCCAGGTCTCCCCCAGCCTCTCCTTGACAATGCCCTCCATCACCTTGCCCACCACCGATGTCAGTCTGATGGGCCTGCAGTTCCCCTGCCACCTCCCCTGATCCCCCCTTGTGGATAGGCACTATATGCACCACCTTCCAGTCCTGGGGCACCCACCCTGTCCTCAGAGAGATGGTGAAAAGCTCCACCAGGGGTTTCACCAGGACATCCGCCAGTTCCTTCAGCACTCTGGGATGTAATTTATCTGGCCCCGGTGCTTTCTCCGTCTTAAGGGACCTAAGAGCTTCCCTCACTCTCTCTGCTGTGATTTCCACCTCTGCTACCTCATCCCCCTGCTTAGCCTTTCCCCCTCCTGCCTCCCCCTCTCCCCAGACCGCCCGATCGGTAAGGATCCCCCCATCCTCAGTATCACTGTCTCCGCCCATGTATGATGCAGCCCCCCCCAACATTTTCCTTGGTGAAAACTGAGGTGAAGTACTCATTTAGTACCTCAGCCTGCTCCCCCAGGTCTTGTGCCCATCTCTCCCCTGTTTTAATCCTGCCAATCTGCCCCTTCACCCTTTGTTTTTCCCCAGTGTATCTAAAGAACTCCTTGTTCCCTCTCCTAATTTCCCTGGCTAGGTTCTGCTCCTTCTTTGCCTTAGATGCCCTTACCACCCTAGTGACCCTTCTAGCCATCAGCTCATACTCCCCTCAATCCCTTTCACTCCTTGAGCACTTGAATTGCCTATAGGCTGCCTTCCTTCCCCTCACCACCTCCTGGACCTCCCTGGTCCACCAGCAGGGTTTTCAGGCCCTACTGCATTTTCGTCTTACTCTTGCACAGGTGCTGGTAGCATCCTGTACCCCTCTCCTGATGATTTCCCACCTACTGTCAGCGTCCATGTCTGGCCCAATCACATCCAAATACACCTTAAGGATCCTTCCTATTACCTTAAAATCCTTCCCCCCGAAGTCAGTTACCTCTATCTTTGTGCAGCCTTCTACCCCTCCTAGGTCCAGGCAGAACCAGACTGTGGCATGGTCGCTCCCCGCCAACGGGTCCCTTATTTCCAGGCCCCCAATCTGGTCATTGTCTGCCAGGACCACATCCAGTACCCGCACCTCCCTGGTCAGTTCCCCCACCTGCTGGGTTAGGAATGTGTCCTGAAAGACATCACAACCTCTGTTCCCTGGCCACCAAGGATGTCATAGTCTCCCAGTCTAATCCTGGCATGTTTAAGTCTCCCAACACCACCACCACCCTTCCCTGCCCAATCTGCAGTGTCTCCCAACATCTGCCACCAGACTCTCCTCCAGTTCCTCCGCCAGTGCAGGAGTCTATACACCACTTCTATTTTTACTCACTTGTCCCCCCTTGTTATCAAGGTGACCCAAATCACCTCCACAGTTCCCTCCACCTCCTCTACTCCCCCTATGCCAATGCAGTTTTGACTATTATTGCTACCCCTCCTCCCCTTCCCTCCCCCCTGTCCTTCTTGAGCATAGTGTAACCCTCAAGGTTCAGGTCCCAGTCATGTGCTGCGGTGGCCCAGGTCTCAGAGACTGCTGCCACATCCACTGCTCCCTCAGTTAGCATTGCCTGGAGCTCAGGCATTTTATTGCCCAAGCTCCTGGCATTTAGCAGAACTACTCCTCCACTCCTTTCCCTATACTTCCATTTCCCTGCTTGTGTGTCTGCCTCATGGGATTGCCTCCCTCCTGGTCTGCACCTACCAGTCTGCCTTTTCCTGCATTCCTCCAGCTCCCCAGGGGTGGAGACAGAGTCCCTCCTTTATCGGACCCCCTTGACAGTCTTTTCTCCCATCCCTCCCCTTCACAAGTTTAAACCCCACCTTTCACCAATGAACCCCTCTATTTTCAACTTAAGGATTCCCCTCCCCTCCAAATTGAGATGGAGCCTATCTCTAGCATACAGCCCCTAATCCTCCCAGGTCTCCCCCCAAACCCCCATCAACTCATACTCTCTGGCCTCACACCACTCCCTGAGCCACTGGTTTATTTCCCGAATCTTCCTTTTGTGTTCCCCACTAGCCCTTGGCACTGGCAGGATTTCCGAGAAGGAAATTGCGCATCCTGTGTCATGACTAACTCTGGTGAGCTCCCTGAACCTTGCCTGTATCTCTAGCTTGCTATTGCCCTCAATGTCATTTGTACCCAGGTGGACCAGTATGTCCGGGGGGGAACCCCCACAATCCTTTGCCAGCTGATATACCGCATGCTTGGCCCTGTGAACCATTAGTCCAGGGAAGCAGTTTGTTCTAACTGGCCAGGCTTCCCCCTCCCTATCCCATTTGATACCCCTGATCATAGAATCCCCCAACAGGAGCACTCTGACTGCTCCTTTTCCTCCATTCCCCCCTCCATGTCCCTTATCCTTTCTACTGGCCCCTCCACCCAGTCAGCTCCTTGCTTCTCCTCCTATCTGGGTGCCACCTGCCGCCCCCTCCTTATTTACTCTGGCCACCCCCTCCCCTCCAATTCTATGCCTGTCCTCCTCCTGAGTATCCTTCTGTACCTCGCTCCTCTCCCCCTCACTGCTCGTGACTGGTCCTTCTCCCCCATCTGCTAAACTAGACTGGCTAGTCCTCCCTTCCTTCCCGTCTCCGTTCAGCACCTCCTTGCTTGTCATGCTCCCCTGGCCTAAACCCCCAGCTCCCCTTTACTTTATCTTCCTTGTACTTCTGGTCCTTCTCCTTGCCCTTTCCTCCCTCTTCCCCCTGCTCCTCCTGCTCTGATCCATTGCTCCCCCATTTTCCCACATTCCAGGTTCCCCCATGTTCCTCCTGCTATCCAGTCCCTGCCTCCTGCCCCACCCCTTTTCCATCTCTAACCACCCCGTCATGGCTATATCACCCCCCTCATCCTCAAGCAGAACAAAAGAATTGAAGCGGTTACTGAGCTTAAGGTCCGATCCACCTCCCCACCTTGCTTCCTTCTGTCCAGCCCCAGCCATCTGCCTATGTCTCTGAGAATGTTGTCCCTCTGGTCCCCCTCTGTGAGGGTCCCCAGTTACCTGACTGCTTCCTTGGTAGTATCCTCCTTTTGGGCCCCCTCTGCCAGGGTCCCTATGTGACCCCAGAGTACTCTCCTGCACTCCTTTCCCTATGCCCCCACCCCTAGTGCTTGGTGCAGCACCGTGGGAGAGCCCCTGCCCTCTTCCCCAACCATACCTCCCCCCTTCCCTCAGCTGTCTCCTAATCCCTGCAATCTCCTCCCTAAGCTGTGCCAGCAGGTAGCACACTGGGCAACCATCAAACTTCCAAGTCCAGTCCAGTATCATGGCTGCCTCACACCTGTGCACCCCACCACCCTCTCAAAGATGCCAGCCCTAATGATGTGTGGTCCCATCCCCCTTCAAGTAGGTTTCCTTGGATGACCCAGCAGGTTCCCCACTAGTCCAAGATACACCCCTACCGATGAATCAGGTCACCCACTAATCCTAGATACAGTCCCACAGTTAACCGGTAACCCTGTTACTAGGTGCAGTATAACACAGTAAACTTTATAAGGGAAGTGAACAACTCCCTAAGCTCCTCTCTCCCGGCCTTTAAATCCAACCCCCAGTGGCTAGAACTACATGAGCTGCACCTGAAGCCTTTTCCTCCAATTGCAGGGCAGGTGTTCCCCTATAAATGAGCAGAGCTCTGGGGAGGGTAGGATTTAGGGCCTACACTCGACTCTCGAGACAGAGAGAGAGTGTATCAGACCTGTGTCTGCCCCTCCTGCCCAAACAAATTTAAAAGCACACACACAGAAAAAGGCAGTTAAGACAGACCTCAACTACAATGTCCGACACACCGAAATGGAAGCTAAAAAACTACTTTAAATCAATTTACAAACACACTCAGCAGCTACAAGCCCTTTCTCCCACTTCTCCAGTTGCAGACTGACTCAGATGGCAGTTCACCACACCTCTAACAACACTAATCCCTGAAATATGATGCCTGCACTTACAGGCCAGAGAGCAACATTTAAACCCACAATCACCAATTTGTCTGCTACACTCTCTTAATCCTGCCCAAACAAATTTAAAGCTGTACCATCCATAGGGAGGTGTGAAGAGATGGCAATGTTGAAAATCCGTAGTGAAAATATTAAAAATGCTCGAAATTCCGAGCGTACGTGGAAACTGCACAACACATGCTTGCACTATAGTCATTTACTGGAATTATTTCACCAAATTTTCAACATAGGCATTTTGTGACCTCAGCTCATGAACACTGTCACTATGATTTTCTTAATCTGTCCGAAATACTAATTTCCCACAGCGACCGCGCCATTGTGCGCCAGATGTTCAAACGCATATTTCAGGCAGAATATGAAAAATGACAGCTGTACTGTTCATAAGGAGGTGCGACAAAATGCCAATGTTGAAAATCTGGAGTGAAAATATTATAAATTTGCGCACTTCCGAGCATACATGGAAACATGCTTTTATCACAGTCATTTTATGGACTTTTGTCACCAAATTTTCAACATAGGCATTTTAAGTTCTCTGCTCATGAACGGTGTAACTATGATTTTCTTAATGTGTCCCAAACACTGATTTCCCACAGCGACTGCACTATTCTGCGCTGGAAATGCAAAAACACATTTTGGCCAGGATGTGAAAAATGACAGCTGTACTGTTCATAAGGAGGCATGAAAAATTTGTGAAATTATGAGCATGCGTGGAAACTGTGCAACGCATGCTTGTAACACAGTCATTTTATGAACTTTTGTCACCAAATTTTCAACATAGCCATTTTAGGACCTCTGCTCATGAACAGTGTCACTGTGATTTTCTTAATGTGTCCCAAACACTAATTTCCCACAGTGACCACGCTATTCTGTGCTGGAACTGCGAAAACACATTTCGGTCAGGATGTGAAAAATGACAGCTGTACTGTTCATAAGGAGGTGTGGAAAAATGCCAATGTTGAAAATCTGGAGTGAAAATATTACAAATTTGTGGAGGTACGAGCATGCGAGTAAACTGCACAATGCACGCTTCGTAAAACAGCCATTTTTTGATTTTTTTCCCACCAAATTTGCAACATAGGCTTTTTGAGAGCCCACCTCATGAACACTGGCACTGTTGTTTTGTTAATCAGTCCCGAAAGGTGATTCCACGCAGTGATTGCAAAATTACCTTTCAGGCTCGAATTACGACATGACAGTGGTTTAATTCATGAGAAGGGGTCCCAATAACCCCATATTGAAAATATGGTGCCAACATTCCCAAAAGTGCTGAAGATATGCACCAAGGTTGAAAAAACCCTATTTATGCCATTATACAGCTTACAGGCATTTCTTCAGTTCGCAGTCAGCTTTGAAGAGTGCAGACGTGTTCCTGGTCCACCGAAAATCATCGCGCTGGGCTCCAGAGGTAAGTATGGCATGAGGGTGTGTGTGGGGAGGCAGGGTGCACAGAGGGTGGGTGCGGGTTGGGGGAAGAGGCCACGGACTTAATGAGGGACTGTTTTCTATTTTACAAGGTTAAAAAAAAAACATTGCGGGACTGTTTTTTTTTTTTTTTAGGAGCATTTTGCACACTGTGTGGGCTCCCAGCATGCCACCTGAGTGCTTTTGGGGGGGCTGTCACCGTTGGGGGACTGGGCACCCCCGTTGGCACATACCGAGTGGGGGGGTAAGAGCTGAGGAGGATTGGGCACCCCCCTTGGCAGACAACAAATTGGGTGGCATAATGCTGATGGGGCGTGGGCTCCCCTGTCGGCAAATTGAACTGGAAAGGGGGGACTGAAGCCGATGGGGATTGGGCGCCCCATCTGCAAAGAAAGACTGTTGGGGGGTGCATGATGCCGAGGGGGATTGGGCATTCCCTCAGCATACAGCAGAAACTTGGGGATGGGGACATTATGCCAATGGGGACTGGGCTCCCCATTGGTAAATGAACTGGGTTAGGGGCATGGGGAAGGCAAGATACCACCCTGCAATGACGGTTTCGCCCTCATTGCAGCGGAATAGCTGACACTGCAATGACGAAGTGGCCCCAATTGCAGTGGCTAAAAGGTTACAAGGTGATGGCATGCTGGCTGAACTAGTGCCAGCAGCAGTGTGCCACCGCATTGGGTAAAGCGGGCCAAGCCTCAAAAGCCACTGGGGCCATTGGCCGCCACAGTGCCGCACCTCCAAAGCTCCGCTTCTCTCTTAAGCTGTGCCGAAATGTTTCTTGTGCATGCACAAGCAAACATAAAAAATAAGGAAAAATTCTCATTGGTTAAAAGTACCTATTTAAAAAAAATCTAAATTTTAAATGGAATGAATAGCATTCCATTAGCTTGCTATTACTGAGAATCTTTTCAAGGACATCCATTTGATAAGCTGAACAATTTTACTCCATAACCTTCTTATCAAAATACTATTTCTATATGGCTACCCTCACCTGCCCATGTCTCTGTTTTGCCTGTACATTTTTTGTTACTGTATGGATTCAAATTGTTTGTCCTGTCAGTATCCTTTGAAATGTCTGTATATTGTCTCCTGAACTTATGTACAATCCTTACTACCCTAAATTGTATGTTTTGTTTATCTGATGGTACGTCTTGCGTTATCTGAACATGTCTCTTTATTTTTATGTTTGCTTGCACGCATGTGCAAGAAACATAGTGCCATCATCCGAGATTTCGGAGGTGTGTCACTCCCTCTTCCAATTCAGTCAGTGTGTTAGCAGGCACGGCCCCTGTCTGCCAATGCATGCTGGAGCTGTCTATGACAAGCTCCAAAATGCAGTGGCGTACAGTTGAAAGGGGGAGCTATGCTTCAGTGAGCAGCGATAAGATATCGCTTGCTCATGCGCTCCCCTACACACACACACACACACAGAAACGCACACAAGCATACCGCGTGCTGCCCTCCCCTCAGACGTATGGGCACGGGGTGCCCAATCCCGCTGGCTTGTGCTGCGCCCTCCAAAGCCTTCCACATGCCATTCTGGTGCCCACCCCAGCATGGCAACTCATAGAATAACCGACAGGGTGCCCAATCCCCGTCGGCTTCACTATCCCAGTACTGGGTGCCACGCTGGGAGCCCACCCAGCGTGGCAACTGATCATATGGCTGACGGGAGTGCCCAATCCCCGTCGGCTCCCGGCCCCCAGCCATCCTTGTGCCACGCTGGGAGGCCACCCCAGCGTGGCAAATGTCCCGCGTCATCTTTTTTTTTTTAAATCCCTGTAATGAAAAAACGGTCCCACGCAGTCTTCCTGCCCCCCTCCCCACAACCTGCACCCACCCACTGCACACCCAGCCTCCCCACAACCCCCTTCACCCCATACATACCTCCGGAGTTCGGCGCGACGATCTGCAGTGGACCAGGAACACGTCTGCACTCTTCAAAGCCGACCGCGAACTGAGGAAATGCTGGTAAGCTGTATAATGGGCTAGATAGGGTTTTCAACTTTGTTGCATATCTCAGGCATTTTGGAATTTTGCAAATTTTCAACATGGGTTTTGGGACCCCTTCTCATGAATGCTCTCAATGTCATGACGTTAATCGGGCCTGAAGGGTGATTTCGCAATCACTGCGTGAAATCACCTTTTGGGCCTGAATAATATGATGACAGTGACATCATTCATGAGAAGGGGTCCCAAAAACCCCATGTTGAAAATTTGGTGCAAAAATTCCAAAAGATGGCTGTTTTACGAACGTGCGTTGCGCAGTTCCTACGCAGGCTCATAAGTTCATGAATTTTCAATATTTTCACTCCAGATTTTCAACATTGCCATTTTACCACACCTTCTTATGAGCAGTACAGCTGTCATTTTTCACATCTCACCCAAAACATGTTTCCGCCATGTAGCACACAATGGCGCAGTCAGTGTGCGAAATAAATGTACAGAACAAATTAAGAAAATCACAGTGACACTGTTCATGAGCAGAGGTCTTAAAATGGCTATGTTGAAAATTTGGTGAAAAATTCCTAAAATGACTGTTTTACGATGCGCTGCTGCTAGTTCCTCGTACGCTCGTAAGTTCGCGAATTTTCAATATTTTCACTCCAGATTTTCAACATTGCCATTTTACCACACCTTCTTATGAGTAGTACAGCTGTCATTTTTCACATCTCACCCAAAACATGTTTCTGCCGATGTAGCACACAATGGCGCAGTCGGTGTGCGAAATCAATGTACAGAACAAATTAAGAAAATCACAGTGACACTGTTCATGAGCAGAGGTCTTAAAATGGCTATGTTGAAAATTTGGTGAAAAAATTCCTAAAAATGACTGTTATACGAGCGTGCGTTGCTCAGTTCCTACGTACGCTCATAAGTTCGTGAATTTTCAATATTTTCACTCCAGATTTTCAACATTGCCATTTTACCACACCTTCTTATGAGCAGTACATCTGTCATTTTTCACATCTCACCTAAAATGTGTTTCCGCTCATGTAGCGCACAATGGCGCAGTCGGTGTGCGAAATCAATGTATGAGACAAATTAAGAAAATCACAGTGACACTTTTCATGAGCTGAGGTCTTAAAATGGCTATGTTGAAAATTTGGTGAAAAAATTCCAAATATTGAATGTTTTACGTGCGTGCGTTGTACAGTTCCTACGCATGCTTGTAAGTTCACGAATTTTCAATATTTTCACTCCAGATTTTCAACATTGCCATTTTACCACACCTCCTTATGAGCAGTACAACTGTCATTTTTCACATCTTGCCCAAAATGTGTTTCCACCCATGTAGCGCACAATGGCGCAGTCGATGTGCAAAATCAATGTATGGGACACATTAAGAAAATCACAGTGACACTGTTCATGAGCAGAGGTCTTAAAATGGCTATGTTGAAAATTTGGTGAAAAAATTCCAAAATGACTGTTTTCGAGCGCATCGCATGCAGTTCCTATGCATGCTTCGTAGCTTCGAATTTAATATTTTCACTCCAGATTTTCAACATTGCCATTTTATTACACTTCCTTATGAACAGTACAGCTGCCATTTTTTATATGTCTCCCAAAATGTGTTTTCGCACATGTAGCGCACAATGGTGCTGTTGGTGTGTGAAAGCAATGTTTAGGACAGATTAAGAAAATCACAGTTACACTGTTCATGAGCAGAGGTCTTAAAATGGCTATGTTGAAAATTTGGTGACAAAAGTCCATAAAATGACTGTGTTATGAGTGAGCATTGCACAGTTTCCACGCACCTTCGTAAGTTCATGACTTTGCAACATTTTCAGTCCAGATTTTCACCAGTGGCATTTTTCCACACTTCCTTATGAACAGTACAGCTGTCATTTTTCACAACATGGCTGAAGTGTGCTTTCACACTTTCAGTGCAGAGATGCGTGGTCGCTGTGGGAAATCATTGTTTGGCACAGATAAAGAAAATCGCAGTGACACTGTTCATGATCGGAGGCACCAAAATGCCTGAGTTGACAATCTGCTGTAAAAAATCCCCAACCTAATTATATTACGGGTGTGCGTTGCTGCAGTTTCTATGTACGCTCGTGACTTCACCATTTTTATGTTGCTTGCACGCATGTGCAAGAAACATAGTGCCATCATCAGAGATTTGGGAGGTGTGTCACCTCCTCCTCAAATTCAGTCAGTGAGCTGGCAGGCGCGGCCCCTGTAAGCCAATGCATTTTGGAGCTGTCTATGACACGCTCCAAAATGCAGTGGCATACAGTTGAAAGAGGGAGCTGCGCTTCAGTGAACAGAGATAAGAAGCGTAGCTTCCCCGATACAGGCGTGTGCACCCGCATGCGTACTGTGTAGCCGACGGGTGCCCAATCCCTGTCGGCTGAGCTGTGTCTCGTTCCCCAGTCGTAGGTGCCACGCTGGGAGCCCACCCAGCGCGGGCAATCAGTCCAGGGCTCTAATGGGGTGCCCAACTTCGCCGTCAACACCCCTAACGTCCTTGTACTGGCTGGAGCCCACCCAGCATGGCAAACGTCCCACAACATCTTTTTTAATTTTAACCTGAAAACGAAAACTGTCCGTGGAGCATCTCGACCCCCTCCCACAACCCGCACCCACCCACTGCGCACCCAGCCTCCCACGCCCCCTCACCCCATACTTACCTCCAGTCTCTGGCGTGACGATCTTCGGTGGACCGGGAACACGTCTGCACTCTTCAAAGCCGACCGCGAACTGAGGAAATGCCGGTAAGCTGTATAATGGCCTAGATAGGAGGGTTTTAACTTTGTTGCATATCTCAGGCATTTTTTGGAATTTTTGCACCAAATTTTCAACATGGGGTTTTTGGGACCCCTTCTCATGAATGATGTCACTGTCATGGCGTTATTCGGGCCAGAAGGGTGATTTCGCGCAGTGACTGTGCAGTGACTGCAAAATCACCCTTTGGGCCTGAATACCACCATGACAGTGACATCATTCATGAGAGGGTCCCAAAACCCTATGTTGAAAATTTGGTGCCAAAATTCCAAAATGACTGTTTTAGGAGTCGTTGCAGTTCCTACGCAGGCTCCGTAAGTTTTGAAATCTCAATATTTTCCTCCAGATTTTCAACATTGCCATTTTACCATACCTTCTTATGAGCAGTATAGCTGTCATTTTCACATCTCACCCAAAATGTGTTTCCGCCCATATGGCGCAGAATGGCGCAGTCGGTTCTTGAAATCAATGTGCGGGACAAATTAAGAAAATCACAGTGACACTGTTCATGAGCAGAGGTCTTAAAATGGCTATGTTGAAAATTTGGTGAAAAGATTCCTAAAAATGACTGTTTTACGAGCGTGCGTTGCGCAGTTCCTACGCAGGCTCGTAAGTTCGCAAATTTTCAATATTTTCACTCCAGATTTTCAAACATTGCCATTTTACCACACCTCCTTATGAGCAGTACAGCTGTCATTTTTCAGATCCTGCCCAAAACGTGTTTCCTCCCATGTAGCGCACAATGGCGCAGTTGGTGTGCAAACTCAATGTATGGGACACATTAACAAAATCACAGTGACACTGTTCATGAGCAGAGGTCTTAAAATGGCTATGTTGAAAATTTGGTGAAAAAATTCCTAAAAATGACTGTTTTACAAGAATGCGTTGCGCAGTTCCTACGCACACTCGTAAGTTCGCAAATTTTCAATATTTGCACTCCAATGACTTCCAAATACCTAAACAGCACATAGAAGCAAGCAACATTCGGCATTGACAAATGCTTGTTTTAAATATTTTTACTGCAGATTTGCAACACTGCCATTTTTTACACCTCCCCATGAACAGTACAGCTGTCATTTTTTACATCCTGTTCGGAATGTTTTGCACCTGTGGTGCTAAATCCCGTAATGCTGTGCATAAGCAGCTTGGTTAACAAACTGATATTCCCCTGTTCATGAGGTGGGTCACAAAAAACATGTTGAAAATTTGGAGTGAAAATACAACGAATGCCTGAGGTATTAGGGTTTCCAACCATAACGCCTAACCCTGTAGAGAATGACAGGCATCAGGGTGTGACTTGGGATTCTTGCCTGTAATGCTCTTACCATTCCACACCCTGCAGCCTGTGAGAGGCATCGAGGTATGCCTTGGACTCTTCGGCCCCAAAGTTCACCCCATTCTCCTAAATCGCACCCATCTCACCGTATTTCCTAATGAAATGGGGTGCGCATAAGAGCCAAAGACCCCAAGGAACACCGTGACACTTGTCAGTGCCTGCAGGGTGGGGTGTGGTGAAATGGTGTGGCCGTTATGCCTGATGACTCAAAGGCACACCCCAATGCCTGTCACTCTCTGCAGGGTGGTGGTGGGGTTGGCTTCAGTTCAATACTTCACTGCCATTCCTATTACGCAGCTCTGTAACTTCTACACTACCACTGCCAATGTCAGCAAGCAAACATTCGGCATTGACAAATGCTTGTTTTCCTTGTAATCTCCCAGGTTGCACCTGAAAAGAGGCAACTGTTTTGTCTGGTGTGCTTACCTGGTTAACAAAAATTAACTAACTAAAAAAATAAATAAATATTTGTAGCAGTACTGTATACCAGTAACTAGTTAGAGACGTTTTTCCCCTTAGCCTTAAGATGAAACTGTTGAAGAACTTTACTTTTGACAATTATAAGGGCAACATTTTTGGAGGCACAGAAAGTCTGTCTGATTTGGTTCTGGTACCAAATACAGTCTCTGTCTTAGTTTCTTGAGCAGGCATGCCTCTTGATGCAGAACCTACCAAAGGGCTAGTTTCACCATTTCCTTTGTTCAGAGGTTGAGTTCTTTACTGACTGCTGCAGACTTAGCTGCCTAAGGGATACAATAGGTGTGAGGTATTGTTGATTCTAGGGAACTGTACCAGTCAACATTACAATCATGTGGGAACATGGAATAGATTCCTTGTCTACAGCTGTGCCAGTAGACTCAGTATATTTCATCCTTATCTGATCTCCCTCTTGTAGCTTTGTAAAGTCGAGCTTTATAGAGAAGACAGTAATCAACCATCTGGTGAGTCTTACTCGGGGGGGGGGGCATGATTGACACCTACAAGTTCTTGATGGATGTCAACAAGATAGAATGTAGGGATCTATTCATGAGGAATGAAAACACAGTAACCAGAGGCAGCTGTGGGGTAGGGGATTCCAAAGGGGTGTTAGGAAGTACTTTTTGATGGTGGTGGATACCTGCAGTGGTCTACCAGAGATGGTAGTCAAAGTCAGATCAGTGACCAGTTTCAAACATGGGTGGGATAGTAAGACCTAAGGGAGGGAGAAGGATAGACAGCTAGAGATGGAGGGCAAAGTGCACTGGAAGGGCAAGAGGCCCACTAATTGGTCTGACATCCCATCTGACAAGGAATTAGGTAGGAAATGGCCAGACTGAACAGACTAATAAATCTTGATTGACTATCAGAATCTGTGTATCTGTGTACTCCTGTATTCCTTTTCGTGAAATTGGGATAATCTAGCTATTTGGTAGTCAACTGAGCTGGGAACACTGGTAAGGGTAAGGTTGTTTACAACCTCCTTCCTGCCAACAGTGTAGCTGGGCTGTTTCCATAATGTAAAGGTGTGGACCAATAGGCTAATAATGCCACGTTGGGATCTTTTGCTTTTTTTTTTAACTTTGTTTCTCTTCGATCTTGTGGTGGGGCTATACCTCATATCTTGCCTTTCAGCCACCACTACTCCCCACTCAGCATCCCCCAGTTCTTCCCACACAGGGAGGCTCATGACTTACCCCTCAAGGGGAGGACTCCCTTGGGGAGGGCAGGGGAGAGTCAGAGATCCATCTCTTAACCCCTGAAGAGCTAGGCTGAAATCATTCGGAAGGGATACCCATGGCTGCACCCCAGCTGTCATACTTTGATGAGATATGGTAGAGGGGTTTTCCCTTTATACTGCCTGCCCTGGTGGTAGCAGACATGCAATGATGTCAGTGCACATCAGGGATGCTGCCACCCCCCCATGCAGATGTCTGCAGTCCCACCAGTCCCATGCCTCAGCTCTGGTCCAAGGTGCACTCATCCTATTACCAGGGGTCAGTGTCTACCGGACGCCAGTACCCTTCCATCTTAGAAAAGGAGAGTAGTCCCTAGGATGCTCATCCTGCTCCCCCAGGTGGTCCTCCGATGGGCAGAGGCTGCTTCCAAACCCAGGTCGTCAGTGTCACAAACAGTGCTACCACTGCACCAGCAGGCCAGCTGATCTGCTTTTTAAGCATGTTTTTCACTGTCTCAACTCCAGGCTCTGCTTCCCCATTTCTCTGAGGAAACCTTGGACTGCTGGTGACATGTTTGAAACCTATTCTTACAAAAGTTTGTGAAGGTGGTTTTAAAAAATTGCTTTTGTATGAAACAACAATTTCAGGGATCACATGGAAAAAAATATTTCTAGTGCTGGATAAGGGCTGATGATTTTGTCTTGAGCAATTTGAATTCCCAAATTTCTGAAAAAGTAATCTACCACCGGGAAATAGGGAAGGACCTTCCACTCAAATAAATCTGTACCAACTTTTTGCCAAGAGTGGTCCGGAAGCATTGGCAGTTTTTGTGTAGTTTAAGTGTTCCTTGCAGCATTCATTGCAGTTCTGAACAAGCCCTTCTAGTCGCTTACTATGATTTGACCACCAAACAGATTGTTTACCTCACCCTCTGAACTTGGGAAACCGTGGTGACCCTCATGTAAATTTTTCAGAATTTCCGAGTGCAATGATGGTGGAATGACAAATCTTCAACATTTCAGGAGGAGCGCTTGTTGGACTATCAGTTCTTTTACTGCAGATCAATAAGGTTTCATGGCACTGTTTAACTTAGATTTGTCTTGCCAGCCTTCTGGGCAATGGGTAGTAATCTGCTCACAGATCTCATCTTCCTGAATCTGCAGTCAAATCCCTCTGAGTCACTGAATTGCAGCTGCGATGTTGTCAGTAACAGCATTCACAGGTGTATTTACTCCTTCCTGTGACCCCTTCACATTTTCTGGAGTCTCTTCATTTAGTGGAACACTTGGCTATGGCTGTTGTTAGGTATTTGTTGAGATCATGAGAGACTGTGTACAGAAATGTTATCAGTTTTATGCAAAATTTCTGAATTCTTGGGGTAAAACCTCCACATTCTTATGGCTCAGGAGAACAATTAATAGTTTATGATTAAGGGTGGGCAAAGTTGTTGAAATTGGTGAATTTTGGAAACTTTGATTTGCCGACGACCGCAATTCGCCTAGTTTCTTGCCCGGCGTATTGGTGCAGAGCATTTGCTCTGTTCAGTGTTCATCCCAGTAATGGTGTTGGCACACTGATGAATGGTGAAGTCTTTGCTCCTATAAAAACCTGATTGACTGAAATGTCAGCTAGTCAGGGTTTACTAGGAGCAGACTATGTCAGCATTTATTCATGCAGGGCCTATTATGGAAATGGGCACTGAACAGAGCAGATGTTCTCCACCGGGGAACCATTTTCTTTACTACAGGTCAGATTTTGTCTGTGTGGTGCTGGGGGGAGGTGGATGGGGATTCTTATGATGACTCAACCTGATGGTGGGACTCAGGTGGGGAAGGAAGGGAGACTGTGCTTGGTGAGCAGCAGGGGAGATGGTATATTTTTTGAGCTTTTATGTAGTAGTTAACTTGAAATTTGCTATGGCAGGCCAAGTGGCATGGAGGGCTGAGGTGCTGGCACCTTACATCCTGCAACACCAGCGACCCCTGTTCGGTGGCAAGTGAGGGTTGCTGGGGGTTGGCCAGGGAGGCAAAGGATTGAGCACCAGATGGCTGCTCTCCTTTCCCATGGGAGAGGATCTGCACACTCTGCTGAATGACTGCCACCCACTGGAGGTCAGCTCGTAGTGCAGGTCTAGGGGGCAGTAGTAAGGAGGACTGCAGGACTCAGGGGTGTGAGCGCGCCTCCATTCGCGTGCATCTATATACATGCCCCAGTGTGGGGAACAGGAAGAAAACCAGGAAAAAAGCCTATGTCCCTCTGTCACTGTATTTGATGACCCACAGGGGACTCCTGGGTTCCACTTCCATGTGGATCTCTGCTGGTGTGACAATACGGGGAGTGGTTGATGGGACTGGGGAACCCTCGATACAGGGCCCAATGACAGGAGTAGATGGCATCTCTAAAAACTCCAGTCAGTAGCTCTGTAAAATGCCATAAATTACATTTTCTATATTTTAATGCTAGATGTTTAACTCAAAAATTGGACGAATTAAAATGTAGAATTCATAATGGGGATGTCGACATTATTTCCATCAGCGAAACGTGGGGGGATGCAAAAACATCATGGGGAACTAACATACCTGGTTTCACAACCTATACTTTCAATAGACCTAACAGGAAAGGTGGAGGAGTGGCATTATTTATTAGGAATCAAATTAACTCTATAGACATAACAAAGTATATTAAAATTCATAACATACAAACAGAGTCTATCTAGATTAAGATAAACGTATCTACTTCTGAGGCCCTCATTTTGGGTTCTTGTTACTATCCTCCAAATTCATCAATTGATATATTAGATGCACTTTTATCCAAATTTGAACAGGCAAAATCATTAGGTAAAATTGTCATCACTGGGGACTTTAACATTGGCTCGATTGACTGGCATAATTTACATAGAAACATAGAAGTTGACGACAGATAAGGACCTCAAGGCCCATCCAGTCTGCCCATTCCTTTTTCTACCTTATAAATGTGCCATCGGCCTTTGCTCTGTCAGTGGCCTATCTATTCATAGTCATTTGTATTGCTCCCTTATGCCTATCCCATGCCTGTTTGAAGCCCCGCACTGTATTCATAGCCACCACTTCTTGTGGTAAGCCATTCCATGTATCCACCACCCTTTCTGTGAAAAGAATTTCCTCACATTCCCCTTAATCGGCCTCCCTCTAATCTCATGCTGTGTCCTCTTGTCCTGCTATTTTCTTATATTTAAACATGTTAGACTCTTTAACCTTGTTTATGCCCTTAAGGTGTTTGAATGCCTCGATCATATCACCCTCTCCCTCCTTTGCTCAAGGGTATACATATTGAGCTCCGTTAATCTGTCCTCATATGTCTTCTGATGCAGTCCCTGCACCATTTTGGTTGCCCTTCTCTGGACTGCCTCAATTTGGTTAATGTCCTTGTGAAGGTGTGGCCTCCAATACTGAATGCAGTACTCCAGATGGGGCCTAACCAGTGTCTTGTACAGAGGGATTATTACCTCCCTCATACGACTTGTGATACCCCTACTAATACACCCTAACACCCCTAGCCTTACCTACTGCTTTAGAGGTCTGCTTGGATGATTTTAGGTCATCAGTGATGATGATGCCCAAGTCTCTTTCTTCCTTTGTGACTGCTAGCAACTCCCCTCCCAGCCTATAGGTGGCTTCAGGGTTTCCCTTCCCTATGTGCATGATTTTGCACTTCTTTGCATTAAATCCCAGTTGCCACTCTTCTGACCATTCTGCTAGTTTATCCAGATCTCTTCTCATTCTGCCCACCCCATCTGGATCATCTACTCTGTTGCAGATCTTGGTGTCATCTGCAAACAGACAAGCCTTACCCGCTAGTCCATCTGCAAGGTCACTAATGAAGATGTTGAAGAGGACTGGCACCAGGACTGATCCCTGAGTACCCACTTGTGACTTGCATCTCTTCTGACTGTATACCATTTACCACCACTCTCTGTTTTCTGCCCGTCAACCAGTTTGCCATCCAGTTGACCAACTTCTGACCACCCGAGCCTACCCAGCTTATTTATCAATCTTCTATGTGGAACAGTGTCAAAAGCTTTGCTGAAGTCAAGGTAGGCGACATCAACTGCTCCTCCTTGGTCCACCACTCTGGTTACCCAGTCAAAGAAATCTATGAGATTAGTTTGACAGGACCTTCCCTTTGTAAACCCATGCTGTCTTGGATCCTGTGCCCCTATGGATTCCAGGTGTTGCACTATCCTTTCCTTAAGGAGTGCCTCCATAATCTTGCCCACTACTGAGGTAAGACTGACCGGTCTGTAGTTCCCGCCTCCTCCCTGCTACCACTCTTGTGGAGCGGGATCACATGAAACCTTCTCCAGTCTTCTGGGACCTCTCCTGTGCTCAGAGACTCACTAAACAATTCTGCTAATGGCTCTGCTAGTTCCTCCTTTAGCTCCTTAAGTACCCTGGGATGTATGCCATCAGGTCCCATTGCCTTATCCACCCTGAGCTTAGCAAGCTTTGTAGGACCCTTTCTTTGTGAAGGAGTAGTGCTCACCTCCCTCCCCTGTGTCCATGATGCTGAGCTGTGGGCCCTGCCCTACCTTCTCTTCAGTAAATACTGAGCAAAAGTATCTATTTAGGATAGATGCCTTTACAGGGTCCTCCTCCTCCACATGCTCCTTTTCTCCATTAACTTAGCAATACCCCTCTGGACTTTCTCCTTTCACTAATGTATCTATAGAAAGTCTTGTCACCTTCTTTTACTGTTCGTGCTAGTGTTTCCTCAGTTTGGGACTTTGCCTGCCTTACTGCCTTACCTGCTTCCCTTAGGGCAGTTTGGTATGCCTCCCTATCTTCATCCCGCTGTGTTCCCTTATATTTCCTGAAGGCCAGCCTTTTGGCTCAGACCTTTTCTGCTACTGTATTTGAGAACCAAAGTGGTTTCCTTCTTCTTTTGCACTTCCTTTTCTGTCTAACACAATGGGATGTTGCTTCAAGTATTGCATCCTTAATGCCTGCCCACTTTGCCTGTACCCCTCACCTGTGTTTCTTTTTGCCAGGGCTAGCTTAACTCTGTTGGCCATCTTACCAAAGTCAGCTCCTCTGAAGTCCCATATTTTTGCTTTGGAATGGGATGATTTAGATGTAGTAGCCAAATTGAACCATACCATGTGATGGTCACTGGCCCCAGGTGACCTTCTACCTGGAGATCTGTGATCCCTTCTTTGTTAGTCAGTACTAGATCTAGGATAGCCCTGTCTCTTGTGGGTTGCTGTACCAGTTGTTTGAGGCCCTCTGCAGGGAATCCACTATGAGTCTAGTTCTGGCAGATGTTCCTGCTGGTATTGACCAATCTGTATCCGGCATGTTGAAGTCTCCCATTATCAGAACCTCCCCTTTAGCTGTCATGTTTTGTATATCTTCTAACAGTAATGTGTCTATGTCCTTCCTCTGGTCTGGGGGCCTGTAGACAACCCCAATTCTTATGGCTGTCCCATTTCCTGTTTCCAGGGTGACCCACAGTTCTTCTGGCTCCTTATGTGTATTCTGAATTTCTGTAGCTTTGATATTTTCATTAACATACAGAGGCCTCCTCCCCCTTTTGCACCTCGGTCTCTTCTGACAATACATAGCCAGGTACTGAAGTCTCCAAGTGGTTACTGGTAAACCACGTCTCACTAATTGCTACTATGTCCAGTTTAGCCTCTGACATTATTGCCTGCAGGTCTGGGATCTTATTTCCCAGGCTGTGAGCATTGTGTACATGATTTTCCATTGGCCAGATTTTGGTGTGTTAGTTGTTGGGTGAAGTTTGGCATTACCCTGTGCGTCGTATGGGGAGACAAACCTTTTTCTTACCTGGTGATGCAAATGAACGGCAAACATGCTGAATTCCTGTTTGACCACTAGCTGAGGGGGGAGGGGTGTTCTTCCCACGACGTATGGGGTGCTGCACCCCTCTCCCCATTTGCTAGTTTAAATATTCTGCAAAGACGTCAAACTTCTGCCCCAATGCACTGACTCCCTCTTTAGTCAGATGCAGTCCATCAAATTTAAAGAACTTTCGCTCCCAGAACTGTTGCCAGTTCCCTACAAATCTGTGTCCTTTTTCCTGGCACCAGCCCTTGAGCCACGTGTTTAGCTCCCCTATCTCCCCTTCTCTGACCTTGGGTCCATCTGATCCCCTCTCCCAGACTGGCAGGATCTCAGAGAAGGAGATGCCAGATGAAATAGATGATAGTTTGTCACCCAGCCTAGTCAGCTGTTCCTTGGTCTCCACAACTGACCGGCTGGCGAGATCATTAGTCCCTATGTGTACTAGGACATCAATGTTTTCTCCTGCTTTGTGAACAATTTTAGCAATGCGGTCAGTGTCTCTCCATGCTGATGTACCTGGGAGACATCTGACCATCATCCTGGCTGTAGATGGGTATCAACTCCCGAATCATGGAGTCTCCTATGATCAAGTTTTTGAGTTCCTTTGTGCTTGTTTTGTTTTGGTTCCTGATTTGGGTGAGTTTTGTTGTGCTAGCTCCTGTGCGCAGTGTCTGCTCTGCAGTGTCTTCTGCCTCTTTATTTGATTTCAGAGATAGAGGCAGATACCTGTTTTAGTGTTTATATGGTTTTGGAGGTAATGTGTTGGAGAGCAGAGAGTGATGGGGCACCTGATTTGCTCCTCTAACCACCTGCCAACCTCCTGGACCAAATACCCTCTGCGGTCGAGGTTTTCTGTTGGATGCTGGGGAAATGGCGGTGGTTCTTATAATGTATTTCCTCTTCAATATGAAATTTGAGGCGTGCAATCTCTGCCCATGCTGCCCAGAGCTGAGCCCTAAGATCTCCAAAGGCCCAGCATGTGGACAGTGTCCTAAATCCTGTAAGACTGACCTTCTGAAAATTGTTCCACAGTACCTGCAGTTAATGAAATCCATTCCAAATAAGTTGCTGGGTTTGTAACCTAGTAAGAGTAATTAGAAGGAAAAAAAGGAAAAAAATGCAAGTAATGGTTTAATTGTGCTTTGTTTAACTTGTTATAACAAGTTAAATTACTAGTGCCCTGTAAATGAGATCACCTTGTGGAGGCCCCACTGATCCGCCCTTTCCTGCTCTGCCACAGGAAATGTCACAACTGTGGTACCCTATAAAAGGAGTGTAGCGTGGGGTGGTTGGGGATGGGGGTGGGTGGCTGGGCCCTTCCCCTACCTAAAAAGAAGAACCACGGACGAAAGAACAAGGAGGTAAGAGCAGAAACAATCAGTCAACAACAAATGCAGTAACCCTGAAGCTTATCCTAATGTTAGATAAAACTGTAAAACCTGTAAAGCACCACCTGTAATAATTTCAGAGAAGATATACGCTGTAGAAACACTTTGCTCCAGAGAAAAATAAAGCAGTAACAGAAGATATACCTTGCAAAAGACCATTTGAATCAGAAGATTACAGCAGTAATCTGTTAGCGCACACCTGTAGGCACACCTTGTAATAATGCAGAAGAAGGTATACCAGCAACAACAATTTGAATCAGAGAAAAAATAAAGCAATGAAATGTTAGCAACAAACAGTAGCGATCCCTGTGATTAAAAATTAAAAACACCACCACACAATAAATCTGCTTAGCCAAACCAAGTCTTAATCCTTTTCCCTTGCTCTGGTAAGTTTCTCTACTCTGCCTTTCAAGCAGTCTTAGAAGGAAAGAGCTCAGGTGAAGCTAGGTGCCTTGGCCAGCAAACCAAGTCTTCTCGTGCAAATACCTGCAATGGGAAGAAGTTATTATATACTTGTACTCAGTTGGGACTTCGGCAAAATGTATTTTGCCCAACCAGAGGAAAAATTATCTTAGATTTGGTCCTTTGTGATGATGACCTTGAATTAGAAAATATGTTAGTTAACGATCCTATAGGGAATAGTGATCATAATACTATCACATTTAATATTGTACAAACTTTTGTATATAATCCCAACTGTACTAAAATCTATCTGTATGACAAAGCTGACTTAGATACCATGAAACATATTATGGGAAACATCAATTGGAACTCATATTGTCAGACTTTACCCCGGAAGATTACTGGGAATATTTTAAGAATATTATATTTCAACTTAAAGAACTATATATTCCATCCAAACTTAAAAATGAGACTAATATTAAAGCTCCTAAATGGATGAATCAATCTATCAAGAAATGTATTAGACAAAAGCAGAAAAATATATTAAATTTCAAAAGACTAAAATGTCCTCTGACTGGATTTCCTATAAACATATACAAAGAACATGCAAAAGATTGATTAGGAAGGCTAAATCTAACTGGGAACAAAACTTAGCATTCAGCTCACAAATCTAATAGCAAACAATTTTATTCATATATCAATTCTCTAAGAAACTTACATGTCAAGTAGGTCCATTATTGGACTGTGACACTTTAATATACGAGCCTAAAAAATGGCAGATTTGTTTGTTTAATTAAAGTTCTGTAAAATTTTCAGGATCCTCTAATCAAACTTATGATTATACCTTACTAGACACCGTAATGTATCACCAGTTAAATTTTCTTTGGACACCATTAGAAATAAAATATTGAAATTGAAAGGAAAATATAGTCCTGGTCCAGATAATATAGCAGGTCATTTATTATTTTTATTAGTTGATGTCATTACAGCTCCTTTAAAATTGATGTTCGAATATTTTTTGGCCACCAATTTTGTTCCCCATGACTGGAAAGAAGCCCATGTCATCCCTGTTTACAAAAAGGGCCCCAAAAATAAGTGGGATAATAATAGGTCTATAAGTCTAACTTCTTCTATTTGTAAATTATTAGAGAGTTTAATTAAAGATTTAATTTCCCCAGTCCTGGATTGTCACGATGCAGAACAACATGGCTTCAAAAAAGGTAGAAGTTGTCTGACAAATTTAATATGTTTCTATGAACATATCAGCTTATTATTAGACAGAAATGTTCCATGCGATATTATTTATATTGATTTCAGTAAGGCTTTTGACATCATGCCACATTGGGCCTTAATTACTAAACTTCACAAGCTCAATATAAACAAGTTTCTAGTCAATTGGACAATTAGCTGGCTTTATAATCGCTCTCAGCAGTGACCATTAATGGGAACATTTCAGCTAGGGTAGTGTGATTAGTAGGGTGCCTGAGGGTTCAGTCTTGGCCCTTGTCTGTTCCAGGCATTTATTGCTGACCTTACTTCTGGCTGTTCCTCATTTACTATTAAATATGCGTGACACAAAATAGGTGGCCTTGTGCCTCTGATCATCAGGTTGTTGCCATTCAAAAGGACCTAGACCATATCACAACATGGGTTAAGAAATGGGGTATGAATTTGAATATCTCCAAATGCAAAGTAATGCATTTGGGTTCTAGTAATTTACAAAGTCCCTATTATTTGGATGGCATATTACTTGAGACCACATCTGAAGAAAGGGATTTGGGTGTCAATATTTCAGATAACTTTAATTACAATAATCATGTACACAATATTATTAACAAATCTAATAAAGTGATATGGTCTATATTACGTAATATTAGATCTAGAAAACAGGAAGTATTGTTGCCCTTGTTTCGTGCATACGTTAGACCACATTTAGAATATGCCTCACAGCTTTGGAATCCTTATAAAAAATCTGAATGCATGTTACTGGAAAGAGTTCAAAGAAAATATACAAAAAAAGTTTCTGGGCTATTCGCAGTTCCTTATGAGAACAGATTAGACATTTTAAAACTTATGCCCTTATCTACACGTCGACTTCATGGTGATCATATGTTACTGTATGATATTATTTAAGACCCTTATTTATTGTGTGAACTGGGTCTAGAATTTAAAAACTGTGGTCACAACATCAGGGGCCATCCCTTACAATTCGTAAGAAAACCTTTTGTTAAGTCTAGCCGTAAATATTTTTTTACTGTCAGAGTTGTTGGCCCTTGGAACAGGCTACCACTAAATGTTGTTATCAGTGAAACTAAAAATATTTTTAAAAATAGATAGGATAGTCTTATATGTAATGGGTATGACCTCTCCTATTATGTACTGGATTAGTATAAGAGCTTCATGGGCTTCTGCCTTCTTGCTCTTGCACCTAACCTTAATATGGTGGCAGATGGGCAAAAAGCTATATATAAAAAAATAAATTTGCCCTAGCAGAGAGTGGTAGGTGGGAGGAGGGTGCTAGTGGGGAATGGAAGGGGGTGTTATATGACAAAAATGTTTCTGGAAGGTGAGAGGATTATGGCATTATAGCCCCATCACCCCAACATCTTCTGGGACTTACCTGCCACCATCTTCCCCAAGGCTTGCCCCCTGGTGGGGTCAGTGGGGTCCCCCAAGCCCCACCACAGAATGGATCTGGTTCTGGTGGTGTACACAGCTGGTTGAGTGTGGGGCCTGTGGGTGCTCCTCATCATCCTGCCACTGGCATTTTCCTCCAGTTTACACCGCTGGAGATGTGACGTGCAATGATGTTATGGTGCATGCCACACATTCCTGCATGATGTGTACTGACATCTGCCACATCTCCCGCTCTGTCTTGGCCCTGAGCTGCCTTTCCCACAGCTTTCACTGGGGGCCAGGCTCTGCCCGCCCTGCCCCACAAAGGAGGAGGAGGAGGAGAGCAGTCCTTTATATGCTTGATCCTCTTCCCTTCTTCTCGACCCTTCAGCAGCTCGGAGTCACTTCCATACCCGGACTGTTGGCATTGCAAGTAGAGATGTTGCAAAATAACATTTCACCAGTGAAATTGCCATGAAATACACAATTTTTACTGCACAAAATATTTTGTGAAATTAAAATATTTCACTGGTGCGAAATGCAAAATTTCACCCGAAAATTGCAAAATTTCACTGTGAAATTTCACAATTTTCTGGCTAAATTTATTTTTCCTAACAAAATTTCTCAATTTCACACAACACTAGTCGGTAGTGCTACTGCTGCGCCAGTGGGAGGTCAAGGCCAGAAAAATTCTAGAAGTCTGTCAAGTCTGCCCTAATGCCCAACAATGTATTACTCTAAATTAGTCTTCCACTCTTTGACGTGTCTCTTTGTTACCACTCTCTTGTTCACAGAACCCTCTTAAAGATGTCCCACTGTGTTTTGAACCCAGCAGCAATCCCAGCATTGACCAAACTGCTTGCCAGTTTATTGCACTTGTCCACCACTCGCTTTCTGGAAACAATACTATCTCATGTCCTTTATGAATATCCCAAATGCCACAGTAGTCTGGGGTGCCCTTTTCTTCACACTGAAGAATGGTTCGCGGTCTTTGGGATGCTCTGGATGACAACCAAATGCTCAACAAATGAACAAAAAGGGGGCTTACACCAATATATTCATCTTCTTCAGTAAAATATGTTGTTATAGTAATCTGCCACGTTTGAAGAAATAAAGCAATGTTTTGTGGACCAGCACCACTTTCTTAGGCCCTATCTTGGTGTTCACCCAAATGTATGACCATTAGTTGCCAGTAACAAATTCTGTCCTGTGCAATATCATTTATTCAAACTTATATATTAGTCAGTCTAAATACTGTCTTCCAACACTGGACTGCCACTGAACAACAATGCCTTAATAGCTATCTCAGTTTTACTCACTACTCAGCAATCCTTCTCATTATAACTTGGGACATACCTCTTCAGGACAACTCAAAATGTGATGCAGGCAGCAGACTTCCACAACTGTCTTAGCAGTTATAATGAGAAGGGTTGCTAAGCAGTGACAAAAAACCCCAAAAACAGATAACTATTGAGGCAATGTAATTCACTGGCAGTCAATAACCAGAAGGCAAGGAAGTATCATGCATTTGGATGAACATCAAGATAGTGCCTGAGGAAGTGATGCGGGTCCACGAAGCATAGCTCACTATCGTCAAGTATGGCAGGACACTACAATAAGGTATTTTACTCAAGATGATGAATATATTGGTGTGAGACCCTTTTTTTGTTCATTTATTGAACTTTTTGGATTTTCCCCTGCCAGCTAGAGGTGTTGTGAAGTTTTCAATATGCAGGTGAAGTTAAGATGAAGTTGTGAAATTTGGCTCCGCAGATCATTTCGCAAAGTTTTTCTATTTAATAGGAAATTTGCCATTGGTAACTTCATCCTGCAACTTCACCTGTAACTTTCTCTTGGGGTACACCAAGATGAAGGTGAGTCAATTTGTCTTGCAATTTAGCCTATAACTTCTTCTTGGGGTACACCAAGGTGAAGTTGGGTTAAAATGAAGCTACTGATATGCAAATGTCTCATGGTCAGCAGTCCCTGCACCGCCCCCCACTCTGCAGTCTGAAGACCCTGTGTTTCCACCATCCTCCATGGTACCACCACCACAGGCTGCATCCACTCTTCAATCTCAGTCAGGGGCAAATCTAACATTTTCTGACCAGTGTCTGTGATCCAGTTACACACTTCAGTGCCAGTGTACATGCTGGCAAATACCCAGAATGTTACTACCACTGCACTTGGGCTTAGTAAAATTATTTCCCCCAGCCAGAATTGAATACCACCCCAATTACCAGTGTTCAATGTGCTGTTATGCACAGAAAGTCATTACCAGTCACAGGTCCATATATCCATACTGATGACCTATTATCAAGATCAGACTCAGTGCCTCCACACCACCAGCAGTCAAGGGAATACTAACAATCTCCTCCTTGACCGTTGTTCCTGAGCCAAAGATTTCCCTGCCTCTCAGACTGATCCTCTTCTGGCAATGTCCCCAAGAACCTACCCACATGGATGCCTCAGATGTAGCAGAAAGTAATTTGGCAACACAAATGCCACCACCCAACTTCCACCTATTACTCCTTTTGGGTTTTGTAGGCATCAGTTTTTGTCAAATTTGTTTAAACTTGATATGGTTGTTGCACCAGAGGAGATGCACATCTGACGCATTGTGATGGTTATTCGACTTAAATTGTGGATTTGGCAACATGGTGAATGTTGTGGTGCTGTGCATACTCCATGGAAATGTCTAGGAGTATTATGTGTTACTATTGTAGTACTCATTGAGATCTTTGTGTGGATATCTAGAGTGTCCCTTAACTCCAAAGACTAGTGGAGTTCTGGCTTGTTAAATTTGCAATGTTATCCTATGGGACATTAGGGTTAAGGTTAGTGTGAGGTTTAGTGTAGTCACTTATAACCTGTGCAATAAACGTGTCCCTTAGGGCAAGTAGGAGACCCACATGGGTATTGGGGGCCAGAGGACCCATCTCATGGCAATTCATTGGTCTGAGTGGGTGGAAAAGCAGAGGGAAGTGATGAGTGGGGATGTTGGCCTATCCATGCTGGCAGCAGTTTGTGGAGGGAGTAAGGAAAGTTCCTATGTCACCGTGGGGTGACAGGCACACCCTGTGGAAGTGGCAGCACCCTCTGTTGAAGTTCAGCTCCTCTTGAACCAGCAGCACCCGCACTGCCACCAGTTTGTTTCTTTTTTTTTTTTGACACAAACAATACACCACAGGGATTTCAGTGACTAAGCAGACATATGCAAGACGCAACAACTTGGGTAGTTATAATGACATTACTATGTATACGAAAAACCACTAACTTCAATCAATAAACAAAAATTAAATCAATATAGTCAAACTACAGTGACAAAAATCATTAAGTAAAACACTAACCTAACCTAAGCAAAAGGACAGTAGCAGAGTTAGAGCAGGGGTCAAAGGCCGGGGGGTATGCCTTAACACTAGGAGCCCAGGCAACAAATTTGATGAGCTTCAGGCGCTGATGACAGACACTGAAGTGGAGCTGGTGGCCATCATGGAAATGGGGGCAATAGGTAAAAATGACTGGGAGATTAACCTTGACTGGGTATTCACTGTTTAGGAAAGGTAGAAGAACTGGTGGGGGGGTTGCCCTTTTTGTCAATGAGGACACTGAAGTAGCAGAAGATGGAAGTATTAGGGGTAGCAGTGGGGAGGCTGAGTCAGTGTGGGTTCATCTCACAGCAGTCTCAGGAAGAAAAGTGTGCTTAGAGGTGGTCTGTAGGCCTCCAGTGCAAGGGGAGGAAAGGGACCAGGAACTAGAGGAGGAACTTAAAAGAGGGTCAACAAAGGGGGAAGTAGTAGTGGTAGGTGACCGGAACCTGCCTGTTGATTAGTATCTCCCAGAGTACAAGAGTAACAGGAGTAAGACATTACTGGACACCTTCCAAGACTGTCTACTGGTGCAGCTTGTTAAGGAACCTACGAGGCAGGATGCAATCCTTGATGTGGTCCTCACCAACTCAGAGATGGTGGGTCTTCTGGGAGCTGCAAGGGAGCAGCGACCACAACTCTGTGTGGTTTAAACTGACCCTTGGGGCCAGCAACCCACAATCAAGAACCAAAATCCTTAGGTTGAGGAAATTCATCAGGGATAAGTTAGCGGGGGGGGGGGGAGACAGAAGTGGGTAGAGGAGAAATGGGGCAATAATGGGAGCCTTATTTGAGGCACCAAAGGCAAGCAAAAAAAAAGTATCTAAATAAAACAGGTTTAGGAGACCACTGTGTTTCTCAGCTAGGGTCAGGGAAGCAATTAGGGCCAAAAAGTAGGCTTTCTACAACTACAAGGAAACACAGAGGGAGGCAGAAAAGGAGAATTGTCTACAGGAAAATAGGGAGGCAAAGAGGGTAATCAGGGAGGCGAAAGCAGACATGGAGCTGCATATCGTGGAGGGGTCAATAAGAGAGAAAAACAGTTATTTAGATATATCAGTGAAAAAAAGAGGGGCATCTCATGGCTAGTTGAGGGGGGCAGAGTGACACAGGAGGATGAGAAAAAGGTCACTGTCCTGAATGACTTCTTTTGCTCAGTATTCACGAAAGAGGACTGCAGGTCCATGCCAAAAAGCGGCATCAAAGCAGCCACTAAGTGAGTCCAGTAAATAAGGCAGCCAATACTTACTAGCAAGAGGGTCCTGAAAGAGCTGGCAGCCCTTAAGATAGATAAGACCCTAGGACCAGAAGGATTGCCTCCGAGGATACTTAGGGAATTAGCAGGAGAACTGGCTGAACCACTGGCTAAGCAGTTCAACAGCTCACTTAGGTCTGGGGAGGTTCCTAGGGACTTGAGAATGGCAGACATTGTACTGCTTCATAAGGGAGGGTATAGGGAGCACCCAGTGAACTACAGGCCTGTCAGTCTGACCTCCATCATGGGAAAGCTGATGGAATCACTAATTAAAGAGGACCTCATGGACTACCTGCAGAGCAACAGGCTCCAGAATAGTAAACAACATGGTTTCATGGTGGGATAGTCTTGTCAGACCAAACTGATTTTTTTTCTTTGACTGGGTGACCAAGGAAGTAAACAAGGGCCACACTGTGGATCAGGTGTACTTTGACTTCAGCAAGGCTTTTGATTCAGTGCCGCACAAACGGTTGCTCAAAAATGTGGAAGACCTGGGTGCAGCTAAAACCACAGTGAACTGGGTGGTAAGTTGGCTAGAAGGAAGGCAGCAGAGGGTGGTGGTCAACATGGTTAAATCAGAGGAAAGAAAGGTTACAAGCAGAGTTTCACAGGGATCTGTCCTGGGTCCGGTCCTCTTCAACATGTTCATCTGTGACATTGGTGAGGGAATCCAGGGCATGCTGTGTCTCTTCGCAGATGTCACAAAATTATGTGGGACGGTGGATAGTAATAAGGGAATAAGGGATATGCAGGGGGACCTTCAAAATCTAGAGGGGTGGTGAAAGGTCTGGCAGTTAAAATTCAATGCCAAAAAGTACAAGGTAATGAACCTAGGGAAAAGGAACCCCGAGACAGAGTACTGGATGGGTGGAGTGAGACTTACCACTACAGGAGACGAATGGTGTCTAGGAGTTATCAGTAACCCCCTTAAACAAATGAGCCAGTGGAACAAGGCCTATAGCAAGGCTAACAGGATGCTGGGATGTATCATAAGGGGTATTGATGGAAGAAGAAAAGAGGTAATTCTGCAAGTGGAATTCTGCATTCTGCACAGTTCTAGTGGCACTATAACCTCCTGCAGGTCCCAGTCCTTCTTTTGAGTGCTCCACTTTTATCTCATTAATGCTGAATTCCACTTGAGGATTTCTGCCACCAGTGTGCATTACTTTGCATTATAAAATGGCAACAAATAATCTAGTAATTTCATTGGCCAAGAGAAATCAGCTGACTGTACATTAAATCTCTATAAATACACAGTTAGCTGCCAAATCTTGTTTTCCTCCCCAAAAAAGCCTACTTACCTAGTCCAATTACACAACCCCTAAAGTGAAAATAATAAAAAAATCCAATAGCCACCATCTTGAAAATCTTAACCTTTACTACCGCCAAATTTAAAGCTTATTTTTCAACTGTAGTCAACATTTTAAGCCAAGAACTTCAAATCCACACTTATGACACTTTCTCCAAATCCACACTTGTGACACTTTCCAAAACAACAACAAAAAACTCACCCTTTACATAAGAATTAACACAGCAAACATCACTGAATCTGGCAGTATGAAATCCCTTCAGGAAACCAAGTCCACATACTCGTTTATTTTCATCTGAACTTACCAGCTGTTCAACTCTGGAGTGGGGGCTTATCCTTTTCTATTTATTTGCTGCCATAATTTGTTTATTATGACTAGAATGGCTTTGAAGAACTGAGCAGAGTGGCAGTCATTGAGACAGATGCTGATCCATCATGTTAACAGTTGGAGTGGTGGAGCGCAGCACTATGTGCTGAAAGGGAAAGAGTGAGGGGTTACCGGGAAATGCCTCTGCCACCGAGCAGGCAGACGGTAAAGGCCCAGAAGAATGACCAAACTTTAACAACATGCACAGCATAGCATAGAATGGGTCAGAAGCAGGAGAAAGTAACAAAAGTATTTGTGAATGAACTTCTATCTGAACAGGCAGAAGGGCGCTGCCCCAGAATGGAGTGCTGGGGGTGGTTACAGTACAACACAATGGCATGCCCAAAATGGGGCAAATGAAAGTGTGGGACTCAAAAAAAAAAATCAGAAAATAGTAGGAGCAGCAGTGAGGATAAATATGACAACCACAAGCAGCATTTTCAGCTTCTTCATAAACAAACTCATTACACAGTCCCACCTGCCGAACAGTTGTATTTGAACTATTTTTTGGATTCTGCAATGTTTTAATGAGTTTTTAATAAAAAAACAACTTTGTTTTACATTTAAAGCAAAACAAGCGATTTTATAAGTGCCATAATCCACTCCGGGGGTTGTATTGAAGTTTTTTTTGCTTTATCCTTTTTTTTATTCTCCTTCCCATGCTCCATAGACTGCCACTTCTTTGGGTGGCTTGGTGTTCCTGCTGTCTGTCAGTTCACACCCCCCCATTGCCGACCCCACCACCTGAATCCCTGACTGAACCTGGGTCCTGGAGGGTTCTGGCTTATCCCTGCTGGGGGTGAGGGAGGGGAGTAGCAGGATCTTAGGGTCCTCCAGGGTGACAGGTGAGGGGGGATGGGAATGGTGTGCTGTGGGGACTGTAGTATGGTGGGACATGGCCACCGTCATCTGTTCTGGTTGAGACAAGTGATTTTTCTGATTTTGAGCTCACCCATCTCCCATATGCATGCAGCCACAACAGCATCCTTGAGGTGGGGGCATTCATTGGTGTATGGTCACCCATGCCAAGAATGCATCTCCTAAGCCATCACCAGGAACCACTGTGAGAGCAGCTTGCAGTGACCTCCTCTCGGGAGGGAAGTGTCCATGGGATGCTTGTGACTCTCTTCCTGCCAGCCTCTGCTCCTGACATTTGGACTCAAGGTACGAACCTAGATCACCAGGGTGCCAGAGGATGCCCCATCACCGGTGCCACGGAGCTGGCAAACATTTTACGACAAGTATAAAATAAAATTTTTAATGCACAACTCTGTCATGGTGGCTTACTTACTTATTTGTCACTGAATTCCAATTGCCAAATACTGGCTCTGTTTCCAGTTTCTCTACATCCTTTTTCATGCTGTTAATTCCCTCCTCATGATTCATACTTCCACATGGCTTCATGTCATCTATAAACAGACTCACTTTCACTTGTATCCCTTTTTTGATGTCACTCATATACATGCTGAATTTTCCCAGTCCATCTAGCCCCAACCAAAGTTCTACAGTAGGTCCCCTATCTTCTTCACTAGCCTTCTATGTGGCATTGAATCAAAGGCTTCACTGAAATACAAGTAAATTCTGCCAACTGCCTGGCCTCTACCGATCATGTGTATCACCAAATTGAAAAATTAATAAAGTTAATTGGATATGACATACTTCTTGTGAACCCATGCTGGTTTCTGTCCATGAGTTTATATACCTCCAAGAATTCAACAATATAATCTTTAATATGTGGTGGGGAAATTAGTGGACAATCTTCTGAAAGAAAGACCGGTTAAGCATCTAGAATCCAATGGGCTGCAGGGCAACAGGCAGCACTGATTTACTGGGGGAAGACCATGCCCAATGAATCTATTAGATTTCTTTGATTAGGTGACCTGGGAAATAGTTCTAGGGGATGCCAGTGGACATGATGTCAATAAAGATGATGGAGATTATGAGGCCCTGGTCCATGCCAGTGTGGATGGAGTCTGTGAGCCTTAGAAGGGAGGTGGTGGTGGTAGAGTGGTGCTTCTATGAGCCAGACTGAAAAGGGGTGAAAAAGGAGGAGTCAAGGAAGGGAGTGAGTTGGGAGAGCACTATACGCTCTTGTAGTTTAGCAAGGATAGGAAAAAGGGAAATAGGCTGATAGTTGCCAGAGACAGAAGGGTCACCCTCTTTGGGTAGAGAGATAATAGTGTCATGTTTCCAGACAGCTGGGACTAAGGGAATGGAGTAGGAGAGGTTGAGGACAGAGGCGGGAGGAGAGACGATTGCCAGAGCAGATAGGTAGAGAAGTTTACAGTTAAGACCATTTGAGCATGTGCCTTTGTTAGGATTCAGAGCAAGAAGAACTTTTAGGGTGTCAGAGGAGGACACAGGGAGAAGGGAGTGGGGAGGAGCTTTTATCAGTTGCAGGGGAGACTGGGGGTGGGTGGGGAGGGATGAGAGGAGAGATGAGGCACCGGAGGTAAGTAGGAATTGAACTCAATGCGTACTTCAAGGGTCATTCATGGAGGAGGGGACTACTTTGAGAACTGGATTAGTGGGCTGGGTCAGTGGGAAGAAAAGGGCCTGGACTACTTTCCAAACTGTTGATGAATGATTTATGTTAGATTGGAAGGTGGCCTGGAAGTAATCTGCTTTTGCCAGATGCATAGCCCTGGTGCAGGTGTTCTGAAGAGAACAGTAGGCCTAACAATCAGCAGGGAAGCCAGTGGATTTGTGAACCTTCCTGGCATTGTCCTGAGCACATATGCATGCCAGGAGCTCACCTGAGATCCACGGGAGGTGGCAGCCTTGCATACTGACACATCTAAGGGAAGCTTAATGGTTCCAAACATCAAAGAATTTGTTTTTGAAACGGTCAAGGGCCGAGTTGATGGATGATGCAGTGGTGATGGGGACCAGTTTGTATAAGATAAGTCATCAAGTAGGGGGATAAGGTCCAGGTATTTCTAAGAGTGGATTAGCAGGAGTTTTGGAGGAGCTTTGGGATGATGGATCTTGCAAACACAATAGATCATATGACAATTGCTTAGTGAGTCCAGAGGGATACCCACTATGACCAGGCAGTGTGGGTAGGAGGTTAAAACCTAGTCAATGAGGGTATGGTTCTGGGAAGTGGGGTTTATGTGAGTGGGCTCACTGATTATCTAGGAGAGATTAAGGGCTGAGATATCAGTTTGTATTATGGAATGTGAAGGAGAGAGACAGTTTAGGTTAAAATCACCTAGTATGTACGGTTCACCAGAGAAGGTATGCAGTAGGATGGTAGTCAAGAGGTCTGTGATAGAAGTGGGGCAGAGACCAGGGCAGCAGTAGATACCTGCAACAAAGATGGGAAGGGAGAAGAGAAGGGACAGTTTTATCAGTAGGAGCTCATATGCAGATGGGAGCGAGGTGGCTAGGATAGGGGTATACTGGATTGAGGTAATGATGTACACTGCCATGCCCCCACCCCTACTGGTCTGATCTTGGTGGACAAATGAGTAACCAGGGATAGAGATTCTTGCATTGGAAATCTTTGGGTTGAGCCAAAATTCTGACAGGATTAGTACATTAGGTTTGAGAGTAGAGTACACATGAGAGGTTGGAGGAGGGTGATTTTGGGGAGGAGGCTCCTGATGTTTAAGTGGGAAAACTTCAAGCCCCATGGGAGGAGGAGAGATTTGGGGGTGCAGGGGCCAGGGTTAGGTTTATTGTCACCTGCTGTTAGTAGCAGGAGTGTGATAAGAAGCTTGATGAGGACTGCTGGGTGTTTACGTGGCGGTGAGTACTGGGAGGGTGCTTGGGAGAGGGGTGAGGGGAGCTTGTGCCAAAGTAGGCAGGCATAAATGTATGGGGAAGGAAGAAGAGAGGCACAAGGGGGGCCATGGATAGTATGACGGGGAGACACAGGGAGACTGAAGATGTTGACAAGGATGTTAAGGGAAAACAGGGGGCTTCCTGGAGACAGTAGGTGTGTGGATAGGGAGGGGCATGGGGAAGGAAGGGGGGAGGGATGTTGGTGCAATGAGGAGGGTAAGGAGGGAAAGATATAGCAGGATCATGGCCGAGGGCAGCATTCAATGACAAATGTTGGCGGGGCAGGGGGGTTGAGTGAACAGGTGGACTGACTGCTCCAGGAGGACTACTGTGAAATGCAGCAGAGCACCTGTCAAGGTGCAGGGGGATGAGTAGTTGGAACTAGAACACCTATGCAGAGAAGGAATCAGTCTGTCAATAGGCTACACGGTGACCCCGGAGTTGTGGTCAGAAGAGGATCTGAGACGATATTAGGTGGGGACTGTGGAGGGGTTGTGGAATGACAGATGGACCAGACACCGAACTTCAAGTTCAACACACAATCTCTGTGTGATGTTTATTCAAAAGACAAGAAATAACCTTCTACAATGGCATATTTCTTCTTCAGTACATCAGTCTGCAGCAACAAACTATGAATTTCCTTTCTCTGCACTTAGCATCTACTGACACTGATCTCTGATCTAACCACTTTTCAGTGAAAACCCTTCATCCCTATGTGGGCTCTGTTTACTTGGGTAGTGGGGGCTCAGAAAGAAAAAACAAAACAAGCTATAGACAAAGAACCTCAATGCAGAAACACTGAAAAAAGGGCTATCCCAAAGGACATTGGCAACAAATCCAGTTTAAAAGAAATACAGCATCATACATACTTCCATAATGCAAAGCATCATGGGATATATGCAACTCACCATAAAATGTAAGACTTATTCAGTTTACAGCAATTTACATGCATTTTAAATAGCACAACTAACTTAATTTCTGTAATAGTTAACTAGTACTTTTTACCTTTATCAAAAACACCTACTGCCATGGTATTTTCAACATTTACAGGTTTCATAAACATAAGGTAGATACACAGCAAGATATTTTATGACATAGTGCTATTAGATACTAAATCCAACAATGATAAACACATCCTGTTTTACATAGGTTTGGAGGTCACCACAATAACCTCCCTGTACGAGGACCTGAGGGAAAAGGAAAATTAAAGAGGACACTATAGCATAGTCAAGAAAGGGAAGGGGGTGCCCATAGGTAGCCAACCTTATGGACTAGAAATTGTAAAGGATAGATTAGGCTAAGAAATAGAATAACTGTTACAACAGATTTAAGAAAAGGTCGGTCCTCAAGAGTGGCAGGAGATCCCTGTCACATATCCCCCACCTTAAGAGGGAATCAGTTATTGTAGACTGCTTACCACCTTCCTGTCCCAGGAAGGGATGGAGATTCCACCCATCTTCAGAAGCTCTGTCTCAGGGTCCCTATTCATGATAAACATTCTATCATAAACATGGCAGATATCATCCTTCTTTACCCTGAGGCATTAACACATTTCTCAATAGAGACTAACAGTACCTTTGCTGAACTATCTTCTTTTAGGGAAAGTACATCATATTTCTTAACTAAAAAATCTTGACGGCTGTAAAGTCCAGTACCATAGAAACAAAATCTCTGGGGTGAGTAATTACCTGCTCCAACCCCACCAGACATGTCAGTTTTAAGCAGGGGCCCAGTTCTAGGTTCACCCCCTCTACATAAACCCACTATGTCTCTTGATTCATTTCACTTGCTACAGATACAGACACCTGATGGTAGACACTCTTTTGATGTTACCACAACACAGGTTCCAATCCATTTTCCACCCACCTCCTCCTTGGTAGTTTTTTCCTCAGAAAAGAATAAAACACACATACCACCTCAGACTCTTAACATATTGTAACATGTTTGGCAATGTTAGCATCTTTAGCCTGCAGTATACCCCAGTCAATACCATTATTAGATTTAGCTGCATTAATACAAGAAAAAGTCCCTTCAGCCTCATGGGCTTCTTCTTGCTTGCTTGAAGTCTTCAACCCCAGCACAACATCACTAGGCACAATCTTACCTGGGGTCTCACATTCAAGTTCCTTAATTGCATCTCTGACCTCCAACAGGTAACATCCTAGGAATACAGGAAACAAAGGAATATTCTGCTCAGTCAGGGGGTCCTCCTTAAACTGAGCCCACGTAAAATCCTCCTCCAACTCTTTATCTAAACTCTCCAGCAGGGACCTCTCGAGCACCTGGCATTGGTGTTCCACCTCTCTGCATAGTTGGTCTACCACCAGTCATTGCCCACTCATCCAGTGTATCATCCTCATCAGGATCTCCACCTCCCAGGTGTTGTCTTTGCACCTCTAGTCTACCTCGACCCCACAGTAGTTCTGCACCCCTTTGCATCTCTTCATCGTCTTCAGGCTTGACCTTCCTCCAGGCTCCCAAATCCAATCCAGGCAGCAGCTTCTCTCATCTGTCAGCCATGGTTCTGGCCAGAACTCCATGGACTTTCTTCTCTGGCAACTCCTGGTGCATCAGTCTGCCTGGGATATCTGGGCAATATCTACCAGAAAACGTCCCTCTTCAGCCATTCCAGATGCTTCCAGCAAGTTATCCCATATCTGACACTAAGTCTGTGGAGGGGTTGTGGGATAACAGATGGATCAGACACTGAACTTCACGTTCAACACACAAACTCTGTGTGATGTTTATTCAAAATACAAGAAATAACCTTCTGCAATTGCATATTTTTTCTTCAGTACATTAGTTTGCAGCAACAGACTATGATTGTCCTTTCTCTGCACTTAGCCAGCACCTACTGACACTGATCTCTGATCTAACCACTTTTCAGTGAAAACCCTTCACCCCTATGTGGGCCCCATTTGCTTTGGTGGGGGCTCAAAAAGAAAAAAAAGCAAGCTAAAAACAAAGAACCTCAGTGCAGAAACACTAAAAAAAGGGTTGCCCCAAAGGGCATTGGCAACAAATCAAGTTTCAAAGAAACACAACATCATACACACTTCCATAATGCAAAGCATCATGGGATATATGCAAATCACTGTGACATTTCAGACTTGTTCAGTTTACAGAAATTTACATGCATTTTAAATAGCACAACTAACAATTTCTGTAATAGTCACCTAGTACTTTTAGCTTTATTAAAAACACCTAGTGCCATGGTATTTTCAACATTTACAGGTTTCATAAACATAAGGTATATACAGCAAGGTATATTATGACATAGTGCTATTACATATTAAATCCAACAATGATAAATACAACCTTAGTCAAGAAAGGGAAGGGGGTGCCAATAGATGGCCAACATTATGGACTAGAAATTGTAAAGGATAGATTAGGCTAAGAAACATTAGAACTGTTGCAACAGATTTAAGAAAAGGTCGGTCCTCAAGAGTGGCAGGAGCTCCCTGTCACAGGTACCTGGGTTGTATAATACTTGCAGCATACAGCAAGAGTAGGAAACAAGTGGTGCTGAGTTACACAGTAAACCAATGGCTGGAATCAGTGGGTAGGGGATTAGATGGAAAGAACCAAATTTGGGATGGGGATGGGTAAACCAAGCCAATGACAGGGAAGGGGGTAAAAGTAAGCTAATTGATTCTGAAAGGTAAGGGGAGTATATAAAGGTGACGCAACTCTAGGTGGGCAGAAAGGGGTGGGTGGGTACGTGGCATTGCTCGCCAAACTCAGGAGCTGCTGCTGCTAACCTGTGATGCTGCTGGGAGGGCTGTGGACACAGAGCCTTCACAGCTCTAGCTACTGGGTGGGTGGGTGGGTGTCTAGTGGAATGAGCTGCAGTGGAAATGGAGGAAAAAAAGACAAAGAATTAGGGGGAGTGCAGCTGTAACATGAGCCCTCAGGTGTGTAATGGCGGACTGAGCATGCTGCAGCAGCCAGAAAACAATCAACTGACTGGCTAAATTACTAAAAGAGCTGCTGGTTAAGCCTGATTTTACCCTATTTTTCCTTGTTAAAGCACACAGTCACTAACAACAATACTGTTCTGGTAGGTAAAAGTTCTCTATTCATTTAAGACTATTTCAGGCTCTAATATGTTTAATGTACAGGTTGCTATTTTTATGCTGCTCTAAATACTGAAAACACCTACACTTGTTATAAGACTGGTGAAACAGTAGCATAAGTCAAGCAGAAATAGCCAACAGTACAGACACTATGATTCCTGTGGAAAACATGCATCTTTGTAGGAGATGGCAATTGCTCCAAACTAAAGAGCTGCTGCTATACCTGTGATGCTGCTAGGGAGGGCCGTAGCCATGGAGCCCTCATGACCCTATCTACTTTCCATATATATATATATATATATATATATATCTCATATCTGTCTGTCTGTGTCTGTCTGTCTGTGTCTGTCGGTCTATCTATCTTATTTGCAAAACACTGCAAACACTACATTAATGCTCCAGCTAGGGTTCCACTTAATGCAACAAAAGTAGGGAGATGTGGTGTTAGGGTTTCCAATCCTAACTCCCCACCTCCTCAAGCAGCAAAAGGACAAGACCACAGAAGCAACCACAGACAGTCATCATCAGGTAAGACAAACAACATGCAACTGTTTCTGGATGAAACAAATGCAGGCACACTAATATGCTACTTTTGTGGATTTGTATCTGCAGCATGCACACTGCAAGACATACACACTCACTTGCCACTGCAGCTACAAATCCATGATACTCAAATCACAGCACTACTTCTGTATGTAGAAGCAGAGGCCTCTGCAGCCATAGATACAAATCCACAATACCCACATTATAAGAGTTCTTTTGTCTGCAGAAATGCACACCTCTAGAGGGGCAATGCTTCTGTAACCTGAGGTACTTATGCATACTGTAAGACATACACACACTTTATGGGCCTGCGCTTCTTCAGCCACAGATATAAGACACACACACACACAGACCTCTGACTGAAGAAGCGTGGCACCACAAAATTCATGATTCCAGAACTGCAACACTACTTCTATCTGCAGAAGCACAGGCCCCTGAATGGCCTGCACCTCTTCTGCCACAGGTATAAGACATACACACTGACTAGTTATGCAGATGTAAGTACTGTCGCAATGCGGGTACAATGGCTTCAGCCAGGGATATAGAAATTGTTCAAGGGGGTAGCAGTTTTTAAGTTACACAGATGTGTATATAGAAAAGCATGCACTAACAGATCATCCTTCTACTGGGTCATAATGTCTGGACTGAGCCACAGCAGAAGGAACCCAGGCACTGCGTCTGGGACCGGGTTTGATTCCTGGTCCCAGACACTTTATTTTTTCCAGGGATTGTGCACTCCCCAAGTTGGACCCCCCCCATCGGAGTTGAGAATCTTTAATGGGGGTGTCCGGTGGTGGAGCCCCCCACAGAAAACAGACTTATGCATGGCAATATACACCCTATGTTGGCGTGATTTTGCCATGCGGCATAATGTCTTGCAACATTATGACCCTGCCTACCCTGCTAGCTAGTAAGGAAATAGAGTAACATCTCAAAGCCAAGAATATAGAGAATTAATATGCTCAAGTTAACTTTTATAGGTAAAGATCATTAGTAAAATGATAAGACAATCACTTATATTTGATTGTTTTTATTCCAGTGGGCCTTTCTATCGAGGAGATTCTACAGGTACACCTGAGGCTTGGGGAGCTCGGCTCAAGGTGAACAAAATGCCAAGGAAATGAGCAGCAACATATGGACTCTCTCTTTCCACATAAAGAAGAAGAACTCTGCAAACCTTCCCTACCAGCAATCAAAACAGCAGAAGCATGAGGACAACAGGACAGCAGTGGACTGAAAAGGCTGGGATCAGATCCAAAAGTGAAGCTTGAGCTGAAGTGAAGGAAGATTGACAGAGGCTAATATACTGAAGTCAAGAAACAAATTCTAAAAATAGAAAAGTGAAGGCTGCTGTGAATTAGTGAATGGTGAAAAATTGTATTTTTCCTCTCTCAGAGACTGCAATATTGACTGATAAAATCTAAAGTAAAAATAAGGTATATGTGCATGGGAGCCTTGGACATTAGCAGGGTTGATCATATTGTTACGTCAGGCTGCACACTAAAGTTAAAGAAGGTAAAGGATATTTAGCTATCTTTTGTTGACCGGATAAGTGCACTAGACAAATCCTGCCTATTTTCAGGCACGACTCGGGGGAGGGGGTTACAGATGAATGCCAAATGACCTTGAACCAGATTAAGCTGTTGGTGGTATTTTTAGTGAATGAGGGAAATTATATAGTAGTTAATAGAATTAAATGATGGGGAAACAACTGCAAATGAAATTGATAGCAATTAAGCAAAAAGGAACAAAGAAAGAGGATGTAACTAAAATAACAAACTTCTTTCAAGCTAATGAGAATGGAAATGATGATAACGTTTTGATATTAAGGGGTGAAAAAAACTAGCAACAGATGGCAAATTTCAGCCAAGTGTTACATCCTCTCCAGTGGCAGTGCATACAGTTAAGAGAAATCTGCTTAGACCAGAGGTTTCGACACCTGGATCTCTGCATCCAGTGCTGGTAGAAATCTACAGGTTAGAGAAATCTCCTATAGAATTGGAGGCTACAGATGACTTATTAATTGATCTGTCAGAAACAATTGGTCAAGGCCTGCATTTATCAGATTTGGAAATTCCTGAAAGTGTAAATAAGAATAAAAGTGCAAACAATGCACACGAAATATCTAAGTGGGATTAGGGAACAGACGGGGTGAGAAGGAAATATTGCAAGAAATGACAAATCTTTCTTGGACAAAATCGGTAGCGTTCTTACCCCATATGTAAAATAACTGAAATTGAATCTCTCTACAAGATAACCCCCCGATATTCCTCACCTATGGTCTAATCAAGAAGTAAATGAAACAACTGAAAAAACAGCCTCTAATGAGGAATGTAGAAGTGAGATAAGACATCTGAAATTGTTATGTTTAAGGTAAAAAATAAATACAACAGTGAAACATGCTTCTTACAGAATTAGTAAAACTCACAAGAGAACATAGAGTGAGCCCAAAAATAAAGAAAGCACATAAGAAGAAGGGAGAAAAGATTCAGGAAAAGAGCACAAAGGCTCCAAGTAATTTTATTTGAAAAAGAATATGGCAGGAAAAAAATATCAAGATGTGAAAAAAACAATTACCAGCAATAAAAAATGGAAAAATAAAACAACAAAGGATATTCAAGAGATAACAAGAGAAATAGCAGCTAGGGAATTGAAGGAAATGCAGGAGTTGGTTGGAAACTTGAAATCAAACACTAAAAGAAAATTAAATGAGGAAATAAAATGGAAAAGACAAAGAACAAACAAAATGTTGTGATCAACGCCTCGGATAACAGGGAAAATAAGAACCCACATTAAAATATAAGCAAATGGTTCCATGTCATTTTAGCGAGGATTAGTGAGCAATTACAATTTGAGAAAAAATATTTGAGCGCCGACAAATAACGCGACCACACATCTCAGTGACCGCACATCACAGTGAATGCATTATGAGCTATCGGTACATATCAGCTACAATATCCTCATTCAGACATGTACATGGAGATTGTAAGCAACGCCATGTAAGTACTCCAGTCTGGTATATATGGAGTACTCATTGACCACTTGCAGCATCCTCTCTGTCAGATCTTAATATCTTCTCCAGCTACTCCCATCCGTGGAGCCCGACACAACCTGCTCTATCCAAACGTGTGACATCCTCTCCATCTCCTGTATGCAGTCTAGGAAACACAATATATCTGGGTGGCAGGCTTTCAGGTGGGTATTAAACCCGCAATGCCATTCCTCAACAGCATTGTTGGTGAGGGCATGTCCACTCCACACTGCATCATAGCATTTCCACATCTCCACATGGAACAAAGGTCTCCTCCGTTTGTATCAGTTGATTGGACGGCCGATCCAGGTATCTTCAAAGTAATCCAACTGGTAGTAGTGTCTCCTCATGTACCTCATAAAAGGGTGTCTCCCTCAGCTCCTCAAAGGCATCAACCACGTCCTGAACAGGTACAAAGGGTAATGCCATCAACATCCTAATATTCAGTGCACTCTCAGCATCACCAGCATACCTTGCTGTAACTTCCTGGCATTGTTGCACATGTCTCCGCACACATTGGCTGAAATGAAAATAACACCCTTTAACAATTGCAGTTGGGAAGGCGGCATATCTCTGAGTGAGTCAGAATCAGCTTTAGAAATATCCAGTAGCTGTGAAACGTTGCCTATGAACAATAATTCAAGTCCCTGTAGCATACTGGAAATCATGGATACATCTATGTAACTTCCTATGGAAAAAGAAAATAAGAGTAAAGGAGCAGAAAAAAAAATCAGACGTTTTAGTATTAAGCTGGAACATAGCAGACCTGAGGGATATACTACCATATCCTGTAGCTCACTACCCCAACACTCTGTAGCCCAATACCAGAATCCAGAAATGCAAAATCCTGATTTTGCTTGTATTTCATGTTTTGGGGAGCTTCACCCCCGAACCTCATGCCCCACTTAATATAACAAACTCTGGGGGGAAGAGGGGGGACAAAATCCCACTGTTTGGGATTTTGCTTTTTGGGATTCTGGTGTCAGGTTACAGGGAGTCAGGGTAGCGAGTTATGGGATATCATAGTGATACTGACCTGAGGGCGAAATTAGAGGCTAGGGAATGGTTAGAAGACATAAAGAAATACAATATCAAACTACAAAGGAACCCCAGAGTGAATGCACTGGGGCAAGGGTTATCCCATAATATTCAACTACAAAGGAACCCCAGAGTGAATGCACTGGGGCAAGGGTTATCCCATAATATCCAACTACAAAGGAACTCCAGCATGAATGCACTGGGGGCAAGGGTTATCCCACAATATCCAACTACAAAAGAACGACATAGTGAATATACTAGAGCAAGGGTTATCCCATACTATCCAACTACAAAAGAACCCCAGAGAGAATGCACTGGGACAAGGGTTATCACATAATGTCCAACTACAAAAGAACCCCAGAGTGAATGCACTAAGGCAAAGGTTATCCCGGAGGATACTGGCCATACAGCAAAATTTTAAAGAAAAACACAAATTTCACATACCCCAATAATGCAAAGCACCATGGGAAGCATATGCAAATGACCATGAGTTAATTTGGACTGGCTCAACTTTAAGCAGAATTGCACGGTGCCAGAAGGCCTCACAATACAATCAGCAAAGGCCGAGAACAGCAGACACAGACACATGTTTCAACCTCATTTTGACTCATCAGTGTGCCGTATCTGTATCTCAGTCCAGGAAAAGATAGCCAGCCACCCTATAGGGGATCTTATTGGTTTGGGTCATGGGCAGCCCAAACTAGAGAGAGACGAGAACTACAAAAGAATCCCAGAGTGAATGCACTGGGGAAAGAGTTATCCCAGAGGATATGTTCCCATAATGCATTGCATTATTGGGTATGTGCAATTTGTATTTTCTTTAAAATTTGTCTGTATGGCCAGTATCCTCCATGATAACCCTTGCCCCAATGCATTCACTCTGGGGTTCTTCTGTAGTTCACTTCTCAGAATTTGAAAAATGACAGCTGTCATGTTCATGAGGTGGTGTAAAAAATGGCTATCTTGGATATTTGGGGTCAAAATATTGAAAATTACCAAACCTATGAGCTAGAGCAGCAAAATTTAACCATACGTTTTTAACTTTTTTTTATATTTTTACTCCAAATTTACAGCATAGCCTTCTTATGACCCCACCTCATGAACCTGATAGGTGAACATTTTCTAATCCTAGCCAAAATGTCATTTTGCGCCACTAGTGTAAAAATATGTTTCGGTGAGGATTTGAAAAATGACAGCTGTCACTTCATGAGGTGGTGTGAAAAAAAATGTTTTTTCCTGTTGCTGCCTGCAGGGTAGGATGGGGTGTTAGGGTTGGGAACCCAAACACCACATTTCCCTACTTTTGTCACTTTATCCCTAAGTGGTGTATTAATGAAGTTTTTTCACTGAATGTATATAATATACAGGCGTGGGAAAGTTTGCATATTGCGTTTAAGTGGGCACTTTATTGTTAAACCCCGATTTTTACACTTAATACCTTTGCCACCATTTGACTGATTTGTCTGAAATTTGGAATGCACAGAGATGGTGACAGGATCTCTGGACCCTGAAGTGTATGTGGCCATTGGATCACCAGGGCAAAGTTACAGAGGGGCAACAAACTCAAAAAATTATACCAATTAGGACTTTTCTTTTTGCTTACCTATAACTAACAAGCATTTGTCAATGCCGAATGTTTGCTTGCTGGTATTAGCATTGGAAATGCAGGAGTTAGACAGATGCAGAATAGGAATGGCAGTGAAGTATTGAATTTCAAGCCAACCCCACCTCCATCCTGTAGAGATGGACAGGCATTGGGTAAGTGTTTGGGTTGTCACCCATGATGGTCATGCCATGTCACCTCACCCTATTCTGCAGACACCGACATGTGTTGAGGTGTGCCTTGGGGTGTTTGGCTTTACAGTAACCCCATTCCATAAGGACATATGCTGAAATGGGTGCAGAATAGGAGAATGGGGTGAAGTCTAGGGCCGAAGAGTCCAAGGTACACCTTGATGCCTGTCATTGACTGGGGGGTGGAGATGGGATGGCATGAGCAGTACAGTCTGCAATCCAAAGGCACACCCCGATGCCTGTCAGTCTGTACAGGGTGGGACATTATGGTTAGAAACCCTAATGCCTTGGGCGTTTGTTGGTATTTGCACTACAAATTTTCAACATGGCCTTTTTGTGACCCCACCTCATGAAAGCATTTGGGACCTCTTCTCATGAAGAGTGGCAGTGTGAGTTTGTCAATGTGTCCCAAACTTTGAGTTCCAACAGCAGCCGTGCCATTCTGCGCCACATGCATGAAAACACAGATCGGGCAGGATGTGAAGAATGACAGCAGTGCCATCCATAGGGAGGTGTGAAGAGATGGCAATGTTGAAAATCTGTAGTGGGAATATTAAAAATGCTCGCACTTCCGAGCATATGTAGAAACTGCGCAATGCATGCGCGTAACACAGTCATTTTATAGACTTTCATCACCAATTTTTCAACATAGGCATTTTAGGACCTCTGCTCATGAACAGTGTCACTGTGATTTTCTTAATGTGTCCCAAACAATTATTTCCCACAGCGACCACGCTATTCTGCCCCAGAGGTGCAAATACACATTTTGGCCTCGATGTGAAAAATGACAGCTGTACTGTTCATAAGGAGGTGAGGAAAAATGGCAATGTTGAAAATCTGGAGTGAAAATATTACAAATGTGCAAAGTTACGAGCATGCATGGAAACTGCACAATGCACGCTCGTAACAGTCATTTTATGGACTTTGATCACAAAATTTTCAATATAGACATTTTAGGACCTCTGCTAATGAACAGTGTCACTGTGATTTTCTTAATGTGTCCTGAACACTGATTTCCAACAGCGACCATGCTATTCTACGCCGGAAATGCGAAAACACATGTCAGCCAGGATGTGAAAAATGACAGCTGTACTCTTCATAAGGAGGTGTGGAAAAATGGCGATGTTGAAAATCTGAAGTGAAAATATTGCAAATTCGCAAAGTTACGAGCGTGCGTAGCAACTGCACAACGCATGTTCGTAAAACAGTCCTTTCTTGGATTTTTTCCACCAAATTTGCAACATACACTTTTTGAGAGGCCACCTCAAGGACACTGGCACTGTCGTTTCATTAATCAGTCCTGAAAGGTGATTCTGCACAGTGACCGCGAAATCACCTTTCGGGGCCGAATAACGCCATGACAGTGGCTGAATTCATGATGAGGGTCCCAATAACTCCATGTTGAAAATTTGGTGCCAAAATTCCCAAAAATACCTGAGATATGCACCAAAGTTGAAAAAAAAAAGACTATTTATGCCATTATACAGCTTACCAGCATTTCTTCAGTTCATGGTCGGCTTTGAAGGGTGCAGACGTGTTCCCGGTCCACTGAAGATCGTCGCACTGGGATCTGGAGGTAAGTATGGAGTGAGAGGGCTGTGGAGAGGCAGGGTGCACAGAGCGTGGGTGCGGGTTGGGGTTGGGGCCACCAGACTCAACGAGGGATCGTTTTCTGATTTACAGGTAAAAAAAAAAAAAACACAGAGGGGCGGTTTTGTTTTAACAGGGATATTTTACGCTAGGGTGGGCTCCCAGCATGCCACCTGAGTGTTTTTTTGGGGAAGCTGTAGCCAATGGGGATTGGGCACCCTGTCAGCACATACTGGGTGCAAGAGGAGGGGATTGGGCTACCCTCGGCACAAACCAACTGTTTTTTGGGAACATCATGCCGACGTGGGAGTCGCTCCCATCAGCAAATTAAACTGGAATGGGGACTGAAGCTGATGGGATTGGGCCCCCATCGGCAAACAAAGACTGTCTTATGGGGGCACATGCTGCCTAGAGGGATTGGGCACCCCCTTGGCAGTGGGAGCTGTATAATATTGTTTGTGAACATGGCGGCAGCTTGCGCTGCATTCACAGACAATATTACACTAGGTAATGTTCCACCCTGCAATGACGGGTCGCTCCCTCATTGCAGCATAATGGCTGACGCTGCAATGACGAGGTGGCCCCTGATTGCTGTGGTGAAAACATTACAACTTGGTGGCACTTTTGGAAGCCAATGTCATCAGCACACTGTGCCTCCATTGGTTCACCAGTGCCAAGCCCCCAAATGCAATGCCTCGGTTGGCTGTCACAGTGCCGCACCTCCATAACTCGCTTCTCTCCTAAGTTGCCACATAATGTTTCTTGCGCATGCGTGCAAGCAAACATAAAAAACTAGGAGGGTTTGAAACCCGAAACTTGCAGGTCTGATAGAGTTTTGCCCAAGATGGTCACTTTTGTTGTTTGTATCTCCCAAACTTAAGTAGCTTTTAAAATATTTAAGAAAAACAGTTCTTTTCTGAGCATGTGCAGTTTAAAAAAAAATCACTGTTCTAAAAAAAACAGAATTTTTATGATCACATGAAGTCATGTGGTTGTATTACAAAAATGCCTTCATTTGTCAGGCAGCAGGGCCATACTAACATACTAGTCACCAGCAGAATAGGCCTTACAGTCTATCGACTTGTGCCTCAGAACCCTGGGTGGGCACTGAAGTCATCCCCCATTATCGTATCCCTATTTCTCCTGACCTCCATCCCAGCCCCCCCAGGGCAAGCCAACCTCTGGTTCATCCCTTTTCTGTACCTGTCTCACCCTCTCTTGAACCCCTGCACCATAAAAGCCAGAACCAGGTCACCAGGCAGTGCATTCCATGGTTCCACCACTATCTCAGTGAAATACCTCCCTCCTCATCCTCCTCCTCCTCCTCCTTTCCCCTCTCATCCTTCTTCCTTCGAGCTTCCAACTATGTCTTCTGGTGATTCCACCCTCCTTTAGCCTAAAGATCCTCTTCCTATTTATCCTATTTATTTTCTTGAGGTACTTGAAGACCTCAGTCATGTCCCCCCGGTCCCTCCTCTCCTCCAGTGAGAAAAGGCCGAGCTCCTCTAGTCTCTCCTCATACGTCAACTCCCCTAGACCCCAGATCATTTTGGTTGCTCTCCTCTGAACCCCTTCCAGGAGCTGGATGTCCCTCCTCAAGGGCAGCCTCCAGTACTGCACATAGTACTCAAGGTGTGGTCTAACCAGACCATTGTACAGTGGCAGAATCACTTCCCTGCTCCTTGAGGTAATCCCCTGTGCAATGCAGCCCAACATCCTGTTTGCCTTTACTGCTACCCTCCTGCACTGGTCAGAGTTATTCATGTTGACTTCCCCCAGGTCTCTTTCCCCCTGTCATGACCTTCAGCTCATCCCCTCCCAGGGTGTACTCGTGCTTGGGGTTCCCCCTCCCAAGATGTAACACCTTGCACTTGGAGGAGTTAACATTTAATTTCCAGGTACAGGCCCACTTGTCCAGGGTCTCCAGGTCCCTTTGCAAGGCCAACCTCCCCTCCACCCCCTCAACTACCGTACCCAGCTTGGAGTCATCCGCAAGAGACTCATTGCACACCCGATACCCTCCCTGATATCAGAGATGTAGGCATTAAACAGGATCGGTCCCAGGATCGAGCCCTGTTGTACCCCACTAATGAACCCCCCCTAGGAGATGGGACCTCCCAGCCGACCACTACTCTCTGAGTGCATCCAGCCAGCCAGTTCGAAATCCATCTGATCATAAAAGGGCCTGCCCCATCCCCCTCAGTTTCTCCAGTAGGCTATTGTGAGAGACCGAGTCAAACACCTTGCTGAAGTCCAAGAACAGTACATCCACAGTCCTCCCCTGTCGAGTTCTGATATTACCCATTCATAGAATTCCACAAGGTTAGTTTGACATGATCTACCTGGCACAAACCCATGTTGATGACTATCCAGGAATACCATCTCCTCCAAGAACCCCCCCAAATGTTCCTTAAGTGTACTATCCATCATCTTACCCACCACCGATGTCAAACTGACGGGTCTATAGTTTTCTGACACCTCCCTCGATCCCCCTATATGGATGAGCACTACATGTGCCACCCTCCAATCCCTAGGTACCCACCCTGTCTAAAGCGACATGTTGAAGAGATCTGCCAGAGGTGCAGCCAGTACATCCACCAACTCCCATAGCACTCTGGGATGTATGTCATCCAGCCCTGGAGATTTTTCCTTTTTAAGGGCTTTAAGAGCTTTCCACACCAGTCCGATGGGGATAGCATCTTTGGTCCCTCCCCCCCCACCTTTTAGCAGATTCATCCTGATGTGATACCCCTGAGGTAACACTCCCACCAGCCTTTTCTTTATCTTCATCTGGTGCTCCATCATTCCTACTCGCTGCCCCTTCTAACTCCATCAGCTTCCACTTTGTAAGTTTCCTAGTCCCTTCCTAGTGAACACGGAGGCAAAGTATTCATTTAATACCTTTGCCTGTTTCCTAGCTTCCTCTACCCACCCCCCTTTTGTTCTCAATCTGCCGATCTGTCCCTTGATTTTCCTGCGTTCCCCAATATACCTAAAGAACCCCTTTTACCCACCCTGTATCCCCTGTGCAAGCTGCTGCTCTTTTCTGGACTTTGCCTCCCTCACCATCCGGGTGACTTGTCTGGATGCCAGATGGTAATTTTCCTTATCTCTCTCCCCTCTCATTTTTTTGTATCCTTTGTAGGCAGCCCTCTTCTCCCTTACTGCCTCCTGAACCTCCTTGGACCACCAGCATGGTTTACATGACCTTGCCCCCTTGCTCTTCACCTTTGCAGAGGTCCTGACAGCCTCCTGAAGTCCCTGTTTTATGACCTCCCATCTCACTTACACATCTGTCCTTGGTGTAATCCCCTTTAAATGCTCCTTGAGAATCTCTCCCATTCCCCTATAGTCCACCCCCCTTAAAGTTAACAGCCATTGTCCTGGAACTAACCCCCTCACTCCCCAAATTTAGCCAAACCCAGACAGTATCGTGGTCGCTCCCTGCCAGGGGGTTCCTCCACCACCAGATCTCATACCCGATCCCCATCCGCAAGAACCACATCCAGGACATGCCCATCCCTCATAGGCTCCAACACCTGCTGAGTGAGGAACACATCCTGGAAGCCATCCAGCAGCCTCTGCTCCTCTGCCACCGTGGACATCATGGTTCCCCAGTCAGTAGCTGGCATGTTTAGATCCCCCATCAACACCACTCCCTCCCCTTTTGGTCCACACTGCCCATTAATGCTATCCAGCAGACAATTCTTCAGAACCTCCCCCATCCCTTGGGGCCTATATATCACTCCCATCTTGATCTTTCCTCCTGCAGGGGTTCACAAGGTGACCCATAAGGCCTCCATATTTCCCTCTGCTTCTTCCACCCTAATGATCTCTATGTTATCACTAATGAACATAGCCACTCCTCCCCCTCTGCCCCCCTTTCTATCCTTCCTAAGCACTGTGTACCCACTCACATTAAGTTCCCAACCATGGCTAGGGTTGGCCCACATTTCTGTGACTGCCGCCACATTTACCCTCCTTCGAATAGCATGGTCTGGAACTCCAGCATCTTGTTGCCCAGAATCCTGGCATTTGCTAACACCACCCCCAACCCTTGTCCCTACCCCCCTTTACCATGCCCCCCCGGATCTTATATACATCCACCCTCCTTCCTCACCTACGGTACCATCCTCCCATGGCTTTCGCCTGACCCCTCGACTGAAGGCCAGGCTCCTCCGTGAGGGGGCAAGGTCATCCAGTCAGCCCCGTATACCCCCTCATAAGTTTAAACCACACCTAGCTTGAATGTAGTCCGCCATCCCCTGTTTTAGGACTTCCTTCAACTATTGGATTAAGGTGAAGCCTATCCCTGGCATACAGTCCCTGAACTTCCCAAACTCACCCCAGTCCCTCAACACCCCCTACCTCCTTTCTTGCACCCACTTCCTGAGCCACTCATTTATCTCCGTGATCTTCATTTTGTTCTCCACGGAGGCCTTTGGTACTGGCAATATTTCTGAGAAGGAAACTGTACAACCACTGTCCTGGCAAACTCTGTCCTGTTCTCGGAATTTTGCCTGGATTTCTAGTGCACTATTTCCCTCTATATTGTTGGTCCCCAGATGTACCAAAAAGTCTGGTGACCCTCCACAATCCTTTGCCAGATCATATACCGGGAATTCTGCCCTGTGCACCATCAGACCAGAGACACCCGCTACCTTAACTTGGCTGGATTCCCCCCCCCCGCTCCTCCCAGTGTAAACTCCTAACATGGAGTCCCCCAGCAGGAGTACCTTAGTGATCCCTTCTGTCTTTTGTTTACCTCCGTTTTGTGCTCCCAACCCAACCCCTTCCCACTCCTTTACCCATTTTCTCCATCCCCTGGGTGTCTTTCTGCCTCCTTATCAGAGAACCCATTGTTGCCCTCCCTTTCCTGCCGCACTTTTTATGACCACTTTCCTCAGATACCCCCTGATTTGGTATCTCCTTTTTCCCTCTTTCATCCACACCTATCTCCCTGACCATGATCATATCCCCATCTCCCTCTCCATCCTCCTCCTCAATCATATTATTAATATTTCCTCCTCCTGTGCCCCCCTGCAGGTCCCCCTTATCTATAGACCCTTCTCCGGTACAGTCCTTCCTCTTCGAGGGGCTCCCCTCCCTCGATTCTGTTTCTTCTCATTTCTCACCAATCGTGCCCTCAACCCCATGCCTGCTATCCGGTGCCCCTCCCCTCTTCTTGACATTCAATTTCCTTCTCCCCCAACTGAAACTATTGCACAATTTCCTTTCCCAGTCCCTGTCCCCTCTGATTTCCCAACTCCTTCCCCAATCTCATTTTATCCCCTCATCTCCACATGCCCCTTCCTCTCCTTCAAGTTGTGTAATGGCTCAAATTTATTGTAACACTCTATGCCAGCCTCCTCCTTTTGACCTAATTTCCCACTGTCTGCCCTTCTAGGCTGCTCCTTGCCAGCCTCTCCTAACCTGTCCCCTTCCCCTCCCCCCCTTATGATTTGGACTGATTACCCTATTGCTATCCTCCCTGGCATCTGCTTCCCTGGCAAAAAGTCCATGCTCCATAAGTTCTCCCCTCCTGTTTGATGAGATGTGTCCTGGCCCAGCCTCAACCCTTACCCCCTGCCACCCATAGCCCTTCCCATTCTCTTTCCTCACCCCTCCAACTACTCCAGTTGCCTCCTTAGCCAGTTTACCTCTCCCCTGATCTGCAAAATCTGCCTGCAGAGTGGGCATCCTCCCTCCCTCCCTCCAGGCCCAGTTTAGTATTATTGCCACCCCACAGCTTATGCAACCTACAACCCTACCAAAGATGCCTGCCGTGGTGCCTGGAGGCCACCCTAATTGTCCTTCTCTATACATATTGGGATGTTCCCCCTTTGCCTCCTGATCTCTTTCCCCTGGAATAGTACCCCTCACCCTTCTCCAAGTGGCCATACTGGGGTGGTATAAGATCAAGTCTTACAGCCCCCTTTACAGATCTAACAGATAAACCACCACCCTAGAAACCAGCTCCTAATCTAGGTAAACAATTTAGCAGCTAACAGTTCTAACTGTTGAAACTAGGTAAACACTTTAGTGGCTAACAGTTCAAACAGTTTAAGCACATCCCTAGAACCGGTTCCTAATCAGGGTAAAAACAATTTAGTAGCCAACAGTTCGAACAGTTTCAACACCTCCCTAGGGCCTGCTCCCACAGTAGGTAAAATAATGTACAGGGCTAACAGTTCTAAAAGTACAATACAGTACAAAAACTTTTTTACACATTGCTCCCTAACCAGCTCCTAATCAAGGTAATTTATTTGCAGTGCTCTACAGTTCTAACAGTTCAGCACAGCCCTAGACCCAGCTCCCTAACCAAGATAAAAATAACATAGCAGAGTATTTCTATCCATGGGGTAACCTCACTTCTCAGGTGTTGGATGCACCAGTTTCCTGTCTGTGTATGCCATTGTGCTGTTTTCATTCAGCAGGGATGCGGCTACATGTCAAAATGTAGCCCCACTCCAGCTGAACATCCTACGTGTGTGAGTTTTTTGTTGTTTAGCTGAGCACTGCCATTAGCCGCTTTAGTGGCCTCATAGATTTGTGCTGGACACCTGGGTGCCCAATCCATGATGTCAACTAAATGCCTTTTTCTTATGTATGCAGACACTGGGGAGCTCACTCCCAGTGCCAGTTCCTCTTTCCTCTTTCATTTTATTTTCAACCCCCCACCCTGGCACATTAATCTCCCAATCCCTGGTATCAGCATACTCCAACCCCTACCACCCTGCCAACAATCTGGGATAACAGGGTGCCCAGTCACTGGTGCCTCCAAGTATCTTGCTGACACTGGGGTACCCAATCCCCAGTTTCATAGGTACATTAGCTAAAATAAAGAAAACCATCCCATGATGTCTTGTTTTTTAAGTCCCTGAAATGAAGAAAACCACCTCTTATTATCAGGCGCCATTCACATCCTCCACCTCGACCTTTGCATTCAGCACCCACAACCCCACACCCCTCCTTACCCTATACTTATCTGGCAGAGGTCCAATGCTGTAATCTTCTCTGGACCAGATACATGTTTTCACTCTTCAGTGCTGTACCGGAAACTAAGAGAAACAGATAAGTTTCATATAATGTATTTTAAGGTGTTTTTAACTTTTACTCATAAGTTGGTCATTGTTTAATATGCTTACACCACATTTTCAATTTGGCCTTTCTAGGACCCCTCCTTATGAACAAGGGCAGTGGAATGTTTCAAATCTGGCCCGAAAGATGATTTCACAGTCACTGCATGAAATCACCTTCTGGGTGGGATCTGAAAATTTTCACCTACTTGGTTTATGAGGTGGGATCATAAGAAGGTTATGTTGAAAAATATGGTAGCAAAATATAAAAAAAAAAAAATTGTGAGCATATATTGAAATATTTGTACACTCATTCATAACTTTTGTAATTTTAAATATTTTGATATCAAATTTTAAACACAGGCATTTTTTCGCATCACCTCGTGATCATGACAGCTGTCATTTCTTAAATCCTGGCCAAAAAGTGTTTTTGCAGCTGTGGCATGAAATGACATCTTGGCCAGTATTTGAATATGTTCACCTACCGGTTCATGAGCTGAATTCATAAGAAGACTATGCTGAAAATTTGGGGACACATTATAAAAAAAAAACAGTTACAAAGGTACCTTGACATTTTTCAATGCTTGCTCATAACTTTGGTCATATTAGATATTTTGAGCCCAAATTTTTTTCACACCACCTCATGAACCTGACAGCTATTGTTTTTCAAATCCTGGCCCAAATGTGATTTTGCACTTGTGGCATGAAATGACATTTCTTCCAGTATTTTTTAAAGGACAACTGTCATATTCTGGGGTCATAAAAAGATTATGTTGAAATTTTAGGGTCAAAATGATACAAACAGAAATTTATAAAGTAATGTTGTTTGTAGGGACAGCTGTTGGACCAGTGGGGACCACGTTTCCTCCCATGTTAGTGAACTGAGTTTTGGTATGAGTTCAGTGAGTCAGCTGAATGGAGCGAGGCTGGGGGAAGTCAAAGCAACATTCATCATCAGCCCCATCCTGGGGTGGGACAAAGCAGTGTTGTGGCACACATGCAACACCTTGTGATGGGCCAGGGAGCCTTCCCTCACAAGAGGTTGACGTGCCATCCAAGGCCTGATGAGCTGATGCCCTTCATGTGGACAAACAGGGTGGCAAGACAAATGGGGGAAGTGTACCTGGCAGGATGAAGGTTGAGTCACTGCAGGCCCCACTCCAACAACAGGCCCCCTACTGCTGTCAGCAGCCCACCCCTATCACCCTACCTATCAGGAACTTATCTTGTACCCTTGGTACCCCACCAACAGATTCCCACATGACAGTGATGGGGGGATGGATGTCTGCACCCCTTGACTGTTAGCCACATTGCCAGTTTGTTGCCCTGACAGTGCTGCAGGGTGTGTGAAATGGGGTAGCTTCATCCTGCTCTGGTGGTGGTCAATTAGCAAAGCAACTTGCCACCCCCATCACCATGAGAGGAGAGTGGGCCAGGGAATGCTGAAGCATGTCCACATGCTTCCAAACTGGCCTCTATGAGTGACCCAAGCCATTCACAAAGCTGGGTCACAGCCATGGTAGCCTGTGAAGACAGCAAATATAGAATGGTAAACTGTCACAATGGCGATGAAAGCATGGCGCCAACACATTTTTGCAATGACAGTTTCCCCTATTCCCGAGTGAGTCCTCCCCCCCGGAGTTGGAATATATATTAAGAGGGGTGTTCCAAAAGTGTTTGTGCTTCGGGTTTGGCACTGTTGTGATGGTTCACCATTCCACAGTTGCTATTATGACATGAAACCCTCTGCCATGGTACTGCTATCTGCCCTACCAATTGACCCACTTTATACCCCCCGAAAATAAAACTACATTTCCTTTCCACCTTACACAACTAATCAGTATTTTTATTGCTTATAGTAACCCATTCTACACCTTACATCTACTGGTCCAATGGATGTGAGCACCTGCTTTGGAGGACACTTGACCATAGCAAAACATAACATAGTATTTGACGACAGAGAAGGACCGCTAAGCCCACCCAGTCTACCCATATTCCCTGCCTGCATCAGTGGTCACTGACCCTACTTGGTCATTGGCTTTAGCCTTTCCTACCCACCTCTAGGATTCCCTTGTACCTATGCCATGCATGTCTGAATCCTCCCCACTGTCCTAGCTCCCGCTACTTCCTGGGTAGGCTATTGCATGCATCTACCACTCTTTCTGTGAAGAAAAACTTCCTCACATCCCCTTTATCCTGTCTCCCTCCAATATCATATCATGCCCCCTCATCCTTGTACACCTCCTATACTAAAAGATATTGCCCACTTGCACTTTGTTTATGTCCTTAAGATACTAGAAGATTTCTATCATATCTCACCATTCCCGCCTCTTTTCCAGTGTATACATATTGAGGTCTTTTAGTCTCTCCTCATATGTCTCCTGGTGCAAGCCCTGTGCCATCTTTGTTGCACTTCTCTGAACTGCCTCTACCCTGTCTAAGTCCTTAAGAAGATGCAGCTCTAGAACTGTACACCATACTCCAGATGATGCCACACCAGCGTTTTGTACAGTGGCATCACCACCTCCCTTCTTCTGCTAGTGATACCCCTTCCTATGCATCCCAACATTCTACTGGCTCTCCCCACAGCCTTGGTACACTGTTTGGACATCTTTAGATGAGCCCTGAGAAGATTATCCCTAAATCTCTTTTTTTCCTGGTAATCGTTAACTTCCCCCTCATCCTGTAAGTCTCTGCAGGGTTTCTGTGTCCCAGGTGCATGATTTTTCACTTCTTTGCATTATTTTAATTCCCATACATTGGACCTATTTTCCAGATTTTCTAGGTCCCTCCTCAATTTCTTGACCCCCCCCCCACCAGAGCGTATCCTGTTGCACATCTTGGTGTCATGTGCAAATAGGCAAACCTTCCCCTCCAGCCCTTCAGCAATGTCACTAATGTAGCCATTAACAAGCATTTGTCAATGCTGAATGTTTGCTTGCTGGCATTGGCATTGGTAGCGTAGAAGTTACAGAGCTGCATAATAGGAATGGCAGCAAAGTATTGAACTGAAGCCAACACCACCACCACCCTGCATAGAGTGACAGGCATTGGGGTGTGCCTTTGGGTCGTCAGGCATAACGACCACGCCATTTTGCCACATCCTACCCTGCAGACACTGACAAGTGTCACGGTGTGCCTTGGGGTCTTTGGCCCTTATGTGCACCCCATTCCATCAGGAAATACAGTGAGATGTGTGCGGTATAGGAGAATGGGGTGAAGTTTGTGCCCGAAGAGTCCGAGGCACACCTTGATGCCTCTCACTGGCTGCAGGGTGTGGTTGGGGGTGGAATGGTATGAGCATGACAGGCAAGAATCCCAAGTCACACCCCTGATGCCTGTCATCCTCTACAGGCTGGGGCGTTATGGTCGGATACCCTAATGCCTCAGGCATTTGTTGGTATTTTCACTCCAAATTTTCAACATGGTTTTTTTGTGACCCCCACCTCATGAACAGTGGCAATATCAGTTTGTTAGCCGAAAACTGCTTTTGCACAGCGACTATGGCATTTGGCACCACAGGTGCAAAACACATTCGAACAGGATGTGAAAATGACAGTGGTACTGTTCATGGGGGGAAAATAGCAATGTTGAAAATCTGCTGTGAAATCTTAAAACTGGTGAAGTCACAAGCGTATGTAGAAACTGTGCAACGCACACCCGTAATGTAACTAGTTTGGGGATTTTTTTTACAGCAGATTGTTAACACAGGCATTTTGGGACCACCGATCATGAACAGTGTCAGTGTGATTTTCTTTATTTGTCCCGAACAATGATTTCCCACAGCGACCACGCATTTCTCTACTGAAAGTGTGAAAACACATTTCTGCCATGTTGTGGAAAATGACAGCTGTACTGTTCATAAGGAGGTGTGGAAAAATGCCACTGGTGAAAATCTGGACTGAAGATATTACAAATTCATGAATTTACGAGGGTGCGTGGAAACTGCGCAATGCCCACTCATAACACAGTCATTTTATGGAATTTTTGTCACCAAATTTTCAACATAGCCATTTAAGACCTCTGCTCATGACCAGTGTCACTGTGATTTTCTTAATCTGTCCCAAACATTGTTTTCACACACGTGACTGTACCATTGTGGCTACATGGAAACGCACATTTTGGATGAGATGTGAAAAATGGTAGCTGTATTGCTCATAAGAAAAGCGGTAAATGGCACTGTTGAAAATCTGATGTGCAAATATTACAAATTCAGAACTTGCCAGTTAATGCATAGGAACTGCGAAGCGTCGCTCCTAAAACAGTCATTTTTGGGAATTTTTTCACCAAATTTCTCAACATAGCCATTTTAAGACCTCTGCTCATGACCAGTGTCACTGTGATTTTCTTAACGTGTCCCATACATTGATTTGCAGCACGACCGCGCCATTGTGCGCTACATGGGCAGAAACACTGTGGGCTTAGATGTGAAAATGACAACTGTACTGCTCATAAAGGAGGTGTGGTAAAATGGCAATGTTGATATGGAGTGAAAATATTAAAATGTGTGAACTTATGAGCGTGCGTAGGAACTCTGCAACGCACGATTGTGAAACAGTCATTTTTAGGAATTTTCTTACCAAATTTTCAACATAGCCATTTTAAGACCTCTGCTCATGAACAGTATCACTGTGATTTTCTTAATTTGTCCTGTACATTGATTTCACACACCGACTGCGCCATTGTGTGCTACGTGGTCGGAAACACATTTTGGGTGAGATGTGAAAATTGACAGCTATATTACTCATAAGAAGGTGTGGTAAAATGATAATGTTGAAAATCTGGAGTGAAAATATTGAAAATTCGCGAACTTATGAGCCTGCTTAGGAACTGCGCAATGCACGCTCGTAAAACAGTCATTTTTTTTAAATTTTTGCGCAAATTTTCAACATGGGGTTTTGGGACCCCTTCTCATGAATGATGTCACTGTCATGGTGATATACGGATCCGGAGGGTGATTTCACGCAGTGACTGCGAAATCACCCTTCGGGCTCGAATAATACCATGACAGTGATATCGTTCATGAGAAGGGGTCCCAAAAACCCCATGTTGAAAATTTGGTGCAAAAATTCCAAAAAATGCCTGAGATATGCAATAAAGTTGAAAACCCCCTATCTAGCCCATTATATAGCTTACCGGCATTTCCTCAGTTCGCGGTCGGCTTTGAAGAGTGCAGACGTGTTCCTGGTCCATCGAAGATCGCCTCAGCCAGCTCCGGAGGTAAGTATGGGGTGAGGGGTTGTGGGGAGGCAGGGTGCGCAGTGGGTGGGGTTGTGGGGAGGGGGCCAGGAGACTACGGGACCATTTTTCTTTACAGGTGTTATTTTAGTTTACAATGACGGACGTTTGCCACACTGGGTGGGCTCCCAGTGTGGCACAAGGACGGGTTGGAGGCGTTCAGTCGACGGGGATTGGACACCCCTGTCAGCCAAGCATCGGTTGCCATGCTGGGTGGGCTTCCAGCGTGGCACCCAGTACTCGGGGGTGAGGACAGTGGAGCCGATGGGAGATTGGGCACCCCGTCGGCTATATCATTGGTTGCCACGCTGGGTGGGCACCCAGTGTGGCATTTGGAAAACTTTGGGGTGGGGAGCTCAGCACAGCCGGCGGGTGGGCACCCCAGTCGGCTATACGTGTGTGTGCATGCGATGGTGCGTGCGGGGGTGGTGCGTGCGCCATGTGGGCGGTGGTGTGGGGAGCTGCGATGAGCAGGTGATATCTTATCGCTGCTCACCTAGCGTAGTTCCCCCTTTGAACTGTATGCCACTGCATTTTGGAGCTTGTCATAGACAGCTCCAGCATGCATTGGCTTACAGGGGCCATGCCTGCCAACACACTGACTGAATTGGAGGAGGAGGTGACACACCTTCGAAATCTCGGGTGGTGGCACTATGTTTCTTGCACATGCGTGCAAGCAAACATAAAAAGTTTAAAAAAGTTCTACATAATTAAAAATACAGTAGTTGTGAATCTAAACATGTCAGGAGTATACAGTATGTGCTAAAAAAGTATGACAGTTTTAGGGTGGAGGGTGGACTCAGGCTTGGCAAGGGAACATGATAATTTGAATAATTTATTTATTTTTTAAGAGTTTCACCAGGAAGGGCACACTGAACAACTAGTTGTTTATCTCACAGTGCATCCTGAGGGGAAGGGAAATTGGGAGGTTACAATATCCATGAACAGCACAACAGTTTACATAGTAATAAATAGTGGATGGACATATCAACTGAGAAATAGATACACAGAATAAAACAGTAGACGGTGCCAATATGCATTGGGTACAGTACATAGTTGAGAGCAAAATATAAGCACTTAGGTGTACATAGTAGAGAGCAATATACAAGCAACAACAGACATCAAGACATAAATTTGTAAGTAAGTTTCATTAGCACAGTTACAGAAGGGTGGTAAGTGCGATGATAGGATACCTAATAGAGCTGTGTATAGGATATCTATGCACAGCTTGACAGAGCAACCAGGCAGCTCAGTTGCAATTGCAGTTCACGGATAGATAATTGTGTAATGCAGTGGAGAAGGAGGGAAGGGATGAGGAGTGGTGTATCTGGGGGGGATGGAATTCCATAACTTAGGGAAGGCTGCCTGGCCAACTGTAGTTGTGCGGTGGGGGACACCTAATGTGCAGGAATTGGAGGACCTGAGAGAATGGGTGGGTGGAGGAGGGATAAATGGTGAAGAGCTAAGATATGTAGGGACAGAACCAAACCAGAATTTGGAGATGAATTTAGCACAATGGAGGAGGTGCCTGTTATCAAGAGAAAGAAAAGCCAAGGAGTGGTAGAGCTGACAGTGGTGAGTAAGGGTAAGGGCATCCAGAGCGAAACAGCAGAAGGAATTAAACAGGGAGTCCAATCTGGCTAGGGAGGTCTTAGGTGCAGCACTGTAGACTACATCACAGTAATCAAAGATGGGGAGGATCATCTTCTGGGCAAGTTCACGCCTAGCCAGGAGAGGGATGCCTTCCCAATTCCTATATAGTGTACCTACCTTGAGGCACAACGTTTGTAGGATGGTGTCCACGTGACCAGAGAAGGTGAGGTGTTGGTCAAGCCAAACCCCCAGATATCTGAAAGAGGAGGTGTCCTCAAGGACCATCCCATTGAGGGTGTGGAAGGTGGGTAAGGAGAGGAGCCTAGGGAGTCTTTGTCTAGTGCTGAAGGTCATGGAGACAGTCTTCTTGACATTTAGAAAAAGCTGATGAGAGTAAAACCAGTGCTGAACATTGTTGAAATCATTCTGGAGTCTGTTTGCTACATCAGAGGGGAAGTGACCAGAGGTATAATTATCATGTCGTCTGCATACGTATTGATAAGAGGTGGATATACAGACAGATGGCAGGTCATTGAGAAAGATGGAGAAGAGAATGGGGCCCAATACTAATCCCTGTGGGGCCCCTGTGTCGATAGGGAGGGGAGAAGATATGGAGTCTGCTATTCTAACAAACTGGGTCTGCCCTATAAGATAGGCATGGAACCAGTTTGTGGCAGCAGACAGGCCTGCAGTGGACAGGGAGTGGAGCAGAATAGAGTGGGAGACAGTGTCGGAAGCCTTGGCTAGGTTGACAAAGATGGCGGATGTGATTTGACCAATGTCCATCCCAGAGATGATGGAGTCAGTGAGCCTAATCAAGGAGGTAGTGGTGGAGTGGATTTTTCAAAAGCCATATTGGAAGGGGGTGAAGAAGTTGGAGTGAGAGAGATAGTCAGAGATTTGAGATAGGACTAGGTGTTCTTGCAGATTAGCGAGGGTAGGAAGAAGAGATATTGGGCGATAGTTTCCAGGGCAGGATGGGTCCCTACCCTTAGAAAGAGGGAGAACAATGGCATGCTTCCTGCCAGAGGGGATAGCTTCCAGAGTAAATGAGAAGTTGAGTAGCTCTGTCAGTGGAGCAGAGATAGCCATAGCGGAAAGGTAGAGCAGCTTGGGGTCCAACCAATCAGGCACACAGCCTTTGGAGGGATTTAGGGTAAGCAAGGCGTCCAAGGTGTCAGAGGGGGTTATATTAGTGAAAGAGAAGGGAACGGGATTGGATAGGGTGTGGGGTGGGTTTGGGGGAGGAATAGGCTGAGGAGATGGTAAGGATGATAGAAAGGCAGAGGCACACGAGGTGAAGTAAGTATTAAATTCAGAGGCGACACTCAAGTGGTCAGAGATTAGGGAGTTGTTTATAGAGAGGAGAGGTGTAGGAAGAGAAGAAGAGGGAGAGAAGAGGGAGTGGATGACCTTCCAGAATTTTAAAGGGCTGTTAATGTTCGATTGAAAGGTACTGGTAAAGTAGTCAGCTTTGGCCAATCGAGTGGCTTTGGTGCACTTATTGCAAAGTTTCCGACAGTAATTATAGTCTATGGGTAACTTAGGGATTTTGTGTCACTTCCAGGCCTAGTCCCTTGCTCTTTGGCAAGTAATTAGTTCAGGTGAGACCCAAGGCAGATGATTTCCACGGACTCCGACTTTGTGTAGGGGAGCATGTTGGTTCCAAATTTTGAGAAATTTGCCTTTAAAATATTCTGCGGCTTCACTGATTGTGTTTGCTGTTGTTATAGGGGACCAGTTGGTGCATGATAGGTCAAGTAGGAGCGGCCCTAGGTGCATGGAGTTGTATGAGCGAGTCACGAGGGTTTTGTGTGGGGCTTTGGTGCAGGGAATTCTGCATACTAAGAAGGTCTTGCAGTGGTCGCTCAGAGTGCCAGAAAGCACTCCAGATTTGATGACTCTGTGTGGGTGGGAAGTGAGTGCCTTGTCAAGTAGGGAGTGGTTGTTTGAGTTTGGGTTGATTCTAGTAGATTCAGGGATGAGTTGGTTTAGGTTGTGGGCAGCAATGTTATTTTTTACCTTAAGGAGGGAGGGTGATAACCAGTTTTGGTTAAAGTTGCCCATGATATAGACTTCTCCTAAGGAGGTGTGGGAAAGGATGGTAGTGGTGAGGTCAGTCACCAGAGAGTGGTTGAGGCCTGGGTGGCAGTAGGCTCCTGCAACAAAAATAGGGACTGAGTGTGGGTGGAAGAGTTGTAAGATGAGGGTTTCATATGCTTTGGGGACAGAGTCAGAGTAGGTGGTAGTAAATCGGATACCCAAGGAGACGTAAATTGCCACTCCTCTGCCTCTTCCAGTCCAGGCCAGCAGGGTGTGGTGGGGAGGCTGCTGAGGTAGAGGAGGAGGGTGGGGTAATAGCAGGGGTACAGGGTCCTGGGTTGGGATTAATATCGCCAGATGAAAAGAGCAGGAGTGCAATGATTAAATAGTGAAATTTTGCACTCTTATGCCAGGGAATCCTAGAGGCACATCTTGGGGGGGGGGTGAGCCACCAGTTGGAGGGAGAAAGCTGAGGGAGAGTATGAATGTACAGTAGAAAGGGAGGCACATGAGAGAGGTGCAGGGGGAATCAGGGTAGTGATTCCATGGGAGAGGCAGGGCAGGTGGGGGAATAGCATTGTGGGGATCCAAGTGGAGAAGTGGTGGAAGTGTAGGCAAGGGGGAAGAAGGGGTGATAGAGATGAGGGGGAGAGATGGGGAAAGAGGACAGGAGGAAATTTAGAGTGAGCATGGGAAGGAGAGAAGAAGCTAATAGGGGACCAGAGTAATGAGAAATTTAGGTGGGGTAGCAGTAGTACTAGTACTACTAGTAAGGGACTGGTGGCACAAGACAAATGGGATTAATGCAGTCTCAGGAGAGCAGGGCTTGTGGCAAGAGATAGTGAACCTGGGTAAGCTCAAGTGGAAACAGTGATCTGGTGTGGATGGAGGGTGAGGGTGAGCCCTTAGTACACAGGGAGGCAGGGCTACAGATATATATGCAGATCAAGGCCATTTGGGAATGAAAGAGAAAGCTCACTGGTTGAGAGTCAGGTGCTCCCTCTAGCAAGGATGCCGTATAATCTGCAGATAGAAAACTGGGGATTTAGTGTATTGTGCTGTGGAAGTCAGGTGACTGTGGTAGCTATATAAGTACTGTAGAGGACAATGAATTCGCTGCCCTTAAATTTCACTGTTCCGTCCACTCCAACATTTTCACGGCAGTTTAATTTAGCTGAAGTGCAAGAGCAAGCTAACTTGTTAATGATAGTGTATATTTTCACAGGCATATAATTTTCACTGGATTTCCAAAACAGTGAACATAGCAAAAATTTTGTTCCAGCGAAAAATTGGTCCTCTACAGTAATTCCCCTGATAGGGTTGGAGGGTGGGGAATACATTTCTTCAGTGGGCAGGATCGGAGAAGCGGTCAGTGGAAGCTGCTGGGCTGTTAGTGTAGCAACAAGCTCTGTTCAGGGGCTGAGGCTAAAGGGGAGAGAGGAGAAAAAGGCACAGGTTATATTGCTGCAGGGGGTGGCAGTGAAATTATTAATTGGTGGGAGTGTTTAGCTAGAGAAAGGGTGGCAAGGGAGGGGTAGGAAGGCAGTCCAGGGCAAGCATCACGCAGCAACAGTTAAGTCTTGCTGGGGGCTGTGGCACCAGGAAGGAGGAGAACAAAAGAGAAATTAGGGAGTGAGAGTTTAGATCCCTGCTGAAGAATCACAAAAGAGCTGTAATTGCATAAGCCAGGGGCAGGTTCAAAATTCTACACTAGCACATCAGTTAGCAACTAAACTTCTACTCAGTAAAACAGGCTTTAAACAGATAACATTCAGTGATAACACACTTTTGGTTAAGCAGATAAATTACTTTAAACCTGGCAGCTAGATTAACAGACAGAGAAGTGAAGTAGTTTAGCAAGGAGAGATTCAGAGTATCCAATTGCCTCACCAAGTCAGAGGGACCAGCCAATCAGTGTGAAGTCACCAGCAGTTTGAATTGATGCATACTTTGCAATTTCTTCAGTGGGCAGGGTTGGAGAAGCAGCTGGTAGTCGGTGGGACCTGCCTGGTCACTAGTGTAAGCAGCGAGCCCTGTTTAGGGGCTGAGGCTTGCAATTTCTTCAGCAGGCAGGGTCGGAGAAGCAGCTGGCGGTCAGTGGAACCTGCCGGGTCGCTAGTGTAGCAGCGAGCCCTGTTCAGGGGCTGAGGCTAAAGAGGATAATAAAAATATAAAGAAAAGGAGTGCATTACTCAACACTTATCTGCTTATTGTAGTTCCATCTGCAGTTGCTTCATGACTTTAAATATAAAAACATGACATCTGCACAGTACAAAGTGTAAAGAAACGTTCTGTCATTTTGTCACCTGGAATTTTTCTTTGCTTGTCTCTCCGTGCAAGCTGAGAATTCACATGATTTCATACACATTTGCTGTGCACATGTGAATGTTTTTGTTCAGCCTCTGCATCTAAGCTTCTTCTGCCATTCACTACAGGGACCCTGCTGGGATTCTGTTTTAGCTCCCACTGTGAAAATGTGGTAATTGTATCAGGGATCTCAATAAGGAACTGGATTCAGAATGTGCTATTGTAAAACTGTCTTAATTTTTGGAGTGAACAATTGTCTTTTGTGAAACAAAAAGCTAAGTAAAAGTGATTTATTTTTTGCTTTATTTATTTACCCTCCTTCTGCCTACTGGCGGCCCATTCCTTTGGGCATTAGAACACTGCCCCATGGCTAATGATGTTGCAAAATTTAATTTCACCTGTGAATTCAGCAATTTCATCACGCAAAATATTTTGTAAAAATGTAGTGAAATTGTAAAATTTTGCCCACAATTTCACCTGCAAATGCAGATCGTTAGTTTGTTATTGATACCCTTCCCTGATGTCTAGTGGTCCCCCTGACCAATCACCGGCAGAATTGAAGACCCCTTCCAAGTTACCCCCATGAGTTATTTCCCCTCTGCAGCTATAATCCAGCCCCCAATCTTTAAAAATAAAAAAATCCCCTCTCCCCTATCCCTGGTGTCTAGTGGACTCCCACCTCCTTGCCCTGTCTCCAGTCAGATAGCACCCACCCGGCTCCCCCCAGTACCCCAATAGGGCCACCGGCACAGCTCTCCACTCACCTCCATGGCTGGCAGCTGAATTGAATGCTTCAATGAATGAACGCGTGCTACACATGCTGTGGAAGAGACATGCTGCACACAGATGGCACCTCCCATGTCGCCATCATCTGGCACTGGTCCCAACCCTGCCAGGCATTTGTGGGTGCTGCAGTGCCCAGTGAACACCTTGTCAGTGTGTCCATGCAGCACACACGTCCACTCCCCCATAGGGGTACACCACCACAATCCAGCACACACATGCAGCACTGGGGGAATGGCGGATACTGAGGGGAGGGTGTACTGGTGGCCAGGCTGCACCACATAGTAGGTACTGCTACATGGCTGGGGCCATCCACACAGTCACATGTGTCAGTAACAGGAATGCCCCTCATATCAGTGTGCCTGTATGATGGTATTTGTCTGCCCCTACCCCAGGGCACATACCGCACACTTGTCCAGGCTTGCCATCACACACGGCCAGCCATGTGTATGTTAGTGTGGGAATCCTATTCCACTCATGTAGCATATGTCGGTCAAAGGACAGTACAACTGTGGTGCCCACTGTCAGAACATGCCTGCCAGGGGTGCATGTCACTGTGTGGACAGGAGCAGTAACTGTTGGCTGACACACCGTAGGCATTGCTGTGTCCCTCACAATACCAGCTACTGTAGTACTGTGCCATGTGGTACACACCATAGCAGGAATAACAATATGCCTATGGCACGCAGCACACCTACCTGTTCCTGTGGTACTAGTCCCCCAGGCCACAATAGTCCATGCTTCAGTGTCCAAACCCAGCCTGCAGCTACCAAACTGTTTTTATCATGTCTGACATACAGGTGGAGCTGTGAGTGCACCCAGCCTGCAGCTACCTACCTGTAGTTCCAGTCTGGCATACAGGTGGAGCTGTGTGCACCATGCAATCATGCCAGGCAGTACATGGTAATGCATGCAAAGCAGGCCATAATGAGATGCTAACGTGGCTGTTTGCCAGTGGATTGCCTAAGTAGGCTCATTTGTATTTGAGCTTTGAATATAGCAAAATTTAGCACTGAGTTAATGTGTTAGCGCCCGGCAAACATGTTAGCACCGGGAATACGAGTTAGCCCTGGGCAAACCTGTTAAAACCATAGCACAGTGTTGCTGTGTTTGGCCTGCAGTGTTGTTTGCAGTTGTTGTGCACCACTTCATTGCTATCACCCACATTGAATGCCTACTGCAACTCTACCTTTCTCCACCTCTGTGTGCACCGGGCTGTTGTTGCAGTTTGGCCTTCCCAGTGGCTATATTCAGAGCTGTCTTATTTGCCATGTTTTGTTTGCACTGCATTCTCAGCCGTGTTTGCACGGCTTCATTTTCACGCTATATTCAGCTGATTTAGCCCTGGGGCTATTCCTTTGAATATAGCGTGCAAATGGTTCCAGGCTAATTTTGCATGCCGTGCATTGCTAATTTTGCCCCAGGGCTACATTTTGAATATCTGGCCCATAATATAATTTAGTCTTTGGTCCCATGGATTCAGAGTCAAATGGTTAAAGCTCAGTGCCATATCAAGGCATCTTCAGTGAGCGAGATCTAACTCTCCTGTCTAAGTAATCTACAACAAAGGTTGTTGACAGTCAATAGCTCAGTAATGTGGCTCTTCCTCCTTTTCCCATTTGTTCCTCTAAGGTCCCATTCCAGCTTCTTTTTTGGCACATTCTTAATCTTGTAACCCTTCCAAATGCCTGCTCCCACCTATCCATTGATGCTGTTGGGTTTTTGTATGCTTGGGAATGTCTGTTCTGCTCTGTCGGTTGACAGCTTGAAAAGCTGCCTTTAGACTTACTTATTCTTGTAGCCTTTTGTAAATCGTTAACATTTTATAACGTGCCATTTTACTGAAATTTGGAACCTTTGACAATAATGCTTTTGCAATCCCACGTCATTATTCATCTATTTTTTTTCTCTGTTACAAATGCCATAAATGTAACAAACTATTTATTTATGTAGTTATGTAGTATTATAAAACTTTATGAATATATGTTTCTGTTTTTATATCATTCTAATCTGTACTTTTGTAAAGCACCTTGAGCACTGGAAAAAGTCTTATGAAATTAAATATTTATGTATCTGTAGTTTGTACTAGTTTGTATACAGTATATTTTCTCTAGCATATAGACTGTATGACAGGAGGTAGCAGACGTTTGTGAGGTGCAGGTCATGTCAAACGAATCTGATACATCTCTTCAGTTCTGTGGCACAAGCAGTGTACAGGGGGCAGGAGGTAGATACCCCATACCTGGATTTAATACATCCAGTTCTGTTCCACACAAGAGGTTGATGAAGGAGGTGGGAGATCACTGACTCACGGCACAGCGGTAGACCTACCACTCATGGCGACAGTGACCAGGGTTTGGGAGGCAGCACTGGTGGTCATGGGTTGTCCAGAGGAGGGAGATTGAGAGCCCCCCGGAGATGCTGTCCTCCTCCAGGGGAGGGGGGGAGGTCAGTGCTTTAGTAAACAATCCATTAGATAGTTTAATGTGAACTGTGCTATAGAAAGGAAACTGGAACAGTCTAGGACCTGATTGAAGGGGATCACCATGAAGTGGCGGTTAGGCTTTCTCAAATCTCAGCTGACATTGGTTAACTAAGAACCCCCGTTTCAAGCCCTACTGGGTCATAATGTTGTATGCTTAATAGCGTATGACATTAGCGCTCACCCGGAATATCGCTGTACGAGACAGTAAGTGGTGCAATACTGCGAATACTGCTGTACACGGTATTGCACCACTCGCACTGTTCCCAGGCAGAGGATAAGACCTCTGCTGGGATGGGGTTCTGCTGAGCAGCTGCCTTGGCTCAATGGACTGAGCCACTGAAGCAAGGAACCCAGGCGCTGCATCTGGGACTGGGTTTGAAAAAGTAATTAAGCCTCATACAAGAAATCACACTATATTGGTAGCATGATTTTTGCATGCAGCATAATGTTGTGCGATATTAAGACCCCGTGCAATTTTAACTATGATAAGAAAGAAAAAAGAAATTAGTTAATTATAAAACAAATATGATTGCAGGCCTTTTGGAGCAGTAGTAGTGGGATGGATACACTGGACTTCATTTGTTGATGCATATAAGCCTCTTTTAATTTTTTGCAATTCTTTAACCAGGTAAGACATGCTAAACTGAAAGCTTGTTTACAGGTGCGACCTGGGAGCAAGGGAAGTTAAGTGACTTGCTTAGAGTCACACAGTATAAGTGGGGGCTGTGGGATTCAAACCCAGGTCTCCAGATTTGCAGCTCAGAGCCTTAAACCACTGCACTATACTGCCTCTAACCAGGAACAGCAAAAATATGGTTAAACTGATTCAACTAAGTTTGAGCAGGTTGTATGTTGAATCTGTAAATGAATGATAATCAGCAAAATATTTCAAATTTTTTTTATACAAAATTTCACAAAGAGATAAACTGCAAGAATTTGAGCCCCTGTGAGCTCAAAACTACTTATGGGAATTTCAAGACATTTGGCAGGTACAGTACTTAGAAAATTCACCAGTGGGTGTGTGTGTACCAAACTTTAGAGGCTGGATTTTCGAAACCTTAGACACGGGAGCCCGCCTGCATCCTGCAGCAACATTTTGTGCTAATCCTCTTTTAGACACAGAGAGCCTGATATATAGAGGAGTTGCACATCAGCAACCATACAAATGCGCCCTGAAGCCATATTCAACCAACGTGAATGTGCAGCACAAAATCTAATGTTCAAATGCGCAACAGTAATGTATGCGGTGCAAGTACAAGGGGACATACCCATGAATAAGCTGCGCAATGCCATACTCAACCAAAAGGCACGACACAAGTCAGGAGCAACACACAGAATATGCCAGACAGAATCGAGCATATAAAAAGGAGGCTCAAACACACACACAGCAGATGCACAAGCCAGAGAAACTGACTGAGATGGATGCAGGGCCATTCATGATGGATGCAGTAATGAGGGGCGTAAAGAGGAGGGAGGGACACCAACGTGGCTGAGGATGTCCAACACAGACGGTACCGTGCCTGCCTCACCCTTTGAGGACTATGGGGAGGTGGAGGTTGTGGGCCCGTACTGGCTGAACAGGGCAATTCTGAGGAAGCTCAGTGAGCTGGAGCCATGATGAGTTGCAGGCACCCACCAGAAGGAGCCACGCCATGACAGTGGAGAAAAAGGTGACAGCACCAATGTGCCTGCTTGCCACGGGCACCTTCCAGAAACCAATGGGAGCAACCACTGGGATAACCCAGTCAGTCACGTCCCATCTTCTCACACAGTTCCTCAACACCCTGCTGCCACACGCTTCAGAGTTCATACAATTCCCAAGCACACAGGCAGAGCGTACAGCAAACATGCAGGACTTCCACAGGGTGACACGCATGCCAGGCATGATCTGGACTATAGACTGCACCCATGTGGCCATATGAACACCACCTGGCCCAGAGGGGGCCACTTACATGAACAGGAAAGGGTACCCATTGGTCAACTGACAGGTGGTATGCATTGCCATGGGGTGCATCACCAATATTTGTGCCACCCACCCTGGGAGTACACATGATGCATTCATCTGGCACAACTCCATCCTGTGCCAGAGATTTGAGCATGGGGAGATCCCCACGGGTCACCTGTTAGGTGAGCACAGCATGGGACTGGGTGCGTGGGCAGCTGTGCAGGGGGTAAGGCCCATGCTGCACATGGTGGGAGCAGACAGGGAGCTGTAGGTGGCAGTGGTGAGGGGAGGGGAACAAGCAATGTCACATGCTAACCTGCATGTCTTACCCACATAGGTGACAGCGCCTACCCCCTGCACTCCTGGCTGCTCACCCCCATCCGGTGCCCATCCTATGCTGTAGAGGAGAGGTACAATGAGGCACACATCACTACATGCAATATTGTCGAGCAAGTCTTTGGCATGTTCAAGATGTGGTTCCATTGCCTAGACAGGTCCAATGGTGCCCTACAGTACAGCCCTGTGAAAATCTGTGGCCTATTCCTGGCCTACTGCACAACATAGCCATTGACCATGGGATAGCTGTCCAGGTGGATGAGGGCAACAGCAGCGATGAGGATGGGGATGATGGGCCAGATGGAGGTGTGCAGCCACCCATGGCGAGGAAGGACCCCAGGATGGCTGTAGAAGCAAGGAGGCACTGGGCCACAATCATACAGAAGCACTTTGGGAACCGCAGGTGAGTACCACACATGCCAGCCATGCATGCATGGACCACCACACCCACACACACACACACACACACACACACACACGCACACACATGTGCATGACCTCACAGGGATGCATGCAGTGACACCGTTACATACTCAGCATGCAAAGGGACTGCACAAACACACAGCCACATGCCCACAACACAGTGAACAGGCATGGGCGTGTACACACACACACACACACACACACACACACACACACACACTCTTGCAGCTAGACATGGCATGGATCAGAGTGAATGGCCTATACACAGCCCTGGCCTCCTTGGCTGCTGCTCCTGCTGCCAAATTTTTTTGTGCACCCCCCTCCCCCTCCCAGGCCACCCTTAAATACACTTACGTTCCTCCCTCCCCTACCCCATCCTGCCCCATTGGCTCCCAGTACTAGTGCTCTGAGCTTAAAGCTGTCTGTCTCCCCACCCCCTTTGTTGATCCTGCCCTCCCCTTACAGGCATCCTCGCTATAAGACATTTTCTCCTTAAAGCCCTGCTCTCTGTTTCCCTGGCTGTGGTTTTACAGCTCTAGATAGCACTGTTTCATTAGCTATTGTAATAAATACAAGAGATGGCTTCTTCAGCCCCCCTTCTTCTCATTGGTTATATCCCCCCTTCTGACAGTGGAGCCAATTTTGGACCCCAGGAAAGACTCATCCTGCCCAAATACTCCTATTGGACTGGAAATAAGCCCAACAGTGTCTGCCAACCAGTTGACTTCGTCCAAAGGCAGTAATCCTTACACATTTCCCACCCTTCGCACCTCATACTGCCCAACATTCTTAAAGTAGAACCCCCTTACCCTCTCTGTTAGGGTAGTATTATTTGCTCTGATCAATTTCCACTCCCCACCAAACTCCTACTCCGCTGCCCTTGATAGTCTCCAAGGCAAACAACCAAACAAAGCCTTCCTAAAATTCCTGGTAAGATGTCTCAGGAAATTAGTCCTACTGCTAATCTGTGCAGGCAGTGTGGAATTAAACCCGGGCTTCCCCCACAGCTTACTGCCCCAGGGGAACTCCCACAGCTAAAGGGTCTGAGCTTTCTGCATATGAACGTATGCAGCTTTTCCAACAAACTTGACCAGGTCCATGCCTGTGTACTACATGTCAAGCCTGATGTAGCAATGCTCTCAGAAACCTGGCTGAAAAATACTTTACCTGACAAAACATTTAACATACTGGGATACAACTTGATCAGGTGTGAGGTTGACCAGAGGTGGTGGTGTTGCCATATATATTAAAAATAAATTCCTAACCACTGATATTGTCCGTATATCAATGCCCAAAGAATTTGAATGTCTTGCCTTCAAAATTACCCTCTCACCTGGTATAGCCTTATTGGTAGCTGCATGCTATAGACCTCCTGTAGTGGGCCTGTGTATACTGCCCCATACTTACTCTCTCCTGGAAAAAGCGAACATGGAATGCATTATCATGGGTGACCTTAACCTTAATTGGAATTATGCCAGTGCAAACAAGCTTAAGGACTTCTGCGACAAGCATGGGCTCACTCAGATTATCTCTGACATTACACGACCTAAGAAAAATCTCGACCAAAGTTCACTTCTGGACCTTATACTTGTCAACAAGCCACATAATATCTCTCATGCAGGGGTCTTCCACAATGATCCGAGTGATCACTGCACAGTCGCCTGCATTAGGTGCTCCCCACACCTCCCCTCCACTTCTACTTTCAAGCTTAAGCGCAACCTAAAATACTTGTCTCCCGGCCTTCCTGACAGATCTTGGGATCATAAAGTGGCAGGATTTCTATCTTACACCCTCTGTGTCTGAAGCATTCTGTATCTTCCAGAATCTGTTTGTAAATGTTATCAACCAACACACACCCTTAAGGAAAATCAAATCCAGGAAACACACACCTGATTGGTTTAGCCCACTGTTTAAGAGGGCCTTACAGTATAGAGACACCCTTTGGAAAAGGGCTAGGAAGGCGCAGTCTGACTCAGACTGACTCTCCTTCCGGGTAGCCAGAAATGCCTGCACCAAACTGGTAAGGTTGGAAAAACAATAGTTCTTCCAGTCAGCCATGGAGGCAAACAAAAACTGTTCCACCAATTTTTGGCAGATACTGAGGGAGGTTGAGGGACATTCCTCTGCCACCCCACTACCAGCCAAAATTGTGGCAAATAACACCTCCTACACAGATAGGTCCGAGATCCTCAATCAGCTCAATAACCACTTCGCCATTGCAGGCCTCGCATTCAACACGTCACCTGTTAGTAAACTGAGCACCACAAGCACTGCCAGCACAGCTGCTAGATCAACCATAGCCCCCCTACTGACCATCCCCTCTTCAAGTTCCAACCAGTCTCCTACAAACAGGTAGAGGACCTGCTCCTTTTGCTGGACACCAAAAAGAGCACTGGTGTCAATTTGCTTGAACCCTTCTTCTTAAAAGCAGGTTCTTATTACCTGGCAGCTCCAGTTGCCCATCTCTTTAACAGCTCATTATCCCAAGGGGAATTGCTGCCTAGTTGGAAAACTGCTCCCACTATCCCCCTGTTCAAGTCAGGAGACCACACTGACTTGAACAACTATAGGCCTATTTGGTGCTTCCTGTTTTATCCAAGCTACTTGAAAAAATTGTAAACTCTCAATTAAGGGAGTACTTGGATTGTGGGAAAATCCTCAATCCAGTCCAATCAGGTTTCAGACCCAAGCACAGTACTGTGTCTGCTCTTGCCAAAGTGTCAAATGACTGGCTAAAAGCCCTGGACAGTAAACAGCACATCTATGCACTCTTCCTTGACCTCAGCAAAGCATTTGATACGGTTGATCATTCCATATTTCTTGATTCCCTGAGTAGCATTGGTCTAACCTCTGCTGCAGTAAAGTGGTTCCGCTGCTACCTCACAAATCGTAAACAGCAAATTAAAGACCAAGGGGAATTCTCCCCACTAAAATTACTGCCCCAAGGCATTCCTCAAGGTTCCATTTTGGGACCTATCCTCTTTGCCCTTTACATCAACCGCATCAGCTCTGGCCTGGTTGCTGGAAATGTTCATCTCTTTGCACATGACACAGTTCTTTACACAACCAGCCCTTCTTTGTACATTGCGTAGAAGGAGCTACAGCAGGATGTTATCATCCTCCAACACAACCTGCTGAATCTGAAGCTTTTGTTAAATGCCAAAAAAACAAAAGCTATGATTATCTCTCCATCCTCCTCCCACAATACGGGGATACCTGGTACCCCACAGATCATCACCCTCCTTAGTGAACCATTAGAGCTAGTGGATAAATTTAAATATCTGGAAGTCTGGTTGGATAACAAACTCACCTTCAGTGTACATGTAAGTGAGTTAACAATAACGCTAAGGCAGCACCTCGGTATTTTCTACCGCTTAAGATGCCTACTCACCCTGGAAGCTAGAAAGCAGCTGGTTCAAACAACCTTTCTTCCCCTGATTGACTACACTGACTTCCTATACAACCATTGCCCCCAGTATGTGCTCCAAAAGCTGAATGCACTTTATTGTCGTGCATTGAGACTTGTTCTTGACTTGCCCTTGCAGACTCATCACTGCTCATTATACCAAGCATTAGATTTGCCTTCCCTCTCCATGAGGAGGCAAATAAACGTCCTCATGTGGCTATTTTGGGCTTTGTCCAACAAACTACCACATAGAAACAGACTTTGACGGCAGATAAGGACCACTTGGCCCACTTAGTCTGCCCATTTCCCTACTTACAGGATAAGCTGCAGATCCTATTTAACCAACAGCCTATTTCTTTCTACCCCCCACAATAATTGTCTTATGTCTGTCCCATGCATTCTTGAATTCTCCCACAGTTTTAGACCCCACAACCTCCTCAGGAAGGCTGTTCCATGTGTCCACCACCATCTCTGTGAAAAAATACTTCCTCACATTGCTCCTGAGTCGTCCCCCCCAATCTTCAAATTGTGTCCCCTTGTTCTTGCACATCTCTTTTTCTGAAAGATGCTGCCCTCTTGGACTTTGTTGATTCCACTCAGGTACTTAGTTTCTATCATGTCCACCCTCTCCCTCTTTTCCTCAAGGGTATACATATTAATCTCCTTTAGTCTCTCCTCATATGGCTTCTCTTGCAGACAGTGCACCATTTTAGTTGCCCTCCTTTGGACTGTCTCCATCCTCTCTATGTCCTTGCAGAGATGGGCTCTCCAGAACTGCACACAGTACTCCAGATGGGGTCTCATCAACTGTCTGTACAGGGGATAACAACTTCCTGTTTTAAGCTGGTAATGCCTCTCCCTATACATCCCAGTATCCCCCCAGCCTTCCCTACTGCCTTCTCACATTAATTGCTAACCTTAAGGTCATCTGATATGATTACCCCCAGGTCCCTTTCCATTTTTATGTTTGCTTGCACGTATGTGCAAGAAACATAGTGCCATCATCAGAGATTTCGGAGGTGTGTCACCTCCTCCTCCAATTCAGTCAGTGTGCTGGCAGGCACGACCCCTGTAAGCCAATGCATTCTGGATCTGTCTATGACACGCTCCAAAATGCAGTGGCATACAGTTGAAAGGGGAGCTACGGCAGGTGAGCAGCGATAAAATAAGGCTGCTCACGCGCCAGCTCCACAAATGCCAGGCGTCACGGCGCCCCGCGCGCACACGCTGTATATGGCGACAGGGTGCCCAATCCCGTTGGCTGTGCTGCATCCCTTCCGCCTCCCCCAAGCGCTTGCAAAATGCCACGCTGGGTGCCCACCCCAGCTTGGAAAGTAATCATATGGCCCGACGGGGGTGCCCAATCCCCATGACCGGCTGCGCTAGTCCCTAGTGAGTGCCATGCTGGGAGCCCACCTCAGCGTGGCAAATGTCTCACGTCGTCGGTTTTTTACCTAAGAAAAACAGTCCAACGGTGAGTCTCCCACCCCTCCCACAACCCGCACCCACCCACTGCGCACCCCAGCCTCCCACTCCCCCACCCCATACTTACCTCCAGACCTCAGCACGTGATCTTCGATGGACCGGGAACACGTCTGCACTCTTCAAAGGCGACCGTGAACTGAGGAAATGCCGGTAAGCTGTATAATGGGCTAGATAGGGGGGTTTCAACTTTATTGCATATCTCAGGCATTTTTTTGAATTTTTGCACCAAATTTTCAACATGGGGTTTTTGAGACCCCTTCTCATGATTGATGTCACTGTCATGGCGTTATTTGGGTCCGAAGGGTGATTTCGCGCAGTGACTGCGCAGTGACTGCGAAATCACCCTTCGGACCCGAATAACACCATGACAGTGACATCAAACATGAGAAGGGGTCTCAAAAACCCCATGTTGAAAATTTGGTGCCAAATTCTAAAATGACTGTTTTAGCGTTAGCTGCGCAGTTCCTCACGCAGGCTCGTAAGTTCACTTAATTTTCAATATTTTCACTCCAGATTTTCAACATTGCCATTTTACCACATCTTCTTGTGAGTAGTATAGCTGTCATTTTTCTCATCTCACCCAAAATGTGTTTCGGCCCATGTAGCACGCAATAGCGCAGTCGGTGTGCGAAATCAATGTACGGGACAAATTAAGAAAATCACAGTGACACTGTTCATGAGTAGATGTCTTAAAATGGGTATGTTGAAAATTTGGTGAAAAAATTCTTAAAAATGACTGTTTTCCGAGCGTGCGTTCCACAGTTCCTATGCGTGCTCGTAAGTTTGCAAATTTAATATTTTCACTCCAGATTTTCAACATGTCCGTTTTATTAAACTTCCTTATGAACAGTACAGCTGCAATTTTCATATGTCACCCGAAATGTGTTTCGCGCATATGGCGCTGTCGGTGTAGTGCTTGACAACCAATGTTTAGGACAGTTAAGAAAATCACAGTTACACTGTTCATGAGCAGAGGTCTTAAAATGGCTATGTTGAAAATTTGGTGACAAAAGTCCATAAAATGACTGTGTTACGAGTGAGCATTGCACAGTTTCCACGCACCCTCGTTAGTTCATGACTTTGTAATATTTTCAGTCCAGATTTTCACCAGTGGCATTTTTCCACACTTCCTTATGAGCAGTACAGCTGCCATTTTTCACAACATGGCCGAAGTGTGTTTTCACACTTTCAGTGCAGAGATGCGTGGTCGCTGTGGGAAATCATTGTTCGGCACAGATAAAGAAAATCACAGTGACACTGTTCATGATCGGAGGCACCAAAATGCCTGAGTTGACAATCTGCTGTAAGAAATCCCCAACCTAACTATATTACGGGTGTGCGTTGCACAGTTTCTATGTACGCTCGTGACTTCATTTTTAAATATTTTTACTACACATTTGCAACATAGCCATTTTTTACACCTCCCCATGAAAGAGTACAGCTGTCATTTTTTACATCTTGTTCGGAATATTTTTGCACCTGTGGTGCTAAATGCCGTAGTCACTGTGCATAAGCAGCTTTCGGCTAACAAACTGATATTCCCTCTGTTCATGAGGTGGGGTCACAAAACAAACTTGTTGAAAATTTGGAGTGAAAATACCAACGAATGCCTGAGGTATTAGGCTTTTCAACTATAACGCCCCACCCTATAGAGAATGACAGGCATCAGGGGTGAGACTTGGGATTCTTGCCTGTGATGCTCATACCATTCCACACCCTGCAGTCAGTGAGAGGCATCGAGGTATGCCTTGGACTCTTTGGCTCCAAAGTTCACCCCATTCTCCTATACCGCACCCATCTCATACTTCCTAATGGAATGGGGTGTGCATAAGGGCTAAAGATCCCAAGGCACACCGTGACACTTGTCAGTGTCTGCAGGGTGGGGTGTGGTGAAATGTCGTGACCATTATGCCTGATGACCCAAAGGCACACCCCAATGCCTGTTCGTATCTGCAGGGTGGTGGCGGGGTTGGCTTCAGTTCAATACTTCACTGCCATTCCCATTATGCAGCTGTCTAACTCCTACACTACCAATCCCAATGCCAGCAAGCAAACATTCGGCATTGACAAATGCTTGTTGTTGTTGTTACTACCTCCCCCCCACATTGTGTAATCTTCCCCTGGGTTTTTGTTTCCCAGGTGCATTATTTTGCACTTCTTTGCATTGAATCCAAGCTGCTACACTTCTGACCATTCCTCCAACCTTGCCAAGTCCCTTCTCATCCTTTCCACACCTCCTTGTGTATCAACCCTGCTGCAGATCTTTGTATCACCTGCATAGAGGCATACTTTTCCTTCCAGTCTCTCTGCAATGTCACTTATAAAGACATTAAAACCACCCTATAACTGTGACCTGTTTGAACATTCAAAGGGTGTGTATGGACTTAGGAACTCCTCCTTTGTCCTCCCTAAGCTACCAAGAACAAGGACATGTCTTGGCTTAACTGCCATTAGCTCCCTTTTACCAGTGCTATGGAATAACATGCAAAAATTACTTAAAATCTTCCTGCTGCCCAGCCATTTTATATTTAGGGGAATGCTGTACAGAGGCCTGAAAATGGTGTGTGATTTCTTTCGGGTAAAGCCTTACCCTGTTCAACTGAGACCCTTAACTATTGTAATCCTGGGCCTCCTATTTCCAGTGTTGGCCAGCATCCCTTTGGGGCAACCCCCCCCCCACCTCCCCCTCTCATCAATTAGCTTCACAGGGGGCCTCATTCTATTAGGCTGCCCTATTTTCCCTCTCTACTATGTGTCTGATACCCTTTCTTCCCACTGTCCTTCTCTATGTCCCTCCTTCTTCTCCTCACTTGTTCTCTATAAGCTACAATCTGTATATGCAGCAATTTAAATGCCTATATTTGCACTTGCTTTACATGTCTGATTCGTCCCAGTACTGAGTTTGTATATTGTAACTGCCTGTACCGATGTCTACTTTTGTATGAAGTGTTGTCTACTTTAAGCAAAAGTGTCCTCTGTGTCCAGGACCATCTTGAAAATGAGCTTGCTCAATGATGTAGCTGCCTGGTTGAATAAAGTTTGATTGATTGATTGATTGAATGCACCGGCACACAGTCAAGGCTGGCGCAGTGCTGCCCTCATCACATCACGAGGCCCAGCAGCACAGCATGCACACATGGAGAACGTGCCCCTTGCCACACATCCGTGCCACCACACTCACACACAGTCGTGCCCAGCCACATGCACACCGGCCAACAGCAGCGGGCAGCAGGATGGAACAGCACATCCAGCAGGCCTACTGTGCAGTGCCATGGCCACCAAGTCCACGTGGGCAGCCACGCCCAGGCTGTGTGGCAGCCATAGGCTGCTCAACAGCCACTGGAAGTGTAACCAACACACTCGCAGGGGTAGAGGCCTAAGAATGTGATCGGGTCCTCATGGGCCTGTAAAGCCCAGCAAAGAGTGTATCGCCGGGTGTGTCAGGGATGGCCATGTCAGAGCCCAGTGTCAGTCATGCTGGCGTCGCCAAACACCAGGTCGGTGGTGTCAATGTGGCACTATGGGGAGTTCTACATGCCCTGCCATGCCCAGTGGATGCCAGCGATGTAAATCCGGCAGCAATGGTACTGGCAATGTGGTCCAGCAATGTGGTTGTGGCCTCCCGCAGCTGCCAGAGCTCACCAATCAGCTGGGCTTGTCCAATGTCCCCATGCTCAGACAGCTGATGCAGCTCTACCCGCAGTGCATGTATCTCAGTCCCGAGTGTCGCCTGATTGTTCACAGAAGAGCACAGCAGCCTAGTGTGCTTGTCCAGCCTGTCAGTGCCTTGCACATACTGGAGCTGATGCCGACCTGCTGTGGGTGTGGTGGCATGCTGTTCAACATCCCTTGGCTGGGCACGCTACACAAGGGACCACACGGGTGGTGGAGATTGTGCAGGTACCCCATCGGCGTCCCCTGTGGTGTGCTGCATGGAGGCCACTGTAGCCTGCTGCCACTGCCCAATTGCCTGCTGGGCCATCCCCGTGGCACAGGCATCCACGGCAGTGACCCCCCCAAGGCCGGCGACAGCAGTGGTGCCCTACACCACTGTGCGGCCAAGGTCGGGGTGCGGCTTGACGAGTGCCGTAACGCCTCTGGTGACAACCGCTGCTTGTGTATGGCCCTGTACCCAGGGTGGCATTTCCAGGCCTGTGCCATCCAGGACCAGTGTAATGTCATCATCCATCTCAGACACCCCACCCTCCTGCATCCCCAACACCAGCACAGGTAGGGCCTTGGTGAATAGAAGGTCCGACAGTGTGTCATTGTTGTCCATGCACAGGAAGTCCAGCAGCCCCACATTGCCCTGATGCCGATGGTCCCTGGCCTGGATGCCTGTGGACATGGATGGCTCCTCCTCTTCGGGTCCAATGCTGTCAGTGGCATCCTGCAACTCACCCCTGAGGCATGATGGCACTGGAAGACAGAAGAGAGTTACAAGTGGTGATGATGGCAATGTGCATGCAGAGCCATGGTCAGTGCGATGAGGGTATGTGTGCCACTACCATGCTGGCATGCAACAGTGCACACCCATGCATCAGCAAACAGCAAGGTGAACATGCCACCGATGGTGCCCATGCCAGCCCAGCCATGGTGGGTGGCAGTAGCACATGGTGTTGCAGCAACACACAGCTGGTTTGCTAGTGCCCCCCAGGGCATCCACAGCAGTGTTGTGCTGTGCTGTGCTGCAGGCTGTGCCCCAGTGGACCATGCCGTACCACTGGCACGCTGGGCAGGCAGCAATGTGGAGCTGGCCAGCAGCGCTGCACACCCTGGAGCAGGTGCCACAATCACAGTACAATGCCCGTGCTGCCATCCCACTGCACACAGGTGAACAATTCCATGCACGGTGGCCTCATGTGCACCATGTGCCACTACATGCCACACACACAAGGGGCACGCAATGCAGCAGCCATCACACATGCACAGTGCTGGGCGACACCCCCCCCACATGCAACACCCACTTAGTCACAGTGCTGTGAGGGGCTGCCACCCATCTGGAAGCCTCCTCCTAGGATGCCCTCAATGGCAGCACAGCTGATGGTTGCTGCCACCATCTCCTCACCCGCTGTCAGTACAGAGGTGGTGCTGGGTCCCCTGCCCGTCCTGCTGCAAGACGCCCTGATGGTGGCCACCTTCTCCTTGATGCGTCGATGGTCCATCCCCATCTTCTTCTTGCACTCCTGTGCAATCCTATTATGCCTCCCATGGGCATTAACATAGGTTGCCACCTCCTCCCACCCAGTGGCATGGTCCGGCGAGGTGCCATGACACCACTCAGCAGTTGCTCCCTGTTATGGTAGGCCTCGAACAGGGTCTGCTGCTCATCCTTTTTGAAATTGGGCCTGTGCTTCCATGCAGGCTCATGCTCCTCAGTTCCCTCCATCTCAGACATGTTGCTACCTGTGGACAGTCAGACAATGGCCCATCAGTGGCTTGGCAGTCCAACCTGTAACAATGCAGCATTGGCAGCATGGCCAGCCCATTCACAACATGTGTTGCTCCTTACCTCACTGGCTGCAATACCTGTCAGCGACCTGTGCTGTATTGTGGCACTTTTATGGGGCAACGCATGCAAATGTGCTCCAGTGCAATTGTAATGCAATGCTAATGAACCCGACTGCGCCTTGCATTACTTCATGAGGCTATTTGCAAACGCCGGATGAATATTGTGAAGCTGTGCCTTGCACAATACAAATGTGTAGGTGGAACTGACTGGTGCATTCCCAGCGCATGCACTGTGCACTGTTGCGCAGTGCGCATGTGTGCCATCAGTGGCACCCAATCCTGTGGCGTATCGCGCAGCTGTGTGTGATGTGCGATGTTCCCCTGTTGCTCATGCGGCACAGTGTGCATGCCACACATTCAGGTACACTGCGCCACCTGGTCCCATTGCACAACAGCACCAGATGAGCTATGCCACTGACTGTGCATTGCCAGATACTGTGTGACATTGTACAGAGTCACGCTTGGCACATACGGGGATGACAGGTGTGACTTCATACTCCCAACTTGCTGTGCTGTGGTGCACATGTGCGGTAGTGCGTGATAGGCCTCCAATGTGCATGTCTATCGTGCATCCCCATGCTGTGCAGCCATGGTCCATTGCCTCCTATTGCACATTGTACCTGTGCATTTCCATGTGCATGCATTGTAGGCTGCAGTGATCATGCTATCACTGTGCCTGATACCAGTGTAGTGTGTTGGGGTCTGGGTCCCATTCGTGACGTGCTCTCCACTGGAGTGAGGTTGAGATGTGCAACCTGGTGGCCCTGGTGGAACCTGTGGCTGCCCAGCTGTTTGTGGTGGATGATCTTCAGGAGTTATGGTTCCAGGTGTGGGACAGGGTGGTGGCAGGGCTAGAGTGCCATACGGGTGTGCTGCACATGGGGGAGTAGTACTGCCACCGGTATGGGAACCTGAGATGGTGTGATACAGCACACCTATGCTGGCTGCAGGCAAGAGCACAACTGGGGGGAGGGCTGTACCACAGCCAGGTAAGTGTCCACTTGCATTGTCCATTTACTGTGCTGACAGGAGCGCTGTGTGTGTGTGGCTGCCTGGGGGGGCAGCACTGATGAGTGCTGTGTGCCCTGAAGTTCCACAACATACACCTCTGCAGTGTGTGGTGCTGTTGGCCAGGCACTAGTGCCCACAGCTGGGTAGGTGTACCTTCCCATGCTGTGCCAGCAGTGTGCATGATGTTGGTGGGGGGGGGGGGCTGTGCATGCATGCCACTCATGTCTGTGGCTGTTTTTCTGTTCCATCCACAGGACTGGAGGACTACAGGAGGGCCAGGGCAGCCACAGGCCAGGACAGGTAGCGGCGTGATGGTGGTGCCACAGCTGCACCGGCACATGGACAGGCAGGTGAGCATGTGCATGTTGTATGGGGTGTGTGTGTGTGTGTGTGTGTGTGTGTGTGTGTGTGTGAGACTGTGTAGGGTGTTGTGGTCCAGCCTTGGGCACTGTTTCCAGGCATGGCCACTGCTTGGGTAGGTGCCTGCCTCCACAGCCAGTGTCATATTGTACAGTGTGTGGCAGTACCATGCACGAGGCCTCTGTGTGGTGGCACCCCGGTGCTAACCCTGGTAGCGTGGGTCTGTGTGTGCTGCCCCCATGGTGTGTGACTGCTGCTGGGTGTTAACAGCTCACTGAGGGGGGACCTGTACCAGCACTGTGGGGTACTCTGCGGAGGTGTGGGTGCATGTCATTCAGGGGTGGCCTGGAGATCTGACTGTGGGGTGTGACAGGGTTGGCTGTTGCTGTCCACTGTGCATGTGCCATTGTGAGTTCCATCCACTGGTGGCTGCATCAGCTGTCCAGTACACACGTGGGTGGGCATGGCGTCATTGTCACACATCACTTATTGCCTGTTCTGTCCCTTCTCCTAGGTCAGGCTGGGCCACAGGCCTGAAGACGGAGGCCAGGCTGACTCATGGGGGCCTGCTGATCCTCCACCAGCTGATGTGGAGGAGCACTGGCCACTCAACTATGCTGTTGAGGGTGGAACGGCACCAGCTGACGGCAACAGAGACTTTATTCAGGAGGTGTGCAAGCTGCAGGCCATACTGTGTTGGCAGCGGCTTTGATTCAGATCCCCATCCCTGCTGTTACATTGACATCCCCTGCTCTCCTCCACTTTGATTGTTCCACCTTCCCCACCTCTGTACTTCCTCCCAGTCCCTTTTCCCTATTGTCCTGCTTTGCCTCTCCCTATATTAACCCCTTCCTTATTGTTCCTGCATGCCCTGTTAGCACACCAGTGTTTGTTATTGTTGCAGTAAACCTTTATTTTTCCTACAACTTCTGCATCTGTGTCTCCTTTGAAGGCAGCCTGTTGCACTGTGCTGCAGTTGTAGGGTTGTGCCCTTGGGTGTGTCCCCTTCTGTCCCACTACTGTGTCCTTTGGGTAGTGCTGCTGTGTGTGCTGGGTCCTGTTTGCCATGTTCCTGTGTCTTGTGTGCCTGTGGGCAGTGGGCCTCCCCCTGCCCTGTGCACAGTCCACCACCTTCTGTCCCTGTCTGCTTGTGCTGCCCTGCCATCCACCTGTCATGCTGCCCTTGCCATTGCTGGTGCACACTGCAGTGCTGTGTCCTGTGTCCTGGCCTGTTTGCTGTCCATTTGCCCCTTGTTCTCTTGTGCATCACTGTCTCCTTTACTGCAGTCCACTGTGCATGTCTGGTGACCTTGCACCATTACTGTGCCACTGTCCACTACAGAGCTGCCTGTCAGGGTTGTGGTGGTGGTGCTCTGGCATAGGCCTGCCGGCGGGTGTGCCTTCAAGGCAGGTAGCTTGGTGTTTGCAGCCTGGCATCCTGTGGGGCCCTTGGCCCGGTGCCTCTGTGGTGCATCCTGGCCAGTGTGCCCTTGTGGTTTGGGTCTGCCACTGCAGGCCTGGTGCTCTGCTCTTGTGCAGCCCTGCCTGTGCTCCCCTTTGCCTGTTGTGCTTGCTCAGCCTGCTAGCATCGGCATACTTGCATACTCATGTGCATTCCTGGTTGCTCCAGCGCATGTCTGGTTGCACAGTGGTGCATCTTTGATATATTCAGTGTGCTTTGAGCCAGCGCATGTCACTGGCACATTTTTTGAATATGGCGTTCATTTCCTATGGCCCATCTGCATTGCGCTGCACATTCCATTGCCCACATATTGGGCACACTTTTGAATATCTGGGCCAGTGAGTGCTATTTTCAAAACTGCTGTCAATTTATGACAATCTGCTGTGATTTCCTGAAGCTCACATTCAGCTGGAGCCATAGCTGCTGAATGGGACTAACTCCACTTAAACCAAAAAAAATGATCTATGTGGATTTTGTGTCTGCTCCAGCTTCATCCACTGCGAGATGTACAACCCTTTGCAGATGGCAGCACAAACCCCCCTTGCATCTTAGGCACATAGAAACATAGACATTGTTGGCAGATAAGGACTGCTAGGTCCATCCAGTCTGCCCGTAGGCCCTATATATTGTATGGGGCCACTGACCCTATGTGATCAATGGTTTTTCATCACTCCCTCCCCTCTCAGGCTTCCCTTGTGCCTGTCTCAAGCATGTTTAAACCCCTTCACTGTGCTTGCCCTGACTACCTCTTGTGGCAGGCTATTCCATATGTTGACTACACTTTCTGTGTAGAAAAACTTCCTCACATTACCTCTTAATCTACCCCCTTGTTCTAGTACTTTTTCTACATTGGAAAAGCTCCCCCACCTGCACCTTGTTTATGCCCTTGAGGTACATGAACGCTTAAATCGTGTCCCCCTGCTGTCTCCTCTTCTCCAGTGAGTACATATTGAGGTCCCTTAGTCTTTCCTCATATGTTTTGTGCTGTAAGTCCTGCACCATTTTTGTTGCCCTTCTCTGGTTAGTCTCCACATTATCTATGTCCTTGCACAGGTGTGGCCTCCAGAACTGCATGTAGTACTCCAGGTGAGGCCTTACCAATGTTTTGTACAATGGCATCACCACCTCCCACCTCCTGCTAGTGATAACCCTGCCTATGCACCCCAGCATGCCACTGGCCTTCCCTGCTGCCTTTGTACACTGCTTTGATACCTTAAGGTCATCAGAGATGATGACCCCTAGGTCCCTTTCCTCTTTGGTGACAGTCAGTCCCCTTCCCCCCCCAACCTGTAGCTCTCCCCCAGGGTTCCCTCTACCCAGGTGCATTATTTTGCACCCACTTTGGCATGATATCCATGAGTCATGTACTGCCCCTTATGTGGAACAAGTTGCAAAATACCCTGAAATTAAGTCTCCCCATTAGCTTAACATCATACAAAGCCTTGTACAGGTGACATATCAAGGAATCCTGTGGCTGTTTCCCTTGACCCTAGGATCACGTACACTTAAGTCCACCCTGTTTTCCAGCTCTGACCCATTTTGGCCCAACTCCCTGCCTATGTCCTTGCCCTGTTTCACTCTGGCCCTCTATTGCCAGTCCAACTTCCCTTCCATGCCGTGCTTGTTTACCTGTATATATCTGCTACTGTGATACCCTGCTCTGTATATATTGCCTTATTATAGTTGTTATCTCCTTTTTAACCTGTATATATCTGTTACTGTGTACTATGCTGTACTGCATGTATTATTACCTTGTTTACTGTTTCTCTTTTGTACTTTTGTATTGCCTACTCCAGGTCCACCTCGAAAATGAGCATTGCTCATCGGTGTTCGCCTGATTAAATAAAGATTTTAATTGATTGATTTCTTGACTGTCTGACTTCTTTACATTGAATTTCAGTTGCCACATCTCCGACTATCTTTCAAGCTTCTCCAGGTCCCTCTTCATTGTCTGCACCCCTTCTGGAGTATCCACCCTTTTGCAGATCTTGGTGTCGTCTGCAAACAGGCAGACCTTTCCTTCCAGCCCCCTCTGCAATGTCACTAATGAAGACATTGAACTGGACTGGTTCTAGTACTGATCCCTGTGGTACCCCACTGGTCACTCCCCTCTCCCCAGATTGTACCCCATTTAACATCACCCTCTGTCGCCTGTCTGTTAACCAGCTCCAAACCCAGTTCACCACATTGTCTCCCACGCTCAGACTACCCATTTTTCCTATTGCTAAAGTTCCTTTATGTCTGTTCCATGCATTTTTGAGTTCCCCTTCCATTTTTGCCCCTACAACCTCTGCAGGGAGGCTATTCCATGGATCCACCACCCTTTCCATAAAAAAATACTTTCTCACATTACCCCTAAGTATACCACACTCTATTTTCATATCATGGCCCCCTTGTTCTTGAACATCTTTATTTTTGAAAGATGCTACCCTCTTGTACCTTATGTACACCCTTGAAATATTTGAAAGTCTGTATCATATCCTCCCTCTCTGTCTCTCCTCCTCTCCAGGGAATACATATTGAGATCTTCCAGTCTCCCCTCATATGACTTTTGTTGCAGCCCCTGTACCATTTTTTGTTGACCTTCTCTGAACTGCTTCTATTCTGTCTATGTCCTTCTGGAGATGTGGCCTCCAGAACTGGACACAGTACTCTAGACGAGGTGGGTATTAGTTCCTTTTGAAAATCTGACCCTAGGTCTGTGGTTTACAAGATGGGAGAGTTAGAAGAACACTATGGTTACACTGGTAAAATTTTGAAATAATTTCCAACTTTTCCAGAAGATGGAATCTGCTAATTTCACCCACCCAATACTTAAGTGGATATTTGTACTTTTTTAGTATATATATATTGCACATAACAAGGGAGTTGATCCCATTAGACATGGCTGAAACCTTAAAATAAGCCACGCTCCATACCCTACCCCTACTGTAGTCTCTTTCATAGAAGTACATTGTACCACTTCAGTTGCTATGTGTTATGTCTATGGGAGAGGCAGATGGAAAGGACGGGAGGATTGGGGGGGGGCAGGGTCTGTAGCTTCAGCCATGGACCCTGCAATAGAAGCACATTAGTTAGACCAAGTGACCTTATTCTGCTGATTTCTTCGTATGTTCGTATGTCAGTGAAGACCTATCTGAAGCCATGAAAGGCAGTGCTTAAAGAAGCAGTGCAGTACACAGGGACAGAAACTGATCAAGACCTTGTGGGATTGTATCGCACTCTGACCCCATCCTCTGCCATCAGTGGAAACGCACTATGTTTAAAAATGCACTGCCACATTAAAGAGTTAAATTTAAGCCTTAAATTCCCTTCTTTTACATACAATAAAGACGGCACCATTGACTCTGCGGCATTCAGCATGCTCCTAACTGAAGGCTAATAACACTGTGCTTTAGCAGGTTGGATATACCATTATCCCACAGTTGCACACATCCTGGAATGCCTGATTCCAGTTATGGTACAGCTTCCCTGATATTTAATTTTATGAGGTTCAGAAAGTTTAGTAATTCTGACCTATGCTGTTGTGCTGGAGGACAACACAGTCATGTGACCACATCTGACCAGTCACATTTTTTGGTTTCTCATATCCATTTTATCACGATTGGTGTCTTCCTACAGTACTAGTCTTTTCCTGTCTATCCCTGATTTTTTTTTTTTTTTATCTACATATCAAGTTAATGTAACCTATTGCCTGGAGGCATTCTGCTAGGAACTTAAAGTAATTAATCTCATTAACTTTAAATTTAAGTTCTGTTTTTGATTAGGTACAGTTCCCTTGAAGCTTTTTTAAAGAAAACATCTATCTTGCCTTTGAGCCAATAATCACTTAATTGACTTGCAATGAACATCACTCGTCTTTCTCAAATTGTTCAGAACAACGAGTCTTACTGGATGCTTCCTCAGCAAATGTACTGCTCGTATGAAATTTCCCTCTAAGCTTCCAGTGTATAACTAACATGATCACTATTTTGTAACTGCCTCAGGTTGTCATGCTTTGAGCACTCTAATTCTGTTTCTGTGTTATTGCCCCTCAGACAAGTAATCATTTGTTGTCTAACCTGTGCCTCTCTAGATTACAGTAACTCCTAATCTGTTTCCTCCTTTGAAATCTAACCCCCTTCTTGTTGCTGCTGCATAACAATCTTGAAAATCTTGGTGGGGTACTTTTTTTTTTGACAACTCAAGTATCTGGATTTTCAAAAGCTCCTGAAATGGACATAACTCACAGTTACAGTACAGACTGCATTTAATTACCTTGCAGCACATTCACAGCACATTACCAACCAGATGAAACAGTGGCTTCTCAGAATGGTCTGTTTTCAATGTGAATGCGTTACTAATGCAGTGCCTGTTACAAAATGCCTTATGCAATGGAATGTACAAGTCACTGAGAACTCATTTAGAGCTCACTGCTGTTCCTGTTTGCAATGTATTTTCAGCCCTTATTATAGCTCATTACCAACCCACTGCAAAATTACTGTAAGATGATCTGTACTGAACCTATAAGTCTTTTTTTTTGGTAGAAGCTGCTTTTTAGGTTTGCTTGTGCGTGTGCGCAGGAAACATTATGTGGCAGCTTAGGAGAGAAGCGGGTTGTGGAAGCGTGACACTGTGTCAGCCAACGGAGGCACTGCATTTGGGGGCTTGGCACTGGTGGACCAATGGAGGTACAGTGTGCTGATGACACTGGCTTCCAAAAATGCCACCAACTTTTAATGTTTTCACTGCAGCAATCAGGAGCCATCTCATCATTGCAGCATCAGCCATTCCACTGCAATGAGGGAGCGACCAGTCATTGCTGGGGGGAATGTTGCCAAGTGTAATATTGTTTGTGAACACAGTGGCAAGCCGCCACCATGTTCACAAACAATATTGGATGCCCCTAGTGCTGAGGGGGTGCCCGATCCTCCTTGGCAGCATGTGCTGACCCCAAAACAGTTTTTGTGTGCTGACGGGGTCCCCAATCCCTGTTGGCTTCATTTCCCCCCTTGTAATTTGCTGATGGGGGAGTCCACTCCCTGTTGGCATAATGTCTCCCACAAACACGTTGGTTTTGTGCCAAGGGGGTGCCCAATCCCTCTAGGCTTTTGCCTCCTCCCGTATGTGTCGATGGGGATGCCCAATCCCCTGCCAGCTACAGCCCCCCAACCAAAACACTCGGGTGGCATGCTGGGAGCCCACCCCAGTGTGCCAGATGTCCCTGTGAAGCAAAAAAAATCCTGCAATATTTTTTGTTTTTCCCCCCCTGTAAATCAGAAAATGGTCCCTCGTTGAGTCCAGTGGCTCTGCCCCCAATCCTCTGTACACCCTACCTCCCCACACCCCCTCACTCCATACTTACCTCTGGAGCATGGCCGATGATCTTCAGAGGACTGGGAACATGTCTGCACTCTTCAAAACCAACTGCAAACTGAAGAAATGCAGGTAAGCTGTATAATGGCATAAATAGTTGTTTTTTTTTAACTTTGTTGCATAACTCAGGCAGTTTGGGGAATTTTGGCACCAAATTTTTTAACATGGGGTTATTGGGACCCTCCTCATGAATTCAGCCACTGTCATGGCATTATTCGGTCCCAAAAGGTGTTTCACAGTCACTGCATGGAATCATCTTTTGGGACTGATTAATGAAACAACAGGGCCAATGATAATGAGGTGGGCTCTCCAAAAGCCTATGTTGCAAATTTGGTGGAACAAATCAAATGACTGTTTTGCCTGGCGATGTGTTGTTCAGTTGCCACGACGCTCATAATTTGTGAATTTGCAATATTTTTACCAGATTTTCAACATTGCATTTTCTGCATCTCCTTATGACTATTACAGCTGTCATTTTCACATCCTGGCCAAAATGTGTTTTTGCACTTCCGGCGCAGAATAGCACAGTCGCTGTGGGAAATCAGTGTTCAGGACACATTAAGAAAATCACAGTGACACTGTTCATGAGCAGAGGTCCTAAAATGCCTATGTTGAAAATTTTGTGATGAAAGTCCATAAAATGACTGTTACGTGCATGTATTGTGCAGTTTCCACATATGTTCGGAAGTGCGAGTATTTTTAATATTCCCACTACAGATTTTCAACATTGCCATTTCTTCACACCTCCCTATGGATGGTACAGCTGTCATTCTTCACATCCTGCCCAATCTGTGTGTTTTCACACATGTGGCACAGAATTGCAGGTCGCTGTTGGAACTCAAAGTTCTGGACACATTGACAAAATCACACTGCTTCTCTTCATGAGAAGAGGTCGGAGGTGGGCTTGACATGAAGTTCAATACTTCACTGCCATTCCTATTCTGCATCTGTCTAACTCCTGCATTTCCAATGCTAATACCAGCAAGCAAACATTCAGCATTGACAAATGCTTGTTAAATACTGTTTCACATTATGTTAATATTCCACCTTTACTTGTCTCATAGTTAATTCTGAGGGTATTTCTGCCTTTTAGACTGTTGATAATTACTTTGTTAGAAACCTGCGATGTACAGTAGCCTATGGGCTCAACTCTAAAATTCATGGTGCAACTTGTGTGTGTATGCGAGTTGCACCATGCGCCACTATGCCAGGGACCCTGTGCCCTATTCCAGGACAGGCAGGGTCCCTGATACCTATGACCCATGACTTGCAGCAGCCACAGGGTTGCACCACATGAATGGCACAATGGGCCAGGGTGCTGCAAGCCAGGGACTGTGAGGAACACCTCCCCCTGAGCCCATCCTGACCCGAAACAAACCCACAATCCCCTGGGGGCCATGAAGGGGGTAGAAAGTGTGGCACAGCTGCATGGGGCAGCCCAAAAAATGGCCCAAGTGGCACCCAGATTTGCGGGGGCCGCACTGAGTTGGAGGGGTCCGTGGAGCATTGCTGTCTGTGTGTTGCAGCACTGCAGGGTGGGCAACCATTGGTTTGCCAGGACGGATGCCCCTTAGAACAGCTAGTTGCTGGTCTAACTCCGCAGTGGGACTAGGAATTGCATAAGGGGGTTACGGCAGCTGTCCTTTCAGAATAGGGGGGCAGTTGCTACCATAACTCCCCCTTCTGCTGTGTTGTAGGGGCTATGGCTAGCAGAAGTCTGTTTGGGCACAGGCAGCCCACGCCATAGTGCAGGCTGCTTCCTGGAATGCCAAACAGTATAACGCATGTCACAAAGAGTGACTTGTGGCTTTGGGTTTGGTGCAAGTCACCTTGCAACAGGCATAACCTGTTTTGGAATCGGGCCCCATGTCTCTTATAACCACACAGTGCTATAGTAGAACAGCGAAGCACTGTGCCAACAAGCTAAGAACTTAATGAGGACATAATAAACTACCACACATCATGCAGTTCTAAAGTGGCCTTTAATGACAGAGTGAAAGATGTAAAACATCTAGTGAAAGAGAATTTGAACTGGTATTTACCACAATACGTAGTCTACAGAAAACAAGAGGCGGCTCCACTATTACTATTACTCCCCCAAACATTTAGAAGAAATGCACTATTTGCAGGATGGCCCTTGCTGGAGATGCCAGGCGAAACATGCAGACCTTATGCACATGTTTTGAGGCTGTACAGTCATTAACAAAATTTGGAGCATGGTGCATAAAGTATGGGAGGAAGCAACCAAGGTTAGCATACCACTCTCAGGAAAATTGTTAATTTTGGGTATAGATACAGAGATACCCTTTTTAAGTAGTCCGTAGAAATACTGGATCATTGCAGTTGCTCTTGCTCTGAAAAGACCACTACTTAAGCACTGGAATCCCCCATCCCCCTTGGCTAATGAATGGTTTAATAGTGTAGGTGTGTTAGCAAATAATGAAAAGAGTTGCTGCAATAGTAAGTAATAAGCTAGATGTTTTTGAGAAAGCTTGGTCCCCTTTCCTTTCAATTTTGAGAAACAGACCCCTAGCCAAGTAATGATTTTAATTATCTGGTTTTATTGTTACTTAATACATTGAATTCCAATGATGCAGTCTTATTGTGTATTGAATGGCAAGGTCTGCAGAGGTTAAATAATACTGTCTTTTAATAGTAGAATTTATGAAATGAAATAAATGTGTGCTCTAATGAGTCAATATAGCTGTATTGTTAGCAACATGCAGATTTAATGTATTGTATAATATGTTGCATTACCATTATATATGTTATACTTTATTGAATAAAATATGAAAATAAAACATTTTGATTTAATAAAAGAAAGCAATAAGTGGCTACAGTCAACAATGGATGCTTTTGCTAGGCATTAGCTGAAAATGGAACTGTGCTGAACTTGTAAGTGCATTTTTTTAGTAAAAGCTCTTTTGTCAGCACTCATTCACATTTTGCTACTTTTCTGTCTTTACTGTCCTTTTAGTAAACACTGGAGCCAAATTTCCAAAGAGCTTGACATTGCCCAGAGACTAAGGGCTAGATTTTCAAAAAAAATCGAGAACTAAGTCTCACGCTGCAGCCACTGCTGCAGGCTGAAATCTCCGTGCCTGCAGAGATTTGTATTTGCAGCCAGTGCAGCTGTTGGTGATGTTACGCCTGGTCCCACCAGATGTACAATTTTCTCACAGCTGCACTGAAAAAAAACAGCCACAAGCTGCCATATATCATGGAGCCAGTTATAAACTGGCTCTACCTTTGAAAATACTGTGGCTGCTGGAAAAACTGCATTTCCAAAAGTGGCAGCCCATTTGCACCAGTTTTTTTTTTTTTTTGCCCCACAGCTGCAGGAATTTCAAGGGTTTTGAAAAATACAGCCCTAAGTCCCTGTGCTCAGCTCCTTGGTGCAGGGTAAAAGTTCTACACCTGCAACAATGCTACTTTCAGCACTTTATGCACACAGGCAGCATTTTCCGATTTTTTTCCTCAGCTGTGCAAAACAAAATGAACAAGTTGTCAAAAATTGTGGAAAAAGTGGCAAAAATGCAACCTTTTTGAAGATTGAGTGCATCTGTAAAGAACTGTGGTTAAGCAAGAAAACTCCCTTGTGCAACTTTTTTCTACATATGTGCAATTTTTCCACTTTTGAATATCCGGCCCCCGGATTGTACCCTGGTGGTCTGTACGGTTTTAGAATTGTATGATGTAATTTATGTCCCATTCAGCCACTGAGATCTAGAGCTGTGTGGAATTTTCAAATTCTGCTTCCGCTGGAATGCCTTGGAATTTTGGAAATGCTAAATAATTTCGCGGAATTCTGTCTGAGGCAGAATTCTGAAATTCCGAATGTGAAATGTTAATAGCTGAACTGTATTCCACAGCATATGTAAACCATGGATTTATTTTCCACAAACTGCAGAATAATATTCTATGGACTGTGTAACCCGACATAGAAGTACTTTTCAGAATTATGCAAAATGAAAAAAGAAATTCCAGATGTATTTTGGTGGTGGAATTGCCATTCTACACAAATGTTGCTGGCAGAATTCTGCATTCCACACAGTTCTTCACAGTTCCATAGTAGAGCAGGAATGCTATGTGCCAACATTGAAAGGATATAAACTACATTATACAGTTCTAAAATGGTCCTTACTGGCAGTGTGTAAATCAAGAAACATCCAGTAGAGTAATTAAAAGGCCAGTAAAGATGGAAGAATAACAGAAAGTGAATCAATAGATAAAAATCAGCTTTAATAGAAACCTCAGGCTTACAGGTTCGATGATTTTTTCTTTTAATGTTCAAAGTTGTAATGCAGAAGTAGCTGGTATTGTCTCTGGCAGACTCTAACAGTTCATCAGTCTTAATGCTGTGAACACGCATACACACGTGCATGCTTACATGCGCGCACACACACACACTTTTTGGCACTCATCCCTGCACTCTCATTAGTTCTGCATACACAAATGGCATACCCCTAAATCTCCCCTAATATCCCTTCCCACTCCACCCAATGAATAAATAGGTGCCACTCTCCTCCCACCCTTGGTAGCACCAACCTCCACCCTTGTCTGTCTGTGGTTGCTTGTCTGGTCTTATCCTTTTGCTGCTTGTGGGGGTGGGGAGTTAAGGTTGGAAACACTGACGCCACACTTCCCTACTATTGTGCGGTTAAGTTGAACCTTAACTGATGCATTAATTCATTTTTTTTTGCAATGCGTTTCCTTTCTGTTTGAGTCTGTGGAATTGCATCTTCACTCAAGCAGGTCCTTTCGACTTCTGTGTGAACAGATGCAGACATGCAGGGCCCTCTGGTCTCTGCTTCGTGGGAAGAGTCTGCCTGCACGTCTATGCGGCCACATGTGTAGAGTGCAGTGCACTTTGGGCGCTATGCCACCAGAAGACTTCTCTTTACTATAGTGTTGCTTGTTACCATTGTGTCCAATACTGCACTGTCCCTCCCTAGGCTAGAGGTCGTGCTGCATGGCAGCACCATCTCTCCATTCTCGTCCCATCCAGTTGGCTCATTAAGCTTGTCAATGAACTTAGCTCACTGGTGCAGGATCACAGTGTACTACCCACTAGGCCAAAGGCTGGCTGTGCACACGTTTCTTTATCACTTTTGTTTTGGTCATTTTGATCCCACATCATGAACTTGGATGGCAGAATGTGTTAAATCTCCCTTAAAAGGTGATTTTGCAGAGCAACTGTGAAATCACATTCTGACCTGTATTTGAAAATTCCCACCATCTTTGTTCATGAGGAAGAGTCATGTAAACAGTATATTCAAAACTGGAACTAAAATATTGTAAAATGGACAAGTTATGACTTCCGGTGACGTCACGGAGCTGAAAGGAGCTTAGGGTCTGAGGCTCCCTACTAAGTCCGCTGATCTAACCTCCAAAACCCTATAAAATACATCCAAAGATGTCCAAGAACACAGGAGGGAAGCATTTGCAGGCCAACAGAGGTAGAAACCGATCGAGAGGCAAAGAAAAGAGCATGGATGGTACCCAATTGCAGGAGAATCCCCCTAGCAGATCTCCCTCCCCAGCGAGCTCCCATGCGGCCAGCTACGATACTGATGGAGAATCAGAACAACTTTCTCGAGCAAGATTTTAAACCCTATTAAGGTAGATTCGGGAATGTAGAACAGAAAACAAGCAGGAGTTCAAAGCTGTCTGAAAACAATTATCCACATTTGAGTCCTGCATAGGTATAATAGAAGAATGGGTAGCCCAGAACGAAGAGAACGCCACTTAAATTGTAGAGATTATGCAGGCCCTGGTACAACAATTGGAGGAACTGAGGGCCAAATATCTGGATCTTGAAAGCCGCTCCCGGCAAGATAATCTCCATCTGTATGGCTTACCAGAGGGTATGGAAACTACCCCCATGACCTCGTTTATAGAAATTCTACTTAAAGACATTCTGGACTTACCAAACACCTTCACCTTTCATACAGAGAGAGCTCACAGGTCACTTCACGCTAAACCCTCCAATCCAACTGCCAGGCCTCGTTCTATAGTATTTAAATTAAGTTCTTTCGGAGACAAGGAAGAGATACTACGACGAGACTGGGCTAAAAAGGAAATCAAATATCTCACTCATAGGCTATTCATGGACCATGACTACCCGCAAGAAATACAACAACAAAGGCTGAAGTACCTCCCAATCCTTAGATCCTTACGTGAGAAAGCGATTCGTTTCCACACTCCATACCCAGCTAGGCTCCGGATTCTTTGGAAGCATGGAACAAAATTGTATTCAACAGTGGAGGAAGCATCAGAAGCCTTGAGAGAGAGGAAAATACAAATAGCAGAGATCCGGAACCAAAACAGCGGGTCGAGCGTCCCAGTTTGGCAGCGCACCCTAAACAGGAAGAAGATGGGCCCCAAATCACTGCTGCACGGAGAAGCATCACGCAGACTGCAAATTATGCTCGAGAAGCACAGAAGCAAGGTGGATAGGCCTACTTGAACTATTTTGAAGACTTCTGCTACCTGAATCACTAGCTGGCATGGTTTCTTCCGATCCCCCCCCGCTTGAGGCAAAGGACCAACAACAGATAAGTCCAATACAAGCTGCACGATTTTACAAGAAGAGACTGGGGGGTGGAGGTTGGGAAATGACATGCGGAAACAACAAGACTGGACCCAGAGACTATAAATTTTAAAGCGAAGTTGATTTTAGGTATGGTCTTTTGGGTCTGGGCAAATGAAGTGCTCCCCACTGCAAGGCGGGGGTAAATGTGCACTCAGAGGTAACTAGTTTTCTATCAGGACCTTAGGTGTTCCTGATGGGGTTTTCTTGCCTCTCCTTGCAAGCTGATGGTGTTTATCACCAAGAGGGTGGCGATTAGGCTAAACACCATTAAGAAATTAGCCTACCGGATTAAATAAGTCAACTGATTATCTGGAGATGGGGGATCCCCCCCACCCCTTAAATCCCGAAAAATACCCCGTTTATGTAGCCAATCCTGGGAGAGCAAAGAAAATGTATATAGAACTAGAGAATTAAGCTGAACAGTGAGCAATTGGTTGGTTTGTTCGGGAGGGTGGGCGACTCCACAATAATCGAAGCAATTTTATAAGACATTACCACTAAGCCTAATTGATGTTCTGGGGGCTTGGACATGCTTTGGATTGTCGGACTGGGTGGGTGGCTATGAGGTATAAGACCTAAATAAACCCTATAATTTCCCTACACTTTCCTCCATCAGTTCTGTGAGGAGATATTTGTCTCCACTTAGTAAACCAGGAGCACAGTACTATTCACTGTTCAGTGGGAGGTCTTCCGGCAACGGAAGTGCTAGCAATCCTCCTCGTTCATCTCACAACAGAGTATGAACAAAAGGGCTAATCAGGGTGATAGCCCCCTACCTTGGAAGTACTTGTTGATTTTTAATAAGTTTGTTCTAAAGTTGTGTCAAGTCATGTTGGCTATTGTGAATCTTTTCTATTTACCAGGATGTATGAAGCAGACAGAAAGAAAAACGGGCAAGCAGACTTGGGCAGTGGAGAAATGGAGGAGGGGCCACGATGTTTTGGAAACCAAACCAGATACTTGGGTAATAAATGGAAAAATACGATATAACCGTGATTAAAGGGGCACCATATACCATTTGCACATATAATGTGCATGGAATCACCAACCCTATTAAAAGAAGTAAAATTATTCAGAGTATGAAAAGGACTGGGGCAAATATAGTTTTACTACAAGAAACACACCCCTCTCAGTCAGAACACAAAAATTTGAAAGGTTGGGTTTCTCGCATGTTGTGGCCTCTTCTTATGAAGGGGAAGAAGTAGGGGAACAGCAATACTAATTAAGCAGGGAACACAATTTGAAATTTAAGATAAAGTAATTGATAAAGAAGGGAAATACGCCATGGTTAAAGGTTTTTTAGATGGTCAGTTAATAACCTTGGCATCCATTTACAATCCCCCTGCCTCAGGATATGAGGTTTATAGATTTCTATTTTCGAAATTAGCGGAATGGGCTGAGGGTCAAATGATTTGTGGGGGGGATCTAAATTTGAATATAGTTGAGAATCATTCTTTACTGCAAAATCAAGGGAAAAGGAAGAAAATTTCAAACCAAGTTAAGAAACTACTTCAAGAACTAGGTTTTCAAGATATCTGGAGACATTTTCATGGCACGGCCCCTAGACATACTTATTATTCTCAGGCACACGATGTCTACTCCTGCATAGACTTTTTTATAGCCCCTAAAGAACAAATGGGAGACATAGTAAAGATTTGGTCAGGAGATTTTGTACTATCTGACAATGCCCAGATCTTTTGTCAGTTTTGTCCACAAGCGACGAGGAAAGTAACTTTCTGGAGACTGAAACTCTCCCTTTCAAGAGACAAACAGGTCCTTGAAGTCATAGAGGACACAATAACTCAGGCTCTAGAGCAAAACGATACATCAGACACATCAGTATCAATCCTTTGGGATACTATTAAGGCAATCACAAGGGGTAAACTGATTAGTATTTCAGCGAACAAGAAAAAATTTAGGGAGGCTAGATGAATATCTCTTGAAAACAAGATAAAAGAAATGGAGGACTTACAGACTTCCAAAAAGACCAAAGCTAGAAGTAAAGAACTGGCTTAATTAAAGAGTGAACTTAACAAAATTTTAGATTACTCGATAGAGCAGAAACTATTGTTCTTAAGGCACAGCTATTATGATGGGGGTCCTCGATCCCTCAGATTAATAGCACGAAGGTTGAGAATACAAAAAACAAAGTCGAACATGATGAAAATTAGACACCCACAAACAGGTAGAATCCGCAACACAACAAACGGAATAGCCGAGGCTTTCCTAAATTACTACTCAAAGCTTTATAAATCCAAAGACTCCTCATCAGTACAGGAAATAAGAAATTTTTTAAGTACATTAAATCTTCTGACTCTTACAAAACAACAAAGCTCTCAGCTGACTACCCCGATAACACCGAAAGAAATTGAAATTGCAATAGGCAGCTTAAAAACAGGGAAATGTCCGGGATCCGACGGACTCCCAGGGAAGTTTTATAAAGCATTTTCCATAATTTTAAACCCCCTACTCAATAGAGTTTATGCACATGTCACATCTGCGGAGGGAGATACCACTCCCTCATGGAACGAGGCTATTGTCTCGGTCGTTCCGAAGCCAGGAAAAGACCTCTCCTACTGTGTGGCATACAGACCTATATCCATAGTAAACACGGTTTACAAAATTTTAACATCTATCCTGGCTAGGAGACTTTTACAATTTCCCCTAGTAAAATACATATGGACCAATGTGGATTCATCCCGGGACACCAGGCCCAAGACAACGTAAGATGCACGGTATACCTACTGGAACACTCACTAACCCAGAACAAACCAACCCTTTTCTTAGGATTAGACGCAGAAAAAGCGTTCAACGTGGTGTCATGGAGATTTCTAAGAGAAGTCCTTGTCTGCTTTGGATTCCCAGACCAGTTTATAGAAATGATATTCAGATTTTACAAAAATCCTGGTGAATATATCCATGTAAACGGGCACGTAACAGAACGATTTTCCCTTTTTAGGGGAACCAGGCAAGGCTGCCCTTTATCCACACTTTTATTTGCCTACTATATTGAACCCCTAGCGCAATAAATATGACAATCCCCAGACATCGACGGCATAACCTTTTCTGAAGTGGAACATAAACTGATGTTGTTTGCGGATGATCTTCTATTATACTTAACTAACCCAGAATCCTCATTGCCAGCGGTCATGCAGAAAATCCAAGTTTTCTCATTTGTATCGGGCTACACTCTAAACATTAACAAGACAGAGGCCCTTAAGGTTAAATATGAACCCTCACCCGAACTGCGAAATAAATTCCCAATTAAATGAGATGGCTCCTCCCTGAAGCATCTAGGAATACGAATGCCTATAGATTTATCCCAACTGTACAAACAGAACTATATTCCCTTAATAGATACATTACAGAATGGCATGAGGAGATGGGATCTTTTCCCAACCTCCTTCTATACTCGCACGATGGCCTTTAAGATGAATGCACTGCCCCATCTCCTATATCTTTTTCAGTGCGTTCCCTGTATTGTTGATCGGAAAGAAATACTATCATGGCAAAAAACATTTGTGGCTTTCCAATGGAACCACAAGAAACCTCGTCTTAACCTTAGGAAACTTTCCCTTCCTAAAATAATGGGGGGAGTAGCATTCCCTTCCATAGCTGACTACTGGGCTGCTGCCCAAATGCACCTGGCACTCTTTTGGGGAACCCATACGTACCAGGCAGCCTGGAAACAAATGGACTTATCTAGGGAACAATCCCCTCCCTTACCTGCATCACTTTTCTCCCTCCCCTTGTTGCAACGAGACCTGCATAACACATCGAAAGCTACTTCCACAATACTGGAAGGCTGGAGGAGAGGAACCAAAAATAAACAGATACTAATCCATTTCTGGAAATATCAATGGTTTATAACAAAGAAACAATTTGATTCCCCTGAGGTTGGGCCTTGGTATAGCTCTCAGATAAGAAAGGGCATAGTAGCTCCTTGGCAAATAATGAAAGGGGATGCCCCTATAACCTTTGAGGAGGCCCAAGAGAGATTTTCCTGGGCGGAAAAGGACAGATTATTCTTTTACCAAATGAGGGACTACACCATGACTCAACTTAGAGCAAAGGGGATAGAGTCACAACTTTACGAGGACCAGACCCCGTTTTTGCAGATTTGGTCCTCTCCCTCTGGAGAAAAGGCCATTTCAATAATTTATAAATTCTTAATTCTGTTACATAAGCACTCTATGGATCCAGTCAAGGCAAACTGGGAAAAAGAATTTAAACAAGCAATTAGTGTTAAAGATTGGCCTAAAGTATGGAAAAATACTTGGTCTACTACCTCCTCTCCCATGTGGAGGGAATTTATATGGAAGGTTAGAACAAGACTTTTTCTAGTATCCACAACTCTGGCTCAGAGAAATCCGGGGGTACCGGAAAGTTGTTGGAGGCTATGTGGAGAAAACAAGGCCGCATATAAACATATATTCTACGATTGCCCGTTAATAAATACCTTTTGGTCCCTAATCTCAGGTCATATAATAAAGATCTTTGGTAATCACCTTCAAGTGACAAAGATTAACCTATTGTTGGGTATACCTCCAGCAGGATTGACGGATAAACACACCCTATACTTGTGGGCTATTTTATTGGGAGCAGCATACAAATCAATTACTAAAAAATGGCTCCAAACCACCCCACCAACTGTAAGGGAATGGAAATCCCTAATACAGAACATACAACACAATGAACAAATAACATATGCTCTAAACAATAGAATGGAAATTTATACTACAAGATGGACCAGATGGGAATTAATTCAAGAACAGATTTTGTAGATCAACATTGAGGTTTCCCCCTTTTTTTTCTTTTTCCTTTTGTGACAAGATGGGAAAAGAAATTATTGGCAAATTGACAACCCTGATACGTGCCACCCTCCCCCTAGAAGCCCTTACACATGATAGATAGGAAATGAAATAAAGAATTAAAAATGTTTTTCTTCCCTTATCTTTTTGAATAATAGAATATGCTTTCAACGCCTTCTAGGTCTGACTCTTGAAGCCCAGTCTCTGTCTTCATCCCCAAATTTAATCCTGGTATTAATTATTTAGTTAGTACTTAATTATTTGAATATATGGTGTGTTCTTTGTACTATATAAAGGTTTATTGTTTGTACATATCTGTTATGATCAACAAAATATGTCTATATAACGAACTACACTTCAGAATAATAATAAGTTGTTAAACTTGAGAAAGTGTAATGGTGTAAAAGAATGTAATGGGAAATATGCAACCAGTAAATTGAAAAAAGGAAGTATAAAAAAAATGGACAAGTTATGAGTGAAAGAATGTGAGACACAAAGAAAAATCACATTTTTATGTCACAAGCCAATTTGCAGTATTGTACTTAATGTGTGACCTGTTAATTCTTAGATCGCACATAAAAAAATATTCAACCTTTCAAAAAAACAAGAATTTTAGGTTTGCATGAAAAGAATTATTGGGTCACACTTAATGTGCAGCAAAAGAAGTCTTTATCCACATATCACAATCTCTGCCTAGCTCCCATAATGTTTTTAGTTTGCATGAGAAATTCTTTGGTTACACTTAAATGTACAAAGAAGTAATGCGGCAGAAAAACAAGCATTTTTGGTTTGCAAGAGAAAAATTCATGGGTCGCACTTAAATATGTGACCCAAGACTTAATCTGGCAGAAAAACAAGCATTTTTGGTGTGCACCACAAATTCTTCTGTCGCACCTAAATACGACCCAAGAATTCCATTTTTGGTTTGCACAAAAAAAATTTCAGTCACATTTAAATGTGCAACCCAAGAATTCATGGCTCACAACACAAGAATCATTCATCTCACTAAGCTGAAGGCCAAAGAACCTAACAAAGCCCCAAAAAGGTATTTCTGGCCTTTTATTGAAAAACAAATGCCACAAACATAACACAGCTTACGTATTTTCTGTCTATGTCTGATTAGTTTCTGATGGTATGTAATTGATAACTCATAATTTTATTAGATTTTTGTGTTGTTTACAATGTAACTAATGTATTGCCACTGGGACCTTGTTGAAAATGAGCCTTTACTCAATTGAGTTTACCCCAATTCATATTTCATTATGAATAGAATTTTGCCGCATCATACCAACACCAGAATCTAGCTTAAAGATCAACTGCAGGGATATTATAAACATATTATAAACTTCACTCCTTTTCCCTAATATAAAGATAACCAGGCCTTATTTATACCATATGAAATAAAGAAATTGCCATTTGTCATGTACAGATACTATTTTAATGCTCTACAATTTAAGGGTTTCACAGAAAATCCCTCAGACATTTTTAGACCAGCTGGCAGAATCTTGGGAAAGAGCTCATTCCATTCAAGCAGCAATGACATCATTTTCCTCAAGGTCCTGGCAGCTCAGTACACACAGACACGTACACACACACACACACACACACACACACACACACACATATGCACACATGCACGCACATATACGTCGGACTATAAAATGCCAACAACTCATGTTTTTTTTCAATTGTCTGAGGACCTTTGCCTATTAAATTTTATCAATACAGCATTACAGATAAATATTTAGTTACTTCCATGGTTTAGTCAATAATTTTTGGGGTACAATACTTTGAAATAAAAAGGAAACTGCTGGGGCTTCATCCAGGGCAGGACGAGAACAAAGGAAAAAATGTTCATGTTAAGATCCTGTCATGTTGATATTTTTTGGTTGAGGGGTGAAACTGAGCACCAAGTGTTGGTCAGTTTAGGGAAACTGACAAATATTTACTCATGGGCTGGGATATTCAGAGCAGTTGCACCATGCACAATAGGGATGCACCTGTGCAATCACTGAAATGTGCCAAAACATGATATTCAGTGGCAGCAGATGCGCAGCACAAAATCCAATGCACAAGAGTGCAATGGAAATTAATGCATGTGCAATTGCAGGGGGCGTAACCATGAATATGTGGTGCAGTGCGATATTCAACAGCAGGCGACGCACAACAGAGGAGCAATCAGAAGTTATGCAATAGTGGACTTGAGCCAAAATAATAGGGAGCAACTGAGGGGAGGAAGCTTGTGCATGAGAGGAACCATAGCGGCAGGGATACGGGATATAGCAGCAGGGAGTGAGGGCAACAGAAAGCAGCACAGGAGTGGCCCAGAAGTGGACAAGAGTCACAGGGAGAGTGTGTGTGTGTGTGTATGTTTGTCAGAGGGACTGTGCATGGGTGCCACAGAGGAGGGACAGCAGAGGGGCCCAGGCAGGTCACACTGTGAGTGGCACAGGCAGCGTAGTGCCAGGGGTGCACTTGTTGCAGGGGCAGGGCCAGCAGCACACAGCCAGAGGGACCAGGTAGAGAGCCACCCGGGGGCAACAACAACCCTGGACATGGCCAGTGCAACCTTCCAGATGGAGGCGGTCATGAGGGGTGTAAGGAGGCAGGGTTCAGGGAGGTGCAGCCATGGAAGGGCTCGTCGGCGGTATGCCCAGAACAGGCTGTACCGCACCCACGGCAGCTTCAGAGCTGTACAGTGACACCGAGATCGTGGGCCGGTATCACCTGAATTGGGCCATTCTGAGGTGGCTCTGTGAGCTGTGCAGTGAGGAGATGCAGGCACCCACAAGACAGAGCCATGCCCTGTCGGTGGAGGCAAAGGCCACGGCCGCCATGTGCCTGCTCGCCAGGGGCACCTTCCAGAGACCAACAGGGGACACAACAGGCATAGCCCTGTCGGCCGCATCATGCATCCTCACACAATTCCTCAGCGCACTGCTGCCACATGCTGCGGAGTACATCCATTTCCCCAGCACACAGGCAGAGCGTACAGCAAACATGCAGGAGTTCCTCAGGGTAGCACGGTTGCCTGGCATGCTTGGGGCCATTGACTGCACCCATGTTGGCATCCGCACACCACCTGGCCCAGAGGGGGCAGCATACATCAACCACAAGGGATACCTGAGGGTCAACTGCCAGGTGGTATGCGATGCCAGGGGGCGCATAATCAATGTCTGTGCCATGTACCCTGGGGGAGCACACGATGCCTTCATCTGGCACCAGTCTGCACTGTGCCACAGGTTCAAGAGTGGGGACATCCCCACTAGCCATCTAGTAGGTGAGTATGCAGTACACGCCAGATGATAGGGGCAACAAGGTGTGTGTGGTGCAAGAGCAGGGGTGCCACGGGATGCAGCCTGGAAGGCTGGGAGGCACAGTGACACAGATCCCCATACTAACGATACCTCTCAACACACAGGTGGCAACGGGTACCCACTCCGGCCCTGGCTGCTCACACCATATAAGTGGCCCTCGACCCCAGTGCAGCAACAGTACAATGAGGCACATGCCATGACACAGAACATCATCGAGCGGGTGTTCGGGCAGCTGAAGGCTCGGTTCCGTTGCCTGGACAGGTCTGCCGGTGCACAACAGTACAGCTCCTCAAAGGTCTGTGGGCTATTCCTGGCCTGCTGTATCCTGCACAACATGGCCACCGACAGTGGGATAGCCATTGAGGTTGAAGAGAGGGACAGCGGTGGGGACGATGGGGACGCCAGTCCAGCTGGAGGTGGGCAGCCACCCCCTGGGCAAAGGGATCCCCGGTTGGCCTAGATGGTGCAGCAGCACTAGGACACCATCACAGAGGAGCACTATGGACCACACAAGTAGGTGAACTTGTCCATGAGCATGCCCCAGGTATCCAAGCACAGCTGACAGACAGGCAGAGGCAGACACCCAGCCTGGGTCAGCGGCAGGGGTTTGTGAATGGGCGGGGGATCGGACACCATAGTAGAACACAGCAGGGCTGCACACAGCATGCACACACATGCACACACCCCCATCCCCTGCCCACACAGCCACATGCACACCTACCCCCATACACCCCCCCCACCACGGACAACAGAGCCACACCCAGAGGCAGGCACTGGGCATGTCTCAGATGCTGAGCACCATTGCACAGTGGCAGACTGCACTATGCTGGCATCATCCTGCACATGCCACAGTGACCAGCTGCCGGGCGGGTGTGCACAGGGCCCCTGTGTGAGCAGGACTGGGTACCACACCATGCAACGCACACGGAACACCACAGTGCACACAGGGCAGTGGCAGACAGCAGTCATGGAGGGGGTAGGGCAGTCGTGTTGCACAGTAGCACTGCCACCACGGATGCATGGACAGCCCCGCTGAGGCCTGCCAGCTGGCACAGGCTGCTCAGTGGCCTCATGGGGTTGCACAGATGGTCCCCCCAGGGATGACGCTGCATGAATGCGACCAGGTTTTCCCAGGTGTCTGCAGGCCACCAAACATGCCCGCACCAGGCATACCTGGTATGCCCACAGCTGAACCCAGCATCGACATGGCTGGGGTCACCATACGCCAGGCCTGAAGGGTGGACACTGCACTCCAAGGGGTATGCTGTGGCTGGGCACACAACTGGTCGGCCAGTGTTGCCAGGACAGTTGTCACCGCAGTGGTGTGCCTATCCATGGCTACGGTCATGTCCACCTGCTGCCGAGCTAACTCTGCCAGGAACAGGGCATGGTCTTTGCTGCACCGCTCCTCCATCTGGTGCAGCTCCACATGGAGTGCATCCACCCCATCACAAGCCAGACCTGCTGATTCACAGAGGCCTGGAGCAGATGGCTGTGGTCATCTAAGGGGTCATCCACATAGGCACCATGCTGACCCACGGGTGAGACTTGGCCCTGTGGCGCAGCACCCCACAATGGTGGGTGCTACACGGTGGTGCCATCCTGGGGTATTACCTCACGTGGTGCACCATTGCTGCCCACTGCCACCAGCCCCCCCTTCAACACTGTCCAGCTGCTGCCACCGCCCCTCCGGCTGCTGAACGCTGGGCATCACTGGCATGGCTGCATCGGCACCACCTACATCAGTGCCGTGGCTGCATGCCAGTGCTACCCCACTGGGTGCTGCAGACATGATGGGCACCGCGGCTGGTGGGTGGTCAACTGTGCCAACGCTGCCCACACAGCTGCCCTGGCAGTCACCTGTTGAGGGTGCCCCCTGTGACACACCAGCATCACTGTCCAGGATGTATGTTACGTCATCATCGGTGCTGGAGTCATCCACGATCTGTGTCTCAGCACACAGGACACCGTGCCTGGCATCATACTGGAACACAGCCAGGGCCTTGTCCACACCCTCACCACAGGCATCAGCCTGGACAACCATGCAGGGATGTTGGATGTCAGACCCTTGAAAACACTAGTGGAGGTGGATGGGCGCTCCACCTGTTCCAGGGCTACACCCTCAGTGGACACACCCACCCCCACTGCTCCATGTAGATGCTCGGGAGCTGAAAGGGAACACAGTACCATTAGCGGTGCCAACCGACCCCTGGTCCCAACCCCCTGCCACCCTCACACCACCACCACCATTCAAACCATGCAGTGATGGGCTACTGCCCATCTGGAAGCCTCTGCCAGGCACACCCTCAATGGCGCAACACCCCATGCTGCTGGCCACCTGCTCCTCTCGTGGCATCAGGTGTGGCACAACCTGCTGTCCCCAACCCGTGGTGGAACCCATTGCCCGGATGGAGGCCACCTTCTCCTTGATCCTCCTCCTGTCAGTGCCAACCTTCTTCTTGCATTCCTGCACAGAACACTGGTGGCTGCCCTGCCAGTTGACTACACATGCCACCGCCTCCCATGCTGTCACCCAGGCCTGTGGTGTGCCCCTCTGCCCACTCAGGAGTAGCTCCCTGTCCAGGTAGGCCTCAAATAGGGCATCTGACTCCACCCTGGTGAAGTTCAGCCTTTACCTACGCATCCTCCCCTGCTTCTCATTCTCCTCATGTTTAGACATACCTGTACCTATGGAGATGGACAGGTTCAGTGCCACACCGCCCTTGCAGCCCACTGTCCCGATGGCCCCACAGCATGACGCTTACCTTAAAAGGCTGCAATACTGATCCATGGCCCGTCCAGTTTCATGGCACCCTTACAGCGCAACGCATGCAAATGAGGTCATGCGCAATTGTAATGGGATGCAAATGCAGTGGGTGTGCCGCAGAGTGGCTCATGAGCTGATTTGAATATCATGGCTGAATATTGCATGACTGCACCTTGCACAATGGAGCTGTGCACGCTCAAGTCGGGGTGCGACACTGTGACATGCGCAGTCAGCTCCACAGCACGCATGCACGTGCTGCTGATATGTATGCCAGTGGTGCAGCATACACACATTCCACAGGAGGCAGCACAGTGCCCGGCCACTAACATGCGCTGTATGACCTACGGGGCACATGCGCTATAGTGCAGCTGGCACAGTCCCATCATGACCTTATTGTGCCACTGCACCATGGTTCCCATTGCACCTCTGTGCATTACGCCACTGCACAGCGTTGGTGATGTGCCCCTGCCGTGCACCATATGAGGGGCCCCCAATGGCACAGTGGTGCTCAGTGCACGACCAGACCTTTGATCCCATGGATGACCTCTGCCCTCTAGGCACCATGTGGCTGCATGGCTGCTACCCTATTGCACAGCTTGGTGCCTGCACGATTGCAAATGGCAGTGCAGCACTGCGCTAGCTCCGCACATGGTCCACGTGCACTACTGGCTGCCATTTTGATGTCTGATTAGCGAGGGACATGCCACACACCAGGGAACATCATGCTCCAATATGGGGTGACCTGGAGCTCACCAACCTTGTGGCCCTTGTTCAGCCACACACTGGGGCCCTGTTTGGCCAGATGCCCCTCCAGAGGCCACGGATGGACATGTGGCAGGAGGTTGTGGATGGCTTAGAGGAGGCAACTGGCAGCCAGCGCATGGCAGAGCAGTGTCGTCACCGCTATGGTGACCTGCAGTGGCAGGACCCAGACAGGCTGAGGCACCTGCAGGTGCAGGTACGGAGGGGTGCAGTGCCACGGCCAGGTAGGTGCACATTGACCGTCACCAGTCTCATCCAACAGTCCTTGGGCACAATGGTCACTATGTCTCACGTCTGGGGTGGGGGTGGGTCAGCGCATGTGTTGGCAGCTGTGGGGGTGCACCATGACCGCCCTGCACCACCGCAGCCCAGATGTACTGTGCAGCACGTCACACAGGTCAGGGGATAGGGGGCCTATGGTTTAGACAGGTACTGATGTGTGTCTCTACATGTTTCCCTCCTAGGCCTTGAAGACAAGTAGAGAGCACAGCTCACAGTGGCTGGCCAGGGGCAGGACCACACAAGGGGAGAGGGGCATTGGCCAGCCAACACAGGTGGTGCTGTGGGGCAGCAGCACCAAGGTGACCGGGACACAGGTGAATACCATTTTCCCCTATACATATGTGCATGGTGGCTTGTAGGGGTGGGGGTGTGGCATGGCCCCCTGCGCATGACCCCTCCGGCTGTGCACTGCCCGTGGTGTCCTCTGCACTGTCCTGTGCCTTGCACATGTGGGCAGGTGTCACAGGTGGGCTGTGGGTGCACTCGGTGTCTGGCTATGCCACTGCCATCACACTGCATTGTCATGACATCGGACAGCCAGGGAGGTGGTGTGTGGTGCATGGGTGGTGATGGTGTGCAGCGGCTTGCATGGCTGTGGTTACATGGGTTGGTGGCTCATGTGGGTGCACCCACTGTGGGTGATTACATGCCATCCCAGGGGCGCCGGTCACTGATGCATGCCATACACGTTGGGTGGGCTGCGTTATCCTGGCCAGGCACTCATACTGTTTCCACTCCATTATCCTAGGTGGCCATCATTGGGAGGTGGTGGAGAGGACCATCCAAGAGCTCCTGCAGGTGGTGAGGGCCAAACTTGAAGTGCTGCAGCGACATGACCAGAGGTCCGGGAGGAGGCACCACAAGTGCCGGAGGGTGACGGTGGAGGACCAGGGTCACCAATAGGGTCTGATGGATCTTTGCCCTTCCCCACCTGGACTGTTCCCCACACACCCTTGACCCCTACCATTGCCTTTCCCCATGTCCCCTGCCCCTTTTCCCTACCCCCTTGCAGCATCCTACCCATACCCCTCCCGTGATGTACATATATGTAAACAGGTTTTGTTCCCTTGTTGTTGTACTAATACATATATTTCTATTTACATCTGTGTCTGTCTCTGATTTTCAGCTGGTGCATGGAGCCTTGCTGCAGTGGTTCATGGCTGCTGTGTGGTGGGGCTGGAGTGGGCATGGGTGTGCCTGATGGTGCTCCTCCACAGGTGTGGGTGGGGGCCATGGGCTATCTATACAGCTCATGTGTGGTGTGCCCTGTGTACTGTTCACCTGTGTGATGCTGGCAGTGGTGCGTGTGGCGTTTCCCAGGCCCCCCGTCAGTGTGGCCATTGTCTGTGTGGCTGTGGCCATCGCCACTGCCCTGCCTGCATGCGCCACTGGGATCCACGTGGTCATGTGGCTCACATGCTCACCTGCCAGTGTGCCTTCAGGGGCAGGCTGTGCCTGTCACCTTGCAGATACGGTGCCCTTGCAGCTGGCACTCTGACCCCATACCTATCGACCTGTCAGCCCTGTTGCCACTGTAGGCAGTGCCACTGGATGCCCCCTTCATTCTGTCCATGTGGACTGGGGTGGTGCCTGTGGGCTGGTGGCTGTCACATGGGGACCCGCTGCATGTGGGTGGTGGACAGGTGGCTGTGAGATGACCCAGACCCATGCACCTGCCGTCAGTGTGTGTGGGCTCATGGGGTTCCTGCTACATGGCAGGCTCAATGGCTGCCTGGTGGCAGGTGGCCTGCGGGTTAAAGAGCACCATGGGATTCACACTGGCAGTGCCTATTGCACAGCTTTGATGGGATGCTTGCCAGGGTACCCATGGGACTGGATCGGAGGGGGGCATTGGGTGTGCCCTGTGTTGCTTCCTGTTTGGCGCGTGCCTCCATGCCCCATGGGAAGGTACTGTGTTGCCTGTCGGGATCGGTTCTGTGGCAGGGTTTGGTGCATAGGTGTGGACCATTGCTCTGCTCCTGTGTTTGGGGGCCTTCCTACACGTGGTGCCATCCGTGGCAGACCTGGTCACATGTGGGTTCCCTTGGGTACTGGTGCTGGGTCACCCACCTTGCTGTGTCTCCATTGGGGACATGGTGAAGGCCTTGTGTGGGTTGTGGTTGTGTTGGTGGACTGTCCCACAGCCTGCATTGGGTGGTCACAGTGGTGATGTGGTGGGTGTGCAATGCACTCTGAGGTGACTGGATGCATAGGCATGTGGGTGGTGGACTGCCTTCATTGCCATGCACTGTTTGGTCACGCATCTGGGATAGGTGTCTCAGACGCACTATCCTGTGGGGGCATCATTGGGATGGGGACATGGCATGGGTGGGGCTTGGCCATCATTGTGTCTTGGTCCCTGTAGGCCGGCGGACGGTCCAGGGGTGCCGTGCCCAATGGCTTGGATCTACTGGTGTGCATCTGCTGGTGGTTTGCCGCTGTGGTCCGAGGGTCGGTGGTCCCTTTTGCACCCATCTGGCTGTGCTGATCATGGGGTACTGGGTCCACCTCTAGGGGCCTTACCCTGGTCAGGAGTGGGGGCGCTGGGGCTGTCTGTCCTGGTGCATGCTCCTCTGCACCTTGTGCATCCCTGGTTGCTGCTCAGCTGATTTCTGGCTTTGTCCCTGCACATTCCTATGGGCACTATTGTGCATCGTCCCTGCCCTGTTGCACATTCCTCATTGTGCTATGGTGCATCGGGGGTGATATCCAGCAGCATTGAGCAGGCGCATCTTGCCCCGCTCATGGTTTGAATATTGCACCAGTTGCGCCATGGTGCACTGTACTTGTGCCTGCTCCTCTATTGCGCATCATTCTGGCACAGTCTGAATATCCCGGCCATGGTGTTTTATTGGAATAATTTGATTAATACAAGCCACAACCAGACAACTAGAAGCAAAGGCTGATTTGTGAATGTCATACTATGATGTACTAAGCTGCCAGGACATTGAGAAAAATTATGTCATTGTTGCTTGAATGGAATTAGCACTCACTCAGTATTTTGCCAGCTGGTTTGAAAATGTTTGAAGGATTTTCTGTGAAACCTTCAAAAAAGACAAGCAGGAAAATAGCACCAGACAATTAGAAATGACCGTTACTACACATTACTTGCCATATATACAGAGTGGTTGTTCTTATGGGGGCTGATTCATGAATATATGCGCAAGAGACGCATATCAGGATGTGCAGCTTCACATCAGAGGGAGTTCTGCGTGGGGTCCTCATTTACAAACACTGGCCCCGCCCAGCTCCCCTATACAGCCCCCACTGGTGAGCAGGTCCCTGGGGGGGCAGGCTGGTATGTAGTGTGGATCCTGGTGGGCAGCCAATCAGCTGCCCAGGCAGGGACCCGCAGTAGATCCCTTGCGTGCTTCTGGTGCCATGTTGCCAGCCAGCATGCAGTGCACTGACCGAGCTGTGGAGGAGATCCTTCCCATCCGCCTGACCCCATACTCCAGAAGTGCCCCAACGGCAGGGACTGCATTGTTGGGGGTCATTGCCCCCCACCATGCCCACCGCATCTGGAGGTAGCCTCCCTTGGGGGAACATAACTGGCCCTGGTGGTTTACGGCTGCCTCCCAGATGTGGAACAGGAATCCCCCACACACAGCACTCCGCAAGGTTGTGCATGCTGTGGAGTGCTAGCTCGCCCACCATACCAATCGCAGGCGCAGTTGTGGCAGTTTCCATGATTTATGGCAGCTTGTGCCAAATATCTGGTACAAACTCTGTACAAAGGGCCCTCTGGATTGCCGCAAACTAGACCAGAAAAAGTTGGTCTAGCTTCTGACAATTGGTGCATGAGATAGAAAATCCCAATCACAGGTCAGGAAACCTTTTTTTCCTTTGCAGGGAAGCAGTGTTTTTTTTGGGGAGGGTATTTGGTGGAACACCTCATGGTTTTTATCTGCAGAGACTGAGGGCATAGAGTAGTCGCCTATTAAGAGACCAGGAGAAATGGGTACTGGGAGTCAGGTGAACCGATTGTGCAAAACAGGACATATATACATGAGATGAGGTTTTTCTTATGTTTGGCATTTAATCATACCTGAATCTAGTACATTTCTTTATATTGTTAATTGCTGGGATCAGCGACCGGGAGACGTACTTGGACTTCAGAGGTAAACTGCTTGCTTTTCACTGACTAGTGCTGTTTAACTGACTTCTGTCCTTCCAGATGTATTCTACTGCATCTTTTCTCCAAGCGTTTGGTTTCCTGTCATGGCGAATCTCAAGCAGCATCGGTGGTGTGGAGCTAAGTTATCCCCTTCTTTCCCTTCTGCTTATCTTTAGCACATCCATCCCTTGTATTCCCCTGTACTCTGTTGCTTCCTTTTATTTATCTTTACTTTGCTTTTATCTATTTGTAAAATAAGCTTAAGGCAGTGCCAAGTGGAATGGTCTGCCACAGGAGGTGGTAGGAGCGAGCATGGTGGGTGGATTTAAACATGCATGGGACAGGCAGAGGGGAACCATAGCGGTAAAGTAGAGGGGGGTCAGAAGCCATAATCAAGTACAGGGCTTATGGGCAGACTGGATGGGCCTAGCAGTCTTTATCTGCCAACAATTTCTATGTTTCTAGAAGAATGCCATAAGCCCTGTGCACCATCAGCTGTGACAACCACGCCCCCAAGGGCATAGTTAGGCATGAAGCTGCAACCTGAGTGCCTGCTGCCACTGAGAGTGCAGTTATTACAGCATGATGTACATCCCTGGAATGTCTCATTGTGCTTATAAAATAGGTATATTTTAAATGTGTTAAAAATGCAAATTAAGAGGTTTATGCATTAAGAAATACAAATAATTGTTTAAATGTTTGGAAAAATTGTTTTCAGCCTGATGACTCTTACTGCTCTTTCTGGCTTTGAGTTTACTATTTTGGCCTACAAGGGCTACCACTGTTGTACTTTTTGCACTTTTTTGTATTCTGTGTGACTGCTAACTCCCCAACCCCCAACACATGTTACTTATTTGTTTGTGTATGCTTTTTTTTTCCATAAATATTTTTTACCAAACGGTTCCAGATGGCAGGCTCTCTACCCTGCCCTCATTCCTTCCAGCTGATGTCTGCCTCCTGTGCTAAACCAAAACTTGTCCCCCGTAGATTGCCCACATGGTGGGCCGGGAGAGGAAGGGCCATCCTCCTACCCTCTTGTGCCCAAGCATCCCAACTGCTCTGGGGACTGGGTAACACTGCAGGCTGGGAGGGAGTGGGAAGGGCTTCATGAAGCCTGCGTGGTTCCATATCCTGCCATGGTGGCATGTACATGCATGCGTGTGGAGGCACACATGTACCACAGAACTACAGCTCCGCCCTACTAAGGTGCTTGCACTTGTATGACCACCAGTCCTCCACCTGGTGGCAGTGATAGGCCAAGACAGCTTACCTCCCCTCCCTGGGAGAGGTAATCAATCCATGGAACACCCGCTCCTCTTCCCCATCTGACCCGCAATGACCTGAGTCATCTCCCAAACCCAGGTCACTGTCATAGTGGGCGGAAGCACTACCACAGAGCCACAGAGTCAATCGTCGGCTTTTGTTTAAAAAAAATTATCATTGTGATATATGTTTTTGAGATGCAGACTAAGAGTGATGGCTGCAAGTGTCTGACTGGGAGATAAATGCTGTGCATGTCACAAGTGGTTGATTGTTTTACTAGACATTGGTTTTGGGGTTGAAAAGAGAAAGAGAGATACACAGAGAGATGGTGGCAAGATATATTTTTTTATTATTATTATGATTATTATTGTTATCATACAAGTGAGCTGCTGCTGAGAGTGCTGACAGTGTTGCAAGCATTACCAAGCAGAAGCGGGGATTGGATATATCACAAGACTGGCATGTCTCAGGAGACCAGTGGTAGGTGAGATTCAAGAAATTGACTGTGTTCTGCATCTTTCTGGTTGAGTCAGCAGAGTGAGCAGAACAATGGGAGCAGTTTGGAGGTGAAAGCGTTCTACCTCTTAAACAGTGAGGGTAAAATGGCAAATAAGTAAGTGTATTACAAACAAATAGCTAGATTTTCAACTTTTTAGGTTTTGTGCAGGGAAAGAGAGTGGGCAAAAAAGTAAAGAATGTACAGCAACATGTTGGGGGAGGGTGGCTTAAATTTTGAAATGAACATTCTGAATGGTGGCCCAGTGATTTCTCCATAGTACTGTCCTGGTTGGCATAACTATTTTTACAGTGCGTAATGCTCCTATACTGATTTGATCCTAGCCAATCAGGACAGAGGATTTTCCCTACTCATTTTACAAACTGTACTTGATAGTATGAAGATTGGTAAGAGAAAAGATTTTATGATTGTTACCCATTTATTTTTATGTTTGCTTGCACGCATGTGCAAGAAACATAGTGCCATCATCAGAGATTTTGGAGGTGTGTCACCTCCTCCTCCAATTCAGGCAGTGTGCTGGCAGGCGCGGCCCCTGTAAGCCAATGCATTTTGGAGCTGTCTTGACACGCTCCAAAATGCAATGGCATACAGTTGAAAGGGGGAGCTACGCTTGAGTGAGCAGCGATAAGAAGCTGCTCATGCGCAACTCCCCCCCCCAGCCGCAGGCGTGCGCCCGCACGCAGTGTATAGCCGACGGGTGCCCAATCCCCTCTGCTGAGCTGCATCGTCTCCTCCCCCTCCCAGTAGTTGGTGCCACGCTGGAGGCCACCAACATGGCAATCAGTCATTTTGCCCGGCGGGGTGCCAATCCCCCATCGGCTGGGCAGCCCAAAGTCCTTGTGCGGCAAATGGTCCCGCAAGGTTTTTAAATTTTTTTGCCGACGGGGTGCCCAATCCCGTCCGGCCGAATTTGAAGCACGCTGGAGCCCACCCCAGCTGCAGTAAACGGTCCCACAACGCCTTTTTCTTTTAGCTGTAAGAAAAAACGGTCCAGTAGTGCATCTCCGACCCCCTCCCACAACCCGCACCCACCCACTGCGCACCCAGCCTCCCCACACCCCTCACCCCATACTCACCTCCGGACTCCGGCGTGACAATCTTCGGTGGACCGGGAACACGTCTGCACTCTTCAAAGCCGACCGCGAACTGAGGAAATGCCGGTAAGCTGTATAATGGGCTAGATAGGGGGTTTCAACTTTATTGCATATCTCAGCCATTTTTGGGAATTTTTGCACCAAATTTTCAACATGGGGTTTTTGGGACCCCTTCTCATGAATGATGTCACTGTCATGGCGTTATTCAGGCGGAAGGGTGATTTCGCGCAGTGACTGTGCAGTGACTGTGAAATCACCCTTTGGGCCTGAATACTGCCATGACAGTGACATCATTCATGAGAAGGGGCCAAAACCCCCATGTTGAAAATTTGGTGCGAAAATTCCAAAAAATGACTGTTTAACGAGCGTGTGTTGTGCAGTTCCTATGCAGGCTTGTAAGTTCGCGAAATTTCAATATTTTCACTCCAGATTTTCAACATTGCCATTTCACCACACCTTCTTATGAGCAGTACAGCTGTCATTTTTCACATCTCACCCAAAATGTGTTTCCGCCCATGTAGCGCAGAATGGCGCAGTCAGTGTGCGAAATCAATGTACGGGACAAATTAAGAAAATCACAGTGACACTGTTCATGACAAGAGGTCTTGAAATGGCTATGCTGAAAATTTGGTGAAAAAATTCCTAAAATTATTCTGTTTTGACGAGGCGTAGTTATAGTTCCCACGCACTCATAGGTTTTGAATTTTCAATATTTCCACCCAGATTTTCAACATTGCCATTTTCCACACCTTCTTATGAGTAGTACAGCTGTCATTTTTCACATCTCACCCAAAACATGTTTCCGCCCATGTAGCGCACAATGGCGCAGTCGTTGTGCGAACTCAGTGAATGGGACACATTAAGAAAATCACAGTGTCACTGTTCATGAGCAGAGATCTTAAAATGGCAATGTTGAAAATTTGGTGACAGAATTCCTAAAAATGACTGTTTTACGAGTGTGCGTTGCACAGTTCCCATGCACGCTCGTAGGTTTGCGAATTTTCAATATTTCCACTCCAGATTTCCAACATTGCCATTTTTCCACACCTCCTTATGAGCAGTACAGCTGTCATTTTTCACATCCTGCCCAAAACGTGTTTCCGCCCATGTAGCGCACAATGGCGCAGTCGGTGTGCAAACTCAATGTATGGGACACATTAACAATACCACAGTGACACTGTTCATGAGCAGAGAGTCTTAAAATGGCTATGTTGAAAATTTGGTGAAAAATTCCTAAAATGACTATTACAGGCGATGCGTTAAAGTTCCTATGCATGCTCGTAAGTTTGCAAAATTAATATTTTCACTCTAGATTTTCAATATGTCCATTTTATTAAACTTCCTTATGAACAGTACAGCTGCAATTTTCATATGTCACCCAAAATGTGTTATCGCACATGTAGCACACAATGGTGCTGTTGGTGTGCGAAAGCAATGTTTAGGACAGATTAAGAAAATCACAGTTACACTGTTCATGAGCAGGGTCTTAAAATGGCTATGTTGAAAATTTGGTGACAAAGTCCATAAAATGACTGTGTAAGAGTGAGCATTGTGCAGTTTCCACGCATCCTCGTTAGTTCATAACTTTGTAATATTTTCAGTCAGATTTTCACTAGTGGCATTTTCAACACTTCCTTATGAACAGTACAGCTGCCATTTTTCACAACATGGCGAGTGTGTTTTCACACTTTCAGTGCAGAGATGCTGGTCGCTGTGGGAAATCATTGTTCGGCACAGATAAAGAAAATCACAGTGACACTGTTCATGATCGGAGGCACCAAAATGCCTGAGTTGACAATCTGCTATAAAAATCCCAACCTAATTATATAACAGAATGCGTTGCTACAGTTTCTATGTCACTTTCGTGACTTCACCATTTTTTAAATATTTTACTACACATTTGCAACATAGCCATTTTACACCTCCCATGAAGAGTACAGCTGTCATTTTACATCCTGTTGAATATTTTTGCACCTGTGGTGCTAAATGCCATAGTCACTGTGCATAAGCAGCTTTCGGCTACCAAACTGATATTCCCCTGTTAATGAGTGGGGTCACAAAACAAACATGTTGAAAATTTGGAGTTAAAATACCAACGAATGCCTGAGGTATTAGGCTTTTCAACTAAATCGCCCAACCCTATAGAAATTACAGGAATCAGGGTGTGACTTGGGATTCTTGCCTGTGATGCTCATACCATTCCACACCCTGCAGTCACTGAGAGGCATCGAGGTATGCCTTGACTCTTGACCCCAAACTTCACCCCATTCTCCTATATCGCACCCATCTCACCGTATTTCCTAATGAAATGGGGTGCATAAGGGCCAAAGACCCCAAGGAACACCGTGACACTTGTCAGTGTCTGCAGGGTGGGGTGTGGTGAAATGGCGTGGCCGTTATGCCTGACGACCCAAACGCACACCCCAATGCCTGTCACTCTCTCCAGGGTGGTGGTGGGGTTGGCTTCAGTTCAATACTTCACTGCCATTCCTATTACGCAGCTCTGTAACTTCTACACTACCACTGCCAATGCCAGCAGGCAAACATTCGGCATTGACAAATGCTTGTTTACTGTTGTCATGATTTGCATATAGTATATTCAGTGTTTTGTCCCATTTTTTTGCTGCCATGTCTCCTGGTCTGAATTTTATTTCCAGTGTTTTGATTGAGTCAGTAGTGATGGGTTTTCTGAGAATTCAGTGTTAACCCATGACCAGGGTCCAATTCTTATCTCTTTACTTTTGTTAAAATTTATCTGTGATCCCAAGACCAAGTGAAGTTTTTAAATATCTCACGTACCTTATTTCCAGAATTTACACTTATAACATAAATATATACATTGTCAGCATATGGTGTTATCATTATAGGAGGTTCCTCTCTTACAACCTGTAAATCGTGGTTGTCTGGGTTTTGGGTACTGTGCCTTCAGACTGACTCTAAACTTAGCACATACAGGAAAAGGCTTAATGGCACCCTTGTCAAACACCCCTTCGAATTTGAACTCTATCTACCCACACCCATTAATGTTTGGGGCAAGAGAAACAGTAGTGTATAACATTTTTATACATTTTCCCAATTCTGGAAGAATGCCATGACTTTCCAACACTTTAAACAGGTACTGCTTGGACACTCTGTCAAACACTTTCTCTTGATCAACCAAGAAAATGAAGCCATCCACAAATCCTTTCACCTCTTGCCACAATTTCTTGCACTTAAGTCAGGTTATCATACATATTCCTGCCTTTAATTGAGCAAATCTGAAAGTGGGTTGTGGGATGCTGTGTTAGCAAGGCTAGTCTTTTACATAGTATTTTTGTCAGAATTTTGAAATCTGTGTTTGAGAGGTACATGGGACACCATTTCTTTAAAATTGCAGAGTACCCGTTTTTATATATAACAAGCATTTGTCAATGCCGAATGCTCGCTTGCAGGTATTTGCAGTGGTGTTTGGCATGTATGGTGCTTTACCCTAATGCCCTGTGCGATTGCTGGTATTTGCACAATAAATTTTCAGCAAGACCTTTTTGTTACCCCCATTGTGCGCTACATAGGCGGAAACACGTTTTGGGCAGGATGTGAAAAATGACAGCTGTACTGCTCATGGGGAAGTGTGGTAAAATGGCAATGTTGAAAATCTGGAGTGGAAATATTGAAAATTTGCAAACCTACGAGCGTGCGTGGGAACTGTGCAATGCACGCTGGTAAAACAGTCATTGTTAGGAATTTTTTCACCAAATTTTCAACATTGCCATTTTAAAACCTCTGCTAATGAACAGTGTCACTGTGATTTTCTTACTGCGTCCCATACATTGATTTCGCACACTGACTGCGCCATTGTGCACTACATGGGTGGAAATACATTTTGGGCAGGATGTGAAAAATGACAGCTGTACTGCTCATAAGGAGGTGTGGTAAAATGGCAATGTTGAAAATCTGGAGTGAAAATATTGAAAATTCGCAAACTTACGAGCGTGCATAGGAACTGCGCAACACAGACTTGCAAAACAGTCATTTTTAGGAATTTTTTTCACCAAATTTTCAACACAGCCATTTTAAGACCTCTGCTCGTGATCAGTGTCACTGTGATTTTCTTAATGTGTCCCATACATTGAGTTCGCACCCTGACTGCGCCATTGGGCACTACATGGGTGGAAACACATTTTGGGCAGGATGTGAAAAATGGCAGCTGTACTGCTATGAGGAGGTGTGGTAAAATGGCAATGTTGAAAATCTGGAGTGCAAATATTGAAAATTCGCAAACTTACGAGCGTGCGTAGGAACTGCGCAATGCATGCTCGTAAAACAGTCATTTTTAGGAATTTTTTCACCAAATTTTAACATAGCCATTTTAAGACCTCTGCTCATGAACAGTATCAGTGTGATTTTCTTAATGTGTCCCATACATTGATTTCGCACACCGACTGCACCATTATGCTACATGGTAGGAAACACGCTTTGGGTGAGATGTGAAAAATGACAGCTGTACTATCATGAAAGGTGTGGTAAAATGGCAATGTTGAAAATCTGGAGTGAAAATATTGAAAATTTGCAAACCCTACAGATCGCGTAGGAACACTGCTGCACACTCAAAAACAGTCATTTTTGGAATTTTCAACATGGGGTTTTGGGACCCCTTCTCATGAATGATGTCACAGTCATGGCATTATTCAGGCGAAGGGTGATTTCACGCAGTGACTGTGCAATCATCATAGAGCCGGTCTTGTCATGACAGTGACATCATTAGAAGGGCCCAAAACCCATGTTGGAAATTTGTGCAAAAGTTCCAAAAATGCCTGAGATATGCAATAAAGTTGAAAATCCTCTATCTAGCCCATTATACAGCTTACGGCATTTCCTCAGTTCGTGGTCGGCTTTGAAGAGTGCAGGCGTGTTCCCGGTCCACCAAGATCATCGCGCCGACCTCCGGAGGTAAGTATGGGGTGAGGGGGTGTGGGGGACTGGGAGAAGTGCTGTGGGACCGTTTTTGCTTTTACAGGTGAAAAAAAAGACTATGGGACGTTGCTGCACTCGGGTATACTCCAGTGTGGCAGAAGGATGGCTGAGGGGGCCGTGGAGCCAACGAGGGATTGGGCACCCCAGTCGGCAGACGACGCGGGACATTTGCCACGCTGGGGTGGGCTCCCAGCGTGGCACCAAAGCTTTGGGCGTGAGGCCTACCAGCGCTGTGTATGACAGCGGTGGTTTTCTTTGAAGCAAAGGACCACCGCTGTCATACACAGCTCCCGCACCCATTGGGGCAGGACTGCCACGCCTGCTCAATGGAGCAGTGGATTGAAAGGGAGAGGCACACCTCCAAAGTGTGTTACTTTCCCAAAACGTTCCTTGCGCATGCGCACAAGTGAATGTAAAAATCAGTATAACTTTCCTAAATGATTCTTGTTGTCCGTCAGTTAACCAAAAATTAGAAAATGGATTTGAAAAATAAAGCATGCTGATTGGTTAAAAGCCATGACCAGGTGTGCATTTATTTTTCAATACTGCCCGGTAAAAAACAATGCCAATTCAGGTGCCCCATTACTTAGGGTAAATGATGCACCCTGAATTTTCAAACTGACCAGATAACATTTTTTTCTCTCGCTTAGCAGGTTAGTTGGCAGCCGCCTAAACCCCACCCATCCCCTCATAAGTCTGTCTTATTTTCAGTTAAATAAATGAATTAAAAAGAAGCCACACATTTTAAAAATGAAGGAAAGAAAAAGGAAGCCGTCAGTCCAGTCAGTTTCATGTAACCGGCACTGGGCAGCATGCACCTCTCCATAGCAGCTTAACTCACAAGTACTGCTTGCCGGTGCTGGCTACCTTCCACAAACAAATAAAAATACTCAGAAAAGCCATCTCTCCCAAGTGTCTTGCTACACCCAACTACCTCCAAAAAAAACGTTCACTGGGTTTAAAGCAGTTTTAGGCTCACTCGCTACTATTCCCTCAGCACCACAGCAGCCATCGGCTTCAAATGAGGTGTGTAACAACCTTATTTTGTTGCAGAGCCACACTACATTGTTGGCTGCCTTTCTGTCAGCATTTACCATTGGAAGCGCTGCTTGCCCCACACCTGAAAGCCCTGCACACTCACTCTAGATCCCCCCCAACTAAATGTGATGCAGAATCATGCTACATTGTTGACTGGCTTTCTGCCAGCATTTATGATCGCCCTTCTCCCAACAGAAAAAAATTGAAAACCATGAAATTTCAAAGTACCTTATTCCCAGTACTAGTAAAAGTGATTCTCACCAACTATGCATGTTCATGGTGACATCAGGGCCCTGCTTTGCGACCGATTATGCTCCTGACCATTCACTCTTTCAAAAGGCAGCCCACTCCTTTACCGTAGTCCTCTATTAGCCTGCCTGCTTGCTCTAGTGCTACACACTGGGAACATGTCTCCACCTGCAGTAGAGGAAATGGAAAAAAAAATGAACACCTGCCTCACACAGTCTTGTAGCCCTGCCGCCAGCGGTCTTGTGTAATTTTTTTGTTTCTCAAACTTACATGCTTGGGGGGGGGGTTAAGTAAGCAACAACACATGTCAGAGTGTTGGTTATTCTGGATAAATGCATACCTAGGGGCATAGTGAGGCATGAGGCCACAGACTGAGCACCGTACTGTCCCAGGTGTGTGTTTATCCAGAATAAACCACACCCCAGAGTGTGTTATTGCACTTATAAGATGGGAATCTGTTGAAAAAAATGAAGACAGCACAAATAATACAAATTTGCAAGGAAAAAAACAGAAATTTATTGAACATATTCCTTAATGAGAAAAAATTGTTCCTAACTTGAATAACGTTTGGGTGAGCAAAATAACTAAATACGTTTAAATCATGTGTTGCACTGCACACATTTAAACTGTTTGGTTGTCATTGTTCTCTTCTGTGAGGAGCTGCTGTATTTCTGGGTAAGAATATAATGTCTGTCATTTTTTTTGTTTCATTTGCTCAGTTTTGTTTGTTTTTAGCAGCGTGACGTGAATGGCAGCAGTTTTAAACTCGTGACAGGCTGGCACAGAGCTATCTTGTGCTCTACAGTGGACAATCCCTGTCACATCTGTTCAGGACGTGGTTTTGCATTTTCACAGGTGTGAGTGGAAAAGATAATTGTTTAGATGATTTGTGTGAGGGGGGAATGTGGGAAGTAGAAAGACTAAACAGTGGGTGTTGAAAGATATCTGCTGGTGGTGAAGTTGTGGTTTCTGATGCTACTGAGAGGAAAAAAAAAGCCATTTGGTTGTCTTGAGTGCAGCGGCAGTGATGGAGCTATGTTGACCAGTGCAAGGCTGTCTGCAGGGGTTTCAATGTCTGCTGATGAAAACGGAATGTGATAGCTGACCAGAGAGGAGGGTGAGGAGAGCAATGGTGAAGATATTGTTTTCTGATGCTCTGGAGAGAAAAAAAAAGATGAGTGGCTTGACTGCATCAGGATGTACGGAGCTACTCTTCCAAATTAAACTGTGTGTACAGGTGTTTGGTTTTTGTGTGTCTTGGGAATCTGTACCTACTGTATCAGTTACATTGAAAAAAGGCTCATAGGGTGGCAGAGGGATACCTTTGGGTTAGTAGGTCACCGCTGCTGAGTCCTGTTTTTTTGCAGTGGTGCATCTTAAATAAAAGACATACCTGGCAAGGGCTGTCAGTCAATCAGATTTCTCCATTTTCCCCTACCCATCTTATAATCACCACCAATGGCCTGCAACACCTTCTAAGCAAAAAGACTCACAAACACAACAGTGCCCTCTACTGGCAAGCATCCCAGTAGAGGGACTACTTTAACATAAAAGAAGAAAAGTAACTTAAAATTAATTTCTACAAATTTTTAATTTTTATTTTGTATATATGTCACTTGTAGCCCATCTTTCTAAGCACAATACCACTCTCCTGGGTGGGTGGTATTGGGCAATGCCAGACCTTCCAGGGCTATATAATTATCATTATGTCCCTTGGTGGTCTGGTATTGCCCAATACCGCCCACCCTGTTGGGTATTATTGCTTACTTCTACTAACAGTTTTGAAAGTGGTAGTATGCATTCCTTAAAAAAATATCTGCTGCTAGGCTGTTCAAGTCTTGAGCTGTTCATTTGTTTAAATTCTGTTTTGCTAATTTAATTTCTTCTTCAGTAATTGGTTTAGTTGCCAACTGCTTTACTAATTCTGGTAAAGTCTGGATATCAACTTCATTTAAAAAAGGTTTCCATCTGGTCAGAGAATTTTGTGCTTTTTCCAAATGCTTCTTTAAGGTATCCCATACTAAATTTATTATCCCATTTTTTTATATTTCAACCTCACCATTCTCATCTATTAAGCTCTTCATTACCCTGAAAAAACTGAAAAGTTTGACAAAATGTCATGGAAACTGCGTGAAATTTCACAAAAGCAGAATCCTAATTTTGCCCAAATTTCACTGGCAGAATTTAAATTTTGCACAGTACTATTAATTGCCAGAAATGATGCTAAGCAACTTAAGAGTGCTTGCTACACAAAATTGCAAAGGCAGGGAAAACTGACATTATAGCACAATACTCCAGATTTTTAGAGATGTACAGTATAGTGTTCCTAGGGTTTAAAGTATTGCATTAAGCAATGAGAGTAAGTTTAACTCTGGCAAGCTTTAAGCATGATTTAAGTGATATGCTAGGATCACCACAAAGCACAGACACCAGGATTCTGGAGTATTTCAATCCTAACACCACATTTCCCTCATTTTGTTACTTTATGAAGCAAGACTAACTCTTGCTTAACGTCGTATTCTATAGTTCAATTGCCTATGCAGCCAACATAGTGTTATGCTTGTGCAACTGTGTTAGTTTGGTTTTGGCCATTCACACTCTCTATTCCAGAGGCATTACCACCCTTTAGGGGTACCAGAGGCAAGGAACTCTCGAAGAGGGTTCCAACCCTAGAGGTGCAGCAGGGCAATTCCCATGGCTAAAGGTACCTTAGGAAGGAACCCAAGGATAGAGGTGCTGCTGCTGGAGGAGTAGGAGGGGAGGATGGTGGGGAAAGAAAAAGTGCTTCAGAAGGAGGCTGAGAGGAACTGCTTATATAGCTTAGAAAGTGAAAGTGACTGGCTGCTTGTCCATTGAACTACAGGCCCAGCCTTCCAATTCAATGGCCTACGCATCCAGTACAATGTTATGCTTGTGCAACTGTGTTAGTTTGGTGTTAGCCATTCACACTCTATTCCAGAAGAATTACCACCCTGTAGGGGTACCAAAGGCAAGGAACCCTCGAAGAGTGTTCCACCCCTAGAGGTGCTGCAGGACGATTCCCATGGCTAAAGGTACCTTAGGAAGGATCGCCAAAAAAGAAATGTAGTACGAAGCATTTAAACAAGCAGGAGCTGTGATGTAGCAGTAGAATAAAGCATCAGGTAGCTTGATAATGTAATGAGATGCTCAGGTTTGCATGGCATGATCCGATGTTTGCGTTGAGAATGAGGGGACCTTCTAAGGACAGAGGGAATGGCAGGGACACCATCCACCTCCATCCAACAGCAGAACCTACCTAAAGAAACTAGAGAACACTACTATGCTAACTAACAGTTTTGACCTGAGGCATGGAGGAGAGAAAAAAATCCTATGAGGAGGAAATCTCTGGGGATCCAAGGCCTAGGCCACCTTCCCTCCAGGCTTGGGATATTTTGTTTAGTGATGGCTCTGCTGCTGCAATTTGGAAACCCAATTAAAGGAAGGTAGAAAATATTCCAATTTGAAGGAATGCCCTCACTCAGTCCCTCTAGTGGGAATGCCATGGAAGGTTGCGAGAGTGCTCTGCAACATCAGGGGCAACCAAGGTGGGAGAAGGAGATCAATGACTGGTGAGGCCCTCACTTGGCCTACTCACCCTAAACACAAACCAGGTGAACCAGAGGTAGTCATAGGGAGAATGTGGTGAAGGTGCCTTGCTAGGGAAACCACTAAAGCCAATGGATAACCATTATAGTGGAACCACTGGAGTCAAAGGAGATCGGAGTAATCACCTTTCACAGCTAATCTTAAATTCTACACTAGAAGCTGCTGTCACATTAGTGAACAGCTAAAGTCAAGCCCAGAGTGAGGACATTCACAGCTATGGGCCAGGTGAGAAGGACCCTGCCCCAAGTTGGACATGCTCAAAATGCAAACTTAGAATGCAGAGTGAGACCATCAGCTGCAGGGAACCCTGCACCAGAATGATATGGCTGGTATGTCCCAGAAACTGATAAGGAGCTGAAAAACTGGTGAACAGCTGAATGAGCACTGGTGTACTGAGACCTTATGAGCATTGATGCTGAGACCTTGCAAAGGCTGGATGTAGTAGTGAGCGCAGCAGACATCCCAGAGGCTGAAGCCAAGGGGATGGTGGTAGGTATGAAGCAATGACTGTGTAAGCAAGACTGGACCTGCAAGTAGTTCAGTAGTAGTAGTAATAATCAGACCTGCATGTAGGTCTGCAACATGTAGTAGCAAAAGAGCAGCACTGTGAATAGTGGGGCAAGCCAGCCAGACATTCAAAAAGCCAATAAAGGTGACACATACTGGGGATTTTCTGGTGGCAGAGACAGGATTTAGAACAGAAATAATTAGCCACATGGGGCCATGACTCCCCAAACACTTCCAAGTCCCCACCGTAGGAAAAACAAGAAAGTGATGGAAGGGCAGAGACCCACATGCAGGTATGGAAACTAATTTACAGCATCAGCAGTAGCTTTAGCTGACCTCAGAGTATAACAGGGTGTACAAACATAGAAGCAGCATCTGTACTAAGTACACAGAGTTGTAAACTTCAAGAAACATAGAAAAAAAGGAGACACCATGCTCTGAAGCAGCCATCACCTGGCAGTGCAATGAAACTGCAGCAATGAAGAAGTAGAATGAGTTGAGAGAGCATGAATTAGCTACTTAGCTAGGGTTCAGAGTGAGCCTGAATCAAGTGAAAACAATTAAGTGCAACATGGAGAACAGCCATAGCTGAACTGAAACACACAGATCATGGTTGCAGTTGCATTGCAAGTAATTTGAGTGTTATGAGTAACTGAGAGCAAGTAATATGAGCACTGGAGCAGAAATATGCTAAGAGCTTAGAAACAAAAGCCTCAAAAGACAAAACCAAAACAGACAAACACGGAAAACAGGGAACAAAGGCCCAAAACAAAAAACAAAGACACAGAAAGCAAGGGCAGAAAGAATACAGCCAGAGGCAAAATACAAACCAGAAGCAGGAAAACAAACTCTGAAGTCCAGCAGAGACAAACAGCAGGGGGGGGGGGTTAGGCCACATCCAGCTCAGAGGACAGACCAACAGATTCTCCAGCTGACAAAGAAAAAGTGCTTCAGAAGGAGGCTGAGAGGAACTGCTTATATAGCTCAGGAAGTGGGAGTGACTGGCTGCTTGTCTAACTACAGGCGCAGACTTCCAATTAGTTTCCATTAGGGCTTGGTGACATTTTGTTTTTCTCAGAAACAAACTATGCAAAATATTGTTTTCATGTGATTTTCTTACTTGAGAAAAATAAAAGATTTGGCTATTTTTATGTAAATAGTAAAATTCCTTAAAAATGTCTGTGACATAGCTGTTTATAGCTGTTCTTGTTTGAAAAATCCCTCTAAATGGCAACCCTGGTGGAATTTTTTCCACAACAAGAATCTGGCATTTTCTTTTTTGCCAAATTGCTTATTAATGTACCTGACCCACTAAAGCGCTAGTGATTACAGCTCTTCTGTGTGGATTTCATGCTCCTAATTTTAACTGTTCCTTGTCTGCCCTTCTGGCGCCTTTGCCCTATGGCATAAATAGCCTCCTGCTGAGTGCCAAATTTAGACTCCTTTTCTTCTGCTGTAGTATGCTGTCTCTCATCTCTCTAACTCTGCTCCTTTTGTCCTTTTGCCCACCCACCATTTAACTTATTGTGCCATGGCTCCAGCAGCACTATATCTGCTCACTGTTTTTCTCTCTTCCAGCTCTAGCTGTTTCACCCACCTCTGAACAGGGTGCTCCGCTCCTGTGTGCGGCTTGGCGGTGCTTCCTGGCCATCAGCTGCCCCACAGATGCTCCCGCTCACTCCGCTAAGGTATGCCCTCTCTCCCTGGAACTTTGAAGTTGTGGCGCCTCCAACCTTATTGGTTGCCACTTGTTAGACCTCCTATGCTATTGGCTGCTTCACTTTCTTCTCTAAATCTCAGCCTCCCAACCGAATTGACCTGGTAAACTACCTTTTCTAAAATAATTATATCCCAGTACAGAATTGTGTTTACTACTGATTTAGGCATTGCTTAATGGCCTTAAATGAATAGTTGCTAAATTGCTTATTAATGTACCTGACCCACTAAAGCGCTAGTGATTACAACTCCTCTGTGTGGATTTCATGCTCCTAATTTTAATTGCTCCTTGTCTGCCCTTCCGGCGCTTTTGCCCTATGGACTGAATAGCCTCCTACTGAGTGCCAAATTTAGGCTCCTTTTGTCTGTGACATAGCTGTTTATAGCTGTTCTTGTTTAAAAATTCCCTCTAAATGGCAACCCTGGTGGGATTTTTTCCACAACAAGAATCTGGCATTTTCTTTTTTGCCAGATTGCTTATTTATGTACCTGACCCACTAAAACGCTAGTGATTACAGCTCTTCTGTGTGGATTTCATGCTCCTTATTTTAACTGTTCCTTGTCTGCCCTTCTGGCGCTTTTACCCTTCTCCCTTTTCTAAAATAATTATATCCCAGTACAGAATTGTGTTTACTACTGATTTAGGAATTGCTTAACGGCCATAAATGAATACTTGCTAAATTGCTTATTAAAGTACCTGACCCACTAAAGCGCTAGTGATTACGGCTCTTCTGTGTGGATTTCATGCTCCTAATTTTAATTGCTCCTTGTCTGCCCTTCTGGCGGTTTTGCCCTACGGACTGAATAGCCTCCTGCTGAGTGCCAAATTTAGGCTCCTTTTGTTCTACTGTAGTCTGCTGTGTCTCATCTCTCTAACTCTGCTCCTTTTGCCCGCCCACCATGTAACTTAAGTGCCGTGGCTCCAGTGGCGGATGACCTAGGGGGATGGCAGGGGTTGCAGGATGATCTGGCAAAGCTTGAAACCTGGTCAGACACCTGGCAACTGGGGTTTAATGCCAAAAGGTGCAAGGTGCTGCATTTTGGGGTGAAGAGTCCAAGGAGGATTTACCAGCTGGTGGGAGTTCAGCTAGCCAGACAGAGGAGGAGGAGGAGTAGAAGAAGGATCTGGGGTTGCTCATTACAGGGTCAATGAACAACTTGGCACAATGTAGGAAGGCAGCTGCAAAGGCCAACAAAATGCTGGGTTGCATTGCAAGAGGTATATCCTCAAGGAGGGAGGAGGTGATTCTGCCACTGTATAGGTCATTAATTAGACCGCACCTGGAGTACTGTGTGCAGTACTGGCACCCGTATCTGAAGAGGGACATTAAATTACTGGAGGGGGTGCAGCGCAGGGCAACAAAGATGATCAAGGGGCTGGGGGACTTTTCATCTGAGAGGATCAGAGGGAGCTGAACATGTACTCACTGGAGGAGAGGAGGGACAGGAGGACATGATTGAAACCTTTAAGTAAATGAAAGGAATAAATAAGACAGGTACAGAGGGGCTGTTCAAAGTAAGCAAGGGGAGGGACAACAGGGGCCATGATATGAGACTGGAGGGAGGAAGGTTCAGGAAGGAGATGAGGAGACACTTTTTTACAGAGAGGGTGGTAGCTGGATGGAATGTGTTACCTGCTGAAGTGGAATCCAGTTGAACAGTGGACTGCTTCAAAAGGGGATGAGACAGGACAAGGGGGAGTGTCAATGGAGGGGAAGGGTGGAAGGGAGGGGCAGCTGCAGAATATGGGTGCTAACTGCACATTCGAGCAGACTTGATAGACCTCTAGGTCTTTATCTGCTGGCAAATATTGTAGGTTCGTATATCTGCTCACTGTTTTTCTCTCTTCCCCTCTAGCTGTTTTGCCCGCCCTTGAACAGGGCCCTCCACCCTGAGTGTAGCTTGGCAGTGCCTCCTGGTTGCCCCTCAGCTGCTCCCACTTCCTCCACTAAGGTAAGTTCCCCACCTGCGCTGCGCAATGGCTCCTCACCTTCCCCCCACCCACACGCCCTATCTAGGAAGTTTCTTATATAGACTGTTGCGGCCACCTGACCTGTTGTGATACCCAATCTATCATTAGCTCCTTATACTGAGTCTCCACTAGGGGCTCACTATCTGACAGCCACATCTCCTAAGCCCTTCATATATAAGCTCTTATAAAACCCTATCAAATTAGTGAAGCCCTTCCTCCTGGTAACCTCCCCACCTATTATTCCCTTGCTCTCCTACCATGGCCCTTGACGTCCTATTACCCATCTTTCTTGCCTTCTTTCTTCACCTTTTTACCCTATCCCCTCCACCCACTACTCCACCACTGCCTGTCTCCCACAGCCCCCATTTCCTAGCTGTCTTAACCCCTATTACCTCTCACTCCCCTCATCTCTTCACTTGGTTGCACTATCCTATATGCCCTTGAGCCTCTCTCTCCTTTCTACTCCCCCTACTTTATGCTTCTACATCTTCTTTGTCTTCAGTTCCCTCCTGCACACCACTCCTCTCACATAACTACTCATGTTAGGTCAGCCCCCCGGTACAAGAGTGCAAAACTGCACTTTTTTATCATAGCTCTCCTCCTTCTATCGGCTGGTGATAACAATCCCAACCCTGGCCCAGGCTCTCCAGTTGCTTTGGGGCCCTCCTCCCTAAATACTCCCTCCTCTGCTTCTAACCCTACTAGAATCCCCTGTGGTCTAAACATTATCCACTTAAATATCCGCAGCCTTCTTTCCAGAATTGACCTGCTCCAGCCTACAGTTGTTTCGCTCTCCCTTGATGTTATTATCCTATCAGAATCCTGGTTAAATGACAAAATTGTGGATTCATCTCTCTCTATCCCAGGCTTCTGTATCTCCTGGCAAGGAGGAGGCATGGCTATCTATGTCTCCTCAGCCATTCAATATACGGTACTACCACCCTTTCTACCATTGTAACTAAAGCCTACAAATTGCTCATACTTCAGTTATCCCTCCCATTCTGTCTCCCAATATTCATAGCAGGTGCTTACTATCACCCCGGTCTACAATCTTCAGTTGTTATAGAACTTATAGATTCTATTGTCTCCCATACCTTTATAGGCAAGGTTTATATTATGGACGATATTAAATCAAATTGGTTATCCCCCTCCCTTAACAAATTACAGAATGATATTGCTGCCCATAATCTGTCCCAACTCATTTCTGAAACTGCTAGGATAAATGACAAAACAAATAATCACTCCCTGATCGACTGGGCCCTCACTTCTCACCCACACAGAGTCATCAAATCAGGTGTACTCCCCGACGCATTAAGTGACCACCGTATGACTTTCCTGGTGCATAAAATTCACTGAGTTAAGGCCCCTCCTAAGACCCTACTAACTCAGTCTTACAACTCACTAAACCTTGCTCCCCTTCTCTTAGACCTTGCCCACACAAACTGGGCCCCTATTCCTTTGGCAACTGATATAGATGTAGCTGCAGACATCTTTAAAGTCAAATTCCTTGACATTTGGAACCGGTACACCCCTATCCGCTGTGTCCATGTCAGAGGTAACCACCTCCCCTGGATCTCTTCTGAGCTCATAGCTTGTCAAAGAGCAAGGGATCTAGCCTGGAAACAACACAAAGCCTCTAGGCTACAAAAAGACTACGATGCCTATCGATTTTTACACAACAAATGCACCAAGGCCACTCATTTGACCAAAGCCGAATACTTTAGCTCTACCTTTCAAGCTAATATTAACACACTCTCTAAATTTTGGAAGGTCATCCACTCTCTCTCTCTTCTCCTCTCCCCTCCCCTCCCTCCACCCATCCTTCCCCATTCTCAAAATAAATAATTCCCTAGTTTCAGACCACCCTAGTGTTGCACACAAATTCAATAACTACTTCACCTCTTGCATTTCTGCCCTCTTATCTTTCACTCCTGCAACTAAATCTGCTGTTCCTCCCATTGACTCCCACATACCCTCCCAGGGTAATGGCTTCTCCTTCACTAAACTTACCCCTTCTGATACCCTTGAAGCCCTACTTGCCCTGAACCCCTCCAAAGGCAGCTCACCTGATGGGCTAGACCCTAAGTTGCTATATCTCTTGGCCCAAGCCATTGCTACCCCCCTTTCTGAGCACCTCAACCTCTCCTTTGATTTGACTTCTCTCCCTGCTAGCTGGAAATATGCTGTTGTTCTTCCCTTACCAAAGGGAGGTGATTCCTCTACTCCTGGCAACTACCATTATATCTCCCTCCTTCCCACCCTAGCGAAACTGCAAGAGCATCTGGTCTTCAATCAACTCTCTTCCTATCTCTCAAATGCTAACTTCTTTACTCCGATCCAATCTGTTTTTGGGAAAAACCACTCCACTGCCACCTCCATGATTAGGCTCACTGACTTCATCCTCTCAGGGATGGACAGTGGCCATTTCACCTCCGCCATTTTTGTCGATTTAGCAAAAGCTTTCGACACCATCTCACGCTCACTACTACTAAGTACCATCTCCTCTGCAGGCTTATCTGATCTGGCAACTAACTGGTTCAAAGCCTATCTCATAGGTTGGACCCAGTCAGTCAGAATAGTAGATTCCATATCTCCCCTCCCTATTAACACTGGAGTACCTCAAGGCTCCATGTCAGGTTCTATACTCTTCTCCAGTTTCCTGAACGACCTCCCATCTGTCTGTACTTCAACCTCCATACACATGTAGGCAGATGATACAGTCCTCTTCACCTCAGGCCACTCCTCTATCAATGTTGCTGACTGACTTCTGCATGATTTCAACAAGGTTCAGCTCTGGTTTGGCTCACATCAACTTTTCCTTAATGCAAGAAGACAGTCTCCATGACCTTTGGAACCAGGCAGAGACTCTCGAGGCTCCCTTCCACCCCCCTTCTTTCCACACACTCGATGGGATCATTCTTGAGGACACCTCCTCATTTAGATATCTGGGTGTTTGGCTAGGCCAACACCTAAACTTCTCTGAACACATCAGCGCCATCCTGAAAAAGTTGCGCCCCAAGCTCGGTGCTTCATACAGGAACTGGAATTGCCTAAGATGATCCTCCCAATATTTGACTACTGTGATGTCTACAGTGCTGTGCCTAAGACATCCCTGGCCAGATTGGATACCCTTTTCAACTCCTTCTGCCACTTCACACTGGACTTTCCTCCTCTCACTCATCACTGTTCTCTCTATCACTCCCTGGTTCTCCCATCACTTGAAAATAGATGCCTTCATCATTGTGCCAAATTTGTCTCTAAATTCTGGTTTGGTTCACTTTCCTCCTACCTCTCTTCCCTCTTGTCTGCCTCCCCCCCCCCACCCCATCACCCTCCACTCCTTAAGATCTATCGACACTCATTCCTTGGCAATTCCCCACCGGTCTACCTCTGCTGGTCAGAATGCCTTCTTATATCGCTTCCCGAACCTCTGGAATGCACTTCTCCTTCAGAACTGCCACTCCTCCTCCCCCATTCCACATCCTCTGCCTTACATAACTTCCTCTCTGTAAATTGCTCATGCACCTAAATTTACCTCACACCCCTGAACCAGCAACTACTTCTCCTCTACCTATTATCCCCATTCAGCCCCTGCTCCCCCCCACCTGACCCTCCCCACCTTGCTCCCCCTTGCTGGGTCCACCTCTGTCTCATCCCATATTTTTTAATCTGCCTCCCTGTAATCCTCAACTCTAATTACAGTCATTGCACCTGTCCCTTCATATGCACTTGGCATCATCTCCATCGTCTGCCCACAGCAGTCTTGCTCTTAAGTAGTTGCTAGCCTGTGTATTCCATGCCAACTGCAGCTACTGCCTCGAGTGGGGTCTAGGTATTGCTAATGCACTAATAGTCAGCTTATACTGCTCCTGTATCTGCACAACTGTTAGGCAAAGAACAACTATTAAGATTCTGGGTACTGTAAGTTCATATATTTCATTTATATTGTAGCTACACACTATCACTTCCTCAAGTATTACAATGTCCAGTGTAACTGGTTAGACTCTGTTGCTCCTGTTCTACGCTGGAGCTAACTGCTCTGTGTTATAATGTATGTTAAAGTTGTGTATACAATGTTCAGTACAAGCTGGTTAATCTCTACAGCTCTGTTGAAAGCTGTATGTACCTGTTCTGTATTATATTGTTTGTAAAGTCCGTGTATTTTGCTTTGTATGCTTTTTGCTCTGTTTATCCCTGTACCCTTTCCCCCAGAATGCACCGTGAGATGAGCAAATTGTTGTTCAGTGTGCCTTTCCTTGTGAAACTTTTCAATAAATAAATAGTATCATTCTTTTTTATTGATTTTCCTTTTTTTGCATAAAAATACAACAATCACAACAAAACAAATCATATTTGTTGTATACACAGCCTGGAGACCTTACCTACATAAGGACATAGACAGGATAGAGAAGGTTCAGAGGAGGGCAACAAAGATGGTACAGGGATTGCATCACAAGTCCTTTGAGGACAGGCTGAAGGACTTGAATATGTACTCCCTGGAGGAGAGGAGGGAGAGAGGGGGGATATGAAAGAGACATACACGTATCTTTCAGGAAGGAACAGGGTGCAGAAACACACTATTTTCCAGCAAAAGAGATGTTCCAGGACTAGAGGGCATGGGATGAAGTTGGAGGGAGGGCGATTCAGAGGAAACATGAGGAAGAATTTCTTCACAGAACGGGTGGTGGACAAGTGGAACACCCTGCCAGAGGAAGTGGTGGGAGCCAAAACAATCACGGGATTTAAGAATGCATGGGATAGACATAATGGAATTCTGGAGATCAGGGGTAAGAGGCAACAGACTTCTAGGAAAACATAAAGGGAACTTACAGGCTCAATTGGGCAGACTGAGTGGGCCATAGGCCTTTTCTGCCGACAGTGTCTCTGTATCTATGTATCTAAGAGAATTTTGTATTTTTGCTAAAAATAATTCTGTGAAAATCCACGCATTAATTTCATCCAGCTCTAGTTTTCATCCTTTTAAAACATTAAGTTAATACTAGATACATATATATATATATATATATATATATATATATACACACACACACACACACTGTGTATATATATATATATATACCCACTCCAGCCACTAGGAGCAGGGTGGTGGTTACCAAACTGCCAGATCCACAGCCTATTCTCTAGTAGTGACTCTGACTTAGATAGTTCAGTGGGCAGAGCTTAGTGATAGAAAGGAGGGTGCCATAGTGCCCCAAGGAGATTCTACCCTGAGGTGGAAAGGATCTCGCACCTCACAGCTGTCACTGGATTCAGACTTTGAGGCTGTATCAGCTCGACTCCCATATGGCTAGTAGCTTCCTGGGACTGGCCCAAGACAGCAGTGGAGATCCCAAGGAAGGGGTCTGTGGGCATTTAGAGTAGATCATTGTGAATCTCTGGGGGGTGTGTGAGGGGACACGCCAAGAGGCTGTGAATATCTCAGAAGCATCCTCCTCAAAGATAGATCCTGGCATCTTTGTGGCATAGAAGGGGACCCTAAGAAGACAGGGTGCCACCTCTGGAGTTCTGAGTGATACTACCAGCCAAGCTGCAACTGAAGAGAAACCTGGTGAGAGAGATAAGACTACTTACTAAGGTAGGAGATATGCCTACATTTTGGTACAGGCAATCCCAGACGGGCGCTAGAGCTGCTGCCTCTGGCAGAGGATCTGCAGTGATTACCAGTTGGTGAGTAGGCTGTGCTATGTACTGCCATGCTGTGCTGTGCACACCATCCAGTGACTAGGAGAAGCTGTGAGGTATGGCACCTGACAATGGGGGTGACCTCTGGGCTCCAATGAGGAGACTGGCCTGGCATGAAGCAGCTGCCCTCAGAACCAGGGGGCCCATGGATGCCCACCAGCAAACCAAAGTCTGAGAAGTTTTTCCCTGCAGTAATAGACACCTCCTGCATCACTAGCTGATCAGCCACTACAGTGCCATAGAAGTGGGAAACCCACAGTGATCCAATGCCCATAGCAGAATGGGGAAAATATATAAAGCTGCACAGAGTAGAACAGACTCTGACCTGAGGTATAACTTCACCCACTAGTGTGCAGTATATAGAAAAGATGGAATAGGAGGGATTGTGTGGTTCCTGATGTGAGAGGGGGACTACAACCTTTTTAAAGGGACACCAAGGTAGTAGTAGTAGTAGTAGAGTTTATTTGCATGGGTGCCCTTCTCTGAAGGCTCAAGGTGCCCTTACAATAAAAATACAGACAATATGTCTGGGGTCAGGATCAAAGTTGTCTATACAGTTCAAACATGGAGAGTTACTGGGGTTTTTCTTCCCATCTGTAACTGATGGCACGTCAGTAAAGTGTGACTACTACTTATAACACTTTGCAGTGTGATTTATTCCTTTTAGAGCAGAGGTCTGAGCTGAACTCGCCTCACAGCTGGGGGCCCAGGAGGTGTGCAGTGACTTTATATTCCTGCACAGGAATCCTCTGGTAAGTAGTGTAGCTTACTCCTAGATGCAGAGAATCTCTCTGGGCCATACCCACCCTAGCAGGCACCAAGAGAGGGTTCCTGTGTGCTGGTGCCAACAGCAAGAAAGTGTTATGTATACTTTTTGGGGGCTGACTACGTCAACACTAGATATACTCTTATTAGACTGACAAGGTCGGCCAAATACTTCATGTGGCAAACAGAAATGGACTCAGCTGGCATGACATTGTGGCAAAGCACAATGTGGTGTGATAGCGGTTTGCAGTTAAGGACTAATACATGACAAGGTGTGACACAGCATGTGATATGGCAATGCCTCAAGTTCATTGTGAGGAACAAAGTGTAGCTGCGTTCCTCATGCACTTAAGAAGTGGCACTGTCCCATGATATACCATGCCATGGAATGTATTTTTGCTATTATGCAATAGATCATTTTTAGGCGTCAAGCAATAGCTATCATTACTGTTGTAATGCATAGTCTTTTGTACAGATTTTAAACATTGCTGTTCCACTGAGTGTGTGTGGTGTGTGGTGTGTGTGTGTGTGCATGCGTGTGTGCGTGCAAGTGTGTGTGTGTGTTGGCTGTGGTAAAGAATGAGTAGTGACATGTCAAATAGAATGTAGCACCAGTTCAATCATTTTCTAGTCAGTTTTACCATCCCACAAATGCACACAGATTTGCATACCCATGACGCTCTCTGCTGTGTTTGAGGCCTTTGATTGTATATGGGTTTACAGAAACCACACGTATTGTAATGGATATGCCTTCTTTTATCATTGATACATTCTACAGTGCATATTATTATTATTCTTTCTTGTAAATATTTAAATTACTGCATGTCTTTCATACAGAAATAGAATAGTTGCCGTATTGGTCCTTGTAAGAACAGATCCAGAAGCAAATGGTTAGATACCTTTTATTGGACCAACATAGATGTTACAAAAAAGAAAACAATGTCTAAGCTTTCGGACCAACCAAGTCCTTCCTCGGGAAGAACTTGATTGGTCCAATAGATTAGACACTGTTTTCTTTTTGTAACATTTATGTTGGTCCAATAAAAGGTATCAAACCATTTGCTTCTGGATCTGGTCATGTCTTTCACTCACTCAGTAGAACATTAAAAATACAGTAGTACTTCAAATGTAGCTGCTCTCAGGCATCTTAATCAGCTGTAACTGCCCATCATTATGGGAATTACCTTTTGGTGAAAAGCAATTGTTAGTAGTTCGGGAATAGTTTCTACAGCTGTGTGCGGGGCCTACATCCGTTTTATGATCTGTTGCCTTAAAATGGATGATCGTGACACCTTCCATTGGACTTTTGGAAGTATCCTTCTGAAAGTCCAACAGAGCTTGTAACGCTCTGCCAAAATTGGCCTCTATGGGTTAACAGTCTCGCGATTTTGGCTGTTACTTCCATATTCTGAGACAAGAACTGCTCTTGTGCACTTTGCACGCATGCACAGTTCTGCTGGCGCAGCCATTTTGTGAATGGCGGAATGCCACTCACCACAACTACACATGTGTAAATGTTGTGCATGTGCAGTTGCGTCACCACCACCATCTTGTGGAAAGCACTCCTCCCATACCCTTCCACTGCTCATGTCCTCCCTGCCCCCTCCATTCCCTCCCAGCACCAAATAAAACCCTCCCGCTCCCTCCCACTGCTGCTGTCCTTCCTGTTCCCTCCATTCACCATCCCTGCACTGACATCAAGGTGCTCAGTCCCTGTGTTGGCATCATGTACCCCCCCACTCATGTGGCACACTGGCACAGTGTGCCCAACATTATGCTTTTTTCTCTGTTTTCTTGTAAATAAAGAAAACCTTCCCCCAATGTATTTTTTTGCTTTAGCCGTAAAAAAGAAAACAGCCCCTTGCTGTTGCCCCAGTCCCCCTCCCCTTCCCCATCCTCCCACTGAGCACCCACCTTCCCACATCTCCCTTTACCCCATGCTAACCTCTGGAGGCTGGCGCTTTTATCTTCTCTGGACCGGGGCATGTCTGCACTCTTCAAAGCTGAACCGCAAACTGAAGAATGAAAGATAAGCATGGTATAGTGGCAGTCAATGGGGTTTCAACTTATGTTGCTAAATCAGCATTTTTAGGACTTTTGGTCCCAAATGTTCAACATGGGGTTCTTGGGACCCCACCTCATGAACACTGTCACTGTCATCTGACTACTCTGTTCCAAAAAGTGATTTTGTGGTCACTGAGCGGAATCACCTTTCAGGACCAATTAATGAAATGACAGTGCCACCATTCATGAGGTGGGGTCCCAAAAACTCATGTTGCAAATTCAGTGAAAGAAATTCCAAAAAATGACTGCGTTACAAGCATGCATTGTGGGGTTTCTATGTACGCTCCTAACTTCATCAATTCTTAATATTCTCACTCCAGCTTTTCAACATTGCCATTTTTGCACACCTCCTTATTAACAGTACAGCTGTCATTTTTCACATCCTGCTCAAAACATGTTTTTGCACCTATGACACAGAATGGCATGGTCGCTCTGCAAAATCACCTTTCAGGACAAGTGAACAAAATGACAGTGGCACTCTTCATGAGGCAGAGTCCCAAAAAGGCCATGTTGATAATCTGGTGAAACAAATCCAAAAAATGGGCAAGTCACACCCAGGCATTAAAAATTTTCTGCGCACACGTGTAACTTTGGTCATTTGGCCATATTGGCTCTGACTAGAGTTTGTTTATAGAGGTCTAACACTATCTTCCCAGATGTTAACTGTAGCTGGGAGCTGCTTTTACCATTGATGTAGTTCACACCTTTCTTAAAGTTAAAGGTGTGGATTTAAAGAAGACTAATGTTGCCTTTTCATGTGCATGGCCTGGCTTTGGTGTGGTCTGCAGGGTGACATGGGGCCAGATTTTCAGCCATTGTGGGATTAAGTCCCACTCTGAAACTGCGGTGTGGAAACAAAATCTCTGTGCCAGCACCAAGACGTAATTGCTGCACAAATGGCAGGCACAGCTTTGGAGGCTCTTCTGCATGCTTCAACCAGGCATAACATTTTGGTTCAGCTGCACCAAACAAATGGCTGCAATGTGCTGTAAGTCACAGAGCTGTTCACAAATGGCTCAGTGATGGAAATTATGGCACATGCAGTAAAAACCTTGCAGGCATGCAAAGTTTTCCTGTATGGATGCTGAAAATGGCCCATGTTGAAAATCCAGCCCCAGGTCTGTGGCACATCTGATACTGTAAAGAGCAGCTGATGCCTTTGGGGCAGACAACTCATGTCCAGTATCTACCTGTACCAGGACTTAAACTAGCCATAATTTGAAGTTTTTTCCCCCCAAGGATTGAGTAACATTTTAACATACTAGAAGTGTGATCTTACTTCCTAGTGCCCCTGAAGCTGCTGAACGCCCACCACAGCCCCTCCCAGAAAATCACGTTTTGATGATGCAAAGTAGGAAGGAAGCTGCAGGGCTATAGATAGCTATATAGTGCTATCGGGGGCAGTGGCAGCCTTTGCATATTATGGGAACTTATAACAGGCATTTGTACATGTTAAGGGGTAGTATTACATGTACTACCTCCCTTAACATGTACAAGTGCCTTTTATAAGTTCCAGTAGTATGCAAAGGCCGCTGCTGTCCCGATAGCATCATAATGCAATCTATAGCCCTGCAGCCCCTTCTCTACTTCACATCCTCAAAATGTGTTTTTCTGGGTGGGACTGCAGCAGGTGCTCAGCAGCTTTGGAGGAACTAGGAAGTAAGACTGCACTGCTAGTAAGTTAAACTGCTAGTTAATCCTTGGGGGAAAAAATTCAGACTATGATAACTTTAGGACTTGGGGCAGGCAACTACTGAACATGTGTAGCCAGCCCCAAACAACAGAAGGTGTCTGCAGCTCTTTAATTAACTACTGGTAGTGCCTGAACTAAAAAGTAGTGTAACATTTACCTTTATGTACGGTAGTACTGTTCATGCACTGAATCTCAAAGTGAATTACAAGAGAAATATTTACATAGGTTAGCGTAGCTGACATGCTGCATCTCATTTCTTGGGGGGGGCCCTACTTCTATACAGTACAGCTTAATACCTATCACTACCATTGGTACTTTGATTAACGTATTTTATAATGTTATCTTAAAGTTGCATATGTACATAAAAACATGTTGTTCCTACTTTAGTGTCTGTAGGTGGCACTGTTATGATGGCTGGAGCTGGGTAGCAGGACTGTGGATGGTGAGTGGACATAAGGTCAGCAAAAACAAGCATTTGTCAATGCTGAATATTCACTGCTTACATTACCGTTGTACCGGGTCTTGCTCGTACACATTTTTACTATATACTTACCCAGGGTAGGGCAGTTGAGAGGCAATATCTCATTTTCAGCAGTGCCCTGCTTTTACACATTTTTAGATTGTATTTACCCAGGACTGGGCAGCTGAGAGGCAATATTTCATTTTCAGTAGTGCCCTGCTTTTACACATTTTTAGATTGTATTTACCCAGGATAGGGCAGTTGAGAGGCAATATCTCATTTTCAGTAGTGCCCTGCTTTTACACATTTTTAGATTGTATTTACCCAGGATAGGGCAGCTGAGAGGCAATATCTACTTTTCAGTGGGCTCTCACCCAAATTTCCAGCAGTATTTTTATGATCTAACATTATGATCAAAACAGGAAGAATTTTTAAAACCCCATCCAAAAGGTGATTTCACAGTGCGGCTGCAAAAATGAGTTTTGGAGGGGATTTGAAAAATAACACCGGTCATGTTTAGGAGGCAGGGTAACACAAGGGATATTTTGAAAATTAGGGGCCAAAATGTGTAAAAATAAAGTAATGCGTAAACGATGGAACAATTCAACTTTTCTTCATAACTCAGTTGTTTTATACATTTTGGTCTCAAATTTTCAGCACAGTCTTTTTATAACCACTTCTTCTGAGCATGACAGGTGTTATTTATAAAATAGTGCCCAAAATGTCATTTTGTACCACAAGTGTGAAAACACATTTTGGACTGGATTTGAAAAATGACAGCTATCACTTAATGAGGTGGTGTGAAAAAATGGCTATATTGAAAATTTGGGGTCAACATATTGCACATTTCCAAAGTTGAGTGTGTGCATTGAAAATTTTCAACGTACGCTCTGTACTTTTTTATCTTCTATTATTTTTACTCCAATTTCAACATAGCTTTCTTATGACTCCACCTCATGAACAAGGGTGGAGAAATTTTTCAAATCCTACCTGAAACATGATTTTGCACAGCACAAGTGCAAAAACACATTTTGATCAGGATTTTAAAAAAATGACAGCTGTCATGTTAATGAGGGCGTGTGAAAAAATGGCTATGTTGAAAATTTGGGGTAGCAATATTGAACATTTCCAAAGCTACGTGTGTACATTGAAAAATTTCAACATAAACTCAGAACTTTGTTGTCTTCTAATATTCTGACCCTAAATGTTCAACATAGCTTTCTTATGACCCCACTTGATGAACAACTGCAGAGAAAATGTTCAAATCCTGCTTAAAAGGTGAATTCACACAGTAACTACAAAATCACCTTTTGGAACAGATTTGCATAATTTCACTGCCTTTGTTCATGAAGTGAGGTCCCAAAAAGGCCATGTTGAAAATCTGTGAAAAAAAAATATTAAATAATGACCAATTTATGAGGGCAAGTTCAAAATCCATTGAATAGCCGGCCCGGTGGCACTGAGGGTTGAGGTGCTGGATGTCACATCTCGCTCCACGTCGGTGACCCGGGTTCGGGAGCAGACTCAAGTCGCTGGTGGGTCGGCTGGGGGAAGATAGGCTTGAGCATCCCACGACAACTCGCCTACTCTGGGGAGGGTTGAGGCCATAGCCCACGCTCTTGTATGACTCCAAGAGGAGGCTCGGAGTATTACAAGCCCCTAACAATAGGGGATGGGCAGCCGCTATACAGCACGACATTGGCGCTCAATGCCTTGACGCCTGGGTCTCATGCTGTAGGGATGGGAGAAAGAAAGGAAAAGAGCCAGCCATCACCGGGAAGACGGAGCCCCAGAGACATGCTCTCAATGTGCCTTCACCCACCCGACTGCTCCTGGACTGACTAAAGATGATTTATGGGGCATAGGGGCTCTGCCTCATCCACGCTCGGGGGGGTAAGTAGAAGCTCCATGGGGATCTGGAGGTTGCTTGGGCAGGGTGGAAGGTAGAGGGATGTCTGCCTTGGGGCTCCCGAAGGGTCGGGGATGACAGGCTGGGAAGGTGGACAAAAACAGAGATTTAAAAAAAAAATCCATTGAATACATTGAACCACATACCTGATTTCCTCAGTTCTCGGTCTGGCATTGAAGAGTAAATATGTGTCTTTGGTTCAGAGAGGATTACGGCACTGGACCACCAGTAGGTAAGTAAGGGGTGTGGGGAGAGGTGTGGGGTGGTAGATGCTGAGTGGGAGGGTCAGGTGGGGGGAGACTAATGGTGGCAGTAGGCTGGCAGTGGCAACAGACATTGATGGAAAGTTTTCTATTTTACAGGGTGTATAAAATAAAAAAAAGACTACAAGGGACAGTTTCCTTTATTTCAGGTACCAGCAGTGGGGACTGGGTCCCCAATGAATCAATCAATCATCTTTATTTTACCAGGAGAAAACACCATTGAGGACAAGCTCATTTACAAGGTGGATCTGGGGTGGTCAACAAAAACAGTACACAAAATACATAGTTGGGAGAGACTCAGATGTATGACAGTAAGCAATTACAGTATTCATCAACATATTTTTGGACTAGCCAGTTAATAATAAATAATAAATTTACATGAGTACACATGGCACTAGATTAAGGACAGTAAAACATAGTATTCACCTGTGGCAAGGAAAAGGGGAGAAAGGAGGGTTAGGAATTATGGAGATAGAGAGGATCGGGGGAGTGACCAGGGTTGGCAGGAAGAGGAGGGGAAGGTGGGGCAAAAACTGGGGTCAGGAATGGGGACAGGATGGGGAATTCCACAGGACTCATAGAGATGAGGGGTGGGAGCTACAGAGGGGGAATCTCTTCTGTGCAGAGCTATCAGGGTTCAATATGAACACACTTTAAGTTGGCAATTACATGATTCAGAAATTTTTCGCTGGATCAAGGCCTTAAATAAGGTAATGCTTACTGGCGATACTAGTTTTAGGGTATTTTCTATATTGTTCCAAATTACAGGCAGAGCATGGCTTATGGCAGCAGCCCCGAAGCGCATCCTGACCTTTGGGATTACCAGGGAAATGTAGGAAAGACTCCTCGGTGCATAGCAGCTTAGAAATTTTGCCATTTGGCATTCTGTAGATCAGAGAGGAAGGCAGCTGCATTAAAATTCATGTGGCTTCTTTTAAAGACTAACCTGGAAGTCATGGTAGATTTGGGAAGTGACCTGACACAAGCAGTAAGACAGTGGTCACTGAGATCATTGCAGAAGACACCAGAATGGTCATATAGGTGAGGCTTGTTTACAAGTATTATATCCAGCAGAGTGCTATGTTCAGGATTTTTTTCATTTGGATGTGTGGCTTCCGTGACAAGTTGATTGAGTCTGAGGACATTACATAGATCTTTTTGTGGTTTAGAGGAGCTCGCAAACCAATCCAGGTTGAGATCACCTAGTATGATGAGTTCTGAGGGAGTCTGGTGTAACCCCTCTGCAAATGGGGGTTCCTGGAAACCTCCTGGAGCTTGTCTAAAGGCTCCCTGTTTAACTTGGGTTCGTCGAGATGCCTCTAACTGTGGGCTTTGGGAGTGCTTTTAAAGCCTCTAGTACTGTCTCTTTAAGAGCTGCCTGCTTGCAGGCTTCAGTGGTGTGGACAAGGGGAACCGGGGTTTCCTTGCTCGAATCCCGCCTGAGCTGCGGGGAAATCGCTCCCTTTGAGTAGTTGCTGAAAAGCGCAACGGGAGCCCTTTTGAAAGATGTAACTGTTTGGCTAGAACTAGTTAGAGTATTAGTGGAATTACAGTTGTCTAACCTGTTTCCTTTGCAGCAGGGACTGTGTGTGTGCTTGGCCCCTCCATTTTGGACCTAGGCTACTGAACTGGGCCAATGGGGAGAGAGGGCTGATGAAGATGGAGAATTGTTGAACCAACCAGGATCAAGACTCAATTTGGAGCCAGCTGGCCATTGGGGATATGGCCTGTAATTCTGGGAAATTAAGTCCTGGGCTAGGACATCTTTTTGCACCAATGGGGGGCGACATAAGTGACTGGCATCATCAGCCCACCTATGGGATCGGGTGGCGCTCGAATTGAGAGGCTTGCCCTAACTGGCGAGAGACAGAGATGCTGTGGTGGTGAGTGAGGAAGGAGCTCTTGGTTTCTGCGCTGCTGAGTTCACGTGGGAAGCATGTGTGGACAGCCAGAAATTGGCAGTTTTGAACGCCAGCAAGTTTGGACTAAATCCACTAGGCAGTGGTCAGAGGAGGCTGTGCAAAAGCACAGCTACTTACCAGGCTCACCCTGCAGAGGACTAGAGAACCTGCTTCAATTGCGCTTGGTTGGTCAGGACAAGTGAAACTGCATCATTTGGCCCGGTGTGTGCAGTGAAAGCGATCGGGAGGTATACAGCAGCTACCTGGTATGGTACCCCTTTGTCTCTCATATAAATGTGTGGAGAAGTGTTTTGAATTCCAGGCTCGGTCGTGAGTCGTGAGTACCAAATCAGGGTAGCTCCCTGTCCACTGTTCCTAGTAAGGGCAAGACCTTCTGGCTTCTTTACTGGCTACACTAACTGAGTCTGCTGGCTCTATTTAATCTTTGTACAAATAAAATGCTTGTTTCTGTGTCAGGGCCCCAACCAGCTGCATCGAGAGGCTAGCCTTTTATTGCCTGGGTACCCAGAGACATTGGCTTATAGGTTAGGCCTGTGCACAGTGCCGTAGAAAGATACATATATATATATTAGAGTGGTAAGCTAATTAACCTGATTGCCCCAGTCCTTGTTATTCCCCCCTAAATAAATCAGACTGGTTGTTTTGCAAAGGTATACTGGCTGAGTTATGTGTTTATGGTGAACTACTGTACTGTGAATATTGTGTAACAGCATCTTACTTTTCAGGGGGTTCCCAGAGCAAGTGGACTGGTTCAAGCCTGGGGGTAAGTGTATGCTGCTGGGACATTGGGGTTTACTCGAGAGGGCCACTTGTGGGAAGAAAGTGGGGTTGCAGTGGCCCAGAGAGCTGTGAGCTGGTCACATCAGACTGTATCAACCACAACCTCTGGGTGGAGGTACCCGCCATCGGATCCAGACCCCTCAACCTGTTAGTGTCATGGCAGGCAGGGGTAGTAGCCCTTGGGATAGCGCCCCCTAGGGGTTACATTTTGGAGGCACCACTGGGATCAGTGTCCCCTAGTAGCCGAGTGGATGAAGTACCTCAACGTGGCTAAATTAAATGAAAAGTTAGAGGGGGATATTGTGGCTAAGATTAAGCTGGACCCTGTCAAGACAATGGTGCATAAATTAATGGGGTGGGGTGAAGCAGAAGAGTTAGATTCCCAGAAAATTGTGTTATTACTGGATGTGCCTCTGGGGTCAACGAACGCTGACATTATTTGTGCAGTGGAGCATTTAAATGTTTAGGCAAGGTAGAGGTGAAGGGACGTATGGCTGATCTGCTCGACCAGACCTTGCAGGTGTTACTCTTATACAGCTTAGCCATAGATCCAGAGAGGGTACCCCCAGTGATTTACCCGAAGGGTGCCCAATGGGGTGAAGGGTTATTCATATCCGGAGTGGGTCAGTCACCCCCGGGGGGGGTCCCCCAAGACTAATAGTTTTAAAGATAAGCTGCTTAAGTTATTAGCTGTGGAGGGGAGGACTACCAAGGAGTTATTGCAGGCCTTGGACCTCTCTAGTGAACCCACTCCCCAAGCCTCCCCGGGTACCTCTCCCGGGCTCCCCAATAGTTCTATTTTGACTTCATCCCCCCCCCCAGTTGTTCCCCCTATTCAGCTAGATTCCTACCATAGACTTAAACTTTTTTCTGGTACTGTGCCCGTGTCCTCGGGGGAAGATGATTTGGAGACGTGGATAGACTGTGCTACTCCCCTAGTCCAAGAGTGGCAGTGCTCTGAGGGGGAGAAACAAAAGAGACTAATGGAGAGCCTGCGGGGCCCAGCTTTGGAAGCCATTCGGTTCTTGCGGGCTACTAGCCAGGAAGCCACTGCAGTGGAGTACCTTTCTGCCTTGGAAGGGGTGTTTGGGAGTACAGAAACTGGTGAGGACTTATTATAGAAGTTCAAGTCTGCCAAACAATGGAGGAATGAGAAATTGTCCGCCTTTGTCACTAGGGTGGAAAGGGCCTTGCAAAAAGCTTATTGAAAGGGGGGGAATAACGGCCATAGCCTTGAACCAGGTCCAGCTGGATCATATTTTGAAATCTGCTAGGTTTTCCAGTGTTATATTGTTAAAACTTAAGTTACATGACTGACGGGTTGCCCCTCCTGAGTACTGTCAATTGATGAGGGAGATTCGAGACGTAGAGACTGATGAAGAGGGATGGGAACCCTATGTGGGGGCTGTGAATCTATGCCAAACCCCTGAGTCCAGTGAACCAGATGAGGCCCACTCCTCGAGGGGGCTTGATGTTTCTCCTTTACCCCCAGAGGCCCAAGGGGGGGTGCGTGCTATTTCCTCTGATCCCCAGGTAGAAAGTGATTTGAGGGCTGAGATTAGAGATTTACGATAGCTGGTGAGGGACTTGAAGCAAACCGCTGCCCGCCCTGTTAGGCTCGGGGAACCAGAGTTATCTAGAAATCAATGACCTAGCCAAGAGGAGCCCTCCCGACCCCAGGATAGCCCCCAGCAGGCAAGGTATCCCCCTCCCAGTAAAGACCCCCGAGACACTAAGTTCTGTTATAGTTGTGGAGAAGATGGACACCTTCAGACTGAGTGCCAGTTCCCAGAGAATTTGAGGAGGGTCAACAGCAGGCTGATCGCCTGGCATCGCAAGTCCTATACCCAACCTCCTAGAAAGAGTTTTGTGACCTGGGCCATTGCCCAAGCAACTTCCAAAACTGTGCCCCCCCAAATGGTCTGATGTGGTGGGGTCTTCGATGGAGGCCACTGTGAGAGTGAATGGGATACCCACCCATGCTGTGTTGTACAGAGGCTCCCAGGTGACCACTATGTTCCAGGACTGGTATCAGAAACACTTGCCTGAGGTGCCTTTGCAGCCTTTGGATGACCTACATGTTTGGGGGCTGAGTGATAAGGCCTACCCTTATTCTGGGTATCTATGGATTTGGTTGTCTTTTTCTATTTCTGTGGCTGGGGTGTCCGAACAAGTGGAAACCTTGGCCCTAGTATGTCCCCTCACTGGGTTGTATGATGGGGTGCCCTTGTTAATGGAAGCCAATGCTCACATGTTTGGTCGCTTAGCGCAGCTGTGCTCTGAAAAGCAGATGTCCAGGACTGGGCGAGCTCTTAGAATACCTGCCTTGATTCAGAAGGCATACGAGACCCAGAGAAAGGCTGGCCAGGTGGAACCTGAAGGCCCGGTGGGTGTCATCTGGAAGAAGGATCCAGAACCATTGCTACTAGCCCCAAATGCCCAGTTGTTCTGCAAGGGGAAGTCCGGATTAAGAAAGATGCTAAGAATAAGATATTGATGCTGGATGCACCTGGTGAGGGAAAGTTGCCAGAGGAGTTGCTGGTTAAACCCAGTATCTTACCTGCTAGAGCCTATGCCTTTGCCAGAAGGGTAATGGTCCAAGTGCATAATGTGTCCGATCAAGAGATTCGAGTGAAATGGGGTTGCACCCTGGCTACAGTACACTGTGCTGATACTGCTGTTTTGCCCCACAATAAGACTTCTGGAGGAGGTGACCGAGTGACTCCCGAGCTGTTTGATTTCGGTGATTCTCCACTACCAGCAGAATGGAAGAAAAGGGTCAGTGAACGGCTTGCCCAGAGGGAACAGGTGTTTTCTTTGAAGGAATGGGATGTGGGATGTTTACAGGGGGCTGAGCATCACATCCGGCTGCAGGATGAGCGACCTTTTCATGAGCGATCTCAACGCCTAGGCCCTGCTGATATAGATGATGTAAGGCACTATCTGCAGGAGATGCTCGCAGCTGGGATAATACAAGAATCCAGGAGTCCTTACGCCTCACCTATTGTGGTAGTGAGAAAAAAGAATGGAGCTATCCGGATGTGTGTGAATTACCCTACCCTAAACCGGTGAACCATCCCAGGCCAGTACACCATGCCACGCATACAGGATGCCTTGGACTGTCTAAATGGCAGTAAATGGTTCTCTGTGTTAGACCTCCGCAGTGGGTACTACCAGATCCCGATGGCTCCAGAGGATCAAGAAAAGACTGCTTTCATTTGCCCCCTAGACTTCTACAAGTTTATGTGGATGCCCCAAGGAATTTCAGGTGCCCCGGCTACTTTTCAGTGTTTGATGGAGCATGCAGTGGGGGACATGAATTTGCTCGAATGTTTGGTTTACCTTGATGATGTTATAGTATTTGGCAGCTCCCTGGAAGAGCATGAAAGCAGGTTGTTTAAGGCCCTGGATCGACTGGAAGACTTTGGTCTCAAATTATCTATAGATAAGTGCCAGTTCTTTCAAACCTCTGCAAAATATGTGGGGCATATAGTATCCACGGAAGGCATAGAGACTGATCACAGCAAAGTAGAAGCTTTGACTACTTGGCCTCAACCCAAGAATTTGAAGGAGCTGCAATGGTTCCTGGAGTTTTGTGGATATTATAGGAGATTTATCAAAAACTATTCATGAGTGATCTGCCCTCTGCTTAACCTTACACAGGGGTATCCCCCCCACCCATAAAAAGCATAAGAAAACTGTGCCATCTGAGACTGGAAGAAATTACTTCCGGCCCAATGATGTGTTTGGCCCTTGCTGGACTGCTGATTGTGAAGAAGCTTTCCATGACATTATAGATCAACTTACTCATGCCTCTGTTCTGGCCTATGCTGACCCTGCCAAGCTGTATGTTCTCCATACTGATGCCAGTCTGCAAGGATTGGGGCGCTACTGTATCAGGAGCACCCAAACGGTCTGAGACCTGTAGCTTTTGCCAGCCGCAGTTTGACCCCTTCTGAAGAGAACTACCCAGTTCACAAACTAGAGTTCCTGGCTTTGAAGTGAGCCATTGTTGATCAATTCCATGGCTATTTGTATGGAGCCAAGATATTGGTGAAAAATGATAATAATCTCTTGACGTTTGTTTAGACCTCAGCTAAGCTAGATGCCACTGGCCATAGGTGGCTGTCTGCATTGTCCACCTATAACTACGCTGTTGCATATAGAGCTGGCCTGAACCATATAGATGCTGATGCTCTCTCTCCCGGAGGCCTGTGTCCTGAGTTGATTGGGTCCGGTTATCAGAACCTGACATAAATGCCCTTTGCCAAAAATTTGACAGGGAAGAACCGGTGTCTCCAGATGCTGTGGACTGCATGGTGGACTGCTTGGAGCCCTCTGAGAATTGCTTACCTGCTGCTTACTGTCATTTCTCTGCATTAGACACTAGTATATTGCCTCAGTTTAATGTTGATAGTATACAATGGGTTCAATCCCGAGATCCCATGATAAACCCTGTCCTGGAAGCCTTGCGGGGGGGGGGAGAAGATGTGTCAAGATTGCTCTCCTCTGACCTGAGAACTGTGTTGTTGTACAAAGAAGGACCAAAGTTGAAACTGATTAATAGGCTATTGTACAGAGAGACCGTGGGCAAAGAGGAGCGAGCAGTCAAACAACAACTGGTGTTGCCCATTGCTCTTAGAGAACTGGTATTGAGGTCCCTACATAATCACATGGGAGATGTCTTGGCACAGACTGATCCCTTGACTTAGTGTGGACTCGATTTTATTGGCCCAAAATGAGTGCTGACGTAGAGCAATTTATTAAGACCTGTGACCGATGTTTACAAAGGAAGGCCCTGCCTTAGAGAGCTGCCCCCCTGGTCAACATCACTATTAGTGCCCCTATGGAACTGGTTTGCATTGATTTCCTGAGTTTAGAACCAGATCTGAAGAATATCAGCAACATACTGTATTGGTAGTTATTGACCATTTCACCCGGTACGCCCAGGCTTTTCCCTACTAAAGATCAGAAAGCAACCACGGTGGCTAAAGTCCTTATTGAGAATTTCTTTGTTCACTATGGGGCCCCCCAGCGAATCCATTCCGATCAGGGAAGAGACTTCGAAAGCCATCGGATTAAAGAAATGTTATCCTTGTCGGGGGGTAGGGAAGTCAAGAACCACTCCATACCATCCCCAGGGCGATCCCCAACCTGAGAGGTTCAACCGCACCTTGCTCGATATGTTGGGCACCTTGCATCCTAGAGACAAACATAGATAGAGTCAGCAGATCAGCTCCTTAGTCCATGCCTATAACTGCAACAAAAGTGATGCTACTGGGTTTTCTCCATATTGACTGATGTTTGGAAGGGAAGGCAGATTACCAGTAGATGTTTGTTTTGGGGTTTCTCCTGATGGGGTTCAAGCAGCTAATCATCTACAGTATGTGCAGAAGTTGAAAGCCCAACTCAATCATGCCTACCAGCTAGCTCAGACCATGGCTGCTAAATGGAATTTGGCCAATAAAGAAAGGTATGATAAGAAAGTGAAAGCAGTGAAACTGAAAGAAGGGGACCGAGTGCTATTGAGAAATTTGGGACTGCATGGTAAACATAAGATTGCTGACAGATGGCATCACCTCCCTTATATTGTTGTGGGAAAACTGAAAGATTTACCTGTATATAAAGTGTGGCCTGAAAACAATTCAGAAGATGTGAAAACTATACACAGAAATCACTTGCTGCCAATCGGACAAATTTTGATAGAAGCTGAACCTCCCAATGCCTCCCCCTCTGGGACTGTAACTAGAGCTGCTGCCAAGAAGAAACCAAGATGGGTCGACTCCTCAGAAACTAAAGTAAAGAGGCTTCCTCCAACCCCTGTCAATGAAGTTGATCAACAGTCTGTGTCAGGGGACAGTGAGAATGATACTGAGTATTACCCCTCTTATGAACGGAGTCAACCGTTTAGGGGCAATCCTCTAACTAACTCTGGGGACGAGGTTGGGCTTCCTGGACTGTCTGAGCCCCCAGCTTTATCCCGGGAGTACATGCTTCCAGAAGATGAAGTGAGTTGCGGCAAGGGGCAAGAAGTGGGATCCTTGAGCCTGTCTGAATTATCTGGCCTAGCTGAACTGTCTGACTTTTCAGAAGAAGGAAGTGATATGGGGGAACTTGCTAGTGATATGCCAGAGCAAGAAGAATACTCTGAGTGCCCTGATAGCACCCCGGTAGTGCCAGAAATGTCCCTATCTGAACCAAGCAGTGTGGGTCCTGATATATAGGGTCTTGTTCCCGAAAGTACTAATGGCCCTGGGTCCCCTTCCCCTATGGAGGTTCCCCCTACTAAGTTAAGTGAGGCTGAAGTGGAATCGGGGCCTGCAGCAGGTTTACCCAAGACTCCTAGATGTACTGGCCGAGAAGTACGGCCTGTAGTAAGGTTGAGTTATGAGTTCCTGGGTCAGCCTGTGGACCTGCCTTTAAATATAGTCCATAAAGGGGTGTACGTGTCCCTGAGGTCCTTGCCCAAGTTAGACTTTGGAAATGATTCCCAACTGTTGGTATTACCCTCTGAGTATAGTGCTACTGCCCCAGTTAGCCCTCAGGTAGCTGATAGGGAGGGGCCCCCCTTTATCCAAGTGTCCCAGGCAGGAGGTAATGACCTGATTTATAAAAGAAAGGGTTGTGGTATGGGTAATGTTGTATACTCAAAAAGTAAACTGTGTGATGCCGTACCAATGTATGTAACTAAAGGTCTAATGTGCTGTTAATTTAAACTGTTTTGCCTTAAAGTGATTTAAGGGTAACTACTTGACGTGGACGCCAAGTTCTTTCCAGACCAGGAAGGGTGTAACCCCTCTGCAAATGGGGGTTCCTGGAAACCTCCTGGAGCTTGCCTAAAGGCTCCCTGTTTAACTGGGGTTCGGCAAGATGCTGTTAATTGTGGGCATTGTGAGTGCTTTTAAAGCCTCTAGTACTGCCTCTTTAAGAGCTGCCTGCTTGCAGGCTTCAGTGGTGTGGACAAGTGGGACCAGGGTTTCCTTGCTTGAATCCTGCCTGAGCTGTGGGGAAATCACTCCCCTTTGAGTAGTTGCTGAAATGCACAACGGGAGCCCTTTTGAAAGATGTAACTGTTTGGCTAGGACTAGTTAGAGTATTAGTGGAATTACAGTTGTCTAACCTGTTTCCTTTGCAGCAGGGACTGTGTGTGCTTGGCCCCTCCATTTTGGACCTAGACTACTGAACTTGGCCAATGAGGAGAGAGGGGTGATTAAAATGGAGAATTGTTGAACCAACCAGGATCAGGACTCAATTTGGAGCCGGCTGGCCATTGGGGATATGGCCCGTAATTCTGGGAAATGAAGTCCTGGGCTAGGGCGCCTTTTTGCACCAATGGGGGACGACATAAGTGACTGGCATCAGCAGCCCACCTATGGGATTGGGTGGCGCCCGAATTGAGAGGCTTGCCCTAACTGCCGAGAGACAGAGATGCTGTGGTGGTGAGTGAGGAAGGAGCTCTTGGGGTCTGCACTGCTGAGTTCACATGGGAAGCGCATGTGGAAGCCAGAAATTGGCGGTTTTGAACGCCAGCAAGTTCGGACTAAATCCACTAGGCAGCAGTAAGAGGAGGTTGTGCAAAAGTGCAGCTACCTACCAGGCTCACCCTGTAGAGGACTGGAGAACCTGTTTCAATTGCACTGGGTCTGTCAGGACAAGAGAAGCTGCATCGTTTGGCCTGGTGTGTGCAGTGAAAGCAATCGGGAGGTGTACAGCAGCTGCCTGGTATGGTACTCCTCTGTTGCTCATATAAATGTGTGGAGAAGTGTTTGAATTCCAGGCTCGGTCCTGCGAGTGGTGTGAGAGCTCTCTTCCTACTGGAGTTGTGAGTACTAAATCAGGGTAGCTCCCTGTCCATTGTTCCTAGTGAAAGCACGACCTTCTGGCTTCTTTAATGGCTACACTGACTGAGTCTGCTAGCTTTATTGAATCTTCGTAGGAATCAAATACTTGTTTCTGTGTCAGGGCCCCGACCAGCTGCATCGAGAGGCTAGCCTTTTATTGCCTGGGTACCTAGAGACATTGACTTATAGGTTAGGCCGGTGCACAGTGCCCTAGAAATATACATATATATATTAGAGTGGTACGCTAATTAACCTGATTGTCCCAGTCCTTGTTATTCCCCCCTAAATAAATCAGATTGGTTGTTTTGCAAAGGTATACTGGCTGAGCTGTGTGTTTATGGTGAACTACTGTACTGTGAATATTGTGTAACAGCATCTTAAATTTCAGGGGGTTCCCAGAGCAAGCGGACTGGTTCAAGCCTGGGGGTAAGTGTATGCTGCTGGGACATTGGGGTTTACTCGAGTGGGCCACTCGTGGGAAGAAAGAGGAGTCACAATGGCCCAGAGGGCTGTGACCTGGTCATATCAGACTGTACCAACCCCAACCTCTGGGTGGAGGCACCTGCCATCGGATCCAGGCCCCTCAATCTGTTAATGTTAGGGCAGGCAGGGGTATTAGCCCTTGGGATAGCGCCCCTTAGGGGTTATAGTGGGATAGTAGGTCACGCAGATAATCTATTACCAAGAACTGTGCTGAAGGGGGTCTATAGTTGCCTATAATAGACAGGAACCTTTAAAGAGCTGAATCTTTAGAGTCAGGCACTCAAATGCCTTGGGAACAGAAGTAGAATAAACTGCGGCTACAGTATATTTGTCCCTTTCATACATAGCTACCACCCCCCCAAAAGGGTCTATCAGCACGGAAGATGTTATAGTCAGGAATGTTAACGGTGTTGTCCTGTGTGGATGCCCACAGCCATGATTCTGTGACCACAAAAAATCAGGTTTGGTATAACAAATCCAGGCCTGTAGGGCATTGAATGTTTTCAAATGCTACAGGCATTGACGTGCAGGAAAGTCATACCTTTTAGTAGCAAGAGATCCGATGGTGAAGGAATAGATTGAGGAGGCCCGGGTTCAACTCAATATTGCCAGCACAAAGAAGGAGCAACAGGGTCATTTTTTTTTAGGACACTTAGCAATAGCCTGAAAGGGCATATACAGCCCCTATTGTGGCCAGGGTTGGAGGTGGGTGTAGAAAGTGTGTGATGCCCTTTACTTGGGCCCAAGAGAGCACATACTAGCATCCTGACCAAGGAGAGGTTGGTGTCTATAAGTTCATGTGGTAGAGAAAGCGCATGGAGAGGGAGTGGAAGAGACATAGGTAAAGTACCGGATTGGAGGAAGTAATCCAGTACAACAGTAAATTGCACACATGGCTGAAAAACAAGGAGGCAGGTCAATTTGAAGAATGAATTCCGCAAGGCGCAGTTGGATGAGCCAATGTATCCCAATATGGTGTCAGTTCCAGCTGTTGCGGAAGGATGCCTAAGGTGCATGCAAGCACTAGTAAAAGTGACCGCGTACTGCAGGTGATCTGCATTTTGCAGCAAGGGTGATGGACAGAGTTCCGAGGTCCCTGGGAGGGAATGTGCTAAAAAAGTTTAATAATATGCTGGATATGGCAGTGAGCACAATTGCTGCTCACAAGCACTGACTAGTCTAGTGTTTCTAGGTTTAGGCTCACCACTAGTGCAAGATAGCAGTTTAAGAGGGATTGTGGGTCTGCTCAGAATAGCAAAAGGGGGATATACTGCAACTAGAGTGGACTTCTTGGGATTGGTTGAGGAAGCAGGCAAATTTTTTTTTTCCAATTGTTTAACCAGTTGAGACACACTAAGCTGAAAGCTTGTTTACAGGTGCAACCTGGGAGCACAGGGAAGTTAAGTGACTTGCTCAGGGTCACACAGTGTGCAAGTGGGGGCTGTGGGATTCAAACCCAGATCTCCAGATTTGCAGCTCAGAGCCTTAAACCACTGTGCTATACTGCTTCCTATGCTGCAGCTTAAGTTGAATTAAGAGCTTGACAATATTTGTCAAGAAGTCAAGTGTGAGGATGGGCAGGGATCAAATTGAGGTGCAGACAGGCGCAGCTGAAGACTGAGCTGAGCCAATGGTCAGTGAGGGCTAGCGAGTGCTATATCCAATGAACAAGGTGACAGGGGAGTGGGAGGGGAGAAAGGCATATTTAAAGAATGGTGGGGGTGGGGAGGGCGAGCGGGAGAAAATTCCTGTTGAAGTCTTAGCCTAGCTATAGGTAAGGATCCATTTTTCCCCTGGTTGAGAAGCCACCGGGAGGTGCTTCAATCAGAACAGGAGCACCATCTGCTTTAGCCAATCAGGTGCCAGTAACATGAGCAATCAACCAATGGGACTTCCAAGTTGTTGTCCCAACTCTCTGCAGTCAGCTCACCTGGGGAATGTGCTTCCAAGGCTAGCATGGAGATAGAGGAGGGGCTGGGCGGTCTTTCCAACCACGGACCATGGGCAGTGGGCTTCAGCCCAGCAGGGCAGGTCTGGAAGGAGACAAAGGGAGATGCAGGGATAGTTTGATTAAGTTACCAAGAGATTCAGGGTAACTGGGGGCCATGGAGCAAAAAACAAAAGGAGTGCTTAGGTTATTGGCAGGGGAAGGGGGACCAGGCAGCCAGCAACAGGACAGAGCCGATAGCATGGCACCAAGAAGTCCACCCTGCTTGTAAAAGGACTTAATTAAATCTCTGTGAGATGAGCTTTGGGAACCTGGAAGAATATTAACAAGTTCAGGAAAGAGCTGTATCACTTTAACCAACACTCAATTTCTCCCTAGTGTCAGTGTTAAGTTTGGCAGCACCGGAGCTGGGCCCCCCAGTGTCGCACAGTGAAAATGGGTGGGGTGGGAGGTACTAGCCAGCATCAGGTGTTGGAAACCCTGGTGTAGAAGAATTAAGAAGGAAGGGGTGGGAGAGATTGCTTTTATGTTGGGTGGGGGAGAGGACCTCAGCAGGTTGATTATGACACTGATCAGCTCTGCTTGCTGGGCAGCATTATGCAGATCAAAGGAAACAGCTGCCCTGTGATTCAAGTGGCTCCATTCTTTGAACTGCTTGAAGTTTCCACCCAGCAAGATCAGAAGAGTATCATGATCAGTCTGACTGATGATTGGTCTAGCCCTGTCAAACCCCCTTGCAGACTGCCCTACATTGGACAGACAGTGACACACCTCTCAAAGTCCACCATCATACTTATATCTTCACTTTGTGCAAGGGCGGACATAAAAAAACTGTTGTGTGGGACTACTTACAGGCCAGGGCTATGTGCTGTCACATAGCCACAGGTGAATGTAAAACAAAAAAAGATAATATTAAGTGCACACTAAAAATAAAAAAACAGAATCAACATTTCAACCATAAGTCTTCTTGAGGAATTATCTATAAAAAGAGTTTATGTACATTTTTGAGGTTTAATACAGGTCTGTTGCAGCATATGTGGACTTTTCAGCACTAGTAACCTGGCAGTTCTTAAAGTAAGATAGTTCCTCAACAGGTGAAGATGGGCACAAACAGCTGGACACAAAGATTCAATGGAATTGCCTCTACCAGCAAAAAAAACTGGTTATATGACTTCCTATCAAGGTTTTCAGAGATTTTTAAGACTCTCCTACTGTATATTGACAGATCCGGGATACATAAATATGTTGTTGAAAGTCCTGTAGAACTTAAATGATCATTGTATGTTGTAACCTATGAAAGTACCTTTAATACAATATACATGTTTTAAAAAAAAGAGAAATAACATTTATTCTTTTATTCTTATAGTTGAAAGTAGGTATTAGCCAATCAGATTTTAGGATTTAATTCTTGTATTGCACAATAAAAATTAAAAAGGGTACAGGTGGAAAGCATATTTCAGAGAAAACTCTGCACAAGAACAAAGGGGCATGATACGAGGTTGAATGGTGGAAGGCTCAGGGGTAATGGTAGGAAGTACTTTTTCACTAAGAGGGTGGTGGAGCCATGGAACAGCCTTCCAGCAAAAGTGGTGGGCGTGAAAACAACAAGGGGGTTCAAGAGTGCATGGGATAGACATAAGGGTACACTGGAGATGTTCAGAGCAGGAGAGCTGGAGATCAAATAGGATCTGGGGCTGCAGCAGTGAGTAGGAAAATGGGCAGACTAGGTGGGCCATATGGTCCTTATCTGCCGACAGATTCTATGTTTCTGTGTTTCTGTGTAGATGATCTGATCAAATATTGAGCATCACAAATATCAGTGTTTCAGTTTTAAATGTGGCAGTGAACTGAACCACCAAACTCACACACTGTCATTCTTTCTGTGTTAGGCCTATTCATTAATGACCAGGTGGCTGAGCAGTACAGCTATGCAGAATGCAACATTCCACCAGCAGAATTCATGTGGAATAGTGATTAGAGATGCAGCGAAATAAAATTTTGTCAGCAAAATTGCAGCGAAATCGGCAGTTTCACCATGCGAAATGTTTCGCGAAATTTCTCAATTTCGCCCTCCTCTGCTGGGCATCTCAAATGGCAGTAAGCAGTAGAACCCCCCCCCAAATACAAATCAACCCCACTCTCTGGTGTCTAGTGGTCCCCCGGCGATCACCAGCTATTTAATAGATAAGCACCCCCCAAGTTACCCTGGCCATCCTAATTTGTTTTACTAAAAAAAAAAAATGTATTCAACTCCCACTCCCTGGTGTCCAGTGGTCCCCCACAACCGATCACCAGCCGTAATTTAATTACGAGTGCACATGCTCATTCATACAAGTGCTCAGTCGCGCTCAGTCAGGCTGCCGGCTGTGGAGGTGAGTGGAGGGCTGTGCTGGTGCCCCAATCGGGGTACTGGGGGGGAGCTGGGTGGGTGTTGCTGGCTAATGATTGGGTGGGGGGACCACTAGATACCAGGGAGTGGGATCTGAATTTTTTTTAAATAAAACAAATGAGGGGTGCCAGGGTAACTTGGGGAGGTGCTTATCTAATTAAATTACGGACAGTGATTGGCTGGGGGGGGGCACAGGCCACCAGGGAGTGGAAGTTGAATTATTATTTTTTTTTAATGAAACAAATGATGGGGGCCAGGGTAACTTTGGAGGGATGCATATCTAATTAAATTATGGCCAGTGATCAGCTGGGGGAGGGACCACTGGACACCAGGGAAAATAACTTTGGCCCAGTGAGTGGCCAGGGGGGGTGGGGGGACCACTAGACACCAGGGAGAACTTTGGCCAGTGGCCACTAAATTTTGCAGCAGGATGTGAAATTACTCCCCCAACAGGTAAAATTTTGCCCGCAGGTGGCGAAATTTCACCCACAAGCAAAATTTCACTGGTTTGGGGGTGAAATTTCGCTCTCAGCAGAGGCAAAAATTTTGTTTTTCGCCCAGCGAAATATTTCATGAAATGCGCTAATTATACAATATATTTTGCTGGGTGAAATTTTCCAATTTCGTACATCTCTAATAGCGATTCTTTCCCAATATGCGTTATCAGGTTTTCTTTTTTAATTCTGTGCAAATCTGAAAAAGCATTTCTGTGTGTAACCCCCTGTTACCCAGGGTTACAGGAATCCCAGTTAGACCTAGTGGCAGGCAGGGAAGGCAGCATGTGGAATTCCAGTTAAATGGATTTCACACTGTCTTACTCTGTTCTCAGTCTCAGCTGAGACTGAGGGATGACATCATTTTTGCAACTGGAGGTTAGGATAGAATGTTGGAGAATTTGAAGTCAGTCTGTAGGAGTTCAGTAGTGGGCTCAGTAGAGTGAAGAAGTGTGCTGCAGCTGCAGGCCCTCAGAGCCCTTAGCTCTGTCAGAGAGCTACCTGTCCTTTAGGGTGTGTGTTCTCACCAGAAGAGAAACACCCAAAGCGTTAGGCTGAAGTGGTAGAGACCGCTTCCAGTGGTTAAGGGCTCCATCCCTGAGGGGACGGGGGGGGGAAGAAACCAGCCTGCTTCCAGGGGCAATCCCCTGGCCCGGTTAAAGGGAAAAGAAGCTGTCTAAGGAAGATTTATGCTGAGGCACTCAGAAGTTTGTGTGTTTTTCCAGAGAGAAAAAAGAAAAGCCTGTGGAGCACCTGCAACCAAGGGTGAGTCTGCTCTGACAAAGGGCCTAAGTTTTTACCAGAGACTGTGTGTGTTTTAAGAATTGTTACTGTGGGACAGGAAAGGACAGCCAAGTACCGTTCTTAGAAGCTTGTGGGATTTGGACTGTTTTAACAGTGGGGGTCTAGATAAATGGACACAGCCACTTAATAAGCCAGCTTCAAGTCAACACATTTGAAGTTAAAAGCTAGTAGATTAAATGTGAAATACATTTATGGATAATCTACATGGAAAAGTGTTTTCAGAGACAAGGTGTTAAAGTCCAGAGGAATGGTCAGGTGTGAATTATGGGAGCAAGAGGTGGGAGACCCCCCATCTGGCGTAACCAGATTCACCTCCACAGGTTCGCTTTGGGACACCTGTTGCTTTCCCTCAGGTACTTGGCCAGTGCTCAAGGAAAGTACCCAGACATGGGATTGTTGAAGAAGATTCCCTGATGGAGCCAGAAGTGCTCAGGGGTGATATAGGGAGTCACCAGTAAATCTCCATGATAAATGGATAAGTAGTCCAAGGGCTGGCAAGGGAGCTGAGCCAAGGAAAGAAAGTAGTCCAAAGGCTGGCACGGGAGCCGAGCCAAGGAAAGAAGGTAATCCAAGGGCTGGCAAGGCAGCCGAGCCAGGGAAACAAGGTAGTCTAAGGGATGGCAAGGGAGCTGAGCCAGGTAAACCAAAGAAGAGTAAAACTAGGGCAGTGTGCCCTGTGTGTTGCTAAACCTGAGGGTTTAAGATTTAAGAAGATGTGTATCTGTGGAGAAAAATCTGCATTACCAGGAGTGTAGCCCCATGGGGGTCTGTCTATGCTTTATTGTTCCCTTTTGTTGTGAATAAAAGCCACACTTTAGAATCCCAACTCCTTGTATGGACATTCAGTTATTGCTTCCTGTGTCTGGATTACTTGGGTACCCCTGTGCAGAGTAGTCAAACCTAGCCAACATGCCGACAGACAGTTTTCTCCCCGATCCCAGGTCCCAGGCAGGGGGTTACATAATGGAGGCACTGCACAGCACTAATAACACAGAAAATAACACCAACCCAACCCCTGGAGACTCCCACCTGGTAGTTGTGGCCAAGCCCGGGTTACAGCCCTGACTACTTTATCACCAATTACTGGAAAGTATATCTGCCCAGAGTAGAGAGAACTGATAGAACGCCTCCTTTCAACTAGGTAAAAAGAAGGTCCCCTAATTAATTTAGCTGTTGCAGCTCAGCAGAGCTATTCTGAGTAAATAGATTGTAAAACAAAAAGGCAGCTCCCTTACTAATACCCATCTCTTTGTGGCCACATTAATAATGGATTTCATTTTTGTTCAGCGTGTGTTATATAGCGAGCCTTAATTAATTAATTAGTTCTTTTTATTCTTTGGTAATGCCCACTTGGCACAATGCCTGCTTTCAGGGGCAACCCCCTGGGGAGGTTAAGTGACTTGCTCAGAGTCACACAGTACACAAGTGTAGGTTGTGGGAATCAAACCCAGGTCTACTGGACACACCAAGTTCATTCATAGCTCATTACTCCAATGTCTAGGTTTAAGGATGTAGCTTTTTAATTAAACGTTGATGGACATATAACTATGTAAATATTCATACTTTAAATATTTTCTCCTTTGATATGTGGAGTTGAGGTATTTCCTCTTTCGGTATTGTGGATTGTTTTAATTAAACTATTAAACTCTTAAGACATTGGTAGATTGTCACTAAGCTAATATGAAGAGAAGATTTTATTTTATGGTAGATTTGCTTTTTTTTACAAATAAGTCAGAATTATCACATGCCTCTGAGCATCTCCTTATGTCCCAGTCTCACAGGCAACCAAACTAACTCCTCCTGGAATTTGATTGTTCTATAAAAAGATGTATGCATAGTGATCTACTCTGCGGGTAAAGCAGGGATGCTGTCTGTGGAAAATGAAAACATCTCACCCTGTAGCTATATGCAGGGGCTCCTGATAAAGCAAATGTGTGCCTTACTTCAGGAGTGGGCCAGCGTCTTCTGGGTTCATTTAGAACCCTGTGAGGTTCTATAAGGTTCTTTATTAACCCCCTTTCTGTACCTAGTACATTGCATGAGTTTATATTTTAGCTAGGGATGGAAAGATTGGCTGTGACCCAGTTCTGATTCTGACACGGAACATCTTCTAAAAGGTTATTTATTCTGGTTTGCAAAAAGATGTACTTTTTCCAGGCCAAAACAGAGCTGGATCAGATGCAGCTCTGGACTGGTTAAATGACAGAATCAAGTTGCCCCTGTGTTCACTTAATAATCTGTTTTTATTTTAATGTTTAAAAGTTATCTTGTGAGTTTTTCATCAATTTTAAACAAGAATAAAGCTCTAAAAATTGCATTACAAGACCAGTCAGAACCAGGTTGTAGTCAGATCTGACCAGATGCAAGCAGTCAGTGATGATCAGTCCTTTTTAATGTTTTTGTAAGTGACATTAAGTAAGGGACTGGAAGGAAAAGTAGGCCTCTTTGCAGATGACACAAAGATCTGCAACAGGGCTGATACACAAGGAGGCGTGAAAAGGATGAGAAGGGACTTGGCAAGGTTGGAGGAATGGTCAGAAGTATGGCAGCTTAAACTCAATGCAGAGAAGTGCAAAATAATGCACCTGGGAAAAATAACTCAGGGAAGATTACACAGTGGGGGGGCAGAGGTAGTAACATCAACAAAAATGGAAAGTGACCTGGGGGTAATCATCTCAGATGACCTTAAGGTTAGCAAGCAATGTGAGAAGGCAGTAGGGAGGGCTGGGGGATACTGGGATGTATAGGGAAAGGCATCACCAGCAGAAAACAGGAAGTTGTTATCCCTCTACACAGACAGTTGGTGAGACCACATTTGGAGTACTGCATCTAGTTCTAGAGACCCCATCTCCACAAGGACATAGACAGGATGGAGACAGTCCAGAGAAGGGCAACTAAAATGGTGCAGGGTCTGCAAAAGAAGCCATATGAGGAGATACTGAAAGAGCTTAATATGTATACCCTTGAGGAAAGGCAGAAGAGGGGTGACATGATAAAAACTTTTTTTTTTATACTTTGTATTTATTATATTTTCATTTGCAAAACCATAGGACAATTTTTACAGTATATAAGTTAAGACAGCACATAATTACATCAGTTAGGTATATAGCAATACATTATTCAAAGGTCTCAGGACAACTCAGATAATTTATAAAGCAGTTTATATAATGAGCACCAAGACATTTACAGAAACCATCATCAGGGTCAATATATTTCTAAGGTACAAAAGTAGGCTCTAAGGACGAAATATATTTAATCCATTTCCTCCATTTAAGCTCAAAGGCAGACCATTTATCTATGATTTTGGCTATTAATCTCTCTAACACATAAATTTCTCCCATTATTCCCCGCCAGCTCTGAATGTTTGGGGGCATCTTCTTTCCCCAGTTTCTAGCAATTGCTTTTTTAGCTGCCAGTATATAAATGATTAACAATGATCCTTTGGGTATTAGGAGATCCTCTGGTGGAACTGAGAGTAATACTAGCTCAAGGGTCAATACAGCTTCCACATCTACCAGTTCTTTTAATGCCTCTAAAATATCTCTCCAGAAACCTTCTAACTGCGGGCAGGCCCAAAAAACATGGAACTGATCCACAGGTATTTCTCCACAATCTCTCCAGCAATAGCTTGGCATCCCAGATGAGAACTTGGCCAGCCTTGTCAGTGTAAAGAAAAATCTATTTCTAGCTTTCCAGGCAAATTCTCACCAATAGGGGGCTCCCAAAAGTCCCATTGAGAATTTAGTATACTTTTCCCAATCCTCCTTTGATACCTGGAGTGGAAGCTCTTCATTCCAGGCATTCAGAATTCCCTGAGTAGAATTTTTTGATAATTCCCTCAACCCCCTATATATTAGTCCCACAAAGTGAGGCCACAGCTGCCCTCTCCCTGTGGTCATAGCTAAGGTAAGCAATGAAGGGGGGTGGAATCCAGGAGCCTACTGTTGGCAAGTCCCCTCCGTTCGACACCATCTCTTAAGCTTGTATATATTGGAAAGTCTTGTTGTGAAAGATTGTAAGTTTCTTGGAATTTGGTAAATGAGAGGACCCCTCTGGCATCCACCAAGTGGAATATAAATTTAAAACCCCTTTGTCTCCATTGAGCCAAAGTACCCTCCTGTTCCAGAGTAAGATATTGGATTCCAAAATTTAATAGATTAAGATAGGTGCCTACTGGTTCTAACTCTCTTAAATAGATGAGTTTCCTCCAAGTCTCTATAGTAGAATTTGTACTATAAATAAGTCTAGGTCTTTTATTTACTGGGGTATACATCAATTGTAGAAGGTCACCCCTCTCCCTCACCCCATTATGGGTAAATTCCAAGCTCTTCCAGGGAATATCATACATTGGGTTGTTCCAATTAAAAACTCTAGCTATCACAGTGGCGTAAGCATACATCTGAAGATCAGGCAAATTTAAACCTCTCTTATTTTTTGGTAACATTAATGTGGACCACTTGATATGAGTTGTTTTCCCAGCCCAGACAAATCTCACCAGAGACTTATTCCAGGAGGGAAAGTACATTCCATCTGGCATCACCAGTATGGTCTGAAAAAGATATAGCAGCCGTGGGAGGATATTCATCCTAATAAGATCCACCCTAGAATAATGATAAATGAAGTTGGGACCGCTGATGTAGATCGGACTCTATTTTTTGCTTTAGGGGTTCATAGTTCCATAGTGAGGTGCATTAACTGGTTCAGTAACTATACACCTAAATATTTTATCTTGATGCTGTTCCAGCTCAGAGGTAGACTGCTTTTCAGTGTTCATGAGGGGAAGAAATGGAAGGGGAGAATCTCTGTTTTAGAAGAATTTGTTTTGTATCCAGAGAACTGAGCAAATTGCTCAAGTACCTCCCATATTGCCGGGATAGAGGACTCTGGATCCAATACTGACAATAAAATGTCACCTGCATATAAAGCCAACTTCTAAGATTGACTGCCCACCTGAATGCCTGTGATTTTTTTCTGAATTTTTAAGCATCATAGCCAAAGGCTCAATATAGATGGTGAACAGCAAAGGGGACAAGGGACATCCCTGTCTAGTGCCTGACTGTAACATGATATGAGGTGTGATACCACCATTAAGTTTTAAATAAGCCCTTGGTTCTGAATATATTTGCTCCAGCCAATTCACAAATTCCCTCGGAAACTCAAATGATATTAGTGTTCCCCATAAAAATCTCCAGGACACCCTGTCGAAAGCTTTACAGGCATCTAAACTGACTAAAGCCGAGTGGGTGGCTGAATTAGCCATACAATGTATCAAATGGATTGTTCTTTGTACATTATCTGCAGTCTGATGCATGCACAGAAATCCTGCCTGATCTGAATGTATCAGGATAGGTAATATAGTCTCCAACCTATGTGCCCATATTGCCATATATAGCTTATAACCATTATTTAAAACCGAGATGGGTCTGTATGACTCTAAATTTAATGGCTCCTTATCTGGTTTCAGGATAGCTGAGATGGCCGTATATGACCATGAGGGTGGAGTACCTCCATCCTGCACCTCCAAAAAAGTCTTTTGCATTCACTGGATCAATTTTGAAAGAAATGTCTTATACCATTCAGCTCCGAAGCTGTCTGGGCCAATGCTTTTTAATGTTTTAGAATTTTTAATTGCTCTCTGGATCTCTATAGCGGAGATAGGGTGTAAAAGTGAAGCCTGCTGGAACTCAGACAAGTGTAGAAAGTTAAGGGTGGACAAAAATGTTTTTATATCCTCTGAGGAGGGGGGTGTGGGATCAGAGTACAAATCTGCATCATATTGCTGGAATGCTTTCAGAACTGCAGGAGTTTTGTTACGAATATCTCCTGTTAAGTGGTCTCTAATTTTTGTGATAGTGGCAGTCTGCTTAAATCCTCTAGTATGCCTAGCTAAATTTCTGGCACCTTTAGGGCCTCCCTCATAATAGAATGTTTTAAGATATAGTAAAGACATTTGCGTCTTATTATCTAAAATGGATTTTAATTCCGATTGGATTTGTCTGAGCTCAATTTATGTAACTTGTTCCCCTCTGTCTCTCATCTGCTGTAATTCGTGCAACTTAACTTGTAATAATTTGTATCTGGATTCTCTCTATTTAGTCTGGAGGAGTAAGAAATTATCTCTCCTCTAATCACAACCTTCAGAGTATCCCAGAGTATAGTAGCTGAAATAGAAGGGTCTGTGTTCTTCTCTAGGGTTTGTGTGATATTTTCTGCCATTCTGGTCTTAAACACTGGATCCTTCAAAAGAGAAAGATTCAATCTCCTTAAGGTTGTTTTATGAGTTTTGTTTAATCTCACCTTAATTAAGAGAGGTATATGATCTGAAAGGAGACGAGCTTCCAGGGATATATCTTGGATCATGCCCATGTGCTCTGTAGATGTAAAAAAAATAATTTATTCTAGCTGATGTGTGATACCTAGGGGAGACAACTGTGTGTCCCTCCACAGAGGGGGAAAAATGGCACCATACATCTGTAAGACCCATCTTAAGTATCTGGGTTTTTAAACGTTTTTGAGTGGGAGTAAACCTATGCTGTTTAGGAAAAGTGGAGTCTTTCTGCGAGGACATTATTAAGTTGAAGTTGCCTCCTATCAGCATTACCCCTTTTTGCTTTTCAAGCAGTCTATTAAGGAACTGTCTCAGTAATGAGGGAAATGCTCCTGGCAGCAGATACACACTCACCATTGTTACTTCAGTCTCATACAAACGCACTTGTACTATGACAAAATACCCACTATTATCTGAATATACCTCCCCCTTAGTAAATGAAGTAGTAGCTGGAATCAAAATTGCCACTCCACGCCTTTTCCCTGACTTACTGGAATAAGAGAAAACAGTGTATCTGCCACCTGCAGCAAGCTTAACATGTTTATCTTGTGACAAATGTGTCTCCTGTAAATAGATGCAATCTACGTTCTGCTTCCGCAGATACTGTTGTAGTCTAGTTCTTTTTATGGGATGATTAATGCCATTAATATTTAATGACAGTACCCTAGTTGTTCCTAATACCATATTAGATTTTCATTTGGTAAAGTATTACTGATTATTGCAATTTCCCCTCTCCACAACTCCTCCCCCTTTCTCCATAAGGATCCATAACGTCTCCTGAATGTCCTAACAATGGTTCCACCAGAAAATGTCCCATCCTGTCTTATATATCCTGTCCTCTGACCGATGCTTCGTAATCTAACTAAAGTTTTTCTACTGTCCCTTATCAACCAACAATAACTTACTATCATATACATGACAGTAATTTGCCCTGTAAAATGCTAATGTACGTGGTACTGTATATCCACTAATCTGGAAAGATAGCTGTCCAGTAATGAGTAACAATAAATCATAAACACATATATATATATTGCTTTTGGTAATATTCTATGCTGTATAATCTTTAGGACTTTCAAATGTGGGGAGAGAAATGAAAAACTCCAAATGTCCAGTAGAAACTGCTCCTGGAGCATCTGAACTCTCCCTAAAATTGAAGGGAATCCCTTAACATTGTTGTTAGGGGCCTTCGAGGAACCAGTAAACTGTTCCCTTTTAAATAAGGCAAAATCAACAGAGGAAAGGAGTAGATAACTCCAAAGACAAAATTTTGGGATGTCCCCCGTAAGCAGCATAGAGCTCAAAGACTGCTCCCTTCCCCATTCCCTGTTCCCCGAGCTTCCTGAAAAATGTTCCCCCTTATATTACACCAAGTATCGAAAGGAGAAGAAGAAGAAGCCAGCAATTAACATAATCAAATAATTATATCTATAGCTTCTAGTCCACCATTAGAAGGCACTTAGGTTATTTAGGTACTGGCTGTTACTTATCTAGCAGTTCGTGTAAGGTAGTGTCTTTTCATCATGCAGTCACCTCTTCCAGGCTCCGAACAGCTCATTAATATAGAGAGCACACTTCAGGCCCAAAAAACAGATGGCGCAGCACAGTTTTTCAAACCATCTCTGTCCTGCTCACTCATGCGAATGAGCTTCTTCGTAAGTTTCAAGTATTGTCACTTTTTGCCTCCCTCCGGTAAACTGCTAAGGTAGAGTTGACTGTTCCCAGTTCTTGCTGTTTTCCCTGTCGTCTGTTCGAATTAGATTGCCAGCCAACTTGGCGTTTTTCTGGATTGTTGCCATGCAGATTTCATTCGGGAAAATGCAGGCCCATTTTTGTAAGTTCTTCTTTTGCCTCTTGAGCCATGGAGAACTCTCTCTTTCCAGAAGGTAGATGAACAATTAACTGTGCTGGATATGGGGTAGTAAATTTATGTCCTGCTGCTTTCTGTACTGGAAGTATCGGCAGATAGGCATGTCACAGGCAAGTAGTTTTTGGTGCATAGTCATGATCGAGATATACGCGAGTTGAGCCATAGAAAACTTTCTGGCGCCGCCATGCTGTGAGCAGAATGTGTTCTTTTGTTGCATAACTGTTGAAACGTAGAATTACTGACCTTGGCGGTAAGTTTGCAGAGATAGGTTTAGGTGTCAATGCCCTATGCACTCTCTCTCTAGGTGGAGGTTGAAATCTTTTGGCAATTCTAAGGCTGTGAGCAGCAAAGCTTCAATAAATTCTTTAATGTTAGTCCCCTCAGAATCCTTTGGTAGGCAATAAATTCTGATGTTTTTGTGTCATGCTCTGTTCTCAAAATCTTCTTGGCGATCAATTATTTGTTCTTGCTTCTCTTTCATCTGCTGTACAGTTTGTTCCAGTTTGTTTACTCTGTTCTCAGTTGCCGTCGCAGTTCTTTCTTGTTCCTCTACTCTCTGCTCTAATTGTATCACATCTCTTTGTAACTCACTGTACATTTCTTTGATTTCAGCCCGAAAAGTAAGTATGTCTTGATAAATTAAGTCAAGTTTTGCCTTCTTCACTTTGGTTTTTGGTTGTTTTTGCTGAGATTTAATCAGGCCCCTTTTGAGGTCTGCAGAGTCGCGGTTATCTGATGCAACTGAGGCCTCCGATTCTGTTCCATCAGCTATCTCCTCCATCACGCTATATTTCATTGCTAAATTCAATCTCTTTAGTACTCTGCACTTTCCGCTGATACTATAATGAGAAATCTGTATGAGAAATATGGAGAATTACATCCAAAGCGTAGTTTTTTTAGCTTGGGGTGGATGCAGTTCTTTCTCTAGGCTACCATTACTCGGGGGTGCAAAACCGGAAGTCATGATAGAAACTTTTAAGTACCTCAGTGGAATCAACAAAGTCCAAGAGGGTAGCATCTTTCAAAAAAAGAGATGCGTAAGAACAAGGGGACACAATTTGAAGATAGAGGGGGGACGGCTCAGGGGCAATGTGAGGAAGTATTTTTTCACAGAGAGGGTGGTAGACACATGGAACAGCCTTCCTGACGAGGTTGTGGGGTCTAAAACTGTGGGAGAATTCAAGAATGCATGGGACAGACATAAGGCAATTCTTGTGGGGGGTAAGAAGAAATAGGCTGTTGGTTAACTAGGATCTGCAGCTTATCCTGTAGGTAGGGAAATGGCAGACTAGATGGGCCAAGCGGTCCTTATCTGCCATCAAAGTCTATATTTCTATGTTTCTATGATGCGCTGAGCAAAACTGACCAGAGGTTTTGTGTGAGGGGCCCCTTCTGATGTCCCTGGTAAGAGGTTTCTTTTACCTGTTATGGCTAACTGTAACAATAAAATATTGAATCTTTTTGATACCATGTGGTAGTTGGCTGGATTTGTGAGGTTGGCGGGTGGTGCTGCAATTTGGTATTTGTTTTGTGAAATATTTTTATTGAGAAAAAACAAAAAGATATTTGAAACAGTTACACATACATAGTTTTCCGCATTATGGGTACAGGCATTACAAGCATCATAATTCAATGTCATTACTATTTCATAGGATATACAGGTTAAACCTTTCTGTTCCTGTCTGAGTTGTAGGTCCATGGTAACGAGTGCTTGCATGGTGTGGAGCAGGGCAACTGCCCCTTGTTGACCCATAGTGGCAGTAATAATACTGGAAGCAATGATAATAGTCATAGCCATGGAAGTTAAGATGTCAATTAGTGGCCGACCCAGTGGCGCTGAGGGTTGAGGCACTGGATGCCACACCTCGTGTCATGCCAGTGACCCGGGTTCAGGACTGAGCTTGGGCACTGTGGGTTGGCAGGGGAGGGACTGGATTAAGCGCTCATCAGGCCACTCTCCTTTCCCTTGGGGGGTACTGGGGACGTCCAGCGCTCCAGCAGGGCCTGGTGGAGACCGGGGCACTGCAGAGTTTTGGACTGCATGTTCTCAGCGTGGCCAGATGCTGGCAGGGTTGCCATGAGCCTAGAAGTCGGGGGCATGCACCACGCATGGGCGAGGGGAAGAGGGCACATAAAGGGGGAAAAGCTCCCACCTGCCGGATAGGCGACAGCTCCTCCAGTGCTGCCGCCACATGCCAACGCTAGTTCCCCATCAATGCCCCTTCGAGCTTCCCGGGGTTTGTAGGGCCCCGTCCCAAGGGAGTCATAATGTCCTTGAAGATGACAGGGGGACACAGTGGGTGGTAGAGTGGTTAGGCAAGCGGAGTAGCCAGAAAGCGTTCCGGACAGGAGGGAAAGAAAAAAGAATCTACAAAAAAAATAAAAAGATGTAAATTAGTTTAGTGTAGGCAGTGTATTGCCACCATGAGGCAACATGGAGCAGGGAAGGGCCCCAGACCCCATCCAGTATGGTGCCAGGGTAGGGGGCAGCAAGACTGACAATACAGTTGTGGCTAGGGGATCTATTACATATGTGCTACACAGGTCAGTTCTGGGGCATCTGCAAGCCGCAGTAAGTGCCATATTCCTACACAGGGAAGGTACAGTACCTATTGCCCCCTCCAATGGCAGCCACATTTTTTTTGAATTGGTCCCTAGCACCATTGCCAGTATGATGTATCTTTTCTAAGGTGAAGTACTGTTTCATGTTATTGATTCATTGTTGGATCATGTGGGGTTTCTGGGACATCCATGTTTGAGCTATTGTTTTTTTTTGCATTTCACCAGGGCTACTGGTCATACAGGATGCATACCCTCCCTCCCTCCCTCCCATGTAACCACTGAATCAGCCCCCAGTATTAATTCAAGAGGAGAGCATGATAGACATTTTGTCAGTATCTCCCCATTACCTTGTGGTTCTCATGCCAAAAAGGTGCAACCCTTGGGCATAATAATGCCATGTGCAAGAAGTTTGCATAGTCCCCTTTGCATTTTGGCTGGCTATGTGAGTTTGCAGGGTGCATAACGTGAAGTCTGGTGGGCATCAGGTAGGTTCTGTATAAGGAGTTAAGTTGTATCTGTCTCAATTTATTCCTTCTGGAACAGGTGTTGAGGTGCTTCACTGCCAGGCCCCAGGTGTGGTCATCTATGGTGATGCCCAGATCCTGTTCCCATCTCTGTCTGATGAGCAGGAAGGTCTCTGAGCCAACTCCCAAAAGGGTGTGGTAGAATACGGACAGTGGCTTAGCACCTGGCTGAGGATTATACAGCCCTTCCTCTAGTGGGGTTGGGTCTGCCCAGCCCCTTTTTGGACCCAAGGTCTCCCCAAGACTATGTCACACTATGTGGTGAAGAAAATAGTCCCCAGGATCTATGGGCCATTTGGCTTTCACCTCAATGAATTTTAGGATCCTACCACCCTCAAACAATTGCAAGATGTACTCTAGCCATTTCCTTTTCTGTTGCCTCAATCTTTGATGCATATTTACTGTATATACCCCCCCTGCTTCTGATGGCTGAGATCAGGTCAGTGTATGGTGATTGGGCCTGATCATATGCCAACCTACCATGTGCCACTTTCTAAGCTTTGATCATTGCCAGGGTACATGGGTTTACCATGTTCAACTTTATATTCGATCCCAAGCCCTCTGACAGACACTGGAACCATAGGGTGCCCCCCCCCAACTGCACAGCAGTGGCTGTGGCTCAGCAGGTAGCACACTTGCCCCTGAGGCCAGGAGATCAGAAGGCTGTGGGTTCCATCCTCACATCAGGCACTTGGGTTAAATCCCAGTACTGACACTGTAGTGCAGCATGAGGCGGGTGCTGCACTCTTAAGGTGCCGTCTTTCAGATGAGACATTAAACCGAGGTCCCATCTGCCTGTTCAGGTGGATGTTAAAGATCCTATGGCACTTCTCAAAAAGAGTAGGGGAATTTTTTATTACTATAACATCAAAAACAAATCTTTATAACAGTGTTAAATCACACAAAATCACATACAGAGCATAAATAATAAAGACAGAATATTAGAGTTATACCATAGTCATATAACTGGACTATTATCCTACCATAACAAGAAATTATTTACAATACCATCCTGGAGCCCAAGGGCTCATAATAAAAAAGAAATCCTAATAACAGTGGTAGGATCACACAAAATCATTTACAGAGCATAAATACCTCCTATACCCTACTCCCCCCCCCACCCTATGTACATCATTTAGATTTAATGAAACCCCACAGCCCTTTCCACCACTTGATTGTAAGATGTCCAGCATTTGTATTGAAATCCTTTATGTACACTCCATTCATAGCTTGTTCAACCAGTATCTTAAAAATCGCATAAGGCATCCTTTTTTGTTGTACTACCCATTGGCATCGTGCCCACCAAAGATAATATTTAAACAACAGAAAAAAAACAACAGAGTGCCATGATCATACCTACTCAATAAGTGAGGGCAGTGTCCTAAAACCAAGGATTCATATGAAAGCTGAGCAACCCATTTCAAATGCCATTCAGTAGCCAAAAAACTCCATAACTGTTTAGCATAAAAGCATGTAAATAAACAATGTTCCATGGTTTCGTCCTGATTCTGGCATTCATTATAAGGGCAATTTCTCTCATCTCTGGCCTTATGCTTAGCATTACCTCTTAAATTTAACCTGCCATACTCTGATAACCATAAGATTTCTCACATGGCAGTGGGGATCTTATTATTGTTTAACTATTTTAATACTTCCTGTTTTAATCCTGAAGGGCAATTTTTAAACTCGGGTTCCATAGGATGAATGGTACCCATAATATGCACGCAATAACACACAGCGAGGTGTGGTTAATTGCCTGATAAGAGCACACCCAGGGGTGTACTAAGGCATGAGGCGCCTGCGCTGAGTGCCTTATGCCACTCGGGCGTGTTTATCGATTATAAACCACACTTCGGGGTGTGTTATTGCGCTTATAAAATGGGTTTTCCCCCTTTGTAAACCGGCCTAGTAAAAAAAAAAGTTATTTAATGAAGTATTACAGAAAAGTGGTAAACATGTAGAAGATGGAAAATTAGTCCCATGTGTAGTGTTCAGTTTCAGGCAATATATATCATGCAGGCACTACAGGGTATTGGTGTTTCTCTTCTATCAACTTTGTATCTGGCCCAAGACAAAAACACCTGCTTTTATTTTACTTTTTTTTTTTTTTTAGTTGCAATCATCAGATACCTTGAGTGTGATTAATCATGTGCTTTAGCGGGCGCCGAAAAGATCGGTTTCTGATGTGGTGTCTGTTTCTCCTCACAGCTCTGTATGTGCCAGAATGATTGTTTTATTTGTTTAGTTTATTTGAGTCATTTTATTTATTGATTTATTCATTGTAGGTGCTGGCCTGCTTAAGTGTGAGTGAGTGTGTCCCCTGACAGCTGCCATATAGAGCAATTTCCAGTTTGCGTATTTTAAAGTCCGAGTTTTTTCTGTGGTGCTCTTGTAGCGAGGGGATTTTGTGTTTTTATGGGCTATCAGATGAAGTCACAGTGAAGGTAGATGAAAATGCAGAGTTAAGGTACCTGTAATGATCTCTGGTACCTCGCCGTAGGCAGACTGCACAGCACCGGGAGTGAGAACTAGAAGTAAGAGGTATTTGGTTTCTTGTGGCTTGTTGCAGACAAGTCGGAGTACTGTGAGGTTTTATTTTAAATGTTTTTGTTAAAGTAGCGTGGCTCCCAATTGTAGTTTTGTACTGGCTCTGTGTGTTTGTATATGTGTTGGGGTCGGGGGGGATTGTGTGCTCTAGGTCAGCGATGGCAAGCGAGGTCTGTTTTGTGGGGTGGCAATCAAGTGAATTTGCTCGCCATTGGCACAGTGATATTTCCTGTTCTGTGTCTTGAATGGCTGAAGAGATGCCAGTTGGCTACTATATCATCTGAGAAGGACACGGTTCAGATGATGTAGTAGCCAATCAGGATGATGGATTTTTTTAAACCCATTTTATAAAACCATATAATGAATGTCCTTACATATTACTGTGTGTGATTTTGTCCGATGCCATTTATGTAATATTTTTATCACAGGTTTAATGTACTCTGGTAATGATAGCTTGCGACTTAATTTTGGTGGTATCTCCTCCCCACAATTAAAGAAGAATTTTTCCAGGATATCATGGAACCACCAATACTGTAAGCTTTGAGCTGACGCTAAACCTATTTTAAGGTTCTGAGCTATGAATAAGCTATAAAAAAAGGGGATGGGGCAATCATACCCAGTCCCCCCTGGGCCTTTGAAAGGTATGTAAAACATCTTTTTATTGGGTTCAGCCTACTCCCCCACACCATTTGGAAAAAACAAAAATATACACTTCTTTCCAAAGATGGGAGAGGAGGAGTATCATTGCCACATATAAAAAAGAAGGTAAAATAAACGTTTTAACTATTTGTTCTCTTTTAATCTTGAAGACAAAGAACCTCAGCGTGCAAGCATTAAGGCAATGGTTACCCCAAAGGGCACTGGCCAGGAAGCCAAGTTTCAAAGAAATACAAAAGCACACATACCCCCATAATGCAAAGCACCATGGGCTGTATATGCAAATCACCACAGTATATTATGCAGGTTCAACTTTAAGCAGAAATGCATGGTACCAAAAGGTCTCTCACACAGTCTGCAAAGGGTGCTAACAGAAGACACATACACATGTTTCGTCCAACCAGGACTCATTAGTGTGCCTCATCTGTTTGACACCCCAGTGGAATGAACCAGCTACCCTAAGGTGGTCTACCTGTGTTATGTTTTGGTGAACTCAATAAAAACAAAAAACAAGCTAAAAGACAAAGAACCTCAGCGTGCAAGCACTGAGGCAATGGTTACCCCAAAGGACACTGGCTAGGAAGCCAAATGTCAAAGAAATACAAAATCACACATACCCCATAATGCAAAGCACCATGGGCTGTATATGCAAATCACCACAGTGTATTATGCTGGTTCAACTTTAAGCAGATAACCTCCATGATTTCCACCTAGCCACCTTCAATTCAGCTACCTGTAAGGCTTTTTCCCCAATTCTGTAAGGGTACATTATGGGGTCCAAATTGAATCCCCAGAATATTTTGAAAATCTGTAGAAAGCCTAATTTGTCCAACATTTACTGCTCATTGCCCTAGGTTACCTAGAAGAAGCCCCTTACATTTATCTAAATTTAACTTAGAATTTGCTACCCTTGCATATTCCTGTTGTTGTGTCAATGCCCTTGGAATCTGGTCTGGATTTATCATAAAGAGGCAGATGTCATCAGCGCATGCTTGGATATTTATTTCATTCGAGCTGCTAGACCCTTGTAGACCTCCCCAGACTTGAGTGTTATATAATTTGTGTATAAGTGGGTCCAGGGAAAAATTATATAACAGAGGGCTAAGAAGGCAACCTTGCCTAACCCCTATAGTAAGTGAAATCTCCCCTTGTATTTTGTTTTTAATGATTGGCCATGTAGATACCCTAGAATAGAGTAGTTTAATCTTTTGAATAAAATCCTCTGGTGTACCATATCACCTTAAAGTTAAAAAAAGAAGTGGTAAATACACTCTATCAAATGCTTTGCATTGATCCAGAGTTACAATACAACCCATTTTTACTTTGTTACCATGGCATTCAATTATATCCCTGATAATCATTAAGGCCTGCTGTATTTTCCTATCTGGGACCCCACTAAATTGGGCTGGGTGTATTAATTGTGGTGCTACTTTCTTTAACCTATTATTTAAGAGCTGTGATAGAATTTTGAAATCCGGATTCGGCAGGGTTGTAGGTCTTCAGTTGGCCAGGTCTGTTCTAGTCCCTGTTTTATATAAAAAAAATTAACAGTCCTGATGTAAATTGGGAAGGAACTGCCTGAGTCTTAAAAAAATAGGAAAACACCTCGGATAAACAAGAAGCTAATTCTTTTGGAAATGCTTTATAAAATTCATATGGGAGGCCATCCGGCCCTGGTGATGTCCCATTCTTTAGAGTTTTGATGACTGCCTCGATTTCCGTTACTGAAAAGGGAACATTTAGCTCAGTTATATCTTCCTGTGCTAGTTTAGCTGGTAAATCCTGCAAATAAGCTTCCACCTCTTTAGTTGTAGGTGTCCGGTCCATCTTCTGGGAATCCAGAAAGTGTTTCACTTATCTGAATAACTCTTGCTCTGAATCTACTATCTTATTCTGTTCATCTAATAGTTGTACCAAATCAGCCTCTCTTTCCGTGTTTTACATGCCTCATAGGGGTCTCCTATAGGGGATTTTTGTGTCCCATACTGCATTTCAGCTGTTAATGCTTTTGCCGTATCATATTGTAATTTCCTCATTTCCTCTTTCACCTGAGCTCTCTGTGTTTCATAATCTCATCTTGATGTGGTTGCAGCAGTAAACAGATGATGCAATTGTGCTCTGACTTTTGAATACTGAAAAAATTTCAGTTTTTCTTGTGCATTCTCAAAACCCTGAAACCATTTCCTAAATTCCTGCTTCGTATCCATCCACCATTCCCCCACATCTTCATAAAATCTCTCACTGATACCCTAGCTCATAACAAATCTAAAAGCTTATTCTTAACTTCCTCATCCAACAACATAGAGGTATTCAGTCTCTACCTTTTGTGACGTCTAGGTGTACCAGGGGTGAAGTGAAATGTAGCTTTTAAAAAATAATGGTCTGAAAATTCAATCAGTAATATTTGGTGGGTAGGCTGTAGCATATATTGGGAAACAAATATATGACCTATGGTTGACGTAAATCGCCCTCTACGGTATGTATATGGTGGTCCCTGTGATTGATATTTTTCACTAATCTATCAAACTACCTAAATGTATACATTTGTTTAAAGCATTAGAGTCACAGTAAGTTTTATTAACTTCTCTTTGTTTTTTTTCATGGTAAATCACAATTAAAGTCACCCCCTAAGATTATGAAGAAGATGTATGTAGATAGGGTTGTAACTGGGAAGTAAAGCCACTCTGTCTGCTTTTGTCTGAGGCCCATATGCATTTATTAATCTGACTGGTGTCTGATACCAGTAACCATCCAGAATAAATAACCTGCCTGGTATTAGATCTATAAGTTGCAACAGTTTAAAGGAATAAGAAGTAAATACTATCCCTACACCGTCTGCTTTGTCAGGCCCAAAAGACCAATAAGAAGCCCCACTCCTCCACTCTGCCTGGAAGCGTCTAAGCTGGTCTGTTGTGTACATCCAGGTTTCCTGCAAAAAAACTATGTTAATAGTACCATTGAACAAATATTGAAAAAACCTTGTCTTTTCCCTTGATTCAATAAACTATGGCAATTGCAGGACCCTACAACCAATGTCTGTATGAGAAATCATTTATTTAAGGACCCTTTTTCCTCTTTTTCTTTATCTTCCCTTTATACTGTATGGTATCCCCCCTTATTCCTGTGAGATAGGAGTATCTAGGTCTACCACCTCCATGTCGGAGTCATGTTCCCTAGAATCCAGGATAGAAAAGGGGTTTGGTGCCTCAAAGTTTGGGAGTTCCGTAGGTAAAGGTGGGAGGTTGGAGTTTCTAGTCACTCTTCTCTGCATGGGAAACCCTACAGTCAGCCCAGAATTAGGGGCAGCCTTTGCTGCTGTTTTTTTCTCTGGACTATCTGTGTAGCATACATGTGGATAATCCCCCCAGGGAATGAGTTCTGTGATGGGGGAGTATTAACACCCTTTCCTGTCAACCCCGTTTGACTTTCTTCCTGCTTATTTTCCTCTACTATCTCCAAAGGCTCTTCCTCTTCTGGTTTGAGCATGGATGAGGTCTGCAGGGCAGCTGTAGGTGCTAGCATAGTGCTTTTCTTGGGTTTACCCAAATTTTGATTAGCAGGGTTTAAGGCCTCTTCCCGAGCTCTTTGAATCAGAAGCTTGGGACTAGTGACCAAAGCCTTATTTTTTGCAGCCCAAGGATAGTCAGGGAAAATGTGCCCCATCTCCTCAAATAGATCGCATTTCGTCAAGTTTATACATTGCATGGCCGTATGTCCCACCTCTCCACAATTATCACATCTTGGTCTATCACATGCTGGTGAGGTGCGTCCTGGATCCACATTTATAGCAAGCCCGGGGCTGCCCTGAATAAAAACAAACTCCCCTGTCCCTTCTCAGCATGAAAGAGTTAGGAATGTGCTCTATAACATTATCTATCTGTTGCAATTTAACTTTATCTTTCCACCCGCTAGTCCAGAATAGTTTTGAATCTAACACTGCCTCAGGTTCACCCAGTACCTCACACTTCCTCAATAACCAAAATGTGGTGTCTTCAACATGGACTCCTTCGTTGCGAAACATCATGGTGACATATTTGATTAGTGGTTTAGTGAGGGGAATAACAAACAAGTATTTGTCAATGCTGAATGTTGATTGAGTTGGTCCATTGGGCTCACTGACTGCCCCTGTGTTACTCGCTTGTTCTGTTTCTCCCAGTGCTGCAGGCTGCTCTTTTGTACTGGGCTTCTGCCTGCATTGGCATGTTTTTCTGCCCACAAAGAAATCTGCAGCTGTCCTGACAGAGCTCTGTTGAGGTGGGTCACTCCCCCCCCCTCTCACTCACTCATTCTGTTTCTGCTGGCGCTGCAGGCTGCCCTTTTGTACGGGGCTCCCGCCTCTGTTGCCGTGTTCTTCTGCCAACAAAGAAATCTGCAGCAGTCCTGACACAGGTCTGTTGAGCTAGCTCAGTCCCCCTCTCTCACTCGTTCCGTTTCTGCTGGCACTGCAGGCTGGCCTTTTGTACTGGGCTCCTGCCTGCGTTGTCGCCTTTTTCTGCCCACAAAGCAATGTGCAGCAGTCACGATAGAGGTCTGTTGAGCTCGGTCACTCCATCTCTTTCACTCGCTCATTGTGCTTCTGCTGTTGCTGCTGGCTGCCATTTTGTACTGGGCTTCTGCCTGTGTTGGCACCTTTTTCTGCCCAGAAACAAATCTGCAGCTGTCCAGACAGAGCTCCATTGAGGTCGCTGCCTCCGCCTGGCTCACTCGCTCATTCTGTTCTCCTGGTGCTGCAGGCTACTCTTTTGTGCTGGGCTTCTGCCTGCATTGGCACGTTTTGCTGCCCACAAAGAAATCTGCAGCTGTCCCGACAGAGCTCCTTTGAGGTGGGTCACTTCCCCTCTCTCACTCACTCATTCTGTTTCTGGTGGCACTGCAGGCTGCCCTTTTGTACTGGGCTCCTGCTTCTGTTGGTGGCTTTTTCTGTGCACAAAGAAATCTGCAGCAGTCCTGAAACAGGTCTGTTGAGGTAGCTCACTCCCCCTCTCTCACTCACTTGTTCCGTTTCTGCCGGCGCTGCAGGCTGGCCTTTTGTACTGGGCTCCTGCCTGCGTTGCCACCTTTTTCTGCCCACAAAGAAATCCACAGCAGTCATGACAGAGCTCTGTTGAGTTCGCTCACTTCTCTCTCACTCGTTCATTGTGTTTCTCCTGGTGCTGCCGGCTGCCCTTTTGTACTGGGCTTCTGCTTGCATTGGCACCTTTTTCTGCCCACAAAGAAATCCGCAGCTGTCCCAACAGAGCTCTGGTGAGGTCACTCACTCCACCTGTCTCACTTGCTCATTTTGTTTCTCTTGGTGCTGCAGGCTACCATTTTGTAGTGGTCTCCTGCCTCTGTTGGCGCCTTTTTCTGTCCACAAAGAAATCTGCAGCAGTCCCGACAGAGCTCCGTTGAGCTCACTCACTTCCCCAGTCTCACTCGCTCATTCCATTTCTGTCGGCGCTGCAGGCTGCCCTTTTTATACTGGGCTCCTGCCTGTGTAGCCGCCTTCTTCTGGCCACAAAGAAATCTGCAGCAGTCACAATAGAGCTCCTTTGAGCTCGTTCACTCACTCCCCCTCTCTCACTTGTTTGTTCTGTTTCTTCCGCTACTGCAAGCTGCACTTTTGTACTGGGCCCCTGCATGCATTGCTGCCTTTTTCTGCCCACAAAGAAATCTGCAGCAGTCCCAACAGAGCTCTGTTGAGCTCACTCACTCTCCCTCCCTCACTTGTTCGTTCTGTTACTCCCAGTGCTGCAGGCTGCCGTTTTGTAATGGGTTCCTGCCTGCGTTGCTGGCTTTGTCTGCCCACAAAGACATGTGCAGCAGTCCTGACACAGCTCCGATGAGGTCACTCACTCCCCCTCCTCTCTCTCTCATTCAATCCGTTTCTGCTGGGCCTGCAAGCTGGCCTTTTGTACCCGACTCCTGCCTACGTTGTCGCCTTTTCCTGCCCACTAAGAAATCTGCAACAGTCACGATAGACCTCAGGTGAGCTCGCTCACTCCCCCCTCTCTCACTCACTTGTTCTGTTTCTCCCAGCACTGCAGGCTGCCCTTTTGTACAGGGCTCCTGCCTGTCTTGGCACCTTTTCCTGCCCACAAAGAAATCCACAACTGTCCCAACAGCGCTCCATTGAGGTCGCTCACTCCCCCGTCTCACTCGCTCATTCTGTTTCTCTTGGCGCTGCAGGCTGCCATTTTGTACTGGGTTTCTGCCTCTGTTGCCATTTTTTTCTGCCCACAAAGAAATCTGCATTAGTCCCAACAGAGCTCCGTAGGCCACACTCACTCCCCCTGTCTCACTTGCTCATTCCATTTCTGCCGTCGGTGCAGGCTGCGCTTTTGTACTGGGCCCCTGCGTGCATTGCTGCCTTTTTCTGCCCACAAAGAAATCCACAGCAGTCCCAACAGAGCTCCATTGAGCTCACTCACTCCCCCTCCCTCATTTGCTCATTCTGTGTCTCCTGCTGCTACAGGCTGCCCTTTTGTACTGGGTTCCTGCCTGCATTGGTGGCTTTTTCTGCCCATAAAAACATCTGCAGCAGTCCTGACACAGCTCCATTGAGCTCGCTCACTTCCCCTCTCTCACTCACTCGTTCCATTTCTGCCCGCACTGCAGGCTGACCTTTAGTACTGGGCTCCTGCCTGCATTGCCACCTTTTCCTGCCCAAAAACAAATCTGCAGCAGTCATGATAGACCTCCGTTGAGCTCGCTCACTCCCCCTCTCTCACTCGCTCATTCTGTTTCTCCCCGCGTTGCAGGCTGCCCTTTTGTACTGGGCTCCTGCCTGTGTTGACACCTTTTCCTGCCCACAAAGAAATCTGCACCTGTCCTGACAGAGTTCCATTGAGGCTGCTCACTCCCCTGTCTCACTCGCTCATTCTGTTTCTGCCGGCACTGCAGGCTGCCCTTCTGTACTGGGCTCCTACCTACGTTGCCACCTTTTCTGCCCACAAAGAAATCCACAACAGTCACGATACAGCTCCGTTGAGCTCGCTCACTCCCCCTCTGTCACTCGCTCATTCTGTTTCTCCCACCGCTGCAGACTGCTCTTTTGTACTCAGCCCCTGCATGCATTGCTACCTTTTCCTGCCCACAAAGAAATCCACAGCAGTCCCAATAGAGCTCTGTTGAGTTCACTCACTCCTCTTCCCTCACTCGCTCGTTCTGTGTCTCCCGGCGCTACAGGCTGCCCTTTTGTACTGGGCTCCTGCCTGTGTTGTCACCTTTTCCTGCCCACAAAGAAATCCTCAGCAGTCCTAACAGATCTCAGTTGAGCTCGCTCACTCCCCCTCCTCTCAGTCGCCCAATGCTAATCTGCCCCAAACACTGATTTCTGACAGCATCTGCGGTATTCTGCGCCAGAAGCGCAGAAACACATTTTGGCCAGGATGTGAAAAATGACAGCTGTACTGTTCATAAGGAGGTGTAAAGAAATGCCAGTGTTGAAAATATGTCATGAAAATATTAATAATTTGCAAACTTACAAGGGTGCATGGAACCTGCACAACACACGCTCGTAGCACAGTCATTTTATGGAGTTTCATCAGAAAATTTTCAACATAGGCATTTACCACATCTGCTCATTAACAGTGTCAGTGTGATTTTCTTAATATGTCCTGAACACTGATTTCCCACAGCGACCGCACTATTGTGCGCTGGAAGAATGAAAACACATTTTGACCAGGATGTGAAAAATGACAGCTACACTGTTCATAAGGAGGTGTGGCAAAATGGCAATGCTGAAAATCTGGAGTGAAAATATTGCAAAGTTACGAGTGTGTGTGGAAACTGCGCAATGCACATTCATAACACACTCATTTTATGGACTTTTATCACCAAATTTTCAACACAGGCATTTTAGGACCTCTGTTAATGAACAGTGTCACTGTCATTTTCATAATGTGTCCCCGAACATGGATTTCCCACAGCAACCACGCTATTCTGCGCCGGAACTGCGAAAACACATTTCAGCAAGGTTGTGAAAAATTACACCTGTACTGTTCATAAGGAGGTGCAGAACAATGGCAATGTTGGAATCTGGAGTGAAAATATTATAAATTCGTGAACTTACGAGCGTGCATGCAAACTGCGCAACACACGCTCGTAACACAGTCATTTTATGGAGTATCGTCACCAAATTTTCAATATAGACATTTTAGGACCTCTGCTCATGAACAGTGTCACTGTCATTTTTGTAATCTGTCCCAAACACTAATTCCCCACAGTGACCACGCTATTCTGCTGCGCTTGAAGTGTGAAAACACATTTTGGCCAGGGTGTGAAAAATGACAGCTCTACTGTTCACAAGGAGGTGTGAAAAAATGCCAATGTTGAAAATCTGGCATGAAAATATTGCAAATTCACAAAGTTACAAACATGTGTAGCAACTGCGCAATGCACACCCGTAAAACAGTAATTTTTTGGATTTTTACCACCAAATCTGCAACATAGGCTTTTTGAGAGCCCACCTCATGAACACTTGCACTGTCATTTCATTAATCGGTCCCGAAAGGTGATTCTGCGCAGTGACCGTGAAATCACCTTTCGGGGCCAATTAACGCCATGACAGTGATAGAATTCATGAGGAGGGGTCCCAAAAACCCCATGTTGAAAATTTGGTTCCAAAATTCCAAAAAATGCCTGAGATATGCATTAAAGTTGAAAAAACCCTATTTATTCCATTATACAGCTTACCGGCATTTCCTCAGTCCGCGGTCGACTTTGAAGAGTGCAGACGTGTTCCCAGTCCACCTAAGATCATCGTGCCGGACTCCAGAGGTAAGTATGGGGTGAGGGGGTGTGGGGAGGCAGGGTGCTCAGTGGGTGAGTGCAGGTTGTGGGGGTAGGGAGACCGCCGAGGGACCGTTTCCTTCTTTACAGGAAAAAAAAAATGACATCGCGGGACTGTTTTTTAATTTTACAGGGGCATGTGGCACACTGGGGTGGGCTCCTAGTGTGCCAACAGAGTCTTCTGTTTGGGAGGCAGCTTTAGCCAATGGGGGATTGGGTACCCCATTAAGCACACAAGACAAAAGGGCAGAGGTATTACAGTATGCCCGTACGAGTTGGGTACTCCGTTGGCAGACAATAAAGGTGACATTATGCCAGTGGGATTGTGCACCCTATTGGCGAACAACAAAAGTGGGGGAGATACATAATGCTGATGGAGGTGGGCTCCCTGTCGGCAACATTACGGCACTGAAGCGGACAGGGATTGGGGCCTGTCGGCAAACAAACACGAGGAGAGGTGCACATGCTGCCGAGGATTGGGCACCCCCTCGGCAGGGGAGGTGTATGAATATTGTTTGTGAACACGGCGGCAAGCTGCCACCATGTTCACAAACAATATCAATGTTTCAAGGTTCCACCCTGCAATGATGGGTCGCTCCCTCATTGCAGCGAATGGCTGACGCTGCATTGACGAGGCGGCCCGATTGCAGCAGCTACGTTTTTACAAGTTGGTGGCATGCTGTCTGAACTAGTGTCAGCAGCAGCGTGCCACAGCATTGGGGGAAACGGGCAAGCCTTTACAGGCTGTGGGGGCATTGGCCACAACAGTGCCGCAACTCCACAACCTGCTTCTGGAGAAAGCTGCCGCAATATGTTTCTTGTGCATGCGTGCAATCAACATAAAAATGGAGAACAAAGTGGAGAAAATTTTACAGCGTTATATCTCTGCCAGAATAACTCTAAATATAAGAGGAATGAAAATTGATGTCATAGTTATCTTCCCCCGCGTTATCTTAATAGTTATCTTTCATAGTTGTCTTCCCCCAAGATGTTAATAAAAGCATATGCTTCCTTGGGGGAAAATTTGAGAGAATCTTTTTAATAGCGTTTTCCCCACAAGCTGACAGTCTGGTCGTATTTCAAGTCCACCTTTATACCAGATGCTGACTGCATTGCTCTGTGGAGCAGCTGCCTTCTTAGATTTACTAAACAGTTCAGATAATAAAGGCTTTTGAGATGGAACATCCTTGTCATTATTTATCATGATTGGTACTTCTTGTGGCAAGTTAAGTTCTTGTCTGGGTTCCATCGTATGCAAGATACCTCCTATGGGTAGGGGAGGGAGGTTATTATCTCTGCTTGGTCCTACATCTGTTTGTACTAGTTCTTTAACAAGTAAAACCACCTCATCTGCTGTTGGGGCTCCCTTATCTTGTAAAGCTAATGTAAACCCCTTGTTCCCCTTGGGTTACTAGAATCCCAGTTAGATCAGTGGCAGGCAGGGAAGGCAGCTTGTGAAATGCCAGGTTAATGGGTTTCACACTGTCACACTCTGTGGTCAGTCTCAGCTGAGCTGGAGTGGTGATGTTACTTTGGAACTCTTGCAGCAGCATAAGCCACATTTGTCCAGCTTGCTTAGAGAGTGAATTGGAATATTCAGTGAGTGTTAGGAGTCAGTCTGCAGTAGGAGTTCTAGGAGGAGGCTACAGCTGCTGGGCAGCTCCTCACCTAGCTCTAATAAAGAGCTATGCCCTTTTCTTTGGTGAGTTGTTTGTTCTCATCCTAGAAGAACAACAGAAGAAGATAGTTGAAGTGGTGGAGACCTTGTTTTTGATTTTCCCAGTGCCCCATCCCAGAAGGGATGGGGCGAACTCCATGATGCAGGGGCAATTCCCTTTTATCCATTTTCTTTGGTGAAGCTGCCATGGACATCTTCATTTGGTTGTGAGTACAAACCTTTTGTTTCGTGAAAGCCCAGGGGCATCTGCAAACCCAGCAGGGTGAATTTCTCTGATCACAGGACCAGTCACCCAGTTTTAATTTAAAAGTTTCTGCCTACGTTGGAGTCCAAGGATGTGACTGTCCAAGTACATAACCTTTTAGTTGGACACCCAGAGGTGTGTCAGTAGTATGTTAAGTGTGAAAAACATTTCAAGATAGCATCTAAAAGTTTCTTCTGTGAGGGTGTTATTAACCAGTTGAATGGCTGAGTATAAACTTGGAAGCAAAAGGTGGGAGGCCCCCCCATCTCGAGTAGCCAGTTTACCTCTCCGGGTTCAGTTTGGGCACCAGTACATTTTCATTCAGTGCATGTGGCCAGTGCCTAACGGAAATAATTGCTCCGAGATGTGGGTTTGGATTCTCTGTTCATCAGTTTACCCCAGTATAGTGGGTGCTGGAAGATTTTGAGCCTAGATGTGCTCAGTGTGGTCACAAGTACCACTACCACCCCTGTGGGAAATGGTGACAGTACCAGTTCAGGCAGTTGTGCCAGCCTTTAGTTTCAGAACTAGATAGCTCACTGTTTTGTGTCTTCACCCTATGCTAAATGGGAATGTTATGAATTTCTGTACTCTGGTGAATCTGTAATACCAGTATGTGTAACCCTGTGGGGTTCCATCTTCACTTTGTATTTATTCCTACTCTGTTATGAGAATAAAAGCCACACTCTAGAATCTCAACCTGGTTTGGACAGTATTGTTATTGCTTCCATGTGTGTGGATTTACTTGGGTGCCCCTGTCCAGAAGTGAAAACCTAGCATGACTTTGAGAAAATGTTTTCTCCCAGGGACCCAGGTTGCTGGCCATGGTAAATGGTCCCACCAGGTGTGTGCCAGGTAGTAGCCACACTTGGCTGACTGTTCCTTTAAATAACAGTCTGGTCCACCGAATCTAATGGTGGCCTCCTTCTCAATTCCAAAAAGTGTAATTTAGCTTATGTAAACTTCCACCCCTCTCTTTTACCCCTAGATGCTTGTGGTGAGAGGAGCAGCCCTGCTAGTTAAACAAGGGGGGCCTGTGGGGGGGGGGGTTACACTATGTCTTGTGTATGCACATCCTGGCTCTGTTTCTTTCCACCAGGTTGCTACTCAGGGGTTTGTGGTGAAAGCAGGTCATGCCAGTCAGGATCAGGAAGCCACTGTGCTGACTGCATTTTTTTCCACCCAGATTCTGGTAGGGCTTTTTCTGGGGACCATTTAGCGAAGGGATCACCCATTTTTGTTTGGTCACTTTGTATAACAAAAGCCTGCTGTATTGCTGCCATGGTGGAGAGGCCCAATCTCAGCCCTCCACGCTCTGGGATAATTTTATCTTTAGTCTTAAACAAGGGATTCAGCCCTATTTTCTGATTTGCCAGTGTAACTGCAGCCCTTTTAATTTTGCTCTCTTCTTTAGGTTCATTTTTAAACCTTGTGTAGTAAATGAAAAAGTAGTGGCTTCTTGTTGCCCATGCATACTTGATTGATAGATAACTTTGTCCCCCTCCTGAGTCCCCTGTTTTAGTTGAATACCATTCATCACCTGTGACAATGATGCCAAGTTTCTCCAATCTCCAGGACCGCTTTGTTCCTCATCATATAACAAAACTTTTTCAACAGATATCAACATGTCTTTTGGTAAATCCTGCCAGTCATTTAGCTCAGTTTTCTGCTGAATAGAAGTCTGTATAGGTAGGCCTTCAATATCTGGCTCTGGCACATTTTTCCTTTTATTCTCATACTGCAGCTCTCGGCACACACCTGAGGCGTTTTTACTGCCAGCTGCTTCATGCACTAAGTTACTTTGTAATAAAAAAATCCTTTCCTACCTGTGAATCGGGTATTCTGCAATTTTTGACCTCCTCCTTTGATGCTGGTGCGTCACTACTGTCATCAGGGCCGCACCCCTTGTCAGCGAGTGGAGCCTGCTGCAGTTTCAACATTTCAGCCTGCAAATTCGCTTTCTGCGCTACAAATTCTTTCTCCACTATAGCCAATAAATTTTGGATTTCTCCACATCTTTCTTCCATATTAACCATCCCATTTCCATCAACAACCTCAGTAGGCTCACTGATGGTCATAGTTAGATCCTCTAGTGATACGTAAATATCTCCTCCGGAATTGTTTTTTGAACAGCTTTTCCAGCATTTGGCGACTGTTTAGCCTCTTGCACAGCGAGATCAGGGAACAAGGCTTGATCCCCTGCCTCCATTACGTCCATCCTCTCCACCGGCTGGCCAGAAGTGGCCATCACACAAACATGGCCAAAGGTTCCCCCTGCAGCTCAGTAGGGGAATTTCCCTGGTGCCCTGGCCAAATTTCCCCCATTCACTAAAAATATCACCAACAGCTTAATCTGGTTCAAGGTCAGTTGCCATTCATCTGTATCCCCCTCCCCAGGTCATGCCTGAAAATAGGCAGAATTTGTCTAATGCACTTTCCTAGTAAAAAAAACTAAATAAAAATAAATAAATAAAAATAAACTGCTTCTCCTCCATGGCCACTCAAGCCAACTCCAAAGCCCCTCCAGACCTCAGGGTGTAAATGCCAGTTGAGCTGCTTAAAAGTATAGCTGGAAACTGACGAGTCACAACTCTCACTTATTAGGTGGTTGTTGGAGAATCAATCTTTTAATTCTAGCTATTCTCACTCTCCATATAAAGCTGTGTATTAGAGTATTTATCTGTTTAAAATGTAGTAGTGGCACATTTATTGGCAGTGACTGGTAGAGATATAAACGCCTTGGGAGGACCACCATTTTAACTGTGTTAATTCTTCCTATGAGGGTCAGGGGCAGAGTCTGCCACCTCTCACAATCCTCTCCCAGTTTCTTAACTAAAAGACCATAGCTGATGGCATATAGTGTCTCTAATTTTGCTGATAAGAATATACCCAGATATTTTAATTTATTAACCATTGTCAGCCTTCCCAGGACCTGCGAGAGCTGGGGTCTTTCCAAATGTCCTATAGGGAGGAGCGCACTCTTTATCCAGTTCACTTTGTGCCCTGATAGAAAGCCATACTCTTTCAGGAAGTTATGCACTATGGGGAGATCTCTAACCAGATTTGTCAGGTGTAGCAGCAGATCATCTGCATACAATACTACTTTTATGCTCTCTTCCACCCCATTGAAATCCCTGGATCCCCCTTATGGGACCTAATGGCAGTGACAAGTGGCTCAACTGCCAGCACTTATAAGAGCGGGGACAGGGGGCAACCCTGCCTGGTTCCCCTGCCTAGGGCAAACGAGGTGGTCAGGACTCCATTCGCCAATATTTGGGCCGTAGGTACATTATATAGGGTTTTGATCCACTTTAGGATCCCTGGTCCCATTCCTTGATGTTTAAGGGTTTCAAACATATATCCCAATTAGACCCTGACAAAGGTATTCTCAATATCTAGTGCCAGGACTGCTGCCCCATGTACAGTAACCATCCTACTCCAAGTGTGTAATTCATTTAAAGTCCTTCTGAAATTGTGTTTCCTCTGTCTGCCTTGCACAAACCTGGATTGATCCGTGTGGACCAGTGAGGGGAGAACAGGCTTCAGCTGTCCCACCAGCGCCTTTGCCAGAATTTTGTAGTCTGCTGTATGCAGTGATATGGGGTGATATGAAGCACATAGTGCAGGGTCATTACCCAGTTTAAGGAGTATTGTAATGGTGGCTGCCCTCATGGAGGGGATATTATGCCTTTCTCCAACCCCTCCTGCAGTGCATCAAACAGTGGATTTGTAAGTAGGGCTTGGAAGGACTTATAAAAGTTGATGGGTAACCCATCCAGACTCGGGGCTCTCGCTGCACTTAGTGATTTGATGGCAGTTCTTATTTCCACCTTCTCTAGGGGAGTTTCTAACTCCATCGCCCTAGTTGGGGATAGTTCTGAGATTGGAGCTTTAGCAAAGAAAGCCTGTATTTGCTGTGGCATCAGGGACACTTCAGATGTGTATTATTGTTGGTAGAAATTCCTGAATTCGGCTCCCCATCTCTGAGGTGGATGTTGTCATCTCTCCATCTGATGTCTGAATTTGATTAATGGCCCTGTCACCCTCCCTCTTCTTCAACTGCCAGGCCAGAAATCTTCCTCCCCTTTCACCGTTGAAGTATGCACCAGCACCTGACAGCAGGATGGACCTTTCAATCCCAGCTGTGTTCAAGAGATTACATCTCCACTTTAGTTTTTGCACTACTCTGTATAGGGGTTGTGTAGGGTTTCTCATGTGTGCTTCTTCGTAGGCTTTGGTTTGATTTCTAAGTTTTTCTACCTCTTTCTGAGCCTCCTTTTTCCCATGTGCCAAGTAGGAGATAACCTGCCCCCTAATATAAGCTTTCATGGCCTCCGATCTAGCCGCATATTTTGTTGCCCCCTCTTTTATCGTGCATCAGAAATTCTTCAGGTGTGTTGACCATGAATGTAAGAAAATGTCTATCCTTTAATAGAAGTAGGTCCAGGCACCAAGTTCCTGTGACGGGGAGATCTCCCACTCCCCAAGTCCATGGACACAGTAAGGTGGGTATGAACAGAGATCAATACTGGGGAGTAACAGGCTTGTCCCATGCTGCTTAGGAGGGGGGTGCTAAACAGAACCCGATCCAATGTAGCACAGGAGCAGTGAGCATGTGAATAAAAGCTATAGTCTTGATTGGTCAGGTTCTGATGGCACCATTTATCTATTAGGGAGAAAGCATTCTCAACCACCCCCAGGGCTTCAGCATTTCATGATGCTGTACTGGAGCAGGATTTGACCTGTCCAGTATCGTATCCCTTACACAGTTGTAACCCCTCCCAATATCCAAGGGCCCAGGAAATTTGCCATGTCCAGGGCCAATTTTTGAAAAAATCATGGATCTTCCACATTTGGGGCATATATCGATCCTACTGATATGGAGCTTCCCCCCTATAAAGTTAGATTGACCAGGACATGTTTTAACTCTAGTGGCTCTTGGCACCCATACAGATACACCTCTGGCTTTGGTTGAGAAGCAGGCCGATACCCATTGCCCTCCCATACTTCCCTCCATTTTTATTGCCTCCTGCTGTGACATGTATGTCTCCTGCATAAATACTAGTTGAGCGTTCCCCCCGCCTCATCTCAGCCATCACCCTCCTCCTCTTCACCCCAGACTTCAATCCATTAACATTCCATGTGACCACCTTGATTGAACTTCCCATGGTCAGCAATAGAGGGTAGTACGGTATCCACCAAACCTTCTGTCTTACTAAGAGACATGACTATAAATTAGTTTTGCATAACATGTTTCATGCATGTACCCATTTTGCACATTTTTAATCCCCCTAAACTGTTCCCCCTTCCCCCTCTGAGGATTACAAAATAGAAAACCCCAAGAGTTGCCAACTGCGCAATGTAACTTCCCCACTTCCCCTCCCTTCCTCCCCATGACTGGGCTACAAAATGTCCTGTCAGCTTCCCTTTGTTCATAGATGGCGAGTAGTGTGTGTGTGATTTGGGCATCTGATTAACTTGCTCCAGACTGAGGTACATTTCTTTACCCCTTCCCATATCTCTCACAGGCACCAACCCAAGCTATGGCAACCATTATACCTTTATAGCCACATGGCTAATGAGTGAAGCTCCATTACCTGCAGTCCTGCTGCTGTTGTTGTAAGATCTCTCAACAGCCTTTTGGACATTGAGAGCAGGTGGCATTCGTGGTCTTCTCTGTCTTAGTGGGTGTTTGCCAAGGCTGCTGCCTCCCTGAAAAGAAAAGCAGAACACCAAGTGTCTTGTCCTTACATTTATATGTGCAGTATTTGGTTTGTCCCCACTTTCTGATACCCCCCCCCCACCCATTAAGTTGCCTTCTGCCACCTTTCCCATAGTTCAACATTCACCCCATCCTAATTGCTACAATGAAAAACTGCCTATTAACATTCAGGCAAATGTGTACTAACAACATTTATAATAATTACTTATACATTCTCATCCATGCAGCCTTCACCCACCCCATATCATTATTTATGACAGCACCTTCTTTCAATGCACCTAAGCTCCCCCCCACCAAGTGATGGGTTTGATAATATTTACTTCTGTTACTACTTTCCCCTACATATTGTTATAAGAATTATCTTCAGATAGGCCAATCTGATTTTGCCCCCACCCCCACCTTACTTTTCCTCATTAATACATGCATTATGGTCACTGGTTCAGGAATCAGCACTTCCTTGATGGACAATCCGCCGATAAGAGTACAATCGAGGAGAGGCCACCCACTGGTACCCACATCCTCTGATATGGTCGGGCTGGCCGTTGAAGAGGATTAACATCCAGGGTCTGTACAAGAATCTCCAAGGGGTGCCATCAGCAGGATCAGGAGCTACAGTCCTCAGTCCCACAGCATGGTGTCCATGTGGCAATTGTATGATAAGGTAACATGCTCTAATTAGCTTTCATCCCCCACCATATCAGCCGTCCTGCCACAAGATGTTTTTGGTGTTCAACAAGTAAATTCTTTCAAGCAGCGCATCAAGTTTTGTGAGCAGTTCCACTCGAGTTTCTTTACTGATGAACTGCAGGGCCTTTGTGTCACCATGTGGTATGATGCAGAATGTAATAGTGGCTGCATCAGCTAGAACAAGGCCACGTTAACTAGGGGACCATTAAGTGAAACACCCAGCCAGGCTTCAACAAGGAAAATTATGGGACCAAAAGAATATTGAAATGTACCTATTTTAGCGCTCCTTCATCCCCAGGTGAGTTGATGACTCCATCAGATTAATCACACCCTGTATTTACAAACAGAAATAGCAATATCCATTGTTGATCAACTTGCCTCGAGATTTCACATAGTCGGGGATCATCTTTTCTCTTGTCTGGCCACCTCAGTGACCCATTTCTCTGCTTCCAAGTAGTTTGTGAAGAATCTAGGGGGCACTCCAGGTCAGTCGATCCTGAGCTTTGCCGGGTAGAAAAAGGAGAACGACCACCCCATGGCATGTAACTTAGATTTCACTGCACTGAATTTTTGGCGCTTCCCTTGAAAATCATGGCTATGGTCTTGATACATTGTCACTCTGGAGTTGCCACATAAAGATTGACCCTTGCTTCTTGGCTGCAGCTAAGATTACCTTCTTATCTGTGTAGTGCAAATATTTAATTAGGCAGTGCCTCGGGCGATCAGTTGGTTTAGGAGGGGGACCCACTCTATGCGCCTGCTCTATTTCATATTTCTCAGCCTCAGGAGGAAGTTTAAGATTTTTTATGATCCACTGATGCAGTCCGATCACTGAGTTTCTCCCCTCTGACCCCTCCGGATGACTCACAATGTGGAGATTTGAGCGTCGGGAGTGATTCTCCCGGTCATCCACTCACTCCCCTAACTTCGCTATGGTCTCCACATAATTAGTCCTGACCCTAGTCAGAGTGTGCAATGAGTCCTCTAGATCGCTCATCCTTTGCTACAGTTCTCCAATATGGGTAGAGTGAGTTGTTGTGGTCTCCATGAGACTGGTCACCACTGACTGCAGATGCACGATTTGGGCTGTAATGTTTGTAAAGTCTGCCCTCATTTCATGCTGCATGGCTTCTAAGGTAGATGGCACCCTTGCTAGTGAGCACTCTAGTGCTGACATTTCAGGCTCCTCCTCCACTGCCTTTGGGGCTCGCTGGCACCTGCGAGAGTCTGGGCTACCTCGCTGTTCTTTCAGTAGTTCCGTAGACCCAAACGGAAGTTTTGACTGCCAGTTTGTTTGATTTTGAGGTTGCCATATGCTACCACTATTGTTCCCTTACCGAAAGTGGTTAGAACCTGTGCTGGAATCTGGGTAAAAGTTGAGTTTAAGTATGATGTCCAGGGAGCTTAACTAAATTGCAACCGCCATCATGTCTGTACAAGCCACACACCCTGGAATTTGCTCTTGATTACAGTCAGATCTGAACCTGGTCAATTGCCTGGGTTGGGTCAAATCCCAGCTAAGTCATAGGTCTGATTTCCAGAGACAAGTGGAGGTAGGCTGGTTTTGGGGGTGGCCTGATTTGATGAAGAGCTGGTCCTCCCACCCATAATTTTATTATAAGGAGATTGTTTTAATGAAAAATTTGCATTTTTGAACTACTGGGACGTTTCTTTGTAAGGCAGAGATACTCTCTGTGTCTCAGTTTTAGAACTGGTCAGGGCCTAAGAGGTGCCTAGGAGATGAGTTATTTTTAAGATCAGTTCCGTCCGTCCTTCCTGCGTATACACAGTGACCTATAGTGTAATTGGCATTTCAGTTTTTTTGTTTGATTTTTTGTTGTTGCATGCTGTGAAGGATGTAATTTTTGCCGCTTCTATGACTTGAATCATCAAGTATGCTCAGCACTAGAAATGATCATAGAAGAAATTAACAAAAAAAATCTCTTTAAATCAGTAGAGGTACTCTTTTAGTTTCTTTGGGGATTTGTCTTCTGTCTTTTATTTCCAACTCCTTCTATTTTCCTCCTCGTTTCTCACACCTTTGTAAGTTCTAAATTACAGGAGTAAAAAGATCTGAGATGCTGGAGGGTTCTTGAAGTACAGCTGTGGGGGAAACGTAAAAAGCTAATGGTGTAAATCAAAGAAATGTTACAGCTTTGTTATCAACCATTTAACTTGACCTCTCTTGGTGTGCAGTCCTTCAGAGCTGGACAGCACTTTAAGTCTCATTATACCCTGCTGCTACAGTTCACTTGAGTTTGATTAAAATTAATACCTTTATGTCTGAATCTTCCTGGGGTTAGGCTTTGATTGTGTTTCCACTGCTGTAACAACAAAGTCCACATTAATAAGGAGACTTAAATAACTGATGGCTCCATGTAATTTTCTGCAAAAGAAGACAATTGCTTGACAATAATAGTTACATTATATATTAGAAAATGCTTCTTGATGCTAGTAGTGCATTAACTTAGCAGTGCAATCAATGTATGGTGCCCCTGATCATTCTTAATTATTTGAAATTAAAATTGTTCTCAATACAAAACAGTATAACACTGTAGTAAATAATGCTTACCTTGACTAGTCAAAAAGAATACAATGAGCAAAACATGTAAATAGATATACCCGCTTTCTTTATGCTATGACATAAAATATGACAAAAGAAACTTTTAATTTACATAAAAGTGATTTAATAAAAAGTATCTTTGATGTATAAGAGGAAAAATAAATATTTGGCAATGAATGAGATAAACCTGATGTATGTAATCAGTAAAAATAATAAAAGCCCCATATTATTAATTTAACTTTTCAAAGGTTCTTTGCCACATACCATTTGTAATTACGTTCTTTACTAGCATAGCTAATCAAATGAAATATCCACAATTATAAAATGAGTAAGTGAAATCCTGTGCTGTGCTTGGTGGAATCTAGTCACATGACTGTGGGAAATATTAAAGGGACACTGTCACCTTTTTAACAAATTTTCAGTATCCCTGTATTGGTTGTACCTGTTAACAAAGCTCAGTAGCATGTTAAGTCCTCGCAGACAAAAGCAACGTCGTCAATAGCACATGGTCAGAATCGCGAAAGTCAGAAGAGTGCAGTGTACAAAACAGCAAGGTGCCTTAAATGCGCAACCTCAAATTTCACTGGAGTGGTGATCCACGGTGGCGTGGTGTTGCAGTAGTAAATCTGCACTTCCATTGAATTGCACTGGGGTGGTGAGCCATTGCAGCATGGTGTTGTAATAGTAAATCTACACTTGAAGGAATCGTGCACTGTTTTTGCTTGTGCTGTTTTTCAGATGTGCTGTTTTGTTTTGCAGCATTTTGACCACCCTTTATTTTACCGCACCGGATTGTATTTCACTCAGTTGGCATGGAGCCACAGAGCTCTACCTAGCAATTGTTCAGATTACATTTCAAATGCATAGTTTCTGTATGTAATCATTATTTTTTGCAGAAATAACTTTGCTCATCCTGATCTTATCGCCGTGGTCCACTCCTTCCTGTTTTGTCCCTGACATAGCTATAGTGCTGAATCGTGCCAAACATATGCATGAACAAGTTTGGTGATTTGGAGGCATCTAAAGTAATTAACTTACTGCATAATATAGAAAAATAGAAACATAGACTTTGATGGCAGATAAGGACTGCTTGGCCACCTAGTCTGCCCATTTCCCTACCTACAGGATAAGCTGCAGATCCTAGTTAACCAACAGCCTATTTCTTCCTACCCCCCACAAGAATTGCCTTATGTTTGTCCCATGCATTCTTGAATTCTCCACAGTTTTAGACCCACAACCTCCTCAGGAAGGCTGTTCCATGTGTCCACCACCCTCTCTGTGAAAAAACACTTCCTCACATTGCCCCTGAGCCATCCCTCCTCTATCTTCAAATTGTGTCCCCTTGTTCTTGCACATCTCATTTTCTGAAAGATGCTACCCTCTTGGACTTTGTTGATTCCACTGAGGTACTTAAAAGTTTCTACCATGTCCCCTGTCTCCCTCCTTTCCTCAAGGGTATACATGTTAAGCTCCTTTACTCTCTCATCATATGGCTTCTCTTGCAGACCCTGCACCATTTTAGTTGCCCTCCTTTGGACTGTCTCCATCCTCTCTATGTCCTTGCAGAGATGGAGTCTCCAGAACTAGACACAGTACTCCAGATGGGGTCTCACCAACTGTCTGTATAGAGGGATAACAACTTTCTGTTTTCTGCTGGTGATGCCTCTCCCCATATATCCCAGTATCCCCCCAGCCCTCCCTACTGCCTTCTCACATTGCTTGCCAACCTTAAGGTCATCTGATATGATTACCCCCAAGTCCCTTTCCATTTTTGTTGTTGTTACTACCTCCTCCCATTGTGTAATCTTCCCCTGGGTTTTTGTTTCCCAGGTGCATTATTTTGCACTTCTTTGCATTGAATCCAAGCTGCCATACTTATGACCATTCCTCCAACCTTGCCAAGTCCCTTCTCATCCTTTCCATGCCCCCTTGTGTATCAACCCTGTTGCAGATCTTTGTGTCATCTGCAAAGAGGCATACTTTTCCTTCCAGTCCCTCTGCAATGTCACTTATAAAGACATTAAAAAGGACTGGACCCAACACTGAACCCTGCCGTACCCCCAATAGTAACCCCCCTTTCTTCAGAGTGGACTCCGTTTACAATTACCTTCTGTGTCCTGTTGTCCAGCCAATGTTTTACCCAGGCTACCACCCTGGGGCTCACTCCCAGGCTGGTTAATTTGTTTATTAATCTTTTGTGTGAGACTGGATCAAATGCCTTGCTGAAGTCTAGGTAGGCCATGTCCACATCCCTGCCCTGGTCTACTACTTTGGTCTCCCAGTCAAAGAAATCAATTAGATTCTTCTGACATGACCTTCCTGCTATGAACCCATGCTGCCTTGGGTCCTGTGTCCCACTGGCCTCTTGGTACTCAACAATTCTTTCCTTCAGAAGTGATTCCATCACTTTCCCTAACACAGAGGTCAAACTGACAGGTCTGTAGTTTCCTGCCTCTGTCTTACTCCCACTTTTGTGAAGGGGAATCACATCCGCCTTCCTCCAGTCCTCAGGTACCACACCATCCTCCCATGATTTGTTAAAAAAGGGTAGCCAGTGGTGTCACTAGTTCTCCCCTTAATTCTTTTAGAATTCTGGGGTGAATTCCATCAGGCCCCATTGCTTTGTCCACCGTCAGTTTTAGGAGTTCTTTCAGAACCCTTTCTTCTGTGAAAGGACCAGGATCGACCCCCCTATCCAGAGTGCTTCTGTTAATTGGATTAGGTACCTCCCCCCCCTCTTTTGTGAATACTGAGCAGAAGTATTCATTCAGTGTCCCTGCTTTTTCACTGTCCCTCTCTGCCCGCCCACTGTCCATTCTATTCAGCCTCACTATCCCTCCCTTTGTCTCTCTACACTCCCTGATGTACCTATAAAAGGTTTTATCCCCCTTTTTTAACTGAGCTGGCTATCTTTTCCTCACTTTTGGCCTTTGCTATTCTGACTTCCCACCCTGCTTCCTTCTGTCTTAACTGATAAAGTTCTCTGTCCTGCTTCTTCTGTGTTTTCTTATACTTCCTAAATGCTATATTTTTCTCCCTAACCTTCCCTGCCACCTCTTTTGAGAACCATAGTGGCTTTTTCTTTCATTTTGATTTGTTTATTTGCTTCACACAAAGGCTTGTTGCCTCGGTGATGGCAGCTTTGATGTTTCCCCATTGTTACTCCACTTCTCCTTCTAGCCTGTTTGCTAGTGCTTTTCTAAGGCACTCTCCCATCTTGCCAAAGGCAGCCCTCCTGAAGTCCAGTAGCCTCACTTTTGTATGGCTTGGCTCTGTAGCTGAGTTCATCATGAACCACACTGTTTGGTGGTCACTTGTTCCCAGATGGCTACCCACTTCTAGATCTGAGATCCTCTCACTGTCCCCATTTGAGAGTATGAGGTCTAAGATTGCTCCCTCATGAGTGGGTTCCAAAACTAGCTGTCTGAGGCATTCCCCCTGTAGGGCATTGAGAATGTCCCTGCTCTTGGATGTGGCCACAGCAAAGGTGCTCCAGTTAACATCTGGCATATTCAGATCCCCCATCAACAATATCTCCCCTTTCTCTGCCATCCTAAGGATGCCTTCTATCATATTCTTGTCCTTTCCCTCCCCCTGAGATGGTGGTCTGTATACAACCCCTGTGCAGATTGTGATGCTATTTCCAGTCTCTAAGGTGACCCACAGTGCCTCCTCTCCTCCTTGTTTACTCTTTTGTTTTGTTGCTTTCATCCCTTCCCTTACATAGAGAGCTACTCCTCCCCCTCTTCTCCCCTTCCAGTCTCTCCTGTAGGCTGTGTACCCTGGTATGTTAATGCAACCCCCCTGCAAATGGGGGTTCCCAAAAAGTCTTCCAGGAGCTTGCTTGAATGCTCCAAGCCTGAATGGTGTTTGGCATTTAAGCCGTTTCTCTGTGAGTGCTTTTAGAGCCTCTGGTACTGTCTCTTTAAGAGCTGTCTGCTTGCAGATATAATTCATTTGTATGGGGGGAATGTGTGTTTTCCTGCGTGAGTCCCGCTTGAGGTACTGCCAAATCGCTCTGTTTCTGCCATCGCTAAGTGGACTTTAGGAGCACTCTTCAAATATGTAATTGTTTGCTTGTAACCTGTTAGAGTAATAATGAAAATGCAGTTTGATTTAACCTGCTTTCTTGTAGCAAGAAGGAAAGCACAGTCCCACAGGAAATGGACATTTTCATTATTCCTTATGCTGCCACTCCCAATGTGTCAGAAACATAAAAATGTATTCTATTACAGAGGGAATGGTGTGGTGGCGCTTCAAAAATTCAATTCTGTAGACAGTCTTTCTTGATCAGATTTCTAATTGTATTTATTTGTATTTATATGAAAGGGCATCTCTTGATAAAGCCAAGACACTTGGTGAAACATTGAGGCTTGCCATAATAAAATAAAAAGGAATTTGAGATCAAGAAAGACTGTCTATAGAATTGAATTTTTGAAGCGCCACCACACCATTAACTCTGTAATAGAGTACATTTTTATGTTTCTTGTAGCAAGAACAGTGCAAAGTAACTCCCTCATGTTGATTCTGAACTGCTGAATTGGACCAATCATGGTGAGGAAAAATTAAAATGGAGCCTGCTCTGGGCGAATCAGAACTTGGACTCTGCTCTGGATCCTGCTGTAAGGAGATTGTAAGGGCAGTGACTCTGAGAAATGTAGTTTTGACTTCGGTGCCTTTTTTCCACCAACAGGGGGAGCTTACTGTGAGTGACAGCCAAACCAGCCAACTGAACTGGGAGGAACTCAGAGGAAATGCCCGGCTCTGTCTACTGGAAAGGTCAGATCAGTTTGGGCTATGAAGAGACAGGGAGCTGTGTGCTTCTTCGGTGTGTAGTTTTAGCGCGGGAATCTCGTGTAAGGCCCTAAGTTTCGATCTGCAGTTTGTGCAAGCGCCTGTACAGACTGAATCCGACATCTGAAGAGAATCAATGAGATCTGAAGAGTAGAAACCAGGCTCACCCTGTAGAAGACAGGAGAAATTGCTGAATCGCGCTTGGTTTGTCAGGAACAGAATCTGCTGTGTGTTCTCCCAGGTATTGTGCAGTAATTGCAATCGGGACAGAGAAGCAGCCTGCCTGGTATAGTACTTTCCTTTTACATATAAATGTGTGTAGTGCTTGTGGGGAATAGCATTTCAAATCCCCTGTACAGTGAATAGCGTGCACGAAGCTGGAAGTAAACCCCAGCTTAATCCAGACTACATCCATTTGCTCTAAACTGCAGTGGGGTCCAGTCACAAGGACCTTGTCCACATAGACTGCACCTCCTGGCAATCCAGGACAATCTGCCTTCCATCCATTTCCCAGCATTGAGTTTGTGAGTACAAAGTAGGGTAGCTCCCTGCCATCTGTTTATTGAATTGCAAGTGTGTCATCTAATTGTTGTTTTTTTTTCATTTCTTCACGAACTGAGCCATCTGGCTCTGGATTACAATTTGGGTATTGTGCCAGTGTTTTTTCCATCACAGGGCCTCAACCAGCTGCAACCAATCCTGGTTAGCCCCCCCATCCTGGGTACCCAGTGAAAGTGACAATTTGGGACTCTGAATATGCGCATAGTACTGTGATTATTAATGTGTTTAACCTAATTAACCTGATTTCCCCCTTCCTTGTTACAGCTCCTTAAATAAATCAGATCTGTTGGTTTCAGCAAAATTACACTGGCTGAGGTATTCGTTTATGTTAAAGTATTGTACTGTGGTTTTTGCACTGTATCATCTTGTTTTGCAGGGGGTCCCCAGGGTCCAGTCGATGGAGCCAGTCCTGGGGATAAGTGTAGATTGTGAAGATATTCCTAATGCATTGTGTGGGCCACTAGTGGGAAGAAAGGGGGGTTACAGTGTCCCAGAGGGCTGTGACTAACTTAGTTTAACTATTGCAAACCCTAACCTCTGGGTGGAGGCACCCGCCATTGGACCTAGGCCCCTCAACCTGTTAGTAGTTAAGCAGGCAGGGGTAGTAGCCCTTGGGATAGCACCACCTAGGGGTTACATTAACATCCCAGTCATGGTTCTCTGTGTACCATGTTTCTGTGACTGCTACAATATCAAGACATCCTTCTTTCATTAAGGTCACCAGTTCAGGGAGCTTGTTGCCCAGACTACAGTCATTGGTACTCATTACCCTCCATTTCTTAATGGCCTTACCCCTTTTTGCCCCATCCCTGACCTTATTGCCTTTGTCATTTTCTCCATTTACCCCTGCCATGCTCCCTATTGGCATCTCTATCTTGGTGTTTACCTCACTTACTACCCTGATTTTTTTTGGGTGGGGCTAGGATTTCCCTGCTCCTTTCCAGTGCCTCCCCCCTTGGCTAGTTTAGATGCTTGCCAATGAAGCATTTAAACCTATCACCTAGGATCCTGGTTCCCCTCCTGGACAGATGGAGACCATCGCACCAGTATAGGCTTGCATCACTCCAGGTGGACCCTCAGTCCCCAATGAAGCCAAACCCCTAAGCTCTGCACCAGTTTTTCAACCACTGATTGAATCCTGTGGTGTGGAGCACCCTAGCCTCACCCATGCCATAGACAGGCAGCACCTCCGAGAAGGTTACCATGCATGCTACTTGTCTAAGGACCCTCCCCAACTCCACAAACTTTTTCTGCACTGCTCTGATCCCTTTCTCAGCCAGGTCATTTGTCCCTAGGTGAACAATGACATCCAGCTCCCTCCCCTGTACAGCTCCTACAGCGATCCTGAGGATTTGCTCCCTGTCTCTCCAAGCCATGGCACTAGGCGGGCACCTTACCTCCCTCTCCCCTTCCTCCCCCAGTTCTACCCTCCTAACATTGGAGTCCCTCACCAGGAGTTGTTTCCTTCCCCTGTGGGATCCCATGCCACCCTCCTGTGGGTCTCCTTTGTGGAAGTTCCCAGCATCCTCCTTGGTCTCCACTGCGGGTGCCTCCATAGATGAACCACACTTTGCCAGAACGGCATATGAATTGTGGAACGGTACAACTGGAGCTGAACTGTGCTAATTTTGGCAATATTTGTGAAAAATAATGAATAAATATAGCAAATATGCATCTGAAATGTAATATGAGCAGTTACTGGGTAGATGTCTGTTAACAGGCTCAACCATTACAGGGGTACTGAAAATTGGTTAAAAGGCTGACACTGGAGATTAAGTGTGTCCATGGTATACTGAGACCATGTACAGACTGACAGCCACCCTGACAGTCTGTACCTAGTCTCGGTATAGCATGAACACAAGTAGGCTCCAAACCGGAGCTATTTGTATTTATTTATTTATTTAATAATTTAGGAAATCGGAATTACAACCCTTTGAGTCATAGACTCATTTCCAAAGGCTCCACGTCAGAATAAAACATAGACATTCATACAGTACACACATAGAATAAATGTGGGTGAGCAATCATACAGAGTATAAGTACAATGAGCACTGGTTAATGCCTATACATTTGGTAGCTAAAGGGCAGAGCTGTCGACATATTTACCTAAAGAGCGGTTAAGACCTATACAAGTGGTAGCTAAAGCAATGCATGATATGAGTTGGTAGTAAGCTGCCTCAGGGAGACCTTGCCTTATACATAATACAATGCATTCATAGTTCAGTGCAACTATATGGTAACTGAGGGAGGTGAGGAGCCTGTAGGCTAGAAACAGTGAGGGTTCTCCACTGCCTGGCCAAGGGAGGGTGCATGGCCTAGCAGCGTGGTGCAGGATCCACAGGTTATCGGTTACACTGGCATTGACGTGAGGAGAGGATATGGGTCCCTAAGGCAGCTTTAAAAGGTCCTAGATTGAGGATTGCTGTGACAGCCGGTGGTAGGGCATTATACCAGGGTGGAGCTCTAAGGGGGAAGGATTGCTGGGCCAGGGTGGTCCTGACCCTAGGCACCTTCCAGATAGTTTTTGGTGCAGCCCGTATGGATGCTGAGATGGTGGCTGCCTGAAGAGAAGCCATGACGCCTATTGGGGTTAAACCCAGGTGGATTATTTTTGTGAAGAGACAGGTCTGGTATAATAGTCTTTCCTCAAGGGAGAGGATATTGATGAGTGCATACAGGGTGCAGGTATGTGAATTTCTGTCACCACTAGAGAGGAGAAGGCAGACCTTATTGATGACTACTTGTATCTGATGAAGCACCGTAGGGTCGTCGGCAGCATAGATTGTGAGGCCATAGTCTACCAGCGATAAGACTGAAGAGGTAATGGCTAGGTGAAGTGCTTCAGGTGGCAGGCAGTGTTTATATCTGTAAAGGAGACAAATGCGGGTGCTGGTGGCGGAGGTGAGGATTTTTATATTTTCATGGAATGAGAGGGAAGAGTGAAATGTAATACCTAGATACTTAGGCCGAAATATTCAAACTGCACCCAAAAAGTGCACAATAGCAGGAGCAAGCTCAAGTCCATTGTGCCCATGTGCAAGAGGCGTGATATTCAAAAAGTGAGCCGGCCAAACTGCGCCTACAGCTGACAACTGAATATCGCACCACCTGCGCCATAGCGCAACTAGGGAGGGGAAGCTGAGCAGATCTGATGCACCATAGCGCGACAAGGGATGTGCAGCTGAGCAGTCAAAGGTGCCATAAGCGCAACCAGGGATGCCCCCCAGCAGCAGAGCAATGCAACTGCACAACCAGGGAGGTATGGGCTCCCCACCCATGCCACAGATGGGCACAGGAACACACAGCAAAACAGACATCGCCCCCACACCACATGCACTGCACAAATGGGGAGGCTGGAATAACCACCAGCCCATGGAGACAAGCAAACAACCCACAGCTGGGCCATGGTGCCCCATCACACCCCCCAGCAAGCTGTGACTGGCACACAAGGAGGGCTGACCACCCCATGCCACACCATTCCCCCAATGCAGAGCACACCCTGCACCGTGACCCCTAGACACCCTGCCCAGGAGCAGCGACCACCACTGCAGGAAACCCCATGCATGCTACCACCCCAACTGTGACACTGCAACCCTGTGCACCACAGAACCATGCAAGGCAGCCCCACCATGAGCACCCATCAACAGGTGGCAGCACACAGCGATGCAACAACGGCATACACAGTGTCACCATGCACAGTCCCCCGAGGTACTGCTGAGAGACCAACCATGCGTTGGCACATGAGGTACTCCACACAGGACAGGGCTTGCCCCGGACACCACCACCAGTGGTACAGCACCCTGCACAGTATCCCAATGACACACCCTGACCCAGCACTGGCCACAAAAGCCAGCACAGACACCCACAGTGGTGCGTGGAAGCATGCACCACACCAAATGCCACACAGTGCATGGACAGACACCCACCCATACCCAAGGGCACAACAACACAGGGACGCAGTGGCGGGGCAACCAAGCCCCCAGCGTGGGCCCATGTAAACTGTGTACACACAACCCGCAGTCCTCCATGGCACTGGAGTGCCAGTCACCCTGCGCAGGCACTGTGGACCTGTACTCCACCAGCATTTCCCAGAGCACAAGTCACAGACAGTGGTGCACATCCCCTGCAACACACACAAGGCACAGCATGGAGGTGGGACAACAACTGTGGAGGCCACAGTGTCACCTGAGGCAGCCATGTACCACACCAGTGACAGGAGGCAACCCAGCAGTGTGATGGGTACAGTGGCTGCCCTGCATGGACTGCCACCACTGACATGCCAGCGGACCATGCAGGTCACAGACATGCATGTGTGTCAGCTGCACAGGCCATGGATGAGCTGATAGGGGTGCCATGGACACAGAGCATGCACCATGGACCACTGCACACAGTCATCCAGTGCACAGGGCACAACACACACACCACAGACACTGACTGATAGCTGCCCCCACACCACAGTCACCTCCACACGGACATACACACATACCCATGACCGTACCACTCCTGACGTCATGCACACCACTGCAGCTGAGCACCTATAGCCCGCTGCAAATCAGAGACCACCACAGTATTCACATGAAAATAACTGCATTGAAACAACATATAAAAGTTAACTATTTGCAAAATATATACAAGGTGGGTGGGAGGGCCACAAACAAGGTGGGGTGGGTAAGGGGCAGGGGTGGACAAATGGGACAGGAAAGGAGGGGTGTGAGGGTGGGTCCAGGGGGGTAGGGGATTTCAGGGGCAGAGGGACTTCTAGCGGGAGCGCTGCTCCCCACTCTGGCTCCATTGCTGTCGGTGCCTTCGGAGGACCCTGGTTTCATCGATCCTGTGGAGGATATCAAGTGATGCCCTCACTACCTGCAGGATCTCCTGAAGCACCTCCCTGATCTCTCGGAGCTGGCATGTACCTAGGACAAGGGAGCACAGTCAATAGGTGTGAATGCACAGGCCCATACAGCCCACCCACTGTGCATGGCATACGGCCATGGGACATACCTCTGTGATGGTGTGTGACCACCCACAGTGATCACGTCCACATGACCTGCCCACCCAGGTGCATACAGCCATGCGGAATGCTGCACACACCCACTAGCCAAGTCATGCACAGCACCACCGTGGCCATTTAGTGACATGGCTATTTGGTGCAAAGGCAGTGGCACAACCATGTACCTGGTGCACGCATGGACCACCATCAATGCACTCCCAGACATGCATTGCCACTGGACAGTGTTGACTGTAACAAGCTGCGTGCATGGCAGTGTTGTCAATGGATGGTGGTCATGCCCCACTGCCCACACTGTTACACAGCATACAATAGTAATCATGGAGGTATGGCACTCACCATCATCGGGCCAGTCCCTTGGGCGGTGTGGACCCTCGCCCCGCTTGGCTTCCCTCTGTTCTTCATTCCACCGCAGATCACGGGCAAGGCGCCATTCCTACAGGCCTGTGGTGCAAACATGGAGAGATGAACATCAGTACAATCCCATAGCAAAGCCCCCTGCTCCCAGGTGTGTGCCCTCCCACCCAGCCAGACCCACCCACCCACACCCTGATACACTGCCAGAGCCAACCTCGGACAGTCCCTCCCCCATGTGTTGGACACATACAACTGTGATACTCATATGGAAGATAAAAGTGTGTTGATGTAACACCTATCTGGCCATGGCACTGTGCCCCTCCTGGTACATGCCCGCAGGCAGGCTAGCAGCTCTGGCTCCCTCTGCCGCAGGTCCCCATACCTGTGGTGGCACTTCTCCCCCATCCAGTGGCCTCCTCAAGTGCAGTGGCCACCTCCTCCCACACCTGGCTCCTGGACCTGTCCAGGGGTGCCTCCCCGAACAGTGGCCCATGGTGTGGCTCCACTATGGCCACTAGGTTGGCCAGCTCTATCTGTGACCACTGAGCAGCCCTCCTGCGCACCATGCTGTCTGCTCGATCTGCAAATATGGCGCTCTGCAGCGTGGCTCCCCATGTGCAGATGCTGCATGGTACAGCACTGCCATACCCTATCGTGTTGTCACCGAACAGCGCGATAGTGATGCACCCATTCCTGATGCCTGGCACCTAGGGGACAAAGGTCGGGCATAGAGTCAAGGGTCTCTGGTGCACGGACATGCACAGTGCCACTGGAACCCAATGCGTGTAGCGCAATTGACTGTCTGTGTGCTACCGCCAGTAGCGGCCTACCGCGTTGTTGCCCCAGTGCACCTATGATGGCCCTGTGCCACAGCGCCATGTAGGTGACCATCGCTATAGTGCCACTGGCACAATGGTGGCCGTGTCCTGCATTGCTTCCGCGCAGCACATCAGCAGCGGCGACGGGCGCCTCGTCAGCAACGAGGCATGCGCGTGGAGGTGAATTTCATGTCACAGAACTGCGCCATTGGCTCAGCACGCTCAACACAATTTCACAAAGCAAAAGTGTAATATTCAGCTGTCATATGCAAATCATCTAATCAGCCATTCAATGGCACAGCACTGCAATTTGCATTCACTTAAAGTTGCGCCTCACCTCATTTGCATGGGTTGCGCTATAAAAGTGTGACATTGGGCTGCAGTGGCCATAGTTGGTTACTGCAGTCTATTGGTGAGTTGCATGCTGTTTGGGAGTGTGGACTGTGGATGTAGGGACATGCATGGGACTGCACAGTCACAGGTAACAACTGCCATTCTTACAGGCTAAATAAAGACCGAGCAAGTTGTGGGAGAGGAGGAACACAGTGGTGGGAGGAGGAGGAGGCCTAATTTTACCAAGGCCGAGACCGAAGCCCTGTTTGATGCCTACCTGGATCAGGAGCCGCTTCTCAGCGGATGGCAGGGAACACCTCAAGCCTGTGCTGCTGCATGGGAGAAGGTGGCACGTGCTGTGAACCTGCATGGCAGCCACCAGTGCTCCATGCAGGAGTGCAAGAAAAAGATGAGCATGGACAGGAGGAGGATAAAGGAGAAGGTGGCTGCCATCAGGGCAGCATGAGCTGCAACAGGTGGGGGACAGCCGGCGGTGGTACACCTGACCCCACAGAAGGAGAGGATTGCTGGAAGCATGCAGCATAGTGCCATTGGGGGTGTTCCGGATGGTGGCTTCCAGATGGGTGGTGGCCCATCACTGCATGGTAAGTCATGGTCTGTCTATGGGGGGGGCAGGGTAGGTCACATGCAGTAACACAACTTTGCTTTCCCTTACAGATCCTGAGCATCTGCATGGGTCAGCGGTGGTGGGCATGTCCACTGAGGACAGTCAGCTGGAGATGGAGGAGGGCCCATCCACCTCCAAGGGTATACGTGGCTCACTGCGACAGTGGGGCCGCCTGGCTGTCCACACTGATGTTGTTGTAACAGGTGCGGAGGAAGCCCTCCTTGTGTCCCAGCGTGCCTGTGTCCATGTATGCCAGCATGCTGTGCCTGGGGCCAGTGCCAAGTCTGTCACTGATGATGATGTCGCTAATGGCATGGGCAGTGACACGTGTGTGCCATGTGATAGCCACACAGCAGGACACATCGCGGCCATGGCTGTGTGTGGTGCTGCCATGGAGGCCTGCATGTCAGCACAGTCCCAGCCTGCGCCTGTCAGCACCAGTAGGGCAGCACTGATGTTTGTTCAGGACAGTGGGACTGTTGCAGCCACTGTGGCAGCACCACTGAGCCCTAGGGAGCAGCAGCCAGAGGGGCAGCATCAGCAGTTGGCCAATGGGCTTGGGGGTACATGGTCCAGCGGCGGCGTCTGTGCACCACCTGTGGACATGCCCAGACCTGGTCCTGGTGTGCAGTGCCCACCCTCAAGGGGTGCTGAGCATCAGAGCTGCACACACCCTGAGGTACAAGATGCTGAGGAGGCAGATGACCTCTTGGACGAGCACACCCGCCTACTGCAAGCATCAGTCCAGCAGCAGATGTGGCTTGCAACGTCAGTGGATGCACTGCGTGCGGCTCTGGAGTGGGCAGAGGAGCGTCACAGCAAGGACACCGCTCTGATCCTGGCAGGGATGGACTGGCTGCGGGAGGATGTGACCGCTGCCACTGACAGTCATGCACAGTCATTCAGTGCCGTCATGGCCACAATGGGCACACAGTTATGTGCCCATGCGTTGCGGACACCACTCAGTGCAATGTCCGCCCCCCATTCCTGGCGTCATGCGACACCCTCCCTGTCAACACCGGATTCAGCTGTAGGCATCCCGAGCATGCCTGGCGCAGGCATGTTCGGTGTGCTGCAGACCCCTGCGTGAGCATGGTCAAGTTCACACAGTGGAACCCCTGGGGGACCATCGGTGCCACCCCATGAGGCCAGTGGTCAGCCTGTCAGTGCTGGTGGGTCTTGGCAGGGCTGCCCATGCATCTGTGGTGGCCAGGGCACTGTGTCACGTGACTGACCTGTCTCCTAATGCGGCTACTGTCTGGTGCTGCCCTGTGTGCATTGTGTCTTTCAGTGGGCTGTGCACGGGTGGGTTCCCGGCCCTGCATGTGGACACACAGTCCATCTGCACACCTTCCCGGCTGCTGTCCGCAGTTGCATGTGCATGATGATGCCCGCATTGTGCTGTAGTGTGCAATGGTGCTCAGCATCTGACACACGCACATGGACAGACAGTGGGCGTGGTGGTCTGTGGACATGTGTGTGGTTAAGGGTGGCATTCTGGGTCGGTGTGCCTCCTGCCCTTTGTGCAGGCTTGGTGCATTGTGCGTGTGTGCATGTGTGTGTGTGTCCATCCGCGTGGCATGTTAGTCCTCACCCATCCCTGGTTGTGTGTGTGGTTCCATGCCTTGCCACTTCCCTTGACGGCATGCACCCCTGGTGTGTGTCCATGCGTGTTTGTGGGTTGTGCCTTAGCCACTGTTGGCTGCACATGGCCACATGACTTACCTGGGTTGGCTGAAGTGCTCCTCCATGATGGTGTCCTGGTGCAGCTGTGCTAGCCGGAGCAGTCGGGGTCCCATCGGCCAAGGGGGGGCTGCCCATCACCATCGTCACCGGCGTCCTCATCGTCCCATCGCTGTCCCCCTCTTCGACCTGTATGACTATCCCACATTCATTGGCCATGTTGTGCAGGATGCAACAGGCCAGGAATAGCCTGCAGGGCTTTGAGGGGCTGTACTGTAGGGCACCACCGGAGGTGTCCAGGCAATGAAAATGTGCCTTCAGCATCCCGAACACCCGCTCAATGACATTACATGTGGTGGCGTATGCCTCATTGTAGCATTGCTGTGATGGGGTCATGGGCCACCAGTAGGGTGTGAGCAGCCAGGGATGGAGTGAGTATCCACTGTCACCTGTGTGTAGAAGGTGGAGATTAGTTTGGTGATCAGCATCCCCCTACCCTGGGCCACATAGGCCAGGTCACCTCTAGCCATGTCCCCCCCAGGCCCTATGATTGTCCATGTGGTTTGCATACTCACCCACTAGGTGTCCAGTGGAGCTCTCCCCACTCTCGAATCTGTGGCACAGTGCTGACTGGTGCCAGATGAAGGCATTGTGTGCTCCCCCAGGGTGCATGGCACAGACATTGATTACGCATCCCCTGGCATCGCACACCACCTGGCAGTTAATGCTGGCATAGCCCTTGCGATTGATGTATGCAGCCCCCTCGGGGCCAGGTGGTGTGCATATGGACACATGGGTACAGTCTATTTCCCCTAGCACACCAGGCATACATGCTACCCTGTGGATCTCCTGTATGTTTGCTGTGCACTCCGCCAGTGTGCTGGGGAAATGGATGTACTCCGCAGCATGTGGCAGCAGTGCGCTGAGGAATTGGGTGAGGTGGCATGACGTGGCCAACTGGGTTATGCTTGTGGTGTCCCCCAGTTGGTCTCTGGAAGGTACTCGTGGTGAGCAAGCACATGGAAGCTGTCACTTTAGTCTCCACTGACAGGGCACGGCTCCGTCATGTGAGTGTCTGCATCACATCACTGCACAGCTCACATAGCCACCTCAGAATTGCCCTATTCAGGCAGTACCAGCCCACAATCTCGGTATCATTGTACAGCTCAAAGCTGGTGTGGGCTCGGTACTGCCTGTTGGGGGCATACCGCCGACGGGCTCTTCCACGGCCACGCCCCCCCTGCTGCCCACCTTCTCACCCCCCTCATAATGGCCTCCATCTGGAAGGTGGCACTGGCCATGTCCCTGGCTTGTGTTCACCCCCCCAGGCAGCTGTTACTGTATTCCCCCCGCAGTCCTCACTGCTACTTCCCCTGCACCGGGAACACCTGCCTGTGGTGGCCTCTGTGCTGTGTGGTACTTCCCCCTTCTGCACTGGCTGTGGCTCCCCACACTTTCCCTGTGCCTCTGTGTTCAGGGTGCCCTTTCCCTGGCCTGCCCTGTGTGTCCCTCCTGCCCTGTCTGTATGGCTAGAGTTCAGCCTCATGTGCCTTCCCTGTAGTGTTCTTGCACCTCTCCCTTGCTCCTTTTTATTTTGGCTTATTTCTGCTATGGCGCAACTTCCGCTTGCTCCCCTATTGTGCATGGAGCAAGTTTGTTGAATATTGTACTGCGCCATTAATGCATGGTTCCTCCCCCTCCAGTTGCGCATGCCTTCATTATCATTGCGCTGTTGCTCAGCGTGATTTAGGGGGTGCAACTGCCTCCTGCTGAATATCGCAGAATGGCGCAATGTCGGACTTGCGCAGGTGCAACTCTTTTGAATATCTGGGCCTTATACTTTTGGACATGTTCCAGTGGGATGCGAGAGGCAGAGAGTATTTCCAGGGGGAAATCCTTTGGTCTGCTGTTCTGGGCATAGAGCATCATCTTAGTTTTTTTAATGTTGACCACCAATCAGTGTTCAGCAAACCAGTATTCAATCTGATAGAAGGAGTTTTGTAAGGTACACTGGAGAGAGAAAGGATCAGGATGTATGGCATAAAGAACAGCATTGTCCATATAGAAGAGAAGGTTGCCAGGGCAGGATTTAGGCAGGGCGTTGAAGTAGATGCTGAATAGCACAGGACCCAGGATAGATCCCTGGGGAACTCCTGAGTGCACAGGCAGCATAGTGGATATGGTATTATTAATTTTAACACATTGGGATCTAGATGAAAGATAGCTGGAGAACCATGAGAGTGGACAATGAGAGACCCCAATTTGTTGTAATGTGTTAAGAAGGAGGGGTGTAAGAAACTGTGTTGAAGGCCTTTGAGAGGTCTATAAACATGGTCCCTGCGAGGTGCCCCTTGTCAAGCGTGGAGTGCAGGAAGTTAGTGAATTCTGTGAGGGTGGTCATAGTGCTATGACCAGCTCTGAAACCATGCTAATTCCTACATAAGAGGTTGTGTGTGAGTAGGTAGTCAGTGAGCTGATTGGCCATGATGTTTTCAAGGGCTTTAGAGAGTTGGGAGAGAATCGAGATGGGTCGGTAGTTGTTTGGGAGGGAGCTGTCACCACATTTCAATATTGGTGTTATCACTGCTGTTTTCCATGAGGTTGGGAACTGGCCCAGGCACAGGGACAGATTTAGAAGGCCCATGAGTGGGGAGATAACAGTCTAGTGCAAGGTATAGGATACGTATATCAAAGGCGTCTTTGCAGTAATTGGATCTCTGGAGGGCTTTGGACAGGTAGATTTTCACTTCTGTAGGGGTAAAGACTCTGAGTTTGAAGGGGGCGTGGAGGAGTTCAGGCAGTGGGGTAGGTTGAATTGGATCAAAAAAATTGCTAGGAAGAACTGAGCTGAGGTCTGAGAAGGTGGAGTTGAGGCAGTTATATATGTGAAGTGTGTCTGTGGTGGTAGTACCGTTAACACTAAGTTGTGAGAGGAGGGGGGGAGAGCAGAATTTACCATTAAGCTCCTTGATGTTATCCCAGAACTTTCTTGTGCTACCCCAGGAGGTGGCTAGGGTGGTTCTGTAGTGCTCCATCTTGGCCTTGCAGATTGCCCAGGTACACTTATTGTGGGCAGCATTATAGGCCTGCCTATCGTTTAGCAAACTGGAGGCAGTGGCATGATGCCAGAGGTTGTCACGCATTTTGAACTGTTGCAGGAGTTCTGGGGTGATCCAGGGGGCACTATGCTTCTTAGTGGTCACTTTGATGGTCATCCTCCATCACAGGTACAGTAATACAGAATACTTGATTACCGTAGCTTCAAATAGCTCTGGTTTAGATCCTATGTGTGTACTTGCTATACCAAGACCAGGTACAGACTGGCAGGGTGTCTGTCAGTCTGTACAAGTCTTGGTATACCACAGACACACTTAGGCTCCAAACCAGAGCTGTTTGTGGGTACAGCAATACAGTAATCCTATGGATGCACCCCAGCTGCTCCCCGCAGGACACGTCATACTGGGGACAGCTGGAGGTGGTTGTGGTGACACTGTGAAGGGCTCTAAGTAGTAAAACACCAGTGGGGAGGGTGCAGGATCAACCAGATACAATTTTAAAAAGAAATATATGGCACAGTAAGTTAAAAAAATGGCACCAGTTATGAAACTGCTAATTGGGCCCTGCTTCACATGGAGATGGGGCCCTATCCGATGTGGACCTTTCCCTTTAAAGCACAAGCATCCAGGTCAGTTAAATTGCCTTTTTTTGTTTTTAAGTTTTAATGACATGTTTAAATAATCTATAAATTCTATAATACTCCAGGATATGTGGTAATGTTGTAATAGAAAGAAAAACATACAAACTGATTGCAGAAGATGGCCACTTGGTCTGTCCAGTCTACCCTTATTCCTGCCTAACCTATAAGACCAAGCCCCCTAGTGGTGACTCGTCTTCTCCCCTCCTGTTCTCATTTTATCTATGCCTCCAGTTGCCCCTTCCCATTAAATCCTATGTCTATCCCACCTATGCTTGATCTCTGCTACAGATTTTGCACAGACCAGCTCAATGGGCAATCTGTTCCACCTGCCCACCACTGTCTGCATAAAAATGTACATCCCATTGGCCTTCCTAAAGCAGAAGAATGTGTTAGTCATCATGTAATTCTTTTCAGCAATAATGATTTTCTGGCAAAACATCAATACACCCATTTTTTCCTTTTTGATTTCTTTCATTCCTGGACTAAGATATGGGATTTTGAAATGTTTTTAAAATTCCAATTCCCAGGACATGCCTAGTATGAAAAAATTAACTGTTTTGGTACAGTACTGTGCTGTTTACCATCAAAAACATGTGATAACACCATCCTAATACATATTCAGTAAGAATCTAGCATGCATATTTAAAAGGTGACCACAATGGAAGAGATTTTTTCACAAATTGTGAGTGTCAGCCATCAATGGTGATGTGAGTCCTTAAATACAAAATTAGCTATAAAAGTGTTTTTAAAACTATCTGATAAAATAACAAATACACTGAGGATGAATGTATAAGCCCCCCCTCGCAGGGTGGGATTACTAGCTCTGGCTTGTTTGAGCCATCCCACTCCCCCCTTTTTGCCCAAGGCCTTTGTTTAGTCAGCTCATGGAGATGATGCCTATTACTGCCACAAGGGGGCAGAATTTGCCAGTATATAAGCCCTGTATTTCAGGTTGGGTGAAAGAGATGGGGCGATGGTGGGCATGATAGAGGCAGTGTGGCTGGGGGTGTAAAACCCCTCCAGCTCCCAGAGGTTCAACTTGCAGCATCGGTGTGACATGAGGAGGTTTCCAAGGGAGGAATGCAGGATCTAGGTGGCCGTTGGGGTTCAAGGTCTGGACTTGGCTACAGTATGGGAGGAGGTCATTGAGGAGCAGTGAGGCTGGATCATCTATCAAAAAGGCAAGTGGTCCTGGTACTCTAAATTGGGAGTGGAGTCCAGGCAGTGGGGCTGTTGTGGTGGTGGCAGGGCCACAGCAGGCTGTTTGGAGGTGGCAGGTCCAGGTAGCTTTCCCATGTAGCACACTGTCTGGAGGGTAAAGCTGAAAGTGGAGCTGTGTACAGCTTAGGGCCTGCCATGCCCATGTCTGAGGCATGCCCATTAGACCCATTAAGGGGCACGTCTTTGGGAACTGGTTGTCATAAACACATTCCGCAGGTCAGGCCCTCTGCTCCCACAGTGCCAACCTCAGAGCACAATAGTGTGAACAGGTAACAGACAGGGTAACCCTCCTGTCTGCTTTAGGTCCGAATCACCTGTAGTCTCAAGTTCTGGAGGTATTCAAACTGCAAACCTTATGCTAGCATACCTAATTAATAGGCTCGGATATGTACTCTCCTCGGGGAATGCAGTACAATCCTTCACCCAGGGACACCTAACCAGGTATCCAAAATGAACCCTTAAAGCTCTATAAGAGACCTTTGGTATATTCTTACCTTTTCCGAGCTTAGTAACACCATCAAGCCTTTTTAAACCGCTGTCAGACTTAAAAATACAGGCACTCCACACTTTTTTTTTTTTTTTATTATTTAGCTTTTGTTGACCGGGTAAGTGCACTAGACAAATCCTGCCTATTTTCAGGCATGACCCGGGGGAGGGGGATACAGATGAATGCCAACTGACCTTGAACCAGATTAAGCTGTTGGTGGTATTTTTAATGAATGAGGGAAATTTGGCCAGGACACCGGGGAAATTCCCCTACTCTTTTTTGATAAGTGCCATGGGATCTTTTACATCCACCTGAACTACCACCAATCCAGGCAGATGGGACCTCGGTTTAACGTCTTATCCGAAAGATGGCACCTCAGAAGTGCAGTACCCCTCTCATGCTGCACTACAGTGTCAGTACTGGAATATTAACTCAAGTGCCAGATGTGGGAACTGAACCCACAGCCCTCTGATCTCCCGGCCTCAGAGGCGAGTGTGCTACCTACTGAGCCACTGACACTGCTTAAAACATGCAAAAAGAAAACTGGGAAGACACAGGCAGTATCTTAAGAAAAGGTAGTTTATTAAAAATTGTAAAATAAGTAAGATAAAATACAGAATAAATATCAAAAGCTTACAATCTCAAAAGAAAATAGGAAAGTTACAGAACAAAACTCCTACCACAATACTCTTAGATCTTTTCTATCTAATGTATTACCTCTGTAAGTGCGTTTTAAGTTAGGTCAGAGAACTGTTTCTCTCTTAGAGGCCCAAAAAGATATGACATACATTTCAGACACAAGTATCAGTTTAACTCTGTCTCCACACCCCCTTTGTGAGTCATCTAGCTCCTCCTTTATAGAATTCAAATTTACAAACATGATTTCCTACCAGGAGGTATGTTAAATAATGTGACATCAGAAGAAAAAAAAGCACTTCCTAAATATGACTCCTTAATTAAACATTTTCCCTTTGAACTAGCAATCTTACACTGGCACCAAGGTGTTAAAAAGCCAACAGGAATCAGCCTAAATGACATCCCTTTTCCTGATATCATAAAATGTATATTTAGTTTCCAACTTCAAAAGCAGCAGCAGGCCATAAACTGTCTCTGGAAGGAATGTTCCAATTAACTGTTTCCTTCTGTTCTGTTTTATGACATCCTGTGGTTTCAGTTGCTGACCTTGTAATTTAAAGGCCAAATCTCCCACACTGAAATGATCATACACAGACCATGTATTTATAATACAAATATCATACAGTAATAAAATGAGAGGGGTTTTTCCGTGACATCCCTCCCTCCTTAGACTGAACTTTGGGGGCTGTATTCTTACATGGGATGAATTCTACAAATTCAGTTTACCCCTCAAAATAATGGGACAAACCATCCACATTTGCGTTCTCTTACCAACCCTATGTGAGATAGTCAGGTCATACCCTTGCAAGGCAAGACTCCATCTTAATAGTCTACCATTCATCTTACCCATTTGTGCCAGCCAAACCAAGGAATTGTGGTCAGTTTGTACCTCAAAATGCTGCCCATATAAGTATGGCTCTAACTTCTTTAGGGCCTACACCATGGCAAGACACTTTTTTTCCACAGTAGAGTATGCCTGCTCCTGGGAAGTAACCTTTTACTCAGGTACACTACAGGGTGATCTTTCCCTTGGTTGGATGCCTGACTCAGCACTGCCCCAATACCCACATCTGAAGTGTCAGTCTGGACTATAAAGGGTCTACTGTAGTCTGGACTTGTCAGTACAGGAGCACTGCACAGTGCCTCCTTCATTCTGGTAAAGGCTTTTTCACAGGCTGGTTCCCAGATAATTTTCTTAGGCATCTTTTTCTTTACCAGGTCAGATAGGAGAGCAGCCAAGGCACTGTAATAGGGTACAAATTTTCTATAGTACTCTGCTGTCCCTAGAAAACTCCTGACCTGCTTCTGTGTTTCTGGTCTGGGCCATGCCTTGATCGCCTCTATTTTCACTTGTTTAGGATGGAGCTGTCCCTGACCTACAACATGCCTGAGGTATGCCACTTCAGCCATGGCCACCTGGCACTCCTCAGCTTTTACTGTGAGCCCGGCCCTCCGTATCCTGCCCAGCACTTCCCTAAGGTGGGACAGGTGTTCCTCCCAGCTGGCACTAAAGATGGCAATGTCATCCAGGTACGCCACGGCATACTCCTTAACACCATTTAACACCTGGTTCACCAACCTCTGGAAAGTGGCCAGGGCGTTCTTCATTCCAAAAGGCATTACTTTATTTTCAAATAACCCTATCGGAGAGATGAAGGCCGATCTCTCCCGAGCTCTGGCAGTTAACTCTACCTGCCAATACCCCTTTGTCAGGTCAAATGTGGTAAGGTAGGTCACCCCCCCCAACTTGTTGAGGAGTTCATCCATCCATGGCATCGGGTGGGCATCTGACTTCGTGACTGCATTCAGTCCACGATAGTCCACACAAAAATGAGTAAAGCCATCCGGCTTGGGCACAAGGACTACAGGTGAGGCCCTGGGGCTGTGGGATCTCTGGATTACCCTAAATCCAGCATTTCCTCCACCTTCCTCCTAATGTCCTTTTGGACAGTCTCTGACACCCGATATACTGTCTGCTGTATGGTCACCTGTGTCCCTATCTCCACATTGTGCATCGCTAAGGGGGTTAGTCCAGGCTTGGCACAGAACAATGGGGCAAAGTCTGCTAAAACCTCCCTTACTTCCTGGATCTGGTCCAGGGCCAGCTGGGGTGACAATTTAATTGCCCCCACAGAGGACTCCTGCTTGCTTTCTTCCAGCAAGTCCAGAAGGGGGGTCTCCTTCATCTGTCTCCTCCCTAGGACTACATACTGCAAACACAATGTCAGCCCTATTAGCATATGGCTTCATCATGTTGACATGGTACATTCTTTCTGTATGTCTTCTGTCAGGTAACTCTATGATATAGTTCACATCATTTACCTTTCTGACTACTTTGTACAGTCCTGCCCACTCAGCCTGCAGCTTGTCTTTCCAGACCGGAATGAGGGCCATGACTTCCTAACCCATTGTGTACTAGAGAGCTCTGGCTCTGCAGTCATACCACACTTTTTGTTTCTGTTGGGCAGCTTCCAGGTTGCTCTGGGCTGTCCCCATAAGCTCCTTCAGCCTTTCCCTAAACCTAAGGACATAATCCACTATGGGAGTTCTCTGGGTGACATGCTTGCCTTCCCAATCCTCCCAGATCAAGTCTAGGGGCCCATGTACCCAGTGTCCATATAAGAGCTCGAAGGGGAAAACCCTGTCAACTCTTGGGGCACCTCCGGTACGCAAACAACAGGTGGAGAAGGTATTTTTCCCAGTCCATCCCATGCTGTTCAGCAAACGCTTGGAGCATTGACTTCAGGGTACAGTTAAATCTTTCCACAAGCCCGTTGGCTTGTGGGTGATAAGGTGTTGTGTGTCTCTGCACCACCCCACACTTCTCCCACAAACATTTCATCAGATCCGACATGAAGGAACCCCCTCTATGGGTAATAACCTCCTGCAGAAACCCAACATGGGAGAAAATCCCAAGTAAGGCATTTTTCCACTTTGTCTGTCCTCAGTGAGGACAGGTCAACTGCCTCAGGGTACCGGTGGCATAATCCACCGCAGTCAGGATAAACCTCTTCCTGGAGGAGCTGGGGGGATTTGAAAGCCCCACAATATCCATTCCCACCCTCTGGAATGGCTCCTCCACTATAGGCAATGGAATTAGGGCAGCTTGGGTTTTCTTCCTCACCTTCCCTATTTCTTGGCACTGGTGACAAGACTTGAAATACTCCTTCACCTGCTTGGTGAAGTTGGGCCAATACATATTCTGGGCTAACCGCTGCATAGTGCATGCAATTCCCAGATGACCAAACAAGGGAATATCGTGTGCAATCTTGAGCAACTGCTCATGGTACCCCTGGGGAATGACAAGCTGCCTGCCTATCACCCCTCCCTCCCTCTGTCTTCACAGCCTGAGTATACATCAGTTCATTTTCCCAATAAACCTTATGTTTATCATCGCATCCCTGTGCTCCGTCAGAGTCTGCCCAAGCCCTCAGCTTCTCTAGACTAGGGTCACTTTTCTGAGCAGCTGCAAACTCTTTACACATTCCCAAGGCATGGGACAGGTCCCCATCAGTCTCTAAACTAGGGTCCCTAGCTCTAGCATTAGGGCACTCAGGATCACTGCCATCCCTAACCCTATGAAAATGAGTCACCCCTCCTTCTTCAGAATAACCCTCCATAGCTGTTTGGTTAATGCTACCAGGGGAATTGCTTCCCCCTTTCATTAGTCTCCATATCAGGAGACACAGGCTGGGGAACCAGCCTCCCTGTGGTTTCCACAGTGGCTTCTATGGGGTCTGGGGCACCACAATTTTCATTTGCCGCTTGGCTATGGGTAACTGCACACACCATCCCCTGTTTGAGATGGTTGCCGAGAATTACATCAACTGCTAAAGTTTTTGCTACGGCAACCTGTTGCACAGTTCCCCCTGTTTCACCCCAGTCTAGGAGAACACTAGTGAGTGGCAATGTTTTCTTCTCCTCAGTGAACCCTTGTACAGTTACAAATTTATTGGGTATAAACTGACCAGGCTCTACCAGATCCTCTTTTACCAGTGTCAGGGATGCTCCTGTGTCTCTTAACCCTTGTAAATGTACACCATTCACAGTGACTGGGTGCATGTGTTCCCTCATGTTCACAGGCATGCTTCCAGGGACACACAAACAACCCACTTCTTTCCTAGCACCACCTTGCGTATTGCTTGTCCTTTTGGAACACTGTCTGGCAATATGCCCAGTTTCTTTGCAAACCCAAACATTAATTTCTTTTCTCAGAAAAATCTTTTCTCTGAAACCTTGGGCTAACTGGTTTTGGTGAAGGCAGTGAGGGTTTTAGCTGCCCTGAAGGCACTCTTTTCCCTTTCTGTGCTGCTATGCCCACCTCATTCTCTCTCAGAGCAGGTCTTCTCTTGGCATAGCGATCTGAGAGTTCAGCAGCCTCTTGCACTGTTTTGGGATCTTGGTCCTCCAGCCAGGTTTTCAGCTTTGCTGGGCATGCCCCCAAAAATGCTCTAACAATATACCATTTTCAAGTTTATCTACAGAGTTTGCTTCAATTCCCTCCCACCAACATTTTAAACACTTATGTTGTTTCATGGCTAGCTCCTCATAGCTCATCTCAGGGCTTCTCCTGAGCTTACAGAATTAGCTCTGTATGATTCTGCAGTTAAATCAAACTTTTTTAAAAGTGCAGCTTTAAGTTTGCTGTAATCATTACTGTCCTAATTGTCCATTTGACCCAATGCATCCCGAGCTTTCCCAGTAAGTAGCAGGGATAGCTGGAAGCTCCAGGGTCCTCTAGGAATATTTGCCTGAATACAAGCTTTTTCAAAGGAATTTAAAAAGGCATCCATATCCTCCCCCTCTTTAAATTCGGCTATCAATTTGGAATTTAATTTGTAACCTAGTCCTGTAGTTCCAGTTAAACCCAAGCCACTTACCTGCTCTGGTGCTGGTGGTTGGAGTCGTAGCTTCTCCAGTTCATGTTGCCTCTGGCGCTCATGCTCTTCACGGTCAGCCACTCGGTATTCACGTTCTGCTTCTCGCCATTTTCATTCAGCTTCTCACTGTTCTTGCTCCCTCTTCTCCTCTGTGGCTCGCTGCTCTAGCTTCTCCTCTCTCTCGATTCCCGCTTCCGCTGTTCGAACTCCAGTTCCATCCTCTGCAGTTCCATCTGTAGCCTGATTGCTTCTGGCTCCAGAATGCTAGTGACCTTCCCCTGCTGCTGTGACCCTTGGCTTGCACTGGCCCTGCTGTCCCCCTCACTGGATCCGGACACTGCACTGGCCATTGGCCCTTCCACACCCAAGGTCTGGTCCTTTACAGTCACAGTCTGTGACTCGATGCTCTGGGCACCTGCTGCCATCAGGGCATCTATGAGGTTCTGCTTGTTGGCTATCCCCTCATACTGGAATCCTTTGTCTTGGCACAACTGCCTCAAGTAGTCTGCAGTGTATCCACTGTAGTTGGAAGCCATCTTCTTCCCTAACTTCAGCAACTCTAACTTGCACTTTAGAAAAAAAAATAAAACAGGTAGGAACTTTGACGGTAAGCAAAATGATATAGTTCTGTTTTCTCTTTTAAAAATAAATCACTGTCTTATTTTGCAAGTAAGCTGTACAGTGTTAAGCTGACACACTGAACTGTTAAAGCTTGTGTTACCAATATTTTATCACACCACTTCCAACCAAATCTGTCACAAATGCGTTCTGCAGGTCAGGCCCTCTGCTCCAACAGTGCGAACCTCACAGCACAATAGTGTGAACAGATAACAGACAGGGTAACCCTCCTGTCTGCTTTAGGTTCAAATCACCTGTAGTCTCAAGTTCTGGGGGGATTCAAACTGTGAACCTTATTTTAGCATACCCAATTAACAGGCTCGGATATGTATTCTCCTTGGAGAATGCAGTACAATCCTTCACCCAGGAGCACCTAACCAGGTATCCAAAATGAACCCTTAAAACTCTATAAGAGACCTTAGGTACATTCTTACCTTTTCTGAGCTTAGTAACACCATCAAGCCTTTTTAAACCGTTGTCAGACTTAAAAATACAGGCACTCCACATGCAAAAAGAAAACTGGGAAGACACAGGCAGTATCTTAAGAAAAGGTGGTTTACTAAAAATTGTAAAATAAGTAAGATAAAATACAGAATAAATATCAAGAGCTTACAATCTCAAAAGAAAGTGGTAAAGTTACAGAACAAAATTCCTACCACAATACTCTTAGATCTTTTCTATCTAATGTATTACCTCTGTAAGTGCGTTTTAAGTTAGGTCAGAGAACTGTTTCTCTCTTAGAGTCAGAAAAAGATATGACATACATTTCAGACACAAGTATCAGTTTAACTCTGTCTCCACACCCCCTTTGTGAGTCATCTAGCTCCTCCTTTTTAGAATTAAAAATTACAAACATGATTTCCTACCAGGAGGTATGTTAAATAATGTGACATCAGAAGAAAAAATAACACTTCCTAAATATGACTCCCTAATTAAACATTTTCCCTCTGAACTTAGCAATCCCACACTGGCACCAACGTGTTAAAAAGCCAACAGGAATCAGCCTAAATGACATCCCCTTCCTGATATCATAAAATGTATATTTAGTTTCCAACTTATATTTAGTTTCCAACTTCAAAAGCAGCAGCAGGCCATAAACTGTTTCTGGAAGGAATGTTCCAATTAACTGTTTCCTTCTGGTCTGTTTTATGACATCCTGTGGTTTCAGCTGCTGACCTTGTAATTTAAAGGCCAAATCTCCCACACAGAAATGGTCATACACAGACCATGTATTTATAATACAGATATCATACAATAATAATATGAGAGGGTTTTTCCCGTGACATCGGTATGTGGTAAAGAGGGAACCGTCGATTCAGGCTTATTAGTGCAGACCTTGGTTTGGGATCTGAAGCATCTTGGAGAATAATGGCACCTTTAAGGGCTCTGGTTGGAGGTACAAGTAATTCTGGGAGCAGCCACGGGAGGCACGAGGCTGTATCACCCTGGGGTCTCTTTAGGCCTGGCAGCTGGAAGGAGTAAGGCACTCCCCCAGTGGAGGATAAGGTCATTATTTGTATGGTATAAATGGTATTTTTTTTTTCAACTTTCTTTTCTCCAGTCACTTCCCAGGAGCCTCTCTCAGTCATCCAACCTTGCTCCTGCCCTGCCTGAAGTCCCCTCCTGCTGTACCTTCCTCTCTCAGCCCCACCTACAGCTGGCACCCCCAGCTTAACCCCTCTGGGGTGATGCCACCCCTCCTACCTTGGGCACTCTCACATACACATAGACTCCAGCTGCAGACATGGGCCTGGGGTGGAGGATCTGTGAAAGTTAGCAGAGTCAGACCCAGTCATGGGCATGGGGATTGGTGCCATCACCTACCCTTGGAACCAGGTGTTTCCATTTTCTCCCTGCTTCCTCATTTTCCCTTGCATGGGCACCCCAACGTCATGCACATGGCAATCCTGCCGACGTCAGCCATGCTAATGTGTGCTGTCTACGCACTGCAGCACCCCCGATCTCTACTGGGAGCTGCTGGTGCACAGGACAAACCCCAGCCCACCCCCTAGAAGAGGAGAGCCATCCATCAGATGCTCAATCCTCTCCCTCCCCTGCCAACCCCCGTCAACCCGGGCTCATTCCCAAACCCGGGTTGCCGGCATGGTTCGACGTATGGCATCCAGCGCCTCAACCCTCAACCCTCAATGCCACCGGGCCAGCCGGTATAAATGGTATTTGAGCTCAAATCTTTGCTCAGGAAAGATATATGGTGGAGCTAGTTGGTCTAAGTGCTTTAGACCTAACAAAACTCTTCTAACTGTGGCTTGCACCACAGCCCTGGTTTACTTGCAGTCTTCTGTTAAGTCTCTCAGTCCCATGGAGCTGATCTATTAATTCCTTTTTTTATGAGAAAAAATATTTTCTGTCCAAAAATAAATGATTTTATAGTTCCTTAATTATGCTGTGTGGTCTGTTCAATGAATTAATATGTGCAAAACCATATTTACTTCTTCCTTTTAAAGTAAGGTTCCAGCCCCCCCCCCAGCTTGGAGGATCAGTGGATGCAGCAGTGTTGAATTCTGAACATCTGATAAGAGGAGGCCTGAAGTCTGTATACCATCTCCAAGTAAGGCCTACCATTTATATAAATTTTACCAAGGGTGCAAGGAGGAAGTTCAGATCTGTGCCCCCCCATCGCTATAACATCAGGACCCCTAGACAAAGATGGGGGGGTTTACAGATGTAAAGATGCTTGAAATACAGTTTAGCTAAAAAAAACTATGTAACCCCTAGGCAGCACTACTCCAAGGGCTACTATTCTTGTCTTGCAGGCCTAAACAAGGTTGAGGGCCTGGGTTCCCAAAACATATATGAAATGGTTCTTTTCCATCATTTTACATAATGCACAGAGCCTCCATTAAGAGTTCAGCTTTAAAGTAAGCTAGCTGTTACCTGGGATGTCATTCCACCCATCTGACCATTTATCACCCCAACACATGACCTGATAGACATTTCCCCACAGTTTAACATCTCAGCATCACTAACAAAATGCTCACAACCACATATTTGCAAAACAACAATATTTATTTAGGCGACAGAAGGGATTAGGAATGGGGAAACACAAGGGATAGAGGTTATGCTGGGATTATTAATATTTACATATTTACATTTGATTAGATTTGATTGGAATTTGGTGTTGGTGAAAACCATCCAGCTGGGTAGATACCAGTTAAACAAACATAGAAGAAGCAATCACTTGGCACCAACATGGATATCCACAGCCCTGACTATCTAAACTGCATAATAATCAGATGGAACACATATCATTTGTTACCCACCACTGTTACCAGTTCCTCAGACTCAACATGTGACCCCACAATCTCATACACTTTACCCTGGGTACCTGGTAGCCAAAATCCTTTGTTGGTTACAGGCCTGGTGGCCAATGCAGCTGTATGTTGGCTGGCATGATTTAAAGAGGAAAATAACTCTCAGCTTGAAAGTAATTAGATAAGTAAACAATCTTAGACCCTTTGGGGTGTGCAGAGATTGCCCTGCACATTGCAGTTAGAACGTTGGCTAGATGAAACCAATGGGCCCCCACCAGGTTTGGAAGCTATACATTTCTTTCTGACTGTTTAGCACATTTACATGATTTGGAACACTCAGCACATTTATAGAAGGGATAGCACCTTCCATTGGGGCCAGGAGGGCCGCCCTGGTCAGATTGCTTAGTGGAAAACAGCCATTTCCGGTTTCTGAAATCCGATTCAATCGGGGGTCTCAGTCCGATTCTTGATTTGCAGCTGTGGCTTGCAGCTCCACTGGACAACTTGACCTGATAGTAAGCACAATACTGGACTTCCCAGGCAAAGTCAGGATGAGCCCCTTTACTCAGTGCTCCCCACCCAGTCCTGTATGCTCCATAGCAGACATCACACATCAGCACATTTCTACTCTGTTCTGGGCTTACTTGGGTTCCCACAAAACATGCATGTTCAGCAAAGTTTCAAACTAAGGGTCCACCCTCGCTGGGTTAAGGTTAGGCACAGCAGTTGCAGGGTGCAGACCCCGTGGATTCTACTTAAATTTTTCAGTGAGCGGCCACTCAGGGCCTGTCCATGGTCACCAGGTCCCACTAATCAGGTGGGGACACTGGGACTACCAAATACTTTTTCTGTTTGACTGCAAATGCAAGTGGTCGGGAGATAAAAATCCCCACCGGCACCATACTGCCTTTTGCAGTATGGGTGATTGTGGTTCGGACTTGGAAGCCCTGCAGGGCTGGATTTTATACCGAGGGCTATTCTGGGGCACCACAGCAGAAAAAGAACTTGGGCCAGAGTGGAGGGACCAAGAAACAAAATGCAGGCATTTCATGGAGGCACCTAGCAGGAGAGCAGAATGGGAGCAAATGGGCTGTAGGTAAGTCCCCAATTTGGTAGAGGGGTTACACTCTCCCCCGGCAATGAATCTTGGCGTACACACCAAGGGTGTGTCAAGCCTGGCATCCTTAAGCATCAATCTAGCAGTTTGCGAAAACACCAACGTTTTTAAACATTTTAACCTAGGTATATGGCTTCCTAGTCGACACTGGTTATCATAACATCTTGTCTAGACAAATGCATCCTGTTCTAAACAGCAAAACAATTTTCAATTATTGTGAGCATGAATCAGATGTTACAAACTATGGGGGCCTTTAAAACACAAGATTTTAAACTGCAAAACATTTTTGGTGCAATTCTACTTTGGCCATTAGGGGGCATACATTCCCCACTAACATTCACTGAGCCAGTAGTGAACAGGCTTGCAGCAGTTTTGGCACTGGAACACATTTCTAGCAGCTAGGCCATGGCAGCCATTTTAAGGGTCCAATACATACAAAATGGGGGGTCCATGCTTGGTAGGAGTGTGGCTAGACAGTACAATCCCAGCAGTGCCTCCATTGTGTAACCCCTAGGTGGTGCTACTCCAATGGCTACTACTCCTGCCTTGCAGGCTTAAACAAGGTTGAGGGGCCTGGGTTCCTAAAACATACATTAACTGGTTCTTTTCCATAGTTTTATACAACGTGCAGTCCCTCCACCCAGAGGTCAGCTTTAAAGTGGGCTAGCTGTTACCTGGTGCAACCCTCTGGGATGTCATACCACCCACTCTGACCATTTGTCACTCCAATACATTATCCGATAGACATTTCCCCACATTTCAGCATTTTATCAATTAAAGACTCACTCTAATAATATGCTCACAACCACATTTAGTGGGCATAAGGGATTAGGAATGGGGAAACACAAGGAATAGAGGTAATGCAGTGATTATTAATATTTACATTTGATTAGATTTTATTGGAATTTCGTGTTGGTGAAAACCATCCAGCTGGGTAGATAACAGTTAAACAAACATAGAAGAAGCAATCATTTGGTACCAACATGGATATCTAGAGCCCTGACTATATAAACTGCATAATAATCAGATGGAACACATATCATGTGTTACCCACCACTGGTACCAGTTCCCCAGACTCAACATGAGACCCCGCAATCTCATACACTTTACCCTGGGAACCCAGTTACCAAAGTCCCTTATTGGTTACAGGCCTGGTGGACAGTGCAGCTGTACATTAGCTGGTTTGATTAAAAGAGGAAAATAATACTCAGCATGAAAGCAATTAGATAAGCAAACAATCTCAGACCCTTTGGGGTGCGAAGGGACTGCCCTGCATGTTGCAGTTAGAACATTGGCTAGATGCAACCAGTCGGTCACACAGGGTTTGGAAATTAACATTTCTTTCTGACTGTTTAGCACATTTACATGATCTGAAACACTCAGCACATTTATAGAAGGGATAGTGCCTTCCACCAGGGGCCAGGAGGGCTGCCCTGGTCAGATTACTTAGTGGAAAACAGCCATTTCCAGGTTATTGAAATCTGATTCAAACTTCGGGGTCATAGTCCAATTTGTGGTTTGTGGCTGTGGCTTGCAGCTCCACTGGACGTCTTGACCTGTTAGCACAATACTGGACCTCCCAGGCACAGTCAGGATGAGCCACTTCACTGAGTGCTCCCCATCCAGTCCTGTATGTTCCATAGCAGACAACACATATCAGCAGACTTCTACTCTGTTCTGGGCTCACTTGGGTTCCACCAGAGCAGTCACATTCAGCAAAGTTTCAAATTAAGGGTACACTCTCACTGGGCTAAGGTTAGGCGCAGCAGTTGCAGGGTGCAGACCCATGAACGATCTTACATAGAACAGTCACTTGGGCAAGGCAGCCCTGATTCAGGTAGTTTTCTTTCGTTCTTGCACCGGGGGGTACAAAAGTACTCAGTCAGGCTCCTCATGGTAGAATCTCTGCTACCAATGCTCCTGAATTCTTCAGTCCTCTCACAACTGAGGTACAATCAGCTCTCTCACAGCTGGCTTAATGTCATCAGGTTGCAGGTCCATGTCTTTCCCCAACGTGGAAGGGAGGTCTAGCACCTGGGGACATTCTGGCAACCCCCAGGCTAGAAGGTACTACATAAAACTAAAGGACTTTAACTTTTACTGCTAAGAAGTCACTGTCCCCCTCCTGGGTGGAGGGTCTTAACTGGATCTCCAGGCCAAGTCGCACAGCTGCAGGCCAGAGCCCCCACCCCCATGGGGGTTCCTGCTCGAATCTGGCAAAATTGCTGAAAACACAGTCTCGTATAGGGCTTTCCTGAGGCTCCTGATTGGCTGAAGCTATTGAGCCTCCGATTGGCTGGAGGGCCTGTCAGTCAAGAAAATGAATTATGCATGAACCTGACTCGATGCACAGTTGGTTTGCTTTTTTGACACCTGAAATTAAGTCCCTGCAGTTCCCCATGAGTACTTGGAAGTTTCCCATGAGCTTTGGCTAATGTCCCAGAAGTCCTGGCTTTAATATTCTAGCATTCTGATTGCTGTGCTGCTTTGTAATAGGTGCTTAACACACAGTCCCTTAAGCAGATATAATAAAGTCCCAAACAAAGTCCTAATGTAGCTAGAATAAATAAGATATTTGCCTAAATGCCCCACAGTTCAGTAGCCCTGGTTGTGTACTTGCTATCACTGCACAGATTTAGCAAATTGTTTAGTCCGTTAGCCTGTCACTGCTCCCAATATTTTAGCTCCCTGACTTGCAGCAGGCAGGCTGTGTCTCTGAGTCCCAACATTAGTCTGGTGCAGCCAGGAGTAGACCATTTATTTATTTCAAACACTTCCCCCTTATAAAACATTTTTCCCAAACATGCATTGCAGTTACATTATTTATTTAAACATTTTCTTTCCCTTTTGGTGATTGCCGAAATACAGCTTCCCTGAGGGCAGAGCAGACCCTCATGAATATTCAGCAGATCGGGCTCTAGAATCATTAATATTCATGATCCCTATTCGTTACTGCCTCATGGATTCCCCTTAAATTTTTTAGTGAGCAGCCACTCGGGTCACTGGGTCCCACTGATCAGGTAGAGACACTGGGACCGCCAAACACTTTTTCCTTTTGACCGCAAATGCAAGTGGTCGGGAGATGAAAGATGCCACCGGCGCATGCGCGATCCCCACCAGCATTAGAGTCCCTTTTGCAGTGTGGGTGAACGCATTTCAAACTTGGAAGTCTTGCAGGGCTGGATTTTACACAGAGGGCTATTCTGGGGCACCAGAGCAGAAAAAGAACTTGGGCCACAGTGGAGGGACCTAGACAAAAATGCAGGCATTTCCTGGAGGCACCTGGCATGAGAGCAGAATGGGAGCAAATGGGCTGAAGGTAGGCCCCCAATTCAGTGTTGGGGGGGTTACAACTGCATGATGAAAAATGTTGCTGACTAACAAATACTGATGCTCTAAGCTGCTGTCTCCCAGTGTATTTGCCTTATTTGTAGTGTTTGTGTTTGCACTGAATGTGAAGAGCGCACTGCTGTCCACTTTGTTTCTTTCCTGTAGACACTTAAAGATTTCTATTATGTCCCTCTTCTCCCTCCTGGATTCTAGCGAGTCCATTTAAAGGTCTGTCATCTTGTCATCCTTTCCCTGTAGGGCCTGCCGTGCTGCCCATGAATTATCCTGGGGATCCTCCTCTGGACCAGCTCCATCTTATCCCTATCATTCTTCAGGTGAGGGTTCCAGAACTGCAAGCAGTACGCTAAGGGTGTGTGGGGCAGGAGGGGGGTCACCATGGATCTGTACAGAGACAGTATTATCTCATTAACAAATACTGTCTATCCTTTGCCTCAACCATCCCAACAAACATTTAACAATGATGGGGCCACCACCTCAGAAAAAATGTACCACCAGACCAGAAGGAGAGACAAAACTCTGCATGAAGCTGATTGCCACTGAAAGAGCACTCAAAGGGCTTGAGACCCTGAAAATTAATAAATAAATCTCCAGAGCCAGATGGGCTGCACCCTTTGTTGCTGAGCAAAATTGCATAGTTCTGACAGCTCCCCTGGCAGATCTATATAACTGCTTCTTAAGAGCTAGGCACATAGTCTGGCTGGCCTATGCATCTAGGTATCATAACATGTATTTAATTTACTTATTTGCATCCCTCTTAAAGAGTTTTGTGAGTGCCAGAGTCTTAGTTCATACACATTAGCAAGGCATTTGACTCAGTTCCAGACAAGTGGCTAACCAAGACACTATGGAACCTTGGGGTGCGAATGAGATGACAAGATGGATGGAGAACTGGCTAAGGGGAGGATGCAGAGGGTAGAGATAAACAGGGAATTCTTGGGTGTGTGAGAGGTCGCTATCAGGGTCCCTTTGTGGTTGGTACTCAGGATGGTACTCGTAAACATCTTCATTAGCAATCTAGGAGAAAGTATCAGAGGAATATCTGCCTACTCATAATGACTAAACTCTGTGACTTAATTGATTGCAAGGAGTGTGTTTATTTCAGTTTTACAATTTTGGCCAGGCAAGACGCAATAAGCCAATGTTTGTTTCCAGGTGTGTCCTGGGGGCAAAGCAAAAGTTAAGTTACTTGCTCATGGTCACACAGTATGAAAGTGGAGGCTGTGAGATTCATACCTAGTTCTCCAGGTTTGCAGCTCCATGCTCTTAACCACAATGATATACTTCCTTGAGGGAGAACTAGACAGGTTTGAGAGGTGGTCTAAGCTCTGGCAGCTGGTCTTGAATGCCAAAAAAGTGCAAGGTGATGCACATCCTGAAGGCAGCAGAAATCCTGGGGTTGAGCACGGGCTGGGGGGTATTAGTTAGGGTGACACAGTAAAAAGGGGGTCTTGGGTGATGATTTCCATCATCCTGAAATCATCAGCACAATGGAACAAACCAACAGGGAAAGTAAGCAGAATGCTGGAAACAGAGCTGTGCTGAATTTTCTGATTCTGATTCCACCAGAAGTCCGTGACACTTTTTAAATTCCATCTGATTCCATGGAATGCTGTTATTGGTGGAATTCAAAAATTCTGAAATCAGATTCCTTTTATAAAACTAAAGATTAGTAATCTGCATTTTATATAAACCATTGCATGATATTCTGGGATTTACATAAACCGTGGGTTCATTTTCTGCAGGATTACGTAATGTGCAGAATATTATTCTATGGTTTCCATAGAAATGCTTTCAGGATTCTGTGGAATTAAAAAAGAAGTTTCGAAAAGCATTTCAGATGTGGAATTGCCATGCTACACACATTTAGCCAGCAAAATTCTATATTTCACACACTTCTAACTGTGATGCATTGGAGGGGTTTCAGCATCAGGAGAAAAGAGGTCACTTTGCCGCGTTCAGATCCCTGGTGAGACAGCACCTGGAGTACAGCATACAATTTTGGAGCCCTCTCCTAAAGAAGGATTTAAACAGAATGGTGCAGACAAGGGCAACCAAGATAATGCAGAGTCCACAAGGGAGGACATATGAGCACTGTCTAGGGATCCGTAACATGTACTCATTGGAGAACAGATGAAAGAGGGGGGTTATGATCAAAACTAGTGGTGGAAATGGGGGAAACCTGGGAAACCTCAGTTCCACGAGTAAAATTAAGTCTGACTCAGTTCCAGTAGCAAAATGAGGAAAGACTGCTCCTTTATAAAAGGTACCACCATTAAGACATGAAACTGACTAAATAAAGTGTAAGACTACAGCACATAATGAGGAAATATGTCCCAGACCCCTGTCAGGTATATTCAAGCTTATATGAAAGGTGATGGGTCCCCCCACCTTGAACTTTCCTATTTCCAGTATGGATCGAAATGTTTAAATACATGAAGGGTATAAGCAAAGTGGACTCAAGCAAGCTGTTCACAGTGAGTGGCAATACTGACACCAGGTGGTGAGCAATGTGGGATGTGGAATTTCTCTGGTGGAATTCGTGCCGAAATGGCAATTCCGCTTCCAAAAGGTTTTTTGATATTTCTTTTTTTAATTCTGCTGAATTCTGGAAAGCATTTATATCTAAACTCAGAATAACATTTAGCAGATTATATAATCCCACGAACAATATTCTGTGATTTACGGAAAATGAATCTGCGGTTTACATAAACTGTGGAATAGTATTCTGAAGTCAACATTCTGCTTTCGGAAACTGGGAAATTTGGTGCCTATGGAATTCTGTGGAATTAGGCAGAATTTCCAAAATTCCAAGGAATTTCAGCAGAGGCACAACTTGAAAATTCTGCACCGCTCAGAGTGAATAACAGAAAATTGCCGGGGGGATGTTTAAAGTAGCAGTACTAGTTAATAAAAATGTTCTTTTTACAATAGTTATGTCAAACGAACCCCACAAATGACAACATTTGAACCATTTGCTTTTAATTATTTTTGGTTTTATTTATATTCTTTATTTTTTCTGACAGTTTAGCACAAATCCTTGCCAAGAGTGGCATACTGGATTCTAAGGGAAATGGGGAGCTGCCGTTCTCTCATTGGTTATTTTGTCTGATGTAACTGCAATGCACCACCCCTTCCTTTACCTGCTGAGTGTTTATAGGACAAGCAATGTAAACAAAGGGCAAAAAAATGGGAAATGGTATGGGGCTACCATATTTTCTGTGTATCCACACAACATTATAAATGTATTAAAAATCAAGGGAACCAATTTTCAGAAAGCAAAGCAGTAGTAAACAACAGAAGTTAAATCTTAAATTTTAAACTACCAGACAGTGCAACAATCTGGGAAGTGATGAACACTTCCTGATTAACTAGTACTGCTGCTTTAAGAAGGATGTTAGGAGTACTTTTTTATGGAGCAGGTGATGAGATGGAGTAAACTGACCTATGCACTGTTCAGTGCAGAAACTATAGAGGGGAGGCATAAAGGGCTGATCAGGTGTGTTGGGGGGGTCAGGCAGGAGGAGGCTGGTCATGAGCCCCTCAGTGCATGTACCACTACATAGGCCAGACAAGATACATTGTCATGCCTTCTTCCAGTGGCCATTTTCAATGTTTCTGTTCTATTGATCTTTTCTACTGCCTTATTACTTTGATCAGATTGCTTTAGGGTAGCCTCAGCTGCACTGGCTTCCAATTAGGTGATGCACCATCAAGATTGTTTTGTTAACATACAAAGCTCTGCATAGATGGGGTCCTGCCTATCTGAAAGCCTGCTTGGTGTGTTATACTCCCAGCCACAGTCTCTGCTCCACTGAGGAATTATTGCTGACCATAACGATGGTCTCACCTTAAATAATAAGGGGACAGATTATTCTTGGTGGCGGCCCCGATTATTTGGAACTCCATGCCTCTCCGTCTAAGGAGTTCCCCTCAGTGGAGGCATTTGAAAGTAGATTAAAAAGTTACTTATTTGACCAAGCTTTGGAAATGATACTTGATTTTTAGTAGGAACTCCATTTTAGCTGTATTGCTGATTGTATTTAATTTAACATATTTATTTGTGAGGATTATCATATGATTATTTAATTGCTTTAGTTGTTAAGTATTGTAACAGCCTGAGACACTGGTATAGGGTGCTGTATAAATAAAATCACCTTGCTGATCAAATATATTAATCTCCAGCTCCATCTCTTCCTTCATGTGTTGCACCCTCAGCAAAGAACATTTTACGTGCTGTTGTGTGATTCAGGTAGCAAAAAATTACACAATTTTCATCAACTGCTAGACAACATTGTATATGTATAGCGGTCACTTGCTATACATTTGAGTTAACTCAAAAGTGACTGTACAGCTGCTTTACACATGGTTACCTACAAAATGCTACACTTACTTTTTTGCTGCTTGTTAGGTTTTGTAACACTGGAGATGCTATGCATTTTTAAATAAAACTTTTCCTGACCCCCCCCCCCCCACACTCCCAATCCAGTATTTCTTTTTCAGGTTCTTTGCTCCTATGTGCATGCTTATGAACTTCTTTGCGTCAAACCTCAGTTGCCAGACCCTGGACTACCTTTTCACATACTCCTCTATTGTCCTTATTCCTTCGAGTCTTGGTTCACACTTCTTGTTCCAACAGGCAGCTCTATCCAGTGCAGTTCCAGTAGGGTCAAGGATCAAGGAACAGTAGCAATGCCCTTGGTGGCCTTAGGAGATCTGACATCCACTGGCACATGGGAACCAACAGATTACTGTGGCACCCAGGCCAACCTGAGCCACCCTGCCTGGTCTTGACCAAGGTCTCCTTGGGAGACAGCACATGGCAGGATGATCAATCCAGGCCACATTCAGAAGAGTGTCTACAATGTACCTCTGAATGAATGCAGCACCCTGAGGTGTGCTATTCCACTTATAAAATAGCCAATATTAACCATTGTGACTTAGCAAATGCTGCGCCATGTGTATGTGAGCATTGATAGGCATAGTATGTGACCAGTTTCATCCAATGATAGTCACGTATTTGTGGAGGCCATCTTGATCCTTTTATAGCATAAGAGATTATCACTTCATGTGTACTAGAAGGCTTGTAACTTCACCATGTGCCTCAAAATCCACCTGAGACATGACAATATCCTATGATACACCACTCTCTGTTTCGTATTGTTGCTTTAAGTATCTGCTCATGAAGTTTAATATAATCCAAGCACAATATACTGAAGTACATGTTGTTTGCTTGCAAAGGTATTGTTTTGCACTCAAACACACATCTAACATGGTTTGCAAACAGCTATAATAACAGGGAAAGCAATTGATTGGAAACTTAGTGATGTGTTATACAAATGTAGAGTTATTGATTTCTGGAATACTTGGCTCATGTCCCCTGATGGTTGCTGTTTGTAAGTGTCATATTTAACATGGTGGCCCTTAGCACAGTCAATGTGAAAGATATGGTGAAGTCCTAGAAAAGAGGAAAGAAATGCACATACTGTACTGTATAGTTCCTTCTTCAATTGCATTTTAATATACTCCCAAGATGCTGCTCAAGATGAAATCCATCAAAAATGACAAATAAGTGACAGAACAAATTAATTTTAAGGAGCCTGTGATGTCACAGGGAAAACTTTGGGGGAAAACAACGTACTATTTTTATACATTTCAACTTATATTTAATTTATTTTCTATATATAGCTCCCAATTATTTTGATAACTATGCACATTGAAACATCAGTATTTGTTAATCACCATATAACCCCACAGCAGTAATGTATTTTGGGCAAAATAAAATAAAATAAATAAATAAATAAAAACACCAAGATGACCATCTTTCTTTTCATTTTTTCTTTCCTGAACTGAGATACAAGATTTTGAAGTTTTTAAATATTGCATCTCTTGTGTTACCGCCAACCATGAATATAGCTATCTATATATATATATATATATATATATAAAACCATGATATGATACTAGCATATACATATAAATGATAACCTCAACATGGAAGAGGTATCTTTAAAATAATCTTTAATGACTTGAGCCAGAATTAGCTATAAAACCTGTTTTAAAAGTATCTGAGAGAATTTAAAATTCACAGCTGATGAATCTAAAGATGTCAGAAATATGTTTTTGCTAAGAAAAAAATCTATACAACATGATAAATTTTGTACAGACTGACAAACATTGCTGCTTTAATATGAAACCAGGATCACTGTCCCCTAGACTTCATCTGCTCTCCATTTGACTAAACCTGAGATCACAATCCTGTCTATGACATCATAATCCTTTTCACAGCAACAGATTGTGATGTCACAAGCAGAAAGTTATGACATCAGGTGTAGACAAGCAGATAGAACAAATAAAGTCTGGAGGACAGTAACACTGCTTTTTAATGTTAATTCCCATAGTTATGAATAATAGTGTTAGGTGGAAACTGTAAATTCCTATTTCACAAAAATGTTAGCAAAATTCTGAAATTTCACATTTTCCAAAAATTCCAACTTTAACAAAATCAGAATACTCTGAATGTGTTCTGCAATGTGTTGCTTCATTATGCAAAATTTTCTAACCATGGAATGACTGCTCCGTGTAATTTCACTCTGCAAGTTAATACACTGATCCACAATACATGCATTCATTCCATGGTTCTAAGTCAGAATTTCATGATGTTTGCTAAAGTGCATTAAGAATTTCACAAAAGTGAAATCCCAACTTTTGAGGTGATTCCACTATTGGATTTGATTTTTGCACAACACTAATGAAGAAAAAGGCGATGGTAAGTATTGTACAAATAAACTATGAAATATTATCTGAAATATGTGTAAAGATATCTTTTTTTTGAAGTGTCCCTGTGATGCCAGAGGTTCCTTAAAGAGCAACAAAACAAAACAAAAATACAGGCTATCATCAGCCTTACCAGAATTCAAGACACTAACTGACCACGTTGTAAAAGTACAAAAAAGTTCACTTTATTTTAGCTTCAGACAAACAGTATACAAACAGGTTTCTAGTATCCCAAATGTTTGCCCCTAAACTGGGTACTTAATCATTCCCATGACTCAAGGTGGCAACCGAGTAACAACCACAAACTGAATAGGTGCCCTGGCGCTTCACCTCTTAGAGCTTTGTCAGGGGTGGGCTCAAAGATGTCAACCATTAAACACCACTGAGGCAGAGGATGTCAGTAATATAAATTAGCTTGGCATCTTACAATTTTAAAAAGCAACACTATCCATGGTTTTGGGGGTCTCAAGTAAAGACACATAGTATAATACAAAACAGTGAAAACCCTTTTAGTAACCTTTTCGGTTCTTTCTTTCAAATATGGGTCCTCTATTAGTACAGAGAACTGCAATGTTAGCTTTTTAATTTAGTTCACCTCTTCATTCATTTCCATATATTCTTTGGTCTGATTTATATTAACGGATGCTTTTTCATTCTTTATTTTTAATGCTTATATTTCTACCCTGACCCTGTCCATATCTGATGTAATGATTAAGTGACAAAGTATACATATATAGAGTTACACATACCCTCATAAGGTGTATAATGGTCTGATTCATGAAGCTTACGTGCCCATATATATGGTGCATAGGCTTTGTAATGACCATCTACCATGCAGTGCAGGTGGTGTGGAAACCCCTGCACATGTACAGTGGAGTCAGCACCACTTCTGCACCCTTGACCCACACCAGGCGCCAGTTACATGCATGGCCCAGCAGAGAGGGTGAGTGGGGTTTGCCATGGCTTTGCACAATTCACAGTATATAATTTCTGCATCCAGGGCATCAGTGGAGGTGGCACCGGCTATGCTAGTTGAGAACCTGCCAGAGCCACTTATGTGCCCCCTCCCACTGGCCAAATGGGTGGCAGATATCACGCTGCCCCCCAACCTGGTACCCCTGGTCCTCAGAGCATACCAGGTGGGCCTGAGGTACATTTGAGCACATGGGCATAACAGACTATCACTTTAAGGGTTACACTGGTTCCAGCAGGACTGACCACATCCCACAATGCCCCTGTACCACATGGAGTGGGGATCCACTGCTATGTCAGTTGGGCCATCTGACTGGATGGCTGCAGTCAATCACTGAGCTGCCCCTGCTATGCCCCCATGCTGCTACATGGGCAGGAGGTGGCATTGGTTATGTGCAGCTCAGGTTCATGAATATGGCCTGTGTTGTGCAGCACTGCCAGTGTGGTGCACTGTGGCATTGGTACACACCTTTTGAGTGTACTTGAGCCATGTACAAGGACAGAGCCAATATGTATAATTTCACATCTCTATAAAACCTGGTGAAATTGAACTGAGCTGAGCACAGTCTGTGACTCTAAACAGATGGTGATAATTCCCACCCCCACCCCACTTTGCAACAAAAGACAAGATGTTGCCAGTTAAGCGTAAAGTCTCATCTCCCCTCCCCAGATGTGCAAAAAGGAGTGCAACCTGAGAGGACATGAACTAAACAGAGGCTGGAAGGGGGTCTAGAGCTGAAGCCCTGGCTCCTGTCTGACCTAGCCCAAACCTTGGCTCCTGTCTGACCTAGCCCACAGTGCTGATACCTGCTGCAGGAGTCTGGGGAAGGGGGAGAAACTAGCTGGAGTGGCGTTCTAGAATGTAATGAGAGCACCCAGCTGAGCTGCTGAAGATGTAACGCAGGCCAGCCAGCAGGTCTTGAAGTGCATTTTACCCCTGCCTCTGCCAGCTAGCTGTAGTCTTCGTCAGCTGCAGCCTACCCCATTTAGGCTTGCAGTACAGGGGAGTGACTGGGCTCCCACATGCTTGCCTCTTCCTATTGCTGTTGTGCTGACCAGACTGCATTGTGCACTTGACTCAGAGGCACAAAACTTACTTGGCCCAAGGATAGTGTTTGCACTAAAAATCATCCCATTTTTTTGTCTGTTTAACTAACAAAAACAAAGTCATTCAAATCAAGTGCCTCAGTTAAATTGGAGTCTCTGAATGATTCAAGGATGCTGTCTGTGGAGACAAAGGAAATGAATCCTAACAGTAAACCTCTGTTTCTTATTCTGACTTAAGGGGAGAGGTGACCATAAGAGAAAATGCCTGAGTTGATTTTCAGTACTACTGCTGTCCTTACAGACTGGTTTAAAACCATAATGGTGCATTTGAAGAGGGTAAAAGAATGAGGAATCATGGTCAGGAATGGAGATCATTTTCCCCCTTTTCAAACATGTTTTTTAAATCAGACTGGAAACCTGGAAGGCCATCAGAAATGGTAGTTTACTCACCTGGTAAAGGTGACTGTGGGGGTATACAGTGGTACTTACAAACACGTTGACTGGTACTACGGTATTTTAGATCAATCACGGAACAAATACCTCAGATTTACTGCTACTACACTAAAAAACTGCATTGAATAACATTGATTTTTCCTGTGATATTTGGTAAATCCACTGTATTTTTGTATGCAGTTGATGGAAAATACCGTGGCACCGGTCAACTTTTTTGTAACTACCACTGTATATCTCTGAAGCACCCCACAGTCATTACATCTAGGGTTTGTGTTCACCTGATAGGTTACTGATGCACATGTGACTTCAAAGAAGTCTGACCCATCTTGTCCTCTAACCTGATCAGACTAGCTCAGTTTCAGTGTCTTCCAAAGCTGTATGTAGAATAAAAATTGGTTACTTGTTGGCTTGTGACCACATTCTATACTACTGTCAAATGCGATTCATTCAGATGGGTATTACTTTATTTCCTATTCATATATTCTAATATTTGTCTGACCTGTACGGTGTGCCAGGTAACTCTCCTGGGCTGTCTGAGCATGAATGTCTCCCGGGTGGATGTGGAATGCCTCAGAGATGTATACCCCCACAATCACCTTTATCAGGTGAGTAAACTACCATTGTGGGGGATAATCTCTGAAGCACTCCATAATGATTACCTCTAGGGTTCTAAAAAGCAGCACTAGGTCAAAACAGCGAAAGCTGGGACAGTGCAGTCAAACACCATGAAGCAAAAATGCCGCAAGCAATGGTAGTGCTCAGCAAAATGAAGAGCACTACTTTTGCAAACTAATAACAAACAAATGGCTAGACTGTGTGTGTTTGCAGGGGTTTTCGCACCTGTTATGGGTGCTTTCCCTCGAACCCCCGAACTAAATATAATCACTTCGGGGGCAGGCAACTCGGGAAGTTCGGTGTGGGGAATCATTAAGGAGGAGGGGAACTGTGCAGGACAAGCAGGGTGGGGGCAAACACAATACCCACGTAAGTTGGGAAGGGGGCTGGACACAGTACCCACATGGGTCAGGAGGGGGAAAAAACAAAAGCAAATGTCCCAGGAGAAAAGAAAATGAGCATAAGTCCCAGGACCGGGAATCAAGCCCTGGTCCACCAATATTCTGCAGCCCTCCACTGCCTTTGTCCCTACCCACTGCACCACAGCAGCTGCTCAGTGGCAGACCATCTGACAGAGCCTTTATCCTGTTTCTCCCAACCGCAAATAGCTACAGGAATAATGCTAACCTTACCTGCGCTATAATACACTTGTCGCTGTATTGCCTGTTGCAATTCTGACAGCATGATTATTCCTGCACTATATTGACAATGACATTTTCACCAGGTATGCTAAAAAGCAGTATCCTCCTCTGTGGGTGGGATAGACAAGTTGTGCTCTGAGAGAGGCAACTTGGCACTTGAAATACCAAATATCCGAAGCTGATTTTAGTGTCATGTGCTACATCAAGTCTGTAGTGTCTTGTGAAGGTATTAATTGAGGTCTATGTTGTGACTGCACAGATTTCTTTTAACCCAGGAAGTGGCCACCACTCTGGTGGAATGGTCTTCAAAGTTTGCTGGTGGGTCTTTGTTGCTTGCCTTATATGACTCTAGGATGGCTGTCTTAAGCCAGGACGCTATCATAGAGCATGAAGCCAGGTGAACCTTCCTGTGTCCTTGGATGATAATAAATAACATGTCAGTCTTATGTATGTTCTTTGTTTTGTCGACATGAGTTGTGATAACCCTTTTCATTCCCAGCATACGGTGGTGGGGCTCCTGCACAATCTTTGAGGCTAGCATTTGAGCTGGCAGTTCCATAGTCTGTCTAACATGAAAGGGTGAGGGAGGCCACTTTCGTTATGAATGATGGAACCATTTTTAGAGTTACTTGGTCCTCATGGAATGTCAGATATGGTTCCCTGCATGAGAGTGCTTGTAATTCACCTGTTTGTCTGGCTGAGGAGACTGCCACCATGAATTCTGTCTTGAGGCTCATCCATTTGATGTCCACCATGGCCAGCAGTTTGAGAGGTGCAGAGGTCATTGCCTTAAGTTCAAGATAGCGGTCCCAGGGAGCCATATCCAGTTTGACTTTCAGACATATATTGGTGATGGCTTTCAGGAAATGAATGATTTACAGATGAGCCCCTGAGGTTATTCCATCCATTTGTCCTTGTGCTGTTCCTATTTCCACCATTTGTGCTTTGAGGGATGAACGTGAGATGCCCTTGTCTAGCCCTTCCTGGAGGAACAACAGTATGTCCACTATGGAAGTGTTCAGTGAGATTAGATTTCTGTGGGAGCAGCAATCCAAGAAGACAGATCGTTGCCTCCTACAGGTTGCAGTGGTAGAACCCCTTTTGAACATCGACATTGTGTTAATTACTGATGGGTGGTAGCTGGTTTTCAGCAGTCTCTCCCTTTCAGGAGCCAGGCTGTCAATTTCAGGTTGTGAGGGTTGGGGTGGCATACTGGTCCCTGTCACAGAATGTCATGCCTGACTGGTAGTCTCCATGGGTGTTCCAGTGACATCGCTAGTACTGTGGAAAACTAAGACCTTCTGGGCCAGTAAGCAGGGATCAGGATTCATCTCACATTGGATTATTAGATTTTCTTTAGGACTTGTGGAATTAGGGGCAGTGACAGGAAGATGTATGCCAGTTGAAGAATCAGTTCGATGATAGGGGCATCCACTCCCATTTGTCTTTGTCTTTTGTGTTTGTGTTTGAATCAGGAATGTAATTTGATGCATTGTATGTTCTTGCTGGTAGCCATAAGGTCTACCTGCACAGGCCCCTAGCACTTGTTGATGGAGTTGAACACTTGTGAATGGAGTCTCCACTTGCCCGTGTGGATCTGTTGGTGGCTCAGCCTGTCCACTGTCATATTCAATTTACCCGCTAGGTGTACTGCTGAAATGCTGGTGAGGTGATTCTGGGCCCATGATAGGACCTTTGTGGCCTCCTTCTGCATTGTTTTGCTCTTTGTCCCTCCTCATTTGGTGATATAAGTCACTGTCACTTGGCTGTCTGATCTGATGAGTATGTGTTTACCTTTGATCAGTTGATTGAAGTGTAATGGTGCTAAGAAGACCACTTTCATCCCCAGGACATTTATCGGTAATTTTGCCTTGGTGAAGGACCATTCCCCTGTGTGGACTGGTGCCTTGTGTTTGTCTGTCATCTGGATAAACTGGCATCTGTGTCAATTATTATTTCATACTGAATGTCTAGCAGCATCCCTTTGGACAGGTTGTTCTTGTTAGTCCATCATATCAGCAAATGGGACACCTGTGGAGGAATGGTGACTGTCTTGGTGAGGTCGAGGTTGTGTATTGCCCTGTGCTTTATTGCAAAGGAGAGTAACCCACCTCATGTTCCATCTAGCCCGGGGACTATGTCTATGCATGATGTCATAAGCGGGGCACTGGAAGATTGCACTAGCAATTTTTCTGCATTATCTGCAGGTTTCATCATTCTCCCCACAAAATCCACAATTTCTAGCAATTTATTGAATTTTGACTGAAATTGTATAAAAATGTTTAAATTCTCAATTAAATCTACTAAAATATGCCAACAATTTGGTACACAGACTTGGATTTGGCCAAAACACTGCAGTGTGAGGTAAGGAGGGGTCCAATGTGACTCTGCTTTCATGTGATTCACTTCCCTGGTTTCGTTTCAAAATCCTCTGGCCATGCATGTGTACACTTGAGCACTTAAAATCTGTGTTGAACCAGACTATTAGAAAACATTTTGCTGTCACAGAGACTGAAACAATAGGTGTGAAACAAGGTGCAAATTACCCCATTACACCAAATGGAGCAGTTCTATGTCATAATAGCAAAAATTTAATGGCGACTCGCATAAGAGCGAGTACATTTCGATGAACACAAAGTCTGCTCTACAGCCACCACAGCACTTCTCAATACAGCAACAGCACTATACAGTGCAAGAAGGGCATGATAAAAACTAACTTTTAATGCGGGGGCCTTTGCCCCCTGCCCCCCATATTAATATAATCAACTCCGTGGGGGCGGACACTGGGGAACAGGAGAATACATGAGAGGGGGTACAGTATGCTGGGGGGATACCGTGGCTGTGGCAACACAGTCGGGGGAACCAGAGGATGGAAACAAAAAAATTACAATAGCCAAAACAGTTAAAAAACATGTACCTGCAGGCAGTCCCAAAACCGGGACCATTACTACTCCAAGAAATGACTGTATTCCCCACTCCAGGTGGCCAGCTTTGTAGCATCAGGCTGCACTCCTCCATTTAGCCCACAGCACTATACAATTCCCCTCGTCATTCGTGGTCACTGTTCTGTCTCTCTACACTTGCTATTCCCTCCCCTCGCTATATCTTCTGTCAGGAGGTCTAAACCTCACTCTCAGGTTCTTGGCAATAATAGGCATTCAAGGAATCACAGACATGTTGCATAAGAGTAATAAAACTTGTTTATTACTACAAAAAGGAAAATCACAGTTGCCCTAAGCAATTCTTACCATTAGGAACTGGGAGCCAATGCTAAGTGTTCCCTATACCTCGAGGAATCTCTGTGTCTTCTGGGGTCTCCAAGGTAGAAGATGTAATATCTTACATTATGGGCTGGATATTCAAACTGCACCATTCTGAGGTGCAAGCCCTTGCGCTGCACAAAATAGTTGTGCAGGGGTGTGGCCGGGGCGATATTCAAAGGAGTTGCGCTATTGAGGAACTCCTTGAATATCACCCAACCACAACCACTGTGCATGTGCAGTGGAACTTGCACCGCAGAGTTGTCCAGGTGGAGCATTCAGCTTGCGGTGGCACTAAGTACCATTCATGTCGCATAAAAATCATAAATATTCAAAAGGTGACATGCAAATGGGGCCATAATTCATGACAAGGCACAGGGGCCATTTGCATCTGATTAGCCCCATTTGCATGCTCATCTGTATCTAGGTGCACGATCCCCAGGACTGCCCTGGCGGCCCTGCCAGGCAGCAGCCATCGGGGACCAACGCCCCTGCAGCTCGATCGCGGACATAGTGCACTCCTCCCCACCAGCCCATCACAGGCAGCAGTGGCCCCCTCCTCCCGAACATCTCCCTGGTGGTCCAGTGGACTGAAATGCCTGATCACAGGCAGTAAATCATCGAACCCCGGACATCTCCCTGGTGGTCAGTGGACGAAATGCCTGATCGCAGGCAGTAAATACGATCGAACCCCCGGACATCTCCCTGGTGGTCAGTGGACGAAATGCCAGATGCAGGCAGTAAGTAAATTGAAACCCCCAAACATCTCCCTGGTGGCTAGTGTCCCCCCACCCACCCACCGAAGCCCCACCACCCGCTCCCCGGAAGCGGCGGGCAGCAGTATCCCACCGCCTACATTCATTCACAAATCTGGGCTGTTACGTATGGTATGAGCTGCACCGCATTGGCTCTAGCTCTGCACCAATGGGCATGCCAGCCCTACCGAGCAGTCAGTCGGTGGGCGGCGGGGCGGCAGGCGGTGGGATGTTGCCACCCGCCAGCTGCTGGGAGCGGGTGGTGGGCTTCGTGGGTGGTGGGTGGGGACTAGCCACCAGGGAGATGTTTGGGGTTTAATTTACTTACTGCCCGCGATCGGGCATTTCGGGTCCACTGGACCACCAGGGAGATGTTCGAGGTTTGATTTGCTTACCGCCCGCGATCGAGCATTTCGGTCCACTGACCACCAGGAAGATGTTCGTGGGGGTTCAATTTACTTACTGCCTGCGATCGAGCACCAGGAGATGTTCAGGGAGTTCAGTTTACTTTCTGCCCGTGATCAGGCACCAGGGAGATGTTCGGGGTTCAGTTTACTTTCTGCCCGCGATCGGGCATTTCGGTCCACTGGACCACCAGGGATGTGAGACGAGGAGGGATTTATTAAACATACTTTCGTCCACTGGACCACCAGGGATGTAAACGGGAGGAGGAGCCACATTGATGCCGCGATCGGGCTGGTGGGAAGTACACTATGCCGTCCGGGCTGCGGGGGGCACAGGGACTGAGTTGGGGCCAGCCACAGGTGGCAGCTGCTGTTGCGCCCTGCAATACAGCAGCTCACCTGTGGGTGGCCCTCAACAAGCTTCCTTTTTGGCTCAAAGTCCTGCAGGCGCAGGTTGGGGGTTGTGCCTGCACAACTCTGCACAGCCCAGCTGAATATCGGGCTGTGCAGTTTATGCATGGTTCCTCCCCCTCCAGTTGAGCATGCATTCATTTGCATTGCGCTGTTGCTCAGCCTGTTTTCAGTGGCACAACTGCCTCCTGCTGAATATCGCAGAATGGCGCAATTTAGAACTTGCGCATGTGCAACCCTGCTGCACATGGCGCAACCCGAAACATTTCTAATTACAGAGATGAGCCCTATTGACTAAATTAGAGGTGGCTCCTCAGTCCAAGATAACATTATACAATTTTGTTATAGTCATCACTTTTCGGAAACAAAGAGGTACAGTTTGTACATAGCTGTGCAGTAATACAAATCATCAGACGATGGCAATGCTGACTTATATATCATAATTATTACAAGGACACAGATGTCCTAACATCTTATAAGCAAGTAATACGTGTGTATATTGGAAAGTAAAGTGTATAGCAATAATATGCATACATATCCTGACATCTACTCTTGTACGGTAGATGCCCCCTAGCCCTATATGTTAGTATAACATATATCTAAATACTAGCTGTCTGCGGTGTACCTCTGAGGGTACCAATTAGGGTGCAAGGACCTCATGTAACACTCCCCTCCTTGTTGCCTCTCAAGGGCAACACAAGCAAGAGTAAGGAAGTGGACAGAGAGCAGGGGTCATTTACAGACCCAACGTGCAAGTTTGTAAAGGAACTCTAGCTGCTCACTGTGTTGGCGTAATGTACACCGTAGGCAGCAAAGCATAATAATAAGAAAAAATATCAAAAAATGCTTGTATAATAACAAAACATTTAAACGTAATCTCTAACCGTGTGTTAGTAAGTGCACTATTCAAATCACCATCATTAATGAGGTCAAATACTACTTCATTAGCTTTGGAGATATTATTGCTGATGTGGATGAGATGGGTGTCCTTTCTGTCTAAAAGTGATTTTAATGTCAAAGTTAAAGGATCAATATGAACATTAAAATATGGTAAATACTCTGAAAGAGTGAGCAGATAATCAGGGTTATTAACAATGATATCAGGGTCCATGATGGGAACAGGCATAATAACTGTGTACCCTATAACAGTACTTTGATGAGGGACAAAACAAAAAAATTTGATTCATTAATAGAATATGTCTTTTCTCCGTATGTAAAAGTTTTAAAGTTGGTTAACACACAAAATTCGCCATCTGAATCATATTGCCTTTTCACAGTAGGCAGTCTCCATTTCTCTAAGTGTACTGGGCAAGCATAAGTCTGTTTGGAAATCCATGTTGACAGGCGGTGAACCTCCTTCCGATAAGACTGGTACAACTTGGAATCATCTGGAGAAGATTTTGAGTCCTGGTATTCCGTGCCATTGGTGGCGATGTCATCGTCCATGGAAAAGGACCAATCAATACTGTCTGGAGAATATCCACATACAGGTTTAATAACATCAAATACTTTACATTGACACAAATATACCCTTTCTTCGCACAGCAATCTGTGTGCAGCGAGACCCACGCATCCAGAAGAGGATGAAAAACCAGTAGAGGAGGCAAGATAAGGCGTTCTCTGCAGGTGTTGTCATCAAGGCACCCAATGGAGTGTACGGATGCAAGTTTATCAAATATAGCTGTAGTAGGATCAAAACATGGTAAATAAACAGTAAAAGACACAAACATAGTATCCTTAATAATGCAGGGACCAGTATTAGGGTGCCTGGTCACAAAACATAAATGTCTAGCAGTAGAAATAGGAATGGACAGAGACAGAGACTGTAACATACACATGGCAACACAGTTTGGGGATTTGCACTGAGGGCAATACCATTTAGAGATACGTCTGTCATGTATGATATCAGGGATTCTTCCAGATTCCAGATCACGGAAGAGATTATTGATGGCAGTGATAATATATGAGCCATAGGCAGAGCATAATATTTCATGGGCAATGTATTGCTTATCTGCTTCTTTATTGTTCTGTGCAATGAGGGAGTTAATCTTATCTTTAGAACCTGTAAATGCCTAAGCAAGGGGGTTGCTAGAGATTCCAAGGGTAGCTTTGAAATCTTCAGGGGTCCATGCATTTATGCACGTGGCACCAGTCCTTTGGAATTCTCTACCCAGCCGGCTGCAGGAGTGTGTGACTGTGGGGGAGTTTAAACAGGCATTGAAGACCTACTTATGGAGCAAAGCATATTGTGATTAATATTAGAATTCAGGTCTTACTGTGCAAATGTTTTTATCTGTTGTTTTGTTTTGTAATGCGCCTTGATAATTGAAAGGTGCAAAATAAATAAAGATTATTATTATTATCATCTTGTCAGTGTATCTGAAAAGGAAAATCAAACATTAGCAAATTAGTACTATTCCACCCAATGGGGTGAGGAAAAGTAATTATACTCCTTTATACAGTTTCAACTAGTTTACATGTAACCATTTGTTAGTCAGTTTGCTGTTTTGCATGAATCTAACTTGATAGACTGCTGGACTGAGCTTGTTGACAACTGGGTAGGGTCCTTCCCACTTATTGGAGAAGGAATGTGTTGGATGTGCAAATCTGAGAACCATTACCTGATCCCCAACTTGCCAATCCACTTCTTGTGCGTGTTTGTCAAACTGAATTTTGGACTGTTGCTGGGCCTTGCCCATGCAGTTGGCAGCATACAAATGAGTGTGTATGAGGTCTTGTCTGAGTTTTTCCACATATTGGTCTACAGACACATGGTCTGCAGTGGGGGTATGCAGGTCAAACAACAGGTGTTCAGGTAATCTCATGTTTCTACCAGTCATCACCGCAAAGGGTGTCAGCTGGGTGGTGGCTGAGGGTGTGATCCTAATTGCCATAAGGAGTAAAGGCAGCAGGGAATTCCAGTCCTTGGGATTGTCCTCAATGAATTTGGAAAGCATTTGCTTAATCCATCTGTTGGCCCTCTCTGCTTGACCTGATGATTGTGGGTGGTAGGGTATGTGGAATTTCTGATGAACTCCAAGGAGTTCAAGGGCTTCTTTCATCAACTCACCTGTAAAACTGGTTCCTTTGTTGGAGTCTACCTTAAGAGGTAGGCCTCACCTGGAGAAGATCTGTTCCACTAGGATTTGGGCAGTGGTTTTAGCAGTGCATGTCTTAGTGGGGAAAGCCTCAACCTACTTAGAAAAGAGATCGGTTACCACAAGGGCATATTTGTTGTTCCTGCTGGTATTGGTTAAGGGACCAATAAAATCAATCTGTATGGCATGCCAAGGGCAGGAATGCCTTTGTGGTAGTAGCTTGGCATTTTGTTTGGTAGGGATGGGATTGTTCTGTGCACAAACAAGGCATTTGTCTATGTACTATGTGACATCCTCGGTGACACCAGGCCACCAGGTGGTGGTCTTGAGCCTTTGGAGTGTATTTTCCACTCCCTGGTGTCCACCAGTGGGGGTATCATGCACTTGGTGCAGAAATTTGGACCTGAGATGATGAGGAACCACCCACAATTTGGTGGGGGTATCATCTGGTTGGTACCAGATGAGCTTATCATCTGGGGACAGGTGTAACTTACTTTCATGCCTTCAGTAGGGGTTATGGATAGGTAGATTCTTCTCAGTACCTTTGTCCAGGAATCTGAACACATCTTTGAATTTAGAGTCAGCATGTTGGGCTGCTGACAAGTCCAAGGGGGAGAAGGGTTCAGGTTTTTTCCTGATTGCTGCAATGTGGATGGCTGCTCTGACCTCTAGATGGTCCATCATCAAGGTGTCCCCCTTTCAGGCCCCTTCCTTGGCAAGGGTGTCAGCAGTGTCATTGAAGGCATGGTAGGGTTCATGAATGGAGTGAGCCTTTACTTTGTGTACATAGAGTTTGTGTGCAAAAATTCTGTGCCAGTGAATGAATGTATATTACCAGTTCCTTGTGTTTCACCGGGGTGGCATCAGAAGAGGTAAAGGAGTTCTTCTGCCAGAAAGGAAGAAATTCTGTAAGGGAACAACAAACCCAGTTAGAGTCTGTGAAAATGATGCTATCCTCAGTTTCATGCTGGATAAACTCGAGGGCACAGGCCACCACTGCCATGCCCGCATACTGTGATGATGCCACACTGCAATGCTTAGAAATCTTAACAGTGTTACCGAAAGAGTAAATTACTAATATGCCCATTCCTGCTATGTGTTCTCCCTGATAATAGGAGGCTGATGCATAAGTGAAGACATGACACAATGAGGTGTTCTCAAGTAGTTGTGGTGTAGCAGGAAGGAAAGGACCTGGATCTGGTAGATCAGGTGGTTGTAGTGTACAGTCATGGAGTTCTCCCTGAAAGAGGAGACCATGCACTAGCATGGATGGCATTTTGGTTGGGTGGACCTTAATGTCTGTGTCCTGGAGAAGGAGGGACCAGTGCGTCAGTCTGGTATTGGAGACTGACCCATCCTTCACTCTATCTGATAGCAAAAAGGTTGTTGGAGTGTGGTTTGTAGTGCTGATCAGGGTGGAGTATCCAATGATATACAGAAAGTGCTTGACAGCCCAGTAGGTGGCTAGAAGGTTCCTTTCACAAAGGCTGTATTTCTGTTTCACTGGGATTAAGAGCTGTGATGCATATGCAATGGGTCTCAGTCTGCCATGGACCTTCTGGGCCAGCACTGCAGACATAGCAATGTCAGAGGTGGCGGATTCCAGATGGAATGGCAAGGCTGGATTGGAGTTAACCAAAGCTGGGGCTGAGGCCAATCCTGTTTCAGTGACATCACAGCTTGGGTGTGTATGGGGCTCCAAGTCCAGGGGACATCCTTTTTCGGTCTTCTGAGCAAAATCACAAATAAAATCTCTAGAATAGTTTGCCATACCTAGAAATCTTCTAAGAGTGGCCACGCTGGAAGGCAGTGGCAGATCTTGCAACCCCTGTATCTTCTTCCAGGTAGGGCTTCGGCCTTGATCTGTTATTCTCAGGCCCAGAAAGATTACCTCTTTCTGACATAGTTGTGCTTTTGCTTGGTTACATTTGAGCACTGCCCTCTGGATGAAGGTCAGTAGTGTCACAAACCCACTCAGCAGGTCAGGCCCTCTACTCCCAAAGTGCCAACCTCCGAGCGTAGTCTTGTGAACAGTTAACAGAAACAGGGTAACCCTCCTGTCTGTTTTGTGGGTTCGAATCAAACTTTGGTTTCAGTTCTGGAGGGATTCAAACTGTGAACCTCTTGCTAGCGTACCCAATGCACAGGCTCAGATAATTCTGTCTTCAGGGGGCCAGATATCTTTGCCTACAGGCACCCAACCAGGTGTACAAAATAAACCCTTAAAAACTCTAATAGAGACCTCAGGTTACTCTTACCTTTTTCCAGTTTGGTACCACCATTCAAGCTTATGCACAGTGTCTGCTTTAGCCATATATACTTCACTTGTTAAAGAAAAGAAATTCAAAGACAGACCAAGTAGGCTCTAAAAATAAGAGTTTTATTAAAATAGACAAAAGTATGTAAAACATAAAATACAGAACCATTATATCACAAGAAACATACAATCTTTTAAAAGAACAAGGGTTTAACAGTGCAGTTCCTACTACAGTACTTAGATTTTGTCTCTCTCTAGCTGTATACTTGCTTAAAGTGCTCAAAGATGTTTCTTTGTCAGAGTGTAGATAAAAGTGTTCTGAAGGTAAAAAGAATACTTTGTGTGAGGTCACCTAGATCCTCCTCTGTTTATTAAAAATCATACACCCAGGAAGTTTTATCATTTTAGAAGGAAAGTTAATTAAGGTTACATCAGTAGAAACTCCTTTCCCCATGTGACTTCCCCAATCAAGTCTGTAAATTTCCTTTCATCTATGAGCAGTATCCCCTCTCACACAGACATCAAAGCATTTATGATTTCGCGTCAGTGTGCCGAACCTGGTTTCCTCCTCGAAACGTCATAAAATGCATACTGATTCCCTCTTAGCTGTTAAAGCTATATTTAACTTAGAAAAACAGGAAATTTTTGATAAAGGCCTTTCTAGTCTGTAATTAGCTTCTGGCCTTCCAGGTAACACCTTGTATCTAAAACCTGTGTGTGTGTGTGTGTGTCATTTCACATGCTGTCTCAGCATCTCTCATGAGATACAGCCCATAACACATTTTTATATTACAAAAAAATCATAGTGTACTCAGAACTGGCTGTCCACGTGTCACAATCCTCCCCACCTAGACTGAATTTGGGAAGTCTATCCTCAGCATGGGATGAGCTTCCCAAATCAGTTCACTTCTCATACACACGAGACAGACCATCTGAGTTCTGGTTTCTGGCTTCAGCTCTATGTATGATTGTCATATCATACCCTTGCAAAGCAAGACTCCATCTTAGCAATCTACCATTGTTCTTTCCCATCTGCGTCAGGCAAAACAGGGGGTTGTGGTCAGTCTGCACCACAAAATGCTGCCCATATAAGTATGGCTCTAATTTCTTTAGGGCCTACACTATGGCAAGACACTCTTTTTCCACAGTGGAGTATGCTTGCTCCCTGGGAAGTAACTTCCTACTCATGTACACTAGTGGGTGATCTGTCCCTTGGTGGATGTGTGACTCAGTACTGCCCCAATACCCATGTCTGAGGCATCAGTCTGAACAATAAAGGGTTTGCTATAGTCAGGACTTGTCAAAACAGGAGCATTGCACAGTGCCTCCTTCAATCTGGTAAAGGCTTCTTCACAGGCTGAGTCCCAGGTAATTTTCTTTGGCATCCTTTTCTTTGTCAGGTCAGATAGGGAACAGCCAGGGCACTGTAATTGGGTAAAAATTTTCCGTAGTACTCTGCTGTCCCTAGAAAACTCCTGACCTGCTTCTGGGTTTCTGGTCTGGGCCATGCCTGGATTACCTCTATCTTTATTTGGTTAGGACAGAGCTGTCCATGGCCTACCACATGCCCAAGGTATCCCACCTCTCCCACGGCCCCCTGGCACTTCTCAGCATTGACAGTGAGCCCAGCCCTCTGTATCTTGCCCAGCACTTCCCTAAGGTGGGAAAGGTGTTCCTCCCAGCTGGTACTAAAGATGGCAATGTCATCCAGGTACGCCACTGCATACTCCTCAGCAACATTTAACACCTGGTTCACCAACCTTTGGAAAGTAGCCAGGGCATTCTTCATTCCAAAAGGCATTACTTTAAACTCAAATAAGCCTATTGGAGTGATGAAGGTTGACCTCTCCCTGGCTCTGTCTGTCAACTCTACCTGCCAATACCCCTTGGTCAGGTCAATGGTCATATGATAGGTCGCCCCTCCCAACTTGTCCAGGAATTCTTCCATCCGAGACATCAGGTGGGCGTCTGACTTCATGACTGCATTCAGTCCATGATAGTCCACACAGAAATGAGTAGAGCCATCTGGCTTAGGCACAAGGACTACGGGTGAGGCCCAGGGGCTGTGAGATCTCTGGATTACCCTTAAATCCAGTATCTCCTCTAATTCCCTCCTAATGTCCTTTTGGACAGCCTCTGACACCTGATATGCTGTCCGCCGTATGGGCGTCTAGGTTCCTGTCTCCACATCGTGCTTCACTAATGGGGTTAGTCCAGACTTGGTGTTAAACAATGGGGCAAAGTCTGCTAAAACCTCCCTTACTTTCTGGATCTGGTCCAGGGCCAGCTGGGGAGACAATTTTATTGCCTCTACAGAGGACTCCCACTTACTTTCTTCCAGCAAATCCAGAAGGGGGTCTCCTTCGTCCGTCCCCTCCCTAGGACTACACACTGCAAACACCACATCAGCCCTATTTGCATATGGCTTCATCATGCTGACATGGTACATCCTTTCTGTCTGTCTTCGGTCAGGTAACTCTACAATATAGTTCACATCATTTACCTTCCTAAGCACTTTGTACGGTCCTGTCCACTCAGCCTGCAGCTTGTCTTTCTGGACCGGAATAAGAACCATGACTTCCTGACCCACCATGTACGAGCGAGCTCTGGCTTTGCGGTCATACCACACTTTTGTTCCTGTTGGGCAGCTGCCAGGTTGCTCTGGGCTGTCCCCATAAGCTCCTTCAGCCTTTCCCTAAACCTAAGGACATAATCCACAATGGGAGTTCCCTGGGTGGTGTGCTTGCCTTCCCAGTCCTCCCAGGTCAAGTCTAGGGGCCCACGTACCCAGTGTCCATATAAGAGTTCGAAAGGGAAAAATCCTGTCGACTCTTGGGGCACCTCCCTGTATGCAAACAACAGGTGGGGAAGGTATTTCTCCCAGTCCCTCCCTTGCTGTTTAGCAAACGCCCAGAGCATTGACTTCATGGTACCATTGAATCTTTCCACAAGCACATTGGCTTGTGGGTGACACGGTGTCATGCATCTCTGCACCACCCCACACTTCTCCCATAAACATTTCATCAGGTCCGACATGACGGAACCCCCTTGATCAGTGATAACCTCCTGTAGAAACCCAATATGGGAGAAAATCTCAAGTAAGGCATCTGCCACTTTGTAGGTCCTCAGTGAGGATAGAGCGGCTGCCTCTGGGTACCGGGTGGTACAATCCTCCACAGTCGTGATGAATTTCTTCCCTGAGGTGCTGGAGGTAGTTAAAGGCCCCACAATATCCATTCCCACCCTCTGGAATGGGTTCTCCACTATGGGCAATGAAATCAGGGCGGCTTGGGTTTTCTTGCTCGCCTTCCCTATTTCTTGGCATCGGTGACAAGACCTGCAATACTCCTTCACCTGCTGGGTGAAGTTAGGCCAATAGAAATTCTGGGCCAACCGCTGCATAGTGCGCACGATTTCCAGATGACCAGAGAAGGGAATATCATGTGCAGTCTTGAGCAACTGCTCACAATACCCCTGGGAAATGACAAGCTGTCTGCCTAGCACCCCTCCCTCTGTCTGTACTGCCTGAGTATACATAAGTCCATTTTCCCAATAAACCTTATGTCTGCCATCACCTCCCTGTGTGCCGTCCGAGTCTGCCCAAGCCCTCAGCTTCTCTAAACTAGGGTCACTTCTCTGAGCAACTGTGAACCCCTCACACATTCCCAAGACATGGGACCGGTCCCCTTCAGTAGCTAAACTAGGGTCCCTAGCACTAGCGTCAGAGCACTCAGGATCACTGTCAATCCCAACCCTCTGACAATGGGTCACCCCTCACTCTTCAGAGTAACTCTCTGTAGCTGTGTGGTTTCTTGCTACTGGGGAAATTTCTACCCCCTTTTTGTTAGTCTCCCCATCTAGAGACACAGGCTGGGGAACCAGCCTCTCAGTGGTTTCCACAATGGTTTCTGTGGGGTTCAGGGAACTACAATTTTCCCTTGCTGCTTGGCTATGGGTAACTGCACACACCGTCCCCCGTTTTAGATTGTTGCCCAGGATCACATCCACTGCTAAGGTTTTGGCTACAGCCACCTGTTGCACAGTTCCCCCTGTTTCACCCCAGTCTAGGAAAATACTAGCCAGTGGCAATGTTTTTGCCTCACCAGTAAAGTCCTGTACAGTGATGTATTTATTGTGTATAAGCTGACCAGGCTCTACTAGATCCCCCTTTACCAAGGTCAAGGATGCCCTGGTGTCCCTTAACCCTTGCGTCTGTACACTATTCACCATGACTGGGTGCATGTATTCCCTCATGTTCATAGGCATGCTTTCAGGGACACACAAACAACCCACTTCTTTTCTAGTACTATTCTGCACATTATTGCTCATTCTTTTGGGATACTGTCTGGCAATATGCCCAGTTTCTTTACATAACCAACATTCACTTCTCTTTTCAGAGAAATCTTTTCTCTGAAACTTGGGGCTAACTGGTTTTGGTGGCGGCAGTGAGGGTTTTAGCTGCCCTGAAGGTACGCTTTTCCATTTCTGCGATGCCACACCCTCCCCATTCGCTCTCAGAGCAGGTCTGCTCTTGGCATAGCGTCCGAGAGTTCAGCAGCCTCTTGCACTGTTTTGGGATCTTGGTCCTACAGCCAGGTTTTTAGCTCTGCTGGGCATGCCCAATAAAACTGTTCTAACAAAATCACATTTTCAATCTTATCAACAGAGTTTGCCTCAATTCCTTCCCACCAACATTTTAAAAACTGACGTTGTTTTGTGGCTAGCTCTTTGTAGCTCATGTCAGGGCTTCTACTGAGCTTACGGAATTTAGCTCTGTATGATTCAGCAGTTAATTCAAATTTTTTAACAGTGCAGCTTTAAGTTTGCTGTAATCATCACTGTCCTCATTGTCCATTTGACCCAATGCATCCTGAGCTTTCCCGGTAAATAGTGGGGATAGCTAGAAGCTCCAGGACTCTCTAGGAATTTTAGCCTGAATACAAACTTTTTCAAAAAATTTAAAAAGGCATCCATATTCTCCCCCTCTTTAAATTCAACTATCAGTTTGGAGTTCAATTTGTAACCCAGTCCTGCAGTCCCAGTTAAACCCAAGCCACTTACCTGCTCTGGTGCAACTGGTTGGAGTCGTAGCTTCTCCAGTTCATGTTGCCTCTGGTGCTCCTACTCCTCACTGTCAGCGTCTTGGCATTCTCACTCTCTCTTCTCCTCTGCAGCTCACTGGCTCTCATGCTCCTCACGGTCTGCCTCTCATTCTTCATGGTCTGCCTCTCGCTTCTCTTGCTCCCTCTCCCTCTGGAACTCCAGCTCCATCCTGCACAACTCAGTTTGCAGCCTGAGTACTTCTGGATCCAGGATACTGGTGACCTTCCCCTGCTGCTGTGGCCCTTCGCTGACAGTGGCCCTATTGTCCTCCTCATTGGATCTGGACACTGCACTGGCTGCTAACCCTGCCACACTCATTGTTTGGTCCTTTTCAGTCACGGTCTGTGACTCAGTGCTCTGGGTATCTGCTACCATCAGGGCATCCACTAGGTTCTGTTGGCTGGCTTTCACCTCGAACAGGACTCCTCTGTCCCTGCACAACTGCTTTAAGTAGTCTACAGTGTGCCTGCTGTAGTTAGAAGCCATCTTCCCTAACTACTGCTACTCTGACTTGCACTTTAGGAAAAAAAAATAAAACAGGTAGGAACTTGACTGTACGCCAAGTGATATAGTTCTGTCTCCTTTTTTAAAAAAATAAATCACTGCCTTTTTCTTTCTTTGCAAGTGAGCTGATGGTTTCAAGCTGACACACTGAACAATAAAAGCTTGTAATACCAAAATATTTTGCACCGCTGCCAACCAATCTGTCACAAACCCACTCAGCAGGTTAGGCCCTGTACTCCCAAAGTGCCAACCTCCTAGCACAGTCTTGTGAACAGTTAACAGAAACAGGGTAACCCTCCTGTCTTTTTTGTGGGTTCAAATCAACCTTTGGTCTCAGTTCTGGAGGGATTCAAACTGTGAACCTCTTGCTAGCATACCCAATGCACCGGCTCAGATAATTCTGTCTTCAGGGGGCCAGATATCTTTACCTACAGGCACCCAACCAGGTGTACAAAATGAACCCCTAAAAACTCTATTAGAAACATAGAAACACAGAAGCATAGACTTTGACGGCAGATAAGGACCGCTTGGCCCATCTAGTCTGCCCATTTCCCTACCTACAGGATAGGCCACAGATCCTAGTTAACCAACAGCCTATACAGTAATAAAGACCTCAGATTACTCTTACCTTTTTCCAGTTCAGTATCACCATTCAAGCTTATGCACAGTGTCTGCTTTAACCATATGTACTTCACTTGTTAAAGAAAAGAAATTCAAAGATAGACCAAGTAGGCTCTAAAAATAGAGTTTTACTAAAATAGATAAAAGTATGTAAAACATAAAATACAGAACCATTATATCACAAGAACCATACAATCTTTTAAAAGAACAAGGTTTTAACAGTGCAATTCCTACTACAGTACTTAGATTTTGTCTCTCTCTACCTGTATATTTGCTTAAAGTGTTCAAAGATGTTTCTTTGTCAGAGTGTAGATAAAAGTGTTCTGAAGGAAAAAAAATACTCTTTTAAAAACTGTATTTGCCAACTTCTTTGTGTGAGGTCACCTAGCTCCTCCTCTGTTTATTAAAAATCATACACCCAGGAAGTTTTATCATTTTAGAAGGAAAGTTAATTAAGGTTACATCAGCAGAAACTCTTTTCCCCATGTGACTACCCCAATGAAGTCTGTAAATTTCCTTTCATCGATGAGCAGTATCCCCTCTCACACAGACATCAAAGCATTTATGATTTCACATCAGTGTGCTGAACCTGGTTTCCTCCTTGAAATGTCATAAAATGGATACTGATTCCCTCTTAGCAGTTAAAGCTATATTTAACTTAGAAAAACAGGAGATTCTTGATTAAGGCCTGTTCTAGTCTGTAATTAGCTTCTGGCCTTCCAGGTAACACCTTGTATCTAAAACCTGTGTGTGTGTGTCATTTCACATGCTGTCTCAGCATCGCTCATGAGAGACAGTCCATAACACATTTTTATATTACAAAAAATCATAGTGTACTCAGAACTGGCTGTCCACGTGTCACAAGTAGTTCATCTAAGAAATCCAGATGTTGTTCCTGCATGGCTGTGGCCAACAACAGGTCATCCACATACTGCAAGAGACACTGGGGTGTAGAGGAAACCCTCAAGCGCATCCATCATGTACAAATGGAACGGGGAGGGGCTGATATGGAACTGCTGTGGTAAGCAGGTCCACGTGTACTACCTACCCTCGAAGGTGAAGGCAAACTTATGTTGACTTCTGGGGGCCAATGGCAATGACCAGAAACCATTGGAGATGTCCAGAGCACTAAACCATTGCTGGTCAGGGGTCAGTAACTGCAGCATGTTTGGTGCAGATGCCACAGTTGGGGCACAACTGGGGGTGACCTGGTTTAGTCTCCTGTAGTCAATAGTAAGTCTCCAGGCACCTGTGGTTTTTTTTACTGGCCACACTGAGGAATTTGCAGTGGAAACACATGTCCTGATTACACCTTGCTTGAGGAGTGACTTAATTGTTTCCCTAAGAGAAGGCAAGGCCTCAGGTGGAAAGGGGTATTGCTGTTGCCTCTCATGTGCTGGGCCTGTCACTTCAATGACAGTGTGCATCCTGCCACAGTTGTGCTTGTTGGTGGCAAATGTCTCCAGATGCCTTTGTAAGATAGGGAGGAGCTTTGGGAAAATCTTATGGTTCTTAAACAAATCTATGATGTCATACTCTGTTATTTGCAGATATTGTTGCGACCACATGTGAGTCAGGGATCATAATAGTGTGATATTTTCCCTGGATTTGTATCAGTAACAGTAACATGCTGATCAGGTCCACCACACAGCCATGTGGTGCCGAAAAGGCAATTCCAATTATACTAGAGTGATCATGCAATACCATCAGCTGAAAGGTGTGATATGCCTTCAGGTGTCTCAGTGTCACAGGTAGTGGCAAGAAGCGGTATGCAGACAACCTAGTTCCATCTACCCCAGACATATTGGTCTTCCATCCAGTAGACCAAAGTGATGTGTCTGGGTTATCATCCTGTAATACAGACACAGCCGCACCTGTATCCAGTAGTACTGCCTGTAGGCAACCCCCGACCTCAGCCTCTGTGCAAGGCCTACCATTTGTATCCAAAACCAGCTTGTTTACAGTAAGGACTGGGGCCTGTAATTGTCAAGCTGTACCAGTGAAAGCATGGGGGAGCTCTTGGAAGAGAATCTGGGCCTGGTTCCTGTGAACCATCTCACCATGCTGTACTGATGCTATATAGGGAGCCGCTTCCAGATTCAGGCCTGTAGGGGTCTGACAGCCTGGACTTCCCATGTCCCCGCAGCCTGTGGAGGCCTGCTGTTCTGGTTGTACTACAGCAAGAATCCGTACTGGAACAGTGTCTACTACAGAGCGCACTTTCCCAAGGAGGTCTCGGAGACTCTGGTTTTTATTGGCTATTTCTCAATAAGAAGGGCCTGGTCTCTGTTGTTTACCCTTATTCTTATGGTGTTTCTTATTTTTGTGGTAGTTCTGGTTCCTGCCCCAGTATTGCTGCTGTTGTTGGGCCTGCTGGGGGTTTTGGTTGTCTACGGGGTGGGGCTGTTTCTCTTGGACCTGCCCCTCCACCATGTAGTGTGTCATGGCCTCCAGAATGGCTTGCACGGCAGCTACCTTCTTGGAGACAGAGCTAGTATCTCAGATGTAGAGTTGATAGATTCTTTCCATTTTCTGAAGAATTTCTGCAAATCTCTCCATGTTGGGATAGGTGGTTGGCTCTACCTTTTGTCTTACTGCAGGGATCATGTTCCTAAGGAACAGGGTCTTGTATTCAATGAGGTCCATGTCTGCGACTTTTCCTGCAAGGTGCTTCCCTGCTTGGTAGGCCATCCAGAGCCTCTGGTGGAAGGTTGCTGGACTTTCCTTTGCATTCTGTTTTACAGGATATGCGAGCATCACTCCTACCATACCTGGGTTGTGTGCAGTGATGAGTTCAGATGCTACATCATCACAGGTGGCATGGCCGCCCTGGTGGACAACATCAGGGAGTTTCTCCCACAGGCCAGGATTGATGGTCTGGCGTAGGATCTGCACCTGGTAGTCTGCAGTGAGACTAAGCATTTCACATTTAGCATGCATCTTTTCCAAGTGGCAACTGAGGTTTTCAGATGGGCTCATCCGACCAATAGTGTCAGCTATTTGCTGAACAGAGTGGGCCATTTGTAGGGGATTATTGGGACGATCAAGTGGAGGTAGATTACCTTGGGTGCCCTCCATGGCTGCCTGAGCTGTGGCTTCAGCCACAGCATGGAACGTTACCTCTTTAGTGGCAGCCTCCTGTAGCAGCTGGCTAATCTAGGTTTTGAGGACCCATTTATTTTTCTCAGGGATGGACACATTGCCTAAGGCATTCTCAGTCATTTGCTCTATCTCCTGCCTGTCCTCCACATTAATAACAGCTATCAGTGGTGCCATTGGGACTAGGCCTGGGCCTGCTCCCCCCTATCATGGGGGTAACCATGTTGGCATCGCCCATGATGGACGTCATGCCGTCGATGACGTAGGGACGTGGAGTCATGTGATGGGTGGCCGTCATGTTGTGGATGGTGGGCAGGGATATCTTGGCCATAGTAGGGGTGTGACTGGGCATTGTACTGGGAGATGACGTCATCTGACTCCTCCTCAGATGACGTCAACAAGGCAGGGACTACGCCTCCCTATGCCTTGACATGACCAGCCAACACCTCTTGCTGATGGCGCAGTTTCATCATTTTGTGTTCACAATCCTCATGACTAACTTTTGCAACATTCTGATCCACATCATCCTGCATCTGCTTCTGTAACACTCTACACGCGGTGCTCAATTTGTGATTGTCCCTAGTAGATACTACTAAATCGTTACGTACCTGGTTTATCTCATCCTGTAACTCTCCCAGCTCCTCATGCATCTGATCATTCATTCTACTTAATATGTCATTCATTTGCAAAGCCTGCCCCATATCCTGTCTCAAACTTTCACACTCCTACTTCAACATACAAAATTCCTGCTCAGCTACTTGAGCAGAATGATGCAAAAGGGAATCCTTTTCATTTTGCAGAGTTTGGAGCTCAGATTCCAAATCCTGCTCATGTCTTGCACATTCATTTTCCTGCAATCCCATCTCCTACTTAAGAGATGAGATTTGCAGTTCAAGAGTTCGAAACCTCGCTTCGGAGGCTTCCAAAGCAGCATACAGTGCCGTGACCAACAGCCCTTTACCTTCTCACTTTATGGCTGTTTGTCTCATCTCGAAGTACTGGGTTGAAAGCCCCAGTAAGGGGTTGTCGGATTGACTTGCGTCACACATGAAGTCAGCCCATCCTCAATGGGAGGCAAGGAAGTTTGAGACATCGAGTCTCAGGTCTGCTCAGATATTTGATCCTGTGGCCATTGTGTGGGAAGGAACGAAAAATTAAACTGCGAAAAGGCACTGTGCTGTGTATCGATCCACAACAGGTGCAGTAGTTCACAGTCAGGCTACTGTGCACTTGTAAGCTTACAATTCAAAACTGCTGTGTGGTGGGTCGAGTCAGCGTCGACCACACCCAGTAAGCAGCCAGACTTTGTATGTGATTACAAAGTGGGTGAAAAAATGGGAGAAGTGGTGCAGGAATGCACACCTACTGTCCCCGGTGGGAAGGGAAAGTTGTAGCAACTAGCGAAACTTTGAAAACTCCAAATATTGCCTGCTAAACCTCACTCTCAGGTGCTTGACAATAATGGGTATGCAAGGAATCACAGACACGTTGCATAAGAGTAATAAAACTTGTTTATTACTACCAAAAGGAAAATCACAGTTGCCCTAAGTGGTTCTTACCATTAGGAACTGGGAGCCAATGCTACGTGTTCCCGATACCTTGAGGAATCTCCATGTCTCCTGGGGTCTCCGAGGTAAAAGACGTAATATCTTACATTATATACTGTATCTAAGATAATAACCATGGTTACTGTAACATAGAAACATTTCTAGTTACAGAGATGAGCCCTATTGGATAGATTAGAGGTGGCTCCTCAGTCCACAATAACATTATACAATTTTGTTATAGTCATCACTTTGCAGAAACAAAGAGGTACAGTTTGTATATAGCCGTGTAGTAATACACATCATCAGAAGATAGCAATGCCGACTTATATATCATAATTATTACAAGAACACAGATGATCTAACATCTTGTACGCAAGAAATACATGTGTATATTGGAAAGTAAAATGTATAGCAATAATATGCATACATATCTGACATCTACTCTTGTACGGTTGATGCCCTTAGCCCTATGTATTTAGTATAACATATGTCTAAATGCTAGCTGTCTGCAGTGTACCTCTGGGGGTACCAATCAGGGTGCAGGGACCTTGTGTAACACCATCACAGTCGCTACTCCTTCTGGCATACAAATTGAGTCACTCAGATTTGAGTCGCTCAAGTCGCTTCACCCATATCATGGGACACCAAATGGAGCATTAACTACAGTGCTTGCTTTTGAGTGGTAGGGTAGGTTTTCCTTGTACACATACTTTCATTCTGAATGGATTTTGATTCAAATGTGTGAGGAGTTTGGATGGCCCTGCTAATTATAAACTTGAAAGTGCTTCTGAAGGGGTTGGTAACAGTGCTCCCTTACTTGATAATCTGCCACAACTACATGCTCACATACAAAGCCTACAAAAAAAAGATACATTTCTGAAAGCACACTGATAAAACAGGTTAAGTATATTTGAACAGGTTACCTTCAGATAGACAAAAATCATTGCAATCTGAGTAAAACAAAAGCGCCATGTATTAAAAACTGTTGTATGATGTATACAATGCTATTGGTATGATACAATACTTTTATCATGTGATTTTAAAATGTTTGTACTTACTGTGCAGATTAAAAATCATTAAGACCATGGCAAACATGGAGGCGGTGTTGCACTATATATATATATATATATATATATATATATATATATATACACGCACCACACTCTGTAATGCTCCATCGCCATGCGGGAATCACACCCCACCTCCTATGAATTACTCCTCACCCAACTGTCCATCCCATCTATCGTACTCATTTACGATAGGAGTGGTTTACACCTCACCTCGGCTAACCCAAGACTCATTAGACTTATGCCAGGCAAATCTACTACCCCACTCTGCCAATGGTGAGCTAATTCTTCTAGCTGACTATAATCTGGACTGGCTCTCCCCCTCTTCTAAAACCCCCTTCATCAAAATAGAAGCCCTTAATCTCACCCAGCTGATCAAGGAGCCCACACATTACAACCCCCATGCCCCTAACCACAGAATCTTAGATTGGATTCTCACATCCCACCCCCATAGAATCACCTCTGCCAGAGTACTAGCCAATGCCTTAAGTGATCATTGTGTCACATACTGCTTATGAAAACACATCTTCCTCAATCATCACCCAAATACATAACTATCTATCCACTTCACTCATTAAACACTGAAGCTCTCCTAAATGACCTAATCACAGCAGACTAGTCCACTTGCTACTCTTCTCCTGACATAGACTCCATCCTCACCAGCTTCCAATCCATACTAACCCAGATCTGGGACTCGCACATTCCCATGGTCAAATCCCTGGATCTCTGCAGCTCTGACAGACCCGTGCAAAATCCGTGACAAAGCTTGGTCACTCTACAAATCCTCCATATCGCCTCAAGTATGGCAACAATACAAAACCCTCAGGAATTTCTGCACCAAGGCAATCTGGCGTACAAAGGCTTAATACTTAAAGAAGAAACTACAAACCATAAACACTGCCTCCTTCTGGAAGACAATCCACTCCTTGATTGACCCCTACTCAAGCAACTGTCCCAGTCCTAAAACAAAATGGATAATCTATCTCTAACCCTATAAGTGTTGCTGACATACTAAATAAGTTCTTCACAACATGTGCCGTTCCTATTTCCGGAATCTGTTGGGGGCTCTAGTATTTGGTCTTCTCTGTTGCCTGAGTCTGCTCTGGATTGGTCTCATATCTGGAAGGATCTCCACAAGTATCATTCGCAGGACATGTTCAGGCTTACTCAATATTACATAGTGAATAACATGTATTATACCCCTAAAAAGCTTTTCAAGCTTAAGAGGCTTCCCACTTCCCTCTGCTCCAGGTGTATGCAGGGGGGGATTCCCTACATATTTTCTGGTACTGTAGTAAAGTTGCCCCCTTATGGTCCTCTATCCGGGATAACCTAGATCCCCTACTAGGTCTCTCAGACTGTTTTACCCCTGAGATTTGTATTTTGGGTGATTATGCTAGTATAGACAGTGTGGAGCGTAGATACCATATTGCTTTAGTGTCCGTTGCGGTTAAGAGACTGGTTCTTAGGCATTGGACAGATCAGTTGGCACTGTCCTATGCCGAATGGTTGACCGAGCTCTCTGCCTATCTTAATTCTGAAAATTTAGTGGCCAGTGTGCGAAGCCGCATGGACCTGTTCCGGAAAAAATGGGGTAAGCTACAAGCATTATATTTGCACCAATGAGTTCTTGGCCTTTCACCCTATGCCCATGATTGTACTCCGTTCTGTTACATATTGCGGTTCTGTATCTAACAATTCAGGGCGCGGAATACTCCCTGTACGGCTACTATGTTAAATACCCAACTTGGATGTATTAATTACCTGGCACACTCATTTTGGTTGGGTGGGAGGCGTAGGGTGGGTTCTAGTTAGGCGGTGGGTGGTAGATGGGTGGGAGGGAGGGTTGGGGAGGGTGTTAGGGAGGGTTTGGTGGGGGAAGGGAGTAGGTGGAATTTTTTTGTTTGTTGTTCTTGTTCGGGGGGGGTTTGTTTTCCTTTTGTCTTTTGTTATACCATGTATTCTCTGTGAGTTGTATACTTCTATGTTTTATGGTTGTTTTATGTGTAAAATCAATAAACTTAAATTTCAGAAAAAAAAAACATGTGCCATTCCTGACTACACCACCATCCCCACATATCATGCCCCCAACCCCTCACATAATGCTTTCCTATTCTCACCAGTTACTCCTCAAGAAGCCATACATGCACTCTTATCTCTAAACACTAACAAATCAAGTCTGGATGGGATTCACCCCAAACTCCTTACACTTTCTGCCACCATAATTGCTGTACCACTAGCCCATATCCTGAATCCCTCTTTCTCCTCCGGAACAGTCCACCAGGCCAGGAAAATTGCTACAGTAATTCCCTTACACAAAGGTGGAGGCCCCTCAATACCTGTCAACTACCGCCCAATCTCCATCCTTCCTGCCTAGCTAAACTGCAAGAATCCTTAGTTTACTCCAAACTGTCAGACCATCTAACTTCCACCTATTTCCTATCTCAATTCCAATCTGGCTTTCGCAAGCACATTACAATATCTCATCCCTCCTTCGAGTCATAGAACACATCCATTTGGCCATGGACCAAGGCCTCTTGACAGCTGCCATTTTTGTGAACCTGGTCAAGGCCTTCGATTCAGTTTCTCACCCTCTCCTCCTCATCAAGCTTAGCAGAGCTGGCCTAGCTCCCCTCTCAATAATTTGGTTCTCATCCTACCTTGAGAACAGACAGCAATCAGTTAAGGTAGGTAATTCCTACTCTTCCCCCCTTCCCATCTTAGCAGGAGTAACTCAAGGATCAGTCCTTGGCCCCATCCTGTTCTCAGCCTTCATGAATGACCTCCCTTCAATATCTTCCAACTCCTGTATACATATGTATGCAGGCGACACCATTCTGTTTGTCTCTGGCCCAACCACCACAGTTGTTCATCCCCTACTCCAACACAACCTACTAAAGATGCAGTCCTGGTTTCACAATAACCAGTTAAAAATAAACACTTCAAAGACCATCGCCATGCTCTTTGGTTCATCTAAAAAACTATTTAAAATACCCACCCCCCCAGCTTTCACCACCCTGGATGGTTCCACCCAAGATTATGTCTCATATAATTATCTAGGGGTCTGGCTTGATCCCTACCTTAATTTCTCCACTCATATAGATGCCATGACTTTCAAGCTCCACCCAAAGCTTGCCATTTTGTATCACAATAAAGCCTCCCTACCTCTCGCCACCCTTCGTGAACTAGTCTCAAAGACAATAATTCCAATTTCAACTATGCTGATGTTGTCTACATCTCAGCCCCAGCCTTCTCACTCTCCCACTTTGACACCCTGCTAAACTCCTTCTGTCAATTTGCTTCAATCTCCCCCCTAGAACACATCACTGCCACCTGTACTCCTCCCTCGGCTTCATGACCCTATCACATACTATAGACTTACTACCAATTCTCTCTCTCTTTCATTGGAAGCAGTAAAGTGTAGTGGGTTAAGGCTCTGAGCTACAGATCTGGGGACCTGGGTTTGAATCCCACAGCTGCCTAGGTGCATAATGTGTGATCCTGAGCAAGTCACTTAGCTTCCTTGTGCTCCCAGGTTACATCTGGAAACAAGCTTCAGCTTAGTGTGCTACTCCTGGTTAAACAATGTTCCCTTCTCTTCCCTTTGCTAAATTCTGGTTTGGCCTCCTTCCACCTTACCTGTCAGATATGCTCTCCCCAGTTGCAAGCACACTCTATAACCTATGCTTCAGGGATACCCTTCTTCCTTTCCCACTCCCTATCATCTGCTAGCAAAGCTGCCTTCTCCTACAGACTCCCAGCTCTATGGAACCTCCAGTCTTCCCAGCTCCAGAACTTTCTTTCTTACCCCTCCCTCAAATAGCACTTACATCTCCTCCTTTCCCACCTTGATCATGTCCCTACATGTCCACCTCTCCAACAATACTGGATTTATAGTAATAGCCAACTCAGTTTTAACAGCCCCATTATTACCATTGTGACATATATTGTTTATTTTTGAAACCACCTTCACGGTAGTGCATCCTGCAATGTTGTCTGTGTACTCCCATGCTCAGTATGCTGTACTTATTTTGGATTGTCTGTTTTTTTGTTATGATCTGTATTTGCTGTCATCATTTATGTACCCCTGCCCCTCGGGTTGCACCTGGAAATGAGTCTCGTCTCAGCGTGCCTTTCCTAGTAAATAAATTTTAAATAAATAGAAAAAATAAAACAACAGCAATTATTTTAACAAAATAAAGTTTTTTTTACTAGAACTTTATTAGACATCCTGATTATCTATTTATTTTTTTTTCTTGCATTAAAGTAAGTAATTGTTAAACAGGCTTCATTATTTAACATCCAGAAACTAGCAAAATATTTTCTTTTAAGATTTATTCAATACTGACTGACTATGAATTACTATTTATTTATTTATTTGGAATAACACCATTGAGCAGAGTTTGTTTTTCAAAGGTTCCATGTCAATAGGTACAGGAGTAAATAAACGTTACAAAGAAGAAACATAATAAAGGATCATGCAGGATCCGAGAGTCATTTTCATCAAAGCACAAACAGGAGATAGAATAAAGCATATTCTTTTGGTCCCAAATAATAATATTCAGTACATTACAACAGACTGAGGATAGAGTATGAGCTGGGTCCTATGCTCACCTAATAATATGAGTGCAGTGGCTGTATTTGCCTTGTCAGAGGAAGGGCAGTTGCGAGGGGCAACTTTGTCAGCAAGCAAACCAGGTTATGATAGGTAAGATTACAAGTGTTACTGGTGTACAAAGGTCTCACTCACCCTGAATAAATCACTCAATATATTTTGCATCAAATCAGCTCTTTTAATAACTCCCAGTCAATAGATCAATACAATGTTTCGGGTTGAAACCTTCATCAGGAATATACTGGTATTTCTAAAATTAGAAAATATGTATACAAATATATTTTTATAAAATAAATATAAATAAAATTCAATATAAGTAATCAAGAATACTTCAAAACATGAACAATTTATCAATCCTTACATTATATAATGGTTACTTGTGTAATTTTCTTTCAATCATTCATTATATATTCAACTCCTACCACTGGACACTGATAGAACACAAAAATACAAAATTAAAAAATATTTACTTACTAAGATATGGCCTTCCAAACTAGTCAATTTTTCTAGTCTAAATAGTTTCAAATCCAACCGATGAATGTATCCACTCACTATTAAAGTGAACCAGAATGATTAATACATTTCCTCATTGACACTAAAATGCGAAGTACCAAAACTCTAAAAAGTACGTTTTAATCATTACAGTTTTGTTCTAAACAATTCCAAATATTGTCAATTCGCATTTCAAATCTTCTTTCTATAGTATTTAAACAATCATTTAGTATCGCTAAAATAAGTATAGAATTTGTTTACATGCTAACCTGTAGTGACTCTACGGTTATCAACTCGACTTCCAAAACTTTTCTATGCTTTCTGCACGTGTAAGAAACACTTTGAAGGCTGTGAAGATACAAAATGGTATTATTCATTATCTCCCTCACTGTTTCCTAACTAAAATTTATGTCATTCTATTCAAATAGGTACACGCTTACTTACTTTGTGAAGTGTCCTATATCCTGTTTTGGTGGAAATGACTCGGGGGGAAACATACCTGTATTTTAGCTGTAAAGTGACTCCACCTCTAAATCTGGCAACCAACGCGAATGCGTAATGCAAGCCATGCTTGCCTGAGCGCCAAACCCACCCATTGGCGGCACCAAGTACCACATTTCTTGGTGTTAGAGGTGCAGAGAAAAAGTTTCTAGTGTCAATTTATTAATCTAAAGGCTACTTTTAGATTTTTTTAGATTTTTTCTTGTCCCATCACTCAGCAGCACTAATATGGGTAAACAAATACTGTGTGCTATATGAGTCTAACTCTATTAAAGGATAGGTTGCCATTCAATAACTTCATTTAGACCAAAACATGGATTATTTATTTGAAACCAATTAATAAACCAGGCCTCCCTTAACAATAATTTGTTGTTATAACCACCTCCTCGAGTGTTCTTATGAACCTTCTCTATACCAAAAAAAAGGTAACGATGGTAATTGATGTGGTCATAGAAACATAGAAACATAGAAACATAGACTTTGACGGCAGATAAGGACCACTTGGCCCACCCAGTCTGCCCATTTCCCTACCTGCTGGATAAGCTGCAGATTCTAGTTAACCAACAGCCTATTTCCTGCAACCCCCCACTATAATTGCCTTATGTCTGTCCCATGCATGTCTGAATTCCTCCACTGTTTAAGACCCCAACCTTTCCGGAAGAAGCGGTTCCATATGTCCTACCTCTCTGTGAAAAAGAATTTCCTCACATTACCCTGAGCCGTGCCCTCTAACTTTAAATTGTGCCCTCTTGTTCTTACACATCTCTTTTTCTGAAAATGCTACCCTCCTGGACTTTGTTGATTCCCTTGAGGTACTTAAAAGTTTCTATCATGTCCCCCTGTCCCTCCTTTCATCAAGGGTATACATATTAAGCTCTCTCAGTCTCTCTTCATATGGTTTCTGATGTAGACTCTGCACCATTTTAGTTGCCCTCCTCTGGACTGCTTCCATTCTGTCTATGTCCTTGCGTAGATGAGGTCTCCAAAACTGCACGCAGTACTCCAGATGGGGTCTCACCAACTGTCTGTAAAGAGGGATAACCACTTCCCTTTTTCTACTTGTGATGCCCCTCCCTATGCATCCCAGTATCCCCCTGGCTTTCCCTACTGACTTCTCACATTACATGCCCACCTTTAGGTCATCTGATATGACTACACACAGATCCCTTTCCATTATTGTTGTTGTTGTTAGTACCTCCCCTGCTATTGTGTACTCTTCTCCTGGATTTTTGTTTCCCAGTTGCATTACTTTGCACTTCTTTGCATTGAATCTAAGTTGCCATATGTCTGACCATTCCTCCAACCTTGCCAAGTCCCTTCTCATCCTTTCAACCCCCTTGTGTATCAACTCTGTTACAGATCTTTGTGTCATCCACAAAGAGGCATACCTTTCCTTCCAGATCCTCTGCAATGTCACCAATAAAGACGTTAAAGAGGACTGGACCCAGTACTGAGCCCTGAGGTACTCCACTAGTAACCCCCCTTTCTTCAGAATGTGTTCCATTCACTATTACCTTCTGTGTCCTGTTGTGCAGCCAGTTTTCTACCCAGGCTACCACCCTGGGACCCACTCCCAGGCTGGCTAACTTGATTAGTAATCTTTTGTGCGAGACTGTGTCAAATGCCTTGCTAAAGTCTAGGTAGGCCATATCCACAGCCCCTCCCTGGTCTATTACTTTGGTCACCCAGTCAAAGAAATCGATTAGATTTGTCTGACATGACCTTCCTGCTGTGAATCCATGCTGCTTTGGGTCCAGTGCCCCGCTGGCCTCTAGGTACTCAACAATTCTTTCTTTCAGAAGTGATTCCATCATTTTCCCCACCACTGAGGTCAAACTAACAGGTCTGTAGTTTCCTGCTTTTGCCTTGCTCCCACTTTTGTGAAGAGGAATCACATCTGCCCTCCTCCAGTCCTCAGGTACCACCCCATCTTCCCATGATTTGTTAAAAAGTGTGGTTAGTGGTGTCACTAGGTCCTCCCTTAGCTCTTTTAGGATTCTAGGGTGAATCCCGTCAGGCCCCATTGCTTTGTCCACCTTGAGTTTTAGAAGTTCTTTCAGTACTCTTTCTTCTTTAAATGGACTGGTATCAACCCCACTATCTAGAGTGCTTCTACTGTTTGGTTCAGGTAACTCCTCCTCTTCTTCTTTTGTGAATACTGAGCAAAAGTATTCATTCATTATCTCTGCCTTTTCACTGTCTCCCTCTGCCCACCTCCTCTCTCCTTTATTAATCTTCCCTATCCCTCCCTTAACCTTTCTATGTTCCCTAATGTACCTATAAAAGATTTTAACCCCCTTCTTAACTGAGTTGGCTATCCTTTCCTCGGTTTGGGCCTTTGCTTTTCTGACTGCCTTCCCCACTTCTTTCTGCTTTAATTGATACAGTTCCCTGTCGTGCTCTGTCTGTGATTCCTTATACTTTTGAAAGCAGCCTTTTTCTCCTTAACCTTCCCTGACACTTCTTTTGAGAGTCATAGTGTTTTTTTATTCTGCTTTGTTTTCTTTATTTGTTTCTCACAAAGGCTTGTTGCCTCCATGATGGCAGTTTTGATTTGATTTTTCTCCATTGTTCTTCCACCCCTCCTTTCTGGACATTTGCTAATGCATTCCTCAGGTATTCACCCATTTTGCCAAAGTCAGCCCTTCTAAAGTCCAGTATCCTTGTATTTGTATGGCCTGTCTCCATGGTTGTGTTTATTGTGAAGCACACTGTGCAGTGGTCGCTTGTTCCCAGGTGTCTACTGACTTCTAAGTTTGTGATCATCTCTCCATTTGAGAGTACCAGGTCTAATATTGCTCCCTCCCCAGTGGGTTCCACCACTAGATGTCTAAGGCATGCTCCCTGTAGGGCATCGAGAATGACCCTGCTCTTGGATGTGGCTGCAGTCCATGTTGCCCAGTTAACATCTGGCATATTCAGGTCCCCCATCAACAGTATCTCCCCTTTTTCAGCCATTTTGAGAATGCCCTCTATCATTTTCTTGTCCATTTCCTCCCCTTGAGATGGGGGTATGTATACAACCCCTGTGCGGATTGTGATGCCATTCCCTGTCTCCAATATGACCCAGAGTTCCTCTTGTCCTCCCCCTTTACCTTTTAGTTCTGTTACTTTGATCCCTTCCCTTATGTAGAGAGCTACTCCACCTCCTCTTTTACCCTCCCTGTCCCTTCTGTAGATTGTGTACCCTGGTATGTTGACATCCCAGCCATGGTTCTCCATGTACCATGTTTCTGTGACTGCCAAAATATCCAAGTGTTCCACTTCCATCAGAGCTACTAGCTCTGGAAGCTTGTTTCCAAGACTACGGGCATTAGTACTCATTGCCCTCCATTTAATGTTGGCTTTATCCTTTTTTACCCCATCCTTGCTCCTATTGCCCTTGTCCATTTTTCCATTTACTCCTGTCCTGCCCTCTGTCAAGCTCTGTACCTCAGTGTTTACTCTACTACCTGCCATGCTTTGCTGGGGGAGGCTTGAACTTTCCTGTTTCCTATCAGCACCTCCCCCCTTGGCTAGTTTAAAAGCTTGCCAAGGAAGCCTTTAAACCTGTCACCTAGGAGCGTGTTTCCCTTCCTGGACAGATGCAGACCACCATGCCAGTATAGACCTTCATCTCTCCAGGTGGACCCCCAGTCCCCAATGAAGCCAAAGCTCTGTGTTCTGCACCATTTTTGCAACCATTCATTAAACCGCATGGTGTGCAGTACCCTAGCCTCACCCCTGCCATGGGCTGGCAGCACCTCTGAGAAGGTTACCGTGCTTGCTACCTGTCTGAGGCCCCTCCCCAACTCCACAAATTCATCCTGCACTGCACTGATCTCATGCCTAGCTAGGTCATTTGTCCTGAGGTGGATAATGATATCTAGTTTCCTCTCCTGTGATGCTGCTTCTGCAATCCTGAGGATTCACTTCCTGTCCTTCCAAGCCATGGCACCAGGCAGGCACCTTACTTCTCTCTCCTCTCTCTTCCCCAGGTCTACATCCCTAACAACTGAGTCCCCTATCAGAAGCTGTTTCTTTCCCTTGTGTTGTCCCTTGTCACTCTTTTGTGGGTCTCCCTTGTGGATGTCCCCAGCATTCTTCTTGGTCTCCAATGAGGGTGTCATCATAGAGGAACGTTGATTTGCCAGACCGACATATGATTTGTGTAGAGGTGCAACTCGGGGGCTATGCCTCTGTTCCACCACCCTCACCCTCCCAGAACCTACTGTGGTCCATCTGCTCTTCACACATGGCAACCTCTGAGGCAGTGGTTGTGGAACTGGTGCTCTTTGGGTGGTGGAGTCCTCCTTAGTCCTTGCCAGTTCAGCCTGGAGGTGGGCAACCTCCTCCCTCAGAGCTGACAGTTGCCTGCAAATAAGGCAGCAACTCAGTTTCCAGAATGTTTCCTGGAAAATTGCTGGCCCACAGCCAGTGCATTGCACCACTCCCCACATGTCCCTCTTCCTTATAATATACAATGAGTAATATACAAATTTTTTTTTTGTGGTGTGTGTATACTTACGCTTTATGCACTGTGCTGGGTAATTAAGAATATGACAGTTCTGCTCCAAGACCTGTTGAGGAAGTGATGTCAGAACATTGGCTATAAAGAATGCCATGCCTGGGCGGGTGGGGTGACGGTAGGGTGGGTGGTGAGCCACAACCACTGGTGACTGTTAGAAACAATCAATTACACCACTGCTCCACCACCCTGGTGAGTACTGCCTTTATAGTAAGTCAACCAACACCACAATGTACTAGATCACTGCTCCTACACAAACCACTCTACTGAGTCCAGGGATAAAACAAACTCACTGTTCAGCCAGCAGGACACTTCCAAAATATTGCACAAATATCCTTCCATATCCTATGTGTCTAGCACAGAAATCAAGCAACTTCAGTTGTATTACAACCCCTCTGGTTATAAAATTACTACACTTTAATGGAATCCTGCAATTCTTAATGCCAATAAGAAAATAATGAAACTTTCTGTAGAAAGTGTAGCTTACCTTCCTAGTCCCCTACAATATTATGTTTTACCAAGTTACCAGTTCCTCAAATCGTTCTAGTTTGTTCTCTGCAGTATAGCCAGTTTCTCAGCTTCCAAAAGGAACAGCAGGTCTTCTGACTGACTTTACTCTGTGTAGAATGCCTAAACAGAACAGTGATACAAGCCCCACCCAGAATCAATTGATTGACTAGTGACACCTGTGATGTAAGCAGGCCTTTCAGTGAAGACAATTTGCTATGTCTGCTTCTAATACACACACACACCCTTTATCTGAAACTAGGGATAAACTCACTGCTTAGCCAGCAGGACACTTCCAAAATATTGCACAAATATCCTTCCATATCCTATGTGTCTAGCACAGAAATCAAGCAACTTCAGTTGTATTACAACCCCTCTGGTTATAAAATTACTACACTTTAATGGAATCCTGCAATTCTTAATGCCAATAAGAAAATAATGAAATTTTCTGTAGAAAGTGTAGCTTACCTTCCTAGTCCCCTACAATATTATGCTTTACCAAGTTACCAGTTCCTCAAATGCATTCTAGTTTGTTCTCTGCAGTATAACCAATTTCTCAGCTTCCAAAAGGAACAGGCAGGTCCTCTGACTGACTTTACTCTGCGTAGTATGCCTAAACAGAACAGTGATACAAGCCCCACCCAGAATCAATTGATTGACTAGTGACACCTGTGATGTAAGCAGGCCTTTCAGTGAAGACAATTTGCTATGTCTGCTTCTAATACACACACAAACCCTTTATCTGAAACCAGGGATAAACTCACTGCTTAGCCAGCAGGACACTTCCAAAATATTGCACAAATATCCTTCCAAATCCTATGTGTCTAGCACAGAAATCAAGCAACTTCAGTTGTAGTACAACCCCTCTGGTTATAAAATTACTACACTTTAATGGAATCCTGCAATTCTTAATGCCAATAAGAAAATAATGAAACTTTCTGTAGAAAGTATCGCCTACCTTCCCAGTCCCCTACAATATTATGTTTTACCAAGTTACCATTTCCTCAAATGCATTCTAGTTTGTTCTCTGCAGTATAGCCAATTTCTCAGCTTCCAAAAGGAACAGACAGGTCCTCTGACTGACTTTACTCTGTGTCTCCATATATCTCTCCATAACGTGGCATGCTATTGGGGATGTTAAATCTTTATTCCTGATATACCCCCTTATGTTCTCCTACTCTTTGTTTTAATGATCTTTTCATCTTACCTATATACATTAAGTCACAGGGACATTTAATACCGTAGATGACTTCCTCAGTTTAGCAATTTATGAAATATTTTATTGTAAACTGTTCATTCCTACATGTATTCCATATAGACTTTATTCTGTGGGTATTGTTACAGTGGACACACCTACCACAGCTGTAATTTCCCTTTAATTCCTCTGAAGTAAATAGGACCTTCCTTTTTACTTCTAGAATTTTATGTTTAGTGTGTACTAGTCTATCTGTAAGTGATTTGGCTTTTTTAGCTACTACTATGATAGGTAACACTAAATAAAATCTAGTCAGCACTGCATGAGGTAGATGTCTTTAGATTTTAGAAGACATGCTACATAATATTAATTTGCAATTAATTTCAAAAACACAAGCCTTTCTTCATATTGAAGGTATATACGAGTGGCAATACATTTATCGAACACGTTATGTGATCAATACACACTGCAGCAAACAATAAAATATTTATTAGGGAGCACTGGTGATGTATAGTGAACCCTGCAATTTCCCCACAAGTTCTGCAAAAAGTCTCCTCATTTTGGGGTAACATTTTCCACAATTTTCCAGTGACCCTGGTCATAAGCCCCATCACCTGGGAGACTAACTCCAAAGTCATCTGCCTTGTGTCTCAGTAGCCTGGACAATTGCGCTATTAGATTGTCGACATGCTTTTTTGATGTGTGTACTAGTCCTACTGCTGTGTCAATTATGGTGTCCAGATGTTTTATTGATTGGCTGGGGTTGAGGCTGCTCTTGTGGCGGTTGATTGCCCAACCATGTTTCTCCAAGCATTGTACTACTGTTTCCGTCTCTTGTATCAACTCTTGGGGGGGATCTGGTTCTGATGAGCCTGTCATCTAGGCATAGGATCACTTGTATAACCCCCCAAAAGAGGTGTGGCTTACTGTACATTGTCTCCCTGGGCACCCCTTCACACTCCTTCTGGCCTTATTCCAGCTGTGTGTTCTGCCCTTTTGAACCTGGGCTAGTATCCAGTTTAAGATTTGAATCCATTAGAGTGACGTTGTTTACTTAGATGCTCCATGAATGTGTGAGCTTGCACCCTTGCACTATAGCTTTAAGAGCTCTGTATCTGTGTATAGTGACAATAGCCTGTGCTGAGTCCGAGCGCTTTGGCACTTGTGACCAGCCAGGGAATGCTTGTTCTGACTCCACTCTTGCACTGGATAATACAGCAGAGGGAGCCCTGCTGAATGCTGTAAATCTTTATTTCTAAAACTGAACTGATTGTTTACAAAATGGACTTTACAGTTGGACATTTAGCTGTCTGACTTTCAGCAGCCATCTTGTTACTTTGACCTTTCTGTTTCAGCCAATCAGAACTCAGAAAGGCCTATAGGGGTCCTTAGCTGTGGGTTCTGGGAAAAATAGAGGACTGTGTGTTTGGCACCCTCTGAGTGGCGAGTCGGCCAGTTAGAACTGTGATTGACACTCTCATCTACCAATTGGATTACAACATTGTGTTTTCTTCAGTTAGAGAGGGACTGTTGAACAGTGCAGTTCTGTGGGAGCCTCCAGAGAGTGAAGAGGCTCAGACTGTGTGCTCTGCAGGAAGGTTTGGAGGCCTGTTCTGGGTTTCCACAGCAAATTGCTCAGTGTGGTCTGCTTGAACTCAACTATCTGTTGCAGTTGCCAGAAGCTCTCAAGAAGAGAGGGAGCTTCACTGTGTGTTTTTCAGCTTGTGTCTTGGGCCTACTTGTTAAGCCAAACCCAGTGGTTTGCCTGAACTGCGACAAAGAATGTCTGAGACAGCTTGAGATGCTGACATGCTACATAATGATTAATTTGCAATTTATTTCAAAAACCCACACCTTTCTTAATATTGAAGGTATATACAAGTGGCAATACATTTATCGAACAAGTTCTGTGATCAATACACGCTGCAGCAAACAATAAAGATTTATTAGGGAGCACTGGGGATGTATAGTGAACCCCTGCAATTTCCCCACAAGTTCTGCAAAAAGTCTCCACATTCTGAGGTAAAATTTTCCACAATTTTCCAGTGACCCTGGTCATATGCCCCAGCATCTGGGAGACTAGTTCCAACATCGGCTGCCTATATCTCAGTAGCCTGGATATTTGCGCTATTAGATTGTTGACATGCTTTTTTGATATGCATGCTAGTCCTACTGCTGTCTCGATTATGGAGTCCAGATGCTCTATTGATTGGCTGGGGCCGAGGCTGCTCTTGTGGCGGTTCATTACCCAACCATGTTTCTCCAGGCATTGCACCCCTGTTTCCGTCTCTTGTATCAATTGTTGGGGGGGATCAGGTTCTGATGAGCCTGTCATCTAGGTATGGAATCACTTGGATGCCCTGTTCCCTCATTTTGGCTGCTAGGACAGTGGACACCTTTGTGAAGACTTGGGGGCTGACGCTTGCCTGACGGGTAAGGCCTGGTACTTAGAATGTGGAATCTGAGGAATTTGGCATGTGAGGGTCTTTTGGGGGTATGTAGATAGGCATCCTTCAGATCTATTGACATTAAGAAGTCCCCTGGGCATATAATTCTCAGAGTGGACATGATTGTTTCCATCTTGAATGGCCTGTAAATTATTGATCAATTTAAAAATGTCAAATCTAGCACTGGCCGAAGTTTTCCCTTTTTCTTGGGCACCATAAAGAATACGGAATATATTCCTTGCCCTCTTTCTTACAGTGGTACTTCTGCTATTGCTTTGTTGTGAATCAGATTCATTAGCACCTGATGGATCTGTGGAGGCTGGTTCACGGACTAAATGTTGCGGTAATTTTTTGCCGTGGTCAATTGCTAGCGGAGAGGTTGTTGCCAGTAACAATCAGTCCAGCACATTAGTCACAGATCTATCCCACAGCTTGGTTAGAGAAATGAAGACAGGAAAAGGACTGAAAAATAAACCAGTTTGGGAAGGGTTACCTGTCAGTGGGGTTTACTAATTACACCGGTCATTTTGCAATGATGACATCACCATTCAGGTATATATAAGTGCTGGTGTGCAATGATGACATCATTTATTGTCGAAATGGAATTTGTAGAGTCACAAAAAGGAAAGAAGAAGCTGTCCTTGGATAACTTTTTGTACACAAAAGAGAAGGCTGGCTCTGACGGCAAAGTGGTCTGGTGCTGCGAGCAACGGATTTGCAGGGCTCGCTTGCATACTAATGGGGATAGTATTGTAAAAGCCCCCACTGATCATAACCATGCCCCTGTTCCCCTTTAGAATAAAGGAATGGTTTTACCCACTTTACTTTAGCCATTAGACATTGAGTGATGATTAATTCACCAATTCAGCCGCTTTTTCTATTTTTTTTTGGTTCCCTACGTTCGACTACTGTTCTTGTTTCAGACGCTTTTTCTGTTTTCTTGGGTTCACTACGTTCGACTACTGTTCTCATTATTCGATGTCCTGGCACTTTCTATTCCCGGTGACTACTATACCCGTCGCCTGTTGTCCCGGAGACTAATTGTCCGCTACTTCAGGACCGCGACAATTTGTCCGGGGACAAAATGGGCCTATGCGGTGGGGGCTGTACCTTGTGTTTTGAGACTGGCGAGATGATTAGCCTGTTCATTCTGGGGCCCTCCATCAGTTCTATGGCATATCTCTTTTGTACCCTTTCTAGCACCCATTTGTCTTCTGTTGATTTTTTCCATTCTTTGGCAAATTGTAGGGGTTGTGTGCCTACTGGTATGTGTTAGAAGCTTTGGCAGGGGATATTGTCATTGCTTTGCCTGTACCTTGTGGTTGAAGCCATTTGGGAACCTTCCCCTGCCAGCTTATCCTCTACCTCGGAATCTGCTGTAGCTGTTGGAGGTGGGGTATGAGGGTCAGAAAATGTTTCCCCTGTTGCCACAGTGGCCTTTCTTCTGTCCCAAAAGGAACTTGGATGAAATCTTTGTCTTGCAGGGAGGTATGTAGATCTGTTGGCCTGTTCCTTCCTCAGTGTTTTGCCACCTTCTTTGCCTTTAAGATATTTTCCAGCCCTTCCCCAAGCAGTAGTGACCCCTTGAAGGACAACTTATGCAGCATAGTCTTGATTCATTGTCTGCATCCCATGTAGTTTAAGCCATAAGGTCCTTCTGGCCCTATTAGTAGGTGATGCAGCTCTGACATTAAATTTAAGTGAGTCCATAGCCATATCTGCCAGATATTTAGTGTATAGGATGGCGTTCTCCAGCAGTTGTGCCTCTGTGGACTTAGGAGTTATTGTCTTGAATACATCCTGTAACCAGGCTAATTGAGCCCTGGTGGCATACATTGCCATTGTTGCTGCCCTTGCTCCAAGCCTGGCCAGTTTGAAATTCTTCTTTAGGATGACCTCCAGCTTCCTGTATGCTGGATCTTTCTGTCCAGAAGCGCCTTCCAATGGGCAGACAGTTTTCTTGTTTAGGGACTCTATTTGTGGGTTGATTATCGGGGGAGTGCACCACAGTGAGAGCTTATTGGCCTGTAACAGGTATATTTTGTCCCAGGATCATTGTTCAGGGATGTGAAAGGTATCTGTAGATTCCTATTCTTTGGTCACCACCTCATTGATGGACTCACATACTGGAAAAGTGTCAGTATTTTTGGCTGTGGGCTGGAGTGAGGGGATCAGTTTGGATTGTGGCAGTGGGGCCAGGGTGTCAAACCCTACTGTGGCAATAAAATTGCATACTAGCACAAGAATGTGGCCCGGGAAGCACCACTTTTACTGTCAGGGACTGCAGGTCTATCTCCATGGGTTTTATGTGACAACAGCAACTCAAAAAGAGTGCCAATAACAACAGTGAACCCAACATCGCGGAAAGTGAAAATGGCAATCTGAATTACAGTGACCGCCACAAACAGCTACGATCACTTACTTTCTCTGCAGGGGCAATATAAATTAAATTTTTATGTAGGGGGCTACACCAGCCAAAATAATATAATCAACTCTGGGGGGAGGAGAACACAGGGAAAAGGAGAAAACTTGGAGGGACTACTCCGGGGGCACCTGCAGGTCGGAGGGAACAAAGCAGGGAGGGTGGGAGAACAGTAGTTACTGAAAAAAAAAAAATTTTACCCCCCAAAAAATGAAAAACAAATAAATCCACTACAGCCAGACCCAAACCCAGGTCCACCAGCTACAGAGACAGTGACTGAAGCTACTACACCAAATGGCCAGCTGGGAACTGCTTGGCCAAACATAGCCCCATAGTCTCCTGCAGCTGGTATAGCTCACTGCTGCACTCGCTATATACTAATCCTCACCATAGTTCAACACTCACTGTTCCTATCGGCGGTCAAATTGAGACACTCAAATTGACTCATCCACATTACGTAATACCATCTCCATGTCCTCCTCATTCCTTGATTCTTTTCCTGAGTCAGGCTGTGTTGACTTTGGGCCAGGGTTCACAGGGGTAGGGTTGATTGGTGTTGAAGGTGGTGGGATAGGCGGTGGCTGGTCAGAATGGGGAATTGTGGCCCTGCTAATTCAATCAATGAATCAATCAATCAAAATCTTCGTTTAACCAGGCAATGCTCATTTTTGAGGTGGACCTGGATTATTCAAATACAAGAAAAAATACAAATACAGGGAAAAAAAGTATATAGACAACAGGTACAGCACACAGAAAGTGAACAGCAAGACATAGTCCATACAGAAGTAAAAGTGTAATGCAGGTAAAAAATCCAACAATTTATACAGTCAAGCCATATGTACAAAATAAACAGTGTATCGGAATAAGGGTCAATAACACAAGTGGGCCCAAGGGATCCCCCGAGGGTACATTATCCAGTAGTTGGTGGTAGCAGCCAAGTCAACAAGTGTAGGCAGGGGAGGGAAGGGGAAACGGATGGAGCTGGGAAGGGATAGGGAATAGAGGATAGGGATCAAAGGCCTCTAATTGATATGTTTGTGAAGTATAATCTATCAAGAGGAACAATACAGCAAGGGCAGGAAGTAGTGGAAGAGTGGGTTCAGTAACATATCCAGGGTTCAGGGAATGAAGTAGTGTGGGGGGGTTACAATAATAATCTGTGGGGGGAGTGGGGTATCAGAGTAGTAGAAAGTGCCAGAAGAAACCAGGGAGAGTCAGGAGCAGGAGAACACTCCGGGGTACTCAATAGTGACAGGGGACACACGGATCATGGGTAGCAAACACAAGATTCCTTGTTATGACACAAATATAATGTTTTAAATGCTGCTAAACTAATGGGGTGATTTAGTCTAAGGGTTTTTTTCAGCTTATTTCACATTTGAGGCAGCACATGACCAATAGACACCCAGCTAAATTGTGATCTTGCCTTATATACCTTCAGCGAGATGTGGGAGGTACTTCTCAGAGCATACTTACCTAGTGTACATAACGGAAGGCAAGCAGAGATGTAGTCAGGCAGTTTATTTAAGATGACTTTGTAGGTCCAGAATATGGCATTTCTCTGATGTCTGAAGCTAAGGGATAACCAACCTACTGCAGAATACAAGGAACAGTAGTGGGTGGAGTAGGAGGCCCGTGATGAACCTTAGAGCTCTATGGTAAAGCATGTCGAGTTTGGTGAGTGCGCCAGCAAGACCCTGACTGCAGAGGAAGTCAGCATAGTCTAATAAGGAAAGAAAGGTGGTTTGGACCAGTTTCATCTTGGTGTCCCTGGAGCGGAGATTTTTTTATCCTTAAGAAGAGGCCAAGTCTCTGTCTGAGTTTCTTTATCAGTTCTTCTATATGCTCTAAGAAGGAAAATCTATTGTCAAGCCATACCCCCAGGTATTTGACCTTAACTGCATACTCCAACTGTTCGCCAAGAATGGTGGTGCTCAGGGGAAGTGTCCCAGTAGTGGCCGGGTTTGGCACATTAGGAAAGGGCAAGAAGAACATTGCTTTTGTTTTCTTAGCATTTAAGAGCAACATCTGATATAGGAGCTGAAGCTGCAGCAGATTGAATTCATCCTGAAGATCTTTACATGCCACATCATGGGTAGGACTATTAATATAAAGCACTATGTCATCTGCAAATAGATGTATTTGTGCCTTTTTTAATGGAAACATCAATGTTATTAATATAAATTGTGAATAGCAAGGGGCCCAGAATGGAGCCTTGTGTTATGCCCTTCAGGAGAGGTTTTATAGGTGAGACTTCCCTTTTCGCCTTTACTTGCTGTAAACGGCTATGAGATAATTATCGAACCATCTCAGAGATACAGACTCCCAGCCTAAATTCCAGAGGGACAAGAGGAGTAGGCTGTGATTGACAGTATCAAATACCTTACTTAGGTCCAAAAATATTGCACAAAGTTCTTATTATCCAGCTCAGACTGCCAATCGTTAGTCACCTTGGCTAGTGCTGAGATTGTGCTGTGTTTGACTTTAAAACCTGATTGTAATGGGCTGAGCAACTTTGTTGACTCCAGGTGATTCCTGAGCTGAGTATTCACAATTTTTTCTAGAAGCTTGGACAGTATAAGGGAGCAAGGAGATTGGCCTGTAATTGTTAAGGTCACTGGGATCTCCAGACTTAAACAGGAGGATACCATGGGCTATTTTCCAGATGGGAGTAAAGTCACCCCAAGAAAGAGATAAGTTAAACAAATGCGTGATGGGCACCGCTAGGGCACAGCAGCCGACCCTTAAGAAGTAAGGGTCGATGGGGTCAGGTATTGCACTTTTCCTAAATTCCAGCTGTAGAAAAAGGTCTTCAACTTCTTTCAAGTATGTAGGCTGAAGTGAGAAGGTCAAGTTAGAGATGGGAGTTCCTTGGTCATCATTTCCAAGTTGTGCGTGGAGGTTACTAGCCGGGGGAGGTATCGAAGGCTAGCCCTGCAGTGGTGAAATGGTTGTTGAAGGAATCAAGGATTGTCTGTTTGTCAGAGATTGTGGTGGAGCCAATTGATATTTTGGAAGGCAGAGAATTATCAGTGGTATGGCCTTCTGTATCCTTGATTATTCTCCAGAATTTGGAGGAACACTTAGATGACAGCTCAAGTTGTGAACAGTAAAAATTAGCGTTTGCCTCTCTAACCATCTTGGTGCAAAGGTTCCTCACCCTACTGAATATATTCCAGTCATTTGTAAGTTTAGTCTTGACAGCGGTTTTCCAAAGTGCATCCCTATTCCACATAGCATCCTTCAGCTCGTTGGTAAACCACTGGCAAGATTTATTTCTAGCACAGACTTTCACTAAGGGTGCGTGCTTGTTAAGAACACCTAGCACAATGTCCTGGAAGATGTCATATGCTGCAGCCACTGATTTTGCTAGATTAAAGTCTTGCCAGTGCAAGGAGTGTCTTTACTCTGCGAAATATGCACAGGGATCAAAATTATGTCGGCACCTTTTAATAGTAAATTTGGACATGGATGGTGGAATGTGATTTGACCTTACACAGGTGATAAAGCAATGATCACTAATATCCAAGAAGAAGACACCAGCGTGAGTAAATAAGTGTGGTTTGCTGACTAAGATAATGTCCAGTAGAGTGCTGTTGGAAGGATTAGACTTGCTAGGGCGTGTTGTTTCATTAATAAGCTGGTTCAATACAAGGGAGTCACTGAACGTTTTAAGAGGCGCGGAAGCGCTGGAAAGCCAGTCTAAATCTAAGGACCTGTGTCCCAGTATATTGCCTAAATGTTTCAGAAGCTGTAACCCCGTGGACAGTGGCCTGTAGCAGCCTGTCACACAAAGTGAGACACCAGTTGAAATCTCAACAAGTAGGGTCAGGCTTTCGAACTTATTTGGGACAGAGGCTGCATCAATGATTGAGACAGATAATATGTCCTTGACATATAAAGCCACCCCACCACCTCTAGACTGTCTGTCAGCTCTGAACAGAGATTAGAAAGGGAAGTTTACTTTGTGATTGCTAGTTGCCAGATGAAGCCATGTCTGAGACTACCAAAATATCAGGAGTAGTATGACATATCCAAGCTTGGATTGATGAGACTTTTTTTAACAAGCTGCATGCATTGACATGCATGAAGCTTAACCCTTTAAGACTAGGTAGGTCAGCAGGGGATTCGATGGCTGCCGGGGGGGGGCAGGGTTAAGTTCAACATTTCCTGAACACAACAGTAGAAGAAGCAATAGTATCCTTGTGATGCCGAAGAGGAACTTGAAACTTTTTGTCTGTTCATGCTTTTGAGGAACATGATTTTGATATGGGGGAGCCCTAAGCTAATGCCTAGTTGACCTAACACTACATAAGGTAATATCTTGCCAGTGATGGACAAGGGGGACTGGGAGAAGTAATTCTGCCAGCTTCTCTAGCAAGGCCGACATGAACTGTTGTTGTGCCTGTATGACTTGCTGGTTCTATAGTGTGATGGCATCAGTGTCCATATTTAGGTTGGGTTCATGAGCTGAGCCAGTTGGAATGGATGGCTGGGGTCTGAAGGTGGATGGTTGCTGGGACATCCACTGGAAATCTCCTCCTCAGATAACTGTGAGGGTTCTTTAGCACAGGAAGGATCGAGTCAGCCTAAGTGGCACGAAGAGTTGTGGATGTTACAATCTCTGCAGACCTTTGTCTTGCCCATACTTGCCCTGTGGGGAGACAGAACCAGAGACAGAGATGGGGTTCCATAATTAATTCATCCAAAATTGGCTCAGAAAATGATAGTATGTCTAGGAAGCATTCACAGGGCTAAGTAGAGTTGTTGTGGGGGAGCAGTAGCAAGTGGTCCCCACTGAACTACCCATGTAGATGGAAGTGGCACAATATATATATTTGTAATCTTTAATGAACACCAGCTGCCATCCCCTTTAAGGCAGGGTCTTGCCTGCCCAGGTAAAATGGCTTCCTGAAGTGTGGCATAGAGAGAGTGTGGCAGATTGTATAGCGTGCATGTTCTGGTCCCTAGTAAGATTGCCACTGGAAGGGATGCGTAATGGATCACTTCTGGTGGTTTGGGGCCTGCCAATTACCCTGAGGACTGAATTTCATGGTTTGAAGGAGGCATAGAGAGAAATGGCTCTTGAGGCGGTGCCGAGTAACACCAGAGCAGAGATTGGGATTTATTCTCTGTAAGATAAGCTCTAGATCTTGAGGCCAGACAAATTGCTGTGGGGGTGCTGTAAGCACCATGCCCAAGATGGCCATCATCTGCTAGTGCGCATGTGCAGGAATCCAGAGTGACTGCACATGCATGGGCTCCGTTTGTGTATTGACTGGCACCAGCCGCAGTGGGAGCTCTGGGGAATACAGTTCCAAGACAATGGGATGAGATATGAATAGGGACAAGACTACCTTGCTGCAAGTAACACCTGTACATGCTCTGCATTGCCATACCATAGTCATAAGTTCTGACCAGTGGCTAACCATGGAACTGCTAGCAGGGGTTCCAAGGCACCACCTCACTGAATGGGAAGGATTTGAGTTCTCCACTAGCAGGGGGGCCCCCATACTTCAGCCATAGAGCACTCTGTGCAACTGCTACTAGTGGGGTCACACAGGTGCAGGGGCACACTTTGCACTGTATGTGTGTTCAAGTCTATTAGCAGGATAAACTCCATTGAGCACACTCATTTACGAGGAGGTCCTGGTTGGAAAACATGGTACAAAATTTATAAATGATACAGTACCTACAGAACAATATTGAACGATACTTTACATTACACAGCAGTATAGAACATATTTGATACGCAGATCTATAAAAACAATATAATTAAAACATTTGTACAATTCAATCAGTGAAGAGAAAGAAAGGAAGAAAAAAGTGATAGCTGTATTGAAGTAGTGGTGGTGTAAGCCAAAATTAAGTACTGGTCAAGCGCAGAGACATAAATATGAATATTCGAGAGTAAGCATTAACAAGGATGACAAATGCAGGAGTCATGCAATTTACTGTTGACCAGATTTATGAAAGTATTTAATGGTACAAGCTTTTGTAGCTTGAGGGTGGCTTGTGCCTTGTTCCAAATAGTTGTAAAGGCATGGCTTATGGCCACTTAACCGAAATGGGAATGTGAGTTTGGGACATCCAGCAATATATGAGGGCTGCTCCAGAGAGGATAGTGACAAGTGGAGTGCTGAAAAAGGCCAGATATGTAGGTAGGGAGCTTTGGCAAGAGGGCTTTGTAGAGCCATGTGAGCAAGTGAACGATCCATCTCATGGACAGGGAAGTCCAGCCCAAAGAAGCATATAGGTCACAGTGATGAGTGCGAGGGTGTGCATTTGTAATGAATCGTATTGCCCTATGGTAGAGAATGTCAAGGGGGTGCAGAAGGGAGTCTGAGCAGTGACCATATATCACATCAATATAGTTAAGGAGAGGGATGAATGTGGTCTGGACCAATCTCACCCTGGCTTCTGCTGGAAAAGGGATCTGTTCCTAAAGAAGAAACCAATTCATTGCTTGAGTTTCTTTGTGAGCAATTCGATATGGACAGAAAATGTTAGATGCTGGGCTAGTTTGCAACCCAGGTATTTACGTTTTTTAACCACTTCAAGGTTGTCACTGAAGAGGGTTTTAATGGGGGGTAATGAGGAAGAGTTTTTTGGGAAAGAGGACAGATGGTTGGAATGGAAATACATGACCCTAGTTTTTTTTTGCATTTAGGAGAAGCTTCGACTGTACAAGATTGTGTTGAAGGAGATCAAACTCAGCACAGCATAAACTTTGTTTACAGAGGATTTGGAGGTATATAGGACTGTGTCATCTGCGAATAGGTGTATTTTGGCTTTACTGATGTTAGCCCCAATGGAGTTTATATATAACATGAACAAAAGAGGTCTGAGAATTTAGCCTTGCAGTATTCCCCTCATGAGGGAAGGGAGTGGGGACAGTGAACCTTCCACCTTAACCTGCTGCAGCCTACCTGATAAGTAACTAGTGAACCAACTCAGTGCTGAACCAGATATGCCATGACAATGTAGCATGTCTAGGAGTACAGCATGATCGACTGTGTCGAAAGCTTTATTAAGATCCAGGAATACAGCCCCTGAAAATGTGCCCCTATGAACCATAGAATGTATATCACAGAGGGGGAGCTGCTACACAAATCATATATAAGGGATATGAAAACTTACAGTATATCTACTGTGGCTGGGGGTCTCTTTGTCTAATATCCCTGAGAATCACAAGGATAGCTTCTCCCCACAATGGAATCATGCACTGCTGGATCTGGGCTGCAGAGCCAGCCCATTATAAAATTGAGTCACAGGAGGACAGAATAAATCAGAAAAGCCTCTACATTCTGGTAAATTTCACAAGCCAACCTTTTTCACATACCTGGGCATTTTTTCTGGCTAGTTCATGGATTGAACAAATTCTGCTGATATCAGGAGCTGAGATCTGATGCTGCAACCTGGTCAGATGCACATTTGAAACTGAACTAGTCTGATTAGGTTACAGAACAAGATGGGTCAGACTTCTTTGAAGTCTCATGTGTATCAGCAATCTATCAGGTGAACAGAATCCCTAGATGTAATGATTGTGGAGTGCCTCAGAGATTATCCACTACAAACAAGCATTTTCCTCTGTACAATCAGAGGCTCAGGCAAGAAATAGAAATTCCAGCTTGTGATGCTTATTTATTTACTTAGTGAAATGTTTAACCAGGAAGGCACACTGAACAACAAGTTGCTCACCTCCCGGTGTGACCTGGGGTGGGGGTACAATGAGGATGTACAAACAGACATTATACAATTTTACAGGAAGCACTGGATACAATAGGTATACAGATAGTAAGCAGGTGGACAGCATAGTTATACATTTGAAGTACAAGGGGGGACAGAAACTAGGGGGCATGGATAACAGACATTACAGTTAATAAATAAGATACAGAGGATAAGACTAAACAGAACTGGAGGGCAAGAGGAACGGACAGACAATAATGCAACAGTACAACAGAGAACAAAATAGTGCAAATTGCTGATATGTAAAGAGGCAGCTAAGTGCAAGGGAAGGGTGGAAGATGGGCAGGGGGAAACTAAGTGCTAAATATTGTGATGCATTAAGATGGAGGAGGAGGAGTTGGGGGGGAGAGGGCCGCCCAAACCTATTCTTCTTCAGGATGATGAGAACCCTGCAAGGGGATTGGGAGCTGGTGAGTTAGAGGAGAGAGAGGAAGTGATCCAAAACTCAAGTCCCCTTCAGGATGATGAGAACCCTGCTTGGGGACTGGGTGCTCTCAGGTTTCAGGAAAAGGAGGGAGTGAGGGTGACTGATAGATGGTATGGGGCAGAAGGCACTCTTATGAGGTGGGACAGTAAATAAGGAGAAGAGAGGTGGATAGGGTAGCAACGGTAAGGGAATGGGTGAAGATATGGTGGGGAAATTTACAGGAGCAGGGCAGTTGAAGGACATTAAGGAGGATTATAACAGGAACAGCTAGAGGAGTGATAGTTGTGTAAGGCAGTACTAAGAGAGTAATAGGAAGAGGAGTGATGTATTAGAGGGGGGGGAGTTCCAGATTTTATGGAAGCGGTAGGCAAATCCAGACTGACCGATGAAGGTAGTGCAGTGGAGGACCATTAGAGTGCACGTGTCATGAGATCTGAGAGAGTGGGAGGGTGGGGAAGGGGGAGAGAGGGATAAGGTGAGGTAAGTAGGAAGTTCACCAAACAATATTTAGAGGTCAGTTTTGCACTGTGGGAGAGGCACTTATTTGCCAGCGAGGGAAAAGACAGAGCATGATAGAGATCGCAGTGGTGAGTATGAGAGGGAGCGTTGAGAGGGAAATGACAGAAGGAGTTAAAGAGAGTGTCCTATCTGGTCAGGGAGGAATTGGGAGTGGCACCATAGACTACATCATAGTAATCAAAAATGGGGAGTATCACCTTTTGGACAACTTCACGTCTAGCCGTAGGAGGAATGCAACTATGGTTCCTCTACAAGGCACCAAGCTTGGGGTGCAGTTTTTCCAAGATGGCATCAATGTGTCCAGAGAAGTTGAGGTGTGGGTCCAGCAAGACCCCAAGGTATCTAAATGAAGAGGTGTCCTTGAGGGTTGTCCCATCCAGGGTGTGGAAAGATGACAGGCCAGAGAGCCAAGAGAGTCTCTGTCTAATGCCAAAGGTTCTTCTTGGTGTTTAGGAAGAGCTGATGGGAGGAAAACCAGAACTGAATCTGGTTGAAATCATGCTGCAAACTGGTTGCTACACCATAGGGACATTTGCCGGAGGAGTACAAGACAGCATCATCAGCATACATGTGGATGAAGGAGGAGGGGGACCAGGCTGATTGAAGGTCATTGAGGAAGATGAAGAAAAGCAAGGGACCAAATACTGAGCCCTGTGGGACTCCTGTGTTGATAGGGACTTGGATTCTAAGTGGCTTCTGCCTTTTGGTTACATAGAAACATATACTTTGATGGCAGATAAGGACCGCTTGGGCCACCCAGTCTGCCCATTTCCGTACCTATTGGATAAGCTACAAATCCTAATTAACCAACAGCCTACTTCTTCCTACCCCCATCAGAATTGCCTTATGTCTGTCCCATGCATTCTTGAATTCACCCACTGTTTTTGACCCCATGACCTACCCAGGAAGGCCGTTCCATGCGTCCACCACCCTCTGTGTGAAAAAAATACTTCCTCAAGTTGCCCTTGAACCATCCCCCTCAATCTTCAAATTGTGCCCCCTTGTTCTTGCACATCTCTTTTTCTGAAAGATGCTATCCTCCTGAACTTTGTTGATTCCCTTGAGGTACTTCTAAGTTATTGTCCTTATGTGTGCTTCCAATGTGTTCAGAGGTTTGCAGGAAACATTTAGCAACCTGGAAGGTGTTACAAAAGCAAGGTCTATCATACCTAGTACATATTAGACGGGGGGGATGAGAAATTGAGGCAACAGTCTCCAGTCAAAGGTACAAAAGGCCTATGGAATGGAAGTGGAGCATGTAGTATAAGGAGCATGTGGAGGCAGCCAAAAGGAGTTTAACCCTTATTCTCAAGGATCCCAATTTCCTTTGTTTCCCTCCCTCCCTCCTTGGATGGCCTGGCCAACTTCCCACTCACTCCAGCTCTACATCCATGTCTTCCTGTTTATTCACAACATGCTACAGCCCAAAACACAAAATCCAGACTACCCTAATTAGGCTTGCAGTATGGTGGGGGCATGACTCCTGAGTCAGCCCATTGCACCAGATGGCCCCCTGACTTTTCCTTTGCTGGCTTGGGCTGGTTTGGTGAGAAGTGGAAGGAATTACATGGCTGCACTTTTCTCCAGTTCTGAGAACCAGTTCTGACTTGACTGCATCTGACTCAGTCTGAAAAGAGGTCAGGGAAAAAGAAGCTGTAGGGTTGCCACCTTTGGATGAGATGAAAACCAGATGCTAAACCACACTCCAAACTCCGCCTCTGGCTCCACCCCTTTTTATGACTGATGGGTATATTGCTTTTCCTTCAAAGCAATTTGTAATATCAGAGAATACTTTAAAAGTGGTAGAAAATCATTTTCATATGATTATTTTTATTTATTGACTTTTATTCTTTGGTAACCAGGTCAGGCCTGCCCATTTGCCACAAAGTCCATTTACAGAGGTGAACTAGCAGCACAGGGAGGTTAAGTATCTTGCTCAAGTTCACACAGTATGCAATCAAAGGATGTGGGACTCAAACCCAGGTCTGAATGTACCAAGCTCATTCACAACTCATTGCTCTAACCTCTGCAAAACATCCGTTCATTTTCCTTTTCATGTCAGTCATGTATTCTGATAAGCTTTGACCAGTTTATGATATATTAACTATCAATGTTTGTGGTACCCTCAATTATGCATTGTGTTCCCTTTAACACAGTAGCTTCTACTGTTTCTTTTAATATTTCTAAGACATTCCACAAGTTCAGACACACCATCCCAGGCTATTCATCTGAATGGCCTGTGATGGTGAAACTAATATGGCGTGTTCAGGTACTATACTATGAAAAATAAGAGCAGTAGCTGCTGAGAACTCTGGAGAAAGGGAATCAAAGTAGTGATAAATGTAATCAAAAGAGATAATTAACAAAAATGGGCATAAAATATATCAGAACATAGGACAAACAAAAGGGAACATAAGCCAGCATATACGGGTATAAACATTGTTTCCTTCCACAGTACTAAAATACCATACTTAAAATTCAGAATGGAAAAGATTAAACTGATTTACTTCTAATGGTCTTAATGACCATACTTTACACTTCCCAGACCGACGATTTTTTTGCAAACAAAGGTCTGTGACATCAGAACTTCTTTGTAACCTGGGCATGCAGCCAAAACTGTAAATGACGTGATACAATCAATTTTAAGAGCATGTGAGCACTCAGACTAGCCCAAAATATGGACTACATGTTTAAAAGATTGTACTCAGTTTGGTGTCCATTGCCGGTGTTAGCTCAGAGTTGGCCCCTGTGAAACGTGATGTTCCACAGGGCTCAATATTGGGCCCCTTGATGTTTCTTGTTTATATGAATGCCCTTCCAAATTGTATAAAACATTCAAACATCATATCATATTATATGCTGATGATACGGTGTTAATCACAGATGGGATAAACAGGCAGGAAGTAGAAGGAAAGCTCCAGTCTGATTTTAAAGCCATGCAAATTTGGTTTTTAGACTAAACATTTATTGATGAATACCAAAACAACACAAACAATGTTGTTTAAAACTTCTAAATCTAAAAATAAAAGCATGGATAGTGCTGTGCAGATCTTGACTATAGATGGGCAGATATTGGCACAGGCAGATATGTATAAATATCTGGGAGCTGAAATTGATTCTGGCCTTACCTTCAATCAACATATAGATAGTATAATAAAGAAAACTAAAATGAAATTGGGGGCTATAAGAAGGGTTACCTTTTGTATGACTAAAAATGATCGTAAGTTGGTAGCAAATCAGTTGATCATTCCTACTCTGGAGTTTGGTTCACATGTTTGTCATTTTTCTACAAAACAATCTCTACATAAACTGGATGTATTATATCATAAAATAGCTAGATATGTATTACGATGTAGCCCCACAGTCCATCGCTGCACCCTGTATGATGCTTTGTCCTGGATCCCATTGTATCATAAAAGAGAAGTAATATCTTATTGTATAAAATTACGAAATTGGAAACGCCTGAAAGACTTGTGAAACAATTAGAATGGGTAAGTTATAGTTATTGTTTGAGAAATATGGACAGTATGTTAAAATTACCTAGGATCCAAAATAAATACAGCACATTAGAATTTAAATATAGAGCTGCTAGCTCTTGGAATAGATTATCAAAGGATTTAAGAGAAATGAACTTAACAATAAAGGAATTTATTCACAAATCTGGACTGTCATGTACGGTATGGGCTGCGCCCATGGTTCTTAACTCTGCACCAATGGGTGTGCAGTACTGAACAGTCAGTCAGCCCAGTGACAGGCGGCAGGCGGGTGGGATGCTGCCGCCCGCTGGCTGCCGAGGATCGGGGTGGTGGGCCTTGGTGGGTGGGGTGGGGGGACACTAGCCACCAGGAGATGTTTGGGCAGGGGGTGTCAATTTACATTCTGCCGATGGGCATTACGGTCCACTGGACCACCAGGGAAGATGTTCAGGTGGGGGCACTTTACTTACTGCCCTTGTCCGGGCACAGGAACATGTTGGGGGTTCATTTTACATTCTGCCTGCGATCGGGCATTACGGTCCACTGGACCACCAGGGAGATGTTCGGGGGCACTTTACTTACTGCCCGCGATCGGGCACTAGGAACATGTTGGGGGTTCATTTTACATTCACCCTGTGATCGGGCATTACGGTCCACTGGATCACCAGGGAGATGTCACGGGAGGAGGTGGGGAGCCACATTGCTGCCCGATCGGGCTGCAGGGTCGTCAGTCCCCGACGGCTGCTGCCTGGCAGGGCGGCCAGGTGCAGAATCCTGGGGATCGGCACCTACATGCTAATGGCATGCAAATGGGGCCATAATCAGATGCAAATGGCCCCCTGCACCTTGCATGAATTATGGCCCCATTGCGTGTCACCTTTTGAATATCGTGATTTTCGCATGGCGCCAATGGTACTAGCCACCGCAAGTTAGATGCTCCACTCTGACAACTGCGGTGGGCGCAATTCACTGCGCTATGCACAGTGGCTGTGCTGGGGTGATATTCAAAGGGAGTTGCTCAATAGCGCAACTCCTTTGAATATCACCTCCACCCGCTGAACTATTTGCGCAGCGTAGCGGGCTTGCGCCTCAGAATGGCGCAGTTTGAATATCCAGCCCATGGTGTAAACTTTTTGCACCACCAAATAGTTTTTTACCTGTATAAATAAAAATGTTTTTACTACTACTATTTAAATAAAACCGACTGACTGGATTAGGACCCTAACAACCAGATTATCCGGTCTAAACCCAACAGGTGGCAACCCTAACTGATGCTGTGGTCCTCTGCTGCTCAGAAGTCTCTGTTATGTGCTGTTCTTTGCTGGTTTCCACACCTCCAAACTTCGAATACATGGCTGGGAAGGGTTCAAGTCAGATGATCCGTGCACACAAAAGCAGTACTCCACTGAATAGTGGCTGGCCCTTAAACCTCCCTCCAGCTGACTCTCCAGTAAATAAGCATACAGGAGCCTCCACCTCTGACCTTCCTAACCAAGCAAGCACTCAGACTCACAGATTGGGGCACATAAACTGATATGGCTAGTGAGTGTGCGCCAATGAGAACTTCAATAGTATGAAGTAAAGGAATATTTATATCTTGTCTCTTAACAACTGATCTAAGCAGCCCTAACTTATCTTTTTGTTGCTCACACCTCAGAGGCATACCACTGTACAGCTAAGGGGTTGGGGGGTACTTGCTTCCCTACCTCCCCCCATACCTCCTCTTCTGCCTCACAGCTAGTGCTGGACTGAAACTGCAGAATCCAATTTAGTGTAAATGTAACAAAATGTTTCAAATTTCTCAGAATGTTCCAAAATTCCTCCTTTGGTGTAATCCCAATCCACCAAATGTGTTCCACAAATATTTGCCCCACTCCACACAATGTTCAGAATGAATTGTGGAATGATGCACATGAACCGTGGAATCAGAGTTCTGCAGAAGTGCAGTCTGCAGTTCAATACATTGATCTGGCATGCAGTCATTCTGTAGTTCTATAGACAACATGGTGGTCGGTTCTTACATCTTTATATCTTGTCTCTTAACAACTGATCTAAGCAGCCCTAACTTATCTTTTTTGTTGCTCACACCTCAGAGGTATACCACTGCACAGCTAAGGGGTTGGGGGTTACTTGCTTCCCTACCTGCCCCCATACCTCTTCTTCTGCCTCACAGCTAGTGCTGGACTGAAACTGCAGAATCCAATTTAGTGTAAATGTAACAAAATGTTTCAAATTTCTCAGAATGTTCCAAAATTCCTCCTTTGGTGTAATCCCAATCCACCAAATGTGTTCCACAAATATTTGCCCCACTCCACACAATGTTCAGAATGAATTGTGGAATGATGCACATGAACCGTGGAATCAGAGTTCTGCAGAAGTGCAGTCTGCAGTTCAATACATTGATCTGGCATGCAGTCATTCTGTAGTTCTATAGACAACATGGTGGTCGGTTCTTACAGAGATTCACAATACATACATTCATTCTGAGGTTCTATGTTGGAATTTCATGAAATTTGTTCAAATGCATTTCAAAATTTTGCCTTTCATGGTTATTCTGATTGAGGGGTTTTGCACAGCAGTACACCCAGCACTGAGTGCTGCAGCATCCCAGATGGCAGGAGTGACCATGATGGAGCCCCAGAACAGGATTTTCAATGCCCCATGTCCCATTTTTGAAGTGATGGTGTCTGAAGTTTTGATGCTAGCAGGTGACCTAATAGACGGTCTAGCAGTGTCAGAACTTCAGATGCAGCGCTGTCCAAATTAACATTGTCTGCACCAAAAAAAAAGGATGCTTACATAACAATTGCAAAGCAGTTTCAGTGTAATTACACTGTAACTATGGTGTAGTTAACTGACACTTAAAGTGTAACTGCATAATTTTTGGTATGCTGGCTGCCCTAATTTCAGAAACTGTTGCAAAAACTTGGCACAGACACAGACGCAGGTAGAATATGCATGTGGGGTTGTGTCCGCACCCTTTGGAAAATCCTGCCCTTGCTCCTTTGTCATCTAGCACTTCCAGGTTCCTATGTTCCTTAAGGGAAACCAAATCACAAAAGGGTAGAATAAGAGGCAAACTGGGACTGTCTGACTTCCCAACAAGTAGTGCATCGTGCTCCCTTGCCAATGATCTGGGTTCAGGAGTGGATTTGGGGGCTGGGATAGCTTTGCAGCATGGCAGCACTCCTAGCCAGGGAGGGAGGGATGGGACTGTGTTCTGCTGCCACAGTGGCCCCTGTGGTGGGTTGGGGAACCTGCCTCCTCTGCAGGGGTGTCGCTGGGTGCATGTGAGGTAGAGGTGGGCAAAGTGGCTAAAAAATTTACTACGCGTAGTATTTCACATAGAACCTGAATTTCACATAAATTTTCCATGTAGTGAAACAAAATACTTTGCATCCTGAAGTAATGCAAAGTTCCCATGATTCTCTATGGACTTCGCATTGCTTCATCTTGTTTTTTTGCTCTTTAAGGCAAATTTTGCTGTGATTCATGGGATTTAAGGTCACGTGGGCTCTATATTGTTTTGCACAGCCTCAGTTCAGTGTAGCGTGTGCAGTGGAAAGCTGGAGACAGTTTGCTGTCAGAGCTTGGAGATTCAAACCATCAAAAACATTTAAAAATGCATTTTTGCCACAAAATTTTATGTCAAAATTTAGTACAATGATTGTATAGAAACCAATCTGTTTCTATCATTGAGCGTTTATTGATTTTGTGTGAATATTTAATGCTAATTTAGTACATTCAGTTTCTGCAGTGACAGACATTGTAGAAGTGTGCTTCGTGGGAGGACAGATCTGTTGTGTAGACAGGACATTATTGAGAAAGGCAGTTTTCCAACTTTAGTTGGGTACTTTTTTTATTATGTGTGTGTTCAGGTACACACAGTACAACTTTGCTTAATTTTTTATAGTTTTTTCTGTTTGCTGGGCTGACTGTCTATATTGCAGTTTACTGAACAGTTAAAGTTTCTGTAGTTGACCTTTAATGTGTGTGCATTGTGTAAATTGATACACATTTTATTGCAGCACCACAATAGCAGTACTCTGAATTTCTTAGCCCGTCTGGAATTTTCCCCCCTGTTCCTGTCTGTGTAGCTAAAGCTGTACCTCCCCTCCCGCACCGCAAAACACAAAACAGTTTTTTGACTTTTGGATTTTTGAAGACTGGTTCAGGTCTTGTGTTACTTGTACCTGTGCAGCTCCATTTCTTGTGTTTTATGCGTCCCATCCCCCCAAACAAGTCGAAATAATAAGTTGCTGTTGATTGTCTGTGTAATCTTAAAAAATTCCTGCGAAGAGACGTTCATGTAAAGCTGTTTCTGGCTGTGGCGCTGTTGCCAATAAGACTATTAGCAGTGGAAGTTGTGATGATGAGGCAAGTTCATCAGGGGCTAGTAGCAAGTCTATCAGTGTTAAGATTAGTGATTGTGGCCATGGTAGTATGCAGCAGAAGCGAAAGGTAGCAGTTGCTGCAAGTAAAGGGATTTCTCCGACTCTGTTTTTCCCAGTGAAATCAGTTGCTTCAATGCTGCTGGAGATGTTGTTGTCCATGCTGGTAGTAAAGTTAGTGACAGCATGGTTGATAACAGCATGAGTCTTGCTACAAGTTCAACCTGGGCAAATATATCAGGTGGGAAAAATGTTGCTGACTCTGCAGACTTGAGTGTAGCTGACGTCCCACTCCCCACATTAGTTGAACACGATTCTGATCATGCTAATGACTCACAGTCTCATGTTTCCACTGATCTTGAGGTTAGGACATCCAAACATTCAGATGTTGACGAAAAAAGTGTGGATGATATTATTGAGGCTGTGGGTAGAATATCTCCACAGGAAGACAGAATCCAAATTGAATTTGTGGATGATGATTATGATGGTGATGCTAGTAACCCCATTTGGGAACCAGACAAAAAGAAAGTGAAGGTTGCTGTTTGTAAACAGTCTGTTTGTCAATCCCCCCTTCTCAAAGTTCTGATTTAGCTGTGTCTGTTGCTGACCCTGAAGTAATAGTCATTGATTGTGATATTCAGCCAAAGTCCAAGTGTGCACAACACCAGAAATCATGCAGTACACCCCTCATTTCATCGCCACTAAAACTGCCATTCCATATGCAACCCCAGAAGTGACATATGAAGAGTAGGGCATCAAAATCCCTAGTTTGGGATTTTTTCATACAAGATGGTAGTGACGAAACAGTGGCAACTGCCAGCTTTGCCAAGTGCATGTGAAGTGTGGTAAGAAGGGTAGCCATTTGGACACTGGGGACCAGCATACTCATCTGAAGAGCAGGCACAAGGCACTGTGGACGTGGCACTAGAGGGGAGCTAATGCCATAGTTGGGTGTTCACCCTCATCCACCTTAGCGAGCATGGTATCCCCTTCCTTCAGTGTAAGTAGCCATGTCGGTAAAAGTGGTGAAATAACACCAGAGGATTACTACAGGCATGAGGAGGAGGAGGAGGAGGATTTTGAATGTTCAAGTAGTGGTCAGAGTAGCAGTGGTCCAAGTAGTAATTCTAGGATATCAACCCCTGTGCTTAAAACAGGTAAAATAACCGCATTTATTGGCTTGTCACCTGTGCACCCACCATCACATGTCAAAGGTATCCCATCCATGTCAGTTTGCAGAGGAGAGCCATTTGGCCTGCCAAGTGCAAAACACCAAACTATGCAGCCCACGTTGCACAGCCTTTTTGCCTGGAACAGTAAATACCCACCAAACCATGCAGTTTCTCATGAACTTAATGCTGCAGTAGTGGAAATGCTGGCAATTGACCTTTTGCCATTCTCCTTTGTGGAGAATGCGGGATTCCAGTGTTTTGCAGCATGTGTCTGTCCTAAATGGTAGATCCTGTACAGGACATACTTTTCCACCTGTGCTGTTCCTGAGTTATATCGGACAGTGACAGAGTCTGTAAGACATGCCCTTCAGCATTCTGCATCACCTTACATTCACTTAAGCCTGGATATATGGACAAGTGGCAAAACGGTGGGTAGTTCCTATTTGTGTGTTACTGCACATTAGGCACAGATACCTGGAGTTGTCCGTGATGATGGGATGGGAAAGCAGTGTAAAAAGTCAGACTGTGGTGGTAGTAACCTTCATGGCATTAGACAGCATACCGTGCTTGCAATGAGTAGTGTAGCATGGTTGCATACAGGCAAAAACATGCTAGACTTGCTACTGACAGAAACTGATGAGTGCCTGCACCCTCAGGCCTGGATATTCAAACTGCGCCATTCTGAGGCGCAAGCCCTTGCGCTGCTCAAAATAGTTGCGCAGGGGTGTGGCCGGGGTGATATTCAAAGGAGTTGCGCTATTGAGCAACTCCTTTGAATATAACCAACCACTGTGCATGGCGCAGTGGAACTTGTGCCACCGCAAGTTGTCAGAGTTGAGCATTAATCTTGCGGTGGCGCAAATACCATTGCGCCATGCGCAAATTTCCGATATTCAAAAGGTGACATGCAAATGGGACCATAATTCATGCAAGGTGCAGGGGGGGCCATTTGCATCTGATTATGGCCCTATTTGCATGCCATTAGCATGTAGGTGCGCCGATCCCCGAGGACTTGTGCCTGGCCGCCCTGCCAGGCAGCAGCCGTCGGGGACCGACGCACCCTGCAGCCATCGCGGGCAGAATGTAAAACAACCCCCAAACATCTCCCAATGCCCGATCGCGGGCAGTATATATAATGACAACCCCGCCCAAACATCTCCCAATGCCCGATGGCGGGCAGAGCGTATCTAACAACCCCCTCAAACATCTCCCAATGCCCAATCACAGCGCAGAATGTAAAAACCCCCCGAATATCTCCTGGTGGTCCAGTGGACCATAATGCCCGATCGTGGGCAGAATGTCAGTGACAACCCTCCCAAACATCTCCCTGGTGTCTAGTGTCCCCCACCCACCACCCATGAAACCCCACCACCGCTCCCCCCGGCGGCGGCGGGCGGCAGCATCCACCCGCCTGCCGCCCGCGCCCGCGACTAACTGCCCAGTAGGGCTGCACACCCGATGGTGCAGGCTAGAGCCCAATGGGCGTGCAGCCCATACCGTATGACAGTCAGATTTGTGAATGAACATCGTTTACAAGTCTGGACTGTCGCTCTTTCGTATGGGCACACACCCACTGTCTGGCTCACCACCGGCGTGCAGCCCTGCGAACAGTCGGTGGGGCGGGCGGCGGGCGGCAGGTGAGTGGTGCGCCACCGCCGAAATGAATGATTGAAACTCATGGGTGGGTGGTGGTGCCTGGGCCGGAGAAAGATAGTTGAAGGGTGTCACTGGACAGTCTGCCAGCGATCGAGCGATACGTCACTGGACCACGAAAACCGAGTTGAAAGTCTTTACATTCTGCCGCGATCGGCACTGGGGGTTGTTCATATTCTGCCGCGATCGCCCGTGAGATATTCGAGGAATATCGTACTCGTTCTGCCTGCAATCGGGCGATGAAAGATGTTTGAGGGATATCGTCTACATTCTGCCCGCGATGGCTGCGAGGGGTTGTCGGTATACATTCTGCCCGCGATCGGGCATTAGGGAGATGTTTGGGGGTTCTTTTCACGTTCTGCCCGCAATCGGGCTGGTGGGGGGGCACAGGGACTGAGTTGGGGGCCAGCCACGGGTGGCAGCTGCTGTGTTGCGCCCTGCAATACAGCAGCTCACCTGTGGGTGGCCCTCAACTTGATCCTTTTTTTTTTGGCTCAAAGTTGTGCAGGCGCAGGTTGGGGGTTGCGCCTGCACAACTCTGCACAACCCGACTGAATATCGGGTTGTGCAGTTTATGCATGGTTCCTCCCCCTCCTGTTGAGCATGCATTCATTTGCATTGCGCTGTTGCTCAACCTGTTTTCAGTGGCGCAACTGCCTCCTGCTGAATATGATAGAATGGCGCAATGTAGGACTTAGCATGCAATCCTATTCTGTTGCGCATGGCTCAACCCTTTTGAATATCTGGGCCTCTGTCTCTAAAAGCTGGCTTCATAGCTAGTGGTAATGGATCAAATGTTGTTAAATGTATCAGCAATGGTGGCTTTGTGAAGGTTCCCTGCATGGCCCACTGTTTAAATCTTGTGGTACAGGAGTTTCTGCAGTACCGTGAAATAGAGCAAATGCTGACTGTTGCACGCCGTATCTGTGTCCACTTTTTATGCTCTGGAAAGTCCTGTGACCAACTTAGGCATCTGCAGATTCAAAAGAACCTCCCTCAGCACCACCTCAAGCTTGTCATTGTCATGAGATGGAACTCGACCTTTACATGGCAGAGCAGTTGTATGAGCAGTACAAAGCCATGTCCAAGTACCTAGTTATGCACACTAACCGTGACAGTTTAGAGGCCTCAATGTCTATGACAACTGGAGACTCATGTACTCAGTAATATTAATTTTGAGGCCATTTGAACATGCCATGCCACACAGGCAGTGTGTGGTGGCACTGCATCCATTAGTCAAGCCCTTCCACTGCTGCTGGTGCTGAGGAACACTTTGTTGAATCTGCAGCCTAGCCTTGATGTGGCCGGAGATAGGTCAAGATGTGCATTATTGAAACACATGTTTACAATATTAAACAGCAATCGACATATCGCCACTATTCAGCAATCTCCAGAATCTGTAATAGCCACAATGCTGGACCCACACTACAAGTGTGGCATTGCATCCATGCTGGAGGGAGGGCATGATCAGTTCAAAATCTGACTGGGCATCTGGTCCAATTGGTTCATGGGGCACAGAAGTCATGTGCAAAGTTCTGCAAACCACAGTACAACAATACTGAAGGTCACTGTGGAAAAAGAACATTCAGTAAGGTGGCTGGGGGGCAAGGGGTGGTGTCAGCTGCACAGTTGTCCATTAATCCACTTTGAGGTGCCTTGTCCCAAGTCAAAATTTGTGACCTAGATGAATCTTGTGAACAGGTGGAGGATTCATCAAGAATGCATGCATCACAGACCATGGTTGAGGCCTATTTGGCAGAAAACAGGCATCTAACAATATTGGATACTGGATTTGGCATACTGGAGTGGCAAGGTGAATGAATGACCAGCACTGCCATCAGTAGCACTAAAGTACCCGACCTGCCTACCCTCCAGTGTAAGTGTAGAGAGGGTATTTAGTTCTGCGAGGGCCATAGTGCATGATCACCATACTAACCTATCACCTACAAATGTCAGCATGCTGACATTTATCAAAATGAATGAAGGTCACATAGCCTGTCGGACAACCAGTTCTATGTTTGTACCCCATCACGATGATGGTTGTGCTGATGATGCAGGTGAAGCAGACCATCCTGGTGGCAGCATCAAATGGTGTACCAGTGAGGCTGATGTTACAGTCATGGAAAAAGAGTTTCTGAGTGGGTAGAAGTCCAGTATTGAGGATTGCGAGGGCTGCTTCCTCCTTGATGATGATGATGAGAATGTTGGTGGGAGGGACTAACAGTAAGCCGACAACATTCAGAAGACAGGAAATTATTGGGGGGGGTTGCCATGGTAGGTGAGGTGACTTCAGGTGACTTTAGGGTATTTAGATTGTAGTTGTTGTTGGTATGTATACTATGAAACTTAAACACAGTGAACAGTATCCAAAAAGTAATAAAGCCAGACAATAAAAGCATTGGTGCAAGAATGCGGTTACAATTTTGACCGATACTTTTTTACTCTATTGTACATTGCCACCTAATCCAATAATTTGTGTATACAAACGATACCCATCTTTCAACAATTTAAGTATGCAGCACTACATTTTTTTCGGACTCGAAAGTAATAAGCAGAGCGCTCATTTTAATCAGCTTTGCACCAGGTTGGGATCAGTATTCTTGCATGCTTTTGGACAGCAAATATTTAAATTCAGTTCTGTTGTGACTACAATGAAGTCACATGCAGCAGACAGTGCTACATGACATAAAGGAACATTATCTGTTCAAAAACAGCTGGGAATACTGATGCAAACCAGGTCACAGAGTAACACTACAGTGAACACTACTTTTAATATTTCTCATTTAAAAAAATGGAGTAATGCAGAATAACATACATTGTTGAAAGAAGGGTAGCATATGCATATACACAAGTTATTAGATAAGGGGCAATGTAAAATAGAATAAAAAAGTATAGGTCAAAATTGTAACCGCATTCTTGCACTGATGCTTTCATTGCCTGGCTTCATTACTTTTTGGATACTGTTCACTGTGTTTAAGTTTCACAGTATACATACCAGCAACGACTACAATCTAAATACCCTAAAGTCACCTGAGGTCACGTCACCTACCATGGCAACTCCCCACCAATAATTTCCTATCTTCTGAATGTTGCCGGCTTATAGTATACATCATTCAGCAAACCATGCAGTATTAGTGTCCAGTACACATGTGAGGAATAATCCCCTGTACAACTGATCAGAAAAGTAACAAGTATTTATGAGTTGTGACTTAATTTAGTTTATTTTTTACATGGCCCAGGGTTGACAAAATGGCAGATGCTGCATGCTTTTATTACAGGTGAAACTGTGGTGCAGCAATGCACAATGAAATAAAAGTGTCCTTAAGATGGCACTTTGGCATCACAATTTCAAATGAAATAAAAGCACAGAGCGTACGCAAAGCTACCAACCACATGACTTATTACATAAAATAAAATAAGGAGTAAGAACAAAAACATTTCTATTGCAGGAAAGCAGAATGGGGTAGGGGGCATTTGGGGAGGCGGGGAATCAAGAAATACAGGATTAACAAAATTAACACAAGGAAAAAAAATTAATTGAACATAAATTACACACTTAGGTGAAATAAAAAAAATATTACTTAAGAAAAAACTAAAAGCAGATGACAGGTATTTGGGGGGAAGATTTTGGGACATTATATTTTTTATTGGTCCTGTGGCGGCTGGGGCTGATCACCAGTAATTGATGCAAACATTCTAGTTAACTCCGCATTTTGTTCCTTAATACAGTTGAGCTGCTGCACTGCACGCGCCACATTTTTCATCGCTTCAGCCTCTGCCTACAGCACAGCAAGGTCAGCCTGTATGGCAGGCTGTTGTGAGGGGTCACATTCATGGCGGGCAGCTGCAGGAGCCACCACTTCTGATGCCTTGGCCATCTGCCTGTGATGCCACACAGATGGATGCTCTACTGCTTCAACTTCGGCCGCAGGAGTAGCTGGTACCTCCTGCAGCATGGCTTCCCACTCTGCATGGTGGTGCCCCCCAAAAGTGGGTTCATTGACCAGCCATACCCAAGTGGCCTCCCTTGCACCCCTGATGTACCAATGCATCACAAAGTTTACACCTGACTACCGTCGGGTTGCCAGGGAGGCAGATAAAAAACTGCCAGATGGGAGAGCTGTGGGAAGGACCAGGTTCTGCTTGCTGTTGCTGTGGTTCCTGCTGCTCTTCCACTGCTGCAGCGCTGGCAGTGGCTGAAACACTCGCGGTTGAAAGAGGACCCCGGTTAAGGAGAAATTGTCACCCCAGACCTCCATGCATTCTGGGCCCCCTCTGCCCACCAGTTTGCCCACCTCTCTCCATGTTAAGTAAAACTTAATGAAAATCAAAACTCAAACAAAAAAATACTAGTAGAAATACCAGTAAAAAAACTACACTAACTAAAACTAAGTAAACAAAATCAACCTTTTTTAAATAAAAAAGCTTTAAAATAAACTAAAACTGCCTTGAAAACTTTTACAACAGAATACTAAAACTTAAAGGCACAAAAAAAGAACAATAGCATGAAAATGTTTTGCCAAAAAAGCACACCAACTACTCACTCCACACAATGCTGCCTAGTCAGCTTCTTCTCAGAGAGAAAGTGAAAGTAATTCACTGACTTCCTGCCTAATTAACTACTTGCTTGCATCATGTGACCTGCAGACAGTTAGACATGTGATCTGTGGGCTGTTTCTGCCAACTTCCCCTTCTCAAACTGCAACTCGAAGTGAACAACACAAAGTCCATTAAAGGCTAGTTTTGTCTTTTTAATGGATATTTCATGTAGTGCTATGCGAATTCGAAGTTACCCACTTTGGGTTAACTTCACAGGTGAATTTAAGCTTCGCTGCATCTCTAATGTGAGGCTTGATAAGGCACCACCCAAAAAAAGTGGGCTGAACTAGGCCTCAGATCATGGAGGCACTAGGGCACATGCTGGTAGATTGTGTTGACCAGCAGAGTGAATGCTTCAGCAGAAAAGCCTAGGCAACCTAAAAGAATGAGATATAGGGTGCAGGACAGTGTAACCCCACCACACACACACGCATGCATGCGCACACACACACGCATGTTTTTAAAAATAGTAACTGCTCAAATATGACCTCTTAATTTCCTCCCAGGTGTTATCATTTCCAGGTGGCTTCAGAAAAGGTGATGTAAGACTTATCTGTTGTGGTAGCCTTTATATGACATTGAGCTCAACCCTTTAATTTAAAGAGCTGCTGACGTCTCAAAAAACATTGAAAAATATAATAATTAAGTACAGTACAAGTCATATTAAACTGTTTCACCAATGAGTTGATTTAGCATTGTTTTTTACAGTTAGAAATGCATTGGCAACTCATATTGCATTGTTTTTCAATGCTTAACCAGCTCAAGAGAAATGTTTGTAAAGTGTTTTTGCAGCTGAGTTGGAATGCATCTGTAGTCCAGTCACAATGTAATGCAAAACTGAATTTTAATTCTTAAGGAACAGTTTATGCAGGGCTTTGTGCTGGATCTAGCAACACTTATGCAACTCAGTCAGAAATGCTAAAGCAGCTCATTACGGGAACAGTTTAATGTGACTTGTACTGTACAGTTCAGCTTGCATTCTCTATATATTCCATAGATTTCTCCTCCCTATTATTTATTACTGAAGAAATTTGCATGAATACATTATCTTTATCCCTTAAAGTTCATCTGCCTCTATAGCTTACTCCCTACTTCAAGTCATAATCCTTTTTTTTTTGGTATCACAATATGTTGCCATGGAAGTAACTGTGATGTCACAAGCAGTTCATTATGACCTCAGGTAGGGAGAAAGCAGCAGCAATAGATACGCTTTTCAGGAGCAAATATCCTGTTTTCATGCAAATAACCTCAGTAAAAACAAGCATTTGTCAATGCCAAGTGTTGCTTGCTGTTATTAGCAGTGGAAGTGCAGGAATTAAACAGATGTAGTATAGGAATGGCAGTGAAGTATTGAACTGATGCCAACTCCACCCCCACCCTGCAGAGATGGACAGGCATTGGGATGCGCCTTTGGGTCATCGCCCATAATGGTCATGACATTTCACTTCACCCTACCCTGCAAACACTTACAAGTGTTGAGGTGTGCTTTGGAGTGTTTGGGCTTTACACTCACCTCTTTCCATAAGGAAATATGCTGAAATGTGTGCAGTATAGGAGATTGGGATGAACTCTGGGGCCAAAGGGTCCAAGGTGCACCTTGATGCCTGCCACTGGCTGCAGGGTGGGGGTGGAATGGAATGAGCACTACTATCGACAATCCAAAGTCACACCCCGGACGCTTGTCAGTCCCTACATGGTAGGGCATTATGGTCAAAAACCCTAACACCCTGGGCGTTTCTTGGTATTTTTACTCCACGTTTTCAACATGGGCTTTTTGTGACCCCACCGCATGAACAGTGACACTATCAGTTTGTTAGCCTGAAAGGTGATTTTGCATAGCAACTGTGCCACTTGGCACCACAGGTGTGAAAACACATTTCGAACAGGATGCAAAAAATGACACCTGTACCTTTCATGAGGAGGTGTAAAAAATGGCAATGTTGAAAATCTGGAGTGAAAATATATAAAAAACTGGTGAAGTCACGAGTGTGCATAGATACTGTGCAACGCACACCCATAATGTAATTAGTTTGGGGATTGTTCACAGCAGATTTTCAACATAGGCATTTTGGGACCTCCACTCATGAACAGTGCCACTGTGATTTTCTTAATCTGTCCTGAACACTGATTTCTCACAGTGACTGTGCTATTCTGCGCCAGAAGTGCAAAATACATTTTGTCCAGGGTGTGAAAAATGACAGCTGCACTGTTCATAAGGAGGTATGGAAAAATGCCAATGTTAAAAATCTGGACTGAAAATATTACACATTTGTGAATTTACAAGGGTGCATGGAAATTGCATAATGCATGTTTGTAACACAGTCATTTTATGGACGTTTGTCACCAAATTTTCAACATAGGCAGTTTAAGACCTCTGCTCATGAACAGTGTCACTGTGATTTTTTTAATCTGTCCTGAACATTGATTTTGCACACTGACTGCGCCACTGTGCACTATATGTGCACAAACACATTTTGGGCAAGATGTGAAATATGACAGCTGTACTTTTCATAAGGAGGTGTGGTAAAATGGCAATGTTGAAAATCTGGAGTGCAAATACTAAAAATGCTCAAAGTTATGAGCGTGTATAGGAACTGCAAAACGCATGCTCATAAAACAGTTATTTTTAGGAATTTTTTCACCAAATTTTCCACATAGGGCTTTTGGGGACCTGCCTCATGAATAGTGTCACTCTGATTTTCTTAATCTGTCCCAAATATTGATTTCACACACTGACCGTGCCATTGTGCGCTACAGGTGCAAAAACACATTTCTGGGGAGATGTGAAAAATGACAGCCATACTGTTCATAAGGAGGTGTGGTAAAATGGCAATGTTGAAAATCTGGAGTGAAAATATTAAAAATGCTCAAAGTTACATGCCTGCATAGGAACTGCGCAACATACGCTCATAAAACAGTCATTTTTGGGAATTGTTTCACCAAATGTTCAACATAGGGGTGTTTTGGAGACTACCTCATGAACTGTGACACTGTTCTTTCATTAATCAGTCTCAAAAGGTGATTCCATGCAATGACTGCAAAATCACCTTTTGGGACTGAATAACAAAATGGCAGTGACTGAGTTCATGAGGTGGGGCCCCAAGAACCCCATGTTGAAAATTTGGTGAAACAATTCCCCAAAATGGCCGAGATATGCACCAAAGTTGAAAAAACCCTATTTATGCCATTATACAGTTTACCGGCATTTCTTCAGTTCGTGGTCGCTTTGAAGAGTGCAGACGTGTTCCTGGTCAACAGAAGATCATTATGCCAGGCTCTGGATGTAAGTATGGGGTGAGGCAGAGGGTGTGGGGAGGTGGCGTATGCAGAGGGTGGGCGCAGGTTGGGGAGGGGGCAAGAGAATCAACAAGGGACCTATTTTTCTTCTAGTTTTTTTTTTTAAAGATGACGTGGGACTTTTGCCACGCTGTGGTGAGCTCCCAGCATGGCACCAGGAAGTTTGTTTGGAGGGGGGCAGTAGAGCTGATGGGAGACTGAGCACCCCCATTGGCCAAAGAGGCTTTTGCCGTGCTGGGGTGGGCTTCCAGTGTGGCACATGGAAGTTTGTTGGAGGGGCTGTGGAGCCGATGGGGGACTGGGCACCCCCATCAGCCATACAGTGTGCTGGGGGGGGACACATGAGCCCATGAGCCAAGGGGGAATTGGGCACCCCCCTCGGTAAACAACAAATGGGGGGAGGTGCATTATACTGATGGGGATTGTGCTACCCTGTCAGCAAATGAACTGGGGAGGGAGCTGTTTTTAATTTTTTTTATTTATTGAAATGTTTCACCAGGAAGGCACACTGAACTGCGGGCGGAGACTTTCCGTCAGGTTTCTTGGGGATTGTGAGAGGCCGACAGAGAACCTGTGGGACACCATGCAATCAGCTGTTTTGGTAACATGTGCTGAAACAGCTGATTGTCAATGATGTGGCTAATTTCTTCTGCGCATTGTGCATGCTCATTAACTGCTGTGATCGACAGCTTGCTCCTCTATTGGCTGCGGCAGAGACCAGCCCTAGAACGGACTGCTGCCATTCGGCACAACACTGACACACCTCCATAACTCGCTTTTGCAGGAAGCTGACGCAATGTGTTTCTTGCACATGTATGCAAACAAGACAAAAATGGGCAAGAGAAATACAGAACTAATGTGAAATACAAGCTGGACAGCGTCTAAATATTACATTTTGTGAAAGTTCTCATGAAATGTCAGCTGCTCTTTAATTTACAGTAAATACATGTGATCAAAGATTCCTTAACAGCAGTTTAGATCTGATCTTGTGGGGAAGTGTGATAAAGTTTTTCTCTTGGATCTTTCTGATCCTACTGTATGTTCATCCAGGGAGCACAGATAGAAAAAGAACTCCAGCTGGTTTGGCCCTGTCCTGCTAGCAGTTTCAAGTCTGGGTTCAGCCTGACCTACCTAATTAACTTATCTGTCAATCACTATCTGTATTTAATGTATATATTTATTGCTTTGTCTTTTGTTATTCTTGCACTCTTGTCTGTTTTCCACTCACTGTATGTCTCTCCTGCCCTGTCCAGTACTGTGTACGATGAGGAGCCTTTGTAAATGAGTCTTTGACTCAAAGAGTTGCAATTCCGATACACCAATGAATCAATAAATAAATAAATCATCTGATGTCACCACCTGTCTAGTAACTGTCAAGCCAGGGGGGTCCACTGCAGTCTGTAGAGAATACAGACAAAAAAAAACTCGTATAGGGCATATTTTTCTACAGTCCATACTTTTAAACCAATAGTTAGTTTGCTTATTAAAGACTTTAAGATAACCCAACTTCATTTGGGTATTTTTGGTTCAGCTCAATTTTCTTGCGTTAAATAACATCTCAAAGTGTCACTCACAGGGAGGCTAGCAGTTGGAAGGTGGATGATTTTTCTAACCCCGTTTCTGGCCCAATTACAATTTTTAATCTATATGTAGATAATAGTGACCAAAAACCCTGTAGAAATGTCAAGTGTGAGGAGGTTATTAGCTCAGTTATAATTATTGTCTATCATTCACTGCAGACCATACTATTCCAGCAAATTAAGTGACAATTCACTATTGTGAGTGCAGACGTGACTTACAGCTGGCCCAGAAAGCCAAGGCTGGGTATGGCTAAAAGCTGTTTGTAAAAGTGCTGTGCAGTCACATGCGAACACATACATGCATACAATCCTATACGTAGCTCCTTCCATTTTACCAGTGTTAATAACTATAGAGAACTGGAAAACGCAGAGTGTCTATTATTAAAATAAAGAGTAGCAAGGTACTGTATTAAAAAAAGATAGATGCAGACCTTCTGGCTTAGATTTCTGGGAATGTGACCTGAATAATCCGATTCAATCTAAGGCAGCCTGCCTTGGAGAAGCGGGACCCAGATTAGTGCTGGGTGAAACTAGCTCGCACATTTTTGTGAAATGCTCCAAAAAATATCCAGAGTCTCATTTGTTCTAGCACAAATACCTTTTTTAAAGTGAAAATCATTTTTCCCTTACATTCCAGTGATTTTTGTTCTGCCCAGGCCAGAACTGCAATTTTCTTGCCAGAAACACTTGAGACTTTGTGCACTAAAATGGACTATTGCACATGTAAACTTAGACGTGTGTCTTTTGAATGCCAGTCCCCCAGGTGTTAATAAAGACTGCTTGCAGATGTGGCACTATAGTATATTCAGTGAATCCCTTCCCACACCTGTCAGGTTCCAAGCACTAATCCTTTGTGTCCACTGACCAGTGGCATGCCCTACCACCCTTGTCATGTTCCATGCATTACTAAATATCCAGTGACACCCAAGTCTGAGCTGCGCCACCAGAGTGTGGGGGGAGGGTGAAGTGCGGAGGACTCACGGACCTTGAGAAAGTGGACACTCGGTTGCCATTTCACTGTTGAGGGGGCGGGAGAATATTCAGTTATTTTTAATTGTTTACTGTGAGTGAGGGTGGGTGCATTTTTCTGTTTATTTCTTTGTTCTTTATTTCTTGGCCCGGATCCCAGTACACGCTGCTTGTGGAGTGGCTGCTGGAGAGGGGAACATACCAGCAGCACAGAGGAGCTGAGGAGGAGGAATGGAGAGGACAGCCAGCTACTTGAAGGGCAGTATTTCTTTGACTTGTGTTACTTAACATAGCAGAAGTTATAAACTGTGTCTGATGCTGCTGATATTGAACTGTGGAAACTGTAGAAGGTCCGATCGGGGAGTGGGGTTTGAATCAGGAAAGGAAGGCCCAAGGCTTGACTTGGGATCAGGAGCTGATTGTCTCTGGAGAGAGATGTGGTGGATGATTCCGGCCACCTTCCCTGAGCTAGTCCACATTTATGGGGGGGGGGCACAACCCTCACAGAGCACTACTCTGCCTAGAGAGTTCAAGACATCAAACATACAGGGCATCTGAAAGGAATAAGGAGGAGGAGGAAGAAGAACAAGTGTGAAACAAAAGAAAAATACTATCTTTAGCTGGGAAACGGCAGTAAGAAGAGAGACTTGAAGAGAAGGGGACTAATTGAGGGGGGGAGATCTAGTCAAATGGAGGATCCAGGGGGACAGGACAAGAAGGATCAAAGGTGTGGGGCAAGAAGGGGAAGGGGACTGGGGGAGGCAGGAAGACCTGGAGGAAGGATAGTAGGTTGCAATAGCTGTGGTGCAGCCATCTTCTTAAGTATTGTATGGAGGGCAGGGGGTGATTGGTATGTAGACAGCTTAGGCAGCTACAAGAGGAGATTGGATGGTTGAGAGAGGGGCATGGAGAAACTGGGGAGGAGATCTGGAGTCAAGGGGACACAGAGGAGTGTACACAGATGACCTAGCAGATTGTCCCAAAGGGGGGGAGACAGGGGGTCTAAACAAGCTAAAACCACCATGTCAGCAGGTACGAAAGGAAGCAGAACCAGGAAAGTGAACAGGGGTCAGAAATCAGACGAGAATTAAGCCATGGGCAGGGCAGGAATGGAAGACAAAGGACAGAACAATGGGGGAGGCTAAGGGCATGGCCAGAGACAGGAGTAATAGATACACAGTGGTGACAAGCCTAGAGGACCATGAGCAGGGGGTGATTGGAGAGGGGATAGGAGAGGAAGGGGGGGAGTGTAAACAATGGGACTAGTAATCTGGAAGTGAGAGATGGCAAGATGGGGGGAGTATATGCCAGAGAGCAGATACTACGATGCGTGGAAGGAGGAAGGGACATAGAAGGAAGGGCGGAGCAGGAGAGGGGAGGGAGAAAGGATGAGAAAGTGGATTCTGACATTATTATGGGGGGGGTGGGTGAACAAGAGGACAATGGGCTGATGAGGAATGAGGTTAAGCCAACTGGTGAGGATAGAGGGGGTGGGAACAGATGGTGGGAGGAGTAAATAAGGAAATGGGCAAAGTAGGGGAACACATGGACATGGGTAGCAAGGATATTGAGGGAGAAGGGGGCCAGGACATTGGGAAACATAAGGGAGGAGACCATGAAGGGGGAGGCAGAGTCATAGTGTTGGGGGACTCAGTTCTTAGAGGGGTGAGATTGGGAGGCAAGATCACCAGAATGGCAGCATATGGATGGAGTGCTTGCCAGGCATAACAGCAGGAAGGGTGGGGAAGTTTCTTTTGAAGTAACTGAACTCAGCAAGTGAAAATTGAGGACGTCCTCTTAGACAGTAGACCCATTCTCTCAGGGGTCCCACAAGGCTCCATCCTGGATCCACTACTATTCAGTATCTTTCTAAACAAGCTTCCCAACTTCTGTCAGGGCCGTATCCTAGTATACGCAGATGACGCCTTTATCTTTGCTAGGCACGCTCACTCGATGCACCATCTGGATCAATTCCAACTAAGCTTTACGTCTGTTGAAAAATGGTTTACTGATCATAAGCTCATAACGAACTATAAAAAAAACAAGACCATGATGTTCACCAGCACACATAGTCAGCATAAGATCTTCCAACTAACCATTGAAAATGATTTGGGTTCCACCCTGGAGCTAGTACAGCAATTCAGATACCTGGGTATAACCCTTGACTCTACCCTATCCTTCACACAGCACATAGACAGTACAGCAAAAGCCACAAAAAGGAGGATCAGTACGCTGTACAGGGATTAGCGAAATCTAATACAGGAAGTGCTGCAACTGGCCATACTTAGCTCTGTTACCTCACTCGCCAACTATGGTATGGCCATCTACGGATCAGCTATGGACACCACCCCGGCATGTCCAGCGCAACTAACTTGGATCATTTCAAGTACCTCTTGCAGCAACACCTAGTAGCCAAGACCTCCTGCGACTGCTGTCACTAAGGTCCTCCCTCTCAGGCCCTCACTTTAAGAACAGCTGATCTACCCCTTACCTACCCAACAGCACACAGCACTTTCAATAGCACTCGCCTGTTTTTTACTTTCCCCCTTAGCTCCCCACAGCTACTCCCCTAACTTATCCTCCTCATTCTCCCTACCCACTCCCACCCCTCTCTTCCTTTTCCCTTTTCACCCTACTGAACTTGGTAAGCTAACAGTTATTGACTCAGGCATACTTTGTACAGTGCCTCCGCTACGTGTAAAATAGATCTATACTAACTGCATCTGTCATTTATCCTGCCAGGTATTCTAACTAGCTCTACCAACTCTGCATTTAAGGATTGTACTAGTAACTTATTACTGTTATTTTTCTAGTGACCTAGTGATCCTGTAATGTGTTCCTGCTGTATAACTAACTTTACTTTGTCTGTATTGTCCTCTGACGTGGAACCTATTGAATGAGCTCACGCTCACAGGAATCAATCCGAGATTTCAATAAATAAATAAAATAAATAAATAAAAAAAGTGTGTGGAGAAGGAAAGGGAAAAACCTCACATAGTGGTGCACCTGGGCACAAATGACCTGGCAGGGGACACAGTAGGGGTGGTACAAGAAGAGAAGTTGAGGGAGGTGGGAAAATTATGTGAGGAGGTAGGACACTCATTCGCTTTCTCAGAAGTCCTACCAGTACCCAGGGCTAGCACATACAAACATACGAAATGCCAGCAGAAATAGGCTTCAAGGTCTATCGAGTCTGCTCGTTTGTGCAGCTAGCCCCTCAACTTGCAGCTGCCCCACCCTCCCCTCCTCACAACAACCCACCCCTCACTCTGTCCCACCTCCTCTTAAATCCACCCATCATTCTACAGGATATCACTTCCTTGGGCAGAGTATTCCACTTGTCTACCACCCTTTCCGTGAAAAAATGTCTCCTGATTTCCCTCCTGAATCTTCCCCCTTCCAATCTCAGCCGATGCCCTCTCGTGTCCCTCCCCCTTTTGATCTGGAAAATCTCTTCTGATTAGTCTTGTTTATTCCCTTTAAGTATTTAAAGGTTTCGATCATATCCTCCCTATCTCTCCTCTCCTCTCCTCTCCTCTCCTCCAGGGAATACATGTTCAGCTCTCCCATCCTCTCCTCATAGGATTTTCCCTCCATTCCCTGTATCATCTTCATTGCTATACACTGCACCCCCTCCAACAATCTGATGTCCTTCTTCAGGAATGGACTCCAGTACTGTACACAGTATTCTAGGTGCACCCTGACCAGTGACCTGTACAAGCGAAGGATCACCTTTCTGTTCCTGGAGAAGATTCCCCTCACTATGCACCCCAGCATCTTGTTTGCCTTTGCAGCTGCCTTCCTGCACTAAGCTGAGTGGTTCATACTCCCCGTTATAAGCACCCCTAGATCCTTTTCCTCCATGGTGCATTCCAACTCTACCCCTCCCAGCTGATATTTCCTCCCCTGGTTCCTAGCTCTGAAGTGCAGGACCTTGCACTTCCTGACATTGAACCCCATCTGCCATGTTTCCTATCACTCCTGTTGTTTGATCAGGTCCTCCTGCAGTCGCCTCCACTCCTCCATGTCATCCACCACAGCTCACATCTTGGTATCATCTGCGAACAGACTGATCTTACTCCAGATCCCATGTGAGATATTGACTATGAATATCCCAAACAGCACTTGTCCCAGTACTGAACCCTGCGGCACCTGCTTGCGACATTTCTCAGTGATGAAAGTATCCCCACTACTACCCTTTGCTGCCTACCCCTCAGCCAGTTGGTGATCCAATTGACCATTTTTGTTCCGACCCTTATGTTTTCCAGCTTCCCCCAGCTTCCCACACAGCACAGAATCAAAGGCCTTGCTTAAGTCCAAATATAGGACATTCACTGCATGGCCCATGTCCAACTCCCTGGTCACCCAGTTGTAGAACCCAACTAGGTTCATCTGGCAGGATCTGTGTGAGACAAACCATGTTGATGACTGTCTTGGAGACCATTCTCTTCCAAAAAGGTCACCAGCCTCTCTTTTAGGATTGTCTCCATGAGCTTCCCCATGACTGAAGTGAGGCTCACCAGTCGGTAGATGCCTGATTCATCCTTCGGGCCACTTTTATGAATGGGCGCCACATGGGCCATCTGCCAGTCCTGTGGCACACATCCTGTGTCCAGTGATGTAGTGAACAGTTCTGCCAGTGGTCCCGCCAGGATCTCTGCTAGCTCCTTAAGCACCAGAGGGTGAATGCTGTCTGGTCCCAGTGCCTTGTCCACCCTCAGCGCCCTTAGTTCTTCCAGAACCCTGTCCTCTCTAATCCTGATACCAGTCACCCCCCCCCACTCTACCTCTCCCATTAGGTATCTGCCCCCCTTTTTCCTCCATGAACACAGAGCAGAAGTAATCATTCAGTGCCTCTGCCTGGTCCCCCCCTTCTCTACCCAGTGCCCATCCTTAATCCTCACAATCTGGTCTTTGTTTCTCCTTCTCTCGCCAATGTATCTGAAGAAGTCCTTTTCCCCGTCCTTAATTTCCTGTGTCAGTCTCAGCTCCGTGGATGCCTTGGCCACCCTGATTAGTCTGGTAACCTCCTTGGACTTCTTCATAGCCAGGAAGCAGAGGATAGAGGAGTTCAATGCATGGTTGGGGAAATGGTATCAATCCAAGGGGTATGGGCTAGTGGGGGAGTGGGGCACTACATGGGGGAGCAAGAACTTGTATGCCCCTGACAGACTACATTTGAGTAGAAAAGGCACAGGAACGTTGAAGGAGAGGCTGGGGAAGTATATAGCTGCAAGGGTTCCGTTAAACTAAGTTGGGAGGGGGACAGTAGGTTGGAAGACACAGTAAGTCACCAGGACAGGGAGGCCAATAGGCCTCCCCCCAAGCCAGCAGAAAAGAAACAAGTGGGAGTTCAAACTTGGGGGGGGGGGAGTGGTCTAGCCAGGTACGTAGAAGTGAGGGGAATGAACTGGAGGGTTGTCTCCTTGAATGCGTGGAGCCTGGGAAACAAGGCCATTGAGTTGCAGGCAATGATGGCAGAAGGAGAGGCGAACATAGCTGCCATCACTGAAACGTGAGCCATCCAGTACCATGACTGGGACCTGGTGGTCCTAGGGTAGAAACAGTACCCAAAGGATAGGGGGAGGGGTGGCTTTATATGTGAAGGAGGAAATACCTTGTAGCAGGGATGAGGGGAAGAGGGTGGATCAGAGGCCTTATGGGTACAGATACAGCACCCAAAAGGAAGGAGGGTGAGGCCGAGGGTGGTGTATAGGCCACCAACTCATAGCGAGGTTATGGATAGGGAGCTGGGTGAGCAGATAAGGAGGGTGTGTGCAAAGGGTCACACCATGATAATGGGGGACTTCAATCTGCCTGGGGTGGAATGGAATATCCCTGCTACATCAAACAGCAGGAAACAGGTCCTCCCAGAAGCTTTCCAGGACAGCTTCCTGGTGCAGTTGGTAAGGGAGCCAACCAGGGAAGGAAATATACTGGACCTTGTGCTAACAAATGGTGAGAGAGTGCAGGGGGTGGAGGTGGGGAACCCCCTAGCAGGGACTGACCACCACACCGTGTGGTTTTCACTTGGGATGAGTAAGGAGACTGCCACTACCAGGACTATGGTGATAGATTTCAGACGGACTGACTAGAAGAATGAGGGACATTCTGGAGAGGCACCTCACCAAAATCCAGCCACACATGGATGCCAATCAGAAATGGGGATTATCAAAACTGGGTTAGAAGAGGCCAGCCACTCATGCGCTAAGCTGAAGGCAACAGCAAGGAAGCCAAGCTGGTCAAGCAGAAAGGAATTAGAGACGGTGAATGAAAAGAGGGCGACCTTTAGGAAGTACATGAGATCCAAAAAGGTGGAGGACAGGGAGTAGTACGTGAAGAAATCAAGAGAGGTGAGCAGATTGGTCAGGGCAGCCAAGTCAGCAAGCGAGCTTAGCCTGGCACGGGGGGTAGCAGAGGGGGAAAGGATTTTTTTGGTTACATAAGAGAGAAAAGAAGCTGTAAGGACAAAAATTGTTAGGATCAAGGTGGCCAAGGGATGGGCGGAGAATGAGGTGGAGCAAGCAGAAGCACTCAGTGACTACTTCTGCTCTGTAATTACCATGGAAAAGCAGGAACCTATGCCACAGGGGAAGGGAGCAGTGGGTATAGGTGGGTCAGAATCTACAGAGAGGGAAATACCAGCAAGCAGAGTGCTAGAAGGTCTTAGAACACTGAGGTGGATAAGGCACCGGGTCCGGACGGCATCCACCCCAGGGTGCTGAGGGAGATGGCAGAGATCCTGGCAGGGCCACTGGAAGACTTGCTCAGCACCTCTCTAAGGACAGGTTGCATATCCCATGACTGGAGGATGGTGCATGTGGTGCCCATTCACAAAAGTAGGCCCAAGGGTGAGCCAGGGAACTATAGGCCAGTCAGCCTCACCTCATCATGGGGAAGCTCATGGAGACTATCCTCAAGGAGAGGCTAGTAATCTTTCTGGAGGAAAATGGTCTCCAGGACAGCAGGCAGCAAGGGTTTGCCAATGATGGTTCCTGCCAGACAAACATGGTTGACTTCCATGACTGGGTAACAAGGGCAATCGACAGGGGTCAGGTAGTGGATGTCCTGTACCTGGACTTCAGCAAGGCCTTTGACTCAGTGCCCCATGGGAGGCTGGTAAGCAAGCTGGGTCATCTGGGAGTTGGGGAGATGATGGTGGAGTGAGTCAAAAACTGGCTGTGGGATAGGCAGCAGAGGGTGGTTGTATGGGGGAACCCTCATTCCCTAGGGCTGTAACAAGTGGGGTCCCACAGGTATCAGTGCTGGGCCCAGTGTTGTTCAGCATCTTCGTTGCCAACATAGCAGATAGGGTTAGAAATAAGATCAGCCTATTTTCAGACAACACCAAGATTAGAGTAGTGGTGGACAGCACAGAGGAGTGGCTAGGACTACAGGAGGACCTGGATAAACTCGAACACTGGTCAGACACATGGCAGCTTGGTTTCAATGCAAAGACGTGCAAAGTTTTACACATGGGGGCCAGAAACCGAAAGTTCTGCTACAGGTAGGGGGAGGTACAGTTATCCATTACAGAAGAGGAGAAAGATCTCAGGGTGATAATCACAGGGCAGATGAACCATTCAACACAGTGCAGGAAGGCAGCAGCTAAGGCTAATAAGATGCTGGACTGTACTGCCAGGGGCATCACCTCACGGAGGAGGGAGGTTATCCTGCCACTGTACAGGTCACTGGTCAGACCAAACCTGGAGTACTGCATGCAGTTCTGGTGGCTCTACTTAAAGAAAGATTTCAATTTACTGGAGGGGTCCAGCGCAGAGCCACTGGGATGATCACAGGAATGGAGAACAAACCCTGTGAGGACAGACTGAGGGAGCTTAACATGTACTCCTTGGAGGACAGGAGGGATAGAGGGTATATGATTGAAACCTTCAAATATATGAGGTGCATAAACAAGGTTAGCACAGAGAGGATTTTTAGATTAAAGGAAGGAAGAAACACTAGGGGACACAGTCTGAAACTGAAGAGGGGATGGTTCAAGAAAGAGATGAGGAGACACTACTTCACAGAAAGGGTGGTAGATGGGTGGACCGCACTACCAGAGAAGGTGGTAACATTGAAATCGGTGGACAGTTTTAAGAGGGGGTGGGACAGGATCAGGAGAAAGGTCACCACAATATGGGGGGGAGGGCAGCTGCAGAGTAATATACTACTAGCTGCACACTTGAGCAGACTCGATAGACCTAAGGGTCTGTATCTGCTGGCATTTTTCGTATGTTCGTATCACTCACTGTAGTTCCCCATCCCCCAATGCAGCCCACTGATCACCCTAGATGTAGACCACCTGTCATCTGATGAAAGTACCCAGCACTGATGTAATCCCCCCATTACAAAGGAAGGCCATCTTTCATCATTGCCGGTTCCCCCATTGTATTTGTGGTGTCCGGTGGTCCCACTCCTTATCCTATCCAATCTCAGTCCTCAAGCCCCCGGCATACACAGTTGTGTGAACTGTTTCACTTAGTTATTACTTTATGAGACCACTGCAGCCTGTGACCTAGGTTGTGAGTGCTGCATTGCTATATGGTCCACAGTAGGCCTCTAATATTGTGGATCCCTGACCCCTGACCCTATTCCAAGTTGCTTGCAGTCAACTTTGCAGGTGCCAGGAGGAGTTTAAGACCTTGTGGACCTTGGGCTGGTGGGGTCTTCAACTTAATGCAGGCACAAAGAGGTCAAAATGTGTAAAACAGCATTAAGCAATCAATAATATCTCTAGTAAGTTGCTGGCTGGGGGCCCATGGGAATCATGTCACATTCCCATGCAAGCAGACTGTGTTTGGGAGTGGCTGAGTTCCTTGCAGCTGGCTAGCCCAGGTAAGTTAGGATGAAGTGCCACAGTGACCCGCTTGATGGCCAGGGGAGCTGACCCCTGTGAGGGGTAAGTAAGTGTGTCTGTTGATGCGGCATGAGAGGCCTTTGCTTTGTGTCACTGTTGGGGGAGACACTAGGAATGCAAGAGAGACTCTGGAAAAGTCTGCTGGCAGCCACACACAGTCTTCAGCATTCCCACACCCTGCTACAATGGATTTCATGGCCCAATGATAGTTGTGAGCTAAGGAGGATAGGGCTAAGAGATAATCTGCCATGAAGAGCTGGCTGCTGCAGGGCAGGAAAAAGCTGAGTAAAAACTCTGGCAAGACAGCAAGCTCCATTATTCAGATAGTAACAACGTAATCCCTGTGCTTTCCTCCCTGAAAGGAGGGAGAGGGGGGACATGATAGAAACGTTTAAGTACCTCAGTGGAATTAACAAAGTCCAAGAGGGTAGCATCTTTCAGAAAAAGAGATGTGCAAGAACAAGGGGCCTAATTTGAAGATGGGGGGACAGCTCGGGGCAGTAATGAAGGAATTTTTTTTCACAGAGAGGGTGGTGGATGCATGGAACAGCCTTCATGAGGAGGTTGTGGGGTCTAAAACTGTGGGAGAATTCAAGAATGCATGGCACAGACATAAGGTAATTTTTAAGGGGGGCAGGAAGACATAGGGTGTTGGTTAAATAGGATCTGCAGCTTATTCTCTAGGTAGGAAAATGGGCAGACTAGGTGGGCCAAGTGGTCCTTATCTGTCATCAAAGTCTATGTTTCTATGTTTGTTTCACCATGTGGATATTGACTGGTAGCTTACAGAAGTAGTGCCATCTAGATGTAAGACACTGCAATAAAAGAATCCTATTATGTTGAGGAATTGCAATAGTAGTGCCCTCTAGCTGTGACAGGCTGAAGTAATGGAAAAAGTGAAAGTATGCAATATCCTAACAGTTAGTGAGATGTTTAGGGACTTCTCCCAGCTAATGAAAATTTACATTTACCTGAATGGCTAGAGTTGCTGCATTTGAGATTCTGGGTCTTTGGTTTGTTCCCATTTAGGGCTTTTGGTGTCTGCCAACATCCTGAGGCAGACCTACTTATATGAAAAAATACAGCTGATAATAAACCAGCAGTGACTTGTCTGATAACTAACAGTCATATGAAGTAAACTAATCCCCCTACTGCTGGACAGGATAACCTCTGATCTAAATAGATTTGAAACTCTCCCCCTAACCATGATGAGCAGGGCAAACATTATCAAAATGAATATCACACCTAGGCTATCATGTATTTTCTCTTCCCTTCCAATTTTATGCTTGCCATAGGCAAAGCATTTTGCTATGATACAGGGTTTTGAGTAGAGATGCAGCGAAAAAAAATTTTGTTGAAAATTGCGCAAAATCTGCAATTCACTAGTGAAATGTTTTCCGCAGTGCAGCGACATTTACATAATTCCTGTAGCCACCAGCCAACACTGTAAATTGAACACACACAAGTTTCCTGCACCCCCCATTTGTTTTATTTACAAAAAATTCACCTCCTCTACTCCCTGGTGTCTAGTGCCCCCCCCCAACCATCATTGGCCATAAAAACATTAATAAGCACCTCCCCAAAGTTACCCTGTCACCTCCAATGTTTTAAAAAAATATATATATATACCCTTCATTCCCTGGTGTCTAGTGGACCCCTCACCCCATCAGTATATAGCAGCACCCTCCCAGCCCCCCAGGACACAGTCGGGCCACCTGCACAGCCCTCCACTTACTTCCACGGCTGGCAGCCCAACTGAGCACTACTGACTGAGCACTTGAATGAATGAGCGAGTACCATGCTTATGCACTCATTCAAGGGCTCAGTGGTGCTCAGTCGGGCTGACGGCCATGGAGATGAGTGGAGGGCTGTGCAGGCCCAATGGGGTACTGGGGGAAGCTGGTAGGTGCTGCTATATACTGATAAGGTGGGGGTCCATAAGACACCAAGGAGTGAAGGATATATATATATATACACTGTATATATATATATATATATATATATATATATATATATATATATATATATATTTATTTGAACAATGAAGGCGGCAGGGTAACGTTGGATGGGAGAGCTTATTAATGTTTCAACCAATGACAGCTTAGAGGCCACTAGGCTACCAGGAAGTGAAGGATATATATATATATTTTAAACAAACAACAGGAGGCAGCAGAGTAACTTTGGGGGGGTGCTTATTAATGTTTACACCAGTGACAGCCGGGGAAGGGGGGACATTAGACACCAGGGAGAAGTTTGAACAGAATGTCACTCTGGGAGGCAAAATTTCTCCTGCAGGTGGTGAAATTTCACCCATGATGGTGTAAAATTTCTCCTGCGAGCGAAATTTCGCCGGTTTGGTGGTGAAATTTCGCCTCAACCGCAGGGCAATTTAGATTTGTTGTTGTAAATATTTTCATGCATGTTAATTACTAAAAATATTTAGCTCAGTGAAATATTCCAATTTTGCACAATGCTAATTTTAAGAGGTGTGTCACAGTGATTCAATCTAGAAGAGTCTACAAGGGGCTTGAGCAATAATCAGTAATACTGGTTATGATACTCTCAGGTGTAAAGTGCTTGGACTTCAAAACATTGTGCCAACAGACACATTCATAAATCAGCTCTTTCATTCTTTATGTCAGAGTAGGGAAAGGTTAATGTTTGTGTCTAAAACATGCAATTTGGAATGCACTAAGTCTGTTGTAATGTGGGCTACACAAGGGAAAGGCTATACATCTGTTTGGGGAGATTTCTGCCAGATTAAATATAGAAGCAGTTCTTTGAGACAGTTGATGTAAGCCTTTCACTCCCAATATGGAACCAGCTGCCTCTCTCAGTCTAGGGCTTCACTAGGCATTTCTGTTACCATTCTTAAGCAGTTTTTCTTATTTATATGCATATCAAACATTTTATTCAGCACGGCAGGCACTTTAGCACTACATATGGACAGAAAAGAAAAAAATGTAAGAGAAAGAATAGAGAGAGGGGAGACTAGCTAGGTAGGTGTTCAATATACTGAGGCATAACATGGGAAATACTGTAAATAGGATAGGAAAATGGCACTGCTGCAGCAGGCTACTAAGACAGAAAAGGGGAGAGGTTAGAAAAATATGTTCCTGGGTACTCCAGTTATTCCTAACATACAACACAACTCTACCACATCCTGCAGCTCAGATTTATGATGTTCTTACACCAGACTGGTGGGAATAGAAGCCACATTCCTTTCTGAAGTCACCCACATACCCCAGACTACAGCAGCACTGCTGCAGAAGAACTTCTACACTGAGATCCCAGACCCAATCCAAGCAGAGAATGGTGAAAACTGTGATTTTTATTCTTTTAAATTCCCTTCAGTTTGTCAGTTGTTGCCCACCATAACTGCCCCTCCCAGTCCAAGTCTTAGTCTTTCAACACAGCCCGGGATTGTGACCTTGACCTGGTACAACATTAATACATGTCTGTAAGTCAATGACTATATGTTTGTAACTAAAAATGATGACTGTTGCACACGCTGACATGGGACCTTTGTAAAAGAGCCTCAGCTCAAAGGTATTGTAATCCTACATTGAAATAAAAAAAACCAGCAGCAAGCATCTGGCATTGACAAATGCTTGCTATTCATAAAACAGTGTTCAGAGGCTAAGAAAAGATATTCAGGAGATTTCTGTGGCACAGAAAAAAGACTTAGTGCTTCCATGGAAAAGCCATGTCAACCTCCAGAAACAACAGGCACTGGCCTCCCAAATACGTGTCATGCTATTTAGCAGCGCAGTTGGAAACAGTGTATTATTGGTTACATCAGAGTATTGACATCTTAAGTCCTTCAGATCTGGAAGTAGCTCTTCTACCTGATGCAGATTTAAGAAGCCTACTCAGTATTGCTAAGAGAAAATCCCCATATTTCAGGTGATTCAGCCCTCGGAACCAAAGTTACTGTTAAATTAAGGCAAGAATCTAAAAAGACATTAGAAGAATCTAAGAAATTATCACCATGTACTTTAGTGTCTTGAGTGATTCCTGTGTGGAGGTCTAGTCATGTAGTAATTTGATTTGTCATATATTTATTATGATTTGTATGCAGTGGTATTTTGTAACATATTTACAATGTCAAAAGGAAACTGTTGTAAATAAGCTAACACTGAGATGGTCATAGGTCATCTCTCTCCTGATTTTTAAAGAAAAACCTTGAATCTTAAGTATACGTCTACATATAACAATACAAACTTGCCAGTCTTAGAATATGAGCATTAGTGTCTAAGAATCCTTAAACAGTAAAGGATTTTTCCTCTGATAGTGTACTGACATATAACTTGATTAAGAAAACTTTAGTTTTTCCAGAGGGATAGTTTTGAACCACTTCCAAGTATGACTTTATTCAGTCAAGACTAGAAAACAGTTCCTCCGAAACTTTCAGGACAAGAGGAACTATTCCTAGATATGTAGTGCAGAACTATTTCAAAGACAGACATGTTTTAGAGAGACTGCAAGACTCAAAGAGGGCTGTTTACACAGCTGCCTTTGCACCGCAGCAATCCGAGTATACGGGTTGCAGTGGTACAAAAGTGGTCCCGTGGACACTTACTGAGACATGGTAAGTCATCCTGTGATCCTCTCTCCAAGCCAGCACAGGGGTGGGGACATGTTCCAGAGCAAGTGGCTTAAGCTGACATATGGACAGACTGCAATGCTCAATCCAGTGGACAGTTCATGCTGCCAGTACCCTCTTGGCCTCCCCATGATTCTCTCAGCCAGAACAAGGAAGTGCTGTAGTAGGTGCAGTGTGCTGGCGTCTGTGAGTGAGCTACAAGTATTGTTTTAACAAATGAAATAAACTTCTTTTTAATTATTTTTGGTGAGGTCAGTCTCTTTTTTCCCACTAAAATGCACTGGTTATTGAGGTGGGTATATATGATAACCACGTGCTACATGGCAACCAGAGGAAGTGACATCAGCGGTCTGTACCTCATCAGGCACATCACTGCTGATATCATCCAGTTGCTGACTGCCCTGAGACTGAGGGCCCTTCTCCAGTGCAGCTTGCATCAGTGCTGAGAGGGGTCATGTAAACACATGGCATGATTGTCTTGGGGAATCCAGGAAAAACCATGGCACAGCAGCAGATGCAGCACATCAGCCATGTAAATAGGCCTTTGGCTACTATCAGACACGTCTGAGAGACAGATCTTGAAATTCCTTTGCCCGAGGCTGGACATAACACTTACTTGAATACACCTAGTACTATCACAAAGGGTACGGAGTTAAAACAAATCGAGTTCAGTCTACTCCACCGTACATATTACACACCAGTAAGACTCAATAAATTTAATCAATCAACAATAGAGAGATGCCCAGATGGAAAATGTTATTTTGTAAAATATTTGTGAGCTGCCCCTCTTTTTCTATTTAAGGTTTTATTGAGTTTTAACATACATAACAAACTGTTAAGTAATGCATAAATGGGGGAGTGTGCATGCACACAAGAATGCTGCTAGCTTAAACCCAGGGCTCTGATGCCAACTTGTGATTCTGAAGAAATACATTTAAACTAGATAATATTTTCAACTCTCAGCCATCATCTTAATTAACTTTGTACTCGGTGATCAGAATATCCAGAAATCCAGCCTAAATTTATTCGTATAGCCGTAATAAACAGTTTTTTCAAAAAAACGCAGTTCAATTCAGAGATGGCAACCGGCAGTGGCTTGCTGAATATGGCACATGGCAACTGTCAGAATGGGTCTTCATCCCACTTCTCCTCAGCACACTCTTTTGACAAACAAACGCAATCAGGTAAAAATGACAAAGGGGACAAGACTGGCATGGTGTTCATCAAAGACATGTTACTGTCTATTAAAAAAGGCATTGCAGATCTAAAACTAAGAGACTCCTCCACTAATAAAAAACTGTCAGAGGTTTCTAAATGAATGGACTTCTTTGAAAAATGCCTGGCTTTCATAGAGAACTCACTGACTAAAATAGTGGATTTCTTAGAAGGGGAAGCAAGGCAATTGGGTTGGGTGTCTGAAAAGATTGACAACCTCGAAAACGGGGTGAAGAAATAATTTAAGGATTGTGGGAATTCCAGAAGGGCTGGGGGGACAGATATTATTCATTTTCTTCAGGAATTTATCCCTGCCCCCCTGAACTATCAATGGAGCTGGCTGCTTGAAACTGAAAGAGCTCACAGAGCCCTGCCAGCAAAACCAAAACTGGGTCAAAGACCCAGACCCATCATCGCCAATTTCTTATGCTTTACTATCAAGGAAAAAATCCTTAGGGTAGCAAGAGAGAGGAAAAGATATACATATTTTAGCTTATTCTTTCTCCCTGGCTCTGATCGGCTGGGACAACCTAACCGATCTTCCGGACCACACACCCGACATCAAGCCACCTCCTCAGCTCCCCCACGGCTTACCCCTCATGGTGGGGTGGTGAGGAGCTCCCCCCCCCCGAGATGCTCTACTCACTGACATGGATCCGGACAAGGAGGTGCCATTCAGGGTCAGGCTGCGGAGGTTGGAAGCTCATGCTGCTCGACCCGAGTCAATATTTCCACTTTTTCAAGCCCCCTGAAGATGAGGCATGCAATGACACTGATGGAGGGAGTGCGCAGGCATCTTCACACTCTCCCTCCAGGCATCTGCCCCATCTCCTCCCTGATTCTGCAGCATTGGCGCACTGCTCCCAGGCTCTGCTAGGGGCCTGTCATGGACCGACCACTGACATCCCCCATCCCCAGAAAAGGAGAGCAGTCCATCAGACGCATGATCCTTCTCCACCTCTTCAACCTTCAGTGATCCATGCGCATTCCTGAACATGGGTCACCGGCGTGGTGCAAGGTAAGGCGACCAGCGCCTCAGCCCTCAGCAACACCGGGCCGGCAGAAGAGAGAGGAAAATATTGAGTTGGTACAGAAAGCGAATTTATGTCTTTCAGGACTTTTTGGCAGAAATTGTTGAAAAAAGAAAACTCTTTGTCCCCGTCAGAGCAGTGTTACAGAACGTAAATGTTAAATACTTTGTTAAGTATCTGGCCATCTTAATGGTTCAGAAAGGGGGAAGTGTACATACTTTTCAGTCTATGGAGGAAGCATGGAGTTTTTTTCATAAAAACTAGCCTAGTGCCTCGCAGCAATCTAACCTGGCTAGAAGTTGAGCTGGTCAACTGTCACCCATTTCAGCTGATGAAGAAGAAGAATCAGCATTTATATAGCGTTTTTCTTACATCCAAAGCACTTTACAAGCAATGCTAGACTGGTAGTGAAGTGACTGAATGTGTGGTGGCGGCCATATCGCACATCATCACCCACTCACAGCCTGGATAATTGCATGAACAGGTTTATGGGAAGGGAAATGTTGGCCAGGACACCGAGAATGTTCCTTACTCTTTGCAAAGAGTGCCCTGGGTTCTTTTACTTCCACCTGGACGCCCACCAGGATAACACCAGAATGGGCAGAAGGGACCTCGGTTTAACATCTCATCCGAAGGACGGCACACCCCAGCAGTACAGCACCCCCCAATACTGCACTCAGATGCCAGTGATTTTTAGGTGCAAGTCCAATCCTGGTGTGGGATGAGAACCCACGACCTTCTGGTCCAGAGGTGGATGTGCTACCAACTGAGCCATGCTGACACCAATGATGGCTCGAGTCTGCTCCAAGTCCCATTAGCTGCAGCCCAGATTGTGCATGAACAAAGTAAACAGGGGATTGGCAAATTTACAAAAGACCCTTCTAACAAAATGCATAGAAACATAGAGGTTGATGGCAGATAAGGACCTCAAGGCCCATCCAGTCTGCCCATGAAATACCTTCAAAGTCAGCTTCCTCCATTCCAGTAAATTCAAAATTGCTACCTAAATCATTGGCATGATCAGACATATCTTACAAAAAAACAATCCCAATTGCAAAGAACAGATACTACATGCTTGAAGCTGCCTCCAAAGCATCTGACAAACCTACATAGCTTAACGAAGATATGCTTCCACTGGAAGTTACACGATGCTCCCAGTCCTCTCCTATTCCTCAACACTCGCAACAAAATCCTGATGTATTTACAGATATGGGTGGTGACTCTTACCTACATAAAACTCCAGTGGCCTCTAATGCACTTGGATTTGTTTTCTTTTCTCTGGCCCCTTACGACTACTTACAAACACAAGAGCACACTGCGAAGGTAGTTACAAACGTGGTTTGCTGATGACATGGCCATTTTTGTTCATGCCCACTACAGAAACCATCCCCATTCAGACTGAAGTTTGCAGCACAATGGAACCTTCTTGTTGGGCAACTGCTGTTTGCAGAGGGAAGGGGTGATACTTGCTTGAGTCGCCTGATTTGGATTCTACTATGGCATTATTTCAAAGTACTGTTTCCTACAATCCCTTTGCCTGGTTTGGGATCCATGGGCAGTATCACCCCATTTTCAGTTTAGTCATTTGGCGCAGGCTAACAGGGGCATGCTTCCTCATACACTAAAATATAAGGGTTTCAAATAACTCATGTTGTTATAGTGACCATTTCGGAACAACTTTCTTCTTACTGTGCTTTTGGCTTGCTAGTGCCATCTAATGGCTTAAAGCTGTAATTGTTCCATTTTATGTTCAAGTTATTCTGTTTTCGCCTTTGCAGGTTATTCATCTAGTGTTTGGTGAACCTTAAATTAGTCCCCCAACATGAGGGTCTTGGATGCCTTGAGTCACATGTGGTGAGTCTGCTTTATTGACATTTACAACCTTTCAAGGGAAATGATCCAGGTAGAAGGATGTGGTGTTAGCGTTCCTCTGCCAGCTGGGCAACAACAATAGGGTGGGGGTGGGGTTCGATTATTTATATTCAAATTCCCTCTTTGGTTCTCTGCAGACCTCATTTTATATCTAACTTCAATTCATTAAACATTTTTTTTACCTAGTTCTAATGGTGCCCCAGCTTTGATATTTACAGCTACCAGTGTGTTATGGTCTACCTGGGTGTGATATTTTTTATTTATTTATGAGTCTAGGATTACAATTACCTTTGAGCCAAGACTCTTTTACAAAGGTTCCATGTCAGGATGAGAACAAACAAGCAGGACATTAATTATTATGAAGTACAAACAAAGTTGACTGTAGACCCCAAGTAAAAGGTGATCCAGGATCCCTACCCCCTGCCATGTTGCTTTGGAGAAGATAGGAGCATCCTTTAGTGAAGTAGCCCACTGGGGTGGTGATTTTGAAGCATGAATGATTAACCCACTTAATAAAGGCTTGCTGAATACACTGGATCTAGTGGGGGCAGTCGGGATTCACACGCTTTATTACTATAAGGGACCCTATTCGACAGAAGATATTTTCTGGATGCAGGCTGTGGGCTGGAGAGAAATATATAGATATAGCAAAGAAGAAAAGAAGACTATATCAAGGGAGGGGGTGAAAAGGGAAGAAAGATGACGTATAGTTTAACCTCTCTCTATGGGCACAAATTTAATACTAAATGGAACTTGTGATGTCTTGGCCCAGGGGGTCGGAGGAACATTGGTCTCACGTATCTTCTGTATTTGATCCTACTCTGACTAGCTGTTGTAGGCAGTGATGTTATGTGTTCCTTAGCAATATAGGGAGGCATTATAACATTTAATAGATCTCAAGCTACACGTCCCATAATACTCAGGTGCTCACACCTATTTAGTTGGGAGACGGAATATCTAGGATTATCTAGTAGAGGTTATTTTAACATCAGTTCTGAAAATGTTATACCTATTGGTTAATCAGTAGTTAAGTTATTTACTAAATAAGTGTACCAGTGTTACAGATAGACTGAGGTTGCACTTATTTAAGACTTTATGCAAATGTTGTGGCATCAAAGGTTGCTGGATTATAACTGGCACAGAACCATCGGGTAGCTTGCTCGGTACACACTCTTCAGGTTCTTTTCCTATTAGTAGATACGTTTCATACTTTACGGATTGTTAAGTAGCAGTTTAGTACATTTCATTTGTTTACTTGTTTGTTTGAGAGATTACACTACGATTCTTACATTTTTTTTGTCCTTTCTTAGACCTAGTCTATTTAAACCAAAGTTAATGTTAAGTTTTTTATTTGGTTTACCATAATTCTTGAGTCTGTTTTAATTCTTATACTGTTTTGCAATATAGTACTTCACTTTCCGTAAAGCTTCAAGCTCAACAGTTGCTTAGAAAGGTTACACAGTTCTAATATTTTAATATTGTTAACATTATGGCTGTGTTGAACATAATAACATGACATGTCAATGGAAGTGGATCCCCCAATTAAGAGAAAGAAAATATTAAACCACCTGAAGAAACACAGAAGCGACATCGTATTTCTTCAGGGAACTCACCTCCTACTGGAGGAAGCAGAAAAGCTACAAAGACAATGGATGTCACAGGTTGAGCATAATTGTTTTTCATCAAAAAAAGAGATCTGGCTATTTTATTAAACAAAGGAATCCCAGATATAAACAAGCATTTGTCAATGTTGAATGTTTGCTTGCTGGTATTAGCATTGGAAGTGCAGGAGTTAGACAGATGCAGAATAGGAATGGCAGTGAAGTATTGAACTTCATGCGAACCCCACATCCACCCTGCAGAGATGGACAGGCATTGGGGTATGCCTTTGGGTCGTCGCGCATAATGCTCATGCTATTTCACCTCACCCTATCCTACAGACACCGACAAGTGTTGAGGTGTGCCTTGGGGTATTCGGCTTTACAGTCACCCCATTCCATAAGGACATGTGCTGAAATAGGTGCAGCATAGGAGAATGGGGTGAACTCTGGGGCAGAAGAGTCCAAGGCACACCTCAATGCCTGTCACTGGGTGCAGGATGGGGGTGGAATGGCATAAGCATTACAGCCAGCAATCCAAAGGCACACCCCTGATGCCTGTCAGTCTGTACAGGGTGGGATGTTATGGTTAGAAACTGTAACAGCCCGGGTGTTTGTTGGTATTTGAACTACAAATTTTCAACATGGCCTCTTTGTGACTCCCACTTCATGATAGCATTTGGCACCTCTGCTCATGAACAGTGGCACTGTGATTTTGTTAATCTGTCTCGAATGTTGATTTGCTACAGCGACTGCACCATTCTGTGCCAGATGTGTGAAAATAAAGTGCAGGCAGGATGTGAAAAATGATGGCTGTCCTGTTCATAAGGAAATGTGAAAAAATACCAATGTTGAAAATCTTGAGTGAAAATATAAAAAATTCTCAAAGTTACAAGCGTGCGTGGAAACTGAGCAATGAACGCTCATAATACAGTCATTTTGTGACATGTTCTCACTAAATTTTCAACATAGGCATTTTGGGACCTCCACTCACAAACAGTGTCACTGTGATTTTGTTACTCTGTCTCGAATGCTGATTTCCCACTGCGACTGCGCCATTGTGTGCCATGTGCAAAACCACACATTGGGCAGCGTATGAAAAATTACAGCTGTACTGCTCATAAAGAGGTGTGAAAAAAATGACATTGCAGAAAATCTGGAGTGAAAATATTAAAAATTCGCGGAGTTATGAGCATGCATAGAAACTGCGCAACGCACGCTTGTAACACAGTAATTTTTTGGAATGTTTTCACCAAATTTGCAACATAGGCTATTTGGGAGCCCACCTCATGAACAGTAACACTGTCAATTCATTACTCAGTCCCAAAATGTGATTCTGCTCAGTGACAACGCAGTCACCTTTTAGGACTGAATAACGACATGACAGTGACTGAGTTCATGAAGCAGGGTCCTAAGAACCCCATGTTAAAAGTCTGGTGCCAAAATTAACAAAAATGGCCAAGATATCCACCTAAGTTGATAAAAACACATTTATGCCATTATACAGCTTACTGGCATTTCTTCAGTTCGCGGTTGGCTTTTGAAGAGTGTAGATGTGCTCCGGTCCACTGAAGATCGTCGCACCAGGTTCCAGAGGTAAGTATGGGGAAAGGAGGGTGCAGGGATGTGGGGTGCACAGAGGATGGGTGAGGGTTGGGGGAGGGGTCACCGGACACAACGGGGGACCGTTTTCTACTTCTCAGGTAAAAAAAAAATTAAAACCATTGTGGGAAGGTTTTCTTTTTTTGCAGATAGATTTGGCATGCTGGGGTGGGTTCCCAGTGTGCTACCTGTGTGTTTTTGGGGGAGAGACTGGAGCCGATGGGAAATGGGCCCCCCATCAGCAAAGAAAAAATGATTTGTGTTTGGGAGGGGGAGACATGTTGCCAAGGGGGATTAGGCACCCCCTTGGCAAACAAAATGTACAGGGGACATTATGCCAGTGGGGAGTGAGCTCCCACATTGGCAAATGAACTGGGGAGGGGGCATGCCAACAGGGGGATTGGGCACCCCCATCGGCTTTCATGGGGACTCTAAGGTGGATGGCGACAGCTGCCACCATGTTAATTGAAATGTTACACAAGGCAAGGCACTACCCTGCAATGATGGATCACTTCCTCATAACAGTGGTGAATTTGTTTCAAGTTGGTGGCATGCTTGCTGAACTTGTGTCAGCAGCAGCATGTCACTGCATTGGGGAAAGAGGGCCAAGCCTCAAAATGCAGTGGGGGCATTGGCTGCCACAGTGTCGCACCTCCAAAACCCCTCTTCTCTCCTAAGCTGTCACATAATGTTTCTTGCTCATGCGCCCAAGCAAACATAAAAAAGATCATGTATTAGATACAGAAGGTAGATTTCAAATCCTTACTGGGTCTTTATATGGCAGGAATATTGTCTTCTGTAATGTATTGTATAAGCACCAAACATGGAAAAAGCCGCTTTTTTTAATAATTTGCTTTCCTCCCTATTACCCTTTAAGGATTATGAACTCATATTTGGAGGAGATTTTAATAATGTCATGGTCCCTTTGCTAGACAGATCCAGTTCCTCTAATCCAGTCAGATAGCTTTCATTGCATAACTATTTAGAAGAGACTGTAGAGGACTTGGGGCTTTTAGATGTATGGAGGTTAGCACATCCAAAAGGCAAGGATTTTTCGTTCTTTTCTGCCCGTCATTATGCTTACAGCAGAATTGACTATCTTTTTATGCTCTTAGCACTATGTAATATGACATCTGATGTTAGTTATGACTCCATTACCTTTTGGACCATGGGTTACTTAAAGCAACTTGTGCACTAGAAGGTTCACCACAGAAACAATTCAGGTGGCATTTTAACTCATCCCTAATACAAGAACCTGAATTCAAATATTGGGTTGCTGAGGAGACCTCTACATATTTTGGCCTTAACAATAACAAGGAAACCTCTTACCAGATATTTTGTGATGCTTATAAGTCATACATCAGAGGCAGCATTATCAGACATGCATCCAATAGAAAGAAACAAAGGCAAAAAGAGGTAGAGAGCAAAGAAAAACATATTAAACAAATCGAGGAAAAAATGAAACAAAATTCAACAAGAACCAAGATCTCATTTATCAGCTTACTAAACTCAAATTTGAGTTTAACAAAATATACTCCAGTAAAGCGGAGTTTACCTACTTTCATACCAAACAACATTATTGGGAATCAGGGGATAAACAAGGCATGCTCCTAGTGTACCGTTTTAAAAAAAACAACAACATCAAAATATGATTCCTAGAATTCGGACTAAAAATAATAATTTAACTCATAACATACAAGGCATAAATGGTTGCTTCCAGGAATACTGTGAGAAGCTACAGTATATAAACCTGTCAATTCAGACACCAAATCAGACCTTCTAGACTTCATAGAATCTGCAAAACTCCCTACCCTGTCTAGTCCTGAAAGAGAGGCCCTAGATAAGCCCATATCTAAGATAGAAAAAACACAAGTTTTTCAAGCGGCTAAATCCCAGAAAACTCCAGGCCCTGATGGCTTCTCCAGTGAATTCTATAAACATAACAACCCTATCATGATTGACTACCTAGATAAATTATATCAAGAATTCTTACATCAAGGCCAGACAACGGGTACCCTCAATGATGCATATATTTGTCTGCTGACAAAAAAAAAATAAAGATCCCCTGGAACCAACAACTACCACCCCATCTCACTCCTAAATTTCAATTACCAAATTCTGTCCAAACTACTCACTAACAGATTAATAAATGTGATTCAACAGCTAGTTAGTAAAGGACCAGTGGGATTTGTTAGGGGGCGTCAGGCCTCAGAAAACCTAAGGAGGCTTTTCTCTGTTATTTGGGGAGCTAGGACTCATCTGACCCCTTCAATAGTCTTGTCCTTAGACATCAGAAAGGCCTTTGATTCTTTGGATTGGTTGTATTTACCGAGCATACTGGATAGTTTTATTTTGGACCTACTTTTAAACATTGGGTGTCGACTATCTATTCCATTCCTAAAGCTGCCATTATTTATACTGACCTAATTTCAAAGCACTTCCAACTGTTTGGAGGCACTCTTCAAAGGTGTCCACTTTCTCCCTTTTTGCTTATATTAGTATTTGAACCATTATTTTGTCATATTATTAGTTCTACTCACATTCAGGGGATTCATTCAGGGAAGACAGAAAACAAAACCTTCGCTTTTGCGGACGACCTGCTGATGACTCTTTGACATCCCTTTCAATCACTAACTGCCTTAAATCCTCTACTAGATAGATATGCATCACTACCAGGGTTATTTGTGAACTGGGAGAAGTCTGAATGAATAACGCTTCAGGAATCAAGTCGGGAAAAGGATAACCTAACAAAAACCTTTAACTTTCCTTGGGGAGATAAAGGGATCCTTAGCCTGGGAATACATGTGTTTAACTCCATTCCCCAAATTATACAATGCAGTTTGTCAAGACTTATAGGAAATCTGCAAAAAGAATTAGATAAATGGTCCAAACTAAATTTGTCCTTATGGGGCAAGACTAATTTGATAAAAATTATTTTAGCACCCAAAAGGTTTTATGTTTTGAATAATATCCCAGCAAAGGTTCACATTGAATGGTACTCAAAACATCAGACAATATCTTTACTAAATTTCTTTGGGATAACAAACCTCCCAGACTGAATGTTAATAAATAAAGAAAGTAGGTGTGTTTAACTACCCCTGGTGGCAAGGGTACCTCTGGGCATTCTTGTTAAAGCACTCAGCATTATGGTTATCTAGTGATGATGCGGAGTGGTTTCTTTTATGGCTTCTTACTTAACAAGAAATAACCAAACCTTACACATTAATAGATTTCTTATTTAGGCCTCTCATCGCTAATCTTAAATCACATCCTACTTTGTCCACCACAATCTGGATCTTCAAAACTCTTGCTAAAAAATTTTAACTCGGTCTTGTGCCTCTGGAGCTGGCTCCAATCTGGGATAACCCAGGTCTTACTTACAGTGGTAAACAATTTAAGGAGACAGGTTGGAAAAGTGCAGGAATAACTCCGGTTAGGGATTTATTAGATGTAGATATGGGTGTATTCCTTTCATTTACAAAGTTAAGGCAAACATGCCATATTTCCAGGCTCCTATTCGGACGCTACTTGCAGCTGAGAGAGAAAGTTAAACAATATATGGATGAAGCATCTACTGTATTTATGACTGTCTCTAAATGGCTTCAGATTTTGAAAATTGCCCTGCTGAGAAAGGGGTCAAGCCTTCTCTACACGTTTATTGCTGATTGTGACATTTGCATCACAGCTGCAACGGAAGCTACTTGGGAACAGGATATCAATGTAAATATTTCTGATCAAAGCTGGGAATCCATGTGGAACAATGCTTATAAATGTGACAGGGAGGTTAATGGGAGGCTCACTCAGTTCAAAATACTTCACGGGTATTATTATTCCACATTAAGGTTGAGTAAAATTGATAAACCCCAACAACATGTCTGCTGGAAATACAGTTCTTTAAATGCATTTCTGGGTATTTATTTTGGTACTGTCCCAGAATACAAGCAAAATGGAGAGAAGTTCATTTATTTTGTCAGAAGATTCTGAACATAACACTCCCCCCCATTTTCATTCTAGATGGCACCTTACTGTTATCACATCTTCCTAGACCTTTTTATGTATCCTAACCCTAGCTTTGGCCTATTGTATAAAAGGCTAATGCTACAAAACTGGAAGGTATATAGGATTCCTGTTGTGAAAGATTTAATTGATTCCTTAGGGAATATCGCCAATAATGAACGTATTAGTTACCAACTTCTTAACAGAGCAGAAATTGTTTATGAAATGTGGAAGCCTTTTTTCAACTTTACAGAAGTTTAAATTGTATCTCATACTAGCAAATATGTTGGAGTGGGTACATTTGAAATATACTGCTTTCTATAGATTTAACATTGCTATATTTATTACTTAGAGTAAGGTATTTATTCTGTAATACTCATATGAAATGCTTGTATTTGATTATTTTAGAAACCAATAAACTTTTAAACTGGAAAAAAAGTAATTCATAAATATAGCAAACAGTATCAACTGTTACAAAATGTAAATTTTAATACAGTTTCTTGCATGTCTAATCTCTAATGTTTATTAACCACTATACAGAATGAGTTGACACTTCTGAAAATATACTGAGTGAGGATATTCTCAACCTTAGGAGATGGGAAAAGCATATGGGGATAATTAGAATGGGGAGAAGAAGCAAAGGGGAGGGACAGCCACGAAGGGCAGTGCTAAGTAGTAGATAGGGTTGAAAGACTGGATGGTCTGATGGCCTTTTTCTGCCATCCTTGTATGTGTATCTATATAACAAGTTAAATTTATGGTTAAAACAAGCACTTCAACATTGGTCTTATTTTTCCTAACTTGAGTATGAGTTGAATGTCAGCAGGTTCAGTAAATTAATCTACATATTTTGCCAACACAGCACTGGAGAATTGAAGTTTGAAAGGTAGCATCATTAATGTCTCAATATGGTCAGAAGTCCATCTGATCAAATAAAATGATCCAACAGTTGAAAAGATGGAAGAACCAGAAGACATGTGTTGGTATGCAAAGGTAGAAGATTTAAAGCAAGCATTAGAAATTTAGTGCTGTGCAGAATTTTCAAATATTCTGGCGGAATGAAATTTTGTGTAATCTTTGAAATTCTGCTGAAATTCCACTGAATTTTGCTTTAAATGGGATGGTGGAATTCTACAGCAGAAAAATGCAGAATGAGTTTTTCCACAATGTTTCTGAGGAATTGTATTCCACAGATCTCAATATTTTCAGAGGAAATGGTTGCAGAATGATTTTCCACGGAAAAAATGCTGTACTACAGAGTACTGTTCCACTAATCTCAATATTTTCCATGGAAATAGTTGCAGAATGATTTTCCATGGACAAAATGCTGTTCAGTGGAATATTATTCTGCAGATAGCTTTATGCTAACTCCCACTGCTAAGCTGACCATTGCCAGAGGTGTCCTCCCTGCCCTCACATATGGTGCTCCTACCTGTGCTGCTGCACTTAAAACCATACTACATAAATGGGAAGTAACATATAATAATATTTGTTGATACGCCTCCTCGTCACCTTGGCATAAGCACCATTGCCAACTTTATAGAGATCTTGGCTGGCTCTCCCCCTCTGCCTACTGCAAATACTCTCTTGGTTCCCTGATTGACTCGATAATCGGAAATCAGACTCCCTCAGCGTTCGTCATGATTCTCATACTTCAAACATCCTCCTATGGCCTAAGATTGGTTGACAAGTCCCTACTTAATGTGCCTAGATGCAACTCAGCTAAAGGTTCTGGAGCCTTTCTTCACTCAGTTCCTAAGCTATGGAACTCTCTTCCCCTTGTAGTTTGACAGGCAGTTTCCCATAACAGCTTTAAAAGGGAGCTGCACCATCATCTATCCCAAGATAACCCTTGTACCTACTGTGATCCAACTTAAACCTCCACCAACCTTATTGTTACCTCCTGCACACTCCCCAAGCGTATCTCAACCTGGCCTAATCCTGCGTCTCATTGCTTTGACAAACCCTACCATATATTTATGACCACCCTGTGGTGCTATTTGTTTTCCATTTGCAGTGTTAATTCCTTCTCTGACCCTTTGTAATTTCTAATATGTCATGTTATGGTATGTTATAAAATGGCATGAGAAAATCTAGAAATCTCATTGGCCAAGAGACATCAGCTGACTGTACATTAAGTCTCTATATACGCACAGTCATCCTGGTCCTAAACCACATCACACAATAAGCAAATCCTCCTACATCCAGAGCTGATCTTCCATCACAAACATGGCTGCTATCTTTACACTGTAAACATCTGCAACTGGGCTCTAAAAATAAAATTACCTTAATTAAAAAATAAAACAAATTAATTAAATGCTTTTTCCTTGATCATCACACTCTCCTTACACACATAAACAAATTAGAAACAATATGTATTGTTTATAGTTTTCATTACAACTGTTTCTTTGCTGACAGTGAATATCCCCCTTTTATTTTTACCATGCCCATCAGGGAAATCTCTTCTGCTTTCCCTGACATTGAGATAATTGAGTCTGTGGCTTTAGAAATTGCCTTTGTGTGTGTGTGTGTGTGTGTGTGTGTGTGTGTATATATACAGTATGTTAGAAGAGGAACATTCTGACAGAGGAAGTGAGCAGAAGTTTGAATCGTATTCCATGGTAAACATTCTATGATAAACATTCAATTTCTTGAATGTTGGGGAAACACAGAGGAAAAAACACAGAATGATGAAAGTAAGCAATAAGGCATGACGGTGTGTGTGTGTAAACCATATTTTACAGCATGGTCAGGCGCGTAGTAAGGCCTGAGGCTGAAGGCCGAGTGACTTCAGCTGCTGGCCGTGCTGTAAAATATGGTTTACACACACCCCTTAGTGCCTTATTGCACTTATAAAATTGGCTCCTTTGTTTTTTTACTTTTGACTATTGGGAAAAGCATGTTTATAGGTAGAAAAAACAGATTTACTTGTGTGCATTTGTGATGAAATAGTCCTTCCACCCACCTCAAGTGATGCCATTGATGATATCATTGTATTACTGCCTACTTTCTTCTTCCTGTTTTTTTTTTATCCCTCTGTTGTTCTCCACATTCAAGATATGGAATGTTTACCATGGAATTCATGGATTCAAGATTCTGCTCAGTTTCACTGACAGAATGTTTCTCTCCCAACGCACTGTACACACAGACAACAAAGGCCTTTGTTACAGCCAGAGACTCAGTTATCTCACTGTCAGGACAAGAAGAAGAGATTTCCCTGATAAGCAGGTAAAGATAGAAGGTTTTTTTTTTCACTGTCAGCAAAGAAACAGTTGTAGTGAAAACTATAAACAATACTTATTGTTTCTAATTTGTTTATGTGTGTAAGGAGAGTGTGATTATCAGGGAAACAACATTTAATTCATTTGTTTTACTTTTTATTTAAGGTAGTTTTATTTTTAGGGCCCGGTTGAAGTCTTTTTTACAGGGTAAAAGTAGCAACCATGTTTGTGGTGGAAGATCAGTTCTGGCCATAGGGGGCTAACTGAAATGCCTGTGTACCAAATGCGCATTGATCTGTGTTGCAGACTCTTCACTGCTGAGCTGTCCTTTTTTTCAACCATGTGTAAATCATATTTTGCACATAAATAAAAGCCAGATTACATGATTTTACCCTGCCATTTTATAATACTATACAAACAAAGGGAAAAGGTGGTAAATGACTCACCCTGCTGTTTAGCTTTTAGGACAGAGTGAGCAGTCCATGACGCTATCAGTGAGTGTGGCAGTTTTGAACCACACCCATGCTTGCAGCATTGGGGAACTGTGAAGCTTCTGTTGTGGCTTCCTTTTAGTTTTGTCTACAGAGTGAGGAGAATGAAATAAAGTAAGGGGGCTATGTGTCACACTTAGAATGAGGAAAACAGCATTTGTGAATTGTTGTGGCTGGCAGGGGAATATGAAGCCTAAGTGGGCAGGAATGCACACACTGTATAACACTACTTTAATCTAGCACCAATAGGTGAAAGGACTATTTTATGTTAAAAGCACAGATTCACTTACATTTTCACTTATTTAAAAATGTGTTTTGCTAGCCAGTGGCGCTGAGGGTTGAGGAGCTGGATGCCACACCTCGCACAATGCCGGTGACCCAGGTTCAGGAACGGACTTGGGTTGCCGGAGGTCAGAGGGGAGGAGGAGGACTGAGTGTCCCAACGGATGCTCTTCTCCTCCAGGGGTGGGTTCCTGGGGTGCCTTGAGCACCCGACACACCAATGCCTGTGGAAGCATGGGCATCGGGACACAAGCAGCTCTCTGGAGTCAGGGAGGGAAGGACATTGTGGGCACTTGACAATGATGTGTGTCAGCATGCTGTCTGTCTGGATGTCAGTCCTGCGTGCTGATGTCCTCAGGGGTAGAAGGGATCAAAGGTGGAGAAAATGAAAAAAACCCTCTCAAGCCCAAGATGATGACTAATCCAACTCCTGGATCACCTACCCATGGGCAGACCCCAAAGTGCAGGCACTCTGAAGGAAGGAACAAGGTAGGCGGATACAGGAGCATGCCTAGCACTCTAGGGGCAGACTCCGTGGGAGGGATCTATGTGGGGATGATCAAGTCTGAAGAAGTGGGGTGAGTGGGCAGCCAGGTGGGATAAAAAAAAAAAGAAAGTGTAAATATGTGTTTCAAAATAAAAAAAACTGCTTCAAAAAAATAAAAGGCCATTTTATAAGCGCAATAAGACACTCTGGGGTTGTACATTATGGTGCGATAACTTCACTCCTAGGGACAGCTGTCACTTGGCCTTCAGCATCGTGCCTAACTAAGCCCCAGGAGTGCGGATATCACACCATAATGCATACCCCATCATGATTTATTGCTTAATTATTTGACTGTATATGTGATTGTTGATATCATGTTATGCTTCATTGGCTGTATGAATCCTTTTAACTGACTCTGACCTATGCTATATGTAATATTCCTGTTCTCATGCCATGTATTTTGTCATTGATTGCTTGTACTCTCCCAGGTCGTGCCTGAAAATAATAATTTCATGGCTAGCACTCCTACCCAGTAGACAAAAACTAACTAAATAAGTAAATAAATTGCAGCAGGCAGAATTCCATAGAAAAAACAATTAAATTCCACTGATGGAATGGTCATTCCATGCTAATCTCGCAGGTGGATTTCTGCATTCTGCACAGCACTATAGGAATAGTTAACAGAGTACTTGGCGGAACTGTGGCAGGAACTTCCATCTAAGGTCTGTGACACATACATCAGAATTCTGACACATGCATCTTTTCCTTTTTTTTTTTGTCTGCCAGAAAGGAGATAGACTATTGCAGCTGCTTGCTAGAAACACAGACATGAGTGCTTCATTCCCTCATCTGAAAATCCCCACCTTGCTCTGTGTTGGCCATGAAAATAATGTGAGGGACCTAAAGACTTCTTTTTTCATGCCATTGTCGCAGCACAGGGATACTGAGTAATGCTGTGCGGAATGCAGAATTCTGCCAGCAAAATTAGAGTGGAATGACCCTTCTGCCAGAAGAATTTCTGCCAGATGTTTACTGGTTCTTCTGCAGAATTCTGCCTGTTAGGATCTGTTGAATGATATTCCACGAAACAGCATTTTTTCTGCAGAAAAACATTCTACAACCATTTCCGTGGAAAATATTGAGATCCACGTAATAACATTCTGTAAAAATGTTGTGGAAAAACTCATTCTGTATTTTTGTGCTGCTGAATTCTGCCATTTTGTTTCCAGAAAAAATTTGACAGAATTTCAGTGGAATTTCATTCTGCTGGAATTTGAATATTCCACATAGCACTAATACTGAGTAGTGTTACAGGTCTTTGGGGCCCTCGGGATATGGATGCATCTCTTAAAGGGGCCAGCCTGGGGTTTTAGCCCTTTATTCATTCTATTGCATACTACTTGGTGTGGGGTGGTTGGGGCAACAAAATGTTTCTAATGAGTTCCACCTTTACTTGCACCTTGGGTTGGCAATGTGTTTAAATACACTGTATGCTATTTTCTTAAGATCCTAGATTATTTCCACTGCAAGATCACTCTGTATTTATTTGATTATCCCACAGGAGGCAAGTCTGCATACTATTTGTTATTTTAAAATGTTAAATTATGAAACAATTGTACTACAGCTGTTATGATAGCCACACTACACAGCATTCACCTTTGCCCATTGTGGCATGTCAGGTACTTGGACAGGCACAATTTAGGGCTAGGGCTGCCTCAAAATTATCACAAAAGGACATAACTTTCCAACTCATGAAATTTGATTTTATCCCCCTGATGATGTACTAGGTACAAAACTGGTCAGGGTTCCACATCAGTGTCAGCCTGCTTGTGTTTTACATGTGGCGGTATGTGTTTATATTTATTCAATAAAGCCTTTTTGCATGACAGCTGAAGACTGTGGACTTTGCTTTCTCATTGGTTAATGATTGCCTCCGAAGTGACTAGGCGAGTTTGATACCTTTTACTGGATTAACTTATTTCTTGCACAAAGATGGTATACTACGCAAGCTTTCAGGGCCCAGCAGATCTGGCCTGAGGAAGGAACCTGTGGGGTCCCAAATGCTTGTGTACTGTATCATCTTTGTACAAGACATATGTTGGTCCAATTAAACGTATCATAGTATATAGAGAATCCTATTGTCCAATTGCCAATACAGCCAAGATCTCCTTTTACTTTACAAATGTCTGTGAGTACTTTTCTAAAACTTTAATGACTTCCCTCTCTTCTATCATTGTATTAGCTCTCCAAATGTGAATATTTTTTTATAGTTCTTCTACCTTTTTGTTAGCACACTGGGTGGAAGTCACAACACTCAGAGCCTTTGTGAATAGTGCCTTAATTCTATTACACTTTGGTGACCCATCAATTAATTATGAGGAGTATGGAAAGTAAAATGAAGCTATCAAAGAAACCTCTTAATTTACAAGGCAGATAGTACTTAGTGGGAGATTGTCTGTCACAGAAGATACACTCTGTGAATGATGCATTTGGTAAAATGTAGAGCTATGCAAAACGAATGTTATTAGGGACAAATACTGCACTTTTTACAAATATACATATCGCTCTGAAATATTTGTATTTGTGTTAGACCACAAACAGTAGTATTAGACCTTGGTTAAGACTGACGTGAAACACCTACGACTACTTCTGTGAGTTACATGCAAGCATATTTTCATGCTATCTCTGCATATTTTCTTGAAATCTCTCAACCCCTTGGTCTTGTGTCATAATTAACAACAGGAGCAAGTCTGAAATGTACAATAGCATTTTGCAAACACTGATAAGCAAACAGAGATGTACATATAAATGTCAAAAATCAGCCCCATGCACAGCCCTAGTAAACTACACTTGGCATCACACAGTGATGTCAGTCGGATGTTTGCAACAGATGTCTAATATCATGGTACCATTATGCACAGTTCAAGCTTAATTCAGGATGCATGGAACACATTGTTCAGATCCATTCTGAATCAATGTTTGGTGGAGTGAATCTCCAGGGAAGAAATGCCTTTTTCTAACTTGTAATGCACCCTTTTGGTAAGTGACTCTGATTTAAATAGTGTGTCTGCCTGTCTATGTGACATTGTTTGATAAATTTACGCTGAAATTTATGGGAGTTACATTTATACACATGCAGCCTATATAATATTACTTTCTAAAATATTTTTACACCCAGGATGACTGACCCTTGAAAATGCTTGTAGGTTACAAGTACAGTGTCAGCCATGTTGTTTGGTGGTGTTTTGAAATGAATAAAAGTGAATAAACTTGCTTTAACAAAGATCATTGCTAGTTGATTCATTCATCACTTTTTTATATTAGTTGCACTTCTGCAAACCAACGTATTCTAGCAATACAGGATTTCAGGGGTGTGTTACTGCCAAGCCCATTGCAGTTCACAGAACCTGGGGCTCGGCAGTCTACCCCAATGACCAATGACCACTAGGTATAGTCCTGAAGCAACTCACTGCTGGGTGGGTTGAATGGTCATGCACTTCAAAGGAGCAAAGCTGCTCTAATCTGAGAGGGCTTTGGCCCTTTGAGGTAATAACACTGTTCAGTACTCACCCAGGGAGCCCAGTCCCCATGTTGGTGATCCCCCCATCCCCCATAGTGTCTGATATCGGGGTGCCCAATCACTGTGTCAGTGATCCCCCCAGCACTGTTCAACATTGGGGTGCCCAGTCCCCATGTCAGCAAACCCCCCAATACTGACTGACATTGGGGTGACCAATTCCCATGTCGGCAATCCCCCCAGCACTGTCAGACACTGGGGTGCCCAATCCCCATGTTGGCAATCCTCCCAGCACTGTCTGACATTGAGGTGCTTAATCCCTGTGTCCACAATCCCCCTGTACTAGGGGACACTGGGGAGCCCATCCAAGTATCCCCAGTTATGTTACTCCCTCCACCACTCTGGAACCCTGAGGAGCCCACTCCCAGTGTAACTAAACATTTTATATCTCTTAAAAAAAGAAAACAGTCCTCCTACATTTTTTTAAATTAAACCTGTAAAGAAGAAAATGGTCCTTCATCATATCCCCATCTCCCATCCTCATACTGACCCTCCCTCTGCATACCCACCTCCCCGCACCCTCCACACCCCATACTTACCTTTGGGGGTTGGCAGCTGGCATCTTCTGTGTATTGGGACATGTCTGCACTCTTCAAAGTCAAACAGCAAACTGAAGAATCAAGGTGAGTGCCGTATAATGACAGTCAATAGTGTTTTGAACTTATGTTGTTATCTCACCCATTTGTAGGTCTAGTTGCACCAAATTTTCAGCATGGGCTTTTTGGGACTCCACCTTATGAGCACTGTTATTTCGTTACTTGGTCCAGGAAGGTGATTTTGCAGTCCCTGTGTGGAATCACCTTTTGGGATTGAGAAACAAAATGACAGTGCCAAAGTTCATGAGGTGGGGTCCCAAAAACCCCATGTTGAAAATTTGGTGAAAATATTTCTAAAAATAGCTGCGTTATGAGCGTGCATTGTGCAGTTTCTATGCAGGCTCATAACTTTGTGAATTTTTAATATTTTCACTCCAAATTGTCAACATACAGATTTTTTCACACCACATCATGAACAGTACAGCTGTCATTTTTCAAATCCTGCCCAAAACATGTTTGTGCACCTGTGGTGTGGAATGGTGCAATCCTTGCATAAAATCGCCTTTTGGGGCTGAGTAACAAAATGGCAGTGCCACTGTTCATGAGGTGGGGTTCCAGAAAGGCCATCCGGAAAATGTGGAGCAAAAATACAAAAAAATGCTCGAGTTACATGCACTCATTGACATTTTCCTATGCATGTGTGCAACTTTGTCAATTTCTCATAATTTCACTCCTAATTTTCAGCATAGCCAGTTTTTCACACTGGCTCCTGAACACTACAGCTGTCATTTCTCACATTCTGCTCAAAATGACTTTCTGCATATGTGGTGTGGTATGGAATGGCATTTTGCCATGGATTAAGATATTTTCACTATGAGGTTTATGAGGTAAGGTGATAAGAAGACTATGTAGAACATTTGAGGTCAAAATGTGAAAAAAAATTACAAAGTTACCATGGCAACATACAAGCATATGTTTGCTGCACCAACATCCTGGGTTTGGAGATGGACTCAGGAGTTGGAGGGCTGGTCAGGGGTAGTAGGATTGAATGTCCCAGGGACTGTTCTCCTTCTCTGGGGGATGGGGGAAAGTGTCCAGCACATTGTGCACCTCTGGTTGAGGCTAGGGGTGCCACCACTGCTGACGCCTCATGCAAGGGGGGCAAGGCAGATGCTGGCATCATTGTTCGTCCCCTCCACCAGGGATCTTCAAAAATTAGCATGCAAAACATTCCGGCCCCATTCCTGATGCCCCCGTATCTGCCACCACTTCTACAGCAACTAATAAAAGTGAGAGAAAGACTATTGGGGGCCAAAGAGCAATGTTATAGTTACAGAAATCACAAATAAAGTTTCTTCTTTGCTCCAGTGTGGCTGTGTGTGTACACAGGGCAAGAGCAGTCTGGCAAGATAAATATCTGATTTGTGCCACCATCCAGAGGAGAAAAAGAGAGAGAGACCAAGAGAGAGAGAGAGAGAGAGAGAGAGAGAGAGAAACTACTGGGTGCCAAAGAGAAATGTTATAGTACAGAAATCACAAATAAAGTTTATTCTTGGTCCCAGTGTGGCTGTGTGTGTACACAGGGAAATAGCAGACAGGCAAACTAAGTCTTTGACTTGTGCCACCATTCAGAGGAGAAGGAGAGAGAGGGAGAGAGACAGAAACGAGACTATTGGGGGGCCAAAGAGAAATGTTATAGTTACAGCAATCATAAATAAAGTTTATTCTTATCCCCATTGTAGCTGTATGAGTGCACAGGACAACAGCAGGCTGGCAAAATAAATCTTTGACTTGCACCACCATCCAGAGGAGGAGAAAAAGAGAGAGAGAGAGAGAAAGTGAGAGAGAGGAACTATTGGGGGCTGAAGACAAATGTTTTAGTCACAGAAATCAGAAATAAAGTTTATTCTTGGCCCTAGTGTGGCTGTGTGTGTACACAGGACAAGACCGGACAGACAAAATAGTCTTTAACTTGTGCCACCATTCAGAGGAGGAAAAAAAAAAGAGAGAGAGACTATTGGGGGCCACAGAGAAACGTTATAGTTACAGAAATCACAAATAAAGTTTATTTTTGGCCCCAGTGTGGCTGTGTGTGTGTGTGTGTGTGTGTGTGTGTGTGTGTGTGTGTCTTGTGGCGCACAGAACAAGAAACAGGCTGCATAAAATAAATCTTTGACTTGTACCACCATCCAGTGGAGAAAAGAGAGAGAGACTATAGGGGGCCAAAGAGAAATGTTATAGTCACATAAATCGCAAATAAAGTTTATTCTTGGCACCAGTGTGGCTGTGTGTGTACACAGGGCAAGAGCAGATAGGCAAATAAGTCTTTGACTTGTGCCACCATCCAGGGTAGAAAGAGAGAAAGAGACAGAGAGAGAGAGAGAGAGAGAGAGAGAGAGAGACTTTGACTTGTACCACCATCCAGTGGAGAACAAGAGAGACGAGACTTTTGGGAGCCAAAGAGAAATGTTATAGTCACAGAAATCACATATAAAGTTTATTCTTGGCCCCAGTGTGACTGTGTGTGTGCACAAGGCAAGAGCAGGCTGGCAAAATAAATCACAAAGTTAGGAGCCTGCATTGAAATTTGCGACCGCAAGCTCGTAACTTTGGCAGTTTTCAATATTTTGACCCCAAATGTTCAACATAGCCATTTCTTCATAGCACATCATGATTGTAAAAGCTGTCATTTTTCAGATCCTGGCCAAAATGTCTTTTTGCATCAGAAAGTTGATTTTTTATTTGTTGCTCAAAATTACCTTTCGGGCAGGAGTTAATTTTTCTCTGCACTTGTTCATGAGGTGGGGTTATAAGAAGGGTATGTTGAAAATTTGGGGCACAAATATTCACAAACAACAAAGTTATGAGCCTCCGTTGAAATTCGTGAACACATTCTAGTAACTTTGGCAATTTTCAATATTTTGATCCTAAATTTTCAACATAGCCATTTCCTCACAGCACCTCATGAATTTCACAGCTGCCATTTTTCAGATCCAGGCCAACATGCTTTTTCGCATCCTGAAAGGTGATTTCACAATAACAGTGTGAAATCTTCAAAATCTGGGCTCAGAATTGCAAAAAAAAAAAAAAAAAAATGTTTAACAAGCAACCAACGTTTGGCATTGTCAAATGCTTGTTAGTATTCTTACTAGTCCTTTTGCATGTCTAGAAGTTAGTGCTCAAATGTAAGCTGGTGTGACAACTAACATACTAGAGTGTTACAGACACTGGGGTCAGCACATAGCACCTGGGGTGCTACTGCCAATGTTGCTCCCCCACCCCACTTGTCTTTTATCTTTATGGCCATGCCAATATGTATATATATATACTGTACCATTTCTTGCCTGTCTTCTCTGGTGCTCCAGTGGCCATAACATTTTATGAACTGACTGTCTACAGTACATCCCTGGCTTCCAGTGTAGTCCCCCTCCCAGTGTCTGTCCCTTCTGTTACTATTGTTGGTTGTTCTTGTTCTGCTTAACCTTTTCCCTGCTGAAAGAAAAGTTCTGGCTTACAAGGCTGCAGCCCCTGGCATGGGAGGGCCTGCTGCACCGTGCAGTTGAGGGGTGAGTGTGTTGGGAAGCCACTGTGCATAACACAGCGCATAACAGAGCCTTATTAAATCAGACTCCTCTCACCCCTTTCCCTATGATGGCACACTGACCTGCTTTCAATGAAAGACTTGCAGCCTCTTTGTGTATGGCATGAAGAGGTGCAACAGTAAAAATGTACTGTGCATATTTACCATTCCCTCCTGCAGAGTGGGCTCTATGAACTATTGATATTGAGTCCTACTTGACATGATATGCAGTGCATAAAGGTAAGATATATTAACGCTTTAGACTCCTGACAGAATTAGAACATATTGGAGTTCTGGACTGAGATATCAGTCCGTGGCCCTGTAAAGGTTAAAAGAGCCAATTTAGGCAGTGCACTCTATGTATGACTTTTTTATATATTTTTCATTTTATTGCACTTTTTATGTTGCTTGCACGCATGCACAAGAAACATGTTGCATCAGCTTGCTGCAGTAGTAGGTTGTGGAGGTGTGGTACCGTTGTGGCCAGTGCCCCCACTGCCTTTTGAGGCTTGGCCCACTTTCCCCAATGGGGTGGCACACTGCTGCTGATACTAGTTCAGCCAGCATGCCACCACCTTGAAACATTTTAGCTGCTACAATCAGGGGCCACCTCATCATTGCAGCGTCAGCCATTCCGCTGCAATGAGGGAGTGACCCATCATTGCAGGGCGGTACCTTGCATGCCCCCCGATCCAGTTTGCCAATGGGGAGCCTAGTCCCTGTCAGCATAATGTCTCACCCCCTCTTGCTTTCTTTGCTGACGGGGTGCCCAATCCCCATCGGCTTCAGTCCCCCCTTCCCAGTTGAATTTGCCGACAGGGGAGTCCACTCCCTGTCGACATAATGTATCCCCCCCAAAATTTGTTGTCTGCCAAGGGGGTGCCCAATCCTCCTCAGCTTCCCCCCCAACTGGTACGTGCCGATGGGGGTACCCAATCCACCATTGGCTACAGCCCCCCCAAAAAAACACTCAGGTGGTACTGTAGAAGCCCACCCTAGCGTGCCAAAATCCTTGAAAAAAAAAGTCCTGTGATTTTTTCCAACACCTGTAAAATAAGAAAACTGTCCCTCGTAGGAGTTCGGCAGCCTCCTCCAACCCGCCCACCTCTACTCCCACCTCCCCAGCCCCCTCCCATACTTACCTCTGGAGCCCAACACGATTCTTCAGTGGACCAGGAACATTTCTGCACTCTTCAAAGCCGACCGCGAACTGAAGAAATGCCAGTAAGCTGTATAATAGCATAAATAAGATTTTTTCAACTTTGGTGCATATCTCGGGTATTTTGGCACCAAATTTTAAACATGAGGTTCTTGGGACCCCTCCTCATGAATTCAGTCACTGTCATTGTGTTATTCGGCCCCAAAAGGCGATTTCACGGTCACTGCACAGAACCACCTTTCGGGACTGATTAATGAAATGACAGTGCCACTGTTCATGAGGTGAGCTCTCAAAAGGCCTATGTTGCAAATTTGGCGCAAAAAATCTAAAGAATTACTGTTTTATAAATTTGTAACATTTTCTCACCAGATTTCCAATACTGGCATTTTTACGCACCTTCTTATGAACAGTACAGCTGTCATTTTTCACATCCTGGCTGAAATGTGGTTTTGCACTTCCGGTGCAGAATAGCACGGTCTCTGTGGGAAATCAGTGTTCGGGACAGAGTAGGAAAATGACAGTGACACTGTTCATGAGCAGAGGTCCTAAAATGCCTATGTTGACAATTTGGTGATGAAAGTCCATAAAATTACTGTTACAAGTGTGCATTGCACAGTTTCCACGCACCATTGTAACTTCGCAGATTTGTAATATTTTCACACCAGATTTTCAATACTGACATTTTTTCACACTTCCTTATGAACAGTATAGCTGTCATTTTTCACATCCTGGCTAAAATATGTTTTTGCACTTCTGGCGTAGAAAGCAGGGTCACTGTGGGAAATCAGTGTTTGGGACAGATTAAGATTGAGCAAGTGAGAGAGGGGGAGTGAATGAGCCAAACTGAGCTTTGTTGGGACTGCTGTGGATTTCTTTGTGGCAGAAGAAGGTGCAAATGCAGACAGGAGCCCAGTACAAAAGGGCAGCCTGCAGCACCAGGAAAACCAGAATGAGTGAGTGAGAGAGGGGGAGTGAGCGAGCTCAATGGAGCTCTGTTGGGACTGCTGTGGATTTCTTTGTGGACAGAAAAAGGCATCAACACAGGCAGGGGCTCAGTACAACAGAGCAGCCTGCAGCGCCGGGAGAAACAGAATGAGCAAGTGAGGGAGGGGTAGTGAGCAAGCTCAATGGAGCTCTGTTGGGACTGCTGCAGATTTCTTTGTGGGCAGAAAAAGGTGCCAACACAGGCAGAAGCCCAGTACAAAAGGGCAGCCTGCAGCAATGGGAGAAACAGAATGAGTGATGGGGAGTGAGTAAGCTCAAAGGAGCTCTATCAGAACTGCTGCAGACTTCTTTGTGGGCAGAAAAAGGTGCCAATGCAGGCAGGAGCCCAGTACAAAAGGGAAACCTGCAGCTGTGGGAGAAACAGAACAAGCGAGTGAGAGAGGGTGAGTGAGCAAGCTCAAAGGAGCTCTGTTGGGACTGCTGCAGATTTCTTTGTGGGCAGAAAAAGGTGCCAATGCAGGCAGGAGCCCAGTACAAAAGAGCAGCCTGCAGTGCTGGGAGAAATAGAAGGAGTTAGTGAGAGGGGGGAGTGAGCGAGTTCAACAGAGCTGTGTCAGGACTGCTGCAGATTTCTTTGTGGGCAGAAAAAGGTGGCAATGCAGGCAGGAGCCCAGTACAAAAGGGAAACTTGCAGCTGAGGGAGAAACAGAACAAGCGAGTGAGAGAGGGTGAGTGAGCAAGCTCAAAGGAGCTCTGTTGGGACTGCTTCTGATTTCTTTGTGGGCAGAAAAAGGTGCCAATGCAAGCAGAAGCCCAGTACAAAAGGACAGCCTGCAGCGTTGGGAGAAACAGAATGAGCGAGTGAGAGAGGGGAAGTGAGCGAGGTCAATGGAGCTCTGCCAGGACTTTAGAGTTGCCCACCCTCCTACCCAGGGTCCTCTGTGGTCCTATATTACAGCAGGGTCTCTGGATTGGACAAAGCAATAATTGCATACTTTTAGGATTGCTGTAATAATACAGATTTAGTTGTTCTGTTTATTTCGCTAACTGAGCTAAGTACTGAGCTATACTGTTATGATTGCTGTAATAATACAAATGTGTTTGTTCTTTTTATTTCTCTAACTGAGCTGAGTAATACTTGGAGTGCAATAGGAATTCTAACTGGGCTAAGTGAAACTATATGAGGGCTGAGAACAAAAAGTATTGTAGCTGGGGGTGAAAAACAGACAAGGAGGCTGTAGGATTGCTACAGTAATACAGTATCTAATGGATGAGATTTGAGACTGAATTAACCCGGTCGGCATTGGGGCAGTAGGGGGACTAATGTGGGGGGGACAGGAATTTGAGTAGATAGGGGCCTAACAGTTGTAGTAGGGTACACAAACTGGGAGTAAGAGCCCGTAACATAAGATGGGGGCCAAAAGGGGTCAGGTGCAACATGTCAATAGGGAGGGCATCTTTGGAAGGGTGGTGGGATGTACAGGGTGTGGGTCCACCATGATCCTGGACTGGGCTTGGAGGATGGGGGGGTGTATGGTCTGTATACAACTGTCTAATTTGAGGGAGGAACTGTGGAGGCTAGGGAGGAGTCTAAGTGGCAGGGCAAATGAGTATGGTAGGCATCCGGGGGGGAATGGGGATGGCAAAGGGGTACGCAGGAAGACTAGAGTGAAACCGACCCCAGTATCAGAGCACTAGCAGAAAAAGACAGAAGAAGGGAGGGGGTGCTCAAGATGAGGGGCTTCCTGATGGGGAGGAAGAGACGACAAGGAGTACATGGGGAGAGAGTAAATGGCTGCGGGTAGGGAGGAACCAGGGGTGACACGGAGGGGAACAAGTAGGAGGGGGGGAACCAATAGGGGAAGAGATGTAGGAGGGGTATGGACTAGGAATAGATTCGAACTTCTGCTGTGGGAGACAGAGGGCGAGCAGGAATATACTGAAGGGGGAGGACAAGTGGGGCATGAGAGGGTTGGCAACAGGCAGGGGAAGAGATAGTGAGCATGAAAGGGTAGAAGGGGCTAGTAAGGAAGGAGGCGGTGGTGACTGGAGAGAGAGAGCTATGGGAAGGGGAAGGATGAGAGGGGCATCACTATCAGGGTAGAAGGGAATGGGGGCTCTAAATTGACAGCAGCGGGGATAGGAGAGAGGTTGGAAATCAGCATGGGAGAAGGAGAGGTCGACATGGGAAGCCCAGTAGGAATTAATCAGGCTGGGAAGGGGTTCAAGGGGAATGGGAGGAATAAGGCAGAGAAATGGGGTGAGGCAGAAGTAGGGGGTACAGATACAGAAATCACAGAGTGTGCAGCTGGCGGGGATAAGGGACAGGGAAAAACAAATACTGGGGGTGGTAGAAGGGGCATTAGAAGGGAAAGGGGGTAAGGGATGAGGGGTGTACTCATCCTGGGGGATTCTATTCTGAAATGGGTGAGATGAGGTGGAAAGGGGAAAAGGCACAGCCATATTTGGGTTGAAGCTGTCCCCAGGTTGACTGCAGGAGGGGCAGGGCAGGCACTGCTCAAGTGTGCAGTGAGGGGGAGGAAGAAACCTCATTTACTGTTGCATGTGTATACAAACGACTTGGCGGTGTACACTGTGGAAGTAGTGAGGGGGCAGTCTGAGTAGTTGGGTAGGTAGTGTGAGGGGGGTGGGAAAGTCAGTGGCATGCTTGGAGGTGCTGCCAGTACCATGTGCAAGCATGGGGAGGAAGGGTAGGCTTGAGGAGTTCAATGAGTGGCTGAGGGATTGGTGCCATGCCAAACATTATGGGTAAGTGACTAACTGGGGTAGGGTCTGGGGGGAATAGTGACTTGTATGCTGGGGACAGGGTGCACTGGAGCAAGAAGGGGAGGGGAGTATTAAAGGCAGCATTACTGCCAGTCCACTGGCATTGAGGGTTGAAGCACTGTGTGCCACACCTTGAGCCATGCTGGTGACCCAGGTTCGGACATGAGCCCAGGACACCAGGGGTCGGCAGGGGAGGGATTGGATTGAGCATCCAGAGGACTCCTCTCCTATCCTGGGGGCGGGATCAAGGGACCCACCACTCTGTAGCAGCCCCTGGTGATGACCGGGGCACTACTAGAGTGGTGTAGTAAAGGGAGCGGAGGGTGGTGGACGTTGGCATGCTGTGCCTAAGCGTCATTTCTCGTCTGCACTCCGCAAAGAGGAGAAAAGTGGAACATGGGCTTATGATCAGGCAACATGTGCTTCCAACCCCTGTTGACAGTTCTTAGGCATGGTACTTTCACCTCCAAATACCTAAACAGCACATATAAACAAGTAACATTTGGCATTGACAAATGCTTGTTTTTGTAAGTGATGGTGATATTATACATAACAGATGATTAGCTGTGTTTTATAAAACACCTGGGTTTACCTGTAAACCTCTTGGTCTAACGTACTTACCTGGTAAACAAATAAAATTGAATTGGATAAAAGTGAGTAAAAGGGAAGCCCCTACAAGGAGTTCATAGTTAGAACCAAACTTTGGGGTTCCACCTTGGCATCTGGTAGTTTGGCTAATTTAAATGAGAGTTCTGATATCAAGGCTAAGTAATTTGTTTGTGCAGAGACAGGCCTGAAGTGTGTTTTAGTGCTGGTGGAGTTTTAAGTAATTGGAGGGCTGGTGGGTGAAATATTAACCTACAGTCTTAGGGATTTTGGATTCAGACCTGTGGGAATATAAAAAAATATATTACTGCTGAAGTTTATTTATTTATTTATTTTTATTTATTTATTCTAGGATTACAAGTACCTTTGAGCTAAGGCTCTTTTATAAAGGTTCCATGTCAGAAATAACAAACAACAAGGATGCAACAGTGAAATAACAGTAAACAATTCATGTACAACAGTGCTATTGAAAGGGGTCAATTATAGAAGAGTAAGGTGTAGAGGAGGAGGAGGAGGAGGAGGAGGAGAAGTGTAGGTAGTTAACAGAGGCAGCTATAGTAAAATGTGAACACAGCTAGGACGTATGTGCCCACAAGAAATGGGTAGGGTTAGGCACCCGGGGGTGGCAGAGAAACAGGGATGAGAGGAGAGGGGGAGGATGAAGATGCAGCTGGAGGCATATGTCGAAAAATAAATGGGAAGGAGTGATAGAAGAGAAAAAGGAGGCAGGGTGAGGGGAGGGAAATAAGTGCTATAATGGGGCAAGGAGAGACTAATGAGGTGGTATGAAGACCATAGATTTGAAGTGGCACCTCAGGAGCTGGGGGGAAGGTGGACTGGGGGTCTGGGGTTAAGCAGGAGTTAAGGGGTTAAGTTATTAGTTCAATGCATTGTTCGTGCAAAGAGAATGTCTTGTTAATGCTAAAAGCTATGGTCTTTTTTCATGGCAACTGCGCCTGTAAGTTGACAAATCAGTTCAACCTCTGCTCGAGGCAGACTAACCACCTTGCCCATGGTATTACTGTCTTCCAGCAATGTTCCCTTCTTCTCATCCTGTGCTTTAATTATCTAGTCCCTAAAGGCAACTACCTTCTTGCCTGTTTACCCAGCAATTTCTTTCCCCTCTTTGATACAGTAGGTTGTATCTCCTGGTGCCTGTACTGCTCACGCCTACACCAGTCACTTCTTGAACCCCCTCAACCTGGTAGCCTGCTGAGCCACTGACACTGGTTACCTTAGCAAGAGGCTTATTGGCCACTACAGCCAGTTTACAACTCACATGAGATGCCCCTCTCATAAGCTCTGTAGGAAATTACCTCTACCTTGCCACACTGCCATGTTAAGTATTAAATACCTTTTCCCTGTAGGATCTGTGCGTATTCAGTCCATGTCCATTGTCCCAGCACATGGCCTTCTCCAAATATAAACTATAAGTAAAAAAAAAAAAATAAGGATGCTTACCTGCTTCCCCAAGCGGTGATGCTGGTCTGCTGAGGGGAGTAGGCAAGCATCCTTTATCTTTCATCTACCTTTCAGCAAGCCACCTCTTTCCCAGTGTTCAAGCACCTGCTCAGATGCACTCTTACTGCTTCCTGCCTCTGCCCTAACTACTTCTCTAACTTAGGTCTGATTTATCTGCACTCAAACTTTTTATTTTTATGCTCATACTAATGTAAATATCCTAGTGTGTTTGTATAACTGCACTGTGAGGTCTGAAACTGGCTGTATTTCGTTACACTTTATTTTTATGCCACCTTTTCATATGTATATGTTTCCTATTTACCCAATCCCCGGGTCGCATCTGGAAACGTGCCTTTCCTGGTTTCCAAAGTTTAAATAAATAAATAAATATCTGTCCAAATCAAGAGTCCGAGTCCAAGACTAGTAGTCTGCTTAGTGTCGTCAGTGTCACAGACTGCTCCCCCTCTTCCTCCAAGGCATGCCTGTCACATCACACACTTATACAGTCAGATGTCTGTGCATTATAAGCTGTTGGGGATTGTGTACTGTGGGATAAGGAAAAGGTCCTATTCATTAGCCAGGATCTGGACTAACATTGGCCCCATATTTCACTGAGTGGCATCAAGAGGATGGCCCACTTCTTAATAATGGTATTTTGGCACCAGAGAGCATGGGAGAGGGATTTTATTTTAGACAGGGTGTGGACTCTGGCATAGTGCCAGGACACGGCAACATTTCTTTAAATATCAGTCTCTGAGAAGATGGAAAAGGTGCTGGAGGGTGATCAATGACTGTGTTTGGGGAGGAGATTGCCAATGGTCTATCCCTGGTCATCTAAGATGGCTATACATTTTTTATAGAAATTTTCATCTTCCTATTGTCACAGCCTACCCCATCTTGATCAACCCACCCAGCCTTGTCACCCACCTTCTCCCAGTCTTACCCATACCTCTCTGACTTTATAGAGTGCCTGTCTGGCATGGACTTGTAGGGTCTTACCCCTCCCAGGTCCGGAGAGAGGAGGGGCCATAGTTAGTGGTACATTACCTGAAGTGGGTCGGTCAGTCATCCTGCTGTGACTGGGCATCTGAATTTTCATCTTGCTTTTCTTCCCAGCAGCACACATTGTATTCTGGGGGATAAGCATTGGATGACCGCAGTGTGCACCCTGCTGGGAAAGCATCTCCCTGGCCCACCATTACAGACTGCTACAGTACCAGAGTCCACCACTGCTCCTTGCCTGGCTGATTTGCACTGCCAGTGGTAGTGTGTTCCCTAGCCTGGCCACCCAACTGCTAACTGCTGAATCCCTTCTCAAACTCAGGTCATCAGCATGGAAGTGCGATGCACTCTCATTAGGCTGCCCTTGTGTTAGAAGGTACTGAAAAGATGTTTTCATTTTCTTTCATTTTTTCTTAATATCATGCAACAAATAAATAACCAGATATCTGGGGGTTTTAATAAGAATACTCATGAAATACTTGAAAAAAGGGTGCTTACATACCCCTAGTAATAAACTGTATGGTTGGTCAATTGAATTCCACTAGTCACAGTACAGGATTTTAATTTCCACGGCTGTGACATGGAGTTACAGGTAACTGCTGCAAAAGATGATTGATGCCCCCTCTCCCACAAAACGTTCAGTGCTGCACGAAATAAAAATATCATTCTGTCTCTTTAGAGGCTTCCAACTTACAGACAAGCAGGCAGCGCAGATGATGTGTATGGGACAGTGATTCAATTTTCATGTTTATGTTCATAGTTTTAATAGAATCAGTGGGAGGTTTTTCTCCCCAGTGACGTGCATCATCCTAGGGATCTCATCATTTTGCTTCATAACCTCCGACTCCCCCGGACCCTGGTAACCCAGCAGTTACCCCCATGGCTTGCCTTCCATGGCAGGGGCTCCAGAGAAAAGTCCATCCAGTCTCCTAAGTAGACATGTTGCAAAGTTTTAATTTACCGCTGAAGTTTCAGTGAAGTTGGTAAATTCACCCCCACAGAGCAATCCGTGAATTTTTGTTATTAGCATCAAAATTCGCCTATGTGACGTAGCCATTTGTGTGTGTGTGTGTGTGTGTGTGTCTGTGGAATTTTGCCCCAAATGGCAGAATTGTGCCTGTGAATGGTGGAATTTCACCTGTGAATGGCGAAATTCCACCATTCATGGTAAAATTCCGCACTTCACGGGCAGAACTTTGCACTTTCTAAATCACTCAAAATTCACTGAATTGCACTAAATTCGCAGATTAATTTGCAAAGTGAAGTTTCCCAACTTTGCCCATCTCTACCCCTGAGGCAGTCCACTATCTGGACTAGGATCCAGTGCTGGCAGACACTAGGACCTAGGGGAGTTCCAAAAGATCACACCGTTATGTAGGCAGAAGTGTTTTTCTTCCCTATTTTTGACCCCTCCCACCTCCCCCAATGTGAAGTCAGACAGCTGACCCTGCAGCAGGAGCAAGCTTCCTGGCCCAGTCGCGGGGGTGGGGTGGTGCCAGAGCTCCCAGCGGACCCTTCACAGCCAAGGCACACTTGGGTCACCCACCCAGCTATGCAACACACTGCCCCTGGGCCATTTGGGTGGCCCTATAGATCTGTTGCAATACCCAGTCTGTTTATGTCTGATATAACAAGTGACTGTATACTATGTATACGTGCTGTATGTTTGCTCTTTGTTTTTTATTGGAAACTTAACAACATATGACTTATCAATGGGGCAAGCTAAATATGGAAAATATTTTTATTTTAAAATGTTTTGAGTAGGAAAGGCACATTGAGCCAAATCTACTTTCCAGGTGCATCCCAGGAGCACAGGGAGGTTTAAGTGACTTGCTCAGGGTCACAGTCTGCAAGTGGGGGTTGTGGGTTTCACACCCAGGTCTGTTGGGTCTCTAGCTTCACAGCTTGGTAATTTAACCCCCTAGGCTATACTGCCTCCCTGTATTTGAAAAGTAAATTAAAGTATATAAAAAATGTTTATTTTGAGCAAGCAAAGGCTTTTTGAAGATCACTGAAAATATGTAACATATTTTGTTTTATTACAGAATTACTAGGAACATGTTAAAAATATAGGGGTGCAATTATTTTTTCCACCCTCAATAGTAAGAGAACTGTAAAATTCCTTCAACTTTGCATTACCTTTCACAGATCCCTGCCCTGTGGGATTTTGTATTTGCCATCAGTACTTAAATGTTTGTGCTTTTCCACAGTTGCACAATTTATTTCTGTAATGCCATTAATATCTCACTATACCTCCCTGGCCCCTGCTTTTGTGCCTAAGTTTCCAGTCCAAACTTCTGGGGCCATATTTTCAGAGCCTTTTTTGAACAAGTTCTGTGCCACAGTTGCTGTTGTGGGGAAAAAATCGCCACACAAGCTGGATCTAATTTTTCTGCACAGGCAGTTGCACTGCTTCCTAAATTCAGACTAGTCTAAGTCAGGCTGGCATTTGCATCCCAGTGGCACTCTGTGTGAAACACGAGTCAGCCATTTGGTATAAGCAGGGGGCCCTTCATGATCATGGTGGTGTCACACTGTGTGGCTCACCCATCTTTTAGGGGATGCTATGCCTATTAATACCAGGTATATCATTTTGGCAAAGCTGTGCCAAAAAATGGTGACAAGCTGACGTAAATTGCAGGACCAGTCACAAATGGTTCCATGATGGAAAATACCACACATGCAGAAAAACCACAAGTGCACCAAAAAGGGGGTTCTTCTGAAAATCTGGACCATGGGTTTAGCCTGGGCTACCACTGCATACATTTCCTTTCAATCCTGGTAAATGTCATTACTGAAAATGCCTGTGCAAACTAAGCTGGCACTGAATGTTTTTTTCACCGTCACTGTGTATCACGTATACTAATTGCTATTAATGTTCTACTGGATACTCTCCCTACTCTGCCTAATTTCGAAATGTTATTTTGCTTACCTTCCCTACTGAAATTCCTGGATGTCTGTCTCTGATTGTTATAGTTTGTAGCCTGATGAAGTAGCTCTGAGATTTTCAACTGTTTTCAACTGCTGTTGTATCTCTCCCAGGTTGTGCCTAAAAATAGGTATATTTAGGCCTAATGTACTATATCTTACCTGGGTATCAAAAACAAATATATATATTGTATAAAATGATGAACATTTGAGTATTACAATTCTTACTGACCTGGTGACACAGAGGGTTGAGGTGCTGCAATGTCTTACCTTGTATTATGCCAGCAATCCAAGTTTGAAAGTGAGCTTGGGTTGCTGGAGGTCAGTGGGTTGGGGGGGCTGGAAGAGGTTCAAGCAGCTACATAGCAGCACTTCTGCCCTGGACTGGGGTGGTGAGTCAGCCTGGCTCTGCTGCAACCAGGTGGAGGCATGTTGGTAGCCCTGATGCTCAGAAAACAGACTTCAGTCGGGGGGGTGGAAGAAGCCACAGTTTCAGAGCCCATGCATGCCACCAGGTACATGCACATTCCATGCCACCACCACAATGGCAGTGGGAGGACAGCAATGGTGGAAAAGTAGGGACTAGCACCACAACTTACCTTGCAGCTTCAGATGGAAGCAAATTCTGGATAAGAGACACTAGGGGTAGGATGATCCTCCCCTTCCTAGCCCTGCTACAGAGGGAAATCTGTGGGAGATCCTTGCCCCAACCAGGAATGAGGTAAGGGGCAACAAATGGCACCCAGTGATGAGGCTCAGTAGCCGCCCAGTTTGACTTGGAGAGATAAAAACCTTTATAAAAAATTACAATTCTTGCAAACAATCAAACAAACAAATAAATAATTAAATACTTGTTTTGTAGAAGTCAAAAACTCCCAAGAATCCAAATTTGGAAGTTATTTCTGGTTTTTGCAAATAACATAATCCCAGCAGATTTCACAGCTCATTTCCACAGAATTACATGGATGTTACATAGCCTGCCACAATAATCTGTGGAACTGAAATCCCGTGCTTTCATCCACACTTAAATTAGCAATAAATTATTATTTTTAACAAAAAATAAATTGCTCTGTCCTGCCCTGGGCAGTGACAATTTGCTTATTTAATTGCTTCCTCATTCCTGATCAACAGATACCAGCCATTCTGATGACATCATTTATGTTTGTTTGTTTTTCATTTTATCCAGAAAAGACACACTAAGCTGTCATTTCCAGGTGCAGTTTGGGGATGTTGATGCAGACACTAGGGGGAAATCCTCCACTGTAACAATAAGTGCCATGGAATCTTTAACTTCTACCTAGACAGCATCCAGCAATAAACAGAATGTATCTTGGCTTAGCATCTCATCCATAGGATAACACATCAACAGCACAGAACCCCCTTGTACTGCACTCCAGTGTTGGGATTGGGAATTGGCCCAAGTTCCTGGAGTGGGACTAGAACCCATGACTTTCTGGTCATTAGGCCACAGGGTGAGCATGTAACCTTCTTTGCCACTTACATCAGTGTTTAATTATTTCTACTTTTAGATTATTTATTTTGAAAAGCTAATTAAAAAACACTGCCATATATTATAAACCTATAGTGACAGAATTGTTTCTTAAAGGGTTCAGTTAGCAGTTTTAGAAGGAGAAAAAATCTGCTATGACTAAAATGATATCATCTAGCTTGCCACAGAATGTTGCAGTGGTGACAGCTTAGGCAGATGCAGCAATAACAAAAACAAACTCTAGCAAGAGTCAATGTGGCTGCAAAATAATGGTATTGTGGGGAGTGAGAAATGAGTAAACTAGCAATTTTTGCACTAACCACTGAGCCACCTAACTGCTCTGTCTAATTATTGTGATACACATACACACTGACTAATACATATACACTTATATGCATATCTATTCCAGTGTAACATAGCAGTGCACTGTCTACACACATTTTTACAGATTAAAAAAAAAAGACATCAAGGGACCATTTTCTTCTTTTCAGGCTCCGAGAGACATTGGAAGGTGGGGGGATTGCCACTGGACACCTCATTTAAATCAGCAATGACGTGCATAAGGCTGAAACTGATCTAGATAGCAGGGTAATGTAGACTAGCCATTTTTGTATTAACCACAGAGCCACCTAACAGTGCTTTCTAATTGTTGTGATACACACACACACACACACATACACATTGACTAATATATATATACATATATATATATATACATATATATTCCAGTATAGCATAGGAGTGCACTATCTCCACACACAGAGCATTGCCACACACACCCACACACACTAACACACATACATTGCCTTATATGGCATTTATTTACTTATACATCTAACCCTCACTTTTACTGTATTTAGGATAAGCACTGTGTTTTGCATTAACTCATTGTACTAATATATGGCAGGGCTGGGTAACTAACGTAGAGGACCAGGGAGGTGCAATGGATGTGGTCTATCTGGACTTTATTGGGGATATTGCAGAGGGACTGGAGGGGATGATATGCCTCTTTGCAGATGATACACAGGTATGCAATAGGGTAGACATGCCAGAGGGGTTTAAAAGAATGAGGGAAGATCTTAAAAACTAGAGAAATGGTCTGAAGAATGGCAGCTAGGATTCATTGCAAAGAAGTGCAGGATCAGCGCAGGTGTGATAATAAAATAAGTGCTGTGTAGACCATGCCTTGATGGTAATATGAAAGACATTTATTATTTATTTATTTGCTTTAGGTAACCGGGTGAGTGCACTAGACATAGAGATGCCTATTTTCAGGCACGACCCGGGAGAATACAAGTGAGAACAAAAATACAAAATACACAAACTGTACAATGTGACACAGCACAAGGAAGAGATAACACAATGGAATATAGTGCAATACAAACAATTGACAATTAGCCGAAACAGAGTAAGGTAATATCAGAAAAATGTAAACAGTACCGTAATGAAAAAATAAAACAAGTGCTAACAAGTTTATACTGGAACTAGTTGACAAGTACACTAGTAATTCCCAGTACAGGCCAAATATAGAGAGAAAGAAAGGATGGGGGAGAGGGGGGAGATGGGAGGAAAAGAGAAGGGAAAGAACAAGGTGTAAGGATTAAAGGGATCAGGGTGGATGGAAGCATAAGCAAGGATTTGAGGCCAGTAGGTGTTCACAATGGAGTTTCTTGAAACCCGCATGGGTAGCAGCAAGGCAAATTTCTAGAGGGATGGAATTCCAATACTTAGGGGCTGAGTAGGAGAAAGCCCGTGTACCCATGGAAGTTTTATGTCTGGGTATAGAGAGGAGGGCATTGTCACTAGATCGAAGTCCATAGGAGGGGGTTAATGGGTGTAGCAATGCAGCGAGGGAATTAGGGAGACCTGATCTCATTATACCGTCTAATAGGGAGCCAAAGACCAGTTGCCGGTGGGCAGAAGGGTTGGGCCATTTTAAGTCCGCATACAGCTGACAGTGATGTTTAAAATGTGGAGATCGAGAGGCATAGCGGCAGATGTTATTATAGGTGGTGTCCCATTTATGTAGGGAGGTCTTTGATGCTCCAAGGTATGTGGCTGAGCCATAGGCAAGGGCCAGGAGCAATAGGCCTTGAGCCACTGCAAGCCAAGCAGATGATGTAAGAGCATAGCTAGTACGGTATGCACCTCCAATTTTTGCATTGACCGATTTGCAGGTGGTGGTGACATGGAGGTCAAAGTCCAAGGATTCATCAAGGAGGATACCCAGGTATTTAAAGGAAGTAGTGCTAACTACCTGGGAACCATCAGCACACAAAATCTGAAAATAATTTTGATTAGATTTAAGTCTAGCTGGGGAGCCGAAAAGCATAGAGTGAGTTTTGCTGATATTAAAATCCAGATTGTATTCTGTTAGGTAGGATTGAATATTTAAGAAGTCACTAGTAAGTGAGTGGTTTATGTCCACGATGTTACTTCCACTACGATAGATGACAAGGTTGTCCACATACAACAAGGAAGAGCAATCAGATGCACACGATGGGAGGAGATTTATAAAAATAGAAAAGAGTAGTGGGTCAAGTATGGAGCGTTGGGGAACTCCCATATGTATGGGAGAATTATTAGACAGGGCTGAGTTGAAGGAGACAGCTTGCATCCAGTTGGATAAGTAGCACTTGAACCAGGCAACTGTTTCATTGGAGAAACCAAACGACTGAAGTTTAGCAAGGAGAAGGGTGTGGTTTACAAGGTCAAATGCCTTAGTTAAGTCAATAAAGAGAGCACCTGTGAAAGAGCCAGATTCCATTGCACCATAGATATCATTTGTAAGTTTTAGGATGGCAGTGGTAGTACTATGGCCTTTGCGGAAACCATGCTGAGAAACAGCAAGGAGGTTATACTTCTGGAGATACTCTGTGATTTGGGTTGCGACTAGTTTTTCCAGGATTTTTCCAAGCATGGGGAGTATGGAAACGGGTCAATAGTTAGACATTATTTGAGGATCACCTTTCTTAAGTATGGGAGTGATTCTGGCCATCTTCCAGATGCTAGGAACAAACCCCTGACATATAGATAAGTTAAAGATTTTCATAAGAGGGGATGCAATAAGAGGAGCAGCGATTTTCAGTAGCCTTGGCTCCAGACCATCTGCACCAGTACTAGTGTGTCAGAGATGGATAGTAGTAACTTTAGGACTTCTTGTCTCATGATAGTCGGAAGCCGGAAAGGTGGATGAGAGAGGGCAGGATCTGTGTCAGGAGAACTGTAAGTAGGGGGACAAGGGGAGAAGGAGAAGGAAGTCGAATAACTCGATAGATCCGAGAAATGATTGTTTAGTGCATTAGCTATGGTCACTGGATTATTACAATGAGTGTTGTTTATCAGCATGTCATTTGTGGTAGAAGTATTGTTTTTCCCAAGGAGAGTTTTTATGACGGACCAGAATTTCTTGGAGTCACCAGCAGATTTCATTAACAAGTCCTTACAGAAGGAGCTTTTTGCTAGACGAATATCCCTTTTACAGAAATTTCTCTTAGACCTATAGTCATTAAAATCCACTTGTAGCCCTGAGGCCTTAAAGCGCCGCCAACTTTTATCCCTTGTCCTAAGCTGAGTAAGATGGGCCTTAGTAAGCCACTTTGTCTGTGTACCCCATATGCGTCGACTGACTCTAGGGGCATGGATGTCCTGTAGGCATCCAAACCTTGTAAGGAAGTAGTCAAGGGCTACTTGAGTATCACAAGAGGCAAAGATAGGAGACCAGTCAATCATTGAGAGGTCAAACAAAAAATGTGTCTGACTAAGGTTGGCCAGGTTACTGAAGGTGATAATTTTGTGAGATAGAGATGGTTGTCTGGCAGTACGCCAGATGCAGAAGATTGGAGAGTGATCACTTATAGCATCTGCCAGAGTGCCAGCAGAGACTATACTATCAGGATGATTAGTGAGAGCCCAGTCAATTAGAGAACTAGAATGAGGTGGGGCCATGAACCTAGTTGGCTCTGAGATTAATTGGTGGAGGTTGTGGCCATGTACCACAGTGTGCAAGGACTGATTTACTTTATTAGCCCAGTTTAAATTTAGATCACCCAAGATAGGGACCTCATTGTGACTAACAGCAGAGCTCACCTGGGATAACAGTTCCTTGAGTTCAGTGATACCCCCATAAGGGGGGTTACAGGCACACACTATGTGCAGTTTCTTTGAGCCTAATTTTAGTGTAGCTTGAATGGCTTCACAGTGAGAGAGGGAGAGAGAGGCATTACGGTGAAGAGATAGGTGAGCTTTAAAGAGGATGGCAACACCGCCACCACGCTTGGATGTCGACCTATCTTGCCGGAGCATATTGTAGTTAGGTAACATACACAGGTGATCAGGTGTGGAGGGTTTAACCAGGTTTCAGAGAGACATAGAATGTCAGGGTTATATTGAGTAGTCCAGGCCTCTAATTCAGTTAAGTTGTGGAGAAAACTCCTGGTATTTAGGTGTACTGTATGCAGCCCTATTAAATCTTCCAAGCAGCATCATAATGTGGAATTTTATCAGCAGGACCTGGATTGAGTTCAATGTCTCCCGCTAACCTTAATGATAGGAGGAGCAGGTACCACAGCTTGGATGAAAGAAAGGTGATGGCAAGAGTAGTTTGAAAGAGGGAGTAAAAAGCATAAAAGCAACATGGTAGGTGATCTTATGTGAGACAATGAAAGGGAAAGTAGCCAAGGATGAGTAGGCTAGTGAGCATCTGTCAGATGGCCCATTAGGATGTAAAGAAGAGCCCTCCCAGGACAGAGGCCTCACTAGGAGAAGAGCCATAATGGGAAGCAATAGAGAGAAAGAACAGGGATTTTGGGTGATATAGTTAAAAGAGTAATAAGCCATAATCAGTAAATAAGATATAAGACACCTTGATAGCTATCTGAAGAGACACCCCAGACACTAAACAGATCAGAAAAATATAAAAGAGGGCAGAAAACACTAACTGTCCAACAGAAAAGCAGACAAAGAAAAGATACTAATAATTTTAGAGAGGTTTCAATGAGCCCTCTAGTGGTGAAATTGTATAGGCTGCAAATGAGAAAGTGAGGAGATAGTTAAAATCCTCACGTTCTAAAGGAGGTGGTCTACAGTGGGCAGGGCATACACCACTATATAAGAAATGCCGAGAAAGGGTGGGTGTGGTGGGGGACGGGTGGGGAGCAGCTGTGTAGCGGCTGCGGGGCAGAAATAGCCATGCAGGCTAACTGGCTCGTACAGATCTAGCAGTGTTTCATTAATCAGGATTCCAGAAAGCGTCTGAAAACAAGCTTTAGCTTTGTTTAGTGACTAAAAAGCACAGCGCTTAGCAGCGAGGGGTAAACTAACCTGGTCCCAGAGAACCCTGCAGCTCTGTTGCCAGTACTGCTATGTTTGTAGCCTGGGTCTTCACAATTTACAAATGAAGGTCAGGAAAAACACATTAAACTATAGCGAGAGCTCCACGCACGTCTAGTGAGCTGGGAAGGGCACTTATAATAGTAGTAGACAAGCTGAGTTTAAACTGGCACCCAGGTAGCTTGCAACTTGTTTGAAACCACATCGACTGTAAAAAGGTGCCAAGTTCAAATGGACACAGGCTGAAGTGATTACTAGTGGCACAACTTACACAGAACCATCAGATCAATCAATGGATTACCTTGTGGGCGATGCGGGTGAACGGACCAGCAGCTCGAGGAACCCCTCCGGTAGGGCTGAGGAGAGAGAAGAGTGCAGGGTTTAAATACAGTTACACAGAGAGGGTGGGTAATTTGACGACGAGTAGGAAGAAGGGGTGGGGTGAGAAGAGGACTGATAGTGCAGCAAAAATAGAAGGGATGGGGAGAGAAGGGGACTGAATAGTGCAGCAAAAATAGAGAGAACAAACACAAGGAGGCAAAAATAGCAAATCTATAAACTGAAACTGTAGCACAAAATCACTCATCTAGCATTATAAATAAAAATACATGGGGGAAACAGTTGTGCAGTCTAACTGGCTCATACAGATGTAGCAGTGTTTCATTAATCAGGATTCCAGAGAGTGTCCAAAAACAAGCGTTAGCTTTGTTTAGTGACTAAAAAGCACAGTGCTTAGCAGCGAGGGGTAAACTATCCCAGTCCTGGAGAACCTTGCAGCTCTGTTGCCAGTACTGCTACGTTTGTAGCCTGGGTCTTCACAATTTACAAATGATGGTCAGGAAAAACACATTAAACTATAGCGAGAGCTCCATGCACGTCTAGTGAGCTGGGGAGGGCACTTATAATAGTAGTAGGCAAGCTGAGTTTAAACTGGTGCCCAGGTAGCTCACAACTTGTTTGAAACCACACCAACTGTAAAAAAGGCACCAAGTTCAAATGGACACAGGCTGAAGCGATTACTAGTGGTGCAGCTTCCACGGAGCCATCAGATCAATCAATGGATTACCTTGTGGGTGGTGTGGGTGAACGGACCAGCAGCTCGAGGAACCCCTCTGGTAGGGCTTGTGGGTGGTGCGGGTGAATGGACCAGCAGCTCGAGGAACCCCTCCGGTAGGGCTTGTGGGTGGTGCGGGTGAATGGACCAGCAGCTCGAGGAACCCCTTCCGGTAGGGCTCGTGGGAGGTGCGGATGAATGGACTAGCAGCTCAAGGAACCCCTCCGGTAGGGCTGAGTTGCAGTTACTATAGATGATATTAATAGGAGAAAGAAAAATATATAGATCAAATTTTAAGTTTTCAGTGTAACACAAAGTTATAGACAGAACATTTTTAAATAGTTCAAGCTTGAATATTCACAAATAATATTGACAAATGAACACATAGTTATAGACAAAACCATGTTTACACAGTGTCAGCATTGAAAATGCAATTGCAGAATGTCTCTCAGTTTCTCTAGTCTTTAAAGTAAGACTTCACTATTGGATGTTTTATGACCTTGTAGGTCTGCATAGCATTCCTTTTTTGGCTTTTGACCTTAACACTGCTACATCTTATCTGTAGTGCTATGCTTCCCAGTTAATTATTTTTCTAAAACTGCGGCATTCATGTATAGAATGAAATTATTTTTTTTCAGAAGGCCTGCTATGAAATCACCTATTTTGTGCATGTCAGTGCAACACAAGCAAAAGAAAAAAGTTAGAAAGAGAGGGATCTATCAATCACAATTACAGTTGAAAGCCTGATTATCTTGACATGTTTATGGGCTATGAATCATTCTTGAAACAGAATTCTACTCACACTGAAAAAAATAGTGCTTTCAAGACAGCTCAGCTCAAATGAACACAGCAGACTGCTTGGTTCAATTAGTGCAGTGATTCTACAAATCCTCTAATTGTATCTAGTCTGTTTGGTATCTGGAGAGCTTCCTTTCTCTACTGTCATAGCAAGATGTCTGCAGGGCTATGCCCACTGCAGCCGTAATAACAATACAGTTACATTTCACCATTATTATTTATTTGAGTACAGAGTATAGATGACCGCTGCAGGTAGGATCAATCACGGTAGCCAACCATGCAGAATATTTTCACAACACAGCTACAAGAAAGTCAAACTGGATGTCACTGTGGGGAATGCCTGCTACACCAACTGAACAGCCCTTGGTAAACTTCTTAAACTTTTTAAGACACAAGGCCTGAATTCACTGTTGAATGCTCTTCTACAAAATGTCCTCACTTTTCCACAATCTCTGCTCCAACAGAGAGCTCAGCCTGTCCCTACACACAGCAGACAGTCCAAGGGGTGAGGCTTACTGGCATCACCCAATCACTCAACACCATGTGAATTAGGACAATGGCACATTTTCTGTTCATTACAAGGCTCTTCACAATAGATGAGTAGTAAGGGAGGGGATATTTTTTTTTAACCAGGAAAGGAACACTAAGCTGAAGCTTGTTTCCAGGTGTGACCTGGGAGCACAAGGAAGTGAAGTGATTTGTTCAGGGTCACACAGTATGCAAGTGTGGGCCATGGGATTCAAAAATCCAGGTCTCCCAATTTTCAGCTCAGAGTCCAGTAAGTTTAAACTACAGACTGCAGTACCATCTTTTTCTTGACTTAAAGTGTGGATTGAGACAACTTCAAACACAGGAAAAGGTTTCACTTTTTGCATACACAGCCAGCAGATTCACAGACCCAGGCCATATTTCCAGGCAACCTAAACCCTCACAAATTCAGACATGAGCCCCTACTGTGAAAGCCACTCCTCTCCTCGCTAGGGGTTGTTACCTGTGTGGCTCATGGGGGGGAGGAGTATACTAAACATTTATTTTTTAACTCAGGGACTGAGATGGGTCATGGCACTGGGGAACCTGTACAGTTGTGATGGGGTACCAGTAAAGCACAGCAAGCACAAAGGAATGTTCTTTCCTTTAGCAAGTGTCAAGTAGTTGGTTTTATTCTGTCACAAGATGTTAACCAGACAAATGTTTTGCCTCCACTGGGGACTGTATGTGCAGAAGGTATGAAGGCTACAATGTCCAGAGTGCTGTGGTGTCTTTATCCATCCCTCTTCTAGGGTCCAAACCAGGATAAGGAATACCCTCACAAAACATGAACAATTTTTGGATTTACAAAAAGCCATATTTTTTTCATCAAAGGCAGTAACGTTTTAGGGTCAGAATGTGTCCTTTACTGGAGAACACCCTTTACCTTTTCTCCTCAGAAACAGAAAATAAATGTTATGGGGCGGATTATGTCCATTACTTGAAAACAGATATTTCTGTGACATGTAAAACACTTTAGGCTCAATGCTTGATTTTCATAGGTTGATGCAAGGCTTGCACAAGCCCTGTGTTAAACCCTACACTGTGCTGACTGCACTGGTGCACCTTGCACTTGATTCTAAAAGGTTGCACGCATTTGCGACACTGTACCCTTTTTACAGTGGCTTGCACCAAATGTTTGGCACAAACCCCATAAAAGGGTCCACAACATGAGACCAGCAAAAGCTGGTCTAACTTGCAGCATGTGGCACATGGTGGGCTAGAGGAATAAGAATCCCCAGTGCCGGTTGGGGAATGCTGCAATCACTATGTGCCATGGCTTTGGAGTACCCAGGGCTCGTGACATTCAAAATCCATTGAGAACTGAGCCCTTTGTATCATGAGATCCTTTCCCCATATTCTGGTCTTAGAGGTGGTATTCTATTTTCCAGTCAGAGTGATCTACACCATCCCCTACTGAAACAATACCAAGAAAGCAACACTTAGACTGTTATATTTCAGACACCTTGTTCTACAAATTGGAGATTAGTCCCTCCAAAACCCACACAGGCATTCACACTGTAACAGTTCTATGGGAGCCAGTACTTGTCAGCATCAAATAGAAAGGTCCCTCACAGTTTAGGGAAGTTTTCCACATTTTGCACATGGTTGCCATGCCAAAGGTCTTAAACTGAACTAGAGGCTGAAACAAGAGAAAAGAGAGATGGTACCTTTCCTGAGGCTTTCCTCAGTACGACTGACTCAAAGCTCTGAGTGAGCAACTGACACCCACTGCAACATTCCACTGTTGCTTATGATGCTGCAGGGTCCCTCACACTTGGAACTTCTATGCAGATGACTGACAGGTGTTTCAGGGGAGACTTGAAAATTAACCATTTGCTGCTCAGAGTGACTAAAAAGAAAAACCCAGTACATGACATAAAATTCAGTTGTAATTCTAAACACTTTTATACACTTCTAGAAACCCAGAGAGGCACAGGGGTTATAGCAAGAAATATTAAAAAAGAAGTGGGTGGTAGAAAAAGACCATTGGTCCATCCAGTCTGCCCATAATATCCTATCCTATTACTGAAACTTAGTATCTATACAGGTTTATGTCCACGCTACCCACCTCCAACATCCCTACCTTGCTGCTCTCGCCTTTGGATGACTTTTTCTCTTTGACAGTAAAATACCTCCATGCTCTTTATTTTGGAAATTTTTATCAAATTTTTGAGAAGTCAAATACTTCCAAAATGGAATAACCTGAAGCCCTGTCTGCAGCTGAACATAACAGTGACAGCCTGATGCACACTTACAATAGGCTCAAAACAATGATGCCAACCAACCAGGAAACACATTCAGAAAATGGCCATTTTCTGGAAAATACTGTATAGGAGATTATATGAGCTTTCCATTTATATTAGCTATATTAGTTGAAAGCAAATAACTACTAATATAAACAGACCACCTATATTATCAACCATGCTAACTGCACTCCTGCACTATGCACTGAGCGCTAATTATATCAGGTGCTAATATGTACAGAGTCATTGCACTAAATATATCAGGTGCTAACACTAACTGCTATACAGTATGTGCTGTAAAACAACACCTCAAAAGCCAGCTTTACAGTGGTAGCCAGAGACATTGCCAGCTATTTCCAGATATCTTGCGAAATTTCTGAAGAGTTTCTCTCTGCTGCCCGTACTGTGGAAATGCAGAAAGCAGGAGATATTTCTGGAAATATCACAGAAATTTTGTGAAATATCTGGCAGTTTCTGTGGCTGCTACTGTGAGTGCCCCATAACTGATTTTGTTGATGATGCTAGATGCAGGGGCAGCTAGGATATTAGCTCAGTCAGGATTCAGAGGGACATAATGGCAGGAACAGCCTGATAAAAAGTAAGTTTTGGAAGAAAAGGAATGTCTAATAAAATTTTAAGCACAGATTTTTTTCTAGATCAAGACCTTCTATTCCTGGTATTTAAATGAGGGATAACGTTTTCTTCTCTTTGTTTTGTTTTTTGTTTTTGCTCCCCCATCCCTGTCACCCCTCCTTCCTGCTAGTCCTCCCAACCACGCTCCCCCAGGTTCCGCCAGGGCTTACCTTTTCCATAGTCCCCCATGGCTTGCCCTCCATGGCAGGGTGACAGGGAGTCCCTAGACCCACCAGAACCGGATCTCGATTTCCAGCAGGAACCTGAGTCACCAGGTGTGGGGCCTGCAGAGGCCAGCAGTCATTTTGTGTGACTGGGAGTTTTTCCCAGTTCATCCCCTGTGGGAGATGTGATATGCAATGATGTCATGTTGCATTAGTCAATGTTTGCCATGTCTCCCCAACCCTGCAAGCTTGGGTTGCCTCACCCCTGGATTCTAACAGGGGACAGTCGAGGACCGGGCTGTTCCCCACCCTCCCCCCAGAGGAACGTAGTCCAGCAGATGCTTGATCCTCCTCCTCCTCCCTCCGGCCTGCCCTCCAACTCTTCAGGCTTGCTTCTGAGCACGGGTCATCAGCGTCGCAAGTGGTAGTGCTATCACTACTCTGGCGGCTGGCTAGTAAAGTTTACTTCTCATTCAAGAATTTCCAAAGAATGAAAGAATGTAAGGTTGGAGGAAGCCTAGCTATTTGCTTCTGCCCTTACAAACATATAAAGGTTCTGCATGGCTTACTCAATAAACAACAGTACATTTGAGAAAAATAAGTAGCATTTATTGGGAAGCACACTCACAGTCATCCACAGAGACAAAGATGGCTAAACAGAGACTATTTATAGCAGCGGAGACAAGCTCACACCTATTTTTCCTTACTTGCTTTCTTATTGCTCTTTCTGACAGACAGCTACTCTCCTCTTGGTCTATTGTTACTATGGCAACCAGATAGGTTATAGGGTCTGCAGCCCACACTCTGTATTCGCATACTAAATGAAAAGAACAGTTTATACTTTCAGCAATCACGGCAGTTTACATAAAGGCTCACAAATGATTCCAGCTTCAAGCTGTTGACTCTAGTTAGCAAATACACACATTGTGTTTTTAAAGCTGTAATATCTGTTAGTCACCACGCAGGCCATGTAGGTTTGTTTTTAATCAATAATGTATTTCTGGCAGAATATTAATGTACTCATTTCTTTTCATTGTCTTTCATTCCTGAGCTGATATACAGGATTTCAAATGTGTTAAAAGTTCCCAGTAATGTGCCACACCCACATGAAAAATGTAAATATCTTTGTGTGGGGCTCAACATAGAAACATGCTGCTTACTTTCTAAAACATGTGGCGGCAGCATCCTAATCCTGTACAATCATGGTATTAATCTAGTATGTGCTGTATATTCAAAAGGTAACTTCAATAGCAGACATTTGTTTTAAATCACTACGTTGTGGTCATCTTTAATGACTTGAGTCATTAATTATAAAATTGGCAATAGCATTTGTTTTTAAAATATGAGGGCATTTGAAATACTGTGATGATGATTCTAAGGATGTCGGAAAACTTTTTTTTCTAAAAACTACAGCATATGACTAAACGTTTGGTGAATTTCAAATGCTGCTGCTTTAAAGAGACAGCTAAGCCACCAGATAAAAGCACAGTAAGCATTAGCAGAATCCAAAGCACCAATTTAAAGCCATCACATTCTTTATTACTAGGGGTATTTAACAACATCTATAACAATATAAAGCTGTAGCAACATCTGTCACTTTGTCCTCCTAGCCCACTAACTGCATCACCCATCACTGTTTGTTCTATATTGGGCTGGTTATCCCCCTCTGCCAAGTGCTCAGTTCTTCTTGGCTGTTTTTTTAATAAGTTAATCCAATCTGTTGTACTGCTACATCTTTGATCTGCCTCAATATCCTTCTTGTGCTTATCATCTAAGGTCCAACAACATCACTGCTACTTGAGCCCTGATGCTCTGCTTAAATGGTTCAACTTACCTTTTCCTCTTATGCTTTTAAGTACTAAAACTCTGTACCTTGGACATCAGGGCATAGTTGCAGTGGTAGGTGGTGCTATTAAGGGTGCTTAGTGCTCTCAGTACAACCACCCACAAAATCTGCAATGAAAAAGAGGTGCCGCTGTCTGCAGGGGCCAGAATCTCCCTCACGACAGAAAAGCTGCATACAGCTGTGCAGTTTGATTTTTCAGCTGTAAGTGGTCACACAGATAACTGTTAACATACTGGAATTATGGCAACAGCAGGGGTCAGGCAAGGATATTGCACCAGGTACAAAGTGCTGTGCTATGGCCTGTGCTCCGCACAAATGGAGGTACATCCAAAATCCTCTCGTGACCCCATGCCTTTATAGACACTTAAAGGCCTTCCAGTTTTGAAACACAGAAACACAGACGGAGGCAGTGGAAAAAGACTTGAAGTCCATGTCCCTTGCTCATCATCCCTGGTGGTCCACTGGATCCCCCTCCCAGACCCATTCCAATGTAGTAGTAGTGGATTTTATTTATATTTGGTGCCTTTCATTGGTGAGTCAGGACATAGAAACATAGATTTTGGCAGCAGATAAGGACCGCTTGGCCCACCCAGTCTGCCCATTTTCCTACCTAATGGATAAGTTGCAGATCCTAGTTAACCAGCAGCCTACTTCTTCCTACCCCCACCCCCTAGAATTGCCTTATGACTGTCCCATGCATGCTTGAATTCCACCACTGTTTTTGACTCCACAACCTCCTCCGAAGGCGCTCCAAGCATCCACAACCCTCTCTGTGAAAAATACTTCTTAAATTACCTCTGAGCCGCCCCCCTTCTATCTTCAAATTGTGCCCCCTTGTTCTTGCACACCTCTTTTTTTGAAAGATACTACCCTCTTGGACTTTGTTGATTCCCTTGAGGTACTTGAAAGTTTCTATCATGTCCCCCCTCTCCCTCCTTTCCTCAAGGCTATACATATTCAGCTCCTTAAGTCTGTCTTCACATGTCTTACAGTGCAGACCCTGCACCATTTTAGTTGCCCTCCTCTGGACAGCCTCCATCCTGTCTATGTCTTTGCGGAGATTGGGCCTCCAGAACTGCATGCAGTACTCCAGATGGGGTCTCACCAACTGTCTATACAGAGGGATAATAACTTCCTGTTTTCTACCAGTGATGCCTCTCCCTATGCATCCCAGTATCCCCAGCCCTCCTTGCTGCCCTCTCACATTGCTTGCCCACCTTTAGGTCATCTGATATGACTACCCCCAGGTCCCTTTCCATTTTTGTTGTTGTTAGTATCTCACCCCCCATTGTGTACTCTTCCCCTGGGTTTTTGTTTCCCAGGTGCATTACCTTGCACTTCTTAGCATTGAATCTAAGCTGCCATACATTTGACCATTCCTCTAACCTTGTCAACTCCCTTCTCATCCCTTCCACCCCACCTTGTGCATCAACTCTGTTGCAGATCTGTGTGTCATCTGCAAAGAGACATACTTTTCCTTCCAGTCCCTCTGCAATTACGATAAAGTTCATAGTAGGCTAGATACATACCATAAATCAACAGAAGACAATAAAATAGAGAAATCCAACACTAAATAAAAAAAAAATATATCTCACTAACTTCAGCAGCATTTAATACAGATAAATAAACAGATACATAAACAGCAAATAACTGGGATATCAGGATGACGGAAAGGGGATTAGTCCTAGACTTCTGTTTGGCGGTGCCCTTCACTGCCTAACCTTTCCACCTGCTGGAATTATTGTTCAGCTCACATGGCAGCGATCCCATTAGGAACTGCTTTCAGCAGTACTTCTGCTCTCAGTGTCACTGAGCATTGTGACCAGGGGGGTGAGGATGCCAGGTAGCTGCTGGGCACAGCAGAGTGCCCCCATTCATTTCGATACTCACCCCTTTCCCAGTGCTGATACAGTGACCTGTGAACAATCATGGAAAACTACATGCAACCTCTTTGCATATAGCACAAAGGGACAAACGTTAGGTATATGCCACAAAGGGGTACTTGAAGCCACTCTGTTGCATTCAGTTGCAACTGACTATGAGGCCTTGGAGTTCCTTTGGTTCTTAAAAATGTTTGCACCAAGGAAAGATATGCACGGTGCACCTGTTTCCGAATACTATACATTGTATCTTTGTAATATTATTAACTCAGCCCTGATGTCAGCAAACATATCTGAAAAGAGATGAGGGAAACCCTGACATCTCTCCTGTAAAATCTCTTCAGATCTTAGTGAGAAACATGTCATGTGGAGGACTCTATCCACCACCCTAAAGAGAGCAGAGGGTCTATTTCCATTAACTGTAGTGATGCCTGAAAAGAAACTCAGTCTCATGTCTATCGTAGCCTCCTGATTGCTCTGACAATGTGCCATTTTGATAAGCTTGTCAGACTCTATGTCAGATTTCCTCCAAATTGAGCTGCAACCTCTGACTCAGTGCCCTTAGAAAATAATATATGTCTGCCCCACTTGTACTAAGCATACAACTGAACAATAGCAATAACAGAATAACACATTGCTCTTATTGTTCTATTCTCATTTGCATGCCCCTACTCCACTTATCACTCTCAGTATGCAAATGAACAATAACACAGGAAAAGGGAGGTCATATTGCCACTGTACAAGACATTAGTGAGGCCACACCTGGAGTACAGTGTCCACTTCTGGAGGCCTTACCTACATAAGAATAGAGACAGGGTGGAATAAGTTCAGAGGAAGGCAACCAAGATGGTACAGGGTTTGCATCACAAGTCCTACAAGGACAGGCTGAATGACTTGAATATGTACTCCCTGGAGGACAGGAGGGAGAGGGGGGATATGATAGAAATATACAAGAACCTCACGGGGAGGAACAAGGTGCAGGAAAACACTATTTTTCAGAGGAAGAGATGTTCCAGGACTAGAGGGCATGGGATGAAATTGGAGGGAGGGAGGGAGGTTCAGAGGTAATGCGTGGAAGTATTTCTTCATGGAAGGGGTTGTGGACAAGCGGAATGCCATGCCAGAGGAGGTGGTGGGGGCTGAAACAATTATGGGATTAACAATGCATGGGATAGGCATCAGGAGATCCTAGCAGTTGGGGTAAAGGGACAACCCAATTCAAGAGAAGTTTGAAGAGGCAAAATTACATGTGCAATTGGGCAGACTAGGTGGGCCAAAGGCCTATATCTGCCATCAGTATCTACTGTATGTATCTATGTAACTCAATAAGAGCAACATATACAGCAAATGAAGTCAGAAGCAGAGGTATATTTACTGCTGGACCAGAACAACTCTGAATGATGGAAAAGAAATAGTTAAATTCAAACTCATACAACAGTACTAAATACGCACAGCAAAATCCCACCATCCACTGGTGAGTTTCTGCAGTATTTGCATTATGCCCCAGTGGTACTCCAGTACCCCACAGTCCCAGTTAAGAGCTTCCACACAGTCTATATCTTGTGCATGCTGTGGGGCAGTTGCAGACCTGATGCTGGACCTTGATATGGTACCCACTGAATGCTGGTGTTGGGGATCACTCCTAACTGACTCCACTACTTCACCCCCACCTCCACCCCTACTTTCTCCTGGCAGGCCTGTAATCCAGAACACATACTGGGTGTGCATCTAGCCAAGCGTGGTTCTTGTGGGGTTTGCATCCCAAAGGGAAAAAGGTCTGCTTCTCCCCTACCTCCCTGTTCTCTCTTATTACAGGCCTAGAAACAATGCATGAACTCAGTGTGCACCCTGGCATGTCTAGCCATTGGGGGATTTGCATCCCAGAGGGACAAAGACTTTCCTCTCCTTTACCTTCTCCCCCTCCTCCCATTCTCTCTTAGCTTTCTCTCTGCATTTTCTGCTTGCTCCCCCTCTGCTCCAAGGGAATTGTCTCCTATGCCTAATTTTATTTTAATTATAATTTTGGAATATCATTATTTAATTCAAATGCACTGGTCATGTGCTCCAAATTAAAACTGTATATATCTGTTCATTGTTATCTTGAATCTCTGTACACTTGTAGAAACCTCATTTATTCTATAAACCTATTGTATTACCCACTTCCCCTTCCCCCAGGACACTTCTGGAAGCTAGCTGTTCTAGCTCAGTGTGCCTTTCCTAGTAAAACTTTTTCAAATAAATAAAATACATAAAATCCCTCAAAAATGTTATCACAACAGAGGATTTAAGTTTCTCCTGCATTTATGGCCTCTTGTCTGGATGTAGTTTAAATCACAAAGGATTAGGTGGTGTTTAAATCACACAGAAATATCCACTTTTTATCTGACTTGCCCTAAATAATATGTATGTGTGAGGGATTACCTTTATAGCTCTCTGCATTCACACATCAAAGCTGCAAGCCACCGCCAATGGAGCAAAGGCATGTATGCTCCTGATGGATTTGGGAATACCCACCATCTTCATCATCTTTGACATGACATTGGCAACTGTGTCAAAGGGTGATTGGTCAGCCAGTCGGGTGTGGAAGCTGGTAAAGGGAGTCACCAAGGGCTCATGGACTTGTGATGGACCTTATTAATTCAGGTGCCTTGGAAGTGACCTATCACTCTTCAAGTGATGGACATCAAGACCTGCTGTGAGTGTCTGACAGCTCTGACAGGCAGTCTAGAGCTGCAGACCTCCAGTGAATAGCAGGGTCTGTTCCTTGGCTTAGTCAGTCTGCATGAGACTGTGAAAGGGAGCGGGTCTGCTGTTGGGATGCTGAGAAAGACAGCTTGTCAAATGCTGAGGTGTGAGGGAGACAAAACTTGCATATGCCAGACTGAGGGAAAGAGACCAAGTAGATTTTCTGCTACTACAGAAAAAGAAGTAATCAAGTGCTTGTACAAGCTGAAAGCTGACAGCTGAAGTTGAGAACTGAGAGTCTATACTGTGCTGCAGCTAAAAGTCTTAATGTGTGTGAAAACAGCCCTGTGTCTTGGAAGACACCCAGCTAGTATAAATACTTAGAAATGGGCTTTTTACTTCCTGGGCTCTGATTGGCTGGTAAACATGTCAGGGTGCACATTAACTTTCAATAGATGCCCAGGAAATAAAAAGTACCAGCCTGCCATGCCCCGATGCCAAACTGGTAACCTTGTTCCAGTTTAGATTTTAAAATGCAGCAGCTACCATTTTTCCCTCGCTTGCTTATCGAGCGAGAGTGGTACGAGTAATAGCAGTACAATAAAGACATCTTTTTTTCTTTTAAGTAAATGGTAGTTGTGGCTGTTCCTCACCGCTGTACTCTCGCACCATTCCCAAGTTTGCCCTGGCTCTATTCCATGCACTCAATTTTTTTTTCTTTTCAGTAAACGGTTGTCACAGACGTTCCTCACTGTGGTACTTTAGCACCATTCCCCCATTTTCCCTGGCTCTATTCCTTGCATTCAAGTCAAAAAATAAAGCTGTTCAACAGCAAGAAACAAAAGTCACTTACTACTTCTACAAGTTCCATTCTGGACCACACACAGACACCTTTCCTGATCTCACTACATTGTTTGGCACTTCAGAGGTATCCAAACAAACCACCTGGGATGAAGGGGTGCAACAGAGATCCATCAGCCCATTTTGAAAAAATGGACCGCAGACCATCTGTGTGTATGTGTGGGGAGGACACAGGGAAGTCTCTGCAGGGAAGTACCTGTTCTGCGACTGTGATGACAGTAGGAAACCTCTAAGCAGGCAAGAAAGTATGAAAGTCTCCAGCACCCTCTAATGGCAGATATACCAGTGGAGGGGCTATTTTACCCACAAGAAAAAACTTTTACAATCATTTTTAAAATTTTGTTTCTATTTTCTTAGCAATTTTTTTTCTTACAAAAAAATGCCAACTGTAGCTCATTATCTAAGCGCAATAATTCCCTCCAGGGTGGGTGGTATTGGGCTACATCAGACCTTCCAAGGGCTATAAGGCCCTCCGCCTGTGGCATCAGGCCTTATTATGCCCATGGGCAGCCTGGTATAGCCCAATACCACCCACCCACTGCTTACTAGGGACTGGGTGGCAGGACATGGTGTGCAGGTCTGACATGGTTTGTGGTTCACAGGCTGAAGCTGCCCTGTGCATAAAGAAGTGATTGTCTGCTACATGCAGACACCAGGAGAGGACTGACTGGGCCTGTGAAGGACAGCCATTCTCACCAGCTGTCTCCAGAGGACTAAACTGAAAGGGAAGCCAAAATTACCCAGAAGGGGTTTCATTGCTGTGCCACTACACCCTGCACATTGAGGCAAATACCACTAGACTGGGTAAAGCATGATTAGTCTGGGGCATTTATTTGCAATGTTAGCACAGTAGTTTGCATTTAGGTTAAATTAAAGGCTATCTAGCCTGAAATGCTTGTAATGCCCCTGTGGGGGTATGGCATCATCTTTCCAGTGATCTGGGATGGGCACCCTTTAAATTTATTGTTTCTGGCACTTTCCATCCCTGTCCCAAAAAGGGTTAACTGTTTTGGGGCCCTGGTACTGTCAGTCAGGCAGGGTAGGGATGAGCATTGCTGGGGATTTAAAGGGCCTAGAGAGGGTGGAGGGAGGACAGGGAATTGAATAGGGCAATTGCCCACATGAGCAATGTGTAACCTCCTGGGGAAAGAGTTCAGAACATACCAGCCTTGTGGTGACATGGTGGTGGATGCTGCATCTAAGCCCCAGTGTTGGAGTTGGGTTGTGATGAAGTCACAAATGCAGATGGAGTACTATTCTGTAGGGTCCAGAGAGGCCAGTGATAGAGACAGCAGAGGATGGGTTGGCTTGACTTGCCAGTCACCCAGCTTGAATGCCTGGAGTGTAGAGAATGAGAGAGGAGGGCTCAGAGTCAAGGAAGTGAGCTTACCAGTGTCCAGAAAGCAAACCACAGACCTGTGGGACCATGTAGCAGCAGGCCCTGATCTGAAAGGCCATTTATATGTTCTGGAAGAGGGAAGGTACAGGAGAACTAGAGGGAATGCAGCCCCAGTTTGAGAGTCAAGGAGTTCCAGGTGTTGAGTTCATTTTGATCAAGTGAAAATGTGACTGTGGACTTGGCCCTGACTTTGAGCAGTCAGGTAACACAGCAGCTGAGATTCGAGAATGAGCAAGTGATCTGCCTGAGAATTTTCCTCTGTGAAGTTCAGCAGAGATTTGGACTGTTTGGCAAGATGAACTGAGCTGCCATGTAGTTTTGGGGTCATCGGATTAATGCTCTGTGGTAACTGGACTCTCCAGAATGGAATCAATGTTACCTTCCAGGTCCAGAGACTATAAAGTTCCATTGTAACCATCGCGGTCCTGAACAAATGTGTGGTTCCCCCACCATTATTCATTAACTGCTCCATTGGGTTTTGTGTGTTAATCAAGTTATCAAAAAGGGATCCCTCTGTTTCCTTTATTACTGGAGTGGCTTTGTTTATTTGAATTGTTCTGCTACTAACTTGTGTTTTCTCCTCTGTAGCCCAGCACCGCAGGAGTTAGTGGGCGCCCAGGTTCCAGCTATGGCCTAGGTAAATGAAGGCCACCTTGGAAAGTATTTCTGCTGTTGTGTGAGCCTCCTTCCCCACAGACTGACAACACATACCCCTAGACACTGGTGAGGGGGGCTACATACATATACCAATTCTGGTTTAAGTTGCTTTGGTTTGAAACACAGGGAGTCATTTAAGACGTTACATAAAAATCCCTAAATTATTATGCTTTTTTCTTCTAGACAGCCCCAAAACTAGACCAAGCTGAATTACAAAATTTATAGGTTCATTAGATCTTGTGACACGAGAGACTTTGCATGGTTGGAAAATGAGATAGTTTAAACTTTTTAAGTTAAAAGATTTTTAAGTTTTAATACTGAACACATTTGCGGTATGCCAAAAAAATAGTTGAGCAAATGCAAACATTTGCTGCAAGTTAATGCTGGGTACAAAAACATTTAAAAAAGAAAAACTCAAAAAACAATTCTATAAGTTGGTAGTTGTATGGTTCACCAGAAAACAGTCCAATGAGATGTCAGAGCTGACTTTCCCAAAACAATTAATTACACTTAATATTTTAATTAAAAGAAAAAGGTTTTCATGATTCCTGGGAAAAAAATGGTTGAGATGGACTTTAATGAATTTAGCATTAGTGCAGAACAGATAAAGTGTGTTGTTGCCAACACATGATCAAAACAGGAAAAATCATCACAAACATTTTTTCTGAGTCCGACACAAATAAAGGAAACATGAAAATTGTCTCAAAAATGTTCAAATTCCAACACAAATTGTTTAAAGCAGTAAAATGATCACAAAACTTGTAGTAAGTCCCCTAGGAATAAAATGTACTAAGGATTGAAACATTTAAAATAATTGAGAACACGATAAAAAACATGATTGTGTGCTTTTTGTGCTACAATTAAAGTACTATACTAACAAAACAATAAGAAGGGTCAGACTCATCTATGGGGTCTTGCATGAAGCAAGTTTGAGCTCGCATCCTCTATCATGCAGGGCCCTATTGGCCTTGCAGAGAGCAAATTATGGCTCACCTTGTGCATGAAGCAAGTTAGGTCTCCTCTCCTGTTTTGGGCCCTGTGTGTCCTCCATGGAATAAGTTAGGACTCAACTGCTGTTTCATGCAAGGCCCTTTAAGTCTTGTGCATCCTGCTTGGTGCAGGGCTTTTCAGGTCCTGTGTGAAGCAACTTACAACTCTACTTTCTCAAAAAGTAGAAAAATGTATTGCAAACAATCATGTTAATGCACTGTTAGGGTTCAATATCCACAAAATCAGGGAAATGTAGCACTGGAGTATTTTAAACCTTAATGCCTACCCCATCCCTAACCTTTAGCCCCATGCCCAAGCTACAGGTCTGAGCATGCATCCATCGCACAGTGGGAGGGAGGGAGATGGCTTAAAAGACACCAACAAAGGAGACAAAGTAAAAAAAGCAACAAGCAGCACAAAGGATGGAAAACTCAGCTCACTTCAGAAACACAAGTCCAGTGCTAGGACACAATTAATGCTTTATTAGAGATACAGGTAAAAAGAAGTAGCACCCCCCCCCCACATGGTCGATGTTTCACATTACACTGATGCTTTTTCAAGACCTGAAAAAGTGTCAGTGTGATGCGAAACATCAACCATGTGAGGAAGTGCTACTTCTTTTTACCTGTATATCTAATAAAGCAGTAATTGTGTCCTAACACTGGACTTGTGTTTCTGAAGTGAGCCAAGCTTTATACAACCATGGCGCTTGCTGCTTCATGTTACAGGACTAAAGCCCATGTGAAGAAAATTAAGACTGATCTCCTGCTCTGGGCATCAGTGTGACTGATGCTGCAAGCCGTATGTGAAGCACCAGAATGGTGGGGCATGGCTATGAACTTGTAACTTAAAGCAGCGGACCTGTGTGACATGATCCCAGACCTGTACCTTAGCCTTGGGTAATGAGGCTAAGGTCTGTGCAGAAGGGTTGAAAAAAAAGCCTAACACTACATTTCCGTGCTTTTGTGGCTATGGAAACCTAATGACGCATTAACACAGTTTTCTGCAGTGTATTTATTGATATTCATTGCAAAAAACTGCATTAACGCACCAGTAAGGATTCAACTTAACCTTATAAAATTACGGAAATGTGGTATTAGGGAACCCTAATTTTCCACACATCCCCAAGTAGCAAAAGAACAAGACCACAGAAGCAGCCACAAGAATATGTCCTTTTGATGGTTTAGTAAAATAATGTAAATTAATTTTGTAGTTACTAATGATATTTGTTCATACAGCCTTAGTTCACTAGAGTAATACCTACCAAAACAAATCTACCAGAAGTGACATTTAAATAGATGTTACAGAGATATAAGTTATTGTTGTGGTTTGGTGAAAAGATGTTCATTCATTTTGATGTTATTAATGATTTATTCTTCACACAAGCTCAGTTAAAAAAGGTGAAATACTGCATTTCATCGAATAGAAGCCATCCCTCAAATACAAGCTGCTGGTCAAAATGAATACTTTCAATAACAACCACTCTGAAATACAAGTTGCAGCTTCTAGTCAGGGTTGAAGTCACAGTAGACAAAACACTTTGTCTGGGACTCTATGATTTTTATCTCTATACATATGATCATAATCATATTTTTTTTTCTGATTATCTTAGTTATTGTTTCTTTTACTTACTTTTATATGAAGTAGATGAAAAGCAATAAACTTGGTCAAATTCAGGATGTGTACTATTTTATTTTTAGCACTTACAAGTTTGATTTTGCAAAACCAGCCATCCTTGAATACAAGCCGCAGGTAATAATACTACATTTTAATAAAAGCCATGCAGGGTAGCATTTAGATATCTTCAATTGAAGAACAAAATGTTTGCACAGGAATCCCTCACATTTATTTTATTTTTTTAAACGCTGCATGACTATTTTGAATATCAACACAATGGTTTTCAAAATGTTCATGATGCAGCAGGGTTTTCAAAATCTACGTGACTGTTTTCAACTATTTAAGCAGCATGATAGTTTAAAAAATCTTCATGCTAACATACTAAAATGCCAGCAAATAGGCCTAACGATCTTTCATGTCTGCTTGTTTGGTCAGCCCCCACCCTGGTTGCTGACCTTGCTGCCCCCTCGCCTTCTCTGGCTTCTCCCTTCCCAGTTCAGGATATTCTTGCTGCATTGGATTTTGCTTCCAGAACCCTTCCCCTGTACCTGTCCCACCCCCTCTTGAACCCCTCCACTGTCTCTGCCTCCACCAGCCCCCTAGGCAGCGCATTCCATGGCTCCACCACCCTCTCAGTGAAGTAGCACCTCCTCCTTTCTCCCCTGAATCTTCCCCCCTCCAGCTTCCACCCATGCCCTCTAGTGGCCCCCTCCTCCTTCCTTCGAAGCACCCTGACTGTTCCTCCCCTATTTACCCTCTTCATGTACCTGAAGACCTCTATGCTGCATTACAGTTTTTTTAAATATACTTGCTGCATGATGGTTTTCACAAAACAAACACAACACAAAGTTTCTTAAAATCTACCGGCTGTGTAACAGTTTTCAAAATCTACATGCTGCACATTGGTTTTTAAATCTCCACCGAAACATAACTCTGTGCAACTGCAACACCATTCCACACCACAGGTGCGAAAACACATTTTGAGCAGTATTTGAAAAATTATAGCTGTGACATACAGTGCATGAGGTCAGGTAATAAGAAGACTATGTTGAAAATCTGGGGTCAAGCCGGCCCACTGGCACAGTGGTTAGAATTCCACATGTGACGCCAATGACCCATGTTCGGGAATGGACCCGGGAGTCAGAGGGTCAGCCGGAGGGAGAAGGATCGAGTGTCCTGGGGACTGCTCTCCTTCCCCAGGGGAAGGGCAGGGAAGAGTGTCCAGCACTTGATGGACCCCTGGAAGAGGCCAGGGGCACCGCTGCAACTGGCACCAGTATATTGGGGGGCAGATGCTGGATGTCATTGTACGTCCCCACCCCCAGGACAGCAAAAAACAGCAAAACAATGCCAGCCCTCCAGCATGATAGCCCATTCCACTCTGCCATCCACTGCCTACTATACCTGCTGGGGGGGTCCCGCTCTCATGGCCCTGACCTGGGGGGTACTCCGGGGCTTGCCCTCGATGTCCATTGGGAGTGGGAAGCAACTTTGGTGGCCCCACCTGGGGGGGTAAGCCCGAGCATGGGGCAGCAGGTGGGCAGGGTCTGATAATCTGAGTCAAAAATTAATAAATAAAAAAAATTTAATAAAATCTGGGGTCAAAATATTTAAAATTTCCAAAGTTACGAGCAGGTGTAGTGAAGTTGAAATGAATAGTCATAGCTTTAGAATTTTTTCATATTTTGACCTCAAATTTTCAACATAGTCTTCTTATGACCTCACCTCATAAAACCAGGAGGTGAAAATTTCCGAATGCATGCCAAATGCTATTACACACAATGGGTGCAAAAACACATTTCTGACAGGATGTGAAAATTACACCTATACTATTCATGAGGTGGTGTGAAAAAATGGCTATGTTGAAAATTTGGAGTCAAAATATTGAAAATTACCAAAGTTATGAATGTGTGCAGAAAAATTTTAATGAACATGCAATATACTGGGGTTCCACCTTGCCTCATGACTAATATGATAAATACAGTAACTGATGCTCTCTTATGGTAACAATGTGTCTCATGCTTAATTATGTAAATGTCTGTACCAAAAACTGTAAATAAGTATGTAAACAATGGCTGTAATCACTACATGACTGCATTTCCCTGTAACCTGTACTCTCTGTCTTCTGTCCTCCATGTGAGAAGGTACCTTTGTAGACAAGCCATTGGCTCAAAGGCTGTAAATATGATATTTCAAATAAATAAATAAATAACTCAGCCATATTTAGAAATTTTTTCAGCAAAAATAACGCCAAAGGAAACATAAACAGAAACACAAATGCAAGCGCATACAGAAACGCAAACCGTTACACGCATGGTCATGGTACCACAATTGTAAATGGAAATGGTAACAGTAACAGCAACAATAATGCCAAATGAAACAGAAATGGAAATGCAAATGCAAGCACATACAGAAACGCAAACCGTAAAGCACACAGTGATGGTACCGCAATTGTAAAACGCTAATGGTAATGGTAACAGCAACAATAATGCCAAAGGAAACAGAAATGTAAGCGCATATGGAAATGCAAAGCGTAACGTGTACAGGCATGGGGATGCAATTGGAAACACAAATGGTAACGGTAACAACAACGATGACACAAAACGAAAGACAAACGCAAATGCAAATGGAAGGGTGGCCGCAAACGCAAATGGTAATGCGCACGGTGACACAAAGTGAAACACAAACAGAAACAGTACTGTAGACAGAAATGGTAAGAGTAATTCAAATGCAAGCACAAACAGAAACGCAAAGGATAACACACACGGTGGCGTACACGGGAACGCTAACGCAAACGGGTATGGAAATGCAAGTGGAAACGCTACGTGTAACAATAACTGGAGTGCACACCCTTGTTTTCCCCAAGAGCTGCATAGAGAAACACAGTGAGTACAAAGAATGTATGCATAATAATGGGTCTCGGAGCAGAAAATGAGGAGTTGGACTACTAAATTGCTTATATCTCAGGAACCGTACGATGTAGAAAAAAAATTAAAATTTCGAATGAATTATGACTTTCCTGGCTAGTTTTATGCTTAGCCCCATTTAGGGGGCTAAGCATTTTTCTGATTAAAAGTCCATATCTCGTACCGTTTCCGAGATACGGGCCCAGAAAGGCGCGGCAGACGCCACAATGTTAGTCTAAGGGAAAAAGTGTCAACTTCAGAGTACCATAACTTTGCATCCCTGCAATATTTTTTCACCGAACCACCAAAAGGCACATCTATGAGATGTAGGCTGTTTTCCCTCCAAATTTCAGCCCAAAAGACCAAACCATTCTTTTGCAGCAAGGTGGCAAACAATTCCTGTCATTTTGGCCATAGTGTTGCAAAGTAGTGTCGTGATTTGCAAGACTTTTGCAAAAAAAATTACTAAAGTGTCACAAGTGCGACACTACTTTGTGACACTACCTTTCCCAAAAAGGTCAAAAACATATCTGTCCCATGTGTTGTTTTCTTTGTTACTTCATTGTGCCAAGGTGGATTGTGCTTTTGGGCTGAAATTTGCAGGGTGGCAAGCCCTGGTCCCACAGATGTGCCTTTTGGTGGCTTGGTCCCAAAACATTCAACGGGCCCATAGGTACAGTGTTCCGAAGTTGAGATATTTCCTATAGGATAACACTGTGGTGCCTGTATCTTGAAAATGATTCAAGATACAGATTTTTCGTTACCTGCAGCTCAGTCCACCTAGGTGGACTAAGCACACATGGAGTTTTTGAAGACATGATTACAACTGTAGTGGAATTTTTTCTCATAGTTTCTATGGTTACTGAGATATTGAAAAATAAGTGTTACAAGGGTTCCTTTTCAGTGCTATGGGGCTGCTGTATGGCTCCATACTTATGTGTAAGTGGGCACACAGGGCTAGGAGGGCCAGTGGTCCCACAGACACATACCACTACACAAAAAATGGGCAATGTGCAGGGAACACAGGACCCAAAGGGCCCGTGCTCCCACAAACACATACCACTAACCACTTACATTACACTTTCTCAAAAAGAAGGGACATTCATTGCAAAAAACTCCATTAATGCATCAGTTAGGGTTGATGTCACAGTGACAAAAGTTTGGAAATTAGATGTTAGGGTTACAGTACCACCCCTACCACCCCACCCCCACCTCTACAGGTGCCAACAGGCATTAGGGCATGCCATGGGGTTGTCAGACCTAACTTTCACCCCATTTTCCTATACTGTAGAGTGTCAGCTTGTTTACAGATGTAATGGGGTGAGAGTTGGGCCTAATGACCCCATGGCACACTCCAATGCCTGTTGGTGCCTATAGGGTGGGGGAGGGGGCAGTAACCCTAACATCTAATTTCCAAACTTTTGCTGCTGTGACATCAACCCTAACTGATGCATTAATGGAGTTTTTTTGCAATGAACACACACACATATATATATATATATACACATACATATGACATGCAATGGAAGCAAGTATAATAAATGATTTATCTACTCAAGAGCAGTTTGACCTCAGGTAACCTCACGAGTGAGGTGTCTGAGGTCAAACTGCTTGAGTGCAGATAAATGATTTATTACACGAGTTTTCCATTGCATATTCCATTTATGCAATTCTTTTGTTTTTGCTTTTGTAGGGGGCATTTGTTAGTCAAATACATGAATGAAAATGGAATTTTCTGAAATTTTCTGCTGATTATAGAAAATCTAAAAGGAATCTAGAAATGAAACATCTCTCATTTTGTAGACATTTGTATGCTGAACAACTTTTGTGTTCAAAGTATCATACTATTGTTTTTTGTTTTTAAGTTATTTGCATTTGTTTGATGAAAAAGTGCACAAAAATGGAATTTTCTGCTGTTTTTTCGCTAATCCTGAAAAAACTAAAACGTATCTCTACACGAAACACCACTCATTTTGTAGATATTTCTATGCTGAATAAACCTTGTGCTCACAATACCTTGCTATCATTTTTCGTTTTAAAATTATTTACATTTGTTTGCAGACAAAATGAAAAACAAAATGAATTCTCTGCTGTTTTCTGGCTAATTATCAAAAAATCAAAAAGGTATCAATAAATGAAATGCCACTCATTTTGTAGATATTTCCATGCTGAACAACTTTCGTGCTCACAGTACCATCCCATCATTTTTCATTTTAAAGTTATTCACAATTGAATATGGTTAATACTGCTACTGAGATTGAACATTCTAAGTGACATAAGCACTGTGGTCCAGATATTCAAAAGGGTTGCGCCAGCCAAGTCTGAAAATGCGCCATTCTGCGATATTCAGCGGGAGGCAGTTGTGCTCCCCAAATCACGCTGAGCAACAGCGCAATGATAATGAATGTATGCACAACTGAAGGGGGAGGAACCATGCATAAATGGCGCAGTGCGATATTCAACAACATGCGCCATGTGCAATAGGGGAGCAAGTGGAAGTTGCGCCATAGCGGAAATGAGACAAAATAAAAAGGAACAAGGGAGAGGAGCAAGAACGTTACAGGGAAGCCACAAGTTGCTGAACTATAGCCAGCCACACAGGCAAAACACACACACACAAGGCAGGACAGTGAAAGGGCACCTGGAACCCACAGGCTCAGGTGAAAGTGTGGGGAGCCACAGTGCAGAAGGGGGAAGTGCCACACAGCAGTGAGGCCAGCACAGTCAGGTGTTCCCCGTGCATGGGAAGTAGCAGCCAGGACAGCAGGGTGAACACCAAAACAGCTGCCGGGGGGGGTTAACACAAGCCAGGGACATGGCCAGTGCCACCATCCAGATGGAGGCAGTAATGATGGGGATGAGAAGGCAGGCAGCAGGGGGGCGCGGCCATGGAAGGGCCCGTCTGCGGTATGCCCCCAACAGGCAGTACCGAGCCCGCACCAGCTTTGAGCTGTATAGTGATACGGAGATTGTGGGCCGGTACCACCTGAATCAGGCAATTCTGAGGTGGCTCTGTAAGCTGTGCAGTGATGTGATGCAGGCACCCACACGACAGAGCCATGCTCTGTCAGTGGAGACTAAAGTGATAGCTTGCATGTGCTTGCTCACCATGGGTACCTTCCAGAGACCAACAGGGGACATGACAGGCATAACCCAGTTGGTCGCATCACGCCACCTCACCCAATTCCTCAGTGCACTGCTGCCACATGCTGTGGAGTACATCCATTTCCCCAGCACACCGGTGGAGCGCACAGCAAACATACAGGAGTTCCACAGGGTAGCACATATGCCTGGCATGCTAGGGGCAATAGACTGCACCCATGTGGCCATCCACACACCACCTGGCCCTGAGGGGGCTGCATACATGAATCGCAAGGGCTATGCTAGCATCAACTGCCAGGTGGTGTGCGATGCCAGGGGACGCATAATCAATGTCTGTGCCACGCACTCTGGGGGAGCACACGATGCCTTCATCTGGCACCAGTTGGCACTGTGCCACAGATTCAAGAGTGGGGACATCTCCATTGGCCACCTAGAGGGTGAGTATGCAAACCACATGGACAAACATAGGGCTTGGGAGGGGCATGGTCAGAGGTGACATGGGTAGTGGCCTACATGGCCCAGGACAGGGTGATGCTGATCACCAAACTAACCTCCAGCCTCTACACATGGGTGACAGTGGATACCCACTCCGTCCCTGGCTGCTCACACCATACCAGCGGCCCGCGACCCCATCGCAGCAACACTACAATGAGGCAGACGCCATCACACGTAATGTCATCGAGTGGGTGTTCGGGATGCTGAAGGCACGTTTCCGTTGCCTGGACACCTCCGGCGGTGCCCTACAGTACAGCCCCTCAAAGGCCTGCGGGCTATTCCTGGCCTGTTGCATCCTGCACAACATGGCCAACGAGTGTGGGGTAGCTGTACAGGTCAAAGAGGGGGACAGCGATGGGGATGATGAGGACGCTGGTGACAATGGTGATGGGCAGCCTCCCCCTTGGGCGACAGGACCCCCGACTGCTCCAGCTGGCACCAGGATGCCATCATGGAGGAGCACTTCAGCCAACCAAGGTAAGTCATGGGGCCATGTGCAACCACCAGTGGCTAAGGCACAACCCACAAACATGCATGGACACACACCAGAGGTGCATGCCATCAAGGGAAGTGGTCGAGCATGGAACCACACACACCACCAGGGATGGGTGAGGTCTAACATGTCACGCGGACAGATACACACACACACACACACACACACACACTCACACAATGCATCACACATGCACAAAGGGTAGGAGGCACACTGACCCAGAACGCCACCCCTAGCCACACACACATGTCCACAGACCACCACGCTCACTGCCTGTCATTGTGCGTGTGTCAGATGCTGGGCACCATTGCACATTGGTGTACAGCTCAATGCAGGCATCATCATGCACACGCAACTGTGGACAGCAGCCAGGAGGGGGTGCAGATGGACTGTGTCTGTGTGCAGGGCTGGGTGCCCACCCATGCATTGCCCGCTGAATGACACAATGCACACAGGGCAGCATCAGACAGTAGCTGCGTTGGGAGACAGGTCAGTCATGCGCCACAGTGCCCCAGCCACCACGGATGCGTGGGCGGCCCCACCGAGACCCGCCAGCACTGACAGGCTGACCACTGGCCTCATGGGGCGGCACCAATGGTCCCCAAGGGGTTCCACTGTGTGAAGACAACCGTGCTCATGCAGGGGTCTGCAGCACACCAAACATGCCTGCACCAGGCATGCTCAGGATGCCCACAGCTGAACTCGGTGTCGACAAGGAGGGTGTCACATGACGCTGGGAATGGGGGATGGACATTGCACTGCGCGGTGTCTGTGCCGCATGGGCAAATAACTGTGTGCCCCATGTGGCCATGGCAGCTGTGATTGTATGTGTCAGCCTGTCAATGGCATCAGTCACATCCTCCCGCATCCGGTCCATCCCTGCCAGGAGCAGAGTGGTTTCTCTGCTGCGACACTCCTCTGCCAATTCCAGAGCCACACTCAGTGCATCCACCACCATCACAAGCCGCATCTGCTGATTGACTGATGCTTGCAGTATGGGGGTGTGCTCATCCAAGAGGTCATCTGCCCGATCGGCTTTCTGTCCCTCAGGGTGTGCGCTGCCCTGATGCTCAGCACCCCTTGAGGGTAGGCGCTGTACACCAGGACCAGGCCTGGGCATGTCCACAGGTGGTGCACTGATGCTGACCCCTGACACTGTACCCCCAAGCCCATTGGCTGACTGCTGATGCTGCCTCTCCGGCTGCTGCTCCCCAGGGCTCACTGGTGCCACCACAGTGGCCGCAACAGTCCCACTGTCCTGTACACACACCAGTGCTGCCCCACCAGTGCTCACAGGCACAGGCTGGGACTGTGATGACACACAGGCCTCCACGGTGGCACCACACACAGCCATGGCCGCGATGTTACCTGCTGTGTGACCATCCTGTGGCACACACGTGTCACTGCCCATGACGTTAGCGACCTCATCATCGGTGACGGACCCGGCATGAGCCCAAGTCACAGCATGCTGGCATCCGTGGACGCTGGCATGCTGGGACACGGGCAGGGCCTCCTCCGCACCTGTTCCAATAACATCAGTCAGGACATCTAGGCGGGCCCACTGTCGCACTGAGCCGCATATTCCTTTGGGAGGTGGATGGGCCCTCTTCCATCTCCATCTGACTGGCCTCAGTGGAGAGGCCCACCACCGCTGACCCATGCAGATGCTCAGGAGCTGTAAGGGAAAACAAAGTCACATTACTGCATGTGACCTACCCTGTCCCCCCCCAATAGACAGACCATGACCTACCGTGCAGTGATGGGCTACCACCCGTCTGGAATCCACCACCCGAAACACCCTCAATGGCACAATGCTGCATGCTGCCAGCAACCCTCTCCTCCTGTGGGCTCAGGCGTAGCACCTCCGGCTGTCCCCCACCTGTCGCAGTCGTGCTACCCTGATGGCAGCCACCTTCTCCTTAATCCTCCTCCTCCTGGCTGTGCCTATTTTCTTCTTGCACTCCTGCACGGAGCGCTGGTGGCTGCCATGCAGGTTCACAGCAGGCGCCACTTCCTCCCATGCAGCAGCACAGGCTTGTGGTGTTCCCTGGCGTCCGCTGAGAAGTGGCTCCTGGTCCAGGTAGGCCTTGAACAGGGCATCCGTCTCAGCCTTTGTGAAATTTGGCCTCCTCCTCCTCCCACAACTCTGTTCCTTTTCCTCCACAACTTGCTCAGTCATGATTCAGCCTGTGAGAATGACAGTGTTACCTGTGACTGTGCAGTCCCATGCATGTCCCAGAATCCACAGTCCACACTCCCAAACAGCATGCAACTCACCAATAGACTGCAGTAACCAACTATGGCCAATGCAGCCCAATGTCGCACTTTTATAGCGCAACCCATGCAAATGAGGCGAGGCGCAACTTTAAGTGGATGCAAATGCAGTGACAGCACCATTGAATGACTGATTAGCTGATTTGCATATGACAGCTGAATATCGCACTTTTGCGCTTTGCGCAATTGTGTTGAACGTGCTGAGCCAAGGGCGCAGTTTTGTGACATGCGCAGTACACACCTAACTGCGCATGCCTGGGTTGATGATGCAGGCGCCTGCCATGCTGCTAATGTGCTGTGCGTGGGAGGCAATGCAGGGCACGGCCACCATTGTGCCAGTGGCGCTACAGTGCTGTTCACCTATATGGCGCTGTGGCACTGGGGTGTCGTAGGTGCACTGGGGCAACTCAGCGCAGCAGGCCTCTACAGGAGGTGGCACACAGGCTCCCAATCGCACTACATGCATTGGGTTCCAATCGCGCTGTGGCTGTCTGTGCGCCAGAGACCCTTGACCCTGTGCCCGACCTTTGCCTCCTAGGCACCATGCATCAGGCATGGGTGCACCACTATCACGCTGTTCGGTGACAGTGTGATAGGGAATGGCAGCACTGTACCACGCAGCATCTGCATGTGGTGGAACCGCGCTGCAGAGCACCATTTTGACTCTACCGAGCAATAGAGATGGCGTGGAGGAGAGCTACCCAGTGAAGCCAGGTAGAAATGGCAAACTTGGTTGCCACTGTGGAGCCACTTGTTGGCCCACTGTTTGGTGAGGCACCCCTGGACAGGTCCAGGAGTCAGGTGCGGCAGGAGGTGGCCGACAACCTGGAGGAGGCCACAGGAATGGGGCGGACAGCGGAGCAGTGCCGCCACAGATATGGGGACCTGAGGCGGAGGGATCCGGACCTGCTTGTCTGCCTGCAGGCACATGCCAGGAGGGGCACGGTGCCACGGCCAGGTAGGTGCAACATCCATACACTTTTATCTTCCATATGGGTATCACGGTTGCATGTGTCCAGAACATGGGGGGGGCCATCCGGTGTTGGCTGTGGTGGTGTTATCAGGGTGTGGGGTGGGTTGGTCTGGCTGTGTGGGATTGCACACACATGGGGGCAGGGGGACTTTGCTACAGGATTGTACTGATGTTCCTCTCTCCATGTTTGCACCTTAGGCCCAGACGAGCGATGACTGGTGAGGGAGAGGAGGCGCCAGCAGGAAGACCATCACTCCAAGAGGGGAAAAGGTCCACAGAGGCAGAGGGACCAGCCTGATGATGGTGAGTGCCTTACATCCATGATTACTATTGCATGCTGTGTAACAGGGCGGGCAGCGGGGCATGGCCACCATCCACTGACATCACTGCCATGCATGCAACTTGTTACAGTCAGCACTGTCCAGTGGCACTGCATGTCTGGGAGTGCATCAATGGTGGTCCATGCATGCACCGGGTACCTGGCTGTGCCACTGCCTTCACACCACATAGCCATGTCACTGAACAGCCATGGTGGTGCTGTGCAGGACTTGGCCGGTGGGTGTGTGCAGCAGTCCGCATGGCTCTGTGCACTTGGGTGGGCAGGTCTTGTGGATGTGATCACTGTGGGTGGTCACACACCATCACAGAGGCATGTCCCACAGCCGTATGCCATGCACAGTGGGTGGGCTGCATGGGGCTGTGCATTCACACCTATTGACTCTGCTCCCTTGTCCTAGGTGGACAGCAGCTGCAGGAGATCAGGGTGGCACTGAGGGAGATTCTCCAGGTGGCCAGGCATCCCTGGATATCCTCGAAAGGTTGGACAGGATCAGTGTCCGAAGACGTCATGGCAGAAGGAGAAGCCAGAGCGGGGCTCCCACTGAGCTTGAACTGCCCCTGATTTCCCCTACCCCCCTGGACACACCCTCACACCCTTCCTTCCCTCTACCGTTTGTTCACCCCTGCCCCTTACCCACCCCCACCTTGTTTGTGTCCCAACCCACAAACCTTTGTAAATACTTGTACATAGTTTTGTTTGCTGTTTTTAAATATATTTCTTTTGATATGCCTACTGTGGTGGTCTCTGATTTGCAGCGGGCTATTGGTGCTCAGCTGCAGTGGTGTACATGGCGTCAGGGGTGGTGCAGTCATGTGCATGTGTGTGTGTCCATGGGGAAGTGACTATGGTGTGGGAGTAGCTATCAGTCACTGTCAGTGGTGTGTGTGTTGTTCCCTGTGCACTGGATGGCTGTGTGCAGTGGTCCATGGTGCATGCTCTGTGTCCATGGTGCAACTGTCTACCCGTCCATGGCCTGTGCAGCTGACACCCTTGCATGTCTGTGACCTGTACGGTCCTCTGGCATGTCAGTGGTGGCTGTCCATGCAGGACAGCCACTGTACCCGTCACAATGCCGGGTTGCCTCCTGTCACTGGTGTGGTGCATGTCTGCCTCGGGTGACACTGTGGCCTCCACTGTTGTTGTCCCACCTCCATGCTGTGGCTTGTTTGTGTTGCAGGGGATGTGCACCATTGTCAGTCACTTGTGCTCCAGGCAAATGCTGTGGCATACAGCTCCACAGTGCCTGAGCAGGGTGGCTGGCACTCCTGTGCCATGGAGGAGTGCTGGCCATGTGTTCACGGTTTCCATGGCCACATGCTGGGGGCTTGGTTGCCCCGCCACTGCGTCCCTATGTTGGTGTGCCCTTGGGTATGGGTGGGTGTTTGTCCATGCACTGTGTTACATCCGGTGTGGTGCATGCTTCCATGCACCACTGTGAGTGTCTGCGCTGACTGTTGTGGCCAGTGCTGGGTCAGGGTGTGTCCTTGGGAGGGTGTGCAGGGTGCTATATCACTGGTGGTGGGGTCCAGGGCATGCCCTGTCATGTGTGGGGTACCTCGTGTGCCGATGCATGGTCGGTCTTTCAGCTGTACCTCGGGGGGTCTGTGTGTGTGGTGGCACTGTGTATGCAGTTGTTACATCGCTGTGTGCTGCCACCCACAAATGGGTGCTCATGGTGGGGCTGCCTTGCATGGTTCTGTGGTGCACAGGGTTGCATTGTCACAGTAGGGGTGGTGGCATGCATGGGGTATCCTGCACTGGTGGACGCTGCTCCTGGGCAGGGTGTCTGGGGGTCACAGTGCAGGGTGTACTCTGCATTGGTGGGATGGTGTGGCACGGGGTGGTCGGCCCTCCTTGTGTGCCAGTCACAGCTTGCCAGGGGGTGTGATGGGGCACCATGGCCCAGCTGTGGGTTGCTTGCTGGTCTCCATGGGTCAGTGATTATTCCAGCCCTCCCCCAGTTGTGCAGTGCATGGGGTGTGGGGGGACAATATCTGTTCTGCTGTGTGTTCCTCTGCCCATATGTGGCATGGGTGGTGGGCTCCTGCATCCCTGGTTGTGCTGTTGCATTGCTGCCCTGCTGCTGGGGGCATCCCTGGTTGCGCTATGGCACATCTGGACTGCTCAGCTGAACATCCCTTGTTGAGCTATGGTGCATCAGATATGCTCAGCTTCACCTCCCTAGTTGCGCTATGGTGCAGGTGGTGCAATATTCAGTCATCGGCTGTAGGCGCATCTTGGCCAGCGCAGTTTTTGAATATCGCACCTCTTGCGCATTGGCGCAATGGACTTGCACTTGCTCCTGCTGTTGCACACTTTTTGGGTGCATTTTGAATATCTGGGCCTGTATAAATAAACGGCTGATGACATAAGCACTATATATATATATATATATAAATGAAATTTATGTACACAGTTACTCAGATAAATGGATTTATCACACTCTGTTTATCTCCACCCCATTGCATAAGTATATATATGTAATAGATAAACCACTCTGAGCTGTGCGGTTGCGCTCTGATATACGCATGACTTGGTATGCATTGTATGCATGAGGCTGCAGGCCGAGGTGTCAACCACCCAAGGCGTGAGTATATCAGAGCTTGACCACACACCTCAGAGTGGTTTATCTGTCTTATAAAATGTCAAAATTGTTTTGGAGGGGGGTAAAAGTGCAGGTGTGTGGTTGCGCTCTGATATATGCACGGTCAAGTAATACTCATCCTCCAATAAATCCTAAGCAATTTCCCTACCCATTTTATATATATATATATATAGATATAGACAATGAAGCCCACCAGGATGAAACAAGTGTCATAGGTTTACTGCATGACAAAAGGAATTAACTCCCATTTAAATTGCATTGTTTACTGCAGTAACTGTACTGCAGAACTCTGCAGCACTGCACTTCATCCTGGTGGGCTTCACTGTATATTCATGGTAAAAAATTCCATTTAATGCATCAGTTAGGGTTGTTCCACAGTGACAAAAGTGAGGAAATTCAGTGTTAGGGTTGTCACCCCTTGCACCCCACACCCACCCTGACCCCACCAACAGGCATTGGGGTGTGTGTTGGGATCATCAGCCCTAACTCTAACCTCATTCCATATGTAAATAAGCTGAGGTGGTGCAGTATTGGAGAATGGGGTGAGAGTTAGGCCCGATGACCCCAACGCAGACCCCAATGCCTGTTATTGGGGGCGGGGTGGGCATGGGGTGCAAGGGGTGGCAACCCTAAAACCAAATTTCCTCGCTTTTGTCACTGTGGAACAACCCTTACTGATGCATTAAACAGAGTTTTTTGCCATGAATTTCCCTTCTTTTTGAGAATGTGCACTATAAATAGTGAATGGTATATGGTGGTGGGTCTGCTTAATAACCAAAACAGTAACACTAACACTAACGCTAACAGTAATGGTAATGGTGAATGAAATGCAAATGGTAATGGTAAGTGTAACACCAAAAGAAACATGAATGCAACTGCAAGCTCTAACTGTTGTGGTAATGCAAATGGAAATGGAAACACAAGTGGTAATGGAAATGGTATCGCAAACGGTAATGGTAACAGTGATGTAAATGCAAACGCGAAAGGCAATGGTAATGGTAATGGTAAATGTAACCACAAATGCTAACAGTCATAGTAAAAGTGATGCAAATTAAATAGAAACAGAAATAGTAACTGAAAGGGAAGCACAAACGCAAACCATTACGCAAACGGTGAGGGAGACGCAAACGTAAATGCAAACGGTAACCCAAATGGAAACAGTAACAGCAAGCTGATATAAGGTAACAGAAGCAAAAGTCTGCATCTTGCTTCGTTTTTGAGATAACGGCACAAAGGCGATGTGAGGCTATAGTAGCGAAAAGTATGTATCTAGCTTTGTTTCCAAGATAATGGCACAAAGGTAATCTGAGGCAACAGTAGCAAAACATCTGTATCTGGCTTCGTTTCCGAGATAATGCCACAAAGGTGATGTGATCCAACTGTAGTGAAAAGTCTGTATCTTGCTTCGTTTCCGAGATAATGGCACAAAGGCTAATGTGAGCCAAACCACTGAAAGGCACCTCCGTACCACCAGGACTACCTACGCTATAAATTTCAAGCCACTAGCACCATTCATAACGCTATGCGCAAAAAAAATCTCTGACTGTGAAGGGGGGTAACTTCAAATGCTTATAACTCTGGAACGGAGCAAGATTTTTTCACCAAACAAAAATTGGCATGTTCCTTGAAGAAAGCGCCAAGTGTCAGACCAATCAACCAAACAGTGGCTGCACTGTGCATCGTGCAAGACAGTGCAGAGAAAAAGCAGAAACAGAATGTTTTACACTGCACTACACAAAAACCATATGTACCAGTGAAATATAAATAGGTAAATAAATAGATGCACCATTCCACTCCATGTATACCAAATCTTATCCAAATCTCTTCAACAGTTGCAGAGCAGCATGAGCGTAAGACTTCGCACAAGTGGTGAAAAATACATTTTTGGGCGCTTCATTCTGCAAAAAACATATGCAGATGTCAAATGAAAATTGGTAAATACACAGAAGTAAAATAGTAGACCAAGTATTACAAATGTCACAGACATGCACGGAAACACAAGTGTTAACGCAAAAGAAAATGATTACGCAGCCTATAATGTAAACACAAGTGTAAACATTAACGCAAACACAAATGGTTACACAAACAGTAATGAAAATGCAAAAACAAAAACTATAATGTAAACGCAAATGGTAATGGCAACAGTGAGGTAAAAGAAAATAGTAACAGTAAAGCAAACACAAGTGCAAACGGTAACACACACTGTGATGCAAATGGAAATGATAACAATAATGGTAAGACAAACGCAGGCGCAAATGTAAATGCAAACACAAATGCTAACGCAAATGGTGACATAAATGCTAACAGCAATGGAAATGCAAACGGTAATGTAAACAGTAACGAAAACGCAAACAGTAACAGAAACGCAAATGGTAATAGCAACGGTGATGCAGAAGGAAACAGTAATGCAATCGACAAAGGAAACATTACTGAAAACACAAACGCAAATGGTAACTAACACACAAATGATAACGGTAATGCAATTGGAAATGCAAATGGTAACGGTAACACCAACGATGAAGGCAAAGGAAACAGTAGCGCAAATGGAAACACAAGTGCAAATGCAAACAGTAACACGCATGGTTATGCAAAAGTAAACACTAACGAAAATGGCAACGGAAACACAAATGGTAACAGTAAAGCAAATGCAAGTGCAAAAGCAAATGCAAAGGGTAACACACACGGTGACGTATATGGAAAAGCAAACTCAAACGGTAACGTAAATGCAAGCGGAAAAGCTAACGGTCACAGTACTGCAAAAGCACACACTTTTTTTCCCAAAAAGGTGCATTCAGAAGCACAGAGAATACAAAGAATGTGTGCATAATAATGGCCCTCGGAGCAGAAAATGAGCACTTGGAATACTAAATTGCTTATATCTCAGAAACCGTACGACGTAGAAAAAACATTAAAATCTCAAATTATTTATGACTTTTCAGGCTAGTTTTGCACTTAGCCCCTTGATGGGGGACTAAGAATTTTTGTGACAAAAAGTCTGTATCTCAAACCATTTTGGAGATACGGGACCCGAAAGGTGTGTCAGATGCTGTAATGTTATCCTATTGGAAAAAGCATCAACTTCGGAGTGCCGTAACTTTGCAGTCCTGTAATAGTGTGTCAACAAACCAGCAAAAGGCACATCTGTAGGATGTTGGCTTTCTTCCCTGCAAATTTCAGCCCAAAAGACCAAACTGTTGTTTTGCTGCAGGGTGGCAAACATTTCCTGTTGTTTTGTCCATAGTGTCTCAAAGTACTTTAGCAAATCACGACACTTTCGCAAATAAAATCACAAAAGTGTTGCACATTTGAAAGTACTTTGTGACACTACTGTTTACAAACATTTAAAAATCATATTTCTGGGGTGTTTTACCCCCCAAAAAAGACATGGCTAGCATCCTTAGAGCCCGACTAGGTGAACACAACAAGAATTGTGACCCTAGAGGGTCACAAATTTAAACGCCAAGCATTTCTCTGACCACCAACTGAAAAAAAATGGCTTAATCATGAAAGTAAAAGCATAATTTGTGACAGTAAAAACTGCATTTGCAACACTTTCGAATATTTTAACTTTTCCCATAGACTATAATGGGGAACAGTTTTTTTTGGAATAACTTTTGAACCGTTTAATATTTTTTCATGAAATCTTTGAAAGGCACACCGGGAACCCTGACTGCATGTTCACTGAAGGTTTCAGACTGATCACGCAAATTATGCGACCTGTAGGCATGAGCAAAGAAATGCACAAAACCCTGTAATTTATGTGTTTTTGGCACTCTGTAGCTCCGTAACTGTACATCTGACCATAATGAAATGTGGCAGGTCCAGAGAACTATGGTACCAGAATGTGCATTTCAAATTTCTGGCAAATCCATAGTACAGTTGCAAAGTTATTAAACTGCCAAATTTCATATTTAACCTTAAATGGGATACTCAACCCTAACTATAGTGGCACTACCGTGTACACTATAATATCTCTGTTCTATATATATTATATATATATATATATATATATATCTATATATATATATATATATATATATATATATATATATATATATATATATATATATATACTTCTGCTGTCCAGATCTGCATACCACTTGATACACTGGTTGGACAGATTTACATTAGTATTTCACACATGTTTATACTGTGGATTAAGGGAATATATCATCCCTGATAGTGTGTATTGATGCATGTAAGTCCTGGTCTGTCCCCTTGGACGTGAAAACATCTGTATTTGTATTTAAATAACTACTTTGTATTGTTGTAATGTGTGTAATTTGAAACTACCTGTGATTCTTAGTGCTATAAGAACCTCATTGGAAATGAGTTTCTCTAAAATGAGCTTTCTAACTACTATATATACTGTATATATATGTATATATTAGAGGCAAAAAACTCCATTTAATGCATCACTTAGGGTTGTTCCACAGCAACAAAAGTAAGGAAATTCGGTGTTATGGTTGAAACCCCCATGGACACTTCCAGCCTGACTCCAACCGCCATCAGGGTGTGTGTTGGAGTGGTCAGCCCTAACTCTCACCCCATCACATGTGTAAAGAAGCAGAGGTATGGAGAATGGGCAGAGTTAGGACCGACAACCAACGCACACCCCGATGGCGGTTGAGCGGCTGAGGTGTCCGGGGGGGTTTCAACTATAACATAGTTAGCCCACTGGGCTATGTAACTCGCACCAAAAAATCTGTATCACACATCGTTTTAGAGATACGAGCCTCGAAAGACATGGCATACACCACCATGTTAGTCTATGGGAAAAAATGTCAACTTCGGAGTACCGTAACTTGCCATCCATGCAATATGTTTTCACCAGGCCACCAAAAGGCACATCTGTGACATGTTGGCTGCCTTCCCTCCAAATCTGAACCCAAAAGAGCAAATGGTTCTTTTCCAGCAGGTTGGCAAAGAACTCCTGTAATTTCAGCCATAGCCTGGAAAAGCAGTGTCACAATTTGTAACACTTTTCGCAAAATTTTGTGAAAGTGTCACAGGTGCGACACTACTTTGCGATACTACTTTTTCCAGAAATTTGAAAAACATATTTCTGGGGTGTTTAACTCCAAAATAAAGACATGGCTAGCATCCTCAAGGTCCAACTAGATGAACTCAGAAAGAATTGTGTCCCTAGAGAGTCCCAATTTTAAATGCCAAGCATTTTTCTGATCACTAACTGAAAACAAGATGGAGGATTTGTGTCACTACTAGGGCCATTTGCGAAAATAAAAAGTGCATTTACGACACTTTCAAAGTTTTTGTTAACTTTTCCCATTGACTTATAATGGAAACTTGTTTTTGGAATAACTTTTGAACCGTTCAATATTTTTTCACGGAATTTTCAAAAGGCACATAGGGCACCCTGGCCGCATGATCCCTGAAGTTTTTGGACCAGTCACCCAAACCGTGCGACCTGTAGGCACAAGCAAAGAATGTGCAAAAAAACATGAATGTGCACACGGATGTTGCTTAATAACTCCACAACCGTATATCCAACCGGTACAAAACTAGGCAGATCCCAAGATCTATGGTTATGCCCTATGCCTGCCAAATGTCAGACAAATCCATTGAATGGTTGCAAAGTTATTAAGGTACAAAGTTTGACCCTTTAACATTAAAAGGGCTCCTCAACCCTAACTATGGTAGCACTACCGTGCCACCATAATATATACGTGTATATATATATATATATACAGTATATATATATAGCTTTGCAAAAAAGTTTGTTAATGCATCAGTCAGGGTTCAAATTTATGCTACAAAAGTAGGGAAATATGGCGTTAGAGTCTCCAACCCTAACTCCTCATCACCACCACCCAAGCACCAAAAGGAAAAAAAACATTTTTGGGTTTGGGGTCTCCAGAGTCTTGGTGAATCAGTGGTGGGGTCTTTCTTGGGATTGTCAACCATAATGCTCATCTGTCACTCCCACCTCATAGACTAGTGTGCAAAACACAAGTTACAGCTCCAAGTCAGTGCTTTATAGCGATACACTCTTCATAGGTAGAGAACTATGCTTCACCACATGTTGCCAGCACAATCTGTCATAGCTTTCTTGATGCAGGGCCTTGCAGGCCCTGCATGAAGAAAGGTGATCACATCTAATGTTGTTTGTTCAGGAAACAGGGTGGGCATTAGGGCTGGCAACCCAAAGAAGGTCCCACCATTCATTCACCAGAACTCCAAAGACCCCATACCCTAATGTTTTTTCCTTTTTCTGCTTGGGGTTGGGGTGGGAAGTTAGGGTTGTAAACCCTAATGTCACTTTTTCCTACTACTGTTGCATTAAGTTGAACCCTAACTGGGGTATTAATGCAGTTTTTGTCAAAGAATTTCTTTTCTTTTTGAGTTAGTGGAATCTTATCCTCATTCACGCAGGTCCCTTTGGGACCTGTATGAACAGATACAGAAGTGCAGTGCCCTTTGTATCCTGCACCAAGAGAAGAGTCTGTCTGCCTACAGAACTGCAGGGACAAATGTCAAGAATTCATTGGGCTGTCTGATAGGCTGCAGAAGCGTAGGACCCTCTGGTCCCTATGCTTCCATGTGGCCACAGATACAGATGCATGGGGTAAAGAGTCCATCTGTTAGCCAGTGCACAGGGCCTTCTGCCACTGAGCTGACCTCTGAACTTAGCTGACCAGAACAGGATCAGAAAGGATACCTGATTCTCTGAGGGTCTCTCAGAGCCAAACTTCTTTAGGGCTCTGATTACCCTTCTTCCTAAACCAGGTAAAGATCCCTTATATCCTGAAAGCTATAGGCCTATATCGCTCATCAATATCAATGTCAAAATTTTAGCTAAAATCCTTGCAAACAGGTTGGGACCGGTACTACCTTTCCTAATAAGCAGGGAGCAAATTGGTTTTCATGGTGGGAGATCCTCAGCGGATCATACACGTGAGTTAATGCATATTCTCTGTGTGTCCCGGGATGCTGATTGGCCTGCAGTCTTTGTATCCATGGACGCCGAGAAAGCATTCGATAGGGTCTCCTGGGATTACCTTTTTCTAACCCTAACTAGTTTTGGTCTGCCCAAAGGCTTTCTCAGATGGGTAAGAGTACTCTATCACTCCCCCCTCAGCTCAGATATGGTGCAATGGCACATTGTCCAAACCCCTCTTGTTGCAAAGGGGAACTAGACAGGGATGCCCTCTGTCCCCTCTGCTTTTTAACCTCTATTTAGAACCCTTTGTGTGAAAACTGATATCTTCTCCGAAACTTAAGGGAATACTGATCGGGGGGTCAACGTTACGCCCTTTCTGCTTATGCAGATGACTTACTACTGCACTTAGAAGAACCCCATTTTAGTGTCCCCTCTCTCCTGGAAGAGGTTACTGTTTTTTCTAAAGTTTCATACTACAAACTCAACATATCTAAGACTAGGATCTTCCTCCTAAATAGTAAGACCCCTAAATCCGTGCTGAATCACCTGGAGTTAATATGGGACTCCACCTCTCTTTCTTATCTGGGAATCCAGATTACTAGAGATCTTCCCATCATGATTAAACTTAACCTTACGGATCTCTTGAAAAATTGTAAGGTTGACCTTGATAGATGGAGTAATATCCCGCTTTCATTGTGGGGAAGGATTGAGTTTTTTTTAAATATATTATTGATCACTCTCTATCAATAATATATTAATACATCCCCCAAGATCACTCATTTCTGTATTCGAGTGGTTTCACTTGCCTTCAGCTTGAGCCAGAACAGCTCGGCTTCACTTTGCTGTACTTGCTCCAGTCAAACACACATGAAACCACTCTTATACAGTGAGTGGCTCCGGGGAACATATTATTAACATATATTAAGGCAGCAGGTGGTACTGTGGTGCTGTGAGCCTGATTTGTGTTTCCAGTGTTAGATGCCTATGCCAGATTGTTTGAGTTTTATTTGTGATAGTAAAGACCCCACCTTCACAGCAGGAGCCAAAGCAGGGAGCTGAGTCGGCAGTTCAAAGACCCCCTCCCCTTCATAGCAGGAGCTGAGGCAGACAGCTGAGTCAGTGGTGAAAAGTATGGGCTTGGTAGACAGTGGCTCGGTAACAGAGTATGGATACTGGTCACCCTCCTGCCTGCCTCAGCTCAGCGCCATGATGCTGGCCTGATCCATCAACAGCAGCATGTAAAAGTTAAAAGTGGCACTCTTCCAGCCCCAACAAACTGCTCAAACGGAGCTGCAGAGCTTTTCAGCAAGAGATGCACTTTCATTACCCCCCAAACAGGAGCATAACTGCTCTCCCACCCCTCAGGAACTGGGTTGGTTTTGTGGAGTAGATGTAGGCTGGGAGAACGAGCAAGCAACTGCTGAGAAGCCAGATCTGCTGCTGAGGCCTGTTGTTGAGGTAGTGTCAAAACAAAAGGGAAAGATCCATGGACAGTTCTGAAACAAAGCCAACATTGATGAATGATAGGAGATCACAGTCAGGAAACAAGTTTTGTTTTTTGGTTTTTTTACATGTTTTGCCAATGGGGGTAAGGAGTGTGTAATTGGTAGAATGTAGAGTAGTAGAGAGGGGGAGAGGAGAGAGAGACAGAAATCCTTGCAAACAGGTTGGGACCGGTACTACCTTTCCTAATAAGCAGGGAGCAAATTGGTTTCATGGTGGGAGACACTAAACACAGTTATCTGTTGTGCTGGGAAGAAATAGGATTGCACATGCTGTCTAGCTCTGCCTTGCCCTGCGGTAGCAGATTATTGAGAAAAAAAATTTGCTTTCAGCAGAGGCCACAAAGTGTTGTTTGAACTCATCAAACCACCAAAGTCAAAATTGTTTGTTTAAGTTTGGGGAAAATTGTTGATAATGTCTTATGATGCTAGCAGTGTAGTTTGCTTCATAAAAAGCTATTTATTTTACAAGACATTACTTTGAAATTATTTGGTAGTAAATGCTAGTATTTTCAATATAGTGGCTATTGTATTTTTTTTCTTTCTGTTTAGAGGAAGGCTTAATGATATTGCATGGTAAGTAGGGTTTTTGGGGGGAGGAAAATGAGATTAGGCAGTTGACCATTCGTTTATAGAGATTTCATGTATGGTCAGCTGACATCTCTCAGCTTATGAAGTTGCTAGTTTTATTCTTGACATTTTATAACATACACAAAACAGGTGTGGGTCTGAATTAGCCAAGATAAAATTTGTATCCTATGACCAACCTGCAAGATAGTACTATTATCTTGCAAAGCTGGGTACGTCACAATGGAATATTGAACCAATCAGAGAACAGCATGAATAATGCTGATGACATTGCAATAGCTGTGTGCGGCACTGAAGCCAGGAGATGTGAGTTGCTTTGTAGACTTAGTTGTTTTCTAGTTTGCATCTATATTGAATGGCTTGGTTGTACTGTGTTGATTGTTTTGATTTTAACTGTATTGATTGTATTGATCTGTACTGTGTTGATTGTTTTGCTTTTAACTGTATTGATTGTATTGATCTGTATTGTGCTGACTGTTTTGATTTTAACTGTATTGATTGTATTGATCTGTACTGCACCACTGATTGTTTTGATTTTATCTATATTGATTGTATTGATCTGTACTGTGCTGCTTGTTTTGATTTTAATTGTATTGATCTGTACTGTGCAGATTGTTTTGATTTTAAATGTATTGATTGTATTGATTTTTACTGTGCTGATTGTTTTGATTAATACTGTGTTGTTTTGATTTTAACTGTATTGATTGTATTGATTTGTACTGTGCTGATTGTTTTGATTTTAACTGTATTGATTGTATTGATCTGTACTGTGCTGATTGTTTTGATTTTAATTGTATCGATTGTATTGATTTGTACTGTGATGATTGTTTTGATTAATACTGTGTTGATTGTTTTGATTTTAACTGTATTGTTTGTTTTAATTTGTAATGTACTGATCTGTACTGTGTTGACTGTTTTGACTTGTACTGCATACATTTATACTGCATTCATTGGCTTCTTATTTGCTGAGCCATTGATCAGAGGGGCACAGATAACATTTTGTATTTTTTTCCTTCTGTAACTTTTCATCATTTCTATCACAAAACCACTTACACCTGTTGTACAAACCAAGTATGACATGGATGAGAGTGAGGTAACAGAAATATCTTCACTCACACTACTTGACCTCGTCTGGCCTCACGCGTGGCTTTGCCACTTGTAAGGGCAGAAAGTCAAGTAGAGCTCATGAAGATATTTCTACTATCTGACTCTCATTTGTGTCATATGCTACATTATGGGAATATGTCATGGTCACTTATGAGATATTGCTGTTATCTTCATCAGTGGGCAGTGATCTCTTGACCTTCATGAGTGGAGAAATGCTGGTTTGCCAAGGTTCCATGGCATGTTAAGTGTTTTCAGCTTTTATAGTAAGTTCATATATGCTATTAGTTCATGTAAATGCTGTTACTTTTCTGACTGTAGAGGATCTAATGGGAATATTTCTTTTGGGACATTTTCCAAGGAATATTTCTCTAATTTGTTTTCTTTTGAGAATGTGGCCCTAAGAGAACTATCAATGTACAGTGTTTTTATTTCAAAGAACAGAAGTTTTTTAGAACCTTGTTTGTTTGATTGTTCACTTGGGAACTGAAAGCAGCAGGTTGGTTGGACAGAGGTCTGGGGTTATATTCTGTTTTAACTGAAATATTGGAATAGTTTGTAAGTGAAATTAGCTCTATGTGGTAAAAATTATTACCTTGAATTAGAACTGTTACTTGGGCTGTGATATTGTAACTTTTTGAGGTTTGGGGACAGTTGTTTGTCAGGGTTAAATAGAGGGAAATTTAAATGTGTTGTTTGCCTGGTGTTAGGGGGAAGGGACATTAGCTGCAATCACCTTGTCTTTAAACAGGAATTACCCTGGCCTCCAGTGTTCACTTGGGAACTGAAAGTAGCAGGTTGGTTGGACAGAGGTATGGGGTTATATTCTGTTTTAACTGAAATATTGGAATAGTTTGTAAGAGAAATTAGCTCTATGTGGTAAAAATTATTACCTTGAATTAGAACTGTTACTTGGGCTGTGATATTGTAACTTTTTGAGGTTTGGGGACAGTTGTTTGTCAGGGTTAATTAGAGGGAAATTTAAATATGTTGCTTGCCTGGTGTTAGGGGGAAGGGACATTAGCTGCAATCACCTTGTCTTTAAACAGGAATTACCCTGGCCTCCAGTGTTCACTTGGGAACTGAAAGCAGCAGGTTGGTTGGACAGAGGTCTGGGGTTATATTCTGTTTCAACTGAAATATTGGAATAGTTTGCTAGTGAAATTAGCTCTATGTGGTAAAAATTATTACCTTGAATTAGAACTGTTACTTGGGCTGTGATATTGTAACTTTTTGAGGTTTGGGGACAGTTGTTTGTCAGGGTTAATTAGAGGGAAATTTAAATGTGTTGTTTGCCTGGTGTTAGGGGGAAGGGACATTAGCTGCAATCACCTTGTCTTTAAACAGGAATTACACTGGCCTCCAGTGTTCACTTGGGAACTGAAAGCAGCAGGTTGGTTGTACAGAGGTCAGGGGTTATATTCTGTTTTAACTGAAATATTGGAATAGTTTGTAAGTGAAATTAGCTCTATGTGGTAAAAATTATTAACTTGAATTAGAACTGTTACTTGGGCTGTGATATTGTAACTTTTTGAGGTTTGGGGACAGTTGTTTGTCTGGGTTAATTAGAGGGAAATTTAAATGTGTTGTTTGTCTGGTGTTAGGGGGAAGGGACATTAGCTGCAATCATCTTGTCTTTAAACAGGAATTACCCTGGCCTCCATTGTTCACTTGGGAACTGAAAGCAGCAGGTTGGTTGGACAGAGGTCTGGGGTTATATTCTGTTTTAACTAAAATATTGGAATAGTTTGTAAGTGAAATTAGCTCTATGTGGTAAAAATTATTACCTTGAATTAGAACTGTTACTTGGGCTGTGATATTGTAACTTTTTGAGATTTGGGGACAGTTGTTTGTCAGGGTTAATTAGAGGGAAATATAAATGTGTTGTTTGCCTGGTGTTAGGGGGAAGGGACATTAGCTGCAATCACCTTGTCTTTAAACAGGAATTACCCTGGCCTCCATTGCTCACTTGGGAACTGAAAGCAGCAGGTTGGTTGGACAGAGGTCTGGGGTTATATTCTGTTTTAACTGAAATATTGGAATAGTTTGTAAGTGAAATTAGCTCTATGTGGTAAAAATTATTACCTTGAATTAGAACTGTTGCTTGGGCTGTGATATTGTAACTTTTTGAGGTTTGGGGACAGTTGTTTGTCAGGGTTAATTAGAGGGAAATTTAAATGTGTTGTTTGCCTGGTGTTAGGGGGAAGGGACATTAGCTGCAATCACCTTGTCTTTAAACAGGAATTACCCTGGCCTCCATTGTTCACTTGGGAACTGAAAGCAGCAGGTTGGTTGGACAGAGGTCTGGGGTTATATTCTGTTTTAACTGAAAAATTGGAATAGTTTGTAAGTGAAATTAGCTCAATGTGGTAAAAATTATTACCTTGAATTAGAACTGCTACTTGGCTGTGATATTGTAACTTTTTGAGGTTTGGGGACAGTTGTTTGTCAGGGTTAATTAGAGGGAAATTTAAATGTGTTGTTTGCCTGGTGTTAGAGGAAAGGGACATTAGCTGCAATCACCTTGTCTTTAAGCAGGAATTACCCTGGCCTCCAGTGTTCACTTGGGAACTGAAAGCAGCAGGTTGGTTGGACAGAGGTCTGGGGTTATATTCTGTTTTAATTGAAATATTGGAATAGTTTGTAATTGAAATTAGCTCTATGTGGTAAAAATTATTACCTTGAATTAGATCTATTACTTGGGCTGTGATATTGTAACTTTTTGAGATTTGGGGACAGTTGTTTGTCAGGGTTAATTAGAGGGAATTTTAAATGTATTGTTTGCCTGGTGTTAGGGGGAAGTGACATTAGCTACAATCACCTTGTCTTTAAACAGGAATTACAAAGGCCTCCATTGTTCACTTGGGAACTGAAAGCAGCAGGTTGGTTGGACAGAGGTCTGGGGTTATATTCTGTTTTAACTGAAATATTGGAATAGTTTGAAAGTGAAATTAGCTCTATGTGGTAAAAATTATTACCTTCAAATAGAACTGTTACTCGGGCTGTGATATTGTAACTTTTTGAGGTTTGGGGACAGTTGTTTGTCAGGGTTAATTAGTGGGAAATTTAAATGTGTTGTTTGTCTGGTGTTAGGGGGAAGGGACATTAGCTGCAATCACCTTGTCTTTAAACAGAAATTACACTGGCCTCCATTGTTCACTTGGGAACTGAAAGCAGCAGGTTGGTTGGACAGAGGTCTGGGGTTATATTCTGTTTTAACTGAAATATTGGAATAGTTTGTAAGTGAAATGAGCTCTATGTGGTAAAAATTATTAACCTGAATTAGAACTGTTACTTGGGCTGTGATGTTGTAACTTTTTGAGGTTTGGGGACAGTTGTTTGTCAGGGTTAATTAGAGGAAAATTTAAATGTGTTGTTTGCCTGGTGTTAGGGGGAAGGGACATTAGCTGCAATCACCTTGTCTTTAAACAGGAATTACCCTGGCCTCCATTGTTCACTTGGGAACTGAAAACAGCAGGTTGGTTGGACAGAGGTCTGGGGTTATATTCTGTTTTAACTGAAAAATTGGAATTGTTTGTAAGTGAAATTAGCTCTATGTGGAAAAAATTATTACCTTGAATTAGAACTGCTACTTGGCTGAGATATTGTAACTTTTTGAGGTTTGGGGACAGTTGTTTGTCAGGGTTAATTAGAGGGAAATTTAAATGTGTTGTTTGCCTGGTGTTAGGGGGAAGGGACATTAGCTGCAATCACCTTGTCTTTAAGCAGGAATTACCCTGGCCACCAGTGTTCACTTGGGAAATGAATGCAGCAGGTTGGTTGTACAGAGGTCTGGGGTTATATTCTGTTTTAATTGAAATATTGGAATAGTTTGTAATTGAAATTAGGTCTATGTGGTAAAAATTATTACCTTGAATTAGATCTATTACTTGGGCTTTGATATTGTAACTTTTTGAGATTTGGGGACAGTTGTTTGTCAGGGTTAATTAGCGGGAATTTTAAATGTATTGTTTGCCTGGTGTTAGGGGGAAGGGACATTAGCTACAATCACCTTGTCTTTAAACAGGAATTACAATGGCCTCCATTGTTCACTTGGGAACTGAAAGCAGCAGGTTGGTTGGACAGAGGTCTGGGGTTATATTCTGTTTTAACTGAAATATTGGAATAGTTTGAAAGTGAAATTTGCTCTATGTGGTAAAAATTATTACCTTCAAATAGAACTGTAACTCGGGCTGAGATATTGTAACTTTTTGAGGTTTGGGGACAGTTGTTTGTCAGGGTTAATTAGAGAGAAATTTAAATGTGTTGTTTGCCTGGTGTTAGGGGGAAGGGACATTAGCTGCAATCACCTTGTCTTTAAACAGGAATTATACTGGCCTCCATTGTTCACTTGGGAACTGAAAGCAGCAGGTTGGTTGTACAGAGGTCAGGGGTTATATTCTGTTTTAACTGAAATATTGGAACAGTTTGTAAGTGAAATTAGCTCTATGTGGTAAAAATTATTAACTTGAATTAGAACTGTTACTTGGGCTGTGATATTGTAACTTTTTGAGGTTTCGGGACAGTTGTTTGTCAGGGTTAATTAGAGGGAAATTTAAATGTGCTGTTTGTCTGGTGTTAGGGGGAAGGGACATTAGCTGCAATCACCTTGTCTTTAAACAGGAATTACCCTGGCCTCCATTGTTCACTTGGGAACTGAAAGCAGCAGGTTGGTTGGACAGAGGTCTGGGGTTATATTCTGTTTTAACTGAAATATTGGAATAGTTTGTAAGTGAAATTAGCTCTATGTGGTAAAAATTATTACCTCGAATCAGAACTGTTACTTGGGCTGTGAAATTGTAACATTTTGAGGTTTGGGGACAGTTGTTTGTCAGGGTTAATTAGAGGGAAATTTAAATGTGTTGTTTGCCTGGTGTTAGGGGGAAGGGACATTAGCTGCAATCACCTTGTCTTTAAGCAGGAATTACCCTGGCACCAGTGTTCACTTGGGAACTGAAAGCAGCAGGTTGGTTGTACAGAGGTCTGGGGTTATATTCTGTTTTAACTGAAATATTGGAATAGTTTGAAAGTGAAATTTGCTCTATGTTGTAAAAATTATTACCTTCAAATAGAACTGAAACTCGGGCTGTGATATTGTAACTTTTTGAGGTTTGGGGACAGTTGTTTGTCAGGGTTAATTAGAGGGAAATTTAAATGTGTTGTTTGCCTGGTGTTAGGGGGAAGGGACATTAGCTGCAATCACCTTGTCTTTAAACAGGAATTATCCTGGCCTACATTGTTCACTTGGGAACTGAAAGCAGCAGGTTGGTTGGACAGAGGTCTGGGGTTATATTCTGTTTTAACTGAAATATTGGAATAGTTTGCAAGAGAAATTAGCTCTATGTGGTAAAAAATATTACCTTGAATTAGAACTGTTACTTGGGCTGTGATATTGTAACTTTTTGAGGTTTGGGGACAGTTGTTTGTCAGGGTTAATTAGAGGAAATTTAATGTGTTGTTTGCCTGGTGTTAGGGGGAAGGGAAATTAGCTGCAATCACCTTGTCTTTAAACAGGAATTACACTGGCCTCCAGTGTTCACTTGGGAACTGAAAGCAGCAGGTTGGTTGTACAGAGGTCAGGGGTTATATTCTGTTTTAACTGAAATATTGGAATAGTTTGTAAGTGAAATTCCCTCTATGTGGTAAAAATTATTAACTTGAATTAGAACTGTTAATTGGGCTGTGATATTGTAACTTTTTGAGGTTTGGGGAATGTTGTTTGTCAGGGTTAAATAGAGGGAAATTTAAATGTGTTGTTGGCCTGGTGTTAGGGGGAAGGGACATTAGCTGCAATCACCTTGTCTTTAAACAGGAATTACGCTGGCCTCCATTGTTCACTTGGGAACTGAAGGCAGCAGGTTGGTTGGACAGAGGTCTGGGGTTGTATTCTGTTTTAACTGAAAAATTGGAATAGTTTGTAAGTGAAATTAGCTCTATGTGGTAAAAATTATTACCTTGAATTAGAACTGCTACTTGGCTGAGATATTGTAACTTTTTGAGGTTTGGGGACAGTTGTTTGTCAGGCTTAATTAGAGGGAAATTTAAATGTGTTGTTTGCCTGGTGTTAGGGGAAAGGGACATTAGCTGCAATCACTATGTCTTTAAACAGGAATTACCCTGGCCTCCATTGTTCACTTGGGAACTGAAAGCAGCAGGTTGGTTAGACAGAGGTCAGGGTTATATTCTGTTTTAACTGAAATATTGGAATAGTTTGTAAGTGAAATTAGCTCTATGTGGTAAAAATTATTACCTTGAATTAGAACTGTTACTTGGGCTGTGATATTGTAACTTTTTGAGGTTTGGGGACAGTTGTTTGTCAGGGTTAATTAGAGGGAAATTTAAATGTGTTGTTTGCCTGGTGTTAGGGGGAAGCTACATTAGCTGCAATCACCTTGAATTTAAACAGGAATTACCCTGGCCTCCATTGTTCACTTGGGAACTGAAAGCAGCAGGTTGGTTGGACAGAGGTCTGGGGATATATTCTGTTTTAACTGAAATATTGGAATAGTTTGTAAGTGAAATTAGCTCTATGTGGTAAAAATTATTACCTCGAATCAGAACTGTTACTTGGGCTGTGAAATTGTAACTTTTTGAGGTTTGGGGACAGTTGTTTGTCAGGGTTAATTAGAGGGAAATTTAAATGTGTTGTTTGCCTGGTGTTAGGGGGAAGGGTCATTAGCTGCAATCACCTTGTCTTTAAACATGAATTACACTGGCCTCCAGTGTTCACTTGGGAACTGAAAGCAGCAGGTTGGTTGTACAGAGGTCAGGGGTTATATTCTGTTTTAACTGACATATTGGAATAGTTTGTAAGTGAAATTAGCTCTATGTGGTAAAAATTATTAACTTGAATTAGAACTGTTACTTGGGCTGTGATATTGTAACTTTTTGAGGTTTGGGGACAGTTGTTTGTCTGGGTTAATTAGAGGGAAATTTAAATGTGTTGTTTGTCTGGTGTTAGGGGGAAGGGACATTAGCTGCAATCACCTTGTCTTTAAACAGGAATTACCCTGGCCTCCATTGTTCACTTGGGAACTGAAAGCAGCAGGTTGGTTGGACAGAGGTCTGGGGTTATATTCTGTTTTAACTAAAATATTGGAATAGTTTGAAAGTGAAATTAGCTCTATGTGGTAAAAATTATTACCTTGAATTAGAACTGTTACTTGGGCTGTGAGATTGTAACTTTTTGAGATTTGGGGACAGTTGTTTGTCAGGGTTAATTAGAGGTAAATATAAATGTGTTGTTTGCCTGGTGCTAGGCGGAAGGGACATTAGCTGCAATCACCTTGTCTTTAAACAGAAATTACCCTGGCCTCCATTGCTCACTTGGGAACTGAAAGCAGCAGGTTGGTTGGACAGATGTCTGGGGTTATATTCTGTTTTAACTGAAATATTGGAATAGTTTGTAAGTGAAATTAGCTCTATGTGGTAAAAATTATTACCTTGAATTAGAACTGTTACTTGGGCTGTGATATTGTAACTTTTTGAGGTTTGGGGTCAGTTGTTTGTTAGGGTTAATTAGAGGGAAATTTAAATGTGTTGTTTGCCTGGTGTTAGGGGGAAGGGACATTAGCTGCAATCACCTTGTATTTAAACAGGAATTACCCTGGCCTCCATTGTTCACTTGGGAACTGGAAGCAGCAGGTTGGTTGGACCGAGGTCTGGGGTTATATTCTGTTTTAACTGAAAAATTGGAATAGTTTGTAAGTGAAATTAGCTCAATGTGGTAAAAATTATTACCTTGAATTAGAACTGCTACTTGGATGTGATATTGTAACTTTTTGAGGTTTGGGGACAGTTGTTTGTCAGGGTTAATTAGAGGGAAATTTAAATGTGTTGTTTGCCTGGTGTTAGGGGGAAGGGACATTAGCTGCAATCACCTTGTCTTTAAGCAGGAATTACCGTGGCCTCCAGTGTTCACTTGGGAACTGAAAGCAGCAGGTTGGTTGGACAGAGGTCTGGGGTTATATTCTGTTTTAATTGAAATATTGGAATAGTTTGTAATTGAAATTAGCTCTATGTGGTAAAAATTATTACCTTGAATTAGATCTATTACTTGGGCTGTGATATTGTAACTTTTTGAGATTTGGGGACAGTTGTTTGTCAGGGTTAATTAGAGGGAATTTTAAATGTATTGTTTGCCTGGTGTTAGGGGGAAGTGACATTAGCTACAATCACCTTGTCTTTAAACAGGAATTACAATGGCCTCCATTGTTCACTTGGGAACTGAAAGCAGCAGGTTGGTTGGACAGAGGTCTGGGGTTATATTCTGTTTTAACTGAAATATTGGAATAGTTTGAAAGTGAAATTAGCTCTATGTGGTAAAAATTATTACCTTCAAATAGAACTTCTCGGCTGTGATATTGTAACTTTTGAGGTTTAGGGGACAGTTGTTTGTCAGGGTTAATTAGAGGGAAATTTAAATGTGTTGTTTGCCTGGTGTTAGGGGGAAGGGACATTAGCTGCAATCACCTTGTCTTTAAACAGGAATTATCCTGGCCTCCATTGTTCACTAGGGAACTGAAAGAAGCAGGTTGGTTGGACAGAGGTCTGGGGTTATATTCTGTTTTAACTGAAATATTGGAATAGTTTGTAAGTGAAATTAGCTCTATGTGGTAAAAATTATTACCTTGAATTAGAACTGTTACTTGGGCTGTGATATTGTAACTTTTTGAGGTTTGGGGACAGTTGTTTGTCAGGGTTAATTAGAGGGAAATTTAAATGTGTTGTTTGCCTGGTGTTAGGGGGAAGGGACATTAGCTGCAATCACCTTGTCTTTAAACAGGAATTATACTGGCCTCCAGTGTTCACTTGGGAACTGAAAGCAGCAGGTTGGTTGTACAGAGGTCAGGGGTTATATTCTGTTTTAACTGAAATATTGGAATAGTTTGTAAGTGAAACTAGCTCTATGTGGTAAAAATTATTAACTTGAATTAGAACTGTTACTTGGGCTGTGATATTGTAACTTTTTGAGGTTTGGGGACAGTTGTTTTTCAGGGTTAATTAGTGGGAAATTTAAATGTGTTGTTTGTCTGGTGTTAGGGGAAAGGGACATTAGCTGCAATCACCTTGTCTTTAAACAGGAATTACGCTGGCCTCCATTGTTCACTTGGGAACTGAAGGCGGCAGGTTGGTTGGACAGAGGTCTGGGGTTGTATTCTGTTTTAACTGAAAAATTGGAATAGTTTGTAAGTGAAATTAGCTCTATGTGGTAAAAATTATTACCTTGAATTAGAACTGCTACTTGGCTGAGATATTGTAACTTTTTGAGGTTTGGGGAATGTTGTTTGTCAGGGTTAAATAGAGGGAAATTTAAATGTGTTGTTGGCCTGGTGTTAGGGGGAAGGGACATTAGCTGCAATCACCTTGTCTTTAAACAGGAATTACGCTGGCCTCCATTGTTCACTTGGGAACTGAAGGCAGCAGGTTGGTTGGACAGAGGTCTGGGGTTGTATTCTGTTTTAACTGAAAAATTGGAATAGTTTGTAATGGAAATTAGCTCTATGTGGTAAAATTATTACTTGAATTAGAACTGCTACTTGGCTGAGATATTGTAACTTTTGAGGTTTGGGGACAGTTGTTTGTCAAAGCTAATTAGAGGAAATTTAAATGTGTTGTTTGCCTGGTGTTGAGGAAAGGACATTGCTGCAATCATCTATGTCTTTAAACAGGAATTACCCTGGCTCCATTGTTCACTTGGGAACTGAAAGCAGCAGGTTGGTTGAACAGAGGTCCAGGGGGTTATATTCTGTTTTAACTGAAATATTGGAATAGTTTGTAAAGTGAAATTAGCTCTATGGTAAAAAGTATTAACTTGAATTAGAACTGTTACTTGGGCTGTGATCTTGTAACTTTTGAGGTTTGGGACAGTTGTTTGTCAGGGGTTAATTAGAGGAAATTTATGTTGTTTGCCTTATGTTAGGGAAGCCATTAGCTGCAATCACCTTGAATTTAACAGGAATTACCCTGGCTCATTGTTCACTTGGGAACTGAAAGCAGCAGGTTGGTTGGACAGAGGGTCTGGGGATATATTCTGTTTTAACTGAAATATTGGAATAGTTTGTAAGTGAAATTAGCTCTATGTGGTAAAATTATTACCTCGAATCAGAACTGTTACTTGGGCTGTGAATTGTAACTTTTTGAGGTTTGGGGACAGTTGTTTGTCAGGGTTAATTAGGGAAGTTCAAATGTGTTGTTTGCCAGGTGTTGGGAAGGGTCATTAGCTGCAATCACCTTGTCTTTCAAACATGAATTACACTGGCCTCCAAGGTTCACTTGGGAACTGAAAGCAGCAGGTTGGTTGTGCAGAGGTCAGGGGTTATATTCTGTTTTAACTGAAATATTGGAATAGTTTGTAAGTGAAATTAGCTCTATGTGGTAAAAATTATTAACTTGAATTAGAACTATTACTTGGGCTGTGATATTGTAACTTTTTGAGGTTTGGGGACAGTTGTTTGTCTGGAAGTTAATTAGAAATTTAAATGTGTTGTTTGTCTGAGTGTTAGGGGAAGGACATTAGCTGCAATCACCTTGTCTTTAAACAGGAATTACCCTGGCCTCCATTGTTCCTTGGGAACTGAAAGCAGCAGGTTGGTTGGACAGAGGTCTGGGGTTATATTCTGTTTTAACTAAAATATTGGAATAGTTTGAAAGTGAAATTAGCTCTATGTGGTAAAATATTACCTTGAATTAGAACTGTTACTTGGGCTGTGAGATTGTAACTTTTGAGATTTGGGGACAGTTGTTGTCAGGGTTAATTAGAAGTCATATAAATGTGTTGTTGCCTAGGTGCTAGAAGGAAGGACATTAGCTGCAATCACCTTGTCTTTAAACAAGAATTACCCCCGGCTCCCATTGCTCACTTGGGAACTGAAAGCAGCAGGTTGGTTGGACAGATGTCTGGGTTATTTTCTGTTTTACCTGAAATATAGAATAGTTTGTAAGTAAAATTAGCTCTATGTGGTAAAAATTATTACCTTGAATTAGAACTGTTACTTGGGCTGTGATATTTGTAACTTTTTCGAGGTTTGGGGTCAGTTGTTTGTCAGGGTTAATTAGAGGAGAATTTAAATGTATTTGTTGTTTGCCTGGTGTTGGGGGAAGGGACATTAGCTGCCAATCACCTTGTCTTTAAACAGGAATTACCCTGGCCTCCATTGTTCACTTGGGAACTGGCAACAAGAGTTAGTTGGACGAGGGTCTGGGGTTATATTCTCTTTTAACTGAAAATTAGAATAGTTTGTAAGTAGAAATTAAAGCTCAATGTGGTAAAATTATTACCTTGAATTAGAACTGCTACTTGGATGTGATGTTGCTTAACTTTTGAGGTTTGGAGACAGTTCTTTGTCAGGGTTAATTAGAGGAAATTTAAATGTGTTGTTTGCCTGGTGTTGAGGAAAAGGACGTAGCTGCAATCACGCCAATCTTTAACAGGAATTACCCAGCCTCCAGTTCACTTGGGAACTGAAAAGCAGCAGGTTAGTTGGACAAGAGGTCTGGGGTTATATTCTGTTTTTAAATGAAATATTGGAATAGTTTGTAATTGAAATGAGGCCTATGTGGTAAAAAATTATTACATTGGAATGGAATTCATGACAGGAACTGTGATAGTATAACTTTTTGAGATTTTGGGACAGTTGTTTGTCAGGGTTAATTAGAGGGAATTTTAAATGTATTGTTTGCCTAGTGTTAGGGGGAAGGGACATTAGCTACAATCACCTTGTCTTTAAACAGGAATTACAATGGCCTCCATTGTTCACTTGGGAACTGAAAGCAGCAGGTTGGTTGGACAGAGGTCTGGGGTTATATTCTGTTTTAACTGAGTATTGGAATAGTTTGAAGTGAAATTAGCTCTATTAATGGTAAAAATTATGACCTTCAAATAGAACTGTTACTCAGACTGTGATATTGTAACTTTTGAGGTTTGGGGACAGTTGTTTGTCAGGGTTAATTAGAGAAATTAAACATGTGTTTGCCTGGTGTTAGGGGAAGGGACATTAGCTGCAATCACCTTGTCTTTAAACAGGAATTATCATACTGGCCTCCATTGTTCACTAGGAACTGAAAGAAGCAGGTTAGTTGACAGAGGTCGGAGTTATATTCTGTTTAACTGAAATATTGGAATAGTTTGTAAGTAAAATTAGCTCTATGTGGTAAAATTATTACCTTGAATTAGAACTGTTACTTGGGCTGTGATATTGTAACTTTTGAGGTTTGGGGACAGTTGTTTGTCAGAGGGTTAATTAGAGAATTTAAATGTGCTGTTGTGTCTGGTGTTAGGGGGAAGGGACATTAGCTGCAATCACCTTGTCTTTAAACAAGAATATACTCCAGACATCAGTGTTCCTTGGGAACTAAGCAGAGCTTAGGTTGGTTGTACAGAGGGTCAGGGGTTATGTTATTCTGTTTCTACTGAAATATTGGAATAGTTTGTAAGTGAAACTAGCTCTATGTGGTAAAATTATTAACTGAATAGAACTGTACTTGGGCTGTGATATTGTAACATTTTGAGGTTTGAGGGACAGTTGTTTTCAGGGTTAATTGGTGGAGATTTAAATGTGTTGTTTGTCTGGTGTTGGGGGAAGGACTAAGCTGCAATCACCTTGTCTTTAAACAGAGAATTACGCTGGCCTCCATTGTTCACTTCTGGGAACCGAAGGCAGCAGGTTTAGTTGGACAGAGGTCTGGGGTTGTATTCTGTTTTAACTGAAAATTGGAATAGTTTGTAGAGTGAAAGTAGCTCTATATGGTAAAAAGTAGTACAGCAGAATTAGAACTGCTACTTGGCTGAGATATTGTAACTTTTTCGGGGTTTGGGGAATGTTGTTTGTCAGGGTTAAATAGAGGAAATTTAAATGTATTGTTGGCCTGGTGTTAGGGGAAGGGACATTAGCTACAGTCACCTTGCCTTTAAACAGGAATTACGCTGGCCTCCATTGTTCATAGGAACTGAAGGCAGCAGGTTGGTTGGACAGAGGTCTGGGGTTGTATTCTGTTTTAACTGAAAAATTGGAATGAGTTGTAAGTAAATTAGCGCTATGTGGGTAAAATTATTACCATCTGAATTCAGAACTGCTTACTTGGCTGAGATAACGCAACTTTTGAGGTTTGGGGACAAAGTGTTTGTCAGAATCAAATTAGAGGAAATTTAATGTGTTGTTTGCCTGGTGTTGGGGAAAGGACATTAGCTGCAATCACTATGTCTTTAAAACAGGAATTACCCTGGCCTCCATTGTTCACTTGGGAACTAAGCATGAGTTGGTTAGACAGAAGAGGTCAGGGTTATATTCTGTTTAGCTTCAAAGTGTTAGAATAGTTTGTAAGTGAAATTAGCTCTGGTAAAAAATTGTGCAACATGAATTAGAACTGTTACTTGGGCTGTGATATTGTAACTTTTTTGAGGTTTGAGGACAGTTGTTTGTCAGGAGTTAATTAGAAAATTAAAAGTGTTGTTTGCCTGTGTTAGGGGAAGCTACATTAGCTGCAATCACCTTGAATTAAAACAGGAATTACCCGGCCTCCATTGTTCATTCCAGAACTGAAAGCAACAGGTTGGTTGGACAGAGGTCCGGGGATATATTCCGTTTTAACTGAAATATTGGAATAGTTTGTAAGTGAAATTAGCTCTATGTGGTAAAATTATTACCTCAAATCAGAACTGTTACTTGGGCTGTGAAATTGTAACTTTTGAGGTTTGGGGACAGTTGTTTGTCAGGGTTAATTAGAGGAAATTTAAATATATTTGTTTGCCTGGTGTTGGGGAAGGGTCATTAGCTGCAATCACCTTGTCTTTAAACATAGATTACACTGGCCTCCAGTGTTCACTTGGGAACTAGAAAGCAGCAGGTTAGTTGTACAGAGGTCAAGGTTATATTCTGTTTTAACTGACTTATTGGAATAGTTGTAAGTGAAATTAGCTCTATGTGGTAAAAATTATTAACTTGAATTAGAACTGTTACTTGGGCTGTGATATTGTAACTTTTTGAGGTTTGGGGACAGTTGTTTGTCTGGGTTAATTAGAAATTTAAATGTATTGTTTGTCTGGTGTTAGAGGGAAGGGACATTAGCTGCAATCACCTTGTCTTTAAGCAAGGAATTACCTGGCTCCATTGTTCACTTGGAAACTAAAGCAACAGGTTGGTTGGACAGGGTCTGGGGTTATATTCTGTTTTAACTAAAATATTGGAATAGTTTGAAAGTGAAATTAGCTCTATGTGGTAAAAAGTTACACAGATTAGAATATTGCTTGGGCTGTGATATTGTAACCTTTTGAGGTTTGGGGACAGAAGTTGTTTTGTCTGGGTTAATTAGAGGGAAATTTAAATGTTGTTTGTCTGGTGTTAGGGGAAGGGACATTAGCTGCAATCACCTTGTCTTTAAACAGAATTACCTAGCCTCCATTGTTCACTTGGGAACTGAAAACAGCAAGTTGGTTGGACAGAGGTCTGGGGTTATATTCTGTTTAACTAAAAATATTGGAATAGTTTGAAAGTGAAATTAGCTCTATGGTAAAATATTACCTTGAATTAGAACTGTTACTTGGGCTGTGAAGTTGTAACTTTTGAGATTTAGGGACAGTTGTTTGTCAGGGTTAATTAGAGGTAAATATAAATGTGTTGTTTGTCTGGTGCTAGGCGGAAGGGACATAAGCTGCAATCACCTTGTCTTTAAACAAGTACCTAGCTTCCATTGCTCCCTTGGGAAACTGAAAGCAGCAGGTTGGTTGGACAGATGTCTGGGTTATATTCTGTTTTAACTGAAATATTGGAATAGTTTAAGTGAAATTAGCTCTATGTGGTAAAGTATACCTTGGATTCGGAGACTGTTACTTGGGCTGTGATGTTGTAACTTTTTTTTTTGAGGTTTGGGGTTGATTGTTTGTTAGGGTTAATTGGGGAGATTCAAAATGTGTTGTTTGCCTGGTAGGGGAAGGGACATTAGGCTGCAATCACCTTGTATTTAAACAGGAATTACCCTCATTCTCCATTGTTCACTTGGGAACTGGAAGCAGCAGGTTGGTTGGACCGAGGTCTGGGGTTATATTCTCTTTTAACTGAAAATTGGAATAGTTTGTAAGTGAAATTAGCTCCAATGTGGTAAAAATATTACCTTGAATAGAACTGCTACTTAGATGTGATATTGTAACTTTTGAGGTTTGGGGACAGTTGTCGTGTCCAGGGTTAATTAGAGAATTTAAATGTGTTGTTTGCCTGGTGTTGGGGAAGCGACATTAGCTGCAATCACCTTGTCTGTAACAGGAATTACCCTGGCCTCCAGTGTTCCATGAGAACTAGAAAGCAGCAGGTTGGTTGGACGAGAGGTCATGGGGTTATATTCTGTTTGGTAATCGAAATATTGGAATAGTTTGTAATTGAAATTAACTCTATGTGGTAAAAATTATTACCTTAATTTAGATCTATTACTGAGCTGTGATATTGCAACTTTTTGAGATTTGGGAACGAGTTGTTTGTCAGGGTTAATTGGAAGAATTTTAAAATGTATTGTTTGCATAAGTGTTAGGGAAGTGACAGTAGCTACAATCACCTTGTCTTTAAACAGGAATTACAATGGCCTCCATTGTTCACTTGGGAACTGAAAGCAGCAGGTTGGTTGGACAGAGGTCTGGGGTTATATTCTGTTTTAACTGAAATATTGGAATAGTTTGAAAGTGAAATTAGCTCTGATGTGGTAAAATTGTACCTTCAAATAGAACTGTTACTAGGGCTGTGATATTGTAACTTTTTGAGGTTTGAAAGGGACAGATTGTTTGTCAGAGAGATTTAATTAGAAGTTAAATGTGTTGTTTCGCACCGTTATTTAGGGAAGGTTCATTGGCTACCAATCACCTTGTCTTCAAAAACAAGGAATTATCCTGGCCTCCATTGTTCACTAGAGACAGAAAAAACAGGTTAGTTGGACGAGGTCTGGGTTATATTCTGTTTTAACTGAAATATGGAATATTTATAGTGAAATTAACTCTATGTAATAAGTGCACAGATAGAACTGTTACTTGGGCTGTGATATTATAACTTTTGAGGTTTGAGGACAGTTGTTTGTCAGGAGTTAACTAGAGGAACTAAAATGTATTGATTTACCTGGTGTTGAGGAAGGACATTAGCTGCAATCACCTTGTCTTTAAACAAGAATGATACTGGCCTCAGTGTTCCCCAAGACTGAAAGCAGCAGGTTAGTTACAGGGGTCAGGGGTTATATTCTATTTAACGAAATATTGAATAGTTTGTAAGTGAAACAGCTCTATGGTAAAATTATTAACAATTAGAACAGTACCAGGCTTGATATTGTAACTTTTTGGGGTTTAGGGACAGTTGTTTTCAGGGTTAGTAGTAGGAAATTAAATGTGTTGTTGTCTGGTGTTAGGAAGGACACTACAATCACCTTGTCTTTAAACAGGAATTCGCTGGCCTCCATTGTTCAGCAAGGAACTGAAGCAGGGTAAGTTGGACAGAGGTCTGTTGTTGTATTCTGTTTAACTGAAAATTGGAATGGTTACAAGTGAAATTAGCTCTATGTAGGTAAAAAGAAATTGTTACCTTGAATTAGAACTACTATGGCTGAGATCATTGTAACTTTTGAGGTTTGGGAATATTGTTTGTCAGGTTAAATAGAATTTAAATGTATTGTTGACCTAGTGGTAGGGGAAGGACATGGCGCAATCACCTTGTCTTTAAACAGGAATTAGCTGCCTCCATTTGCACTTGAGACTGAAGGCAACAGGTTAGTTGGACAGAGGTCTGGGGTTGTATTCTGTTTACTGAAAAATGGAATAGTTCGTAAATTAAGCTCTATGTAGTAAAAGTATTACATGAATTAGAACTGCTACTTCTGAATAACAACTTTTGAGGTTTGAGGACAGTTGTTGTCAGGCTTAATTGGGAAATTTAAATGTGTTGTTGCCTGGTGTTGGGGGAAAGGACGTAGCTGCAATCACTATGTCTTTAAACAGAATTACCTGGCCTCAGTATGTAGAACTGAAAGCAGCAAGTTAGTTGAATGAAGGTCCAGGGTTATAAGCTAAACTTTAACTAGAATATTAGAATAGTTTACTTAAGTGATTAGCTCTGTGTGGTAAAAACAGACCCATAAATAGAACTGTTACTGTATAACTTTTGAGTTTGGGACAGTTTGTCAGAGACGAATAGAAATTACAAAAGTGTTGTTTTTGGTGTTGAGAAGCTACATTAGCTGTAATCACCTTGAATTTAAAGGTACACAACTCCATTGCATTCCTTGGAACTAAGCAGAGTTGGTTGGGATCTGGGGATAGTCTGTTTTAACTGAAGAATGGATAGTTTATGGTAAGAACTCTATTGGTAAAATTATTACCTCAAATCAGAACTGTTGCTTGAGCAATTGCAACTTTTTGAGGTTTAGGAACAGTTGTTTGTCAAGAGTTAAGAGGAAATTTAAATGTATTTGTTTGCCTGGTGTTAGGGAAGGGTCATTAGCTGCAATCATGGTCTTTAAACATGAATTGACATCCAGTATTCATACGGAACTAAGCAGCAGGTTAGTTGTACAGAGGTCAGAATTCTGTTTAGCAACATATTGAATATTTGTAGTGATAAGCTCTATGGTAAAATTATTAACGAAGGAGAACTATTGCTTGGGCTGTGATATTTATAGCTTTTTGAGGTTTGGGACAGTGTTTGTCTAGGTTAATTGGAAATTTAAATGTGTTGTTTTCTGGTGTTAGGGGAAGGACATTAGCTGCAATCACCTTGTCTTTAAACAAATTACCCTGGACTCCATTCACAGGAACTGAACCATAGGTTAGTTGGACAGGGTCTAGGGTTATATTCTGTTTTAACTAAAATATTGGAATAGTTGAAAGTAAAATTAGCTCCATATAGTAAAAAGTGTCCAGAATTAGAACATTACTTGGAAACATGATACCAACTTTTGGTTGGGGACAGTTGTTTGTCAGGAGTTAATTAGAGTAAATATAAATGTTGTTGCCTGGTGCTAAGCGGAAGGACATGCTACAATCACCTCTTTAAACAAGTACCTAGCCTCCATTGCTCCTTGGACCTGACAGCAGGTTGGTTGGACAGATGTCTGGGGTTATATTCTGTTTAACTGAAAATGGGAATAGTTGTAAGTAAATTAACTCTATATGGTAAAATTACCTTGAATTAGAACTACTTGGGCTGTGATATTGTAACTTTTGAGGTTGGGGTCAGTTGTTTATTAGGGTTAATGGAAATTTAAATGTTGTTGCCTAGTGTGGGGAAGGGACATTACCAATCACCTTATTTAACAGAATTACCTGGCCTCCGTATTCCTTAGGAACTGGAAGCAACAGGTTAGTTGGACGAGTCTGGGGTTATTCTCTTTAACTGAAAAATTGGAATAGTTTGTAGTGAAATTAGCTCAATGTGGTAAAAGTGTACAACGAATTAGAACTGCTACTTGGATGTGATATTATAACTTTTTGAGGTTTGGGGACAGTTGTTTGTCAGGGTTAATTGAAATTTAAATGTATTGTTTGCATAGTGTTAGGGAAGGACATTAGTACAATCACCTTGTCTTTAGCAGAAATTACACACTCCAATTCCCTTAGGAACTGAAAGCAGAGTTGGTTGACTGGGGACTCAGAGGTTATGTTCTGTTTTAATTGAAATATTGAATAGTTTATAATTAAGTAGCTCTATGGTAAAGTGTACCTTGATTGATCTAATACTTGAACTTGTATTATAACTTTTGAGATTTGGGACGGTTGTTTGTCAGGGTTAATTAAATTTTAAATGTATTGTTTACTTGCAATTGTTAGGAAGTGACATTATTCACAATCACCTTGTCTTTAAACAGAGATTCAATAATATCATTATATCCCAGACACTAACCAACGAGTTAGTTGGACAGAGGTCTGGGTTATATTCTAACAACAAATATTGGAATATTTGAAAGTGAAATTAGCTCTATGGTAAAATGTACCTTCAAATGAACTATTACTCAAGCAAGTATGGTAACTTTTTGAGGTTTGGGGACAGTTGTTTATCCAGGGTTAATTAGAGAGTTAAATATGTTGTTTGCCTGGTGTTAGGGAAGGGCTGCTGCAATCACCTTGTCTTTAAACAAGATTATCTGGATCCATTGTTCACAAGGGAACTGAAAGCAGCAGGTTGGTTGGACAGGGTCTAGGTTATATTCTGTTTAACTGAATGTGGAATAGTTTGTAAATGAATGGCTCATGTGGTAAAATTATACATGAATTAGAACTGTTACTTGAGCATGATATTGTAACTTTTGAGGTTGGGACAGTTGTTTGTCAGGAGTTAATGAGAAATTTAAATATGTTGTTTGCCCAAGTGCTGGGGAAGGACATTAGCTGCAATCACCTTGTCTTTAAACAGGAATTATACTGGCCTCCAGTATTCACTTAGGAACTAAAGCAGGGTTGATTTACAGAGGTCAGGGGTATATTCTGTTTTAACTGAAATATTGGAATAGTTTATGATGAAACTAGCTCTATGTGGTAAAATTATTGTGAATTAGAACTAGCCTGCTTGGGCTGCGATATTATAACTTTTGTGAGTTTGAGACAGTTGTTTTCAAGGGTTAATTAGTAGGAAATTTAAATATTTGTTTGTCTGGTGTTGAGGGGAAGGACATGCTCCAATCACATCTTAAACAAAATTACACAGCCTCCACTGTTCCATGGGAACTGAAGCAGCAAATTAAGTTTGGACAGGGTCTGAGGTTATATTCTATTTGCTAAAAATATTGGAATAGTTTGTAAATGAAATAAACTCTATGTGGTAAAATTATGAACAATTAGAACAGCTTGGGCTGTGATGTTGTAACTTTTTGAGGTTCAGGGACGTTGTTGTCAGGGTTAAGTAGAGGAAAATTTCAATATATTCTTTCTGGTGTTGAGAAGGACTAGCTGAATCTGTGTCTTTAAGCAAAATTACCTGGCCTCCATTGTTCTTAGGATCACAAGCAGCAGGTTAGTTAGACAGGGTCCGGTCATATTCTGCTTTAACTGAAATATTGGAATAGTTTGTAGGTGAAATTAACTATAGGAAAAAGTATTACACTGAATTAGAACTGTTATGAACTGATATTATAACTTTCAGGTTTAGGGACAGTTGTTTATCAGAGGGTTAATTAGAAATTTAAATGTGTTGTTTGCCTGGTGTTGAGGGAAGGGTGTTAGCTACAATCTTTGAATTTAAACAAGTTACTCAGCACTCATTATTCACTGGGGAACTGAAAGCAACGGAGTTGGTTAGACAGAGGTCCGGGTTATATTCTGTTTTAACAAATATTGGAATAGTTTATAGGGAAATTAGCTCTATGTGGTAAAAATTACCTCGAATTAGGACTGTTACTTGGAAACGATATTTAACATTTTGAGGTTTAGGACAGTTGTTTTGTCAGGGTTAATTGGAAAGTTAAATATGTTGTTTGCCACATGTTAGGGAAGGACATTAGCTAAATCACCTTGTCTTTAAACAGGAATGATAGCCTCATTATTCATAGACTGACAAAACCAGGTTGATTGTACAGAGGTCAGGGTTATATTCTGTTTTAACTGGAATATTCTAACAGTTTATAAGTGAAATTAGCTCTATGGTAAAATTAATAGCAATTAAACTGTACATGGACATGATACTGTAACTTTTGAGGTTTGGGACAGTTGTTTGTCAGGAATTAGGGAAATTAAAATGCTGTTTGTCTGGTGTTAGGGAAGGACAACTACAATCCTTGTCTTTAAACAGAATTACAAAGACCTCCATTCCTTGAGAACAAAGCAACAGTTAGTTGGACAGAGGTCTGAGGTTATATTCTGTTTAACTAAAATAATGAATAGTTTATAAGTAAATTAGCTCTATGTGGTAAAAGTATGAATTAGAACTATTACTTAAACAATGATATTGTAACTTTTGAGTTAGGGAACGGTTGTTGTCAAGGTTAAACAGGAAATATAAATATATTGTTTACTGGTGCTAGGGGAAGGGACATAGCTGCAATCACCTTGTCTTTAAACAGAAATTTCCTGGCCTCCATTCTCCTTAGGAACTGACTTGGGTTAGGTTTGGACAGATGTCTGGGGTTATATTGCACCTTTGAAATATTCAGAATAGTTTGTAAGTGAAATTAGCTCTATGTGGTAAAATTATTACACCATGAATTAGAACTATTACTTGGGCTGTGTATTTAACTTTTGAGGTTTGGGTCAATTGTTTGTCGGAGTTAATTAGAAATTTAAATGTATTGTTTGCTAGTATTACAGGGGAAAGGACGTGCTTTCACCAATCCTTGTCTTTAAGCAAAGTACCGAACTCCACTGTTCCTTGAGGAACAAACCAGAGTTGGTGGACCGAGGTCTGGGTTATATTGTTTAACTAGAAAATTGGAATAATTAATGGAAAAAATTAGTACACAAATTAGAACTGCTTTAACTGTGATATTGTAACTTTTGAGTTGAGGACAATTGTTTGTCCAAGAATTCAAATTGAGAAATTTAAATGTGTTTGTTGCCTACAATTGTTGAGGGAAAGGACATTGGCGCTGTCTGCTTGTCTTTAATGAATTACCTGGCACTCAGTGTTCCATGGGAACTGAAAGCAGCAGGTTAGTTGGACAGAGGTCTGGGGTTATATTCATTTTAATTGAAATATTAGAATAGTTGTATTAAAACAGCTCTATAAGTAAAAATTATTACCTTGATTAGATCTGTACTTGAAACAACGATATTGTAACTTTTGAGATTTGGGTGGTTGTTTGTCAAAGTTATGGGGAATTTTAAATACATTGTTTGCCTGGTGTTGAGGGAAGTGACATTAGCTACAATCACATACTATTTTAAACACAAGATTTTAATGGCCTCCATTGTTCATGTGGGAACTGAAGCAACAGGTTAGTTGGGTCTGGGGTTATATTCTGTTTTAACTGAAATATTGGAATAGTTTGAAGTAATTAGCTATGTGGTAAAATTGGCCTGTTAAATGGAACTGTTACTAGGGCTGTGATATTATAACTTTGATTTGGGACAGTTGTTTGTGGGGTTAATTAGAGGAGATTAAATGTGTTCTTGGTTGGACAGAGGTCTGGGGTTATATTCTGTTTTTAACTCGAAATATTGGAATAGTTTGTAAGTGAAATTAGCTCATGTGGTAAAAATTATTACCTTGAATTAGAACTACTACTGGGCTGTGATATTGTAACTTTTGAGGTTTGGGACAGTTGTTTGTCAGGGTTAATTAGAGGAAATTTAAATGTGTTGTTTGCCTGGTGTTAGGGGAAGGACATTAGCGGCAATCACCTTGTCTTTAAACAGGAATTACCCTGGCCTCCATTTTTCACTTTGGAACTGAAAGCAGCAGTTTGGTTGGACAGAGATCTGGGGTTATATTCTTTTTTAACTGAAATATTGGAATAGTTTGTAAGTGAAATTAGCTCTATGTGGGAAAAATTATTACCTTGAATTAGAACTGTTACTTGGGCTGTGATATTGTAACTTTTTCAGGTTTGGGGACAGGTGTTTGTCAGGGTTAAATAGAGGGAAATTTAAATGTGTTGTTTGCCTGGTGTTAGGGAGAAGGGACATTATCTGCAATCACCTTGTCTTTAAACAGGAATTACCCTGGCCTCCAGTGTTCACTTGGGAACTGAAAGCAGCAGGTTGGTTGGACAGAGGTCTGGGGTTATATTCTGTTTTAACTGAAATATTGGAATAGTTTTTAAGTGAAATTAGCTCTATGTGGTAAAAATTATTACCTTGAATTAGAACTACTACTTGGAGCTCAGATATTGTAACTTTTAGGTTTGGGGACAGTTGTCTGTCAGGGTTAATTAGGGGAAATTTAAATGTGCTTGTTTGCCTGAGTGTTTGGGGAAAGGACATTAGCTGCAATCACCTTTGTCTTTAAACAGGAATTACCTGGCCTCCAGTGTTCACTTGGGAACTGAAAGCAGCAGGTTGGTTGTACAGAGGTGCAAATATAGTCTGTTTTAACTGAAATATTGGAATAGTTTGTAAGTGAAATTAGCTCTATCTGGTAAAAATAATTACCTTGAATCAGAACTGTTACTTGGGCTGTGATATTGTAACTTTTTGAGGTTTGGGGATACTTGTTTGTCAGGGTTAATTAGAGAAAATTTAAATGTGTTTTTTGCCTGGTGTTAGGGGGAAGGGACATTAGCTGCAATCACCTTGTCTTTAGACAGGAATTACCCTGGCCTCCAGTGTTCACTTGGGAACTGAAAGCAGCAGGTTGGTTGGACCGATGTCTGGGGTTATATTCTGTTTTAACTGAAATATTGGAACAGTTTGTAAGTGAAATTAGCTCCATGTGGTAAAAATTATTACCTTGAATTAGAACTGTTACTTGGGCTGTGATATTGTAACTTTTTGAGGTTTGGGGACAGTTGTTTGTCAGGGTTAATTAGAGGGAAATTTAAATGTTTTGTTTGTCTGGTGTTAGGGGGAAGGGACATTAGCTGCAATCACCTTGTCTTTAAACATGAATTACCCTGTCCTCCATTGTTCACTTGGGAACTGAAAGCAGCAGGTTGGTTGGACAGAGGTCTGGGTTATATTCCTGTTTGAACTGAAATATTGGAATAGTTTGTAAGTGAAATTAGCCTATGTGGTAAAAAAGTACCTTGAATTAGAACTGTTACTTGGGCTGTGATATTGTAACTTTTGAGTTTGGGGATGTTGTTTGTCAGGGTTATTAGAGAAATTTAAAATGTTGTTTTCCTGGTGTTAGTTAGAAGGACATTAGCTGCAATCACCTTGTCTTTAAACAAGGATCACCCTGGCCTCCAGTGTTCACTTGGAGGAACTGAAAGCAGCAGGTTGGTTGGACCGATGTCTGGGTTATATTCTGTTTTAACTAGAAATATTGGAACAGTTTAATAAAGTGAAATTAACTCCATGTGGTAAAAATATTACCTTGAATTAGAATTGTTACTTGGCTGTGATATTGCAACTTTTGAGGTTTGGGGACAGTTGTTTGTCAGGTTAATTAGAAATTTAAAAGTGTTGTTTGTCTGGTGTTTGGGGAAGGGACATTAGCTGCAATCACTTGTCTTTAAACAGGAATTACCTGGCCTCCATTGTTCACTTGGGAACTGAAAGCAGCAGGTTGGTTGACAGAGGTCTGGGGTTATATTCTGTTTTAACTGAAATATTGGAATAGTTTGAAAGTGAAGTAGCTCTATGTGGCAAAAATTATTACCTTGAATTAGAACTGCTACTTGGGCTGTGATATTGTACTTTTTGAGGTTTGGGGACAAAGTTGTTTGTCAGGTTAATTACAGAGGGAAATTAAATGTGTTGTTTGCCTGGTGTTAGAGGGAAGAGACATTAGCTGCAATCACCTTGTCTTTAAACAGGAACTACCATGCCATCCCATTTTTCACTTTCTAACTAAGCTGAACAGTTTGGTTGGACAGAGATGGGGTTATATTCTTTTTAACAGAAATATTAAGATAGTTTGTAAGTGAAATTAGCCTCTATGGGAAAATTATTACCTTGAATTAGAACTGTTACTTGGGCTGTGATATTGTAACTTTTTCAGGTTTGGGGACAGGTTGTTGTCAGGGTTAATTAGAGAGAAATTTAAATGTGTTGTTTCCTGGTGTGTAGGAGAAGGGTCAATAGCTGCAATCACCTTTGTCTTTAAACAGGAATTACCCTGGCTCCAAGTCTTCACTTGGGAACTGAAAGCAGCAGGTTGGTTGGACAGAGGTCTGGGGTTATATTCTGTTTAACTGAAATATTGGAATAGTTTCTAAGTGAAATTAGCTCCATGTGTAAAAGTATTACCTTGAATTAGAACTGCTACTTGGGCTGTGATATTGTAACTTTTAAGGTTTGGGGACAGTTGTTTGTCAGGTTAATGAGGAAATTTAAATTGTTGTTTGCCTGGTGTTGGGGGAAGGGACATTAGCTGCAATCACCTTGTTCTTTAAACAGAATTACCCTGGCCTCCACTGTTCACTTGGGAACTGAAAGCAGCAGGTTGGTTGGACAGAGGTCTGGGGTTATATTCTGTTTTAACTGAAATATTGAGAATAGTCTGTAAGTGAAATTAGCTCTTATCTGATAAAAAATAATTACCTGAATCAGAACTGTTACTTGGGCTGTGACATTGTAACTTTTTTGAGGTTTGGGGACACTTGTTTGTCAGGTTAATTAGAAGGAAATTTAAAGTGTTGTTGCCTAGTGTTAGGGGAAGGAACATTAGCTGCAATCACCTTGTCTTTAAACAGGAATTTCCCTGGCCTCCACTGTTCACTTGGGAACTGAAAGCAGAATAGGTTGGACAGAAGTCCTGGGTTATATTCTGTTTTAACTGAAATATTGGAACAGTTTGTAAGTGAAATTAGCTCCATGTGGTAAAAATTATTACCTTGAATTAGAACTGTTACTTGGGCTGTGATATTGTAACTTTTTGAGGTTTGGGGACAGTTGTTTGTCAGGGTTAATTAGAGGGAAATTTAAATGTGTTGTTTGTCTGGTGTTTGGGGAAAGGGACATTAGCTGCAATCACCTTGTCTTTAAACAGGAATTACCCTGGCCTCCATTGTTCACTTGGGAACTGAAAGCAGCAGGTTGGTTGGACAGAGGTCTGGGGATATATTCTGTTTTAACTGAAATATTGGAATAGTTTGTAAGTGAAATTAGCTCTATGTGGTAAAAATTATTACCTTGAATTAGAACTGTTACTTGGGCTGTGATATTGTATCTTTTTGAGGTTTGGGGACAGTTGTTTGTCAGGGTTAATTAGAGGGAAAATTAAATGTGTTGTTTGCCTGGTGTTAGGGGGAAGGGACATTGGCATGCAATCACTTGTCTTTAAACAGGAATTACCCTGGCCTCCAGTGTTCACTTCTAACTGAAAGCAGCAGTTTGGTTGGACAGAGGTCAGGGTTATATTCTTTATACAGCGAAATATTGGAATAGTTTGTAGAGAAATTAGCTCTATGTGGTAAAAATTATTACTTTGAATTAGAACTGTTACTTGGGCTGTGATATTGTAACTTTTCAGGTTTGGGACATAGTTACTGTCAGTTAATTAGAGGAATTTAAATGTTGTTTGCCTAGTGTTAGGGGAAGGGACATTAGCTGCAATCACCTTGTCTTTAAACAGGAATTACCCGGGCCTCCATTGTTCACTTGGGAACTGAAAGCAGCAGGTTGGTTGGACAGAGGTCTGGGGTTATATTCTGTTTTAACTGAAATATTGGAATAGTTTGTAAGTGAAATTAGCTCTATGTGGTAAAAATTATTACCTTGAAATAGAACTGTTACTCGGGCTGTGATATTGCAACTTTTTGAGGTTTAGGGACAGTTGTTTGTCAGGGTTAATTAGAGGAAATTTAAATGTGTTTTTGCCTGGTGTTAGGGGAAGGGACATTAGCTGCAATCACATTGTCTTTAAACAGGAATTACCCTGACTCAGTCTTTCACTTGCGAACTGTAAAGCAGCAGGTTAGCGGTACATGAGGTCTCAGGTTATATTCTGTTTTAACTGAAATATTGGAATAGTTTGTAAGTGAAATTAGCTCCATCTGGTAAAAATATTACCTTGAATCAGAACTGTTACTTGGGCTGTGATATTGTAACTTTTGAGGATTTAGGGACAGTTGTTTGTCAGGGTTAATTAGAGAGAAATTTAAATGTGTTGTTTGCCTGGTGTTAGGGAAGGAACATTAGCTGCAATCACCTTGTCTTTTAAACAGGAATTGACCTGGCCTCCAGTCTTCACTTGGGAACTGAAAGCAGCAGGTTGGTTGGACGAGGTCTGGGGTTATATTCTGTTTTAACTGAAATATTGGAACAGTTTGCAAGTGAAATTAGCTCTATGGTAAAAATTATTACCTTGAATTAGAACTGTTACTTGGGCTGTGATATTGTAACTTTTTGAGGTTTGGGACAGTTGTTTTGTCAGGGTTAATTAGAGGGAAATTTAAATGTGTTGTTTGCCTGGTGTTGGGGAAGGGACATTAGCTGCAATCACCTAGTCTTAAAACAGGAATTACCCTAGCCTCCACTGTTCACTTGGGAACTGAAAGCATCAGGTTGGTTGGACAGAGGTCTGGGATATATTCTGTTTTAACTGAAATATTGGAATCCAGTTTATAAGTGAAATTAGCTCTATGTGATAAAAATTATTTCCTTGAATTAGAACCGTTACTTGGGCTGTGATATTGTAACTTTTGAGGTTTGGGGACAGTTGTTTGTCAGGGTTAGTTAGAGGAAATTTAAATGTGTTGTTGCCCTGGTGTTAGGGGAAGGGACATTAGCTGCAATCACTTTGTCTTTAAACAGGAATTACCCTGGCTCTACTGTTCACTTGGGAACTGAAAGCAGCAGATTGGTTGGACAGAGGTCAGGGGTACATATTCTGTTTTAACTGAAATATTGTAATAGTTTGTAAGTGAAATTAACTCTATGTGGTAAAAATTATTACCTTGAATTAGAACAGTTACTTGGGTTGTGATATTGTAACTTTTTGAGGTTTGGGGACAGTTGTTTGTCAGGGTTAATTAGAGGGAAATTTAAATGTGTTGTTTGCCTGGTGTTAGGGGAAGGGACATTAGCTGCAATCTCCTTGTCTTTAAACAGGAATTACCCTGACTCCACTGTTCACTTGGGAACTGAAAGCAGCAGGTTGGTTGAGACAGAGGTCTGAGGGTTATATTCTGTTTTAACTGGAAATTGAATCGTTTGTAAGTGAAATTAGCTCTATGTGATAAAATGTATTCCTTGAATTAGAACTGTTACTTGGGCTGTGATATTGTAACTTTTTGAGGTTTGGGGACAGTTGTTTGTCAGGGTTAATTAGAGGGAAATTTAAATGTGTTGTTTGCCTGGTGTTAGGGGGAAGGGACATTAGCTGCAATCACCTTGTCTTTAGACAGGAATTACCCTGGCCTCCATTGTTCACTTGGGAACTGAAAGCAGCAGGTTGGTTGGACAGAGGTCTGGGGTTATATTCTGTTTTAACTGAAATATTGGAATAGTTTGTAAGTGAAATTAGCTCTATGTGGTAAAAATTATTACCTTGAATTAGAACTGTTACTTGGGCTGTGATATTGTAACTTTTTGAGGTTTGGGGACAGTTGTTTGTCAGGGTTAATTAGAGGGAAATTTAAAAGTGTTGTTTGTCTGGTGTTTGGGGGAAGGGACATTAGCTGCAATCACCTTGTCTTTAAACAGGAATTACCCTGGCCTCCATTGTTCACTTGGGAACTGAAAGCAGCAGGTTGGTTGGACAGAGGTCTGGGGATATATTCTGTTTTAACTGAAATATTGGAATAGTTTGTAAGTGAAATTAGCTCTATGTGGTAAAAATTATTACCTTGAATTAGAACTGTTACTTGGGCTGTGATATTGTAACTTTTTGAGGTTTGGGGACAGTTGTTTGTCAGGGTTAATTAGAGGGAAATTTAAATGTGTTGTTTGCCTGGTGTTAGGGGGAAGGGACATTAGCTGCAATCACCTTGTCTTTAAACAGGAATTACCCTGGCCTCCATTTTTCACTTTCTAACTGAAAGCAGCAGTTTGGTTGGACAGAGATCTGGGGTTATATTCTTTTTTAACAGAAATATTGGAATAGTTTGTAAGTGAAATTAGCTCTATGTGGGAAAAATTATTACCTTGAATTAGAACTGTTACTTGGGCTGTGATATTGTAACTTTTTCAGGTTTGGGGACAGGTGTTTGTCAGGGTTAATTAGAGGGAAATTTAAATGTGTTGTTTTCCTGGTGTTAGGGAGAAGGGTCATTAGCTGCAATCACCTTGTCTTTAAACAGGAATTACCCTGGCCTCCAGTGTTCACTTGGGAACTGAAAGCAGCAGGTTGGTTGGACAGAGGTCTGGGGTTATATTCTGTTTTAACTGAAATATTGGAATAGTTTTTAAGTGAAATTAGCTCCATGTGGTAAAAATTATTACCTTGAATTAGAACTGCTACTTGGGCTGTGATATTGTAACTTTTTGAGGTTTGGGGACAGTTGTTTGTCAGGGTTAATTAGAGGGAAATTTAAATGTGTTGTTTGCCTGGTGTTAGGGGGAAGGGACATTAGCTGCAATCACCTTGTCTTTAAACAGGAATTACCCTGGCCTCCAGTGTTCACTTGGGAACTGAAAGCAGCAGGTTGGTTGTACAGAGGTCTGGGGTTATATTCTGTTTTAACTGAAATATTGGAATAGTTTGTAAGTGAAATTAGCTCTATCTGGTAAAAATAATTACCTTGAATCAGAACTGTTACTTGGGCTGTGATATTGTAACTTTTTGAGGTTTGGGGATACTTGTTTGTCAGGGTTAATTAGAGAAAAATTTAAATGTGTTTTTTGCCTGGTGTTAGGGGGAAGGAACATTAGCTGCAATCACCTTGTCTTTAGACAGGAATTACCCTGGCCTCCAGTGTTCACTTGGGAACTGAAAGCAGCAGGTTGGTTGGACCGATGTCTGGGGTTATATTCTGTTTTAACTGAAATATTGGAACAGTTTGTAAGTGAAATTAGCTCCATGTGGTAAAAATTATTACCTTGAATTAGAACTGTTACTTGGGCTGTGATATTGTAACTTTTTGAGGTTTGGGGACAGTTGTTTGTCAGGGTTAATTAGAGGGAAATTTAAATGTGTTGTTTGTCTGGTGTTTGGGGAAAGGGACATTAGCTGCAATCACCTTGTCTTTAAACAGGAATTACCCTGGCCTCCATTGTTCACTTGGGAACTGAAAGCAGCAGGTTGGTTGGACAGAGGTCTGGGGATATATTCTGTTTTAACTGAAATATTGGAATAGTTTGTAAGTGAAATTAGCTCTATGTGGTAAAAATTATTACCTTGAATTAGAACTGTTACTTGGGCTGTGATATTGTATCTTTTTGAGGTTTGGGGACAGTTGTTTTGTCAGGGTTAGTTAGGAGGGAATTTAAATGTGTTGTTTGCCTGGTGTTAGGGGGAAGGGACATTAGCTGCAATCACCTTGTCTTTAAACAGGAATTACCCTGGCCTCCAGTGTTCACTTGGGAACTGAAAGCAGCAGGTTGGTTGGACAGAGGTCAGGGGTTATATTCTGTTTTAACTGAAATATTGTAATAGTTTGTAAGTGAAATTAGCTCTATGTGGTAAAAATTATTACCTTGAATTAGAACTGTTACTTGGGCTGTGATATTGTAACTTTTTGAGGTTTGGGGACAGTTGTTTGGCAGGGTTAATTAGAGGGAAATTTAAATGTGTTGTTTGCCTAGTGTTAGGGGGAAGGGACATTAGCTGCAATCACCTTGTCTTTAAACAGGAATTACCCGGGCCTCCATTGTTCACTTGGGAACTGAAAGCAGCAGGTTGGTTGGACAGAGGTCTGGGGTTATATTCTGTTTTAACTGAAATATTGGAATAGTTTGTAAGTGAAATTAGCTCTATGTGGTAAAAATTATTACCTCGAAATAGAACTGTTACTCGGGCTGTGATATTGTAACTTTTTGAGGTTTGGGGACAGTTGTTTGTCAGGGTTAATTAGAGGGAAATTTAAATGTGTTGTTTGCCTGGTGTTAGGGGGAAGGGACATTAGCTGCAATCACCTTGTCTTTAAACAGGAATTACCCTGGCCTCCAGTCTTCACTTGGGAACTGAAAGCAGCAGGTTGGTTGGACAGAGGTCTGGGGTTATATTCTGTTTTAACTGAAATATTGGAATAGTTTGTAAGTGAAATTAGCTCCATGTGGTAAAAATTATTACCTTGAATTAGAACTGTTACTTGGGCTGTGATATTGTAACTTTTTGAGGTTTGGGGACAGTTGTTTTTCAGGGTTAATTAGAGAGAAATTTAAATGTGTTGTTTGCCTGGTGTTAGGGGGAAGGGACATTAGCTGCAATCACCTTGTCTTTAAACAGGAATTACCTTGGCCTCCAGTCTTCACTTGGGAACTGAAAGCAGCAGGTTGGTTGGACAGAGGTCTGGGGTTATATTCTGTTTTTACTGAAATATTGGAATAGTTTGTAAGTGAAATTAGCTCTATGTGGTAAAAATTATTACCTTGAATTAGAACTGTTACTTGGGCTGTGATATTGTAACTTTTTGAGGTTTGGGGACAGTTGTTTGTCAGGGTTAATTAGAGGGAAATTTAAATGTGTTGTTTGCCTGGTGTTAGGGGGAAGGGATATTAGCTGCAATCACCTAGTCTTTAAACAGGAATTACCCTGGCCTCCACTGTTCACTTGGGAACTGAAAGCATCAGGTTGGTTGGACAGAGGTCTGGGGTTATATTCTGTTTTAACTGAAATATTGGAATCGTTTGTAAGTGAAATTAGCTCTATGTGATAAAAATTATTTCCTTGAATTAGAACTGTTACTTGGGCTGTGATATTGTAACTTTTTGAGGTTTGGGGACAGTTGTTTGTCAGGGTTAATTAGAAGGAAATTTAAATGTGTTGTTTGCCTGGTGTTAGGGGGAAGGGACATTAGCTGCAATCACCTTGTCTTTAAACAGGAATTACCCTGGCCTCCACTGTTCACTTGGGTACTGAAAGCAGCAGATTGGTTGGACAGAGGTCTGGGGTTATATTCTGTTTTAACTGAAATATTGGAATAGTTTGTAAGTGAAATTAGCTCTATGTGGTAAAAATTATTACCTTGAATTAGAACTGCTACTTGGGCTGTGATATTGTAACTTTTTGAGGTTTGGGGACAGTTGTTTGTCATGGTTAATTAGAGGGAAATTTAAATGTGTTGTTTGTTTGGTGTTAGGGGGAAGGGACATTAGCTGCAATCTCCTTGTCTTTAAACAGGAATTACCCTGGCCTCCAGTGTTCACTTGGGAACTGAAAGCAGCAGGTTGGTTAGACAGAGGTCCAGGGTTATATTCTGTTTTAACTGAAATTTTGGAATAGTTTGTAAGTGAAATTAGCTCTATGTGGTAAAAATTATTACCTTGAATTAGAACTATTTCTTGGGCTGTGATATTGTAACTTTTTGAAGTTTGGGGACAGTTGTTTGTCAGGGTTAATTAGAGGGAAATTTAAATGTGTTGTTTGCCTGTGTTAGGGGGAAGGGACATTAGCTGCAATCACCTTGTCTTTAGACAGGAATTACCCTGGCCTCCATTGTTCACTTGGGAACTGAAAGCAGCAGGTTGGTTGGACAGAGGTCTGGGGTTATATTCTGTTTTAACTGAAATATTGGAATAGTTTGTAAGTGAAATTAGCTCTATGTGGTAAAAATTATTACCTTGAATTAGAACTGTTACTTGGGCTGTGATATTGTAACTTTTTCAGGTTTGGGGACAGTTGTTTGTCAGGGTTAATTAGAGGGAAATTTAAATGTGTTGTTTGCCTGGTGTTGGGGAAGGGACATTAGCTGCAATCACCTTGTCTTTAAACAGGAATTACCCTGGCCTCCAGTGTTCACTTGGGAACTGAAAGCAGCAGGTTGGTTGGACAGAGGTCTGGGGTTATATTCTGTTTTAACTGAAATATTGGAATAGTTTGTAAGTGAAATTAGCTCCATGTGGTAAAAATTATTACCTTGAATTAGAACTGTTACTTGGGCTGTGATATTGTAACTTTTTGAGGTTTGGGGACAGTTGTTTGTCAGGGTTAATTAGGGGAAATTTAAATGTGTTGTTTGCCTGGTGTTTGGTAAGACCCTCCCACCCACCCTGTTTTGTAGGCTTTCTTAAATGCTGAAAACCACTGGGGTTGGGATTGAATTCTGAAGTATTTTTGTTTTAGGACTGAAATTTGAAGCAACAGCAGCTGGTGGGCCTGTGACATCATACGGTACCTGATTTCTGCTTACACACACTGTTAGTGGGACCGAACACACACTGGACTGTATGTGTTTGTGAGACTTTGGAACTTTATTGGTGGGGTCGAAATTGGGTTTGTAAATAACTACAGTCAGTATAGAGAGAAACTATTCCAGGGGAAAGGGACAGAAAAAAGGGGGTGTGCCATTATAAACAGATGGGGATAATCAGGTGGGCCATATTCCACCATGGCAGGCATCTTTGGAAGGGTTATAGGCTGTACAGGCTGTGGGATGGCAATAATTCTAAATTGGGCCTGGAGAGAGGGAGGCTGCCCACTCTGTAGACTGCTATCTTGTATCAGGAGTGAGGTATATTGGTTAAGGAGTAAGCTGGGGGAGCTGGGGGGGTTTCCAAGGATAAGGGGTGTGGATATGGGCAGCAGAAGGGTGGGGCTGAGGGGAGGCTGTGGCAATGCTCTGAAATTACAGGACGTTATGTTACAGCAAGCAGGAGGGGGGATATTAGCGACAGAGGACCCTTAGATTGGGAAGTTGATGCTAAGGGGAAAGCGTTCGGGGTGAACATTCTGAATACAAAGATAGTGGAGGGGGAAGAGTCAGGAGGGGCTGTTTTGCGGAAGCCTAAAACAGCAGACTGTGGGAAGGGAGCTCCTAAGGTGAACAGAGCAAGAGGGGAAGAAGAGGGCAGTTTAGAGTGCAGTCAGGAAACTCTGGTTATTTGAAGGCTGACGATACAGTGTCACAATAAATTTGAGCTACCAAGCAACCTGAGGGGAGGAAGAGGTTATGGAATGAGAAAACTTATACAGAGGCCAGGAGGGAGTCTGATACCCATAGGGCATCACAGACCGGCAATGGAAAGGATGGAAATAGTCCCAGAGGAGAAGGGAAACATATATGTTAAGCAAATGGGGAGATGCAACATATTCCAGACATCGAGAGGAGAACATGATTGGAGAAATTGGGAGACAAGGAGGTGGGAGAGGAGCCCCCTTTCAGCAGGGGGGTCAGTACCAAGGATGGGGCGCTAGCTAAAGGGGACCCACAGAGAGCCTCTGGAGGCAGGGGTACTATTACAAGGGGGGAGGATGGCGGTGTGGTTGAAGGAGAAACCATCAGGGCCAGGATAAATGGTTCAGATAAGAGAGGGTTAAAGGGGACACCTATTCAGAGGGAGTTTGAGTTAAGTCGGCAAAATAGCAAGGGAGGCAGAAAGGGGAGAGTGACAAGGGGGTCTCTAGTAAGGCAGGAAGACTCCCACAAAATTGAGATCATGAATAAAGGGGGGCTGAGAGGGCATAGTGGAGGTAACCATAAGGATGATGGCGGTGTTAAGGTTCTGTTATTGGGAGACTCAATGATTAGGGGTATCCAGTGGGAGGGACAGGGGGGTGGATGCCATAGCCAGGTGAAGGTAGTGTGCATCTCTGGGCTGACACTGCACAGATCAAAGTTCATGGTGTATGAAATGGTTAGGGATTGTGGAGGGAAACCGGATTTCCTGGTGCATTTGGGAACTAATGATCTAGAGGGAAATAGCATTTTGGAAATCCAAGCAAGGTTCCAGAACTTGCCAGAGTCTGTCGGGATAATGGATGCAACATTTCCTTTTCGGAGATATTGCCAGTACCAAAGGCCTCAGTGGAGAAAAAAAGGAAGCTCACAGAGGTTAATGACTGTCTCAGGAAGTGGGGTGAAGAGAGTGGGTTGGGGGTGTTAGGGAACTGGAATGGAGTTTGGGAGGATAAGGGACTATATGCCAAGGACAGGTTTCATCTTGCCCCATTAGGGAAGGAAGTTCTTAAACAGGGATGGCTGACTACATACAAGAAAGGTGGAGTTTAAACCTGTGAGGGGGGAAGGGATAAGGGAGGGTCTGACCATAAGCCCTCTCCTCCAGATGAGGGGAGTAGCCTTCACGCCCAAGGGGGGAAGGGGGGCAACAGATTGGGGGAGGATGAGTATAAGAAATCTGGGTGGGGTTCGACAAAGAGAATCAGGGATAAGGGGTGGGGGTTGGTGTTACTAAATGCCAGGAGCTTGGAAACAAGTTGCCAGAGTTCCAGACCATGCTGTTCGAGGGGGTGGATGTGGCCAGTCCGTGAAACGTGAGCCAACAAAACCATGACTGGGACCTAAACATGCGGGGTACACTATGCTCAGGAAGGATAGGAAGGAGGGCAGAGGGGTGGAGTGGCTATGTTCTTTAGAGATGACATAGAAATTGCTAGGGTAGAAGAGGCAGAGGGAAACGTGGTGGCCTTATGGGTCACTTTACGATCCTCAGCAGGAAATAAGGTCAAGCTGGGTGTAGCATTTAGGCCCCCCAGGATGAGTGAGGTTCTAGAGGATGGTTTGCTGGACAACATCATTGCCCAGTGTGGACCAAAAGGGGAAGGAGTGGTGTTGATGGGGGACCTTAATATGCCAGGTACAAACTGGGGAACCATGTCCTCTAAGGTGGCCAAGGAGCAGAGGCTGCTGGATGGCTTCCAGGATGTTTTCTTAACACAGCATGTGATGGAGCCCACAAGGAGGGCATGTCCTGGATGTGGTTCTGGCAGATGGGATCTGGTAAGGGACATGGTTGTACAAGACCCCTGACTGGGAGCGACCACAATACTGTCTGGTTTCAAATAAGCATGGGAGGAGGGGAGATCTAGGACACTGGCAGTGGACTTCAGGGGGGCAGACTTCATGGGCATGGGAAATATTCTCAAGGATCACTTGATGGGGATTACCTCAATGACAAGTGTGGAAAGGAGATGGGAGGTCATAAAACGGGGACTTCATGAGGCAGTCAGGATCTGCACTAAGTTGAAACGTAGGAGCAAGGTCACATAAACCGTGCTGGTGGTCCAGTGAGGTACAGGTGGCAGTCAGAGAAAAGAAGGCGGCCTACAAAAATATAAAACAACAAGAGGGATAGGGATAAGGAAATGTACCAGCTTGCATCTAGAAAAGTCACCCAGTATGGTGAGGGAGCAAAGTCCAGTAAAAGAGCGGCTGGCACAGGGGATACATGGAGGGAAAAAGGGGTTCTTCCAGTACATTGGGGAGCAGAGAAAAACTAAGGGCCATCTCAGCAGATTGAGATCAGAAGGAGGGTGGGTGGAAGAGGCGAGGGACCAGGCAGAGGTATTTAACGAGTACTTTGCCTCTGTGTTCACTAGGGAGGGGGATGGAATATCTACAAAGCAAGGCATGAAGGGGATAGAAACATCAGTAAGTGGGATCAGGGGAGCAACAAAAATCTAGTAAGAGGAGAGAGAGGTACCCCAGGGGTGTCACATCTGGGTAAAGATAAAAAGGCCAGTAAGGTGGAGGGGACGGATGATGCTATCTCCACCAAAAAGGTGTGGTTAGCCTTAATGCCTAAAGAAAGACAAATCTCTGGGCGGATGGCATTCATCCGAGAGTACTATGGGAATTGGCGGACATACTGGCTGCCCTCGGGAGCTTTTCAGCAGGTCACTTGAGACAGGGAGGGTACCTAGGGATTGGCGAGAGGCACATGTGGTACCAATCCATAAAGGGGGGTCGAGGGAAGTACCAGGTAACTATAGACCCATCAGTTTGACCTCGGTGGTGGGAAAATTAATGGAAAGTTTACTAAAGGAACGATTGGGGGTGTACTTGGAGGAGGTGGGAGGTCTGGATAGTCGGCAACATGGGTTTGTGCCAGGTAGATCATGTCAAACCAACCTTGTGGAGTTCTATGAATGGGTAACATCAGAACTGGACGGGGTAAGCCTGTGGATGTATTATTCTTGGACTTCAGCAAGGCGTTTGACTCTGTCCCCCACAATGGTCTGGTGGAGAAACTGATGGGGTTAGGAGTAGGCCCTTTGATGGTCAGATGGATTGAAACTGGCTAGCTGGACGCACTCATAGGTAGTGGTCTGTGGGGAGCTCCCGGACCCTAGAGAGGTTGGTAGTGGGGAGCGCAGGAGGGCTCGGTCCTGGGTCCATCCTGTTTTAAGCATACATATCGGACATCAGGAGGGTATAGGGTGAAATGAGTCTCTTCATGGATGACTCCAAGATGGGAGCAGTAGTTGAGGGAGAAGAGGGGAAGCTGGCCCTGCAAGGGACCTGGACAGCCTGGAAAGCTGGGTCTACACATGGAAATTAAATTTCAATATCACCAAGTGCAAGGTGTTGCATCTTGGTCGGGAAACCTAAACACAGGTACACCATGGGAGGAGGCGCTGGAGGCCTCAATAGGGAAAAAGACCTAGGGATCATGGTGGATGCATGTATGAATAACTCTGAGCAGTGCAGGAGAGTGGCTAGCAAGGCAAACAGGATGTTGGGATGCATCATAAGGGGATCACCTCTAGGAGCAAGGAAGTGATTCTGCCGCTGTACAATGGACTGGTTAGACCACACCTTGAGTACTGTGTACAGTACTGGAGACCACACTTAAAGAGGGACATACAGCTCCTAGAGAGGGTACAGAGGAGGGCAACAAAGGTGAAGAGGGCTAGGGATTTGACGATGAGGACAGACTTAAGGAGCTCTGCCTGTTTTCACTGGAGGAGAGGAGAGACAGGGGGACATGATTGAGGTCTTCAAGCACCTCAAGGGAATAAATAGGGTAAACATGGAGGGGATCTTTAGACTAAAGCAGGGAGGTATCACCAGAGGGCATGGTTTGAAGTTGGAAGGTGGAAGGGTAAGGGGGGAAAAGAGGAGGAGGTTTTTCACTGAGAGGGTGGTGGACCCTTGGAATGCACTGCCTGGTGAGCTAGTTCAGAGATCCACAGTGGAGGGCTTCAAGAGAGGATGGGACAGACACAGAAAGTGGATGTATCAGATGATGTCCTGTCCCAGTGGGGTGGGGATGGATGATACTGGTTTCTGGAGCACAAGGGATGGGAGGGTCTCAGCACCCAACTAAGGACCTAAAGTTCGAGCAGACTCGATAGACCGTAAGGCCTAATCTGCTGGCAAATAGTATGTTAGTATGTTTGCTGAGGTATCTTGAACTTATAATTGATTTAAGTTACATTACAGTTAAGAAGTTGGGTAATTTTTTCAAGTATATTTCTAAGATTAGCATTACATCATTTTGGGTTTTATATCCCATTACTTTAGTGCCACAATAGTCTTTTCCCTTAAAAATAAGGATTTTTCAGTTAGCCCAGTTTAGGGGGTGAAGGGATCGTATCTTGGGCCGAATCAATGGCCAGCCAGTCCCTTCCACTTCCTGGTCCATTTTAAAGCAGTCTTACACATGTTCCATCAAGCTTTGATGAAAATGAAAGCCGCTGCTCAGCTGATAGGGCCCCATTTAAAAAAGTCCCCTATAGACTTACATGGGGTGGGTCCCTGCACTCTCCCTGATTAGATGTCACAAAACATCTGATTGTGGGGTCTGAGCCAGCAGATCCAGGAAGTGGAAGGGATTGGCTGGCCATCAGTTCAGCAAATATATGATCCCTTCCCTCCTAAACTGGGCTACTAAAAAAATCTTCATTTTTATGGGAAAAGGCCATCACAGCACTAGGATAGTGGGCTAAGATGCCGAAAACACAAACATGGCAATTTTGTTTAAAATTTATTTTATAATTTACTTATCCAGGATAGCCATGTTGTAAGGCATCTTCTTGTTTCCAGTGCCATCCTACTTCTTTCTATGTCTTCAGCTAGGGGCTGGAGTACAGGGAGATTAAGTGACTTACCAAAGGTCAAACACTGAGTTTTTGGGTATGCTGACTGTAGGTCAACCCCATGACTGCAAAGACCAGCACAGTGACAGATTTCACCTGAAATCGTTGGGTTGCTGTGCTGGCCTCTGCAGACACCAGTGGTGCATCTCCTGGTGCTGCACCCCCTCCCTGAGAAAACTCCAACTGGGAGTTGGATATTTAGTGATCGGGGGGTGTGGGGGCTTTGGGTGCAGCCCCCCTACGAAAACACAGAGACATCCCCGACAGAACAATGCTGAAACTCAGCATTGTGCCTGTCCCTATCATGTCAATGGGAAGGATGTCACAGAGCAATAGTAAAACCAAGTTTTTGATACCATTGAGCCCCAGTGGGGCTTGAACCTGTGATATCCTAGTTCCCATGATAATCCTCTAAACACTAGACCACACTGCCTGTGAATTTGTGAAAATTCAGTTAAAAGCAATGCAATAAAATACAGTGTTAGAAAACAGATGCATTCCCCTTAAATTTTAAAATAGGAGTCTATGTTTTGTTGTATGAATATGACCTGGACATTGTGTTATTTGAACTACAGCCAGCATCCCTAGTTCTCTGTGGTACTTTACTCTGTAAATTTGTGGCATGACTCCTGTGGCTTGATTCTTGAACAGTTACGCATGTTGCAAAGCCAATAAGAATGGTGCAAGTAGCACTCTGTGCCTTGAGTTACAACAAATTGGTATTCCAAAATGCAGCCTGTGACATGTTGCAGGCTGCCTGTGCTGAAGTGGTCCTACACCACCATGTATGCCATACCCCCCTGAGACATGGTGCAAGGGGGTTTATAGCACCAGGTGCACCCTATTCTGAGAGGGTGGCTGCCAGAACAACACATTTGCTATTTCAAGAGAACCCCCAGAGGACATTGGTCTAAGTACAGTTAGACCAGCTATTAGCTGGTCTAAGTGTATGTTGTGTCCACCAGAGATGCACCACTGTGCCATGTGCATAAAACAGCCACCCCCCCATGATCCCACATAAGCCACCCCACCCATCTCCCAGTGTGAAATACACTGAAAAGCCCTCATGGCCAAGTGGCACACCAAGCCCCGACCCCTGCACCTGCAGGGCCACTCATGCCCCCAAGCCTCATTTAGCATGCAGTATGTAGAGCCCCACAGGGCTATTCATGCACCCCCCAAGCCCCGATCACCAGCTCACCGGTAATCATAACATGTTCAAATATGGCACGACCCATTATCCTTAGTATACTAGTGGCCCCCCACCTGGCAGTGCCAATCCACCCCACCCCCCCAAACACCCATCCCCTGTCGGCGACTGGCACATCCCACCTCTCACCTCCATGGCCAGCCACTGACTGCGCTCCCTCTGAGCATGTTCTACTGTATACAGTAGATGCACATGCTTAATGAATGACAGTTCATTCATTAGGCACAGTGGTCAAACTTTAATTATGAAAAGGAAGGGCCAGGCCTTCAGGAGGTTATCAAGAGACTAGGCACTGGAAGCTGCTGTCAATCGGGGGGGAGGGGGCAACTCTCAAAGGATTACAATTTTGGATGAGAAAAAAAAATATTCTGTGGGTGAACCCATTCAACAGGAGGAGGGGGAGTTTAACCCTTCTGACTTTGGCCCTACCACATTTCAGACCATTCCGCAGGCAGTGCCCATCAGAAGCCCTCCTCATTAAAACCAAGCACACAGACTCCTAGTATACACACTTGGGAAACCAGCCAACAGGGGGCATGCCTGCCAGAAATCACCTGTCGCACTTATGCTGGCCTCAAAGGGCATTATGCTGGTGTATGTGATGTTTATCTCCTCATGCTCATGCCTGGGAGAGAAAGGTATGTCCCTAACTCACTTTCAGAGTTTTTCCCTGCAATTAAGGAAATGTTTATTTTTTTTTTCCTCCTGCAAGTTCCCTACTTCAATGTGAAATTTTCTGGCAGACTATTTTAGTGCAGTTTTTTACAAGAAGGTTCACACTGGGAAACAGAGATAAGAAACACTGTGGCTGACAGGTGGTAATTTGATTTTTTTCAATGACATTCACAACACAAGACAGTGACGCTCGAGTAAATTGTGATTAGTGGTGTGCAAAGTTACTGAAATTCGCTCTGCAAAAAGTCCATGAATTTCAGCAAATTTGCAAAGCTGAGGACCATAATTCATATTATTATTTGCCTGGCAAATTGGCTAAATTTGCATGCCAAATGGCCAATTTGTGGGTAAATCCCAACATGAATTACATGTTACACCCCCTCCCCTACCTAAAAATGATGGAAACAATGATACCTCCCCCACCACCAGCTGGCACCACCTGCCTCAGCAAACTGAATACAGCTGAATGCTGCTCTGGTCCAAAAGTAATCTCTTCCCCACCCACATGCCAACACACTCTATCCACCACTCCACACACAAGTCCAACTGTCTTCTGTCCCCACCCAACCCCCTTTGGTCCCCACCACCCTCCTTTCCCCACCACCTCCCACAAAATCAACCTGAAATTAAAAAAGGTCCCTTGATGAGGAGCATCTGCCCCATTCAATGCCCGCCTCATAATGCATGAATGAATGAATGGTGACATCTTTGCTCCTAGTAACACCTGATTGGTTGAATTTTCAGCCAATTAGGTTTTACTAGGAGCAAAGACATCACTAATCATTCATTTCCACCATTATGAGAAGGACACAAAACAGAGCAAGCACTCAGCACCAAGGGACCATTTTATTTATTTTAGGTTAAATATATCTGTCAGTTGAACTAGCTAGTCTACAGTGTATAATCTGAAATGTGCTTACTACTATATGTTTCCCCAGTGTCAAATGATGCATTTCCCACATGTTTGTTTACTGTGACAAAAAACTGTACTCTCTTTGCCATGTCTTCTTGACTGTTGTTCCTCATGTTGTATTCTCCCGGGTCGTTCCTGAAAATAGGCATAATACTTGTCTAGTGTACTTACCCGGTAAACAAAAGCTAAATAAATAAATAAATTTTGTTGGTGCGGGGGGGACCAGAAGGGTGTTGGGTAGGAGACTGGATGTGCTTAATAAAGACTGTAGGACTTGGGTAGGAGGCAGCAGGTGGAGTGTGTCTGGCATGCAAATGGGGGAGAAGGGACTACTTTTTGGAGCAGAGCAGCATGTAGCAGCATTCAATCCATGAGGGGCAGGGAAAGGAGGTAGTAGGGTGCCAGCAGGTGGGGGATGGGAGGGAGGTATCATGGTTTCTATCATTTTTGGGGGTGGTTTTACAGAATAGCAGGTGAGTCATTTTTTTTAAGGTTTCAAGTAAAAAATCCACCATCGAAGTTGGCGCATCTCCAATGGAATTTGCAAATTTCACAAATTGAGAATTTCCACGGATTCGCACCAAGTTTGCCAGTGGATTAAAAATTTGTAACATCTCAAATTATGACACCAACATGGAAATGAGGACTAATAACCCAACTATTCCACTTGCTTCCAGTGCAGTTCTTGTGTTGATAGTTTATAATATCTTGGGTTGTTTTTTCTGCTCAGGTTTTGTAGTCACATTCAGAGGCCCTGGACATTATAAATGTACTGCCCACTCAGGCAGTGAAAATCAAGTTGTGGTGTCTGCTCTAGTGCTGTATTAAAATGAAATACAGCCAACAGAATTCTGGCAAAAGTTGGAATTTCACCTCTGAAACATAGGCAATGAGGGCAGAAAAAGACCAAAGGTCTGTGTAGTTCCCTATCTGCTGTGGGATCTATGGTTCATATGAGGTTTTATCCCTCCCAATTCACCCCCCTGATACCCACCCAACTGCTATTAATCCGAGCAACCACCAAACCCTTCACTCTGTCCCAGCCATGCATGCAATCAGTTGCCGTCTTTGCACCCACCTCCTCCACTGGCAGACTGTTTCATGGCTCCACCACCCTTTCCATAATATACTGTAGAATTTCCTCATATCCCTCTTAAACTTTCCCCCCACCAGTCTCTACCAGTGACCTCAGGTTCTTGACTCTGCTCCTGCTGAATAGTTCCCTGCAGTTCACCGTGTTTTTTCCCTTCAAGTTGAAGGTTTCTATCATATCCTGCTCTCTTGCCTGGTCTCCAGAGAGTACAAGTTCAGTGCCTTGAGGCAATCTTCGTAAGATCTGGCCTGTTGGCCCTGAATCATGATGATCACCCTGTGCTGCTTTGTCTCCAGCCTACCCTGTCCTTCCTTAGGTGCGGCCTCACAAGTGACCTATATAGAGGTAGTAGTAACTCCTTTTTCCTGCTGTCAATACCCCTTCCGATACACCCCACCATCTCATTAACTTTACTATAGGCCTTGTTACTTTGGCTTGATTGGTTGAGGGAGTCACTAATGATTACTCCCAGATCCCTTTCCTCTGTCATAGTGCTCAGTTTAACCCCTCCCATACCGTGCACTGTCCTGGGATTTATTTTCCTTTGGTGCATAACCTTGCATTTTTAAACCTTAGACCATCTCTCTAGCCTTTGCATGTCCCTCTGCATGGATCCATGACAGTCAGTCGACAAATTATTTGTCGACCGACATTCCAGTGACTCCCTTATGTTGACTGCATTATGCAGTTGGCATATAGGTGAGTCAATGAATACATTGTTTCCTTCGGGGTGCTTCAACCCTGAACCCCCCATGGGGGGGCTCTGCCCTGCACCCCCCGCTACTAAAATAATCAACTCCGAATCAGACTTGTTTTGGGAAGGGGGTGCAATACTCCGGAAAGCAGTGCCTGGATCCTGTGCTGACATTACAGCAACCTGGCACTGTTGTCGCTGTAGCGTTGGGTGCTGTCAAATTGTCGATGTAGCGTCGGTATACCCCTCTGCATCTCCCTGATCCCTTCATCACTATCCATGCTACTGCACAAAGTCATGTCATCTACAAAGAGACACAACTTGCCCCGGATGCCCTCTCCAGTCTCACTGATGAACAAACTGAAGAGGACGGGAGCCGGGACGGATGCCTGCAGCACCCCTATCATGACCTCACTCTCTTTCAATTTGACCATGTTTACCATCACCTCCTGCTGTCTCTCCTTCAACCTATTTCCTACCCTTCTATGTCCCTTGCTGTGCTCAGGTTCACCAGCTTCTTCAGCAATCTTTTGTGTTGTACTGTACTGTACTGTGCTGTACTGAGTCAAAAGCCTTACTGAAATTGAAGTAGAGTAAATTCACAGTGCGGCCTTTATCTACTACCTTTGTTGCCCAGTCAAAGAAAATTGTCTGGTTTGTCTGATAAGATCTCCCTGCCACAAAACTATGTTGTTTATTATCCTGTAGACTGTTGCTCTCTAAGTAGTCCACAATGTCCTCTTTAATCAGTGACTCCATCAGTTTACCCACTACAGAGGTAAGTTTGACAGGTCTGTTATTCCCTAGCTGCTCCTTTTCCCACCCCCTGTGTAGTGGGACTATGTCCACATCCATATAGTCTTTCGGAACAACCCCTGTCTAAACTGAGCTACTGAATAGCCCTACTAGGGGTTCAGCCAGTTCTGCAGCTAGTTCCTTGAGTGCCCTTGGGTGCATCATATTAGGCCCTGAGACTTTATCTACCTTCAGGGCTTCAAGCCCCTTCTGGACCCTTTCTCTGACAAAAACTAGCTACCTCATTTCAGCAATGCTCCTGACACCTGGCTTGATGCCAGTTTCAGGGAGGGGCCCACTGTCTCCCCTTGTGAAGACAGAGCAGAAGTAATGGTTAAAGGGCCGGTCGGTGGCACTGAGGATTGAGGCACTGGACACCACTCCTTGCTCCATGCCAGCGACCCGGGTGCGAGAGCGGACTCAGGTTGTCAGTGGGTCAGCCGGGGGGAGACTGGCTTGAGCGTCCAACTAACACTCACATTCTCCAGGGAGGGATTTGGCCGATGCCTGACACTTGCACGACCCCAAGTGGAGGCTTGAGGAAATGCAAGCTCCAATGTGGGAGTAGAGGGGTGGCCAATGAGCAGCCAGGACGTCGGTGTTAGCACCTTACGTCAGGGAGCCAGGGAGGAAAATGAGAAACTGCCTGCCACAGCTGGGAAGATGGGGAGACTGAGGCCGTGCCCACGATTTGTTGGAACCCGACCAGAAGCCCTCGACTGATGAAAAGGTAAGGATCTGGGCACTTGCACCCTGCCTCATCCCCGCCCAGGGGGCTTGAGGGTTTGAATGGGTAGGGTTCCTGGCAGTGGGATGTGCACTTGTCTCCCCTGAAGGGTCAGAGGAGGCAGGCAAGGGGAAGAGGTAAAGAGAAATTACAAAAAAAGAAGTAATGGTTAAGGATGGCTGCTTTTTGTTCATCTTCCTCTAGTACCTTCCCTCCTCTTGTAGCCCAACAATACCCACTCCCTGCTTCCTTTTTTCTTTACAGTATCTGAAGAATAGTTTTTTCCCACCCTTAACCCATCCACAATACGCAACTCCTTTTCTGTCTTTGCCTCCCTCCCATCCTCTCTGCTTCCTTAGTTTTTATTTGGTACTCTCCCCGTTCCTCCTTCCCCTAGTTTTCCTTGTTGTTGGTGAAAAACCTTATCTTGGTCCTCACTGCTTCACTGACTCTTTCTGAGAACCATACTGGTCTCTGGAATCTTTTGTTTTGTAACAATTTTTGTGCATGACTTTGTTGCCTCACAAATGGTCCCCTTGATTGCCCCCCATCTTTCCTCTACATCTCCAATGCTGTTCATTCCGATCAGTTTGTCTCGGACCAGTTCCCTCATGTGGTTGAAGTCTGCTCTTCTGAAATCTAGGTCATTAATTTTTGGTAGGGCATTTGGTCCTGAGTGTTGACAGATTCTATACGTGCAGGCAGAAAAATAACACAAGTCCAACTATATCACAGGTAGTAAACAATTTCTATTACCAGTTAGCACAAATATAAACAGGTATTACCTGTTAGGAGAAGTGGAACCCACTTCTGCACAGCTGGACTCAGTTGCTACCCAGTTTGGCAAAGTTTGCAGTTTGCATATATACTCTTACAGACAATTTCTTATCACAAAATGTCAGTTATGCTACCAAATAAGGCAAAATAGATGACCTCCTGCATAATCTCATTAGAAGGTACATTTTGGTGTTTCTCTTATACCCCACGTGTACTTATAGCACTTACACTTGGCGGTTGGATCCACTGACCACAGCAAGCTGGTTCTAACTACTTCAGGCCGCAATAAGACAGTTAGTTTTGCCTTCTAATAAACTTTCCCAAACAAAGAAGTTAGTCTAGCAGAAGCTGGATTATAGTGAAAAGTTACAACAGTGCCTCACACGGACACACCAGGAACAACTTGTGTGTATGAGAACAGTGCCCTGTGTGCCCAGTATATCATCAGATGCATGAGTCAGGTGGCACAGTGGTTAGTACAGCAGTTAGGTGGCAGATTTTTTATAAGTAGGTGATCTACACAAGGGCCAGACTAAACCAAATGGTGTTATGGCTGCTGGACCCTAGTGGCTCCCCTACTGTGACTCCAATCACCATTTCCAAAGTGATGAACACCAAATCGAGAACGACCACCTATAAATTGGTTTTGTTAGCCAGCTGCAACAGCAGGCTCTAATACAAAGTTGATCTAAAAGAAATATTCTATTAGTTAGTAAGATCTTGTTGAGTGAAAGAGTCAGCTAGGTTTAACTTGCAGCAGCAACATTTAAATCAAGAACACTACCTGAAATGATCTTGTGTCTGCTATTTCCAACAGCAGCAGGCTGCCTGCTGTCTGTTTCCTCTCCTCCCTGTCCTCTGAGTTCTATTCAGAAGCTAGCTGTGAGAGAGGGGGCAGGACCTGACTAGGCATCAAGAGAGGGGCTTTTGAAATTGCTACAGTGTTCTGAACTGAAGCAGTGAAAGTCATCAGATGTTCAGGGTCAGCAGAGTGAAGGGGACAGCCAGGCTCAGCATGCAGCAGCAGGATTTAAGTAAAGAACGCTACTTCCAAGGGACTTGGGCCTGCTGTTTCCAAGAGCAGCAGGCTTTCTGCTATCTGTTTCTCTACCCCTGTCCCCTGAACTCAAGTCCGGAGCTAGCTGTGTGAGAGGAGGAGCATGCATATAGTATCTGTAGGCTTTGGCCTAGTGGTCCTTCACCCTGGTCCTTGAGCTGGGATGAATTTAGCAAATTCCAATTTTGCAGAATTTTCATGAAATTTTCTGAACTTTTACAAAATTCTTTAATTGCTCATAAACCAGTGACTATTATAGCTAGAAATCTGTTTTTGGCATGCATATTGTCCGTAAGGGGCCCTAAAAGGATGCCATGTTTCATGACATTTGGATGAGGGACGGGGACGTTACTGGGGTTAAAATCTGGCAATTTATTTTTCATGTGAAAATTTCTGAGAATGTTTCCATGCTTATGACTTAGCCACCTTTGGAACTATATAATTGAACATTTGCATGCATACTTCCTTGAAATAGTTATAGTAGCTGTTAAATAGAGAGGGAATTAGTTGTGTAAATTGTAAGTTACAGGAGTTCAAAATGTCACAATTTAATTATTTGTTAAATTGTGTGAAAATGTTTTTAAACTATTTGGGTGTTAACAGCTGTACTGCTATTGCAGGTATACACTCAAGATTTGGTATGCATACCAAAGTAAATATGTTCTGGAATCTAATTCAGCTGAATACATGTGGTTGAGTAGGTTAAAGTGTATTGTGGATACTTCAGAAATTCCTAATTTACAAAATTTGCTCAGAAATTCATGGATGCATATTAGGTAATGCCACTAGAACTCCACCTGTGGAATAAAACTTTCACAAAACACTTATGACCATTGAATCACCTTACCTACACTAGCATCATGGCCCTGCAATACCCCTCCTACAGTCCTGTGACAGTGATGCCCAGCATCATGCTCCATCATGAATCACCTTACCTGCACTAGCATCATGGCCCTGCAGTACCCCTCAAACACTCCTGTGACAGTGATGCCCAGCATCATGCTCCATCATGAATCACCTTACCTGCACTAGCATCATGGCCCTGCAGTACCCCTCAAACACTCCTATGACAGTGATGCCCAGCATCATGCTCCATCATGAATCACCTTACCTGCACTAGTATCATGGCCCTGCAATACCCCTCCAACACTCCTGTGACAGTGATGCCCAGCATCATGCTCCATCATGAATCACCTTACCTGCACTGGCATCATGGCCCTGCAATACCCCTCCTACAGTCCTGTGACTGTGTTGCCCAGCATCATGCTCCATCATGAATCACCTTACCTGCACTAGCACCATGGTCCTGCAATGCCCCTCCAGCACCCCTGTGACAGTGATGCCCAGAATCATGCTCCATCATGGCTAAAGATATCCAGATACTTCTGTCACAGTGGCCTAATTCACAACTAGTTGTTAGGCCTGAGGCTTGGCATCACTTGATGCCACTATTTTAACTCAATAGTCAACCTCCATGCCCCCTTGTCCAAGCTTCCCTTGGCTCACCCTCCTTGGCTTTCTAAGGAGCTCAGAAGCTTCCTGGCTTCTTGGAACGCGGCTAGGGATGCAGCAAATTGAAATTCCACTGGCGAAGTGCTGGCGAAGTGGCCAAATTCGCCTGGCTGAGCAATTTCGGAAAATTTTTCCACCTAAGTCAGAATTTCGCCCAAGCGAAATTTTGCCTTCAGCGGTGGAATTTCATCTTCCACAGGCAAAATTTAACTTTCTGTGGGTGAACTTTCATCTTCTGCGGGTGAAATTTCACCATGGAAGGTGGAATTTCACTGCAGAAGGCATAATTTCACTTCTGAAGGTGGAATTTCACCGCAGATGGTGAAATTTTGCCGTTACGCTGAGTTACGCCACTCCGCCAACCAAAATTTCACATTTCTCTCCACGAATTGGGTGTCATTTCACAGATTACTCCTCAAAGTGACCCTCTTTGCCCATCCCTGGACACCACCTAAAGGCTTTACAAGGGCTGTGGTCTACCTTCTGACTGGCAGGCTTATAGACACCTACGCAATCGATGCAAAAGCATGCTGCATTCAACTAAACGTTCCTTACTCCACTCCCCCAGATTAGCAGTCTATCCAACCCCAAAGAATTCTGGAGTCAAATTAACTCTCTACTAAAGGGTAAATCCACTTTCCTTCCTAGCACTATGCTTTGTGATAGTGCTGAGGTTACTGACCCCATCGCCATTGCCTCCGAATTTAACAGGACCTTCACCAATCTCTCCAAACATAAGACCTTCCTAGCCCTTGTTCCATCTCTTCCCTCCTCCCCCCCAGCTCTACTACCTCCATCTTCCACCTTAAACTAGACACCAGGAATAAGATACTGCACCACCTTAAGAGTATCAAGGAACGCCCCTTCCCAGGGTTCGGCAACCTTGAACCCAGATTTCTAAAACTTAGAGCTATTGCCCTTGCCTCCCCTGTGCATGACCTAATCAACAAATACCTCTGTTCTGACACTGTGCCTTCCAAGTGGAAGGCAGCCATAGTTGTCCCTATTCACAAGAGCGGTCCTCACTCTTTTAAGAACTACTAGCCAATCTCCATACTCTGCCCCATTGCTAAAATACAGGAAAAAATTATACATGCACAACTTCAGCAACACCTACAAGTAAATACTTCACTCTCCAAAAACCAGCATGGATTCCACAAATCCCACAGTACAGACACTGTCCTCATTAAGGTAACATCTGACCTCCTTTCTGCTATGGACAAAGGCTTTGTTGCTGGTGCTATTTTTATCGACCTTACCAAGGCCTTTGACCTGGTCAACCATAACCTCTTGCTCAACACGCACCTCTCTTTTGGTCTCGATATCCCTTCATTAATCTGGTTTTCAAGCTATCTCTCTGGCCATACCCAATGTGTGAAGTGGGCTGGACATACCTCCACTTTCCATGTCATAATGGATGGTGTTCCCAAGGGGTCCATCATTGGCCCTCTCTTATTCTCTTTATTTATCAATTAACTCCCTTAGCACTGTGGAGTCACATCAGTTCAGTTGTATGCAGACAATGCTATCTTTCATAGATCCTCTCCTAACCCTACCCTGTTGTATCACCCCTTGCAACAGGACTTCCATCTTCTTGAAGCTTGGTTCCTCAATAGGCTCTTTGTGCTCAATGCTAAGAAAATGAAACTGATGCTCTTCCACCACCGGACCCTCAAGTCTACCCCCCCCCACCTCCCTTGGTGATCAATTCCTCCCAAGGTGACCCCCTAGATCAGGTTCAATCTTTTAAATATCTTGGTGTCACACTGGACTCCCATCTCTCCTTCAACATGCATGTTTCAGCTGTGGTCAAGATCATCCACCAAAAGCTCAGGCGGCTGCTGTACCACCTCTTACCCTACCTTACGCTCCCCTCCAGCCTGGCCATAGCGTCCACCTCATTGCTCCCACTCATTTCCTATGGTGCCTCTATTCTCCACTCTGCTCAAGTCTCCCATCTTGCTAAACTTAAGCAAATATAACACAGGGTTGCTTGCTTTACCCTGGGTGCTAATGCCAGGATGCACCATTGTTCTGTCCTTGATTCCCTTGGCTGGCCATCCTTTGAAGCCATACTTAGATACTCCACCATTTGCCTGACCTACATGCTTGTCCATGCTTTCACTCCTCCCTGTCTCTCACAAATCATCCAATGTAAAACCTCTATAAGGTCCTTAAGGTCAAATGACCTTCCTCTTCTCGTTAAACCCCACCTAGCAATGGGCCGGCATGCCTTCACCTTTTCTGGGCCCTCCCTCTGGAATGCATTGCCCTCTTCTGTTCTGACTTGCACCTTTCTTTACTCCTTCAAGAGTTCTCTTAAATCCTACCTTGCTTCCCCTCAAGTCTGCACCTGTAACTAATGGGTCCCCATACCTTCCATCCAACCCACTTCTTCCCCCTCCATTTGTTTTGTCCTGCTCGCTTCCTTGCTCCCATCCTCACTCTGCCTTGCAGCCCCTTCCGTGAGTTGCTTCAGGGGTTACTCTGGTTGCATTGCGCTCCCATTCTGTTATCTGTCCTCTTCCTGACCCCAGTCCTCTGTTCTGCTTGTATGTCTTGCTGACGATTTTGCACTGCTTGATTTACTTACTGCATTTATGTAGATATGTACAGTATATATGTACTGTATAATTTTGCCTATGCAACATATATTTATCTGCTACACTTGTTACTGCAGCATCTGTATTCACTGTATTATTTATATATAATGTATATGCCTTTTTGTACATTTATTGTGCTCCACATTCTATTGTACATGTGTCTTCACACACTTATTTTATTTTACTTTGTCTCTCTATACCTCCCCTTGTACCCTCCCTGGGTCACCCCCTTGAAAGAGGGACTTTTTGTCTCAATGGGCTTACCTGGTGACCAAAATTCAAATAAATAAATATTTTCAAATTGTAACCTGGGTGCCATGTAACAGCGAGCAACTACCTCTGCCTGGTGGGCTCAAACCAGGTCAAAGGACCTGCGCTCTGTTCTGATGGTGATTGGGGGGGTTATTTCCCAATTAGAAATACATAGCGCAGTGCCTCCACCCAGAGTGAATTATAGTGGGCCAGTTGGCTAATGGGTACAACCCCCTAGGATGCTATAACTACCCACCTCCCATCACAGTCACCCCACACGTGGAATACCACCACAGTAATACTGTATGTTGCATGCAGTTAATAGCTAATAATACGCTCACAAACCATTTTAAACAATAATAAAAGGTTTATTATTAAGGAAAGGGGCAGTGGGAATGCAAAAATACAGAGCAGCAATCTGAATATTTGATAAACTGGTAACAGCTGATGTAAACAACCATTGGCAGTGCCCACCCCAACAACATATAAGCCCATCTCCCCACTGGTACTAGTAATAAAACTATAAGCACAAGTGCAATATTAAACATTAGGCTCGGGGTATCCAGGTGTTATGACACAGTCCCATTGCAAGCCTGATGGCAAAGTTGCCTGGGATCTTGCACTGGTTCACTTGGTGAAACTTAACAAGCTTGCAATTTAACCCCCCAGCAGGCCATAGTCTGCTAGCACAGTTTTAAAACTTGAACTTCAAAAGTGGAAATGGCAACCATTCAAAGGCAATAATTGTACTCAGACTTGAAGAGACAGAGATTTCAGCCATCAGTGCCAGCACTCATGTGATCCTTGAATGTAGCAGACCTGCAGCAGGGTGGCAGTTCAAAAGGAGCAGGAAACAGCACAGAGGAGCAGGAAAACAACCCAGGAGCCTTGGATTCTTTTGAGCAGGTGGCAATGTTTCTGCCCTTCTTGTCTTTCACCTTTATGAACCCAGTTCTTCTCTATCAACTCTCAAGCCACAGCCCTTCTGGCTCACACTTTTCTGGAAGCAAAACCCTTTTGACACCTCTTATCTGGTTTCAGCTCTTCTGAATTGTACCCAGGATACAGGAGCACTGTGCAACAGCTTTCCAGTTCACAGGGAGCCCAGACCCCAGGAGCGTCCCCATGGTCCAACTCCCCCAAGTTAGTCATGAGTACCTCAGCACTTGGGCACACACTCATGGCTCCCTGTCCCTCAATCCACCCCACTTGATAAGGGTGAGCTTGACCCCTTGCCTGGCCCTGAGGCGGCCAGAACAGGATGCAGTCTCTGTCTCCACTTGGATCAACTCAGAACTCTTGAAAGCAGCAGGGCCCCTTTAATTCGGACTTTCTGCAGAGAGCTATAGAACAGTCTCTGCAATGGGTGAACTCAGGTATAGGTTTACAAGAAATATCTTGAAGGAGCCCTGGGAAGTACTACCAGGATTCTTCCGTGTGAGCCATGGGGAGGACTCAGAGGACATCTGGCTTGGCTAGAACCCTCTCTTCCACTCACTCACAGCTCTCTGTCCCATCAGAGAGCTTCAGCCACCAACTGCCTCAAGGTGCAACTGTCCCCAGGGGCTGAGAAAAGAAGGGTAACCCCTGATTTGCTGAATTTAGCTGTCCGTCAGGCAAATTAATATTTATTAAGTCCTCTTGATGTATGATTGGTGGACAGTTTGGACACCAAGATATTGTCCATGCTCCTCACCCAGGAGCCATAGCTGCAGTCCTTTAAGGCTCCTAGGAAGCTGATTGGCTGTGGAAGGGGTCAAAGGCATCAGAGATGTTTGCTGTATCTACAGTTTGTACAGTGGCCCAGGTTTGCAGCCATTTTATCAAAATTCTGCAGAGTTTTATAAATAATGGCCCCCACAGTCCATTAGCCCCTCTGCCCTTTCATCTGATAGCAGAGTGGGGCTTACAAGGTACTTTCCCAGTCTGTCCCTGCCTCATTTAGAACATCCCTCCAGGCAGCAAGCTAAACCCTTCAACATATAAGAACCACATGAAAAAATTACTCACCTTAGTAATGTTGTTTCTTCTAATGGAGTCTTGCTATATTATGACAATTGCAGTGAGTCCCAACCTTCAAACTGCTCCGGAGGTGAAAGAGTTAACTTTCCATGCAGGCATGGAACTTAGAGCATGAGCTCAGTTGAAAACTCTGTCTGTTGTTCTTGAAACGCAAACTATGAGATCTTTACGAGCTAAAACTCACTAAGGCTCTGTGTGGAAGCTGTAAACCTACACCAGCCAACTGGCTACTAACAAAAACACTCATTTTTTGGCCTCAAACAGACTCAAGTCAGGAGACCCAAAAATACAAAAACACAACACCAATTCACCCAAAAGAGAGGGTGAAAAAACAACAAGGTGGGCATCAAAAAATTGCCAACACTGTACTGCCCACCCACATCCCAAAACAGAGGTTCTGAGAGGGGCAGGCAGGGAGGAAGGGAGGTCATAATATAGCAAGACTCCATTAGAAGAAACAACATTACTAAGGTGAGTAATTTTTTCTTCAAACAACATGAAGTCTTGCTATATTATGACGATTGCAGACTACACAGCAGTACCTCCATGGAGGAGGGACAGAACCTACTTAGGGAATAGACTCTGAAGCACGGCTGTGCCAAACCGAGCATCACTCCTAGCCTGGATGTCCAGGGAGTAGTGCTTGATAAAAGTGTGAACTGTTTTCCAGGTAGCTGCTTGACATATTTCTAGAATAGGAATGTCTCTGGCAGCAGCCAGAGAAGCAGCTGTACCTCTGGTAGAGTGAGCCCTCAGGCCTGAGGGGGGAACTTTACCCAACTTCTCGTAGCAGAATTGGATACAAGAGACAATCCACCTGGCAATGGATCTTTTAGTGGCTGACTTCCCTTTACCAACTTCACCATAGAGTGAGGAACAGTTGGAGGAGTCAAACCTATGACCCTTGGTACGCTATGTGGCTAACTAAGGCTCTCTTCACATCTAGGCTGTGCAGCCTCCTCTCACCAGAGGAGGAGTGGTCAGTGAAGTACACTGGAAGAGAAATAGATTGATTAAGGTGGAAATCCGAAACCACCTTAGGTAGGAACTTTCTGTTAGTCCAGAGGACCACCTTATCTCTGTGAAAGGAGATAAACTCCTGCTCCACTGACAACGCTTGTAATTCACTTATGCGCCTGGCAGAGGTGATTCTACCAGAAACACAGTTTTCCAAGTCAAGTACTTGAGCTCAGCTGAAGACAAGGGCTCGAAGGGGGGGTTGCATAAGCTGAGCAATGCAAACATTAAGATCCCTGGCAGGGGCAGGATCCCTGAATGGAGGGTTGGTGTGAAGCAACCCCTTAAAAAACTTGGAAAATACAGGATGAGCTGAAAGAGAAGAGGATTTACCTGCTGAAATAAAAGCAGACACAGCTGCCAAATGCACCTTCAGGGTAGCTGGTCTCAGCCCCAAAAAGTTCAGATGGACCATATAATCTTGGACTGTGGGTAGATCAGCAGAGTCTGGGGAAATATGTTTTTCCGAGCACCATATGGAAAACCTTTTCCATTTGGAATTGTAAGTAGCCCTGGTGGAAGGCTTCCTTGAGGCCTTCAATATATCCATTACACCTTGGGAAAGGTGTAAATCAGCAAACTCTAACTCTTCAAGAACCAAGCCTTGAGATTGAGATTTGAGATTCGGATACCAAACCGTCCCTGGGCACAGGCTAACAGATTGTGATTCCTGGGAAGGCACAGGGAGGATGGACTGCTAAGGACAGTAGGAGTGGATACCAGGGTTGTCTGGCCCAATCTGGAGCTATCAGAATGACTTTTCAGGATTGGGATCTGATTTTGACTAGCACTTTGAACAGGAGAGGAAAGGGAGGGAAGGCATAGAGGAACTTCCCTTCCCAACTGAGGGCTAAGGCATCCAGGGGGAGTGAGCCCAACACTGGGGGCCTGCAGCAAAAGAGAGGGAGTTGGTGATTGTCTGGGGCTGCAAAAAGATCTACCTGTGGGGTGACCCATCTGGCAAATACTACTCCCAAGACCAGGGGATCCAGTGACCATTCGTGATGGCCCTGGGAAATCCTGCTGAGAGCATCTGCCAGGACATTGTCCTTGCCTGGGAGGTGGACTGCCATAAGGGAGGTGTTCAGGGAGTAAGCCAGAGACCACAACTTCATCGCCTCGGTGCACAAGGCTGTAGACCGAGTGCCCCATTGCTTGTTGATGTACCACATTGTAGTGGTGTTGTCTGTTCTGACCTGAATACTCTTGTTCTGAACAGATTTGGAAAAGGCTTGAAGTGCTAGAAAAACTGCTCTGAGCTCCAACAGGTTGATGTGGAGCAGAGATTCCTGGGGAGACCACATACCTTGGGTGGTGAGGTCGCCCATGTGAGCTCCCCAGCCCAAGAGGGATGCATCTGTAGTAAGGATTAGAGAGTGAGACTGAGCGACAAAGACGCACTTGTCTCAGGTTGCTCTGATCCTGCCACCACTGTAGGGCTTGGATCAGGGTTCGAGTTACTGGGATCAACTTGGTAAGAGGATCTTTTCTTTGAGACCAAAAAGCTCTCAAATGGAACTGGATGTCCCTCATCTGAAATCTTGCTCCCTGCACAACTGCTGTGGAAGCAGCCATGTGTCCTAGGAGCTGCAGAAAATGCCTTGCTGGCCGGGAGACCTGCAGGGTGAATGAAGAGGCCAGGGAGACTAGGGTCTTTGCCCTGTCCAGAGGAAGGAAGGTCCTGGCTTCCTCTGTGTTCAGTTCTGCGCCTATGAAGGTAAGAAGCTGGACAGGCTCTAGGACTGACTTTGAGAGATTCAGAAGAAAACCTAGAGAGGTAAGCAGTTGCTGCGTTATCTGAAGATGTAAACTGACCTGGTCTGGGGACTGGCCTACTATGAGCCAATCGTCCAGGTAAGGAAAGATGGCAATCTTTTGCCTTCTTAGGTAGGCAAATGCTACTGCCAGGCATTTGGTGAATACCCTTGGAGCAGAAGTGAGGCCGAAGGGCATTGCTCTGAACGGGTAGTGGCCTGAGGGCAGCTCGAACCTGAGGTACTTTCGATGGGAGCTTCTGATGGAAATATGGAAGTAGGCATCCTTGAGGTCCTGGGAAGCTAGCCAGTCCCCTGGCCTTAGAGAGGGTAGGATAATTCCCAGAGTCACCATTTTGAACTTTGGCTTTAAAAGGTGCTTGTTTAAGTATCTGAGATCCAGGATGGGCCGCCATTCTCCTGTCTTTTTTGGGGTAAGGAAGTACCTGGAGTACAAACCCTTGCCCTGGTGTAGGGGAGGAACCCTTTCCACGGCTCTGAGAGCCAGGAGGGTAGAGACCTCTGCCTCTAGGGCGAGTGCCTCTGATGGAGTTGCAGGTGGAAAGATCTGGTTCTCCAGCTTTGGAAATTTTTGAAGCTGAGAACCAGTCCCTGGCTTACTACTTCCAGGACCCACTTGTCTGATGTTAAAGACTTCCAGTCCTGGACAAAGTAAGCCAGCCTGCCCCCTACAGGTAGAGAAGAATCGGCCCTGGCAATCCCATCAGGGTGCCTGCTTGGCAGGGGCTTTGGGCTGAGGGGTGGAAGCAGGCCTGCTTGTACCCCGTCTGCCTCTCCCTCTAAAGAACCCCCTCTGAGCATAGGCGGAGGAGGAAGCTTGGGTTTGGTAAAAAGGCCTATGAAAAGGCCTGCCCCTGCCTCTAGGAAGCTGCTTTTGAGGAGTGGCCTGCCTTTCCTTGGCCTGTGCACTCCTATAGGTGGTCCTATATTCATCCATTTTCTTCATGTAATTCTCTGTTTGCTCCCCAAACAGAGAATTACCCACAACAGGAAAATCCATGGCCTTAGACTGGGTATTCTGAGACAGGGTAGTACATCTGAACCAAGCCATCCTGCGAAGTGCCACAGATGTAGCCATGACTCTTGATGAAACATCATTAGAGTCCACTGTAGCATGAAATTGCACCTTGGATGCCTCAATACCATCCATAGCCACCTATTCCAGCTCCCTGGCAAGCTGGTCAGGGACTTGTTTTGCTATGGCCAGCACAGTATCCCATCTGGATTTCTGGTACCTAACAGGATAAGCCATATAATTTGCCTGTCTGAGTCCCAGAGATGCTGCCATGTACTGTTTCTTTGCCATAGCATCAATCTTCCTGGAGTCCTTCTCAGGGGGGTGTGAAGCTAGGGGAATATTAGCCTTGTCACAGGCTGCAGCCTGCACTACCCCCACATGGCTGCATTGTTGAGAGAGGAAATCAGTGTTGGAGCCTGATAAGGTATACCTCTTGTCCATCCTTTTATCCACAGGAGGTATATTGTGAGGAGTTTTTAAAACTTTTACTATTTCCTAAAAGATTTATGCAAAGGAATAGACAGTCTCCTAGACTCTGGAATATCCATCATTTCTACATAGTCCGGCTCCTCCTGGTCATCAACAGCTTCCTCAACAGGGAGCTGGAGAGTTTCAGCAACTTTTTTATAAAACATGAAATGAGAAGGGGACTCAGAAAGCCTTGGAGGAGAAACCCCTAAGGGTCTATCTGGAGAGATGTCCGGTTCAATGGGTACATCCAGATCCTCAAAACCATATTCACTCTCCTCACATTCCTCTTCCCCCTCCTCCGGTTCATAAAAATCCTCAAAATCATAATCTTGAACCGGTGGAACCGGCCAAACCGAACGCTTCCCTGATGGTGTCGGTTCGGTCGGAACCGGGGAGAGAGACTGGACAATTTGAATAGCTTTAGCTATTTCTTCAGTAGTTGGGGAGAACTTTGGCCCCACGCTAGCTGACTTTCTAGTCCTTTTTGCTGGAACCGGCTCCTCAGAACCAGCTCTTCGTTTGCCTGAGGAAGTATCGCCCTGGTCAGAGGGCATTCCCTCCGGTTCGGTTGGTACCGAACTGGGCTGGCCATCCGGGTCAGCGGACTTTTTGGCCTCCCTTTCCCTGAGCCTACCAACTTTCTTATCTATGGTGGCAGCAGGGAAACTCTGACAAATCTGGCAGTCTGAATTGAGGTGGTCAAACCCCAGACAATAGACATGTGGTGTGTGGGTCAGCCTTAGCAAAAGCTTCCCCACAAACACTACAGTGTTGAAACCCAGTGGGTCCAGTTTTTCTTTTGGGTTTCTCAGACATAATGCCAGCCTAACCAACTTGCCCGTTTATGGGCAATCCGCCAAGCAAGACACCCTTATCGGTTCCCAACCGTGTCACGGGTCGTGGAAAAAACTGTAATGAAATCCGTTTTTTTTAGAACTGATAAGAACCGGGAACCACACTCTAAAAAAGGACTAGTAGATTTAAAAACAACCTGATCGGTTCAAACCGAACCGATAATGAATTACAAGTTCCACACAGAAAACTAAATGTAGAACCTATCTATTACTTACATTACCACAGACAGAGCTTGAACCGACCGGTTGCGGTTTAATTTCGGCTAAAAAAACGACTAAATAATACTTTTAAACCGACAAAATGAACCGAGCAGAAGGAGAAATCTCCGGACCGACTGTTCAGTGAGGCACAGTAAAGAATCTGACAGTTTGCGTTTGAAGAACAACAAACAGAGTTTTCAACCGAGCTCACGCTCTAAGTTCCATGCCTGCATGGAAAGTTAACTCTTTCACCTCCGGAGCAGTTCGAAGGTTGGGACTCACTGCAATTGTCATAATATAGCAAGACTTCATGTTTTTTTAATTACATTTAAAGGAACAGGTGCCTTCATGTGCAAACACAAACTTTAGTTTTCTGCTTCTCATGCCCCTCTTACGTGTCTCCGAAGCCTGATTAACTGCCCTGAGGTCAGAGCATACAGAAGGGATCAGATATATGGCCACAGGAGCCACTGGAGTGGCTTTTACATTTTGATGACTGTTGGGCTGTTCTGCACATGCTCGCCCCGCCAGCTCACACACTTGCAGTGCGAGCTGCACAGTGGTGTGCTGCTACTTCACTGAAATGGGTGATTCAATTATTTAAATATGTGCTCCTCTGGTCCCCTCACACAAGAAGCTATCTAGAGGGAGCTGGCAGGAGGCACAGAGAAAAGCCAGGGATTCAGAACAAGGCAGAAGACCAGACGGGAAGAGGGCAGGTAGTGCTCTTGTAAGCCTCAACCTTGGGGGGGGGCTTACAAATAATAAAAATATACATTGTTATCTACAGAGTTGTTAAAGAGTCAGCAGTTGGCATTGTATAGAAACAATGCTGCATGTTCATGTGCTTCCACAAGTCAGTGAGCTCTAGTGGTAATCTGGCATATTGCAAGAATTCAGGTCAGTGCACGGTGATGTCCATGACTATTCTTCATGGTTCATCAATCAAGAAAGTGACCTGACACTTGGCGCGCCACTATACTTTTACTATAGTGCCTCATATGAATGCTAACTTATTGCCACTTTACCCAGCCTTTACCTTCCTCTTCAATGGCAACTCAAGTGTATGACTGGGCAAAATGTATGGAGGTGGCTTCAACAAAAGTATCACGACATTCTACAATTTCACAAAAGCTCATGAAATTCAACTTTAATTACTGTTGTTATTTTGGAATCTTTGACTGCTTTTAACTTGGCCAGTCTTTGAGCAAGAGACTAGAGAGCTGGCACACATAGCCTCCTTTTTTCCATACTGTTTTTTTTTTCCCGGCTGGCATCTCATCTCTCTGGCATATGTCCTGTTCATTGGGATATACCCTTATTAGTCTGAACCCAGCCATCATTCAGTTGGCAACTGGGTTTTTCTCCAACATTTTTTCATCTCATCTCCACTGGTGGGGGTGGTGCCCCTGTCAGCCTCGCATTGCCACAGCTTCCCCTGTGGTAGGAGCAAGCTCCGTGCCCCAGCTGCAGGGGCCGCAGTGTCAATGGAGCCCGCCACCAACCCTCCCTAACCGAGATGCACTGCCAAGCAGCAACTGTCTCAGCCATGGCCTGCCTCCCAACGTGACTTCCCAAGCTTGCTTCTGAATCTGGGGCATCAGTATGGCAGTGCAACACTCTGCTGCAGGCAATAGGGGTAACCTCAAAGCCTAATATTAAGGGTCGATGAACCTAACACAATTGGTGATATTCTGTTCTCTAGTTTTAAGGTTATTGGGGCTCAAAATGGGCTCAAAGCTCCAAAACTACCAACCTATATCACTGATTGCTTTACCCAAATTACAACTAGGCCATACACCTTAAGGATCAGTAAACTCATCATATTAAAGGTCCCCAATGCCTGCACCCGGTATGGGAGGGCTGCTTTCAGCTATTCCTTAGCAGTTGCATGGAACTCTCTCCAAAAATCCATGAAGCTAGATAGCCTACTACCTCTGGCATCCTTCAAAAGATTGTTCTCTGCCCTTTTTCCAGAGCTCTGCAATTGCTTTTATAAAGCCTAATCCCCTACCTATCTGACCCACCTTCCTTTTTCCATCCATTATATTAATTCAATTTCTTTCTTCCGAATCACCTATTATATTCTCATAAAACTAGTTAGACCATATAATTTATATTTTATGCCTGCTATACCCTTTGTCCCCTTTTTTCCTACAGGCTAAATGGTTCTACTGTTACTTGTATATATGTAAATTGTTGTATATAATCATTTCATGCCATTGTATTGCTATTTATTCTATTCTTGTCTATGTAATAATACTTGTATCCTCATTTGTATGACCACTCAGGTCCATCTTGTAAATGAGCTTTGCTCAATGATGTTCGCCTGAATAAATAAAGATTTTGATTTTGATTTGATTTTTGATTTTTTGAAAATGTGGTAGTTTACATAATTGCTAAATGTAATTTTTAAAATCTTTGACAGCTTGGAAGCTTAAAACTCAGTCACCTTTAATGATAGAGATCTGAAATTCTGCACATCATCTTTATGGACTTTGTTAACATCATCCTATCTAATTTTCTTTTTTTTTTCCCCTGATTTCATTTGTAGGTACCTCTATGGATGGGGAGTGGGTCCTATGGTTCCCCCTATCCAGCTTGGTCCCCTCTGCCCCCGCACCAGCTGCAGTCAGATCTCTAACCCCTCACCCTCCCCCCCATGCCGCTTCACAGTGGATACTTACCCTGCACACTGGAGAAGACGTGGAGGCTGGACTTGGGGGGAGCTAGCTTGAGTGCATTCACTGCTGCACCATCAGGGTGGCCTTCACGTGTGCTGGAGGATTGTTTTTGATCCCTGTGATCCCCCATGGAACAGGCATACAATGACATCAGGGACACTGTAACACATGCTTCAGCATGCTGCATGTCCAATGTCAGCCCATGCCGACCCACACTGTGACCCCTCTGAGCATGCACCAGCCCCCTGCCACCACCAGGAGCAAGTACTTCAGCTGTCTTCCCTCCCACACTCCCCAGAGGAGGACAGCAGTCCATGGGATGTTTGACCCCCCCCCCCCGGCCAACCCTCCAACACCTGAGGTCGATCCCAACCCTGGGTCATTGGTGTGATAAGAGGTAAGGTGCCAGCACTTCAGCCCTCTACACCACCGGGCTGAAAACCTTGGTGCAATTTAGACAAATATTTTTGGTTTAAAGAATGCAAAATGTCATTTTAACATTTCTGAATGTTTGGAGGCTTATAACTGGGTAGCCTTTAAAGGTACAGATCTGTTACTTAGCACTCTTCTGTATGGGTCTGGAAGAAGTCATCCTACCAAATGTGGTGCACTTTGGACAAACACTTTTAGATTGGAAATCATTGAAATCACAGTCTTGGTGACATTTCCTGACTTTTTGTGGAAGTTTTGTGAAATTTAAGAAAATTAGAATTTTGGGCATGGGATCATAATGTCTCATGGAAAACCATGCAGCACAAACGCCACAACCAAAACAGCACATACTGAAAGAAGGTCAGTAAAAACGCCGACCTTACTACCAAAGTGCACACGCCATTGAATACAATGGGACCTTGTTTTTTTTTATGCTGGGGACTTTGCCCCCATACCCCCTAGATTAAAGATGACTAATTCTGAGGGGGCTTGGACTTGGGGATGGGGCAAAGCTCAAGAGGAGGGAAATTCTTTTTTTAACTAAAAAAAAAGAGCAGCAATACCTTGAGAGCTGGGGGAACCAAACCACGACACCAGGTCTCCAATGCCACCAAGTGATGGTGCCTTAGCCACTACAGCATGGGAGTGGCTCGACAAATCATCACACCAGCAGCAACTAAAGCTCTTCCCCCATGTGAGTGTACAGCAACGGGGTAGCAATTATTCACGCATGATGTAAAATCCCTGTCACTGCACAACCTTTCACACTATCTGCAGCGCTATTCTTCCTGCACTGTTTTGGCAGAGCTACATTCACCTGGTACCAAATATTTCCAGAATTTTGCTGACAGAAGATGAAGTTCACCCAGCCCTAACCATAGCTTAAGGCCGACACACTGGGGGGACAGCATGAGGCAGTAGTCTTCAGGAGGCACTACACCCCTGGTGTGACACCCTTAACAGCCCTATAGAGTAATGATTAGTGAAAAGTAATTTTGTGTGTTTTTGAACTTTTGAACTTTACAAATGGCAGCACTCCAATCAACTTCAGTGGCACAGTAAGTCATTCAGTGGGTTAAATAGTATTAGTACAATAGGAGTAATCTGAAGGGGTGGTAGCATTAGCATGAATTGGTGAAAAGTTAAAGGCTGTCAAGTGGGATATATTCCTATTGAAGCAGTACATATTTCAGTTGTAATATATATTGTGTTCAGTGACTGATAGTAAATTCATGCTGGGTGCACTTGCTTAGGTAAATTGTACATTTTGGGGCACTGTCTTCAATTAACATATGTCATAAAACTTTGTGTGCAAAGTAAGGTACCATCTCTAACTAGGTCAGCAGGTAGAGGGAAGCAGGCAGAAACCATACATTAAGGAATAGAAGTAGGGAAATAGGCAGGACTCCAGATAAGGTGAGTACTGACCCATTTTACTCACCTCATTTTATGAAATATTTTTCAGAAATGTTTTTAACGAGTACCAATAGTGCTGTGAGGAATGTAGCGTTCCGGCGTCAGAATTAGCATGGAAAGACTATTCTGCCAATGCAATTTCAGCCTGAATTTCACTGGTTCTTCTGCAGAATTCTGCCTATTGTGATTTGTGGAATAATATTCTGCACAACAGTATTTTCAGCAGAAAATTATTTTGCAACAGTTTCTGCAGAATAATATTTGGCAGAACAACATTGTTTCCATGGAAAATCATTCTGCAACTATTTTCTGCCATGGAATTCCACCATTCCAGTTCTGGCAAAATTTGGTGGAAATTTGTTCAGAAGGAATTTGAAAATTCCACACAACACTAAGTACCAATACTCACCTAACATTTGAAAATGAGCCACATTCCATAAGGATCCACAATGGATCATCGACAAAACATTTGTCGAATGGCCCGACAGCAAAACTGACAGGTCAAATGCATTTTGCAGTTGGCTGCCAGTTTGCAGAAGCAACAAGTGGTTTCTTAGTGGGGGTTTCACCCCCCGAACCCCCCACATGGGGGGCTGCACCCCCCACTTAGGATTCTTAACTCTGAATCGGAGCTGGGTTGGGGGGTGCAGGACCCCCTACAGACAGTGCCGGGTGCCAGCGGGTTCCCTACAGCGATGTGGTGCTGTTGTTGCTGTAGGGGACTCTGCTGTCGACATGTCGACGTCGGGAATGTATACCATTCCATAGAATAATGTTTGGAACATAATTGAGGATTCAAAAGGAACATTTTTTTAAAGATTTACAGCACTTGTATGCATCCCATTTTTTTATTTTGAAACTGTGAGCAATTTATTCCTGCCTGCCAACATTATCTGGAGCATTGTTGGCACCTAAAATGACATTGTTTTGAAAAATATATTCACTCAACTCCATCCACACATCTGTACCCATCTGAATTTGGTTTTACTCACCCCACTTTCAAAATGAAGAGTACAGTACTCATCCTAAAAAATGTTATCTGGAGCTCTGGAAATAGTTATAGAAAAAGGGATGATTAACCTATAAAAAAACATTAGGACAAGGGGAAAAAGCATCCTATCTGAAGAAGGGTTTTAAAACATAATCTAGAAGTATAAGGAGGGGGAAAAGAATAAGGGTTAGGGAAGGTAAAGACGTAAAACAGGAAAACTTAAAACACCCTGTCTAGAGTCATGAAACAAACAGATTTAGCAAAACAAACAAAGGGAAAATTATAACACCCTATCTGGGGTAAGGGTATAGCGTTCTTTGCAGTAACATAGTGAGCGCAGGAATGGGAATGCTGGGAGTGGTGCAGTGCAGTGGTTGTGGAGCAGCAATTTTCAGACAGACCTTCTGGTGACTGAGGTGCTGCTCCATCTGTGTGCACATATCTGGGTTGATGGCAGATGTCACTAGAGTCCAGACTGAGTTGGTTAAGATTTGAGGACATCTTTCCCAACCCAGAGACCACTAGTCAAACACTGATGCCCCAGAGGGTGCCTAAGAGGAGGACCATCCAGACTGTGGTGGACTCCATGAGGGTGGGAGTGGCAGGTCAAGGGCACATTCCTCAGCTGGTACCAATATTAAACTCTTTCACCACTCTGGTGGAACATGACTGCTGAGAGGAGGCACAAGTGGAGTAGCTGGAGAGAGGATGTGGGGATCCTCCCAAGGGGAGACCCCAAGGTAGGAGGAAAGGACCCCAGCAGAAGAAGAAACAACTAATGGTGGGGGATTCAATCATCAGAGGGGTAGATTTGGGAACAGGAAGGGAGGGAAAGGGAGCTGAAGTGCCTACCTGGCACCTCAGCTTGGAGGAATGGAAAGCAGATCCTAAGGATCACTAGGGCAGCAGGACAGGAGGGGAAGCTGGATGTCATTGCCCACCTGGGAACTTGTGACCTGGCTAGGGATGGGCTGGGATTGGCTAGGGGTACTTTAAGGAACTGGGGATGGATCTTATGCAGCCAGCACTCTCAATGGCTTTTGCTGAGATGCTGCCTGTTTATGGCAGAGGGGAGGTTAAGGATCTCTGCACTAGGAGCTTCAATGCATGGTTAAAGGAATGGTGTAGAGAGGAGGAGGTCAGCTACATTGAGGACGGAGGACCCACCTAGAGGGATAACGGCTATATGGGGGTGATGGCCTGCATCCATCTAGGAAGGGAATTGCAGTCCTCGGTGGATGTTTTAAATATTAGCCATGGGGGTGGCAGAAGAAATCAGGGAGGCATAAACTGACCCCCTCCACAGACTGTAGCAGAGAGAAGGAAGACTCAAAGTGAGGCAACCTAGGTGCAAAAATAAAGAAAAACATAGTGGTTAAAAAAGAAAGGGTTAGGGACATCAGCTGTAAAAATAAAGGGAAAGCATGAAGGGAAAAAAGAGACAGGGGGTGGCAGACAGAGTGGTAATAAAATGTGGAAGGCCATTTGAGCAAATGCAGGAAGTCTTGGAAATTCTGAACCTAGAGGCCATCACAGTGGAGGCAGACCTGGATATCGTGGCTATTACTGAATCATGGTGCACAGGAAACCATGACTGGGACATAGCCATACAAAGATATATTTTGTTCAGGAAAGAGGGTGGGAAGGAAAAGAGGAGGTGAGGTGCTGTATGTAAGGGAAGGTATCAAAGCAACAGAGACACAGGGAATCCAGGGGAGAATTGAGGTTTTGGAGGTACTGTGGGTCACCTGGGAGATGGTAAACAGAGCTACTATTCATGCTGATGTGATTGAGAGACCTCCAACACAAGGGGAGAATTTAAATAAGCACTGGTGAAATTTGGTACAATGGCAGGAAAAGGGAAGGTGCTGCTGTTGGGGGACTTCAATCTGCCGGATGTAAATTCAAGCTTCCCAGATGCAGCTTCAGCTACAAGCAGGGACAACCTGGAATCCCTGTGGAGGTGTTTCCCAGGCAGTTAGTCAGTAAGGTCCCTCATGATGGAGCATACTGGTAGCCCATGATGATAGCAATTATAAATGAGTGACTGTAGAAACAGCAATTCATTTATAGTTCTATCATCATGAGCTACCCTGCAATGGTAGTGATTGTATAGTGCCTAGAGTGACTGGAAGAGGAGGGATGGGGAGCTGTAGGGAAGGGATAGGAGGGAGGTTTTAGAAGGGGAGGTGAACCTACTGCAACTGAACCAGTCCTGTGGTGTGGTGGTGAGGGTGCCTGGCTATGGTGCAGTAGGCACTGGGTTTGGGACCTTCTTGGGGATACTGGTTTGCTGTTGCTTGTGGCTGTGTATTTTTTTTTTTCCGGCCCAGAATTTTGCCCCCCTCCTCGACATGCACCCCCCTGGAGTTGAGAATCTTAAGTAAGGGGGTGCGGTGGGTAAAGCTTCATGGGGTATGTGAGGGTGTATTCTCCACAAAAACACTTTTATCTCACTGAAAGTCAGGTCATGATAATTGTATATCACCGAAATGCTTTTCGGCGATATACATTCGCAATGATAGGGATCACTGTTTTTCAATTGCTATCATCACATGGAACCAGTAATACTAGACCTGCTACTCACTAACAGGGACAGTATTGCAGGCATTAAAGTGAGATGTCACCTGTGAACCAGTGACCATTGTACAGTGTGGTTCAACACAAGGATAATGGTGGAAGTGAGACAAACAAGGACCAGGGTCTTGGACTCAGGAGGAAAGATTTTTTTTTTAAATGGGTTAATGCCTAAGAGACAACCTAGCAGGGGAAGGGGGTTACCTGGGTGAGACAGAGGGACAGTGGGCTGAGCTAAAGGAAGGCATAGTGAAGGCAAAAAACATCTGTGCAAAGGAGGTGAGTAAAAAGCAAGAGTAAGAAGAAGAGACCGCTATAGTAGTAGAAGGAAGTGATTAAAAAGGTTAAGGCTAAACTGATAACCTTCAGGAGGTATAAAAAGTTGCAAGGAGAAGAAGACAGGGAGGTATATCAAGAAAGGGGGGTGGCAAAGGGAGAGGTGGCAGTGGTGGTAGAAGATCTAAACCTGCCAGATATTGATTGCATACTTCCAGCAGCCAGACGCAGCAGAAGTCAGGCCCCACTGGCTACACTGCAGGACTGCCTGTGGGTGCAGCTAGTTAACTCATCCACTCCACAGGAGCTCTTTGAGAGTTCCACCACTTGTGTCCTGTATACTCTTAACACTGCATCCTGGGCCTTTCTAAGCAACATCAAGCCATAATCAGCATACCACAAACAAATGCGAATATCTCATGAACAGTAAGTGCTACACTCAAAGTACAAGTGGCAAAGCTGCTCAGCACAAAATTTTATTTCCAATGGTGCTATGTAATTAATTATAAGTGATTTCTTTGTTTTCTATACTAGTCGAAATAGCAAACAAAGTGCATTTTCTTTGCAATAAAAAGGCAACGTAAACCATTTTTGGTAAAAAAAATATGTAACATATCAACCCCAAACTAAACATCCATACAGTAAATGTAGGTACAAAAGTAATTTGTACTAAAAAGCAATTTTTATAATATAAAACATGTTTCTTCCCATTATATTCAAGGTGCTTATGTGAGGCTTGAGGGACAAATGTCAGTCATACACACCATACCATAAACAAATGCAAATAACTCCCAAAGTATGCATGATACACACAAAGTATCAGCGGCAAAGTTGTTCAGCACAAAATTACTTTTATAACAGTGATATGCAGTCAATTCTAATCAATTTGGTTTGCAAGTAATACAGAGAAATAGTGCTGACAACCTGAGAAGTATCCAGGGCAAACAGGAAGTCTTTAGCTGCTGACTGACGTCGTTGTGGAAGAAAAAGGGGGGCAAAGATTCTAATGCCCTAAGTCTGTCAGCTGCTACTGTTGAACTGTTTAATTTATGCTGTGTGTATTGTGCTCTCCTCTATAATAACTGAAAACTGTATACTGCCATTGTATTCCTGTACAATATGTCCTGCACTGTATCACTTGTATGTATCTACACTGCTTTATGTCACTTGTACAATATGTCCTGCACTGTATCACTTGTATGTATCTACACTGCTTTATGTCATTTGTACAATATGTCATGCACTGTATCACTTTTCTGTACCTGCACTGCTTTATGTAACTAATTCCAGGTTGATCCTGAAAAAGGGACCTTCGGGGCCCAGTGGGCTTACCTGGTTAACAAAATGTAATAAATAAATAAATAAAAATTTGGCTACTAACTACAGGTGTTTCCTGAAGGCAATGAGTTAAGAAGCCCACTAGGAAGGCTGCCATTCTTGATGTGATGCTCACCAACTTAGAAGTGGTAGAAAATCACGTGTCAACCTGTCCTATAAATAGGAGGTGCACTCCCTGCCTGTACATACGATGGCTGGCTGTGGAAGTGTGAGAAGGACTGTGCCAGTTGTCATAGGCACCCATGGCACCGTGCATACAGATATGGTGAGTGGGAGGGGGTGCCCAGTGCCATGGGGGGCACTGGACACCAGCGATGGTTTGTTATTTAATTCCCAGCTGGTGATTGGGGTAGCACCAGGAATTCTAATTATACACTTGGGGCTAATGATCAGAGTAAGGGGGGACCACTGGCACTAGGGAATTATATTTATAATACAGAGCTGGGGATCAGAGAGAGGGACCAGTAGCACCAGGGATATTATTTATTCAATGTGTGGTACATAGCTCAGTGTTTGTGATATGTAGGAACTGGATGAGATATGGTTGGTACTTAGAACGTTTGAGCTGGATGAGTTATGGTTGATGTTAGAAACTTGATCTTTTGGCCTTTCTCTATATCCCACCTTTGGCGGGATGCTAGGTAAGTGTAGGACTGAAGGCCCAAAAATAATTGAATTACCAATGTGATTACCTCCTCCAGCTCCAGAGAGTGTGGCCAGTAGCATGCAGGAGAGGAAACCCCCCCTTTGGGGGAACCTCCGAGGACCCATGGCTACTGACCTGCCCATGCTCTGGGCATACTAAAGGAGAGTAATCCTAGTTAGGCTAAAGTACTGACTTGGTTATTTTTGTACTAGATCCAGGTCAGTGGTCGAGGAGGTATATCCTTGATATTGATGGCAATCCTAGTGAGCCATAGAGCTGAAGTGGATCAATCTGCAGTGAGTAGTGCTGGTCGATGATTGTGTTCTTGAGTTCGATGGTGGAAGTCCATTCTGGAAGACGTAGGTCGTGACAGCTGAAGACATCTGGTTCAGATAGAGGACCAAAGGAGAAGTTGGTTAATTGATATCCATAATAGCTAAGATGGGGAAGACGTGGAATGTACATGTGCAGACAGCTCGGTGGGGAGAAGAGTTATGGAGCGAGAAGCATGGGCCCCATGCAGGGTAGCACGAGAGGATGGTGGAGCCTACGTGTCCACCATTGCAAGTTTCAGGCATAAAGGGTGAGACCCTCATGTAGGTCAGCAGTGAGGAGATGTGAGCTTTGAGTAAGAAGTGCGGCCCCCATGCAGGGCAATCATGATAGGATGGCGGTACCCCACGTGGTCCACCATTGCGTTATGTCCAGGTATAGGAGGCAAGACCCCCACGTGGGTAGGCCGAAGTGGGATGGAATGCATTGAGCGGCAGCCAGGCCCTTTACGAGCAAAGTGGGAATGCGTTGAGCAGGCAGCCAGGCCCCCTTGCTGGGCAAAGTGGGAGATAAGCAGCCAGGCCCCCTTTTGGGGTGAAGCAGAGATAAGCAGCCAGGCCCTTTACGGGATGAAACAGGAATGTGCTGAGCAAGCAGTCAGACCTCCTTGCGGGGTGAAGAGGGATGTAAACAGCCAGGCCCCCTTACGGGGCAAAGCATAAATGCATTGAGCTAGCAATCAGGCCCCCTTGCAGGGTGAAGCAGGAGATAGTGGCAGGACCACACATGGTCCACTATCTCAGTAGGGATAACGGCTCAAGAGAGGGGTAGATCCAGCATAGAAGGTAAGCAAATAAAGGTATCCCTGGGTGCAATGTAGAAACCAAAGGTTAACTAAATAGATTATCCCTGATGGACGGCATATGGTAGTAGATGTCTCTGTGGTCATCCCAGGAAGAAAGGGAGTAGCAACAAGGCATGTTCCCTTGAGAGAGCAGCAGAGGTAGGCAGGTCTGGGGAGGCCCAAATGGAATGTCCGTGTACCGACTATGTTGTACTGAATAGGCAGGAGAAGAATAACACTCCCAAGCAAAGTCCCCTAAACTCCAAATCCATTCATGAGGAATGGGGACAGTTAGGATACACCAGTGGAGGAAGGCAACTCAAGCAAAACTGCGGTAGCTCCATGCTACAATGCCTGAAGCTCCCCAGTTAACAGTAGCAGAATTTAGAGGAAGTCAACATGGTGGAGAGAGGAGCACAAGCAAGCCAGGACAGAGGGTGCCATACACCTTGAGCACCGCATTGCAAAGGTACTGGAAGGCTGCCAGGGCCTGGCAGGGAGCAGAGTGTGGAAGTAGTCCTGGAGAGGAGGAGCGAAATAGCAAAGCTGATGGAGGCACTGAGGCGCAGCTGGCAGAGGAAGAAGAAAAAACCCAAAAGAGAGGAGAACAGAGGAGAACAGAGTGAAGTATGGGAGTGAAGAGGAAAGAGCAGGGCCCACGAGGGGGGGACAACAAGCAAGGCAACATCCCAGAAGGCAGAAGACATGAGGCAGAAAAGCACAAATGACAAGTGGCCACAGGAGGAAGGGGAGGAGGAGGGCCTGACCAACCGTGCTGCCGAGGAGCGAGTCCGACTCACTCTTAGCAGAGGAAGCAGAAGCTGATGGTTTATGAAGAGGATGGGAGAGGAGCTATTCCACCCCCCCCATCAAATGGTTATAGCTGACACAAGGCATAAGTTTAAATGGTGATACCAAACTGGAAAAAGGTAAGAATAATCTGAGGTCTTTATTTAAGTTTCAAGGGTTCATTTTTGTACACCTGGTTAGGTGCACGTAGACAAAGATATCTGGCCCCTGGAAGACAGAAATATCTGAGCCTGTGCATTGGGTACGCTAGCAAGAGGTTCACAGTTTGAATCCCTCCAGAACTTGAGACCAAAGGTTGGTTCAAACCCACAAAAACAGACAAGAGGGTTACCTTGTTGTGTTACACCTGTTACACTGTTCACAAGACTACGCTCGGAGGTTGGCACTTTGGGAGTAGAGGGCCTGACCTGCTGAGTGGGTTTGTGACAGATTGGTTGGCAGCGGTGGCATAATTTTGGTATCACAAGTTTTTATTGTTCTGTGTCAGCTTGAGACCATCAGCTCACTTTCAAAGAAAGAAAAAAAGCAGTGATTTAATTTTAAAAAGGAAACAGAACTATATCACTTGACGTACAGTCCAGTTCCTACCTGTTTTATTTTTTTTCCTAAAAGTGCAAGTCAGAGTAGCCATAGTTAGGGAAGAAGATGGCTTCTGACTACAGCAGGCACACTGTAGACTACTTAAAGCAGTTGAGTTGTGCTGGGACAGAGGAGTCCTGTTCGAGGTGAAAGCCAAAAAGCAGAACCTCGTAGATGCCCTGATGGTAGCAGATACCCAGAGCAGCGAGTCACAGACCATGACTGAAAAGGACCAGACCTCAAGTGTGGCAAGACTAGCGGCCAGTGCTGTGTCCAGATCCAGTGAGGATGACAACAGGGCCACTGTCAGTGAAGGGCCACAGCAGCAGGGAAAGGTCATCAGTATCCTGAATCCAGAGGTACTCAGGCTGCAAATTAAGTTGTGCAGGATGGAACTGGAGTTCTAGGAGAAAAGGGAGCAAGAGAAGTGAGAGGCAGACCGTGAGGAAGAGTGAGAGAAGCGAGAGGTGGACCATGAGGTAGAGCGAGAACACTGAGACGCAGACCGTGAGAAGCGTGAGCGCCAGCGAACTGCAGAGGAGAAGAGAGAGGAGCGCCAGAGGCAACATGAACTGGAGAAGCTACGACTCTGGCCAGCGGCACCAGAGCAGGTAAGTGGCTTGGGTTTAACTGGGACTGCAGAACTGGGTTACAAATTGAATTCCAAATTAATAGCCGAGTTTAAAGAGGGTGAGGATATGGATGCCTTTTTAAATTTTTGGAAAAAGTTTGTATTCAGGCTAAAATTCCTAGAGTCCTGGAGCTTCCAGCTATCCCCGCTACTTATCGGGAAAGCTCGGGATCACTGGGTCAAATGGACAATGAGGACAGTGATGATTACAGCAAACTTAAAGCTGCACTGCTAAAAAAGTTTGAATTAACTGCTGAATTATACAGAGCTAAATTCCATAAGCTCAGGAGAAGCCCTGATATGAGCTACGAGGAGCTACCATGAAACAATGTCAGTTTTTAAAACGTTGGTGGGAAGGAATTGAGGCAAACTCTGTTGATAAAATTAAAAATGTGATTTTATTAGAACAGTTTTTCTGGGTGTGCCCAGCAGATCTGAAAATCTAGCTAGAGGACCGAGATCCCAAAACAGTGCAAGAGGCTGCTGAACTCTCAGAATGCTATGCACACCTCTCAACTCCCTGCCTCATAAATCAGGGACAAGACTCCGGCCTTCTTTTCATATCTCCATACAGCATTCATCCTCAATCTACATGCAATCATACTATGAAAATCTTAACTCCCCCTTCCCTCTCCCTGTAGGCCCCCACCGCCACATCAGTTCTACCGACTTATCCTTGGGACTCCACCTCTCTCAGTGTTTATCCTTCGCTTACATATTTCATAGCCCTCTTGCTACCCCATCTGCCATTAGTTGGTGGTTCTCCAAGCCATTTTCATGGCTATTACTAGTGTCTGCCCTGGTAAATGAACTAACTGGTACTTCTATACAGAAAACATGGTTTATATACAGTTGCATGGTTCAATGGTGGACCTGCCCCCTTGTATTGAATCCTCTTCTATTATGGCTTGCCTTGTCTTATTTTTTATCATTTACTTACCTACTACTGTATCATTGTTTGTGTTTATACATTTATTTACATGTAATTATATGTTTTTATGATGGATGTTTACCCTGACCCTGTTCTAACCAGGTCCATCTTGTAAAAGAGCTCTGCTCAATGATGTTCGCCTGAATAAATAAAGATTTTAATTGATTGATTGATTGACAAGGCTTAAAAAAATCAGGGATAGAGGTTTAAAATCAGGAACACATCTTAAAAAGTGATGGTATCCACTTAGGAAGCTGGTAGAATAAGTGGTTTAGTGTAAAATGTATTTTCTAAGGAAGAACACATCAGTAACATTAATGTTTGACATTATTTTATGCTGACAATTCCCACTGTTTGGTCATGGAAACACAATTTTCAGGAGGGATAGAGTAAAATTTTGAGGTAAAATCAGGGACAGTTGAGAGGTATGCTGCTATGCCAAGAGCAGACCTGCTCTGAGAGCAAATGGGCCGGGTGTGGCAGCGCAGAAAGGAAGAAGCGTGCCTTCAGGGCAGCTAAAACTCTCACTGCCTCCACCAAAACCAGTTAGCCCCAGGTTTCAGAGAAAATATTTCTCTGAAAAGAGAAGTGAATGTTGGTTATGTAAAGACACTGGGCATGTTGCCAGACAGTGTCCCAAAAAGGCAAGCACTAATACACAGAATGGTACCAGGAAAGAAGTGGGTTGTTTGTGTGTCTCTGGAAGCATGCCAGTGAACATGAGGGAACACATGCACCCAGTCACAGTGAATGGTGTACAGACACAGGGGTTAAGGGACACAGGGGCATCCCTGACATTGGTGAAAGGGGATCTGGTACAGCCTGGTCAGCTTATACCCAATAAATACATCACTGTACAGGACTTTGCGGATGAAGAGAAAACATTGCCACTCGCTAGTGTTCTCTTAGACTGGGGTGAAACAGGGGGAACTGTGCAACAGGTGGCTGTAGCCAAAACCTTAGCAGTGGATGTGATCCCTGGCAACAGTCTAACACAGGGGATGGCACGTGCAGTTACCCATAGCCAAGCGGCAAGGGAAAATTGTAGTTCCCTGAACCCCACAGAAGCCATTGTGGAAACCACTGAGAGGCTGGTTCCTCAGCCTATGTCTCCTGATATGGAGATTAATGAAGAGTGGCAGAAATTTCCCCAGTAGCAAGTAATCACACAGCTACAGAGGGTTATTCCAAAGAGGAAGGGGTGACTCATTGTCAGAGGGTCAGGAATGACAGTGATCCTGAGTGCCCTGATGCTAATGCTAGGGACCCTAGTTTAGAGACTGAAGGGGACCTGTCCCATGCCTTGGGACTATGAGAGGGGTTTGCAGCTACTCAGAAAAGTGACCCTAGTTTAGAGAAGCTGAGGGCTTGGGCAGACTTGGACGGCACACAGGGAGGTGATGGCAGACATAAGGTTTATTCGGAAAATGGACTTATGCATACTCAGGCAGTACCAACAGAAGGAGGGATGCTAGTCAGGCAGCTTGTCGTTCCCAAGGGGTACTGTGAGCAGTTGCTCAAAACTGCATATGATATTCCCTTGTCGGTCATCTGGGAATCGCACACACAACGCAGCAGTTAGCCCAGAATTTCTTCTGGCCTAACTTCACCCAGCAGGTGAAGGAGTACTGCAGGTCTTGTCACCGGTGCCAAGAAATAAGGAAGGCGGGCAAGAAGACCCAAGCTGCCCTGATTCCATTGCCCATAGTGGAGGAGCCATTCCAGAAAGTGGGAATGGATATTGTGGGGCCTTTAAATACCCTCAGCTCCTCAGGGAAGAGATTCATCCTGACTGTGGTGGATTATGCCACCCGGTACCCAGAGGCAGTTGCCCTATCCTCACTGAGGACAGACAAAGTGGCAGATGCCTTACTTGGGATTTTCTCCCATGTTGGGTTTCCACAGGAGGTTATCACCGATCGGAGGGTTCCTTCATGTCGGACCTGATGAAATGTTTATGGGAGAAGTGTGGGGTGGTGCAAAGATGCATGACACTGTATCACCCACAAGCCAATGGGCTTGTGGAGAGAGTCAATGGTACCCTAAAGTCAATGCTCTGGGCATTTGCTGAACAGCATGGAAGGGACTGGGAGAAATACCTTCCCCACCTGTTGTTTGCATACAGGAAGGTGTCCCAAGAGTCAACAGGATTTCCCCCTTTCGAACTCTTATATGGATGCCGGGTATGTGGGCCCCTAGACTTGATCCGGGAGGACTGGGAAGGCAAGCACTCCACCCAGGGAACTCCCATTGTGGATTACATCCTTAGGTTTAGGGAAAGGCTGAGGGAGCTTATGGGGACAGCCCAGAGCAACCTAGCAGCTGCCCAACAAAAACAAAAGGTGTGGTACAACCGCAGAGCCAGAGCTCACTCATACATGGTGGGTCAGGAAGTCATGGTTCTTATTCCGGTCTAGAAAAACAAGCTGCAAGCTGAGTGGGCAGGACCATACAAAGTGGTTAGGAAGGTAAAAGACGTGAACTACATTGTGGAGTTACCTGACCAAAGACAGACAGAAAGAATGTACCATGTCAACATGATGAAGCCATATGCAAATAAGGCTGACATGGTGTTTGCATTGTGTAGTCATGGGGAGTGGACAGACGAAGGAGACCTCCTTCTGGATTTGCTGGAGGAAAGTAAGTGGGAGTCCTCTGAGGAGGCAGTAAAATTGTCTCCCCATCTGACCTTGGACCAGATCCAGAAAGTAAGGGAGGTTTTAGCAGACTTTGCCCCATTGTTTAGCACCAAGCCTGGACTAACCCCCTTAGCCACACACAATGTGGAGATAGGGACACAGACACCCATACGACGGACAGCATATTGGGTGTCAGAGGCTGTCCAAAAGGACATTAGGAGGGAAGTGGAGAAGATGCTGGATTTAGGGGTAATCCAGAGATCCTACAGCCCCTGGACCTCACCCATAGTACTTGTGCCTAAGCCAGATGTCTCTACTCATTTTTGTGTGGACTATCGTGGACTGAATACAGTCACGAAGTCAGACGTCTACCCGATGCTCCGGACAGATGAACTCCTAGACAAGTTGGGAGGGGCGACCTACCATACAACCATTGACCTGACCAAGGGGTATTTACAGGTAGAGTTGATAGGCAGAGCTAGGGAGAGGTCGGCCTTCATCACTCCAATAGGCTTATTTGAGTTTAAAGTAATGCCTTTCGGAATGAAGAATGCCCTGGCCACTTTTCAAAGTTTGGTGAACCAGGTGTTAAATGGTGCTGAGAAGTACGCCATGGCATACCTGGATGACATTGCCAACTTTAGTACCAGCTGGGAGGAACACCTATCCCACCTTAGGGAAATGCTGGACAGGATACAGAGTGCCGGGCTCACTGTCAAAGCCGAGAAGTGCCAGGTGGCCATGGGAGAAGTGGCATACCTCAGGCATGTGATAGGCCGGCCACAGCTCTGTCCTAACCAAATAAAGATAGAGGTGATCCAAGCATGGCCCAGACCAGAAACACAGAAGCAGGTCAGAAGTTTTATAGGGACAGCAGGGTACTACAGAAAATTTGTACCCAATTACAGTGCCTTGGCTGCTCCCCTATCTGACTTGACCAAAAAAGGATGCCAAAGAAAATTACCTGGGGCCCAACCTATGAGGAAGCCTTTACCAGATTAAAGGAGACACTGTGCACTGCTCCTGTTTTGACCAGTCCTGACTATAGCAAAACCTTTATAGTTCAGATTAATGCCTCAGACGTGGGTATTGGGGCAGTACTGAGTCAGACATCCAGCCAAGGGAGGGATCACTCAATAGCCTACCTGAGTAAAAAGTTACTTCCCAGGGAGCAGTTATACTGCATGGTAGAAAAAGAATGTCTTGTCATAGTGTGGGCCCTAAAGAAGCTAAAATCATACTTATATGGGCAGCATTCTGTGATGCAGTCTGACCACAACCCCCTGGTTTGGCTGACACAGATGGGAAAGACAAATGGTATATTGCTAAGATGGAGTCTTGCTTTGCAAGGGTATGATCTGAAAATTGTACATAGGGCTGGAGAAAAAAAAACAGAACTCAGATAGGCTGTCTAGGGTCTATGAGGAGTGAACTAATTTGGGAAGCTCATCCCATGCAGGGGATAGAGCCCCCAAATTCAGTCTAGGTGGGGAGGATTGTGATGTAGACAGCCAGTTCTGAGTGCTGTATTATCATTTTTTGTAATAAATAAAAATGGATTATGGACTGTCTCCCATGAGAAATGCTAAAACAGCATGTGAGATCATACACACGCACATGTTTTAGATACAAGGTTACCTGGAAGACCTGAAGCTAATTACAGAGTAGAACAGACCTTGATCAAGGATCTCCTGTTTTATCTAAAGTTAATTGCAGGCTGGAATAGGCTTGAGTCGAGCATATCCATTTTATGATGTTTCAAGAGGAGGAAACCAGGTTTAGTAAACTGGTACGAAATCATAAATGCTTTTAAGTCTGTGTGAGAAAAGGATGCAGAAAAAGATCAAAGAGAGTCATTTGCAGAATTTAATACTTTGAAAAGACATCCTGTTTTTGTATAGATATATTTTTTAGATATTCTGACAGAGGAGGAGCTAAGTGACCTCACAAAGGGGTTGGAAAATACAGTTTTCTTTAAGGAATATTCTGTTTTCCTTCAGATACTTCTATTTGGACTCTGACCAAGAAACATCTTTGGAGCACTTTAAGCGGGTATTTAGAAAGAGAGAGAGACAAAGCTAAATACTGTAGTAGAAATTGCACTGTTTAAACCTTGTTCTTTTAAAAGATTTGTATGTCTTGTGATATAATAGTTCTGTATTTTATGTGTTACATATTTTTATCTATTTTAGTAAAACTCTTTTTAGAGCATACTTGGTCTGTCTTTGAATTTCTTTCATTTACAAGAAATGTATATATGGTTATAGCTGACACTAGGCATAAGCTTGAATGGTGATACCAAACTGGAAAAAGGTAAGAATAATCTGAGGTCTTTATTTAAGTTTAAGGGTTCATTTTTGTACACCTGGTTAGGTGCACATAGGCAAAGATATCTGTCCCCCCAAAGACAGAAATATCTAAGCCTTGCATTGGGTATGCTAGCAAGAAGTTCACAGTTTGAATCCCTCCAGAACTTGAGACCAAAGGTTGGTTCAAACCCACAAAAATAGACAAGAGGGTTACCTTGTTCTGTTAAACTGTTCACAAGAATACCGCTCAGAGGTTGACACTTTGAAAGTAGAGGGCCTGACCTGCTGAGTGGGTTTGTGACACTCCTGTCTCTGCCCCACTGTTTGCATACACCCCCATTTGGTTTGCATGGGTGCCACCCCCGTTTGCCAGTGCAATAGAGCCCTCTGAATATTGTGATCTAGTGCAAAGTCTAGTTTGGCCTGGCAAACACTGGTTAGGGCCCATGCAAACTTCTGAATATCGGGGCCCTTGTCTTTTAGTTTTTAATTTGTAAACCTACAGACTGTATTCTTCAGTTTACAATTACAATTTTTTTTGTTAATATCACGCACCTTTGCTCGGCAGCTTGCACTGCTGCTCATCTGCTGTGTTGCCCTCCGCTGTCACCAGCTCTGACTGCTTGCTCAGTGCTCACTGTGGATTTCTCCCACCAGCCACTTAGTTTAAATTATCAAAAAAAACAAAACCTTCATATCAGGTCATTGAGTGACACCCAGTTGACACATAGTTTTCCATAGACTGCCAACCACTAACTTATGAAGCTGGAAGTAACAGCATCTGTTTGCTCCAATCTCTACAACTTTACCTCTTAAGTGTGCTGTGTTTGTCTAGAATGTCTGCATCATTTTTTTTTTTATTCATTCTCTTGTGGCCACCCAGTTGCTTCCCCGTAACTTCGCAGCCCTACCTATGGGGATCCGGCCACCGTCTGTCTCTACCGGGACCGCTGGCACCCAGTAACCCCTGCAGCTTACCCCCCACAGTGGGGTGGCAGGAAGCCCCCTAACTCAGTTTGGGTGCCAGCGCCTGGCAAACTCGTGGATGGCCATCAAGCCGCATTGGGTGCCACCATTTTCCCCTGTACTATTTCCCCTTGAGTTGGCGGAATACCATGACGCCAGCGGGCGTAAGCGCACACGCGTCCGCATGCGTCTCACCCAGGCATCTGCCCCCAACTCTACTCTCTTGTATGGCATCCTCAACCCCCTGCTTCCGCCAGGGGGCAGTTGGATGCCGACCGTTGTGTACCCCCCCACCCTGGAGAGGGAGAGCAGTCTATCGGGCACTCAATCCCTCTCCTTCCCTGCCAGCTCCCATCGACCAGTGCTTGCTCCTGAACCCAGGTCACTGGCGTGGTGCATGGTGTAGCGTCCAGCACTTCAACCCTCAGTGCCACCCGGCCGGCCTATGCCTGCTTTATTTAAAATAATTTAAATGCTGTACAAGCAACCTGCCCGCCATGACCTCTCACTCACACCACAGAATACTCCCTTACTCACTGTCCCTCCCAGCCCACCTGTCTGCCCACCCACTTGGACCACCAACACAAACAGTGATCACCGGTAGCATGCCTCCATCTGTGGGACTGCATCTCAACAAAGTACCTGTGTTCTCCTGCCTGGCATGGATCTCACCTGCTGCTCCATGCACTGCTCCCTTGCTTATTCCCTAAATAATTAAATGTGCACAGACTACTAAAATAAACCTTATTGACCCAATAACAATGAAAAAAAAAACACAAAGTTGGGTTTTATATAAGGTTTTTCATAATTTACTGTACTGGGTATACAGGTACCCACATACAGTGGCACCAAACAGGAGAAGGAACTATTGTACATATTTTTACTGTATTTAACTAAAGTTTTCATATATTTTTAAATGTTCTTTTTTTTTTTATTATTTCAGCAAATACCCATTTTTTTATAAGCAATAAGACCTCCATGGGTGTTTGTTGTATTAGGTTTACTACGTGCCATGGACTGAAGGCAGGAGGGTACACGCCCCTTGGCATGTGGTAAACCTAGCACAACCAACACCCCCATTGTGTCTTATTGTTTAAATAATCAATCAATCAATCAAAATCTTTATTTATCCAGGCGAACATCATTGAGCAGAACTCTTTTACAAGATGGACCTGGTTAGAACAGGGTCAAGTAACTTCCATCATAAAAAGATATAAATACATGTAAATAAGTATATAAACACAAACACAATGGTGCAGTAATAGGGGAGTCAAATGATAAAAGGAAGACAAGGCAAGCCATAACATAGGAGGATTTAAATACAAGTGGCAGGTCCACCATTGAACCATGCAACTGTATATAAACCATGGTCTCTGTATAGAAGTACCAGTTAGTTCATTTACCAAGGGCATTCACTAGTACTAGCCATGAAAATGGCTTGGAGAACCACCAACTAATGGCAGATGGGGTACCAGGAGGGGTATGTAATATGTAAGCGAAGGATAAACATTGTGAGAAGTGAAGTCCCAAGGATAGGTTGGTAGAACTGATGCGGTGGTGGGGGCCTACAGGGAGAGGGAAAGGGGAGTTAGGACTTTTATATTATGATTGCGTGTAGGTTGTGGATGCGTGCAGTATAGAGTTGTGAAAAGAAGGCTGGAGAAAGCAGGAAGATAGACCAGTATCAAAGGGAGGACAGAGGCATCAAGGTGTTACATGAAAGCACGATGACAGACCAGGACCAAGGAGGAGACAAGCACTAGAAGTAATTCGTTCATGGTTAAATGGTACAGGTTAGCATGGTGACAATTCATGGTCATGGGAAACAATTGCACTGATCATTTCTGAGACGTGAATATAAGAGCTTGAAAGATGAGATGCCGATGGGTGACCTCAGTTTCAGTTTTTTTTGCAATTTATTCCACAAGGAGGACAGTGTAAAGCTTATAGCAGCCCTGCCAAAGCGAGAGTTAACTTTGGGAACCATCAGTAGGAGAGATTTGCAACTTCTCAGGGCATAATTGCCTACTGGTTTTATAGGAAGACAGTCTGTAATGTATTGGGGCAGTTTTTTGGAGATGGCTCTCAGGATCCATAAGGCTGCATTTTTATCACGCCTGAATTGAAGAGAACTCCACCCCACTGATTGATATAGGGAGCAGTGGTGAGTGGAATAAGGCAGGCCTGTGACGAACCTCAAAGCTCTATGATATAATGTATCAAGTTTGGTGAGGTAGGAAATGGGACAGTGACTTATCAAGTTTTGGTCTGTGCCAACAAGGCAAGTCTTGTGATGGCAATGTAGTCTCAGGATAGGAAGACAAGCCCTTGTGAGAGCAGCCCAGTGACATGGACAGGTGCAGGTGGTCATTACTGTCATCAGCATGCCAGAGCAAGCCCTTACCATTTTACCCGATGGAGACATTAGCATGCTGACTATTTTAAAGAATTTTAAATTATTCTTTGCATAATCCATGAAGAAGCATGCATTGTATCTTCCCATGTATTATGACATACAGCAGGAACTCCTGTTCACTAGGATGGGAACAGTTAAGAGTATGGGCCATCCACACTAACCCAGATCTGTTCATTATTACTGAATCCTGGCTTAAAAGTATTATCTCTGACCAGCAGATCTCACTCCCCTCCTATAACTTGTTCAGAGCAGACAGGCCCACAAAGGGTGTGTGTGCGTGTGTGGGGGGTCATCTACACAAAAAAACACTTAAATGTCTCCATCACCATCACCAACGCCACGTCCAAACCCAAAGAATCTGAGTGCATGGCCATCAAAATCCAAATATCCACAGTCGAAGCCCTCAACATCATAGATTGCAACAGGCTCCCCCTCAGCAGGTCTTGAGCTAATCTCAACCCTCAGAAGCCTGATCACACCTGCCAACAACGAGATCATCATTCTAGGTGATCGCAACCTTGATTGGCTCTCGCCTAAGGCATGTGTCCTAAAAGAGCTCTGTGATGAGCTTGGACTGTCCCAAATCATTACAGGGCCAACAAGGCTAATGCCAAAAATCATGCACATAACTCCATCCTGGGCATTATTATCACAAACCATCCCCACAAAATTCATCATACAGCAATATTCCATAATGATCTTAGTGATCATAATATCACAGCATGCACCAGAAACCAAGATAAGCACCCATTTTCCTCTACAGTTGTCAGCGAGCACAGCTTCCACAAATTCAACATCAAAAACTGTATCTCGGATCTAAAATATGTAAACTAGCAAGATCTCAATCTTGCCAAATCAGTGGACGAGGTGGTCGCCTTTCTTAATGTTACACTGACTCAGCTCACCAATAAACATGCCCCTTTCATTAGATCCAGGTTCCGTAAACATTCCCATCCCTGGTTCACTCCAAACCTAAAAGCTGCACTGCATAACCGCAATAAACTTTAGGCCCTTGTAAGGTACATAAAGAATGTGGCCGACTAGCAGGCATTTAGAACTGCCAGGAATGCTTGTGTTAAACTAATATGGTCTGCCAAAGCTATCTTCTATGTAGAATCCCTTGAAAGGCCAAAGGAAACTCACCCAAGATCTGGGAAACAATCAAGACAGTTAAGGTCCACAAATCAGCTCCATCCATCCCCACTAAGTTACTCATTAATGGAGTTGAATACGTCGAGCGTGACCCCATCCTAGAAAAACTGAATACCCATTTTGCCACCACTGGACTCACATGTGATTCCTCCCCATACGCAGGGCTACCTCACCTCCCACCCACCCCACCCCACCACCCATGAACCCTGCCCCTCATATGTTCCCACTTCACCCTGTGACCTACAAACAAGCAGAAGACCACCTTAGTAAACTCAACATCAATAAAGGTAGTGGAGCAGATGGCATCGATCCCATTTTCATCAAGCTAGACTACTATTATCTAGCTGCATGAATCCTTCATATCCTTAATGTCTCTATCTCTTCAGCCACAGTTCCCTCCTCTTAGAAATCAGCTCATATCTTGCCCTTGTTCAAAGTCAGGTGACCCCAGCGACCTAAGCCATCATAGACCCATCTCCTTCCTCCCTGTCCCATCCAAACTGCTAGAGAAACTCATCCATCACCAGCTTAAAGATCATGTAGAAAAGTTCTCACTCCTCAATCCTGCCCAGTCTGGGTTCAGGCAAAAAACAGCACCACCTCCGCTTTAGCTAAAGTCACCAATGACAGACTGACCGCTCACGATTCTAAACAAGTCACAGGTGCCATATTTCTTGATCTCAGCAAGGCATTTGATACAGTCAACCATAACCTCATCCTCAGTGGTCTCAGTAAATTAGGCATGGCTGACACCACACTTCAATGGTTCTCGAGCTACCTTACAGGTACAGTTCAGAAAACCAAAGTGAGCGGTCAGGTCTCCGACTCCTTCCCCCATAAAATAAGGTGTCCCACAAGGCTCCATTTTAGGCCCTATACTATTTTCTATTTAGATTAACTCACTAGATTCCAATATCAGCAACTCCAAAATACATCTCTTTGCAGACGATACTGTTATATGTACTTCTAAGCCAACCTTATCCGAAGTACGTGATGTACTCCAAGCTGAATTCACACAGCTAGAGCGCAACCTAATCAACTCCAAGCTGCTACTCAACATGAAAAAAACCAAGGTCTTTTATTTCGTACCTAGTAGAAATAGGCCCTCCCCTTGGCACAGCGCATCACCTGTACCCATCATGACTATCCTAGGTGAATCACTAGACGTGGTCAATCAATTCAAATATTTGGGCGTTTGTATAGACAACAAACTTTCTTTCAGTGCGCACATCGACTACCTTTCTAGTAAGCTGAAAGCAAGACTCGTTTTTTCTTCAGAAACAGAGTGCTCTTTCCCCCTGACATTAGATGTAGACTAGTACAGGCCACATTCCTGCCACTCCTAGACTACAATGACCCCATCTACAACTGTGCCACTGCTTCCAACCTTCACAAGCTTGATATACTGTTCCATCAGGCTCTGTGCTTCATTACTAAAGCACCTTTCAGGATGCACCACTGCAACTTATATAAAGAAGTTGGCTGGCAACTCCTCACCACCTGGCAGCTACTCCATTTAGGTACATGGACCCTCAAAAATCTGCTAAACAAATCACTGACCTATATCTTTTCACTTGTTAATATTTTTCATTGCTCCTACTCTATTAGGAAATCACCTACATCCTCCTCAATATACTCTGGATGCTTACCTCCCTCGGCAAGGGTGCCATTAGCTGCGCCATCCCATTGGCATGGAATCTCATCCAGACATCACTGAGGCTCACCAGCATCATTTCATTACATTTCTTCAGAGCCCTGATCTACAAATTCTTTCCTGACGTCTGTCACTGCCATAGGTCCTAGCACATCATGCCAGTCTCTTGCCACTACTATGAAGTGAGTACCCTCTAACTTCTTGTATCCTTCTCCCTAGTCTCCCTATCCACCCTGGCCCCTGTCCTCCCTAGTCCATCCCCACCCTTATGCCCAGGACTACTCCTATACCCTCCATGCCTGATCCCTGCCCAACTCTCTCCCTTGCTCTTTCATCCTCTAGTAACTTCTTGCAGCTATCCCTTGCCCCCTCAGTCAGACTTCTTCCTCATCAGAAGTAGTTATGCATTTCTCCTTACCCCTTCCTTCCTTCCTGCACACTCAGCCACCTTGAGAAGCTGACAACAATCATATAAGTTCTTACTGATACTATTTTTTGTTTCTCCCTCTCAATATGAATTGGTTCCTGTATGCTTCACTACTGTTTTTGTTTTCATTGACCCTGTATGTATTTCCTACCAATTATTGTTACTTTATGGTGTGTCACCGCTGCCTACCCGAGCACCAGATTCCAATCGGTTGTATTATTGTTTTTACTGACCATATAAGCACTTTTTTTCTGCCAATTATTGTACCTGTATGCTATGTCATCACTTTTATTGTACACTGTTGTTTAACATTGTCCTTACAGGACCTCCTTGAAAATGAGTGTGCTCAATGGAGACTTCTTGCCAATAAACGTAACTTAATATTGCTAAAAAAGCTGCAGCTCTGGTGAGTAGGACACGTGGGACAATTTCTGCACTGCCTTCCCAACCTCTGCAGCCATACCAGCAGCAGCTTCAGCTCTTCATCTGTGCAGGGCAAGAAGGTGCCTCTAAAGTCAGGTGACCTTGTCTAAGATCCCTGAGCAGTGGCACAGGGCCAGCAGATCTTCATTTGGTGTGACTGTGACACTAGGATGAGTGAGTGAGGTACTTTTCCCATTTCCTATTTCTCTCTTCCCTCCATGTCTAGTCTCTCCTATTGCATTTTCCAGTCTCCCTTCTTCCCTATACAACTTCCCCTTCAGACTTCCCTATTGGCTTGCATCTCACCCTCTATCTTTGAGAGCCATTCCTCTTCCCACTAGGCCAGGCTCTTCAGTCTGTGGACTGTCATAAGAGAAGCCCAGCTCTTCCCTAGAGGATTGAAGAATGTTCGAACAATCATCCTAAAAGAAGGGGAATTTTTATTAAACTAAAATGAATCAAACAGAAAAGAATCAAAATCATATACTCAAATACAAAATCATCAACAGAAGGTATTTGGTATGCATCAGAGTTTAAATGAATGAATCATGTGTAACTCCACCCAGCGACAATCCCAATAAAAAAAACTCAAAACACAGTAGTTTTCAAAATAAAAAAATAAATAAATGAAAACAAACAGTAGATGTTTAGAAGTCCTGATATAAAAAAACAGATGTGTGGAGGGGATCATAAGTAGGCAGTCATAAAAAAGGGGGGTGGGAGAATACATGCTTGTGCCTACCTCAGTCCTATAAAATCCAGTGACAGTATTTCCAAAATGCAGATACCTTATTGTTAGCCAGCTTGGAGTGCTTCCTATAGTATGCTTTTCTTAAGCACTCAGTTACCATTCCCACTGTACCCTGTAGAGGTATATACTGTTGCTGTATGGTAAGCGTACACCTGGCTTGCAACTGATAATATTGGCAGATAGCAAAGCAAAGCTGCAGGTGCTCTTTGCAAATTGCTCCCAACATCCTTGGTAAATACCAAAGACCATTGCTTGGTAATTAGCTGACCTGGACAGGGGTTCTTTCCAGGACACACTGAGTGCTTCCCAGAATGCCTTGTCATAATGGTATTGTAATAAAAAATGTTACTGGGTTTCCAGGAGTCCTGCACACCCCCATCATTCTGACTGTTATGTTTCGAGGAGCCTCTAACAGCAATTTTGCCATGTATTCCTATCCAAACTATATCCCACATGGACTGTGGAATCCTAGGATTAATAAACTGACTGGTGACGTCAGGTATCCTACTGACAGGGCATGGTTCAAACTCCATGGGTTCTTTTCCATTATATTCAAAAATAACATTTTCTTGAATTATACGCTGATATCATACAGGGTCCGCTTATTAATCTTAATAAAGGCAGACCTAATATAGGTTGGCATAACTTGTGAATTATCATGACAGGGTACAATTGCACTAACTAGTCTTCCACCATTGGGATACAAGGTTCATCAGAGTGTCTGCAGGTGGGCAAAGTTATTGTGTAAAAAGATATTATTAAGAAACACTAATGGATTGACCATGTTATCAAGCTTGTCCTGTTTCCTGCACTGTATTTACCTTATTGTTGTTACGTCCTAGTTATGTGACATGGAATCTTTGTAAATGAGTCTTTGACTCAAAGGTACAGTATTTTCCAAATCCTGAATAAATAAATAAATAAACTATGCTCTACACCAATTTTCTATATATGGTGTGGCTCTTTATTTGGTTCAAACGAGACCCCCACAATCCTAGGAAAAAGATACATACAGTTTTGTTTCTACTTCAGTAGGTGGGGGAAATGTGGCTCAAAAAAGTAAAACAGAGGAGTAACAGGGTTTTTACCAGAAAAACTCTTAAACTAGGACAGATGTCTGTGTTTCCAGCACAACAGTTTTTTTTCCTGTGGTCTGTTGACATTCCTGCCAGTTCATAAGGGCAGCGTTTGAAAAATTAAAAGTAATACCCCAAATCTATTGGTTCAGTGACCAGTTTCCCCCAGTGTCCTGACAAGCATTCCTCCAGTCAATAAAATAGATCTATGTACCCCAGCCCATAAGATGTACTTGAAAATGAGATGTCACAGCTCAGAGTACTTTTCCTGGTCAGCAGTCTGCCTAGAACCAATGATTTCATGGACTGCCCCCTATTCTCAAAATGTCCACCTTCTCCAAATAACAAGTAAATATGGCAATACTTTGGTTTGTAGTGTAGTACTTTGCAGAGTAACTGCATGTGTTGCCCTCTATAATTAGTGTGCTGCTTCATACTGGCAACACCCAAGGCAATCAGTAACCTCCACTCATGATCTAAATCTAAAAAATGCATGAAGTACTCCTTAATACTGTATTCTTGTCCATCCTCAAATGTGAGCTTCAAAACTACACACAGCACTCCAGATGGGACCTAAACAGTGACATGTACAATGGCAGAATTACCTCCCTCCTATAACTGGTGAAACCCCTACTGATCCAGCCTAGCATTTTTTTTCTTCTTTGCAATTGATATTTTATTGAAATTTTTCAAAACAGAGCATAATTTCAACATTACATGCCAAATTCCTAGCCAGGGCACGCCCCATGAAGTTATAACTTTAATTTTAGCGGCCATTCAAATATGAAAACAACAGAGCATTAATACCAGCAATCAATGAAGAAAGTAACAATTCATCATGTTATATTTATTGTAATGCACAGTATGTAACATAGAGCATTGCATCAGATTATGTTAATTAGTAATCTGTTGCCAATCAATAATCATATGGAACATATGACAAATTTGCATGGTGTACCAGCCAAAGATATTCAGTTTGCCTATGACTATGAGCTGATTGTATGTTTACCTTGCCTTTCTATTAGAAATGATAAGGGATCCAAGCAAGTTGGCTGTGAAACAAGACTCCAGTCCAAATTCCCAGTCAAGCATTCTATTTTTACTTTCTCATACACAGACGCACTTGACACCAGCAATACAAAGTGCAGATCTTGGCACAAAGCTACACCGGCCTGACACTAATATTACAAAGTACGGAGCCTGACAGAGAGATGAATGTGGCACTAACAAATCGAACTGCATGCCCTGTCACAAAGACATCCACTTGGCATTAATGTAACAGAGTGGCCATCACAGGGGGAAAATGGAATAGAAGCAAACCAAAATGTACACAGAGTTTTTTTTGTCTTTTAAATAGTTTTTTATTTTAATTGGGTTCACCACAACATAACCCATATAGACCATCTTAAGGTAACTGGTTCATTCCACTGGGTTGTCAAACAGACGAGGCATACCGATGAGTTCTGGTAGGATGAAACACGTGTCTATGTCATCTGTTAGCACCCTTTGCAAACTGTGTGAGAGGCCTGTTGGCACCATGCATTTCTGTTTAAAGTTGAACTAGCATAGTATTCTGTGGTGATTTTCATATGCAGCCCATGATGCTTTGCATTGTGGGAGCATGTGTGATTTTGTATTTCTTTGAAACTTGACTTCCCGGCCAAATGCCCTTTGGTTAAACATTGCCTCAGTGCTTGTGCACAGAGGTTTTTTGTCTTTCAAAATGTATATAGTCTATTTATTTGGTAAGATATTTCAATACTTATAGAAAAAGAAGAATCAGCATTTACAAGCAATAAGAGACTAGTACAGAAGTGACTGTGAATGTGTAATGGCATCCATTCTGCACATTAATGCTCACACATAGCCTTTGTCAATTGTATAAACCAGTTTTATGGAAAGGGGAATGTTGACCAGAACACCAGGGAAAATCACCTATGTTTGCAAAAGGTGCCCTGGGTTCTTTCACTTCCACTTGGACAGCCACCAGCCCAACACCAGAGATGAGCAGAAGGGTCCTCAGTTTAACATCTCATCTAAAGGATGGCACACCCGACAGTACAGCACCACCCTAGTTCTGCACTCAGGTGCTAGCAGTGTTATGGTGTAACCTCCCTGTTACCCAGGGTTACTAGAATCCCAGTAAGACCTAGTGGTAGGCAGGGAAGGCAGCTTGTGAAACTCCAGTTAAATGGATTTCACGCAGTCTCACTCTGTTCTCAGTCTCAGCTGAGACTGAGGGATGACATCACCATATAACTATCACAGCTGCATGAACCACATTGGAATCTGCAGAAGGGAGTTAGATTAGAATGTTGGGAGTTTTGAACAGTCAGAGTTCAGTTGGAGTTGGAGATTGGTGTGCGAGGAGCACAGCAGTTCTGTGCACAGGCTCTTGGAGCCTCAGCTCTGAAACAGAGCTACTTTTAGGGAAAGGTGTGTGTTTCTGCCTAAAGAGGGACACAGTAAGCTGTTCTTAAAGTGGTGGAGACCACTGATACTGGTCTCTGTGCCCCATCCCTGAGGGAATGGGGGTGGAAGGTTTGCCTGCTATTCCAGGGGCAACCCCCTGGCTACTGCTGGAGAAGAAGCTGCCTTATTTTTCCCAAGTGTGTGGGGTACAAGAAGATTTCGAGATTCGCATGTGGGGCACCTGCAACCAAAGTGAGAGTTCTGCTCTTTCTAAAGGGCCCATGTTTCATCCTGAACTGTGTTAAAGTGAGGATTGGACCACTGAAGTAGTGGGAGGCCTAGAGTAATAGGCATAGCCAAAAGTAAAAGTATGTTCAAGTCCAGCACAAGGGGAAAGTCAAGACATGTAGAGGAGATGTGACATACGTCTACCCTGTAATCTATATTGCCAAGCTTTCAAAAGAGTTGTTTAGTGTCCAGAGAAATGGCCGGGTATGGATTGTGGGAGCTGAAGGCGGGAGACCCCCCATCTTTAGTAACCAGGTCCACCTCTATGGATTTGCTCTGTGGATTTCTACTTTGCCTCATGCACTTGGCCAGTGATGAGGGAAGTACCCAGACATGGGATTGGAAGGAAAATTTCCCTTAAGGAGTGGAAGTCTCTAAGGTGGTTTGGGGAGCCACCAACAGGAAAACTGGTTCATTCCCATATGGACCGCGATCAAGTGGTTGTCGGGGGAGCCGGGCCATGGGAAAAACCCATGTAGTGTACAAGGTGGGCTGTGTACCCAAAGCTGCATGCAAGTCTGGGCAGTGTGCCTGGTGGGTTCAGAGCCTGAGGTCTGGAACAGTGAAGAAGTGTTCTGTATTTCTAATTTGCATTACCAGGAATGTAGCCCCATGGGGTTCCATCTATGCTTTGTTCGTTCAGTTTGGATGTGAATAAAAGCCACACTTTAGAATCCTATTCCTGGTTTTGGACATTACAGTTATTGCTTCCTGTGTTTGGATTTACTTGGGTGCCCCTGTGCAGAGTGGCCAAACCTAGGCCCCCTGTGCCGAGTAACCTAGTCCTCCAAGAACCCAGTCCCCACCAGGTACTGCTGTCAGCTTCAACAGCATACCACCTGTCATTTTGCAAAAAGGCAGGGGTCCGGGGGTTACAATGGTATAAGCCCCATCCTGTTACAGGACTAGAACCCAAGACCTTCTGTCCCAGAGCTGGGTGTGCTACCGAATGAGCCACACTGACAGCTATATTTATTGAAAAGTTTCACCAGGTAAGGCACACTGAACAACAAGTTGCTCTTCTCCTGGTGTGACATGGGGGAGAGGGGAGCCAGAGTTACATAGTAAAATATTGAACAACATTGCACAAACAACAGAAGAGTAACAGAATAATTACATAGTAGACAGTTTCAACTTTTGCTGCAAACATCTGAAAACATAAAGTGTACAGAATTTCAAGTAGCACTAATTGCATACAGGGAGATGAGTTCCAGAAATGGGCAGTAGACACATTTATAATAACAGAGTTAGCTAGTAGGAGCTCCCAATGGGAGCTCAAAATTCCACCATTTAGTTTCATCAACATAAAGCAAAGAACAATTTTAAGTGCATAATAATAATAAGGGCTTGCATGTAGGTAACACCTAGTCTAAGGGCAGCAGTAGAGTATAAGGCCAAATGGGGTGTGGGAGTTAGGTGCAGGTACAATTAACAGTAAGGAGGTTATGGATTGCCATAGTTAATGAGCTGGTTGAGGAAAAAAAATGGATTTGAGTAGGAAGCGAGTCCCACAGTTTTGGGAGATGGTAGGAGAAAGCAGACTGGCCAATTGAGGTGGATCTCCGGGGTACTGCCAGGGTTCTGTGGTCATGGGATCTGAGGGAGAGGAAGGGAGGGAGGTGGTGAAGGGGAAAGGGAGGAGGTAAGATAGGGAGGGAGAGTACCAAGCCAGTAGGTGGAGACAAATTTTGCACTGTGCTGCAGTCATCTATTGGCTGGAGATGGGAAAGCCAAGGCATGGTAAAGGGGACAGTGATGTGTTAATGGAGGTGCATCCAGGGCAAAGCAGCAGAATGAGTTGAAAAGGGTATCCAGTCTTGTTAAGGAGGTGGAAGAAGCAGAGCAATAGATGACATCTCAGTAGTCGACGACCGGGAGAATAATCTTTTGGACCAGTTCGCGCCTTGCCGGGAGCGGGAGGCAGGAGTGATTTCTATATAAGGCACCGAGTTTAGGGTGTAGTTTTTTCAGTAAGTCTTCAATATGGTCCAAGAAAGTGAGATGCTGATCCAGCCAGATGTCCAGATATCTGAAGGATGTAGAGGTCTCAATAGTTGTTCCATTGAGGGTAGAGGAAGAGAACAGGGATGGGAGTGTAGCCAGTCTCTGTCTAGTGCTGAAAGTCATGGACACTGTCTTCTTAGTGTTTAGGAATAGTTGTTGAGATTGAAACCAGCTCTGGACATTATTGAAGTCCAACTGAAGCCTGGAGGCAACATCTGAGGGAGATGGCCCCTTGGAGAAAAGGATCATGTCATCTGCACACATATGTATGGAAGACGAGGTGCAGACAGAGGGTAGATCATTCAGAAAAATGGAGAAAAGGATAGGACCCAGTACTGACCCCTTCGGGACACCTGAACAGATGGGGAGTGGAGGGGAGAAGGTATCAGAGATTTTTACCAATTGTGTGTGGCCATTTAGGTATGTACTAAACCATTTTATTGAGTGGTCAGCCAGACCAGCGGATGACAGGGAGTAAAGTAGGAGAGCATGGGAAACCGTGTCAAATACTTTAGCAAGATCAATAAAGATGGCAGATGTAATATGCCCACAATCCATTCCAGACAGGATCGAGTCGGTGACCCGAAGCAGCGAAGTAGTAGTAGAGTAGTGTTTGCAGAATCCAGATTGATATTGGGTGAAAAAGTTTGTATCGGAGAGATCCGATGACAGTTGGGCTAGGACTAGGTGTTCTTGCAGTTTGGCATTCATTGGGAGAAGTGAGATGGGGTGGTAGTTCCCAGGGAAGGAGGTATCGCCGCTCTTTGGTGGTGGGAGAACAACTGCATGTTTCCATTTTTGGGGTATTTCAGCTAGTTGAAAAGAGAGGTTGAGAAGGGCATTTAGAGGGGAGCAATAGCTGTGGCGGACAGGTATAGCAGCTTAGGATTAAGACCGTCAGGGGAGCTTCCTTTGCTCGGATTTAAGGCCTCTAAGGGAGTGAGTATATCTTGTGGCAGGATATTTGAGAAAGAAAAGTAGTACGGTGGAGCAGGTGGGCTGCTGGTAGGGTAGGATGTCAGCTGGCTAGAGATTGGGAGGGAGTCTAATAGTGCAGATGCACAGGAGATAAAGTGCGAGTTGAAAGCTGCAGCTACACTAGGGTGGTCGGAGATGACGGTATTATTTATTTTGAGGATTGGGGGGAGGAGGAGCTTGAGGAGAGAATAGTGAGTGAATCACTTTCCAGAATTAAGATGGGTTATTTATGCTGGACTTAAAAGTATCATTGAAGTACTCAGCCTAGTGGCGAGTGGCATTTCTTGCATTTATTTTTCAGGGCCTGATAGGCTTCATAGTCTTTAGGAAGCTTTGTTCCTTTGTGGAGCTTCCAGGCTAAGTCGTGACGTGCTTTTTGGCAGGCAATGAGCTCTGGAGAGATCCAGGGTAGGTGGTTCCCATGGACTTGGACCTGTCAAATAGGGGCATGTAGATTCCAGACTTTGAGGAATTGGTCTCTGAAGTAGTCTGCTGCCTCATCCAGGGCTCTAGCTACAGATATGGGAGCCCAGTTAGTGTGTGACAAGTCGTGCAGGAGGGGGGCAATATTTAGGGATTTGTACAACCTGATTTGTAATGTTTTATGGGGGGCTTTGACTTTACATACTCTACGTATCAAAAGGTCATACAGTGGTCACTGAGGACATCCGCTAGTGTTCCAGATTTTATAACCCTATGAGGATGAGAGGTGAGGGCCCAATCAATTAGGGAGTGGTTTTCCATATTGTAGTTATGCCGAGTTGGGTCATGGGTAAGTTGAGTTAAGTTGAGAGCGTGTATTACATTATGCACTTTGTTGGGTGTTGAGGACAACCAATTTATGCTGAAGTCACCCATGATAAATAGTTCGCCAGTTGAAGAGTGAGTAGCTAGTCTGGCTAAGAGGTCAGTAGCGATTTTGTGCTATATATCAGGACGGCAGCAGACACCTGCTATAAATATAGGTTTGGAGAAGGGGAGAGAGATTTACAGCAGCAGGGGCCTTGTAAGCTTTTGGTTCTGAGCTGGAGAAGACGGAGGTGAATTAGATGGACAATCAGATATAGATAGCTACCCCACCACCTCTGCCTAGATGGTTCTGGCGCGATATTGTAAAGCCAGGGATTGTAAGACAGGAGTCACAAATCTTGTTATTTAGCCAAGATTCAGATAGTGTAATTATATCAGGGGTGTGTGTAACCACAAAGGGCTGGAGCAAGCCTACTTTACGGAGGAGGCTGTGTATATTTATGTGTAAGACTTTTAGACTGTGAGGGAGAGCTGTTAGATGTAAGTGTGGACTAGCAGCTGGGGAGGAGGGGTTGAGGAGCCATAGCTGTTTGGGCTGGGCCTGGGTTAAGATTTATGTCGCCAGCTGATAAGAGCAGGAGAGTGATAATGATATAGCTAAGCTTGGTGCTGTTAAACCAGGGGTGGGTGCTTGACAGGCGTGAGCGAGTGCTCTTGTTAGTAGTTGAGGGGGGCCAGGAACTAAGGAAGAGTAATAGGGTGCAGTACATAGGCATCTGGATGAGAGAGGCGCAGGGGCGAAAGAGAGAGTTAGACCAGGAGTGTGTGGTGGAAGTAGGGGAGATAGCATGGTTGAACACGGAGTGGAGGAGGGCATAGTGTCAGTGTGGTGTAGGTGGGAGAGCAGGAGTTGGAGTAGGAGACAGAGAAGTGAGAGTGATAATGGGGAGTGCCAAGACAAGGAGGAAGTTGAGAGTATTGGGCTTCATAATTTAGGACTCAGAGAAAGTAACAAGATCTGGGTGTATAGGTGTAGAGAAATGGTTACACACAGGGGTCTGTAGATAAACCTGTATCTGAGGAATAACTGTGAGGCAAGGAGGATCCCTTAGTAGAAACAGAGTGCTGGGCAGAGAGCAGGGTGTCAAAAGGAGAACTTGCTTTTGTCCTGGTCCACAAGGACGATTAGAGAAACAGGGTCTGGGTGAGCCAATGAGGAGGAAGCTCAACGAGGAGGGAGGAGTGAAAGTGTACTTAATGGAGGGCTGGGCCAGGGGTTGGGGGTGGGAAAAAAACCTTCAATAAAAAGATTCGGTGGAAATAAGTTTGAAAAGGGCTGGAAAAAGTGGTCAGAAAGGCATATCAATCAGATGATCCACGCTGCCTGACGGGCCAATCAGGTACCGGTAGTGAAATGCTGCAGCCAATCGGATCACCGCCGGAGTGGAATTCAGTAACGGCTATACCTTAAACTTGGGGACAATACCTGGTACCACAGGGGGAGGCTGGACAAGTTGATGCTGGCGGCGGCCGAGGAGGTGCTGCCTTTCAAGCCAGAAGCACCGCTCTGGGCACCGAGGAAATCTAGGGGGACAAGAAGAGGGTAGAGTAAATATAGGTAGCAGAAAGAGTTAGTAAATTGAAAGGGTCAGGAGACTGGCGGCAGACCGTCAGCGGGTGGGGGTTGGCAGTGAAATCAGAAACAAAGGACTTGCAGATTAGCTAGGTAGGGGTGGGTTCTGATGAGACAAAGGAGGGGGGAAGGTTATAGACAGTGAGAAAGTTGAGCAGAAGAGGTGCGGGGTGAAAACCAAGTTTGGAGTAGGCTGCTGAGACTGATGAGCAGTAGCGAGTCAGTAGCTCAAGTAAAGGCTACAGGTTAGAGGAATGGAGTGTCTGTTGAAAGGGTGGACAAACAGGGAGTGGCGATGAAATTGGTTGACAAAGTCAGACAGTGGAGGAGAGGGCAGACACGGGTTAGATTTTTTATCAGCTAAAAATACATAAGCTACACAGTTTTGCAGTAATATTCCTTATAAAATTGGCATGTAAAAAGAAGCAACATGATTGGCCAGAAAGGAAGTGTCAAATAGGTATTACACATAGGGAAAAAAAAGAGAAGGCAAATAAATCAATGCACCCAAAAGGAATGTTCAGATGTGTCAGTGGAACGTAATTTTTTTAAAGATCGCCATTGTTTTTGTCTCGGTAAGCGAGGGAGTGAATGTCATGCTGATAGTCCCACTCCAAACCTCGTCTCTGCTAGAAGTAAAAATCGGAAAGCAGCAGCATGCCAGCATTTTATCATGCATAAAGCATTCTTCTAGTTCGTCGAGACTGAAGCTTGCTGCCGCATGAAACTGGAAATAGACCAGAACAGGGTGCCCTCTCATACTAAACTGCGCTTCCCTCCCAGTACATTTAACTAAAACAACAAAAACAAATCTGCACCCCTTATTCCTTTTTTTTTTTTTTTACTAATTGCAAAAGTGGCGCAACCTGTCGGGGAGAACCTGTTACTTCCTCTCTTAACCACACTTGCTCTCTCGATTGGGGCATGAGGTTTGGGGGGGCAACAACAGGAGAAATGTCAATATGTCAGAAGACAATTATGTCATCACCTAGTAGGCAGAAGGACTATTTTATCTCAAAGTAACACAATGATTTCAGTTTTTCTTCAGTTCAGTAATATTTTTTAAGGTTACAAATATTGAGGAAAAAAAAACAGAAAACCATTTTATAAAAGCAATAGAACACTCCAGGGTATGTGTGTTGAACAGATATTACCGCACTTCCAGGGGCTGAAGGCACTCGGCAGGGCCTCATCCCTTACTACGCCCTTGGGAGTGCGGTAATATCTGTTCAACACACACCCTGTCATGTCTTATTACTTACTTAAAACATAGCCTATACGCTAACAGACATCATTCATCAGCTACCTCTTAAATCACAGTAAACATGGCTGTTCTATTGCAAATTTTACACTGCTGTACAAGGACATGCTAGCATTTCATTACAGCTTTAGCTAAAAAACTTAAAAAGATTCAGTAGAAATAAGTTCGAAAAGGGACGGAAAAATGGTCAGAAAGGAGCACCAATCGGATGAGCCGCACTGCCCGACGGACCAATCAGGTGCCGGTGGCGAAATGCTGCATCCAATCGGATCACCGCTGGAGTAAAATTCAGTAGCGACAGTACTGAATAGGTAGGAATCTTGGGCAGTCTATATTGACCTTGGGTAATTATCTGCCATAATATTTTCTATGACTTCTATTTTATGCAGAATTAAAGAATAGTTACTTATAGTAATATTAGACCTTCAAGAGACTCTTCTCTATTGAACCACATCATGGAACTATAAATCACCAGTGTCACAACCACCTGAAACCTTTGCTAGCTGCACCCACTCACATTGACGTGCATCGTCACCACCTGTCTAACATGGGCAGCCCGTCATGCCTGCCTTCCCTGCCAGAGACAAGCATAGAAACATAGAAACAGCCGGCAGATAAGGACCTCTTGGCCCACCTAGTCTGCCTTAAAAGTCCATACTCACTGTGCTACCATAGACCCTAATTGATCTCAAGCCTTACCCCCCCTACTCAGCCCTGTTGTTAAGGTCCTCCTGTGTCTATCCCATGCATGTTTGAATCCTGTTATTGTTTCGGTATCCACCACCTCTGCTAGGAGACTGTTCCAGACGTCAACTACCCTTTCCATAAAGAAGTATTTCCTCATGTCCACTCTAAGACTCCCCCCTACAGCTTCATATCATGCCCCCTTGTCCTTGAGCATCTCTTTCTGTGCAGTATGTTTCCCTCATGTACCTTATTGATACCCTTGAGGTATTTGAAAGTTTCTATCATGTCTTCCCTTTCCCTCCTTACTTCTAGAGAGTACATGTTTAATTATTTGAGTCTATCCTCATAGGGCTTATGAGGCAGACTATGCACCATCTTGGTTGCCCTTCTCTGTATGCCTCCACACAATTTATTTCTTTCATGAGATGGGGCCTCCAGAACTGGATGCAAAACTCCAGGTGGGGCCTCACCATCGATCTATACAGCAGTAACACTACATTTGTATTTCTGCTGGTGATACCCCTCCTTATGCACCCCAGCGTTCTACTAGCTTTTCCCACTGCCTTATCACACTGCTTTGCTACCTTTAGGTCATCAGAAATGGTGACCCCAGGTCCCTCTTCTGTTTTGTGGTTGTTACCACCCCCCCCCCAAATGATACATTGCCCTTGGGTTTCTGTGCCCCATGTGCATAATTTTGCACTTTTTGGCATTGAAGCCTAGCTGCCAAACCCTTGATCAGTCTTCCAGTTTCTTCAGATTGTCCCTCATCCCCCCCCCCAGTGTGTCCACTTTGTTGCAGATTTTTGTGTCATCCATGAACAGGCATACTTTCTCTTCCAGCCCCTCTGCGATGTCACTAGTAAAGACACTGAAGAAGACTGGCCCCAGTATTGATCTCCTGAGGCATCATGCTGGTTACCCTACCTTCTTCCAAGTGAATCCTATTTACCACCACCATCTGAGTTCTGTTACTTAGCCAATTTCTTACCCATTTTACTATCTTTGGACTCACTCTTAGGCTGCCCAGCTTGTTTACCAGTCTTCTGTGAGGAACAGAGTCAAAAGGCCTTACTGAAATTCAGGTAGGCCACATCCACCGGATGATCATAAGACTGGCATAGACCAAAACAACCAGGACCAAACCAAACACACAGGACAGGATATGGAAACCTGAGTAAATATGTTGAATTCATACAGAAATAGATTAGTTGCTCTATTGGTCCTTGTAAGAACAGATCGAGACGCAAATGATCTCATACCTTTTATTGGACCAACATAGATGTAACAAAGAGAAAACAATGTCTATGTTGAATTCAGGCATAAGAGCAGAACCAGCAGGTGAGAGCAGGCAGGATAAACACACATCACCTGAAAAGGGGAAAAGGAGGGAGAGCTGTGGCTTAATGCAGGAAAGTCTCTCCAAGATTTGAAAGGCTATGCCTGTGGTTCAATGGAGAGCAACAAGCAACACCCCATTCCTGAGCTATAGTTCCTTTCAGCCTTCTTCTGAAGCACTTCTTCTTTCCAGCCGGTGGCTCTGTTGGTCTGTCTTCTCCCTTGGGACCTGCTGGGGCTTTGCCCCCCAACATTGTTGTGCTTTGTGCTCTGCTTGTTTTGTGCTAGACTTCTGTTTTTGGTTTGTGTTATTTTGCCTCCGGCTGCTGTTGTGTGCTTCCTTGTGTGCTTTTCTTTCTTTCTATTCTGCTGTGTTTGCGATGTTTATTTCGTGTTGTCTTTTTGGGGGTTTCCTAGCATCTTGTTGCCCTCTGTTCACACTGTGTTACCTGTGCCTTTCCTCCAGGCTCCTACAAAACCTCTGCTTTCCTGCAATTGTTATTGCATGTTTCAGCTCACACTGCAGTTGTTGCCATTAATTGATTGCACCTGGTCCTGGCTCTGCAGCTATGCTAGCAGCTATTCCCTGTTTACAGCTCTGCTCAAGATTTACTCAGTGCTAGCTCCACTAGGACAAATGCTGCATTGCTATACTGGCACTTCCTGCTCTTTCATTGCTGCCTGATCTCATGGTGCTTCGCTCTTGGCTTCCTGTTGTTCCTACAGCGGAGAACTGTGGTGTCTCAGTGCTATATCATGACCCAACTAGCAGGAGCATGCTTTAAGTAAGTTAAATGACTCGTGCTCCTTTGCTGTTCCTTGCCTATATGGCTTTCAGTTATCCATTCCATGCATAACTCATTAACCTCATGGTCTACGTGGCCTTCAGACGGTCATGCATTTCATTACTGCCCTACTGGTATCCTGTGATATGGGCGAGTCAAATTGAGAGACTCAATATGAGCAACTCAGTTTGACCACCTGACATAAGAGTGAGTAGGACAGGATAGCGAGGAGGGGAACAGTGACTGTAATTGACAAGAATCATGAAATGGAGATACGGCGACTATGACAGGGAGATATAGGGGAACAGCATATAAGAGGAAGTGTGGACGAGCAGTTTCCTGCTGGCCATTTGGCATAGTAGTAGGGGTGTGTACCTGTGACGTGAGGGGCTCCGATTTCAGAGCTAGCTGCATGGACTAAATTTCTTTATGCCTGTTGTGGTTGGGACTTAGTATTTTTTACCCTGTGTGTCCCGATCCTAATTGCTCCCTGCTGAAGATGCCCCTGTACCCCAGTGTCAGGCCCGCCGGAGCTGATAATCTTAATAATGGGGGGGGGTGTGGGTGACATAGCTCCCCTCATAAAAAAGAAAGGGTTACTTGCGTACATTACGAGTATGGTGCTGATGGGCACTGTTTTTGTTATTGGTGTAGAGCATGTCGTCATTTGTATTTTCACTGATGTGCGCTCGGTGATATGGCGATTGCTATTTTGCTTTCGGTCATATCACATAGAACAGAGCTACTTGATCCTTACTGGATTAACCTATCACTGCCTTAATAGTGTTTAGGGTATTCTTGCCACTCATACCAATTCACTAGTCATGACAAAGCTGTAATATCAAATGCTTTCTGTAAACTAATCATTTGCTCCTTCATGGAACTGGTTGGCCAAGAATATACGTAATTCAGCTTATCTCATATGCAGTGCATCATGCTACCTATACTGCTTGCCCATCTTATTGCTGTCACAAATGCTGTTGCAAATCCTGCTAAACAGCTGCTAAACCTCATTGATTTATTTATGCTAATCTCATCAATTCAACCACTGGCATCAGAGCGTCTCCCTGCCTACATACCTACACTACCTTCTATGTCACCATCAATTTGACTCCATAATGGAATTGGTTGGCATGTTTTCTGCTGGTTACTACTACTACTATCAAAACACCAAACACTGGCTCACAGTCCAGCTTCCTGCCTCACCCAGGCCCCTGCTGGTAATTCTCATGGTTGCAGACTATGCTCGCAACCTTTTAGGCCTCCTCCCATCTAGGACTCACAGTTGATTCATGATCTCGTTCATAAATCAGAGGCATGCCAACCACATCCATTACCTTTTCTGGCTTAGGGCTCACCCTATAAGCTGGTGGTCTCGCTCTGCGCTCATCGGCCCAAACATTCAAAAGGTTCGCGATGGCACAACAGAGCTGCACCATCGCCAGCCATATACGCCCGGGCGCCGATATTCAAAAGGAAAAGTGCCCGATGGAAATCGATGCGCCGGAGCACATCAGTAATGTATGCAGGCACAGGTGGGGGTGTGCCCATGCATAACCTGCACAGCCCGATATTCAGCCCGGGATGTGCAGAGTCATGTATGCGCAACCCCTACCTGTGCCTGTACAAAGTTAAGCCAAAAAAAAAGGAACAAGTGATGGCCACCCACAGGTGAGCTGCCACATTGCAGGGCGCAACATGGCAGCTGCCACCTGTGGGTGGCCACCCGAGTTCCTGCCGCACCTGGCAGCACCACCCCATGCCCCATTGCGGGCATCCCTAGAGCAAAATCCCCCCATCCAATATCCCTGGTGGTCCAGTGGACCGATCACCACCCGATTGCGGGCATCTGTAACACATAACAGACCCCTACCACCCTGGTGGTCTAGTGTGCCCTCCTCCCCACCCGCCCACTGAGCCCCACTGCCCGCTCCCCGTCAGCTGGCTGGTGGCACCCACCCACCTGCCGCCCGCCACCCGCCGACTGACAGTGGGAGGCTGATGCCCATTGGTTCACACTGTGAACCAATGGGCATGCAGCCGTGAACCAATGGGCATGCAGCCCCACCGAACTGTCAGTCGGCGGGGCAGCGGGGCGGCAGGCGGGTGGTGCTGCCGCCCGCTGGCTGACGGGGGGGGAGCGGGGTAGTGGGGCTCAGTGAGCGGGTGGGGAGGGGGGCACACTAGACCACCAGGGTGGTAGGGGTCTGTTATGTGTTACAGATGCCCGCGATCAGGTGGCGATCGGTCCACTGGACCACCAGGGATATTGGACGGGGGGACTATACTGATGCCCGCGATCGGGCACATAGAGGTCCACTGGACCACCAGGGATACTGGACGGGGACTATGCTGATGCCCGCGATCGGGCACATAGAGGTCCACTGGACCACCAGGGATACTGGATGGGGGGGACTATACTGATGCCCGCGATCGGGCGCATAGAGGTCCACTGGACCACCAGGGATATTGGACGGGTTTTTTTTTATTTTACAGGAATGCCGCGATCGGGCTGCAGGGGGCGTCGGTCCCCAATGGCTGCTGCCTGGCAGGGCACCAAGCGCAAGTCATCGGGGATCGGAGCACCTGCATGCTAATGGCATGCAAATGAAGCCGTAATGAGATGCAAATGGCCCCCTGTGCGCCTTGCATAAATTATGGCCCCATTTACATGTCCCCTTTTGAATATCGCAGGTGCTGTGCATGGCGCAATGGCACTTGTGCTAGCACATCTCCATGCTCCACTCTGGCCACTTGCTCTGGCGCAGTGCCACTGCGCCATGCACAGTGGGGGTGGCCAGGGTGTGATATTCAAAGCTGCTGCGCCATAGTGCAGCTCCGTTGAATATCACCCAGGCCACACCCCTGCGCAACAAAGTTGAGCTGCGCCCAGGCTTGCGCCACAGCCTAGCGCAGTTTGAATATCCGGGCCATGAAGCCTACATCTTGAGCATGTGAACCTCGGGGTGGGGTCCTTCTCATATGGCCCATAATGGGAATGCCCTCACTCCGGGCAGAACTTTAGTGTGCAGTTTCATAAGGCGCACCTCTTGATGCAGAATTTAAGACTTCAGCTGTTGAGGGGTGGGGCCCTTCCAGCCAAAGAGGGCTACTTTGGCTATGGCTTTGCTGTGGTACCCTTGAAATCTATTCTCCCTATGACCGCCTCTGGTTCACCAAATTTGTGTTAGTCAGTAGGACAGGAGAGTGCCTCAGCTGTCGTTGCTCTCCTCCTTCTTCCTTGGGGGTCCGCTGTCACTCAGAGTATCCGTTGTTGCAGAGGCTTCTTGCAATCCTTCATGGCGTTCCCATTAGAGGGATCATGAGAGCTTTCCACCAAATTGGAATATTTCCTCCCCTTTGATTGGGTTTCTAAATTGCAGTAGCAGAGCCGTCACTAAAACTACCCCTAGCCTGGAGGGACGGTGACCTAGGCCTTGGATCCCCAGAGGTTTCATCCTTTTAAAAGGGTGTTTTTCCTCTCCTCCATGCCAAAGGTAATAATATGTAGTTAGTTGTTTATAGTATATTCCCTAGTTTCCTTATGTAGGTTTCCGCTGTTGGATGGAGATGGATGGTGGCCCTACTTACCATTCCCTCTCTCCTTAGGAAGCCCCCCGATGTCATCATCAGTGCAATCCATTCTATCAGTGCAATCTTGACAACCTGTGCATCTTACTGTGTTTCATCAAGCTGTCTCATTGCTGTCAATTGGATTTTCTATCTCACAGTCAATGTTTACTACTCAATGTTCTTTTTGGGGCTGCTTCCCAAGGTACCTTTAGCCAAGGGAATCTTTCCCACGGCACCTCTCTAGGGGTGGAACCCTCTCTGAGGGTTCCTTGCCTTCGGTATCCCAACAGGGTGGTAATTCCTCATGGACTAGAGAGTGCAAACAGCCAAACAGTTATCGCAGTTGCACAAGCATAACACTACTCTGTTTGTGTAGCCCATTGAATTGAAAGGCTATGCCTGTGAGTCATTGGGAGAGCAACCAGCAACACCCCCTTTCTGAGCTATATAAGCAGCTCCTTTCAGCCTCCTTCTGAAACACTTTTTCTTTGTCCCACCATCCTCCCCTCCTCCTCCTCCTCCTCCTCCAGTGGCACGCCTCTCTCCTTCGGGGGGGGGGCTCCTTACTAAGGTACTTTTAGCCAATAGAATCTTTCCCATGACACCTCTAGGGGTGGAACTCTCTCTGAGGGTTCCCCCTACAGGGTGACAATTCCCATAGAATAGAGTGCGATTGGCCAAACAGTTATCATAGTTGCACAAGCATAACACTACTCTGGTTGTGTAGCCCATTTAACTACTGTTGTGGTAAGTAACTATTCTATCTCCTTGGAGGATATGTCCCTGCACTAAGATACATCATGGAGTGATTTCCAAGCAGTACCAAAGCACCAAGGGGAGAAGGAGGGCTCTAAGGACTCTGAGTAAGGAGGCTTTGCAGGACAGTAAGGCCAAGTCCAGCACATCTGCCAGAGATGATGTCCAGACCATAAGGTTTAGTGAATATATGTATAGTACTTCAAGTGGCCACAGCACATATGTCAGCAGTGGACATATTGAGAAAACAAGCCATGGAAGTAGCCACCCCATGAGAGAATTGAGCACAGACAAGACCAAGAAGCTGCTTACGTGCTTCTGGTAACAGAAAGAAATGCAGCAGGCCAACCATTTGGAAAGACCTTGCTTTGAAATAGAAGAGCCCACTGTCCAGGGTGTGAAAGCCACAAAGAGCTGAGAGGATTTTCTACAATCCTTAGTACGATCAGGGTATCAATGCAATGTCCAGTAGACATCAAGTATATCCAGATGATGTTCCACACTACCTGTGGGAGTTGAAAAATAAACTGGAAGGTCAATAGTCTGATTAAGTGTTTGCTCAAAAATGACCTTCGGCAGAAAACAAGGATCGGTACACAAGGTTACCTTATCCTTGTCGAAAACAAGAAAAGGAGGCTCTGCAGCCACCACCTGCAATTCTGAAATACATCTAGCAGATGTCATTGCCAAGAGGAACAATGTCTTCCATAAGAGGAAGCGGAGCTCACAAGTAGCAACAGGCTCAAAGGGAGGTGCAGTAAGGGTCTACAGAACAAGATTAAAATCCCACACCAGAACCAGATCATGGACCAGGGGTGCAGAAGCAGAATATCTCTGAGGACCCTCACTGGGCTACTGTCCTGCCATTGGTGAGGACAGGAAAAGCTGACACTGGAGATAAGCAGCCCTTAATGGAGGAATACCCAAGTCACACATCCTTAAGGCACAGGAAATAGTCATTCACTGGATACGTAAAGAGGTCCAGCTGATGAGCAGAACACCAAACCACAAAATGTTACCATTTTTGCTAGTAGGTACATCTAGTAGATGGCTTCCAGGCTGCCAAAGAACAGCTGCAACTACTAAGGAAACTCCGAAGCAAGAGAGCTCTACATCTTCAGGAGCCAGTCATGCAGGTGCAGGGATTGAAGAACAGGGTGCAACGGAGAGCTCTGCTCCTGTGACAGAAGTCCCACTCAGAAAAAGATAAAGACAGGGGGTTCCACAGCCAATTGCTGGGAACCATATTTTTCTGGGCCAGTACTGAGCCACCAGAGTCAAGGTGGCCGACTCAGCCTTCAGCTTGACCAGAACCCTCTGTATGAGAGGGAATGGAAGAAAGAAGTACATAAGCCTCCCTTTCCAAAAGAGGGATAATGCATCTCAACAAAAAACTACAGGTGCTGGACCAAGCAGAAACATGTCAGTTTTATACTGTACACAGACACAAAGAGGGCGATGTCCAGGCAATCCCACTTTATGAAGGGATCACCTATGATGGAGTCCAATAGCTTCCATTCATGGTGAAGGCCTGTAGACCAAGCAGAACAGACCTCATCTCCAGTGTGTTGCTGTCACTGTGTAGAACCATATCCAAGATGGACCATTGACCCTGAGTCCAAAAGCAGCCCAGAGGGGCACTTCATCCAGAACCTGAGTGTAATGCCCCAAAGTTGGGAGCACTGCAGAAAAAGGGGAGCTTGTACATTGGGTTTTCAGTGTGCCCAGGGTTCCCTGTTGGCTGTGTAGGGTTAGTAGAGTGTAGAACAAGGGCCCCTGTGAGAAATTCCCCCCTCACTATAGTTAGGGCACATCAGAAAAATAGTAAAGGTGACCAGAGCACAAATTTAATGTAGAAAAACAGGTTCATATGCAGCAAAGTTAAACAATGGCCTTGGATGGAATGCTGTGCTGACCTGCTCATGCATAGCATTCTACTCCAAATATTCTAGAATCAGAGTGTTAGTTTTTGAAATGAGTTGTTCAGTTAGAGGAGTTCCCTGGTAGCTGTTGAGGAGAGAGGATGCAGCAAGTGTAAGGGGAAGGAAAAGGGCTTACCTGGTGGGTTGAAGCCATTCCCTGAGGGCTTGCCTGTGTGCCTGTTCTGCCTTCAGCTTCTGAAGACTGCCAGAAGCTGCTGTGCAGTTGTTGGTGCCATTGGACACCAGAAAAGTAAAAGTTTAGGTCCCACTGAGCATTCGGAGAGCTTGGTGCCCCGTTTATTTATTTGTTCATCTAAAAATTGTAGTTCCAGTTCCCTGTAGGTTGTGAGTGAAGAGTCGCATCCTCGCTGAAGAAGGGGAAGAGTTGGGGCCTTGAAAAGTTCCCCTGTCGCCCGCCGCACTACCTGAAGTCCCTTCCTCTCCAGAAGCACCTCCCACCTCCCAATCCAGACTCCTTGTGTCTCTGAAGAGTGGTGAGTCAGCGGCTGCACACCAGGAATGTGCTGACCACCGCTACAAGAAGAAAACTGTGCATATGCATTTGAAAAGTGCATGCTAGGCGCAGTAGCGAATGGTCGAGTGCCATGGAAGGAGGGTAGGCCAGAAGAGGCTCTGAATTAAATTATTTAAATTTGTTGGGTGCAGTGACTCTCAGAGGGAGGGGGCCAGAAAAGGTGGGCCCATAGAGGACCTCTGAATATTCACTAGGGAGGCGGAGCAGAAGGAAAACAGTGGCAGCAAGGCCCCTGTCAGGCCTAAATCTTAAAGGGGCAACCCCAGCAAAGGCCTGGGCAGGCCTAGAGAATTAAAGGGGTCCGGAATAGAAGGCCCACACAGGGGTTTTAAAGGGCAGCATAGGCCCTAGTGTTTTAAATGGCAGCATAGGCCCTAGTGCTTTAAAGGGCAGCATAGGTCCACAGCAGTAAGGGGACCACACAAGGCCCACAGGTTTAAAAGGGCTCAGTGATCAAGAGGGCGAGGATGGCCAGGGGATGAGTGGCATTCATTCAGAAGTGTTCAGGGGTAGCCAGATCCTAGTGGAACAAGGACCCATACGTGTGGAGGGTCGGAACGAAGGGGTGCTTAGCACACAATATGCTATGAAGTGACTGTCAATGAATGTACTGTTTATACAAAATGTTTATTACTCAAGCATCTGAAAGGTTGTGTTGATTGCAAAAATACCAAGACTGTATTGTGCCAGGATTGTGGTTATTTAACCCGATATGAACAATTGCCCCAGATTGTTGCAATTTGCCCCTACTCCAGGCGAATTGCCCCTGCATATGAATAATTGCCCCGGATTTCTGCAATTTGCCCCTGCTCCAGGCAAATTGCCCCCTGCATATGAACAATTGTCCTGGATTGTTGCAGTTTGCCCCTGCTCTAGGCGAATTGCCCCTGCATATGAACAGTTGCCCCGGATTGTTGCAATTTGCCCCTGCTCCAGGCAAATTGCCCCTGCCACTATTGAATTCCAGTATACAGTGTTAAGTAGAAGTACTAGTGTTCAGTGCGAAGTCTGTGGACTCAGACTTCAGCCGCCATCGATTCTTCACCTAAGCAGTCTTCAGCCAGTGAAGAACTTTATAACACCTTCTTTCCCTGTCGTCCGCCATAAGCCAAAATCAACATCCCTTAGTGTGAGCTGCGGCCACCGGTTCCTGGTGTGTCCTGTGATTTTGACAGCTTGGAAGTGGGACACCTAGAAGAAGCCTCGACCGACACTCTCAGTTGTTCGCCAAAAGTCAAGTACGTCAAGGTCAAGGTGTGTTCGAGTCCTCCGGTTTCTTGTTTTGGTCTTAAACTTGTGGAATCCAGATCTTGATCTCACAGCTTTTCTTCCTGCTTGTTCTGTCCTGCATACACCATTCGATCTTGTGGGATACAGCTTGATTTTGGTGGTCCTTCAAGTGGATCCTTCACCAAAGATGCATCAGCAGTTTGTGTTCTCATCCTTGGCAATCCTTCCAGTGGATTCTTTGCCAAGTCTTGTGTTTTCGCCTTTGGCAGCCCTGGTCAAGGGTTGGTGCCAGAAAACCTCAGCAGTTCATCTTCTTCATCCTTGGAAGCCCTGGTTGAGGGTTTGTGCCAGGGAAACAGCAGCAGAATCTTCCTTCGTGACAATCCTTCAGGTGGATTCCTTGCCCCGTTCTGTGTTCTTTGTCCTTGGCAGCCCTGGTCAAGGGTTTGTGCCAGGGAAGAGCTCAGCCCAGTTTTGTCCTTTTGTGTCCCGATTATTCCAGCAACTCTGGAGAGTGGGTTGGCCAAAGAACTAAGGTCTGTTTACAAATCTCTTCGCTTCCCATTCAACCTCTCATAGGTTCTGCTGGTGTAGCTTGGCGCCAAGAGTTCCCATTTTCCCTTTGCTTTTCATTCTTCAGCTGTGCACGAAGACAACAAGAACATTTGGACTTCTTTGATCTTATAGATTCTAAGAGGGTTATACTACCTTATCCAGGGTAATCCCTGGTGTTCATTGTGCACTGTGTACTTGTTCCATCTTCTGACAAAGCTGTAGATGCTCACATTTGTTCATAGGTCTTATAGAGAAGAATATCATAGAGTATTATAAGCAGTGTCCTTAAGCCAAGGTGCACCTTTTAGAGTGAGTGGAGTATCATTTATTGTTTCTGAGGTTTGGTCCCCTTTCTTCCCTTGTGACCGTGTCTACTTTCCCTGTGTTGTGAATAAAGCCCGGCGGGCATCAAACTTACAGATTGTCTCCTGCCTCTCCTTATCGGGTGTTTCAATCCACCCAACCCCATTCAAACCACAGCATTGTCTCGCCAGTCCACCTACTTGAGGTGATGCTGGGTGTGCAGCTGGGACAGGCGATCTTCATGGTCAGCACCCAGTTGATAAGATCACCACATGAGGCATCTGTCATCACTATCAGAGGATACAGATGGAGAAAGGGTGATCCTGTCTCCAGATTGGAGTGGTCAAGGCACCAAAGCCGGGAGTGGTGGACTGGAGGGATCACCTCTATGAAATAATCCAGCTCACCAGAATGTTGAGCCCAGTGGGCACAGAGGAACCAATGTGGAATCCATACACTGCCAGGATTCTGCACAATGAATGCACTGTAAAAGCTTCACACAATATCAGTTCCCTCCCCGCATGCTCAAACACGTCCCAACTAAATGTTGCCACTCAACCCCTCCTTGTCCAAATCCTTGATTGAGGGGTTAACAAAACTAAAAACAGCTAGCCAGTCGGACCCTCCCCTCCAGTAGGAACCAGTGTAGTATACAATTGCACGGGAGAGAGCGGGTGAGGAGGAGCATCATTAGTGATGCTAGGCTGCCAAGCATAACTAATGATGCTCCTCCTGCCCCCCCCTATGATTGTACACTACACTTGCTCTCTTCATTGACAAGATGAAACTGAAAGCTCACACTTAAAGTGGTTGATAGATGTGGTAGGACATGCACTGGTGGGGGGGGCGACTGGCTAGCCAGTATTAGTTTTGTTAGCCCCCTCAATCAAGGATTGGGGCAAGGGGGGTTGCGTGCCAAAATATAGTTAATGAGTAGTGTTTGGGCATGTGGGAAGGGGGACTGATGTTGTGTGAGAAGCTTTTACAATGCAATGATGGTGTCAGCTCCTGACAATGTGCCAGGAGCTGGCATCGATCAGCAATATGCCAATATGGCGTTTGGTTTAGCTGTAACCTTTCTTTGCAGAACTTTGCAAACTTTGCAATTTGCAAAACAATGCTTAACCAACATAACTTTCATGCACACTGTATCCAAAAGTGTTTTACAAAGCACAGGAGTTCCATACTGGTAGTGAAGGGAATGTAGAATAGAATAGAACAGAGATTCCGGCGCCCCACCTGGACCAACAAGGAATACAAGAAAATCCTTCCCTCTCTTCCAACCACCTGAAGGTTTCAGTGGGTAACCCAGCCCATCAGAGAATAAAAAAATAAACTCTTCCCCCCTCCCCCAACACACAAAAGCAAAAGGACTGGCCACACAGCAGACAGAGGATGGAATGAATATTGTAAATGTTATTACATGCATGACATTTACAATATTTCATTCCACCCTCAGTCTAGTGTGTACCCATTCCTTTTGTGCCTTGGATTGTTTTTGACTGATGGCACCTCTGAGGGTGAGGTTTGCACTTCTCAAGTATTCTACTCTCCCCAACAACCTGACAGATCCAGTGCCTAACCTGACCCATCAGGGAATGAAAAACTAGTCTGGCCCTCCCCCGCCAAGTACCTGACTGGTCCAATACCCAATCCAGCCCATCAGGGAATAACAAACATATGTGACTCTCTCTTCCAAACTACCTGATGGGTCTGGTATGCAATCCAGCCTGTCGGAGAATAAAAATGTCTCTCTCCCCCCTATAACCTAATGGATCCAGTGCCCAATGTAGCCCAATGTAGCCCTTCAAGGAATAAAAATAAATCTCTCCCTCTCCCTCTCACCCAAACTGCTTGACAGGTCTAATACCCTACCCACCCCATCTGGGGAAAAAAACGGTCCCCTTCCCTCAACAACCTGAGAAGTCTGATACCTAATCTGGCCTGTTAGGGAATAAAAAAAAAATGATAATCCTCCCCCATCAACCTAACAGATCCCGTGTTCAACCAGGTTAGTCAGGGAATTAAGCAAAACAAAAAATCTGACCCTCCCCCAAGAACCTGATAGTTCTGATGTGCCCCACCCCACCCAGTTCTATTAGATAAACATGAAGATTAAATCATGACCGACAGCAGAGCGAGTGCAAATCACCGAACACAAAATTGGCAATTGGCAATCAGCACTACTGCAATGTGAACAAACAGTGACAGCACAACACTAGCTAAATGGGGGTGATCTAAACTCACTATTTATGCAGGAGGTGAGCCCCCGACACCCCCCATATATAAATAATCAACTCTGGGAAGGGGGCAGACACTGGGGGACAGACACGGGAGGTGGGCTACTCCATGGGGTTAGTAGTCTGCAGGTGGAGAACATTGGGGGCAATCTGCGGGGGAAACAAAGTCAGGGATTAATAAATAATAATAAATAAATGAAACAATGCAACAACAACAACAACAGCAACAACAACTAAAAAACACAAACCCCATTCCAGTCCCGAACCCCAGTCCACTAGTATTACAGACCATGACCTTAACCACCACACCAGATGGCCATCTGGAATCATCACTCCCAAACAAAGCCCTATAACCTTCTCTCACTGGCTGTCCCTCATTATTCACTTCCTAAACATCTTTTACATTTGCTGACATTCCCTTTCACTCTTTACTCACACTCGCTTTTTGCACAGGCGCTGAAATTGAGTCACTCAATTTGAGTTGCTCATATCATGGGACAACACCCCACCAGGTAGAGAATAAAAAAAAATCTGGCCATCTTCCCCCCCCAAAAAAAAAACAACACATCTTACCCATCTGGTGCCCAACCAGGCCCACCATGTCATAAAAAACCTGTCCCCCTCCCTCCAACTACCTGATGAGTACTCTGCCCAACCTAGCCTATGTAGTAAGCCAGACAGAGCTAAGAATGAGCAGCAGCAAAGTGGTGAGCAGACAGTGGAATAGGCAGGTTAGTAAAATACTGCTCTCCACATGCTCATCCGCTCAGGATCAGACTGCATGGGAGGCCTGGGGCTGCTGCTGCAGCACTACTGCTGCTACCAGCCTGTTCAAACATCTCCTTCTCCACCTGCCTGCAGCTCACTAGTATGGGAGAATAGGCAGAGGGGGACTGATGGCCACACTTCCAAAGCTGGTGGTGCATAACCTTCAAGGTATGCTTGACAGTATTCAAGGCCCTACATGGTTTGGGATCAGACTACTAAAAATACCTCCTAGTTCCTTATCATCCAACTTACCCCCTCCGCTCTTTTGATGCTGGCCTGCTGTCTGTCCCTATATCCAGGTTGTCACAATCTGGAGAGAGAGCCTTTTGTGTTGTGGCACCTTCTCTTGGAACACACTGCCATGACACATTAGGTTTGCCGGCAAGGTAGAGGCCTTTAAGACCTCTTTGAAAACTTACGTCATCCATAAGCATTTCCCTGATTGTTTTAAATTATTGCTGAAATCTGTATATATTTAACTGCTTTGCTGTTCGCTGTCTAATTAAGTGTTTTCAGTTTTACCAGTGTATTTATTGTGCAGTGCCCTGAGCCCTCAGGAAAGGATGCTTTATAAATAAAAATTAGCTTGCCTAAACTTGATACACTGCTTATTATGTAAGGTGTGTGCTTCTAGTACTCCTATGCAACTTAAAAAGTTGATAGCACTAAAAACAGCAGCCAGAAAATGTAATCAAATGATAAAAGCAGTAAGTAGTAACTTTTTTATTTTTGACATATGTTTTTCTTTTTCCGTTGTTCGGTTTTCTATCAGATAGTAGTAGGTCAGATGTAACAAACAATATTTTACCTGGAGACCGACATGTCTAGTTCTATCACTCTTCATACCACATCAGCAATGTGTGACCTCAAAAGTAGATGATCTTGCAGCAGGTGATTGGCTCTCCTTGATTAGCTGTGATGTCACAGACAGTAAGGTCATAAGTTGATGATGTATGAGGAGGAATAGAAATAGCTATGTCAGACTTCAGGTAGAGTACAGTTCCACACATCACGCCAAGTATTATCATGTAGAAAATCTTCTAATTAAAAAAAGAGAAAAGGAAAAAAAAAATACTTCAGACATAAGAAGTAATACTTCACTAGTTTTAAAAGTTAATATTAATTTCAGGCAGTACACAACCTCTTTAAGGTCTTCAGTCACAAAGGTGGCCAGGCTATGCTCAAAACGAGCGTATCATGCCATGCCTTGGCACAACCCAATGCTGTACACTGAGGGATGGCACCCATAGCCCCATCCTCCGTGTGCAGAGCACTGCGCAGGGGCAGGGGGTGGCACCAGGGGTGGTACTATCCAGGACACCGGGCATTCAACTGGATGGCTGGGTTGAGACTATAATAGATCACCCACTGCGCACAATCACACAGCTGCCGTAGTTGTTAATCCACACTTAACTGACCACTGAACCACTGAGCTGAAAGGAACAATGGGCCAGTTTTCACACACATACCCTCAGTAATAAAGAATGTTTAGATAAACTGCTTGAAGTCCTAACTTTTTGGAAAAGTGTATAACACCTGAATTCTGCTGAAGCCCAGTTTTCCCCTAAAGATGTACTACAGTCAGAATTTGCAAAAACATATGCTGTGCCGAGTGTTTGGATTTGTGTGTGTGTAGTCCTAGTGTGTCTTTCCCTTTGTTTGCTATAAGGAGTTGTTTTTATTAAATTAGCCTGCCAGTTTTATGGCCCCTGGGGATCTCCATGTTAGCATGGTGTATTGCTCTTCTTTTTCCTACAGTGCCTCCTGTCCCATGTGACAGTGATGTATCTGGGACCATAGATTCAGCAAGTATGGGCTTGCAGTCAATTTTACAGCAATAGAGCTGTGCTTTTAAGTAATATTCCTTATCCAGTGAGCAATGAAAGCCACACATAGTTTAACAAATACATGAGGACTAACTGAGTGGGTTATTCTGTAAGAAAACAGCTAGATTCTATACTAATTAAAGTATTAATAATCTAGGGTGATGTGTGCTTCTTATGGCTTGTGTCATTTGATGAAATTAAAAGTTTTAAAAGCAAAACAATTACTTTTTCCGGCTAGACCTGACACGCATACATAGAGAATGAAAGTATTGAATTTGAGTTATTTAGTTGAGGCCAGAACATCAGGCTCCTATCTGCAGATTACTGGTGCAATACTTTTCCTCACCGAGTCAGTAGTCCTAAACGCATCACTGTCATATGAGACAGAAAGTATTGTAGGAAAAACCAAAGCAATAAATCATGCTTAACATGGAGGTCCCCAAGGCTGCTAAACTAGTTGCCAAATTTAGAAAACACTCCTACTAGCAAACAAAGGAAAGGACTCACCAGAACTACACACACAAATCAAAACACTCTGTACAACATATGTTTTTGCCAATTTTGACTGAAATACTCCTTTAAACCATGCCCGTGCTAATCTCGTGAGAATTACTGCAGAGCCATTGAAGTTTGAGGCTTCCTTCACAAAACTACAGGCTCAGCAGTCAGCAGTGTGTCTGCAAACTAAGCTATGGTACTAGCCCCCTGTGCCACAAATTCTCCTGTCAAAAGGAAATCTTTTTGATTAATTCCATCAATAAAGTAAGCAACAAAAAATAAAAAAACACAGTGACTGGTTCACCGCAGTAATTGATAAACAAATGCGTTACCTTGCTACACAAATGGATATGATTGGCAGTTCCTGGTGTGTAGCTAGCTAGTTGCTAAGCGATTGATCTCCTGGTGCTAGATATATATAACAATGTGGCTCATGGCAGTTTTACAAAGAAGCAGCTACATAGCAGGATATTCATGCTTTTTTCAGCCTTGCCATTTGCCCTTCAGTTTTACATTGCTTTTTGCATCAGTTTCATTTTTCATTTTGCTCTTTTCTGAATGTGTTCAGATCATATTCTACTGGGCTGCATGAGAGTTTTTCAGTCTGAAATACAAATTTATCCCCAACCCCCCGTTAGAAATAGCATGGTCTTTAGAGATTGATGCTGATCAAGATTTATGGAAGTGTAGGGGCACCTGGAGGAATAGGAAGGACTGAAGGTGCTGGGGGTTATCCTGGAGGCAGGAACTGGGGCTGCTATCCATACCAGGGTGGTATATAGACATCCTGTACAGTAGCAGGCTTGGTGGTGCTGAGGGTTGAGGCACTGGATGCCTTACATCGTGCTACACTGGTGACCCAGGTTCGTGAACGACCTTGGGTTGTTGGGGTGCCAGCTTGGGGAGGGAGTAGCAGGATCAAGCGGAGCCTGTAGGCTGCCCTCCTCTCCTGAGGGTGGTGGAGGTAGGTTGTCACCCTCTGTTAGTTCTGCTCCCACCGGGTGGAGGTTGGGAAAGCATAGGTGGAGGGGTGGCAAGGACGGGAGGGGTGGAAGAGACTGAGCTGGCACCACTGTGTGCGTGTGTGCCTCCACATGCACGCATGGCCGTGTGCCGGGGCCCCAGGTGGGCAGGTAAAAATGGTCAAAAAACACTATAAACATAATAATTAAAAAAAAAAAAGAAAAAGAAAAAAAAGGCCTCCCACACAGAGAGAGGAGTGGGATAAGGCATTTGGGGAAGACTTATTCAGAATGTCAAATAAGGGGAGAGATACTGCTAGTGGATTGCAGCCTAGCAAATGCAGCTTCAGCAAAGAGAAGGGGCATCCTTGACTCTCTATAAGGAGCTTTTATTAGGCAGCTAATTAATGAACCCACTAGGGACAGGGTAGTGCTGGACCTGGTGCTTACAAACAGGAACAACATTGCAGATGTCACAGTGGGCAGTCCCCTGGGTACTAGGGATCACTGTTCAGTGTGGCTAAACATTCAGACAGAAACTGAGTCAAACCACACAATGACAAGGGTCCTGGTCTTCAGGGGGTGGAGTCGTGGATTTTAAAGAAATGGGAGACTACCTCAGAAACTGCTTAGTAGGGAGGGATTGACAGGGAGGGGTAGAGGAACAGTGAAGAAAAATAAGGAAGGGCATTATTAAAGCAACCAGACTCTGCATGAAGGAAGTGAGTAACAGAAAAAGGAAAAATAAACCATTATGGTGCTTTAGGGAAGAGGCCATGGTGGTGAAGGAACAAAGGGTGGCATTCAAGAGGTATAAGGCAATGTGAAGCAAGAAAGACAGAGAGGTTTACCAAGTAAAACAGAGAGACAAAGGTAAGGCAGCGAGGGAGGCAAACACAGAGACAGAGAAAAGGATAGCCAAGGGAGTAGCTAAAGGGGATGAGACTTTCTTCAGTTTCATCCCACAGTTTCTCCTTACTCTATGCCAATGACTTGGTTCTCTATGTCTCCTCCAGCTCTATTCATGAAATTAACTCCCACCTCTCTTCTGATCTTCATCGTATCCAAACTTGGCTTACGTCCCACGGCCTAGTGTTAAATCCTGCCAAGACATAGGATATGCTCTTTGGGTCACAAAGGAAATCTGTGGCTTCAACTCCATCTCTCCAGGTTTCTTGTCTTGATGGCCCTCTTGTGGAAGTAACTCAGTCCTTCAAATAACTAGAGGTCACGCTGGATCCATCTCTTAACTTCTCTCTGCATGTCAAAGCTGTCTGCAAATCAGTTACTGCTAAAATTGGACTGGCTTACCGAGTCTGTCAGTTTCTGACCCTTGCTGCTAGGATCTCTGTCACCCAAGGCCTTCTCCTCCATGGACTCTGCTACTCTCTGCCTGTCTTCACTATGGCACAGGCAAGTATCTTGCAAAATGTGGGACATTGCCTACAACAATGTCAGTAGATTTACGCTATCTGCTCCTTGTATTAAGCACCACTGTACTCTCTACTCTGACCTCCACTGGTTGTCTTCTTCCTCACGTTGGGCTTATTCATTAGGTTGTCTGACTGACAACATTATTCATTCATCTGTCCCCTCCACACTCACTGCTATGCTCACCCTCATGGATGCCCTCGTTCCCTCTGTTCCATGTCTTTAGCTCTGTTATCTGTCCCAAAGTGCTCTACCAGGATGGGTGAACTTGCCTTCTCCTTCCATGCCCCCAAATTTTGGAACTGTCTCCCACTTGATCTTAGACACTCCAAATCTCATCCCACTTTCAAGAAAGGCCTCTCCAATTACCTCACCTCCCTTGACATTTGCAAATGTCCCTAGCTTCATGTGTCATGCAAATCTACCATTGTCCAGCACTTAAATGGCCCTGTGGCCTCTTGATTCCTCCCATCCCCACTCTTCCTCAGCTGCAGCTACGCACTTTGTTCCCAGTCTCTGCCTGGGAATTGTCTCCTTGCTGACTTACCAACAGCACTATCATGTTTTGTACATTATTAACCATAAATTGTGCCTTTTTGTCTGTTTTGTTCCCATTATACTGTGTGATATGTACCTCCTTTATGTATTATGTAACTTGCACCTCTGTATAACTGTTTGGAATCTCCTATTGTACAACACTGTATATGTATTTGTTTTTACCTGTTCCTTGATTTGTACTCTCCTGGGTCGTGCCTGAAAATAGGCAGTTCTGTCTAGTGCACTTACCCGGATACCAAAAGCAAATAAATACATAAATTAATAAATAAATGAAAAGTGGAAAGCAATGGGTAGCATATAGTGAGGATAAGGAGGGTGACAAAGAGGTACTGCGCAGAAGGGGACCAAGAGAAGGCAGACATCCTGAACAGGTACTTCTGCACAGTCTTCAAAGTGATGAGAGGGAGAGATGGACCTCCAGACAGCAGCAGAAACAAAGGGAGGGAGGCAGACTCAAGTCCATTTGCAGGGAAAAGAGTCCTGAAGGGACTTGCAGCTCTGAAAATGGACAAAGCTATGAGACCAGATGGGATACACCCCAGAGTACTAAAATAACTCAGAAAGGTGTTGGCTGCCCCACTGATGGCCTTATTCAGCAGCTCGCTAGAATCTGGTATGGTTCTGGAGGACTGGAAGAACACAGATGTGGTCCCTGAGCATAACAGCTGCAGCAGGGAAAAGGTTACCAACTATAGGCAAGTGAGCCTCAGCTCAGAGGTGGGGAAATTCATGGAAACACTAATAAAGGAAAGGTTGGTGGAGTATCCTGAATCCAGTGGTCTGCAAGACCAAAGGCAGCATCGATTCACAGGGGGAGGTCATGCCCAACAAACCTGATTTACTTTTTTGACTGGATCACCAGGGAAATAGATAGGGGGCAGTGGACATGGCCTGTGTGAACTTTAGCAAGGTCTTTGAACCCATGCCACACAGGAAACTGACTAAGAAATTGAGCAGTTTAAGGGTGTGAATCTGAAGTGGTGAAATGAGCTAGAAACTAGTTAATGGATAGGCAAGGGAGGGTAGAGGTTAATGGCACTCATTCTAATGATGGAAAAGTGACCAGAAGGGTGTCACAGGGCTCAGTTCTGCAGCTGTTTCTTGTCAATGTCTTCATAAGGGACATAGCAGATGAACTGGAAGAGAAAGTATGAAACCAAAATCTGTAATAGGAGGCAGTATGGTGCAGTGGGTTAAGGATCTGAGCTGCAAATCTGGAGACCTGGGTTTGAATCCCACAGCCCCCTAGGTGCATACTGTGTGACCCTGAGCAAGTCACTTAACTTCCTCGTGCTCCCAGGTTGCACCTGCAAACAAGCTTTCAGCTTAGTGTGTCTCACCTGGTAAAATAATTGGTAAAAAAAAAAAAATCAGGAGGTGTGGAAAGAATGTGCAAGGATCTTCGTAAACTTAAGGAATGATCAAGAACATGGCAGTTGGGGGTCAGTACCAGAAAGTACATTATCATATGCACCTAGGGCACAGTAACCCAGGGCCTGAGTAAAGAATGTGGGGAGGTACTGTCAGTCACTAACCATAAAAGGGAGCATGGGGCGATCATATCTGATGACCTCAAAGTAGCAGAGCAGTGTGACACAGCAGTGGGTTGGGCCAGTGTGATGTTGGAATACACTGGAACAGGTATCTTCAGCAGAAGGTGGGAGGTGGTGTTGCCACTGTATCACTTACTGGTGAGACACCACCTGGAGTACTGTGTCCAGTTCTGGAGGTTGCCTCTCAGAAAGGACATAGACAGAGTGGAGGTAGTCCACAGGAGGACAACTAAATGGTGCATAGGTGGCACCAAAAGCTCTATGAGGGAGACAGGGATCTCAACATGTACAAAACAACAAAAAAGCTCAGCCACGCTCTGGAGCACTGTGAGGTATGAATTAAATCAATACTTGGCAAAAAATGCACCAGGAAACGACCCCTGCTAGGGGACATGATAGAGACCTACAAGTTCCTCACAGGGGTGAACAGAGTGTAGGACGGGAGTTTCTTTCAAATGAGGAAGAGCAGCAGGACCAGAGGGCGTGCAGTGAAGCTGACGGGGTTGGGGGGAGATTTTAAAAGAGATGTGAAGAAGTACTACTTCAGCGAAAGAGTGGTAGAAGCCTGGAATAGACTGCCAGTGGGTGTGGTAGAGGTGAAAACAGTAGGGGGCTTCAAGCATGCACAGGATAGACATAAGGGGAATATTGATAAATAGGGAAGAGGGAGGATCACCAGAAACCATGAAGTGTCTGCAGAGACAGACTAGGTAGGTACCATCTGGACAGACTGGGTGGGCCAAGTGGTCCTTTTCTGCAGTCAAATTCTATGTTTCTATGTTTAGCGTTTCTAAGTATGCACCAAGACACAGCAGAGCATTGATAGATGTGCCACAACCACTTACCCAGGGCCGTAGTAAGGCACAAGGCCACAAGCCAAGAGCAATGCACACCTGGAAGTGCAGATGTGGCACAACCACTTACACCCTGGAGTGTCTTACTGCACTTTTAAAGTGGGTACTTAGGTAAATTAAAAAAAAAATTATATAGTTTAGAACAATGACAAAGCATAAAAATGTGACCTTTTCTCATGTCTGATATCTCCCAAGGATACTACGGCATACCTCCTTGGATAACCACTTACACGCTTGTCACTGGGCCACCAAGTTGTCAGAAAGTGCCTCTGGAGGTTGGAGAGGCTGAGGGGTGCCTGAGTTTTACTCCTAAAATGAATGTAGGGCTTCCACCCAGAAGAATAAGGTGGACCTTGTCAAAAGTATGGTACCTCCTCCTGGGATGCAGTACCAACCCAACTGCCCACTTCAGGATACCTCCCATGTAAGTATAGAAAGCAATGCAGTTCCAATCTTCCCACAACACAGTTTCCCAACCCCAGCTATGTATCAACCTCTTATTCTCCATGGGGGACTAATCTAATTCCCTAGAGCAACTGGAGCCTGTGATAACCCTTGTACCCTCATGATGGTTGGTTTACTTTATCCACAAATTTGTCCAAGATGCCCAGAATCCCTCTAGTGCCCGACTCATCCATTCCACCAGTATGTACCATTTCCATTCACTTTTTCCCAGTCTTCTCTTCTCAAGCTAGAAATTGTCTAATTTATTCCTTCCATCCAGAAGATGGTGAGGAACTAGAACTGGGTCCTGGGAGGGGCTTCCCCTGCTGAATAGGTTCCTTATTATATCAGCCCCCTTAGGTGTGAAGTTCACAGGCAGGTTCAGCATCTAAGTCACTTTCTCACTTTTCACTGTTGCACTGTTCATTTCTGTGGTTCTGCCATAGGTGAGTCTCTGTACTCTTTTTTCCCCAGTCCTTCTAGGCTCACTCCTAGGATCTCAATGATCCTTGAAATGCTGGATCCTTTAGGACTGTTGGAAGCCAGTAACACATTCTTGACATCCACTACACTACACGTGAATCATCCATCAATCTCTTGGAACATTGTGTTGCAAGTTTTGGGTTAGCAGCATAAGCTGGGGCAACAACAATATTCCAATGGGTAACAGCACACTAGTTACGTGGGTATCAGCTTGGTAAACCAGAGAACCCAGGGGTGCCTCCAAAGATGTGACCTTTTGTCTTGACTGATACAGCCCAAGGATACTTAAGCAATAAGGCATGACAGGGTGTATGTTATCGTGTAAGAACATCACTCCTGGGGTGGGTTGAAGCACGAGGCGAAGCTGAGTGCTTCCATCACCCCAGGAGTGACATTATTACACAGTAACACACACACTGGAGTGCCTTATTGCTTTTATACAATGGCTTGTTGTTATACAAAATAAAAAACATTTAAAGCAAGCATTTGTCAATGCCAAATGTTTGCTTGCTGGCATTGACATTGGTAGTGTAGGAGTTGCAGAGCAGCATAATAGGAATGACAGTGAAGTATTGAACTGAAGCCAACCCCATCACCATCCTGCAGATAGTGACAGACATTGGGGTGTGCCTCTGGGTCATCAGGCATAATGGCCACGCCATTTCACCACACCCTACCGTGCAGACACCGACAAGTGTCACGGTGTGCCTTGGGGTCTTTGGCCCTTATGCGCACCCCATTCCATCAGGAAATATTGTGAGATGGGTGCGGTATAGGAGAATAGGGTGAACTTTGGGTCCGAAGAGTCCAAGGCACACCTCAATGCCTCTCAGTGGCTGCAGGGTGTGGGTTGGGGTGGAATGGTATGAGCACTGCAGGTAACAATCCCAAGTCACAGCCCTGATGCCTGTCATTCTCTACAGGGTGGGGTGTTATGGTCAGAAACCCTAACGCCTCAGGCATTCGTTGGTATTTTCACTCCAAATTTTCAACATGGTTTTTTTGTGACCCCCACCTCATGAACAGTGGCAATATCAGTTTGTTAGCTGAAAGCTGCTTTTGCACAGCAACTAAGGCATTTGTCACCACAGGTGCAAAAACACATTCTGTACAGGATGTGAAAAATGACAGCTGTACTGTTCATGGGGAGGTGTAAAAAATGGCAATGTTGAAAATCTGCAGTGAAAATATTAAAAAAACTGGTGAAGTCACTAGTGTGTGTAGAAACTGCGCAATGTGCACCCGTAATGTAATTAGTTTGGGAATTGTTTACAGCAGATTGCCAACACAGGCATTTTGAGACCTCCGGTCATGAACAGTGTCACTGTAATTTTCTTTATCTGTCCCAAACAATGATTTCCCACAGCGACCACGCATTTCTGTGCTGAAAGTGTGAAAGCACATTTCAGCCATGTTGTGAAAAATGACAGCTGTACTGTTCATAAGGAAGTGTGGAAAAATGCCACTGGTGAAAATGTGGACTGAAAATACTACAAATTCATGAACTTACGAGGAGGGTGCGTGGAAACTGTGCAATGCTCACTCGTAACACAGTCATTTTTAGGAATTTTTTCACCAAATTTTCAAAATAGCCATTTTAAGACCTCTGCTCATGAACAGTGTCACTGTGATTTTCTTAATGTGACCCATACATTGATTTTGCACACCGACTGCGCCATTGTGCGCTACATGGGCAGAAACATGTTTTGGGCAAGATGTGAAAAATGACAGCTGTACTGCTCATAAGGAGGTGTGGTAAAATGGCAATGTTGAAAATCTGGAGTGAAAATATAGAAAATTTGCGAACTTACGAGTGTACATAGGATCAGTGCAACAAACGCTCGTAAAACAGTCATTTTGGGGAATTTTTTCACCAAATTTTTAACATAGCCATTTTTAATACTTCTGCTCATGAACAGTGGGACTGTGATTTTCTTAATTTGTCCCATACATTGAGTTCGCACACCGACTGCACCATTGTGCGCTACATGTGCGGAAACACATTTTGGGTGAGAAGTGAGAAATGACAGCTATACTGCTCATAAGGAGGTGTGGTAAAATGACAATGTTGGAAATATGGAGTGAAAATATTGAAAATTCACGAACTTATGAGAGTGCGTAGGAACAGCGCAAGGCATGCTCGTAAAACAGTCATTTTTGGGAATTTTTTCACCAAATTTTTAACATAGCCATTTTAACACTTCTGCTCATGAACAGTGTCACTGTGATTTTCTTAATGTGTCCTGAGCATTGATTTTGCACACCGACTGCGCCATTGTGCGCTACATGTGCGGAAACACATTTTGGGTGAGATGTGAAAAATGACAGCTGTACTGCTCATAAGGAAGTGTGGTCAAATGGCAATGTGGAAAATCTGGAGTGAAAATATTGAAAATTTGCGAACCTACGAGCGTGCATAGGAATTTAACACAATGCATGCTCGTAAAACAGTCATTTTAAAAAATTTTCACCAAATTTTCAACATAGGCTTTTTGAGAGCCCACCTTATGAACACTGGCACTGTCATTTTGTTAATCAGTCCCAAAAGGTGATTTCACACAGTGACTGCAAAATCACCCTTCAGGCCCGATTAACGCCATGACAGTGACAGAATTCATGAGGAGGGTCCCAAAACCCCATGTTGAAAATTTGGTGCAAAAATTCCAAAAATGCCTGAGATATGCAGCAAAGTTGAAAAACCTATTCATTACATTATACAGCTTACCGGCATTTCCTCAGTTCTGCAGTCAGTTTTGAAGAGTGCAGACATGTTCCTGGTCCACGAGATCGTCGCGCGAGGTCAGAGGTAAGTATGGGGTGAGGGGGTGTGGAGGCAGGATGCGCAGTGGGTGGAGCACGGTGGGGGCAGAGACAGCGAGGGACTGTTTCTGTGTTGCAGGTTTTTTTTTTTTTAGCAAAGGAGGAGACGACGCGGGACGTTTGCCACACTGGGATGGGCTCATTATTTACATAGTATTTACAGATATCGATCCTTTCAGTAGCACCACAATGCACTTTGCTGATGGCTACCACTGTACCCCCTTGAATAGCCACTAAGATGCGAGGCAATGGGTTGCAAAGTTGTCAGGTGGTGACACCACTTGTCTCTGCAGGTTAGAAAGACTTGCTCAGGGCCTGGGTGTTTACTGCTAAAATGAATGGGGGGGGGGCTGCTTGTACCCTAAACCAAATAGTGTGGTGCCTCCACCCAGAGAATTAAAGTGGCCAGGTAAAAACTTCCCTCTGCGATGCAGTACCAACCTACCTGCCCACTTCAGTACCTTCCATGACTGTACAGCAATGTAGTGTTGTACCCACCTCCCTACAATACAGTTTCATAACCCCAGCTGATAACAGTTTATGGACACCAAGAGTAAAAGTGGCAATGAACATTTATTTAAACAAGAACATACAAAAGTTGGCAGCAAATGATGGCCCAGAGGTCTATCTAGTCTGCTCATGTTGTGGAGCCTTAGTGACAACTAAGGACTCCATCCCCCTCCCAAACTGCTACCTCCCTTTTTTGTCCACCCCTCTTTAAATCCCTCCAGTGTCTCCAGCGAGACCACCTCCTCTGGGAGCTCAGTGCACCCTGCAATCACCCTCTCCACAAAGAAATGCCTTCTGGACTTTCCCTCCTTAATTTAAGGCAGTGCTCCCTCACTGTTTTGCTTCCACTGAGACTGAAGAGGCCCTCTTTGCTCACCCTGTTGATGCCCTTTAGGTTCGTAATGGTTTCAATCATGTCCCTCCTTTCCTGCCTCTCCTCCAGGGAGTACATGTTTAAACACTCCAGCCACACCTCATATGATCTACTATGCTAACCTGTAATCATTTTTAAATAAAACACAAGGGAATACAAGTTCCCATCACAAACTGAAGCACTGACCCATGAGCAAAGTGCCTCTAAAATAAAATGAAGACTCTGCTTATCTTAATAGGTCTCTTCTTAATACATTTAATAGACCATACAAAGTGCTGTAAAAACATGTAACAAAAACTGTGCAGAAATAAAACAAATGGTAGCAGAACTCACGACATATAAAGTAAAATCACCCCAGCAGCAAGTAGGTGCAAACCATAGCAGCGAGAATAACAGGCAGCTGTAAAACAACATGTGTGTGCGCAGAGCTCTGAGGAAGGTGCATACAGTAGCTGAAATGTCAGCTGTGGTGCATGCGCATGTCAAGATGTGTACAAGCTGTCTTATGGCCACCTGTTATACTTGCCGTTATGGTTTGTACCTACTTGGTGCCAGGGTGATTTTACTTTATATGTTGTGAGTTCTGCCACCATTTGTTTTATTTCTGCACAATTTTTGCTATATGTTTTTAGAGCACTCTAATGGTCTATTAAATTTATTAAGAAGAGACCTATTAAGGTAAGCTGAGTCTTCATTTCATTTTAGAGCCGCTTTGCTCGTGGGTCAGTGTTTCAGTTTGTGGTGGGAACTTGCATTCCTGTGTTTTAGTTGTGCCGTTCTTTGATACTGATAGCACCAGACTAGTTCACAGCCTTAGTGATCTGAGCCCGTCACTGTTTTGTTTGCTCTTATCTGTAACCATTTTTGTCATCCTCCTCTGGACTGTCCCTATCAGGTTATTGCCCCTTTTCAGGTAGGGACATCAGTGCTGCACACTATACTCCAGGCACGGCTGCACCAGTGATCTGTACAGTGGCAAAATAACTTCCTACCACCTGCTAGTGATGCCCCAAGCAATGTAGCCCAGCAGTTTATTAACTTTTGCCTCTGCCTTCCTGCAGTGTGAGGAGTGCTTTAAGTCACAAGTGATCATCACCCCACGTCCTTTTCCTACTCTGACTTGGTTACTAGGATGCCCTGCCTAGCTACACTCCATCCTCAGGTTCCTAGCTCCAATGCCCATGACCTAGTACTTCTTTGCACTGAACTAGAGTTGCCATAATCCCAATCACCTCTTGAGTTTATTTATTTATTTAGCTTTTGTTTATCAGGTAAGCACACTAGACAGTCAGGTGCCTATTTTCAGGTGCGACCCAAGAAAATTACAAGGCACAGACAAATAACAGTACAAAGACAAGGCACAGGAGAATTACAAAGCACAGGCTATAACAGTACAAAGTCAAGGCACAGCAGTCAACAAGGGACCGTCAGGTACAGGTTAATCATTACAGAATCAAAGCATAGCAATCATTAAGGAGCAGACAAGAAATAACATCAGAAATAATATCAGATAGCACCAGGGCAGGCAGGTGGGGGTACCCAGCTAGAGTACACAAGGGGCAACAGTAGGGAACATGAGCAGTAGGGAAGGGAGACATTTGAGAGTTGTTCCAATAGGAGGGGGGCATGACACGCTAGCCTGGCAGGGGACACTTGCCCCTAAGAGGGTGAAGAGAGTCAATCGAGTGCGAAGCAGGAGATGATGACTTAGGCATCAAGCAAAGACAGGCCAGGGAGCTTGCCAGATCCTCCTTTAGGGCCTATATTTCTTCTGCTGTATCAACCCCCAACCCCCACCCCCACAGAGCTTGGTATCATCTGCAGACATGCAAGTCTTACCTTTTATGCCTTCTGCAGTGTTGTAAATGAATACACTAAGTAATGCTGAACCAAGCACTAAGCCTTGTGGGATCCCACTGGTGATTTCCCTCAATCCTGAGAGATCCTCCTCACCACCACTCCCTGGGTCCAGTCCTTCAGCCAGTTTGGCAGCCATCCAATGAGTTTCTCTCATACCCCAAGCTTGTCCAGTTTCCTGCTCAACCTCCTGTGGGGCACAGAGTCAAAGGCCTTGCTGAAGACCAAGTAAAAGATATCAACTGCTCGGCCTCTCTCCACTGTTTTCGTCACCCAGTCAAAGAAATCAAACAAGTTTGTCTGGCAAGACCTCCCAGTCATGAACCCATGCTGTCTCTTGTCCTGAAGCTCATTTTTCTCTAGGAAACCTACTAGCCTGCCCTTAAGGATTGCCTCCATGAGTTTACCCACAATTGAGGTCTGAGTGGCAGGGCTGTAGTTGCTTGAGTCATCTCTGGTTCCACTCTTATAGGGCAGTACCACATGTGCCATTCTCCAGTCCAGTGGCACAACCCAAACTCTAGTAAACTATTAAGCAGCCCTGCCAGGGGGGCCATTAGTTCCACTGCTATTTCTCTCAGCACTCTGGGATGGATTTCATTCAGGCCTGTGGATTTGTCAGTCCTAAGTGTAAATAAATCTTTCTTCAAGCTGCCCTCATTGATTCTTTCATCTGTGCACCCCTCCCTCATTTCCCCCTACCTCCTCCCCTGTGGTACCAGGCCATCCATCTCCTTTGTAAGTGTAACCCCCCTACAAATTGGGGTTTACTATAATGTCTTCCTGGGCTCCTAAATGCCCACTGTCATGCTGGTGTCCTGTCTTAAGTAGTTCTATCTGCGTGAGAGTGCTCTAGTGAGCCTCTGCACCTGTCTCTTTAAGAGCCTAGCTAATCTGTGTTTAGAAATTAGCTTGGGCTGGGTCCGAGTGATTTAGGGCTTGCGACCAGCCAGGCAGTGTATTATTTTGCTCCATTCTAAGTCACTACTTGCGCAGAGGGAGCTCATATAGGAACTGTGATTGTTTACTGCTTATCTGCTGTTATATTAAAGATAGAGAAGTTTGTCTAACCTGCTCTGATTGCAGCTTAAACATTTGGATGTTAGCCACCATGTTAGGTCCTGGACTTCCAGTAATTGGACCAACAGAACCACTGGGGACCTAAAATGGAGCCTGTCCCAAGGGGTCTTGTGGGAAGGAAATTCTATAGTTTTGTAGTTTTGAGTGTTGGCACCTAAATGGACCTGGAGGGGGAGCCCTTCCTGTGACTGACAGTTCTCTCAGTCAACCGAACCTTTTGGATTACAAGGGAAATCCCCAGAACTGCCTGAAGCAGTGATCAGTTAGAATTGGAGGTTGAAGAGTGAACAGTTTGAGCTTTCGAGCAGCTGCTCCCTGAAGGAGCGTAGGGGAATGGGCGGGCAGGCTTAGCTGGCCTTCCTGCCACATTCTCCAGGAATCGAACTACCTATTGCAGAAGTCAGATCTGTCAGATTTCCAGCCTTGGAACTGTGGCAGAAGAAAGAAGAAGATTGTTAGTGTGACTGGTGATTTGGACCAAAGACTTGCTACTGAAGTGATTGGCTCAGCAGTTGAGAGAATTAGACTCAGATTGAAAAGTTTGCAAAGTGCAGCTGTCAATTTGCAACCAGACTGAATCCAAACTGTTGTTAAAGAAATTACTGATTTAAATGTGCTGAATGTGTTTCATGGGTCATGATTGGGTTCCTCAGGTAGAATCTGTTATGCCAGTTGGAGGCTTCACCAACAGAAGATCACAAACTTTTCAGGCCTGTTCATCCTGCCTGGGCCCTGTCACCTCAGCCTAGGCCGCTACTCATGCATCAGAGACCTTCTCGGCGAAAGACCGGCCTGGGGATTCAGCCCCCTGCCCAACACCATCGAGCAGGTAGGGACCACCTGGAGAGGAGTTGTGTCATCCCTGCTTCCTCTGGCATCCCGGATTATCACCATGAGGTCTACATCTCCCCTGCTCTGCATCCAGGTCCTGGTAGCATGAGTACAATCCAGGGTAGCTCCCTGCAGTGAAAGTAAAAATCACAGTGGTACCATCTAATTGTTTCTTTTCACTGGGTTCTTGTAGCAGATTGAGCCATCTGGCTTAGATTACAAATTATTGGGTTGTGTGCATGCTTAACTGTTTTTCTTTTATTAAGGGCCCCAACACCAGCTGCAACACCGGCCACTCCGGGCAACGCTTCAGACTAGCCTGCATGACATACTGGGTACCCAGCGTTGTTGAACTGTCAAGCTGGGACTTAAAGTGCATGCCAGACAATCTTGATTTAAATTAGATTGCTAATCATTCTGCTAGATGCAGGCCCTTCCCTTGTTTACTGTCCCTAAATAAATCTGATTGTCTTTTTTCACATTTAACCTGGCTAGCATGCATATTATTAGTTGGGTTACAGTGTTAAGGTTACATTGCTGCATTGCTGATCTTTTCCAGGGGGTCTCCAGGGCAGTTGCTGCAGATCCAGCTCTGGTGGTAAGTGAAATGGCGTGAGCATATTATTACTGTTACCTACTGAATGTGAATGTACCATTGGGCTATTGCTTAGGCTACTAGAAAGACTGGTGGGTGGTTATAGTGTCCCAGAGGACTATACCAGAGCAGTTATGCTACCCCAATACCATTCCTCTGGGTGGAGGCACCCGTTTAGAGAACTCGGGCACCTTGACCTGTGCAAAGCCATACAGGCAGGGGTAGTAGTGCTTAGAATAGTGCCACCTAGGGGTTACATAAAAACAGAGCAGAAGTATTCATTCAGTATCTCTAATTTGCCCCCACTGTCTTCCACACACCCCTCTTCTCCCCTTATCTGGACAATACCATCTGTCTTGTCCCTCTTCTCCCTAATGTACTGAAAAAATGAATTTCCCCCTTTTTTAATCCCTTCTGCTATCTGCAAGTCCTTCCTGGCATTGGCCAGATGGATTTCTTTCCTTGCTTCCTTGAGTTTTCTTTGGTACTCTTCCCTGTCCTCATCCTTGTGAGTCTTCCAGAACTTCCTGTAAGTGGTCCTTTAATCCCTGACTGACTGGGTTACCTCTCTGCTAAACCAACTGGGTGCTTTGACTCTGGAGTTTTGACCCTTCAGCCTGACACACCCATTAATGATTGCTGCTGTCCCCTCTTTGATGATGTACCATTGCTGATCCACCCCCATCCCATCACTGAATCTAGCCAGGTGTCCCATTAGCAGATCACCCATCTTCCTGAAATATGTCTTTGTGAAGTCTAGGACCTTGGTCTTGGTGCTGGCCTTCTCCCTTCTCATGTCTAACCTGAGCCATACTGAACAATGGTCATTCCCTCCCTAAGGCTGCTCAACCTGGATTTCCTGGACATGATCTCCATTTCTCAGTACCAGATCCACGATTGCTCCTTCCCTGGTGGGTTCCATGACACCTTGGGTCAGGAATCTGCTCTGTATCACATCCAGGATTCTCCTGGCACAAGTTGTGGTTGGAATTTTCCAGTCACCTTGGGCAGATTAAAGTCCCCTACAATTACCATCTCACCCTTGTCAGCAGTCATCCTGATTAAGGACCTCCAACTCTCTATCCCTTTCCTCCTCCTGGTATGGTGGTCTGTAAACCACCTCCAGTCTTACCTTCTTTATCGTAGCGGATTGCAACTGTACCCTCAGTACCTTTGCCTTCCCCTCCTCCGCCTTCTTCCTCATACAGTTTACTCCCTCCCTCCCTCCCTCCCTTACATAAATTGCTCCCTCTTCCTACTCCCTGTCCCTTCTGTACAGCTTATACCCAGGGATAGAGAGGTCCAGTCATGGTTTGGTGTAGCTCATGTTTCCATGACCACCACAGTGTCCACCTTCTTCTGTGCCATCATTGCCTGTAGGTTATATATTTTATCACCATGGCTTCTTACATCTAGGTACACCACCTTCTGCCATGATTTTGTGCCTCTCTCTCCCTAAGCATGGTCATTCTCCTCCCTGCCCACCATTGTCTGCTCCCCCTGCCCTTCACACATCATGTAACTCCCTGAGATCCATTGATAATCTTCACTCTGTATACCCCTGTGTCTTGTATCTGACCTCCCCCTGAAGTTCCCCTCCTCTTTGCTCACTGCTGATTACTGCCCTGCTCCTCTACCTGTCCCTTACACTAGTCCCAGCTCAGCCTGCTTGGACTTGGGGGGGGGGCCTGTCATCCCCATTCTCCCAGAGACTTTGGTTGAGAAGACCAAGTCTTCCCCCTCCATCAGTTTAAATAGAGGCTCCTGGCCATGTACTCTCCCAATATATCCCTAAGCACCATGGAAGCCCCCTCTGCTAAGGTGGCATCTGTCCAGCACCTATAGGGTTTTATCATTCGAAGTTCCCTCCCAGACCCCTATGCAACCAAAACCCTACTCTCTGCACCATTCCGTAACCAGCAATTAAAATCTTCAATCCACCTCTTCCTTGCTTTGCTGGCTCTAGGTACTGGTAGCACTTCAGAGAAAACTACTGATCTAACCACCCCCTACAGATCCTCCCCAAATCCTAAACCTCTTCTGCACTACCTCTACCTCCTCTCCTTTGAGAGCGTTTATTCCTAGATGAATTATTATGAGATTCCCCCTACCCACTGCACAAGCTGTACTATCACTGCGCATACATGCTCTGTCGTCATCCCCGACATACACACCACCTTCCTACCTGTGAGCATTTTCCCCTTCCCTACCCAGCATACTCCCTTCACTATTGAGTCACCCTGGATTACAATTCTTTCTCCTCTATCCCTGATGCCTTTCACCCCTCCACCACTCTGCCCGCCTCTGGAGACCCTCCTGTCTGCTTGTTCCTCCCCAGTCATGCCCTCTGACCCTCCCTCCTGCCCTTCACTTCCAGTCTGACTGACATCCCCACTGCCCTCCACAACCACTTTACCTGCCTTCCCTCCTCGCATTGCATACAAAAACCTGCAGAAGAAAAATGGAGGTTATACACAAGAACTAGCAACCACACTGGGATAGTAGAAAATCAGTGCACCTGTCCCAGTGGTACAGATTTGCCTGTATTGTCAGGTCACCTGCTACATCCCACAGTCCCACACTATTTGCTCTAGGTTGTTTAGTCAGGGTACTTCCCTTGCTACAGCACTATCTGGGTAACCAGGGTTGCAATGCGATAGGCCTAATGTCTATGCTGCCCAGGATCTTGGCATAGTGCACGTAGATCAAGTTAACAACATAAACCCACTCCTGAGTCACTTATGAAATGCAGCAAAACAAAAGCTGAGAACCCAAATCATAATTTTAACAATGATGGCCAGATGACAATTCAGACCATAATAAACATCATTTTCCCGTCTCTCAAATAGACGCTGCTAGATTCTCCAGGCCTTTTGGACAATATGAGACTAAATTTAATGCATTTCCAAAAGGAAAACAAAATAGTTTACTTAGTGCTATGAGCTTCTCTGGTATATTGTTCTTTTCTGTTTTTTGGAATGTTATTTTTACTAGTCATAGAAATGTGGTCTCTGTAATTCAAGAGCACTGCCTCATGCATCCATTAGGTGAAAGTACCATAAACCAATGGTGAGAAGTTCTGGCACCCAAAGAACTCGAGAGGCAACACCTAGAAAGAGTATATGAATATTTTATAATTACTGGTGAGACCATTTATTGACTGGACTGACATCACTTTCTAATGCTATCATAACCAGGTTTCATTCTGTATTACAGGTATAAGTTGAATTAATTATTTATGAGCCTAGAGAGGCTTCTGAGTGTCTACTGGATTGGTCATTAACATCTTAGAAATGACCGATCCAGCTGCCAAGTAATGCTGTGTGGCACACACGGCTCATGCCACTCTGCTTAAAAGCTCAATTAAGTTAAAAGAAAAAGGGGAAAAACGAAAATTATTTCAATTATAATCATAATAACAACCTCAAAGCCAGTCATTTCTGAGAGATTAATGATCAGCAAGAAAGAGGTGGCCCTTGGCTGTACCTCAGGCCACCCATCCCTCCAACTGGTTGTTAATCCCTCAGAAATGACTGGCGTCTCAGTCATTACTGCTTAAATAACTAGCTGGTAATTATGGCATGAGTGTCAGCCAGTCAAACTGAAAGTGAAAGCCACCACTGTCTCACAAATTTTCATTAAAAAATATTACACAGGAGGACAGGGTCATTATAATGGGAGATTTTCATTTACCTGGGATTAACTGGGAATTAGCCCAAACAACTTCTAGGATTGAGGCTAGTTTCCTAGAGTCCTTTCTGGTGGCAGGATTGAAACAGTTTGTTCTAGAAAATACAAGGGGAAACCATATCTTGGACATAGTATTAAGTAACATGGCAGATAACATCCATGAATGTGTGGAAACTGCCCTGGGTACTAGAGATCACTCCATGATCAGTTTTAAGTATGAAATAGTTAGCGAAATAATTGTGGGAAGCACAGCAGTGTATGACTACAATAAAGATGATTTCAGTGCCATAAGGGAGGAACTGAATAAATGGAACTGGGTGCATGAATTTAAGAATAAAATAGTGTGTGAAATGGGAGACAAGCTTAGTACCTTATTAAAAGAGTTAACTCACAAGCATGTTCCAACTAGAACTAAATATCACAATCCAAGGAAGGCTAATCCCCCTTGGTTGACACCCTTGGTTAAAAAATAATTGAAAGAATAGGGCATATATTAGAGCAAAACGAAGTGGAGAGACCAGATCATGGGTTAGCTATAAATATTGGTTAAAAAAGGCCAGGTTAACTATCTCCAAGGCCAAGAAGAGATTTGAGTATGAGCTGGCAATGAAAGCACAGGATAATTACAAATCCTTCTATGCATATATTAATAACAAAAAGGAAATGAGTAGGTCAGTTGGACCCCTAAAAGACAGTAGTGACAATTATATATTAGAAAACAAGGTAATGGCAGATAGGTTTAATACCTATTTTGCTACAGTATTTGATGCAGGCCATAAGGTCATACTCCCTGAAAGTACTGTACAAGGGATACTATGCCCTAAAATTGAAGTTGAAGATGTGAGCAAGAGGCTAAGTAACCTAAATAAGAACAAAGCACAAGGACCTGATGGGATACACCCAAGAATGCTCGTGAAATTGGCAGATTATTTGGCTGGGCCAGTAGCACTATTGTTTCAGCAATCCCTGGAGGCAGGACAGGTAATTGAGGCTTGGAAGCAGGCTGTAGCGATCCCTCTTCATAAGAAGGGATCCAAACAGGAGGTGGCTAACTTTAGACCCATCAGGCTGATCTCAGCCTTAGGGAAGATACTAGAGGGTATAATCAAAGATTTGATTATGAATGCAGCTGATTCTGAGGGGATTATCGATGAGACACAGCATGGTTTTACAAAGGGCCGATCTTGTCAGACTAACCTACTAGAGTTTTATGGGAAAGTAAGTAGAGCACTTGATGATCGTAGATCTGTAGATGTAGTATTCTTGGATTTTGCCAAGGCTTTTGATAAAGTTCCTCATAATCAACTGATTCATACACTCTTCAAGCTAGGGCAACAGTCAAATATAGTACATTGGATTAAGGATTGGCAGACCAACTGAAAACAGAGGGTAAGCATATTGGGGGAACTCTCGGAGTGGGCAGGAGTTACTAGTGGGGTTCCACAGGGATCCGTGTTGGGGCCATGTTTATTTAACCTCTATATTGTGACCATGAAAATACAGATGGAAATCTGGCTCTCCAAATTTGCAGATGACACTCGCATAGGTTTTCCAGTAGACAACCAAACCCGAAGCCTTAAAATTACAGGAAGCATTGAGAGATCTGGAGACCTGGACACAGGAGAATGGGGCAACATTTAACACAGATAAGTGTACAGTAATGTACTTGGGCAAGAATAACTTAAAGGTGGAGTATACATTGGCAGGGCAGGTGCTTAGGGTGGTACATGAAGAGCGAGATTTAGGAATAAGTGTCAGCAATAATCTTAAATTCAACTCACATTGTAACCAGGTGGTAAAAAAGACCAGGGGTATCCTGAGCTGTATCCACAGACACATCAAGAGTAGAAGTAAAAAGTTTCTGCTCCCTATTTATACCTCTTTGGTGCGGCCACATACTGAATATTGTGCACAGTTTTGGGCTCCTGGGAATAAAGGCAATATAAAAGCCGTCAAGAAGATTCAGAGAAGGGCAACTAGACAAATATGAGAAGTGCAGGGTATGAAATACGAGGAGAGATTACAAAATCTGGACCTATTCTCGTTGAAGTATAGGAGATTAAGAGGCGACATGTGCCTGGTTTACCATGCTCTGTCAGATCATAGACTGTGGGAATTACTAGGCCTTGAACTCAGAGACCAGATATGTATAATACACAAGCCCATCCCTTACAGCTAAAAGGTGTTTGATATAATACCTGTGTAAGAAAACACTGGTTCTCAGTAAGGGTGGTTAGAACTTGGAATGAACTGCCCATTGAAGTGGAGGGAAGTAAAACAATGCAAGCCTTTAAACATTCTCTGGATCGTAATCTTCACGATAAAAATATAACTGGGTATTATTAGATAAACAAGGAGATCCAAATGGACCTCGGTCTTTATAGTGCTCAGGGTATCTATGACCTATGACACTCATGTAAACAAAATGCCACAGAAAGGATAATGTCTGTTTCTTGTACAACACAGCACTAAGATGAGCAACAATAACAAACAAGCATTTGTCAGTGCTGAATGTTTGCTTGCTGGCATTGGCTTTGGTAGTGTAGGAGTTAGAGAGATGCATAATAGGAATGGCAGTGAAGTATTGAACTGAAGCCAACCCTACCACCACCCTGCAGAGACTGACAAGCATTGGGGTGTGCCTTTGGGTCATCAGGCATAACGGCCATGCCATTTCACCACACCCTACCTTGTAGACACTGACAAGTGTCACGGTGTGCCTTGGGGTCTTTGAGCCTTATGCTCACCCGATTCCATAAGGAAATACGGTGAGATGGGTGCAGAATAGGAGAATGGGGTGAACTTTGGGGCCGAAGAGTCCAAGGCACACCTTGATGCCTGTCTCTGGCTGCAGGGTGTGGGGGGTAGAATGGTATGAGCATTACCGGCGACAATCCCAAGTCACACCCCGATGCCTGTCAGTCTCTACACGGTGGGGCGTTATGGCCGTTATAGCAGTGTCAGTGGCTCAGTAGGTAGCACACTCACCTCTGAGGCTGGGAGATCAGAGGGCTGTGGGTTCAGTTCCCACATCTGGTACTTGGGCTAATATCCCAGTACTGACACTGTAGTGCAGCATGAGAGGGGTGCTGCACTTCTGAGGTGCCGTCTTTCAGATGAGACGTTAAACCGAGGTCCCATCTGCCTGGATTGGTGGTAGTTCAGGTGGATGTTAAAGATCCCATGGCACTTATCGAAAAGAGTAGGGGAATTTCCCCGGTGTCCTGGCCAAATTTCCCTCATTCACTAAAAATACCACCAACAGCTTAATCTGGTTCAAGGTCAGTTGGCATTCATCTGTATCACCCTCCCCTGGGTCGTGCCTGAAAATAGGCAGGATTTGTCTAGTGCACTTACCAGGTCAACAAAAACTAAATAAATAAAAAAAAACCCTAATGCCCCTGGTGTTCAGTGGTATTTTCACTCCAATTTTTCAACATGGGTTTTTTGTGACCCCCACCTCATGAACAGTGGCAATATCAGTTTGTTAGCTGAAAGCTGATTTTGCACAGCGACTATGCCATTTGGCACCACAGGTGCGAAAACACATTTCGAACAGGATGTGAAAATTACAGCTGCACTGTTCATGAGGAGGTGTAAAAATGGTATTGTTGAAAATCTGGAGTGAAAATATAAAAAAAACTGGTGAAATCATGAGCGTGCATAGAAACTGCACAACGCACACCCATAATTTAATTAGTTTGGGGATTTTTTTACAGCAGATTGTCAACAGAGGCATTTTGGGACCTCCGCTCATGAACAGTGTCATTGTGATTTTCTTAATCTGTCCCGAACACTGATTTCCCACAGCGACCACGCATTTCTGTGCCAGAAGTACGAAAACACATTTTGGCCAGGGTGTGAAAAATGACAGCTATACAGTTCATAAGGAGGTGTGGAAAAATGCCAGTGGTGAAAATCTAAATACTACAAATTCATGAACTTATGAGGGTGCGTGGAAACTGCACAATGCACGCTTGTAACACAGTCATTTTATGGACTTTTGTCACCAAATTTTCAACATAGCCATTTTAAGACCTCTGCTCATGAATAGTGTCACTGTGATTTTCTTAATCTGTCCTGAACATTGATTTCACACACCGACCGTACCATTGTGCACTACATGTACGAAAACACATTTTGGCAAGATGTAAAAATGACAGCTATACTGCTCATAAGGAGGTGTGGTAAAATGGTAATGTTGAAAATCTGGAGTGAAAATATCAAAATGCTTGAAGTTACGAGTGTGTAGGAACTCTAGCGCACACTCGTAAAACAGTCATTTTTGGGAATTTTTTCACCAAATGTTCATCATAGATTTTTGGGAGGCTTACCTCGTGAACTGTGACACTGTCATTTCATTACTCAGTCCTGAAAGGTGGTTCCGTGCAGTGACCGAAAAATCACCTTTCGGGACCGAATAACAAAATGAAAGTGATTGAGTTCATGAGGTAGGGCCCCAAGAACCCCATGTTGAAAATTTGGTGAAAAAATTCCCCAAAATGGCTGAGATAGGCACCAAAGTAGAAAAAAAAAACATTTATGCCATTATACAGCCTACCTGCATTTCTTCAGTTCTCGGTCGGCTTTGAAGAGTGCAGACGTGTTCCCAGTCCACTGAAGATTGTTGCACTGGGCTCAGAGGTAAGTATGGGGTTGGGGGTGGGGAGGTGGGTGCACAAAGGGTGGGCTCGGGTTGGGGCAAGACAGTCAATGAGGGACCTTTCTTTTTTTTTTTTACAGGTGTCTTTTTTTTATTTTATTTTAGAAGATGGCACAGGGCTTTTGCCATGCTGGGTTGCACTCCCAGTGTGGCAGCTGGAAGTTTATTTTTTTGGGGGGTAGTGGAGTTGACAGAGGATTGGCCACCCCCGTTGGCCATACAGATGTTTGCCCTGCTGGGGTGCGCTCCCAGCGTGGCAACTGGAAGTCGTTTTTTTTTTTTTTGCTGGTGGGGTGTTCAATGAAGGCGATGGGGATTGGGTACCCCCATACAGACTTTTGCCATGCTGGGGTGAACTCCCAGCATGGCGCCTGGAAATCTGTTTTTGGGAGGGGTTCAGCGGAGTCAACGGGGAATTGAGCATCCCCATTGACTATACGGTGTGCGAGTATGGGGAGTGTATGAGCACACTGGGGTGGGCTCCCAGCGTGCTATGTAGCTGTTTGGTGCGGGGGGGGGAGGAACTGTCTATGACAGTTCAGATGCAGTGGGACGTGTAGGCAATTTGCATACTGCCAACGGCAGTATGCAAATTGCCTACACATCACCACTGCTGATGGCAGAGGTTTTTCACTTTCAACTGTACGCCACTGCATCTGAACTGCTGTCATAGACAGCTCCGACATTTATTGGTGCAGTGTGACAGCACCTGCAAAAGGGAGCAGGGCATTGGAAGCTGAATGGCACACCTATAAAAATTTGTATGGTGGTGCTATATTTCTTGCACATGCATGCAAGCAAACAAAAATGAAGTATGGGGTGCTACATTATTCAATTTTATGTTGGTTGTGTGCATGTGCAAACCAACGTATTGTTGCAGTATGGGATTTTGAATGTGTAACTGCCGAGCCCATTGCAGTACACAAAACCAGGGGCTTGTAATGGGCTCGGCAGTCAGCACCAATGACCACTCGGTGTGATCCTGACACAACTCTCTGCTAGGTGGGCTGAATGGTCATACGCTTCAATGGACAGAAGCCGCTCCAATCAGAGAGGGCTTCGGTCCTTTGATTTGCATGAAGCCCTTGTCGGTAAACAACTGATTGGCTTGTGGAGTGAAAGAAGATGTCTCTCATAACAACGGCTTCCAAAAAACAAAATCTCCTCCCCAGACCAACAAAAACAGGCCCCCCCATCCCCCTCAGTGTGGGACATTGGGTAGCTCACTCCCAGTGTCCACAGTTGTCCTTCAGCCGAGTATGCTTCCCCCTCCACCCCAGCAGTGTGCCCTCTTGATATTAAGTTTGTCGACAGCGGGGTGCCCAATCCCTGTGTCAGCAGTAGCCACCACTCCCTCCTGGCAGTGTGGAACACTGGGTAGCCCAAACCCAGTGTCCTCAGTTGTGTATAAAATCCCCATATTATTGTTGTGGAACACTGGGGAGCCCACTCCCAGTGTTTCCAGTATGTCCCCCCTCCCAGCAGTGTTGCCATTCCCCCCCTTATGTTTGCTGACAGCAGGGTGCCCAATCCCTGTGTCCTCAGTAGCCCCCCTCCCATTGACAGTATGGGACACTGGGTAGCCCACTCCCAGTGTCCCCAAATGTATAATGTACTTGTAAAAAAAAAAACAGTCCCTCAAAGTATTTTTTTTTTTTATTTAAACCTGGAAAAAGAAAACTGACCCTCATTGTCTCCCCACATTTCCCCTTCCCCATCTCCACCCTCCCCCTGTGTACCCACCTCCCTGCACCCCCCTTACCCCATACTTACCTTCAGAGGTTGTTGACTGTGATCTTCTCTGGAATGGGACACATCTGCACTCTTCAAAGATGAACCACGAATTGAAGGAATCATGGTAAGCTGTATAATGGCTGTCAATGGGGTTTTCAACTTATGTTGATGTCTCAGCCATTTTTTGGAATTTTGACCCCAAATTTTCAACATGGGGTTTTTGAGACCCCACCTCATGAATGCTGGCACTGTCATCTTGTTAACAGGTCCTGAAAGGTGATTTTGCAGTCACTGCACAGAGTCACCTTTCAGGGCCAGTTAACAAAATGTCAGTGCCAGTGTTCATGAGGTGGGGTCCCAAGAACCCCATGTTGAAAATTTGGTGCAAAGTCCATAAATGATCATGCTAGTGAGTGCATTGTGCAGTATCTATGCACGCCGTAACTTCACCAATTTTGAATATTTTCACTCCAGATTTTCAACATTGCCATTTTTTCACACCTCCTCATGACCAGTACAGCTGTCATTTTTCACATCCTGCCCAAAACATGTTTCCACACCTGTGGCACAGAATGGTACAGTCCTTGTGCAAAATCAACTTTCAGGATGGATTAATGAAATCACAGTGCCAGTGTTCATGAGGGGAGGTCTCAAAAAGTCCATGTTGAAAATTTGGTGAAATAATTCCAAAAAATGACCACATTACAAACATGAGTTGGCAGGTTCTACGCACGTGTGTAACTTCCGACAGTTTTCCATATTTTTACTCCAGATTTTCAACATTGGCATTTTTCACACCTCCTCATAAAGAGTATACAGCTGTCATTTTTCATACCCTGACCAAAACATGTTTTAGACACATTGCTACGTAGACACTGTTGGTAGATAAGGACCTATGGCCCACCCAGTCTGCCCATTTGAGCTTGAAATTTCACTTTATGTTTTTCTATAGGTCTGTTGCCCTTTACCCCTGACCTCCAGAATTCCTTTATGTCTGTCCCATGCATACTTAAATCACATGATTGTTTCAGCCCCCACTACTTCCTGTGGTAGGGTGTTCCACTTGTCCACCACTGGGTGGTTTTCACACCTGTTGCGCAGAATGGCATGGCCGCTTTGTGAAATCAACTTTCAGGAGAGATTAACGAAATGACAGTGCCAGTGTTAATGATGTGGGGTCCCCAAAAGGCCATGTTGAAAATTTGATGAAACAATTCCTGAAAATGCTCAAGTTATGTACATCCGTTGCAATTATTCTATGCACACACATAACTTTGCAGGATTGGAGCACTGGGTCCACAGTAAAATAAGGATACTATTATACTATCTCAAAAAGAAGGGACATTCATTGCAAAAACCTATGTTAATGCATTAGTTAGGGTTTTTATTAATCATTAAAAGCTGGGAAATTCGATGTTAGGGTTCCTATCCCTACCACCCCACCCCTTCACACACCAACAGGAATCGGGGTATGCCATGGGGTCATCATGCCTAACTGTCACCCCATTCTCCTATACTGTACCACATCAGCTTGTTTACACATGGAATGGAATCTGAAGACCTTCCTCCCAAGAGGAAGAGCTCATCCTCTGAGACACTTGATCCCCCTCCTCAACCAGCTGGCCATCCAGTGCCATGGGCTCCATTCTTAACCTGGGTCACTGACGTTGCAAGTGGGACCCCTGCCGCTGTACCATCATGGTTAGCTGGGCTGTCTTTATCCATCTTTATCCATCTATGTATTTCTAGCAATTTAAGAGGTTGGGGGAAGGGGGTTAGGGCACAAAACAACATTTATGTTTTATCCAAGTCTGGGAGAGGGGTGCCAGGGCTATACTGTGTCTCCTATCTGAGGGGGCCCCAACACATTTCCCTCAGAGACTCAAAGATGGATTGGCCACAACCTTAAACTTTGGGATTTTATTGTATGGCTTTAATTCTGACAAGATGGTAAAGCAGAATAGGGTGGTCCCCCAAGTTTGCAACTGTTCGAGAAAGATGACAACAACTTCTTTGCAGGCAGAAACATTTAAACTCAGGCAGAACTATAAATTCCAACCTGAACACTTTTCCAAACAAACTTATCCATCCCTGTGCTGCGGGATCTCTGGATTTGTAACTAGTGCACATATTGTGGGGATTACCATGCACTAAAACTTCTGAACTCAGTGCATATTTTGTGGGGATTACCATGCACTAACTCTAGAAACACCTGACGATATGGACCACTTTTAACATCTGCAGGAAAACTGTTCCTATCTTGTAATCAGTTAGATGCACCCTGAAACCATGAATGAGGTTCTGCCCACACCGGCCAAAGTCAGACTCTGCCATTACTTCTGGAAACAAACTAGATGCTCCAGCTCCACTGGGCTGCTAAACACATCCTTACATTCAGCACATAAACAGCATATTTACGTGGTGAAAAGGGTCATGGGTGCCTGTAATCTAGCCAGCATAGGGCACATACAGCACCAGAAAACCCAAAGTCTATTTTCAAATTAACCTTGTACTTGAGGTTTGGTATTTCCTTGTTACAGGCATTTGAAGGAACACTAAAGTCCACAGTTTTCTCACAAATCCATAGCTTTTTGAAGAAAATACTCACAGTCTCTTCACTCTGGGCAGATGTGACAGATCTTTCAGTTTTCAGGGGATTGCCCCTAAGAATCACTGACTTATGCATCCCATTTCCACTTCTGAATGAAAACTTGAGCCCACTGGGGCTCCACTGGATTAGGTCTCCACCACCTCCAGGAAAACACTTGTTGATCATCAGACTAGGGTGAGAAAATAATGAACAGAGGTCCTTCACTCAGCCAAGGGAGGCTGGCAGGCACCTCTTGCACTCTGCAGTCACAGAGAGCTCCTTCTCCTTCAAACTCCAACTCAGCACTCACAGGGTTCTAACAGCTCCACTGCAGCTAAGCCAAAAGGGCTTATGCTGCTGCGAGAGTTACAAATGGCATCATCTCATTCCCTACCCAGCTTAACCAGGAAAACAATGATGTAATGTATGATAAAGAGTTTAAAACCTTCTGTTGCTGCCCAGAGACTTTCCTGGTCTAAATACTGATGGAATTCTAGTAACCCCAGGGACTGATTGGTTACACTCACTGCCACCAGACCACCTTGCTGTCCACAGCAAGGGCTTTGAACTGCAGCATATGCAATCCAACCTCGGGACACCCTATGGGGAGAGGTGGTCAGGCTCCCCCCTACCTATGACTTAATGTAGGCAGGTTGCACCAGAGAACATGGAGGCATACTGAAGCAACATTAGCTTCAGCTCTACCTGAGAAACTAACTTGGGACCCTTCCTCTGTGGCTCAAAGGAACCTCCTGAAGCATGCCCTGACAGGACAGCACTAGTGAATCCTATCCAGATAAGGACCACCAGCCTATCCATCTCCCTAACCCACTTGGGAAAAGCTAGCTACTCCTACATTACCCAAGGGGCAGCCTATACAAACACATTTCACAATTTACACTGTGTACTGCTTTAAAAACATATATGTAACATCACTATGCATTTCCCAAACCCCAGTACTAGCACTTTAAACCTGAAAAGCAAAATGTCTAATGTTTCCCAGTTAAAACATTTCAAAACGCCTAAAAGGAGGACTCCACTGAGTCCCTCATCCACTTCTTGTCTTCTTTTCTTCTCCCAGGCGCACCTGTAAAAGAAAACATCCTGCAAAAAAGAAACAACCTGCAAGAGAAAACAGCAAACCAGCAGATACAATCCAGTCCCAAAAACATTTTTCATAGGGTTTTCTACAAAAGGCAATATAGAAGTACCAAAATAATATACACAAAACATTTTTGGGGGAGGTGACCCTTAATTGTCCATCTAAGGAAGAATTGTCCCAAGTGCACAGGGCACTCGCATTCAAGAAAGTCACCGTTGGTAGAAGCCAGTTCAGAACTGTTCTTGCCACAGGCATGAGGCCTACTGGAAACTTTAGTCCAGATCCAGATGTCCAATGGACCAAAGGCTAGGGACATCTCTTCATAAGGGGACAGTGCATTAAACATAAAAAGTAAGAGAAAAACTTGGCCCTACCATTTCCGAAGTGCAGGCTGACTGTTTTGCTTCACATCTCTGGATATGGCCTGGATCTCCTCTCTCCTTCGGCTGAAGACAAATCTTCAGAAGAAAGCTCTTTCACATCACCTCTGGACCTGGTTACTGCTGATCAAGGAAGAAAACTGCAGTCATGACATCCCACGTTGCTCCCAGGGGGGACACTGTACTCTGGCCTTCAGATCTTTTTTCTTCATCCAAATGCCTGCTGGCATGTGTGGTGAGCCCACCACACTGGACATCTCGGGTTGCTTTCTTTGCGTAGCTGGCACCTTCTGGTGTACGTACTCAAGGGTAGTACCATCTTGGTTGTGGACCATAGATTGTCCTATCTTGACAGACAATTCTGATTGTGTGGACTGTCTCTTTGCCATGTCTATCAGTTACTCTGATGGAATCAAGATGGAGGGTACAACCCACTTTACATGTCTTTAAAGGGGAATTATCAGCAATAAGAGCCTCACACCCAAGTGTGAGGCTGATCCCAATTAGCCCTTTGTGTGCCAAAACACTTTTTGTACTTACTGATTACTGCAGTGTAGTAGATTACATCAGGCTAATTTCATTGACTTGTAAGCTGACATTTCCTGAAACCAGAAATGCCAGGTTGTCTTGCAAATGACATCAGAGGAGAACTGTAGCAGTGGGAGATTGAATAGCCTACAGTGAATGTCAGAGTTTTGTATAAGCTGTAATCTTTTGTTTGCTGGTCTGCTGTTCTCCTGGGGCTAGATATAGTCCCAGAGGAGTGTACTAAGCCCTGTGAGCACAGCATGACCAGCAGAACCAGCAAGCATCTGATTTTAGCGTACAAAATCTTTAACATGTATACTGTAGTCTATTGAATCTCCCAGCTCTAAATTCCTCCTCTGATGTCCATTACAGGGGATTCTGGGATTTCTGGTTACAGAAAATGGAACCATAGAAGTCAGCAAAATTAACCCAATACATTCTACTATACTGCAGTAAACAGTAAGCAAAAAATGTTTTTTACACAAAGTGCAAATTCGAATCAGACTCACACTTGGGTGTGAGGCTCTTATTGCTGATAGTTCCCCTTTAACTTGTCTTGGCATCTTTACTCCTATAAACAAACACATGCCATATCTGATGGTAGCTCTGGCCTCCTCCAGCAACCATTCTTCCCTGCAGTTCTCAATCTCTTCCCACATCCATCTTTTAAAAAAAGGGTATTTTTATCCAAATTCTCTCTCAGCCCACCTTCTAATCAAGCATTCTTCTTTACTACTCTTGGGTAGAGATAGGCTCGCAGCCTGACTTGGGGGTAGCCAGGTCTGGACAAGCCAGTCTTGTCAGTTCCAGACAGGGAAACTAGTCTATCCCTCTACTCATTGCTGATTCTGTTTCTGTAGAGCCCTGCTCAGTCTCTGTTGGCTCACAAGAGTTCATGGCCACTAGTAGCCCAGTCTCACTTCCGGTCACCTCACTAAGAAATTCAAGTTCCTCCTCTTCCACTTGCTCTGACCAGGAGCTGATAGCTGGGTCAGCCACTGACACAGGTCACTCCTCACTAATTTCTGAGGCAGCCGCCTCCCATTTTAAAGTTTCTTCAATCTCATCCTCACCAATCAAGCTTGGATTAGGGTCTGATGCCCATGGAGCCACACACTCAATTTTTGACTGGTCCCACTTGCCCTCTTCCTGGGCTGAAGGATCAATCTCTGCCTGCCACTGTAAGTCTCTTTCAGTCACAACCTCAAACATTTCTCTCACAAACTCTTCTGTTTCCTCCTGCCTGCATGCAGCTGTCATCTGTGGTTCACAGTCTGGGCCCTCACCCAGCATCTACGTTGGAGCTAGACATACACTTTTGGCATTTGCTTGTACAGTACCAACATTTATGCTCATGCAATACTATTTTCTACAGTTCTTGCAATGAGGGATCAGTAGCACATCTCTCCTTGTCTTCAGACAGACTACACACACATTCACAGGAAAATTTGACAGGGCAACATTAACGGGGGCTCCTTCACATCCGTGAAGCTGATCAAACTGTTGTAAATCTTTTTCTTGTTGAGCTATCCGGACCCTGGTGTGGAGTGGATACCTTTTTCTCTGACTAGACATTTTGCCTGCAAAATTAACACATAGGTCTGAAGTTACTGACCCATCTTACTGCACACTGACAAACTGGGTTTGTTTTTAAAAGACAAATGTCTCTTTTTCTGTTTTTTGAAACCTGCTGCTTTGTTTTTTTTTATTTTTTTATTTCCAAACTTTGTAAACACTCTGGTGGATTTGACTATCTGGCCCCTGCCCTAGCATGGTGCTCCTTGGTTTGTTTTTTCACTGCATCCCCATTTACACACTTTTTTCTTTGTAACCACTTCTGTACTGCTTGCCAACATTATTTCATTTTTAGCTGCCCAGATACATTATTTTCTGGGTATGTTTTTGTTGTTTTGAGAATTTTCAACATGGGGTTTTTGGCACCCCCCTCATGAATTCTTGAACTGTCATGGCATTAATCGGGCCTGAAGGGTGATTTTGCAGTCACTGCATGAAATCACCTTTTGGGACTGATTAACAAAATGACAGTGCCAGTGTTCATAAGGTGGGCTCTCAAAAAGCCTATCTTGCAAATTTGGTGAAACAATTCTTAAAAATGACTGTTTTATGAGCGTGCATTGCGCAGTTCCAATTCATGCTCGTAAGTTTGCACATTTTCAATATGTTCACTCCAGATTTTCAATATTGCCATTTTACCACACCTCCTTATGAGCAGTACAGCTGTCATTTTTCACATGTTGCCCAAAATGTGTTTTCGCGCATGTAGCGCACAATGGTGCAGTTGGTGTGCGAAATCAATGTATGGGACACATTAAGAAAATCACAGTGACACTGTTCATGAGCAGAGGTCTTAAAATGGCTATGTTGAAAATTTGGTGAAAAAATTAAAATGACTGTTTTACGAGCGTGCGTTGTGCAGCTCCTATGCATGTTCGTAAGTTTGTGAATTTTTAATATTGGCACTCCACATTTTCAACATTGCCATTTTACCACACCTCCTTATGAGCAGTATAGTTGTCATTTTCCACATGTTGCCCAAAATGTGTTTCCCTGCATGTAGCGCACAATGGCGCAGTCAGTGTGCACAATCAATGTTTGGGACAGATTAAGAAAATCACAGTGACACCGTTCATGAGCACAGGTCTTAAAATGGCTATGTTGAAAATTTGGTGAAAAAATTCCCAAAATGACTGTTTAGGGCGTGCATTGCGCAGTTCCTCACATGCACTTCTTAAGTTTATAATTTTTAATATTTGCACACCAGATTTTCAACATTGCCATTTTATTACACTTCCTTATGAGCAGTACAGCTGCCATTTTTCACATCTCACCCAAAATGTGTCAGTGGCTTAGTAGGTAGCACACTCGCCTCTGAGGCCGGTAGATCAGAGGGCTGTGGGTTCATTTCCCACATCTGGCACTTGGGTTAATATCCCAGTACTGACACTGTAGTGCAGCATGAGAGGGGTGCTGCACTTCTGAGGTGCCGTCTTTCGGATGAGACGTTAAACCGAGGTCCCATCTGCCTGGATTGATGGTAGTTCAGGTGGATGTTAAAGATCCCATGGCACTTATCGAAAAGCGTAGGGGAATTTTTATTAGAAACTTCAAAAAGCAAATAAATATACAACAATGGAAATTCACACAAAAGAAGAAACAAATCATAAAAAAAAAATCACACAAGTATTTTAGTTGTATAAGTATGAAAGTAGTTCCATAGAAAGCTGAAAATCAAACATATCTGAAAACTGAAAAGATCTCAACCCCCAACTCCCACTAAAAGAGTAGGGGAAATTTTTTTCATCAAAACTTAAAAAACAACCATGCAAAGGCCCCCATGTTTTTATCCAAAAATAAAACACCTCTCTTTACTGGATTTAGTCTATTACCCCAGATGCAGGAAAAAAATAACCTATACATCTTGGTTTCGAGCTGTAGTGGTAAGGGGTAAACAATACTAAGATGAAGAAAAAAGGAAAGTAAATATGTTTTGATCATATATATTCTTTTTGCTTTAGACATTCTCTATTTATTCCAGACATCAATCTTGACCTGTGTTTGCTGAAGTTTGGTTTGCCAATTCAAAAGAGCCATGTCCCCCTTCCCAAAAAGCACTCCAAGGATACTGCAGGGTTCAGAGCATAAGGGAACTCCTATAATTTCAGTCTGATCAAAAGGGGCAGTACCAATCAGCAAACATTTGCTCTTATGAAAATTTAGTTGGGAAGCCGTGCATTGAGAAAACAAAGATAAAATGTGACCAGCAGCAATGCAGGATTTAATGTCTGCTAAAAGAAGACATAAGTCATCTGCGTAGGCAGTGGATCGAATTTCAGGATCCAGGCTAGAAAAGGACAGGCCCGTAATCATTACATCCTGGTTTAATCTGCGAATTAAGGGATCTAGGGAAAAAATATACAATAAGGGGCTAAGGGGACAGCCCTGCTGTAAACCTTTTTGCACCTTAATAGAGTTACCAATCCAGCCATTACAGTAAGGTTGAATAATGGCATTCTTATAACCCAATTTCAACCAACAGATGAATTGAGGGGGAATACCATAATGCTGGAGACATTTCCAAAGATACTCATGGAGAATCTTATCAAAGGCCTTGCTTTGATCCAATGCAAAAAGGAACCCCGTAAGTTCACCAGACTGACCCCTGCTCCATATTTCACGAAGCAAAATTAAATTATCAAAAATAGACCTACCAGAAATGCTACAAGTTTGGGATGAATGTATCAAATCACCAGCCGCCAGTGCCAATCTGTTAGCCAGCAATTTAGAAAGAATCTTATAATCGGCATTCAGCAGCAAAATCGGTCTCCAGTTAGACAATAGGGACCTATCACCTGTTTTTTATGCAATAAAATGACAAGGCCTTCCCACATACTGGGTGATAGTTGCTCTGTAGTCAACATAGTATTAAACAATAAAACCAATTCTGAAAGCAAGACATTAGAGATGTGTTTGTAGAGTTCATAAGGAATACCATCCGGACCAGGAGCAGAACCCATTCTCATGGAGTTAATAACCCCCTTGAAGCTCCAAAGCAGTAACAGGCTGAAGCAATAAAGCTGACATAGATGGAGATAAACAAGGCAACTCGCAATTCTCCAATCATAAATAATACCATCATCAACACCAATAGGAGCCTGAAACATAGAAGAGAAATGCCTATGTAATTCTGCAAAAATATCAGAATGATTAGTGAGCACTATACCCTGTTCCGTAGTAAGAAAGGATATAACTTTCTTATGATGTTGGGAAAGGCCAAACTGGAAGGGATTGGAGAAAGTTTGGGACCACTGAGTTCCAAACCTCTGTTCAGCCAATAATGATTTGTATCTATCATATTGAATATCAGACATCTTTTGTTTAACTAAAGAAATTTGAGCAGAGAAATCTAAAGTAGAATTTGCTTGCTGAGAAAAAAGATTGTGCAATTCTTGTTTATACAAAAGATACTGGTCCATTTTGTGTCTACCAATACATTGCCCTATTTGTTTAAAATAAGATTGGATGTCAGCCTTGGTGTCTTCCCACCAAAGTTGAACATCGTCATATAAAAAACAAACAGACTTTCTGGCTTGTAAAAGCCCCTGAAAGCCATCATACACCATGGGGTATTCAATAGAGTGAGATTCATTCTCCAGTACCCTGGTTCCCTCCCCATTTTTTCAAAGTTAGAAACTGTGAGACTTAATAGAACATGATCGGAGGAGGGCACTGGTATAGTAGTAGAATGAATAATATTTAACATTTGGGAAATAAACCAATAATCAATTCTAGTGGATAGAACCCCTCTAAAAGAAGTTTTTGGAGAAATACACCCAGGTCTATCAAAAACATCTATCAGGCTACTATTGGTGAGAAGAGTATTTAAGCTGGAAACATCACAAAAAACTTTAGAGGTCTGAGACCCTCTATCAGTTTTATACCAGCTGCAATTAAAATCACCACCCAAAAGAACATAACTAGATGTAAATAAATAAGGTTGGATGGCCTGGAACAAGCCAATCCATGCCTTTTTAGTTTGGGGTGCATAAACATTTATACAACGGAAAGCTGCAGAACGTAACAAAACATCTAACAGAAAGGCCCTTCCAGGGACTATATCTACCTGGCGGACAACTGAAATATCAGGGTTATTCAAACAAATCCCAACACCACTACACTCATCTTCTCCCAGAGACCAAAAGGAAGCCCCATAGAGCCATGCTGGGCTGGCAGAAGCCACATCCTCTGAGGAATGTAACCGGGTATCTTGTAAAAAAAAAGATATCCAAAGGGACAGAGGATAATTGGGCATATGTTACAGCCCTCTTCTTCTCAGATTTAATGCTGTTAGCATTTAAGGAAGCTACAGCAGTATTATATAATGAAACAGAAGAAGGGCACACTTATCACTGTTTCTTCTTTACCCGAGCTCTGGAACCCAGTCTCCGAGTTTGGGGCTTGAAGTTTGATCTTCCTGTGGGAGTTCACCCTCAGAACCTCCATTGATCTGAGATGAATGGAAGGAGGCAGAATCAGACTCCGAGCCCATATCATCATCCTCAAGGGGAAGACCATCAAATTTATTTTGCACAGGAAGAGGGTCAGGAGGAGGTTGTAATACCTCCCCACCTTTGTGTCTGGTACTCCAATGTCTCCCAACTACTTGAAAAGAATCAGGTACCTGAAGGGAAGGGGGCATAACCTGGGAAGGATCACCAGGGAGGGACTCAAGGACAGGGTCAATAGGCAAAGGATTAGGTGGAATCAGAGGAACCTGTGGAACTAGAGGAGCAGAGGTGGACAGAACCGACCCCGGAACTGCAGGACCCGAAAATGGTATCTGTGCGGGGAGAGGCCGAGAAGCAGACAGAGGTCTGGTGGCCTATCTCAGAGCAGAATTAATATAGTAATTTTGAATGGCATAATCATTGTTGGAAGTATTATTAGAGGCCCAGGGACAATTAGTGAATGAGTGACCATCTTCACAAAGACTGCACTTTAAAGGGCCACAACAATGAAACATAGAGTGTTCAAATTCCCCACACTGAACACATTTAGCAACCTCACAGGTGCGACTCAAATGCCTAGGAGAGCCACATTTATAATAGCGATGAGGTTGACCAGGATAGAAAATAAACCCTTTGTCACAACCAATGTAAAAACAATTTGGTAGATGTTGCAAATCAGAGTCATCCTGATGCAAATTAACCTTCACCCTCCACCCCCCAGTCCAAAATCCTTCATCATCAATGATGAGGTCAGGATTACCCTGAATGTTACAGCATTTCTCCAACCAGTACAAAATGTCTGTTATATTAACTCCCTCATTACGAAAAAGGACAGAAATAACCTTAAAGGTCTGCTTAGTGAGGGGTATGGCTTGAAAGTGTTCCCATAAAGGGTTCGTTTTCATTGTTGCATATTTTAACCAAAACCTGTCCAAAATATCAGAAGAGCAAAAACTGATGTAAAAAGACTGTTCCCCAGATAAATGAATGAGCACATAAACCTCAGTAGGAGAAAAGGCCATTTGTTGCTTTAAGAGGACCTACCCCACATAAAATCTACTTGGGGTATCATCAATAGGTCCTGTAAATCTGAGATGAACAACATAACGCTGCTTTGCTAAATAAACCGGCTTATGCAAGAGGCTAGCATAGGTAGGAGCCTCTAGCTGCACCGGAGCAGGTACATCAGCTGTAACAGGAATGTTTAAGTCACCTCCTAAGTCCCCCTTTGGAGAGGATACTTCAGGAACAACGGCAGAGGAATCAAATGTAGGACCCAAGTCAGCAGAGAGTATTGGAGAAAATGAAACAGTACCTGAGCTGAGCAGGAGATCCTACAGAAGGAGATCCACATGCGAAGGATCCAGAGCAGAAGGGGTATCCGTAATGGTGGCAGTAAGGGCCAAATCTTTAGCCATGGAGGCCTCAACAACTGCCGCAGCAGGCTGAGGGGATCCACGGAGCAGCTCTGCAGGGTCGAGAATCCAGGTACCCGAGTCACGCCGGGTCCAACCGGCGTCTTGCAAGGCCGAAGCAGCCGACCAGGAGGAAGGATCAGGAAACGGCTCAGAAGGCAAGTCAGTGCAAGCAGCAGCATTTGCAGGTACAGCAGGGAACTCAGTAGATGCCACAAGAAGCCTTTTATTGTGGGGAGATAGCTGCGAGGGTGAAGGCAATTGTGAGCGCTTACATTTAGCCTGGTCGTCCTCTGATTTTTGCTGAGCGGCGTAATTTTCTTTCTCAGCAGCATGGAAACGGGCTGCTAAACGAAGCATCTCCTTCTCTGAAGGAGCTTCAGGGGACCGTACAACAGAACTCAATTCGGGCTCTTGTGGAGTAGCTAAAGTTGCCGTCATACCAGAATGTGGTAAATTGATGTACTGGGGGAGAGGCTCATCACTCGAGACCAATTGCTGGCTGCCTGGCAGGCTCAATCCAGCCATCTCATGAGCCATCTCCTGTGTCGGTTGAGAGCGTCCAACTCCAATGGCATCCATCACAGAAAGCAGAACCCTGACGGACAGAGACACAGCACCCTCTGTCCTCAGAGCAGGGGAATTTCCCCGGTGTCCTGGCCAAATTTCCCTCATTCACTAAAAATACCACCAACAGCTTAATCTGGTTCACGGTCAGTTGGCATTCATCTGTATCCCCCTCCCCTGGTTCGTGCCTGTAAATAGGCAGGATTTGTCTAGTGCACTTACCCAGTCCAAAAAAAAAAACTAAATGTGTTTCCACACATGTAGCGCACAATGATGCAGTCTGTATGCGAAAGCAATGTTTGGGACAGATTAAGAAAATCACAGTGACACTGTTCATGAGCAGAGGTCCTAAAATGGCTATGTTGAAAATTTGGTGACAAAAGTCTATAAAAAGACTGTGTTACGAGTGAGCATTGCGTAGTTTCCACGCACCCTGGTAAGTTCATGAATTTGTAATATTTTCAGTTTAGATTTTCACCAGTGCCATTTTTCCACACTTCCTTATGAACAGCACAGCTGTCATTTTTCACAACATGGCCAAAATGTGTTTTCACACTTTCAGTGCAGAAATGCGTGGTCGCTGTGGGAAATCATTGTTCGGGACAGATAAAGAAAATCACAGTGACACTGTGACACTGTTCATGATCGGAGGTCCCAAAATGCCTGTGTTGACAATCTGCTGTAAAAAATCCCCAAACTAATTACATTAAGGGTGTGCGTTGCACAGTTGCTGCACATGCTCGTGACTTCACCAGTTTTTTTAATATTTTCACTGCAGATTTTCAACATTGCCATTTTTTCCACTTCCCCATGAACAGTACAGCTGTCATTTTTCACATCCTGTTCGGAATGTGTTTTTGCACCTGTGGTGCTAAATGCCATAGTCACTGTGCAAAAGCAGCTTTCGGCTAACAAACTGATATTGCCACTGTTCATGAGGTGGGGGGTTACAAAAAAACCATGTTGAAAATTTGGAGTGAAAATACCAATGAATGCCTGAGGCATTAGGGTTTCCAACCATAACGCCCCACCCTGTATAGAATGACAGGCATCAGGGGTGTGACTTGGGATTCTAGCCTGTAATGCTCATATCATTACACACCCGATCCAGTGAGTCATTGAGGTATGCCTTGGACTCTTTGGCCCAAAGTTCACCCCATTCTCCTATACCGCACCCATCTCACCATATTTCCAGATGGAATGGGGTGCGCATAAGGGCCAAAGACCCCAAGGCACACCGTGACACTTGTCGGTGTATGCAGGGAAGGGTGTGGTGAAATGGCGTGGCCGTTATGCCTGATGACCCAAAGGCACACCCCAATGCCTGTCAGTCTCTGCAGGGTGGTGGTGGTGGGGTTGGCTTCAGTTTAATACTTCACTGCCATTCCTATTATGCAGCTCTGTAACTCCTACACTACCAATGCCAATGCCAGCAAGCAAACATTCGGCATTGACAGATGCTTGTTACTTCTGTATCGAATCGTAAGGCAGGCTTAGGAGACGCTATCATAGTCTGTGAAGTAGTTGTAATTTAATGACTTATGGTTAATTAGATGTGTGCTGTTTTTAAATTACCTTATTTAACCTTAATGTGTATCTAAATTTTGCACATGTGTGTAGTCACTAATTAAACACACTAGTTTTTGTAGTCATTTACTCTTGACAAAATGCTCGGTAAAGGTACAAAATGTTAAGTTCCTGCCTATACTGTTTTGGTTCTTAACTTTTGCCAGACATGGCATTAATAAAATAATATTTATATCACCACAGCTTTTGGTACTGGTGGAATTTTTGGGAAGACTGTGCTGAGTGTAAGGTTTTCCTGCTTGGCTCTTTGATTTCTCTAACAGTGCACAAACATTTTTCCCCGGCCTGAGCGGCTTTTCCTGTTTGTTGTAGCATAAAATAAAGGTGCTGTATTAGTTCCTAGATATATTTAAAACACTTTATGAACAAAATAATCTCTATTAAATACAAATAAGGATGATGGATTTTTCAAATCTCTCAGCTGACTTTGCAGCAGGATTCTGTCGCAGTTCCTCCAATTTACACTCAACAGTTAGACCACTTAAATGGCAGACTGACGTTCAAGTGCAATTATCACAAGTTGCAGCATTTTTGGCCCCACCCACAAAAATGATACGTGCACTACTTTTTCGACGCAAGCTGCCAAAAGGTACAGAAACTGCTGTGAATCTACCAAACCGTCTGTAAGCAGCTTTCAGGTCCTTTGATTGATTTCCTCTGATGCAGGCTCAGACCATCATCGAGAATTAATGCCTGCATCAAAAACTTTGAAAATCATGCTCAGAATGTTTTTTTAGTTGTCTCTTCACCAGGATAGCCTTATTTATGTCTAGGACTTATAATTTCTAATAGGGTTTGGATGGCACAGAGGAGCAGTAGTAAAGGTACAGCAAACCAAATAATGAAACTATAACATTTTCTGATAGGTCAAAGAGTAATAAACATCCATATATCATATACTCCATGCCTTCTGTTGCCTGTATTAAGCTGCGGTAGGGGTTGTGGGAATTCAAGCAAACTAAAGACTTACCTGTTCTGGCAACTGCAAAAGCAGGTGGGTCGCAGAAACATTGGTTTCCATGTCCCATTTGGAGTTTGTATCGACAGCTTCTTAGAGTTATAATGGAAAAAGTGTTTAAAATATAATGACAGTGGGTGAACAAACCACTTTAAATCAACATACAGTAAGTCAGTATAAAAGATTCTAGCTCACTTAGTCCACATCAAACCTCTGGCCTATTACACAACTGCCATAACATTTAAACTTGAGTCTAATGTAGACTAAGTAAGTCAGGATCTTTTTTACTGATTTGTACTGGCTGATTAAAGTGTTTCGTGCGCACAATCCCTGTGTCAGCAGTAGCCACCTCTCCCCCCCCCGACAGTGTGGGACACTGGGTGGCCCACTCCCAGTGTCCCCAGTTGTATATAAAATCCCCATATTATTGTTGTGGAATACTGGGGAGCCCACTCCCAGTGTTTCCAGCATGTCCTCCCCCTCCCAGCAATGTTGCCATTTCCCCCCCTTATGTTTGCCAACAGCGGGGTGCCCAATCCCCATGTTATCAGTAGCCCCCCTCCCACTGATAGTGTGGGACACTGGGTAGCCGAATCCCAGTGTCCCCAAAATATTTAGTAAATTCTATTTGACTGGAACCGTCAGAAGCCATTGATACAAACTCTACATGGAACTAGAAATGTTATGAATTTTTATTGTGGCGGCAAAGTTGGTGTGAATCCATGTAAATTTGCAATTCATGAAATAGGGTGAATTTTGCAGCAGATGCACCAACTTAGCCAATGGATTTTTAAAAAAATATTGAAACTTTAACCCCCCCCACTGTGCAGTAAAACTACCACCACCTCCTCCCACCCACAAATGATAGCTTCCTTGATACCACTGTCTCACCCCCCACCCCGGTACCTGCCTTCCCTTCCCATCCTTCCTTGTGAATTTAATGCAGATCATGGCGAAGACCATCAAAAAAGAAGAGTATTGTGTAGGCATGTTACACTCCTATGAGGCAGGTGAGGACTGAATCCCCTCTCTGGTATTTCCTTGTACACCAGTGGCATGAATACCCATAGAACATTTGAGCTAGCACTCTGCTGAAATGAAATGAGGGGGGCTCGCCTGGCCATTGTCACGGGTAATATCCTCCCCATCTTTGATTATTGCTCCCTTATCTACTGGAGTCTCAACCACCCTAATGACTAGACTCTCAGTAGCCTATAACAGCACCTGCTGCCTCACCTTGTCGGCCCCTTACTTCACACACCACTGTGAGCTCTATCGACCCCTTTGTTGGCTCTCCTTACAGGGTTGCTTTGACTATACGCTTGGCTGTTTCCTAGACACCACACTTAGTTGTGGCAACACCTTCCCCCTCTCTACCCTTTCAGCACTAGAACCCCCGACTAGACACCTTCGCTGCTCCACCACCACCACCCTGGAGGTGCCTAGGACCACCACCAATATGGGAGGGACAGCTCTCTTGGTGGCAGCCCCCTCTCTGTGGAATGGGCTACCCCCCATTCTGCATATTGCCAGCACTCATCAAAGTTTCAAACTAAACCTAAAATCCTGGCTTATGGAAAAGGGTTGATGCAGCTGCCTCGCTTGCTAATACCCCACCCACTCTCCTGTATTTTCCCCATTTTCCATTTCTCTGCTTCCTTCTTCCTATCCCCAATTTTAATCAACTATTGAACATTATCTTTTCTGTACTAAGTTTTCTGATATACCTCTTATGAATACTGTACATACTATCTTATTGCCTTGTACCCAACGATTGTGCAATTGTTATTGTATTTCCGTTTTCAAATGTAACCTTGTTAATTGATTTACCATTATTTTTACTTGTACCTACTCGTGCCTTGTGGCCTGGGTCATGACTGTAAATGGCCCACTGGACCAGTGCACCTACCCGGTTATCAGAATCATAAATAAATGAAATAAAACAGAACTCTCTCTCTCGGCATGCATCAACTTTTAAATGGATTTTAATTTTTGCAGTCCAATGTTCTTTCTTCAGCACAACAAAAATTTTTTATCTCCCTCACCCATGCACCAAACACATTCTCCCTGCTTTCCCAACCCAGCCCACTGTCACATAAAGCATACCTAGTCCCCCACCCAACTCCCATCTAGTCCCCACCACCCCCCTCCCCACCAGCACCCACAAAATCAACTTGAAATAAAGAAAACAGTTCCGCTGCATCTGTTCTTTTCAGTGTCCATCTCTTTAGTACGTACATTAATGAACACTGATGTCTTTTTTTCTGAGTCAAGCCTGACTGGCTGAAAATTCAACCAGGCAGGTTTTACTAGGAGGAAAATATGCCACAGTTCATTCATTTGTGCACTTACAAGACGAACACCGGGGAGACTGTTTTCTTTATTGCAGGCTGATTTTGTGGGTGCTGGTGGATGGAAGATGGTAGTGATCGGAGGGGGTTGAGTGGGGGACTGGGTATGCTTTATGTAACAGTGGGTCAGGTAAGGATTACATTTTTTGCTATACCAAAGAAAGAATGTCTGACAGTCAATGCATGCTGAGAGAGACTTCTGTTTTCATTTTGGCAGAGTGCTAGTTAAAAACTGCCGAAGGGCACTCATGCCACTAGTGCACATTGAAATGCCAGATGGGGTACAGTCCTCACCTGCCTCACTGGAGTCTGTCACACCTGCACAAGACATTTATTTTGTTGATGATCTGCACCATTGTCTTCAATTCACTGGTACAGAGGGAGGAGAGAGGAGAATGCCAGTGGGGGGGGGGTATGAGGGTTGTATCAAGGAAGCTATCATTTTGTGGGTAGTGAAAGGGGGTGTACTGTAGCATACCATTTAGATTGGGATTCATGCATGAATTGGCCATTCCTGTTGATTCGCCCTGTGAATTTGCATTGCTTGGTGAATTACAACACAAACTCTGGTCCTGAGCTTCGTTAATTTGCCGAAATTTATAGATTTTCATGGAATAAATGTCAGAATCTTCACTCACTGGTACCTCTGTGACCTGCCTACTTCAACCATGGCTGGAACAGCTAAGCCTTTTGTTAGATCAAGAGGCCTATTTACAGAAAGATGACAAATTAGCACATTTATTTTATACTAGGGATGAGCGGATGTGGGAGTGGATTTGGATTTGGGGTTGGGTTTGCTAAGCCTCCATTTTTTAATTTGGATTTGTTTGAGGATTTGGATTTTGGATCAGGGCTATATTCAATTAAATATTGATTTAGGCATACAAAAAAAAAAACAAAACAATGCAAAATTACAAGGTGAGCTCAGATAATTGTATTCTTCACCCACTACAGTTAGCAAAACCAAATTAAGAAACACAAGTGACAGTGTCCAGGTTAAGTTAAAAAAATATACAGTATATAAGTAAGTGTCCAAATTTGAGCAGTTAAACTGTTTGGAGTTGGATAGCTGTCTTTCCCCAAGCATCACAGCAAGCAACTAGTCAGTTTCCTTCATTGTGCTGACAGACATAGTGCTCCTCCAGCTGTAGTTGCAACTTAAATTGAAAATGACATGAGTGCGTGGACTGATAGTGATGGTATAGACAATAATTTGCATGAAGAATGGAACTATTTGGAATCACCCACTTCTGAGATGGAGATGCTGGATTTTGTACTTGGTGTAACATGGCTGCTACTGCAGAGCAGCTACTTGTTGAAGCTTTTTAACTGTGACATTTATTCAAGGATTTTCCTCCTCATCTCCCCAGCCTCTTTTTTTCCTTTACCCTTTTCCTGATCCCCATGGTGGGTTATTGCCAGCTGCACCAGGGCACTCTCACTTGTGTTTAACTTGTGACGTTTTATGGTCAAAACAAGTCCTCCCAAAGAAGGAGGCTCCAATCATCACTGACTGGCAGAGCCTACTGTCTGTATCTAGTGCCTACACCAGGGTACTTTTATATTCTGAGAAGATATTATTTTCTGCTGATAGCAGTAATTGAACTGAAAAAAAAACTCCCTTGTCCCTTTACTGGCACAAAGTCTGCCCTATGGCCCTTGAAGGGCACTCTCTTGTGTATTTTTAACGTGTCACTTTTGGGGCTTAAAAAAGGGCACACCAAAAAGGGAGGATCAAGTCATCACTGACTTAGGGAGGCCCCTATGGTGGAAGTGTTTTGAAGGGGCCTAAAGACCCACCTTTTTTAGCCTGGCCTTTCTTGCAGGTGTTTTTTTAACTTATACTGAACTTTTAAATTACTTTTATTACATTCACTTATTGATTGTTTACATTATTTGAATGTCTTACTATTTTGTCAATTTTGATTGTACAGTGCCCAGCACCTCAGGGATTGGGCACCAAACAAATAACAAACATTTGCCAATGCCAAGTGTTGCTTGCTGACATTAGCAGTGGAAGTGCAGGAGTTAGACAGATGCAGTATAGGAATGGCAGTGAAGTACTGAACTGATACCAACTCCACCCCCGCAGAGATGGACAGGCATTGGGGTGTGCCTTTGGGCCGTCACCCATAGTGGTCACAACATTTCACCTCGCTCTACCCTGCAGACACTTACAAGTGTCAGGGTGTGCTTTGGAGTGTTTGGGCTTTACACTCACCTCATTCCATAAGGAAATACACTGAAACAGGTGCAGTATAGGAGAATGGGGTGAACTCTGGGGCCAAAGGGTCCAAGACGCACCTTAATGCTTGCCACTGGCTTCAGGGTGGGGGTGGAATGGCATGAGCATTACTGTCGACAATCCCAAGTCACACCCCTGATGCCTGTCAGTCCCTACAGGGTAGGGCGTTATGGTCGAAAACCCTAACACCCTGGGTGTTTCTTGGTATTTTTACTCCAAGTTTTCAACATGGGCTTTTTGTGACCCCACTGCATAAACAGTGACACTATCAGTTTGTTAGCCGAAAGATGATTTTGCACAGCGACTTCGCCACTTGGCACCACAGGTGCAAAAACACATTTTGAACAGGATGTGAAAAATGACACCTGTACTGTTCACGAAGAGGTGTAAAAAATGGCAATGTTGAAAATCTGGAGTGAAGATATAAAAAAACTGGTGAAGTCATGAGTGTGCATAGAAACTGCGCAACGCACACACATAATGTAATTAGTTTGGGTATATTTTACAGCAGATTTCCAACATAGGCATTTTGGGACCTCTGCTCATGAACAGTTTCACTGTGATTTTCTTAATCTGTAAACACTGATTTCCCACAGAGACCACGCTATTCTGTGCCGGAAGTGTGAAACACATTTCGGCCAGGGTGTAAAAAGTGACAGCTGTACTGTTCATAAGGAGGTGTAGAAAAATTGCAATGTTGAAAATCTGGACTGAAAATATTACGAATTTGTGAGCTTACAAGGGTGCATGGAAATTGCACAATGCACGCTCTTAACACTGTCATTTTATGGATGTTTGTCACCAGATTTTCAACATAACCAGTTTAAGACCTCTGCTCATGAACAGTGTCACTGCGATTTTCTTAATCTGTCCCAAACATTGATTTCATACACTGACCGCGCCACTGTGCACTACATTTGCAAAAACACATTTTGGGCAAGATGTGAAAAATAACAACTGTACTGTTCATAAGGAGGTGTGGTAAAATGGCAATGTTAAAAATCTGGAGTGAAAATATTAAAAATGCTCGAAGTTATGAGCGTGCATAGGAACTGCGCAACGCACACTCATAAAACAGTCATTTTGGGGAATTTTTTCACCAAATTTTAAACATAGGGTTTGGGGTGCCTACCTCATGAACAGTGTCACTGTGATTTTCTTAATCTGTCCCAAATATTGATCTCGCACACCGTGCCATTGTGCGCTACAGGTGCAAAAACACATTTCTGGGGAGATGTGAAAAATGACAGCTATACTGCTCATAAGGAGATGTGGTAAAATGGCAATGTTGAAAATCTGGAGTGAAAATATTAAAAATGCTCGAAGTTACAAGCGTGCATAGGAACTGCACAACACACGCTCATAAAACAATTATTTTGGGGAATTTTTCCACCAAATTTTCAACATAGGAGTTTTTTGGGGACTAGCTCATGAACTGTGACATTATCGTTTCATTAATCGGTCCCGAAAGGTGGTTCCGCTCAGTGACCACAAAATCACCTTTCGGGACCAAATGACAAAATGACAGTGACTGAGTTCATGAGGTGGGCTCCCAAGAACCCCATGTTGAAAATTTGGTGAAAAAATTCCCCAAAATGACCGAGATATGCACCAAAGTTGAAAAAACCCTATTTATGCCATTATACAGCTTACCGGCATTTCTTCAGTTCGCGGTTGGCTTTGAAGAGTGCAGACGTGTTACCAGTCCACAGAAGATCATCACGCCAGGCTCTGGAGGTAAGTATGGGGTGAGGCGGGGGGTGTGGGGAGGTGAAGTACACAGAGGGTGGGTGTGGGTTGGAGAGGGGGGCAAGAGAATCAACGAGGGACCATTTTTTTCTTCTAGGTTTTTTTTTTAAAGATGACGGGGGACTTTAGCCACACTAGGGTGGGCTCCCAGTGTAGCACCAGGAAGTTTGTTTGAAGGGGGGGCAGTGGAGCCAATGAGGGATTGGGCACCCCCGTGGGCCAAGGAGACTTTTGCCACGCTGGGGTGGGCTCCCAGCGTGGCACATGGAAGTTTGTTGGGGGAAGGACAGTGGAGCCGATGGGGGATTGGACACCCCTGTTGGACAAAGAGATTTTGCCATGCTGGGGTGGGCTCCCAGCATGGCAGATGGAAGTTTGTTTGGGGGCAATGGAGCCGATGATTGGGCACCCTGGTCAACAAGCAGCAGCTGGGGGGACGATGAGCCGAGGGAGGATTGGGCACCTCCTCAGTAAACAACAATTGGGGGGGAGGTGCATTATGCTGAGAAGGATTGGGCTGCCCTTTCAGCAAATGAACCTAGAAGGGGGTGATGCCCACAGGGGGGATTGGGCACCTCGTCGGCTTTTTTTCTTTATTTATTGAAATGTTTCACCAGGAAGGCATACTGAACGGTGGGCAGCGCTTTCCATCGGCTTCGTGGGGACTGTGAGAGGCTGACGGAGAAGCCGTCGCCATGGACACGCCATGCACTCAGCTGTCTTGGTAGCTTGTAATGCACCAAAACAGCTGATTGCGTGGTGACATGGCCGAATTTCTTTATGCATTGTGGCATGCTCATTAACTGCTGTGATTGACAGTATGCCCCTCTATTGGCTGCAGCAGAGAGCAGCCCTAGAACTGACTGCTGCCGTTTGGCACAACACTGACACGCCTCCATAACTCGCTTTTGCAGGAAGCTGATGCAATGTGTTTCTTGCACATGTGTGCAAGCAACACAAAAATCAATGTCTGTCTGTCTATCTATCTATATCTATCTATCTATCTATCTATCTATCTATCTATCTATCTATCTATCTATCTGTCAGCAGTATCTGTCTATCTATCTGTCTGTCTGTCTCTATCTATTTGTCTATCTGACAGAATCTATCGACAGTATGCATATATCTAGCAACAGTATCTATCTATCTCTCTCTATCTATCTATCTATCTATCTATCTATCTGACAGTATCTATCGACAGTATGTATATATCTATCAACAGTATCTATCTATCTATCTCTATCCATCTATATATCTATCTCTCTATCTATCTGGCAGTATCTATTGACAGTATGTATATATATATCAACAGTATCTATCTATCTATCTATCTATCTATCTATCTATCTATCTCTCTCTCTCTCTATCTATCTCTCATTATCTATCTATCTGACAGTATCTATTGACAGTATGCATATATCTAGCAACAGTATCTATCTATCTATATGACAGTATCTATCGACAGTATGTATATATCTATCAACAGTATCTATCTATTTTTCTATCTATCTCTATCTATCTATATATCTATCTATCTCTATCTATCTATCCCTCTATCTATCTGACAGTATCTATCGACGGTATGTATATATATATATATCAACAGTATCTATCTATCTGTCCGTCTGTCTGTCTATCTGACAGTATCTATTAACAGTATTTATCTCTCTATCTATCTATATATCTATCCCTCTATATCTGTCTATCTATCTCTGTCTGTCTATCTATCTATCTATCTGTTTGTCTATCTCTCTATCTATCTCTCTCTCTCTAGCTCTCTATCTATCTATTGCTCTATCTCTATCTATCTCTCTATCTGACTGGCAGAGCCTACTGTATCTACTCCTCACATGGGGGCACTTACATATTCTGGGAAGATATTATTTAGTGCTGATGGCAGTAATAAATAAAAACAAAGCCTCCCTTGTCCCCTCACTGGCACAAAGCATGCTCTATGGCCCCTGGGCTAGGGCACTCTCATTTATGTTTCCTTAACTTGTTACTTTTTGGCCTTAAAAAAAAGTCACTCCAATGATGGAATCTCTGGGCACTGACTGACAGATCGTGCTGCACCTAGTGCCCAGCCCAGGGCACTTACTGTACATATTCTCAGAAGATGTTACTTAGTGTTGATGACAGTAATTAAATTGAAAACAAATGCCTCCCTTGTTCTCTCACTGGTACAAAGCCTTTCCTATGGCCCTGGAGTAGGGCACTCTCACTTGTGTTTCTTAACTTGTGACTATTACAGATGCAACTTAATTAAATATTACCAGCGAAATTGTGGCAAAATCTGCAATTTTGCCACGTGAAATATTTCGTGAAAATGTGACGGAATTTCACAATTTCGCCAGCTCACCAGTCTACCACCAGTACAGAAATTTTGCCTGCAGGAAGGGAAATTTCGCCTGTGGCTGGCAAAATTTTGCAAGAAGTGGTGGAATTTCACCAGAAGTGGTGGAATTTTGCCCACAGGTGAAATTCCACTGGCTTGGGGGTGAAATTTCATTCACATCCACGGTCGAAATTTCACATTTCACCCAGTGAAGTATTTCACATAATGCATTAAGTACACGTAATATTTTGCTGGACGAAATATTCCAATTTCACTAAACATTAGTGACTATTTGGACTTAAAAAAAAGTCCCCCAAAGAGGGAGGCTCCAATCATCCATGATTGGCTGAGACAACTGCTCATAGCAGGGCACTGAAGCTGCTTGCTACCACTCCCTAAAATGTCTGTTAAAGTAATCTTTTTTTTAATTATTTTTTAGCCACTCCTTTCAGTTGGACTTACTTTCACTTAGCCTCCCCTTCCCTTCTTTTTTGCGTCCCCCTAATGCAGATGCTTTCCTTTTTTTTCTAGTTACCTACACAGTCATTTCATATATAACTTCAACTTTTTTAAACAATCTTTTTATTAGCCATGTCTTTCAGTTTGCTCAGCTGTGCTTTCACATCTCCTCCACCTCCATTCTTAACTCTTCTGCCAGGCCCTTAGCATCTTCCTTTTAAAACAAAAGTAATCTTTTTGTTTATAGTCCATGTCTTTCCATTAGGATCCTTAACTTTCACTATTCCAAAATCTCTCTCTCCCTTCTTGTCTGCACACACACACACCCCCCGTCGCAGTTGCAGGACCTTTTCTTTTTGTCTAGTTACCCCCCACCTAAAGTAGTATTTCTTTTTCTGTAAAATGTTTTTTTATTTAAGTAGTTGCTTTTATTTTTTTTTAAATCTCTTTCTTGTTTCTTTTGGTTGCCGTCTTTCAGTTTGAGTGAGGCCTTTAGTTTCATTTTTTTCCTCCCCCTCTTGTTTTCTATAACCACTCCCACCCCATTCTAGAAAGCCTTTCCTTCTAGTTCCTTTCCCCAGCTCTTTGTAAAATTTGTCTGTCTCTTTTTTTGTATTATTCTTTTATACTGTCTCCTTTGTTGGTTTATTTTGCAAGAGCAGCCAGCAGCATACCTTCTGTCTCTTATTGCCATGCGCTGAGTGAAGAAATCGGCTGTGTGCGATTATGAGACAGCAAGAAATACCGCACAAGCATTGTTTCTCATGGTATTTCCTGTAATCTGAGCCAAAACAAGCCATTCGTGGCCAGCTCAGTTTCTGCTTGGATTTGCCGAGCTGCTGGGTGTTTGAGGTGGATCAGACTGTGCCAAATCCGAACCGCTTAGCATTAATTTATAAAAGCGGGTAGGTCTGTGCAGAATGTTGAATTTGACCATCTGAATTGGTGCAGAAAGGCAATCTGGTTTCCAAAATGCTTTTTGGAATTTTGTTTTAAAGTCCACAGAATTCCGAAAAGCATTTCTGTGCAAACTACGGAATAATTTTCCATGGATCACATAAACCACAGAATATTATTCCATGGTTTATGAAAAAAAATCTACAGTTTATGTAAACTGTAGATGAATAACATGCAAAATGTCAGAATTCTGCTACCAATAGAATTCCATGGAATTTTCCAAAATTCCACAGAATTCCATTCCATCGGAATTTCAACATTCTGAACAGTAGCTCACAAAAACTGCAAGTAAAAGCTCTTGTAATAATCATGAGCTATTATACTATAATATGTATTAATCAACTTCACAGAGCATGAGCAACGGAATACATGACTCAAGGTTTTGCACAAACATGTGCTTTTTCAAGGGGCTCTTTACTCTGTATGAATTTTGCTTTTTAGCCTGTGTTCTCCGTAACTCCTTTTGAGCCACCTGGTTCTTTTGAGTAACATTCTGAACAGCCCTACAAGCATACTAAAAAATAAATAAGGTGGATCAGGCTAAATGTTTCAAGTTGTTCAAAGCAGTAGAGCCAGAAATCACACCCTACAATTATGGGGGTGGGGGAGGAACGTGAGGTAGCATTTTGTCACCATACTGTCTTCATGTATCCACTGTCTTATTAACCTCAGGGAGAACAAGTTAACTGCCTGCTAAAGTAACCCCTGAATGACCCATTTCTGAATTTTAAAGCACACCAGATCAAGCATATCTATCTGGTCAAGCTTGATGATGCATTAAGTATATGGAAGAGTGAAATCATATCACACCGCCTCTTTCTCACCCAGAGGGTGGTATGCAGGTACCTATGGAACATACTTTCACAGGAAGGGGTTCACATGAGGTGTGTTGAATCTTTCACACTTGGATCAGTTCCTAGTGGAGAATAATATCACTGGGTGCAATATTTAATTTATTGGGGAAAAGGTGCATTGCCAGAGATGTCCACAGAGGTTTCTCAAATGTATTTTTTACATATTTAATATTGAAGCTGCTAGTTGTAGTTTAAGGTTCCACCAGTTTGGTAACAAAGTTGTCGAAATCCATTACAGTGACAGGCATAGTGCTGATGGTCGGCATTGTTCCATCAGAAAAACAATGCTCTGCCCCTTCCCCCACACCCCCTGGTATTAAAATAATCAACTCTGAGTCGGAGTTGTTTTGGGGAGGGGCCAAAACATCGGGAGAAGCAGGGTCAGTGTACAGCAGGACCATTACAGGGATCTGCCGATTTTTGTCACTATAATGGCCTTCGCTGTATTGTTTTCGCTGCTTCAACGTTATATCATAGTTCAATTGTGTGGTTTGCTGTACTGTTACTCTTACTATTGCTGCTTTCTGCACCCCTCCCCCCCCCACAAAATCTTCTTTGAAATGAGGTCCCATACCTTAATGAGGCTGTGCTGATGTGGAGACAACTTAACAAAAACCTTTTTGTGGTGTGATTTTCAAATCTTTTGATGTGAGCATAATGCCTGATGTTGGGCTGGGCTTCCATTAGAAGAAGTCCACTGAAGCCCTTGAAAACTATTTTCTGATGTTTTGGTGGATTCATAACAGTTTCTGTGACTTGAAGCACTTGCATCAAAAACATGATGGCTGTGGGAAGGTTGGTGTACAACGGAGACAAACTGATATGAAGGACTCATAACATTTCTAACTCATACCCTTTGACTGCAGTAATTGCTTGAATGAACAGATTATGCTGTACAAAAATCATTGTCGATATTTTTATAGTATATGACTTACCCTTACTGTGCATAGAAAATGATGGCTTCAAAATCTTTTTTGTGCACATTCTAAAAATGTTGTTCTGTACATTTGATAATCGATGCAGCTGTGCCAGGTTCACATTGACTGCAGCCCTCATTTTCTAGCTTCACTGTAGCACTTCACTCCAAAAAGAAAGTCATGACACATGTGGTGCATTTAAAAAAAACATAAAAAGGGAATGCATTTCACTCATTCAAAACTATATGTTATCAAAAAATAAAGTACGGGCAATCTTCACAACTTACCTTGTGTGTCTATCTCAGGGTTGCTATAAAAGCATGGACTTCTCCAGCCATATGCTGTTATCTCAACCACTTGATAGACACGGGCTTGTTCTGTATGGCCACCCATACATTATTCCTACTATTGTCATGCTACTGACCAGAGACTCTGTACTATTGTCAAAAAAAAATGTTTTGAATAAAGTACACATTTAAAAAAAAATATGATGCCTGCTGCTCTTTTTAGGTGGACTGTCGAGAGCAAATTGAAGGAATTTGGCAGGAGGCAAACGTTCTTTTTTCATCTAGAATTTCTGTGTTCTTCTGGATGCCCAGTGGGTACACTAGTGCAGAGATTGTTTCAGCTTGAGATGGAGAGCATGTTCCTGCAGCTATAGGTTTTGTCTAGAAATCTGAAAAAGGAAAGTCTGAAGGGGGGAGGATGGAGGAGGCATTTATTATATGTGCCACTGTGCTGTGTTTTTGTCACTGCTGTTTCTGCCCTGGGCTTTCAACTCTGCACCATTCTGTGAGAAGCAGCGTGATGTCATTTCAGTCAGAGCATAGTCCTTCTCCTACTGCAAAGTGGCAAATTGAACTGCTTGGTATAAAAAGTTGTTAACTCTTCACTCTAAAGAATATATATTTCAATTTTTTAACAAAAAAAAGAAATTTTTTGTTAAGGTTGAGGAGTAGGAATACCTAGTTACTGATGACTTCAATGGCCTCATCTGAATTATGTGCCTTTCAGAGATCAAGAAAGAGATAGCAAGAAAAAAATCTTGTTAGCACAGCCCCATGGTAATTCTGAACTATTTTATTTTTGACAAAAAATACTTTATTACTAATATATGTTGCCAAGAATGGCTGCCTTTGTATTTGCAGCACCAGGCACCTGCAACACACTCCCTCTTGAGCTGAAGGATGCTTCTTGCTTGCAGGAGTTTGAATCCAGTCTTTCCAGCCACCTTAAATCTCATTGTATATGTTTTGGGCCAGAATCCCTCTCTCCCAGATTAAGATCATGATTAATGTTGCATGACAGTTCCAATGGACTTTATTTGCTGCCACCACACTCTATTAGTTTTATTCGATTACTGTTTGTCTGCACTTACCTTTACAGTTTGTGTTTTCCTGTGCATATTTTAGCCTGTACGCAACAATTCCTGCTAGACAGTGTTAAGCTATTGATGGTAGCACGTTATTATAGCAAACCAAATTGAGTGACTCAGAAATGAATGCTTCCATTTGGTCACTTTCAGGATCAGCAATGAAGAATGGATAGCAAGGGGGGGATAGCAAGGGAGGATGGGAAGAATGGTGAGGGGAGGGAATAGTGATGAAGGGGGAAGGAAGAGGGATGGGCTAAATGGGGATGTGGAGCATGATGCTGCCAAGCTACCTGCCTAGTGTAGTGGGTAAGGACACCATCTGCAATGCTGGTGGTCCCGAGTTCAGGACTGCATACAGGTATGGTCTTTTTTTTTTTTACCAGGTGTTTGTGTGTTTGTTTTTTGGTTATTGCTGTCATTAGTCCCTCTTCTTTCCTCCAGGGTCTGCCCCCCTCAGTGATGATTATATAAGTATGGGGGTGTGGGGGGCTTGCCCCCACAAAGGCTGGTTGGAGGTGTAGTCCCCCACATTAGACATTACTTTAAATGTGCTCCAGGTTGGTCTTCGGTGTTTATTATGTGCCAAATTGGTTTTTGGCAGGGTGTACTCGCTGTTTTGCAAGTCGCCCAAGAATTTTCACTGTTATGACATGGAACCGCTGTTGACTGCTGTTATCCTCCACAGGATCCCTATGAAAATGAGGTGCTGCATCTCATGGATTTATCCCAGGTAACAGTAATTTCAAATAAATAAAATAAATATTACTGAAGCAAAAATATCACCAATGATCCTTAAGGTTTCCCTGATGCCATTGAGACAACTTTGAAAAAATGCAGTATTCACTCATAATTTGGCTTATATTTAATATTTTTTTCTATAATGGTCACCCTTATTTCTTTATTATTTGCATGCAGACAGGATCTCTGCCCTGTCTGCTCTAGCTGCTTATCTATACCTGACATCACAGTTCTGTTTATGGCATCACAATCTGTTGTTGCAGAGACAATTATGAAGTCATTGACAGGGGGATCATTTATTTATTTATAAACTGGTGACATGGAAGGGTGTACTGAGCCAAGGCTTATTCCCAGGTGCTCTAAGATGAGTGACATGAAGGGGAAGTACAAGACAAAGATAAAGTACAATAGTGCAAAAATGAACATGGAAACACAATTGTGCAAAAGTGGTGTGCACAATTGGCCCTATGCATGAATGGGTGGGAAGTATGTGCACACCTCCACAGCCACCGGCCATTCAACTGATGCTGGGAGCGAGCTGCCTATGTATAGCAGTGCACTCCCAGCATCAGTTGGATGGCCAGCAGCTGAGGAGGTGTGTGGAGGGATGTGCCACTGGCTGTCCTGCCCCGTGGCACTGACTGTCAGGTATGGTGGTTGTGGGGTCATCAGTGCTGTGGGTGGGGGAGGTCCACTGACAATCAATGGTACTGTTGGGGTACTGGGTCAGGGATCTGTGAACCGGGGCATGTGTGCAGGGGTGGTGGTGGTGGTTATGTATGTAGGTATGAATTACTGTTAGGTAACAAAGACTTATTATGGGGATGGGGCATACATGAGGTAGGGGGGTTATCACTTGGGACAGCGAGGATGGGGCAACCATGCATGGGGAGATGGGTTATATGTTATGGCAATACAAGGACAGGGCCATCATGTGTGGGGAGGGGGTTATACCATGGCAATATGGGGTCAGGGCAGCCCTGTGTGGATATGGGACTTATGCCATAACGATATAGGACAGGGAAGCCATGTGTTGGGGGGTATGCTGTGGTATTACAGGGACTGGGATAATATGTGTTGGGGGTATGTCTGGAGCACACAGGGACTGGGTGGATGGGCGCACATTGGAGGTGCAGATCTGCATCAATGGGATTGCACATACATACGGGCACTCATCAGCTGTGCTGCCCAGCCCTCCCCATCAGCCTAGTGGGCTACGGCAGCATGGAGGATAAATTCCCAGTCCTGCTGTGACCAGTGGGTGAAGTCTGTAGGGGCGTGCAGCAGGTTATGGCAGGGTCCTGGCTGCTGTAACCTGCGTCTCCCTGTACCTGGCACTACACACCTTTGTGAATGGCATGTAGTGCAGACATGCCCCTGACACTCCCCGTGCACTGCTGACTACACAGACAGGGGATTGGGTGCATAATGCCTTGCATGCAGTTTGTGAATGTCGCCGGGAGTCCACGGGACCCCCGCTGCATGGCATTCCAACTTAGGGTTGCCTACGTGCCTCAGTTATGCGGCGCATAGGCAATCTTTCTTTTTTGTGCATAGCCCCAATAAGAGGTTGCACAGTTAGTCAGAAGACAAAATGACAAGGTGCAGTAAATGAGAAAGAGCATCAGGATCAACACCTAAGAGGAGCAGGAGGGAGTGACATGGCCCCAAGGAGAGATGCAGCAAAGTTACATTTCTTTGGCAAAGGTGCCACGAAGTTGTGAAATTTCAACTTTGCAAAGTTTTTATTGGCATCACCAATTGTGAGTTCGCTGACTTTGCAATGTTTTTTCACGTGAAGTGGCAACTTTGCAAGCAAGGTTTTGGTCACTGTGTGGAAAACATTGCCACCTGGCAAAAAACATTGTGCATGCACTTTGAAGAACTTCATGAAGTTCTATCGAAATAAAGTTATGTCAACTTTCTACATCTCTAGCCCCAAGTAGTTGCTTATGAGAGAAATGAGAAGGGGAGAGGCAGAGGTGGGTAGGCTCCAGAGTGAGGGAAGATGGACGAGGACCTGACCAGTGACTGAGAGATAAACAGGGTGGAGGCAGTCCAGGGGAGGGCAAATAAAATGGTGCTGAGGTTGCACAAAAGGCCCTACGGGGAGAGACTGAGGGAACTTAACATGTACACCCTGGAAGAGAGGAGAACAGATCAAGAGCTGACATGATAGGGATCTACAAGTCCCTCACAGGGGTGAACAGGGTGCAGGAGGGGAGTCTCTTTCAAATAAGAAAGAGCACCAGGACCAGAAAGCATGCAATGAAGTTGGAAGGGAAGGAGTTTAAAAGAGATGTGAGGAAATATTTCTTCACTGAAAGGGTTGTAGATGCCTGTAACAGACTGCCAGCAGATGTGGTGGAGGCAAAAACAGTAGGAAGCTTCAAGCATGTGTGTAATACACATAGGGGTGTATTAGAACATAGGCAGGGAGGACGGATAGTTGCTGTAGACTAGTTAGGGTCTGCAGAGACAGATTAGGCAGGGAACACCTAGGCAGGTGGGGTGGGCCAAACGGTCCTTTTCTGCCGACATAGTCCATGTTTCTGTGTTCCTAGTTCTGCAGCGAAGGATAAGAAAGGTATGTGGAGAAGGCATGGATAGTGTAGGAGAGGAGGGGAAAGAGATAAGGAGAGGGAAGAGAACCAGTACTTGGAGATAAAGAAGGAAAACTAATTGAGGGATAAGGAGCCTGATTTTCTAAAGTGGAAACATCGTGCATGTGTGAAAAAAAGTTATGCAAGGGAGAATTTCCTTGGCCAACCGTAATTTTTTATGCATGCATTCAATTTTCAAAAAAAGTTTCCTTTGTGCAACCTTTTGAGCAATGTACTACAGACTGCACATATTTTTTTTGCACAGCTGTGAAAAAAATGCTAAGCTTGGTATTACCATGTATAGCATTTTTGCATAGCTGTTGGAAGGAAGGAAGAAAAATGCTGCCCATGCATCTAAAATGTTGCAAATAGCAGTTTTGCAGGTGCATGGAAATTCTGGCTGGTCCAGTATGCCAGGGGCTTGCCCTGCTGTCTGGCAGCATGTGACAGTGGTTTGGTGGTTCCGGCCTGATTTGTGGTGGCAGTGAAAGTCTATTGGGAAGGGGTGGTACCAGCAGGTCATCCCCTCCATCCATCTCCCGACAGCAGCGATGTGCGAGTTGAAGCCAGTGGGAAGAGCTGGGTTTAAGACCTCCCTACCAGAAGAGCAGTACCCTGGCCCCAAGGACTAAGCAGGCAGCAGGGTGAGTGGCAGCAGCACCAACGCAAGGTGTGGGACGCCGAGTGAAAGGACCATTTTTCTTTATATATATAAAAAAATTAAACTTCTATACCTGACAGCACAATGGGGAGTGTCATGGCCATGCAGTGGGACAAACCAAACCCCTACTATCCAGATTGCCCACATGGTAGGCTTAATTAAAGCTCCATAAGAGCCACAGACTGGGGAGATGCCCACAGGCCCCCAACAACAAGACTGCCCATAAGGCAGGATTGAAAAGAACACCATAGGAGCAAGAGACTCGGGAGCCAGGCCCCAGAATACTATAAAGGAACTACCCATGTGGAATATTGCAATAGAGCTCCAAAGGAATGAGAACAAGATGGGGCAGTTTCTAAATGAACATTATTTATATGTAAGAGAGCCAAGCTAGTAGTATTTAATGAGACAGTGCCCTGTTTTAAAGACTATCTTTGTGCAATGTATTTAAAGCTTGCCTAATGTTTTGGGGTCCCTGCAATTGCCCTGCCTACCTGCCTATGTACACAGCCCTCTAAAGACAGCCTATTGCCCCCAATGACAGGGGCCATGGACTGTACCAATTCTGGGAAATTGACCTGGATAATGGGGGCCACCCTGCTGGCTCAGCAGTAATGCATCCCACTACCATGCCAATCATCCAGGTTGGGAAGAGAGCCCAGGGTGACAAGTGGAGAAGCAAGCCAGAGTCAAGACAGCTGCTGCTCAGCAGTGCATCTTGACTGGGGAGGGTAGGTGATGGGCTCTTCTACCACAGCGACTCCGGCTGCACATGGAAGCTTACTCCTACTGCAAGGGAAGCTGTGTATGTGCAAGACCGACAAAGGCATCACTCATGCCAGGGAATGAGGGCAGGGAAAAATATGGAAGAAAAGTCCGGGAGCCATCTAAATGATGGCTGGGTACAGTCTAAACAAGGTATATCCCTGTGAATAAGTGCTGCCGGCAGGAGGGGAAGCCCATATGGAACAAAAATGGGGGGCTCTGCAGCTCCTGTCTAAGCCCTAAGCCTGCAACATCTTATTTATGTATTTGTGATTTTTGACCAGGAAGGGCACAGTAAGCTATCATAGCTTGTTTCCAGGTGTGTCGGGGGGGGGGGTTGATATAGACCTGTTTTACTTACAGGGTAATGTTGGCCACGACACCAAGAAAACTCCCCTGTTCTTCATTGATAAGTGCCTTGGAATCTTTTACTTCCATATGAACAGTAGCCAGAGTTGGACAGAAAGGACCTCAGTTAGTTTAACATCTCATCTGAAAGGACCGCACCTCACCAGTGTAGAACTCCCCCATCTCACCCCCGTACTGTAGTAATACAGTGCCAGTTATGGATATTACTCTAAGTGCCTGGCATGGGGCTAGAACCCATGATCATCTGATCTTTCGGCCCCACAGGCGAGAGTGCTACCTACTGAAGCACTGGTACTGATAATCTTAAAATATCATATTAAGCATCTTTCATGTCATAAGTATCATCTGACATTTTAAAGGAGACTGCCAAGGTACACTGTGCCTTTCTTGTAAAAGACTCAAATATGCAATGTGGGTTAATGATGCTAGGACAGTAGATGCTTTACGGGAAGAACCACAGCGATTTCTGTGTTTAAACTCCATTGTGGATCTGCCACTCCAGCCTGAGGGTACTGCATTGTGTCTTACCAGTTCCCATGTGCTCTGGGCCAGCTTCCTCCAGTAACAGTTCTTGGAGTATACTCCTCAGCATCTTCTGTGACTTCTATCCCAGCAAGCCAGGTGGGGTCCAACGGACCGATGACTTCCTTCATCTTCTTCCACATCTTCTTCAGTCCATTAGAGATAACCTGTACTGGTGGTCTCTGAGAGACTGCAGTGGAGGAGCTACACTGTCTTAGTCTGTAAACTTAAAATTCTGCCCAGGAAGGGTAAAGTGTACCAATGGTCTACAGAAAGCCTATAGACGATGATCAGTATCCCTTGACGTTTTTCACATTTTCCACTTTCCGTTTCTTTTCTACAGCATGCGCATTCCTCCTGCAAAGGAATTTTTTTGTTTTAAATTTATTTTACCAGATAAGCACACGGAACCCAGAGCTCATTGCCTGTTGCAACCTGGAAGGAGTAGAGGAACAGGACAGTACAGTACAGAATCTTACAGCATAAATACATTACATATGTTATACATTCCAAAGAACAAATGAAACAAGTAAATGGTAAGCACCTTGTCCTGGTGCAGTAAATTATAGCAACATGATACGGTAGCCCCAGGGAAAGAAATTAAAAAGGTAGAACCATGGCTGTCCCAAAAAAAGATCACAGCAGTTAGCACAATATGCATCACTGGGTTAATATGCTTTGTATTAGCTAGATGCCTTAAATAGTACGATACTGTACTGCTGGTCAGAGGGTTCTCCTGACATTACTTCCCCCATGTCGATACCACCAGTGGAGGCCGGACTCTATAGTAGACTGGTGGTTTGCAACTGGTGTCCCATCTAATAATGTTTATTTTAATGATGGTTACTTCAGGGGGGGTCCATCAGGTGTCTTGAAGACAGGGACAAAACAGAATGGATTGAGCAAGTCTCTGCTTTGCTGCCAGAAGTGGACAGCAATGGACCACCATAAAGCAGTAACACTTAGTGTTCCACCTAATCCTAGGGGCACCTACCTTACAGCACTTCATTGTCCCACCCCCATCTACCCCTCCACCCCCACTGGGCACCCATACCTCTCTGTCCCTGCCCTTATGCCCCCGCCTGCTGCTCTGCTAGTCCCACTGTCACCAACCTTCCTTAAGTCTGTTCTTAACCCCTCAAGCAGGCATACACTTCACTATGCTGTAGCTGTGCCTGTTCTCCACTCTGTTTCTCCCCCTACAAGTAGGCTTAACTCTCTGACGCAGGCAACATCTCACCAATGCTGTAGCAGTGTCTAAATGTATACTTAAAGCTAAATGCTATCCTACTCTTGTAATCCACTCCAATTTGTTGTCTACCTAGCTTGTAATGTATTGTTTTGTACCAGTGTAATTTTGTACTTGCTTGTAAAGTAATGCCTTGTATGTAATGCTATGTGCCTGTTCAATTCCTTCTTGTAACTGACGTGGAATCTACAAATGAGCATCCACTCACAGGTGTTCTCCAAGATATCACTAAATAAATAATATAAAAATAAATCAATGAGACAGTTTCTTAGCATTAAAAAAAGAAACAAGGCTGCACAGCTTCACATTAAAATAAATACATCCAATGCTAGGACACGTTAAAAGCTCTTTAATGAAAAACAAGCTGAGTAGCACCCCCACACATCAACATTTCATGCTGTTCTTGTGCTTTTTCAAAACACCAGCACCCTCTAGTGGACACCATAAATAACAACATTACCATAATTAATAGTACAAATATTTACCATAATTAACTATCGTACTGCTCTCTATGAAATTCATTCACTATCATAGACAAGCATAAATTATGTGCAAAAAAATGCAAAGTCAAAACCACAGTATAAATACCAGATCTGTGAAGCAAAAAAACAATACAAATATGTATGAGTACAGCTATTAGGATAAAAACACCAATAAATATGGTATATTGATGTCAAATACATAGGACCCCCCCCAACACAATATGTACAACATATGCATGGATAGACACACAAATTGTATACTGTAGAAAAGGCTACAGAAGTAAGAATAGTCACTGATGAAAAAAATAGTACTTACTCTATAATAATAGAGAAGGTATTTAATCATAAGCAGTACTATAGTTAATTATGGTAAATATTTGTACTATTAATTACAGTAATGTTGTTATTTATGGTGTCCACAAGAGGGTGTTGATGTCTTGAAAAAACACTAGTGCAGTGTGAAATGTTGACATGTGTAGGGGGTTCAATTTAGCTTAGTTTTTGTTAAAGAGCTTTTAATGTGTCCTAGCATTGGACGTATTTATTTTAACATGAAGCCGTGCAGCCTTGTTTCTATTTTGTACTTACATTATTTTACTGCAATTGGCTCCATTTTGCCATTTCTTGAGCTGCCTAATGTGTTTTGAAGTTTTCTAGCATTCAGTGCAGTCGATACAATTTGAAAGTTACAGTATGAATCATAGCATTTTGAAATGCATGATAAAATTACTGCAGACAAATAGTATTCTCCAGCTGAATGCTAAGCACACTTTTGAAAGGAATTTAGTTCTAAACAGCACCTATTAGTAGAATACCAAAGTGCTTTACAACCCAGGAGAGGGAATGTTGCTGCCATTTCAGACACACTTGGAGATTCAAATAGCATAGCCATAGATTGGAGAGAGAGATTACAGATGTTAAGCACATGGAGGTTAAGTGACTTGATCAAGGTCAGTGAGCATCGTGAGGCTGGTAGGATTCAAACCTGGATCTCCAGGTTCATTGTTTTTTTTTGTTTTTTTATTGGTTTTGCACTATAGTTTCGTTTTGTTTTTTGTTGACGGGGGGGGATAGGAAAAAGTTCCTTTTTTCAGCCCTTTCCTAGGAGAGGGAGACACAAATGCAGACTGATTGGTATTGAACTAGTTTACTCTGTTGGTAATATTTTATTATACAGTAGCAGAGAAGATTTCCAGCAATCTGATTGGCCAGTGACCATTGTGTGCAGTGATGTTATCCCAGCATAATGTCACTGTATCAAGGTTCAGCCACATGATTACACCAAAAGTGAAAAAGAAATCACTGCAGCCCCACCCCTTCCCGTCTTCAGCACTAAACACAAGATACAGTGCTACTCTAAACCCCACATAAATCAACTGTATAAAGCAGCACACAAACCACCATCTAAGCAATACTAATTGAGTTACATAATGAAAACTGCAAATGTTTTCAAACTGCCACCATGCTGGGAGCTTTCACTCTGTTTTATGACCACATGCCCGCAGTCCACCACTCCACTATGAACAGCTTTTGTCTTCTGCTCTTGCTTTGAGCAAACCACAAGTGAGTGCTTTAAAGACAGCAGTTTCCCATCCCCCCACCCCACCTGTTTTCCCAATCCCAGGCTGGTTTCATGGTATGGGGAATGCTGGCCATGACTCTGGAGAAAATCCTCTACATTTGCAACAAGCTCCTTGGGTTCTTTTACTTCCACCTGGGCATCCACCAGGAAAGCACCACAGGTGGGCAGAAGGAACCTCAGTTTAACATTTGATCTGAAAGATGGCATACCCCAACAGTACAACACCCCTCCCCAGTACTGTACTTGGGTGCCAGCATTTAGGGTATGATCCCAATCCCGGTGTGGAACAAGAATCCACAATCTTCTGGCCAGATGCAGATGTGCTACCAACTGCCTCCCTCTTATCATTCTGTGCCATTTTACTTATATCAGTCAAATGTTCCATGGTAGGAAAATTGAGTCACAGTGACACATTCTGTGGATAATCAGTCCCAGATGGTTTTCTGTGTATTAAAGGTGTTAGCCCCCTCCCAAGAAAAAAATCTATCTGGGTTATTAACATTTCTGTGGAGAAGAAGGCGTGAGTTAAGGAGAGGCTACTTTGTATCACAATCTTCTATGCAACACCCTTCTACTCTTATCTTTTCTTATTTAAAATACAGCTCTCTCAGGATGCTACAGAGACCAAAACATTGTGACACTGGAAATGTCAAACTGGCATTTGGCATTTAAATCTTTCCAGGGAGGTCACATTTATTCACTCATTTGCATTTTCATCTCACTACTTTAATACGCAGGGAAAAAAACTCAAGTCAGTTTTACAACTTTGGGAATGAAATTTTTCTTTACAGATTATGACTTAATTTTGGTTGACATATCACTGAGATGAACGCAGAGCAGTGATGATTGAATGCTGGCAATTCTATGGCGCTGTTAGCTGCAAAAGGTTGTATCTATTCAGAAACACAGAGCCGTCAAAACAAAGTGGCGTTTTTTTTTTTCTTTTAGAAAGTGAAGACAGAACAAGAAAAGTATATATAAAGAGAAACAAATGCCAGAAAGGTCGATCCCAACTTACTATCAGACTTTGAGCCTGAAAGTTCAAATTGTTGACTGTAGGCCAGTCAGTGTACTGCTGTCTCCCCAAAAGAAATCAACAAAAACCGGGTAACGACATATTCTCTTTGAAGAGCAGGCGTGCACTTCAGCATGTGCTTTCATTAACCTAATGTTTCAGCTATTTAGATTTAGTAGAGAATAGATTTTTTTTAAATTCTTAGATTTCCTTTCCAGAGTTTACAATGCACCTTAGTAGCTGGAGATGCGTATAACAAGCACCTGCCTGCCTAAACTGACATCATAGTATTGTTATATATGTCATTATAATGGGCAAGTCTCTGCTTGGCACTAAATATCATGGAGAGTCTGTTTAGCATTCAGTGCCATGCAATTAGATAGTCATCTAACCTCTGTCCACTCAGGGTAGTACTGAGCTGTCGGTTGCACCCTCCTACAGATACATATGTGTCTTGCTCCATATTAACAAAACAAGCATTTGTCAATGCCGAATGTTTGCTTGCTGGCATTGGCAGTGGTAGTGTAGAAGTTACAGAGCTGCGTAATAGGAATGGCAGCGAAGTATTGAACTGAAGCCAACCCCACCACCACTCTGCAGAGACTGACAGGCATTGGGGTGTGCCTTTGGGTCATCGGGCATAGCGGCCACACCATTTCACCACACCCTACCCTGCAGACACCAACAAGTGTCACGGTGTGCCTTGGGGTCTTTGGCCCTTATGCGCACCCCATTCCATCAGGAAATATGGTGAGATGGGTGCGGTATTGGAGAATGGGGTGAACTTTGGGGCCGAAGAGTCCAAGGCATACCTCGATGCCTCTCACTGGCTGTTGGGTGTGGAATGGTATGAGCATTACAGGCAAGAATCCCAAGTCACACCCCTGATGCCTGTCATTCTGTACAGGGTGGGGCATTATGGTTGGAAACCCTAACACCTCAGGCATTTATTGGTATTTTCACTCCAAATTTTCAACATTTTTTTTTGAGACCCCCACTTCATGAACAGGGGGAATATCAGTTTGTTAGCCGAAAGCTGCTTATGCACAGCAACTACTGCATTTAGCACCACGGGTGCAAAAACACATTCCGAACAGGATGTGAAAAATGACAGCTGTATTGTTCATGGGGAGGTGGAAAAAATGGCAACGTTGCAAATCTGCAGTAAAAATATTTAAAAAACGCACACCCGTAATGTAATTAGTTTGGGGATTTTACAGATTGTCAACACAGGCATTTTGGGACCTAATCATGAACAGTGTCACTGTGATTTTCTTTATCTGTCCCGAACAATGATTTCCCACAGCGACTAAGCATCTCATAGCTGAAAGTGTGAAACACATTTCGCCATGTTTTGAAAAAATGACAGCTGTACTGTTCATAAGGAAGTGTGGAAAATGCCACTGGTGAAAATCTGGACTGAAAATATTACAAAGTCATGAGCTTACTAGGGTGCGTGGAAACTGCGCAATGCTCACTCGTAACACAGTCATTTTATGGACTTTTGTCACCAATTTTCAACATAGCCATTTTAAGACCTCTGCTCATGAACAATGTAACTGTGATTTTCTTAATCTGTCCCAAACATTGCTTTCGCACACCGACTGCACCATTGTGCACCACATGTGCGGAAACATATTTTGGGCGACATGTGAAAAATGGCAGCTATACTGTTCATAAGGAAGTGTAATAAAATGGCAATGTGGAAAATCTGGAGTGAAAATATAGAAAATTCGCAAACTTACGAGTGCATAGGGAACCCGAGCGATGCCTCGTGAAACAGTCATTTTTAGAATTTTTTCACTAAATTTCAACATAGCCATTTTAAGACCTCTGCTCATGAACAATGTAACTGTGATTTTCTTAATCTGTCCCAAACATTGCTTTTCACGACAACGACATTAATGAAAGCTACATGGGCAGAAACATGTTTTGGGCAAGATGTGAAAAATGACAGCTGTACTGCTCATACGGAAGTGTAATAAAATGGCAATGTTGAAAATCTGGAATGAAAATGTTGAAAATTCACAAACTTATGAGTGTGCGTAGGAACTGGGCAACACGCGCTAGTGAAACAGTCATTTTAAGGAATTTTTTCACCAAATTTTCAACATAGCCATTTTAAGATCTCTGCTCATTAAAAGTGTCACTGTGATTTTCTTAATGTGTCCCATACATTGATTTCGCACACCGACTGCGCCATTGTGCGCTACATGGGCGGAAACACATTTTGGGCAAGATGTGAAAATGACAGCTGTACTGCTCATAAGGAGGCATGGAAAAATGGCAATGTTGAAAATCTGGAGTGAAAATATTGAAAATTCGTGAACTTACAGTTAGTGTATAGCAGCTGCGCAACGCCAGCTAAAACAGTCATTTTTAGGAATTTTTTTTTTTCACCAAATTTTCAACATAGACTTTTGAGAGCCCACCTTATGAACAGTGGCAGTGTTGTTTCATTACTCAGTCCCAAAAGGTGATTTCGCTGAGTGATCAGAAATCACCCTTCGGCCCGATTAATGCCATGACAGTGAGAGCATTCATGAGAAGGGGTCCCAAAAACCCCATGTTGAAAATTTGGTGCAAAATTCCAAAAAATGCCTGAGATATGCAGCAAAGTTGAAAAACCTATCTATCTCATTATACAGCTTACCGGCATTTCCTCAGTTCGTGGTCGGCTTTGAGGAGTGCAGACGTGTTCCCCGTCCACCAAGATCATCGCGCACGAGTCCGGAGGTAAGTATGGGGTGAGGGGTGTGGGAGGTGGGTGCGAGCAGGTGGGCGCGGGTGGGGCAGACACAGCGAGGAACCGCTTTTTAATTTACAGGTTTTTTCTTTTAATGACGACGACGTTGGACGCTTGGCTACGCTTGGGGGCTCCCCAGCATGGCAGAAGGACGACTGGTTGGGGGCGTGGAGCCGACGGGGATTGGGCACCCTGTCCAGCCATAGCATCTCTTGCCATGCTGAGGTGGGCTCCTCGAGAGGCACCCTGTACAGGGAGGATAGTGGAGCCGACGGGGATTGGGCACCCCGCCGGCTATACGACGTGTAGCCACACTGGGTGGGCACCCAGCGTGGCATATGGAACTGTGTTTTTGGGGGCGAAAATCCACCGACGGGGATTGCACTCCCATTGGCTATACAGTGTGTGTGCATGGGGGCCGAGCACGCAGCGGCGTGCTCTGTGTGTGTGTGTGTGTGTAGGGGAGCCCGCATGAGCAGGTGATATCTGATCACTACTCACTGAAGCGTAGCTCCCCCTTTCAACTGTATGCCACTGCATTTTGGAGCTGTCATAGACAGCTCAGCAGGCATTGGAGAACTGAGGTCGCGCCTGCAAACACACTGACTGAATTGGAAGAGGGCAGCCACACCTCCGAAAACTCGGATGATGGCACTATGTTTCTTGCACATGTGTGCAAGCAAACATAATAATTAGCAAAGTCATGCTCAGATCAGTTTTCTTTAAAAAAAAATAAAGACTGCCTTTCTATGGTCACCAGGCTGAAAATAGTTAAATCCATAATTATTCCTGTCTTTGACTGTGGGAATCCCCTCTGTGAGCATGCCACCAATGTCCTCCTACACAATTTTTGTAGGAACAAAGAAATTGACAGCAGAAAATGGCTGACTGGCACATAGAAGCATAGTAACACCGAATCTAATGGCAGATAAGGACAGCTTGATGCACCCAGTCTGCCCATTCCTCCCCCCATCTACGTTATCATCGCAGACCCTACTTGATCTACAGTTCTTGCTCCTTCCCACCTTCCTTTCTGCTATGATTCCCTTATGCCTATTTCACAAATTCTTTAACCCCACCGCTGTTTTCACCCTCACCACCTCAGCTGAAAGGCTGTTCCAGGAATCTATCACTCTTTCTGTGAAGATGTTCTTCCTCACATCTCTCCTGAATCTATTGTCTAGGAGTGGAAGCAGGAACAGAGGGATCAGAGCACCTTTTGGATGCTCTCCTCCTGGTGGGGGGCTTTCACTCCTGGTAGTGGTTGGAGGAGGTGCCAGTGATGGTGTGGGGGACCATGCACCATCATGCACCTTACCGGGTCAGCCACTGACTGCATGCAGGTTGGGGTGGGGTGGCTGGGTTCAGAAAATGGTTGAAATGCCACAGTATTACACCATATGATGGACTCTGTGATTGCCTTCACACAACAGGCCATCCAGCACACCCGAGACACAAGACCCCTGTACCGTCCATCCTCTTACTGTGTTTGCTCCTGCTCTAGGCCCCAGTGTGGCCCCTGGCAGGTACATGCCAGCATTTAGGGATGCATAGTCCAGGAGCATCCAGGTGATGATCCACAATGATGACCAGAGGGGGCCCTCGGTAGGGGCAAGCTGGCCCATGGACAGAGGGCTGCAGGTCTGGGTAAATTCCTGCAAGAGGGGAATGTGAGCTGTGGGGGGGTGGGGTTGGAGATTTGAAGGAGTGAGGTGCTGATGGGCATGGAGGGGGATAAACAAAAGATGCAGAAAAAAATGATAAATCACTTACATAATTACCCAATCAGAGTTGAGAACCGCAGTCCCTTTATCTGGAAACCATTGATGTCTCCCACACCGAGGAGCTTTAAGTGGAAGATTACACTTAATCAGTCCAATGTAACCTTCATTTTTGTAACCTAAAAAATAAACTAAACTGTTTTATAACTCACTTTAGGAAACATGAGTGATTTATAAGTTTATATGCATATTGTGGAGTGTCTTTTATGAAAGAAATAATGTCCTCTCTTCCTGTTTACTAACAGAATTGCAAAGCTTTGCTTCATGGCCTCTCACTCAGACACCTCAAGGGGACATTATTTTTCCATAAGGGACACACCACATTACACATATAAACATCTATACAACACCAGTGGGAATAGAAATGACAAGATAAAAAGTGATATGCACTATTTTGGGTCGTGGCAGGGTATTCCACTAGACTACCAGGGATTCTGCCATGGTTTCATGTCTAGTACCGGGGATAGGGGCAGGAAGGGGGGTTACACTGCACCTACAGGGCTGTTACCAGATGCTATCATATTACTTGGGGAAGTTGGGCAGGGGGGAATACTGGACCATCAGAGATACTGTGGTCCCTGTCAGTATATTTGCGATCAGGTCGTGGATGGCTGGGGGTGTACACTGACCATAAGGGATGAATGCCGTGTGGTACAACAGACAGGGACACGGGCAGGGTCGGGGGGCTTGGACTGCCAGGGTAGGTGGCTGCCATGCTGCTGTCTGCAGTAGGGCAGCCTGCTGGTAAGTTTACTTGTTGTAGACTTATCTTTTGGAGGCACATCTCCGGACTTGCTTCAGAGATGCATCTCCAGGCTGGGTTGTGAATAAGGCTGCGCACCATATGCATGGGCACGCCCCCTGCACAACCCCTCCAGATGTGCCACATAGTGCGGTGCCCCAGGGATCGGTCTTGGGTCTGGTGCTTTTTAAAATTTTATATCCAGTATGGGCAAAGGAGGGGAAAGCTGGATTAGCAAATATGCAGATGACGCTAAATTGGCTAGGTTGGTGACGGACCCTGGGAGGCTAGAGGCCTACAGGCAAACCTGGACAGCATCTGTGACAGGGCATCATCCATGGGTATGAGTTTTAACATAGATAAATGTTGTGTAATTCACCTGGAGAATCAAAATCTCAATAATAGCTACTACATGGAAGATCATTGTCAGTGTCAGTGGCTCAGAAAGTAGCACACTCGCCTCTGAGGCCGGGAGATCAGAGGCCTGTGGGCTCAGTTCCCACATCTGGCAGTTGGGTTAATATCCCAGTACTGACACTGTAGTGCAGCATGAGAGGGGTGCTGCACTTCTGAGGTGCCGTCTTTCGGATGAGAAATTAAACTGAGGTTCTATCTGCCTGGACTGGTGGTAGTTCAGGTGGATGTTAATGATCCCATGGCACTTATCGAAAAGAGTAGGGGAAATTTCCCCGGTGTCCTGGACAAATTTCCCTCATTCACTAAAAAAAAAAAAATACCACCAACAGCTTAATCTGGTTCAGGGTCAGTTGGCATTCATCTGCATCCCCCTCCCCCGGGTCGTGCCTGAAAATAGGCAGGATTTGTCTAGTGCACTTACCCGGTCAAAAAAACTAAAAAAAAAAAAAAGGCATTACGTAAGTCTGAGGAAGAAAAAGATCTGAGTATACTGATCGATCACAAACTAACATATCGTTCACATACTAATCAACAAATTATAAAAGCTAAACAAGTGCTGTGGAATATAAAAAAAAACTTCAGGAGCTGCAGTAGGGAAGTGGTCATGCCCCTGTACAGGGCATATGTTAGGCCGATGCTAGACTACGGGGCCCCAGTTTGGGGTCCCATCTCAAAAGGAGGTGTAGCAAGTATAGAAAAGTCCAAAGACAAGCCACTAAAATGATACATAATATAAAAAACATGTCCTGTCACTGGCCCGGTGGCGCTGAGTGTTGAGGCGCTGGATGCCACACCTTGCTCCACGCCGGCAACCCGGGTTCAGGAGCAGACTCGGGTCACTGGTGGGTCAGCAGGGGGGAATTAGGCTGGAGCATCCTAAGACAGCTCACCTTCTCCAGGGAGGGTACAGGCTGCTGCCTGCAACTTGTCTGACTCCGAGTGGAGCCTTGGAGTACTGCAAGCCCCACTAGGGGGATGGCAGGCTGTAACACAGCGTGGCTGTCCGCGCCTAGTGCCTTGATGTCAGGGGAATCACACGCTGTAAGGAAAGGGCAGAAAATGGAAAAAGTGCCTGCCGCCGCTGGGAAGATGGGGAGACCGGGACGTGTCCACGATCTGCCTCTGCCAACTCAGCAGACCTCGGACCTATGATATGTAAGTTTCAGGGCATCTGGCCCCCGCCTCGTCCCCACATGGGGGTTATAACCATGGCTCCATGGGGATCGGGGGTCTGTCTGGATAGGGTGGGCAGGCAGTGGGATGTCCGTTGTCTCCAACTGATGGGTTGGGGGTGTCAGACTGAGAAGGAGGTAGAAACAGAAAAAAAAAAACATGTCCTATGAAAGGCACCTGAAGGAATTAAGTTTTATGTCACTTGAGACGAGGAGGATTAGGGGAGACCTGCTGTTATGCTATGACATAATGAGGGATGATTATATACTAAATTAACTAAACCTCAATTCAAAAACGATACTAAAGGACCCGGGGGTCACCAACTTCAGCTTCGACACATAAAATATAACACAAACAGGAGAAAGGCCTTCTTTACTCAGGGAATGGTGGCCTCCTGGAACAAGTTGTCAGAAGAAATTATTTGTTCCAAAACTAAGGTTCAATTCAAAAAACTGACTGGATAACTATATAATTGTAAGAGGAAACATTTCTTATTAAGGGCTACTGGAAGGGAACAGTAATGGGCCACTTCAGCCTTCTTTGCTCCCAAATTCCTTGTGTATCCTTGTGTATAACATTATGGGTGGTGTGTGGCACATCTGTGATGCGCCCACACATCTGTGCCATTACAGAATCGTGATTGTGTGCAAGTCAGGGATGCGCCGGTCATCCCGGATACGCTGGGCCAATCCCTTTTGTGAATCCTGCCTTTGATGTTTTTTCCACTCAGACAACGGCTAAAGCATATGCATGCAGCAGTTTAGATCAGCTTACAGTTATCTTGCATAGACTGTTTTGTTTAAAGGAGAATGTGAGTTGTATCTGGTTAGATATTTGCAGAATGTGGGGGGAAGGGGGAGTTTCATGCTGGGATATGATACTGGCTAATAAGAGAAGCCCAAAACTGAAAATCAAGTCAGTGACTGTAAATGGGCGAATAAAAGACATCAAAAGGTCCAAAGTATTCTCTGCTGTTAGAAGGGATAAATCAGGCATTGTATGTCTTCAAGAGACATCTGTCTCAGGCAGAACATTTGAAACTTGTCAAATATGGGTACAGTGCTGTTTGTCTTGGCCTACAAACAAGGGAAAAGATGAGATGTAGCTCTTCTGATAGCAAATCATTGTTTTCAAGTTATCAAAGTAGTTAAAGATCATGAGGTTTGCGGTGTGGTTCTATAGGGTGATGTAGATGATGTCCCTGTCATAATATCTATATAATAACTGGTGTGCGCTTTTTCCCATAGGGAAACCTGGTTGTAATTTTCCATTATAACCAGCTGGTTATAACGGCAAACATGTGCTGGGTTTCCCTCGGACCACCAATGCATCAGTTGCGATGTTCCACGAAGAAATCCCATATTGCCGCACACTTCACCGTCCACTTCACCATCCCTTGCAGTCACCAGTAACTTCGTTTTTTATTTAAAAAGGAAATGAAGTCTGTTTCTTCACTGATCCAGGAAAAACAAGCATTTGTCAATGCTGAATGTTTGCTTGCTGGCATTGGCAGTGGTAGTGTAGAAGTTACAGAGCTGCGTAATAGGAATGGCAGTGAAGTATAGAACTGAAGCCAACCCCACCACCACCCTGCAGAGAGTGACAGGCATTGGGGTGTGCCTTTGGGTCGTCAGGCATAACGGCCGCGCCATTTCAGTACACCCCACCCTGTAGACACTGGCAAGTGTCAAGGTGTTCCTTGGGGTCTTTGGCCCTTATGCGCACCCCATTCCATTAGGAAATACAGTGAGATGGGTGCGATATAGGAGAATGGGGTGAACTTTGGGGCTGAAGAGTCCAAGGCTTACCTCGATGCCTCTCACTGGCTGCAGGGTGTGGAATGGTATGAGCATTACAGGCAAGAATCCCAAGTCACACCCCTGATGCCTGTCATTCTGTACAGGGTTGGGCATTATGGTTGGAAACCCTAATACCTCAGGCATTCGTTGGTATTTTCACTCCAAATGTTCAACATGATTTTTTTGTGACCCCATCTCATGAACAGGGGGAATATTAGTTTGTTAGCGGAAAGCTGCTTATGCACAGCGACTACGGCATTTGTCACCACAGGTGCAAAAACATTCCGAACAGGATGTAAAAAATGACAGCTGTACTGTTCATGGGGAGGTGTAAAAAATGGCAATGTTGCAAATCTGCAGTAAAAATATTTAAAAAAATGGTGAAGTCATGAGCGTACATAGAAACTGTGCAACGCACACCCATAATATAATTAGGTTGTGGATTTTTTTACAGCAGATTGTCAACTCAGGCATTTTGGTGCCTCTGATCATGAACAGTGTCACTGCGATTTTCTTTATCTGTCCCGAACAATAATTTCCCACAGCGACCATGCATCTCTGCACTGAAAGTGTAAAAACACACTTCGGCCATGTTCTGAAAAATGACAGCTGTACTGTAAACAAGGCAGTGTGGAAAAATGCCACTGGTGAAAATCTGGACTTAAAACATTACAAAGTTACAAGGGTGCGTGGAAACTGCGCAATGCTCACTCATAACACAGTCATTTTATGGACTTTTGTCACCAAATTTTCAGCATAGCCATTTTAAGACCTCTGCTCATGAACAGTGTAACTGTGATTTTCTTAATCTGTCCCAAACATTGCTTTCACACACCAACAGCATCATTGTGCACTACATGTGCGAAAACACATTTTGGGCGGCATATGAAAAATGGCAGCTGTACTGTTCATAAGGAAGTGTAATAAAATGGCAATATTGAAAATCTGAAGTGAAAATATTAAATTTGCAAACTTATGAGCATACATAGGAACTGCACAACGCATGCTCGTAAAACAGTCATTTTTAGGAATGTTTTCACCAAATTTTCAACATAGCCATTTTAAGACCTCTGCTCATGAACAGTGTCACTGTGATTTTCTTAATGTGTCCCATACATTGATTTCACACATCGACTGTGCCATTGTGCGCTACATGGGCGGAAACACATTTTGGGCAAGATGTGAAAAATGACAGCTGTACTGCTCATAAGGAGGTGTGGTAAAATGGCAATGTTGAAAGTCTGGAGTGTAAATATTGAAAATTCGCGAACTTACGAGCATGCGCAGGAACTGCACAACGCAGGCTTGTAAAACAGTCATTTTTTGGATTTTTTTCACCAAATTTTCAACATAGCCATTTTAAGACCTCTGCTCATGAACAGTGTCACTGTGATTTTCTTAATTTGTCCTGTACATTGATTTAGCACACCGACTGCGCCATTGTGCGCTACATGGGCAGAAACACGTTTTGGGTGAGATGTGAAAATGACAGCTATACTACTTATAAGAGGTGTGGCAAAATGCCAATGTTGAAAATCTGGGTGAAAATATTGAAAATTGCGAACTTACAGGCGTGCGTAGGAACTCATAGCACACTCGTAAAACAGTCGTTTTTGAAATTTTTCCCACCAATTTCAAAATAGGCTTCTTGAGAGCCCACCTTATGAACACTGGCAGTGTCATTTCATTAATCAGTTCTGAAAGGTGATTTCATCGTAGTGACTGTGAAATCACCTTCGGGCCCGAATAACGCCATGACAGTGACATAATTCATGAGAAGGGTCCCAAAACCCCATGTTGAAAATTTGGTGTAAAATTCCAAAAATGCCTGGGATATGCAACAAAGTTGAAAACCCCTATCTAGCCCATTATACAGCTTACCGGCATTTCTCAGTTTGCAGTCGGCTTTGAAGAGTGCAGACGTGTTCTCGGTCCACCAAGATCGCTGCGCCGAGGTCCAGAGGTAAGTATGGGGTGTGGGGAGGCAGGGTGCGCAGTGGTGGGTGCGGGTTGTGGGAGGGGCCAGGAGACTACGTGGGACCGTTTTTCTTTACAGGTGTTCTTTTTGTTTCCAATGACGAGGGGACGTTGCCACGCTGGGTGGGCTCCCAGCACGGCACAAGGACAGTTGGGGCATTCAGCTGACGGGGATTGCACTCGCCACCCAAAGCATTGATTGCCACGCCTGGGGTGGGCTCTCAGCGTGGCAACCCAGTACTTGGGGTGAGGACAGTGGAGCCGATGGGGATTGGGCACCCCTGTCGGCTATATCATGAGTTGCCACGCTGGGGTGGGCACCCAGCATGGCATTTGGAAGGCTTTGAGGCAGCAATACAGCCGATGGGGATTGGGCACCTCTCCGGCTATACTGTGTGTGTGTGTGTGTGTGTGTGTGTGTGTGTGTGTGCGTGAGGGGGTACGCACGACGCAAAGGCGAGCGCAGTGGGGAGCTGCGCATGAGCAAGCGATATCTTATCGCTGCTCACTGGAAGCGTAGCTCCCCTTTGAACTGCTGATGCTACTGCATTTGGAGCTTATCATAGACAGCTCCAGCATGCATTGGCTTACAGGGCCGCGCTGCCAACACACTGACTGAATTGGAAGGGGTGACACACCCGAATCTCAGGTGGTGGCATGCAAACATAACAAACATAATAAATGTATCTTAATTTTTGAAGACCGTTTTTTTTTTTTTGTGCGTACATGATGTATGAATGAGGGATCCACTCACTGTAAATCAAGGGAGGATGTGAAATGGTGCAGGTACATGGGGGTGAACAAAATTGTAGACAGTAAGCTCCTACCAGAGCTTCAGGCTGATGTAGCACAACGATACATGGGGTTGAACAAAGTGGTAGAAGTAAGCCCTACCAGTGCTTCAGGCTGATGTAGCACAGCTGGACTAAGGCAAGGGAGGATATGAAATGGTACAGGTACATGAGGGGGGTGAACAAAGTGGTAGACAGTAAGCCCTACCTGAGCTTCAGGCTGATGTTGCACAGCTGGACTAAGGCACAAGCACCCACGGCATGTTCTTATAGTCCCCATTTATATGTCCATTTATGTTCTTACAGCGCTGATTGCCTAACTGAGCCAAGTTGTAAAACAGATACTAAAATGTCAGGTTTATTTCAGGTGACCAGGATTGTAGTGGGGAGAGGGGGCAAGTGAAACAATGTCCTGAGAATGTGCTTAAACTTACTAACCGTTGCTGTGCCGCGGAGTGATACACTGGTCCAGAATCCCTATACGTTCAAATTCTGTTTGCAGCGTAAAGGTGCTTAGGTGGATTGGCATTTACATGACTCAGCGGCAAATCTTTTTCATACTTTTTGTGATCATCAGTTAAGATATAACCACTAACTGATGACAGACACTTGGGGGCATGAAACTGTGCTACCAGCAAAGTTGCATTTGCAAAGCCCTGAATATTTATCTGTTGGTAATGAAATGAAAACTGTCAGCTGATAACATTCAGCCACTGTCCATTGCACAGAATAGACATCTCACTAATAGATCTGGAGCAAAGGGACATGCACTTGCCGATAACACCACTACAGCTCCAGACACTGAAGAAAGAAGTTCATGCATTTCATGACTGTTAACTTTTTCAGCATTTTAAAATAGTTACTTAGCATCTGCACTAAGATGTTACACGTCACTGAACTGAATTGTGACACCAGAATCCCTGCAATCAACATTTGTCAGCAAAAGTGAATTGAAAAAATCAATAGATGTATAAAATGGTAAGTGACATGAGTCAATAACAACATATCTGCACCTAATACTTGGCTTAAAATTTGAGCACCACCATATTCCGCACTACAGCAGCCAAACAGGGATGCCATTTATAATTCAGCTAATGTCAAGCAGTTTTAAGCCATAAAAGAATTACTGTATCAGTATGGTGGCAGCAACGGATCAGAAATTATGAAATAAAATGCAACAGCACCCCCGTCGGCCATATGTTGTGTGGGTGGAGGGAGTGCATGAGAACCAGGGGTGGGCTGTTAGGCGGCTTCAGATTCGCCGGAGAAAAGGGTGGATTCGATTGTGAGCTTCGGTTGAATTTGTGTTTTCTTTTTCTATACCTAGTTTTCGCTATTTTGTTAGGGCACATGTCCAGCCCCAAGATGTTTAGGGTCACAAGGTGACGTGACTTCATTGAGCATTTGATTTGAGAAAGAGCTGTGTGATTCTATCTAAATGCCAGCTCACGGCAATTCAGAGAAAAAAAAAATATTTTGAAGCTGCATTACCAGACTAAGTGTGCAGTTTAGTGAATTACCACACAGGGGTGTGTATATGATAGCACTAAAAGGTGCATTAAAATGCTTCAGTCATGAAAACCTCCCCCACTGGCTGCTGCTGAAATGCATAGCAATATGTTCTCCTTCGTGCATTCTGGCTGTTCTTTGCTTCAGCTGCAGGTAGTACAGTACGCTCAAGTTTGTTTGCATAGGTTTTAGCAGCGGGGAGTTCACATTGACAGAGTCTAGTAAGAGAAAATGCTTAGAATTACACATACAACGAAGTCTGAGTTTTCACATCAAATGCTGAGGTATTTTTTTTCTGGAGGATTAGAACCCATGGAGTCCATGAAGGTGTGCTTTGGAGAGCTGGCGTGTGTAAGGACTGTTAGGCACCCACACATTTTGGTGGTCCTGCTGTGGCAGGGAACAGTTTATTAAAGTCATGATGTGTGGCTTGTCTCTCTAAGCTAGACAAGACTACACCATCCTATCAGGTAACCGACACAGTTGATCTTTGTGTGTGTGTGTGGGGGAGGAGCTGCTCACTGAAGCGTAGCTCCCTCTTTCAACTGTGTGCCACTGCATTTTCAACTGCTGTCATAGACAGCTCCAGCAGTGATTGGAGAACTGTGACCACGCCTGCAAACACACTGACTGAACTGGAAGATGCTGACACACCTCTGAAAAACTCAGATGATGGCATTCACGCTTTTGCACATGCGTGCAAGCAAACATAAAAAAGGAAAATAAAAGTGAAACGCGTGCCGGGTTTCCCTGTCAGCATGTATGCGCCACCGAGTCTCCCTGCCTCTTCAAGCCAGAAGGACGCCAAAACCAGTGCTCGGCAGTAAGTTTAGCTATAATAATCATACAAATATAGATGTTTTTAATCAAAATTTCTACTTCATTTTGTCTCCAACAAGTGGAGCACTGTGACTTGGAAGACCGCAGACCGTGCAGAATCCAGACTGGTCCATGGCTTCCTGAACACCAGTCTGTTTTCTTATTTTTTTTTGAATAATTGCTTAGGTGAAAAGCACATGCTAGCAATTATAAAAAATAAAATATGAGGTGGTTGTGTAAAACTCGATTTTACACACACCCTCGTTATGGGATGCATTTCATAATTATGTAGTGTCCCACAGCTTGGGTGTGTGTAAAATCTCATTACACACCACACCATACTTTATTCTCTATGTTATATCCCCCCATAATTGAATACCCCTTTTATATGCCTTATTTTGAACTTGATACTAGGTAAGCAAAAGGTTTTTATTGCATGAGGGAGTGGGGGGGATACCCTTAGGAGGATGGATATATAAACTGTCACTTTACACGGACAACATCCTGTTGACATTATTATACCCAGAGGAATCTATTCCGTTGGTTTTGAAAATACTTGAGACTTTTACAGCACTCTCTGGCTATGTGGTAAATATTCAGAAGACTGCGATCTTTATGCTCTGCTTCCCTCCCTCACAAGCTTTAAGAGAGGTTTTTCCTTCTCAATCGAGCTGTATAAAAATAGAGTATTTAGGGTTAAACTTGCCCCAGAATTTAATACAGTTGGAATTAGTAAATTACGAGTTATTGACTCAAGTGATAGAGACGGAGTTGAGCAGATGGGTGCACTTACACTTTTTTTTATCTAGAATAAAGGCACTCCAGATGACTATACTTCCAAAACTTTTATATTTGTTCCAGACCCCCCCGGTGACTCCCTCTGCATACATTTTTACTTCTTGGAATAGGATATTTTCTTGTTTTGGGCGTGTCGTTGTTCTCACATCCGTTGGTCCTTGATGCAGTTAAAGTTCGATAGAGGAGGTCTTAACTTACCAAACTTAACTGAATATTATAAAGCTTTTATATTTAAGGTTATTTTACAATGGCTAAATCCCGCATGTGAAGTGACTTGGAAGGACATCGAATTTGTATTGAATGATTTGTGTGATATAGGAAAAACAGTTTTTGTCCCACTTACTTCACTCCCCAATCTTAAAGATTTTTCATTCGGAACTAGGGATCACCTCTGTTCCTATGTATAAGATCTGGGCATCCCCCGCTTTATCTCAGACTTTTTACTATGTTAGGCTACTAGCTATGGAGGCAGACTTTTTACCTGCTCGCTTCCATTTAACTTTTCACAGATGGCATAGATGTGGTTTATCTTGTATATACCAATTTCTTGACACCCAGGGGGTCCTCACTTTTGCTCATTTACAAGGGGCGTACCAACTTACTCAGTGTGACCACTTTCAATTCTTGCAGGTGCGCACTTTTTTCATGCACAAAGAACCCCCATGGAATGCATTACCCCACCCTACCCTTATACTTCTTAAACTGATGTTGGAGGCAATGCGGGGAGTACAGCCCCTTCATTTAATAGGATTGGTATACAAAGACCTAAGAGATTACTGATCTGAGTCTACTCATTCCATTCTGCAAGTATGGAATGCTGAACTTGCCTCAAATATCTCATTTGAGAATTGGATTGGGGTGATTCTGCCTTCCATGAAATTATCACAGGCTCCCTATTGATGGGAATTTGTATGAAAGTTACAAGTTTGTTTCTTCAATATGCCAAATAAACTAGTTAAATATTTACCCCCTTCATATGGGGAGTGCTGGAGGCGGTGTGGGGGAAAATTTGCTAATGCACTTCACAGGATCGCATCCCCTTCCCCCGAGGAGCCCGGAGGTCATGACGGCCAGTCCCTGAAGCCCTCTCTGCCGGCGATACCCACAAACTGCAACAAGGATCGTGACCCCCTCCCCGGAGGAGCCCGGAGGTCGCGAGGGCCAGTCCCTGAAGCCCTCCCTGCTGGCGATACCCACAAGCTGCCACAAGGATCGCACCCCCCTCCCCCGAGGAGCCCGGAGGTCACGCGGGCCAGTCCCTGAAGCCCTCCCTGCTGGTGATACCCACAAGCTGCCACAAGGATCGCACCCCCCCTCCCCTGAGGAGCCCAGAGGTCACGCGGGCCAGTCCCTGAAGCCCTCTCTGCTGGTGATAACCACAAGCTGCCACAAGGATCGCACCCCCCTCCCCCGAGGAGCCTGGAGGTCACGAGAGCCAGTCCCTGAAGCCCTCCCTGCTGGCGATACCCACAAGCTGCCACAAGGTGATTACCTCTCTTCCCACTCTTCTGGCTGCAATCATGGCCATTTCCCAGGACTACTGTTAGGATCCTGCTTCTGGCGCCTTTTTTAAATGACCGTTGCAAGCTGCACTTTAAAGCCACCGAAAACAATTCTTTTCTGCTGCTAAAGGCTGGGACAGAACCAAATTTACCCTGCTCAGGCAGAACTGTAACTTTGAACTGAATTGTGTGATTTAATGTGCAAGCCCCCCTTGGGAAAGCCACTGAAAACTCTGAGTTTCTGGTGCCAAGCTGTGTCAGAATTAATTCTTCACTGCACAAGCTGTACTGTGTTAGAGTTTTTATTTAATTTGGGCTAGCTGCACAAGTAAAAACCGCCGAAAACTTGGAGTTTCTGCTGCTAAAGAAGTTTAATTGTAACCTGCACATGCTGAACTGGGGAAGTTTAGGAAAAGTGTATCTGTAAGGTTGAATTGTGTTAAGAGCAGACATTGTAGCACTGCATAGCCTGATTTAAATTGGAAGAAGTGTTAAATTTCGACTCCTGACTCACAGCATAGCCCTAAGCCCATTTGCTGTGCATTTCCCACTCCAGTGCCTGCCCGCCCCCAGTGCTAATCCCTTCTCCCATTTAGCTGCCTAGTTAACCTCTCCTCTCTTCCCCTTTCCCACAGGATCACACCCCTCTCCCCCGAGGATCCCGGAGGTCGCGAGGGCCAGTCCCTGAAGCCCTCCCTGCCGGCGATACCCACAAGCTGCCACAAGGTAATTACCTCTCTTCCCACTCTCCTGGCTGCAATCGCGACCGTTTCCCAGGACTGCTGTTGGGATCTTGCTTCTGGCGCCTTTTTTGAATGACTGTTGCTAGCTGCACTTTAAAGCCGCCGAAAACTATTCTTTTCTGCTGCTAAAGGCTTAGCCCCACCGAATGCTGCGTGTTCGGCTCCCCACCGCCCCCACCACCACCCTTGGTCGGCTCTCAAATTTATAGCTTGGTTTGGTCAGGTGACTGGCTGAAATAACCTATCAGCCCACTTTTCCAGCTGCAGGTTATACAAATTCAACACTAGTGGCCGCTACTATGTACCTCATATTCCCTACATATAAAATGCTAACCCTGCTAATAACAGAAGACATTAAATGCAAGCACCAGCACAGCACAATCAAAGAGTCTTGTGAATAAAAAATTCCAAATTTTATTGTAGACCAGGACGCACACTACATAGACTAATGTTTCACTTGGCTGGCTGCCAAGTTTCTTCAGAGTAAATGATACCTTACAGATACTTGGCTTAAATATTCTAGTCACCATGTCATGTGATTTGTATACACCAATGTAAATACAGCACCATTCATGCACTAATTAATTAACAAAACTTTTAAAGAGACACAGTATATATCCATTATTCCCACATCATTACTAAGAATCACCTTAAATATATAACACTGTACTTGGTAACCTCAAATGCAATATTACATAAATATCTGCATATAAATATCCATAAAAAATATAAAATGAGGTGACCAGGCATGATTACTTGATAAAAACAACACCTGTTAAATAATTATTTTATTTTTTCTAAATATTTAATACACAACCTACTTCACAGTTATATTGTTGTAAGTTGTCTATTTCTCTTGGGACACAGTGTAGAATTGCATGATTTAACAGGTGTTGTTCTCCCTAACACATGCACTTTCATTCATATAAAAAAGTATAATTTTTTTTTTTATCAAGTAATCATGCCTGGTCACCTCATTTTATATTTTTTATGGATATTTATATGCAGATATTTATGTAATATTGCATTTGAGGTTACAAAGTACAGTGTTATATATTTAAGGTGATTCTTAGTAATGATGTGGGAATAATGGATATATACTGTGTCTCTTTAAAAGTTTTGTTAATTAATTAGTGCATGAATGGTGCTGTATTTACATTGGTGTATACAAATCACATGACATGGTGACTAGAATATTTAAGCCAAGTACCTGTAAGGTATCATTTACTCTGAAGAAACTTGGCAGCCGGCCAAGTGACACGTCAGTCTATGTAGTGTGCATCCTGGTCTACAATAAAATTTGGAATTTTTTATTCACAAGACGCTTTGATTGTGCCGTGCAGGTGCTTGCATTTAATTTCTCCTGTTGTTTGGATCGCATATAGCACCACACTCATCCTGGTATTCTTTCCTGTTTTTTGAACTTAACCCTGCTAAAAGCAGCCCACCTGACTTACAGGATCACACAACAGGCTCAGCAACCCCCCCCCAAGGCACCTAAACTATTTTTCAACAACTTTCAAACACATCAATTCCTCATCTACGATGACTTGAAACCGTGCCCCTCTAACCTCTCCCACACAAGCCTTAGTGATCATGCTGGCTTTTACACTCGCACACTCACTTTAACATGCTCACTCACACATGATACTCACTGTACCTCAGCTCTCCCCCCATCCAGACCCCAACCCCCACCACCCTTGTAAGCCCCAATACAGACCCCCTCACTCTTCCCACCCTTCTAGCAAGTATCATTCCCAGTCTCCCTGTCCCCACCACCAATGCTAAAAGTCCTACACCCTATCAAACCCAACATCACTCATCCAAACTCTGCAGGTTAGCCCTCCTGCGGCATGCCCTACCACTTCTCTTACTATCTGGCAATATCCACCCCGACCCTGGTCCGCCCTGCACAGTGGCCTCATCTAACAGACCAAGTGGGAGCCTTCTGCTAGCTACCCTTAATATATGTAGCCTACCAAAAAAACACCCCCCCTCCAAGGCTAGATTGCCCAGCATGCACCAGACATCCTAGCTCTATCTGACACTTGGCTCTCTGAAAGAATACCTAATGAGGTGGTCTCCCTCAGTAATTATTCCATCTTCCGGGCTGACAGGACCAGTAAGAGAGGCGGTGGGTGTGCAATCTATATTAAATCCTCTCTTCTTGCCACTGAAGTACAAACCCCTATACCACAATATGGCACCCAGACACTCACAGTTAAACTTAGTCTGGGTACTAAAATCCTCCACATCACTGCGGCCTATATCCCCCCGAGCAACCAAAAACTCGCATTTGACTCTATCCTCCACAGTATCTCCCACATACCCAACACTAGTGAAGTTATCATTATGGGAGACTTTAATGTCAATTGGCTATCCCCTGCCTCATCCAGCTTCAAAGACACTGCCCTGGCTTACAATCTTACCCAACTCATCACCTCTCCCACCAGAAGGGACAATAAAATAGGGACCTCCACCCTTTTAGACCTCATCTTCACCAACAGGCCACGGAACATCTCCAATGCCACTGTACTCCCTGATTCTATCAGTGACCACTCCCCGGTGACCTGCTGGTGGTCAGGAAAACTACCCACTGCCCCCCCAAAATCACCTGGCAGAGGCGATTTAAAAGAGGAGGCTTAGAGAATCTCAAAACCCACCTATCTACCAGCAATTGGCTCCCCATCTACACCACGCAGTCTGTAGATCTGGCTCTCTCCCACTTTATAACCACTTTCAACATGGCCTGCATGACATTTCGCCCCCTCTCCAAGCAAGTAGTGAAACCAGAACCACACCCTGGATCACCACCTCACTGCTTACCAGCTCCAACATAGGGACAACCTGTGGCACAAGCCCTTGTCCCAACGACCCAGGATGAGACAACTATACTGGGAGGCCCGCAACAAATGTGCCTGGGCCCTCACGACAGGTGAAAAGATACTACTACCAACAACCCTCACCTCCTCTTGGGGAGATGGTAAAAAATTTTGGAACAATATAAAGGAGCTGAGTGGTAAATCCCACTCCCCCACACCCACCCAGCTCACAATAAACGGGGAGATCACCCAAGATCCTTCCTCTATCGCTGAAGCCCTCAACTCTGCCTTCTCAGACCTCTCCCATATACTCCCCCCAAACTACTTCCACACTGTCGCCCCCCACCCTCCCACTGATACCTCGAGTAACAACAATACGATACCCTTTCGGATGAGAGTCATTTCCTGCCTCGAGGCAAAACACTACATTTCCAAAGCTATTGCCAATACCCGGCACAGCAGTGATTCCCTAAATCTTAAACTCATTAGGCTGACCCTGGATGTTACACTACCCCATCTCACTAAAATTCTCAATCTCTCTTTATGCCTAGGTCAGTTCCCCTCAACATGGAAGAGAGCCATAATCACACCCATTCTGAAGAGCGGCGACCCCACTAACACAACCAACTATAGACCAATTTCGTTACTTCCTCCTCTCTCCAAGGCACTGTAGAAAATAGTTTCGGACCAACTATCAGAACACCTAACTAAGCACAACCTTCTCTGCCGGGAACAGAATGGTTTCCGGTCCGGCCACAGTACCGTCACAGCTCTTACTGAGCTCACCTCATTCATCCATCCATGAGGCCCTCGACCAAGGCTCTATAGCAGGGGTGATCTATGTGGATCTGACCAAGGCATTTGACACGGTCAGTCATGAGCTACTGCTTTGTGTCCTTCCACAACTAAATGTGGTCCCTGAGGCTACAGCCTGGTTCAAGGACTACCTAACAGGCCGGTCACAGCAAGTCAGGATACACACCACCATCTCCTCCTGTAAAACAGTTTGCTCAGGCGTCCCTCAGGGGTCTATTCACGGCCCTCTACTATTCACCCTCTTTTTAAACTCTCTCCCCAAGTCATGTAGTGGTCACCTGCTACTCTATGCTGACGATGCAGTAGTATTTTGGAAACACCCACAGCCGAGCGCCCTCCAATGAGCTCAACAGGGTTTCTTCAGTGAGCTAGAAACCTGGTTCACTGAACACCGCCTGATCATCGACTACCAAAATACAAAGTCCATGATCTTTGCCCACCGACAAAGCCCACACAGCCAGTCGGCACTCCTAATCAAAAACAAACAAGGTGCCCCACTTGAACATCTTACATGTTTTAAATACCTGGGAATTTCATTAGACACCTCCCTCTCCTACCATACTCACATACAACTTCTCTCCTCCGCTGTCAACACTAGAGTGGGTATCCTCCACAGACTTAAACACTGCTTACCCACACAGGCCATGCATCTTGCGGTCGCCTCCTCTATCCTCTCCCTAGTAGACTACGGGATAATGATATATGGCTCTGCGGAACCCACAGCCATCCGTAGCATCAACACTGCTTTGAATAAAGCTTGCCGCCTAGTCACCAGGTGTGACAGATTAACTCATACCTGTGAGCTCTACGCTTTGGCTGGTTGGCTAAACTTCCAAGGAAGACTTAAGTACCACTCCTGTGTTCTGGCGAAAAAGATCCATTTCCAGCTGGCTCCCATCGGCCTTCTCTCCATAGTCAGCATAGCCCCCCCAGGCGTAATACAAGACTTGCATCCTCCCCATTTCTGGTCCCCCATTGTAGAACATCCCTTGGGCAAAGATACTTCTGCTACCGTGCCCCTCTCTGGCTAAACGCTCTACCCCCCCAATCTCTCAGACCCTTAGCCTCTCCCAATTCAAAACAGCCCTCAGAGCCCAACTCCTGGAGTCAGAAAAATGCGACTGTGGCTAACGCTCTGACCTCCTCTGGTGTTTTCATACCATCCAATAAACTAGACATAGGGTCTCGATAGATCCCATAAATCAGTATCATGCACGTCTCAGACAAGGGTTACCTAGAATCACTGCCTACTACTATCACCAGTTAACTAAGATTAAGCCTGGACTGCACTTGCAGTACTGTTTTGCAAATTTCTGCTTATTTAATGTGCATTCTTTGTATTTGTTTACCCTCCATCCTCTGTAACCCACATGGAGTCTTTGCGAAAGAGTCTGTGACTCAAAGGATTGTAATTCCGATTGTCTCCAATAAATAAATAAAAAATTAAATATATTTTGGCAATGCCCACTTCTTCAGGTTTTCTGGAGAGATGTACAGATCTGATTGATCGAGTTGTTGGGCCCAGAAGTGGTTTTATCTCCTCTAATGATACTGTTATATGCTGCAGCAGATGGCTCCTTTCCCTCCACTAACAGTATGCTTTATGTATCTATTGCAGCTACAAAGAAGGCCATAGCTCGCCTATGGTATGGAACTCAACCCCCTGCCCTTGCCCAATGGCATGGAATAATAAATGAAATTTATTATATTGAAAGAATAACAGCATATCATTCAGAGTCTCCCATTTTAATTAAGGTGGAGATCTTGGGTCTTTTATATGTCTGGGGTCAATTCATCATTTGTGCCTTAGGACACCCTGTGCAGACCTTACTTAAGTGAGTTTTTTATAGTTTATTTGGTTAGTCTTCAAATATTTGTTTATGGTTATCTTTGGATTTTGTACAACTGACTGATTACATATATGACATATCATTTGAACCTTATGTATATATCAGTGGTAAATCGCTGATGTTTTCTTTAAAGAGTTTAAAAATAGGTTTTTAATTCCTGGAGGGAGCCTTTAATCTTCTAATGGATCAGAATAGGGACACCAATGCATCCAAATTTGGTTTCATCCCAGTTGCATGTAAATATTTTAAGAAAATGATCACTACATTAGGTTAGCAGGACTTATGGAGGGAGCTACATCCAGGAATGTGGGATTTAACACATTATTCACACCACCACCATCAGACATATGTCCGTACTGACTATGCATTCATACATAGTGAAGATCTATGTAAGACCACGTCGCTCATATTTGGCCCAATAACACACTCTGATTATGCTTCCCTCATTACTGAAGTAACTCTGGGTCTATTTCATAGGAAAATGGAATAGAGGTTCAGACCCTTCTACTTGAAGGATGAGAATATTTTGGAATATACTTGCACTAAAAGTAAGGAGACATTTTCATTTAGTAATGCCCTAAATGTCTCCCCTGCACTCCTCTGAGATGCCATTAAATCAGTCTTAAATGGGCATTTAATTGGTTATGTTAGAACAAAGCAAAAGGAACGATGTGCATACCAAGATGACTTTTTAGCATCTTTAACCTTTCTCCAGCAACAACACAAGCAGAGTGCCCTGACAGATCCCAGTAAGCTGGCATGGGTTAAGAGGAAACTGGACAATCTTGCCGTAGCACAGATGGAAAAGGCAGTGTGATACTTCCATCAGAAATATTATGACACAGGTCTTCATGCAGTGTGACTTCTAGCACACCGAGTGCACAGTTTCCAACAGAGGGTGACCATTCTGAAGGTCTTACATCCTGAAACCAAGGTTTTGACTCAGGATGTGAGTCAGATAACACAGACTTTTACAACATGTTACATGAAATTGTATATGGGAGACCCTTCCCCTCTACAAACAAGGATCTCTGCTTTTCTGGATCCTCTTCAAGTTCCACAGTTGAGTGAAGTAGCGGCAACTAAGCTGATGGCCCCAATTTTAGATCAGAAGCTCCAGGAGGCAACTGGACATCTTAAAAATGAGAAGTGTCCAGGACTTGATGGGTTCCTGGCAGAGTTCCTTAAGAAGTTCTCAGCTGAGTTCCTCACACTGTTCTTGAATGTCTCTAACTCTCTCCTATCTGGATCTTCTCCTCCAGTTTCCTGGAATTATGCAGTCATCCTGATTGTCCCCAAGCCTGGTAAACCGCTAGACCTTTGCTAATCATATATGCCTATATCAGTTATTAACACTGATTATAAACTTTAATGTCCATCCTTGTGAACAGATTGGATGCCCTTCTCCCTAATATACACCTGGATCAGAGGGGCTCTGTTCGATCCAGACAAATAATGCATAGCATTAGAAGATCACTCTCTATTCTCCATCACGTCTCAAAAATTGCTTCTTCCCTTCTCACTCTTAGTCTCGACATGAAGAAAGCATTCCATAGTGATTCCTGGGCCTTTCTCTGTGCCACTCTCCTTTGGTTTGCGTTTCCACTTCCTTCAATAACCTAGTGTTTGCAATATGCAGTTTCCCCTAAGCACAGGTTTGGACTTCCGGACATCTCCTTCCTGGGTCTGTCTCGTGGCGCTAAGCAAGGTTGCCCATTCTCCCCTTATTATTCACCATTTATACTGAACCATTACCTCAGATGATGAGATAGCATCATAATATCCAGGGCTATATGGCAGAAGATGGCACGGAACATCATATACTGTAGCTCTATATGCAGATGATACAGATACTGATCTTCCCGGGATAATCATCTCTTACGCAAATGTTTGGGAATCTGTCAGGCCACAAGCTTAATGAGAGTAAAACTAAAGCCTTAACAATCAATTGTGATCCTTCTCCAGCACTTAAAGCATAGTATCCTTTTCAGTGGGACTTGCCTTACTTGTTTATTTATTTAGTTAGTTATTGATTGAAAATTAATAACCAGGAAAAGCACACTGAGTCACAGCTCATTTCTAGGTGTGACCAGGAGAAGGGAAACAGGGAATACATGGTAGAAAAATGCAAGGTGCAATAAAAAATACAGTACCTAAACAATGAATATACTACAGTAAATAGGGTTCCTGCTAGTATAGCAAAAGTAAAGCACTGGTACAGGAACACTAAGGTTAAGTACAGGAGAGTATCATGGCAGCAGTAAATGTTGCCAGGGCAGGAGCAGAATGGGGTAGAAAGTGGTCTGAGTTGGCATTTGAGGGAGAAAAGGCAAGGGGAAAGGAGAGGTGGAGGGTAGGAAGGAGACTGTTCCAGATGTAGGGAAGCCATGAGGAGAAAACAGATTTCTCAGCAGCAGAGTTGGAGTGAGAAATGGAGAAAGTTCAAGAGTCACAAGAGTGAAGAGAACAAGAGGTAGAGGTAATTGGGAAGATGAGATGAAAGGAAAGAGAAGAGATCAGAGGACAGAGAGTCAAACCAGTGCTTAGAAGCTAGGGATGCATAGTGCATGAAGGGATGGGAGGAAGGGAATGGATAGAAAGGGAAGTGTAAAGAATGCAGTGATGAGTCTGAGGAGGAGTATTAGCAGCAAAACTGCAGAAAGCATTGCAGATGGTGTCCAGTCTGGCAAGGGATAATAAAGGAGGTGGTGCCATAAACTACATCAATATAGTCAAACACTGGTAGCTTCATCTTAGTGATCGACTCATGGCAGTCTAGTGTTGAGACAATCTTTGTTGCAGTAGAGGACATAAAGTTTAGGGTGGTGCTGGCTGTGAATGACTTCAATAAGGATAGAGAAGTCGAATCTACAGTACTACTGTACCTAACCACACACTGAGACATTTGAAACAGGAGTCATTCTCTAGGAAAGAACCATCCAAGTGAAAAGGAAGGGGGCAGAGAGCCTGGTGAGTTTTTGGCTGGTACCAAATGTCCTAGACACAGTTTTCTTGAGTTGATTAGAGTGGAACCAGCTTTGGACATTGTTAAAGTCCCACTATAGTGATGATTCCAAGGTTGAGATTGAGCAGCCTGAAGCAGAGTGTACAGTTTCATCCATGTGAATACGCGAGTGAACACGGATAGGAGGTCACTGAGAAAAATGGAGAATAAGATGGGACCCAGGACTGAGCCCTGTAGGACTCTGGACTGGATGGGGATGAGAGGTGACAAGGCATCACGACTTGCACCTGAAGATGGCTTGAGAGGTAGGATCTGGACCAGTCAACTGCTGGTACAGGAAGACAAGTGGATCTCAGCTTCTCCAGAAGAAACTAGAAGGGGAATGGATCACATCCATTTCAGGACAGTAGCTGCTCCTTGTTGCTTTTAAATTGCTTCTTGTTGATTTCACTTGGTATCAGGTTTTTTTTTTTCTTACTACTTCTAAGGGGCCAGCAGGGCATTGTTTTGGAGCTGTTGAAATTTTGAAACCTATTTTGGCGTGTTGTAAGGGGGCTTATTTGTCTTGTTGTTTCACTTAGTAGTAGGCTGAGTTTTTCTTACTTCTTAAAATGGGCTAGCTGGGAGCTGTTTGGGAGCTGTTGAAACTTTGAAATCTATTTTGGTGTGCTTTAAGTGGAGCAGTTATTTCTTTAAATTGGAGGCCTGTTTCTTTTGATTTCAAATCTATTTTGGTGTGCATTTATTGGGGCTGTTCTGTTGGGGCTCTTTCTTTGAATTGGAAACCTATATCTTCTAATTTAAAACCCGTTTTGGTGTACCAATGAAGCAGTTTGAATTGGAGACCTGTTTCTTCTTGTACCAAACCTATTCTTTGTGCTCTTAGTGGAGTTGTGGTTGTTTTTGGCTGTCTTCACTAGCTGCAAAGTTTAGTGCATAGTGGGGGAAGGGTGCTAATTTTCTGGCCGGGGCCTCAGCTATCTGATTGTTTCTGGAAGGCATGGGCTGGTCCTAACCACCCTGCCCCTCACCCCATCCATCTCAGGTACATCATTTCCTTTATACCAGGGGTTCTGACATCACTTCCCCAAAAGGCCAAAGGACATGCACCTGTCACACCAGAAGCAGACGTCCAGGAAAGGAACAGCAGCGAGTGAAGAGGTGACTGATATCTCTATGGAAGGGAAGTAACTGTGACACAAGGACCTTTAATTTTTACCTGTTTGCATTGTGGAAAGGAAAGGTAGGAGTTAGAAGGAGGCTGTGCAATAGTTGCTTACAGTTTCTTTTTGGGTGTGGACAGGGGGATAGGAATTTAAAAGGCAGCCCAATCTATCTAAAGTGTATGACAAGGGGGTAAGGGAAATTGAGAAAAGGAGAAGAATGTTTTGCAATGTTAGAGAGGGAAGACATGGGGGGAGCATTGGGTATCCTTCATCTGGAAAGGTGGTGGGTCACTGGTGGGCAACGAGAGCAATGGGTAGGGTGGTAGGCTACACTAACTGCAGTGTGCTAATCTTTCTAAAAATTGCGTGGAGGGTGGGGGGATGTTCAGTGTGCAACCAGACAGAGAAATTTAAAAGGAGATTGAGGCTCTGCAGGAAGAGCTAAGACAGGCAAGGCAGACAGGAGGAGGTTATAGCCCAACACTGGAGGGAAGGAGATGAAGAGGGAGGGCTCTTTGGGTCAACAGGGGGGAGGAGAGGGTCAGAAGAAGAAAAGCAGAGACAGGCGGGCCCAGACCAAAAAGAACAGCATAGGGGGAAAACCAGATCAAGGAAAAGAAGACAACAGGAAGGAGGAGAAAAGGACTGGTGAGGGGAGGAGAAGAAGTGACAACAGTAATAGAGTCTAAAAGAGGGAATGGGCTACTATGAGGAGAGAGGAAGTGGGCATTGGAGAGGGGTTTTCAGAAAATCATTTTGCAATATTAGAGGGAAAGGAGAATGAGGGAGGTGATAAAATTGAAGGAGTAACTGATAGAAATCTGGATGAAATTGGAGTGGGGAAGTTCTGCTGGGGGAATTACAAAAGGGGCAGAGAACAGCAAGAGGAAGGAGCTGCTGTTAGAACTTTACAACTCTACTGGACTAAAGAACTAGAACTCTACTATTGGGAACTTCAAGTTAGGGTAAAAACAAACAAAAACAAAGAGTGTTTGCCCGAGTTGGGTGAAAGAATTGTTATATGTGCAGTTAGCTAGATGAAAAAAAAACTGTGACTTCGGGGAGTGTCTTAGAGAGAAGGAAGCCAGGTGCTTGCATTTAAAACTGACCTAGATAGCTTGTGGCAAAGAGCAGCAAGAGGAAGGAGCTGCTGTTAGAACTTTACTGGGACTGTGTTGCCTCCATCCCTCCCCCACCCCATGCTTAGCCGGTTCTACTTTTATAGGCACAGGATTTGACTGACAATAGAACTTCCTGTTTGGGAACAGGAAGGACGTGATCCCAGAGGCACAAAATACTCACCATCCTAGAAGAAAAAGAGTAGCTCTCCATCCCCCTAGCTGCTGGAGGTCTGACTCTGAGCAAAGAAGAAGGAGACTACTGAGGAATATAGGAACTTACTGTCCCAGAACAGGAAGATCAGGAGCTTTAAGGGTACGGAAGCAGTAGGAAAATAGTGAGAAAAGAAAAAACATTATATAAAAAAAAATAAAATAAAGAGAGCGAGGAAAGAGTAAGTATACAAAAAAAATTAAGGGGCCACAAATAAGACATGATGGGAGTGGTGCAGTGCAGTGGATGTGTAGCAGCAGTCTTCTGGGAGACCTTCTGGAGGATGTGGTGTTGTCCCATCTGCAGGCACCTCTCTGGGCTGAAGGAGGAGGCTGCTCATCTCCAGGCTGAGTTGGCCAGGATCCGGGGGACCTCCTTTCCCACCCAGGGACCACCACAGTCACTGCCGCTGCCTCAGAGGTTGCCAAGAAAGAGGAGAGGTTGGACCACAGTGGACTCAGGGATGGTGAGGGTGGTGGAACAGAGAGGCATCCCTAGAAGTGTACCTCTCCACAATTCATATACCATTCCAGCAGAGTGTGGTTCCTCTATGGAGGCACCTGCAATGGAGACCAAGGAGGATGCTGGGAACCTCCACAAAGGAGACCCACAAGAGGGTGGCATGGGATCCCACAGGGGAAGGAAACAACTCCTGGTGGGAGACTCCATTGTTAGGAGGGTAGAACTGGGGGGAGGGAGGGGAGAGGGAAGTAAGGTGCCTGCCTGGTGCCATGGCTTGGAGGGACAGGGAGCGAATCCTCAGGATTGCAGGAGCAGCTGCACAGTGGAGGGAGCTGGATGTCATTGTCCACCTAGGGACAAATGCCCTGGCTGGGAAAGGGATCAGAGCAGTGCAGGAGAAATTTATGGAGTTGGGGAGGGGCCTTAGACAAGTAGTATGCACGGCAACCTTCTCAGAGGTGCTGCCTGTCTATGGTATGGGTGAGGCTAGGGTGCTCCACACCATGGGATTCAATCAGTGGTTGAAAAACTTTTGCAGAACTCAGGGTTTGGCTTCATTGGTGACAAGGGGTCCACCTGGAGGGATGCAGGCCTATACTGGTGCGATGGTCTGCATCTGTTCAGGAGGGGAGCCAGGATCCTAGGTGATAGGTTTAAATGCTTAATTAGCAAGCATTTAAACTAGCCAAGGGGGCAAGCACTGAAAAGGAGAAGGGAAATCCTAGCTCCTCCCAAACAAAATCAGGGTAGTTAGTGAGGTAAACACAAAGATAGAGAAGTCAATAGGGAGAAGGGCAGGGGTAAATGGAGAAAAAGACAAAGACAGTAAGGGCAGAGATGGGGCAAAAAGGGGTAAGGCCATCAAAAAATGGAGGGTAATGAGTACCAATGCCCATAGTCTAGGTAACAAACTCCCTGAACTGGTGGCCTTGGTGGAAGAGGGATGTCTGGATGTTGTGGCGGTCACAGAAACATGGTAGACAGAGAACCATGACTGGGATGTCAACATACCAGGGTACACAATCTACAGGAGGAACAGGGAGGGTAGAAGAGGAAGAGGAGTAGCCCTCTATAGAAACATAGAATTTGATGACAGATAAGGACCGCTTGGCTCACCCAGTCTGCCCATTTCTCTACCTAATGGATAAGCTGCAGATCCTAGTTAACCAGCAGCCTACTTCTTTCTACCCCCACCCCATAGAATTGCCTTATGACTGTCCCAAGCATGCTTGAATTCAACCACTATTTTTGACTCCAGAACCTCCTCCGGAAGGCCGTTCCATGCATCCACACCCCTCTCTGTAAAAAAATACTTCTTTACAATACCTCTGAGCTGCCCCCCCATCTTCAAATTGTGCCCCCTTGTTCTTGCACACCTCTTTTTTTGAAAGATGCTACCCTCTTGGAATTTGTGATTCCTTGAGGTACTTGAAAATTTCTATCATGTCCCCCCTCTCCCTCCTTTCCTTGAGACTATACATATTAAGCTCCTTTAGTCTCTCTTCATATGTCTTCCAGTGCAGACCCTGCACCATTTTAGTTGCCCTCCTCTGGACAGCTTCTGTCCTGTCTATGTCCTTGCAGAGATTGGGTCTCCAGAACTGCACGCAGTACTCCAGATGGTGTCTCACCAGTTGTCTGTACAGAAGGATAACAACTTCCTGTTTTCTACTGGTGATGCCTCTCCCTATGCATCCCAGTATCCCCCAGCCCTCCTTACTGCCCTCTCACATCGCTTGCCACCTTTAAGTCATCTGATATGACTACCCCCCAGGTCCCTTTCCATTTCTGTTGTTGTTAGTATCTCACCCTCCATTGTGTACTCTTCCCCAGGGTTTTTGTTTCCCAGGTGCATTACCTTTGCACTTCTTAGCATTGAATCTAAGCTGCCATACATTTGACCATTCCTCTAACCTTGTCAAATCCCTTCTCATCCTTTCCACCCCACCTTGTGCATCAACTCTGTTGCAGATCTTTGTGTCATCTGCAAAGAGACATACTTTTCCTTCCAGTCCCTCTGCAATGTCTCTTATAAAGACATTGAAGAGGACCAGTCCTAATACTGAACCCTGTGGTACCCCACTAGTAACCCCTTTTCTTCAGAATGGACTCCATTTACTATTACCCTATGTGTCCTATTCTCCAGCCAATTCTTTACCCAGGCTATCATCTTGGGACCCATTCCCAGGCTGGCTAACTTGTTTATTAATCTTTTGTGTGGGACTGTGTCAAATGCCTTGCTAAAGTCTATCTAGGTAGGCCATGTCCACAGCCCCTACCTGATCTACTACTTTGGTCACCCAGTCAAAGAAATCTATTAGATTCATCTGGCATGACCTTCCCGCTGTGAATCCATGCTGCCTTGGGTCCTGTGCCCCTCTGGCCTCTAGGTACTCAACAATTCTTTCCTTCAGAAGTGATTCCATCATTTTCCCTATCACTGAAGTTAAACTAACAGGTCTGTAGTTTCCTGCCTCTGCCCTGCTACCACTTTTGTGAAGGGGAATCACATCTGCCCCCTCCAGTCCTCAGGTACCACCCCGTCCTCCTGTGATTTGTTAAAGAGGGTAGTCAGTGGTGTCACTAGTTCTACCCTTAGTTCTTTTAGAATTCTGGGATAAATCTCATCAGGCCCCATTGCTTTGTCCACCTTCAGTTTTAGGAGTTCTTTCAGAACCCTTTCTGCTGTAAATGGGCTGGTATCAACTTCTGTATCCAGAGTGTTTCTATTGTTTGTTTTAGGTACCTCCCCCTCTTCATTTGTAAATACTGAGCAAAAATATTTGTTTAGTATCTCTGCCTTTTCACAGTCACCCTCTGCCCACCCCTTCTCCCCTTTATTAAGCATCACTATCCCTCCCTTGGTCTTCCTTCACTCCCTGATGTACCTAAAAAAGGTTTTATCCCCCCTTCTTAACTGAGTTGGCTATCTTTTCCTCAGTTCAGGACTTTGCTGTTCTGACTGCTTTCCCAGTTTCCTTTTACTTTAACTGATACAATTCTCTGTTCTGCTCATTCTGTGATTCCTTGTACTTCCTGAATGCATTCTTTTTCTCTTGGACCTTCACTGCTACCTCCTTTGAAAACCATAGTGGTTTCTTACATCATTTTGTTTTGTTTATTTGCTTCACACAAAGGCTTGTTACCTCTGTGATGGCAGTCTTTATTATTCCCCATTGTTCTTCCACCCCCTCCTTCCTGCCCATTTGCTAATGCATTCCTTAGGCACTCACCCATTTTGGGAAAGTCAGCCCTCCTGAAGTCCAGTACTTTTGCCTTTGTATGGCTTGACTCTATTGCTGTGTTTATTGTGAACCATACTGTTCCATGGTTGCTAGTTCCCAGATGGCTACCCACTTCTGCATCTGTGATCCTCTCTCCATCTCCATTTGAGAGAACAGGTCTAAGATTGCTCCCTCTTGAGTGGGTTCCAATACTAGTTGTCTAAGGCATGCCCCCTGTAGGGCATCTAGAACAACCCCACTCTTAGAAGTGGCTGCTGCAACTGCACTCCAGTTAACATCTGGCATATTCAGATCACCCATCAGCAATATTTCCCCTTTTTCTGCCATTCTAAGTATACTTTCTATCATTTCCTTGTCCATTTTCTCCCCCTGAGAGAGGGGTCTGTATACAACCCATGTGCGGATTGTGGTGCCATTGCCTGTCTCCAAATTGACCCACAGTGCTTCTTCTCCTCCTCCCTGTTTACCCTTTTGTTCTGTTGCTTTGATTTCTTCCCTTATGCAGAGAGCTACTCCTCCTCCTCTTTTACCCTCCCTGTCCCTCCTGTAGATAGTGTATCCTGGTATGTTTATGTCCCAGTCATGGTTCTGTGTGTACCATGTTTCTGTGACTGCCACGATATCCAGATGTTCCTCCTCCATCAAGGCCACTAATTCAGGAAGCTTGTTACCCAGATTCGGGCACTGGTACTCATTGCTCTCCATTTTTTGATGGCTTTACCTTCTGTAGCAGCATCCCCCACTGACCTTTCTACCTTGGTCTTTTTCTCATTTAGTATCCTGTTTTGTAGGGAGAGGCTGGGATTTTCCTTCTGCTTATCAGTGCCTCCCCCCTTGACTAGTTTAAAAGCTTGCCAGTGAAGCATTTAAACAGATTGCCCAAAAGACTTGTTCCCTTCTGGACAGATGCAGACCATCCTGCCAGTATAGGCTGGTGCTCTAAGCTCATGATGAGCCAAGTCATTTGTCCCTAGGTGGACAATGACGTCCAGCTCAGACTCCCATGCAACTGTTCTCGTGATCCTAAGGATGCACTTCCTGTCCCTCCAAGCCATGGCACCAGGCAGGCACCTTACTTCAGTTTTCCCTGCTCCCCCCAGTTCCATTCCCCTAATAATTGAGTTCCCCACCAGGAGCTGCTTCCTTTCCCTGTGGTGTCCTCTGCCTCCTTCCTGAGGGCCTCCCTTGTGACAGTTGTCTGCAATCTCCTTAGTCTCCTCTGCGGGTGCATCCATAGGGGAATTATGCTCCCCCAGAATGGTGTATGGATTGTGAAGTGGAACAACTGACTGGGCGTGCCTCTGTTCCACCACCCTTACCCTCCCTGAGTCCTCTGTGGTCCAACTGCTGTGCTTTCTTCGCAACCTCTGAGGTAGTGGTGGTGGCTGTGGTGCTCCCTGTATGGGGGAGGTTCCCTTACTACTGTCCAATGTGGCCTGAAGATGGGCAACTTCCTCCCTCAGGGCAGAGAGTTGTCTGCAAACAGTGCAGCATCTCAGCCTCCAGAAAGACTCCCGGAAGACTGCTGCTCCATAGCCATTACATTGTACTACTCCCCACATGTCTGTCTACCTTCTTGTTTATTTATTTATTTTTTGTTTGTTTTGTTTTGTTTTGTGTGTGTGTGTGGGACGGGATCAAAGCAATGGAACTAAAGGGTAAACAGGGAAGAGAGGAGGCACTGTGGAACACCCTAGAGGCCGCAAATGGCACCACAATCTGCACGGGGTTGTATACAGACCCTCGTGTCAGGAGGAGGAAATGGAAAAGGAAATGATAGAAGGCATCTTTAGGATGACAGAGAAAGGGGAGATATTGCTGATAGGGGACCTGAATATGCCAGATGTTAACTGGAGCACCTTTGCTGCAGCCACATCCAAGAGCAGGGCCATTCTCCATGCCCTACAGGGGGCATGCCTCAGACAGCTAGTGTTGGAACCCACTCAGAAGGGAGCAATCTTAGACCTGGTACTCTCAAATGGGCATGGAGAGAGGATCTCATATCTAGAAGTGGGTAGCCATCTGGGAACAAGTGACCACCAAACAGTGTGGTTCACGATAAACTCAGCTGTAGAGTCAAGCCATACAAAAGTGAAGGTACTGGACTTCAGGAGGGCTGATTTTGTCAAAATGGGAGAGTGCCTCAGAAAAGCACTAGCAAACAGGCAAGAAGGAGGGGTGGAGCAACAATGGGGAAACATCAAAACTGCCATCACAGAGGCAACAAGCCTTTGTGTGAAGCAGATAAACAAATCAAAATGAAAGAAAAAAACACTGTGGTTCTCAAAAGAGGTGCTGGGGGAGGCCAGGGAGAAAAAGATAGCATTCAGGAAGTACAAGGAAACATAGAAGGAGCAGGATAGAGAACTGTACCAGTTAAGGCAGAAGGAAGCAGGGAAGGCAGCTAGAATAGCAAATGCCGAAACTGAAGAAAAGATAGCCAGCTCGGTTAAGAAGGGGGATAAAACCTCTTATAAGTACATTAGGGAGTATAGATAGACAAAGGGAGGGATACCGAGGCTAAATAAAGAGGAGGGTGGGTGGGCAGAGATGGACAGTGAAAAAGCAGGGATACTGAATGAATACTTCTGCTCAGTATTCACAAAGGAAGAGGAGGGGGTGGTACCTAATCCTGTCAATAGAAGCACTCTGGATAGGAGGGTTGATATCAGTCTTTTCACAGAAGAAAGGGTTCTGAAACTGAAAGTCGACAAAGCAATGGGGCCTGATGGGATTCACCCCAGAATTCTAAAAGAACTAAGGGGAGAACTAGTAACACTATTGACTACTCTTTCTAACAAATCATGGGAGGATGGTGTGGTACCTGAGGACTGCAGAAGGGCAGATGTGATTCCACTTCACAAATGTGGGAACAAGACAGAGGTAGGAAACTACAGACCTGTCAGTTTGACCTCAGTGGTAGGGAAAATTATGGAATCACTTCTAAAGGAAAGAACTGTTGAGTAACTAGAGGCCAGTGGGGCACAGGACCCAAGGCAGCATGGATTCACAGCAGGAAGGCCATGTCAGACAAATCTAATCAATTTCTTTGACTGGGTGGCCAAAGTAGTAGACCAGAGAGGGGCTGTGGACATGGCCTACCTAGACTTTAGCAAGGCATTTGACACAGTACCACACAAAAGATTTATAAACAAATTAGCCAGCCTGGGAGTGGGCCCCAGGGTGGTAGCCTAGGTAAAACATTGTCTGGACAACAGGACGTAGAGGGTAATAGTAAACGGAGTCCACAGTGAAGAAAGGGGGGTTACTAGTGGGGTACCACAGGGTTCAGTACTGGGTCCGGTCCCTTTTAATATCTTTATAAGTGACATTGCAGAGGGACTGGAAGGAAAAGTATGACTCTTAGATGACACAAAGATCTGCATCAGGGTTGATACACAAGGTGGGGTGGAAAGGATGAAAAGGGACTTGGCAAGGTTAGAGGAATGGTCAAATGTATGCCAGCTTAGATTCAATGCAAAGAAGTGCAAAGTAATACACCTGGGAGAAAAAAACCCTGGGGAAGAGTACACAATGGAGGGTGAGATACTCACAATAACAAAAATGGAAAGGGACCTGGGGGTGGTTATATCAGATGACCTAAAGGTGGGCAAGTAATGAGAGAAGGCAGTAAGGAGGGCTGGGGATACTGGGATGTATAGGAGAGGCATCACCAGTAGAAAACAGGAAGTTGTTATCCCTCTGTACAGACAGTTGGTGAGACCCCATCTGGAGTATGCATGCTGTTCTGGAGACCTCATCTCCATAAAGACATAGAAAAGGTGGAGGCTGTCCAGAGGAGGGCAATCCAAAATAGCAGGGTCTAACAGAAGACATACAAAGAGAAACCAAAGGAGCTTAATATGTATACCCCGAGGAAAGCAGGGTGGGGGGACATGATAGAAACTTTCAAGTACCTCATGGAATCAACAAGGTCCAAGAGGGTAGCATCTTTCAGAAAAAGAGATGCAAGAACAAGGGAGCACAATTTGAAGATAGAGTAGGGGACAGCTCAGAGGAAATGTGAGGAAGTATTTTTCACGGAGAGATTGTGGTGATGTAAACCGCCTTCCTGAGGAGAGATTGTGAGTCAAAAAAGGGAGAATTCAGAATGTAAGGGACAGACATAAGGCAATTCTAGTGGGTGGTGGAGGAGTAAGCTGTTGGTTAATTAGGATCTGCAGCTAATCCATTGAGTAGGAAAATGGGCAGACTAGGTGGGCCAAGTGGTCCTTATCTGCAATCAAATTCTGTGTTTCTAGAAAGGGAACTGCTGTGCAGGAGGAAGAGGAGGAGCCAGGAGCAAGAGGTGGGAGGAAGGTAAGCAATCAGTTAGTAAGAGGGTGGATCTTAGTGCTGAGGGACCCAATACTAAGAGGAGTCAGGTGGGGTAGCAAAGGAGAGGCATAGTCACATTTGAGTGGAGGCCATGCCGGGAATGACAGCTGAAAGGGTTGGACAATCTATTCTAAAATATGCTAGAAGTGGTAGGGAGAAGCCTCATTTAATTATATATTTGGGGACAAATTACCTGGCTGACAGGATGATAGATATAGTCTAGAGGCAGTTTGAGGAACTAAGACAGTTATGTGAGGGGGCAGAAAGATCAGTAACTTTCTCAGAGATACTTTCAGTGCCCTGGGCATGTACAGCAAAAAAGCTGAGAATAAAGCATTTTAATTAATGGCTAAGAACCTGGTGTCATGCTAAAGGGTATGGGTTGGTGGGGAGGGACCTGGAAGGACAGTAGTCGCTATGCCAAGGATAGACTACACTTGAGTGAGGAGGGAAAGAAAGTGTTGAAACAGAGGATGGAGGAGTACATAGAGGACGTTGGGAATTTAAGCTAGGAGCAGAGGGTGGCAAGTGTGCAAGGGACATGCAGAGACCACAGGTTGGGAAGCCATATGAGGTTACCCCCCATAACAGTGACAAAGGACAAAGGGCAAGTACTTGTGGCAATGCTAGTAAAGGAGGGCAGAAGGGGAAGGGGTGGAAGGTGGTCACCCTGAATGCTAGGAGCCTTGGGAAGAAAATTGCAGAGCTACAGACTCTTATGGCAGAGGGGGAGGTGGATATTACAGCCATCACCAAAACATGGGCCATTCAATACAATGACTGAGACCTGTCAATACAAGGGCAGGATATTTTGTAGATATAGAAGTGATTGGGGAAAGGAGGGGGTGGCACTATCACGTGAGGAAAGGACTGAAGTGTGTATGGGAGGAAGTGGAGGAGGGTAGTCAGAAGTCACTATGGATGCAAATCCAGGATTCCAGGAATAGAACTCTCAGGACTGGAGCAGTGTGCAGTCCGCCATCTTAGACAGAAGAGTTAGATAGTGAACTAGCAGGACAGATTAGGAGGACCTGTGAGAAGGATAGTGTGGTGATGTGGGGACTTCAACATGCAAGGGAGTGGATTGGAGTACCCCAACAACCAGGAATTGAAGGGAACAGGTACTGCTGGATGCCTTCCAGGACAGCTTCCTGATGCAAGTGGTCAGCAAACCAACCAAGTTAGGGAACACCTTTGACCTCATGCCGGCAAATTGGGAGTTTGTGAGGGAAATTAGGGTGGAAGAACCACTGGCAGGAAGTGACCACCACTCAGCATGGTTCACATTGGATATGGATAAGGAAGGAGTGGAATCGGGCACAAGGTTGCTGTACTTCAGGATGGCCAACTTCGGGAGGATGGGGAAGTGGTAAAAGGTTACCTGGCAAGAATTCAACCTCGTATGGGCACTAATCAGAGGTGGGAGCTCATCAAAGCTGGGGACAGTGGAGCAACCAGAACCTACAGCAAGGCCCAGAACAAGAAAGCTAGGACAAAAAGAAACCTAGCTGGTTGAGCAAGGAGGTCATGGAAAAGGTAAGGAGAAAAAGAGCTGCCTTTAGGAGGTACAAAAAAACAAGGAGGGGAAAGGACAGTGAGGAGTGCCTGAAGGAATTGAAGGAGGTGACAAGGGCAATAAGGGCAGCCAAGGTGTCTCCGAAGTTCAGGCTGGTGCAGGGCATTAAGAAGGGGGAGAAGGAATTCTTCAGGTACATCAGGGAGAAAAGGAACTGTAAGGACCATATAGTAAGGATTAGGAAGGAGGGGGGTTGGGTGGAAGCAGGGGGTGATAAAGCAGAAGCACAAAACGATTACTTCTGCTTGGTATTTACTAAGAAGAAGAGGGGGGTGATACCCAAGGGAGGAAGGGCAGAAACAGAGGGAAGGGGTGACAGATGGGGAAATCACAGAGGGCAGGGTTCTTAAGGGTTTGAGGGCACTGAGGGTGGACAAGGTGCCAGGACCAGATGGCATCCACCACAGGGTACTGAAGGAGCGGTGCGGAAGTCCTGGCGGGACCTCTGGCAGACCTATTTAATGCCTCCCCACACCCAGGTGTGTACCTCAGGATTGAGGATGGCTCATGTGGTGCCCCCACAAAGTGGTCCCAAGGATGAACCAGGGAACTACAGACTGGTGAGCCTCACATGTATCATGGGTAGCTGATGGAGACTGTCCTGAAGGAGAGACCAAAGGCCAGAGGACTACAGAACAGCAGACAGCATGGCTCGTGAGCGGCAGATCCTGCCAAACCAACCTGGTGGTGTTCTATGACTGGGTAAGTAGGCACTGGATGGGGCCATGCAGTGGATGTCCCACCTGGACCCCCAGTAAGGCATTCGACCCAGTGCCGCTTGGAAGGCTGGGCAAGTTAGAAGGCATAGGTGGGTGCAAAGCTGGTGAGACAGGTAGTGAACTTGCTCAGGGAAGGCAACAGAGGGTGGTGGTGGGTGGGGAGCCCTCATACCCAAGGGTAGTCATGAGCAATGTTCCACAGGGTTCGGTGTTGGGACCAGTGTTGTTTGGGATATTCATTGCAGACATATCACTGGGCACAAAGAGCAAGATCAGTCTGTTTGCTGATGACACCAAGATGGGAGCAGTGGCAGATGACCTAGGGGGAAGGCAGGGGTTGCAGGATGATTTGGCAAAGCTGGAAACCTGGTCAGACACCTGGCAACTGAGTTCAGTGCCAAAAGTGCAAGGCCTGCGTTTTGGAGTGAAAACCCCAAGGAGGAGTTACCAGCTGGGGGAAGTGCAGCTGAGATAAGAAGATTAGAAGGATCTGTGGGTGCTCATTACAAGGTCAATGAACAACTCGACACAATGTAGGAAGGCAGCTGCAAAGGCCAACAGAATGCTGGGTTGCATTGCAAGGGGTATATCCTCGAAGAGGTGGGAGTGATTCTGCCACTGTATACAGCATTAGTTAGACCCCACCTGGAGTACTGCGTGCAGTACTGGCATCCGTATCTGAAGAGGGACATTACGTTACTGGAGGGGGTGCAGCCCAGGTCAACAAAGATGATCAAGGAGCTGGGGGACTTACCATACGAGTGGAGGCTGATGGAGTTGAACTTGTACTCGCTGGAGGAGAGGAGGGACGGGGGGATATGATTGAAACCTTCAAGTTCATGATATGAATAAACAAGACAGGTATGAGAGGCTGTCCAAGTAAGGGAGGGGAGGGACACCCAGGGCCATGATATGAGACTGGAGGGAGGAAGGTTCAGGAGGAGATGAGGCACTTTTACAGAGAGGTGTGGTAGCTGGGTGGAATGCATTACTGCAGAAGTGGTATCCAGTGAGAACAGTGGACTGCTTCAAAAGGGGCTGGGACAGGGCAAGGGGAGGGTCAAGGGAGTTGAAGGGTGGAGGAAAGTGCAGCAGCAGAATAAGGGGGTTCTAGCTGCACATTCAAGCAGACTTGATAGACCACTAGGCCTTTATCTGCTGGCAGATTTCATATGCTCAAAGAAGGGGTGAGCTCCTGAATCAAGGCCTTAGCAAAGTTGATGCAGATGGCAGCAGTGATGTGTCCCCAATCCATCGGAGTGAGGATGGAGTCAGTAACACACAGTAGGGAGGCTACAGTGAAGTGTTTTATTTTTTTCTTGAAAACCAGACTGGAATGGAGAGAGAAAATAGTGAGTAGAGGAAATTAGCGAGATGGAAGTAAACTGTTTTTCTTGGTTCCACCACTTAACAACGTCGGCAATGCTGCCGACATCCCCATTGTGATAGGAACAATGCCGAATGTCGGCGTTGCTCCCATCTGGAGAAAATCTTTTTCTGAGGGTGAACCCATTCAGGGCTGTGCCCTCTGCACCCCCCCATCTTTAATTTTACAACTTTGAGTCTGAGTTGTTTCGGGGGGGGTGGAACACGAGGAGTTACGGTGCCATCGTACAGCACACTGCCATAGCAACTTGGCAAGATTCGGCGCTGTGGTGGTGTTCGCTGTGCAATTGCTGCTTTTGTGGGATGATACCATTTTGGTTGTATCTTAACAATGGAAAGGAGGGAGCTAGGATGATAATTGCCAGGGAAGGTAGGATCACTGCTCTTGTATAATAGGAGTACTTGGCAAATTTCTAGAACTAAGGACAGTTCAGAGGGAGAAGGAGTAAGCTGAGGTACAGCGATAGAAGGGGTACAGAGGTGGAGTAGTTTAGGGACAGTCCCATCATGGCTAGATCCTTTGAAGAGATTAAAGGAGGAAAGACCATTAATAGTATCCAGCAGAGTAACAGGAGAGAAAAAAAGTAGTCAGAAGACAGTTCAGAGGGCGAGAACTAAAGTGGAAAGGGAGAAGGCAACATTTGTGACTGAGAAGGGAGGGCATAAGTGGTTGAAAATCTGTTTAAAGTGAAAGACAGCTAGGGAGGGAGTAGAGATAGGCAAATCATTCTTGATTAGGTCGGGACAGGAAGACAGGAGCAAGATCAAAAAGGGAGCGAATGACCTACCAGAATTTAGCAGGGGAATTTAAGGATAGTCTGAAGGCTGGAGTCAAAAATAGTTTGGTATGACTGCCGTTTTGGACACTGCAGTAATTCCTGAATCTTCTGTAGTTGAGAAGGTCAGAAGGGAGTGTGACAACTTGAAATGGCCCCAGGCATTATCAAGGAATCTACAAAGATAAATTAGGTCTGTTATTGTTCAAGGGAGGGAGCCCTTAACACAGGACTTTTCATAGAGGGGCTTGTTTGCCTAACACTTGCAGAAATTTGGGGTAGAAGAGTGAGAAGGCCACATCGATATCAGCAGCTGTAAGGATAGGGGACCAATCAACAGGTGTGAGATCTTGTAGTAGGGTATCAGTGTTTAAAGAATGACTAGACCTGGCCCATGCAAATTTAGGAGGAGCAGAGGCAGATGAGTTTGCTGGTGAGTATGTAATACAGTGCTACCTAAAGGCATCAGGTAAAATACCAGCAGCAACTATGTGATGAGGATGGGAGGAATAGTTCAAGTTCAAGCTTATTTTCAGAAAAACTTCATTGAGCATGCTCATTTACAGGAGGTTCTGTACAGGACAACATAATACAAGTACAAAATAAAGTTTGATAGTAACAACAAAAAAACTCAGTATAAGAAGTGACCTGTTACAGACACTCTAGGAAAATAAAGGAAGCACACAGTAAAAACTTGGGTTACAGGCTTTACATATTGGTAACTTAATGTAACATTTACTCAAACATAAACATAAGGGGAAAAATAGACAATCAAGTGTTAAGTAGGGGGAACAAAGAATGGACATAAGTGCTCATATATGAAAGTAAAACCTTGGAAATGGAATGCTAGCTGGAATAGCATTGGCAAGTTTCCCGAACAGCTGATGTGGCTATGGTTGAAAGAGTTCATGGATACTAATTTGTTTAGCCTAAGTGATGCCTGGAGTTTGTTCCAGGCTGACGGAATGACATATTTGATGGCCACGTAAGGTAGCGGGTGCAGAATTTGGGCAGGACTAACAGGATGCTGGTATTTTTCCTAAGGAGTAACAGCTGCTGGAACAGTGGAACAGGGATGTAATATAAGTGGAAAGTTCATTCAATAGTGCTTTGTAGGCCCATGTACAGATATGGAGCATCCTTCTGGAAGCTAGTGACGTCCAGCCTACTAAAGAACAGACACATCCAGCAGAGAGTGATTAGATGAGTGAGGATTGAGCCAAGTGGGCTCTGTAATAAGCTGTGAGAGGTTTAGGGACTCAATCTTTTAGAGCGGTAGGCCAATTGTCTTGAGATAGCCAGCTATTATTGAAGTCCCTAAAAGAATAAGTTCACCTAAAGAGGATGGATATCAGAGAGGAAATAGTGTCAGTCTGCACAGGGGAGAAATTTTGGGGAGGCATAGACAGCCCCAATAGTGATGGGCAGAGAGGAGGGAAAAGTGAGCTTTATCAAAAGGAGTTCATGAAAGAAGGAACAGAACTGCACAGACAGAGGAAGCGAGACCTTGATGGACATATAGGGCAAGACCACCCCCACATTTGCCATGATCTTGGTGAAAGAGATTGTAGTTAGAGATAGCTAGGTTAGAGTCTGGAATTTTGAAGGAAAGCCAAGATTCAGATATACAAAGGATGTCGGGCAAATATGATCGTTATTTGAATTATATTGAGTACCTTAGGTTGATGTTAACAGATATGGTTTCCCAATTATTTAAGGTTATTTTTCCCCCTGCAGACACATGTACCATCAGATGTGGACAAGTGATCAATTCTCCCCATTATGTTAGAGCACCGGGTATCCACCACAAAAAATGATGGTGCTCCCAAAGTTTTTATATTTCTTCCAGTCTCTTGCTCCCCCTGTAACTACCAGGACTTGGACATCCTGGGCAAAAACTATTTCCAGATTTCTTTGGGAGGGTAAGCCATCATGAGTACGATATTTTATGCTGTGCCATCTGAAGTAGAGGGTGGCTTGGCTTTACTGGATCTGCAACTTTTATTATCAGGCCACAAATTGCAGCCTGTTATATGTTGGTTTCTAAATACACCCACCAGCAGTGGATTCTGCTTGAGAGAGGGCCCCTTTCACCATACTCTCCAGAAACTATGCTGTTGGATTCAGCCAAATTTACTGCCCACGCTCAGTGTTTTCTCCTTTTGTCATGACTGCCCTATATACCTAGAAACAGGCAGTCATTAGGTCTCACTGCTTGACCAAATGCCCAGGTTACTGCCTTTACACTTGCACACTGACTTTATCCAGCTAGACTGGATGTTGGTTATAAAACTGGTATCATATGGGACTTTGGTATTCATTTCAGTCACTGCAGGGTCAGTTGACAAAATCCTTCCAACAGGTACGGGAGAGTTTAGTGCTGCCTCAAAACCAACATGTTTCACTATTTCCAAGCTAGGGCCTTTCTGACCAGCTGACTATGGCATGGTCTATTTTTGGAGACTGGTAACCCATTACTACATCTGATTATCACTGCTTTGAACAGCATGCAGACCATTCACCATATTTATCAGCTTTATTCTGCTCTACAGACTATAGCCCCCTCCTCAGATCATTTAAGCTTTGGAATCAAGAATTAGGTGAGCCTGTAACCATGGAACACTGGAAAAATTATTTGCAGCCACACAAAGCCACTTCCTCCATGATTTGGCATGAGTTCAGTTGAAAATGTTTGATTAGATACTTTCTGACCCCAGAACAACAGGTGCACAGGGAAACTGCTCTTGCACCTCACGATTGGAGACACTGTGGAGAGGGTAAAGCAGCACATTGTCACATTATGTAGGCCTGTTCAAAACTTTCTCCATTTTTAACGATCTATAAGGTCCTATACAAGACGTCTTTGCCCCAACACTGAGGTTAAACCACCCAATTGTTTCTGTTTATGTTATTTCTGCAGGAATTGCGAGACGCTGCTAATAAATATCTAGTGTTATGGTTGTGGTGGCAGCCAGAAAGTGTCTTACTAAGCATTGGCTTACACCAGACACCCCCACCTTAGAATATTGGACAGCACTGGTGAATAATATTTACAGAATGGAAGTCTTGACATACTCTCTCCGACAGTGGGAGGAAAATGTTGCAGCTGGTGGAGTACATGACTTCGAATGCTGTATCCAAGGATCCTGCTCTGATTGAGTCTGAAGGCAACCAGCATAATGAGATGGTGTGGGTAACAGGAGAATGGGGACCTATAGTGTTGAAACTGGCAATATCTGGAACTGTATTAATCCCTGCTATTAATTTAGGAAATTATTATATGCTGTGTCTTGTTCTGTGTAGTTTAGTATCTAGCAAGTATTGACTATGTCTGTACTTGCTTGATTTTTGTTGTGTTCTTGTCTGTGTTGGAAATAAAAACCTCAATAAAGTCTGATTAGTGAGCTGGGTATGTCACAGATGATATCTTGCCCTGTTGAGTGCATCACAATGGAATACTGAACCAATCAGACAGCAGATTTGACAATAGCGATGACATTTTCAATCACATGGGTGTGGTGTGCATATTTATGGAACACATACAAATATAGGCAAGAAAGACGTGAGTGCTTCAGCTAGGACTTGAACCCAGGCTGCCCAGAATACCTTTCCAGTCATGCTAACCAGCTGCACCACCAAGGCAACTGGAACCTGGGCTGAGCACACATTACTCTTTCTCCAATGCACAACCTGGTGCTGCACAAATAATTACTTCATTTTCAATCACATGGGTGGGCATATTTTTGGAACACATACAAACAGAGGTGAGAAAGAAGCAAGTGCCTCAGCTGGGACTCGAACCTAGGGCACCTCTGAATACCATTCCAGTCAAGCTAACCAGCTGCACCAAAAGGCAACTGGAACCTGAGCCATCTCCAGAGCACACATTACACTTTCTCCAATGCACAGCCTGGTGCTGCACAAATAATTGCTTCATTTTCAATCACATGGGTACAGTATGCATATTTATAGAACACATACAAACAGAAGAGAGAAAGAAGTAAGTGCTCTCAGCTGGGAATAGTGATTATATCAATTCACAATATCACTGTAAAGCAGTAAAGCCTGCAGTTGAACTAAAAGAGAAACAGTGAAATCTTCAAAGAAACAGCCTATCAGGTTTTACTATATGCAAAGATATCATTCATTCATGCTTTCATCCAATATCTACCGAACAGAGGATGTTTCTCTGTAACGTGGTGGAGTTTTCTTTTTCACAGGAACAGAAAAGTAGAAGGGTTTTTATGGGGTGCTGGGGGGCAGAGGGGGGATATGAAGGGGGAATTCAATGAATGATGGTGGCCAGGGTCAGGTGGGGGAAGTGGAGTAGTTGGGGGTAGTTAGGGGTTGATGTGTGGGTGGGGAAAGAGTTTTGCTTATTACATTGAACAGCTGGGCACACACAGCAATCCCTTAGAGAGCACCTCTTTTTGTCAGAATTTAGTTGGGGCAGGATTTCTTTAAAAAAAAAAAGCAATATTTAAACTTTGCAATTCAAAGTTGATGGCCAAGTCAGAAATTTTGCAAACATTTGTGAAGTGTAACGTTCCTGCCTTGGCACCAACTAGGGGCCACTGTCGTGCATACGGGTCCTAGTTTGCAAGTCCTTCGGATACACTTTGCACAGTGAAGTGCTTTATAGGACCAAATTCCTTCCCTTTAAAACTGTCAACTACTGGATAGATAATGACTACAGACTGTTAAGCTGCCAGATCCAGTAACAAAAATTGTTCAGGACATTTTGCATGCTCAGCTTTTTATGACTTCTGTTTTGAATTGTGATGAATGTTTACATGCTTGTAAAACAGAAACATTCTGCTGGAAAGAATTAGAAACAGCAGTTCATTTTAACAATGTTTTCCTATACTCCTTTACATGCCCCTTTTGACTCCTCCTGATGTTACTCTCCTCAGTTCCTTTTTGTTTTCATTCCCTTTACATGGCACAACATTTCAGTTTATGTTAACTATGTTATGTCTTTTGTTTGTGGTCTAGGGGTAGCCCTGAAGTTCCCAGCAGTGTCCCATAAGGTCTGGAAGCAGTGTCTGTTGCATGCTAGTTCATCTCAGTCACTTCAGAAAAAGGATGTTAAGATTACATTTTCAGAAGCAAAGATGCAGGTGTGTCTACCTGATGCAAACCACCCACAATGTCAGAGGTGCATAAAACAAATTACTGATAACCCAAGCACAAGGCTATGATGTCACAGGACACTGCCAGTGTGGTTTAAGGTGTAAATACACCAAATATGTATTAAAATATATAACAGTCATGAAGAAAGGAGCGAGCAATACAGATCTCATGAGCTCAGGATGGGACACCCGATGGCATTTCATTTATTTATTTATTAGCTTTTGGTAACGGGTAAGTGTGCTGAGCAACAATCCTGCCTATTTTCAAGCCACGACCCAGGAGAGTACACGACAGAAACAGATAAGCACAATTGTACAAGTTCATAAATAATAACAACAACATAGTACAAACAATATAATACAGGTTGAGATGCATCTTGGGATAGGACAGGTAGACAAATTATACAGGCACAATAAGAGGTGTAAATAGGCTAGTGGATAAGCTACATATTTTCTGTCCTTAGCCCATCTAGTGCACAATAAAACTAAAGCACTATAAATAATATACCATGAGGTAAGTAATACATAGACCAACCCAGCAGTGGCAGTTTCATCTACGTGCATTTGCAGTTACAGTCAATTCCACTTGTGTGCAATTCAGTTGTCTGCACATTCCGTTTATGTGTGTAAACCCCTGCAAATGGGGGTTTATAAAATACTTCCAGGAGCTTGCTTGAATGCTCCAAGCCTGAATGGTGTTTGGCATTTAAGCCATTTATCAGTGAGTGTTTTAGAACCTCTGGTACTGTCTCTTTAAGAGCTGTCTGCTTGCAGACATAATTAGTTTGTATGGGGACTGTGTGCTTCTCTGAGTACCACTCGAGCTGCTGCAATTCACTTAATTTTTGCAGTCACTAGGAGTGCAAAGGAACCTATCTGAAAGATGTAACTGTTTACCAGAAATTATTTAGAGTAATAATGAAATTACAGTTTGTCTAACCTGCTTTCTTTGCAGTCAGAACTGTGTCTGCTAGTTCCCATTCTAGTTTTGAACTGCTGAACTGGACCAATCAGTGTGGGTAAGCTAGCTCTAAAATGGTGCCTGGACGAATCAGAACTTGGACTCATAATCTGAGCCAGCCACAAGAGGATTGTATGGGCAGTGACTCTGGGAGATGTAGTTTAGACTTCAGTGCCTTTTGGACCAACAGCAGCAGTCTATTGTGAGTGACAGCCAATCCAGTCAAGAACTGGGAGGAACTCAAAGGAAGTGCCGGTTTTTGTCGGTTGGAGTTTCAGTTGAGCTTTGGCAGTGAAGAAGGAAGGAGCCCTGTGCTTTTTCAGTGTGCAGTTTTAGTCAAAAACGTGTGTAAGGCCCAGAGTTCCGGGTCTGCAGCTTGTAACAGCTTATTAGGACTGAATCCGTCCTGTGAAAAGAATCAAAGGATCTCTGAAGAGTAGAAACCAGGCTCACCCTGTAGAAGACTGGAGGAATTGCTGAAAATTACACTTGGTCTGTCAGGAACTGAATCTGCTGTGTGTTCTCCGGTATTGTGCAGTAATTGCGATCGGGATACAGATGCAGCCTGCCTGGTATAGTGCTTTCTTTTATATGGATGTGTGAAGAGGTTTGTGTACCTCAAGTGAGCCCTGCTGACATTGAAGGACCCTATCTTATTTGGAGGTCGTGAGTACTAATTCAGGGTCGCTCCCTGTTGAATTGCCACATTAAATCCAAATGAAATTACTGTACTGCTGACTGTTTAATTCTCCTTTTCTCTGTGTGAAAGGGCCCCTACCAGCTGCCACGGTTTGGACTAGCCACTATAGGCTTGGGTACCCAGGGACAGTAACTGATAGGGATAGGCCTGTGCACAGAGCCATAGGTAGATTATTAGAGTGATAAGCTAATTAACCTGATTTCCCCTGTCCTTATTATATCCCCTAAATAAATCAGAGCTGCTTGTTTCAGTAAAGTTATACTGCCTGAGGTATTTGTCTATGTTAAAGTACTGTACTGTGATTGTTGCACTGTATCTCATTTCACAGGAGGTCCCAGTGCCGGAACCAGACCTGGGGTGAAGTGTATACTGTGAAGGTAATTCTGATATATTGTGTGGGCCACTAGTGGGAAGAAAGGGGTTGCAGTGTCCCAGAGGGCTGTGACCAAGTTAGTTTAACTATTGCAAACCCTGACCTCTGGGTGGAGGCACCGCCATTGGATCAGGCCCCTCAACCTGTTGGTGGCAAATCAGGCAGGGTAGTAGCCCCTGGGATAGCGCCATCTAGGGGTTACATGTGCACAAAAATGACAGGTCCCGAATCACTGCCTATACTTCCCTATGCTAAAGCGATCTGTTGTGTGCACACAGATTTTCGGATGTGTGCACAAATTTCAGGTAGAAATACAGCAGAATACAACTGTAGTCAGTGTTTTCAGCTGCATCTGCAGGTGTTAATTAACTGATTTGTTGCTGAATGGGTAGACAGACAGAGCTGCTCTGCAGTAAGCAGTTGTAAGCAGGTGTTAATCATCTGCTTAACTGTCAGACCTGAAGTTACCTGAGGTTAATTAAGCGAGCCTGCACAAATTTAAATGGCCAGTAGTCCTTCCCTCAGTATCTGTGTCTGGGTATTGCATATGCCATTCTTTAACAAATCCGCATCCAGTTCTATAGCTCTAGCACTTTAAAACAGACTCTTAATTCATTTCTGTGTCAGTATCTATGTCTATGTACTGTACTGTATTATATTGCATATGCCTAGCAAGCCGAGGATTCAATGCGCAGATTCCGGAGGTCGGGTCACAAGGGCAGGAGTCCCAAGCCCTCCCCACAGCCCACACACAAGAGTGAAGGACCCCCCCCCCCCGGAGCAAGCTGAGGATTCAACGCAAGGGTAGCCGGTGTTTCTCTGCTCTGCAGCTGCTTCCCAGTTGGGAGGAAGAGCTCTAGCCAGCTGCTGTCATGCAGGCTCCACCGCCCCCACCACCACCCTTGGTCGGCTTTTCTTTATATAGTGGGGTGTTGTCATACCTCATAGCTCGTGAACCAATCAGCCCACTTTCCAACTAGTCCCTTATATCTCCCAACCACTAGTGGCCACCGTTGAGCATTCTGTCATCTCCCTCCTCTACAACCAAGAAAAATGTAGTTCCTCACTGCAGTTTTCATTATGCTTTGCATAGCCTCATCCTCCCTCCCTCCCTCAGTAAACCCTACCCTACCTGACCCCCTGTCACCTCACACCCCAACTCCCAAGTTCACACCCCATTCCTCCTCAGTTCCAGTAAATCACCTCCTCCACCAGGGCCGCAACTGACCCTTGGGGGCCTCTATCCCCCCCCTCTTTCCACGCCACAACACCCGCCCTATTTCTCCAACTCCACTCAGCCCCAAGGCAAACTCCACTCCAGCATATCGCTCCACCCGGAGGGGTGCACCAATTAAGCTCATGCACCTATTAAGACATGCCCTGGTTTTCCTACTGCTCATAGCAGGGGACGTTGAATAGAACCCTGGCCCACAGGCACCCACAGCTGCCCAACCAACGGCACCTCCCACACGCCTCCCTAAAGGTCTCAAAATCACGCATATTAATATCTGTAGCATCCTAAATAAAATAGCCACCCTCCAAACAACTGTTTTCGCCCTTCGCCCAGACATTGTAATCATCACAGAGTCTTGGCTGAAGCCCCATCACAGGGACGAGGAATTCTCAATACCCGGCTTCTCACTAATCCGCCAAGACAGGCAGGGGAGGAAGAAGGGTGGTGGCACTGCTATGTATGTTGCCTCAAACCTCCAGTATTCTGTAATTACCTCACTAATACCCTTAAACATTGACTCCCTCCTGATCAAAATCACCCTACTCCACTCTATCCCTGTTTACATATCTGGGTCATATTGCCCACCAAACACACCGCTAACCAGCATCCTCGAACACCTTGGCAACCTGAGGGCCCTCACAGTGGGCGGTGAACTCCACATCCTTGGTGATTTCAATCTGAACTGGCTGGGAAGTGCAGCATCAAAAACATGCAGCCAAGTAAACATGCTAAACTTGCACCAGCAAATAGGGGAACCCACCCGCCTAAACCACAAATCAAACAATCACTCACTACTGGACTGGGCACTCACTACCCACCCACATAGGATACTCAATGCAGGCCTCCTACCGGACTCTCTTAGCGACCACCATATGATCTATATAGTGCGTAAAATCTTCCATCCCCTGGCTCCCCCACCCGGTCTGCTGCACTGCAGGGCATACAAATCCCTTGATCTCCCTGCGCTCCTTTTCGCCCTCACCACCACTGACTGGTCTCCCATCCCAAATGTCACTACCATGGACGAGGCCCTGAGCTACTTCTCTTCAAACTTTCTTGTTATCTGGGACCTATATGCCGCGTTAAGGAGATCCAGAGTAAGAGGCTCACACTTGCCCTGGGTAACCTCTGAACTCATGGAACAACTTCGTGCCAGGGACCAAGCATGAAATCTTTCAAGGCCACGGTTCTCAACCAGCCAAAGAGCATTACGGGCTCTTAAATGCCTGCACAAGACTCATCTGGCAGTCCAAATCAAACTACTTCAAGCGGCTTTTAATAAAAACCACACCCACCTTTCGTAATTCTGAAATCCATAAATCCTCCTCACCCCTCCAACCAAACCTCCACCCCACCCTCAACCTCGCAGGCAAAATCATAAATGCTCTTCTCTGGTTGCCACCAAATTTAATGCCCTTTTCTCGCTGCTACTGCCTCCTACTCTCCTCCCACCCCACCCTCCACCCCTGCTCTCCCCAAGGTCCCCCCTGACCTCCCCAACGCTCCACCCAGGCCTCCTTCTCGGTCCGCCTGGTCACCCCTGACCAGGTGTTGGAAATTCTTCACTCACTAAACGCATCCAAAGGAAAATGCTCATCGGGGCTAGATTCTAAAATGCTACAGCTCTCTGCCCTGGCCATAGCCTGCCCCCTAGCTATGCTCTATAACCTGTCTTTTAAGTTACACACTGTCCCCACAAATTGGAAACAGGCCACTATCTTTCCCATCCCCGAGGAAGGGGACCTCTCCTCCCCAACGAACTACCGGCCTATATCTCTGCTCCCAAGCCTAGCCAAAATTCAAGAGCGCCTTGTCCTATCCCAGTTGCACACCTATTTAGATACAACCTCATTTTTCACCCCTTTTCAGGCCGGTTTCAGAAAAAAATCACTCCACCACCACATCCCTCCTTCGCCTCACCAACTCCATCCTCACAGGCATTGACAAAGAAGACATAACCGCAGCTATTTTTATTGACCTGGCAAAAGCTTTCAACACAGTCTCACACCCCCTACTATTATCCAAACTTGCCCAAACTGGCCTGTCAACATCTGCACTCGGTTGGTTCCACTCTTACCTAACAGGCGATCCCAAGCAGTCCGCGCCAGTGCTGACTCTATCCCCCACCCTCCCTGTCACCAGTGGCGTACCTCAAGGTCTGTACTTGGCCCTCTGCTCTTCTCAATTTTCTTAAATGATCTGCCTACTGTCTGCACAAAATCGGGCATCCATATGTACGCGGACGATACGGTGCTCTTCGCCTCTGGCCCATCTGGTGCCACCGTATCAGCTTACCTCCAGAAGGATTTCGACTCCATCCAGTGCTGGTTTCTGGAGAATCAACTTTTCCTGAACTCAAAAAAAACTGTCTCCCTCACCCTCGGCTCCCGAGCCAAACTATCCCGGCTTACCGACATGCCCACATTCTATACCTTGGATAGGTCTCCACTTGAGGCATGCTCCACATATCGCTACCTCGGCGTCTGGCTAGATCAACACCTGGACCTCTCAGCACATGTAGACGCACTGCAAAAAAAACTACATCCCATGCTGGGAGCTCTCCACCGCAACAAACTTTGCATCCCCCTACCAACCAGGCGAGCAATGGTGCAAAAAATGATCCTCCCAATTTTTGACTACGGCGACGTCATTTACGGTGCCGCCCCCCCACATCCTTAGCCAGATTAAACCCCATTTTCAGCTCCTTCTGCTGGTTCACCTTGGACCTCCCTCCCAATACCCATCACTGCATCCTCTACCAGTCCCTCGACCTCCCGTCACTCCAAAATTGGCGTTTGCTGCACGGTGTTAGAATTACTGCTAAATTCTGATCTCACACACTGCCCTCCTATCTATCAACATCTCTAACTGCCACCCTCCCACCTACCTACAATCTCAGGAACACTGACGCCAGGCTCCTTCACATTCCCCACAGATCCACCCAATCAGGTCAGGCAGCTTTTAGTTTCAGACTGCCCAAATTATGGAACTCACTGGCAGCCGACATCAGACTCACTATAAGTACTCTCAGCGAAATGCCCTCCTCAAAGAGCATTTGCTACCAACTACACATGCTTTCCCCATCGCTAAATTCCCTGCATGTCTCTCTTATCAGCTTCTGGCCCATTCTCTACTCAACACCTTTTGCCACTGACTCCTCTCAACTGCTGCTGTAGATACGCTTGCCTACCCAAATAGTATTGTATTTCTAATCCACACGATGTAATTGAGAAATTTTCCATGCAAGTACAACACTGCCTGTCATACTCCTCATCCTTTTCATTGTACCTACCATATGCATCTCAGCTTCTGCACCCACCCTTCTGGTCCATTTGTTGCTAGCTGCTAATTACTCATGTGCTGAATTATGGGCCACTGTTGTTACCTGCTGATTTTGTATGTACTGATTTTTCTATTTTTGTACTGCACTCCTGTAACCCCTTACTCCAGGGCGCATCTGGAATCGAACGGTACTCTGCTCAGTATGCCTTCCTGGTAAATCTCTTAAATAAATAAATAAAGTCAAGTTTTTAACATTTTGAACAAATGTGTTGTAATAAATTACTTTTATTCCCTCAATCTGTTCCCAGGTTGTTTTCCTTAATAACTGCGGTACAGTGACTGCATAAAAACAGTCCCAAGATCGTGGTTAATGAATTTTCGGTTGTGTGCATTTTCAGATGTGTGCACAAAATCGGCTGGTCCCACTCATGTGCACACATCCGGAATTGACTGTACCTAGGGTGTAGAGGAGAGAGAACAGCGAGCGCTTAAAAGCAAGGTGAGAGGTGGAATTTTTAACCTGCAAGGAAAGTGAGTTCCAGAACTTAGGACAAAATTGGAGAATGCCTGTTCACCCATTTTGGTAGCACAGGGACATACTGAGAGCATAGGGATGGACGAGAACCTAAGGGTGAGGGATTGGGAGACTGGGATAAGCAAGTAGGCCAGAAAGTCCGGATGAGGAGGACGAGCAAGGGAGTCAATAAGACACCCTAGGGAATAAGCACGGAGGTCTTTAGGTGACAGTCAGTTTAAGCCAGAGTAATGTAGGCAGTGATGAGTTAGGCGAGGGGCTGATAAGGTGAAGCTACAGATATTATTGTAGGAAGTGTCCCATTTGCAGAGCACACTGGCATTGGCTGGGTAGAGAACTGGGAGGGCATAAAGGAGCTGAGGGAGAAGTACTCCTCTAGCTACTGATAGTCTGGCTGATGTGGTGAGTGAGTGGTGTACACACAATAGCCAGCGCCTATTTTTGCATTGACAGACCGCAAACTGCATTGACATGAGCTGAAAAATCAAGAGAAGGGTCAAGTGTAACCCCCTAGGTATTTGAAAGTAGAGGTGTTAGTGACCGCAGTTCCATCACTGCAGTGGGCAAGGAGCTTAGGGGCCTCAGAGGGCACTTTTATTGAGGAACCAAAAAGCACGGCCTGTGTTTTACCTATGTTTAGGATTTGATGGTTATCTGAGAGCCATGATTGAAGGGATTGAAAGTCATGAGAGAGTTTGAGGTTAATGTCATCAATGGATTTAGATGAGAAATAAAGCACCAAGTCATCAGCATACATAAGCATGCTACTGTGAAGAGAAGGACTGGGAATATCTTTAAGGAAAAGGGAAACGAGGAGAGGACCAAATATGGAGCCCTGCGGAACACCACGGGTGATAGGAATGGGGAAGGAGAGAGCCTTATGGAAAGCAACAGCCTGAGTGCAGTTATCCAGGTAACTGCCAAACCAGGATAGGGTAGAGTCTGAGGCTCCTATGTTTTGTAGCTTCATCAGCATAAGTAGGTGGTGGATCATATCAAACACTTTAGAAAGATCGATGAAAACCGCACCTGTGAGTAGGCCCTTATCCATATTATCTTTGACATCACTGGTAAATTGGGTCAGGGCAGTGGTGGTGCTGTGCCCAGCCCTAAAGCCATGTTGAAAAGGGGATTGTAGTTTGAACTTGGTAAGGTACTCAGAGACCTGTCGATGGACTAGTTTCTCTAGTAGCTTGCTGAGAGTGGGGAAAAGTGAGATGGGGCGGTAGTTGGACAGTTGTTTATCATCACCCTTTTTAAAAAAATGGGAATTATTCTAGCCGATTTCCAGACCAGGGGGACAGAGGAAGTGCTGATAGAGAGGTTGAAAAGCCTAGAAATGGGTGCAGCAAGCCAGGCAGCAAACTGCCTGAGAATCCCAGGATGAATACCATCCTTGCCCGGGCTGCCAGTGGTCAGAATGGATTTGAGTAGCTTTAGAACTTCATGTATGTGACCGGGGCCAGCTCCAGGGTAGAGGGAGTGGGGGTTCTGGAAGAAGCAACAGGCCAGGCTTTTTGGGTTCCAGAGGGGGGAAGGAGAAGGTAGCAAGGAAAAGAGGGCGTTAAAGTCATTGGCAATGGTGCGTGAATGGTTACGTGGGTATCCTTTATAAACATATCTGTGGGTGTCTGCGGCTTGTTGCTACCAAGTATTTCCTTGAGCTGGGACCAGTAACGTTTGGGGTTGGAGGCAGAGGATGTAAGAAGATCACCACTTTGAACTTTTGGAGAAATAATTGATGGTTTAAAGCATGAATTATTTCATGCTCAGTGCATTTTGACAGGGGCTGTGCTTTAGCATCAGTCTGATGCATATCAGTCCATTGGCTGTGTCGACACAGCAGGCATCACTTTCAGAACTGACATCTTTACTACAATTAGACATGGTGGCTGGCAGCATGTTTCGATCTTGTCCCTGGGATGCTCTGTCCAAAGATGGACAAGGCCCTGCCCCTGAATGCACTGATACACAGTTATATTTTTAGGCAGTCAGGGCTGACACCACCCCTCCAAAAAGCCACTGACAAAAAGGAGGTGTAGGGCTTAGAAACTTCGAACCAGTGTGTTCAAATGCAGTTGGCTGAGAATACTAATGAAAGTCTGAGAGGCCAATTTCATGGAGTTCTCAATTATTTCAAATGTTTAAAACAAATCCTAAGCAGACTCAAAGAAAAGATCATCTTACAAGACTTGAGGAAAAGGGTAACCTAAAATAGATAATATATGGTGACATAATTTTTAGCCAACCAGGACTGTTCATTGCAAAACATTCCAGGTGCATTTATAACCATAAGAGGCTGTCTCATGCAAACAGTACTAAATGTCTGATGTTCTAAGTTCAATTTGCATAATCCATATCTAACAAAGGGGTTGCCCTAGTATTCTGAAATGCGGAACATTTTGATTTTAATTTCAAACTGAATATTTTTAAACAAAGTTCTTTAACATAATTTATAACATGTATGGTTTCTGTGTCTCTCACTGCTTCAGTATGAGTTTCTTCTCAAGTCCTCTGTGTGCCAGAGCTGCTCAGCTCTGCGTTGCAGTTCTCTCACCTAAACACTGAAGAATGCACTCTTATAACCATGAGACCCAGTGATTGTACATAGCTAGAGAATAACTACCACCTCCCCGTGAGCATGGTAACCTCACAGTGAGGATGGTGGTGACATCATGGACATCAGAGCGAAGCTTATGTTCCCTGATGATGTCACCCTCAAGAGCTGTGAGGGTACCAGTCAAGTTCTCTGCAGATCAGGTTTTTTGTCACTCACTGCTCGTGCAGTTCTGAACTGAAGGAGTTTTGATTTCAGCTGTTCTAATCAGCTCACAATCCAGGCCATGCCTTGGGTTGGCTGGAGTGAGATTCTGATTAAGACAGCTGATGGGATAATAATTCATGCTTTAAACCATCAATTATTTCTTCAAAAGTTCAAAGCGGTGGATTATCAGGTTTTACAAACACTGCAGAAACAGGCTGTTTGTGTATTATATAAGGTACAGTATAATGTTTGGGTGACCATACATAATGAGCTTGTGTTTCCATCTCAGGGTAGAGATACCAGCATAAGGACCTCTTAAGTAAGGCTCACAAGGTTCATGCTGTTATCTCAGCCCTGAGATGGAAACACAAAGCAAATTGTGTATGGTCACCCATATTTTATTTTTTATAGTATATGGTTTTGTAGAGGGAACTAGTGAATGGCACCGAGTGCCGGTAAAGAGAGATAGAGTGAGCTGAGGAGATGCTCTGCTGAGCAAGTGCTGCCAATCTCAGGGGGGAATCCCCTCCCACATGCTGAGGTTGGGCATCACAAACCATTAGTGCAATCATGAAGGCAGGCTGCAGCCTGCACAAGCTAGTGAGTGGGAGCCTGGCGGTCACCTGGAGTGCCCAGTGAAAAGGAAGTAGGCTGCCAGGCAGGAATCAGCACAAGCAGGGACATGGGGGCACTTGATAATAGAATGTGCACAACAACCTCAGAACATGCACAGCATAGACAATAGTGGATGAGCAACAGTGAACAACAACACTGTGTGATCACTTGGAGTGCTTGCCATGATAACCGAAGTAAACCTTGAGAGCAAAGCTTTGAGAGGTTTACAGTTGTCATGAAACCTCGAGAAGTGAACTTAGTGTTGTTGTTTAACTGTTGCCCATCCACTGTCTTTTATTGTGTATGGCCACCAGCTAAACACACACAGCATTTCTTCAGTCGACTGTCCTTATGTGCTGCTGTTAAGGTCCTGTCCCCCCACAAAACAAGAACGAATCCCGCTCCATTCATGATCTCCCACACTCACAGACTCAACTTTTTAAACATAAGTACATTTACAAGCTGGATTAAGTATTTATAACAACAACAAGAAGGGGGAAAAAGAATAAACTGAATCCATTGAACATAACAGCCACTGCAAGGGGCGGAAGAGACTATGAGTAAACGGCGGTTTGAAACATCTGCAGGAAGTTTTGTGAAAGTATTAGCAAGATGATAAAAAATATTAGCTATGGTCCTCCACCTTACAAGCATCTCTGGAAAAGGTTTCATTTGCCAAAAGGTACATGGAGAAAAAAAATGAGACCATTTACTGTGACTTGATCGAGGGGGGGAGTGACTGAGCACCAGTTTTGCTGCTCCTTTATGAGCAGCAGCCTATCCAAAACAGTAGGTTTAGAAAAAAATTCGGCAGCCATCGCCAATCGCTCATTTTACAACTTACAACTCTCAGAAGTTGGTGGGGAAAAAAGGAACGATTGGCTATGCAGCCAGGGTAACGGGAGCTCAAGGGCATTCTAACTTGTACCATCGACGTGACATACTCAGGATGGTACAACAATACTCTGGTGACACAATAATGGTACAACAAGGTTAGGAATTCATTGAATTCCATACATAATAGCCCTCTCCCGCACACTATAACCTTTCTGAGAGCCGCTGATCTGCACACAGAATAAGCCCTAACTATATACTATACACATATAACAAAGTATCAATTGTACAACAGTTTTGCCCTAAACAAACGCTATTGTAAATTACAGTCAGCAACTTTGTTACATGAAATCACGCTCATGAGCCCTTTACTATATAGACTGCTATCAATACCAGTTTTCTGTGCCTATTGAAATGTAGCCTTACTAAGTTCTTTTCATTTTTGTCAGCAACCCATTGCCACTTTTACAATTAAAGCAACAGTATTTGTGAGCCAGACACATTGCATCATATAGTTCTTTTTACTAATATTGTATTTCTGGATTAAAAACATCAGTATATCCATTTTTGTTTTCATTGGATTTCATTGCTGAACTGAGATATGGGGTTCCAAAATGTTTTAAAGTCCCTGCTATCTGGCCGTGTCCACTATGAATAAATTAAACATTTTGCTGAGACCTTTCTTGTTTACTATCAGAACTGTGTGCTAGCATTCTCGAAAAACAGCCACAGTAAGAGTCTAGCATATGAAGTCAAAAGTAATGTCAAGGGAAGTCTTTATTTAAAACTACTAGTGGCAACCATCTTTAATAACTTGAGTCATTAATTATAACATTAGTAATAAACAGGGCCACTGATTTTCAGTAATTAAAATAATGAAAGTCCATTTTCAGGACTTGAAATTCTAGAAATTGCACAGGTGACTGTTAATCTAATTTCCTGATTTTACCAGGCTTCTACTGTCATTCTTTTAGTATATGTATGAATAATAACGATAAAATAAGCTTACTATACAGAGCATTAAATGAAGCAAATGGAAAATAGTATAGGAAACAATTATAAGAAAAATATGGTTTTACTGATTGGGTATAAAATGCCAAATTCCAAGGAGATTCTTTTGTTTTACCAGTGTGCAGGCAGTCCAAATTCTGGAGTCTTATCAGGTTTTATAAAAGTTGTTTTGAAAACATCTGAGCAAAATAAAAATGCAGTATGCTGATAATGAATCTAGTTTTGTCAGAATTACAGTCATGCTATAAAATGATATGATGAAATATGTTGCCAACTAAAAACTCTGCTGCTTTAAAAGAGAAAAAAGGAGTCAGCTGCATTGTCTTGAGTGGGTTTCAAGATGTTGCTGGCATCATCTACAGTGGTAGTGATTAATTAGCAAATTTTGCACAACAGTTTCATCAGAGTTCAAACTGGGGCAGATATTGCAAGCAACATATCAGGCTCATTGAGCACCCAGGGAGATCTCATCTGCATATTGACGTCTCTGAGCACCCCAATGCTTTTCGCATCATTAGGAAGTGTACTCCAATCAAAAACTTGACAAAGATGTATTTTTAGAAAACACAGTACAATTACGTTCTTGTGTGAGTCTCAGGAAAAGGACAGGAGCTTGTTGGCTTACTTACAGTTGCTCCGGGTAATTTTCTGTTTGCTCCTCTCTGCCATCCCACAAAGGCATCATCCTGATTGTTTTTGTCATATCCCAGTCCACGATGATTTCTGTTGTACTAAAGCACCACTGAACTAAAACCTATTGATTGGGGTTTCACAGACAATTGACATTTAAACTGACTCCCTACTGAACAGCTCCACACATGCTTTGATCTGTAATAAATCAGGCAGACCTTAAGAGAAAAAAAAAACAGGTCTTTCAGACTTGAAAATGAATGATATCGAGAAGAAAAAAAAATTGAAATGCCTGTTATTATCTACACAGGGGTATAAACTGCCCACGCCAGTGTTCTAGCAATAAAGGAACATTTGCCATTGCTTGGTGTGTGATGTCATTAAACAGACGTGTAATGGTCAGACGCGCAGTATAATGTACAAAATATTATTTAAGAATAGCATAATATAATGTTCTTTAAAGTGTGTTTATATATTTATATTTTTTTACATTTATAAAATGTACCATGATATTCACCATGGTGCAGCTTTATTCATAAATACCAGGCCGTTTTGTGAGTACGATAACATTGTTCAGACTGCATTTAAAGGGATGCTGTCAGTCCTCCTTAACTCTCAAAGTGTCCCTAGTTTAAAAAACACATTTTATGATTGCCAGCATTCTGTAAACATTGCTGATGCAACTGGTAGTTTGATTCTGACTCTTTTTTTTTTCTTTAAAAAAAGTGAAAAACAAACTGCCCACCATACTGGTGTTACCACACAGACACAAGTTTGTTAACATTCCTTGATCAGCTTCAGCTGCATCTTTCCTGCACTTGTGAACTCCCACAATGCAGTCTAGCCCCTCTTGATGCAGTGGGAGTTTACGAGGCTACTACCTCATGAGTGACTGCACTGCTTGAGTATGTTTCTAATGCTCAGGAAGTATGCAGTAAGAACAGATCCAGGATTGTAACCACAACAAGAGTGTTTATAAATATACATTAGCATGCATTTCAGTTCTGCTAAACAAGGAGACAGACAAAACAAACAGCAGCATCAAAAATGTTTAGAGAATGTAAGCAATCATAAAATATAGGTTTTAAACTAGCAATAATATGATAAAAAATAGGTTGACAGTGTCCCTTTAACTAAATTTAAGTCAAACAACACACATTTGATCCTGGCTGTAAAATAATTTGGAACCTTTAATATCATTGTTCTCTGTTGGATACTGGACACTATGAATCACACAGTACAAAGCACGCCTTAAAAAGGAGTGAAAGGGACTAACAGGCATCCACTACTTAGTAAACTCAGTAGGGCACTTCTTGAACAAGTGAACAGAAGTCCTTATTAAATATTTAATAAAAAAAAATGTGCATTTTTAGGAGGAATACCAACAGAAAAATGGTATCCAAGCAAAAGTCAATACCTTCACACAAAACTTCCCCAAGGGGTCACCTTGTTTGCCCCCAGGTCCCGTTTCAAGGTCCCGTCCTCATCCCGTTGCTGCTGGCATCCTGCCATTTCCCCTGCCAGCCCAATTTCCCCTGGTGTTCATCTAGTGTCCCTAAGTCCTCCAATTGCTCCTGCTCCCAAAAGCAGCAGATTTATTTGTTTAGCTCAGATTCAGCTTGAACATCCAGTTGCAAGCTGCTGGCCTAGTTTGCAGGCTGCTGGCTCTCGCGTAGGAGAAGTTGGCACCTTTACCATTCTGACTGCTGATGCGGTCAAACAAGAAAGGGATTTCTTGGTCTCGGTACCTCTTCCCAGTTAAGTGAGGGCTGGTGGACCAGAACAGTATGGCTTAAATGCCGCTTGGGGCAAACTGAAAGATTTTACCTCAGGGCTACTAGTGAGGGCTCATTAACATTCATGAGCCCTCATGAATTCATTAAGCTGTTGCTGCCACCTGGGGGCTAGGTTACGGCAGCGTTACTCAAACTATAAGGGCACAGATACAAATGAGAGCTTATTTGAAAGAGAATTGTCAGGACTACAAGTGTGTGGGGAAAGTGAATTCAAATAATATTGCTCATGGCTGCACCAGACTAACAAACATGTGGGACTGCATAATGGGGACAGTATATTTCTTAGCAGCCACCATTTGGGGAGTGTAACAGCCAATCGTGAGGCAGGATTTCAGTCAGGGGCTCATGGGACAAGACCAGTGACTTGTAGGAGAAAAACAGTTGTTTATTCCTGGCGTCAAGGGATCCAGCCAATCAGAGTGCTCAGACTGTAATTGACAGCTTGCTCAGCCAATCGAATTTTTGGAACCCTGCCCTTTGTTTAAGAGGAACTGTTTAAAGTGAGTCAGTTAAGAGTTCAGCTCAGGACATAGAGGAGAAGGAAGCCCATGTGGCTCTGTGCTTTTCACAGGGAAGGCCATGTGGAGATTCCTCCAGTCTAAAAGGGGATTGGACATTGGAACTGCCTGTCAGCAGACTAGAAAGAAGTGTTACCAGCACTACTAGTGATTTGGACTGAAGATTCTGCTTCTGAAGCAATCAGCTTAGTTTGTGTGTGGATCATTCTTGGAACTGAAAGGTTTGAGCAGTAAAGTTGTAATTTGCAACCGGACTGAATCCGAACTGTTGTTTAAAGTAGTTAGTGGTTTAAATGTGCTGAATGTGCTTTGTGGGTCGAGATTGGTTCTCCATGAGAGAAACTGTTATGCCAGCTGGAGGCTTCACCAGCAGAAGATCACAAACCTTTTCCAGAACTGTTCATCCGGCTAGGGCCGTGCCACCTTGGCCTAGGGCGCTGCTCCTGCACCAGAGACCACTCGGTGAAAGACCAGCTTTTGGATTCAGCCCCCCATGTACAACACCATTGTGCAGGTTGCGGCCATCAATCGGTACGTTGTCTCAGCCCTGCTTTCCCTGGCCTCCCAGATCATCACCATGAGGTCTACATCTTGCCTGCCCAACATCCAGGTTCTGGTAGCATGAGTACAAATCAGGGTAGCTCCTTGCAATATGTGTTTAAATCATTGTGGTACCATCTAATTGTTTTTTGTTCTGGGTTAATGTGACGGACTGAGCCATCTAGTTCGGGATTACAAATAATTGGGTTGTTTGCATGGTTAACTGCTTTTCTTTCCACCAAGGGGCCGCAACATCACCTGCAATGCCAGCCACCCCCAGGCAATGCTTCAAGCTAGCCTGTTTAACATTCTGGGTACCCAGTGTAGTTAAACTATATGGCTGGGACTTAAAGTGCGTGCATGAACAGCCTAAATTAAATCAGAATACTAATCATTTGCCTAAATTTTAGCCCTTCCCTTGTTCACACTCTCCTTAATAAATCTGATTTACTGTTTTAATGTTAATCTGGCTTATGAGCATATTATTACCTGGTCTAAAGTAATTGAATGTACTGCAAAGCATATTGAAAGTGCATGTTGGTATTGTTGAACTGTCTTTTGCAGCGAGTTACAGGGCACAAGCCAGAGATCCAGACCCTGTTGGTACATGGGCTGACCGTGAACATATCATTAATGGTCAAATTGTTTAGTATTTTAACTGCTGAACACTGCAACTGTTCAGGGTTTTGTAAAAAAAAGTGACTAGGTGGGATTGTGGGTGGTATTAGCTTCCCAGAGGGCTGTAACTACTGTGATAGTTACCCATGTAATTTCGCTGGGTGGAGGCACCATAAGTAAATGGTAGCTCCCCCCCATACTAGGCAGTTATGAACCCAGGTCTCTCAACCTGTTATTAGGGATACAGACAGGGGTAGTAGCCCTTGGCATAGGCATAACAATGCCAGGGTTACATTCATGTATTACTTTTTGAAGGTCTCTGTCTTTTAGTAACAGGACAGTCACATACCTGCAGACAGCAGGTGACATCATAGAGTTTAATGTATTTTTCATTTTAATTCTGCCTTACAAAGACTAATAATCTTGTTATGATTGAATGCCCCCCAATGATTTTGGGTCCTATCTGTGGACTGAAAGTCTGAAACAGGTTGTTTTACTTATCTGTACTGCCAAAGCACTGTCACTTTTTTAACAGGCACTGTGCACTTTACTATGACTGTGGGCAGAGCCTACAGGAGTGTTGCATGTACAAAATGAGTGATGTCATGTTTTCTGTCCATGGAACTGACTGAAGGTGTAAATAGACTCCTCCACCTTACCCTCCTCCAAGAAATGTTTTCTGCCCTCAAATAAATATGCTTTCATGTTAGTCAATGGTTGCAGGGTACTATTTTCTTTCTTAAATGGGTGGTACAAGAACTGGAACCTGAGTAGTGGGAGGCAGCATTGTTTTTTGGGGGGAAGTATGATCCAACCCACCTCCACACAAGAAGCTCCTAAAGATCCAGCCCACCATTTTTTTTATTTCTTCATGTGGGAGGGGCATGAGGTGGATGTATCATGTTGAAAGAAGACTCAGTAGTTTGGGCTCTGGACCTAGGAACACAAGAAGTCTGTGAGTCCCTGCATTTTGTTTAGGACTAGGAGAACAGAAAATACTTAATGCCTTCAAACTGACTTAAAAACCGTTGGAACAAATGATTATCAGAGTCACCTGGTGTCTCAAAAGGAAAGACTAAGTGTCTGAAACTACAGCTTAAGGATCCAGCTTCCAAGGAAAAAAGACAGCTTTCAGGCATTTCTTAAACATTTATATACTAAAATGGGCACAGTACTTGGTAAACACATTCTGTGATGAAGGGTATTTTTCTTTTTAAGTTTGAGAAGTGAAGTTGACTTGCACATATTAAAAATACCAGCTGCAATTAGCAACCACTTGTAGAAACAAAATGCTGGGTTTTTTTTTCCTATTTACTTTTTTCCTGGCTCAGTTTATATCAGTGAAAAGAAAGACTGGAACAACTGTCAGAGCTGCCATCCAAGTGGACACGCTATTTATCACTCATTTTTCATTTAAAATAACACAAAAATGTAGTTTCATATTTTTTACCATGAGGGAAGCAAGAAGATAAACCAGCATGGTTAACATTGACACCTGTGAATGAATGGGGTAGTTTTTTCTAACATTCCTGGTGAGTTAATTACTCCTTGGAACCTGTTATTCCAGTTTTTACCACTGTGTGCCTGGAACTTTCTGCATAACAAGTTCCCTTAGGCACCTCACAGCACCTCATTAAGCCATTTGACACCACCATCTTTGCAGAACATTGCATAACAAGAGACCCAGCCTTGCCTTTTACCAAATTATATACCGACTTCATTCTCAGGCAGGCAGTACTGGGCTACTGTTTATATCTTACTGCATCTTCTTAACTTGCAGTTTGTGACTATAGGTGTTTCTAACTGAATGATAACCACATTTGCTTCACTTGCAAATACGCAGGCATTTGTGTGTCTAATTTCTGTTTGACTTACTGTAGGTTACACATAGAATCTGAAAAATTCATAACATGCTGTATTGTGATTCAATGAACAGATAAATGGGCATTTTGGTTTCTTTTGTAAATTTATTTTTCTGGACCATGGATATACTAAAACTAAAAATTCTCAACAAAATGTTTTTAAATAAATTATCTAGTTGGGGGGGGGGTGCCACAAGCAAAATGAGACTTCACAGATGGGGGAACTCACAGCAGCAGAAAAAAGAAGCATGTTGGCATTAAAAGCTTAGTGGCGTGGATGTAGGAGGCACCAGTATTTAAGCATGACTTTGGTAGAGGATTAATTGTGACTGGCCGGGGTGAGGGAGGGAGTGAGTCTTGATATTTTTAGTGTAATGGTTTTCTGAAACTTCAACCTTCAATGGGTTAGACTTTGTAGCCATCTGTACAGTATATCACTAAACCACATGCAATGGGGTATGGGTAAAACCCACATCACCAGATCCAGGCCAGAGCTGCAAAATCTGGACTGGGATTGTGCAAATATTGCTGATCTGGTTGAGCAGCAATAAATGATAAAAACTATGCAATACCCTCAATAACACACCTACCCAGTTTACATTTACCTGATGTCATTTTAGACCTTATATAGTAATATCTTCTTCAAAGAGAACAGCTTGTAATGAAATGTGTCAAATTTACACTGGCATTTGGGCATATACACTTTCATATTATATGAATTTTGTGTGTGAGCTGTATATCAGTCTCTAAAAAAAAAACAATTAAACACTTCAAATGTCATCAAAAAATTGTCTCAACATCGTGTTTACCTTCCACCTTGTTACAACATACAGTTGTCTCAGCAGTGTTTTCAGTTAGGGTACAGTACCTTCGTGTATATGATGGCCTGGTTCTGTTGAGTTGATTGTTATTACAGTGCATAGAATAAAATGCAAAACGTATATGTAACTGTAATACAGATGGTGGCATTATTTTTAATTATACAATGGCAAGGAAAAATGTAAGAAGCTGATTGGCTGCTGACCTACTGAAACAGTGATGTTATTACACAATAACATCACCGTAGCTTTGGATTTGGATCATTTCTTGCATTTTCTCTTAAGAAATATTTTTCCACACTAACAAAAACATCCTTTAAAATGTATTTTTGATTCTGTATATAACAACAAGCCATTGTATAATTGCAATAGGCACTACAGGGTGTGTGTTACCTTGTAATATAAATCACTCCTGGGGTGGTGGGGCTTCAGCTTCACCTCATGCTTAGCCACCCCAGCAGTGACATTATTACATGATAACACACACCTATCATCTATATTAATAATATCTCCCTTTCTCAATGTACTGTACTTTGATTCACTTAGTGTATATGCAACAGCCTTCATGTGAACACTCTGGGCTTCTCTTTGACTCCTGATGTCTATTTGCTTTAGCTATTGTACATTGTTTGAACTGCTTTGGTCTTCTTGATGTGGTGCCTGTGTACCTAAACTATGTAATCTGTTGATCCACTGCTACCCATGTATCTCCAGTGAATGATTGTTATAATTGTCTGCTCTCCGAGCCATTGTTTTTTGACTTGTTAACTGTGCTGTCTTTGTATTAGCTCCGACGAAGTGCCTTTGTAAATGAGTCTCTGATTCAAAGATTTGTAAATCTGATATTTTTTAAATAAATAAATATATAAATAAATGTTTATGTTTAAGCCCTCAAAACACCCTTATCTAGTTAATGCATTCACAGTCGTAGTGGCTCTGCCAGACCTTGTTTAGTGTGTGTCTTCTTTGCACACTGCCCGTGAAGCTAATTTTATAGTCCATTTGTCATGGTGTTAACCACCTGCTTGTTCTGTATTCTGTTATTGCACTTTGTAATTGGCCATTACAATGGCATTTTTCGGCTTGATGTAATTTTATATTCTGTACTCCCCTTTCCCTCTCCCACGGGTTGCACCTTGAAATGGGCCTCAGCTTAGTGGGCCTTTCCCAGTTACCAATTTCTAATAAAGACACCTGAAAGATGCTTATCGTCCCACAGATAATTTGGTTAAATTAATAAATATTCTGAATTTCCCTTGTAAACACATCTAGTGCACTCGTATAGTGGAACAAAAATCTGTGTTCACCAGTCTTTAAGCAGGTCTGTCTGGCAGCACCATTTCAAGCCAGGGATTAAATAAAGGAAGAGTAACACCTCAGTGTTAAGAAAAAGTTAATTCACACACCTCGTTAGTGCAAACCTCGAGAGTCTTAATGATGTCATAACACTAACGAGGTGTGTGAAATAGTGAGTTTTGATATTTTCTATTTTTTATATGAAAGTTATGTTTTTTTAAAGTTTTTTTTTAAAGTGAAACTACGGTTTTACTCAACACACGGCTGTGATTAAAACAGCTGAGACTGCAGCTCAACTGTCACTGTAGTTAGTTGTTATTCTGTGATGAGAACACAAGCTTGATTGCAGCAGCTATGGACAGCTGTTCTAAAAAGTCTGAAAAAGTTGTTCTCAATGTTTAGTGAGAACAACTTTTTCAAATCACTGAAAAACATGCTAATTAAAAGGCAGTTCAGTGGGTGGTATCAAACAATCACACTTACACACATCTTCCTGGACTATTTAAACAGCTTCCTCCTGCCTCATTCAGAAGCTCAGTTTTCCTTGTTCCTGCCATTCTCTCCTCAACCTTCAGTGGCTCACTTCCCTCCTTGAGCTCCTTCCTTAGATGTCTTTAGCCTAAGGGAATTTTCTCCTTGCTGGCTGGTGTGGACAGGTTGTCAACTCTGTCCCCACCTTCTGTCTCCTGGCACATGCTGCACCAGACCACCTGGCCCGAAATCCCCCACAGATTTTGCCCCATGGCGAGGCAGGGAGGAGAGATGTCATCCCTGCACTCAGCGACACTGATCAGATGGGCAGCGACCTCCGTGGTGCAGAGGTAAGTGGGCAGAGCCTCATTTAGCCCGCCCTATCCATTTTCTGCTTTTCTTTTGAAAATCCCAGTCACAGCAGTGTGTAGGCATGTATGTGGAGATGCACACATCTACCAAACCATGGCGCTCCCTTTGTGTCACTTGAGGCTGCCAAAACTACTCCCAGGCCTCCATATGGGGCAGCCAAGGGCCAAGATGGCAAACCACCTCTACCTGGGAGAGGAGAAGTGTCCTTCAGATGCTCAGTCCTCCCCAGATGACCCTGGTGACCTGAGCCAGTACCCAAACCTGGATCACTGGCATGGGAAAAGGTAAGGCACAGAGTGCCTCAGCCCTCTTACCACTGGGCCAGCAGTAACTGAAGGATATTTATTGGCGTAGATAGGAAAGAAGTCAACCAATTAGAGACCTTGAGCCAATACTGAAAGAAATGAATATCAGAAAAACAACAACATTTGGTGGCTAGGTATATGCAAACCCATTAAGATTAAATGTTAAAAATTAAATCAAAATCAAAGTGACTACAAAAGTGTGAATAAACAACATGCAAGGAGTATTCTGAGAAATCAAGAGCAAACAAATAAATAAAGAAAAGGAGATGAGACAGTGACGACTGGAGCAAAGTGGCAGGATTTGGAAGACGGATAGGAAAGGCAAGGAAAAAGGCTGGGGGGTTAGCCAAAAAATTATTAGAAACATAGAAACATAGAATTTGATGGCAGATAAGGATCACCTGGCCCACCTAGTCTGCCCATTTTCCTACCTGTTTCACATACATGAATCCTAAATCATCTATGGCTTACCCTCTCTTTCCTATCGCTACAGTTCCTTTATATCTGTCCCATGCATTTTTGAATTCCCTCATGGTTCTTGCTCAATAACCTCTGCCAGGAAGCTGTTCCATGAATTCCCCACCCTTTCCATGAAAAAATTCCTTCTCACGTTACCACTAAGTCTACCCCCCCCCCATATTTTCATATCATGGGCCTTTGTTCTTGAACATCTTTTTTTTTTAAAGATGCTACCCTCTTGTACCTTATTTACACCCTTAAGGTATTTGAAAGTCTCTGTCATATCCCCCTCTCCTCTCCTCCAGGAAATATATATTGAGATCCTCCAGTCTCCCCTCATATGACTTCTGGTGCAGCCCCTGCAACATTTTTGTCACCTTTCTCTGAACTGCTTCTACTCTGTATATGTCCTTCCAGAGATGCAGCCTTCAGAAATGGACACAGTACTTACTCTAGATGAGGTCTCACTAGTGTTCTATACAGTTATATCACCACCTCCTTCCTTCTGCTGGAGATACCTCTCCCTATGCACCCCAGCATTCCACTGGCTCTCCTCACACACTTCTCACATTCTTTGGTAGCCTTTAGATCATCAGAAATGATTACTCCGAAGTCCCTTTCCTATTTGGTGGCCATCAGTACCCCCCAATTATGTAATCCTCCCCCGCATGTCTGTGCCCAAAGTGCATGATCTTGCACTTCATTGCATTGAATTTTAGCTGCCACACCCTTGACCACTCCTCAAGCTTGCTTAGGTCCCTTCTCATTTTCTCTACCCCTCCTGGAGTGTCACCCCTGTTGCAGAACTTTGTGTCATCTGCAAAGAGACATGCCTTCTCTTTCAGCCTCTCTGCAATGCTGCTTATGAAGACATTAAAGAGGACTGGTCCAAGCACTGATCCCTGTGGGACCCTGCTGGTCATCCCCCTCTCTTTGGATTGAACTCCATTCACCAATATTTGAAGATAGAGGGGGGGATGGCTCAGAGGTAATGTGAGGAAGTATTTTTTTCATGGAGAGGGTTGTGGATGCATGGAACAGCCTTCTTGAGGAAGTCTTGGAGTCAAAAACAGTGGTGGAATTCAAGAATGCATGGGACAGACATAAGACAATTCTAGTAGGGGGTAGGAGGAAGTAGGCTGTTGGTTAACTAGGATCTGCAGCTTATCCATTAGGTAGGGAAGTGGGCAGACTAGGTGGGCTAAGCTGTCCTTATCTGCCATCAAATTCTATGTTTCTATGTTTTACCACCACTCTTTGTGTACTATTGGTCAGCCAAGTTTTGACCAGTTTACCACCCTAGGATCCATTCCCAGGCTGTAAAACTTGTTTACTAGCCACCGAGTAGGGCGGTGTCAAAGCCTTGCTGAAATCCAGGCAGGCCACATCCACCGCCTCTTCCTGATCTACCTCCCTAGTCACCCAGTCAAAGAAATCTATCAGATTTGTTTGGCAATATCTTCCTGCTGTGAATCCATGCTGCTTCAGATCCTGTGCTCCACTGGATTCAAGGTATGTCACGTACCTTTCTTTTAGTAGTGATTCCATTAGTGTCCCGACCACTGAGGTCAGGCTGACTGGCCTGTAATTGCTAGCCTCCTCCTGCTCCCACTTTTGTGGAGAGGAACTACATTCACCTTCCTCTAGTCCTTTGGTGCCACACCTGTTTCAGTGAACAGTTGAACAGGGCTGTCCGTGGTGTTGCTAGCACCTCCCTGAGTTATCTTAATGCTCTGGGATGTATCCCCTCTGGCCCCATCGCCTTGTCTACTTTCAGGTTAGCAAGTTCCTTTAAGACTATCTCCTCTTAAATGGAAGAATCCCTGAACTGCTCCCTGCAATATTATATTTATGCAACACCAGTGACAATAAAAATGTCAAGATAACGTGATATCTTTGTATCTAACCTCACGATGTCATGATATACTGAAAGTTATGTAGGTCACAGTCTGTATCTTGAAGGCAATGGTACATCACAATAGAATATTGACCCAATTAGACAGCAGCTTTTACAGTCCTAAAGACATCATGATACCTGTGTGCAGCACTAAAGCCAACTATTGAAACCAATAAGAAAGAGTTACATCTTCACAGAAATAGCATGTTTAAAATTTGTAAATAGTAAACTGTTGTTGTATGAATAGATTATGCAATAGCCTGTCTTACAATATGCAATTTGTCAGCACTTGTGGCTCCACCACACAAGGTTAGGATCCTGTCCATTCACATGTGAAGATAAACTTCATATGTTGAGTCAGGCCTTTAGACATCCCATATTTAGAGCTGTGCAGAGTTAGAAAATTCAAAATGTGTGGAATACTGGTGGAATTCTGTGAAGTTCTACAAAATTCATGGAATTTCCTCAAATTTCATTGACTTTTAAAATTTCTTTATTTGGTCATATCTGGTTGTCAGTTCAGCAAGAGACCTGACACTTGGCAATGAGTACTTATTGATATGTGTGCTAAGGACATGCCAAACATCGTGATATTCATGTGTATATATTTATGGGGGATAAAAGTCTGGCATTTTATTTTTGAGTCAAAATTTCATGAGAATTTTTATCTGCTTATAACTCAGCCACATATAGAGCTAGATATGTGAAAATTAGCATGCATAACCTTTATGTAAGGCTTATAACATTGATTAAATGTGGAGAGACTTGGTTTAGAAATATTTAAGTTATAGGGGTTCAAAATTATGGGTCATGGTCTACCCCCTCATTCATGAAGATAAACTGCATATTCTGAGTCAGGCCATTACATACCCATAGTCAAATACTTCCCTGCCCAAGGCACCCAATGCTCTTTTATCAGGTGCCAATGACTAGATATGGTGCTACCCAGCAAGAGAAAGCACTCTTCTCATAGTTTCTACTGTGATATCTTGCAGCATATTACAAGAACTCAATCTACTCCAATGGCAATTATTCCAATTTGTCACGCGGTAAACCGACGTCTCACACAAAGTGCTTGATACTAGTGGGAGGCATTATATACAGTATGGAGATGTGAGAGACATTCCACTGTTATGCATATGAGTGTGATATATTTTAGCCCTCACTGCCTCACTGGCCCTCTTAGGGAACCAAATTTATATCTTGTACCTGTTTCTCTTATGCAGGGCTTTCAGATCTACAGGGATTCCTGTATTTTGCAGGGAAATGGAGTGATATACCAAAATATTGGTCACATAGACTTGCAGTGGTTATACAGGAAAACAAGGGAATTCGGCTTCCCTAGAAAATAATGTAATCTACAAGTAAACCCAGGAAAACATCCCTGGAGTTACAGGTAAAATGTCTAATTAATCTGGGAGCACTCCTCTTGGTAACTATTCTTAAGCATGTCTTTGATGCCTCAAGAATGGCCTCTTTTTACCTCCATCTTTCCTCAACCCCCTGATTTTGTCCACTCCAACCAATTTATTCTGGACTAATTCCCCTCATCTGATCAAGGTCTGCTCATCTGAAATCTAGAACATCAGCCTTTGATAAGGGCATGCTGGTAACCAGGGCCATTTTGAACCATATCCCCAGTGGATTCCCAACCCACACTCCATCTTCTATTTCCGAGATGGTGAGCACCATGTTGAGAATGGCATCCTGACTTGTGGATTCCCAGTTCAGCTGTATCAGTAGGCAGTCCTGTGTTGTATCTAGCAGGGTCTAACTTCTGGTGCTCTTAGGTGCTGGACTGTCCCATTCTATGCCTGGCAGATTCAGATCCCCTGCCACCACTACCTCCCTCTTTGTTTTGTCCCACCACTACTTCCCCCCCAAAAGATTAATTATGTTGCAGTTACTGCCCAGCTAAACATAGAGTTACAACTTTTGGGCACATGCACAAGGCACAAACCAGAATGGCAGCTTAGATGATGGCTCCAACCTGCTTTGACCGAAATTTGTTTGAAATACAATTGGACCTGTGGGTTCCCACATAAAAGGCAGCATTAAAAAGATGGAAACATGCTCTAATAAAATTCCAGACCTCACTTGATTTGGCATTTCCAGTGACAAGCTATCAGTCAAGCAGTCAGATGGCTGCACTGATCTGGTCTCATGCTATGGCAGCAGCAGAGGCTTCAGTGGTTATGTTTCCTACTCCAGGCACTAACACAGCAGAACTAAAGGGTCTGCTTTAACAGCTCCTATGAGATATCACAACATTCAAAAGCTCAGTGTTATACTGAGAAGAAAATGTTAGAGCACTTAGTGACCAAACAAGAAATACTGAAACCTATGTGCTACACATTGATGACAAAGGGACCCCATCCAGCTATGCTTATAGGTTTTCCATAAGGGTGGAGCAGCATGATATAACCACATTTCTTCAGCAAGAGCTTCCTCCATCTTCTGCAACATAGCTGGTGCCAACCTTGGACATGGAGAGGTACATAGGTCCCTAACAGCCATCAAAGCAGGAGAACATTCTAGGCTGATCCTGGCAAAGTTTTTATGGTTCCCTGGGAAGGAAAAATACTGACCTTGGCAAGATAGCATGGACACATATGGCAGGGACATAAGTATACATAGAAACATAGACAATGATGGCAGAAAGGACCAATGGTCAAACCGGTCTGTGTGAGCTCCCTATCTAACCATGAGGCCTACTGTCCATCCAGGGTCCTATCCCTCCCCTCTTCCCCATTCTCCTTCCTGATTTTATTGCCCTGAGTAAATATATACCCTTCTCCCTTTCCAGCTGTGTTTGAAACCATCAACTGTTTTAGCGACCACCCTTTTGACTGATAGGCTGGCTGGCAGACATATTTAACAAGTATTTTTCTGCATTTGCAGTGAAAAGAAAGTCCCTTACAGATGTGAGGAAGGATTTTAAGGCCCTTGAGTTACCTACCAGCTGCAATACCTTACCAGATGGCAAATCACTCAAAATGACATCCCAAATACTTTTGAGAGTCCAGCTGAGGCAAAGGACTACATCAAAAGAAACTGGTCAGACAGACTACTATCAGACAAGAGACCCAGGCCACCTCAGAATCCAGCTGCAAGAGGAGAGAGATAAGACTTGTCAGTGCACACACAGCTGGTACCACTGAGGCCATATTCACAGGTCATAGAATGGCAGACCATCAGATCAAAGGTAATGGCGTAGAAGAGGCAGGTACGAATGGACTTTCCTGAAAGGGACTCAGGCAGTGGGATCACAGTCGGGAATCAAAATATTTAGCAACCAGTTCTGACTGGAGCAGAGCCTACCTCGAAGAGACTGGAGACAAATCTTTGAACAACAGCTGCAGAAATGTCACTATCTGTATTATGTTGTGAAACTGTGTCACCCGGATACACATTAGCAGCCATCACCCACTCCTGGGCAGATGGGATGGGAGCTGAATCACACAAACTGAGCATGGCAGTGGCTGAGGGGGCAGCTGTAGCTCCCTCCTGGTCTCACTCACCATTTGAGGACAGTGCTAAGATGTCAGAGCTGACTTCAACTTTCTCAAGTGCCATCCCCCTCAAGTGCTAGGCGCATTGAAGAACTGACAATTTGGTGGAACTCTTTCCTATATGGTTGGTGGGGTTTCCTTTCTATATGTATGGGCTGCTTTAGTTAATATTTCTGTGCACTGTTAATGGTACCAACAATTTCCTCTCCCATACCCCTTATTGTGCAAACCTCGTACTTGCTGAGGTCTCCGCACTTAGATGCATGGGCTGAGATCTGAGTGGTCAGGAACTTGCATCTGCTCTGCTCTGCCTGCTGAGGTAGGATTCTACACATTACAGTTACAGTAGTTGGGGCACATACAAGGCCAATCAATCAATTAATCTTTATTTATCCAGGTGAAACACCATTGAGACAGCTCATTTACAAGGTGGACCAGGTACAGGTAAAGGTATATAATATAAAAGTTAGATGAACATATACTATAAGGCACAATAAATACAATCTTGCAATTTATAGTTTGTACATCATATGCAAGAAAGAAAGAAGGACATGTTTATACATCAAATATGTAAACAAAGACAAAAAACAGAAGAGAACAGCAGGATGCATGAGTCATTTAATACAGAATGTCGCCCTGTACTAAATGACTCATGCATCCAGCCAGGTCTGCAGCTGTTTTTGTTGTTCAGCATCTTCCCATACACACTGCTATGAAAGTCCCAGCATTGCTCTGGCTAATGGAGGGGACCCATCTGGTGCAAATTCATTTGGCCTCAGTGCCCTCAACATGCAGATGGGACTCCCCATATTTTTCTTTTTGAATGAGACTTTATTTCAAATAAACCAATATATGACTTACAAAAATCACAGAGGTACATGATTACAATTACGCAAAACACATCACAAATTACACATCAGTAAGTGAGAAATTAGAGTTTATTAACTTAAGTGGGCAGTGGTTGACTAAATGATATAATACCAAAACAATGGCAAGGACAATTATTTGTTTATTGTAGTGCTGGCAGCTTCTTATGCAATTCCTAGCCCTACTGATTTAATTTCCACCCAGGTGTATTTTGGCAAAGGAACAATTTTTACAAGTTGGATTGACATTTCCTAGTATGATAATGAATTTTCTCTATTTTAGTCAGGCCAACAAAAGACTAGTCCCATGCTTCATTTCTGGAGGATTCACACTTTTCTAGTTTGAAGTATGACCTTATCAGCAGTGATCAGTGCTAGATGTGTATACATTTTATTGAATAGAGGGAGCAGACTGGTAGTATGTCTACCAAATAAAATAAATTCAGCATGGAGGAGCCAGACACATGGTGAGGACTGTCTTAGCTAGAGAGGTAGAGGTGACCACGGATGAGAAAGGTGGTTGGCTGAGTGAGAGTCTCGCTGAGGAAGGGCCTGCAACTGCTACTGTTTCTGCTTGCACAGGGCTGATCTGGAAACCATCACAAAGGAGTTGAATTACGGATCTTGGACGTTTGGACTCTACAAATCTGAGGTGGACATAGGAACTAGGTCGAGCACACTTAAGCTTGGGGACTTGGACTTTAAATTGGTGACTATGGATTATTAATACTTCTTTAACTTGGTGACTGAAATTGGTAAATACATATTGCCGTTGGTTGGGATGGTGAAGGGAAAGGATCTGGAGCCTAATATACATTAGGTATGTTTTGGGACTGTACTGGCCACTGTGATTGCTCAAGTTTTGGGACTATACTGTTTGCTACTGCAATTGGGGTACTGTTCTGTTCGGTACTATGTTGTCAACCATTAGGGTTGATAGAGTGGGGGTTATTGCCTTTAGGATAAGCTTTTCACAGTGATAGGTTGATACTGTTCTGCACTGTGTTGTTGCCTTTAGGGTTGACAGAGTAGGGGGATATTGCCTTTAGGTTAAACTTTTTGCAGTGCTGCTGGTTTTCACAGAGCTGCTGGTTATAGTGTTAAAGGGGCAGCCGGTTAAAGAGCTGATATTGGTATATTCTAAACCGGTGACTGGGTGCCTCAAAAAAAAACAAAGAGAAATGGGAAAGCAGCAAAATGGGAGGGGTAGCACAGGGAGAGGGTTCTTTGGGAGAGTGGTGGGGTGCAGCAAATATGAAGCGGCCATGTTTCTAAATTGGGCTTGGATGATGGGAGGATGTATGATGTGTAAGCAGCTTACACAGCTGAAGGAGGAAGTGGCGAGGCTCAGGTGGGTGTTAAACGAGGGAGGAATTGATGGGGTGGTGGGGTAGAGCAGCAGGGATGGTGGGGGAAGGGGTAGCGCATCAGGGATGGTACCAGTTAGGGAGGTGGAAACTGGGGGGACCCACTGGAGGATTAGATATAGGGTTCATGAAGGCAAGGGTTTGGGGTGAGGGGGATGGGGATGGGAGGAAATTCAGAGGGGGTATATCAGCAGTGGTACATGATAGCAGTAAGTCCAGAGGTGAGATGACGCCTGAGCCAGGAGAAAAATGGTCAGCAGGGGGATTATTTATTTATTTAGTTTTTGTTAACTGAGTAGGTGCACTAGCCAGCAAGTGACTATTTTCAGGCACGACCCGGGAGGTACAATTACAATACAAGTTGAACAGTGCAGGTTATACAGTACATGTACAGGTACATAGATACAAGTATACAATTTTTTATAAGTAGGTAGAGAAAAACAGAGGGAACTGGTGAAAGGATAGATTTTGGATTAACTTGGAGAAACTGACAGGGGGGATGTGGGCAGGGAAGGGTAAGTGCACAGCTAAAGTAGTTGGGAGGTGGCGGGGCTGGAGACCAAGGTAAGAGAACCCTGCCAACTGATTTGGCTGTGGGGGAAGGGGTACCCTGTATCTGAGATAATTAGAGGGAGAGTGTCCAGGGAGGCAGGGGAGAAACAAGGTAGGGTGGGACAAGTGAAAAAGTTATGGCTTTTGAGGGAGGCAAGGAAGTCTATAACAGAGCTCATTAAACTGATTCCGGTATGAGAATCTGAGGGGGGGGGACAGGGGTAGAAGTAGGTAAGAGACTGGCCGGCGATAGCGGAAAGGGTAGGAAAAGTGGGAAAGCGTATAGACCACAGGTTCTGGAGACAGTGAAGGTGGGTAGGGTTACTGAGGGGGATGTGCTGAGTTCGGCAACAGCAGGCGTGAGTACGGCTTTTATGGGGAAAACATGGGGCAGTGACCGGACTCGCGGAAACTTGGGTCGGATTGGAGGCAGGGGGCTGTGGCCAGGCTGTTGGGTGTCCAAGCTGGGCAGGGGTTTGCGACCTGGACGGCGAGGAGCACCAGTGTCAAACGGGTTTATTCCGGACGAGACAACCAGCGAGGAGGTCGACATGGGGGGGGGGAGAGGTAGACAATCGGCTAGGAGGCATGGTATGAGGCACGGCAGTAGAAAACCGGCATCATGGAAACAGGAACGGGTTAAGGCGGGAAGACGCGGCAAGAGCAGTAGATTGCTAGTCGGCGTCCGGGCTCATGGAACCATATGCCAGCAGGGTAAGTAAGGGGACTCGGTCTCTAAGGTGAGAGTTATGGCAAAAGGCGGCTTTAGCACGAAGAAAAGCGGCAGCGACCCAGTGCTGCGGAACTGAAAGCCGGCTAGAATACCAAGGCTAGTTGGTGTGCGTGGGGGAAGAAAGATGAGGTTCAAAGGATTAGGAGAGACCAGTACCAGTTTTCAAAAAGTACATCAAAGATTAGTGCAAACAGTGGTTGAGAAAACAGGTACCAAAAAGTAAGGTAATTGGCATTTGTTATACACCAAGTCTATAACAGTAAAGTGACTAGAGGCATTTGTAATACACATAAAACAATAAGGCAAAAGGCATTTGTCATTCAAAAAGTAAAGTCACTAGAGGCATTTGTAATACACAAGACAGTAGAACCATATAGGTTTCTTTGTGTTCAAAGTAGAAAGTGCAAGTAGTCCAACAACCGGTATGCAATGCATCAAATAGGGGGAAAGTAGACAAATAGGCATATACAAGGGATAAGGAGGTGAGACGTAGACAGGGGGAGGAAGAGGTAACATGAAGAGGGATTCAGGTAGGATCATACCAGGCACATTGGTCCATAGGAGTAAGGTGATTCCGTAGTCTTTGCTTGAAAGCGAGGTGTGAGGAAGCTCGTCTTAGGTCAATAGGTAGTGAGTTCCATGCTTGAGGGGCAGCATGCCCAAATGCACCCGAGCCCTTGGAAGTGCGGCAGAGGGGAACTTTTAGGAAAGACTTGTCAGACGATCTCAGCTCACGCGAGGGGATAATAGGCTGGAGTAGTTCAGATAGCGTAGCAGGTCTAGCCACCCTGATTATGGAGTCTGAGAGGCAGCATAGGTAGTACTGTCTGGTGGCAGAGGGGGAAAGCCAGCCTAGGCTTTTATAAAGTTGGCAGTGATGTTTGAGGTGGGGGGCCTTTGATGCATATTGGCAAACATTATTGTAGGTGGTATCCCACTTTTGCAGTGTAGTTTTGTGCACCATGGTTAGGATGGGGGCACAGTAGGATAGAGTTGGCAGGAGAATTCTCCTGGCAATGGCCAGTTTGGCAGTGGGTATGAGCATGTAGTTAGTTCTGTAGGCAGCCCCCAGTTTGCAGTTAACCATTTTGCAGGTTTCTTGGATGTGCTGGTTCAGGTCAAGGGTTTGGTCGAACAGTATGCCCATATAGCGGAACGTACTTACAACCTCGAGAGGGGTTCCGTTAAGGTCAAGTATATTCAGGGGAGATGAGCAGGATCTAAGTTTATGGGTTATTCCCAGTAGCATGGCTTTTGTTTTGCTAGCGTTAAGTATGAGGTGATGAGCGCTTAGCCAGTGTTGAGCAGAGTGGAAGGCAGATGTCAGAGTGGCATTGAGATGGTTAATACAACCTGAATGAGCATAGATAACCAGGTCATCAGCATAGAGTAGTGAGGCACCAGCTGCTATACTGCTGGGAAGATTATTTATGAACAGTGAAAAAAGGAGAGGGCCTAGTATTGAGCCCTGCGGTACTCCAATGTTGATTGTGGCGCTGTCAGAGATAGCAGAGTTGAGTTTGACCGCTTGTGTCCTGTTTGTTAGGTAGCTTCTGAACCAGTTTGTTACAGGAGATGAGAAGCCAAGATTTTTAAGGGTAGTCAGCAGAAGGGGGTGATCCACAAGGTCGAAAGCCTTGGTGAGGTTGATGAACACAGCCCCAGTTAGATGACCTTCATCCATGTTTATAAGAGAGTATCAGGAGGTAAACTTCGCTAACGCTGTTGTGGTGCTGTGATGTTTCCTGAAACCATGTTGTGCTTCACAGAGTAAGTATGAGGAGTCGAAGAATTCGGTGGCCTGGGTGGCTACTATTTTTTCCAAGATTTTGCTGAGGACCGAGAGAATGGCAATGGGTCTGTAGTTAGATATTTTGTTTTTGTTCCCTTTTTTGAAAATGGAGGTGATTCTAGCAGCCTTCCATATCCCTGGGACTGTGCCCGTGGAGAGGGACAGTGTGAAAATCCTGGCTAATGGATAGGAGATGAGATGGGCAGCATCTTTCAGCAGTCGGGGTTCCAGTGTGTCAGAGCCAGGGCTGGTGTTATCGGATATGGTGTTTAAGAGTTTAAGAACTTGTTTTCTAGTCACAGCCTTGAAATAAAACATTTTTGTTGCTGCTTGTAGAGGGGCTCTTGTCGATGTATCAGTTTTCACTTTGGTAGAGAGTGGCTGAGGGGCAGCAGGTGCCGCATTTAGGGTGGATGTATAGGGAGATAGGTCCGAGAACTGTTGATTGAAAGCGTTAGCTATGGTAAGGGAGTCATTGCACTGGATACCGTGAAGAATCATTTCCGAGGGGGTGACAGATTGAGGGATGCCAAGGAAGGTTTTGATGTGACTCCAGAATTTGTGTGGATCATTTGAGGATCTGGTTAACAGATTCTGGCAGTGCTTCTTTTGCAAGCCTGATTTGTTTTTAGACACTTCTATGCTGTTTGTACATAAGATGATCCCTGGGTAGGCCAGTAGTCTTGTAATGCTTCCAGAGCTTGTCCCGGGCTTTGAGTTTGTGGAGTAGTTCTTTATTTAACCATCGCGTTTGTTGACCTCTGACCCTTCTCTTTATTTTAGGTACATGCCGATTTTGTACTTCACCAAACCTGGTCAGGAACACGTCTAGGGCATCCTCAGCACTTGTTGCAAGGAAGATTTCAGACCAGTCCATGTTGGCTATGTCAAGGAGAAAGGCTTGTAGATCCAGTTTTGCAAAGTTAGTGAAGGTGACCATACTGGATCGAGGAGCAGGTGGTGGGCAGGAGCGCCAGTGACAGATCGTGGGCGAGTGGTCAGTTATAGAGTCAGCCATGACGGTTGCCTTAGTTACATGGTCTGGTCTATTTGTGAGGATCCAGTCTAACAGTGTCCCTGATAGGGAGTTAGTCATTCTCGTATCTTCAGTTATTAACTGATGGAAGTTGTGCCTTTGAACTAGTGATGCCAGGGTGCTATGATTTGGTCCCATCCAGTTCAGATTAACATCACCTAGCAAGATGGTCTCATTCATGTTAATGACTTGTGATAAATGTTGAAGTAGTTTCTAGAGACTTTCCAATCCACCAGTGGGTGGATTGTATAGACATATTATGTGCAGGTACTTCGCACCTAGGGACAGTGTTACATGCAGTGATTCACAGAGCAGTTGGGGACTAGGGATAGGGGCAGCTTTAGCATAAGGTGGCTTTTTGTAGTAGATGGCAACACCCCACCCCACTTAGAACCAGTTCTATCCTGTCGGATAATAGCATATCCAGGCAGGGTACATTGTGCATCCAGAATGCTGGGTTTTAGCCATGTTTCAGTGAGGCATAGTATGTCGGGATTAACCATTTGTATCCAGGCCTCAAGCTCAGTTAAGTGACCTAGAAGACTTCTGATATTCATGTGAGCAATTATAAGGCCTTTATTCAGTTTGGTAAAGGGTGTTAACGGGGTGTTGCTTAGGTGCGGGCCTGGGTTAGGTTCAACGTCACCAGCAAGCAGTAGTAGCCGCTGAGCTAGGAACTCAAGCTGCGCCTTGAGGAGCATGTTATGTATTTTCTGTTTTTTTCTTTGTTGCGAGTAGCTCATAAGTAACAGGTATGTGCATCCTTTTTTTTAAAGAAAGTAGTGAAAAATAGGTATAGGGTGGTGGTATGAGAGGAACAGGTTGGAGAAACTAAAGTCACTGAGTGATGGTATGCTTTGTTGTTTGTCTAGGGGTAGAGACAGAGAGATACTGTTAAGTCCAAGCAGGAAAAGCAGGCAGAGAAAAAGGGGTAGTCCTTTACGACTAATAGACAAGCACAAGGGACTCTTGTGGAGGAGCAGCATGATGCTAAAGTTCGAGGAAAGAGCAGCGTATAAGAAGGAGCAGAGCAGAGAGAGATAGAGAGAGAGACAGGCGAGCATTTATTTGAAATGCCACATAGGACTGCAACAGATTTGGGAGTGAACGTGTTCAGCAGTGGTGAGTCAATTTGCAGGGGCGGCGTGGAAGAGCGGGCTTAGGTTGAGACAAGGGGCTGAGTTACGACCTAGTAGTTATAAGGTGCTAACCACAAGAGAAGGGACTCGCCCCTAGTGGTAGTAGAGTATAAGGAGCCAATGGAAAAGTGGACACTTAGTCATATGACCAATGGGAGCCTATATAGCTAAAGGGTGGAGCCAGGGTGGGTGAGGTGGGAGGTGGGTGAGGCAGGCGCCGGCGCCAGCGGGGCAGAGTGTTCACTGAGGGGCTGTATCACTTAGCCGTGAGGCGGCATTTCACAGATTAGAAGGAGGAAGACAATAGGCTTGGGAATTGGCAGACAAATGCCCAAATCTCAGGGCCATACCAGCATAGAAAATGTGGGTATGGGGTGGAACAAAAGAACAGCTTTGCCCCTTGGTATCCTAGTCAAGGACCTTGGGGAGGGATATGACTGAGAGGAGCTGTCAGAGGACCTTGGGGAGGAAAGTGACCAGGAGGAGCCATCAGTGGCTGGTGTGGGGCAGGGTGGCTTGTTGATGTTGAAGGTGTGATCTTGGGTGCAGGGGAACTGGCTGGGTAGGGCCAGACCAACTGGGGACACACCAGTGGGAGAAACAAGAGGACCAGAGGCACGGGATGAGAAGCGGAAAGGAGGCATTGGCAGAGCTGGGGGAAAGCTCCTTGAAGGCCTCAAACCAACATGCAGGTATCCAGCAGGAAAGGAGCAGTAGTAAGCAGTCAGGTGATGTGTCGGGCAGAGTGCAGGAATGGGGAGATCTGCAGATAGGGCAGGTGGTGAGGAAGACTTCCTCGAGGAGGGATACAGTGTTCAGAATTTTCTGCAATAGGGGGTAAACCAGGAGCAGGTAGAGGGAGATCAAGTGAGGGGCTGTTGGAGGTTGGTGAATGCTCACACAGGGATGCAGGCAGGGGATGCAGGGCCACAGGAAATCAAGAGGCAGTAAAAGGGAAGAAGGGGCATGGGGGGGTCTGTGGGAAGGCCGATGGGAGAGGGTGAAGGGGGAAAAAGGTTGGGTGAGGGCAAACATCAGGACAGCTTGGAGGATGGAGAGAATATACTGAGCAAGGGCCAAAATCAAGACAGGTTAGAGGGGGAGGATTGGGAGGCCAAGGAAAGTCAGGCCCCAGGACATAAACTTGGAGGTCTAAGGGACACTCAGGAAGCAAGGGGCACTAAGGTGGCACTCTTGCGGGACTCAATAATTAAGGGAATCAGATGGGGGAGAAATGGAGTGAAAGGCAATGCAGTATGGGTGCAGTGTATGCCAGGGATGACAGCACTGGAGATAAGGCACCATATTCCTTCTTGGGGCAAGCAGCAAGATGAGAGGACACATCTGGTGTCTCACCTGGGCACAAATGACTTGGAGGGAAACAGTCAAATGGAGGTACAGGCAAGATTTGAGAAGCTTGCCAGATTCTGTAGAAACATGGCATTTCCCCCAAGAGGCTCCACCTGAGCTCTGCAGGGGCAGCTGTACTAAAGAAAAAACTGGAGGACTTCATCGTATGGAAGTTCAGTTTAAACTAAGCGGGGGGGGATGCCGACAGGGCCATCCCTAAGGGAGGAAGAACGGAGAGACTGTCAGCCTCCCCCCCCCCATGATGAGGCAGTCATAAAGGAAACAGTTAGCAGCAAGGAGAGGTTGGATAGTAAGAAGGGGGGTGATGGGGCTATATAATGGAGAGATTTGCTTGCAAATGCCAGGAGCCTAGGGAATAAACTGAGTGAGCTGGAAGCCACCATGGTGGCGGAGGATTTTGACATTGTAGCAGTGTGCGAGATGTGGTGGAATGAGCACTATGCATGGGAAACAGTGATTCCAGGGTACAGATTGTTCGGAAAAGATCAGGAGGGGAAAAGGGGAAGAGGGTGGCACTATACATCAAAGAAGAAATCGTGGTCATGGAAGGGCAGGAGGAGGGAGGGGAAACAGAAATAATATGGGTCACCCTAGATAGGAGGAAGGGGGAAAATCTCCGTGTTGGGGTTGTTTACAGATCTCCTATGCAAAGGGAGGAAGGGGAGAGACACTTTGTAGAATCAGTCGTGAAAATGGCGCAGGGGGGGAATTTTGCTAGTGGGGGATCTGAACCTCCCTGACATCGACTGGGAGGCCCAGACAGCAGTCTCATGAAGGAGTAGGGGCATCCTAGAGGCGATACAAGGCATGTTTCTGCAGCAGCGGGTCACTGAGCCCACTAGGGGTGGGAACCTGTTGGACATAGTCCTCACAAATGGGGACAGTGTGGAGGAGGTGGTGGGGGGGAAGAGCTAAGTACCAGTGACCACAGGGCTATCAGGTTCAGGGTGAGAGCAGGAAGGGAGAGACATAGGACGAAAACCAGGGTAATGGGTTTTAGGAAGGCTGACTTTAGCAAAATGAAGAGGGTGGTCAGTGAAGAAATGAAGATGAGTGACACACAGGGGGTGGAGAAATTATGGGCAACGATTAAGGGAAGGGTACAAAAAGCCATGGACACATGTATTAGAAGGATAAGTAAGAACAGAAGATGGAGAAGACCTGTATGGTTGACTAGGGAGGTGGCGAAGGGGGTCAGGGAAAAAACCAGGGCCTTCAAGAGGTACAGGATGACAAAAAAGGCTGAGGATGGGGAGTCCTATAGGGTTAAGAGGGTGGAGGCAGCATAAAAGATAAGGAGGGTGAAGGAAGACACTGAGGAGAGGATAGTCAAGAAGGCAAGGGGATAAAACCTTCTTTAGGTGCGTGGGTGACAGAAGGAGGGGCACAGCAAGGAATCGAAAGGTTAAGGGGGGAAAGTGGAACAATACTGGAAGGGGATTATGAAAACACAGAGGCTTTAAATGACTACTTTGGGTCACTCTTCACAAAGGAGGGTGAAGGCAAAGGGCCAGAATGGGAAGGGAAGGGAGAAATTCACAGGCAGTTGGATTCAATGGAATTCACAGCTGACAGTGTAAGGGAAGAACTGGGTAGACTTAGGGTAAAGAATGCAATGGGGCCCGATGGTACACACGCAAGGGTACTCAAGGAGCTGAGAGAGGAGCTGGCGCCACATCTGGCAAGGCTATTTAACTTGTCCTTGGACACAGGCACCGTGCCAATGAACTGGAAGAGGGCAGAGGTGGTTACACTCTACAAGGGAGGAAGGAAAAACAGGTAAAAACTACCACCCTGTCAGTCTCACCTCGGTGGTGAGGAAGGTAATGGAAACATTACTGAAGGATAGACTGGTGGAATACCTGGAGATAAATGGCATGCAGGACAAAAGGCAGCATGGCTTCACCAAGGGTAGGTCCTGCCAGACTAACCTCATAGTGTTTTTTGACAGAGTGACACAGATAGTGGACCTGGGGGGAGCGGTGGACTTGGTCTATTTTGATTTCAGTAAGGTCTTTGACACCGTTCCACATAGAAGGCTGGTATATAAGCTGGACAGACTGGGAGTGGGCCAGAGGATCACCAGGTGCATAGAAAATTGGCTGAAGGGAAGGAGTCAAGTGGTGGTGGTAAATGGGACACATTCCAGGAATGCGCAGTGACAAGTGGGGTGCTGCAGGGGTCAGTGCTAGGACCACTACTTTTTAACATCTATGTTAGTAACCTAGCAGAGGGTCTGGAAGGGCAGGTGTGTCTATTCGCAGGCAATACAAGGTCTGCAATAAGGTGGATTCACAAGAGGAGTGGAGGCCATGAGGTGGGACCTGAGAGGCTGGAACAGTGGTTAGAGAACTGCAACTAAATTCAATGCACAAAACTGCTCGGTGAAGGACCTGGGGAGGAAAAACAAGAGGGAAACTTACTCCCTTGGGGGGGGGGTGATCAAGGAAAAGGAAATGGAAAGGGACCTAGGGATTATGGTATCAAGTGATCTTAAGGTGGGGAACCAGTGCAGTAAGACAGTGGGCAAGGCAAATGGTATGTTGGCCTGCATTGTGAGAGGCTTTACTAGCAGGAAGAGGGAGGTGCTAATGCCATTGTACAGAAGCATGGTAAGGCCACATCTGGAGCATGGGGTGCAATTCTGGAGACCTCACCTGTGCAAGGATATTGAGATGATGGAGAGGGTCCAGAGAGGGCAACCAAAATGGTATGGGGATCGCGAGGTACCTTATGAGCAAAGATGGAGAGAGCTAAATCTGTACCCTCTGGAGACTAGGAGGGAGAAGGGGACATGATTGAGACATATAAGTATTTGGAGGGAATAAATAGGGTGGAGGAGGGAGGAGCTTGTTCAAAATGAAGAGGGCGAGAATACAAGAAGACATAGCCTCAAACTGTAAGGAGGAAATACAGAGGTAATGTCAGGGGCAGTTCTTTATGGAGAGGATGTGGAGGCCTGGACAAGCTACCAGAAGAGTGGCGGGAGCCAAAGCAGTGGAGGAGTTCAAGAGGGCATGGGACAGACATAAGGGCTTGAGCATTAAGGTTGATGTATGAAATGGGGGTTATTACAGACTCAATAGGCCATGTGGCCTTTTTCTGCAGTCACATTTCTGTGTATCTGTGTATCTACTGTTTGGTTGATCCACATAACGTTTCAAATGATTGTCAAAATTTCTTGCCAGAATTTTTGTATCATAGGACAGATTGCAAACATATGAATAAGAGACACTGGAGATTTTTTACATCATGGGCAGGAATCTGTGATATCTGGATTGATTTTGTAAAGTTTGGCGGGTGTGTAATAGGTACAATGTATTATATTATATTGAATTTGCTGTAGATTGGAGGAGATTAAACCTTTAAAAGGTAAATCTAAAATCTTTCACCAGCTATCATCTGAGAAAGAAATGCTTAAATCTTGTTCCCATTTGACCCCTAAGTTTGTTAATATTTTCTAGATCGATGATAACAAGAGTGAAGAATGTTCTGGAAAGTATTTTTTTCCTTTTTGTGGGTGATCTGTGAACCATATAGTCTAAAACAGGTGAGTTGTCCGGTAGTTTAAGGCTGTTATTGTTTTTGAAAATGAAATCCCTGAATTGCAAATATCAAAAGAAGTGTTTTGATGTGTCTATATTTGTAAAAAGGTCATGAATGTTCCATTTTCACAACATTTTACTAAATGAGTCAAACCTAGTTCCTCCCATTGTTGAAAATCTGCTGACTTAATAGATGGAGGGAAGTTATAATTACGAAATTATAAATTATAGAGATGTCGTTGTACCATTTTATGAGTCTATGCACTTAGTCCAAATCTGGATTGAAGAGATAGTTGATGGTAAAGGGTTATACTATTGCCAATGGGATATGCTGCATAAAATATGTAGGGTAAAGCTGAATAGGGAATTTTGACCAGTTCAGATTATTGCAGGCTGTTTCAGGATTCTTAAACCAATATTGTAATTAACCTAGTTGTTCTGTGTAATAATAAAATTGAAGATTTGGAAAGCTTTACCCTCCCATCGATTCAAGTAGTATTTTTGCTTGGCAATTCTAGTTTTATTTTCCAGAGGAATTTAGTCATGATTTTGTTCAGTAAGGTGAAGAGAGATTCGGTAAAATGACAGGGACTGATTGAAAAAGGAACAGACATTTAAATACTTTTGCCATTTTAACTAGAGTGACCTTCCAGTTAGTGTCCATGGGAGAGAGGTCTATTTTATAAGATCTTCAATAGCTTTGTTTACTAGTGGAGTAAAATTAATGGGCGACATTCACAAAACCCTGGAAATTTCTGCAGATGTGGGAAAAACTCGGCACAAGTGGGTTGCCACTTGAGGATCTGCAGGTTTCAACCGTTTTCTCATAGCTGTGGGTATTCACAAAGGTGGAGCAGGATTATGACTGGCTCCACAATTTACTGTGGCTTGTGGGAACTGTTGGCAGGCAAATCTCCACAGCTGTAGAGAGCTGTTAAGGCTGGTGGGACCAGCCATAACATCATCTACAACTGTTGCGCTGTGGATAGCAATTCCAGCAGCTGCAGAGATTTTGGTCCACAAATGGAGTTGCAGCATGGGGCTTAGTCACAAAACGTTTAGTGAATCTAGCCTAGTGTCGTTAATCTGTTGCCTATCTTTTGGGAGAATTAACCCTAAGTATTTAATTTCATTTGAATTTGGATTGTATTACAGAAATTTGATGAACGATTAGGTGGGATTCCATAAGGTAATAATTCTCGTTTGCCAATTTTTTTATAACTGTAAGAAGCATCAACGTTATTAATAACATATTGAATCATGCAGGGTTAGGCAGCATTAATAGTATATTGTCTGCATATATAGTTATCAGTAGATTAGGCAGTTGTCCAATTGTGACTGTGAGTGGTTCGATTACTAAAGCAAAAAGGAGGTGGGCTGAGGGACAGCCTTGTCTTGTACCTCTATATAGATTCATTTCCGGGGAGGTATCGTAGTTCATTTTTACATATGCACGAGGTGACTTGTATACAATATAATTCCATTTCCTGAATTTTTGTCCTAATCCCAAGTTCTTTTTAATAAACTATGAATGTAACCCCGCTCCACTCTATCGAACACCTTCTCTACATCAAGAGTTAATAGGACAGTGTTGATGCTGCCTCAATGAATCAATATAATTAATTATGCATCTTATATTAGAACTCATTATAAAATGTGTATGAAAAATCCTACAATCTAATTGGCTGAGAAGCACTCCATCTCATGTAATTATTAGCCCAGAATTACATGGGTTGTAGTACCAGTCAGTAAGTCAGCCATCTCACATCAGTGGCTCCCCACAAGATTCATACATTCCCTGCAGTCAGAAATTATCTGAATCGATGCAGATTTTTCTTCAAAACAAATAAAGAAATCACTGTTTTGTTTTATATTTCTGTCCCATTGCTATTCCTACCTTGAAAGTGCCATGTTACTGAAGCTCCAGATGCTGCCCATGTTTCAAAGGCTGCAGAGTGTGGCAGCTAATGGAACGAGCTGTCAGCTGCAGGTGGCATGTACACCATATTATACAATGGGGTATGAAAATCCTGTAATCTCATGGTCAAAACACATCACATGACCGTGGTATATCCTGTAATAACCCACAGCTGAGAAATGGCATTTATAAAAACATACTTAAACACATTTAAATTTATTTACATATGGGTCCATTGTATAATTGCAATAAAGCACTCCAGGGTGTGGGTTGACTAGAGTTTACTCACTTCTTGTGTGGAGAAGTCACTCGGCTGCACCTTGTGACAGACCACACAAGAAGTGGGTAAATCCCCAACTAACACCCTGGAGTGCACTAATATTAAACGATGGCACAGAAATGCAAAGGAGGCATGTAGACAGAAGCAACAAGCAGATTACTTATTAAATAAAATGGGAAGAACTCATATTTTTACTTTTAAGTTTTGCTGTTATTTATTTTGTGAACTGTATTCTGTAGGACACATTTTATAAGTGAGATTAGACATTTCAGGGTGGTTGATTATGGCCAGTAATCACTTACCTCTCTTGGGTGTTTAAGGCACTTAGCACAAGCACCTCATGCCTAACAACACCCTTGAAAGGTGTGTGATTGCTGACCATAATCACACACCCTGTCATGCCTTGTGCATACATAACTGTCCTTTGATTAGTCAGTTTGGTCATTATGTGTTATGAATGGCAATACTGTCTCCGATCGGGATGCTAAAACTTTTGATAAGATTTTATTACTTTGGCCCAGTCACGCAGCAATGATGCGCGGTCTGCGATATTCAAAGGGAAAAGTGCGGCACAAATCGATGCACCAAAAGTGCATCAGTAATGTATGCAGGCACAGGTGGGGGGCATGCCCATGCATACTCTGCACATCGATATTCAGCCCAGGATGTGCAGAGCCATGCATGTGCAACCCCTACCTGCGCCAGCACAAAGTTGATCAAAAAAAAAAAAAAGACAACGGATGGCCACCCACAGGTGAGCTGCTGCATTGCAGAGGCGCAACCGGCAGCAGCTCACCTGTGATGTCTCCCAATCGGCTGCACCTGGCGATGCCCCATGCCCAATCGTGAGCATCTGTTAAAAATGAAGAATGCTGTCCAATATCCTGGTGGTCCAGTGGACGCTGTGTGCCTGATTGCGGGCATCTGTATATAAAAGAAATAAGTCAATATCCCTGGTGGTCCAGTGGACCACTGTGTATGATTAGTGGGCATTTGTCATAAAATAAATAAATATTCCAATATCCTGGTGGTCCAGTGGACCACTGTCTGCCGATTATGGGCATTTGTAAAAATAGAAAGACATAAGTCAATATCCCTGATGGTCCAGTGGACGCTATCTGCCCGATCAAAGGCATCTGTATATAAAGTCACAAGTCCAATATCCTGGTGGTCTTGGGGTACCCCTCCACCCTCCCACTGGGCTCCACTGCCCGCTCCCCGTCGAACTACGGCAGCACCACCACCACCCCACCAACCGCCGACTGACACTGTCGGTAGGGCTGTCGCCACGATGGTTCTGGCGTGAGCCAATGGGCTGCAACCATACCGTACTACACATTCTAGATATGTGAATGAATCTGGAATCTGTAGTATGGTATGGGCTGCAGCCAGTGGCTCACGCTGTGAGCTGTGGGCGTACAGCTGACGTCGTCGTCAGCGGCGGCGTAGGCGGTGGTGCTGCTGCCCGCCAGCTGATGGGGGGCGGGCAGTGGCTCAGGGGGTGGTGAGGAGAGGACCAAGACCACCGAGAATATTGAACTTATATCTTTATATACAGATGCCAGCGATCAGGCAGATAGTGGTCACTGGACCACCAGATATTGAACCTTCTTCTATTTTTACAAATGCCGCGAATCAGGCAGATAGCGGTCCACTGGACCACCAGGATATTGGACTTATTTTCTCTATTTGTTACAAACGCCCACGATCGGGCAGATAGCAGTCCACTGGACCACCAGGGATATTGGACATTTATTTCTATTTTTTACAACTGCCCGCGATCGGGCTGTGGAGCACATTGCCGGCTGCAGGAGGCGTTGGTCCCCGACGGCTGCTGCCTGGCAGGGCGCCAGGTGCAAGTTTTCAGGGATCGGCACATCTGCATGCAAATGGGGCCATAATGACATGCAAATGGGCCCATTTGCACCTTGCTTACATTATGGCCCCATTTGCATGTCAAGTTTTGAATATCGCGGTTGCTGTGCATGGCGCAATGGAACTTGCGCTAGCGCATCCCCATGCTCCACTCTGGCCACTTGCGCTGGCGCAGTGCCACTGTGCCATGCACACTGCAGGTGGCCAGGGTGCGATATTCAACGCTGCTGAGCCATGGCGCAGCTCCGTTGAATATCGCCCAGTCCACACCCCTGCGCAGCCAAGTTGAGCTGTGCCCAAGCTTGCGCCACAGCCTGGCGCAGTTTGGATATCTGGGCCTTTGACTTTAAAAGGGAGATTGGTCAGTATGATGCTCATAATTCAGGACGTTTGCCTTTCTTTGGAGAGAGAAAAATACTGGCATCTGAAAAGGAGTCTGGAAAGTTCCCTGAAATAAAAACCTGCAAAACTGGTCACTGAGTAGGTTTTCACATTTTTTTATAAAAATCACCCCGAACCCTGTCTGGGCCTGGAGCTTTCCCAGATTAGATGTTTTTAATTGCTAATTGAAGTTCAGTGGGTGTTATGTCTTTTCTAATCCATCAATTAATTCTAAAGGAATCCGAGCAAGGTTAATGGAATTTAGAAATTTATCGACAGCACTTGGATTTTTTACTCATTCAGAGTATAAAGTTCCAAGTAGTAATGAAAAAGGTTTCATTGATCTCTTCTGGATGATTTGCAATGTTCTCAGTTGGATTTTTAATGCAGTAAATGCTTTGTCCGGCAGCTTCACTGCCATTATTTACCAGGTTTGTTGCTCCCTGGTAATATTTTTGACCTGGATTTGAGTATGGTGTGTGTGATGGGATCAGGTAGTGCCCATCACTGGTTAGAAAAGCCCCCCATGGATCTAGGACTTGGGCCTTGAGGGCTCCTTCTGGGTTGCTTCAACCAGGTATTGGTAAATGTGCTAGTGACCAGAGAAAATCAGATTCAGAAATTCACTTACCTGTGTCCACATTCTTTCTTCACATTAGGTGTCCTGTTTCTTTGTCTCTTTGTGGGTTGGCCACTTAAAGCATTACTTTTTCTTTCTTTCCTCTGTTTCAGGGCCAGTATAGTACAGAGAATAGCCTCACTGACTTTGAGGGCATTACTCAGGAGGATAACACCTCCTACATTCTAGTTCTACCCCAGTATTAAAAAGAAAATGGCTATTTGCCTGTATTTACTGACTCTGCCAGTCAGTTACAAAACTGCCTTTCCTCATTCTCCCCACCCCCAGCTTACCTGATAGCCAGCAGTCAGCTCTGAGGGAGATTGTCAGTTTAAATAAAATGTTGGATCAGGGGCTTTTCTAAACAGTTGTTCTTTTCTGCTCCAAGCAGCACAGAGAGCTGGATGAGCTCTCTACCTGTGTCTCCTCTGTTGTTCCAGTGAGGAACTGCTGCCTAATACCGATGGCTTTCTGGGAGTAAGAACCATTTTAAACAAAATAAAATTGAGTTGAGTGCTAAAGTAAAATGGCTTGCTTGCACTTTCTGCTGCAGGTGTCATGAGGGACACCTTGCAGCGGACGTGCTACGGTGGACGAGAGTCTCGTGCTGCACGAGAGTACCACTCGGGACTACTTGTGTACTGCTTGGAACACCACATACCATCTGAAACTATAAGGGTTACAGGTAGAACATATTCTGGCAGCTGACTTTGTTTAGCATAGTGGTTAGGGTAGTAGACTGCAATAGGCAAACAGGAGTGTGATAGGACCGGGCTCGATTCCCTCATCATCCCACTGTCAGCAGCTCAACAAGCAAAATCCCCAAGGTCGCACTTGCAAATTGAAATAGGCCTACAAAAAAATTGTTGTTTTTTTTCTTCAATTTGGTGCGACCTCAGAGTTGATTATATTTATTTACAGATGGTGCGGGGGGCATAGCCCCCAGCAAAAAAAATTTAATTATGTAGGTAAAGATCTGCAATGGACAATTACGGCACTGGTGGGGGTTCCGTTTCCTGTCTGCCATGACACCTGCAGCATAAACTGCAAACGTTCCAGTTCCTGTCCTCCTAGGTTTGCATAGCAAAGTTAAAAACACAAGATGTCTTAAGTTTCTGTATTGCCTTCTTGCTCTTACAGTACATGAAACGTTTTGTAAATTAAGAAAAGTAAAAAAACTGAAGGTAAACATTGAGTTCATAAGTGTAAGCTGTCCTTAGAGGAAATGCTTTAAAAGCACATGGCTTGTTTCTGTTTGTAGCCTTTTGGTCTACAAATGAGCTTGCAAGTTAATAGGACACAATTCCTTTTTCATAAGCATTTAGAGCCTTTGGTTTAAACATAAAAAGGGTTAAATAACTTATAAAAGTGCAAACTCGCCAAACAAATGTTCTGGTCCCATGGATTGTTTTCCCAGTCTCTCTCTATAGGTAGACAGCAGCTATGTTTTCCCTATATTTGTATGTTTGTAGGAGAAAGGAAACACCTAAAGGGTGGAGTTAAGGGCTAGCCTGAGGGTGGAACCCAACTCATTAAAGTTTCTCTGGAGAATATTATGATGCACAAAGTTGGAAATGTGTGAATAAAGGAAGGGTGATTGATAATTACAAATGGCCATGAAAGAGGGATTTGTGCCAGTGTATCAAAGTAGTATCATTTTGAAATATTTGTATAATTAGTAAACTGGGCTGATCATGTGACTCCATCCCAAGTGTATATAAGCCAGCTTGTTTGGAAGGAGATCAGATCAGAAGTGAGAGAAGCTGCACTGTCAGCTACCAGGTCTGGCTCCTTAAAGTTAAAGGGAGCAGGTTTGATTGTTTGCCTTATAAAGAAGTTTGAGTTGTACCAGTGTGTATAAAGATTCTAGCTAGTACACCTGGGACTGAGTTGCCACTTCAGATGCCAAATGACTGTAAGTGAAATGAATTTGCACATTGAAAGAAAAGTGAAGAAATGCCTGTGAAATCCTGCTATATGAAGAGAACTGTGTTTTTTTTTTAACTTTAACCTGAAAATACAATTTCACAACTGTGTTTTTAAGTGCAAACGGGCATCCTCCTTCTTTCACCTCTTGGGCATCTTCCTTCCTTCACCTCCCATGTCCCTATCAAATGGTGTTTTCAACTTTTGTTGATAGTAAGTTATTGTAGTGTAAGCCCACCTTCCCAGTGTCCAGGGTATGATGGTGAATTTCCTATGGGGAGGGGCAGCCACTGCAGCAAGAACACTTTTCAAGATAGCTGCGTTCACCCAAGTGCCTGAAAGAAAGGGGTGCCACCCGACACCTCCAGTGTTGGGCTTAAGAGAAAACAGTGGTTAAACAGCATCAACAGTTCAGGAAGAATGAGATGATTCCTACTGACTTAAAGAATAGTGGGATCCCAAATTTTATAAACATGGTTCAATAAAATACAGCCACTGCATGGAGCAGTTCATATCTTAACACAAGGGGGCAGCACATTATTTCTTGACCATGGAGGTCACACAGTTGATTCAGTCCCTTTACATCAAGTCCATTCTCAGGGCATGATCCGGATGACCCCGAATCCTAAGGCAGCTCAGTTCATCATGTAGCAGGAAAAAACACACCTCGCTGCAGGGTTGCTCTCCCCACAGTCCCAAAACACCTTGTTCCCATCTCCTCCTCTCAGCCTGGCCTCTCACACTGGGGCCAGTGCTTCACTGTCCCATGGGTCCAAATCACTCACTGGGGTGTTTCAGCTCACCTCTCACCTTGGGGCTACTGCTCCCTCCTCTCACTAGTCCAGACTTCAGATCAGGGCATGCTGCATCTCACGCTGGCCACTGCCACTCCATCCCATACTCACTAAGATTCTCGAGCAATGGCCCCACAGAGCCTTGTAGCAACCAATACCTCTCTTCACTGCCACTCTGCTCTCCCTCAGGTCTCATCTCTCTCTTCTGTCCTTCTTCCTGCCATGTGGTTTCTCTTTAATACCCCCAAACTGAAAGAGTCAAAATTGAGCAGCCCCATCATGTTTTCTAGCTGCAATGTCAGTTTCCTACTCAAGAGAGAAGCTATCCCGCTGCTTAAATGGGTGGCTGCCCCACTCGATCCCAGTCCTAATCATCAGTTCATCCCTCCTTTTCCTGTGCTCTCCCTTATATCCTGCACTGCCCCAGAGTGCTCCTGTGCTGTCAGCTCCTTGGGATGGCAAACCCATTAACCCTTTACAGGGATGAAAAGTCCCACAAAATATCTCAATGGCACACATCCAAGTGTACAAGTAAGGCACCTCTAACCCCACAAGGGTGTTACAACTCTCCCTGCCTAAACACTCACCATCATCAGTGAGCTGAGAAGTGCAATCAGCTACCCTCCCAGGGCCCGAGCAAGTGGGGTATGTGCACCTCCCAATAAGCCTCAGAAGAGCTTTAGGCTGCTCACTGTGAAAGCAGAAACTGGGGGACATGATGTTTCTAGCTTGGCACTCCAATACATGTCAGCCAACCTCCCTGTCCACCAACCCACCAGACCTTCTGCATGGATTTCCTACAGCCTAGGGTGGTGTCCCAGGCCAAACACTAACCCACGCTATCCTCCCTTACTTCAAAACTCTGACTACTGCCTATCAGGGACCCCCTTCTTATGCGCTCCCCCCAAAAACTGTATTAAACCCAGAACACTACTGTCCCATTGTGAAACGGAGGACACAGAGCACCAAAAATCAAACACTTAATCTTTCAGTGATTGAATCATATAGTAACGATGATGTACAGTGGTACAGTGACACCCAATGACAAGGACTCCTGTGCCATCCTGTCACAGCTCAGCTTACACAGTTCACCTGCCAAAAACAAATAGAAATGCCAGTTGCAGTAGCCAAATCTCCAATAATCACCAGCTTCCACCATGATTCTTCTGGCAAAACACCCACCGAGGCAGCAGGACACATGGACTCCACCCCACCAGAACCAAGTAGTCCAATCCATAAGGCTTGGCCCAACCCATATAAAGAGGATTCACATGGGCCAGGCATAGGATACCTCTTTCAGCAGATTCTCAGGTGCCCCACAATCAAGGAGACGGTGTGAATTATCACAGTTTGCAGCGCCATGTTTGTTGCGCAACAGTTCAAAGCAAACTCTCCAACTCCTGAGATGTCTTCTCCCAGCACCATGTTTGGGGTCCGGGGGGGGTCACAGACACCTCAAAACACATCCTAGATGGGCCCCCATGTGTAAGCCCACACCTCCCCAGTGTCCAGGGGTATAATGGTGAATGTTCGTGGGGGAGGGGCAGCCACAGCAGCAAGAAGACCTTCTAAGATGGCTGCGTTCACCCATGTCCCTGATAGAAATGGGGGTGCCACCCTGACCCCCTCCAGTGCTGGGCTGGAAGGGAAAATAGTGGTTAAACAGTATCAGCAGTTCAGGAGGAATGAGACGACTCTTTCTGACTTAAAGAACAGTGGGATCCCAAATGTAATAAACATGGTTCAGTGAAATACTGCCACTCCATGGAGCAGTTCATATCTGAACACAAGTGGGCAGCACATTATTTCTTGACTGTGGAGGTCAAACAATTGATTCAGTCCCTTTACATCAAGTCCATTCTCAGGGCATGATCCGGATGACCCCGAATCCTAAGGCAGCTCAGTTCATCATGTAGCAGGAAAAAACACACGTTGCTGCAGGTTTGCTCTCCCCACAGTCCCAAAACACATTGTTCCCATCTCTACTCAGCTTGGTCTCTCTCATCAGGGCCAATGCTTCACTATTCCACAGGTCCAGATCACTCACTGGGGTGTTTCAGTTCACCTCTCACATTGGGGCTACTGCCTTCCTCCTGCTGGTCCAGATTTCAGATCAGGGCATGTTGCATCCCACACTGACCACTGCACACCATCCCATACTCACCAAGATTCTCAGGCAATGGCTCACAGAACCTCGTGGTGACCCATCCCTGTCTCCTCGGCACTCCGCTCTCCCTCAGGTCTCATCTCTCTCCTGTTCATCTTCCTGCTGTGAGGTTGTTCTTCAAAACATAAGAGGTACCTAGAAAAGTAGATTTGACATGTATCCTATTTTTTACACTATAGCTGAAACTAGCTTTTGGAAGAAAACATTTTTCATTGCACTGCTGCTTTAAGATAGAAGTTTAATCTCGCAGGGGAAGAGGTGTACTTAATACCTTTACTTGAGGGTAGCAATGACTTGAGCAAAGGACTTCCACGGAACCAGTGTAGCATGGCTGAAGTCTGGATAGGCATGAAACTGATTTTCTTTGAAAGTTACCTCCCCATCCAAGCTTTACTCAAGATCACCTCTTTATCTTGGAATCTGTGGTTTGACATATACAAATTGTGGTGGATTAAATTTAGTAGCTTGGGCTGGAAGGCACTTATTAGGGACTGTTCGATCTGCTCTATCTAGAGAGATTATTTCTTCCAGGTATTTTTCTGCCCATAGTGATGGTGATTAGTTTTTTAAAGGAAACCATTGGGCCACCTGTCCTGTCTAGGCCTTCTGGTATCTTTGACAGTTGTAAGTTACCTCTTCTGGATCTGTCCTCCTAATCTTGCACCTTCCCCATGAAAAATGTAAAAGTTGAACATTATGTGGGGGAACTGGATCAGCAGGGGGGGGCAAGTGCACCTTCCCACTAGGCCCATTATCTCCTCTAGTTCCACAGTACGCACTGTAAAGTACTTCCATTGTTGTATTTAGACTGGTTATTGCCTGGGCAAGAGTGACCATGGGATTATTAATTACTGATAGGCCAGCTTGCATGTCTGTTCAAAAGGCAGAGATGTCATTCCACAGCTCTTGTGCCCAGATAGTGCTTGTATCCTTATCCTCGACTGTTTCCAGGCTTGACCAATTGGAACTAGTATTATAACAGCCTCATCTATTCCCTGTATTAGCCCTTAGCTTAGTTGCAATATCAGTGATTTCCCATGTTATAATGCAATTTGTGGTTGGAGCCTGGTTATTTATAGTAGTAGTTTTTAGCAATGCATTAGAGGGGACCATATTTACATCAGTCTCCTGCCTTGCCTTATCCATGCTGGAGGTTCAAGAATTCATATCTGGGGCTTAGCATCATTGATGGGGGCTGGGTACATGTGATGAAAGTGTACCCGGCCCTTGTATCTTCACACCTGTAGGTATGTGCATGGTGGCTGCTATGCACGATTGCGGCACCGTCATTAGCCTGTCCACAGCCCTGCCCCCCAATGTGCAGCAGCATGGGGGTGGAACAGAGGACATGGGCAGCATTCAATTAGATCCCCGTCCTGGGTCCTGGGTCCTGAAGTGAATCCCCTGCTCTGCATTAGCAGAGGATTCTGGGAAGGCACAGGAGGGTAAATTTCAAAAGACTGATGAATGGCTGCCCCCAGCTCTCCCTTTCTACCCAGAGGACTGGCGCAGCACTGTAGGGGGCTTGTAGTCCTGCAGCCTGGGGGGTTTCTCTAGTAAAGCGCACAAAAGATATAGCAGGATCCCTGCCTGCATATCCTGCACCCCCCTTGCCCTGCACCTCAAGAATGGTGTGAAGTGTGGTCACACCCATAGACATGCCCCCGAACCAACCATGTGCATAGCTGTGCAATCAACCAGGGAATCCAGTGCAGAAGGGGTGGGCATGCATTCCATGAATGCAGCTGGAGGTCCGCATGACCCCCTCTCAATTGTGCAGCATTACAAGTTAGGGTTGCCTATGCCCATAGATCCCATGATTTAGTGCATAGATATTGAGTGGGAGCAGGCATAGTCAGGGCCCCATTACAAGCAAAGGTTCATTAGTTGCCTCAGAACTTGCTCCCTGATTATACAATGGTGTCTAAACATTCACTTTCCTGACTGGTCAGCTGTTACGTTATGCTGTGGAGTAATTTTTTGCATAACCCCCACATAAAGTACCAGCCAACCACACATTTAAAAAAGAAAAGTAAAACCACTTCACACAGAACCCTTAGGTTTCCAATACAGTCTCACATAGCCACCATTGTTTTCTCTCACTAACAGCACCGGTCCACAAAATGAAAAGCTGTTGAGGAAAATGAAAACTATAGTAAAAAGAAAAAGTCAGATGTGAGCTGCATTGTAGAAGTTAGAAACAACCCAGAGCTAACCAACAGCACTAAAAATCAAACTGCTGGCATTTTCAGTTATAATTGCTCTGGCAGTGCTCAGCTCATTCATGTTGTGGCTAGCTGTCTTCATAGCGCAGGGGTGGGGTGGGGGCTTCTGCTCAGCAACAAGGAACTATTTTGTGTAAGAGGGGATATTTTCTTAAAATCAGCATACAAACTTAAAAAATCAAAAGCGTTTCTATCATTTTTTGTGCAGTTGTCATGTTTCCTAATTGTATAATTGGAATAATATAAGGTGAGGGTTTGGCTGCCATTTACCGACACCTGGTGTAGCTGGTCACTCGGCCTGTGGCTTCATGACTGAAGCACACCAGGTGTGGGTAAATTCCTGTTCAAACCACACCCAATCATTGATTATTCCTTAAAGGGCCACTGTCAACCCCCTTAGACTTCAAAGTGTCCCTTGTTTAAAAAACACATTTTATGATTGTTCACATTCTATGGATACTGCTGTTGCAGCTGGTAGTTTGATTCAGATCCCTTTTTTCTTTTAAAAAGTGAAAAACTGCCTGCCCACCAACTGGTGTTACCACACCAAGACATGTTTGTTTACATTTCTTGACTAACTCCCACTGCATCTTTCCTGGATTCAGGAACACCCCCAACACAATCAAGTCACTCATTATGCAGTGGGAGTAGAGAAGACTATTATAGTGTATAGTGGAACGTCATTGTTCACTGAAATCTAGAGCTCTCAAAATGTTGTTCTGCTGCACTAGTGATGTCCGTAGTGCAGCAGAACCAAAAAGTGAAGTTCGCAGGACAGCAGAATGACTTTTCGTTATGCTGCAGTGCGGACATCACACATGGTGTCCTCAAGCAGCAATCTGACAGTTACTCTTATTTTAAAAAGAAAGATGTAATTTCTTTTTTTTTGAGGCAATGACGTTCCACTATACACTATACAGAACAGTGCATGCATGCATACCATTTAATGGCAGGGCTGTTCTTTCACCTCGTTGGTACTATGACAGCTGATTACCTCTCGAGCTGCACTCTTGAGGTAATCTGTCGTCATAGTACCAACTCAGAGAAAGAATAGCCCTGTTGTTAATTGGTACTCATGTACTATCCTATATGTATCACGAGTGGCTGCACTGTTTGAGGGTGTTTCTAATGTTCAGAAAGTGTGCACTAAGAGTAGTTCAGGGCTCTGAAGCAAAACAAAGCTGGGCATAGCTATACATTACCATGCATTTTGGTTCTAATAAGGAAGGAGGCAGATAAAACAACCAGCAACATCAATGAATTTTAGAGGAAGTAAGCAATCATAAAATGTGGGGTTTTAAATAAAAATAATATGATGAAAAAAGGTTGACAGTGTCCCTTTAAATCTGCACTTTCAGAGAGTTAGAGTATGTTGAGTTGCTGGCCTTTTATGCCCCTTAGGTACTGAAATACTGTTTGAATTAGGTGTACCAGGAATAGGAGGCATCATAGTGGGCAACCTGATAGAAGTTGTAACAAGTGCACTGCTGAATTACCATCAATATTGCCTATATTAGTAGTGGTGTTAGGAGCTGGGGCTAGATCTGCTGTGATTTTTTTCACATTTACTGGAAGGACAGAATGCCGCTACATATCCTGCTTGACATCAGTGGTACCCCCTCCAAGTGATCTGCATTAGTGTGGCTGTGGGCACTGGGAGTGCTTGTTTCATGGGAAGCACCTTGTAAAGTAATTGAGTTAATGTGGTTTATCATTGCAGCAGCCATCCCTGACATTCTGTAACATGGCTTGGGGATCAGCTGGCTGATTTACAGTGGGAAAGCATCTTGTAGCATAGTATGGGTATTGTTAGAAACTGCAGCAGTAGTAGCGCTTGATTTTGTGTGATACCACTCAGGAGTCAGGAGCTTAGTTTGCAGTTCAAGTCCGTTTGCAGTTATGTTGGTTTGGTAAGTCCGCAAAGTAGTTCGGCTCTGAGACTACAACTGAAACCACTCAGGAGTTGGCCTATTTATCAGCACTACTGCTTTATTTCTATCAGATTTGCCTGTGTCACTTGCTGACAGAGGGCACCAACACACAGCTGATTGGGTTTATGCTCCAACATCGGGAGTTTCTGAGGCTGTGTTGTGCCTTGGCAACAGTTTGTTTGGCTATGGAAGGGCAACCGACTTCATAGCTTCTTTTACTAGGATGACACTGCCACTGGAGCCATGTCCAGGGAACTAACTCTGCTGGCACTGAAGAACCTGCACCATTACTTTGGGAAAATTAGTTGCTTCAGGGACTGGTGCTCTCACGCACTGTAATAAGTAAGAGGCAGTGACAGCTTTACTGGAGAGATTACTAACACCTAAAGGTAAGACAACATTATCGTTATTACACGCTTTTAACCTGGTTATTCAAAAGTGCCTGGCTGGACAAGAGCTATTGTGGTATTGCCTTTCCTACTTGTGCTGGTCGATGCCCTCATTTTGGAAGTATTAACCGGGTATTGTATATTGGCGCATCTAGATCTCTTCACCCTACTCTGTCGTCTCTCCAGCTGTAGCAGTTCTGCAATGCCCCTGGCTCTTTAGATCTTTTTAGACACCACATTAAGGATAAACTGATAAAACTTTCTTTTTACTTGTTAAATTCAGCAGTATCCCATCCCAAAAGCTCTGGGCGATAAACATGGGCTGTTTAGTTAATATGTCAATGTTAATGTTATCAAAATTTCCTGCTCCATATCCCGTCCCTGCCAGGGTCTCTGTATTTAGATGCGAGGACCTGAGATCTCAATGGTCAGAGACTGGGTGGTTCTGCTCCCTCTGCACATTCTAAGTACAGTAGTTGGGGCACATGCGAGGCCAGGTCTGCAGTTGGTTTCCTTGTTTGGCATCTTCCCTTACACACTGCTGAGTTTTAATTTTTTATTTTATTTCAGTCTTGGAATGAATACCTTTGCGCCAAAGGGTCTTTTACATAGGCTCCACGCCATATCAAAAAACAGAACAAACAGTATAGTACGAAAATACATTGTGATCCAATGATTAAAGATAACAATAAAATAAGCACATATGGATTTAAATTACAAAAACAGGTAATTTGCAGACATACAGTGGCTAGGAGTAAGCTTAATTAGCAAAACACGGCATTAGGGTTGGGATCCAGCTACAGGAGGAAAAAGATGCAGCCAAATAGCATAGTCACAGACAAAATGAGGGAAAGACAACAACCAGGGACATGGTCTTACAGGATAGACAGAAGCTAAGGGCGAGGGCCTAACATTGTTCCAGAGTAGGGATACAGTGAAAGACATTGTCTGAGCGGGGGTGTTGCCAGGATTAGGCCCAGCGTTGCCCTGGCCAGTGGAGGGGACCATCTTGTGCAACTTTGGTTGGCCTCAGTGCCCTCAACATACAGATTGGACTCCCGATATTGGCAGTGAGTTACTGCTAGTGGCAGAGAATGGGATCTGAGATGAGCCAGGCCTTCGTAGATGTGACTCAATTGGAACAACCCATCCCACACCAAGCACCAAGATATATGCATCGAATGAGCAATAGCCCACCCTCAACTTCTTCTTCCTCCTCCTCCTCCTTCAGGGCAATGTGCCATGGCACAGCATAACTCCAGCAGCTGGGGAAGACCACAAACTGCTCCAGGTAGGAGCAGCATACATCAGCCTAGTATGAGTTAATGTATGCAGTGTTGTATTAATTATCAATATGCATAGGGTTATCTCACTATTACTTGCATATGCTGGGAGCATGTAAGGTGCCTTTATTATACTGTCTGCATGTTTCTGCCAAAAACTGAAAATAAAATTTACAAAAAAAAAGAGCTACTTGGCTGAAGCTCTGAAGGTGGTGGGCAGACTGTAAGTTACACTGGCCTACTAACTCCTTGCACCCTCTGCCCCTCCTTCCTTCTTCTCAGTACTGGGTCAGAATGCTATCTATCCCACCTCAGCATACCACCACTAATAACAGCACAGAAACAAGCAGAGTAAAATCTCATTGTTCCACCAGCTTGCCCTTATGGCAAAAGCATGACCTACAGATAGCTATCGCCTAGTCCACCACTAATTACCAGTGCTGAGGTGTCCCTCCCTCTGGGGGTAGGTAAGACAACGTCACTGGAGCAGGATCCTAATAAGGTCACCCTAATAGACACATACACCGCTGAGCGTGTTGCCTTTAATGGGTCACCATGATCACTTAGAATCGCGCAGTACCATTTAAAGGGCAGGGGATGTGTACTGGTTTCAGATGCCTGCTTTTCGAGAAGGTGCACTGCTTCCAGTTAGGCTTAACTGGGAGACACTACCCCATGCAGGTTACCAGCCAGAAACCAAAAAAGGTTTTTGGTTTTCAAAAGTTGTTTGTTGTTTTTTTAATATTTTTATCCCAAATTTTTAACATAGTCTTCTTAAGAGCCCACCTCATGAACAAGGGTAGAGAAAATGTTCAGAGCTCCTGCCTGAAAGGTGATTTCACACAGTGACCATGAAATCAACTTTCAGGATGTGAAATCACATTTAGGCAAAGATTTGAAAAATGAGAGCTGTCACATTCATGAGATGCTATGAAGAAAATGCTATGTTGACAATTTGGGGCAAAAATATTGAAAATTACCAAAGGTTACAAGCCTGCATTCACAAATTTCAATGTAGGCTTATAACTGTTGTTGTTTTTCAATATTTGTATGCCAAATTTTCAACATAGCCTTTTTATGGCCCCACCTCATGAACAAGTGCAAAGAAAATTTTGCAACTCCTGCCGAAAGGTGAGTTTGTGCAGTAACTATAAAATCACCTTTGGGACAGATTTGCAATTTCACTGCCATTGTTCATGAGGTGGAGTCCCAAATACGCATGTTGAAAATTTAGCAAAAATATTCAAAAATAGCCAAGTTGTGCCACTAATGGGGCTGACAGTAGGACTCCAGCAGGGCTCACTATTGAGGTCACAGGTTCCTTTTGACTTTGATCAAACAAGTTTCTGACCCCATGCAGGAATTTTTTTAAGACATGCTTTTATCTTCCCATTAATTTAAATAGCACTGGGTTTTGTACTTTTGGTTTAATCTTCACTCTGATTTTGTAGTCGTTTATAGAAAAGTCCATCAGATGAAGACTGAGTTATACATAGCTGACTTTAAAGCTGGATAACAGCCTTTCTGAATGTATTGTTACTGTTGGGACAGCCAATAATTGTTAATAATACTGCATGTGTGAGTGTGTGAGGCTTATCGGGAGGTCGCAGTTTGCAGAGGTCCTGGCCAATTGTGTGAGCTCTTTCCCAGCACTGGAGTCTCACATTACCTCCCCAGCCTCCCACTGCATTTCCCCCTCCCCTTAGGTCCAATGGATACCTTACCTTGCTACTCTTTTCTCTTTCCATCAGTCCTCATCCTACCAGCCCCAAGGGACGAGTGGGCACAAGGAGGGCTCCTGCCACAACCCAGGACTGTGAAATCCTCCCTCCAGGTATGACTCCTCCAGTTTGGCATCCCATGCCATCTTTGCACAGCACACAGTTTCTAGCCTCAGGACACCAACAAGTGTGCATTCCCTTCAGCACTATAGTGTACTGTAATAACCCACCCAACCCTCACCAGCCACCCTCCAACCCAGAGCTAGTGCAATATTTATTGCCACTGAGAGGCTGCAAAATCAATCAACCCTCTTTCACCCCCCCCACCCACATGATTTTCTAGGCAACTTGATGCTGACCCCCCACCCCCAACACTGCACCTCTTGGTCTCTTCCATAGTAATCCTCCTCTAGGTACCTAATTGAAAGTACCTCTTCCAGTCACTGCTCTCCAGGTGCTATCCCCACACCAGTCTTGCAGCTTTGGTTGTTGATCAGTTAAGCAGACTTAGCTCCTTCCGATTGAACAGGACAAGTGCTCTTTTCATTAGCTTTCCTCTATTGACCCATAAATCTGGTGCAGCTCAGTCTTGCACCCCCCAGGATCAGATCCTTTAATCACTGCTCACTCCTGATCTCCGGCCACCTAAATACAGGTGTGCTCACCTCTTGTAAACCAAATCACCTACAGTGACTTTATCCCTCTTTTCTACCCCCAACTTCGCTCTTTAATGCCACTCATCACCAGCCTTCTGCTCCTCGTGCTCACCTTCCTCTCACTTCCTTACTCTTCTCAACTCCTTCATCTCTCCTGATTCCCCTCCACTAATCATCCCCCACTCTTCATCCTTATCACTCTGTTTTAACCCTTTCAGCATTAGTTCTGCACTTTAGCCTTCTCCCAGTCCCCCTCTGGAAACATATCTCCCTCCTCACCTCTCTACGTCATTCTCCCAGAGCCCCCTACTCACTCTCCCTTCCTTTCTCCTCCTGGAAATGCCTTCTACCCTCTCTTCTCCTTCTCCTCCTATTACTCTCTGGTGATGTAGAACTTGACCTGGGCCCAATCACCCCCTCAACAAGCTCCCATAACCACAAAGGTCTTCATATCTATCATGTCAATGCCTGTAGCCTCCTCCCAAAAATTGACTAACTAAAAGTCTGGCTATCCCAGAACCCCTTGGATGCTCTCTGTGTCTCTGAAACTTGGCCCTCCTTACATTCCCCTGACTCCAATCTAGCCTAACCAGGTTTTACTATCCACCATCAGGACCGTGATAAGAGAGGAGGTGGAGCAGCCATATATGCCCAAAGTACCATCCCTTGCTCCATCTCCTACCAAAGAACAGTACCCAAAGCCTACAAAATCCTCCTTGTATGCCTCACCCTCTTGTCCACAGCACCCATCTACATAAGTGTCCTATACGCCACCCCAAAAATATACCCTGACTCCTTCATCTCATGCATTAACACAATCATCTCCGTCTCCTTAACTGGTGACTTGTTCATGTTGGGTGATTTCAACATTAACTGTCTCTCTTCCTCCTCCACTCACACCAGACTCTCCATGGAAACCCTTAACCTCACCCAACTAATCACAGATCCTACTCTTTACAACCCTCACTCCTCCAACCATTCATTAATTGACTGGATCCTCTCCTCCCACCCTCATCGAGTCACAGCTGCCGGAGTCCTGCCAGATGTTATTAGTGACCACTGCTTCACTTACTTTGTCAGAAAGACACACCTGTCACACTCCCCACCTAAATACTTCACCTACTACTAACTCAGGAACTTTTCCCCTGACTCCCTACTCTTAGACCTCCAGTCAGCTGATTGGTCACCTGTCTGTTCAACTAGTGATGTAAACATGGCCCTCCAACACCTCTGCACCATCCTGACTCAGATCTGGGACTTTCATGCACTTCTCTGCACCTCCCGGGTAAGATGTCTACACCTCCCATGGATCTCACCTGAAATTCTATCCTATGCAACGCTGCAATAGTGCCTGGTCCCTCTACAAATCCTCTAACTCTCTCCCTAACCTCCACCATTATCGCTTCATGGGAACAGGTGCACCAAAGCTATCTGGCTAGCTAATACTGAATATTTCTAGTCTGCCTCTCTTCCTGACCTAACCCATCATCCTTCTGGTCTACAATCAAAACCCTCCTCAACCCCTCCCCCAAGCTACCATCCCTTCTTTTAAAGTCAACAAGTCACTCATCTCCAACCCTACCAATGTTGCCTCCATTTTCAACAAGTTTTTACATCTTGTGCACTCCCTAGCACGTTCCTCCCTCCCTACTCCCCACCCCATCTACAGGTTTAAGCATCCCTCCCATTTCCTACTCAGGGGTCCTCCAAGCCTTAAACTTCTTAAAAACAAACAAATCCAGTTCAGACAGGCTCCACCCCTAGCTATTACGCCTCTCTGCCCCTGCAATAACCGACCCCCTCACCCATATCCTAAACCTTTCCTTTTCTGCAAACACTGTTCCCACACAATGGAAGTAGGCCAAAATAATCCCCCACCCCAAAGGTGGAGATTCTTCCTGCCCTAACAACTATCGTCCCATCTCCCTTCTCCCTTCTCCCCTCACTTGCCAAACATCAGGAATCACTAGTTCTGTCTAGGCTGTCTGACTTCCTATCATTCTCGAACTTCTTCTTTGACTATCAATCCAGATTCCACAGAAACCATTCTACTGTTTCCTCTCTATTCTGTGTCTCAAACTCCATCCTGTCTGCCATGGACAGCAGCCACATCTCGCGGCGATATTCATAGACCTTGCCAAAGCCTTTGATTCAGTCTCCACCACTCCTCCTTCAAAGTTCCACTCTGCTGGCTTGGCCTCCTCCACAATAAATTGGTTCAGCTCATACCTCTGTGGTAGACAGCAGTCAATCTCAGTGGGAAATTCAGTGTCCCCCATCCTTGCTGGAGTCCCCAAGGATGAATTCTAGCTCAATTCTCTTCTCAGGTTCTGAACACACTGGGCTCTCACCTGAACTAATACTCTTCTCTTGGATTCTCTGGCATGGCACCTCAGCCAGCACTGGGACATTTCTCCATATGGCATGGGTATTTATCTGCTGGCTCCCTCTACCACCCAGGAGAACTTCCTAGCTCCATAAGGGAAAACATCATCCTCAATCCCACATCTGGGTACTTTCTGCGAACACTGGCCAAGTGCCCGGAAGAAAGCTATAGGTGCCCAAAGTGAACTCGTGGAGGTAAATCTGGTTACTTCTGATGGGGGGGTCTCCCACCTCTCGCTCCCAAATCCATACCCAGCCATTCATTTGGAATCAACACCTTTCTTGTTGACCTCTCTGGTTGTAGAATGCTATCTTGAAATGTATATCACATTTAACACTCTACTCTTCATGAACTGGTGTCCTGACTTGTAATGTTCTTTAAGCGGCTATGTCCATTCTTATATACTCCCATGGCTTAGATGCATTTTAAGTCATACACAAACTTCAAGTACTGTACTTGGCTGTCCTTCCCTGACCCCACAGTAGCAGATACTTTACACACTGTCTCGGTGAACACATGGGCTCTATAACAGAGCAGACTCACCAGCTGGTTTGCAGGTGCCCCAGGGCTTCTGGCAAAGAAAAACACATCTTGGTACCTCAGTACTTGCTCTACAAATCATCAGGCAGCTTTCCCTCCTTCAGCAGGGCCAGGGGTTTCCCCTGAAATCACTGGTCTCTTCCAGCCTCCCTCCAGGGATGGGGCACTGGAACAAGCTGGGAAGTGGTCTCTACCACTACGTCAGGTTTCTTCTGTGTCTCTATCTAGGGCAAGAACACACACCCTCTACCTCTGTGTGGCTCTATAGCAGAGCTAAGCTCTGAGGGGCTGCCACCTGCAGCACACCTCCTTCACTCTCTGAGCCTGGCTGAACACTACTCCAGACTGACTAAAAATCCCCAACATTTTAAGCTAACCCCTTGCTGCAACATTCCAATGTGGTTTATGCTGCTGCGAGAATTCTATATGATGTCATCCCTCCAGCTGAGCTGAGACTGAGGACAGAGTGAGACAGTGTGAAACCCATTTAACTGGTGTCTCACAGACTGCCTTTCCCTGTCTGTCGCTAGATCTAAGTGGGATTCATGTAAACCCCAAGTGACAGGGTTTACATAAATAAATCAATAAATAATATTTCACTGGACCTGTATCCCTCAATGAGAAATGTTCAATTAGTTCTTTCATAATCCAGTGATAACAATGAAGGGGGCAGCTATTCAGCAAAGGGCTGGAAAAATTCCTGAAAGCAAAGAGGGCAGTAAAACTGTGGGTAAGAATAAAAAGCAGAACAATGTAGCTACCTTTACAGGGCAAATTTGAAAGAATAGAAACTTTCATGACAAATGTCACCATTTCCATGGCAACAGAGGTAACATTTTCGATCCCAGGTTCTCAAGCAACAATGATAACAGGTTCAGAAACCACAACAACTCTACCAAAGGTCATTTCAATAACTCCTTTAAATCTAAACAACAATAAAGCCAGTGACTACCATGCGGTTGACCAAGACCGGGACCACTCACCAATAGGGGCTAGACTATTTAAATTTTCAAACAACTTAGGCACATGTGTTCTAGAAGTCATATAAGAAGGCTATACCATAGAACTTATAGAGAAGCCTGTAAGAAATTGGCTGATACCAGCACCTGTATCAAAAAGAAGGGCAAGCCCAGATCAAGTAAGGCAAATCTTTACAACCTAATTGCAGCCAATACCACTGGGGAGGTAATAGAAGAGGAAAGAGGTCAAGGAATGTATTTAGTATTCTTGAAGGTATCCAAGAAAACAGGCAACTTACATCCTGTGCTAGACTTGAAATACTTAAACCAATTTGTCCAACATAGGATATTCAATATGGAGATGATGTGATTCGCTCTCAAGGCAATTCATTCAAGGGATTACTTAACATCAGTAGGTATTAAGGACACATACCTCCACATTCTGATCAGACCATCTCATCACAAATACTTGAGATGCTACATAATGGGACATCACTATCAACACCAAGCCCTTCCATTTGGCCTAGCATAAGCTCCAAGGATCTTCACAAACATCTCAGAAGTCCTTGCCACCAAAATGAGGAAACAAGGCTTTCAAGTTAATACCGTACCTGGACAACTGGCTCATTCAAGCCTGATCACATACCCAATCCAGCATCAAAACCGAAACTGCTTGCCAGTGTCTAGAAAGCCATGGCTGGGTAACAAACAGAAGAGTAGTCTCACATCCAGTTAATGCATAGAACACCTTGGAGCTCTGATAAACATGGTTGCTGGCTGGGTACAACTATTTATTTAGTTAGTTATTTAACTCTGAGCCAATGGCCCTTTTCAGAATGACCTGGGCCACTATAAAGTGACGGATATTACAAAACATGAAATGCAAATGCAACATGAAACAATATTACTACAAATGTACAAACATTACATAAATTACATATATGCATTTAAAACATTCACAAACAGTCTGTTCCAGTAGATGTGCTTTTAACATGATCTTAAATTTTGTATGACAATTAACATTAATAAAGGAGTGAGGTAAAGTGTTCCAAAATGTAGCAGGTTGTAGCGAAAAAACTCTTTCCCCCATAGCAGTCAAGATCTTAGGGATTAATAGTTGGGTACCTATTGTAGACCTTAATGATTTGTTTTCAGTTCTGTTATTGATATACTTATGAAGAAGAGACCAATGTTTCAATTTCAGTACATTATTCACCAAGCAACCTAACTGATACAGAGAGTTTAATCTAGGTGGCGACCACTCGATTTCCTTCTAGAGAGTGCAGTGATGAGTTCTGTAAGGTTTTAAAGAGGCAAATCTATATATGGCATTGAAAGTTTTATTAATTCAATATTGTTCATTTTTTTGTAATCATTGTAAGCAAAGCTGAATTATAAAAAACAGTAGGTAATAATACACTCCTGGAGATAACAAACTTGGTCTCCCTACTTACAGAATGTATAATTAAATAATAGGCCTCCTAAAATAGAATTAACTCTCATAGCTAAAATTGGAAAATGCTTATTTTGAATTTCAGTTAATGAATTAATGAAAAAATCAAAAGCACAATCCACACTAGGTACTGAATCCAGGTAGACCCAGTCTATATTATTAAGATCTAATGACAACAAGCCCAAATCTATATCCCTAAGGTTCCTACATGAAATCTGTTTAAATGGGATTTTAGGTCTTTTACAATTCCAAATACAGTAACTCAGGAGCTTACTTACACAGTCTGAAAGAGTTCCACTAGTTACTATTTTGTCAATGTTCTTGGTCAAAATCCAATCTAATATAGTGTGGTGATCTGTTGCTTTGTTCATCCATGTGTACTGAGTTATGAATTGAGTAAGACCAGCATTCAATATTAATGCTTCCAAGTCTGTCCCAGTTACCCCACAGTCAAGGCTGAACTCACCCATGATGACCAGAGCAGATTTGTTAGCTGCAAAAGACTGGAAACACTACAAAAATTCAATCAGTCCCTTTCTCCCAGATTTGAGGGAAGGGGTTATAGACTGTGTAAAGATTTACTTTAGTGAACCGCCCAATACTAAGACCACAAACAACCATTCACATCCTGCAGTAACTTTGTAGGATGTTCCCTGTAAAGTAGCTTCTGTACCTTCTCTAATAAAAACCATTAGCCTCATTCCCTTCTTTTTACCTTCCATATCTTTCCTAATTATTTTGTAACCATTGATATTACATTGATTATCTTTGGAATGTGGGTTTCAGCCATGTTAGGCAGGAGGCAGTATAGCGCAGTGGTTTAAGGCTCTGAGCTGCAAACCTGGAGACCTGGATTTGAATCCCACAGTCCCCACTTGCATACTGTGTGACCCTGAGCAAGTCACTTAACTTCCTTGTGCTCCCAGATCACACCTGTAAACAAGTTTTCAGCTTAGTGTGCCATTCCTGGGAAAAAAAATTGTTTTCAGCAAACTAAGTACTTCAGGTTTGTATAATGTTAACCATGCTTCAGTTTCAGATTTTTTATTTAAATAACTTCTTATGTTTAAGTGAACACATTTAGTATACTTTTTGTACCAATCTTGGACAAGTTGCAGTGATTCCCTATTTCATTTAATTTCATTTTTATTGGTTATACTGGAAAGGCATGTGAGCATTGCTGCCCATTTACACAAGTGTCCAGTTACATACAACAATCATGAGACATGACATAAGCTTAAACATTTAACTAACAGTGAGGGTTAATGAAATGGTACATACAATTTGAATAATATAGACTAAAGGGCAAACCATGAACTAGCCTTGGTGAATTAGCAAATACAAGGTGACATTAAGCATTCAGTGAGGGTTTAAGAATAATATAATATAACTTTGGGAAACAAAAAACTTAAGTGCAATCTAAAAACTAGCCTAGGTGGATTAACTCATTGTCTCCTAGCAGACACCTGTAGTCATCAGTAAAATGCACTGGTGTTCCCTGAGGACGTCTACTGAAATCAGTTACTGACTTCCTGTGTGCCCTTGCAACGTCTGGAGATGTCACTTATATATTTTAATATATAATATAACAGAATATAGTATATATTTGATTACATAGCACTGCTGGAAAGTTAATTTTGTGCTGAACAACTTTGCCATGGATATTTTGTGTATATCATGTATACTTTAGGAGTTATTCACATTTGTTTATGGTATGGTGTGTATGGTTTATGTTGTCTATTTAGTGAAAAAAAATATTTTGTTTTGCTGTTTCAGCCCGCATAGAAAAAAATGACATATTATTATTTGAATACCACCATTGTAAAGGTAATTTTGTGCGGAATAACTTTGCCACTCATACTTTGTGTCTAGCACTTATGGTTCTTGAGCTATTAGGATTTGTTTGAGGCATGCTAACTATAGCTAGATTTTGCTTAGAGAGGCCCAGGATTCACTGTTAACAGTATACAGGAGACAAGTGGTGCAACTTCAGAGAGCTCCTGTGGAGGCAATAAGTTAACAATATTACAGGTGCAAGAAAGAGATAATAAGTGCCTGAGGTGGTTAACCAGAGAGTGAAGGGAAAAAGTGCAGAAGGGGAGTCAGAGAAGGGCTGTGAGCAGGTGTAGGTGGGAGAGAAATGTCTCCTGATATTGAGTTTGAAGGCATTTGTGGAAGACCAGAGTTTTAATTCCAGAGGGAGAGAGTTGAAGAGCTTGGGTCCCATAAAATTTAGTGTTTTCTGGCCTTCAGTGGTTTGGCAGAAAGGAACAGTGAAAGACAGAGTGGAGGACAGTCTAGTGGTCCTGGTGGTGGCAGCTGCCTGGAAGAGAGAAGTGAGGTAATCAGGGATCAGTCCACGGGAGAGTTTGAAGAAGAAGGTGGCCATCTTGCAGTTGAGGTGGGCCTCAAGGAAGGGCCAACTGGTGAGCTTATAAAGGTCACAGTGGTGTGTGAGTTTAGGGAGACTAGAGGCAAAGCAGATAGTGTTGTGGTAGGAGCTTCAAAGTCTAGAGAAATGTTTGATGATGGAGAGGTGGGGGAAGGGAGACAAGTGAACCACAGCTGAAGACAGGAAGGATGAAGCTGGAGACTAAGAGGGATTTAGATTCCCTCTTAAGGTAATGCTTGGTTCTGTGGAGGATATCAAGGCATCGGTGTGCTTTCTTGATTGTGAGGCTAGTGTGAACATTGAAATTGAGGTGGCTATCCTATTTAACAGTCCTGGATTTTGTTCAATATCCCCAGATGTACTTAAAGTCTGCTGAATAGAAATGGCTGACGCAGGAGTAACTATAAAAAACCTCTGGGGAATAATCTGATTTTTTTTGGAAAACAAGGCATATCCCAAATTCAGTGCAGACTGTTCATTTAACAAACCATACAGACTGGAGTATTTTATAGGAGGTAAGGAGGACCTGACAAGCACATTAGATTAAACATAATCTTCCCCATATCCTTCATTTCCTTCTGAATCTAGGCGTTCAGGTATCAGTGTTTGAGATAAGTGGTTTTCTAGGATAAATAACACAACAAAGGCACTCAGAATCAATAGACCTAACTTTCCCATATTTAAAATATAAAATAATCCTAAACAACTTACAGTTTAAAAATAAGTACTTAAAAGGCCGCTGAAAAGGGTCTTAGAGAGAGACTAACAAAGTACTATTAAGTTCGTTATATCATCTCAAGTTAAAGTACCTTATAATTCTACAAAATATTTTCAACTGGTGCTCACGGTACTCCACACTCACATGCATGCTCATGCTGTAGCGATGAGTGTGGGCTTTTAAATCTAAAAAGCCCCACCCCCTCCGGTCCATGACGGTAGCTGGCTCACACAAGCCTAAGCTCACTGAGTAATTATGAATCGAAGTAAATGAAGTTCAGGTGCAAACAGTGGCAGTCCCTTTAAAGTAGCAATCTTTATGTGTAGTAGAGCAAAACAGTTCTATATGTTACTGACTCGCACAGCAGGTAGATGTAGGCATTATCTCAGCATGGCACAGTTGCAGATGGATGATTGCAGCTACCAGGATGCTAGTTCACTGGGCATCTTGGTGCTAATGCAGGAAGGACATCCCAGGCTAGATAAAATGACAGCTGGTAATGAATGTTCAGATGGTAACCAGGTGTCCCTTACTCGTTGGCATGAACAGGAGCACTGAGACAATGTCATTGTGCACACAAGGGCTTGTCTATCCAACAAAATGGTACAGAACATGATACTACAAGCATCAAATCTACAACACAACTAGTCTCCTACCCTAGAACATCTGACTCTAACATGAGACCACTCCTACTACTATCCACACAATAAAGAGCTCAAGTAGATTGCAAGCTTTCAGTCATAGTATCAATCTCACAAGTCCAAAAATCTCTACACTGGTGGAAGAGATGGACAAATCTCACCTAGGGACTAGCCTGAAGTTCAACACAACATCATGATAGACATAGGGTCCAGTCTGAGATGGGGAGCAGAGCCAAGCTTCTCACACAGCCCAGGGCAAATGGACAAGGCCAGAATTGAGACTGCCCATCAACATCCTGGAGATGAGGGTGGTATACAATGCCTTACTCAACTTTCAGGAGAGAATCAAAAACAAGAATACACTAATATGCACCAACAAAAAAGCAACGTTAGCACACATCATCAAACAAGGGGGCACCAAGGGCAAGGGAAAGCAAAGGAGGCCATAAAAGTATTAAACTGGGCACTGAACAACCTAGCCCTCATCACAGCAATGCATCTGGCCAGGAAACTCTACACTATAGTGCACTGGTTGAGCAGACAACAGATCCACCCAGGTGAATGGCATCTACATCACATCTTCGACATAAACATGAGATGGACATCAGTACAGATAGATCTAATGGCCACCAACATGGACAATCAAGTATGAAAGTTTACTCCAGGATCAGAGAGAACCAATCACAGGGATTGGATGTCTTATCAATGATAGCAAGTGCCAACAGTACTTCATTCACACTTAAAATTACTGCCATCTGCTCTTTAATGCCATACTTAGAGGTGCCTTGTCCTTATTTCAGTTGTGTTCTAATTTGCCCTTATATTACTGGTTGCTCTTCAGATGCCCTACCTAGCTTATCTTTTTCATTTTGTTGCTACTTAACTTTTGAACATATATTTCTTGTTTCTAACTGACTGTTGTAACTTACTGTTGTACTCTCCTCCTGTGGTGTAGTGCTAAATTTAGAAGTGAGGGATCTCTGGCCATAAACCACTGCCCCCCCAACCAGCAGGTGGGGGCCCCAGAAGCTATCAGGCTTTAGATGCATTTTGGTGCATTTTGAGGGGTCATTTTGACACTATTTGGCTGCTTTTAAAGCATTTCTTGACTTGTTACAAATAACCAATATCACTAACAAAATAAGGAGTTTTTTGTTTTCTTTAAAAAAAATAGTCAAAACTAAAACAACTTTTTGATCAATATCAAGGAGTAAGAAGCTGCATACATCTCTAATCCAGAAAATTCAGACACAAAATTTTACATTGGCAACTTTATTGCACATGGATTTACACAAGCTGCTAAAAAACAAATTCTGGTCAGATCCACCACGGCTGCATAATGAAGTTAGTGAAGTTGTGTGGAATTGTTAAGGAGGTATGGAGAAACAACGCAATGATTTGTAAGTAGTAAGATTTGTTTTAGTTTCTGTTCTAAGGAAGGCATGCACATTATTAGGAAAATATATGGAGGTGTACATTTTAATGGAAGGAACAGGAAGCTTACAAAAGAACCCCGAGCAAATGCCACTGATGTAGGCATTATCCGGATTATATTGGCCAGACAACCACATTTTAAAGAAAACACAATTGCATATATCCAATAATGCAAAGCATCAAGGAACATATGCAAATCCCCATGATGGTACAGAAGGTGGCAGTACGTGAAAAAGTAATGTCTGGCATATGTTCAGTCTTGGGATTATTTACACAATTTTTTTTTTTAAGAGAAACAGGGTTTTTGTCCATGAGGTGATGTAAGTTATATTTAAGCAATGTGTTGATGTCAGGAAGTCAGGCGTAATGATGATGGACTGTTAGAGAAAATGTGATATTAACTTTCAGAGGGGATCACTTTTGATAAGGGCAAGGTAGTTATGCTTGTTATAATGGGACTATTAGGAAAGTATGATGTATACGCAGACGTGGAGTACAAACATGCAGTTTCATAAGTATGTGCTCAGAGTACAGACAAATGTGATATGCAGGTTTGTTTTAGAAATAGGTAAAAATAGTGATACATGCAATTAATAGAAAGATAGATAATTACATAGACAGAGAGAGAGAGACACACACACACACACACACACACACACACACACACACAGACAGGCAGAATAGGAATGGTAGTAGTATTGAGTAGCGTCAACCTCACCCCCCACAGACATGGACAGGCATTTAGGTGTGCCTTTGGGTCATTGCCCATAGCGCTCACACCATTTCACATCACCCTACCCTGCAGACCCAGACAAGAGTCGAGGTGTGCCTTGGGGTTTTCAGACTTTACACTCATCCCATTCCATAAGGAAATTTGCTGAAATGGGTACGGTATAAGAGAATGGAGTGAACTTTGGGGCTGAAGAGTCAAAGGCACACCTCGATACCTGTCACTGATTGCAGGGTGGGAATGGGGGTGGAATGGCATGAGCATTGCTGTTGACAGTCCCAAGTCACACCTCTGAAGCCTGTCAGTCCCTACAGTGCAGGGTGTTATGGTCAGAAACCCTAATGCCCTGGGAATTTCTTGATATTTGCACTCCAAGTTTTCAGCATGGGCTTTTTGTGACCCCATCGCATGAACAGTGACACTATCAGTTCATTAGCCAAAAGGTGATTTTGCACAGTGACTGTGCCATTTGGCACTACAGGTGCAAAAGCACATTTTGAACAGGGATGTAAAAAATGACAGCTGTACATTTCTTGCTTCAGTAACTGCTCAGCACATCTGTTGCATGGCCTGCTTATTGACATTTTATATCTGCCATGCAATGTACTGCTGCTATGTCTAGGGAAATGCCTTTCCTAGGTTGCAAGAACAGCCTCAGAGGAAGACACACTGCAGAACACAGCTGTGAAAGGATTAGACTGTCTATAAGCACTGTTTTGCATGTAAGACATAAGCAATTGAATCAAAAGCACACACACACACACACACACACACACACACCAGAACACAGTGGCAAAATTATTAGATTTGTCTACAAGTACTATCTTCTATGCAAGTTGAAGCATGGGAGGGGGTTAAGGCTGGAGATCAGTTATTGTCCATGACATAACCACGTGGTCAGAATATTAAATATTTAAAAATAAACACAAACACAAAAGTAACCATTTCAAGAAGAGAATGCAAACTGTGACACTTAACAGTTATAGGGTAAGTTAGCACATCTGGACTTATTTGCTGCATGTGTATCTCAATTGCTAAGGGGTCCTGACCATGTTCACCCTTCCTCAAGCCAAGTTAGCTACAGTATGTCTAGCAATAACATGGATGGAAAAAATATACCATATTTTAACAAGAAGTTAGCATTTAAAAAAACAGTGCTGTAGACTGAGAAGCAGCTTGTGTAGGTGCATTCATCATGCTAGCCAAGATATGTTCTGGTTGCATTCCATAAGGCTAACCAGTGGGAGAAGTAGGGGAAAGGGATAGAAATCTAAAATAGAACCATTTAACCCATTTGTGATTTAAAGTTGCATGACAGAAATGCGGCTTCCAGAACTGGACACCATATACCAAATGAGGCCTCACCAGTGATCTACACAGTGGCATCATTATCTCCTTCCTTCTGCTGGTAATACCTCTCCCTATGTACCACAACATTCCACTGGTCTCCTCACAGCTTTCGTACATTGTTTAGCCACCTTTAGGTCATCCAATATGATCACCCCAAAATCCCATTCCATTTTGATGACCATCAGCCTCCCCTGTAATCATTCCCTGGGTTCCTGCAACCATCCCTTATTCAGCAGACAGGTGTTCCCAGGGCAGAGGAAACTTGCATCCAGGAATAGGGAGGAGATACCTCATCATTTCTACCTTTCCTAGGTTGCAAGAGCAGCCTCAGAGGAACCACACACACACACACACACACACACACACACACACACACACACAGCAGAACACAGCTGCAAAATGATTAGATTGTCTACAAGCACTGTTTTCCATCAAAACACAAGCAATTGAATCAACAGTAACACACACACACACACACACACACACACAAATGCACATACACACACACACACACACACACAGAACACAGCAGCAAAATGATTAGATTTGTCTCCAAGCACTATCTTCTATGTAAGTTGGAGCTTGGAGGTAAGGCTGGAGATCAGCAAAAGTAACCATTTCAAGAAGAAATGCAGACTGTGACACTTAACAGTTGTAGGGTAAGTTAGCGCATCTGGACTTATTTGTTGCATATGCATCTCAATTGCTAAGGGGCCCTGACCATGTTAACCCTTCCTCAAGCCAAGCTAGCTACAGTATGTCTAGCAATAACATGAATGGTAAAATTATGCATATGAAAACTTATTAATTATGCTGTACATACCTTAAGACTCAAAGTGTGTCTCCTTTGGCTGCCATGATGTCTGTGGTTAATTTGGAACAAAAGACAATGTAACAAGACACTGGCCTCCACCCGGAGCTATTAAACAATAGAGTAAACTGCACTCTGGGAAGATTGCCTGGGACAAGATGCAATAAAAAAATACCTGAATAGCATGTTCTAAGGAGTATAAAACCACCAGGAATGTTAGAAAAAACTCCCCCTCCCCACTCATTCACAGGTGTCAATCAATGTATTTGTTAACCGTGCTGGTTCATTTTCTTGCTTCCCTCATAGTAAAAATGTGAAACTAAATTTGTGTTATTTTAAATTAGCAATAAATGGCATGTCCAGGGGGATAGCAGCTCTGATAGTTGTTCCAACATGATAAATCCATCTCATGCCCCTCCCACGAAAATGAAAGCATACTGCATGCAACAGACCTCAGGAACATCACATTTTTTAATGTCAGCTCTGATCTGTTCAGTCTTACTTTTTTCCTGGCTCAGTTTATAATATCAGTGAAAAGAAAGTAGGGAGAAAAACACACATATATAATACATACTTCTCAAACTTAAAAAAATACACTTTATCATCAAAGGACTGGGTTTACCAAGTACTGTGCCCATGATTAAAATAATTTGAACCGCCCTCAAAAAAGTGCACTCCCATGAAATGGCATGTTTAACTGTAAAGACAATTAAAATGTATTTCTAAATGCATTACTAACACCAATGCTTTCAAAGCTTTGAAACTACTAAAGACAAACTACATATACACTTCTTATATATATATTGATCCCAAAAGCTGAACTTTATGTTTTAGTATATAAATGTTTAAGAAAAACCTGTGCTTTCAACTTGAATCAGAATGCTGTGTCTATTGTTTTTCTTGGGAGCTGTAGTTTCACTCCTTAATACTCTTTCCTTCTTATGCCCCAGGTGGCTCTGATAATCATTTGTTCGAGGGTTTTTAAGTCAGTTTGAAGGCATTAAGTATTCTCTGTTCTCCTAGTCCTTAATAAAATGCAGGGGCTCCACAACTTGATCACTCCACAGACTTATTCTGTTGCTTTGTCCATGCCCCAAACTAGTATGTCTTGTTCCAGCATGATAGATCCACCTCGTGCCCCTCCCACATGAATAAAAAAAAAGGTGGGGTGTATCTTTAGGAGCTTCTTGGGTGGAGGTGGGGGGATCTTACACCCCCAAAAAACTAATGCTGCCTCCCACTACTGAGGTTCAAGTTCTTGTACCACCCACTTAAGAAAGAAAATAGTACCCTGCAACCATTGACTAACATGAAAGTGTATTTATTTGAGGGCGGAAAACATTTCTTGGAGAAGGGTAAGGCGGAGGAGACTATTTACACCTTCAGTCAGTTCCATGGACAGAAAACATGACATCACTCCTTTCATACATGCAAAACATCTACAGGCTCTGCCTATTGCAGCAGTAAAAAAAAGGACCAGACTATTTTGGAGATAAGATGGGCTGTCACCATTTAATAATTTTTTGTCTGTCACTGTATCTCTTGTCTCATGTAAAACTGTGGCTATTGGCTAGTAGGTGTCAGTGTGGCTTGGTTGGTGGCACCCCCCTGGGCCAGATGGTTGTGGGTTCTAATCCCACACTGGGGTTGGGCTTATGCCATGAATGTTGTGGAGTGAGATGATGAAATGGTGAAGATCCAACAAAGAGAAATAATAATTACCTGCAGTTTGATTTTCCACTTCAGCTCCATTTGTGTTTCCTATCCTCTCTCTGGTGCAATGCCACCTCCACGACTCTCTAGTTCCTTTCACAATACAGCAAACCACCAGGAGCCAGAGGGAGAGGCAGGTGGACAGACTGATTTTAATTTAGTGTAGCACCCTTTCCGAGCCTGTCCCAAAGACTGAAACCTTCCATATTTTATATCTTGAGGGAGTTACCTGGCACCCTATCAATTAAATATCTCCCCTCCAAAGCTAAACTTGCACCAAGGACATCCACTACCTTTTCACTTCCAACAAGAAAAGAAGGTTTACGCAAATGTATAAAACTCTGGCCAGACAACATACACACAAACTCCCCAGTAGAGCATGTACAGCCTGAGCTAGACCACAGGCCCTTCACCTCAAATCCCCCCATGCCACACAAGCAGGCCCTGTGCTCCAAACACAAACACCCCTCAAGCCAGACCAAGAAGCCCATCTTTCCACACCCCCCAACCAAACTACACTAGCAGGTTATGCAGTCCCAAGTCAGCTCTTCTGGCTGCTAAATTGAAGGGCTGGGGGTGAGGTGAGGTGAGCAAACCAGTTTCCACATACAAACTGAGATAAGGATGATAACTAGGATGCAAACAAAAAAAATGTTGCACTACAAATTATTAAAAGCACATGTTTCAAACGATATTTGGACAACATATCACTTTTTAAACAATCTTAAAGAGACTAGGCATTCCCAAAGACAGACCAGCAGGTCTTTTGTTCCAATCCCCCCCATCCCATCCATCACCTCAGGAAACAGTACCCTTAGTCTGCCACCAAAGTGGGACAAACTAGTCTGTGAGCTGCTGGTCAGCTTGGCACCTAACCTTTAAAAACGGGTACCCAAATCAATATTTTTAATGTCCATCATTTTTAAAGATTCTAAAATCTCTTCCATGGGCAGGTAGCCAGTTGGCTAGTGACTTTTGAAATCTGGTAGCCAAACTAATTTTTTAGTGGTCATTGGCTACTTGATTTGTCCCACCCTGTCTGGAACACACACCACAGCATACTCTTCAATCAAAAACAATTCCAAGACTATGGACCCCAACCCAAAAGTTCCATTTAAGTTGAACTGTTAATCTCCACACACATGACTGCACAATGTCCACATGCATTTTAACATCCCTAAACTTAATTTTAAATTTCAATCCCTACTCCTACACACAAATGCTACCCCGGCTTTTTGAAGTGAAGGGCCATAGTTGATAGGAGGCTTAGGTGAAGGACCAGTTGCCCTGGCTTGGTTGCTTCTCAAGACAGACCAACAGACCATTCACTCCAAAATACCCCCCAAGCCACACCAGTAGTCTTTTCACTCCAAGTATCCCCCAGCCACACAAGTAGGTCCTTCACTCCACCCCTCAAACAACCAGGAGTTCCATCCATCCAATCCCCCCCTCCAGCCACACTACTGTAACAGGCCAGATCCCAAAACCAGACCAGCAAGCCTTAAGCTCCAAGCCCCTACCAACACACACTACACCAGCAGGTACAATTACTTCCACAACATCCAACACAACCCCCCAGCCACACCAGTAAGCCCTTCGCTCCAACCCTTCAAGACAGACCAGGAGGCACATTGCTCCACTTCTCCCACAAGTCACACCAACAGGCCAGATTCCCAAGCTGGATCAGCTCCATTTACTTCAAGCCCCCCTTGTAGGCCCTTCACTCCACCTTCCCACAACCAACTAGGAGGTCCATTGACCCTCGCCCCCCCCAAGCCACATTCAGGTTGGATCCCAAAGTTAGACCAGCAAGTATGGCTTGGCTCCAAGCCCCAGCACACAATGCTAACAGGCACCATTACTTCCACAGTGCCCTCCAACACAAACCCCCAGCCACACCAGTATGCCCTTCACTTCAACCCTCTCCACCAGACAGACCAGGAGGTCCATCGCTCTACTTCCCCACAAACCACACCAACAGGCCAGATTCCCAAGCCAGACCATATCCTCTAGCTTCAGCCCCCGAGGCCCTTCACTCCACCACCTTCTCACCAATCGAACAGAAGGTCCATCAGTCCCCAAGCAGGGCTGGCTTTACAGTTTAGGGGCCCCAGTGAATTGATGACTTTAAGGCCCTATATTTATGGAGAACTATGATATGCCCCAATATACACACAGTTATCAGTATTGGCTCTGTAACACCTGATGAAATCAGAGCAAGGAAAGGCATCTTAGAAAATGTTGCTTATATAAAATATTGCACATTACTAGGAACAAAATATTGCACATTATTAATTTACATATGGGTTGCAAGAAAGGTACACCAAGCCAAGGTTTGTTTCTCAACAGTATAATGCCCCATAATAGTACACTACAGCGTCAGTCCTGGATAGTAACCTAAGTTCCTGGTGTGGGACTAGAACCCATGAACTTCCTATCTTCAAGCCCTAGAGACAAGCGTACCAACAGAACCACTAACATGGTACTTTCTTTGTTGAATCAAGACTCAGTAGTGGATCAGCTCTTTTTTTTTTCTGAATCAGTAGTGAAGTAAGGCTTTAATATGTTGCCGTTTTCAAACTAGGATAGTCAACCAAAACTACTTCCAAAAGTACAGCCCACCCTCACCCAGTCATGTCAGATAGCTTAGGGCTTATATTTTTCCATCCCATGTTACTGCACATTATCATATTCCAAAATACAATTTCTGTAATAACAGTGCTCAGTGTTTTTTAAGGTACATAACACAACAACAAATTCCACATGAAGCAAACAAACCAAGCATACCAGTTTTCTCATGAATCCAAGCATCACACTGGTTAGAACAACTTTCTTCAAAATCAAGCCACCACAAAATTAGACAATAAGACAGGTCATGGTGAAGATATGCTATCTTCCTTGGATCTGCAAAATTCTATAGCCTAACTCAACACTGTAGGAATTAATATGTAAAAAAGGGGCCCCCATGTGTGCAGTAGCTCTCTCTCTATTGCTGATAATGATTTGACAGCTCAGGACCAGACTGGGTGGAGGTGGGGGGGGCAATGTTGCCCGAATGCCAGACAGTAGAGCTAGGATGAGAGCAAGGGATACAGTTAATTAGGACATGCCAGTTAACTAATTGCATGCTGTAGCCCTTTTTTATCAGGTTAAGCAATGGATGGTTCAGACTTCAAAGGGAGCTATTAAGTGTTTTGGGGTTAACTGCCAGAAAATAGTCAGGAGGTGATGGACTACAGGCTTTTTTTGTCTTGAACAGTACTGGCTGGTACAAACAGTGGTAACTAAGACTACATGGCTATGAGAAGTGCGGGATCGATGCCTCCTCTCAAAATAAAGCAAGGGGATGCACTCCCTTGAGCCCCCCCCCGGACTACACCTCTTCTCTTCTCAGTCCCCATCCCACAGGACAAACCTGGAAAAGAGCCATTTCATCTCAGTATTTCTTTTCTGGTAAATCTTTCTTTAGAATAAATAACTAAATAAACAATCTCGATGGACATGTTTTTCAAAGTGGCATACATATTCCCTCCAATACCACTGGCATTATGCAAAAAATAACTATCCAGGGTTCAAGTCTTACTAATAACAATTCTATTGACCATGCAACACTTGGTTTGTTATGGTAGTAGCAGTGGCATTGAACCACTCATGGAAGCTGTCCAAAAAGCTAGATATCTTAAAACAAGGTCCAGTGAGACATCCGAGGCCACAGAGCCTAAAACTGATGGTCTGGCTCCTGAAATGGAGAGATGGCTAAGAACCAGCTAGCATCCGTCTTGATCAACACCGTGATTAGTCAAGGAGGTCATCCACAGCATCCACGTACAAAAGGCAATGGGCTATATTTTCAAGGTGGAGTGAGCAGAAATCCATATCAGTGGAACATGCAACCATCCATCTAGCCCTGCTATACGACTGTTCCTCCAGGACGGCCATGACAAGGGCCTATCACCAGCATCACTGAGAGTCCAATTGGCTCCTATAGGGACCCTCAGGAGCAAATAGGGAACTCTTCCCAGGTGACCACAATGATATACTACAATTCCTCAAAACAGTGATTAGTATATGGCCAAGGACTAGACAGAACACCGCCTCTTGTGACCTGAATCTAGTACTCAAAGCTATGAACTCAGCGCCATTTGAAACATTGAGTGCTGTAGAACTGAAATAGATGAACCAAAGATGGTATTTCTAGTGGAAATATGTTCAGCAAGAAGGACCTCAGACTATATGCTCTCTCATGCAAAGAATCTTTCCAAGTCTTCTACAACAGCCAGGTGACACTGAGAACTATTCCATCATTTAATCCCAAAGTGACATCCAAATTCTGTACCAACCAATCAAGCTACAGAACCTATGGACACAGATGAAACACCGCTGCATGTGCTAGGCATGAAGAGAGAGCTAGCGACTTACATTAACAGGACAAGGACTTCTAAATGTGCAACAGACTGTTCATCATTGCACAGCAAGCAAGAAAGGTACTCTGGCTTCAAGTCTAGCATAGCCACATGGCAAAAGAAACCATATGGGAAGCATACAAATCAATGTCAATAAACCTCCCAAAGACATTTGACACATTCCATCAGGACAGTGGCCACATCATGGGCTGAAAGAAGCCTGGCCTCAGCAGAAGAGATATACATGGTTGCTACCTGTTAGTCCATCCACACCTTCATGAGACACTATAGGCCGGATGTTCTATCAACTCCAAAAACAAACGTCGGTCAATCATTTCTTTACTGTGGCCCTCACCTCAAACTCCAATCATGACCAGTCTCTTCTTCCCTGTTCTTGAAATATACTCCTTTTAGTAACCAGCCTGTAAGGATTTTGGAGTGCCGCAAAGATTACTTCCCTCAGTGGTAGTTTACTCATCTGGTAAATAAGTGGGTAAATGGTGGATAAGGAGAAAAGGGACAAAATTCAGCAGAAGGGCAGACAACAAGGAGAACCAGGGATAAATGACAACCGAGGAAGGGGCTGGAGTAGAGCAGTGAAACAGTCTAGGGAGGTCAAATCATGGAAAGCCATGTGTGCAAATGCCAGGAGCCTTAACAACAAGATGGAAGATCTGGAGGCTGTCATGGTACAGTCAGACCTGGACATTGTGGCCACCACTGAAACCTGGTGTAATGATAACCATGACTGGGAGATGGCCATACCTGGCTACAACATATTCAGAAGAGAGAGAGAGCAGGCAGGAAGGGAGGAGGAGTGGCACTGTATGTGAAAAATGAAATAAGGGCCACAGAGATCCAGGAGGAACAAAATGGGACAGAGATACTGTGGGTTAAGCTGGAAAGGAAAATGGGGACAGCCATGGTGTGGTCTATAGACCACCAGCCCAGGAGGAAGAAACAGATAGGGAGCTGATGCTAGCCATCCAAAGGATGGCAGACAAGGGTGAGGTAGTACTGCTTGGAGACTTCAATATTCCAGACGTGGACTGGAGCATCCCAGCAGCAGCATCAACTGGGAGCAGATTTATCCTGGACTCCCTTCAGGGTGCCTTCCTCAAGCAACTGGTCATGGAACCAACTCAGCAGAAGGCAATATTGGACCTTGTGCTCACAAACAGGGACAGTGTGATAGGGGTAACAGTGGGGGAGCACCTGGGAAACAGTGACCACCAGTCATTGTGGTTTTAATTCATAGAAAGAGCAGAACCAAACCACACAAAAACACGTATCCTGGATTTTAGGGGGGCAGACTTTGGGAAATTGGGGAGATACTTGAAAGAGGCATTAAGGGGAATAGGACAGGAATCAGGGGTTGAGGAACAGTGGGCAGTATTTAAAATGGGGATTACAAGAACAACAGAATTATGCATTAAGCAGGTTAGCAAGAGGAAAGGAAGAGGAGACCATTATGGTTTTCCAAAAGGTAGCAAAGAAAGTGAAAGCAAAAAGATTGCATTCAGGCAACAACAAAAGACACAGGCAGAAGGGATAGGGAGAAGTACCAGGAGAAGCAAAGGGAGGCAGGGAGGTCAGTAAGGAAGCCAAAGCTCAGACAGAAGAACACATTGCAAAATCAGTGGGTAGAGGGACAAAAACTTTTACAGGTACATAAGTGAAAAAAGAAAGACAAAGGAGGGATAGTGAGACTGAAGGGGAGGATGGGAGCTGCGTGGAGGATGACAACAGTAAAGCTGACATATTGAACAGGTATTTCTGCTCGGTCTTTACTGGAGGAAGAGGAGGGTAATGGTCTGAAGGGAGTACAAGGGGTGAGAATGGTGCAGAAATGGACACAAGTCCCTTTACACGAGAAAGGTCCTGAAGGAACTGGAAGTACAGAGTTGATAAAGCAATGGGGCCAGATGGGGTGCACCCCAGGGTCCTTAAAGAACTAAGAGAGGTGGTGGCTGAACCTCTGGCTATCCTGTTCAGCTTATCACTGGAAACAGGGGAGGTACCCAAAGATTGGAGGACAGCAGATGTAGTCCCCTTATACAAAAGTGAGAACAAAGAGGAAGCAGGGAACTACAGACCAGTCAGCCTCACCTCGGTAGTGGGGAAGATCATGGAAGCACTACTGAAGGAGAGATTGGTGGAACATCTGGTTGTCAATGGACTACAGGACCCAAGGCAGCATGGTTTCACCAGGGAGGTCATGTCAGACCAGCTTTGTTGAATTTTGACTGGGTGACTAGGGAGGTGGATCAGGGAGGGCAGTGACATGGCCCATCTGGACTTCAGCAAGGCCTTTGACACTGTGCCACATAGAAGACTATTACACAAACTGGGGAATATGGGTGTGGGCAGGACAGTAGTGTGGTGGGTAGGTAACTGGCTGGGTGGCAGGACACAGAGGGTGGTGGTAAATGGCTGTCACTCCACAGAGAGAAGAGTGACCAGTGGGGTATCACAGGGATCAGTGCTGGGACCGGTCCTATTCAACATCTTCATCAGTGACATTGCGCAGGACCTAGAAGGCAGAATTTCACTGTTCGCTGATGACACAAAGCTCTGTAACAGAGTAGACACACCAGAGGGTGTAGACAGAATGAGAAGCGACCTGCAGAAACTTGAAGAATGGTCAGGGGTTTGGCAGTTGAAATTCAATGCAAAGAAGTGCAAGATAATGCATATGGGGCACAAAAACCCTGGCACAATAAATCAGCTGGGGGGTGAGGATATAGCATGCACCAATCAGGAAAAGGATCTTGGGGTTGTCATCTCTGATGACCTCAATGTAGGGAAACAGTGTGATAAGGCAGCAGGTAAAGCAAATAGGATGCTGGGATGTATAGGCAGGGCATCACCAGCAGGAAAAGGGAGGTCATAATTCCGCCTTATACAAGACACTAGTGAGGCCCCACCTGGAGTACAGTGTACAGTTCTGGAGACCATACCCACGTAAGGACATGACAGGGTAGAGAAGGTTCAGAGGAGGGCAACAAAGATGGTGCATGGATTGCATCACAAGTCCTATGAAGACAGGTTGAAGGAACTGAACATGTACTCCTGGAGGAGAGGAGGAGAGAGGGATATGATAGAGACATACAAGTATCTTACTGGGAGGAACAGGGTGCAGGAAAACACTATTTTACATGAAAAAGATGTTCCAGGACTAGAGGGCATGGGATGAAGTTGGAGAGGACAATTCAGAGGAAACATGAGAAAGAATTTCTTCACAGAACGGGTGGTGGACAAGTGGAACACCCTGCCAGAGGAAGTGGTGGGGGCTGAAACAATCACGGGATTTAAGAATGCATGGGATAAACATAAAGGAATTCTGGAGGTCGGGGTAAGGGGCAACAGACTTCTAGGAAAACAAACTGAACTTACAAGCTCAGATGGGCAGACTGGGTGGGCTATAGGCCCTTATCTGCCGACACTGTCTATGTATCTATGTATCTGATTGTGGGAGTGTATCTCTGAGGCACTCCAAGGTCTACCCAGACAAGGAAACAGTTCATGACCATAACGTTCAGGCAATTGTACCAATGTGGTTGACTACCACATACACTAACATGCTGTACGGGCCAGTCCTTGGTCCGTACATGATAGATAACAAAGACTAGAACCATACTTAATGTAATAAAGACTAGAAACACGCCTACTGTTTTCCCCTTTCTTGTTAGTTACAGGCCAAGTTACACTAACAAAGATTTTCCCAAGACACATTACATCTGAAGCTTTGGAAGAACTCTCACTGAGGTTTCATGGAACAGGGCAGAGCCAAGGTTGGACGGATTTCAACTTTGAAGTCACATGTGCATCTGCAGCCTATCAGGTGAATATAACCCAGTCTGGAAGGATTTTGGACTGCCTCAGGGACATACTCCCACAAGCACCTTTACCAGGTGAATAAACTACACTACCATTGCCATACAGTTGAGCTAAGTCAGGAGGCTGAATCTTTATGTCAAGTTGTTATTAGAAAGTACACTCTTTGTTCGATGTGCCAATTTAAACAAGCATTTGTCCAATGCCCGAGCGTTAGAAGCTTGCAGTATTTGCAGTGGTGTTTGTGCATTATGGTGCTTTACCCCTAATGCCCTATGCGATTGCTGGTATTTGCACAAATTTTCAGCATGACCTTTTGTTACCCCCACTGTGCGCTACATAGGTGGAAACACGTTTTGGGCAGGATGTGAAAAATGACAGCTGTACTGCTCAATATAAAGTGTGGTAAAATGGCAATGTTGAAAATCTGGAGTGGAAATATTGAAAATTTGCAAACCTACGAGCGTGCGTGGGAAGTGTGCAACGCACAGTCATAAAACAGTCATTGTTAGTAATTTTTTCACCAAATTTTCAACATTGTCATTTTAAAACCTCTGCTAATGAACAGTGTCACTGTGATTTTCTTACTGTGTCCCATACATTGATTTCGCACATCGACTGCGTCATTGTGCACTACATGGGCGGAAACACGTTTTGGACAGGATGTGAAAAATGACAGCTGTACTGCTCATGATGAGGTGTGGTAAAATGGCAAAGTTGAAAATCTGGAGTGAAAATATTGAAAATTCGCAAACTTACGAGCATGCATAGGAACTGCGCAATGAACACTGTAAAACAGTAATTTTTAGGAATTTTTTCACCAAATTTTCAACACAGGCATTTTAAGACCTCTGCTCATGAACAGTGTCACTGTGATTTTCCTAATATGTCCCATACATTGAGTTCACACACTGACTGCGCCACTGTGCACTACATGGGCGGAAACACGTTTTGGAGCAGGATGTGAAAATGACAGCTATACTGCTCATGAGGAGGTGTGGGAAAATGGCAATGTTGAAAATCTAGAGTGAAAATATTGAAAATTCGTAAAACTTGCGAAGGCAGATAGGAACTGGCAAGAACGAGACTCAGAAAAACAGTCATTTTAGGGAATTGTTTCACCAAATTTTGACACAGCCATTTTAAGACCTCTGCTCATGATCAGTGTCACTGTGATTTTTCTTAATGTGTCCCATACATTGAGTTCACACACCGACTGTGCCATTAGTAGCTACATGGGCGGAAACACGTTTAGGCAGGATGTGAAAAATGACAGCTTTACTGCTCGGAGGAGGTGTAGTAAAATGGCAATGTTGAAAATCTGGAGTGCAAATTTTGAAAATTTGCAAAATGCAAGCGTGCAAGGAACTTGCACAACGCTCGCTAAAAACAATCATTTTAGGAAATTTTTCACCAAATTTTCAACATAGCCATTTAAGACCTCTGCTCATGAACAGTGTCACCATGATTTTCTTAATGCGTCCCATACATTGATTTCGACACCGACTGTGCCATTAGCGCTATCATGGGCGGAAACACGTTTTGGGCAGGATGTGAAAATGACAGCTGTACTGCTCATAAGGAGGTGGTAAAATGGCAATGTTGAAAATCTGGAGTGAAGTATTGAAAATTAGCGAACTTACGAGCCTGCATAGGAACTGTACAACGCTGCGCTCGATAAAACAGTCATTTTGGAATTTTGCACCAAATTTTCCAAAATGGGGTTTTGGGCCCTTCTCATGAATGATGTCACTTTCATGGCATTATTCAGGCCCGAATGGTGATTTTGCACAGTGACTGCGCAGTGACTGTGAAATCACCCTTCGGGCCTGAATAACGCCATGACAGTGACATCATTCATGAGAAGGAGTACCAAAAACCCCATGTTGAAAATTTGGTGCAAAGATTCCTAAAAATGTCTGAGATATGCAATAAAGTTGAAAAACCCCTATCTAGCCCATTATACAGCTTACCGGCATTTCCTCAGTTCGCGGTCGGCTTTGAAGAGTGCAGATGTGTTCCTGGTCCACCAAAGATTGTCGCGCCGAGCTCCGGAGGTAAGTATGGGGTGAGGGGGTGGGGAGGCTGGATGCGCAGTGGGTGAGTGCGGGCTGTGGGAGGGGGGACTGGGAGAAGTGCCGTGGGACCGTTTTTGATTTACAGGTAAAAAAAAGAAACAGACGACGTGGGACATTTGCCACACTGGGGTGGGCTCCCAGCGTGGCAGAAGCATGGCTGGGAGGGGCCGAGGAGCCGATGGGGGATTGGGCATCCCTGTCGGCAGACAACCCCGGACATTTGCCACACTGGGGTGGGCTCCCAGCGTGGCAGAAGGATGGCATGGGGTGGGGCCGTGGAGCCAGCGGGGGATTGGGCACCCCCATCGGCAGATGATGCGGGACATTGCCATGCTGGGGTGGGCTCCATGTGGCAGCAAATATTTTGGGGGGGCGGCGTGGACGCTGGGGGGGCGGTGATCGCTGGTGTTCTGTATGACAGTGGTGGCTTTTGGAAGCGAAGACCACGACTGTCATACACAGCTCCCACACCCATAGGTGCAGGACCGCCACGCCTGCTCAATGGAGCAGTGGATTGAAAGGGAGAGGCACACCTCCAAAGTGTGCTACTCTCCCAAGATGTTCCTTGCGCATGCGCACAAGCGAACGTAAAAAGTTTAGGTTGAAATCTCACAAGATAAAGGTTTAAAGAATCTGATTACCTACAGATTTTTAATAAGATTTACAATTTCCCAGCACTGCTAAATAGCATTTAGAAGGTCGATAAATACAGCCAATTCACTGGTTGAGATGTAGTCTCATAACAAATGGTTCAACAAACAGTATATAACAGGTGTTTAGGTTGTATGCAGTATAGCTAGTAACATAGTAATTTATTATCCAAAAGGATTCTAGGTCCATCATGTCCACCCTCCCACTTCAGAAGCAAGAATTGAAAAGTCTGATGTGCAGCTGTGTACTACACTATAGCAGTGTCCCACCCTCTACTACCATGGTATCCCATGATTCCTGTGGTTTTAAGACAATTGATCAGCCTTACCTTAAGAACTTGTACTGTCTTTTATCCTCGGTCTGTACTGGCATGCAGTTTCATAGGTTTTTGAAACACAATACAGAGGAAAAAAGACACTCACTGTTAGGTTCATTAAATATTTATATGTTTTATTAATCATACACATGTAGCAGACAATCTTAAAGAGTGTCAGCTGCCAACATTTCATGGTCATAACCCCACTTCATCAGGGTCTTCCATGCATCCCTTAGGTACTGTTGTTGGAAAACTATAGCACTTTCTTGTAACTTAATCTCCAAGTCATTATTAGTTTAAGTTTCAGTCTTGGCTTTTTATTTATTTATTTTTGATGACAAGTGCTTCTCCGGCTCTCAGCATTCTAGGAATTCACAGATGACCCGGCACTGCAGCCCTCCTATTAGCTTCTGCCCGCCATAAACCAGATTGTTCTGGTGGCTCTGTGCTGTACCTTCTCTACTGCCTCAGTGAGGTACTTGTAATGAGGAGCCCGTACATCATGCAGTACTCCAGGTTTCCAGGTGAGAGCTGATCAGGGCCTTATCAAAAAGTGGCAAGACTACTTTCACTGCTCCGCTGGTTATCCCCTTTTGATGCAGCCCAGCAATCTGACAACCTCTCGACAGCAGTCAGATGCTACCTGTCATGCTTGTCATGCTTCAGCCAGTTAGCCCCTTATTTATTATGACTCCCAGCCCATGCCCTTTTCCTCCCCACTACAACAATAGAAACCCTGCACAGTATGTAGGTTCTGCCCTTGCCCCCCAAACAGTATCTGTATTTGGCTACATTGAATCAGAGACTCCAGGAGTCCAACCAATCACCCACTTTCTTAAAGTTCTTTGAAGTTTGTTCCCATTGTGAAGGAGGCCATCCCCCGGCAAGCGTAGTGTAATCAGCAAACTTAGGCACCCTGCTGGAGGCCCCCTTTTTCAGTGCTTGAAGAAGATGTCAAACAGGAATGGCCCCAGTACTGCTGCCTGAGGGACATGGTTGGGTACACCTGCCCACTCAGAGTAGTGCTGTACACCACAACCTTCTGCTTCCTATGGCAAGCCAGCTTCCAATCAACACTGAGTATGCCCTGCATATACATAGAAACATAGACTTTGACGGCAGATAAGGACCGCTTGGCCCATCTAGTCTGCCCATTTCCCTACCTACAGGATAGGCCGTAGATCCTAGTTAACCAACAGCCTATTTCTTCCTACCCCCCACAAGAATTGCCTTATGTCTGTCCCATGCATTCTTGAATTCTCTCACAGTTTTAGACCCCACAACCTCCTCAGGAAGGTTGCTCCATGCATCCACTACCCTCTCTGTGAAATAATACTTCCTCACATTGCCCCTGAACCGCCCTCCTTCTATCTTTAAATTGTGTCCCCTTGTTCTTGCAAGTCTCTTTTTCTGAAAGATGCTACCCTCTTGGACTTTGTTGATTCCACTGAGGTACTTAAAAGTTTCTATCATGTCCCCTCTCCTTCTTTCCTCAAGGGTATACATATTAAGCTCCTTTAGTCTCTCCTCATGGCTTCTCTTGCAGACCCTGCAACATTTTAGTTGCCCTCCTCGGACTACCTCTATCCTGTCTATGTCCTTGCGGAGATGGGGCTCCAGAACTGGACACAGTACTCAGATGGGGTCTCACCAACTGTCTGTACAGAGAGATAACAACTTCCTGTTTTCTGCTGCTGTTGCCTCTCCTATACATCCCAGTATACCCCCAGCCCTCCCTACTGCCTTCTCACATTTGCTTGCTAACCTACGGTCATCTGATATGATTACCTCCAGGTCCCTTTCCTTTTTGTTGTTGTTACTACCTCCCCATTGTGTATTCTTCCCTGGGTTCTTGTTTCCCAGGTGCATTATTTTGCACTTTTTGTATTGAATCCTAGCTGCCATACTTTGACCATTCCTCCAGCCTTGCCAAGTCCCTTTTCATCATTTCCACACCTCCTTGTGTATCAACCCTGTTGCAGATCTTTGTGTCATCTGCAAAATGCATATTTTCCTTCCAGTCCCACTGCAATGTCACTGATGAAGACATTAAAAGGACTGGACCTAATACTGAACCCTGCAGTACCCCACTAGTAACCTCTCCTTCTTCAGAGTGGACTCCATTTACAATTACCTTCTGTGTCCTGTTGTGTGGCCAATGTTTTACTCAGGCTACCACCCTGGGACCCACTCCCAGGCTGGTTAATTTGACTATTAATCTTTTGTGTGGGACTGTGTCAAATGCCTTGCTAAAGTCTAGGTAGGCCATGTCCACAGCCCCTCCCTGGTCTACTACTTTGGTCACCCAGTCAAAGAAATCTATTAGATTCGTCTGACATGACCTTCCCGCTGTGAATCCATGCTGCCTTGGGTCCTGTGCTCCACTGGCCCCTAGGTACTCAACTATTCTTTCCTTCAGAAGTGACTCCATCATCTTACCACAGAGGTCAGACTGACAGGTCTGTAGTTTCCTGCCTCTGTCTTTGTCCCACTTTTGTGAAGGGAAAGCTGTATACAGTACATTACACTGGTGTTCTATTTCCAGAAGCTTGTCATGTACCACAGTATCAAGGATCTTGCCAAAGACCTCATCAGCTACATATATTGCCTTACCTCATGCCACATCCCTGGTAGAAATGCAGCAAATTTTTAATCTGCCTGCGAAGTGAATGTAAGTGGGCACATTTTGCATCCGTGGAGCACAATCTGAGTGGACCCTGTAAAGTGCTCACTTTGCATGATAATTATTACCACTTTGCATTGCCGCTTTGCCTTAACGTGAAGTAAGGCGAGTGAGAAGAATATAGGCACATCACATGGCTTGCAGTACTGTAAGTCACATGCTTTAGCCAGGCAGGAAGGAAGTGAGTCACAGAAGCAGTTTCACTTTCTCCTTTGCATTTGTAGAGGGAGACAGCATTTGTGAGAGGAGAGGAGTTACTGCTTGCCTTCGTTGCTTTTCAGTGCTAGAACAAAATAAACAGCTTTTTAAAAGCTATTTCTTTATTTAGTTTTTGTATTGTATTTGTGTTTTTTGTTAGTGAATTTTTGTATAAGTTTTGTTTTATTTTGTGTGTGTGACTGACTGTGTGTGTGTGTGTGTCTTCACTGTCTACGTGTGTGTGTCGGCCCGTGGACTTCAGGAGGATGGACGGTCACATAGAAGTAGGAGAGTTGTTGGCCGTGGGCGCGTAGGAGGGAGGAGGGGGCGGTCATGTGATGTTGGACCGCTCCAAACTCCTGCCAATGTTGTTTTCCATGCTGAAGCAACAGGAGCAGCAGCAGCACCACCAGTGCCACTGGTGGCTGCTGCACATCCACCTTCTCCGCCACTACCACCACTACCACCACCACCACCACTAGCAGCAGCTATTGGGGCTCCAGCAGCACCACCTCCACCACCTCCACAGCCACAGGAGGTAGTCCCAGAAATTGTAGGTGGTGGTGGGACTCATGCCTGACGTGTGAGGACTGTGTCTGATCCCCCCCGCAGCTCCCCAATGTGGGAGTTTTTAACTGTCTATGGGGGGAGACAGCACAGTAGTGGAGTGCTGTGTGTGTGGTGTGCTGGTAAACCATGGCCCCCGGGACACATTTGAGGACCAGTGGCCAGTGCACTCACATTCTGAAGCACCACAGGGCAGAGTGGCAGGCTGCCACGGAAGGGGACTGGCATCCACCTGCTGGCATTTCCGTGGCAGTGGCTGAGGGTGCTGCTGGAGTGAGAGATGTGCCTTGCAGTCACCGCCGCAGCAGGAGGAGGAGGAGGGCTGCTACAGCAGCTGCTCCACCACCACCACAGCCACCAGCACCACTCTGTTCACCACCAGCCCCACTACTTGGATTCCCCGCTGCAGTGGACCCCGCCACAGTCCCTGCAACCCAGTCTGACATCGGCCTGGTGTGGGTAGCGCCCAAGGAAAATAATGAGCTGTTCAATGCTTTGGAGCAGCAGGTGAACAGAGTGGAAGCACAGCAGCAGCAAATACTTTCAATGCTATACCTGCTGCTGGACCACCACGGCATCCCATGGCCATAGTAAGTGAAGGGATTGTTTTCTGCCCTCCCCACTACTGTGTTGTACTTTTTTTGTGTGTTTTTTGTTTGTTATTGTTTAATCATACACATTTTCCCTTCCAGGAGAATCTTTCTTGCACCACATAGTGCAATACATTTTTGTGAAAACCACCTGTAATTTCATTACAGTGTGTCACGTGATGGAGGAATTCCCAGTCTGAAAATCTGCCCACATTCTGCCTCCTTCTCAGCAATGTTAGACATGATGGCAGGAGAGTGCATGTGTGGGCTCCTTACAGTGAATATCCAATTGTCCGGCAGGTTTCCGAATGTTTCTTTATGTTATAATGTTCAGTTTGTGGTGAAATGTGTGGGCACGTTTCCAGTAAGAAGAGCCTTGTTAGTGGAAATGTTCCCATATTTCACCACAAAGTGAACCTCATAACACAAGGAAATATTGGGATAGCTGCCGGACATTCACTATAGTGGAGCATGCACCTGCACTCCCCCTGGCATCACGTCCTAACGTTGCTGAGAAAGGGGGGCAGAATGTGGGTGGCTTTTCTGAATGGTAATTCTTCTGTGATGTGACACACTGTAATGAAATTATGGGTGGTTTTCACAGAAATACATTGCACTCTGTGGAGCGAGAAATATTTCAGTGGTAGTACTGCCCCCATATATTAGTTTATGTGCATCACCATAACTATGTAATGGGGTGAATGTCTGTAAAGTAGCAGCGCAACAATCTGTTGATAACTCTGACCTATATTTTTAATGCTATGTTACAACTTCCTTTACTTACATCCTGACTGACTGGAATGATACGAGAATTTACAGTAGTTGAGTCTGCTGTACTACCTTTTTCATGTGTGAAATAATGAAAGGAGCATTCCTTTAATCTTGGTGCTGACCAGGACTTTGTCATTGTTTTCCTCTGCTTTTCTCCATCACATCAAGTAGTTGTTATAAATCACTTCTGTTGCTAATTAACAGTTATGCATCAGGCAATGATTTATGACACCATGGAACAATAGTTATTGAAAAGCAGCTGGAAATAAATACAAACCTGGTCCGAACAATATTGGAAGACGTGCTCATTTTTTTTTTCATACTTGAAAAAAAGGAGTCAAGTAAGTAAAGCAGACATAAATTGTGAAAAGAATCATATCATTCAAGTCACGACTCAGTGGTAAGTAGTGGTGGCTGTGGCAAATTGTAAACTAGCATAAAAATGTACAGTTCAGAACTGTGAGGACATTCTTGCAATGCTGCTTTAATTGCAAAAATGTCAGTATGACATGAGCTCACAGCAACAATCACCGAACATACAAAACTGGACAGAGTCCCAGATTTTTCCTGCCAGCCCAAAATGCATCCTGCTTGTGTGCAGAAAATTGACAAGTGGTAATGAAGTGAAATGAGAATGTTTCAGCACATAAAAAGTCCCCCAGTATTAATGGCGCACTCAGTCACGTGTGCAGTGGTGGCACGGAGTCCCCAGCTTTTTTCTGCCAGCCCCAAATGCATCCTCCTTGTGTGCAGAAAATTGACACATGGTTACACAGTGAAATGAGACTGTTTCAGCACATACAAAGTCCCCCAGAATTAATGGCACACTCAGTCACGTGCGCAGTGGTGGCATGGAGTCCCCAGCTTTTTTCTGCCAGCCCAAAATGCATCCTCCTTGTGTGCAGAAAATTGACAAGTGGTTACACAGTGAAATAAGACTGTTTCAGCACATACAAAGTCCCCCAGAATTAATGGCGCACTCAGTCATGCGCACAGTGGTTGCACAGAGTCCCCAGATTTTTATCTGCAGGCCCAAAATGCATCCTCCTTGTGTGCAGAAAATTGACAAGTGGTTACACAATGAAATGAGACTGTTTCAGCACATACAAAGTCCCCCAGAATTAATGGCACTCAGTCATGCGCACAAAAGTGGCACAGAGTCCCCAGATTTTTCTGCCAGCTCAAAATAACATCCTCCTTTTGTGCAGAAAATTGACAAGTGGTTGCACAGTGAAATGACACTGTTTCAGCACATACAAAGTCCCCCAGAATTAATGGCACACTCAGTCATGCACACAGTGGTGGCACAGAGTCCCCCGATTTTTTTTGCCAGCCCCAAATGCATCTTCCTTGTGTGTAGAAAATTGACAAGTGGTTACGAAGTGAAATGGGATTGTTTCAGCACATACAAAGTCCCCCAGAATTAATGGCGCACTCAGTCATACTCGCAGTGGTGGCACAGAGTCCCCAGATATTTTCTGCAGGCCCAAAATACATCCTCCTTGTGTGCAGAAAATTGACAAGTGGTTACAAAGTAAAATGAGACTGTTCCAGCACATACAAAGTCCCTCAGAATTAATGGCGCACTGATGCACTTAGTCATGTGCACAAAAGTGGCACAGAGTCCCCAGATTTTTTCTGCCACCCCAAATGCATCCTGCTTGTGTGCAGAAAATTGACAAGTGGTAACGAAGTAAAATGGGATCGTTTCAACACAAAGTCCCCCAGAATTAATGGCGTACTCAGTCATGTGCGCAGTGGTGGCACAGAGTCCCCAGATTTTTTTTGCCAGCCCCAAATGCATCCTCCTTGTGTGCAAAAAATTGACAAGTGGTTACACAGTGAAATAAGACTTTCAGCACATACAAAATCCCCCAGAATTAATGGCACAGTCAGTCATACTCGCAGTGGTGGCACAGAGTCCTCAGATTTTTTCTGCAGGCCCAAAATGCATCCTCCTTGTGTTCAGAAAATTGACAAGTGGTTACGAAGTGAAATGGGATTGTTTCAGCACATACAAAGTACCCCAGAATTAAAGGTGCACTCAGTCTTGCGCGCAGTGGTGGCACAGAGTCCCCAGATTTTTTCTGCAGGCCCAAAATACATCTTCCTTTTGTGCAGAAAATTGACAAGTAGTTACAAAGAGAAATGGGATTGTTTCAGCACATACAAAGTACCCCAGAATTAAAGGCGTACTCAGTCATGCACGCAGTAGTGGCACAGAGTCCCCAGATTTTTTCTGCCAGCCCCAAATGCATCCTCCTTGTGTGCAGAAAATTGACAAGTGGTTATACAGGGAAACGAGATTGTTTCAGCACATACAAAGTCCCCCAGAATTAATGGCGCACTCAGTCATGTGCACAAAAGTGGCATAGAGTCCCCAGATTTTTTCTCGAGGCACAAAATGCATCTTGCTTGTGTGCAGAAAATTGACAAGTGGTAACAAAGTGAAATGGGATTGTTTCAGCACATACAAAGTCCCCCAGCATTAATGATGCACTCAGTGATGCACACAAAAGTGGCACAGAGTCCCCAGATTTTTTCTGCATGCCCAAAATGCATCCGCCTTGTGTCCAGAAAATTGACACATGGTAACAAAGTGAAATGGGATTGTTTCAGTACATGCAAAGTACCCCATAATTTATTGTGCAGTCATCCTAGGTGATTGGTTTAAATGCTTTAGTGGCAAGCATTTAAACTAGTCAAGGGGGCAGGCACTGGAGAGGACATGGGAAATCCTAGCCCTCCCAAAAAATCAGGGTAATTAATGAGGTAAACACCAAAATAGAGCAGTCGATAGGGAGAAGGGCAGGAGTAAATGGAGAAAAAGACAAAGGCAGTAGGGATAGGGATGGGGCAAAAAGAAATAAAGCCATAAAAAATGGAGGGTAATGCTTACCAATGCTTGTAGTCTAGGTAAAAACTCCATGAGATGGTGGCCTTGATGGAAGAGGGATGCCTGGATATTGTGGCAGTCACAGAAACATGGTACACAGAGAACCATGACTGGGATGTCAACATACCAGGGTACACAATCTACAGGAGGGACAGAAAGGGAAAAGAGGAGGAGGAGGAGTAGCTCTCTATGTAAGGGAAGGGATAAAAGCAACAGAACTAAAGGGTAAACAGGGAGGAGAGGAGGCACTGTGGATCACCCTGGAGACAGGAAATGGCTCCCCAATCCGCACAGGGATTGTATACAGACACCTGTCTCAGGGGGAGGAAATGGACAAGGAAATGATAGAAGGCATCGTTGGGATGGCAGAGAAAGGGGAGATATTGCTGATGGAGGACCTGAATATGCTAGATGTTAACTGGAGCACATTTGCTACAGGCACATCCAAGAGCAGGGCCATTCTCGATGCCCTACAGGGGACATGCCTCAGACAGCTAGTTTTGGAACCCACTCGGGAGAGAGCAATCTTAGACCTGGTACTCTCAAATGGGGATGGAGAGAGGATCTCTGATCTAAAAGTGGGTAGCCATCTGGGAACAAGTGACCACCAAACAGTGTCGTTCACAATAAACTTAGCTGTAAAGTCAAGCCACACGAAAGTGAAGGTACTGGACTTAAAGAGGGCTGATTTTGTCAAAATGGGAGAGTGCATCAGAAAAGCACTAGTAAACAGGCACGAAGGTGTGGTGGAGCAACAATGGGAAAACATCAAAATCGTCATACAGAGGCAACAAGTCTTTGTGTGAAGGAAATAAACAAATCAAAATGAAAGAAAAAAACACTATGGTTCTCAAAAGAAGTGGCGGGGAAGGTAAGGGAAAAAAGATAGCATTCCAGCAAGTATTAGGAAACACAGAAGGAGCAGGGCAGAGAACTGTACCAGTTAAAGCAGAAGGAAACGGGTAAGGCAGTCAGAATAGCAAAGGCCCAAACTGAGGAAAAGATAGCCAACTCGGTTAAGAAGGGGGATAAAACCTTTTATAGGTACATTAGGGAGCAAAGTAAAACTAAGGCAGGGATACTGAGGCTGAACAAAGAGGAAGGTGGTTGTGCAGATTGTGACAGTGAAAAATCAGGAATACTGAACGAATGCTTCTGCTCAGTATTCACAATGGGAAAGCAGGAGGAAATACCTAATCTGGTCAATAGAAGCACTCTGGATAGGGGGTTGATATTAGTCCTTTCACAGAAGAAAGGGTTCTGAAAGAACTCTTAAAATTGAAGGTGGATAAAGCAATGGGGCCTGATGGGATTCACCCCAGAATTTTAAAAGAACTAAGGGAAGAACTAGTAACACCACTGACTACCCTTTTTGATAAATCATGGAGGATAGGGTGGTACCTAAGGACTAGACGAGGGTGGATGTGATTCCCCTTCACAAAAATGGGAGCAAGACAGAGGCAGGAAACTACAGACCTGTCAGTTTGACCTCAGTGGTAGGGCAAATGATGGAATCTCTTCTGAAGATAAGAATTGTTGCATACCTAGAGGCCAGTGGGGCATAGGACCCAATACAGCATAGATTCACAGCGGGAAGGTCATGTCAGACAAATCTAATTGATTTCTTTGGCTGGGTGACCAAAGCAGTAGACCAGGGAGGGGCTGTGGACATGGCCTACCTAGACTTTAGCAAGGCATTTGACACAGTCATGCACAAAAGCTTAATAAACAAATTAGTCAGCCTGGGAGTGGATCCTAGGGTGGTAGCCTGGGTAAAACACTGGATGGACAACAGGACACAGCGGGTAATAGTAAATGGAGTCCACAGTGAAGGAAGGAGGGTTACTAGTGGGGTACAGCAGGGTTCAGTACTGTGGCCAGTCCTTTTTAATGTCTTTATAAGTGACATTGCAGAGGGACTAGAAGGGAAAGTATGTCTCTTTGCAGATGACACAAAGATCTGCAACAGGGTTGATACACAGGGTGGGGTGGAAAGGATGAAAAGGGACTTGGCAAGGTTGGAGGAATAGTCAAATGTATGGCAGCTTAGATTCAATGCAAAGAAGTGCAAAGTAATGCACCTGGGAAACAAAAACCCAGGGAAAGAGTACACAATGGGGGGTGAGATACTGACAACAACAAAAATGGAAAGGGACCTGGGGGTAGTCCTATCAGATGACCTAAAGGTGGGCCAGCAATGTGAGAAGGCAGTAAGGAGGGCTGGGGGGGATACTGGGATGCATAGGAAGAGGCATCACCAGTAGAAAACAGGAAGTTGTTGGCCATCTGTACAGACAATTGGTAAGACCACATCTGGAGTACTGTGTACAGTTCTGGAGACCCCATCTCTGCAAAGACATAGACAGGGTGGAGGCTGTCCAGAGAAGGGCAACCAAAATTATGCAGGGTCTGCATCAGAAGACATATGAAGAAAGACTAAAGGAACTAAAGATGTATAGCATCGAGGAAAGGAGAGAGAGGAGGGACATGATAGAAACTTTCAAATACCTCAAGGGAATCAACAAAGTCCAAGAGGGTAGCATCTTTCAGAAAAAGAGATGTGCAAATACAAGGGGGCACAATTTGAAGATAGAGGGGGAACGGCTCAGAGGTAATGTGAGGAAGTATTTATTCACAGATAGGGTTGTGGATACATGGAACAGCCTTCCTGAGGAGGTCGTAGAGTCAAAAACAGTGGAGGAATTCAAGAATGCATGGGACAGACATAAGGCAATTTAGGGGGTAGGAGGAAGTAGGCTGTTGGTTAACTAGGATCTGCAGCTTATCCATTAGGTAGGGAAATGGGCAGCCTAAGTGGTCAAGCGGTCCTTATCTGCAGTCAAATTCTATGTTTCTATGTTGCAGGTTTGTCTGTAATGGTTTCTTATTTTCTTACTTCTTCACAGATTTCATCTGCATCCTTCTCGAGTCTGGTTGTTAATGATGGTCATGGTCATCTAATGAAATGACTTCTGCGTGTTGCATGTGCACCCCAACCCCGGGGGGGGGCTGATGTTGAAGAACTTGTTTGGATAAGGCAACTTTGTCAGAACAAGAAAGCATCTGGAAGTTTCCTAAAAAAAGAAATGAATGACTTCTTACAACTTAATTTTTATGTGTCCCTCCCTGGTTCTCAAATCTCAATCCCTAAAGTCCAGTTACATTTCAAAGCCACATCTTGTCAACTAACACAACCTGTGTGCAATATTTGCTGCAGTTTTTACAAAACAATGAAATGGATTAAATAAAATCTTCATACTTACCAGAATGGATTTCACATGGCTATTACATCGCTTCCTCTCTATACGGTACAGCTACAGTACCATTCCCAACGAGTTTAAGCAATGGAGCCTTTTTTTGTTACCCTGTAAAAGAAACAAAAGAAGTGTACTGTATGTGTTTTACCATTGTGACTCTGAAAAGCTACAGAAAATGAAACATACAACTAAAGGAAGCGAAGCAGCATAACAAACATGAGTACACATACTCACTTTATGGTTTAAATATTAAGAAGCTTCCTGTCTCTGGCTGATGGATGTGGTGGTCCGACAGACTCATGATGGCAGTGGATAACATCAGTCCCAGTGGTGGTGGTCCGGGGGCAGACAGACTCATAGTGGCAGTGGATAACATCAGTCCCAGTGGTGGTGGTCTGGGGGCCAGACAGACTCACTGTGGCAGTGGTGGCAGTGGATAACATCAGTCATGATGGTGGTGGTCTGGGGCAGACAGACTCATGGTGGCAGTGGTGGCAATGGATAATATCAGTCCCAGTGGTGGTGGTCCAGGGGGCAGACAGACTCATGGAGACAGTGGCTAACATCAGTCCTGGTGGTGGTGGTCCAGGGGCAGACAGACTCATGGTGGCAGTGGATAACATCAGTCCCGGTGGTGGTGGTCTGGGAGGCAGACAGACTCATGGTGGCAGTGGATAACATCAGTCCCGGTGGTGGTGGTCCGGGGGCAGACAGACTCATGGTGGCAGTGGATAACATCAGTCCCGGTGGTGGTGGTCCGGGGGCAGACAGACTCATGGTGGCAGTGGATAACATCAGTCCCAGTGGTGGTGGTCCAGGGGGGCAGACAGACTCATGGTGGCAGTGGATAACATCAGTCCCAGTGGTGGTGGTGGTGGTGGTGGTGGTCCGGGGAGGCAGACAGACTCATGGTGGCAGTGGATAACATCAGTCCCAGTGGTGGTGGTCTGGGAGCAGACAAACTCATGGTGGCAGTGGATAACAACAGTCCCAGTGGTGGTAGTCCGGGGGGCAGACAGACTCATGGTGGCAGTGGATAACATCAGTCTCGGTGGTGGTCCGGGGGGGGGTCACACCACCTTTTAAAAACTTCAGTTTAAACCTGCCAACATTAACCACATCATCATCCTCATAAAGAAAACTGCCCTCACAGTCATCAATGTCTGAAGTCTGACCACTGGGAAATTCTTTCTCCATTGTGTCGTCATCTACGTCAGTGGTGGGCTGTTTCAGGCAGCCACTGCCAGTGCCACCAGGATGCTCCATTTCCACATCAGCAAGACCACCATGACTAGGCCAGGGTATGAATACCGAGGCTGCAGTATGTGCTGGTATGTGCCTCTCATTCATTTTAATGAATGTCAGCAAACTAACATGTGTAGGAGACAGGTTTGTCCGGCAATCCCTGACTATTGCACCTGCTGAGCTGAATACCCTCTCAACACTTACACTGGAGGGTGGGCATGTGAGGTACTTCAGTGCCACTGCAGTCAGCTCTGGCCATTCACTGACCTTTCCACTCCAGTACAAAAGAGGATCTTCCGTTATTGTCAGATGCCTGTATTCAGACAAATATGACTCAACCATTCTCTGTGCCGCACTAAGTCCAATTGCTGATGCATCATCCTGTTCTCCCAAATCATTTATTTCACAAATGCCCACTTGGGACAAAGCCTCCCAAAGTGGGTTGACGTCAGACACTTTGGATGACAGACCACCTGGAACTGCAGTCCCCTTCCCCTTGCAGGATATGCTTAATGGTCATCCAGGTACACCTTCAGCTGGATTATGCTGCTGAGGTTTGCTGACCTTGGCATGTGACCTCTGTGCCCCATGAACCAAGCACAGCAGTTGACCACTGATATTTTTTACCTGTTCAGGCCCTCCCTCCAGTACTGATGCAATTACACGTTTGGATCGTGGGTCCAGCATTGTTGCTATGGCAGTTGTCACTATGCTGAATGCTCACAGCGTGATGATTCTGGTCGAATACTGTCAGCATGTGTTGCAGCAACATACTGCTACCACCGTCTCGGCCAACATCAAGGCTATGCTGTACATTCATCAGTGTCTGCCTCAGCACCCACAGCAGTGGAATTGATTGGCTAATGGAGGCAAACTCGGCACTGCCTGTGTGGCATGTTCAGAAGGCCGCAAAATTGTTATTACAGAGTCCATGAGGCGCCACTGTTCAGTCTTCATAGACATGGAGGCCCCGGAATTGTCATGGCTAGTGTGTATAACAAGATATCCTGAGACAGCTTTGTATTGTTCATATAACCTCTCTGCCATTTATAACATGGAGTTCCATCGGGTGACAACTTCCAGCTTCAAGCAGTGCTGAGACAGGCTGTTTTGTATCTGCAGCTGCTGCAGTTGGTCACGGGCCTTTCCAGATCTTGAAAAGTAAGAGCAGATACATCGTGCAACGGTCAGCATTTCCTTTATATCAGGGTGCTGCAGAAACTCTTGAACAACAAGATTTAAACAGTTGGCTATGCATGGAACACGAAAAAAAACACCATTTGTGATGCATTTCACCACATTTGACCCATTGTCACTTGCTATGAACCCAGCTCTCAGAGACAGAGGATTTAGCCATCTGTCAGTTTCAGTCAGTACCATGTCCAACATTTCTCACCAGTGTGTGAACAAGTCACACTGCGCATAGCAGTCGCTGCTACGCTGTCGAATTCCAGGAAGATTGCTACCGCAACAGTCCACCTTACTGCACTGATTATTCACACTACCAATGTCACAAACAACCCCTGGCACCTGCACCCAGTGTGCAGTTATACACAGAAATGAACTCCTGCTGTTTTGCCACTTGCCCACATATCCATACTTAAATGGATGAATGGAGAGGAGGAATGTTGAAAGGCATGTCTTACTGAGTTGGACACAGTACGGAACAACTCGGGGACAGCACGGTAGAAAAGTATGTCCTGGATGGGACTTTCCATTTTGGACAGGCACGTGCAGCAAACCACTGGAACCCAGAATTCTCCACAAAGGAAAGGGCAAAGATCAATTGCCAGCATTTCCACTACAGCAGCATTGAATTCACCTGACACTGTATGATTTGGGGGGGGGGGGAGGTACTTCAGCTTATGTGCAAAAACACTTTGTAACATGGGCTGACTTAAACATTTTACATGTGGTGTGTATATCACAAATGGTTGTGCTCTGTGATGAATGACACTGGCAGGGCATGGAGTGTGGACATTTGATGAAGACGGTTGCACAGGTGATGATGACAAACCCAGAAATGATGTTATTTTGCCAGATTTGCCAACCGGGGTTGATGTACCACTTGCACTAGACATACTACATTCACCACCACTACCACCACCACCACAAAAACTGCTACTCTCACCAGCACTGGACAAACTTTCAAAGTTATTATGGTCCTCCTCCATCATGCCTGTAGTAATTCTCTGCTCTTATTACTGCACCTGCACACATTTAATTTCCTACTGGGCTTAACAGTCATGAAAGGGGATAACAATCTGGCTATGGTTGCTGTTGACACTGGTGAACACCCCACTGTGGTATTAGCTGCCAGCTTGTGCTGAGTCCACAGTGCCAAGTGCCTATTCTTAAGATGCATATGCTGTCCTCCTGTGCCCAGATGGCTCCCCTTTTTACCTCGACTCACATGCACATGGCAAACCTGTCAGATTGCAACTGAATCATCATTTACATCTTGAACAAAAAAATCCCAAACAAGGGAGTGTGATGCTCTGCCTTTAACATGTCCATGATGATGTGGCTTATTTAAGTCCATTATTTTAAGCACTGAAGTGGGGGGCACATGATGTTTCGGGCACTGCACACCTGGACTGCAACTGACCACCATGACTACCTATCATATTGATTACTGGGTCATCACCATCATCAACTAAAACCAGTAGATCACAAGTTTTTACGGGCCGGGGGATTCCTGCAAACAGACTCAGACACAGCCACTTTTAATTTCTTTTTCTCCAGTTCCCAACTGGGGTCAATTGCATCATCATCATATTCATCAATGTCACACACATCCACATTTTCTGCTTGGATGCTAGCATTTAGACTGCATGTTGCAACAACAGCAACATCACCATCACATTCATCATCAGCATCTACACCTCCATCACCTGATATTTTTTCACCACACTGTGAATCACTGCATGGAAATTGCGTGATGTTAAGTGCCATGGTGGACAGAATATCACATTGTATGCTATCATTGACATTATCATCAGAATCATCAGGTTCATTTACTGGGATGTTACTGGGACGTATGACATCATCTATGCTGCCACTCACTTGCACTGCTTCACACTCAATATTTTTGGAAACGGTACACTGGTCGAAATTAGAACTCGATGCAACAATACTAATACTACCTCCACCACCACTAACACCAGTAACAGTAACATCACTGGCTGGTAAAACATCATCTCCTGCAACTATGAGTGAAGCTACTGATTGGGCTGTAAAAACATTGCAGGAGAAATAGCTTTCTCACATCAGCAATGCACTTCTGCGCTCATGCATACTACCACACCACAGACCATCTTACTGCCAACATTGCAATGACAAGAAACAACTTTGCTTGCACATCTCTTAGCAGGCATTTTTGGGGATCAACCACAAATATTATAATCAAATTCAGATTTTGATACTTTCACTCTCTGGTTGGAGGGACGCTGGCTGGATGTGAAGCCAAATAAACAACTGTGGCTTCAGCAACAGATAAGAGACTACTCCTAGACTGTCACAGAATTAAAACAACTTCAGTAACCAGTGGTGCTGATGAGGTCACAAAAACAATCCAGTCTTGTAAAATATATCTTTTGAACGTGGGGGGGAGGCACTGAATACAGACAGTGCTGATTTTTACGGCACTTCAAGCAGCAAAACTAAGAATAGATACCATGATCACAGTACAAAATCAGGCAGCTGCAGTGGATAGCAGGTTCACAGTGCTGCGCTTGCAATTACACTAATCTGTGGCACAATAAAAGTCTATTATTTGATGCATGCAACGCTGCACACACACTCACACACAGAACAGTTTGTGTACAATGCTGAACGAGGAAAGCAAAAGTTCATTACTATGCCACGTTACATATTGTAAATTTGTAATTTAAATAACCTGAACTTGTGAACTGCTGCGCCACATCCACAAAACAAACAGCAAGAGAATTTCTATTATTATTGACAATATTACTATGTGTACATTAACAGTCAGTTATATAACAAAAATATAACCAAAAAACAAAGAAATCACTATTTCTCCAACTTAAATCTACCTACACAGCGATCGCACCTCCCCAAAACACAATTTCACTCTTTCACCACACACACTCAATGTTGTAAATTAACATTCAAAATCCACACAAACAAAATGCTCGATGATATGAGCACAGGAGGGTTTCCTACAATTGATGAACTAAAGTTGGATCCACCAAAAAGCAAAAATGCTTTTTGAACAGCTTTTACAAGATTCGTATCACAGACAGCTATCAGAGCACACTGTCTCCTACTCCTTCCTACTCATACTACCCCGAACTGAGTCTGTGCAGATCAATATAGAGCCCATGTGACCTGAAATCCCATGAATCACTGCAAAATTTGCCTTTGGAACTCAAAAACAAGACGAAGTGAGGAGAAGTGCACTGCCTGCAATGCACTTCGCCTTACAATTGGCAGAGTAATGGCTTGGGGAGGCGGAGTAACACAAAGTCATTGTTTCTAATGGACTTAGCGTTCCTCATTATAATGCAAAGTACTCCACTTCACGTTGTGGAGCACTCCTTAAATCCGTCTTTGCTCCACGAATTGCTTCACGGAGAGGCTTGAGCCCACTTCGCCCACCACTAATCCCTGGTCATCCCCTCATGATGCCTTGCTAAGAGAGAGGTGAGAACCCTGGTCTCTATCAAATAATCCATTATTCTGTCCTTGATAATGGCTTCCAGTATCTTGCCAGCCACTGTTGTTAGCCTGATCATCATGTAGTTGCCCCCTTCTTGAATATGGGGGTCACACTGGCCACTTTCTGGTTCTCCAGAACCACACATGTACGGACAATTATGTCTAATTACAGAGTTTAAATAATTGATTAGCAGTTTTTCTTGGGACAATACTAACTGTACAGAAAGCATTTATATAGGTTTTCTAGAAGTGCTGTGTTTGTTAAACACAGTGAGGCAAGTGTTGTGCATTTTCACAATGTTTTAGCACTTTTATGAGCAAAACGCTAATCAATTTTTAGAGTTAAATAAAACCCTGAATTAATTATTCATGAGCCTAGTGAGGCTCGTGATTGGCTACTGGATTGGTCACTAATGTCTTAGACATGACCGATCCAGCTGCCAACTGATGCTGCATGGCACGCATGGCTTGCACCACACAGCTAAAACCTATTTGAAACGAACAGAAAATGGCAAAAATGAAAGTGGTTATTGTGATTAGATGTCTAATTGCAATAACAGCCTCAAAGCCGGTCATTACCTTGGATTAATGACTGGCTGGAGGGAGCTGGCACTCAGCTGTGCCTCGAGCCACCCATCGTCCCAACCGGTTGTTAATCCTTCAGAAATGACTGGCTTCTCAGTTGTTATTGTTTAAACATAAAATGGTCCAGCAAGTGGCCCGGAAGTCTGACATTTAGCATCTCTATGATCCTGTGGTATATCCCATCTAGTGCTTGGGACTTACCTTATTTCCTTTATTTTATTTTATTTGATTGTATTTTACAATTTTTAGCCAGGAAATACACACAAAGCTGAGGAATGTTTCTAGGTACATCCAGGGAGCACAGGGAAGTTAAGTGACTTGCTCATGGTCACAAAGTACGCAAGTGGTGGCTGTGGCATTCAAGCCTAGTTCTCTACATTTGCAACTCAGTGCTCTTAACCACTACACTATGCTGCCTCCTAACCCTTACCTGGCTTGATCTTTGCCAGGTAATCAGCTACCAGGTTGCATGCAATGTCCACAGACTGCACTGTGGCTAACCCCAATGCCATGAGCCCTCCCAAGTAGCACCCTCCCTATGAAGCTCTTTGGTGACCAGCAAGGTGAAGTTTTCATTCAGCATCTCAACAGTCACCCCAGGTTACTCACAGGTACCTCTCCCTTTTCTTGCTTTCAGGATCCTGATACCTTCCTTTACTTCCTCCTTCCATTTATGTATCCAAAGCAGGCTTTGGTGTTGTCAATCACTCATTTGCTGTACTGGATTCCAGTCCCTATTTGCCTATCTTAAAGGGAAACATTCATATAAAGTGGCTGATATGGCTGGAAAGCCCATGAAAAGCTCTTTCAAATGAGGTATTGGGCTCACCTGTAGCTGGAAGCACCTCAGAGGTATCGATGATTGAGTCTGTTCAATATTAACACTACACTGCAGCCATTTGTAGAAACTTGCGATGACATTGAGGAACAAGATGTAGCTAGGGCACAGTTAGTTTCTCAATGACATTGCAATGTTCTGAAAATGGTTGCAGAGTAGTATCAATGTTGAACAAACTCAATCGTCTATATGTCTGAAGTGCTTCTAGCTACAGGTGAGCCCAATGCTTCATTTGAATGAGATTTTATGGGCTTTTCATCAATGGTGGCCACTGGGCATAAATGTGTGTGTTTAATTCTAAACTTGCAGTAAATGCTGCTCTGTAGTATTCACTGGCCTGGAGGTAACCTGTGTCTTGCCAGTAGTGATAGACCTTATTTTTGGCCAAGAACTGGTTGCTTTAGCTCACTGTTCAGTCTGGGGTGGGGGGTAACTGTCCTGGCCCCTTTTCTCTTATTGCTTTATTGTTTACAGGGATACAGACCTCTGCAGCTGCTTCACACTCCTTATTCTATATAGAGCAATAACATTATGTCTTGCGGTTCTGTTACATTGATAACTCAAAGTAGTTTCATAAATTTATTACACTCTTCTGTATTTTGGGGTTGAGTAATTATTCAGTAATTGCTTCAATGGCTTGTTTGTATTCAAGATCCAGACACTCAGGTAATTTAATTTTGACAGCACACTACAGACACAGTTCGCAGAAGGATTTCTGTTTTCCTTTGCATTATGTAGGAAAATTGGCACAGCAGTGTGATAGAGTATTTAAGAAATTGGCAGAAGATCCAGGACCAGGGTCAAATCCAAAATCCCCAGCAGGAAGCAAGGAGCGTGGATCATCTTACATGGTTTGTAAAAACAAAATGTTAATATACATACCACTAGTGATGTACAGGTTGGAATTTCTGGTCTGATGGGTGGCATCTGATCAAACCAGGCAAATCAGAACCAATACTATAACATACGTTAAAAAAATAAAATAAATAAAAATAGTGTAATCAATTGAAAAAATAGAACTGAGTTAATGTGTCACAGATCCCTGCATGACAAACGGTATTAGCTTCCACTGAAACTGCACTGTATCCAGCAGTAACTATGCAGAATTCAGCAGTATTCTGCATTGCATTCTGGCAGAATCCAATATTTGGCAGCCTCCCAGAATTGTGCTATAAGAAGACAGAGACCCAGGTCTGAATCCCATGCCAAAGAGTTTTAGTTTGGAGGAGCCTTGTGATGGCCCTCAGAGCTCAACACTGTTATTGCCTGTCCTAGAATCTTGGGGCTATTGGAAATCCCCCATATTAAAGGTTTACAGTTTAATCGGTGACTGGGATTCAGCTCAGAGGATGCTGGCTACTCCCAGGCTGTGACTATGTACCACAGAGATTCACGAATGCTACCTTAGAGAACAGTCGGGGTCATTAGGCTAACAAACCTGTATGCCTCCCCAGGTTTCATTAAAATATCCTTTCTCTACTTACCCTTTAAGACCCATATCCCAACCCAACATCCTTTCCTCCTGCCCCCTCTACATAACCTGAAGACTTTGAGGGCCTATCAGTGTGTGCTTCTGCCCCCTTGAATCCCGGGAAGGGGGTAATTCTGCTACTTGTCCCATGTTGCTGCTTCCTGTCCTGGTGCCAATGTTTTAAAAGAGCCCCATTCTTCAGAGGGCACATCTGTGTGTGCCCCCTTCTCCATTATTCCTCAATTACTTTTAGCTGCTCTTTCTTGATGCCCCATTATATGGGGGTCAGTGCAGTTAGCAGCATTTGGCTGATTAGGTGCTTTTACTGGTAAAGCTTACTGATGATGCAGTTTTGGGGAAGGGCTTGTGTGAGGGTGTCCAATTGCAAAGGACACTCTTATGCAGATCCATGTCCCAAACCATATCATCATTCATGCTCCCCTATGGGAAACACTTGCTCAGTCACGTGCTACTTACTGTTCTTCCTTTTTAAATAATAGGCAATTCAGGAGAGCAGCTAAAAGTAATTGGGATTAATGGAAGCTGGGACACACACACATACCTCTGAATTGCTATGAATTTCGCATAGCACTATGATTTTTCACACTCAGATTTACCCTTGCTCCACATAGGTTTACTGATGTTCATCATAATATTAGAGCTATTTATGGAAACAAACTATGAAATCATTGAACTATGTTGCTAGAAACATTCTTTATCACTAATTATATGGGGCCTACTATCTGTAGACATGTTATTATTTAAAATAGGAAAGTGCTACATGTTCTGGCCCTTTGCTATGATTTTTGAAGGCCAGTGCTATGATTTTTAATGCTGAGAAGTTGAGAGGTATGGGTACACACAGCTGTGCCCATCGAAGATAGAGGCTGTTTCTTTTTTAAAAGTGGCACTTGGAAGGACTGGCTCTATGGCCCAGTGGCAGCACTGATGCTTGTGACACTGGCAAGCTAAGTTCTGGAGCCAGCCCCAGGAGCCACAAGGCTGGTGTGAGAAGAAAGCTAGGCATCCCAGCTGATGCTCACCTTCCCTGGAGTGGAAAGCTGCCTGAAACCTGCCATGCTAGCACCACCTGGGTTTCTCTATATGGTGAAAGAAGCACAGGCTCTGTGGGTGGATGGGTGGGAGGGTGGATGTGGTTTGCTCAACACACGACTGTTGCAGGTACACTCTGTAGTGTGTTCATGCTGTCATCCTAGGGTAGGGATGGGGCACCAGTAAAATATGGCAGATGGCATGATCAAGTGCAATTCTGGCCATACATCTCTGACAGGGCACAGTACAGTCTTTGCAGGATAAAGTTACTGGAGCAGCCCATTAAACCCTGATGGCCCCATCATAGGGGGGCAAGCCATGCAAGTGATGAGATTGAGGGGTCATGCAAAAGGGGGAAATTCAAATAAACATTTACACTGGGATAGGAACTGGCAAAACTTGCTGAATGTCCTCCACGTCAAGGACATGGGGGTGGTACAAGATGGGGCATACACTGCAATACCACCAAGTCTTCAGGTTATCTTAAGGACAAGAGGATGGGGGGTATGGTGGAGATTAGTTCACTAAGAAAGAAAGGAGGGTTGTTTACTTACTGTATCTTGGCACAGGGGGGCAGGATAGGGCCAAAAGTAGGTCATGAGAACAACCAGAACACAATTCTTGCTCAACCCACAGGTCCGGGCAAAGCCCAGCCAACCTGGTTCTCCGGGTGACCAGCTGCACACCCATGTATGTCACTATACAGTATATTCAAAACAGGCAGCTGTGCACTATAAGTCAGCATTGCAGGGTCATAATGTCCAGTTTTATTTTAAAGCTTCATAGGGAATGCAGTTAATTAATTAAATCCTATTGATCAATATACGCCAGCTGATCCTGATGACAAAGAACCTTACACTACAAGTAGCAACTGATTTGGTTACCTAACGTTGCAATTAGAGGAGAGCCCAAAAATGTAGAGAACTGTCAGTCTGCATCCAATACTGAAGAGCAGGGACACCGCTGAGTTGTATAACTACAGGCCAATATCACACATCATTCTTGGCCAAGGTGTTGGAAAACCTTGTTAACAATCAGAAGAGGAGTGGTCTTGACACAAAACAGTACACTGACTAGTGTCCAGTCTGGGTTCATATAATAATGGACATTAATTCTGGAATACCACAAATAATTATCTATTTTTGTCTGAATAACAAGTATGAGACCTGATACCATATTTTAGGGATGAGAGAACCACAAAAGGTTCTGAGGCTCTAAAAGGTTCTGAGAAGCCATAAAAGGTTCTGATAGTTATCCAGTTCTTATCAGAACTTTTAGAACCTTTTAGTTTAAAGCACAAAAACTAGTTTAACCATCCTTGTCCACCCTTAAGCTATTGTCAATGAAGGGAATGGAATCAAAAAACAACTTGGAGGCGTACTACACTGCCTGCATCTTCCTTCTGAGTCTTTCTACCACTTCCACCAGCCTTCTTACTTGATAAAGACCTACTGGGGGAGTATATTAACTTTTATCAAAACATTATTAGAATCTGAAAAAAAGGTTTTGATAAGGTTCTTTTACAGAAAACGGCACAGGTTCTAGGTGGTTCTGAACTTATCCTAACCAGTTATCCCATCACTATTGTGTTTGATACTTAGAAGTTACTCCATGTACACTAACAAAATTCTTCAAAAAGTCAATCCCCATAAACAGGCTCCTTGCTGGAGGCTGGCAGAGAGAGCACAAGAGTGTCTGATGGATGCTGTCCTTTTGGGGTGGGTTGGGAGACCATCACACCCCTCTTACAGCACCTGCTGGTGGTGGTGTGGTGGAGGTGCTTTTGATGATGTGGGTGATCACACATCGTCAGCCCCTTCCCCAAGGCCAGCTGTGAGCATGCATGTAATTGTGCGAAGAGGGGTGGAAACTGACTACATTCAAGAAAAGTGGGGTTTAAACTTGTGAGAGGGGAGGGATAAGGAAGGGGCTGACCAGAAGCCCTCTCCAACAGATGAGGGGAGTAACCTTCAAACCCAAGGGGGGGAGGGGGGAAACAGACTGGGGTGGAGGCTTCAGGAGGAGCAGAGGGAGGATGGAAGTATAAGGAACCTGGGTGGTGTTCGACAAAGGGGATCAGGGATAAGGGGTGGGGGGTGGTGTTAGTAAATGCCAGGAGCTTGGGAAACAAGTTGCCAGAGTTCCAAGCCATGCTGTTTGGGGGGGGGGGCTGGATGTGGCGGCGGTCACGGAAACGTGGGCCAACAAAAACCATGACTGGGACCTAAACGTGTGGGGGTACACTATGCTTAGGAAGGATAGAAAGGAGGGCAGAGGGGGTGGAGTGGCTATGTTCATTAGAGATGACGTAGAAATTTCTAGGGTAGAAGAGGCAGAGGGAAACGTGGAGGCCTTATGGGTCACCTTAGGAACCCCAGCAGGAGGTACAGTCAAGCTGGGGTGTAGTATATAGGCCACCCCGGGATGGGTGATGTTCTGGAGGATGGTTTGCTGGACAACATCATTGCTCAGTGTGGACCAAACGGGGAAGGAGTGGTGTTGATGGGGGACCTTAATATGCCAGATACAAACTGGGGAACCATGTCCTCTAAGGTGGTCAAGGAGCAGAGGCTGCTGGATGGGTTCCAGGATGTGTTCTTAACACAGCATGTGATGGAGCCCACAAGGGAGGGGCATGTCTTGGACGTGGTTCTGGCAGATGGGAATCTGGTAAGGGACCTGGTTGTAGAGGATCCCCTGACTGGGAGTGACCACAATACTGTCCGGTTTCAAATAAGCATGGGGGGGTGAGATCTAGGACACTGGCAGTGGACTTCAGGGGGCAGACTTTGTGGGCATGGGAAATATTCTCATGGATCACTTGAAGGGGATTACATCAATGACAAATGTGGAAAAGAGATGGGGGGTCATAAAACGGGGACTTCATGAGTCAGTCAGGACCTGTGCTAAGGTGAAATCGTAAGGGAGCAAGGTCACATAAACCATGCTGGTGGTCCAGTGAGGTTCAGGTAGCTGTCATAGAAAAAGAAGGCGGCCTACAAAAAATATAAAACAAAAAGAGGGGATAGGATAAGGAAATGTACCATCTTGCATCTAGAAAAGTCACCCGGATGGTGAGGGGGGCAAAGTCCAGTAAAGAGCAGTGGCTGGTACAGGGGATACATGGAGGGAAAAAGGGGTTCTTCCGGTACATTGGGGAGCGGAGAAAAACTAAGGTCCATCTCAGCAGACTGAGATCAGAAGGAGGGTGGGTGGAAGAGGCGAGGGACCAGGCAGAGGTATTAAATGAGTGCTTTCCTCTGTGTTCACTAGGGAGGGGTATGGGATATCTACAAAGCAAGGCAGGATGGGGATAGAAATGGCAGTGAGTGGGATCAGGGGAGCAACAGAAATGGAGCAAGAGGGAGGGAGAGGTACCCCAGGGGGTGTCACATCAGGATAAGGATAAAAAGGCCAGTAAGGTGGAGGGAACAGTTGATGCTACCTCCACCGAAAGGGTGTGGTTAGCCCTCAAGGCCCTAAAGAAAGACAAATCTCCTGGGCCGGGTGGCATTCATCTAAGAGTACTATGGGAATTGGCGGACATACTGGCTGCACCCCTGGTGGAGCTCTTCAACAGGTCGCTTGAGACAGGGAGGGTACCTAGGGATTGGCGAGAGGCACATGTGGTGCCAATCCATAAAGGGGGGTCGAGGGAAGTACCAGGTAACTATAGACTCATCAGTTTGACCTTGGTGGTGGGAAAATTAATGGAGAGTATACTAAAGGAACGATTGGGGCCATACTTGGAGGAGGTGGGAGGTCTGGATAGTCGGCAACATGGGTTTGTGCCAGGTAGATCATGTCAAACCAATCTTGTGGAGTTCTACGAATGGGTAACATCAGAACTGGACAGGGGGAAAGCCTGTGGATGTATTATTCTTGGACTTCAGCAAGGCATTTGACTCTGTCCCCCACAATGGTCTGGTGGAGAAACTGATGGGGTTGGGAGTAGGCCCTTTGATGGTCAGATGGATTGAAAACTGGCTAGCTGGACGCACCCAGAGAGTAGTGGTCGGTGGGGAGCTCTCGAACCCTAGAGAGGTCGGTAGTGGGGTACCGCAGGGCTCAGTCCTGGGTCCGATCCTGTTTAATGCATACATATCGGACATCAGGGAGGGTATAGGGTGTGAAATGAGTCTTCGCTGATGTCTCCAAGATGGGAGCAGTAGTTGAGGGGAAGAGGGGAGGTTGGCCTGCAACGGACCTCAGACACCCTGGAAAGCTGGGCTCACACATGGAAATTAAATTTCAGTATCACCAAGTGCAAGGTGTTACATCTTCATCTTCATCATCATCATCATCATCATCATCATCATCATCATCATCAAATCTTTATTTATTCAGGCGAACATCATTGAGCCAGGCTAATTTACAAGATGGACCTGATAAGGTCAAGGTTCAATAGTTGATACACAACAGATACATCATATACTTGTATAAGACAGTTATACATACAGGGGAAAATAAAGTTTATAAACACAGTGATGTACAGTAAATTCACATGATAAAAAATGGTTATAGGAAAGTTAAGCTAATATTTACAGTATGTACAGTATATACATATCCCAGTGGGGGGACATGGCAGACACTCAACATAATGTAATACTAGGATGGTGACGGTATTACTGGGTGCCATAAGATGGGGTTTCTGTCTGGAAGGAATATGCCACATATGGTTTGGAAGGAGATTTGTGAGATGACAATGCTAGCTCTAGTGGTAGCAATTGCATTTCTTTGAAAAGACTGTACAATGCTGTTTAAAGGATGCAAATGGAATGATATTGGACATCTTGGGCAGGGAAACCCTAAACACAGGTACACCCTGGGAGGGAGGCGCTGGAGGCCCTCATAGGGGAAAAGACCTAGGGGTCATGGTGGATGGATGTATGAATAACTCTGAGCAGTGCAGGACAGCAGCTAGCAAGGCAAACAGGATGTTGGGATGCATCGTGAGGGGATCACCTCTAGGAGCAGGAAGGATTCTGCTGCTGTACAATGGACTGGTTAGACCACACCTTGAGTACTGTGTACAGTACTGGAGACCACACTTGAAGAGGGACCTACAGCTCCTGGAGAGGGTACAGAGGAGGGCAACTAAGATGATACGAGGACTAGGGATTTGACGATGAGGACAGACTTGAGGAGCTCTGCCTGTTTTCATTGGAGGAGAGGAGAGGGGGGCATGATTGAGGTGTTCAAGTACCTCAAGGGAATAAATAGGGTAAACATGGAGGGGATCTTTAGACAAAAGCAGGGAGGTATCACCAGAGGGCATGGTTTGAAGTTGGAAGGTGGAAGGGTGAGGGGGGAAAAGAGGAGGAGGTTTTTCACTGAGAGGGTGGTGGACCCTTGGAATGCACTGCCTGGCGAGCTGGTTCAGAGATCCACAGTGGAGGTCTTCAAGAGAGGATGGGACAGACACAGAAAGTGGATGTATCAGATGATGGTCTGGCCCAGGGGGTGGGGATGGATGATAGGGGTTTCTGGAACACAAGGGGGAGGGCCTCGGCACCCAACTAGGGACCTGAGGTACATGCAGACTCGATAGACCATAAGGTCTAATCTGCTGGCAATTAGTATGAAATACCACACTTGAGCACCAGAGGATTGCCACCGCTCATGTCAGCAGCTGTGCATCGCACTATTAGGACCCCTCTAGCCAGCACCAGGATTTCTATAGACACTCCCTCCTCTAGGTTAGTGGAGGCCCCCAGCAGGGACAACTTGGCAACAGAGAAAGTCAGGGGTGTAGAGCCACACCTAAATTAGGCCAGAGGAAGTCCCCTGTAGGGACAAACCAGTCCCTGGATGCTGGCACCACTGGAGTTCAAGTTGGTGTCCTAAATGACAGTGTGGAGTGACATGATGGAATTAGGGGCAGCTGCGGATGCTAGTGGGCAAATCAGATGGCAAGAGAGCTTATCAGTGCGGACTCAGATAAAATGTTCTTTACTCTCTGTCAGTTTCTCTCTTACCACTCTCCCTCTGCTGCACACTCAGTCCCCTTCCCAGCTGGCATTTAGGGATCCACCTCACTCAAGGTTTGGGGTTCGGCTAGAATACCCTGAATCTTGATAGCCAAAAAGACAATCTTCTTTAAAAATGTGTAATAAAAATTCCCCATGCACTGGGGAGCTGAACTTGGGGGGATTGTAAGTCATTGTATATGTGGGGGGTTACAGTATTACATTAATATGTTACTGTGTTAAGTTTAATGGAAAGTGGCCCAGTTTTCTTGTGAATGTGTGAGTAAAACGGGGCAGTTGAGTGCAAAATGTAACATAAAATTAGTCTACACTTTATTTTTCTCACGTTTCTCCTGTTACACCAGGGCTTTATAAGCTCTTCTTTGAATCTACTTTAAATCAAAGCAAAGGCTGTAGTTCCAACTGCAGGGCTTGGTGCCTGATGTGTTATTGCAGGATGAAAGGCACTATTCACAAGGTAGAAAAAATGGGTGCAACTCCTGACACTTTTACACCCTTAGAATCCATTTCTGATTGTCAGGCTGTTGTGGAAATATTTTTCTGGTGCAAATTACTACCCCCCCACCCAAACTGCAATTATTGGGCAGATGCCGGAAACTTGGAGGGAAGGGGGGGAGTAAATTTAACAAAATGAGAAAAGATGTTAATCGACTGTCTATAGCTTGGACTGAAATGCTTTCATCCTCAGTAAAAGAAATTCCATTGTTTAAAAAAATATAATTAACTCAAATTAATCCTTCATTATGTTACTGACAAGCGTAGCATTTTCTAAATGAGATAGCAGCTATTGGGTGCAATTACATTGCAAGGAATGTAAAGCGAGTTGAAAAATATTAATCTACAAGTGTAAATGCTTTTAATTGGATTCTGCCTTCTGGTCGGGTCACCGTTTCATTTTCAATCAGACTTGTCCAGTCAGCAAACCAGGCAGCGCAAACTGCTCAAATTGAAATGGTGATTGGCTAGCAGAGGTTAATGAGAATGTTGGGAAATAAATAGGTTATTGATTGATAATAACAATAGGCTGACTTCAGTTTTACCATATTGACCTCGCCTCACCTAATTTTCTAGAGTGCTTAAACAATCGACTGTGTTAGCATAGGCTGAGACACAGCAGTCGTTGAATTTTTCAATTTGATAACTGGTACGAATGACTATTGATTAGTAAAGACGATGATGTCACAGTCCTGGAGTGGAGTTCAGCATTATGTACCAAAAGTTTACTTTCCTTACTACTGTTGGGAATTATGTTTTTATTCTTTACTGTCATCAATGTATAGAATAATGTATAGGCAGCCACATAGAACAGATCTGGATTTCCAACGAGGGAATAGATGTCATCTTAAACCTTGAAAGCAAAGCTCAAAAGGTCTCTAGGATGCCATATCATCACCACAACATGGAAACATCAGCCTTGTGTATGGTTAGCCATGCATTATGTTGTATAACATATGTTTGTGTTAATTAAATTATCTTCATTCTAACTGTCATGAACTGTGATCCAAAAAACAGAAAACAAAGAAAACACCAGGATATAATTAAAACATTTAATGTAATATAAGTAATAACTACATGAGTCGGCAACATTTGTTGTGGTTAATCTTTTAACGAACAGTTAAGTTCAAGTGTTTTCAGGCTTCATAATATGTTCATTATGAGGAATCTGCAGTGTAGGCAAGCACAAGGAATCTTAACAGACATGAAATTCTATGCTGTTCTACCACAGTAGTGACATAGCTGCTGTGGTACAACAGCATTCTGACGTCACCATGGAACAACAGCAATCTTACATCATTTGAAACACAGAAACATAAACAGTGATGACAGAAAAAGACCAACGGTCCATCCAGTCTGTTTGAGTTCCCTGTTTAGCCCTGGGATCTGTTATCCCCCCAGCGTCTTAACCCGCCCCATCCTTACCCCATTCCCCATCCAGCTTCTGCCACCCTGAGCAACTACTATAACCCTTCATTCTATCCCAACTGTGCTTGAGCCCACCAACAATTTTAACATCCCACCACTTTGGCAGGCGGACTGTTTCATGGCCCCACCACCCTTTCTGTAAAATAATACTTCCTTATGTCTCTTTTCTGATCTTCCCTCCTGTCAGTTTACACTCATATCTAAGCAACCGTGAACTAGTGTTCAAACTAAATATTTCCCCACAGATGCCCTTATTAATTCCTTTTAGGAACTTGAAAGTCTCTATCGACGCGACGCCTCCCTTCTAGTCTCCAGCAAGTACATGTTCATTGCCTTGAAGTGCTCCTCATAGGGCATGTCATGTAGGACCACTACTAAGGTACAACAGCATTCTGACATCTCTTCTGTGGTACAATAGCATGCTGACATCACTACTGTGGTACAACAGTAATGTGACACCACTCAGTGGGATACAACAGCATTCTGAAATCACTGCTGTGGTACTCACAGCATTCAAGCATTACTACTATTGCACAACAGCATTCCAACATCACTAGTGGTACAACAGCATTCTGACATCATTTCTGTGGTACAGCAGCATTCTGACATCACTACTGTAGTACAGCAGCATTTTGACATCACTACTGTGGTACAGCAGCATTCTGACATCACTACTGTGGTACAGTAGCATTTTGACATCACTACTGTGGTACAGCAGCATTTTGACATCACTACTGTGGTACAGCAGCATTTTGATATCACTACTGTAGTACAGCAGCATTCTGACATCACTACTGTGGTACAGTAGCATTCTGACATCACTACTGTGGTACAGCAGCATTCTGATATCAGTACAGTGCTACAACAGCATTCTGACGTCAGTACTGTGGTACAGCAGCATTCTGACATTAGTACTGTGGTGCAGCAGCATTTTCACATCAGTACTGTGGTACAGCAGCATTCTGACATCACTACTGTGGTACAACAATGATGAAATTAGAGGAATAATTTTATAAATGCCTGGACCAAACTGGAACGGGGGGAAGTTCTGCTGGGAGAATTGCAACAGGGGTAAAAGGGGGAAATAATGTGCAGGAGGAGGAAGAAGAGGAGCTGGAAATGAGAGCGGGAGATGAATGGAAGCAAGCAGGGAGTAAGAGGGGTGGAATCTTAGTGCTGGGGACTCAATACTAAGAGGAGTTAGGTGGGGTAAGCAAGGGGAGAGCATAGTCGCATTTGGGTGGAGGCCACGCCAGGAATGACAGTGGAAAGGGTGGGACAGTCTGTTCTGAAATATGCTAGAAGGGTAGGGACAAGCCTCATTTAATTATTCATCTTGGGACAAATGACCTGGCTGACAAGACAGTAGATATAGTCAGAGAGGTTTGAGGAACTAGCACAATTATGTGAGGGGCAGGAAGATCAGTAACTTTTTCGAGATACTTCCGGTGCCAAAGGCAAGCACAACAAGAAAGCTGAGAATAGAGAATTTAACGGATGGCTAAGAACCTGGTGTTGTGCTAAAGGGTATGGCTGTTGGGGGTGGGGAGGACCTGGGAGGACAGTAGTCTCTATGCCAAGGACAGACTACACTTGAGTGAGGAGGGAAAGAAAGTGTTGAAACAGAGGATGGAAGAGTATATAGAGGAAGTTGGGAATTTAAACTAGGAGTGGGGGGTGGCAGTTGGGGAAGAGATATGCAGAGACCACAGGTTGGGAAATCATATGAGCTTACCCCCCATAACAGTGATAAAGGACAAATGGCAAGTACTATTGGTGATGCTAGGATAGGAGGGCAGGATGGGGGGGGGTGGAAGGTGGTTACCTTTAATGCTAGGAGCCTTGGGAGGAAAACTGCAGATTACAGGTTCTCATGGCAGAGGAAGAGGTGGACATTGCAGCCATCATGGAAACATGGGCCACCCAATATAATGACTGGGACCTGTCTGTACCAGAGTACAGGTTATTTTGTAGGGACAGGGTGATTGGGAAAGGAGGGGGAGTGGCACTATATGTGAAGGAAGGACTGAAGTGTGTAAGGGAGGAAGGGGAGGAGGGTAGTACGGAGTCACTTTGGGTGCAAATCCAGGATTCCAAGAATAGGATTCTTAGAATGGGAGTGGTGTACAGGCCACCATCTCAGATGGAGGAGTTAGACAGTGAACTAGCGGAACAGATCAGGAGGACCTGCAGGAAGGGTGGTGTGGTGATTGTGGGGGATTTCAACATGCCAGGAGTGGACTGGAGCACCCCAACAACCAGGAACAGAAGGGAGCAGGTACTGCTGGATGCCTTCCAGGACAGCTTCCTGCTGCAAATGGTCAGTGAACCAACCAGGTTAGGGAATACCCTTGACCTTGTGCTGGCAAATGGGGACTTTGAGAGAACTTACAGTGGAGGAACCACTGTCAGGGGTGACCACCACTCAGTATGGCTCACATTGGATGCGGGCAAGGAAGGAGGAATCTGGCACAAGAGTGCTGGACTTCAGGAGGGCCGACTTTGGGAGGATGGGGAAGTGGTAAAGGGTACCTGGCCAGAATTCAATCTAGTATGGATACTAACCAGAGGTGGGAGCTCATAAAGCTGGGGATAGTGGAGGCAACCAAAACCTGCTGCAAAGCCCACAGCAAGAAGGCTGGGCTAAGAAACCGAGCTGGTTGAGCAAGGGGTCATGGAAAAGGTAAGGAGGAAAAGAGCTGCCTTTAGGAAGTACAAGAAAACAGGAGAGGGAAGACAGAGAGCAGTACTTGACAGAATCGAAGAGGTGACAAAGGGCAGTAAGGAGCAAAGCATCTACGGACTCAGGCTGCCACAAGGCATTAAGAAGGGAGAAGGACTTCTTTAAGTACATCAGGAGAAAAGGATCTGTAAGGACCACATAGTAAGGATTAGGAAGGAGGGGGTTGGGTGGAAGCAGGGTATCGATAAGGCTGAAGCACTAAATGAGTACTTCTGCTCAGTATTTACTAAAGAGAAGAGGGGGGTGACACCCAAGGTGGGAAAAATGGCAGAAGCAGAGGGGGAAGTGGTGACAGATGGGGAAATCATGGAGGGCAGAGTTCAAGAGGGTTTGAAGGTGCTGAGGGTGGACAAGGCGCCAGGCCCAGATGGCATCCACCCCAGGGTACTGAAGAAGCTGGCAGAGGTCCTTGCAGGACCTTTGGCAGACCTATTTAATGCCTCACTACATTCGGGTGTATACCTCAGGACTGGAGGATGGCTCATGTAGTGCCCCTCCACAAGATTGGCCCCAAGGATGAACCGGGAAACTACAGACCAGTGAGCCTCACATCCATCGTGGGTAAGCTAATGGAGACTATCCTGAAGGAGAGGCTGGTGGCCCTCCTAGAGGCCAAAGGACTACAGGACAGCAGACAGCATGGCTTCATATGTGGCAGATCCTGACAAACCAACCTGGTCGAGTTCTATGACTGGGTAACTAGGCAACTGGACAGGAGCCGTGCAGTGGATGTCCTGTATCTGGACTTCAGTAAGGCATTCAACTCGGTGCCACATGGAAGGCTGGGAAGGAAGTTAGTAGGCACAGGGGCGGGTGCAAAGCTGGTGAGATGGGTAGGAAACTGGCTTCAGGGAAGGCAACAGAGGGTGGTGGTGGGTGGGGGCTCTCATACCCAAGGCCAGTGACAGCGGTGTCCCACAGAGCTCGGTGTTGGGACCAGTGTTGTTTGGGATATTCATTGCAGACATATCATGGGACATCAAGAGCAAGATCAGTCTGTTTGCTGATGATACCAAGGTTGGCACGGTGGTGAATGACCTAGGGAGGTGGCAGGGGTTGCAGAATTATCTGGCAAGCTTGAAACCTAGTCAAGACACCTGGCAACTGGGGTTTAATGCCAAAAGTGCAAGGTGCTGCATTTTGGGATGAAGAACCCAAGGAGGAGTTACCAGTTAGGGGGTGCAGCTAGCCCAGACAGAGGAGGAGAAGGATCTGGGTGTGCTCATTACAGGGTCAATGAACAACTCAGCACAATGTAGGAAGGCAGCTGCAAAGGCCAACAAAATGCTGGGTTGTATTGCAAGGGGTATATCCTCGAGGAGGGAGGAGGTGATTCTGCCACTGTATAGGTCATTAGTTAGACCACACCTGGAGTACTGCGTGCAGTACTGGCATCCGTATCTGAAGAGGGGCATTAAGTTACTGGGGAGGTGCAGCGCAGGGCGACAAAGATGATCAAGGGGCTGGGGGACTTATCATACGAGAGGAGGTTAAAGGAGTTGAACATGTACTCACTGGAGGAGAGGAGAGACAGGGGTGACATGATTGAAACCTTTAAATACATGAAAGGAATAAACAAGACGGGTACAGAGGGGCTGTTCAAAGTAAGGGAGGGGAGGGCCATCAGGGGCCATGATATGAGACTGGAGTGAGGAAGGTTCAGGAGGGAGATGAGGAGACACTTTTTTACAGAGAGGGTGGTGGCTGGGTGGAATGCATTACCTGCAGAAGTGGTATGCAGTAGAACAGTGGACTGCTTCAAACGAAGATGGGGCAGGACAAGGTGGAGGGTTAATGAAGGGGAAGGGTGGAAGGGAGGGGCAGCTGCAGAATAAGGGGTGCTAGCTGCACATTCGAGCAGACTTGATAGACCTCTAGGCCTTTATCTGCTGGCAAATTTCGTATGTTCGTAACAGCATTCTGATATCACTACTGTGGTACATCAGCATTCTGACATCACTTCGGTAGTACAGCAGCATTTTGACATTACTACTGTGGTACAGCAGCATTCTATTTATTTTATCTTATTAATGACATCAGAATTACAAACCTTTGAGTCAAAGATTCTTTTACAAAGGCTCCACATCATGGTTAGATACAGGTACAATAAACAGTCAGATGTAACAATACATATACAAAACTGTGCTAGGATAACGATAATACAAGGCAGTAACACAGGGCCAATAAACAGTCAGATGTAACAGTACATATACAAGGTTATGCTTGAGTAGCGATAATACAAGGCAGTAAGCATTCATGCAGTTCTTGTACAAGCAGAGTCTGAAGGGTAAGGAGGCTGGACAGTAGTCCATTATCGAAGGAGGAACGATGAAGGGTAAAGCGGGACATCAGGTAGGCAGGGAGCTATGGCATTACAGCTGCGGTGATGCAGAGGTGGCTATGGAGTAAGGATTTGAAGAGTCCTAGTCTATTTTCATTAGAAATGGAAGCCGAGAGGGAGTTTATCCAGATTGGGGCTCTCTACAAGAAGGACCTCTGGGCCACAGCAGTCTTGACTCTGGGTACATGCAGCAAATTTTTAGTGGACCTGCGGGTGGGTGGTGCAGAGGGGCAGGTTGAATCAACGATGACAGTCTGGGTGGGGCCAGACCAACCATAATTTTTTGGGTGAATAGGGAGGTCTGGTACTGGAGATGCTCCTCAAAGTCAAGTAAAGTGGCTAGGGTATAGACAGTGCACATGTGAGTAAGCCTGGCACACCCTGTAAGGAGGCAGCATGCTTTGTTGAGGGAGATTTTGATTTTATGAAGGGCTGTATTGGTAGCAACCCCATAGACAAGAAGCCTATAATCAATGAGGGAGAGGACTGAGGAGGTACTAGTGAGCCTAAGGGCTTCCGGGGGGAGGCAGTCCCTATGGTGGTAGAAAAGGCCAATACAAGAGTTGACAGAGGAGCAAATGAGGTGGATGTGGTCATAGAAGGATAGTATTGGGTCGAAGGTTATGCCAAGATATTTAAAGCTGTAAACCTGTTCAATGGGGTGGTGATTATTAGTTATTGTTCGAAGAGGGGTGTCTCGGAGCTTGCTCTGGGTGTGGGAGAAAAGCATGGACTTAGTCTTTTTATGGTTGAGAACAAGCCTGTGATCAATGAACCATGACTCAGCCTGGCTGAAGCATTTTTGCAGGATGTCTTGTAGGGCATGGGGGTCAGGATGGGAGGAGAAGAGAACCGCATCGTCAGGGTAAAAGAGGACGTATACTGAACAGATGGTGTGAAGGGTGTTGAGGTAGAGACTGACTAGAAGAGGACCCAGAATTGAGCCCTGTGGTACGCCAGAGTGAACTGGATGGCAGCCAGAAATGGTGTCATTTATTTTGACACATTGGGAGTGGGAGGAAAGGTAGCTGGTAAACCAGATAGTGACACCCTGGGAGAAGCCTAGATGGGCAAGGGTGGACAGGAGGAGTGGGTGACTAACTGTGCCAAAGGACTTTGACAGGTCTAAGAAGACTGCCCCCGCCAGGTACCCCCTAGCGAGGGCAGAGTGTAGATGGCTGGAGAATTCATGGAGGGCTGTGATAGTACTATGGCCTAGGCAGAAACCATGCTGCTGTTTACAAAGGAGTTTGTGAGTGGAGAGGTATTCAGAGAGCTGGTCCACAATTACATTTTCTATGGCTTTGGAGAGAGGTGAGGATAGAGATTGAGCAATAGTTCCCAGGGGTGGATGTTACCTCACATTAAGAGGAGAAGAGATAACATTCTAAGGAGCACCAGATGGAGCCTGTGGTGGGGTGAGGCAGAGGCAAAGGGGCATGAATGTACACGGGGGAGAATGGGGATGGGAAGAGTGTGAAGGGTGGAAACACCAGGTAGAGGGGAGACTGGGGGAAACATGGTAGAGGGAAATTGAGAGGGGTGGAGGTGCCTGGGGAGGGCGGTGATGATAGTGGGGGAAGGGTGCAGATGAAGAGTGGGGACATATGGGAAAAGAGTGAGGTGGTCAGACTGTGAGATAGATGGGGAGGTGAAGTCAGGGGGGTGGAGGTACAGCAGATAAGGAGAAGACGTGTCAGAGAGGCAAGGGCAGTGGGCAGCTGGACAGGGCAGGACATGGCTAGGGTACCTTGATGGCAGAGTAGAAGGGGCTATAAGGGGATACTAAAAGCTCCTAGTAATGAGGCAGTCAGGGTGACCCCGAGGTAGGGTCATGGACTATGATGGGGAGGGTATGAGGTTCGAATCCTGAGGGGGTTGAAAAGGAGGAAAAAGGAAGGAGAGCCACAGAAAGGGCCAGAGAGCAGAGTTTGGGCATAGCCAAGTGGGGTAAGAGTGGTAGTGGTGAAGAGAACAGTAGTGACTCCTAGTGGTCAAAGAGAGCAATAGGAATGGGGAAAAGTGAGGAGGAGGAGGAGGAGAGAAGAGGAGATGACCAAGGGGAGGTGGGAGAGGGTCAGCCAGAGCGGAGGAGAGTGGAAGGAGAGCAGGATGCAACCATCTAGTGGCGGCTGTAAATAACTGGCTAGGGGCAAAATGAATACTTAGAACAAAAAAACTGGAAGGGGTCAAGTGTTTAGGGATGGTCCTTAAGTTAAGGGATGCCCCTGGTTGGGAGGGTGGCTGGGCCGGTGGGGCAGTCGATGCGTGCGTCAACGGGCTAACACCCCTCAAGCAGACTGTTCAGGTAGGCTGAAGAAATTACCTATAGGTGCCCCTTCAGTCTGTGCTTTCCACGAGTGATGTATGGCAGGTGGATAGAGAATGTGCTGGGGATGGGGTCCTGAGGGCCTAATGTTGGAAACAGAACAAAAAGTTAGTTAGTATGCAGTGGGAGGATCAAGTCCAAGGAGGAGCCCAGTGAGCATGCGTGGCTGAAATTGCTGGGATGGGTGGGTACTGAGAGCAATGGAGCCCAGAGAGAATGCCAGAGAGATGCCACAACCATGTGGTGGGCCTCAGGATGGGATCTCTCAGTAGAGCAGGTAAGACATTGAGCTGCTTTAACAACTAAACCCCTGCTAATACAAACCACTGTCAATGACCTCCCAGGCTAGTAGAGCAGTATTCACACAATCTAGCACACAGAATGAAGTAATATGCAGAGCTAAGTAAAGTAGTAGAATGCCTAGATATCAGTAAACCAGATTAACAGTGCTGTCTAAGCCACAGAGAGTAAAGAAAATCACAACCGCAGCATAAACGGTGAGTAAGCAAAGTATTCATAAGAGTCAGGTAAACTGGTGCAGGAATTAGTCACCCAAGTCCCACAAAACTAAGCAGAAATCTCAGGGTATGTGGTTGAGCAGAAACTATCAGCTGAAGTCGGCAGTCAGGAATGCTGTAACACCCCTCAAGCAGGATCTGCAGGGTAGGCTGAAGAAATTACCTTTGGGTGACCCTTCTGTCCGTGTTTTCCCCATGTGATGTGAGTACAGGTGGCCAGAGAATGTTCTGGAGATGGGGGTCCTGAGGGCCCTTAGGTGCCCCTTTGGTCCGCACTTTCCCCAGGTGATGTGTGGTGCAGGCGACCAGAGAATTCTGACATCACTTCTGTAGTACAGCAGCATTTTGACATCACTACTGTAGTACAGCAGCATTTTGACATCACTAATGTGTTACAACAGCATTCTGGCATCACTTTGTGGTACAGCAGCATTTTCACATCAGTACTGTGGTACAGCAGCATTTTCACATCACTACCTCGGTACTGCAGCATTTTGACATCACTGCTGTGGTACAGCAGCATTTTGATATCACTACTATGGCACAACAGCATTTTGACATCACTGCTGTGGTGCAGCAACATATTGACATCACTGCTGTGGTACAGAAACATTCTGACATCACTTCTATAGTTCAGCAGCATTTTGACATCACTACTGTGGTACAGCAGCATTCTGACATCACTGATGTAGTACAGCAGCATTCCAACATGGCTACTGTGGTACAACAGCATTCTGACATCATTACTGTGGTACAGCAACATTCTAACATCACTACTGTAGTAGAACAGAATTCTGACATCACTACTGTGGTACAGCAGCATTCTGACATTACTACTGTGGTACAGCAGGATTCTGATATCACTACTGTGGCACAACAGCATTCTGACATCACTCCTGTGGTAAAACAGAATTCTGACATCACTACTGCGGTGCAGCAGCATTCTAACATCACTTCTGTGGCACAACAGCAATCTGACATTGCCACTGTGGTACAGCAGCATTCTGACATCACTTCTGTAGTACAGCAACATTTTGACATCACTGCTGTAGTATAACAGCATTTTGACATCACTACTGTGGTACAGCAGCATTCTGACATCAATGATGTGGTACAGCAGCATTCTAGCATCACTACTGTAATACAACAACATTCTGACATCAGTACTGGGGTAAAACCGCTTTGTGATATCATCTCTGTGATAGAACAGCAATCTGACATCACTACTGTGGTACAACAGAATTCTGACATCACTACTGTGGTACAGCAGCATTCTGACATTACTACTGTGGTACAGCAGGATTCTGATATCACTACTGTGGCACAACAGCATTCTGACATCACTCGTGTGGTACAACAGAATTCTGACATCACTACTGTGGTACAGCAGCATTCTGACATAACTACTGTGGTACAACAGCATTCTAACATCTCTACTGTGGCACAACAGCAATCTGACATTGCTACTGTGGTACAGAAGCATTCTGACATCATTACTGTGGTACAACAGCATTCCAAGATCACTACTGTGCTACAGCAGCATTCTGACATTACTACTGTGGTACAGCAGCATTTCAAGATCACTACTGTGCTACAGCAGCATTCTGACATCACTACTGTGGCACAACATCATTCTGACATCACTACTGTGGTACAATTGAATTCTAACATCACTACTGTGGTACAGCAACATTCTGACATCACTACTGTGCTACCACAGCATTCTGACATCACTACTATGGTACAGCAGCATTCCATGATCACTACTGTGCTACAGCAACATTCTGACATCACTACTGGTACAACAACAATCTGAGATTACAACTGTGGTACAGCAGAATCCTAACATCATTACTGTGCTACAGCTGCATTGTGACATCACTGCTGTGGCACAACAGCAGCATTCTGACATCACTACTGTGCTACATCAGCATTCTGACATTACTATTGTGGTACAACAACATTCAAATATCACTACTGTGCTATAGCAGCATTCTGACATCACTACTGTGGCACAACAGCATTCAGATATCACTATTGTGATACAATGGCATTCTGACATCACTACTGTGGTATAACAGCATTCTGACATCACTAGTGTGGTACAAAAGCAATCTAAGATCACTCCTGTGCCACAGCAGCATTCTGACATCACTACTGTGGCACAGCAGCATTCAGATTTCACTACTGTGGTACAACAGCATTCTGACATCACTGCTGTGGTACAGCAGAATTCCAAGATCAGTACTGCACCACAGCAGAATTCCAATATCACTACTGTGGCACAACAGCATTCAGATATCAGTGCTGCAGTACAACAGCATCCTGACATCACTACTGTGATAAAACAGCATTCTGACATCAGTACTCAAAAATCATGGAAAGCCATGTGTGCAAATGCCAGGAGCCTTAGCAACAAGATGGAAGATCTGGAGGCTGTCATGGTACAGTCAGACCTGGACATTGTGGCCATCACTGAAACCTGGTGTAATGATAACCAAGACTGGGAGATGGCCATACCTGGCTACAACATATTCAGAAGAGATAGAGCAGGCAGGAAGGAGGAGGAGTGGCACTGTATGTGAAAATGACATAAGGCCACAGAGATCCAGGAGGAAACAAATGGGGAGAGATACTGTGGGTTAAGCTGGAAAGGAAAATGGGACAGCCATCCGCACAGGTGTGGCTCATAGACCACCAGCCCAGGAGGAAGAAACAGATGGGGAGTTGATGCTAGCCATCCAAAGGATGGCAGACAAGGGTGAGGTAGTACTGGTTGGAGACTTCAATATTCCAGAAGTGGACTGGAGCATCCCAGCAGCAGCATCAACTAGGATCAGATTTATCCTGGACTACCTTCAGGATGCCTTCCTCAAGCAACTGGTCATGGAACCAACTCGGCAGAAGGCAATACTGGACCTTGTGCTCACAAACAGGGACAGTGTGATGGGGGTAACAGTGGGGGAGCACCTGGGAAACAGTGACCACCAGTCATTGTGGTTTGAAATCACAGAAAGAGCAGAACCAAACCACACAAAAACACGATCCTGGATTTTAGGGGGCAGACTGGAAAATGGGGAGATATTTGAAAGAGGCATTAAGGGAATGGGACAGGAATCAGGTTGAGAAACAGTGGGCAGTATTTAAAATGGGGATTACAAGAACAACAGAATTATGCATTAAGCAGGTTAGCAAGAGGAAAGGAAGAGGAGACCATTATGGTTTTCCAAAAGAGGTAGCAAAAGAAAGTGAAAGCCAAAAGATTGCATTCAGGAAATACAAAAAGACACGGGCAGAAGGGATAGGGAGAAGTACCAGGAGAAGCAAAGGAAGGCAGGGAGGTCAGTAAGGAAGCCAAAGCTCAGACAGAAGACACATTGCAAAATCAGTGGGTAGAGGACAAAACTTTACAGGTACATAAGGAAAAAGAAAGACAAAGGAGGGATAGTGAGACTGAAGGGGAGGGATGGGGCTCGTGGAGGATGACAACAGTAAGCTGACATATTGAACAGGTATTTCTGCTCAGTCTTTACTGAAGAGGAGGAGGTAATGGGTCTGAAGGGAGTACAAGGGTGAGAATGGTGCAGAAATGGACACAAGTCCCTTTACACGAGAAAGGGTCCTGAAGGAACTGGAAGTAACAAGAGTTGATAAAGCAATGGGGCCAGATGGGTGCACCCAGGTCCTTAAGAACTAAGAGAGGTGGTGGCTGAACCTCTGGCTATCCTGTTTAGCTGATCACTGGAAACAGGGAGGTACCCAAAGACTGGAGGACAGCAGATGTAGTCCCCTTATACAAAAGTGGGAACAAAGAGGAAGCAGGGAACTACAGACCAGACAGCCTCACCCTCGGTAGTGGGGAAGATCATGGAAGCACTACTGAAGAGAGAGATTGGTGGAACATCTGGTTGTCAATGGACTACAGGACCTAAGGCAGCATGGTTTCACCAGGGTAGGTCATGTCAGACCAACCTTGTTGAATTTTTTGACTGGGTGACTAGGGAGGTGGATCAGGGAAGGGCAGTGGACATGGCCTATCTGGACTTCAGCAAGGCCTTTGACACTGTGCCACATAGAAGACTATTACACAAACTGGGGAATATGGGTGTGGGCAGGACAGTAGTGTGGTGGGTAGGTAACTGGCTGGGTGGCAGGACACAGAGGGCGGTGGTAAATGGCTGTTACTTCACAGAGGGAAGAGTGACCAGTGGGGTACCACAGGGATCAGTGCTGGGACCGGTCCTATTCAACATCTTCATCAGTGACATTGCACAGGACCTAGAAGGCAGAATTTCACTGTTCGCTGATGACACAAAGCTCTGTAACAGAGTAGACACACCAGAGGGTGTAGACAGAATGAGAAGCCATCTGCAGAAACTTGAAGAATGGTCAGGGGTTGGCAGTTGAAATTCAATGCAAAGAAGTACAAGATAATGCATATGGGCACAAAACCCTGGCACAATATATCAGTTGGGGGTGAGGATAAGCATGCACCAAGCAGGAAAGGGATCTTGGGGTTGTCATCTCTGATGACCTCAAGGTAGGGAAACAGTGTGACAAGGCAGCAGGTAAAAGCAAACAGGATGCTGGGATGTATAGGCAGGGCATCACCAGCAGAAAAGGAGGTCATAATTCCGCTATACAAGACACTAGTGAGGCCCCACCTGGAGTACAGTGTACAGTTCTGAAGACCATACCTACGTAAGGAAATAGACAGGGTAGAGAAGGCTCAGAGGAGGGCAACAAAGATGGTGCATGGATTGCATCACAAGTCCTATGAAGACAGGTTGAAGGAATTGAGCATGTACTCCCTGGAGGAGAGGAGGGAGAGAGGGGATGTGATAGAGACATACAAGTATCTTACAGGGAGGAACAGGGTGCAGGAAAACACTATTTTTAAGAGAAAAAGATGTTCCAGGACTAGAGAGCATGGGATGAAGTTGGAGGGAGGACGATTCAGAGGAAACATGAGAAAGAATTTCTTCACAGAACGGGTGGTGGACAAGTGGAACACCCTGTCAGAGGAAGTGTTGGGGGCTGAAACAATCACAGGATTTAAGAATGCATGGGATAGACATAAAGGAATTCTGGAGGTCAGGGGTAAGGGGCAACAGACTTCTAGGAAAACAAACTGAACTTACAAGCTCAAATGGGCAGACTGGGTGGACCATAGGCCCTTATCTGCCGACACTGTCTATGTATCTATGTATCTATGTACTGTGGTATTAAAGCAATCTAAGATCACTTCTGTGCCACAGCAGCATTCTAACATCACTACTGTGGCACAACAGCATTTAAATATCACTACTGTGGTACAACAGAATTCTGACATCACTACTATGGTACAGAAGCAATCTGGCATCTCTACTGTGGTGTAGCAGCATTCTGACATCACTACTGTGGTACAAAAGCATTCATATATCACTACTGTGGTTCAGAAGCATTCTGACATCATTACTGTGGCACAACAGCATTCACATATCACTGCTGTGGTACAGAAGCAATATGGCATTGCTACTGTTGTATAGCAACATTCTGACATCACTAATGTGGTACAACAACATTCCTTTCTTTTTTTTATCTAGCTTTTTGACCTCTCCCGTTGTCACCTCCCACCTACTTGGCAATGGGGGGGCGGGGTACATGGTGTTGACAGGCAGCTCTGGACCCGCTCTGGACCGCCACTTCTTTCCGCACCCGAGCCTCCCAGCAATCTCCCATGGGTTACTTCCCCAGTGATGGGGCTGAGGGTGATGGGTGTCGACTTTCCCTTCCCACTGAAACCAACATCTAGACTCTGGGGAGCCAGCACGGGCACTGCAGGGCTGTCATTGAGCCTACCAGCTCCATTTTTGCTAATTTTCTCCCCACCCCTTTGCTGTGGTTGCTCGCACGTGTGTGGAGGCATGTGCTTGCAGCGACCCACAGCACCCTCCCTACTCTAGTCACTCCTGACTGCACCACCTCTAGGCCTCCACCTGGGGGCAGCCCTGCAGTGAATGTGACTGGGTCCTCACCCTGGAAGGCACAGCTCCCTTATGGCTGCTTTATCCATCTCCCGGCCACCCCTCCACCAATCCCCGACGACCCGGGCTCATTTCCAAACCCGGGTTGCCGGCGTGGAGTGAGGTGTGGAGTCCAGTGCCTCAGCACTCAGTGCCACCAGGCCAGTGGTACAACAACATTCTGACATCACTACTGTATTACAAAAGCATTCTAATATCACTACTGTAGTACAATAGCATTTTGACATCACTACTATGGTACAACAGCATTCGGACATCACTGCTGTGGTGCAACAGCATCTGAAAGTGTATGATTTTCATACACAGCAGCACTGATCTGGGTAAAATAAGCTGACTTGTGTCTAAAGGCAAAAGGACTCCTCGAAATGTCAGTTGTGCTTTAACTGTGAATTCAAGTTCAAAGGTAAGAGTCTACAGTTTTCATACCAGTGATATCATAATCCAACATTCTAAATGACAGAAAACAGGCAGGTAATGTGCTAACGACAAAATGAATAATAAAAGGAATTACACAAAGTTTCTTAATCTATCTTTATTTGTACTAAAAAGAGGTCTCCCGATAATGAAATTAAAATGTAAAAATGTTTCCATTTCTTTTTAAAGGTGAGAAGAAATCATTTTTACATTGTTAAATGCCCTCCTGTTTTCCTTTCCATGTCAGTTATGTATTTTGATATGCTTTCACCATTTTTGGATAAATTAATAATTCAGCTTTGTAGTGTTCTAATCTGCATTATAGTTTATGGTTAGCCCTATTGTGTATGGATTTCTATACAGAGAATTCTCTTGTTGTGATACAGTTCAAAGGTCATGAAAAGTTGTTGTAGTATCATTCTGATGTCACGGCAAAACCACAACTACTTTTCAGACTTGAACATGCCTACCTCTTTCCCTCAAACATGCCAACATTATCTTTCGAACTGAGGTTTTGCATTGGCATTAGCATCAATGGTCGTGGACCTACACTTTATGTAAATCATTACGAGGCTAAGGAGGCTAGAGTAAGAGTGCATGCCTTTCTCCACCAACTTGATTCACCACCCCTGTAACTCTTTAAAGGCCCACACTTAAGGACTTGTTTGACGCTCAGGCTAGCGGGCAGCAGATTGACCAAGGTTAGAGCCACACAGTAAACTCTCACCATCTCTGTAAGTAAAAATGCCCAACATGGGCTTTTCTAACAAACATAATGCTAACAGCAACATAAATCGAGGGAGGGAGGGAGGAGGGAGGTCACTTCAACCAGTACTATGTAATGCAGTTTGTGTGTGCGTATGGGGAGCATCAGTGTATTGCACTTACTCAGCCAGCAGTTCAGTTTTTTTTTTGTTTTGTTTTAACAAAACCATATTCTATATAAAACAGTGTATGGGCAATCACACAACAAGCCTGTATTTGCATCTCTGGGTTGAGATGGACGCTAGGGACCTCTCGAGTTTTGCTCTTGAGGTCCCTATGATGTTGTCTCAGACACTCAATGGAAACAGCCTTGTTCTGTATGGTTGCCCATATACTATTCTGTGTGTGTTCCTGCTCGCAGCAGTTGCTGCATTATTTTTGATATTTCCAAGACATTCCATAATTTAGAAACACAAAAAAAATCCCAGAAAAAGGCTTTACAGTCTATCCAGTCTGCCCTGTGAGGTGCTACATGCCCCCTAGGGGTTCATGACTGATCTCCCCTTATCCCCACCTCCCCTGATCCCTTGACCAGACCATTATGTCCCCAAGCACTTGTAAAGCTCCCCAACATTTTTGCACTGACTAGTGCTTCTAGCAGCTTGTTCCCTCCCTCCGCCACCCTCACCATAAAATAATATATCTTCATGTCCCTCCTACGTCCTCACCCCCACTCATTTGTCTACTATTTCCCCTGGTATGCAATACCCTTCATGTATCTACATGTTTCAGTCATGTACCCCTCCTTCTAGTCTCCAATGAATATATTCTGAGGCACCCAACCTTTGCTTATATGTCCTCCACTCATTGACAGCGCGGGGTTTCAAACATGGGTCAAATTGAACCCACTGCTGTAAGAAGTAGGTCTAAAGAGGAATCTACGGGTCAAAATAATCAGTGGCAGATTTTGAACAGTTCACATTCCCTTCCTTGGTACCGGGTCAATAACGAGCAAGAAAGACAGCAAGACATTAACTGTGCTGTGTATAGTGCACCTGGAATTACAGTGATAGGGGTAGAACAGTGGTAGGGATTTACTGCTAACCCTGTTGCTGTACTCTGAAAATGCAGAGTATCATGTTGCCATGTGCTGGGGTGCTGGTCGAGCTGCTCCAGTGATGGAGTGGCTAGACACCAGCACATGGTGGAAAATGGAGACCGGGGTTATGGTTCAGTTCCTACTAGATCTCCTGTGCTGCAACTTCTTGTGCTTTTATTTAAAAAAAAAAAAATCCCCTCTGAGTTACTGTCCATCTCCAAGTCCACATGCCCCGGAGTTTGTTATAATAATTCCAGGGGTGTGGGGCCAAAGCTGCCCATGTCAGGTGGTGGAGGGGACAAAGCCTCCTGCAAAAACACAAAGAAGTCCATAATTTTAACGGGCATGCGTTGTTTGTGTTGGATCAGTGTTTCACCCAATGATATTGCAGTGCACGCACTTTTGCTTGTGGCATTGATTGGCACACATTTTTTGCTTTCAGCAGAATGACCCCATGCCCCCTTCCTTTAGATATTGTTATGGAGTAGGTGCATCCAGTTTGGACCCGCTGGCAAAGGAAAGAGGGATCAATTTGAAAGGATGCAACTTTTGCCCCTTTGTGCATGTTAGCGCTGTCACTGCCTCCGCTGTTGCCCCTGGATCACTTTCTCTCGCGCTGGCTCCAACCTGCCAATGTCTTTTTTATATGAGGGTTCCAAAATTGTACATAGTTCTCCAAAAGTGAACTCCTCAGAGTCCTGTACAGGGTAACGTGACCTGCTGACCCCTACTTATGCATCCCAGCATTCTGTTGTCTTCCTATTGTCTTTCACACTGTGCTGATGTTTTGAGGCTGCTGGAGATCGCCATCTCCAGATCCCTTTTCTCCTCCATCACTGTCACCCGACCCAACCCATACTCTGATCCTGGGCTCCTATTTATTTGTTTCCCGTGTACATGACCCTGCTTTTTTTTGGCAATGAAGCCCAGCCGCCAGATTGTTGACCACCTCCTGAGCCTCTCTAGCTCCATCTTCAACTCACAGATTTCCATCATGAGTCAGTTCTGCCACAGAACATGATGTCATCTGCAAACACTGTACGCAGGGTTTTAACTCTGGTGCCTTCACCAATGGGGCTAATGAAGACACTAATAAGTATAGCCCCCGCACTGACCCCTGTGGGACTCCACTGGTGACTTCCCTCATTTGCAAAATTCTCTGTTAATCACTACCTTTGGTGTCCTCCCACCCCAGCCAGTTCTTCACCCACCATATCAGTTTGTCCCTCACCCCACCCAAATCCCCCAATTTTTTGATTAGCCTCCTGTGTGGGACAGAGTGCAATGCTTTACTAAAATTAGGGTACAATATTTTGACTGACTGACCATTAGCAACTGCTTCATTACTCACTGAAAACAGTCTATTAAATTAGATTGAAACGATCTTACTGTGACAAAACTATGCTGTCTATCATCTTGCAGTCCATTAGCTGCCAGGAAATCCACCAGTTTTTCTATCATTATGGCTTCCAGTAGTTTGCTGACGATTGATGTCAAACTCTCTGGCCTGTAGTTCCCTGGCTTATCCTTCCAACCTCTTTGTGCAGGGGTACCATGCCCACTGTTCTGCAGACCACTGGCACCTCTCCACTCTTTAATGAGCAGTTGAAGAAATTCAGCAGGGGCTCAGCCAGTGCGGTAACTGCACCAATTTCTCTAGTACCACGGGGTGCAGCCTGTCTGGCCTTGGGACATGTTTCATTGTACAAGTGCATATTGTTACACAAGGTCCCTGCACCCTAATTGATACCCTTGGAGGTACACCGTAGACAGCTAATACTTAGGTATAGATTATACTAATACTTAGGGCTAAGGGCATCTACCGTATAAGAGTAGATGTCAGAATATGAATGCATATTGTTGTAATCCACTTTGCTTGCTAATGCACATATATTTTACCATGTATTTTCTGTCTATTTCTTACTTGTCAGATGCCAAGACACCTGTCCTTGAAGTAATTATAATATGTAAGGCAGCATTGCCATCTTTGGTGATGTGCACCACTACACTTAGTTATGTAAGACTCTGTATAAGAACTTCTTTGTTCTAAAACTGATGACTTTACAGAATTATATAATGTTATCTTGGACCGTGGAGCCACCTCTAATTTAGCCAATAGGGCTCATCTCTGTAACTAGGAATGTTTCTATCTTTTGGTAACCAAAGTAATTATCATAGGTATATAATGTTATGCACAGGCTTTTACACCTCGGAGACCCGAGAGATCCCAAGAGACTACAGAGAAACCTCGAGGTGTAGGGAACGCTTTAGCATTGGCTCCCTGTCTGTATTGGTAAGAACTGCTTAGGCAACTGTGAGTTATCCCTTTTGTAGTAATAAACTTGTTTATCACTCTAATGCAACGTGTTTGTGATTACTTGCATTCCAATATCATCAAGAATCTGAAAGTGAGGTTTAGACCTCCTGACAATATGATACTGTATATACTTACATATAAGTCTAGATTTGGATGCTAACAATAGGCACCCAAGAAGGGGATTCAACGTGTTTTGAGGCATGCGATCTGCAGCGCTTATGATGGTAAACCATTTTTGCAGCTGTGTAATCTGATTTTGTGTCCAGTTCTGGCCACAGAGGCAAATTGTGTGACTGAAGTTGGTCATAAAACAGATTTTTTGTCAAATTTGGACAGCAAAATAATGCCTGTAATTTTGTTAAAGTTGACAAAGTAAAGGGGGTTGATCTATATGCAAGGTTGACTTATAAGTGAGTATATATGGTAATTTATTCTAAACACCAGATGAGGACAAATCATGGCAGTGCTACTTCCTCTGGATAATTTTGGTAACTTTATTTAGCTAATGACAGATTTTTCTAGGGAAATTATTTTCCAGTTGAAATCTTAGTAGAGCTGAGATTGTTGAATTCTACCAGTATCCCCAAAAATCCTCCTAAATTTAACATAAGAGTTGTAGGATTTAGAAATACCAGAGACTAGCAAGTGTTTTTCCAGTTGTGAATACGAAAGTGCTGGTGAAAGTATTTAAATACTGGTATTACACAGATGGTGTAGACACTATCTAGTGCACCACAGTGTACCCAGCAGCATGGTTAACAGTGTTTGCTGCTAAAGATGGATGCTGGCAAAAGCATGCACATGCATGCACACGCCTTGAGGCATTGCACCATGGCACTGCACCTCCTGTACTGTGAGTGCAAGAGGAGACAACACAGAGGGATGGGTTCTCAAAAGACTTTGAAGGTGAATAAAAATGCGCTAGTCTGAAAAAAAGGACACAGGTGTGGAAAAAAAGAGGCCAGTTGCACTGTGGGACATTTTGAAAACATCTGCAGCTACAGGAAAAATATTTTGCGGATTGCAGAAAAAATGCAGCTGTGGAATTACTTGTGGAGAAAAAAAACACTGAAAAGTATGTATCATCCCCTTAATAACTATTCTCAGCCACTGCTGCAACTTAGCTGTGGAAGAATGTGCACATGCTGCAACAAAAAAAGTGAGGCATAACTGACATCCTGAGCAGAATGCAGTGTACTATCAATTGAGAACCAGTTATATTGAGTTGACGACCATGCAACACCAACCAGGGACCTTACAATAGTGTCACATGTTGGACCACCAACAGCACACATTACTGTTAAAATGCAACAGACCACACTCACATGACCCACCGCAGTCCATATCGGAGCTCCACAGGCCATAGATTCAGAGGCAGTAACAGACAAAGGTGGGGGCAACAGAAGGAGGCAAACAAAAAACATCAGACAGAGACACAACCCACATCTACAAAATGGCACTGAGTGTATGGACCTACGATATGTGGAGTGCAAGGCACAGCCATCACAGTGTGACTGGGGTACACTGGTGGATGGTGTGGCTGTATCTGCCTGTACTGCTGCTGCCACATGTGTGCTGGTCTTGCCTGGTTGTCATTGCCCACCATAGTATATTGTTAGATCTGCTGCATTTTCAGGCAGGGCATTCTGCTGCTGTGGTACAAGCTCCTACTCATACAGGTGGTGCTGCTGCAGCCCCAGTTGTGGGACTGGCTGCTGGCCTCCCTGAGTGTCCTGGTTCTACTGCATGTTTCATGAAACATTCACAGTGGCTCCTGCTCTAGTTTATTTGACTCATCTTGCCTTTTCTGCTGAGTTTTTATATTATTTCGGCAGCTGCGGATCCATACTTGCACAAAATTTGCAAATGCGGCATTGCATGACTCGCCTTTTTTGTGAAAATATCCCGCTTGTGTCTCCGCAGCCTGCTGGCCTTTTTTTCCACACATGCGTAAATTTTTACCTCTCTTTGAGAATCCAGTCCAGGAGCTCTGCTCAGGTGAGCAGTAAGTTTGCAAAATGTAGGGGCTATGATAGTAAAGGTTGCCAAGAACATTTCCTGTCAAGACAACTTCAGAATTTTAAGCTTGTTACCTAAAATCCCCTGCTGGGATTAGAACCGCAGGCACCTGCTTTGTAGGTTATGCCTTATCCTCTACATTACCAGAGCTGCAATTTGCTTCAGTGCAGCTTGGTGGCACACTGGATGTGTGCTATGTTAGCATGCAAAGAATCAGCAGTTAGATTCCAAGGAGAAAAATAATATCATGTACTTTCAGCAATTGCCAATAGTTCGAATCCTAACAGGGACATAAACATTTTATAATCACATTTTTAGGTGAAATTTCATTTGGCGCTCATTTGCAAACAATGGTGGCTTAGAGTTGGAAGGAACAACAATTTATGCAGCTAGAAGATTGTGCTATCAGAAAGACAGGAGGTCCCTGACTGGACTATTTCATGGTACATTTAGTACAAGAGCAGTGTGGGGGAAGGGGCTAATAACATCATTGACCTTAACTGAAAGCTAAAGCTAGAAGAATGAGCAACAACTTCTACAGTCAAGGTGACATCACTTACACCTCTTCACCAGCTCAAGATTCAATTGTAAACAATTATTTTGTCAGTAAGGAGAAGAAATCAGGATGATAGACCTAATCTGAGGATAATTTTACAAAGGTTGAAATGGGCTATGTCTAATTAACATGAATTCAAGCAAGAAATACAGCAATAGGAAGAAAACTGCAGCCTCAAGAGTGAAAGGCCTAGTGAGTGCAGCCAAGATATAATCTTCAACAGTATTAAATGTAGGTTTTCAATTAGAAATAATATGATGGAAAAAGGGTTAACACCATCACTTTAAAGTGAGGGCTGGGTTTTAACTTACTGGTTGTATTGTTGTATTGTTGTGATATTAAAATTCCAGACTTTCATCACAGTAACAGGAACAAACTGACCCTTTAAGGTCAAGAGAATGTAGAAGCAGGTGGTGTTTTCTGCATCATAATCAGAAACCTACATAACATTAAGTCGAGAAAAATAAGCAAACTGAATAGTCTTGCTTATACGTGATTTTCAGAAAGGTCAAATTGTCTTGCATGCAAGCTGCAGCCAGCTACAGTACATAGAAATACAGAAATAGATGGCAGATAAGGACTGGTTGGCCCATCTAGTCTGCCCGCTGATCATTACCTACTGCCACATTGTGGCATCCCTTGGTCTCCAGCTTATCCCTTCACCTGCATAGGTTCCCTTCTGTCTATCTCATGCATTCTTGACATCCCCACCATTGTTGCCCCACCACCTCTGCTGGGAGACTGTTCCATGTATCCACTACCCATTCCGTGAAGAAATACTTCCTCACGCTACTCCTGAGTCTACACCCTCCAGCCTCCTATCATGCCCCCTTGTTCTTGAACATCATTTTCTCTGGAAGATGTTACCCTCTTGTACCTTATTTGTACCCTGGAGGTTATTTGAACATCTCTATCATATCTCTCTGTCTCTCTCTCTCTCTCTCTCTCTCTCTCTCTCCCTCCCTCCCTACAGGGTGTACATATTGAAGTCCTCCAGGCTGTCTTTATACAATTTTGGTGTAGACCCTGCACCCTTTTGTTGCCCTCCTTGAACTGCCTCTACTCTGTCTATGTCCTTCTGGAGATGTGGCTTCAGAACTAGACACAGTACTCAAGATGGGGTCTCACCAATGGTTTGTACAGTGGCATCACCACTTCTTTTTTTCTGCTGGGGATCCCTCTCCCTAGACACCCCAGCATCCCACTGGCTCTCCCCACAGCCTTTTCATGTTGTTTGGACATGTGTAGGTTATCAGATATGATTACCCCCAGGTCCTTCTCCTGTTTGGTGGTCATCAGTACTTCCCTCGCCATGATGTATTCCTCCCCTGGGTTTTTGAGCCCCAAATGCATATTTGTGCACTTCTTGGCATTGAATCTCAGCTGCCACACTCTTGACCATTCCTCCAGCCTGCCCAAGTCCCTCTTCATCATTCCCCCCCCCCCCAGAGTATCAACACTGTTGCAGATCTTTGTGTCATCTGCAAAGAAGCACACCTTCTCTTCCAGGCCTTTGCAATGTTGCTTATGAAGACAATGAATAGGACTGGCCCCAGGACAGATCCTGTGGCACCCTGCTGGTCATTTTCTTCTCTCTGGTTGAACCCTGTTTACCACCACCCTCTGTGTACTATCCTCATCCAATTTATTATCAAGTTTACCACCTTCGACACACTCCCAGGCTGCTTAATTTGTTTATAAGCCTCCCATGAGGAATGGTGTCAAAAGCCTTGGTGAAATCTAGATAGGCCACATCGACTGCCACTCCCTAATCTAACTGCCTGGTCACTCAGTCAAAAAAATCTATCAGAGTAGTTTGACAAAACCATCCGCTGTGAATCCATGCTGTCTTGGGTTCTGTGCTCTGCTGGAATCCAGATGTGCCATAATCCTTCCCTTAAGCAGTGATTCCATCAATTTCCCTGCTACCAATGTCAAGTTGGCCAGCCTATAATTGCCAGTCTTCTCCCTGCTCCCACTCCTGTGAAGGGGGATTACATTTGCCCTCCTCCAGTCCTCTGGTAGCCCCTTCCCCCATCTCCAGTAATTTGTTGAACAGGGTTGTCAGTGGTGCTGCCAGCACCTCCCTAAGTTCTTTTAATACTCTTGGATGTATCCCATCCAGACCATTTCCTTGTACTCCTTCAGTTTCGCGAGTTCTTCTAGGACACTGTCTTTCATAGCTGGGCTGGTGTCCACTTCATTTTCATTACTGATCATGCCACCTGTGGTCCCTCTCCTTCCTCTTTTTCTGTGAATACTGAGCAAAAATATTGTTCAGGATTGTTGCCTTTTCAGGTCCCCTCTGCCACTCGCCAACTTCTGTTCTTAGCCTCAAATTTCACCCCTGATCTTCCTTTTCTCGCCAATGTATCTGAAGAACGCTCTTGTTCCTTCTTAACTGTTGGGCTATTCTTTCCTCCTTTTGTGCCTTTGCCCGCCTGACTGCTTTCCCCACCTCCCTTTGCTTCCTTAGATACTGTTCTCTGCCCTCCTCCCTCTGTGTTTCTTTGTAGCTCCTGAATGCCACCCTACTCTCTTACCTTCTCAGCCACTTCCTTGAGAACCATAGCGGTTTTCTTTTTCTTACTTTGCTTACTTGCCCAATGCAAAGGCTTGTTGCCTCTGTGATGGCTCCTTTTAGAGTTGCCTACTGTTCTTCTGCTACATCCCTCCCGCCTGGGCTTTCCTGAGACATTTTACCATATTTGCAAAGTTGGTCTGTCTGAAGTTTAGGACCCTGTTTAATGTGGTTTGATTCCTCTACTGATCTCACATTGAACCACACCATAAGGAAATCATTGACTCCATGGGCCCGATTCTACAAGTGATATGCCTGGCGAACACCTCTTGCGCCAAAAAGAATGGTGCAAGTAGCAAGTTACGCCAGCAGTTGTGACATGTGGGATTTTGACAATGGGCCTTCGCGACATGCCACAGGCCACTTGGCGCCAAAGTGCAGTTATGCCAGCAGTTGCACGCTAACCCCTGTGACATGGCGCTAGTTTATGGCAGCAGTTGCACCCTATTCTAGTAGGGCAGCAACAAAGTCCCCAATGTCGGGATTCTTCAAGAACCCCCAGAGGAGAACCTAACGAAGTTACACCAGCATTTAGCTGGCGTAACTGTACACGTCCTCCCTGGCTATGTAGACCGCTGCACCCACTCCAGGATGTGCCCCATGCCCAGAACACCCCTGTTGATGCCTCACAGGGCAGCCCACAACCCCCACAGCCCCGATTCCCCATAGCAGAGGTGCCCAGCTGGGCATCTTGAACCCCAGCCCCCAGAACCCCCAAACCCTAAATGCTCTGCAGGGAAGACCACACACAACATACCCCTGAATCCCACACTGCTATCAGCCCCACAGGGCAGCTGTGTCCCCCCATCCATGCCCCGACTCGCTGTTGTGCCACAAAAGGTGTAAAAGTAAAACCTCCAAGATCTCTGGTAGTCTAGTGGTCCCCATTCACCCACCCACCAGTGGCAGTCCCACCCACACCCCCCCTCCGCCCATCCCCGATTTGACTGGCACAGCCCACCTCTCACCTCCACGGCCAGCTGCCGACTGAGGCACTGCATGAGTGCTTACTGTATAGATGCACTTAGAAATGAATGAATACTATTAATTTCTCTGAGCGCTCTATACAGTAAGCACTCATGTGGAGCTCAGTCAGCGGCTGGCCATGGAGGTGAGAGGTGGCTGGCAATCACCAGCTGGGGCTGGGTGGGGAGGACTGGCACTGCTGGGTGGGTGGGTGCCACTAGACTACCAGGGATCTTGTGGATTTTAATTTTAAACATTTGCAGTAAACAATTGGGTCGGGAATGGATGGGGGCTTTGGGGCACGTGACACTTGTTGAGGGGGTTGCTACTTACGACAAGCCCCTCAGGTATGCCCTTAGGTTGGCATACCTGTCTGCATGTCGCAGTCGTGGGACTTAGCCACAGAGACTCTGCACCTTCTAGAATAGAGCACAGGCCCAAGTCGCACATGGTTTGGTGCAAGTACCTTTGGCGTGACTTGTGCCACACTTCTAGAATCAGGCCCCATGTGGCTACCCATCTTTACATCTGTGACTTTGTCCCTGTTAGTAAGCACCAGTCCAATATTGCTCCCTCCTGGGTGGGCTCCACCACTAACTGTCTAAGGCACGCCCCTTGCAAGGCATCCAGGATATCCCTGCTCCTGCCTGCGGTTGCAGTTGGGGCACTCTAGTCAACATCAAGTAAACTGAAGTCTCCCAACAGCAGCAGCACCTCCCCTTTATCTGCCATTTTCTGAATGTCTTCCACTAGCACCCTGTCCAACTCCTTCCCTTGTGTTGGAGGTCTGTAGATCATACCCATGTAAACAGTATTGCCCTTTCCTGCCTCTAGGGTGACCCACAGTTCCTTCATCTCTCCTGCATTCCTTGTACCTCAGTTGCTTTTATCTCTCTCTGACGTTCATAGCCACTCCTCTTCCCTTTACCCACCCTGTCCTTCCTGAAGAGAGTATACCTTGGAATGGCCACTTCCCAGTCCTGATTTACATTGCACTAGGCCTCTGTGATGGTGACTAAGTCCAGGTCCACCTCTGCTATGATAGCTTCTAGGTCCACAATCTTGTTGCACAGACTTGGGGCATTTGTACATGTCGGTCTCCATGTTGAGTTGCCAGTTCCACTCCTTATTCCATTTTGCCTGCCCTTTCTTCTCCACTATATTTTTAGTTATATTCATTTCTCCACCCTCCTCCCCCGATGTATGGGCGTATCTGCAACAAAGTGTGGTTTTGTTCCCCCAGGATTTTCTTTGTTGACCCTGTAAGCTTGTGGGGGGCAGCTTTTGTCTCCTTGTCTCTTTCTACACATACTAAGGACTCAATCCACCACTGAGAAGGATGTAGGCTTTCTCTTGTACAATCCCTTATCCCTCCAAGTGAGACCTCAGTCCCCAGTGAAGTTGAAACCCTGCTCTCTGCACCATTCTTCATGCACCATTCTTCAGTCATGTGTTGAAGTCTCTGTGTGGAGTTCCCTTGCCTTCTCCTTGTCATAGACAGGCAGTACCTTTGAGAAGGTCACAGAGCTTGCTATCTGTCTAAGACCCCTCCCCAACTCTTAAACTCCTCCTCCACTATTGCTGTCCCTGCCTTGCCCCTAGTCAGGTCATTTATCCCCAGATGGACAATGACATCTGGTTCTCCCTTCCTTCCTACTGCACCAGTGATCCTCTGGATCTGCTCTCCATCCCTCCGAGCTGTGCCTCTGGGTAGGTACATAACCTCCCTCTCCACCCCTCTACCTGTCTCCAACTCTTTTGCCCTGATGATGGAGTCCCCCACCAGGAGTTGCCTCCTTTGGGGTCCTCTGCTGTCCACCCTTGGGACTTCATTATGGAGGACCCACTCATCCTCCCCAGTTACTACTTCAGGTGTCACTGTGGGACCTTCCTGTTCCTCCAAAATGGTGTAGGAGTTTGATAGCTGTACTGGATGGGGGATGTGCCTAAGTCCCACTGCCCTCACCCACCCCAAGATCACCATAGTCCATCCATCTCTGCTGCTAGACAACGTTTGAAGTAGTGGAGACACACTTGATGGTCTCTGGTTGGGGGAGGAGGTTCCCTGAATCCTAGCCAACTTGGCTCGGAGACTAGTAACCTCCGCTCTCAGTCGAGAAAGGTGCCTGCAGATGGGGCAACACCACAGCATCCAGAAGGTCCTCCTGCATACTGCTGCCCCACAGCCACTGCATTGAACCACTCCCATATCTTCTCCTTTTACACTGTCTGGCCTTGCTTTGCTGTGTTTTTTTTTTCCTTCCTTTTCCTTTATTTTCTCCCTCCTTCTCTCCTCTTTTCCTTCCTCCTTCTTGTCTGTGCCTCTGGGCTTTAGTTAGCTCTCTTCCCTGCTACCAACTAGACTGGGAGGGATTTACAATCAAATCAAATCTAGGTGACTTCTTCACATCATTCCTATTTCTGACAGGAAGTTCCAGGCATTGTACTGTTTGTTAGTCAAAATGTATTACCATGTATTTTGGCCTAGACAAGGGTGGGTGGGTCAGGTGGATGTGAGGTCAATATGTGTCCTGCTATGCTGCCACTCCCTGCTATGAGCTTATTCCATGACTGCAGTTCAGAGGGGAGTTAAAAAAACAAAGCAGATTGGACCTACAGTTATGGGTTTGTGTGTTTTAGTGATTTCCCTTTACCATGGGTCGGCCTGTACCCAGCCAGTGCACAGCCTACCAGTGTAGTTCAGGTCCTGGAGGAAGCAGCACAGTGGGATAGATGGGGGGTGCTATTTTTGTCTAGCCACCGCTGCTGCAACAGGCAAGCTGACACTTTGACCTGCAGCAGCAGACTATGAGCACCATTCGTCTTCCTCTCGTGCATGGCAAAAACTGTAACAGTACAATGGATTGTAAGTACGTTGTACATTCTAGAAGTACTAAAAAGTACTATTATTCAGATTTTATTAATTGCAACACCTCACAGGTTGTATACATGATTACATGCCCATGTGGTAAAAACTATATAGGATAAAGTAAAAGACAAAACAAAGAATATCAGAACATAAAGCTACCATTAGAATCGGTAATACTCGTTATAAAATGGGTTGGAAATTATCTGCTTTCTGATTGGCTAAACAAGTTCTGATACCCGTATCTTAATTCTCCACTACTGCATAGGTTCAGGCAGTGGGATTTGGAATATGGACCCACAACTCACATGCATGATTCATGAGCTATTTCAATCATCCCTGATTTACACCGCAAACATGGCCATCGCCTTTATTCACAAATAAAAACCTTCAACTAGGCCATAAAAATAAAAGTGCATAAAATAATAAAAAGGAAAATAATTGAATATTCTTTACAGCCAAAAGCCCTTCCTGACACACATAAACAAATTGTAAAAAAAAATCAAGTACTATTCAGAGTTTCCATTGCTGGTGTTTCTCTGATGACTATGAAAATCCCCCTCTTATCCTTACTAGTTTGCCAGAGAACTGCCTTCTCCTTAACAAGCAACAGATGAAGCTGAGGTTCTGAGTCAGCTTGAGGCCTGTGGGTGTCTGTGTTTGTATGCCAGTAGAATTCAGCAGAATTTTGAATGCATGTAGTCCATGTTACCCTTTCATGTGAGTGGGGATGTGGGGGAGGCAATGGCGCCACACATACAAGAGTGGGGAAGCTCCGGGCTTACCACCATACCCTGACATGTTGGAGCAGGGGTCGCAACATGTTAGTTGAGTGGGGCCATACTGTGCATCACCCATGTATGTGACAGACATAGTCCCCAACAGTGTACAAGAGCATCTCCATGGATCTGCCTGTAATATGTTACTGCGGCAAGGTACAATGGAAGAGGCAGAGCTTCCCTACTCTGGTGTATGTGGTGCCAGCCCTTTATGCTTCTGTCTGCCACACCCCTGTCTGGCTCCTGCCTACTGGAGTGCCCTCCCACTGTGCCATAACAATACCAGCACCTGTACCTGTAGGATGCCACCACTCAGTGGACTGTGATGCAGAGGAATGTTGCACTGCTACAGATACATCCCAGTTCACCAAGTTCACATAGTACCCTGCAGCCATGGCCTAACAATGCATACCAGGGACTGTGTAAGCTCCAGGAAAGCTGCCTGGGCTGGTAGCACCAAGGAGTCCAGGACATGGTCCATGCATGCATTCCAGGGAGTACCATGTTCGTGAGTCTCTACAGCTGTCCAGGGCACATCTGCCCAATGCCACCTCTGTACCCTACCACACCCATCATGCCCACGCCATGCACTATGGCAACCCCCAGGTCCAGCTTCAGTGTCTCAAGAGCTTGCATGCACCCCCCCCCAAAACTGTAGTTCTGGTCAGGCATTGTACTGGACAGGAGTGGCTTGATGGGACCCTCTGTCAAATTCCTCTGGTGCACCAATTCTTTGGTGCAACACTTTGCCTGTGGCAACTTGGATGACTTTGGCACAGGGACCCCTGTTCCGCTAAAATGTAGTGCAGGGTTTCAGGCAAACTTGGAGTTTGCTGCAGGTGGAGATTGGTGCAACATGTGTTGATCTAGTGGCTCTTTTAAAATTGAGCCCCTAGTAGAGGCACTAGTACCAGGATTATTTCCCACAGTGTTCTAAGCTTCTAGGTCTGTTTGATTATATGTGCCATATTATGAGCTATTGCAGTGCTCTGAGACTCTTAGGAAACACTCTCAGTGTTGACAGTTTTGTGAAGGAGAATTGTTTTAGCTCCCCTTTGCAGTAATAACATTACAATAATTGAGTAAATAGTGATATCTGCAAACAATTAACATCAAACTGAGGGTGTCCCCCTTCTCAACATTCCTGGGTGAGAGAACCTGAAGGGGATCTGTCCCTGCTGAGGAACTGATTACCCAAGTGGGCAGTAGGAGGTCAGAAATAAATGGATTCAGGGTGCCTGTATTGACTGGCTTGCCCCAGACACCCAGTGCCCAATGGACCCCAATCTGGGAAGTGACACAGAACCTCATAGGGGAGGGCTCTCCCACACCTTAAAAAAACTTCAGATCCTCAATAGTGTAGCCAAAGAAAATGGGAAGCAGGAATGCACAAGGAAAATGAAGTGTCAGAGCAGCACGTAAAGTGAGCATACAGTGTAGCTGGTAGCAACCAAGTAAAGAAGTGATGATAAAGAACAAGTGGATTGAAGAAATTGGGAATTGAGAGTGACAAACTGCAGAGTAAACAGCCAACGGCCAAACAGAACCAGCAGCAGCCAAAAGGAGCACAGGTAGCACAAGTGCATAAAAAAGCAGGGACTAAGGGTGGAGGATCCAACAGCAGAGAGGGTTACATGAGGGAAAACAAAGGCAAATCAGCAAAACAAGTGTAATGCATGGCTGCAGCCCATACAAAAAAATCAAAAAGGGGAAGAAAACAGAAATCAGTCAGGAGGCAGGCAAAACAGCGTAGGGTAGTAGCCTGTAAGGCAATGATCTTCAAATGTACTGCAAAGGCAAAAGAGGGGAAAAAAGGGGGGAAAGCACAACGCACAAAAAAGCACAAGAAAAAACGAAGTAGTGAAAAGACACCAAGGAATGCATTGCAAGAACGCAGCAGGGGACCAACAGGGGCCACCCAGTGCAACAAATGCAAGCAAGGGCAGAGGAAACATCGACCAAAGAGTCTGTAAATGGACAAAAAGAAGTACACAAGGAACCAAAGGGGCCACACAGGCAAAGACAAGCAGGTGTACACACCTTCAAAAGAAAGATGAACACATATGGCAACAGAATAGCAACAGAAAAAGTATGCAAGGAAAAACATGAAAAAAATACCAAATGGACCTGCCAAAGGCTGGCCCAGGTGGCAGTGCACACCAACGAGCAACCAAAGGGACATTAGATACATACTAATGATTGGCATAAAGGAAGTGGGTACACAAACAATTTATCCCCCATCATATCCAATATGATAGTAGAGCCCCCTCATTCCCTCTAGCACCCAGAAGTGAAATCCCTGCACCGTGCTGTTGTGTGTGCGTGTGTGTGTGTGTGTGTGTGCGTGTGTGCAAGGAACGTACTCTGTCTTCCCTACAAATGAACCAATGACTATGGTATAGCAAGAGCAGCCCAGTGAATATCAGAAAGGGCAGTGTGGAGAGAGGGGGATCATCCTCTATCTCAGTCTACACATATTAGTTTTTATTGTTTTTAGACGTAAATAATGTACAATATAATCCAGTTGCACTCCCTTTTTTTTGTATACAAAATCTCTTCAAAGAAGCACAATACAGAGTACCATTCTTTTCTACCTGAAGTATAAATGAGGAAGAAAGTATTATATTTATCATCTTTAATTCTTATTTGCAAGACAACTGTTTATTCAGTGTACCTGCTTTTATAGGATATTTATGATTCCTCCATCCAGGAACTGTTTCAAGTATCCGCCAGACCAATAATTGCAAACTAGCTGTGATAGCTCAGCCACATAAATGTATCTACTCTGCTTCCATTTCTGCCTAAACCTGGGAAAGCATTGAGGACAATTTGACTTACTTTTCTCAGGTGTTGAATTCACTATGGTTCTTGGCAACAAATGCTGGCTTCTCTTCCTTAAATAGAACTGAAGCGCTTCCAGTGCAGACTCGATTGTGAAGTGGGTAAAACTCCACTGCAAAATGTCTTGACTCCTTTACCTCTTGATTTCCCTTTGATCACAGCTGGACTATATGAAGCTGGCACTTGCTACGCCAATCAGGAGGGTAGGATGTTTGGCAGTGGGCATATTGTTTTTTATTTGAAGTCAGGCATGGAGATGTGATTGGGTGAGGATGGGATGTTTGGCAGTGGGTAACTCTGTTTTTATGTGACTCCAGCACGGGAATACAGTTGGGACATGGTGCAATGTTTGGCAGCAGGCGGCTTGTTTTTTTACATGAAACTGGCACAGAATGTGACATGGAGTGCAGAGGGAGTGTGTGTTTGTGGAATGGCAGGGTCAGTAGTATAGCGGATGACCACTGCTCCTGACTGACCGGGGCTGGCAATTGACTTTAATGGCAGAGGCCAGCAGCTGCAAGGATTTCATCCTTCCACAGTGAGCTAGTGCACCATGCTTATTGGCCAAGGAGGGCACAGGGACATGACTGGGAGGGGGTGGGATGTTTGGCAATGGGTGGCTTTGTTTTTATATGAAGCCAGCAGTGTAATGCAGTCAGGAGATGGGATGTTTGGCAGCTGGTGGGCTTGTGTTTCATATGGAGCTAGCACTGGGATATGCAGCTCTTGTCCCCATCATGGTACTGATTTATGTGTTGTTCTAATGTATGCATGGAAGAGGGAGAAAGAGGCATAAGAGAGAGTGTCCAGTGATGCACACAGATGTGTTAAATTCCACTAGGTTGGTAGAGCATGGAGCAAACAAAATGTTCTGCGTTTGGTATCTGGTCATGCCGTTTCAGACCCCTCTCTACTCCTTCAGCCATAAAGGAACCCAGTTGACTTTTTATAGTGTATATGAAGATTTGCACTTTGACTAAGTCCTGGCTTACTGCACTGCAGACCCACTCTTTTCACATGTTTACACAGCTGCTAAGAAAGGTACACTGAGTTGCAGAAAGCTCATTTCAGCTATATCCTGGGGTATAAGGAAAACATTGTAGATACACCCTCCGATACACCCTCCAAAAGGATGCAATAAATAATAATGAAAATAGTTCAAAATATTATAATTAGTGCCATATGCAATTAAAAGGAGCTTTTGTTTAATAATCATCTGTGTGTTTATGGCACAATGTATCTCACACTGTGTTAGTAAAATCATTTTAGGGAGGTTTGGGAGAAACCTTAATGGGAGCTAAAGAAACATTACATTTTCGAGTTGACATGCAGTAGATAAAAGTGGATAAAGTGCATTATGAAAATTCTGAAAACTAGGGCAGTGATGACAGGAGTTTATTTTAATGCAATAGCACCCTCTACTGCTATGTTTGAAAGATTGGCAATGGAAGTCATACAGTATATAGAGATAAATGTGGTCAGTAGTACAGTAGTACCTGTATTTTAGGATTGTGTTGGGGTTTCTTTACAAAAGACCAGTTTCAAACTCAATCACTCATCTGTCTTAAACTCTAAAGACTGTAACACTTGGCATGCATCATCTCAATCCTAGGTTCTACTAATGTGGGAAATGTAATAGAGATCTGTTTCTCTGTTTTGGATTGACAGAGTGTTGAAGTTATATATCTTTGAGTCAAAATGTTTGCCCAAGGATGGTTTGAACAAAACACTGTAAATTCATTTTGTAATTATTAACAATATTTGTTTGCGCATGCTCAGTTTTCCAAAACAGTAGCTTAAAAAATCTACAAGCAGCTACATTTTAAAACTTTCAGGTTTGTTAGATGTTGTAAAGCTATAGGCCTTTTGGGTGGTTTGGTGAAAAAATGTTTATTCATTTTGACGTTATTAATGATTTGTTGTTTGCACATGCTCAGTTCATTAAAAAAAGCTAAATACTGTATTTCTTCAAACAGAAACCATCACCAAAGAAAAGCTGCCCTCAAATACAAGGTGCAAGTCAAAATAAATACTTTTAATAAAAGCCACCTTCAAATACAACCCGTACCTTCTAGTGAGGGTTGAAGTCATGTCAGATAAAACATTGTGGGTGGGACTCTGATTTTTAACTCTGTAAATGTGATCATAATTGCAGGTTTTTTTTTTCACTGATTATCTTAGCTAATGTTTATTTTACTTATTTTTATATGGAGAAGCTCAATAGCAATAAACTTGGCCAAATCCAGGATGTGTAATATTTTATTTTTGGCACTTAAAAATTTTATTTTACAAAACAAGCCACCCTTGAATATAGGCCACAGGTAATAAGACCAGATTTTAATAAAAGCCACGCCTAGTGGCATTTAGATATCCTTAGTTAAAAAAGCAAAATATCTGCACAGGAATCCCTCACCCATATTTTTGAATATCTACCTGCTGCATGAATATTTCGAACCTTTGCACAGTGGTTAAAATATTCAGGCTGCAGCATGGTTTTCAAAAATCAATGTGCTGTATGATGATTTTCAAAGCTATGTACCGCACAAGACAGAAATCCAGCACAAAGTTTTGAAAGTCCACCATTTGTCTGATGGTCTTCAAAATCCACATGCTGCATATCAGTGACCCGGGTTTGGGAATGGACTTGGGTCATCAGGAAGCCTGGCATAGGGGGGTCAGAGCAGAGATTGAGCAGCCAGAAGGCTTCTCTCCTCTCCAGAGGGTGGTCACTGCCCCTATAGTCCTGCTGCCACCGGGTGGAGGTCCAGTGGTCAGCGTAGGTGGTGGGGGTGACACACAGGTGGGTACCTCAAGACATGAGCGTATACATGCCTCCATGTGAGTGTAGCGCATCTGACGAGGAGGCTCGGTTACAGGGGAAAAAAACTGAAAAATACCATAAAAAATACATATTGAAAAAAATGTAATAGCTGCACAATGGTTTTCAAAATCTACCTGTGAAGTGAATGGTTTTAGTTAGTGTTTAAGTTCAGCATGACTAAAAACATTAAGGTAAGATGACTTATTAAATATTTTAATGTCAAAGGTGATACATGAGTGTTTGTGAGGAAGTGGTAGAATGAGACACACAATGACACCCACATTATAAGCATTAGGGTTGAAAACCTCAAGGAACACTCCAGGCCTGATTTGTGAAACTCAAGACAGGTGAAACCATAATGGTTTTTCCTTTTGCTGCCTGCAAGATGGGGGTGGGGTGTTAGGGTTAGGAACCCTAAGACCACATTTCCCTACTTTTGTCAGTTTAATCTGAATCCTAACTGGTGCATTAACAATGTTTTTTGCAAAGAATTTCCTTACTTTTTGAGACTGTATAATGGTACAGTACAGTACAATCTTAATTATCCAAACTGCTTGGGAGACATGAAATTTAGTTCAGATAATTGGGAGTTTGTAAAACTGGGATTAAAACGCTCAGAGTGTATTCATTTGGGAGACATTTTACGAGTTCATTAGATAGTGATGTTCGTATAATAGGAGTTCATTACATCGAGATTGTACTGTATCTTCATTCATGCAGGTCCTTTTGGGACCTGTGTGAACATATTTATTTGCCTATGGATTTACAAATGGAACATATCCATTTGCCTCTAGGCCCTGTGATTCCACCCGTCCATAGATGCATACATCCATATTGGTGTGGCATTGCAGGGCTCTCTGGACCCTGCACTTCTATTTCTGCCAAAACGCAATGTAATTGCTTGGTTGTATGGCATGCTAAACTTTGAATGTTATCCTATTGGAATTTTGATGTCTTTTTATATTTATTTTTATTTAGTTTTTGTTGACCGGGTAAGTGCACTAGACAAATCCTGCCTATTTTCAGGCACAACCTGGGGCAGGGGGATACAGATGAATGCCAACTGACCTTGAACCAGATTAAGCTGTTGATGGTATTTTTTAGTGAATGAGGAAATTTGGCCAGGACACGGAGAAATTCCACTATTCTGTAGACAGGTGACACTGTCCGTCTGTCTGCAGAGATGGAGGACCTCAGTGGACTTCAAAGAGACCGATGGGGATGGTTGTGCTGCTGGAGCTCAAGTAGAACCTTTAGAGCAGAATCGGAGGTTTAGCAGAGAATAAAGACAAGTCTCCAGATGGACAAATAGAGCAAAAAGCTGCACTTTAAATACATCTAGTATGGAAGCTGGTACTTAAGATGAGGAGGAGCGACTAAAATGGGATTTAGAAGGAAAAAAACAATTGCTGTCCTCAATTTGCAGTGGCAGAAAGAGAATTCAAATAAGTAGAACAAAGCTGGATGAAGAGAAAAGAAGCGTAAACGAACTGGGTAAGCCCTTTGCAAGGCAAGCATAAAGAATGCCTATAGATTTACCTATCAGTCTGCAAATATAGAATGCTCTTCAATTCAGTCACTGAATACAGCTTTAATGGAAGATGTTACCGTAGTGGATCCAAAGGATTGGGCACCTGTGAGGCATTACAAAAGTGGGATGGATCTTGAGAGGAGAGGAGAGAGAGAATGGATTCTGGATCCTGATTCCTCTCCCAGGTTCCCAACCACCGGGTTTCCTCCACAGGATGCAAGGACACCTGACCAAATTTAGACACAGGAGCATTACACACACCGACTGTAACAATGCATGATGGTTCGGAGGTTTTAGTACAAGGAATAATGGCAGAAGGGACTCTACAAAGTCACACTGGCCAAAATCTACAAATAGCAGCAGCAGATAATTCTAATGGAGATTTTCAGGATCTTTGAACTGGTGACTTTGTTCAAATGGTAAGAAATGACGATATACTTGATGTTTTGGGGGTTCAAGATTCACAGGAGCAGCCTACAAGTAAAATGCCAGCCCCTCCCCATATGGATTTTCGTAGGCCTGGTTCCTATGAGGGCCTTTTTCAAAAATCACCCAAAGCAGCTAAAAGAAGGTACTTAGTACGACTTTGATATAAAGGTCAGGCCCCGATCCCTCCAGACAGACTGTGGGTGGGAAAAACATTAATTAAGGATTCAATGGGTTTTCATCCAATGGAGATTTATGCATTTATATATGCTCCTGGGGACAGAATGTATGATATAAGTTTTTGTTCAATGATGTTACTGGATAAATTCTGGAAACTGTATTATGAGGTGAAAAATCAAGAACACTGGACTGATTTTGTAGCAATACCAATCACGAAACCTACGATTAAAACTGTGTTATTTTGAAATGAAGGTGTAGACATCTCCAATATTATATATTGGTTGGAAAAAAGATGCACGATTTTTTACCATCCTATGCCTATCATGGATGAAAATGGATTTTGGACTGGGGGTGGCATTTACGTGTACAGCTAAAACAAACTGAGACAGGGATTCAACATTTACCAAGTTCCTTTTTTGGGGGCAGGATAGGGGTATACTGTTTTATGCAGGGCAGCCCAAGAGTTGTTATAAATGTGGGTCTTTAAATCATTTGAATAATGATTGTGATTGTATAAAATGCTTTCAATGTGGGGTATTAGGGCACTCAGTGTCACAGTGAACTGCTCCACCAGTTTGTAATTTGTGTGTGGATGATGACCATGCTTTACAAAATTGTCCATGGGCAGCTCATAATTCAGATGAGGTATCTGATCACGATGTTCTTCTGACTCAGGCAAGACTCACGAGAGGACAAAATACATGGTCAGATGGACCCCCCTTTCAGCCAAGATGACGGGGTAGAGGACAAGGGTTTTTTTCAGTTAACTGAATGGATGAACAGAAATCTAGAAAGTGTTTGCCAGTCAACCAGACTCCTCTTCCCTCAAACACATGGACTAGAGTGCCTGAGGATTTAGTAGAAGGAGCAGAGACCCTATATGTTACCCCTTTAGGTTCACCAAAATGGGCAGTAGTACAGACTGCCATAAATTTGGAGGAACATGATATTACTACAAGTAATGGATATGAGACAGAAGTACTTCCTGGTACACCAGTTGCTACAATGAGTTCCGTACTTTCAGCTGGGCTGGAGATGGGTTTTGAGTTGCCCAGTACAGATCCTCCTTTATCCCTTCTTCCACTTTCTAATCAGTTTTCACTGTTCTCAACTTGGGGTGATCAGGCTGATGTAGAACAGCTGATGGAAGAAAGTAAAGTAACTTTGTTACAAACACACAAAGCAATTGAAAAAAACAAAAACATTAGACACCCCTCAGAAAAGAATGATGAGATCAAATACAAAAATGATTAACCCTCCCCCGAGTTATTAAATTTAAAGGTAGCCAGTGTAAACGTTAATAGTATTAAAACATCTGTTAAACGTTTGACAACCTTTGAGATTTTGCAGCAGCTAGAGTTTAATTTTTTTTGTTGAAATATACAAGATTAAATACACATATAGAAATAGCACAGGCGACAAATGATTAGAAATGGGGTATTTCATGTTGGTCACCAGGGACTGAGACATGCAGTGGAGTGGGTTTCTGCTTCCGTTCATTAGAAATTTCAGTATTACATCAGGTGGACATTGACCCAGGTTGGGCGTTCTTGCTTGATGTTAAGATAAATGCATCAGTTTATCATTTGTTGAATATTTATGGTCCCCAAACAAGGGCATTAAGGATTGCCTTATTGAAGTTGGTTCAACCCTACTTATATACAAGAGACAGATTTTCTGGAGAGGGGATTTCAATATTAATTTTAAACAAGGTAATAAAGGAGGTAAACAGTATTGTGACAAGACTTTTTTGAAGCAATTGTTAGTATTAGCTGGTTTAAAAGATGCATTTGAGAGTGGTAAAAGGGCTAGGTCACCCTCATATCATAGGGGGGTTTTGTCCTCAAGAATAGATTTTCTTTTTGTAAAAAATATGTTACCAGTAGCTGAAACATTTAATATACCAATGGAAATCTCTGATCATAATTTAATAGGAATACATATAGTATTTCCTATAAAACGAGAAGCAGGTCAAGGATTTTGGAGACTTAATGTAGCTCTTTTGAATGATATAAAAATAATTGAAACCTTTATGGCATTAGTTTTGGATAAAACTACTACTTGGTTTTATATGACAATATAGAACAGTGGTGGGAAGATTTGAAGGATCTTATTAGAAGTTATTTTCAATATATAGGGAAAGAAAATGTAAGGTCATCCTATAAGGAATCTTTGAATTTAAGAGAGAAATTAGGAGAACTACTGATGAAGCAAAGTTTAGAGAAGTTAGATCTAACTGAGGATATTGCTGAAATTAAGTATGATATAAGGAAATACCAATGCGATCGTCTTAATTCCCTACAAAGAGAACAGACTTATGGGACTCAAGGGAAAACAGAGACTATTAATCTTTTTGATAGTTGTTCACAAAGAAGGAAAAGAAAACAAATATTGGGTCTTTGTTCTCAAAATGGGACATTGGTAAAAGATAATGAGGGAATATTAGGAATAATAGGACGACATGTCAGTAATACATTTGAAAAACTGGTAGCAGATAGCCCTTTTATAGCCCAACTTTTAAAAGCAGCAGCACCTCCTAGATTGGCTGTGCAGCTAGGTAATCCTATGATTACCCCCTTCACAAATTAGAAATTAGTACAGTGGTACGGGGACTACACAAGGGGTATCCCTGGGTTCAGATGGCTTACCAGGGGAAATTTATAAACTTTTGCGGAGTATCATTCCTTATGAATTTTTGATGGTATATAGTTATTTTCTTCAAGATAATTATTTGCCAACTTCTATGTATGAAGGGCTGATGATTTTTTTGTATAAAACTGGGGATACTACAGATATAGATAATTGGCACCCCATTACGCTGCTCAATACTGACTTTAAGCTTATTGGGAAATTATTGGGCAACAGATTGTCACGAGTAATGGGTGAATTAATAAGCCCTCAGCAATATTGTTCAGTACCAAAGAGACAGATTACAGAAGCATTAATTTTTATCAGGGAAGTAGTGGAAGCCAAATTGGGAGGGACCCAAAAGGGTTTTATGGTGAGTATAGACCAGGCAAAAGCCTTTGATAAGGTTTTACATAATTTTTTATGGAATTGTTTAGCCTTGTATGGTATTCCAAATAAGTTTATAGGCTGGGTTAAGTTATGTTACAGTTTAGCATATGTGATCCCTTATGAAAATGGGAATTATGGTGCACGATATCGGGTAAGAAGGGGGGTACATTAAGGTTGTCCCCTGAGCCCCTTATTATATGTTTTTGTAATTGACCCGCTAATCCGATTAATACAACATTCTCCAAATATATATGGAATAGATGGAGCTGTTTCCCAAAACTGTAAGATTATAGCTTATGCTGACAATTTGTGTTTAATTTTGAAAGATACTGGTTCCTTTAAGTTAGCAAATAAACTTATACAAACAGTAGTGAAGATTACAGGGGCTAGTTTAAATATAAATAAAACTAAATGTATTGATTTGAGTGGTTTTCAGGGTAACACAAAAATGTTAGGTGATTGTCAGGTGGAAAACGTCCCAATAAAAGTGCTGGGCCTATATTTTGGAGGAGAGGAAATGGCATCTTACAATTGGGAAAAAGCCCTTACAAAAGGAAATGAATTAGTAGGGAGATGAAATCATTGGAAGGCCTCAAAGAAAAAGAGAGTTTATTTAATCAAAACTTATTTAGTAGCAATTTCTCTTTATGTAAGTGTGATATTTTTGATTCCAAAAAACTTAGAAGTAGTCTTAATGAGATGTTTTTTTTTCCTGTTTTTGGGGAAGCAGATTAAATCCTATAAAGAGAGATTATTTATATAATGATATAAAAATAGGAGGTGTTAATATGATACAACCTTTATTATTTTACTTTACGATTTATCTTTATTCAAATTTAGTTCCATTAATGAAAGGTTCATTATGGGGATGGGGAGATAGAGGGCTAATATTACCTCAGGGAGTAATGCAAGAATGGAAAGAAAATACATTTTTACATAAAAATAAAAGAAAACCCCGATTAATTAAGAAATGGGAACAAGTGTTTGATGGAATTAATAAATGGAGTATTGGTTATAATATTGTATTGTGCAGTACTAGGAAACAACTATATTTGGAAACAATGGTGGGGTATTATGTAGAACATCTCTTCATGAGATTTTCTATAAAACAGCAAGATTTGATAGCACAATATATTACAGATGATAGAATACCGGAACAAATGTGGGTTACGGTTTGGTTGGGTGTACATTTAAGGATTAATGTTAAAAATAATCAAAAACATAAAGCACTACAAGAAAGGTATTGCCCTAGGGAAGGATGTTGTTTGGAATTAGAAACAATAAGTCATTTGTATTATGGATGTCCATTTATAATCCGTTTTTGAGATATAATAAAAAACAGATGGAAGTGTAATATATTTATACCTCCGAATGAAAAATTATTGTTTTATGGAGTTATTCCCAGTACAGCACATCAATACCATATTAGTACTTTGTGAGTGGTATGTGCACATTTAGTATACTGGATATGGATTTGTCGGTGTCGTTTGGTGTTACAGCAAACTATTTATTTCTGAACAGGAATTATTTTATATTATAAATACGGATTTAAGTCGATGGAAAAAAGAAGAATTGCACCACTTAGATTTTGATACTTGGAAAACAAAATGGGATAAATTTGATTTTCTTTAGAGTTAATATTCATTTAAGTTACTTTATAAGACACAAATAAAAAGGAGGAAGGGGTCACGGAATCAAATGTCATTTATTTAGGTTTTGGTTTATTGTATGGAATAGTTTTTTCAGTTTCTTTTATTTTTTATGGTTTTGTATAATGTTATATGGATTAGAATAAATTAGGTTTTGATTGAAAAAAAATATCCCCCTACTCTTATAGTGGGGAGGGGGAGGAGGTGGTTTATTCTGTTTTTTTTTTCAAGTTCAAAGTCATTGTACGAATTAATACTTATTTGTGTTTTGTATTTTTCTTGTTTAGGGTTATGTATGATGTAATGTTGATCTGTATATAACTTGTTATGATTTTGTTTCTGATTTCAATAAAAAAATTCCCCTACTCTTTTCCATAAGTGCCATGGGATCTTTAACATCCACCTGAACTACCACCAATCCAGGCAGATGGGACCTTGATTTAATGTCTCATCCAAAAGAAGGCACCCCAGAAGTGCCACACCCCTCTCATGCTGCACTACAGTGTCAGTACTGGGATATTAATCCAAGTACCAGATGTGGGAACTGAACCCACAGCCTTCTGATCTCCCAGCCTCAGAGACGAGTGTGCTACCTATTGAGCCACTGACACTGCTATATGACCCCTAAATTGTTGGGGGGGGTAATATGTGTTATTCTTGCAGTACTCATTAAGACCTTTGCTTTGATATACAGATGATTGTACCTTAAATGCAAATATTGAGGGAATTATGGCTCGTTGAATTTGAAATGTGGTGAAAAAAACGTAAGTCCAAATTCCTTTTTAGTATGAAGGCATCCTTTTTCGTATGAACAACAGCAACAAAAAAAAATTCCTGCATATGAAAAAAGAATAGGAAAAAAAAAACTATGTTCAAAATCTTTTTTCATATGAAGGCATCTATTGTGTATGCAGCTGCGAGAAGCACTTTTTACTCAGTTCCCACACAGGAGCTCAGATGGCAGCTTGCAATCCAAACACCATCTTTACTTCAGCTTTTTCTAGAACATATCACATGATACAGTAACACATGACACACTAATACAATACACACTCAGCCACTAGAGGGCACCACAAACACCATACATAACATTTCCTCCCCTCTTACTGAAAATGTCCCCATAATGAAAAAACATGCAATATTCATTAAAAAAGCAATTCCTAACTAGGGAATGAGGGTAGACTGCCTTGATTCCCAGCTCATCCTGGGGATTATTCTGCCCCAATAGTTCTGAGTGTGCCACTAACTATAAATCCAAATGATGAGGTGGTCTTTGGACTCTGGTAGATCTTCATTGAACCTGCACTAGTTTTGGTGCTGTCGCCCTGAGGTGGTGGCCCAGAAACTGTTGTTGGAGCCTGTGAGGACTGCACAGGCTCCGGCATTGCTTCAAAAACAGCTGGGTGTGCAGTGCTTTTGGAAGAACTAACTTGTGGAGAAGAATCTGGAGTGAATGACTGTGGAACTGGGGTGCTTTCTGGTATTATATTTGAGTCTAAACCTTCAAAATTTCACCAGATGACACCGTGAAAGGCATAGCAACATTTAACAAAAGCTGAAATACGTCTCCTCCAGACTAGATCATTTTCAGTCTTCACAGTGTATGACACAAGTCCAGTCTGTGCAATCACTGCAGCTGGAATCCATTTTTCCCCAGCTGCAAAATTATGAGCTAGCACAGGTTGTCCAGCCTGAAAGGTTTTGGCCCTTGATTCATGCCTGTTCACTTGTGCTTGTTGTTGATAGTGCACCACTTGTCCTGCTGCAGATGGTTTCAACAAGTCAAAACAAGTGTGCAATTGTCATCCCATCATTAAGAATGCTGGAGACACTTTTGTAGTAGCATGAGTGGTGTTTCTGTAACACAGCAAAAAGGTGTATAAACATTTTTGTAGACAAACTTGTCCTCTAGCTGATTTTGAAGCTTGCTTCAAGGTCTGGACACGTTTCTCAGCTAGCCCGTTAGTAGCTGAATGATAGGGAGCTGACTTAATATGATGAATGCCATTCAACTGCATAAATATGGCAAACTCCTTGGATACAAATTGAGGTCTATTGTCACTTACTAGTTGTTCAGATAGGCCATAGTGAGCAAACATTCCTCAGAGCTTTTGAATTGTACTTTCTGCTGAAGTAGAGGTCATTATAATAACTTCAGGCCATTTCGAGTGAGCATCAACCACAACCAAGACTATGTGTCCCTCAAAGGGTCCCACAAATCAGTATGAATACATTACCAAGGATGTTCAGGCCAATCCCAGGGATGCAAAGGTGCTAAATAGGGCATATTCCGCACACTCTGGCATTAAGGACAAGAATTGACCTTTTCTTCAATGGCACTGTCCAATCCAGGCCACCAGAAGTAACTTCTAACAATTTCCTTCATACACACAATCCCACGATGACCTGAATGTAGCTGTTGCAAAATCTGCTGTCGCAACAGTGGTGGAATAATAACTCGCATTCCCCATAGCAAACAACCAAACAGAATAGACAACTCTGTCTTCCTGGCAGCACAGGGTGCCAGCTCAGAAGGCTTTTTTAAGTTTCCTGTTAACTTGCCATGCAGCACCAAGTCCATGACCCTGGACAGTAGCGGATCCACTCGTGTATACTTTTTCACTTAAGCAGCTGTAATGGGTGCATTTTCCACCAGTTTGAAATAGAAAATCTCTTCTTGAGAACTGTCTACATGACGAGTTGGCAATGGCAATCTGGAGAGTCCATCCACATTACTATGCAGTGCTGATTTCCTATACTTGATATCATAAGTATGAGCAGACAATAGCAGAACCTAACGTTGCATTCTACTTGCAGTAAATGATGGAATACATGTATGTGACCCAAAACTGGAAGTCAAGGGACAGTGTTCAGTCAGAAGTGTGAATTTCCAGCCAAACAAATACTGGTGAAACTTGTAGATGCCAAAGATAATTTCCAATGCTTCACATTCTATTTGGGCATAGTTACTCTTGGCCTTGCTCAATGTTCTGGAGGCAAATGCAATTGATCTCTCTTCCCCTGATGGCATGATGTGAGACACCACAGCCCCTTCCCCACAGGGAGATGCATCACAAGTCAGCTGTAATGGCAATGCAGGGTCAAAACGTCTTAGAACCTGGGAATTAGCTAACAATTCTTTAGCTTGAGCAAATGCTTAATCACAGTCTGCTGTCCAGTTCCACTTCTCGTACTGACAAAGAAGGATATGCAAGGGTTTTAAAACTGTCACTAGGTTAGGAATAAACCATCCATAGTAATTAAGCAGTCCCAGGAAAGAATGCAACTGATTCACTTTCTGAGGGGTAGGAGCTTCCACAATGGCCTTGACCTTGGATGGAGCTGTGTGGAGGCCTGATGCATCAATCGCATTTGTCAGATATTCAACAGAGGGCTGAAAGAATGCACACTTGTCCTTTCGAACTTGAAGACCATACTCCTCCAGCTTTTGTAAAGTGGCATCAAAGTTCTTAAGGTGTTCCTCCTCATTTCTGCCTGTTACCAGAATATCATCCATGTAGCATTGTACTCCTGGAAGTCCACACAAGATCTGGTCCATAGCTCTTTGAAACAAAGCTGGAGCTGACGTTATTCCAAAAGACAAACAACGATAGCAGAAAAGCCCTTTATGCATCACAGTAATTAACAGTTCCTGTGACTCCCTCGTGAACATGCATCTGTAGATAAGCTTGGTTTAAGTCTATCTTGCTGAACGTTTGTCCACCAACCAGATGACAAAACAGGTCCTCGATGTGAGGAACCGGATATTGCTGCGCACATAGTATCGGATTGATGGTGACCTTGAAATCCCTACAAATTCTTACTGAGCCATCCTTTTTCAGATGGGAACAATAGGTATCACCCACTCACTAAGCATGACTGGCATTAGGACTCCTGCCTTCACTAGACGCTCCAAGTCAACATCTCCCCTTTGGCCTAAGGGTGTCTGGCACTGTTCTGGCCTTCAAGCACTTTGGGTTACTGTCAGGTTTAATGGTCAGTTTAGTAGTAATGTCTTTCATGGTCCCCAACTCCTCTTTAAAAACAAAAGCATGTTTCTTCAATATGGCGGCCAGACCCATCTCGCTGTTACTCATCATACATATCTCAGGCCAGTTCAGTCAGGTTTTCTCATGCCATGACTGACCCAGCAGAACTTGGTAGTCACCCTTTACCATGTACAATGGCAATTTTACAAATTGTCCATGAAGTTCTACATGGACATCAATGGTGCCCATCATCCATACAGGTTCTCCTATTTAGGTCTTCAGAACAACCTTCATTGGCCGCAGTGGCAGATGTTGCCATTTTGCTTGACATACAGCATCAGCCACCAGTGATACAGCAACTCCTATATCCACCTCCATCTGATGCGGCTTCCCTTCCAGCAAGGGGGTCACCCAGTAGCCCTGTGGTGTGCCTGTCAAAGCCAAAACATATATAGGTGCCTCCTCTTTGGACTGACTTTCACTCTCCATATCTTGACCCTGTTGTACAGAATGCAGATTGGATTTCTTTTTCTGCCACCTGATTGGTCTCTTTCTATCAGATTTATCTTTCTGATCTGGTTTATCTTTTTCACATACTGCATCTTTCATACTTTTGCAAGCACATGCAATGTGTCCTCTTTTATGACAATTCCAGCATATCAGGTCTTTGATCCAACATTCATATTCAAAATGACCAGTCTTTCCACAATGGTAACAAGTTTTGCTGCCTGTCACCTTATACTTTCGGCATTCACTTTATGCACTTTAGTAGCTGCACTCAACTCCTGAGCTTCCTTTGCAGCTAGTTCTATAGAAACTGCAACTTCTGCTTGGAGTCACATGATGCAGCTGCCCGTGTGAGATGCACTCCAACTGTGCTCCATCCACCCGGCTGTCTAATTTCAGGTTTTTAGCATTATTTCAACTTTGAACTGCTGCTTATCTGATATCTGAAAGCTTGGAGACCTGCAGACACTCTAAAAACATTCCTGTGGAGGCTGAGATGCGACAAGTGGTGCCTAGACACACGCCATCAGTAACGCCGGAGAAAGCGCTGAAAAAGCTGAGAGGGCAACCACCTAGTGCAGGCCGCACTCAAGCATCAGGGAGCTCCTTGCCTCTTGCAGCTGAATCATCTCCGCTCACACTGAAGTGATTCTTAATGGAATTCCAACCATTTAAGAAGGAAGTTTAACAAGGCCTGTGACCTCTTTGCACCCCTCACAAGAATTCGATCCAGAAAACGGAATGCACCCTGGGTCACCACTGCCCTACTACAAATGATCATAAATAGGCATAACCTCTGGCACCTCACCACTGAAATGGGCTGGATGGCTGATAGACAGGCCTACAATGCTGCACGGAACAGGTGCACATGGGCCATCCGTAAAGCCAAGGCTGATCATTACCAGGCCACCCTCACCTCCTCCTGGGGGTGTGCCCGGACTTTCTGGAACAATTTTAAACAACTAAATGGGAAATCATGCTCCCCTCCCCCATCCCAGCTCACTATTGATGGCTCTACCTCCACCGACCCTGCCTGCATAGCTAACTACCTTAACACCTCCTTTACTGACCATAGCCCTGTCCTCCCCAGTAATTTCTTTGACCTTCCCCCCACCCTACCTCCCCCTGTCCTCCAACGTCCCAGCTTCTTCCTACATAAGGTATCTGCCCAGGAAGCCAGACATCTCCTAATTAAAGCATTAAATAGCAATAGTCCTGGCAGCGACTCCCTGGACCCCAGTATTCTCCGGCTGGTGCTGGATGAAGTCCTTGCCCCACTCACCAGCCTACTTAACTGATCCCTCTGCCTGGGGCAATTCCCCACAGCATGGAAAACAGCTATAGTCACACCCATCCATAAAGTGGGTGACAGGTCCTCCACCGGGAACTACAGACCAATCTCCATTCCCCCCCCCCACTCCAAAGCCCTAGAAAAAATGGTGGTCATTCAAATCACTGAATATCTGACTTAGCATAACATCCTATGCCCAGAGCAGCACGGCTTCCATGTTGGTCACAGTACTGGCACTGCACTAGTTGAGTTACCAAATTTTCTACACTCCTCCCTGGACGCCAGCTCCCTAGCTGGCGCATTGTTCGTTGACCTCTCTAAGGCCTTCGACACTGTCTCCCACCCTCTCCTGCTGGATGCCCTCTGCCACACTGGTTTCTCTACTGGCCCTATCGCCTGGTGCACAAGCTATCTATCTGCTCACTCCCAATGTGTAAAAATCAATGAGACACTCTCTGAAGCTCATCCCATCCACTCAGGGGTACCCCAGGGCTCCATACTGGGCCCCCTACTCTTCTCACTCTATCTAAACACCCTGCCCAGTGCATGCTCTGGCAAAATTCTTATGTACGCAGATGATGCTGTCATTTTTACCAACCACCAAAACCCCACCTCCCTCCAGGACACCCTGCAACATTCCTACAATGATGCCGAGGCCTGGTTTAAAGAACATAAACTCGTCATTAATCTCAAAAAAACAAAAACAGTGTTTTTTGCCCACCCCAAAAACAAAGCCTGCAACTTCCCACTCGCTATCCTTCCTAGTACCAAACAACAGCTTGAACAAGTCTGCTCCTACAAATACCTTGGGGTTTCTTTCGACTCAGCCCTCACCTGCCACGCCCACATTGATGCCCTTGCATCCACCAGTAATACACGGCTTGGCATCCTTTACCGCTATAAAAACTGCCTCCCCCCTGATGCCCTCTGACTTGCGGTTACGTCCTCAGTACTGTCCCTTGTTGACTATGGCCTGCTTGTCTATGATGCTGCTGACATGACCACCCTCAACAATATTCGCCTCACCCTAAATAAGGCCTGCAGGCTGATTACTGGTGCCCCCAGGCTCACACATACTTGTCAACTCTATGACGATGCAAAACTGCTTAATCTAGATGAACGGCTACACTATCAAACCTGCCTCCTCACAAAAAATACTCTACTCGGGCTGTCCCCTCCTGGGGTGACAGCCTCCATCCACCACGCCCAACCTACTATCACAACCCAAACTTCCAACAAGCCCACTCTACTTGTCCCCAGATCCTGGACCACCCATGGTCAGAGGTCCTTCTGTTACAGAGCTCCATCCTGGTTTAACTCTCTCCTGGCTCCCATCTCCAATGTCCCCACAATCTCCAACTTCAAAACCACCCTTTGGAGCCAATTGTTTACCACTCGCAGCTGCTTCTGTCACTAAAGGAGGCCTTGATCTCTCCACACTTGACAATGCCCACTGGGTGGCACTCCACCTCACCCCCCCCATTTTCTAGCCCATTGCATATTGCCTATATCATTACCAGCATGTGCCCAGCTGTATCATTGTATTTACTACTAAATTGTTTAATGTAAGAAACCTTCTCTGTGTAAATTGTTACATGTTTAAATGTATGTAACCATTTCTGTGTAACTTTTGAACTCATTTGACTTTTATGCTGTAACCTAAAATGTTGTTTCTGTCAGTCCTCAGTGTGATGAGGTACCTTTGGAAATGAGCCTCTGGCTCAAAGGTTGTAAACCGATGTATAAATAAATAAATAAATAAGTTCGGTCTATTGCCTCCGAGGTTAAATCAATCTCGGAGGTGCTTGAAGAAGTTTCCAGATGAGTTTCGGATAATGAAGCAAGAATTATATCCATAGAGAAAAGAACAGAGAAAATGGACTCCCTCATCACCGTTAATCGGCAACACCTCAAGAAACTGGAATCTAAGATTGAAGATCTTGAGGGCCGAAGCAGGTGGAACAATGTTGTAGTGATTGGCCTCCCTGAGAAGGAAGAGGGAGCCAACACCATATTGTTTGTACAGAAATTGTTAGTAAAGCTGGCTGGGCCTTCTCCTTTTGGGAAGAACTACATTCTGGAGAGAGCACATAGACGCACTTCAACCCATGCCACCACCGAACGCAGCACTCAGACCCCTCATATTCCAATTTTTTAATTTCCAGCAGAAACAGCACATACTGTGTAAATTGAGAGAAATTCAGGATGTGCTATGGGAGGGGAGAAAATTTTGAGTCACTCAAGACTTGCCAGCCACTGTTAGAAGCACCAAGCCCTGTTTCATAGGGTTTTAAGTTCAGGATGGCTTATCCTGCCAGGCTACAAGTGTTGTTGGATGGGACCTTGTCATTATTTGAAGAAGTGGAACCTGCTCTGGAGATGCTTAAGACAGCGAGACCAGCTTTATTTTCGGACTGCTGAAGGAGCCTGGAAGAAGGCAGGCGTTTTCCATCAGCGTACTTAAGTAACTAAAGACTTTGGGTATGATTTCCTATGTTCTTCTACCTACTACCCTAATCCTTAAGCTTTCAATTGCTCACATGTTTGACCAGGCCTTGTTGGTATTTTCAAGCAGAACAGCCAGCCACTGGAGGGCCTGAGTCAGGATGCTGCTGGACTGCCAGGAGAACTTTTACTACAGCACGATCTGCCAGGTCATTATTTGTCTGTTCAGCATGGCGTGGGTCTTATGTGAACATTGTTTTCACTTGCCTACAGTTGGGGTCTTGATTTTCTTGCTGACAGCCCCGTATCAGGGGTATGGGCTCCCCCAATGACTTTACAGTGTAAAACGGAATGCTCAGACTGCGGGGGGATCCACTCTGGAGAACACTGTCCCTGTTATTCCTTTTCCTATAGTTATTTTCTCTACTTTTTGGATCCAGACTGACGTGCAGCAACCAAAGTCAGCTTTGCACAAGGAACTTTATGGCTTTATTTTCATATGAAACTTTTTTGGGCTATGCTGCGGATAGCTCCACTTGGTATTAATTAAGGACTGTTTTCAAGTTCTGGGCAATGTCCCATGAACCTTTATTTCCTTGTTATTACAATTTAGAGCCCCTCCTGATGATGAAGGAGTAAGGCGCATGGCTGGACTTATCAGAGGGACATGAGGCTAACTTGGCAGCCCTACAATCTGGAGACTTTAGGATATTACTTTTCCTTTTCTGTTTGTTTAGATCTAATTAACAGGATCAAAATGACTGTTTACTGTGATATATGGGACTGTTCTATGGGCATGTGGGTACATTACTTGGGAGTGGGGAATTTCATTTGGAATGGGGCTGCTGCTCATTTCTGTTTATGAATGTCGCATAATACTGGTGTGAGATGTTTTATAATGCTCTGTAAGTGTTGCATGGTTAGCCTTAGTATTTTGGGGGGATTTTACCAGATGGTATACTAGTCTGGGATGAGGATATAGGAGTAAGTAGTTCTAATAGAATGCATTGGAGGGATTGGGTGGATGGAGGGAGGGTGGACAGCTGGTAAGCTGATCACCATGGGCCGGAGTGTGGGGGGGGGCTTCATCAATGATTTCATTCAGACTGCTCATAGGGTTTGGGTTTAGCAGGTTTTCCTTCCTTTCAGGATGATGTTTTGGGGAGCTGGATTAGTTTGTGGGGGGAGGTGAGGGAAGGCTGGGACAGTGGGGGTGTGGTGGTGCCACTGAGTGGGAGTATATAGGTAGGAATCGGGGAGCCTTGAGTGCCGATTAAGGTTTAGGGACTGGTCTATAGGTGTGGTACTAGTTTCTCATTGGTGGAATAGAGGGCAAGCGCAGTCATTTGTGAATCATGCCATCAATATTTAAGTTTTGTACTTGGAATGTGAAAGGGGCTCAGCAATCTATCAAGAGGATGAAACTCCTTAAACATCTGGGAGTTTTGCAGGGTAAGGTGGTTATGCTTCAGGAAACACATTTATTGGAACATGAAGCCAATCTCTTGAGGAGACAGCAGGTGGGACAGGTTTTTGCTGCGGGGGCAGTAGGGCTAGTAAGGGTGTAGCAATTTTGTTGACTCATTTGTTTCCTTTTGTTTGTGAACGGTGTATCAGGGACAAACAGGGGAGATACGTCCTGATCCGGGAGTAAGATTCAGTTGTTTGAACTGGTTCTGAGATGTGTTTATGGACCCAACTCCGATTCTCCCTCATTTTTCATGGAGTTACTGATATTGCTAATGCCCTTTCTGTCCCTCCTTATTGTTTTGGGGGGAGACTGGAATCTTCCTTTTGACCCCTCTCTAGATAAATTGGTTGGTAAACAGGGATTGGACCTCTCGCCTGTGCAGAGAGCTATAAGAGATTTGATAGATCATGAAGGATTATGTGACCCCTGGAGGGTGCTACATCCTACGGCCAAAGAATTCACGTTCCAATCTCCAATTCAGGGATCCATCTCCAGGATTGATTACTTTCTTATGGGTAAATCACTTTTGGGGGGGGTTTGGACAGTAGATTGGAACATGGGGTGGGGTCGGCTCACTCTATGGTGAGTTGCCTACTTTCTCTGAATCTTAACTGGGGGGGAGATAAGATCTGAAGACTAAATAATCAGCTCTTGAAATATAAGGCTGTTGTTACAAGTATAGCAGAGGGCTTAGAATGCTTTAAGGTGGAAAATTGGGGTACGACAGTGCTCATCAATGGAGTGGGGGGCTCTTAAATGTTTTATCAAAGGGGAATTTATTAAGATTTCTGCAGCCAAGGAAAAGAGAGAGGAATTAGAGGCTAAGTCACTTTTAGAGCAAATTAAGGACAGAGAGAAGCACCCATCGAGGCGGACTAGTGACTCGAATAGGAGGACCCTTCTTAAATTAAAGGACATATAATCTGAGCTACTTGGGGAGAAAACAGAATGGGCCATCTTAACAACTAAGGCCAAATACTCAGAGCATGGGGAGAAGGCTGGGTGTTTGCTAGCCCTCAGGTTTCAAAAACAGGAGTCTTCAAGGTTCATTACAGCCATCTTACAGGAACCTCAGGGACCCTTGAAAGTCCAGGCTACTGATATCTCTAAAGAATTTGAATTATATTATAAGAAATTATACAGCCAAATGCCTAACAGGCCTCAGCAAGACAGGGTGGATCAATATCTTGCCCAACTCCCTTTGCCCAAATTCACTGCTGCGCAGGCAGAGAGGCTGATAACTCTTTTTACGGAGGAGATTATTCGAGTCATTAAAGATCTCCCCCTGGACAAAGCACCAGGGCCTGATGGTTATTCCCCAAATTTCTACAAGAAGTTTGCAAAACAGCTTGCTCCCTGGCTTTTACCTGTTTTTCATAGTGTGCTGGATGCCGAACGGACTGACCCTAGACTACTGGAGGCCATGATAATAGTGCTACCTAAACTGGCGAGGAACCCAGCCCGTGTATCTAGTTATTGGCCCATCTCCCTACTTATTTGTGATGTCAAAATTTTCTCGAAGCTACTGGCTGAACATATTGACTGTGTGCTGGCCCATCTCATGGGACTTGATCAAGTTGGTTTCATGGGAGGGAAGTCCTCGGTAGAACATTTTCGCCGACTGTCTCATGTTTTTTCTGTGTCTAGGAAGGCTTCTCAGGCCATGGCGCTGCTTTCCCTGGATGCAGAGAAAGCCTTTGATAGAGTTGATTGGCAGTTTTTGTTTAGATCCCTACGCAGGTATGGGTTTCCCCCTAAGTTTATAGCATAGCTTCAAGCCCTATACACTAATCCTAGTGCCCGTTTTTTCTGCAATGGGGTGCTCTCTCCCTGCTTTCCACTAGAAGCTGGGACCAGACAGGGCTGTCCGCTTTCTCCCCTGCTATTCAATTTATACTTGGAACCCCTTATAGTGTCCATTCAGACTTCACAATTGGTAAGGGGAGTTTCACTTGGCTCTAGGAAGGAGAAAGTGGTGGTCTATGAGGATGATATGTTTTTGCATGTCACCCACATTAAATCCTCTATATTAGGTCTTTTAAAAATAATTGAAGAATATAGTACACTCTCCAACTATAAACTTAATGTGGACAAAACCTCTTTTTTCCCCCTCAATGCTGGAGTACTTAAGCAAGAAATAGTTGACCTAGGACTCAGTTGGACTCCTAAAGCCCTGAAATACTTAGGTATTCACTTGGCTAGAAGTGAAACTCTTAGGCAGAAATTGAATTTAGATGCACTGCTTAACGTTATTCAACAGGATTTAAAGTGGTGGCAAGATCTCCCTTTAACCCTATGGAGTCGAGTGAACATTATCAAGATGAATGTTCTTCCGCGTATTTTCTACCCCCTTAATCTTATGAATCAGTGGTTACCCAAAGCTTGGTTTAAATCAGTAAACACAGGTGTCACTGATTTTTTATGGAAAGGTAAACCTCCGAGGAGAGCGTTCCATACATTGGCAGCCCCGAAACCTCTGGGTGGGCTGAAGTTGCCCCATTTTGGTATCTACCACTGGGCCAGTCAGGTTAGCAAATACCTTAAATGGTCCAGGCCGGTGGGAGGGGCAGATCCCTCCGCTTACATGCCTACATGGCTCAGGATTGAAAGGGAAATGATTGACATGGCTGGCAGATCTTTGGAGGCCTTGCTCTACGTTAAAGTGGGAATGCTACCTGCAGACCTTCGTCATACAGTAATAGGTCACTCAGTGTGTACTCACTCACAATTATGTGCAGCGCTGAATTATGTCAACACGAGAGATACAAACCAGCCCATAGTAAAGAACCCCAATTTCAGATTAGATGGAAAAATGATTCCCTCTAATTGGATCCCACAATTAAACCATTGTAGCATGATAGACCTGGGCAATGATTGGTTATCTACAACCAAAATATTGGACAAATACGATATCAAACAGAGATGGGCTTTCAAGATATTTCAGATTCAGCATATTCTTGTTAAGTACTTTAATCTAAAAGGGGTATCTGATACTTTGGATAACTGGATTACGATCTGCAGGGAGCTCGCAACTGCCCCACATGCTGTCTCCTCTATTTATGCCAGCTTGTACACCAAGGTGTTTCCTAAGGTAGATGGGGTATCGAGATGCTGGGTTGAGCTCTATCCTCGCACTGAACCCAGGTGGGAGAAAATTTGGGAAAGCTGCCACTGACATATAACTCAGGATAGATTACAGTTGATGCAGGTACAGATTCTTAATGATATGCACTTGACCCTATACAAATTATACAAAACTGGCAGAGTGGAAACCCCATTATGTAATAGATGTAATGCTGGGGTTGGCACTTTATGTCACATGTTCTGGGAATGCAATAAGGTGTCCCCTTTGTGGGAAGTCGTCAAAAACAGGGTAGACCCCCTTTTAGGTTTGCAAGAATATTTTACCCCGGACATGTGTCTATTGGGGGATTTTAGTGGTTTACCAGTAATGAACAGGAGATATCATATTAATATAATTGCCCTCTCAGTTAAGAAACTGGTTCTTCAGCACTGGAGAGATTCTTCACTGCTCTCTTATTTGGAATGGGTTCAAGAGTTACTTACTAACCTTCACATAAAGAAGATGATGGCAAGTTTAACTGCGTGGGGAATTATAAAAAGAAATTGGAAAAGCTTCATGTTCTTTATTCCCTGTAGTGGGTCTGATACTGTCAGTCATAACATTAACCACCTTCATTCACTTAGATATATTTGCAGATGGCGCCTGGGGGTGGGATGGGGTGTGTGAGGGCAGGGAGTTGGGGGAGGGTGGGGTGAGGAGTATATTTGTGTATTCTGTCACTGTAGAACTTGTTCATCTTGTACTCCATTAGAAAACTAATAAACTTTAAATTTTAAAAAGAAACTGCAATTTCTAAAGCCTTTTTTAGTGTAAGGGTAGACTCCATCTGCAAACTTTTCTGAATTGCTTCTCTGCACAACCCACACACCAGCCTGTCTTGCAGTGTATCATTTAGCACATTGCCAAAATCACATTGCTCAGCCAGCCTTTTTAACACTGCCGCAAACTGGGAGACTGTTTCTCCTTCTTGGTTCCATTTATGACAGCGAAACCTCTCTGCGATCACTAATGGCTTTAGGGAGAAGTGTGCTTTTAATATTTGCACTATCACCGCATACAATTTCATACCAGGTTTATCACGCTGCAGCAGATTGTGCAATAAATTGAAGGTTTTTCTACCCAGAATAGTCAGAAAAATAGCTACCTTCTCATCCTCTGTAATATCATTTGCGGTCACAAAATATTCAAACCGCTCTGTATAAGAGTTCCACTGCTTTACAGTTTCATCAAAAGGTCCCATAGATCCTGTTATTATAGCCATTTTACACTTTCAATTTGATTACTCAATATTTCCACAGATAACTTTTCTAGAAGTTTGGTTGGCACACAGGGTTCCTGTGCTTCCCCCTTCCAAATTTTCACACACACAAACTGAGGCCTACCCAGCAGCTTGCTTTCACTTCCTCTTTTTACATAAAACAGTCCCAAACAAATAGTAAAGATATCTCTTATTTTAATACCTTTGAAGCAATGGGTGCAGCGGAGGTTTACCATCCACATCACTAGTTCTGTTGTGTATGCGGCTGTGGGAAGCACTTTTTACTTGGTTCTCACAAAGAAGCTCAGACAACAGCTTGCAATTCAAACACCATCTTTACTTCAGCTCATTCTAGAACATATAACATGATACAGTATCACACGGCACACTAATACAATGATACACTCAGCCACTAGAGGGCACCCCATCACCATACATAACAGCATCCTTTTTCGTATGAATGAAAAAACATATGAAAAAGGATTCCTTCATACAAAAATAGAATTTGGACTTAGTTTTTTTCCCCCAATTCCTTTTTTGTGTGTTTTTTCATTCATGTGAAACAGGATACCTTCATACGAAAAAAGAATCTGAAAAAAAAAACTAAATCCAAATTGTTTTACCATATGTAGAGATCCTTTTCCAAATAGGCCAATTCCTTTTTTGTATGGCCATGCAAAAAAGGAACTCAAGTCATGAAAAAATATTTTAAAATGTATAAAAAACACATTACGGGGTCATCGTTTCCAAACAATAACTGCAGAATCCACCTAATGGAGTCCCAGTTAGCAAGATACATGTGTTGGTATCTCTGCAGCATATCATTTTTATGAGATGGTGGCCATATGAAAAAGGAATTTTTCCTCACAAAAAAAGATTACTCCATATGAAAAAGGATCCTTTTCATATGGACTAAATTCTTTTTTTGTTCCAAGCAGATATCTGAAAGACCGTACTGAGCTTGCCTAGAACCAACATTTCAAAATCTTATAACTTTAGAAATGGATTAATATTTTTTCACCAAACCAGTGAAAAGCATCACTGTGGATCAAGCCTTTTCTACCCTTAAAATTTCAGGGCAAAATTCCAAACCATCTGGGCGCTAGACAAAAAAAAAAAAAACAGCAAAAAAGAACCCTGATTTCACATTTTTTGCTATCTATATCTTGGAATTCACACATCTGACCAGAATAAACTTGGCACATCAAGAGATCTTGCCCCTGAGACTGTGCTTGCAGAAACACAAAAGAGCCAAAAGAGAGCCCATAGCCAATCCCCATTACACTACAGAAACACGTGAGACCAAAAGAATGAAACCAAACCCCGACCACAGACAACCAGGAAACCAACCCAACTACACACTAAAGATAAAAACTAATAAACATTCTAATGTACAGTATTGTATAATACAAATGATGAGTAAGTGTGGTATACAAAGACATATACCCATCCCAAGGGGCTGCTCAGATAAATCTACTCACCATTTAGGCTTGTGGCCTTATTATCTGATTAGACCCCAAATGGGATTTTTTTTGTATACCCATTTACGCATCATTTATTTTCTACAATTATATATATATATATATATATATATATATATATATATAGCGCAACAAGAAGTGAGTATTACGCAAATCATTTACTAAATTTACATGAAGAGTAGACTTTATCTGCCCTGGCTGCTTGTCTACACCTCACATCATAATCCCCTGCTTGAGACATCAGAATCACAGATGGAGCAGACAAAGTCATGTCTTTATGATAATGTACAGATTTATATAGAAATAAGGGTCCAGCCCATGATGCAGTAGCAGTGTTACCATTCATGACACTAATGTCTTGGGTTCAGAAACAAGCCTGGTACATCATGGGTTGGCCAATGGGGAGAAGGATATAGCATCCCACAGGACAATTGCCTCATCTGGGGAGGAAGGGGGCCAGCATCTGCTGCTCTACTGCCACCTGTGTGACCACAGATGGTAGAGCAGTTGGAGCAAGGGGAAAGGGAACACTGACAGAATCCAGTGTGCAAAGCATGCTTTTTGTACAAATGTGCACTACTGAGCCAGCTATCTGTATCTTGGTACTGATACTGTGGCTGATTTCCAATACCATTATAACTGTGGTTCACAATATACCTCAGCTTTCAAGATCTTCAACTATTTTTGAGGGATGTTTTAAACCATAACTATCCCTTCTGTGCCAACTCTACCTGACACAAACTTTGAGGAGACTTTTTTGTTCTTAAATAACAACTTCCATAATACTGAGGTATTTATGATAACCAGGTTATTACATGTCACGGTTTTCATACTATCAAAATTTGATACCATAACATCCCTACTTTAAATACTGTTTATTTCCTGGGGGCAGCACTGTTGTAACTTGTGTGCAGGAGGAGCCAATATGGGTGGAGGACACAGCAACATTCAAAAGAACCAACTGCCAGCTATGGACCTGAGGCATTCTGCCTGAAAGTAAAACAGATTGATTGGGGGGGGGGGGGTTAGATAGATATACCTGTACCTTGTCAGTAGGGGTTACAGATGCAAGTGAGACCCCACTAAAAATGATATGCTGCATCTCATATGGACTATCCTGGATAATTCAGTTCTGTGTGTGTATGTCTATATGCATAAACCCAGGGGAAGATTACACAATCGGGGGAAGTAGTAACAACAACAAAAATGGAAAGGGACCTGTGGGTAATCATATAAGATGACCTTAAGGTTAGCAAGCAATGTGAGAAGACAGTAGGAAGGGCTAGGAGGACACTGGAATGTATAGGGAGAGGCATCACCAGCAGAAAACAGGAAGTTGTTATCCCCCTGTACAGACAGTTGGTGAGACCCCATCTGGAGTACTGTTTCCAGTTCTGAGACCCCACCTCTGCAAGGACATAGACAGGATGGAGGCAGTCCAGAGGAGGGCAACTAAAATGGTGCAGGGTCTGCAAGAGAAGCCATACGAGGAGAGACAAAAGGAGCTTAATATGGATATCCTAGAGGAAAGGGGGGGGTCATGATAGAAACTTTTAAGTACCTCAGTGGAATCTACAAAGTCCAAGAGGGTAGCATCTTTCAGAAAAAGAGATGTGCAAGAACAAGGGGACACAATTTGAAGATAGAGGGGGACAGCTCAGGGGTAATGTGAGGAAGTATTTTTTCACAGAGAGGGTGGTGAACACATGAAACAGCCTTCCTGAGGAGGTCGTGGGGTATAAAACTGTGGGAGAATTCAAGAACGCATGGGACAGACATAAGGCAATTTTTGTGGGTGGTAGGAAGAAATAGGTTGTTGGTTAAATAGGATCTGCAGCTTATCCTGTAGGTAGGGAAATGGGCAGACTAGGTGGGCCAAGTGGTCCTTATCTGCCATCAAAGTCTATGTTTCTATGTTCATACTGTATATACATCTCACAGGAGCTCCCAACCCAGCAAATATTATTTTGCCAAAAAACATACTTCAATTTGCAGAACCTGTTAACATTTTTACCTACTGTTGCAGTAAAGTATATCGTTTCTACATGTCAAATACAGTATAGGGAAAAGTAACAAATCAAGTTCCAATGGAGGATCACAGGATGCCTGAGCAAGCCTAAGAGAGCTGATTGTGCGGAAACTTTGTAAACCATTAGAGTAGTGCTATGTGGAATGCAGAATTCTGTCAGCAGAATTAGTGCAGAATAACTGTTCCACCAGTGGAATTTCTGCCAGAATTATACTGGTCCTTCTGCAGAATTCCACCTGCTGTGATCCATAGAATTATATTCTGTGGAACAGCAGTTTTCCATGGAAAGTCATTCCGCAACCATTTCCATGGAAAATATTGAGATCTGTGTAATAGAAGTCTGTGGAAATGTAGCAGAAACCCATTCTGTAGTTTTCTGCTGTGGAATTCTGCTGTTCTGCTTCTGACAAAATTCTGCAAAATTTCAGCAGAATTTCAAAACTTCCATGAAATTCTGTTCCAGCAGAATTTGAAAATTCCATTCACCATTACCACAGAGAAGGCTCCAAAGCCCATGTGGGAGGCTATCTTTACCATGATGAGAGTGATGCAGTTGCTTTGTGGCCCACTCACACAAACAGTACAAAATTATGTTGTTATACAATAAGAGAAACCCAAAACTTGCACTCAATACATAAAATACAACAATTTAAATAAATACATGTTGATCATATCAATTTATGTATACTTACCATGGATTCAAGTCAAATTATATCATAAATATTTTATAAATGAGACATATTCATCAATAGATCAATATGATTTCTATTGGGTAGACAAAATTGAGATATATTTTCTCAAATTACAAACTCAAGCAAAATGGATTTCAATTAGTATTGTCATATCTTAGTTTTATTTAAGTCTTGATTCATATCTTCCCTATTAATCATATAAATTGCAGCCAAAAAGGACCAATCATTTTTATAACATAAAGATTTCTGTATCAAGCAAATATTTTTATTTCTAGCAATTTGCTGAATGCCCTTGTCAAAATTTGCCCAATGAATCTCCATGTATAAGATTCATACTTAAAAATGCAAAATAATATGAGACAAATTTGCCACATTCCCTGTATTGCAGCTGCATACTGATATACCAGAATTTTTAGTCTTTTTATTATATCTTGCTATGCATGCTTTTGTTAGATTTGTATTGAAGAGGAATTAGTTATGACTTTCTTTTCAATTGGATTAGATAAAATATCCAAGTGCATCTCAAATGTATATGATTTTTTAAATAATGGAAATGAAGGACTGACTCTCCCTCCACTAAGGAGGACCATATCTCTCCCCCTTTTATAATCAACTAGATTCTCCTAAATTATATTACATAGAGAATAATGCATGGGGTGGAGTGTATTATGAGAATTTAATACACACCCGAGGTGTGTGATGCTACATAAACCCTGAGAGCACAGCTTGAGGGGTTTATCCAGCATCACACACTGAGAGCGTGTATTAAATTTGAGTTTTACTCCAACCCATGCATTAGTTTTTATAGTTTCCATTGAGCGATTTTTTCCAGCCAGAAACTACAATTTTATTCTGTATTTGCTTGAAACATAGAAAAGTGTTATTTTCAAAAATATCTTCAAAGGTTTTAATTCCCAGTATCAGTATAAGACAGCTTAAAGCCAACATTTCTATAAATTAGAGTGAAATAGGATTTCTGGTTCCTATAATGTATAATGTCATGGACTTTTCTCCAACATATACACGTGGTTTGTGTCAACATTAATTTTGTTCTGTCTCTTTCATCATTTTTATGGCTTGAATAATATCTCAAGTGTAATATACTCCTTATATTGTCATACTCATGAACTGCTTGTTCTACTATTTTGCTAATATTAGTTTTTTTTTTTTTATGGAACAAATCTTCTACTTGTGAGATTTCTTCAGCTAGATAATACCATTTGAAATTGGGTAGCACCAGTCCGCATTGTTCTTTAGGCAACCAAAGTTTATTCATACTTATCCTAGGTTTGTTGTCTTTTCAAAGAAATTGGGAAATATTTGTTTTTCTAATTCTTTAAGTAATTTTGTCCCACTGATGTTGGGAGGGTCAGAAAGAGGTATACCAACCTTGGTACAGTCTCTGGCAGCTCCAGTATGGGCTTTGACACTATTTTCTGTCTGTCTAAATACCATTTACTGTTGCAGTTTGCTGGCTTCAGGTTAAATTAAATTTATTTCTAGAGTTTGAGGTGTTTTCCATTTTAATTTAAACTTCACAACATTTAGCAAATGGCATTACTGTGATGGCTGCATACCCCCATGAGAATTACTTGCACAGTATAACCCATGTCTGCTTTGGAAGTCCCAAAGGGTGCTTGCACATTCCTAGGAGTTAGCAATGGTAAACATCAGGTGCTGTACTCCTTTTTCCTAGATAGATACAGAGTGGGGTTGGGGTACAGCCCTCTAGATACCCTCTTCAATTATAATTGATCAGGGAACATTATGATTTTTATAATGAGGTAAGGGTGCTTTAGATTTTTTTTTGTTACAACTGCCAGCATTTCACCCCTTCCCCCAGCACATCCTCCCTTTTCTGTGGAAAGGGACAGGCCACCACTCAATACCTTTTCTCCACCTCCACCAAGTCTGGATTTGGGAGAGGACAGGAGCCATAGACTGCTTATGCCTCTTACATGTGATCTCTCCCAAGCAGGGCTTCAGATAATTTTTTTGGGGTGGAAGTCAAATACTTCCATGGGTTGAAATTTGGAAGTCATTTCAGTTTTACTGGAGTCAAAATACTTCCAGCTGTCAATTTTTGGAAGCCAAAATAATTCCAGCCCACAAATTTTGGAAGCTGAAACACTCCAAGTCCTATAGTTTTTGAAGTCATAGGCCTTCTGAATACCTCACTGTAACCCTATCCATGGCATATCCACAGAACTACATTAGTTACTTACAGTATGTGTTTATTTCATGAAAAGGGAGTCTCTTAGCTTTCACGTCGGAGCTCAGACATGACTACAATTCACCTCTGCTAGTCCACCCACCCAAGCAAACAAACCTCCTTTACCACTGACCCAAACACACAGGCCCTGTGGAAACACTACAGTCCCACCATCCCACCCAAGGAAACCCAGCCAGCTACCAGACCCCTCACAGTCAGCTCCCCCTGCCATATGACCAGCTCCCTATCCAAGGAAATACATGCACAGGCTAGTGTCAGTGCAGCAAAGGGTCAAAAAGATATTCCAGGGCCAGCAAGGCAGATCTTATGATGAGAGTTGGTTGGAAGCCCTAAATATGCACATGCTACAGTCTAGGTGAGAGCAGATGGGACTGAATGGGACACACATGACTGAAACCTAGGGGTTATAAACAAGGTGAGTAGTGAGGACCTTTTTTGTAAGGAATATGGATGCAGTCACCTGAAGGCATGACTTTTCACTCCCAGTTTAAGACATCAGCACAGACAGCTTCCAATGCATATGTTTGCCCCCCCCAACACAGCCAGCTCCATACATATCCACAATACAATACAGACAAAGTGAGCATGTATTTCTCATTTTCAAAGTGAGATGAGTAAAGCCAAATTTGGATGAGTATGAATGACGAAAATCTTTAGTGTAAGCAAGTGCTTTTTTGTTACAGTATTTGTAGTAATTAAATAAAAACACAAAAAAATATCTCATTTATCTCTGTCTTACACACTTACATACATGCACATGCACACACATGCTTGCCCTGTAAACTAATCAAAGAATTTTTAAAAGTAGGCTGTTTTCTTGTGTTCTGAGTCAACTCTCACAGTCTCCCACAAATGCCTCGTAATAAGACGAAGCCCTGGGTGCTGATCCACTGAGGTGAAGTGAACTGCTTTTTGCTGTATTATTTGTCATTGAATAAAGATGATGAAGGCATATCTAAAAAGAGTGTTGTGGTGTTCTTTTTGGAGTGTAGACCTACCCTGAAACTGTTGAATTGTAGGGCCTGCAGCCCTGGCTGCACCCTTGGGTTTCACCGGAGCTCGTTACCTGCTTGAGGAACTGCTTGCACTAACATTGCCAGTCCCCTACCCTACCCAAGTGAACTTAGTCAACTCTGGAACCAATACTGCTAGCCCACCTAAATGAAGACAGATGGCTCCCACACCCAAAGACACAGCCAGCTCCTCCATACACTACAACACAGTTATTCAACCCACCAAACCCAAGCAAACATAGCCAGCTCCAGCTCCTACTCCAACACGGACAGTCTGCCCACTACACCCAGTGGAACAGAGATGGCTCTCCCAGCCACTGCAGCAGCACAAATACTCCACTGCCAGTCCCCCAAAAGCACAACAATGGACAGCCCCACACTATGACCTCAAATAACCAGTCAGCTCTACTTTTTCGCCAACATGGCCAACACCACACTAGTGTGGCCCCCAGTAAACACAGTCTGCTCCCTCATTCCTCATAGCCAACTCACCTAAACAGTCAGGTCCAGTGTATATATATATATATATATATATATATATATATATATATATATATATATATATATATATATACACACACACACATACACACACACACACACACACACACACCCCTGGATACACCAGCCAACTTGTAGCTTTTCAGCCTATTGCACACACACACACACACATATATACACACACACACTAAAATATATAAACATTCTTCCCAAAATGCAGCCAAGTATGGCATGCTATGGTAACATTTTATAAGTCAAAAATAACGTTTCACCACCAGTTTAAGGCACCACCATGGTCAGGTCCCCATGTCTGGCACCCTCACCCCTGAATACCATGGACAGCTCCATGAGATGCCTGCCCTGCCCCCACCAACATGGTCAGCTCCCCATTTATATTCATTTATTGAACTTTGTTGACTAGGTAGGCCCACTGAGACTAGAATGATATATGCTTGGTCCCTTCCACTGCCAACATGGCCAGTTCCCCACACATACTCCTGCCTTCTCCTACAAAGGCCAGCATCCCCCACCAAGACACACACAGCCTGCTCCCCACACCCACCCACAGTCTGCTCAATCCTGGCCACATACAGTACACACACACATACACTCAATCTCTCTGAAAGAATATGGCTAATGAGTCCCAATTCCCCAGTGAGTCTCCCTTCATCTAAGCATCCACTGCCAGAAACAACCACAGCCAGCCCCCTCAGCCACAGCAACAACATAAATAACCCCTGAACCACAACATGGCCAGTCCCCCCCAGCTGCCCCCCACCCAAGTGTTCACAGCCCTGGCACCAACACTGCCAACCCCACCCCACCCAAGTAAACACAGCCAACCCTCGAACCAACACTACCAGCACCCCCACCAAATCCAAGCGATCACTGATGGACCAAACACATGCATGGTCAGTTGCCCCACGCAAGCAAATAGCCCACCTCGTACCAGAAGCTATCAGGTTTTAGATGCATTCTGGTGTATTTTGAGGGTCATTCTGACATTATTTGGCTTCTTTTAAAACCTTCTTTGAATTGTTACAAATAACCAATATCACTATCAAAATAACTAGTCTTTTTATTTTCTTCAAAAAAGTTGTCAAAACTGAAACAACTTCTTGATCAATCTCAAGAAGCAGAAACTGCATACATCTCTAATCCCTAAAATTCAGCCATAAAATGTTCACATTGATAACTGTATTGCACATCAGATTTACACATGCTGTTAAAACAAAATACAGGATAAGGGACCAGACCGTTTTGGAGATAAGATAGGCTGCCACCATTTATGAATTTTTTGTCTGTCACTATGTTTCTTTTCGCAAGTAAAACTGTGGCCACTGCCTAACAGATGTCAGTGTGGCTCAGTTGGTAGCACATCTGCCTCTGGGTCAGATGGTTGTGGGTTCTAATCCCAAACTGGGGCTGCGCTCATACCATAAATGTTGTGGAGTGAGATCATGAGAGGGTGAGGATACACTAAAGTCACCCAACAAAGAGATAATAACAGATGGTTACCTGCAGTTTGGTATTCCATTTTAGCTCCAGTTGTGTCTCCTACTCTCCCCCTGGTGCAATGCCACCTCCACCCCACCCTCATAAACACTCCTGAGTGCCTCCACAATGTAGCAAACCCCCAGTAGCTAGAGGGAGAGGCAGATGGACAGAGAGATTGATTTTTAATTTAGTATAGCACCCTTCCTGAGCCTGTCCCAAAGACTGAAACATTCCATATTTATATGTTGAGGAAGTCGCCTGGCTCCCTATCAATTAAACATGGTCAGTCGGGCAGGGGGGCAGTTTTAACATAGAACTGTGTAGCAGAGCACTTGCAGCTCTGATCATCCTGGAGCCAAGACATGGAAAGACACACACAGGAATGCAGGGTGAGTGTTGGTATAGAGCGACAGACACCAGCGATGTATGGTAGATCAGGTAGGGGGGCTAGTTTTAACATCAAAGTGTGTAAGTATGCCTTGCCTCCACCCCTCCAACCAAACCACACTAGCATGCTATGCAATCCCAAGTCAGCTCTTCTGGCTGTTCTGAAGGGCTGAGGGGGTGAGGTTGAAGAAAACCAGTTTTCAAATACAAACTGAAACAAGAATGATAAATAGGATACAAAGAAAAAAAATAGAAAGCAAAATGTTGTACTACAAATTATTAAAATCACATATTTCAGACAACATTTAGACAATGTATCACTTTTTAAACAATCTTAAAGAGTTAGATTCAGACCAAGATGGTCTGGCTTTTGAAGTTAAGAGCTAGAGGTAGAGGGTTTTGAGCCCCATGCCAGACCAGCAGGTCTTTTGCTCCAATCCCCCTTCCCCTCAATCACCACAAGAAGCAGTACCCATTTCTGGAACCAATGTGGGACAAATCAGTTTGTGAGCTGGTGGTCAGCTTGGCCTCTAGCTTTCAAAAACTGTTAGCCAAATCAGTATTTTTTTTTTAATGTCCGTTATTCTTAAAGACTCAAAAATCAGTTCCATGGGCAGGTAGTCAGCTGGCTAATAACTTTTGAATTCTGATAGCTAAACCAATTTTTTTAGTGGCCATTGGCAACCTGATTTGTCCCACCCTGTCTGGAACACACACTGCAGTGTACCCTTCAATCAAAAACACTTCCAAAGACCATGGACCCCTACCCCAAAAAAGCTCAGTTTTAAGCTGAACTATGAATCTCCACCCCCACAACCCCACAAGGGCTATATACATTTCAACACCCCCAAACATAATCTCTATTCTGCTCCCTCCCACCTGGAAAGACCTGGGCAGCTGGGACAAATCTATTAGAAAATACACATGGGCTGGTAAGAGGCCTAGGATGGCCCTATCTAAACTTCAATTCTCCAAGGAACGAGGAGGGTTGGCTCTCCCTAACATATACCAATACTGGACAGCTGTGCTATTATCTCACTTTGCAGTTTGGCTTATACCAAGATCGGCGGCCCCTGTTTGGGTATAATTGGAGCAAGCCGTGACTCTCCTCTCTCTAGATTCTTTTCTGATTTCCTTCCAACCCCAAGTCAAAACAGATAGATACTTGTTCTCTATTTACCATAGCAATATTGGAAAGCTGGATCAGATTCCTTGCACTCTCGTAAAATATTTTTCTGGCAGGCTGGATGGGGATCCCAGCGCAGAGCTCTGACTTCATACCTGCGCTGACAGATTCCACCTTTAGTAGGTGGTGCAGCTGGGGGCTGATATATGCACACCAGTTCTATGAAGCAGGTGTGTTTAAGAATTTTGAACAAATACAGGGAACATATGATCTTCCACACCAAGCTTTCTTCAGATATCTACAGATCAGACACTACCTAGACAAAAAACTTGGACTGGATGTATCTCAGACAGGGATCCCTCCTCTACATGCATTTCTAACACACCTAGCAGAACTTAATGAACAAGGTAACTTGATCTCCTGGGCATATTCAGCCCTACAGGGATTTAGCTTCCCAACACATGGAGCTGGTTCATTTCCAATGGGAGATGGAGTTATTGATAGGACTTACTCCAAATGACTGGCTGCATATTTGGAGACGGCAACATAAAACAACTAACTCATACTCCTGGAATTTGCACGGAGTGTGGCAGTCAGATTCTTCCGCATCCCATAAAACACGGCCAAATATTCAGAATCTGGAGATTCTATCTGCTGGAGGCTATGTGGTTTCGAAGTATCGACACACTCCCATGTGTTTTGGTTCTGTCCAGTACTAGATGCCTTTTGGAAGGGGTGGGCAACAAGATAAGAGAATTATTCACTAACCTAGGAGGTCTCACTCCAGAGGTAGCCTTACTCCTGCACTATTCTAGACAAATTAAACATAAACAACACAGATATCTTCTTAACATCCTCCTAGGTGCAGCACAAAATGCATAACCAGATTCTGGCTCAGCCCAGAACCCCCTAACATCACTTCCTGGGAGAATGCTATTTATGACATATATAAGATGGAAAGCCTCACAGCCAGACTACAAGATAAAACCCATGAGTTCATGTCTTACTGGAACCCCTGGTTTTTCACATTGCACAATAGAGATTTGATCTTATGCCCCAAAGGGGACATGGACAGCCTTACTCCTCTCCTCATTTGTATGAGACGGTGATTCCGTGGGAAGCCGGCCAGGCCAAAGATTGATATTAGCCTCTTTTCCCCTCCCCTCTTTCTCCCTCCTTCCCCCTGCCATCTACAAAACTTACCATGAGGTACAAGAATGACACCCCCAGATAGATGTAGAGCAATGAAACTGGATTATGACAGACATCGATACAATCAATGTATGTTCTAGCATTAGGATTGTAGTCAATGCACCAAATTTTAACTATATTAATCTATGTAATTAAGGTATACCAGATGTAAATTCTAATATTTTGTTTCCATTGTGTGCTGAAAGAAAAATGGAAACAAATGTAAAAAAAAACATAATCCCATGTTACTGATTACCAAACTCTGCAACTGCAGTTATCCCACATTGCCTTTGATACATATCTTTACGGTATAAAAATAATACAAACATGTCCATGGAGAAGACATATCCATCCCTACTACCCTGCACCCATTGGTCAGCCTTAAATTCTATCTCACCTCACTTTTTTCCTCATGTGTTTAAAGAATTGTTTTTCCCTTCCTTGACCCCCCTCTACACTATGCAGCTCTTTGTCTGCTTTTGTGCCCCTGACTGTATATCCATGATTTTTCCTTTGGGCTTAAAGGAAAACTACAAGATGATGAGCTGTCCCCTGCCAACTCCTGAATGTTTGACTAGCATGTTTAACCCATAAATTAATTTTGTGTCATACTTCACCAGGCTTCATGAATCCCAGTATCACACAAGTCAGCACTTTCTTCAGTCCACAACCACAACAAACATAGGGCCAAGGTAAGTATGACATTTTTGCAATTCTTTCTTCAAAGTAGCAGGCCATCTGCAGGTTCGAAGAATAACTTTATAAAGACCCTTCACAGGCTGACCCCTTGTTTCATGATCTCAGACCTTGAAACTGCCTCCCTGTACTGTCTGGGATGTAACAGAGACTTCACTGGTTGACATTCATTACTTGTAATTTATATACCTTATCAACACACAAGCTAGAGCTCTGCAGCCTGGTACAGCACCCCTTCTTGCCTGAATTAAATGAAGTCAATGGAAAGTGAGTTTTAAGAGAGTCTTTTTGTTTGGTGCGACTCATGAGGGGTTAAATAAAAAAAAAAACTACGTCCACAGCAGAAAAAAACAGACATCAGCCTGTAACAGGATTGTTAAATTAGGATGTAAATTACTCCCAGGAGTCTGTTTTTGGATGTTTTGCACACATTTCTGAATGTAAAATACTTTGAAAATACTGTTATCTGAAGCTCTGCTCCCAAGTGTTCGAATATTAGGTTAGAGGGAGGCTCAATGTGGGTGTACCATTTACCTGCTCAGCCTGCCTGTGGGATAACAGGGTGTTTTGTTACTATTACATGTTCTAACTTTAGTGTTCTAGGAGAGAAAATTTTATTACTACAGGCTTGGGCCGGCCTGGTGGTGCTGAGGGCTGAAGCGCTGGACGCCTTACCTCGTACTATGCCAGCGACCTGAGTTCGGGAATGACCTCGGGTCATCAGGATGCCAGCATGGGGATGAGACAGGGAAAGGGATCAAGCAGCTGATGGCAGCTCTACCCTCCTGGGGGTGGTTCTCCACCCCCCATAGTTCCACTCCCATCGGGTGGAGGTCTGATGGGAAGTGTAGGTGGAAGGGGGCAGCAGCGATTGCCAGAAGTGGGGAGGAAGAAGCTGAGCTGGTACCCAGCATGCATGTGCACCTCTATACACATGTATTCGTGTGTCTGCTGGGGTCCCGGGTCAGGGGAAAAAAAGGGAAAAGGCCGCAAAAACTACATATAGGAAAAAAAATACTATAGGCTTTCTGGAGTAGAATATGGTCCCCTTCATGCTCCACTGATAGGAGAAGCACCAGACTTGATGCCTTTTACTAGTTCTGTAGAGAGAAAATTTCCATTTGGAAAATCGCTCAATCCCTTTAGTTGGAGATCAATTGGCTTCCTCCACCAGTACATAAGAGTGAGCTTGCTGAATCGCTGTTTACTTTTCTGTATTCTTCTGCAAGTTTGTTTGATGTTTGTTATTTTACTTGACTCTAACTGGACTGCATTGAGCTTACAGATAGGTGCAAAACCTGTAGATGGGAGTTACCATGTTCACAAACCTGACTGTATTCCACTATACTGTACTATGATATCATCCCATGCAAACTTAAAGGTAATCACATGGAACATGAAGGGCCCCACTTACCCTATATAGAGAAGGTCTGTCCTATCTAAACTCAAAATGTTGTGCTGTGATATATCTCTCCTCAAAGAGATGCATCTTGATGCAGTCACCCTAGAAAGACTGACATGTGTGTAGGTAGCAAAGTTTATGGGAGTGCACACAATTCACAAAGTTTTGGAGTAGCTATCCTATGTGTGAAAGGGTTGCAACTGGGAGTCAAACAGGTTTATAGAGATACTGAGGGCAGAGTAGTGCTGCTGTCTGTGATCCTACAGGGTGAGTGTATTCACCCTAGGTAGCATGTACACCTCCAATGACCCCCCCAGCCTTTTTTGACTGGACCCTGCAAAACCTAATTGGAGATAGAAAATGCTCTATCCTAGGTGGAGACCTAAATTTAGTGCTCAACCCTATCATAGACTGCATGAGGAAGGGGTCACCACATGACCACTCAGTAGCACTCCAACTAACTAAACTGTGTTATGCATTGGGCCTGTCTGTTCATGCCAGCCAGAAGAATTACACTTTCTACTCTGCACCACATGGCTGGTATAGCCATATTGACCTCCTCCTGGTAGCCCATGAACTTATATTGATGGTCTGGGGTGTTTAGATAGCGACCTCCTCCTTTCTGACCATGTACCAGTGTCCTTGGTGTTGGCTTGGGGCAGCTAAATAGGAAACGAAACACCTGGAGACTCAAAAATTGCTTTTTGGTACAAAATTACTTTTGTACCTACATCTAATGTATGGATGTTTAATTTGGTGTTTCTATATTACATATTTTCCTACCAAAAATGGCATACGTCGTCTTTTTGATTGCAAAAAAAAAAAACACACTTTTTTTGCTATTTTGGTTAGTATAGAAAAAAAAGAAATTACTTATAATTAATTGCATAGCACTGTTAGAAACATAATTTTGTGCCAAACAACTTTGCCACTTGTACTTTGTGTGTAGCACTTACAGTTCATGACGTATTTGCATTTGTTTGTGGTATGCGGATTATGGCTTGATTTTGCTTAGTAAAGCCCAGGGTGCAGTGTTAAGAGTATACAGGACACAAGTGGTGAAACTCTCAAAGAGCTCCTGTAGAGTGAATGAGTTAATACTTTAATACAAATGAGACACCAGGTATTTCTTGGGCCACAATTTGGGATACGATGAAAATGGTATTATGAGGCAAATCTTTGCCCACTCTACACAGTTGAAGTGACAAAGGAGAGACACATCCCTTAAGGAAGAGATCTCTTTAAAGACTCTCAAAGTGAAGCTCTCTCATTTCTCCCCCCTGCCCTACATCGCACCAGGAAGTTGGATGGGATTGTTAAAACTCTTAGATCGCTGCAAGCCTCAGTGCACTGACAATACGGCGCATGGGGTTTGTGGTGATCTAACTGGATTTTCCATCCTGTGTGGCAACTGCTGCAAGTAAGACCAACTTTTCTTGGTCTAACTTGTGGTACTCCCGGGGCCTGTGTTCCAGAGCTTCCACCAGATATGTGGCACAAGCTGCCATAACTCCTAAAAACTGTCACAGCTCCACCTGAAATTGCAAAACTGGGTACAGTTATGGCGAGGGGGTTGGTGCACTGCGAAAAACAGTGTCATGGCATAGGGCTGGACCAAGCCCTGTGCCACGCTTTGAAAATCTGGCCTTAAAAACCTCCATTGAGAACAACCTCCATGCCAATACAGAATTTGTCCTATTTAAAACTCCATCAACAATACTGGGAATCATGGGAACAGCCCAGTAAGTTAGTAGCCCACTGCCTTCGTACCCTCGAAGCAGATTGCTATATCTTGGAAATCCACATGAGTGAGGGGTCAGTTGTTACCACTCCCAAGGGTATAAACAAGCAGTTTATACAATACTTTATAAAATGGGCATCAAAAATCCAGAATGCTGATTGGCTAAAACCTAGTTTTAGCCGTGTCCTTATCAGCACGTATTGTGCCAACCGGCACTAATTCTGCTAAGCTGACCACACCACAGAAAAATATCACTGTCCCCAACACCATCGTTGTGAAAAAATGACCCGCAGCTCGTTGCCACGCTAACCAGATGTGCAAGCATTCCTCCCCTAACCTGCAGACCACCCTCTCGTATTGCACTATCCCTCACCCAACACAATCCCGGACATTTTTTTTTTTATTTCAAAAGTTACTCTGACCTTTTCTTTCTTCTTTCCCAGCTGAAGAAACCGAAACTGACTGTTGACCTCTCACTGAATTTTCCACTTCAATAGAAAAGAGAAACACCTGTCATTCCTTCCAGCTCTGAACCTACACATAAAAAGTATATTATTCATCCATCCTTCCTCACAGAAAATTTTTTTTATGCGACCGCGATGTCTAACCGCAATAACGGAAAACCGGAAGTGATACTTCAGTGATCGGGTCACGCGATAAATATCTCCAGCAAACGAATATTTTCAGACAGTAACCATAACTCCACAACCGTCAGCACACTTAAAAAAATGACACACATCAGAATAAAAAGAATAAATAAAGTAATAAATCAGCAAAACGCAGCGTGACCTAGAGATCAACTGTGGGGGGCCTCACCATTACCCTCGCTTCACTCGATGATCTGCATCAGAAAACGAAGCTGTGAAACAAAAAAAAAAACACAATAAAATAAATCTAACAACTAAAAAGAACATGGGGGAAGGGTTACAACTTAAAATCCCACCCTGCCAATGAAACACTATTGAAACTCACATAATGAATGGAACTATTTTTTCTAGTATTTCAAATCTTAAAAGTTTTTTTTTTATACTCTTCAGTCCTCTAATTTTTTTTTCATTATTTTACCATGAAATACAAAGCAGCCCATTTGATAAGCGCAATAACACACTCCGAGGTGTGGGTTACGTGCTGATAAAACCACGCCAAGGGCATAAGGCAGCGCAGCGCCTCGCGTGCCTTAGTACACCCCTTGGTATGTTTTATCAGAACGAACCCACACCCTCGCCATGTGTGTTATTGCTTACATAAACCACTTTCTACAGTGGCACCACCCCTCACTTACAAACCTAGATGCCTTTTACAGAGATGTCTGCCTACCAAAACCCCCCAATGCAAACAACTAGATGCTCCAGTTATGGTCACAGCTCTCAACCTCCTGCCTCATAAATCAGGGACAAGGCTTAAAAAAATCAGGGACAAAGGACCATGATCAGGGTCACATCTTCAAAATTTGTGCTATCCATTCAGGAAGCTGGTAGAACAAGGGGCTTAGTGTAAAATGCATTTTCTGAATAAGAACAGGTCTCTAACTGTAATGTCTGTCATTATTTTGTGCTCACAATCCCCACTGTTTAGTCATGAAAACACAAATTTAGGAGGGACTAAGGAAAATTTTGAGGCAAAATCAGGGACATCCCTGAAAATCAGGGACACTTGAGAAGTATGCTTATGGTGCAGAAGGATACAGAGGCAATCCAGATCATGACCAAGGGATAGTCACAGAAACATAGAAACACAGACTTTATCAGCAGAAAAGGATTGCTTGGCTCACACAGCCTGCCCAGATGGTCCCTGCCTAGTGTGACTCCACGGACCCTAACTGGTCTCTTCGATCCTTCCTCCTCCCTGCCTGTTCCCTAATATTTCCCCAAGTCTGTCCTATGCAAGTGTGAAGCACCCCCCCTGTTTTTGCCTCCATCATTTCTGCTGGCAGTCTGTTCCAGGCATCCACCACTCTTTCAGGGAAGTAGCACTTCCTCACATCCCCTTATCTCCCCCCCCCAGCTTCATTGCATACCCCATGGTCCTGGTGCTTTCTCATTTGAGAAAGTCACAGGGAGTTAATGGATTCATGACAGTCTTTTATGGTGTCCTGCAGGATCTGATGGCCCCTAAGTTGGCTGCAGTATTCAATGAAGTCTGAACATGGGGGCACTCCCACAGACTATTTCCCAGGCTCTAAACTCACTCATCCCTAAGAAAAGAAAGGGCAGTATCCTCTGTGATCACTTTAAGCCCACCACTCTAGTAAACATTGACATCAAGATACTGGACAAAGTTTTGGTGATAAAACTGAATTCGATGTTGGTCCACCTGATACACCCCAACCAAGTAGAGAGAATGGGTGCAGACAACATCTGCTGCCTTCAGGGGATCATATGGGAGGCCAACTGGTCTCAGAGTCCTATTGCCACACTGTTGTTGGATGCAGAGAAGGCCTTTGACGGGGTGGAATGGTTCCTTTTCTTTGATGATCTGGGCAGGTTTGGACTAAGAAAGGACTTTATTCAATGTGAACAACTCCTTTATGCCCACACAACTGCAGCTGTGATTCCCCAATGGGCTCCATCCCCCCAGTTCACTTTCAATAGGGGTACCCATCTGGGCTGTCCCTTCTCCCCTGCACTCATTCTGTTAGCCACAGAGCCCCTGGCACTTAAGATCACAGCGACCGAAGACTATAGAGGCATTAAAATTGGCCCTACTCAGCATCAGCCGATGCTATTCACAGACAGTATTTCTTTTCTCAGATCGGAATCCCACAAAAACCTTCCATGCCTTTCTAAACTGATAGGGTGATCTGTCTGGATACAAACTTATCACTGACAAATCCCAGCTACTCCCGCTTTCAGACTCATGTGACCTGCCCTGTTTGACTCCTCCCCTAATCGGTGGTCTGCTGGGATGAAATGGCTTGGAATACACATCCATCAAACAGTCCCTATCACCATTAAAGCCAACATAACCCCTATGCTGGAGGTCACTAAGGAAGATACAGAAAGATAGAGGCATCTCAGGCTGTCCACCTGAGCCCAAGTAAATGCTTTGAAACTCATAGTGATCCTCAAAATCCATTACATCCTGGACAATCTCCCCCTGCAGCTCCCAGTAGCCTTTTTTAAATCCCTCAAACAGCTATTTTATACCTTCTTCTGGCAACGCAAGAAACCCATACTCAGCACTCGTACCTTTTCCTGCCACTGATTGCTGGGGGGAATGGGTTCCCCGGACACTAAAAACATTCATCTTGCTTATGTGATGAAACAGGCTCTCTTATGTCTCCAAACCACCCAAGTACTTCCTCCCTACTGTGGGTGGAACTGGAATGTACACAAGGGTGGCTGCCCCACTTCCCCTGTATCCTGGCCAAATTTTCCCATTTACTAAAAATGGCACTAACAGTTTAATCTGGCTCTCTTTCATTTAGGTTCCTTCAGTATATCTCCTCTTCCTACCTCCTGGGATGAGGCTGAAAATGGGCTGGATTGCTTAACCTTCCCTTCCTAGTCAACAAAAGCAAACTAAATAAACAGGCAAGAATAGATGTGAGCACTTGCTTATTGCTTAATTTTCTTCAGTTGCCTCATGTACCCAAACATTACGACTAGTCTTCAATAAGGGCAGTATGAGAGTATTGTCGCAAGATGTCCCAACATTTGGGAAACTGAGGCACCACCGTACATATGGATTGCTTAAGTGTCAAAAAGGGCAGGCCTTCATCCCAACCAGCAAGTTCTGAGCAGCTCAAGAACAACAGGAAATTGGCATGATTACTTGCTGTTTTAGCACACCTTTATCTGTGGCTGCATTTTTTGCACATTGTAGACTTGATTTTCAGCTCAACGTTAGGGACTTCCGGCACAGTCATGCTACACCACTGTTGCTTGCTGCGATGTTTAAGGCCACCTAAGTGATGGTCTAACTATTGTGTGCAACTGCCACAACTTATGGCAGATTGGATGCCTTATAACGCTGCATTCGTCAATATACGATGCATATGTGTCATTATCAAGGACACTGATTTACGATAATTAAAGTAATGGAATTCCATTTTTGAGTCTTTAAATTCTGGGAATTGCACTGGTGACTCTTAGTCTAATTTCCAGATTTTACCAGGATTTTACTGTCATTCTTTTAGTAGTGTATAAATAATCAGACTAAAAGAAGGCTTAATATAGAGAGTATTAAATTATGCAAATTGCAAATAGTACAGGAAGCAAGTATAAGAAAAATATAAGTTCTGTAGATTTACTAATCTGGTACAAAGTATCAAATTCTGTGAAATTCTTCGTTTTTCCCAGTGTGCAGACAGTCCAAATTCCAGAATCTTAACAGGTTGTCTGGCAAATTCTGAAAACCAGTGACCTTGGTCATTATTTTGCTATAAAGCAATGTCAACTGCTACAAATGCAGCAAGACATTTGTAAACAGCAACCAAATGTGTTGCTGCAATTACCTTGGTGTAGGACCATGCCAAATTCGGAACTTGTGCCTACAGCAGGACATTGCAAAATCCAGCACTGTATTTTTTCCACATTGTTTTACTGTATCATTATTGATTTATTTACTGTATGTATGTTTAGATCCGGTATTACCCTGTTATTCCCCTTCCCCCTGGGTGCATCTGGAAATTAGATTTTGCAGCCCTGTGTGCTCTTCCTGGTCAACTCTTTTATGTAAATAAATAAATAAACTACAGAATTTTGGTGATTTCACAGTTAGTCTGAACCAATGGTTTCTGCATTCCAGATGTAAGGATACTGTTGAGCCATGCTTAACTGAAGATGGGGGCCCACTGATTTATAAGAGTATTCTGTTAACTCACCTGCTCTCAGGTGGCCATTTTGAATTAGGGTTAATGCAATGGAATCTTTGAACTTCAAAAAGCGCTATTGGACCCGAAGAATTTTTAAGTCAAATACAGATGAGGAAATAAGTAAATGTAATCCAGTTTACATTTGCCCTTAAAGGCAGTCTTATCTAGAGCCTGCCCCATGGTGTGAAGGGTTGAGGCACCTAGCACCTTACCTCCTGCCACACTGGTAACCTGAGTTTGGGGACAGAGTTGGGTCATTTGGGGGTTGGCTGGGGGAGAGAGGACCTAGTGTTCCATTGGACAGGTCTCCTCCCTTGGGGAAGGGGGCTTTTGTGACCTGCTGCTTGCCTGCCTCCCGGAGGTGTCCAGGTGGTAGCGCAGTTCGGGAACACACACAAGTCAGTCAAACACAGACGTTTGAGGATGTCTCCATGGAGGTGAAGCTTATCCATTATGCCAATTCATGTGGGCGGCTGCGGGGGCAACAGTTCAGGGAAGAAAAGTCAGGTGGAAAATTGGAGGTTGGACAACATGAAGCCTGACCTGCTAGCACCAACAGTCACCCAGTCTTGAGGGGGGGGAATGGAGTCTCAGGACAGTCACGGACTGTGGGATGAGCTGATACAGCTGCCCAGGCTGCCACGGAGGAATAAAAACCTATATGAAAAAAATAGGCAGTCTTATCTGATGGTAGCAATGGCTGTCATTTTGCCATTGTAGGAGGCCATATAACTTCCTTGTACTTTGAGAAAGCTAAACAAATGGCCATTTGGTGGCCATGGAGATGGTAACCTATACACCCTGACCATAATGGACACATACAGGAACTTCTGTGACCATTTGTAATAGGGGCACAATCTTCTCCCTCTGATAAGACTTTATCATTGACTCCCAGGTTACACTTTTTTGCCTTTGAATTCATTTTACTCCTGATGTAGGGTTCCTTGGTGTCTAGATTTGATATTGCATTTTATATTTGCATTTATTTGTTTCACCATGAAAAATGCTCCATTGAGCAGTGCTCATTTACAAGGGGACCTGGGCAGAACAGGCAGTAGTGAAGTACAAAGCCTATCACAGAGCAGAGAGGCAGCAACAAATACAAATATGCATTATATACAGAGGGCAGAAAACAACATTGTAAGACTAATTAATTATTCATGAGCTTAACTAGCTCATAGATTGGCTGCCATGCTGGGCTGAAATCTCTTAGAAATGTCTGGCACGGCAGCCACAGAGCTGTTCTTGCACAGCTGTCTATGTTGTCAAAGCAGCTGTCACTGACAAAGCCGTCAACTGAAAACTTTAGAAAATTTTATTTATTTATTTTGTTTTTGGTAACTGGGTGAGGTGTACTAGACTTAGAAATACCTATTTTCAGACATGACCCGGGAGGTTACAACTAGGTGGTAAATGACAAAAAGACAGCTATACAGTGTGTGAACATGGTACAATACAGATAAATAAACTGTCTAGGCAATTCTAAATTTAGGATATAACACAGTTAATAAACAGTCAGTACAAGTTTAGCAAAATACCTTTGGCTGAAAGGCACACAAGGTTTACAGAGATACATTATTAAATAAGTGTAATAAGTGCCATAGCTTAATTAAGAACCAACTTTGATTGCAAGAACAGCAATAGAAAATGGATGCAGGAGAGCAAAGAGAAAATAACTATTTAGACAACATTCAAACAAGAAAACATGTCCCAAAAACCGTACAGCATACAAAAGACATGATACATCCCCAAATGGAAAAGCAGCCCAAATGGAACGGCAAGAAAAGAGACCACATGGCACACCACCACAGGTGCCTCAGAGGAACAACATGAATTAAAAAAAAAATCATACAAAAAAAGCTCCCAAAAGTTCATTACTCTGATTAGGCTTATAATAGCAATAATGACCTCAGAGCCATTCATTTCCTGTCTATTAATGATGGGCTGGAAGGGGTTGGCACTCGGCTGCACCTCAGGCCAACCTCCCCCAGCCAGTCGTTAATCTCCAGGAAATGATCGGTTCATGAGTCATTATTGCTTAAAGACATACATGGTAATAAAGGATATATATATATATATATATATATATATATATATAGTACCAAGTATCTTAATTATACACACAGCAAAAGTAGGTGTACAGTTTCTGTTAGCAAGAGGATTCTTCCACACAATGATGTTCCAATAACATTTTAAAGAACTTGAGGCTAACTAGAGAGCTCAGTTTAAGGGAGGCTTCTAGTTTATTCAATAAGTGGGGGCAATCTGACTGCCAGTTTATCAAAGTTGGACTGGTGCCTGAGAACCTCTAAGAGTATTACATTGTTCATCCTTAGATTGTACTTGCATGAGTACCTGTGGAAGAAGGCCATGCTATATAATGGTAGGGTATTTTACAGTGCCTTGTACAACCAGTAATACTGTTTTTTAGCCAGCTAGTGGTGAGCAAGGGCCAGACGATCACTTTGTAGAGGGTGCAGTGGTAAGTTCTAGGGGGCAGACTGGTAATGAGTCAGAGTGTTCTGTGATACAGGATGTCAAGTTTTCCTAGGTGCACATTTGGGGCACTCATACAGAACAAGTTCTCACAGAGTCAGGAAGAGGCAGGAATGTGGCTTGGACACATCTTTTTCATGACTCCACAGAGAAACAGAATTTGTTTCCAGAAGCCTAGTCTTGGGCATCATTATGTTGCTTGCACGCATGTGCAAGAAACATAGTGCCATCATCGGAGATTTCGGAGGTGTGTCACCTCCTCCTCCACTTCAGGCAGTGTCCTGGCAGGCGCGGCCCCTGTAAGCCAATGCATTTTGGAGCTGTCTATGACACGCTCCAAAATGCAGTGGCATACAGTTGAAAGGGGGAGCTACGCTTGAGTGAGCAGCGATAAGAAGCTGCTCACGCACAGCTTCCCCCACCGCCAGTGCAGTGCGCCCGCACGCGCACTGTATAGACGATGGGGTGCCCAATCCCGTTGGCTGAGCTGCGTCATCTCCCCCAGTAGTTGGTACGCTGGGAGCCCACCCAGCGTGGCAGCGATCCACCGACGTCTTTTTGTTTTTTACCTGTAAAGACAAAAAGCGGTCCACGGTACGTCTCCACCCCCTCCCACAACCCGCACCCACCCTGCCGCAACCTCCCTCCACCCCCTCACCCCATACTTACCTCCGGACTCCGGCGCGACGATCTTCGGTGGACCGGGAACACGTCTGCACTCTTCAAAGCCGACCGCGAACTGAGGAAATGCCGGTAAGCTGTATAATGGGCTAGATAGGGGGGTTTCAACTTTATTGCATATCTCAGCCATTTTGAGAGATTTTGCAAATTTTCCAACATGGGGTTTTGGGACCCTTCTCATAGAATTATGTTACTGTCATGGCGTTATTCAGGCCGAAGGTGATTTCACGCAGTGACTGCGCGGTGACTAGCGAATTCACCCTTTGGGCCTGAATACCACCATGACAGTGACATCACTCATGAGAAGGGGCCAAAACCCCCATGTTGAAAATTTAGTAAAATCAAAAATGACTGTTCTGACGTGCGTTGCGCAGTTTCTCACGCAGCTCGTAAGTTCTAAAATTTCAATATTTTCACTCCAGATTTTCAACATTGCTATTTTACCACACCTTCTTATGAGTAGTACAGCTGTCATTTTTCACATCTCACCCAAAATGTGTTTCCACCCATGTAGCGCAGAATGGCGCAGTCGGTGTTTGAAATCAATGTATGGGACAAATTAAGAAAATCACAGTGACACTGTTCATGAGCAGAGGTCTTAAAATGGCTATGTTGAAAATTTGGTGAAAAAATTCTTAAAAATGACTGTTTTTCGAGCGTGTGTTGCGCAGTTCCTCACGCCTTCGTGGAGGTTTGCAATTTTCAATATTTCCACTCCAGATTTTCAACATTGCCATTTTCCACACCTTCTTATGAGCAGTACAGCTGTCATTTTTCACATCTCACCCAAAACGTGTTTCCGCCCATGTAGCGCACAATGGCGCAGTCGTTGTGCGAACTCAGTGTATGGGACACATTAAGAAAATCACAGTGTCACTGTTCATGAGCAGAGATCTTAAAATGGCAATGTTGAAAATTTGGTGAAAGAATTCCTAAAAATGACTGTTTTACGAGTGTGCATTGCACAGTTCACACACTCGCTCGTAGATTTGCGAATTTTCAATATTTCCACTCCAGATTTTCAACATTGCCATTTACCACACCTCCTTATGAGCAGTACAGCTGTCATTTTCACATCTTGCCAAAACGTGTTTCCATCCATGTAGCGCATAAATGGCGCAGTCGATGTGCAAAATCAATGTATGGGACACATTAAGAAAATCACAGTGACACTGTTCATGAGCAGAGGTCTTAAAATGGCTATGTTGAAAATTTGGTGAAAAAATTCCTAAAAATGACTGTTTTACGAGCGTGTGTTGTGCAGTTCCTACGCACGCTCGTAGGTTTGCGAATTTTCAATATTTCCACTCCAGATTTTCAACATTGCCATTTTCCCACACCTTCTTATGAGCAGTACAGCTGTCATTTTTCACATCTCACCCAAAACGTGTTTCCGCCCATGTAGCGCACAATGGCGCAGTGGTGTTGTGCGAACTCAGTGTATGGGACACATTAAGAAAATCACAGTGTCACTGTTCATGAGCAGAGATCTTAAAATGGCAATGTTGAAAATTTGGTGAAAGAATTCCTAAAAATGACTGTTTTACGAGTGTGCATTGCACAGTTCCCACTCACGCTCGTAGATTTGCGAATTTTCAATATTTCCACTCCAGATTTTCAACATTGCCATTTTACCACACCTCCTTATGAGCAGTACAGCTGTCATTTTTCACATCCTGCCCAAAACGTGTTTCCGCCCATGTAGCGCACAATGGCGCAGTCGGTGTGCAAACTCAATGTATGGGACACATTAACAAAATCACAGTGACACTGTTCATGACCAGAGGTCTTAAAATGGCTATGTTGAAAATTTGGTGAAAAAAATCCTAAAAATGACTGTTTTACGAGCGTGTGTTGCGCAGTTCCTACGCACGCTCGTAAGTTCGCAAATTTTCAATATTTACACTCCAATGACTTACAAATACCTAAACAGCACATAGAAGCAAGCAACATTCGGCATTGACAAATGCTTGTTTTTACATAGATTTGGTGCTGAAGGACAGCTTACAGTCCAGCTAGAGGCCTAGCTATTTAAAGCTGCCTACCTATTCTAATCTATCACTCCCATAGGAGTGGAGATGCAGAGAGAGGGGCATTTAGTGATTGATTGCAGTTTGGGTAAATTCCATGCAAGAGGAAGGAGCTGCTGTTAGAACTTTACTACTCTGCTGGACTAAAGAACTAGAACTATACTTATGGGAACTTCAAATTAGGGTAAAACCAAAAAAACAAACAAAAAAAGAGTTAGTGTGTTTATCTGAGTTGGGTAAAGGAACTGTTATCTGTGCAGTTAGCTAGGTGAAGAAACAAACTGTGAATTAGGGGAGAGTGGCTTAGGCAGAAGAAGCTAGGTGTTTGCATTTAAAACTGACATAGGTAGCTTTTGGCAGAGAACAGCAAGAGGAAGAAGCTGCTGTTAGAACTTTACTGGGACTATGTTGCCCTCCATCCCTCCCCTCCCCCACCCATAGCCAGTTCTACTTTTATAGGCACAGGATTTGACTGACAACAGGAACTTCCTGTTTGGGAGCAGGAAGGAGATAACAGAGGCACAAAAGACTCACCATCCTAGAAGGAAAGAGTAGCTCTTCATCCCCCAGCTGCTGGAGGTCTGACTCTGAGCAAGTAAGAAGGAGTCTGCTAAGGAACATAGGAACTTCCTGTCCCAGAACAGGAAAATCAGGAGCTTTAAGGGCATGGAGGCAGTAGGAAAGTAGGAAGAAAAAGAAATTACATAGGAAAAAATAAACAGAGAGGGGAAAGAGTAAGTATACAAAACAACAGTTAAGGGGCCACAAACAAGACATGATGGGAGTGGTGCAGTGGCTGTGGAGCAGCAGTCTTCCAGGAGACGTTCCGGAGGATGTGGTGTTGTCCCATCTGCAGGCACCTCTTTGGGCTGAAGGTGGAGGTTGTTCATCTCCAGGCTGAGTTGGCCAGGATTCGGGGGACATCCTATCCCTCCCAGGGACCACCAGGGCCACCGCCACTGCCTCAATGGTGGACAAGAAAGAGGACGGTTGGACCACAGTGGGCTCAGGGAGGGTGAGGGTGGTGGAACAGAGGTGCATCCCTCCAGTTGTACCTCTCCACAGTTCATATGCCATTCTGGCAGAGTGTGGTTTCTCTATAGAGGCACCCACAGTGGAGATCAAGGAGGATGCTGGGAACCTCCACAAAGGAGACCCACAGGAGGGTGGTATGGGACCCCACAGGGGAAGGAAACAACTCCTGGTGGGGGACTCCACTGTTAAAAGTATAGAACTTGGGGAGGGAGGGAAGAGGGTGGTAAGGTGCCTGCCTGGTGCCGTGGCTTGGAGGGACAGGGAGTGAATAATCAGGATCACTGGAACAGCTGCATGAGGGAGGGAGCTGGATGTCATTGTTCACCTAAGGAAAAATGACCTGGCTAGGAAAGGGATCAGAGCAGTGCAGGAGGAGTTTGTGGAGTTGGGGAGGGGCCTTAGACAAGTAGCACGCATTGTAACCTTCTCAGAGGTGGTGCCTGTCTATGGCATGGGTGAGGCTAGGGTGCTCCACACCATGGGATTCAATCAGTGATTGAAAAACTGATACAGAGCTCAGGGTTTTGGCTTCATTGGGACTGGAGGGTCACTTGGAGGGATGCAGGCCTATACTGGTGTGTTGGTCTGCATCTCTCCAGGAGGGGAATCAGGATCCTAGGTGATAGGTTTAAATGCTTCATTGGCAAGCATTTAAACTAGCCAAGGGGGGAGGCACTGAAAAGCAGAAGAGAAATCCTAGCCCCACCTCAAAATAAAATCAGGGTAGTTAGTGAGGTAAACACCAAGACAGAGAAGTCAATAGGGAGAAGGGCAAGGGTAAATGGAGAAAAAAGACAAAGGCAGTAAGGACAGGGATGGGGCAAAAAGGGGTAAGGCCATCAAAAAATGGAGGGTAATGAGTACCAATGCCCGTAGTCTAGGTAACAAGCTCCCTGAAATGGTGGCCTTAATGGAAGAGGGATGCCTGGATATTGTGCAGTCACAGAGACATGGTACACAGAGAACCATAACTGGGATGTCAGCATACCAGGGTACACAATCTACAGGAAGGACAGGAAGGGTAGAAGAGGAGGAGGAGTAGCTCTCTATGTAAGGGAAGGGATCAAAGCAACAGAACTAAAGGGTAAACAGGGAGGAGAGGAGTCACTGTGGGTCACCCAGGAGACTGGAAATTTCACCACAATCCACACAGGGGTTGTACACAGCCCCCCATCTCAGGGGGAGGAAATGGACAAGGAATTGATAGAAGGCATCCTTAGAATGGCAGAGAAAGGGGAGATATTGCTGATGGGGGACCTGAATACGTCAGATGTTAACTGAAGCACCTTTGCTGCAGCCACATACAAGAGCAGGGCCATGCCTCAGACAGCTAAGGTTGGAACCCCCTCGGGAGGGAGCAATCTTAGACCTGGTACTCTCAAATGGGAAAGGAGAGAGGATCTCGGATCTAGAAGTGGGTAGCCATCTGGGAACAAGTGACGACCAAACAGTGTGGTTCACGATAAACTCAGCTGTAGAGTCAAGCCATACAAAAGTGAAGGTATTGGACTTCAGGAGGGCTAATTCTGTTAAAATGGGAGAGTGCCTCAGAAAAGCACTAGCAAACAGGCAAGAAGGAGAAGTGTAGCAACAATGGGGAAACATCAGAACTGCCATCACAGAGGCAACAAACCTTTGTGTGAAGCAAATAAACAAATCAAAATGAAAGAAAAAAACACTATGGTTCTCAAAAGAGGTGGCGGGGAAGGTTAGGGAGAAAAATATAGCATGCAGGAAGTATAAGGAAACACAGAAGAAGCAGGACAGAGAACTATACCAGTTAAAGCAAAAAGAAGAGGGGAAGGCAGTCAGAATAGCAAAGGCCCAAACCAAGGAAAAGATAGCCAACTCAGTTAAGAAGGGGAATAAAACCTTTTATAGGTACATTAGGGAGTGAAGAAAGACAAAGGGTGGAATACTGAGGCTGAATAAAGAAGAGGGTGGGTGGGCAGAGATGGACACTGAAAAAGCAGGGATACTGAATGAATACTTCTGCTCAGTATTCATAAAAGAAAAGGAGGGGAGGTACCTAATCCAGTCAATAGAAGTACTCTGGAGTGGGGGGTTAATATCAGTCCTTTCACAGAAGAAAGGATTCTGAAAGAACTCCTAAAACTGAAGGTGGACAAAGCAATGGGGCCTGATGGGATTCACCCCAGAATTCTAAAAGAACATAAGGGGAGAACTAGTAACACCACTGACTACTCTTTTTAACAAATCATGGGAGGATAGTGAGATACCTGAGGACTGGAGGAGGGCAGATGTGATTACCCTTCATAAAAGTGGGAGCAAGACAGAGGCAGGAAACTACATACCTGTCAGTTTGACCTCAGTGGTTGGGAAAATGATGGAATTACTTCTGAAGGAAAGAGTTGTTGAATACCTAGAGGCCAGTGGGGCACAGGACCCAAGGCAGCATGGATTCACAGCAGGAAGGTCATGTCAAATGAATCTAATCGATTTCTTTGACTGGGTAACCAAAGTAGTAGACCATGGCGTGGCTGTGGACATGGCCAACCTAGACTTTAGCAAGGCATTTGACACAGTCCCACACAAAAGACTAATAAACAAATGAGCCAGCCTGGGAGTGGGCCCCAGGGTGGTAGCCTGGGTAAAACATTGAATGGACAACATGACGCAGAGGGTAATAGTAAACAGAGTCCACAGTGAAGAAAGGGGGTTACTAGTGGGGTACCACAGGATTCAGTACTGGGTCTGGTCCTTTTTAATGTCTTTATAAGTGACATTGTGGAGGGACTGGAAGGAAAAGTATGTCTCTTTGCAGACGACACACAGATCTGCAACAGGGTTGATACACAAGATGGGGTGGAAAGGATGAGAAGGGACTTGGCAAGGTTGGAGGAATGGTAAAATGTATGGCTGGCAGCTTAGATTCAATGCAAAGAAGTGTAAAGTAATGCACCTGGGGAACAAAAACCCAGGGGAAGAGTACACAATGGGGAGTGAGATACTGACAACAACAAAAATGGAAAGGGACCTGGGGTTAGTTATATCAGATGACCTAAAGGTGGGCAAGCAATGTAAGAAGGCAGTAAGGAGGAGTGGGGGATTACTGGGATGCATATCAAGAGGCATCACTAGTAGAAAACAGGAAGTTGTTATCCCTCTGTACAGACAGTTGGTGAGACCCCATCTGGAGTACTGCGTGCAGTTCTGGAGACCCCATCTCTGCAAAGACATAGGCAGGGTGGAGGCTGTCCAGAGGAGGGCAACCAAAATGATGCAGGGTCTGCACCAGAAGACATACAAAGAGAGATTAAAGGAGTGTAATCTGTATACCCACAAGGAAAGAAGGGAGAGGGGGAACATGATAGAAACTTTCAAGTACCTCAAGGGAATCAACAAAGTCCAAGACGGTAGCATCTTTCTGAAAAAGAGATGTGCAAGATCAAGGGGCACAATTTGAAGACGGGGGTGGCTCAGAGGTAATATGAGGAAGTATTTTTCATGGAGAGGGTTGTGGATGCATGGAAGAGCCTTCCTGAGGAGGTCGTGGAGTCAATAACAGTGGGGGAGTTCCAGAATGCATGGGACAGACATAAGGCAGTTCTAGTGGGGGGTAGGAGGAAGTAGGCTGTTAGTTAACTAGGATCTGCAGCTTATCCATTAGGTAGAGAAATGGGCAGACTAGGTGGGCCAAGCGGTCTTCATCTGCCATCAAATTCTATGTTTCTATGTTTTAGTAGCATTGAGGAGGAGTTTGCACCCAATTAGGTTGTGCTGAAGTGCTGTGCATCAAAAGCCTTCTGGAGGTACTTTTGTGTAGCAGATAGAGTAGGTCTGGTTACATAGAGTACAGTATCATCAGCATAACAGTGTAGAATGACACCTTCTATGTTTCCCTGAGGTCATTTGTGTATATCGTAAATAGTAATGGATCTAGAACAGACCCTTCGGGACTCCTTTGCACAGAGAAGAGCAGGAGGATGAGAAGCCTTCATGTTTTAATTGCTGTTGCCATTGTGATAAGTAATTTTTCAAGCAAGACACGGGAGACGCACTAATTCCTTTATCTGGGAGCGTGTGCTGCAAGATGTGATGGTCAGCTGTGTCAAAGCCTTTTTGAGGTCTAAGAAAATGGCAATATTGATCCAGGGCAGACAACCAGACATTGGTAAACATGACTAGGTCTCATTGGGTGCTGTACATAACTCTGGAACCTGATTTAAGTTGAACTGGTCCAGGTACTCATGTAACTGCTCATTAACCAGCTTTCCCAGCAGCTTGACCGAGATGGGGGACTAGAAATAGGCCTGTAGTTGTTCAGAGTGGCATTGTCTCCTGACTTAAAAAGCGGGATTACGTGTGCCATTTTCAGAGTACTGGTGTTTTGTCACTAGCAAATAAGATTGAAAAGGTGGATTAAGGTGTCAGTCAGAACAGAAAATCCTGCTCTTTGAAAGAAGAGTTCAATGTTATCAGTCCAATATGGACTTCAATATATGCAGCCTATATGCAACATGGTATCACAGTGCATGGGGTGCCCACTAGTACTAGCAGGGCAACATTTTTATTACACCAGCGAAACAGCATGAAATTGCCATTTTCACATTTCTGCAATTTTTGTGAAATCAGATACTACTACAGAGGACTTTGTCATTCATTCATGTATTGAATGATGCAGAAAAGAACAGACTGCTGTTCTGATGGACTGGAGTTTCTTTTTTTAATGGCTGCCAATGGACATATCCTTCAACTCTGGGGGATAGAAGGGAGGTGGGGTTCTAGAGGGTGGGTAGGATGTAGGGGTTAAATAATTTAGGGAGTCAGTGTGTTTGACAGAGTAGGGGTGAGTGGTTATTGATTTGGCACAGATTTGATTTGGTAAAGGAATTTTTACTGGTTGCCGCCAATTCAATTGCATTATAAGGAACTTCACAGTAACTCTCGGAGGGGAAGGAGGTGTGTGCTAGCTGGTGGTAGGGTGGAGAGAAGTTATTTTTACACATTTGGGAGAAGGGATAGGGTGGGAGATGGGTACAGCTTAAAAACTGATTAAAAAATCTGCAAGTAAAGTGGGGCCAAAAGTCAGAAACTTTGTTATACATAGTGCAAAATTCCAGACTTTGCACCAAGTTCACCAGCGAAGTTTACATTTTCTGCCACCCTCAGCCACTGTTAGATGTTTTTTCCTGATTTTCTTAAAAGTTTGTATAACCTACCCCAATACATGAGTCTATCTGTAATGTGTATTATTTGTACAATAAAAATATAATCTGACTACGCATTATAATTGCTTTATTTAAAAAGTAATCCACTACTGTAATCTGTTAATAAGAAAAGTGATCAGATTAAAATTTATTAATTTATTTACTTTGTTGACTGAGTAGGTACACCGGCAATGAGTTCCTTTTTCAGGCGTGAGCCGGGTGCAATTGCACAGGCAATAGGAACAGTAAATCAGAACTTGAGGGTACTTGAAATGAATAAGTTTTTATGTACAATACCTATTACAGAGATTTACAAGTTTGAACAGTATCTAACATGTTGGAACACATACAGAATGCATATAAAGAACTTGCAATGTACAATAAAGAGGAGAAAGTAGTGAAAGTGTGCGGCTACTAGCAAGAGTAAAAGGGCCAGTAGGGAAAGGGGCTAGCAGAAGCAGTGACACGTATGAGATGAGAAATAATGAACTTTCAAAAGCTTAGAGAAGGCTGACAGTGTAGGGCATTTTTTGATAGGTGGGGATATTGAGTTCCATATTAAGGCAGCACAATAACTGAAGGAGTGTTGTCCCATGTTAGTGCGGAACAGATTTATTTATTGAATTTTGTTGACCTGGTAGGCCCACTGAGACTAGAAGTCCCTTTTTTCTGGGGCGACCGAGGGGAGGGGGATACAGATGATAACCAACTGAAATTGAACCAGGTTAAGCTGTTGGTGGTAGTTTTAGTGAATGGGGGAAGTTTGGCCAGGACACCGGGGAAATTCCCCTACTGTTTGGCCAGTAGAGGGACAGGCTGTCTTTCTGTATGATGGCCACTGTAGGAGAGCATTTGCAGGAGGAGGAGGAGGTGGGTGCAGCAGGTGGAGAGGCCGCGCTGCTCACAGAGTCAGATTCCCAGCTTAAAGCGTTTCTAGAGATGGATAGTGAGGAGATTTTTCATGCAGCAATTTCAACGAGTGAATCATTTACTTTTCCACAAATCTTATCTAAGACGGAGAGAACTGACAGGTGTTCCTTTAATGCTGTGTCAGCGGAGGATCCTGAGTTTTCTAATGATATGGCTACCAGAGTCGAAACAACACAGCTGATGGACAACTCCCCTATTAAGCAAGGTGTTCAGCTTGACAGCGGGAATGCGGAAGTACAGCTGAAATTCGTACTACAGAGTTCAGGTGAGCTGAAGCCTGAAGCGACGTCTTTCAACACACAAAATGTTTCTAGTGAGGCTGGCAGTGATTTCTCAAAAGGTGGAGAGTTCCAAAAGCCAATAGCTATCCTGGAGGTGCCAGTCCTACAGGTCGGATCCAATTCTGCACCCCTGGTATCTCCTGCAGCGGTAACTGTGAGTAGCACCCCTTCTCTGAATGCATTTACAGCTGTGCAGTTAACTAAAGAAGCCAGATTTGTTTTCAAACCAACGGGGGTAAGCAGCATTAATTCAGGCCCACAACTACCGATTAAATATCAGACTGAAGTCAATAAACAAGGTGGGGTGACGGAATTTAGCTTTTGTAAGCCTAGAATCCCTCAAATGCTGATGATACCACCTAAAACTGTTTCTAATGATGGGAACAAAACTAACTTTAAACAAACTGAGGAAGCACTAAAAGTTTTTCACATGGCAGCATCTGACTTTCACAATGAGAACTGGTCGGCCCAGAGTGCACTTCTAGCTGCTGGCTGGGAGAAAACAGCAAATGGGGTATGGACTCCAGATTTGGTGTGGGATTCCTCGCTCAACCTTCATAGTGATTCCCCAGAGTGGAAACCAGGAGGAAACAGAGGGGTTCTAGCAGATGGGAGGAGAGAAAAGGCCCTACTGTAAAGGATCTACCAGTGGGTCCTGCTTCTACAGATGGTTTGGTCTCTAATATTATACATGATTCAGTAGTAGACTAATTAGATAAAAAGCAGACTGCTGAGAAACCCTTAATGTCCGCACTGTTTGCTCAAGCTAAAAGAGAAGCCGTGCCTCGGCACAACGCTGTTCGTATCAGGTATAAAGGTGGTTTGGCAGAGAGACCAGACAGATATTATGTGGGGAAATTCCTTATCAAAGAATCATTGCATTTTTCTCCCAGAGATGTGTTCACTTTTATTAACATCTCGGGAGAAGACAATTATGATATTAGCTTTCTTTCTGCCTATTTACTGGATTTATTCTGGGAAAGATATGGCCAAGTGAAGTTCTCCCCAACATGGACTCCCTTTTTAGTAATTCCCTTGACTAAACCTTTAATTAAAAATGTCACGGTGATGTTCAGGAATGAGGGAGTCCATGTTGAGGATATTTCTTATTGGTTATCACAAAAATGCGAGGTGCAAAGTGACCTTGAACCTATTTTAGATTCAGAGCAGTTCTGGACAGGAGGGTGGAAGTTTAAAGTAAAATTGCGACAGTCTGATTTGGGTATTGAACACATTCCTAATTCTTTTTTATTGGGGAAGGTCAGAGGGGTATGTTTTTACAGTGGTCAGCCAAGGGCCTGTTATAAATGTGGTTCTAAAATGCATCTTTCAAGCACCTGTGACCAGCCTAGATGCGATAATTGTGGGGAGGTGGGACACGTCACGATGAAATGTGCCAACCATACAAGATCTGACCTTTGTGAAGAGTATGGGGATGCTTTTAGGGAGTGCCCATGGGCTACTAAGAACAAAGCCTCTTGCGGGAGCCCTGACTTGCTAATTCAGCAGGCCCAGGAGGCTGTGGAGAAAACTTGTGGTCCTAATGTTGATTTGGGGCCTCCTCCCCCCTTACCCCCCAGAGTAGTGGACACCAACTCTGTGACTATCACTACTCGTCCTCCTGACTCCCGCAGTTAAAACAAAACCAACTATAATTGATGCAATGGTACATAAGTCTGAACTGATGGAGCCAGTTTGCTATGTGGATCCAGAAGATAAGTCAGCAGATGTTTCTACTCAACAGTCCCCATTATCTCCAAGAAGGTCTAGTAGAAACTTTAAAATAGCTTCACACCCCTCAATCGAGCCGATTGAAACCCAGAATTCATACACTGCCCTTTTTACTGCTTGGGGTTATTCAGAAATGGAGGTGTGGGATTCTGATTCTCAGAGATCTGTTCAGGATACCCTTGGTGTCCCTACAGAGGATTATAAAGAAAAGAAGGAAAAAACTAGGTCTTTCTTTCTCTAATTGGGTTTTATGGTAGGAAGTATTTGGGGCTCTCTAAACACACACAGTATCCTAAATAGCATTAAAAGACAAGCAGTTTTCCAACTTGTGCATGATAGGAATATTTCCATTTGTTTTCTTCAAGAAATCTGGATGTTCTGTAGGGGGCAAATTTCATCCTTTAAAAAAGATTGGCCGTGGGGACCTTCATATTGGTCCTTTGGTAGAGAGAAAGCCGATGGCATTAGGATTCTTTTTAATTCTTTCCAATTTGTTTTGTATAAACTAATTGACTTAGTCCCAGGTAGGGTTTTAATTACAGATGGGAAATGGAAATCTAGTACTTATAGATTTATCAATATTTATGACCCCCAGACAAAGGCAGCCAGAATTGCTTGTATGAAGGATATTCAGTCTTATTTGGTCACCTCATTACACATTCTCTGGGGAGGAGACTTTAATCGTAGTTTATATTTAAAGGGTGTCTCTGCTAAGAACATTTATTGTGATTCTAACTGCTTGAAGACAATTGTGCAAATTGCAGATTTAAATACATGTAATCTGTTAGATAAAAAGGGCCCTGGTTGTACCTTTTTTAAGGGGAGATCTGGATCTATAATAGATTACCTTTTCACATTTAAAGACCTCCCTGTTAAATCTTTTATTAAAGTTCCAGTAGAGTTTTCAGATCACATATTGATTCAAGTAGAGGTGGGGGGCATTGTTAAACAAGATGGTCAGGGGAAAAGATGGAAGTTAAATACTTCCGTTTTGCAAGATAAGATAGTCATAAATTCAGTAAAACTTATTCTTAAAGCCATATTATCAGTGGCTTTTTTATACCCTGATCTTAGGGTATGGTGGAGGGAAACTAAACATGATTGTATAAAATGGTTCAAAAGTTATGGGACATGCCAAAGGAATTCTAATTTTTTTTCTTATTTAAAATTAAGATCCCACTTGCAACACTTAATTTCAGTAGCTAATACTAGACAGGATTTTTCTTTACAAATTGATACACTAAAGCAGCAGATGCGGCAACTGCAATATGATAGAGCTAGAACACTTCAAGCACTTCTTAATAACCATTTAAATAAATCTGTCATAGGAGACCCTTATGTACTATGCAAATCACTTAGAGACTCTTCTTCTATAGATTTTTTGGACCATAATAACAGTAGAGTAGAGGAAGTTGAATCCATCAACACTATTATTGATCTGCATTTCCAGGCTTTACAACCAAAGTCGAACCCCTCTTTCCAGGATATAAAAAATTATTTAGCCCCTCCCCCCTTCTGATGGATCAATCTATGATTTCTAGTAAAGAACTGGAAGGGGGCAGGATCAGTTGTGTTCCAGGACAGTAGCTGCTGCTGTTTTCACAGGGTTCTTGTGGATTTTACTTGGTAGGTTAGTTCTTTTCTTTCTTGCTTCTAAGGGGCTAGCAGGGTATTGTTCTGGGGGATCCTGGATGTTTGTAAACTGATTTAGTGGCTGTAAGTGGGGCTCTTTTGTGGATGTTTCACTTTGTAACAGGCTCGCTGGTAGAGGCCTATTTCTTCTGATTAAAACCTGTTTGGTGGGATTTGCTTGGGCCTGGTTCTTTAGCTGCAGGGCTTGGAGGAGTCTGCAGGGCTGATACACTCTCTCTTGTCAGGTGTCTGCCCAAGACCCACCCTCCCCACCTCTCCCTCCCAGAAGTCTGCAAATTTATAGGGAAGACCTGCCCTGCAATTGGAGGAAAAGGCTGGTGGTGCAGGTCATGTAGTTCTAGCCACTGGGGGTTGAATTTAAAGGCCGGAGAGAGGAGCTTAGGGAGTTGTTCATTTTCCTTACATGTTTAATGTGTTGTACTGCACCTAGTAACAGAGTTACTGGTGTACAGTGGGACTGTCTCTAGGATTAGTGGGTGACCTGATTAGGCAGTAGGGGTATCTTGGAATAGGGGAACCTGGTGGCTCACCCAGGAAACCTATTTGAAGGGGATGGGACCACACATCATTAGGGCGGCATCTTTGGGAGGGTGGTGGGGTGCACAGGGTGTGGAGCAGCCATGATACTGGACTGGGCTTGGAAGTTTGGTGGTTGCCCAGTGTGCTACCAGCTAGCACAGCTAGGGAGGAGGTTGCGGGATGAGGAGAAAGCTGGGGAAGGGGGTGGTATGGTTGGGAAGGGGCTGAAATCTCCACAGGGTTGCACCAAGCACTGGGGTGGGGTAGTAGGGAAGGGGTGCAGGAGAATACTCAGGGTCACATAGGGACCCTGGCAGAGGGGCCCAAAAGGACACTACCAAGGAAGCAGGCAGGTAACTGGGGACCCTCACAAAGGGGAGACGGAGGGACAACATTCTCAGGAAGTAGGCAGATAGCCAGTGCTGGACAGAAGGAAGCAAGGCAGGGAGGTGGATCAGGACGTTATACTTAGTAACCGCTTCAATTCTCTTCTTCTGCTCAAGGATGAGGGGGATGTACGCCACGACAGAGGTGGTTAGAGACGGAAAGGGTGTGGGAGTGGGGGCAGGAGGCAGGGGCCAGATGAGCAGGAAGAACAGGGGGGACCTGGAATGCAGGAGAATGGGGAGCAGTGAATTGGAGCAGGAGGGGCAGGGGAGAGGAGGAAAGCACAAGGAGAAGGACCAGTTGGGAGGAAAGGTAAGAAGGACCAGAAGTACAAGGAGGATTCAGTAAAGAGAGCAGGGGGTAGGCCAGGGGAGCCACGACGAGCAAGGAGGAACTAAATGGAGACAGGAAGGAAGGGAGGATGAGCCAGGCTAGTTTAGCAGATGGGGAGAAGGACCAGTTGTGAGCAGTGAGGGGAATTAACAAGGTACAGAAGGATACTCAGAAGGAGGAGAGGCATAGGATTGGAGGGAGGGAGTGGCCATGGTAAATAAGGAGGCGGTGGCATGTGGCACACAGATGGGGGAGGAACAAGGAGCCAGCTGGGTGGAAGGGCGGTAGAAAGGATGAGGGACATGGAAGGGGGAATGGAGGAAAGGAGTGGTCAAGTGCTCCTGCTGGGATTCTATGATCAGGGGTATCAAATGGGATAGGGAGGGGAAGCCTGGCCAGTTAGAACAAGATGCTTCCCTGGACTAACGGTGCACAGGGCTAAGCCATGAGGTGATATCAACTGGCAAGGACTGTGGGGTTCCCCAGACATACTGGTCCACCTGGGCACAAATGACATTGAGGAAATAGCGAGCTAAAGATACAGGCAAGATTCAGGGAGCTCGTCAGGGTCTGTCATGACATAGGATGCACAGTTTCCTTCTCGAAATCCTGCCAGTGCCAAGGGCTGAGTGGGAACACAAAAGAAAAATTAGGGAGATAAACCAGTGGCTCAGGGGGTGGTGTGAGGCCAGAGGTGGTTGATGGGGGATTGGGGGAGACCTGGGAGGATAAGGAGCTGTATGCTAGAGATAGACCTACATCTCAATTTGGAGGGAGGGAATCCTTAAGTTGAAAATAGAGGAGTTCATTGGTGAAAAGTGGGGTTTAAACTTGTGAAGGGGGTGGGATGGGAGAAAAGGCAGTCAAGGGATGCCGATAAAGAAGGACTCTGTCTCCACCCCTGGGGACCAGGAGGATTGCAGGAAAAGACCAACTGGCAAAGTGCAGACCAGGAGAAAACAGAATCCCCAGGGAACACGAGCAGGGAAATGGAACTATAGGAAAAGGGTGGAAGGTGGTCCTGCTAAATGCCAGGAGCTTGGGCAATAAAATGCCTGAGCTCAGGCGATGTGTAACTGAGGAGCAGTGGATGTGGCAGCGGTCACTGAGACTTGGACCACTGCAAGACATGACTGGGACCTGAACCTGGAGGGTTACACTATGTTCAGGAAGGACAGGGGGAGGAAGGGGAGGAGGGTAGCAATGATAGTAAAAACTGCATTGGCATAGGGGAGTAGAGGAGGCGGAGGAACCGTGGAGGTGATTGGGTCACCTTGATAACAAGGGGGGCAAGAGGTAAAAATAGGAGTGGTGTATAGACCCCTGCCCTGGCGGAGGAGCTGGAGGACAGTCTGGTGGCAGATGTTAGGAGACACTGCAGACTGGGCAGAGGAAAGGTGGTGGTGTTGGGGACTTAAACATGCCAGGAACAGACTGGGAGACTATGACATCCTCTGTGACCAGGGAACAGAGGTTGTTGGATGTCTTTCAAGGCGTTCCTAACTCAGCAGGTGAGGGAACCGACCAGGAGAGCACGGGTACTGGATGTGGTCCTGGCAGACAGTGACCAGATTGGGGGCCTGGGTAAGGGACCCATTGGCGGGGAGTGACCATGCCACGGTCTGGTTCTGCCTGGACCTAGGAGGGTGAAGGCTGCACAAAGACAGAAGTAACCGACTTCAGGGGGTGGATTTTAAGGAAATGGGAAGGATCCTTAAGGAGCATTTGGATGGGATTGGGTCAGACATGGGCGCTGATAGTAGGTGGGAAATCATCAGGAGAGGGTGCAGGATGCTACCAGCACCTGTGCAAGAGTAAGGCGAAATCGGTAGGGCCCAAAAACCCTGTTGGTGGACCAGGGAGGTCCAGGAGGTGGTGCAGGGAAAGAAAGCAGCCTATAAAATTCAAGTGCTCAAGGGTGAAAGGGATCGGGGGAGTATGAGCTGATGGCTAGAAGGGCCACTAGAGTGGTGAGGGTGGCTAAGGCAAGGAAGGAGCAGAACCTGGCCAGGAAATTGGAGAGGAAAAAGGGTTCTTTAGATACATTGGGGAAAGACGAAGGGTGTGAAGGGCAGATTAGCAGGATTAAATCAGGGAAGAGATGGGCACAAGACTCAGAGGAGCAGGCTGAGGTACTAAATGAGTACTTCACCTCAGTTTTCACCAGGGAAAATGGGATGCTGCATCATACATGGGAGGAGACAGAGATAATGAGGAGGGGCCCTTACCAATCGGCAGGTCTGGGAGAGGGGCATCACTGACAGGTGGGGAGGGCTAAGCAGGAGAGAGGTTACTGGAAGAAATCACAGCAGAGAGAGGTGAGGGAAGCCCTCAGCTCCCTTAAGACGGAGAAAGCACCGGGCCGGATAAATTACATCCTAGAGTGCTGAAGGAACTTGCAGATGTCCTGGCGAAACCCTGGCAGAGCTTTTCACCATCTCTCTGAGGACAGGGTGGGTGCCCCAAGACTGGAAGGTGGCGCCCGTGGTACCTATCCACAGGGGGATCAAGGGAGGTGGCAGGAACTACAGGTCTGTCAGCCTGACATCAGTGGTGGGCAGGTGATGGAGGGCATTGTCAAGGAGAGGACTGGGGGGACCTGGATAAGTCAGGGTGCCTGGACGATGAGACAGCATGGATTCATCCTGCAAATCATGTCAGACAAACCTGGTGGAGTTCTATGACTGGGTGACAAGTGCCTTGGACCTGGGTAGACCAGTGGATGTCCTCTTTCTAGACTTCAGCAAGGCATTTGACTCTGTTCCTCACGTGGGCCTGTTGGATAAACTAGGAGAAATGGGGTGGGAAACCAGATGATCCGATGGATAGAGCAATTGGCTCCAGGACCGGACCCAGAGGGTCGTAGTTAGTGGGATAGTCTCTTCCCCAAGGAGGGTCATTAGTGGGGTCCCACAGGGATCAGTCCTTGGGCCCCTTCTGTTCAGGCCTCATTATCTGACATAAGGACAGGAATCAGGAGTGAGATAGGTCTCTTTGCAGATGACTCGAAACTGGGGCGGCGGTGGATGGGGAAGAGGGAGGGTGGCCCTGCAGAGGACCTGGAGGCTCTGGAAAGATGGTCTAGAAAGTGGAAGCTGAGGGTTTAATGCAGGGAAATGCAAGGTACTCACACCTGGGGGCAGGAAACCCAGGCCAAGTGTACACCCCTGGAAATACTACAAGTCTCAATGGCTGAGAGGGACCTGGGGTGGTGGTGGATGTCAAGATGAACAACTCTGAGACTTGTGGGAGGCAGCAGCCAAGGCCAACAGGATGCTGGGATGCATCGCTGGGGATCACCTCCAGAAGGAGGGAAGTGATACTCCTCTGTATAACTGCTTGGTGAGGCCGCACCTGGAGTACTGCATGCAGTTTTGGAGGCCGCACTTAAGAGGGACATTAACCTCCTGGAGAGGGTCCAGAGGAGGGCAACCAAAATGATTTGGGGCTTGGGGACAGGACCTATGAGGAGAGGCTCAAAGAGCTAAATATGTACACTTTGGAAGAGAAGGGACCGGGGGACATGATAGAGGTCTTCAGGTACATGAAGAGGGTGTAAATAGGGGAGGAACAGTGAGGGTGCTTGAAGGAAGGAGGAGGGGGCCACTAGAGGGCATGGGTGGAAGCTGGAGGGGGGAAGATTCAGGGGAGAAAGGAGGAGGTGCTACTTCACTGAGAGGGTGGTAGAGCCATGGAATGCACTACCTAGGGGGCTGGTGGAGGCAGAGACAGTGGAGGGGTTCAAGAGGGAGTGGGACAGGTACAGGGGAAGGGTTCAGGAAGCAAAATCCAATGCAGCAAGAATATCCGGAACTGGGAAGGGAGAAGCCAGAGAAGGCGAGGGGGACAGCAAGGTCAGCACCCAGGGTGGGGGCTGACCAAACCAGCAGACACGAAAGACCATTAGGCCTATTCTGCTGGCATTTTAGTATGTTAGTATGTTAGTATAAAGAAACCTTTTCCTCACCAGAAATTGAAGTAGTAATTAATGGCTTAAAAGATAACATTTCTCCTGGTTTAGATGGTTTATCCAACCTCTTTTACAAACATTTCAGAAAGAATTGGTACTTGGTTTACATTTGGTATTCAACAGATTTATGGCTGGAGATCCTATCCCAGAGTTTTTTTTCTGAGGGGCTGCAGACTTACATTTTTAAATCTGGAGATAAAAGAGACATCAGGAACTGGAGACCAATTATACTGTTGAATTCTGACTATAGAATTTTCACTACTCTAATTAATAATAGAATTAAAGATATGGCAAACAAGATTATTTCACCAGTTCAGTATTCCGGGTTACACAATAGATGAATCCAGTCAGCATTAGCAACCATATGCGATTTAATTGAGTATTTGACAGTAACTGGTAGATCAGGCTGTCTTCTTTCTTTAAATCTAGAAAAAGTGTTTGATAGGGTTAATCTTTTATTTTTATTTACAACACTAGAATATTTTGGAATTCCAGAGGAAATAATTAAACCTACTAAATAACTGTATAAATCCTATAAAGTATATCCGGTAATCAAAAATACAACAGGGAAAGGGTTTATCATCAGAACTGGGGTACGTCAAGGTTGCCCTTTAAGTCCGCTATTGTATATTTTTTCTTTAGAATCCCTAATTAGAGCTTTAAGTATAACTCCCAAATGGGAAGGTTTTAGAATTCCATGGACAGATTGTTTTTTAACAGTCCAGGCATATGCAGATGATGTATGTCTGCTTTTTTAAACAGTCTGAGCAAATTGGAGAATTTTTTAAAGAATTTCAGCTTTATGCGGGTTTCTCTAATGCAAAACTGAATTATTCTACATCTAGAGGTCTGCTGATAGGAGGTATTTTTCAGGCCCCCTATCACTACAAGACTATTAAAATATCAACTGAACTGCTTACTATCTTAGGTATAGTTTTTGGGTCTCCAAATCTCCCTGAGGTTAAGTGGGATGGTGTGTTAAAAAAGGTGGAATTAAAAATTTCTAGACGGAAACAGTTCCGATTTACAAAACTAAAAAGAATTCATATTCTAAACCAATTTATTTTATCCTGTCTGCAGTATGTGGCTTTAATTTTTCCCCTGCCATCCCAATTTGAAACCAAACTCTACAGTATTTGCTTTCAGATGTTATGGGGCAATGTACTTAACCCAGTAAAAAGATGTTTTACTTATCTGAAAACAAACAAGGGGGGTTTAGGAATGGTAGACCCGGTTGTATTCTGTTCTACCTTGTTTTTTTCCCATTCTTTAAAACTAAGTCTTGCAGTTCCAGATAGTAATGAGGGACTTTGGTTTAGGGATGTCTTAGGAAGATATTGGTCAGCTTGGCTGCATTGTGCCCCAAACCTGAATCCCCATATCCATTAACCGGTCTATTTTAGGCCTGCAACTCAAAAACTATATAAATGGCAAATGACCAAAAGCCAGATCAGTACGAGCACATCTCGAAACCTTTATAATTCAGTTCTATCTCAAATTTATTCCTTAAATCCTTGTTTTAAAAACTGCCCGGTGGCATTGAATTCTAATATTCTGAATCAGCTAAATAATTCCAGATTACCTTCACATATGTGAGAAGTTCAGTGGCTAACCATGTATGGGCGTTTGAACATTAAAAGGGACTGCAAAATACAAGGCCAAGGAGGAAATGGATTGTCCTTATTTGGAATGTATTAACAAGGAGGAAACCATGAAACTTTTTTTCTGTTTTTTTCTTATTCGAAAGCATTGCGGGTGTATCTGGCAAAGAAATGGACAATGGTTTGGTTGGACAATCTAACTTATGATATATTAATAATAGGAAATTTTCCTCCCAGGCTAAAAATATATGAAAAGGTACACTGTGGTTTTGGCATGTTTGAGTCTGTCTCTGACAGGTACGATGCCAATGGTTTATATCAAAGAAAACTTCTTTGAAGGGTTTAACATATATGTCTCAAAGGAATTGCAAAAAGTATACCTTAAGGTTATGCAACTGTATAATGTAGTAAAAGTTAAAATATGGTGGAAAGGGTTTTCACATATCATCAAGTATAAATAAAGGAAGTTATATAACTATTTATAAGACTAGGAATAGTGTATATGGGTATCTTATGTTTAGTTTTCTGTGAGTTTTTTTTGAATATTGTCATAGAGCACCTGATTTCATGTAATTGTATTGCTTTTCTTTTATCTTTATGGATAATGTGAAATATCTGTATTATGTTCTATTGTAAATAAAATCACCCCTACTCTTGCTTCCTGTGAGCAGGAGGGGCTCTTTTATCTGCGGGACCAAGATGGCAGACGAGAGCCCTGCAGTAGTGGTGGAAGCCATGTAGGTTGGAGAGCCGGTTTTCCCTCTTGCCTTGTCTTTGCCTGGGACTGCTAGTTTACTTGATGTTCAGGAGAACGTGGTGGAAATAAATCATTTGGATTTGGAACCTGATGCTGCTGATGGTATTGTTTTGAATTTACTGGCTCCTGACCCTGACATGGACTCTGAGTTGGTCGTCAGTTCTGAGGAGGCTGAAAGTGAATCTTTGGCTGCTCCTTCTGGTGAGCAGTCATCCGAGACCAGTAATTTACAGTTGCTTTTAAAATCCAAGGAAAGGAAGTTTCTTGCAAGGAAAGCAGCTCTTATGCAGAGAATGTGGTGGTCCTGTACTAACAGCTCTGCAGTTTCTGTCAAACGCCCGCTGAGTCATCCTTCTACTCATTTGCAGGACCCGTCATCTGCCGATGGACACTGTATAAGTCTGCTTGTGATTCACTTCCTACTTTGCCTGCAACCACTGCTTGTGTCTCTGTTACTGTTCCTATTGAGCCTGCCTTACACCCTCCATGTCTGGCTATCCAGGCTACTGACGTTCCGGGGACTGGGCCTTGGTCCGTGGACTCAGCTTTGGAAGGTGCAGGCTGGGAAAAGTGTTCTCCTGTTGCTTGATGGTCTCCTGGTAAATCTCCTATCCGTATGCTGATGAAGGCTGACTTCATGACTTCTGCTTTACCTTCTTGCCCTACTGTCACTAGAGACATGAGCCCTGAGCGGGTTCTGGCTGATTCCCTAGCCATCCCTGATGGCCTACATCTCACCCAGCACCCTGCCCTGCATCTCCCTCATGTAACTGTTCTGATTTGTAACTGCAGGCCCTGACCCTGCTCCACCTGCAGCGCCTTTGAATCTCATGCCTGACAGACAGAAGAAAACTTTTTCCTCATTTTTTCAGGTCCCTATCTTGCCTGCTAAACACCATAATGCTGTCTGTCTCTCTTATATTGGTGGTATGCTGGACCCCCTTGATCGTGTTTATGTGGCCAGAACTTTATTGAAGGACTTCATGAAGTTCTTTGTCCATGAACTTTATGCCCTTATTCATATCTCGGGGGAGACCACTTTTGATATCAGCTTCAAGGCGCTTCGGGCTTTGGACAGATTTTGGGCGAAATATCACTCACTGAAAACTACAGCCTTGTGGGCACCTTTTTTGGCCATTCCATTAACTAAGCCTGCCTATAAATCTATATTGATTTTGTTTTGTAATGAAGGAGTGGATGTGTCTGATGTGATTTATTGGTTGAAAATGTGTTGCACTGTTATTGGAGAACCTGAGGCCATATTGGACTCTGAAAATATATGGACTGGGGGGGTGGAGGATCAAGGTACTGCTCAAGTCTGATGACTCTGGACTTCTCCACCTGCTTAATTCCTTTTTTTTGGGTCGTGATAAGGGGGTGTTGTTTTATTCTTGCCAGCCTAAGGCCTGCTACAGGTGTGGTAATCCCTCTCACCTGAATAGTGCTTGTGATAAGGTTAAATGCAACTCCTGTAGAGAGTTGGGTCATGTTAGCTCTGCCTGCCTCAATGAGAGTAACTGCAATTTATATGAGGAACCTGGGCACACTTTTCAGAACTGTACATGGGCAGCCCACAATCAGGAGCACCATGATGATGGTGCTGATCAGCATTTTATTGTCTCCCAAGCCCAGAAGTCTAAACTTCAGAGTAAGATTTTTCCACCATAGCCGGATCTGGGCTCTCCCAGACCCTCCACGTCGATTGCACCTGCACCTGAGTCTTGTGTTGTACAGTGCCCGGGGTCTTGTACTCCATCTGTTCCTTCTTTGGTGCCTGCAGTTGTTGCCCCTGAACCCTTGGGGGTGGCCACGGCTAACACTGGAATGCCTCCCCCCCAGGCCTCTTCCTGTGAGCTGTAGACGCTCTATGAGGTCCAAACAAAAAGCTGCCCCACCACCCCCTAAGGCCCTCAGAACCTCGCCTATACCTGTTTCTAATCCTTATGATGTTTTGCAGAACACTTCTGCTGACTCTGGAGAGGAGTCTGATTCCTCCTCTATCCCTTCCTCCCACCCTGATGGGACTGCTGACACTGAAATTGGGACTAAGAGTAGAGGTGCTCAGAAAAGGAAAGCTCAGATGAAAGGGAAGATTATGCCTGGTTCGGGCAAAAAGAAATAGTGTTTATTCCTCTGGTTGGTTCTTTGTGCTCCTGCCCTTTTTCTCATGCTGCCTGATACTTTCACACCTTTTGCTTGTCACACGTTAAATGTGAACAGCATTAAATGTATAGACAAGAGGAATTTAGCTTTTGCTTTCCTTGCTTCATTACAACTCGGCTTGATTTTTTTTTACAGAATGTTCGTTTCCATACTTTGCTTAAACTACATCATGCTCGAAGATACTGGTTATGCGGCCCCTCTTTTTGGTCTATTGGCCATGAGACCCGCTCTGGTGTTGGTATTTTAGTCCATTCTATTGATTTTCATTTGCTTAAACTCAATGATTTAGTGCCTGGCCAAGTCCTTATTCTTGACGCAGTTATACATCACATACCCTTTTGCTTAATTAATATTTACGCCCCACAAACTAAATCAAGTCGTATTGACATTCTTTCTCTTATACAACCTTATTTATTCACCTCCAAGCAGATTCTGTTTGCTGGGGATTTCAACCGTGGCCTGAGTCTGCAAGACAAAAGTTATTTTGCTACCACTAAGAAGCTTTTTTGTGATTCTTGCTTTCTACGCACTGTTATCCATACGACTCACCTACAAGACATCTACTTAGACTTTACTAATCAGCACACCCCCACATTTTTCAAAGGTGTCTTGGCCACTAGAATTAACTTTATTTTTTCATCCCCAGCACTACCTATTTCAAATGCTACTGTTACCCCAGTTGAATTCTCTGACCATGGGAGGGTATCCATCTCTATTGGTGGTACCCCCTCCCATTGCCAGGGTCTGAGACTTTGGAAATTTAATACGTCTTTGTTGACAGACCCAGAGTTATTGTCTACATTACACTAATTTCTGACTGCTCGGAAATCCATGTTACTTTTCTATGATGATCCTATTACTTAGTGGATGGATACGAAGACTGATTTAATTCTTCTTTTAAAACGTTATACTAAGCAGAAATGTAGTACTGCTTACTTGACCTATCTACAGCACAGACAGCACCTTCAGAATTTACTGACTATTGCCCACACTACTGGTCAAGACCCTATTTCCCTAATTCATTTGATTCACAAGGACATGATGTTGTTTTCCTCTCAACGCGCTACTCGTTTGTATGCCCAACATAAATTTGGCACTCAGGGCACTTCCCAGGAAGTTGGCCCCTTTGCTCAGCAGGCCCACAGAGTGGGGACTCGAACCATGTCCAGTCTTTGAGACTCCTCTGGCCTCTTACACACCTCTAGTATTTCACTTTCCCACATAGCTGCTGACTTCTCAGAGCCCTTTTCACTGACATACCCTCAGACCTTAGGGAGGTTCAAGAGTTTTTGAGGACCATCCCAGTACAAACAGTTCCCTCTCAAATAGTGCAGCAGGCAGACAGTTTGATTACCCATGAGGAGGTTGAAGTTGTTCTCCAGCACTTGAGAAATGTTTCCCCTGGGCTGGATGGTTTACCTTTTGAATTATATAAAATTATTGGTGACCATCTGTGCCATGAACTTGCTGCTGTATTTAATGCTTTGCTGAGCACTAGTACTATTTCTTTGAGTTTTAATAAAGGAACTTTGATTTTTTTTTTTTAAAAAGGGGATAAGGCTGATCTGAATAATTGGAGACCTATCTGCATGTTGAATGCAGATTGTAAATTGCTTACTAAAAATCTGACTAATAGACTGCTTCTGATAGCAGAACAGGTTATTTCCCCGGAACAGGCTTGTGCCATCCCTACCCGTAGTATCCAGGATCATTTGATCCTATTACGGGAAGTCTTTTCCCATGGTCTAAAAGGCTCCTGCAGTGAATTTGTGGTGTCCCTCTATCAGAGGAAGGCATTTGATTCCATCTGCCATGCCTTCTTATGGGAAACTCTCAGTCACTATCATGTTCTACCTCTCCTGGTAGGGTGGATTCAGTCCCTCTATGCTACTGCTACTGTGACACCAGTTGTGAATGGCCATGTTGGCCCCATGGTCTCTATTAAAAGGGGAGTTTGGCAGGGTTGTCCCATGAGCCCTGTACTGTATACTTTTTTTATTGATCCCTTGCTGTGGTCCATTAATGGCCTTTCTACTATCGCGTTGATACTGGGGCCATCTGCTCAGGCTTTGGCCAGAGTCATTGCTTATGCTGATGACCTTTGTTTATTAGTTGCTGACCACTGGTCTGTTCATCCGGCTCTTCACCTCTGTTCATCCTTTGGTGCAGTGTCTGGTGCTTCCTTGAATTTAGATAAATGCTGTGGGAAGGCTCTGGGTCTTAACCCCGGTCCCCAGTCCACTCTAGGACCTATTTCTCTCACCTCAGGCCCTCTGACCATCTTTGGGATTAAGCTAGGTTCCTTCGAGATGGCTACTTTAAACTGAGAGGAGAAACTTGCTCTCAGGAAACATAAAGTCATGTAATAGAATAAAAGTAAGATTGGGAAGAAAAAAAAGAGTTTTATTTGGTAAAGACTTTTCTTATTCCGGTTTTCTTATATCTTAGTTATGTGTTTCCCATTCCCAAAAAATTGGAATCCTCCCTTTTGAGTGTTTTCTTTCAAGCCATTTGGGGCAGCTGTCTCAACCCTATCAAATGGAATGTGTTATATTTGCCCATTAGGGAGGGAGCCTGGATATGGTTAACCCCATTTAATTTTTTAATAGTATTTTTTTTCTGTCTAATTTGAAACCTTAATTTTTTAATACAGGTAAGGGCTGGGAGCCCTGGTTGTTTGGGAATTGTGAGCCCTGGTTCCACCAATGGGAGCAAAATGTGTTAAAGGCCCTGAAGGGCCCAGTTTTTCTGCAATATCTTAGAGGGACGTTTCTTCGTCTGAAGCAATGGAGGATTACACCCAACAACTTTTATCTTCTGCTTCCCATAAGGTACTCTATAGAGCCCTGTTGTTCCTTTATTATATCTTTTTGAGTTTACTTGGCTAATTTGTGGGACGTGCCTTTATTTGCACACCTGACCTATGACCACCTTATGTATGGTTTTACTCCACCTGTTTGGCAAAACTGGAATACGGGTACTCTTCATCTCTTATTTACTATTGTCAAGTGGAATATTTGGTTGGCTAGGTGTGTTTTTACCTTACAGCAAAAAGAATGTTCCCATTTGGAGCTGGGTAACAAGATACTGAAAGATGTTAAAACTGTCTATGCTGCTGAATGTCTTGCCTTATCAGGTAATGAGATAGCTGAATTATGGAAGGAGTTGCCTTGGATTACTGAACTGCCGGTAGTGACATGATGATTTCTTTGGGGATTTCCTTGTTTGCTTCTTCACTTTACCAGAAACAGGGGTCCTGTTCCTGGCTGCCGGTTATTTTTTTTCTTATTTGAACAGTATTCCTTTTTTTTTCAGTTTTTTGTTATTATTGTTGGTGACTCCTGATACCTTTTGTTTACTTTTTCTTTTGTCAACTTGACTATGTTTTTGATTTCATGCTTTTGTTTCTGATTTTTTTTTCTTGTTTGTTTATGTTCTAATATTCTGTTTAATACAATGTACCTCTACTCTGTGGTAGGGGGCACTTTGACTGGTGCTGTGATGGCCAGTCAGCCTGGAGATTCATGGAGGATGGATGTCTCAGGGGCCGGGGAGCAGGCCTCCCCCCCCGGGTTGTTGTGCTACGTGAGGCCATTGCGGGACAGGACAACTTGACTGAGGAGGATCTTATTTTGGCTCAGGAAGAAGTGACTAACCTAAATTGTGAAGACAATGATCAGGAGTCAACAGCAGTGGGTACAAAGGCGGAGGAAATCTGCGAGCTAATAGCTGCTGAAAAACAATGATTTCATATGAGAAAAACAGAACTCGAGAAATGGCTGCACGAGCAGGGGCCGAGTGGAGAGAAGGACTGTGCAGCTCAAGGAGTGGATTTGGATACGTGCGTTGGATTTCAGAAGATGGAGCGAGGAATGACTGTGGGAACTATGGTGGAAAAAATAACGGAAGACCCCCAGGATGGCTCACCAATTTCAGAGCTACCACTACTAAGGGGTGAGAAATGGAATTTGGATGGGAGCGAGGGGCAGGAAAATAAATTGGATGAAGTTGTGCAGCAAGGATGTTCTCCTCAGGTAACTGCTGAGGATCATCAACAGCAGACAGATGAGTTTACTGGTGGGAATGGGATGACAGTTACAAGTGCTGAGCCCAAAAAGATACATTTTACCATCAGAATTTCCACAGAAGGAACTGTAAAAAAATTGTTTAGTAAGGAACAGCAGCATAAAGGAAAATTAAACAAAGGGACTGGGGGAAACTGCTCAGGTGCCTTTGCCATCAACACGTGCTACACCAGATGCAGTGTTGTCAGAGTCCACTGTGGCACCTGCAGACTGGGTAGCTAAATACTTAGAAGCAGCAGGCTGGAAAAAGAATGCAGATGGCACTGGGTGGAATGCGGACATCCCTATCTTGCTGAAACAAACAATGAGTCATGTACACCAGGAGGAGTGTTCTGGGCAGGGCATTGGTTCTAAAACCTCACAGATACTTCTTGGACAGGTGACTATGGGGACTGTATCAGGTATTATCACTGAGGCAGGTACTATGCTATCTGTTATCAGGGAGTTGGAAGGACAAGAGGTACTACAGGGGTTGGAGAGTGAACCCCCCCACCCCATTCCAGCTCATAAGGCTATTGAGGCAGTAATAGGCGATGGGTCTAATAACCCTATAAGGCCTGCTTCCTGTGATAAGGAAATAGGGATTCCTGCTGCAAAAAGAAATGCATGGAATGCTAGAGCTAAATAAAAGCTGTTTCCTAATGCTACTAGAAATACCTCGGAGCCTGCCATGAGGCGAAATGTGGTCCAGCTTAAATTCAGAGGTGATTCAATGGATATTCCTGATAGACTTTTTGCGGGGCGTGCATTACTAACAAGCATTTGTCAATGACGAATGTTTGCTTGCTGGCATTGGCATTGGTGGTGTGTGCCTTTGGGTCATCAGGCATTACGGCCATGCCATTTCACCACACCCTACCCTGCGGACACCAACAAGCATCACAGTGTGACTCGGGGTCTTTGGCCCTTATGCTCACCCCATTCCATTAGGAAATATGGTGAGATGGGTGCAGTATAGGAGAATGGGGTGAACTTTGGGGCCAAAGAGTCCAAGGCACACCTCAATGCCTCTCATTGGCTGCAGGGTGTGGGTGGGGGTGGAATGGTATGAGCATTACAGGTGACAATCCCAAGTCACACCCCTGATGCCTGTCAGTCTCTACAGGGTGGGGCGTTATGGTCAGAAACCCTAACACCTCAGGCGTTCATTGGTATTTTCACTCCAAATTTTCAACATGGGTTTTTTGTGACTCCCACCTTATGAACAGTGGTGATATCAGTTCGTTAGCCGAAAGCTGATTTTGCACAGTGACTACTGCATTTGGCACCACAGGTGCAAAAATACATCTTAAACAGAATGTGAAAAATGACAGCTGTACTGTTCATGAGGAGGTGTAAAAAATGGCAATGTTGAAAATCTGCAGTGACAATAGTAAAAAAAACTGGTGAAGTCACGAGCGTGTGTAGAAACTGCTCAACGCACACCCTTAATGTAATTAGTTTGGGGGTTTTTTACAGCAGATTGTCAACACAGGCATTTGGGACCTCCACTCATGAACAGTGTCACTGTCATTTTCTTAATCTGTTCCGAACAGTGATTTCCCACAGCGACCACGGATTTCTGCGCAGAAAGTGTGAAAACACATTTCAGCCATGCTGTGAAAAATTACAGCTGTACTGTTCATAAGGAAGTGTGGAAAAATGCCAGTGATGAAAATCTGGACTGAAAATATTGCAAAGTTATGAACTTACGAGGGTGCGTGGAAACAGCGCAATGCTCGCTCGTAACACAGTCATTTTATGGACTTTTGTCACCAAATTTTCAACATAGCCATTTTAAGACCTCTGCTCATGAACAGTGCCACTGTGATTTTCTTAATCTGTCACAAACATTGATCTGTCACAAACATTGATTTTGCACACTGACTGCACCATTGTGCATTACATGCACGTAAACACATTTTGGGCGAGATGTGAAAAATGACAGCTGTACAGCTCAGAAGGAGGTGTGGTAAAATGGCAATCTTGGAAATTCACGAACTTACAAGTGTGCATAGGAACTGCTCAACGCACGCTGGTAAAAGAGTCATTTTTGGGAATTGTGTCCCCAAATTTTCAACATAGGGTTTTTGGTGGCCTACCTCATGAACTGTGAAACTGTCGTTTCGTACATTGGTCCCAAAAGGTGGTTTCGTGCAGTGACCGTGAAATCATCTATCGGGACTGAATAACAAAATGACAGTGCCAGAATTCATGAGGTGAGGTCCCAAAAACCCCATGTTGAAAATCTGGTGAAAAAAGTCCCCCAAATGCCTGAGATCTGCAACAAAGTTGAAAAACCCTATTTATTCCATGGTACAGCTTACTGGCATTTCCTCAGTTCACAGTTGGCTTTGAAGAGTGCAGACATGTTCCTGGTCCACTGAAGATCATTGTGCCAGACTCCAGAGGTAAGTATGGGGTGGGGGGTGTGGGGAGGCAGTGTGTGCAGAGGGTGGGCGTGGGTGGAGGAGCAGGTCAAGACAGTCAGCGAGGGACGTTTTTCTTTCTAGTTTTTCTTTTAGGAAGACGACTGGGACGTTTGCCACACTGAGGTGGAGTCCCAGTGTGGCAGCAGGAAATTTGTTTTGGGAGTTAGTGGAGCCAACGGGATTGGACCCCTCACGTCATAGAGAGGATTGCCACACTGGGGTGGGCTCCCAGCGTGGCACCTGGAAGTGTGTTGGGTGGGCAGCAGATGGACATTTACCACGCTGGGGTGGGCTCCCAGTGTAGCACCTGGAAGACTGTTTGGGAGGGCAGTGGAGCTGATGGGGGATGGGGTACCCCTGTCAGCCTTACAGATTGTTTCCTCACTGGGGTGGGCTCCCAGTGTGGCACCTAAAACTTTGTTGGGGGGAGCGCAGCGCAGCCGACGGGGGATTGGGCACCCCCGTCGGCCATACTGTGCATGTGGGGGGGAGCGCATGAGCAGCTGGGGTGGGCTCCCAGCGTGCTACTTGTTGGAGGAGAGAGGAGCTGTCTATGACAGCTCTTTCACTGCAGTGTCGACGTGTAGGCACTTTGCATACTGCTGACGGCAGTATGCAAATTGCCTACATACTGCAGTGCTTTTCTTTCAACTGTACACTGTTGCATCTGCAAAAGCTGTCATAGACAGCTCTTACATTCATTGGCGCAGTGGGGCCGTGCCTGCAAAAGGCAGCAGGGCATTGGAGGCACACCTACGAATTCTCGTATGGTGACATTATGTTTCTTGCACATGCATGCAAGCAGACATAAAAAACAGTATGAAGTTTTATGCATACGAGATCTATGCACTGATTCATAGGCCTGGTGATACCATCTATGATGTTAGTTTTAAACATCCATCTGAACTAGAACGTTTCTGGAAAAAGTACCAGTTGCTAAAAATGTCTCTTTGTGGAGACCTTTTTTTACAATCCCATTAACTAAGTTCATGTATAAAACAATAACAGTCCTCTTTCAAATGAAGGAGTTAATGTGGCAGACATTTCATACTGGTTGAAACAGCATTGCATAGTGAATGGGTGTCCCGAGCCCATTTTGGGTGAAGAACATTTATGGACAGCGGGATAGAAATACAAAATTACACACTGCCCCTACCGCTCGTATTTATTGAAATGGGAAGTTCTCTAAGGCATTTCCACTTCATTCCTGGATCAGGCAAGGATGCCCTCTCCCCCCTTCTTTTTAATCTTTATCTAGAACCCCTGATCTGTAGACTCACAGATTGCCCATTGATATGAGGTAGCAGTACAGGCAGCTATGAGGTCAAAGTTTCCGCATACGTGGATGAGCTTCTTCAAATCTCGGATCTGGCCACATCTATCCCACCACTGTTAAAAATTATTGAAGAATTCAACTCCCTATCAAATTATAAATTAAACGTAGATAAGACAACTATGTTTCCTTTAAATCGTAAGTTCCAGAAATCTGTGATAACTTCTCTTGGGCTCTTCTGGACTCCCAAATCTCTTAAATATTTGGGGATTGATCTCACTCGTAATGACTCTAGTCTCAAGAAGGAAACCTGGATACTATTCTCCAGATAATTATTCAGGACATGAACAGGTGGTCCCTCCTTCCCTTTTCTTTGTAGGGCAGAATTAATCTGATAAAAATGAATGTGTTCCCGAGACTCTTTTACTTCTTCAGTCTCCTCAATGTCTGGCTACCTCACTCCTGGTTCAAAAGGGTACACAGTCATATCACAAACTTCATCTGGGTGGGTAAAAGACCACGCATGGCCTACTACAAACTGGCTGCACCTAAGAATAGTGGAAAGTTATGCCTTCCCCACCTGGGTCTTTATTATTGGGTGAGTAACACTAGCAAGTATCTAAGGTGGCTGGCTCCAGAGGGGCCCGAAGGTACCTCTTCCTATATCCCACTATGGCTTTGTATAGAGAGAGAACAGATCCTCTCTCATGGCCTCTCCCCAGCTGCCCTTTTACATACATCACTTAAGTCCCTTCCTCCCCAGCTGCGTACCTCACCCATAGGTATTTCCATTAAAGTTCACTCCCAACTTTGTGCTTTATTAAAATACAACCCTGTCTATGACATCACCCAGCCCCTAATGGGCAATCCTAACTTTAAAATTGCAGGTAACATGATCTCTTCTTCATGGCTACCTCAGTTTGCCTCCATCTCCATTTCCTATTTTGTGAACAAAGCGGGCACTTGGCTCACTTCCCTGAGAATTATTGCCAAATCTGACAATCCCAGCTCCTACATATTTAAAATTTATCAATTGAGACATATTCCGGTCCAGTGTTTTGGATCTATATCCCCTCAGCTTCCTAAATTCTGATTTTACATAGACCTGTCTGATGTAGCTATGCTCCCACATGCTGTATCAACAATCTCTGGTTTCCTCCATGAGTGGGTCTATCCGGAAGTTAATGGTTTGGTGCCATACTGATCAGCTCACTTTCCAGATATATCCACCAATTGGAACAGAATATGGAAAGGGTGCCACAAGTTTGTGACCCAAGATAGACTCCGTTTAATGCAGTTTCACATTCTGCATAATCTTTATTATGCTGCAGAGAAGTTGGCCAAGGTTTATGAGGCAATACCCACTCATTGTTTACGTTGCCAAGAGATGGAAGGTAATTTACTTCGCATCTTCCGGGAATGCCCCAAATTAGCATAGTTGTGGGTTTGCATTAAGCATAAAGTGGACCCACTATTAGGCTTAGAGGACTTATTCACAGCCAAAATTTGTCTCTTAGGGGATTTTGTGGAGGCTGGTGTCACTAATCGCAAATTTCATATGACCCTCATATCTATGTCAGTCAAGAATCTGGTATTATAGCACTGGAAAGATCAGGACAATATTTCTTACAATCAGTGGCTTTATGAACTGCTTGCCAACCTCAGAACAGAGAGGATGATTGCTAGCCTCAATAATAGGTTGCCCAGGTTTGAGAAAGTCTGGGGCCCCCTTTATTCCTTATACTCCCTGTGAAAAAACTGATAGTGTCATTTGTCACATTTGTTTATGTGTGCTACAGAGTCTTGCTATGCTGGGGATTGGGGTTAAGGGGGAGGGAGGTGGATGGGGAGTGAGTGGGAGTGAGGGGTGGGGGTTTAAAGTCAGTTATTACGTTACCAATATCACGACAGTTTGTTAATGTGGTTTTGCTTTTGTTGTTGTTTTCTGTATGATATAATCTTTAATAAACTTTAAATTTAAAAAAAAGGAAGTACAAAATCATACTGAAGCAAGATAAAGGTGTGATACAGCATCTCCCAAACTGTTTCATTTTGGGGAGGGACGGGGGGGGTGATAGTTTGCCCAGGCCAACCCCTGGCTTGCTATAAATGTGGGGAACTGGGGCACCTCAGTAATGTTTGTGAGAAGCAGAAATGTGGGCTCTGTGGAGAGTTTGGACTTTATGGTGCACAATGCAAGCAACCTCAGAAGTGTAACTTATGTGAGGAACAGGGTCACACATTTTAAAAATTGCTCTGGGGCTTCTCACAATAGTATTGATCAGTCTGTGAGGGCAGAACATTATGTGTATGTGGTCACGGCACAAAAGGCAAGATGCATGCATGTGAGCTAATGGCCCAGCTGAATGTCATAGAGCCTGACCCACAGAGGGACCTTAGTCCAAGGTCACCTGTACAAAGTACTGAGGAGGGGGTGGAGCAGTTGGAGCACAATTCAACTCCCTCCATGACCACACAGCAGGGCTCACAAGACCCTAAGGAAATGTTACAGGGCCAGGGCATGGACCAGCAGCTGGCAGAGGAAGCCCATGAAGGGGTACTCCTGAATGAAGTTAAATCCGGGCCAGAGATCCTGACTGACAAAGACATAATGGAGGATGGAATGCCACCCCTGGGCTCAGTAGCAGAGCTCCCTTTTCAAAGGGTCATAAGATCAAAATCTGCACACAAAAGTGCTCCTGAACTGGATGATACCCCAGTGCGTAATTCATATGAGGTCTTAATGGAGGTAGAGGATGAGGTAGGGGAAGGAGAATCTGATAGTTCATCAGTGGCATCTTGCAAATGACTTTGCATCTGGTAAAAGCGAAAAACCAAAACCAAAAAAAAGGAAGAAAAGAAAATCCAAAGGACTAAGTGTTTATTTTGACTTTTTCTGCTTGTGCAATCTACTCTGAACATTACAACAGTAAATGTCAATAGCATTAAAAATGTGGAAAGATGTATTGTTATGTTTGTTAGTCTGTATAAGGGGGAGGACAGCTAATTTTTGTTCGGGATACTAGATTACACACGATTATGGAGATTGAGCAAGCTAAAAAGGATTGGCGCTGGGGGGCCTTTCTTTTGGTCAGTGGGGGAAGAATCCTTCTCAGGTGTTGGGATTATGTTCACTAACATACATGTACAAATATTAAAAGTCTTGGATATCTGTCCTGGAAGAATCCTGTTGGTAGACGTGATTCTTTATGGTTTGGCATATAGAATGATTAACATCTATGCACCCCTGAAAAAGGCATAAGGAACTTCTTTGTTTCAAACAATAGATCCCTTCCTAGCTACCTCTAAGTTCATATTGTGGGGGGGGGGGGGATTGGCACCTAGAGATTGGGGTAGAAAGATGGGGAAAATTTACAGTGAACATGTGTTGACGGATATCTTGAAGACTATTTTTTTTAAGGATTTCTATGATATTGTAGATAGTCCTCCTGAGCATACATTTTAAAAAGGGAGAATGTCTACACGGATTGATTTTTGGTTTGCCTCAGATAGAATGACAGGGATTGCAGTGCACATCTTACCTATGGAAACATCAGATCATATGATGGTGCAGGCCCAAATTGGGACTCTACATAAAATCACTGTTGGGAGAAGCTATTGGAAGCTGAATGCTTCTATATTACAGAATGAGGGTGTACAGCAGGAAATTAAAGATTTGTTAGCAGTCCGTAGAGATATTAGCTTTTTGTGTGACACTCTCGGTGAGTAGTGGGAGGATACAAAAAGGGACATTAGGGATTTATTAAAATAAATTTTGAGAAATACAGCTAATAGAAAGTATATAAACTACCTTAGGTTAAGGGCACAATATTTAAAACTGTTAACGCATGCATGGACATTGGAAGGAGATAGAGGGGCTAATCTACAGGAGTTGAAAGATAAAATGTACGGGTATCATAAAATAAGGGAGGGTGAGATGGCAAAATGTCAAAAATTTGTAACACAGGGTAGGAAAGAGATAGTAAATCCCTATGAGGTGGAACTGCAGGGGGTTAAGAAAATATTTATATCCCGGATAGGGCAGGATGGTATGGTACAAGATACTCAGCAGAGTATACAAAACACTATTTCTGCACACATTCGTAAGACATTTCAGAAAGATGCATCTACACAGAGGGCTGACTTTTTGAATGACATTATAGTGTCAGAGATTCCAGGACAAGAAAAGCAGGAATTAGTAGCGCCTATTACTAAGGAAGAGATTCAGCTAGCTATTGACAGACTATCAGAGTTTAGTGCTGACTTAGTGCGATGGTTGCAAGAAGTGTATCAGGAGATAATGGATGGGGGTAATTTGGTCCCTAGTATGCAGGAGGAAGTTATGACCTTTTATTAATTAAGGTGATCCATAGAATATACAGAATTGGAGGCCTTAGGGCTTACTCACCACAGATTATAAGATATTTACTAAAATCCTGACAGCTAGGTTAGCGCGAATGGCAAAACCAGTGATTTTACCACATCAGTCATGTGCAGTGCCTGATAGGAACATTCAGCAAAATCTAATATTTATCAGGGAGATTGTGGAACAAGGGCTAGAAATGAAGTTGGATGGATACATAATGTCCTTAGATCAAGAAACTGCTTTCAATGCAGTGAAGCATGACTATCTCTGGGAAATGTTGTGTCAATATGGGATTCCAACACAGTTTATTGATGTGATTAGACATCTGTATGAGCATGCCACGGTGATCCCGTTAGTGAATGGACACTTAGGGATCCCTGTTCACCTGAGAAATGGGGTGAGACAGGGCTGCCCTTTGAGCCCGTTGTTATATGTTTTTGCAACTGATCCAATATTACGAGTTATAGAAAACGCAAAGAATGTAAAACCAGTTTGTAATGTAGAAGGACAGATATTTCAGAAGGTGTCAGCATATGCAGACAATTGTACGGTTACAGTACAGGATTTGGACTCTGGAAGGTGTGTCCTGGGAATACTGGAGGACCTGAATGGAAGAACGGGGATAACAATTAATACTGCAAACAGTAAGATATTGATATTGGGCAATGCACCAGTACAGGAAAACGTTCCCATTCCAGTGGAAAAAGGGGATATAAAAATACTGGGGCTTTTATTTGGTACTAGACAGGCAGAACAAATGAATTGGGATAAAGTATACGAAGATGCACACAGGAAAGTTCAATCATGGAAATAGTGGAAAATGATGAGAAAGAAAAGGGTGTATTTAGTGAAAGCTTACATTCTGCCAACCTTAATGTATGTTTCACATATATATCCCTTACAGTTTAGCATGCATGCTAAGATGATGGGACTGTTTTTTCTGTTTTTGTGGGGCAGTTGGTTGAATCCAGTGAAACAGTCACATACTTATAGAACTGAAAAAGAAGGGAGTCTGGATATGATACAATCATTAGTTTACTTATTTGGAAGTTTTTTTATAGTAATATAAAGCCACTGGTGTTGGGAAAACAGGATTAGGGATAGGGGTATGAAAAGGTGGGAAGCACAATTTCTGGAAGCATGGGGGAGAGGAAAGTGGCATGTGTCAGAAAAAGCCTTACCTACCTATATACAGACAACTTTGAAATACATTAGATTATGGAAGATTGCATTGCATTGGTTTGTGGATGCCGACAGAAAGTTTCTTTTATAAAACACTAGTTGCAAATTGCTATCTAGAAGAACCTTTATTTAACACTGATGCTCACATAGACAGTGCACTATTGTTGGAAACTATAATTGAGCCAAGAATTCCATTAAAAATGTAGGATGTGACATGGCTACGTGGACATCAAAAACTGAATGTCAAAGGTAATCAGGGACACAAAATGATGGAAGAGAGGATGTGTCTGGAAGGGACTTGTGTGGGGAAAATATAGACCATACAGCATGTATTCTTTGATTGTACCTGTATACAGGGATTTTGGACATCCGTAGCTGTATTATGGGGTGAACAACTATTTACACAAATGAATTATGAAATTTTGATATTAGGACAATTAATGAAGGAATGGAAGAAATGGCATAAAAGTACTATTTGGGTGATGTTTGGCTGTCTTAAATGGTCAATTTGACATACTAGGTGCCTCAGAGTCTTACAGCAAAAGGCCACTGATATACAAGATATACTGTTTAAAGTCCAGATGGAATTGGATAAAGCCAATGGCCCAGATATTCAAACTGCGCCTGGCTGTGGCGCAAGCTTGGGCGCAGCTCAACTTTGCTGCGCAGGGGTGTGGACTAAACGACATTCAAAGGAGCTGTGCCATGGCTCAGCAGCTTTGAATATCACACCCTGGCCACCCCCAGTGTGCATGGCGCAATGGCACTGCGCCAGCACAAGTGGCCAGAGTGGAGCATGGAGATGCGCTAGCGCAAGTTCCATGCGCCATGCACAGCAACACGATATTCAAAGTTGACATGCAAATGGGGCCATAATGTATGCAAGGCACACATGGGGCCCATTTGCATGTCATTAAACCTCATTGCATGCAGATGCACGATCCCGACGACTTCTGACCTGGCGCCCTGCCAGGCAGCAGCCGTCAGGGACTGACGCCCCCTGCAGCCCAATTGCAGGCATTTGTTTAAAAAAAGATCCCCGTCCAATATCCCTAGTGGTCCAGTGGACCACTCTCTGCCCAATCTCGGGCATCTGTAAAAAAAAAGTCCTATATCCCTGGTGGTCCAGTGGACCACTCTCTGCCTGATTGCAGGCATCTGTAAAAAAAAGTCCTATATCCCTGGTGGTCCAATGGACCGCTCTCTGCCCGATCGTGAGCATCTGTAAAAAAAAATCCTATATCCCTGGTGGTCCAGTGGACCGCTCTCTGCCCGATCACGGGCATCTGTAAAAAGTCCTTTATCCCTGGTGGTCTAGGGTGCCCCCCCTCCCACCTGCCCACTGCCGCACCGCTCCCTCCGTCAGCCAGCAGATGGCAGCACCCACCTGCTGCCCGCCGCCCGCCAACTGACACCTCGGTGGGGCTGCCGCCCATGGTTCACAGCATGAGCCAATGGGCGCGCAGCTCTTGAATTAGAGACTCCAGATATGTGAATGATCATTCATATCTGAATGTGTAGTGGTAGGGGCTGCATGCCCATTGGCTCATGCTGTGAACTAATGGGCGGGCAGCCCTACCGAGGTGTCAGTTGGCAGGCTGCGGCAGCAGGCGGTGGGTGCTGCCACGCACCAGCTGATGGGGAGCGGGCGGTGGGGCCTAGTGGGTGGGTGGGAGGGGGAAATTAGACCACCAGGGATATAGGAAGGTTTTTAAAGATGCCCGCAATCGGGCAGAGAATGGTCCACTGGACCACCAGGGATATTGGACGCCTTATTCTATTTTATACAAATGCCCATGTTCAGGCAGATAGAGGTCCACTGGACCACCAGGGATATTGGAAGTCTTTCGGTTTTACAGATGCCCATGATCGGCATGGGGGGGTGCCGCCAGGTGCATCCGGAACTCGGGTGGCCACCCACAGGTGGCAGCTGCCATGTTGCATCCTGCAATGCGACAGCTCACCTGTGAGTGGCCATCAGTTGTTCTTTTTTTGGCTTAACTTTGTGCTGGCGCAAGTAGGGGTTGCGCATGCATGGCTCTGTACATCCCAGGCTGAATATTGAGCTGTGCAGATTATGCATGGGCACACCCCCCCACCTGTGCCCGCATACATTACTGATGCACTCCGGCGCATCGGGATTTGTGCCACGCACTTTTCCATTTTGAATATCGCGCCGGGGTGCATCAGTGGGTTGTGCATGGCACAACACTGTTGTGCATTGCGCAACCCTTTTGAATATCTGGGCCTATGACTATGAAAAGACTACACTAGGAGATGAGAAATGTCAAACCTTATGGAAAAGCCTGGATTGGGTAGGTTGATTGGGGCAGTATGTATTTTTTGGAAATGTTATGAATAGATTTGCGAAGATTTTTAAATTATATTGCTGGTCAGGAATGGGGGAGGTACGTCTTCTTTAATGAAAATGCTGTAAAATGTTATGATTATATAATAACGAGATTTTATGTTTATGAATCATTAATTTGGAGATGGGGTTTGGGTTTAATTGTACAAGAGTCCTATGATCAGTTATAGTTTCATTATGAGTTATGTTATGGTGTTATGCCGAGATGTTGTTTGTACTTTGTCAGTATCTGTCTTTGTTTATCAATAAAAATGTCCCCTACTCTTTTCGAGAAGTGCCATGGGATCTTTAACATCCACCTGAACAACCACCAGAACAGGCAGATGGGACCTCGGTTTAACATCTCATCCAAAAGATAGCACCTCAGGAGTGCAGCACCCCCCTCATGCTGCACTACAGTGTCAGTATTGGGAATTTAACCCAAGTGCCTGGTGTGGAGAAAGAACCCACAGCCTTCTGATCTTCCAGCCTCAGAGGCGAGTGTGCAGCCTGCTGAGCCACTGACACTGAACAGAGGAACTCCAAAATTGTAGTTAGAGACAGAGTGAGATGAGGGCAGGTTGACAAGCAAGATTAGATTAGCCAGGTAAGCAGAGACGCCTGTTTGCATGATTTTTTTTTTTAACTAGTGTGGCAAGATTTAAATTAGCTTTGAGGTCATGGGGTAACCAGATTAGGGTATTTAGAATGAGACAGTGATGGGCACTGTGTCCACTGTCAGAGGCAAATTTGGCAATTTTATGGTACAAGGTGTGCTTTTTTTTTTTTTTGTAGTACTTATTTTCTGGCAGCATTGGTGACAACCGAGCCATAATCTAGTGTGTGGAGAAGATGAGCCGGTGCTATTCAGATCCTAGTATCAGGTGGAATCTGTAGAGTGAGCCCAATTTCTGGTGGAGAAGATGCTGAAGATGGGTTTCAAAGGACAAGGAGAGATCAAGGTGCACACTAAGATACTTGAAGGAAGTGGTCTTCTCTAGAGGTGTGCCATTTTCTGCATTGATGCTAAACATAGGGGTTAATTTGATTAGGTTGTGCCTGGTCCCAAACAGCACAGACTGTGTTTTGGGGAGATTTAAGACCATTTACTCCTGAATGAAGCAGTTCTGCAGCCTGGAAAAGCTATTGCTTACAGTTCAGTTGATTGTATCTGTATCATCACTGTGGGTGTAAAGAACGGCATCATCTGCGTAAAAAAGGATATAAACCAGTTTGCAAGCAGTTGGCAGGTTGTTTATTTATATGGAAAAAAGAAGTTGTCCTAAAATAGAGCCTTGGGGGACACCACTAGTGATAGTGTTTACCCTGGATAAGGAGCTCCCAATTTTGGCAACTTGTTTCCTGTAGCCCAGGTAGTCTTTGAACCAAGCGAAAGCAGGGTTGCCGAGGCCAAGTTCAAGTAACCTGTAAGTTAACACTTTGTGGTCAACCAGGTCGAAGGCCTTGGTCAGATCTATAAATATAGTTCCAATTAGGAGGCCCTTATGCATGGCATGATAAATGGCATCAGTGAACTCGATCAGAGCAGCGACAGTGCTATGCCCTTTACAAACCATACTGCTCAGGGCAGATAAAGTTATATAGTATCACTGCAGGTAGTCAACTAGTCGACGATGCACAGTTTTCTCTTGCAGCTTAGCTTGGGGTGAGAGAAGTCGATCGGTTGATCATTTTCGAGGAGTGTCTTTTTGCCCTTCTTATGGATTGGGATGACTGTTGAAGTTTTTCAGAGATTTTCCAAATAATTAAGTATAATCTCTTACTTTAGCAACCATGTCAATGAGGTCCAGTTTGTACTGTGGTATGATACGATGTTGAATTATAGTAAGACTGAATAGAATGAAATGAGAATTTTATATTTCAGGGAGTTATTAAATCTGTTTACCACAACAATGTAATACAGTATTAGCATGACTACAACCAGTAATGGAAAAAGACACTTTTGTGCTTCAGTAATAGCATTTTTTGCACCAGAGGAATAAAGCATATCTCAGGCGTTCACTCCAGCAATAATTATTCTCTGAATTCAATTTATTATACTAATAAACTGCTAGCAGGCCCTCCACACATCTGTCAGATCAAGTATTATAAAAAATATTCCTGGATTATGATTTTAAATAAATTATATTTTATTTACATCTAGTTTTGACAATACCCAAGCTGCTTTGAAAATGTTTCACTTAAAACAAAAGTAGTAAATTAAACATTTAATATGCCCTCAGCTGCAGACTAAAGAGTAAATGGCAAATCTGGCAAGCTGCCTTCTCCGTACTACTGAAACATTACTACAGAGAATTAGCTGATGTGAGGTACCGAATAGGCTGTATATTATATTATATATTATAAGACAAAAAAGACCAATAACAGGTGAGCACTGGACTTGGTCACATTTTCTCTTTTACACAGATTGGTAGGCGTGGTGACTGAGATAAAGTAAGGCATAGATAGATAGATAGATAGATAGTCAGACAGACAGACAGACAGAGACAGATTTTAGGAGCCTTAGAGTTTAGGTCATTGGTTCGAATCTGGCCCGGGTTGGTAGCAAATGAAAGCCATTATCATCATACAACCTTCCTTTCAGGTGGTGCACGCAACAGCCTGTGTCAATGCATGGGAATGGGGAGAGCAGGTTCAGAGAAATGGTTCAAGCACCTGACATTTTATTGCAAGATCAAAGTTCATTTATACACAGTAATTCAGGTCCATAGACCCCAATTCATCTGTTTGCAGTCAAGCTTCAGTAAATTCCCATTCTGTATTTGTAAGGTACCAGGTAGACTCCTGATCCCACTCCCAGGCTCGGATGAACCATTCTATCTCTAGCTTCCTGGTGTGCAAGTTTCAACCTTGTCTTGTTCCTGGTGTTCTTCATTCCTCAATTTGATTGAATGACACTTTCTGTTTATGCACTGTGGGCTTCATAGACTGTTTCTCTGTGACCATTAGAGCATGGCTCTGTCAGAGGTTTCTCTATTTCTCCTTCATTCAGTGAGACAAGTGCCAGCAGGGGAGAGGGACACCAGCAGAAGCAGGATAAGTGAGTGCTAGAAAGCACAGTTCTTCCTTGAATTAAAAACTGCTTTTGTGTTTCTGCAATCACTGGATATGGGGGAGTGAAGATACTGAAGGGGTGGGGAGAGGAAGGAGGGAAACAGAGGGTGGGTTAAGAGAGGTGTGCTCTGCGCCATTGGTGGGCAACCTGGGCTACTTGACTGCAGCATGCTAATAGGGCAACTTTGGTCCATATAAATATACCAGAGTTCAAGCAACCCCCCAGTTGAGTGCCACATCTGAGTGACATCTGTATGCTGTCCACGGCACTAAATGCAGGCCGCAGGGTATTCTGGAGAACAGAAGAAAGGTAAGGTAAGGCAGCAGGGGCTAAAAAGGGAAGGGGGAATGTACAGTTGAAGATAAATAGACCAAGTAGACCCAAAGAGGTGGGCTAGGTGCTGGTTTTGGAGCTGCTCTCTATCTGGAAAAGGCCTGCAAAGGCAAGAGGGGTTACTGTCTAGTACATCTCCCTATCTGGGGTAGACCTGCAAAGGCAGGTGGTGTTACTGGTTAGTACTACTTGCTATCTGGCACAGGACTGCTGCAAAGGCAGGTTGGGTTAATGGTTAGTACTACTCTCTCTATCTGGGGTAGGTTTGCTGCAAAGGCAGATGGGCTTACTATCTAGTACAACTCCCTATCTGGGGTAGGCCTGTAAAGGCAGGTGGTGTTACTGGTTAGTACTGCTCCCTAGCAGGCGTAGGCCTGCTGCAAAGGCAGGTTGGGTTACTGGTTAGTACTAGTCCCTATCTGGGGTAGGCCTGCAAAAGCATTACCACTTAGTACTACTCCCTATCTGGGAAAGGCCTGTGAAAGCAGGTGTGGTAACTGGTTAGTAGTACTGCATATCTAGGGTTGGCCTGCAAATACAGGTGGGGGTACAGATTGGAGCTAGCCAGATATAGGGTAGGACTGTGGAGGCTGGTGGGGTAGTGTTTGAGATAAAATACTGTGACAAGAGATAGGAAAGGGGAGGGTGAAGTGCTGTATGGGATGTGGGCCTGCAGTGTTCCTGGAAAAAATGTGGGAGGCAAAGGGTTTCCTGGTCTATAAAGAGGCTAGGCTTCCTAATGGATGAGGTGCAACTGCTACAGAAGGAGCTGGGGATATTGGCAGAGACTCAGGAGCGCTGGGCCGGTCTAGGGGGAGGATCAAGGAGTAACGGAAGTGCAGGTGGGTCAGGGGTCCAATTGTATTAGGACCCACTATGTCAGTGGGTGAGCAACCCAAGGAAGGGGTGATGGAGGACCATAGGGAGGAGATGATGGGTTCAGCAGGGGGAGGAAGGGACTGGAGTACCCATGGTGGTAGCAGTAATGAATCACTTTCAGCTACTGAGTACTGCAGGGATAAGGGGGATCTAGGTGGGACACAGATGACAGAGTGGTAGCTAGTCTGTAGTAAGGGGTGGAAGGAAGCTGCAAAGGGAGAGAGAAAAATAGGGGGCATGGCAAGGACAACAGGAGGAGAAGGGGTACCATGGGGGAGTAGAAAGGGGGTGGAGAGACAGGGGGCAGGGATCAATGGCGTTGAGGTGAATGGGGGATTAGACAAGTAGAGGGGAGACATTAGGCAGACAGAGGTTTAGGGGAAGAGGGAGGGGATAAGGGAATTAGAGGAGGGGCAGGGGCTCAGATGGAACAGATAAAGGTAGATTCAGTAGCACAGCATGTGGAGGGAAAGGGTAGAGTCATAGGGGATTCAATAGTGAGGGGGTATCAGTTCGGCATAGGGTGTGGGCAGCAAGACAAGAGTATTGCATCTCCCAGGAATGACAGCAGAGCTCATAGGACTGAAAGCCCACTTACACAAAGGATAGAGGAAAGCCACATGTGGTCATTCACCTAAGTGCCAGTGACCTAGCAGGAGGCAAGGTTGAGAAAGTTCAGGAGAGGTTCAAATTGATGGTTCAGGTCTGCAGCGGGGTGGCAAGGTCAGTTGTCTTCTCAGAAGTGCTCCAGTACATACAGCCAGCACTGCCAGGAAACGAAAGAAGCTTTCGATGGCTTGCTGAAGGAATGGTGTAGGGAGGAGAGAGTCAGATATGTAAGCGACTGGGGGTGGGGACCCAGCATGACAAAGCCCTCTATGCACTTGATAGGTTTCATCTAAGCAGGAGAGGAACAAGGCTGTTAAAGGAATGATTTGAGGAATATATATACAGGAGCCAAAATTTTAACTAAATGATATGGGGGCAGCAACAGTTATAGCACCCAGGGTTTTCTGGAGAAGGGAGCAGACAGGCAACCCATGTAGAGTACACAAAGTGATCAATCAAATAGGAGGAGACAGAGAAGGATTTTCTGGAGAAGGGGGTTATCAACCCCCACATCAGGTAAATTGCACAGGGGGAACAGTGAAGGGGGAGAATGGTGGGAAGGGGAGATTAGCTGAGGGCACCAAATGCAAGCAGTAGAAGGAGGAGTGACAGGCCATCAACAGAGAGGTGGGAAGCATTTGGTCAAAAGAGAGGGGAGAGAAGCTGGAATGGTGGAGAGTAGTGTCACCTAATGCTAGAAATCTCAGGAACAAGATGGACAACCTGCAAGCCATGATGTCAGAGGGAAAGGTGGATCTGGTGGAAGTCAACAAGACATGTGCTACCCCAAATCATGACTGGGATCGCTCCATTCCTGGGTATGCTCCCTATAGTAGGGAGAGGGAGAAAGAGAAGGGAGAAGTGGCAGTATACATTGGAGAGGGCATTATTGTCACTAAGGATGAAACTGGGGATTGAAAATTAGAGGCACTGTGGGTTCAAATCCAAATGGTAGCAGGAAGGAAATTGAGGTAGTTTATAGGCCACCAAATTAGGATGAGAAAAGGGACAGGGACCTGGGTGTTATGATCAGAATGGCAGCTGAAAGGGATAAAGTGGTGCTGATGGGAGACTTCAGTTTGGCTTAAGGTGGATTAGAGCGTCCTGTCCACCACTCACAGGTGGTGCCAGGAGCCAACTGTTACTGGACACAGTCCAGGACAGGTTCCTGGTTCATGGAGTGACTGAACTGACACAATAGGAAGCCATCCTGGATCTAGCACTTACAAATGGGAATCATGTCCAAGACATCATGGTGGAGGAGGCCTTGGGGAATAGTGACTACTGGACGGTTTGGTTCTGAGTGAATCTGAGGAAAGAAACATCAAGCAAGAAAACGAAAGTGCTAAATTTCAGGAAGGCCAAGTATGGTAGGATGGGCGAGATTCTGAAGGGACACTTAGCTAGCCTTGAGGAAGATATGAATGTGAAACAAAAGTGGACAGAGATCAGGGAAAGGGAGCACAGCAGCCACTAACACTGGTCTAAAACAGAAGGGAAAGAATTCAAGGCCAGGTAACCTAGGTGGCTCAGTACGGAGGTAAGTCAGGCAGTTAGGGGATAAGAGGGTCACATATTGAAAATACACGAATTCCTGAAGGGATGGGGATCTACCTGGAGAAAGCTAGGGGAGGCCACTAGGATAGCCAGGCAAGTCAAGGCTAGGAAGGAGCTGCAAATTGCAGAGAGGATTAAGGAGGGGAGAAAGCCTTCTATAAGTATATCATTGTGAGGAGTGACATGAAGGCATGTATAGTTAAGCTAAATCTCTGAAGCAACTAGAGCCACGTCATCCCATCAAATGGGTACACTCCTAGAATGGGTGATGGTTAACTGTATGGAACATGTGTTGAAAGCAGGAATCCTTGCAGATGCACTAACAGACCACTCACCCACTTTTTGTATCCTATCTATGGTTGCGCCTCCATCTCCTCCATCAAGACTAATCACGTTTACAAATCTAGTTCATATTGACCAGGACGCATTTCTCTCTGAGATCTCCAATATTGACTGGGCAGGTATCTATCAAACAAAGGATGTGGAGATTGCTCTACAGATATTCATAAATGAATATCTTACCATTCAATATAAACATGCCCCCAAGACTACTAGGAGCGTCAGAGGAAAACAGATGAGGTGGCTGCATAAAGACCTCCATGCTAATCTGCGCCAGAGGGACAAGCTCTGGATTCGATACAAACAAACTGGCCTACAGTCAGATCTTATTGTCTATCATAAACTAAGGAACAGATGTAAGAGACAAGTTAGAGCTGCTAAAAGCAAATACTGCAAGGACCTTCTACAAAGCTCAGCCTGCGACCTGAGGAAATTCTGGGCCCATATCAAAACCTTTCTGGGTACCTCACAGGCGGTCACTCCTGATGAAATGATCATACATTGAGCACATTGTAATGACCCTAGGACCATCTCAAACAGTTTTAACAATCTTTTCTCTGATCTGTCGCACTATACCTTGGCTTTACAACCTAGTGGATCGCACTCCAATCTACCTACCGCACTACCATCAGACAACCATACTGCCCTATTGTATGATGCTCCTCCAGCGCCACCATTCTATTTCAAGGCTATATCAAGAGTGGAAGTTCTGAAATTACTGAGATCCATATCTGCCAATACCAGCTCTGGTTCTGACTCACTGGAACCTCGTCTTCTTAAGCTGGCTGCTCCACTCATTGCCTCTCCCATTGCCAGAATCTACACTTTATCCCTTATCCACAGCACTGTGCCGGACCTATGGAAATCTGCAAGAGTAATGCCTGTCTTTAAAAAAGGTGACCCAAAGGACATGGCCAATTACAGACCTATTGCAATTCTCTCTGTCCTTAGCAAGATCCTAGAGAAAATAGTTGCATCTCTGTCCTTAGCAAGATCCTAGAGAAAATAGTTGCATCACAGACCATTGACTACCTTACATGCTGCAATCTCCTCTCAGACACCCAGCATGGTTTCAGAAAAGGTGATAGCACCACCACGGCTCTTCTTCAACTAACTACTGATATTCTGTCCAACATGGATTCTGGAAAACTCACAGGTGCCATCTTCATTGACCTCACTAAGGCTTTCAACCTTGTAGACCAACCTCTACTTCTCTCCACTCTCCATAAATTCCATTTCTCTACCCCTGTTGTGGACTGGTTCTCTAGCTACCTGTCAAACAGGTAGCAATCTGTCAAATTTAACTTCTCCCTGTCCAACACATCTACTATCAACCTTGGGGTCCCCCAGGGCTGTATCTTTGGGCCCCTTCTGTTCTCAATTTTTACCAACAATGCAGCTGAGGTCCTGGAATCCTGCTCAGCTATTCTCTATGCTGATGACCTGATCATCTATACTAGTTCTTCTAGTATTGCCTGCATAAACACATCACTTACTTCGAACTTCAATAAGGTCTTAGACTGGCTACTAGACCGTAAGCTTGTACTAAATGAAAAGAAAATGAAAGCCATGCTCCTAGGTTCCGCACCGAAGATTAAGGCCTGTTCTAGTTTGCTGGAGGTTCTTCACCCAGGAGGATTTCCACTTCAAAATGTTACTTCCTTCAAGTACCTTGGGATCCTGCTGGACCACGCTGTCAGAAGGTCTAAACCTCATTTTCAGGTTTTTAGCAATATTGGGAATGCAAGTAATCACAGACATGTTGCATAAGAGTAATAAACTTGTTTATTACTACCAAAAAAGAACAAAATCACAGTTGCCCTGAGCAGTTGATACCAATATGAACCGGGAGCCAGTGCTAAGCGTTCCCTATACCTCGAGATTTCTTTGTGTCTCTTGGGATCTCTGAGGTCCAGAGGAGATTGACAAAGTGCATCAAGGGGACAGAGGGTATGAATTATAAACAGAGACTACTTAATTTAAAATTATATCCCTTAGAGTATCGTAGATTGCGGGGTGATATGTTTTTGATTTATAGGGCATTGACTAATGCAAATATGTGGGATCTCCTGGGCCTGATTAAAAGGGACCAAACATATGATACTAGGTCTCACAATTATCAATTGCTTAAGGAAAGATATAATACAAATAGAAGGAAATATTGGTTAAATAATAGAGTGACAGAAGTGTGGAACAGCTTACCAGGAGAGATTGTGGAGAGTAGTACAATGCAGATATTCAAAACACAGCTGGACAAATATATTTTAGAAAAAAATATAAATGGGTATAAGTAAAGCACGGCTCGCGAGCTCACGGACAAATTGTCTTTATGCTCTGTATGATCTATGTAATCTAAGTCTATGTACAAGACTAGTGTATCACATTTTATACCTATGATAATTACTATGGTTACCGTAAGAAAGAAACATTTCTGGTTACAGAGATGAGCCCTATTGGCTAAATTAGAGGAGGCTCCATGGTCCAAGATAACATCATACAATTTTGTAGTAGTCATCAGTTTGTGAAACAAAAGAGTTCTTATCCAGAGTTTTACATAACTCAGTGTAGTAGAACAAATCACCAAAAGGTGGCAATGCCGACTTACATATCATAATTATTCCAAGGACACAGGTGTCTTGGCGTCTTACAAGTAAGAAATACACAGAAAATACATAGAAGAATATATGTATTAGCAAGCAAAGTGTATTACAACAATATGCGTACATATCCTGACATCTACTCTTGTACGGTAGATGCCCTTAGACTTATATGTTAGTATAACATATTCCTAAGCACTAGCTGTCTATGGTGTACCTCTAAGGGTACCAATTAGGTTGCAGGGACCTCATGTAACATTCCCTCCCTTGTTGCCTCCAAGGGCAACATAGGCAAACCTAGGCAAAGGTCAGGGAGCAGTGGTTATTTACAAACCCGATGCACAAGCTTTGTAAAAGAACTCGAGCTGCTCTCGGTGTTGGCGCAGTGTGCGCCGTAGGCAGCATAGCATGATAATTAAAACAAATATCAACATGCTTGTATAAAAACAAAACCTTTAAAAGTAATTTCTAACCAGGTGTTAGTCAATGCATCACTCATGTCACTATCATTAATCAACCAAAGGATAGCTTCATTGGCCTTGGTCATATTATTGCTGATGTGGATGAGGTGTGTGTCTTTCCTGTCTAAAAGTGATTTTAACATAAGTGTAAGTGGGTCTATGTGTACATTAAAATATGGTAAACATTCAGAAAGTGTGAGCAGATAATCGGGGTTACCATCAATGATGTCTGCATCCATAAGGGGGATGGGGTTATAACAGTATGTCCAATGACAGTCTTCTGGTGGGGAACAAAACAAAAATTGGGGTTATCAATAACACATGTCACAGATCCATAAGTATAGCTTTTAAACTTAGTTACCACACAGTACTCCCCATCAGAATTGTACTGAGAGTGGACAGTAGAGAGTCTCCACTTTTACAACTGGACAGGGCAAGTGTAGGTCGACTTCGAAATCCGTGTTGACAGGCAATGAACCTCCTCATGATATGACTGGTAGAGCTTATCCAGAGCCAAAGTAGAATCTGAGAAATCCGTGCCATTTTTGGTGATGTCATCATGCATGGTGAATGTCCAATCAATGCTATCTGGAGAATAACCACAAACAGGTTGAATAACATCAAATACATCACATCGGCACAAGTAAATGTGTTGCTTCTTCGCACAGCAGTCCGTGTGCGGAGCCACCCAGGTGTCCAGGAAAGGATGGAAAATCAGTAGAGGCGGTAGATCCAGGTGTTCTCTGTAGATGTCTTCGTCCAGGTGCCCAATAGAATGTACCAGTGCAAGCCTGTCAAACAAGGCTGTAATGGGATCAAAACGTGGTAAAAAAAGACAGTAAAAGAAACAAACATCGTATCTCTTATGGAACATTTCTTAGCAGTAAAACAAGGACCAGTGTTAGGGTGTCTAGTCACAAACCCCAGGTTCCTAGCTGTAGAAAGAGGAATCATTAGAGATTGTTGCATACACATAGCAATACAGCTAGGGGTTTTACATCATGGACAATACCATTTGGAAATGCATCTGTCATGTATGATAGCAGGGATTCTTCCAGATTCTAAATCCTGGAAGAGATTGTTGATGCTAGTGATGATGTATGAGCCATATGCAGTGCAGAGGATCTCTCTAGCAATGCATTTTGTATCTGCTTCTTTGTTGTTCTGTGCAATGAGTGCGTTAATCTTGTCTTTAGAGTCTGTAAATGCCTTAGCAATGTCGTACATGTTGTATACAGTGCATATTTCTTCCTGACTAAGGCCATCCACACCATGCAATAATGGGGGTAGTATATTGTTAACCAAACCAGTGGAAAACTTGGCAGAATGAGATTTGATAGCTGCAATGTCTGCTTTATTCCAAATAGACATAGCCATACCAAACTTAGCTTGCCCTCGCTCCTGAGCTGTTTTCCCCCACCTTCATTCCTTATCCTGCACCCTCTGTTCCTGTAACACTTACTTTCCCAGCCCCACTCTCTTCCCTTCCCACTTAGCCATTTCTCCAGTACCCCATCATTACTCCCTCCCTTTTTCCTGCCCCTCCCCTCTCCTGCTCTTTGCCGCCTCACTCCCCCTCTAACCGCCCTCCACTCCCCTCTCTGCCGTCTTTCGGTTCCACCGGCCCGGTAACAGGTTGCTACCTTGTACCGCTAATGCCGTAACTTGCCGCCACCTCTTCTTTCACCTTTCTGCCCCTCTCCTGCCAGCTTTCCCCTCCTTCTTTTATTCTTCCCTCTTCTCCCTATGCTCAGTCCTCACCCCCCCTCTCCTATTTATCCCGCCTCCCACCAGTTTCGTGACTCCCCTCTCTCTCCTGCCATCTCGTAGTTCCACCTTTCGGCCGCAGAGTTTATACTCTACCCGCCAATACCGTTTCACCGCTTCGCCTCTTGTCCTCTTCCTTCTTCTGCTCCGCTGCGCTCTTACTAGGTGCACTCTATCTCCCTACCCCCACTCATTTCCCTATCTGTTCCGTGCCCTTCATCCCTTTCCCCCTATACCCTGCCCCTCCCCCATTCCTTTAGTTCAAATCCCTCCTCACCCTTGCACCTAGTCCCCCCACCGCCCTCCCCTGCACATCACCATCTCTCCCTCTCTGTTTTTTTCACCCATAGCTTCACTGTCCTGTTCCCGACCTCTCCGTCTCTCTTGCCGACTCCCAGTTCCACCGTCCGGCCACAGGTGGTAACCTTCTCCCGCTAATGCCCTTGGCGCCCTTAACCTCCCTCCTGTCCTCCCCTTTTTGCTATTCACCCTACACCCCTGTCTCCGTCTCTCCTGCCCTACCCTTACACCTGTCCCTAGCACCTCTCCCTAGTTCTCAACAACTGAATACATGTAATTTTATCCTTATTGCTATGCTTGACTACACTGTGTGACTTTGTCCTTTGCAAATGTATCCTGCTCTGTGTAATTTCTTATGTATCCTGCAAATGTATCCTGCTTTGTGTAATCTCTTATGTATCACTGTGTTCTGTAACTGTACCTCCCGGGTCGTGCCTGAAAATAGTCACTTGTTGGCTAGCGCACTTACCCGGTCAACAAAAACTAAATAAATAAAGAGGCCTGTGACAGTACCTGTTGCACCTGTGACATCAGAACTGTCAACTTCACGTGTATTACGTTTATGACTTTGATCATCAGGATTGGGTTTTCTCCTGAAGTTGCCTCTATGTTCAGTAGAATGGACCCCGGCAATAGGGTCTTGAGTACGAATCTGAAATGCAGCTAAACTATTAAGCAATAACAAACTATAAAATACTGACGTATTAATATTGTGACACATACTAAATTCTTTAATATTCCTGGAAGTAAGATTAAACAAAACAGGTATATGCATAAATTGTAAGTTATTGATCAATGAACCAGGGAGGGCAGTGGCTGTTAGACCACTACGGGGACAGGGGTGTGCTTTGGACATTCCAAAAGCTGTTTATCAGTGGGTGGTAATACAGAGAGATATATGGCAGCAGAAGCCATGTGGTGTACAGCTCAAAATTTTCTAGCAGAATCCTTAGACAAAGAATTACTGTACGAAGGATCGATTAATGCAGTGATATTGTACAAACCAGAATGTCTAAGAGCAGTTTGTAGCAAGGACAGAGAACCATTTGGGGATAATTTAGCATTGGGCCAACCCTAGAAAGTTCCTTTGGAGAGTTTGGCCACAGGGAGAATTTGTCCTTGCGATGTGGTTTGCCACTCAATTTGTAGGGTAGATTTATCAGGAGCAACAACCGAGGCAGTGAGGTAAGCATCAGAACCTTCCTGGACAGTAATCAGACTATCAGGTATGTTGATGGATACTCCCTCTGAAGGAGATGCTGGATGATTAAGGTGTGGTAAGGAAGTTCGGTACCATGCCTTGGATGCCTGGGATAACTCCTGAGATGAGGAGATAATGGAACAAGATAGCCATCTTGTCAGTGTTTCCGAAAAGCAAAATCTAACATTAGTAAGTTAGTACTATTCCACCCAATGGGGTGAGGAAAAGTAATTAAGCTCCTTTTTACAGTTTCAGTTGGTTTGCATGTAACCATTTGTCAGTCAGTTTATTGTTATGCATTAGTCTAACTTGACAGACTGCCGGACTGAGCTTGTTGATGATGGGTTATGGGCCTTCCCATTTATTGGAGAAGGAATGGGTGGGATGTGCAAATCAGAGTACCATTACCTGATCTCCAACCTGCCAATCCACTTCTTGTGCATGTTTGTCAAACTGTATTTTGGATTGTTGCTGGGCCTTGCCCATGCAGTTGGCAGCATACAAGTGTGTGTGTATGAGGTCTTTTCTGAGTTTTTCCACATACTGATCTACAGACACACGATCTGCAGAGGGGGTGTGCAGGTCAAACAACAGGTGTTAGGGTAATCTCATCTGTCTTCCAGTCATCACTTCAAAGGGTGTGAGCTGGGTAGTGGCTGAGGGTGTGCCCCTAATTGCCATAAGGAGTATCGGCAGTAGGGAATCCCAGGTTTTGGGATTGTCCTCAATGAATTTGGAAAGCATTTGCTTAATCCATCTGTTGGCCCTCTCTACTTGACCTGAAGATTGGGGGTAGTAGGGTATGTGGAACTTTTGTTGAACTCCAAGGAGTTCAAGAGATTCTTTCATCAACTCACCTGTAAAATTAGTTCCTTTGTTGGAGTCTACCTTAAGAGGTAGACCCCACCTGGAGAAAATCTGTTCCACCAGAATTTTGGCAGTGGTTTTAGCAGTGCATGTCTTAGTGGGGAAAGCTTCAGCCCCCTTAGAGAAGAGGTCAGTTGCCACAAGAGCATACTTCTTATTTCTGCTGGTATTGGTCAGGGGGCCAATAAAATCAATCTGTATGGCATGCCAAGGGCCAGAGTGTTGTTGTGGTAAAAGTTTGGCATTTTGCTTGGTAGGGATGGGGTTGTTTTGTGCACAAACAAGGCAATTATCTATGTACTGTTTAACATCTTTGGTGACACCAGGCCACCAGGAGGTGGTCTTAAGCCTTTGGAGGGTGTTTTCCACTCCCTGGTGCCCACCAGTGGATGTGTCATGCACTTGGTGCAAAAATTCAGACCTGAGGTGTCTGGGGACCACCCACAACTTAGTGGTGGAATCATCTGGTTGATACCAGATGAGCTTGTCATCTGGAGACCAGTGTAACTTACCTTCATGCCTCCAGTAGGGGTTACGTGTAGGAAGTTTCTCTTCGGTACTCTTGTCAAGGACTCTGAATACATTCTTTGAGTTCAGTATCAACATGTTAGGCTGCTGAGAGGTCCAAGGGGGAGAAGGGTTCAGGTTTTTTCCTGAGTGCTGCAATGTGTATGGCCCATTGGCCTCTGGATGGTCCATCATCCAGGTGTCCCCCCCCTTTGGGCCGTCTGCTGTGTCATTGAAGGCATGAAGGGGGTCATGGAGAGAATGGGCTTTAACTTTGTGCACATAGAGTTTGTGTGCAAATATTTGTGCCAGTGAATGTATGTATATTACCAATTCCTTGTACTTCACTGGGCTGCCATCAGAAGAGAGGAAGGAATTCTTCTGCCAGAAAGGGAGGCATTCTGTAACAGAACAACAAACCCAACTAGAGTCTGTAAAAATTATGGTATCCTCGGTCCCATGCTGGAAGAACTCGAGGGCACAGGCCACCGCTGCCATCTCTGCATACTGTGATGATGCTACACTGCAATGTTTACATATTTTAACAGTGTTCCCATAAGGGTATATCACTAGAATACTCATCCCTGCAATTTGTTCTCCCAGTTAGTAGGATGCTGAACCATCAGTAAAGACGTGACCCAAAGAGGTGTTGTCAAGTATTTGTGGTGTGGCAGGGAGGAAAGGACCTGGATCTGGACGATCAGGCGATTGCAGTGTACAGTCATGGGGTTCTCCTTGGAAAAGGAGTCCATGATGGAATTTTTGTTGGGTGTACCTGTATGTCTCAATCCTGGAGAAGAAAAGACCAGTGTGTCAACCTGGTATTAGAGACTGGCCCATCCTTCACTCTATCTGAGAGCAGAAAGGTAGTTGGGGTGTGGTTGGTGTTGATAATCAGTGGACAGTACCCAATGATATACAGAAAGTGCTTGACAGCCCAGTAGATAGCCAGAAGGTTCCTTTCACAAAGGCTGTACTTCTGTTCCACTGGGGTCAAGAGCTGTGATGCATATGCAATAGGTCTCAGGGTGCCATGAACCTTCTGGGCCAGTACTGCTGACATGGCAATGTCAGAGGTGGCACATTCCAGATGAAATGGAAGTGCTGGATTGGGGTTGACCAGTGCTGGAGCGGAGGCCAAGGCCTGCTTCAGTGACGTCACAGCCTGGGTTTGTATAGGGCCCCAAGTCCATGGGATGTCCTTTTTCAGTAGCTCATACAGAGGAGCAGCTCTCTGAGCAAAATCACAAATAAAATCTTGTAAATAATTCACCATACCTAGAAACCTTTGAAGAGTTGCCACGCTGGTGGGCAATGGCAAGTCTTGCAATCCCTGTATCTTCCAGGTAGGGCTTCAACCCTGGTCAGTTATTTTTATGTTTGCTTGCACGCATGTGCAAGAAACATAGTGCCATCATTGGAGATTTCGGAGGTGTGTCACCTCTTCCTCCAATTCAGTCAGTGTGTTGGCAGGCACGGCCCCTGTAAGCCAATGCATTCTGGAGCTGTCTATGACAAGCTCCAAAATGCAGTAGCATACAGTTCAAGGGGAGCTACGCAGGTGAGCAGCGATAAGATGTCGCTTGCTCATAAGCATCCCCCTCTACACACACAGGCGCCAAGCAGGCATATGCGCCCCGCCCCCGCATGCATGCCGCACACACTGAATAACCGGCCAGGGTGCCCAATCCCCTCGGCTGTGCTGCGTTCCTCCCCACCTCCCCCCAAAGCCTTTGAAAATGCCACACTGGGTGCCCATCCCAGCATGGCAAGTAATGATATAGTCAATGGGGGTGCCCAATCCCCCGTCGGGTCCACTGTCCTCACCCCCCCAAGTACTAAGTGTCACGCTGGGAGCCCACCCCAGCGTGGCAATCCATACTTTGGCTGACAGGGTGCCCAATCCCCCATCGGCTGAACGACCCCCCCAACCATCCTTGTGCCATGCTGGGAGCCCACCCCAGCATGGCAAACGTCCCGCGTCATTCTTTTTTTTTGTACCTGTAAAGAAAAAATGGTCCCATGTAGTCTCCCTGGCCCCCTCCCACAACCCGCACCACCCACTGCACACCCTGCCTCCTCCACCCCCTCACCCCATCTTACCTCCGGACCCATGGCTTGGAGTCTTCGGTGGACCAGAACACGTCTGCACTCTTCAAAGCCGACCGCGAACTGAGGAAATGCCGGTAAGCTGTATAATGGGCTAGATAGGGAGTTTCAACTTTGTTGCATATCTCAGGCATTTTTGGAATTTTGCACAATTTTTCAACATGGGGTTTTGGGACCCTTCTCATGAATGATGTCACTGTCATGGCATTATTCAGGCCGAAGGTGATTTCGCAGTCACTGCGCGGTCACTGCGTGAAATCATCCTGGGCCTGAATGCGCGATAGACGATCATCATGAAGAGGTCCTAAAACCCATGTTGAAAATTTAGTACTAAAATTCCAAAAAATGACTGTTTTATGAGCGTATGTTGTGCAGTTCCTACGCAGGCTCATAAGTTCATGAATTTTTAATATTTTCACTCCAGATTTTCAACATTGCCATTTTACCACACCTTCTTATGAGTAGTACAGCTGTCATTTTTCACATCTCACCCAAAACGTGTTTCCGCCCATGTAGCACACAATGGCGCAGTCAGTATGCAAAATCAATGTAGGGACAAATTAAGAAAATCACAGTGACACTGTTCATGAGCAGAGGTCTTAAAATGGCTATGTTGAAAATTTGGTGAAAATTCCTAAAAATGACTGTGTTACGAGCGTACGTTGCACAGTTCCTATGCATGCTCATAAGTTTGCAAATTTAATATTTTCACTCCAGATTTTCAACATTGCCATTTTATTACACTTCCTTATGAACAGTACAGCTGCAATTTTTCATATGTCGCCCAAAATGTGTTTTCGCACATGTAGCGCACAATGGTGCTGTTGGTGTGCAAAAGCAATGTTTAGGACAGATTAAGAAAATCACAGTTACACTATTCATGAGCAGAGGTCTGAAAATGGCTATGTTGAAAATTTGGTGACAAAAGTCCATAAAATGACTGTGTTACGAGTGAGCATTGCGCAGTTTCCACGCACCCTCATTGGTTCATGACTTTGTCATATTTTCAGTCCAGATTTTCACCAGTGGCATTTTTCCACACTTCCTTATGAACAGTACAGCTGTCATTTTCTAACATGGCTGAAGTGTGTTTCACACTTTCAGCGAGATGATCGGTCGCTGTGGGAAATCATTGTTCGGCACAGGTAAAGAAAATCACAGTGACACTGTTCATGATCGGAGGCACCAAAATGCCTGAGTTGACAATCTACTGTAAAAAATCCCCAACCTAATTATATTATGGGTGTGCATTGCACAGTTTCTATGTACGTTCGTGACTTCACCATTTTTTTAAATATTTTTACTACACATTTGCAACATTGCCATTTTTTACACCTCCCCATGAACAGTACAGCTGTCATTTTTTACATCCTGTTCGGAATGTTTTTGCACCTGTGGTGCTAAATGCCATAGTCACTGTGCATAAACAACTTTCGGCTAACAAACTGATATTCCCCCTGTTCATGAGGTGGGGTCACAAAAAAAACATGTTGAAAATTTGGAGTGAAAATACCAACGAATGCCTGAAGTATTAGGGTTTCCAACCATAATGCCCAACCCTGTAGAGAATGACAGGCATCAGGGGTGTGACTTGGGATTCTTGCCTGTGATGCTCATACCATTCCACGCCCTGCAGTCAGTGAGAGGCATCGAGGTATGCCTTGGACTCTTCTGCCCCAAACTTCACCCCATTCTCCTATAAATCGCACCCATCTCACCATATTTCCTAATGAAATGGGGTGCACATAAGGGCCAAAGACCCCAAGGAACACCGTGACACTTGTCAGTGTCTGCAGGGTGGGATGTAGTGAAATGGCGTGGCCGTTATACCTGACAACCCAGTCGCACACCCCAATGCCTATCACTCTCTGCAGGGTGGTGGTGGGGTTGGCTTCAGTTCAATACTTCACTGCCATTCCTATTACGCAGCTCTGTAACTTCTACACTACCACTGCCAATGCCAGCAAACGATCATTTGGCATTGACAAATGCTTGTTAGACCCAGAAACAGTACTTCTTTCTGACATAGTTGTGCTTTTGCTGGATTACATTTCAGGCCTGCTCTCTGAATGAGAGTTAGTAGTTCATCCAAGAGATCCAGGTGTTGTTCCTGTGTGGCAGTTTCCAGCAACAGGTCATTCACATACTGCAAGAGACATTGGGGAGTAGAGAAACTCTCAAGGGCATCCACCATATGCAGATGGAACAGGGGATGGGCTATTATGGAATCCCTGTGGTAAGCAAGTCCACGTGTACTGTCTTCCTTCAAAGGTGAAGACAAACTTATATTGACTCTTGAGACCCAATGGTAATGACCAAAAACCATTGGAAATGTCCAGGGCACTGAACCATTTCAGGTCAGGGATCAAAAGCCATAGCACATCAGGTGCTGATGCCACAGTTGGGGAACAACTGGGGGTGACCTGATTCAGTTTCCTGTAGTCAATAATAAATCTCCAGGTGCCTGTGTGTTTTTTCACTGGCCACACTGGAGAGTTAGCAGTAGCAATGCAAGTTCTGATTACTCCTTGCTTGAGAAGTGACTTGATTGTTTCCCTGAGAGAAGGCAAGGCCTCAGTTGGAAAAGGGTACTGCCTTTGCCTCTCATGTGCTGGGCCTGGCACTTCAATGACAGTGTGCATTCTGCCACAGTCATGTTTGTTGACTGCAAATGCTTCCAAATTTTGCTGCAAAATGGGGAGTAGCTTTGGGAAAAGCTCATGATCTTTGAACAAATCTATGACGTCATACTCTTTGTTGGTAGCAGAAATTGTCACCACAACATGTGAATCAGGGATCAAAATGGTGTGGTAGTGACCCTGAATCTGTATCAGTAGCATGTTAGCTAGATCTACCACAAAGCCATGTGGTGTGAGAAAATCAGTCCCTATGATACTAGGATGATCATGCATTACCATCAGTTGAAAAGTGTGTGAGGCCTTTAAATGGCCTAAATCTACTGGCAGGGGTAGAGATCGATATGCAGGTAGCCTAGTACCAGCTATTCCTGACATGTTGGTCCTCCATCCGGTGGACCAAGGAGATGTGTCTGGGTGTTCATCATGTAATACAGACACAGCAGCACCTGTGTCTAGCATGACTACAAGTAGATGGCCCCCGACCTCAGCCTCAGTGCAGGGCCTTCTGTTTGTATCCAAGACCAGCTTGTTTACAATCCGGACTGGGGCCTGTAATTGTCAATCTGTACTGCTGGGAGCATGGAGAGGTTGGGCCTGGCTTCTTTGAATCACCTCACCATGCTACGCCGATGCTATATAGGGAGCAGCTTCCGGGTTCAGGCCTGTATGAGCCTGAGGGCCTGCACTTCCAGTATCACCATGACCCATTGGGGTCTGGGTCGCCGGTTGTACAGCCGCAAGGGCCTGAGCGGGAACAGCGTCTGCCACAGAGTGCACTTGTCCCAGGAGCTCTCGGAATTTCCTTTTTTCTTTGGCTATCTCCCTATATGAAGGGCCTGTTCTTTGTTGTTGTGATTTACCCTTATTCTTATGCCAATTCCGGTTCCCACCCCATTGTTGCTGCTGTTTTGGTTGCTGGTGTTGGATCTGTGGGGGGTGTTGTTTATCGGCTGGAGGGGCCTGTTGATGTTGGGCCTGTTGGTGTTTGGCCTGCCCTTCCACAGTGTAGTGCATCATGGCCTCTGAAATAGGCTCCACGGTGGCTACTTTCTTGGAACTGGAGCCCAGATCATGGATGTAGAGTTGGTAAACTCTCTTGGTTTTCTGAAGGATGTCGGCAAACCTGTCCATATTGGGGTAGGTGGTTGGCTCTACCTTTTCTCGTATTGCAGGAATCATGTTCATAAGGAACAGGGTCTTATGCTCAATAAGATCTACATCTGCAGCTTCTTGTGCTAGGTGCTTTCCTGCTCGGTAGGCCATCCAAAGTCTCTGGTGGTAAGTCACTGGACTTTCCTTTGCATTCTGTTTTACAGGGTATGCAAGCATCACTCCTACTACACCTGGGCTATGAGCAGAAATGAGCTCAGCTGCAACCTCATCAAAGGTGGCGTTCCCATCCTGGCGGATGGCATCGGGGAGTTTTGCGGACAAACTAGGATCTATGGTTTGGCATGGTGTCTGGACCTGATATTCTGCAGTGAGGCTAAGCATCTCACATTGAGAACGCACCTTTTCTAAGTGACAGCTGAGGTTGTCGGATGGATTCATCCGACCGATACTGTCAGCGATTTGTTGAACAGAGTAGGCCATTTGTAGGGGATTATTTGGTCGATCAGGTAGAGGTAGATTGTCTCAGGCGCCGTCTAGGGTGGCCCGAGCTGCAGCCTCAGCCGCAGTATGAATGATACCATCCTGAGTGCCAGTCTCTTGTAGAAGCTGTCTTACGTGGGTTTTAATGGCTCGTTTACTTCTCTCAGGAAGAGGTACATTACCTATTGCAGATTCAATCATCGTTTCTATCTCTTGCCTGTCTTCCACATTAATAATGGCTATCGGTAGTGCCGTCGGGACCAGGCCTGGGCCTGCCCCCCCCCATCATGGGGGCCACCATGTTGGCATCTTCCATGATGGGCGTCATGACATTGATGATGTATGACATGGTGTGGGTGGAGTGGGGACCCGCCATGTTGTGTATGGCTGGGTGGAGTTTCTGGGCCATAGTAGGGGTGTGACTGGGCGTTGTACTGAGAGATGCCTTCATCTGATACCTCCCCTTCAGATGACAGGTGTAAGGCAGGGGCTACGCCTCCCATCACCTTAACATGTCCAGCCGGTACCTCCCGCTGATGGTGCAGTTTCACCATCTTAGTTTTACATTCAGCATGACTCACAGTTGCAATATCCATATCAACCTCATCCTGCATTTGCTTCTGCAACACTCTATACACAATGCTCAGTTCGTGATTGTCCCTAGTAGCCACTTCTAAGTCATTACATACCTGGTTCATCTTGTCCTGAAGCTCTCCCATCTCCTCACTCAACTGTGCATTCGCTGTACTTAACAAGTCATTCATATGCAATGCCTGTCCCTTATCCTGTCTCAAATTTTCATACTCCTGCTTCAACATACAAAGTTCCTGTTCTCCAGCTTGAGCTGAATGATGCAAAAGTGAATCTTTTTCATTCCGCAGAGTTTGAAGTTCAGACTCCAAATTCTGCTGCAGTCTAACACATTCTGGTCCAGATATTCAAACTGCGCCAGGCCGTGGCGCAAGCTTGGGTGCAGCTCAACTTGTCTGCGCAGGGGTGTGGACTGGGCAATATTCAACAGAGCTGCACCATGGCTCAGCAGCATTGAAAATCACACCCTGGCCACCTGCAGTGTGCATGGCGCAGTGGCACTGCACCAGCACAAGTGGCCAGAGTCGAGCATGGGGATGCACTAGCACAAGTTCCATTGCGCCATGCACAACAACCGCGATATTCAAAAGTTAACATGCAAATGGGGCCATAATGTATGCAAGGTACACATGGGGCCATTTGCATGTCATTATGGCCCCATTTGCATGCAGGTGCGCTGATCCCCGACGACTTGCGCCTGACACCCTGCCAGGCAGCAGCCGGCGGGGACTGACTCCCCCTGCAGCCAGCAATGTGCTCCACAGCCTGATCGTGGGCATTTGTATAAATAAAAGAACATGTCCTATATCCCTGGTGGTCCAGTGGACTGCTTTCTGCCCAATTGCGGGCATTTGTATAAATAAAAGAACATGTTCTATATCCCTGGTGGTCCAGTGGACCACTTTCTGCCCGATCACGGGCATTTGTATAAATAAAAGAACATGTCCTATATCCCTGATGGTCCAGTGAACAGCTGTTTGCCTGATCATGGGCATCTGTATAAAAAATAAGACTTCGTCCAATATCCCTGGTGGTCCAGTGGACCGCTATCTGCCCAATCACAGGCATCTGTATAAAAAAGACGTTGTCCAATATCCCTGGTGGTCCAGTGGACTGCTATCTGCCAAATTGCAGGCATTTGTAAAAAAAAATAAATAATTCCAATATCCCTGGTGGTCTAGTGGTACCCCACCACCTGCCCACTGTGCGTTGGAGTGGTCATGCCTAACTCTCATCCCATTCTCCTATACTGCACTACCACAGTTTCTTTACACATGGAATGGGGTGAGAGTTAGGCATGACCACCCCAACACACACCCCAATGCCTGGTGGTGTCTGGCGGGCGGGGGGGTGGTAACCCTAACACCGAATTTCCACACTTTTGTCACTGTGGAAACAACCCTAACTGGTGCATTTTTTTGCAATGAATTTCCCTTCATTTTGAGAAAGTGTAATGTAAGTGGTAAATGGTATGTGTTAGTGGGAGCGCGGGCCTTCCAGGCCCTGCAATCCCTTCACAGTGTTCATTTTTTGCATAATGAGATGCATATATGTGATTGTGGGCACTCTGGGCCCTGCGCTCCACTCATATTTTACAACAGAGCCATACAGCAGTCCTATAGGGCAAGAAACCCTTGTGACACAAAGTTACCAATATCTCAGGAACCATAGCAGCTACAAATAAAATTCAAATGTCCCTATAATTGTGACAACCAGTACTTCACACAACATTTTTAATGACCGAACCCATATCTCACATCATTTACGAGCTACAAGCACTGGAAAGCTGCCCTTGGAACCCTTGGAACATATTTTTTCCAATATCTCTGTAACCATAGCAAGTAGGAAAAAAATTCCACTGCAGGTGTCATCTACTATTTTCAAACTTGTTTCAACAGATTAGCTCACCTTTAAGCTGCCAGTAGCGGAAACTCCGTATCTTGATTCTTTTTCGAGATACGGACGCTAAAAGGCATGACGGGTGTCACAGTGTTATCCTAAAGGAAATTGCTCAACTTCAGAATGCTATAACTTTGGGCCCCTTAAATGTTTTGGCACCAAAACAACAAAATGCACATCTGTGGGACCGGGGCTTGGTAACCTGCAAATTTCAGCCCAAAAGACCAACCGTTTGCTTGCAGGATGTTGGCAAAGATTTGCAGTTATTTTGACTTATTTTCACAAAATACTTTCGCAAATCATGAACGTTTTGCAAAAAAAAAATCATTAAACTTTCACATTTGCGAAGGTATTTTGTCAAAGTTTTTTCCCAAAAAAGTTTAAAAACGTATTTCTGGGGGGTATAACCCCCCCAAAAAAAGATATGGCTAGCACCCTCAGTACTTGACTAGGTAAACACAACAATCAGTGTTTGCCTAGAGGGTCCCAATTTTAAACGCCAGGCATTTTTCTGTGTCATTGACTGTGAACAAGATGGCTGACTCACGAAAGTAAAAGGGTCATTTGTGACAGTAAAAATGGCCTCTCACGAAAATTTAGTGATTTTTGCTAACTTTTCCCATTGACTACAATGGGAATTTGCTCTTTGAATAACTTTTAAATGGTTTAATATTTTTTCACGAAATCTTAGAAAGGCACATTGGTGACCAAGGTTGCATCTCCCCTGATGTTTTCGGACCAAACGGACATAGCATGCGGGCTGTGGGCGCGAGAAAAGAAACACGCAAAACGTCTGTTTTTTTGGCATTCTGTATCTCCGCAACTGTACATCTGACCATAACAAAAATGTGCTTGATCCATAGATCTATGGGGCCACACTGTGTATGCAAAATTTCAGGTAAATCTGTTGTACGGTGGCAAAATTATTAATATGCAAAATTTGAGGTTTTGCATTAAAGTAGCTACTCAACCCTAACTATAGTGGCACTACCGTGCTACTATAATAAATATATATGTATCCCCCCTATCTGGGGCTTACCTGTGAGCCCCTGAAAAGGCTCCATTTTCCCACCAGGGCTTTGGTCCACCCCTACATTCTTTTTCTTCTGTGTCCAGGTTTTCCTTACACCTGTGCCCTGGACCTCTTCTGCCAGCCCCCACATGGTTTTTGGGAGAGTGGGGCAGGAGAAGCTGGTTCACGAAGCTGCCACCCATTTTGAATGGCACTCCAGTGCCAGGCAAGCTCTGTGCATGTGCAGAAATGCATTTTCTTTTGGCTGTTTTGGTGGCCACTTGGTCTGTCTCTCCAGTGGTCCTGGTCCCTGGGTAAGGCAAAAGAGAGACCGAAGACCTTGGGAAAACTGGAGATGCAGTGGGAGAGTAAAGAGAGCCACTGTTCTGCGCTTCAATCATGCTGCTGCATTTAGAGCTACCTCGTGAATATTAATGAAGTGGATCATGAATAATTATTGAGCTGAAGCCTGTCTAGCACTAGGGCATGTAATAGCACTAGCGGCAGGCTAAAAAAATTAAGAAAGTGTTAAATGGTGTAGGGGCCTGAACAGAAGAAGGGTCTGCTACTGTTCTGTGGGGAAACAAAACACTAAACATGTGTGTACTGACTTCAGGAGGGTTGTTAAAGCGGGACTTGTATGCACTGCAGTAGGACTAGAATGGGCTGTCTTGGGACTCTGACAAACGGCAGCAGTGACAGCACAAGGGAAAAAGAAAAGTAATAAACAGTGCAGTCACTTAAGAGGAAACAGGGGTGGCCATTTGATGGTGGGGCACATGTAACATAAAAGTAAATGGTTTGGCTGCACCAGGACATTGAAGTTGGGACACTGTAGAATCTCTAGTGGAATTGTCTGCATTGCAGCCATAATTTCCACAATGTGACGCCAGACAACCAATCCACAGCCTCAGGACTTGCCCAGAGGATTATGGGGCTTGTACAAGGACTCTTGGGGGGAAAATACCAGGGAAAATGTAGACACTTTTTTCTGCACCAATGAGGCATCGAGGAAGCCTTATACATATTAATTGTGTTTGCTTGCATGCATGTGCAAGAAACACACTGCGTCATCTTTCTTCACAGGTTGGGTTGTGGAGGTGCAGCAGTGTTGTGACGAATGGCAGCAGCTCGTTCGAGGGCTGGTTTGTTGCATGGCAATATAGGATCCTGATGCATTTAATGAGCATGCCACTATGCTCAAAGGAACTGACCACTGCAATCAGGGAGCGCCTCATCACAGAACAATCAGCTGTGATGCAGGGATGTTCCTGATTGTAGCGGTTATTGTAATAGAATGGCCTACTGTTTTGCATATCTGCCTACTACACTTAAGCACTATAGTCATCGTCGAAATTTTTTTTACAGCCGCCTGCTCTAGCTTTCCTCCACATTCGCACACACGCATTCTTTACAGCAATACTAGTTTTATGTTCAGAAGCAAAGATCCTATAAATAGAAAGCAAGTCTCACTCATCACATCCACTAAAAATAACAACAATAACTTACAAATAAAGAAGATAACAAGGCTGGTGAACGTCCATTGGCTGCAGTGAGGGGCTATGTGAAAGTTGTTATGGCATCACAGGATGAGTGAATACACCCCCCCCAGCAAACATCCAGGTAGCTGGCTGGGAGCCCACCCCAGTATGCTCATGCACTCCCCCCCCAGCACACTGTATGGCTGACGGGGGTGCCCAATCCCCATCGGCTCCACTCTCCCCCCGACAAACATCCAGGTGGCACGCTGGGAGCCCACCCCAGTGTGCCAATAGTCCTGCGGTGTCTTTAAAAAAAAATCCTGTAAACAAAAAGGAAAACAGTCCCTCGCTGCGTCTGGTGTCACCTCCCCAACCTGCACTCACCCTCTGTGCACCGCACCTCCCATACCCCCTCTCACTCCATACTTACCTCTGGAGCCCAGTGTGACCATCTTTGGTGGACCGGGAACACGTCTGCACTCTTCAAAACTGACCACGAACTGAAGAAATGCTTGTAAGCGTATAATGGCATAAATTGAGTTTTTTTCAACTTATGTGGATATCTCAGCCATTTGTTTGACTTTTGGCACCAAATATTCAACATGGGGTTCTTGGGACCCTTACTCATGATTTCAGTCACTGTCATAGCATTATTTGGTCCCGAAAGGTGATTTCACGGTCAGTGTGCGGAATCACCTTTTGGGACTGATTAATGAAATGACAGTGTCACTGTTCATCAGGTGGGCTCTCAAAAACCCTATGTTACAAATTTGGTGAAAAAATTCCAAAAAATGACTGCTTTATGAGAGAGCGTTGTGCAGTTTCCACGCACACTCGTAACTTTGCGAATTTGTAACATTTTCACTCCAGATTTTCAACATTGGCATTTTTCCATACCTCCTTATGAACAGTACAGCTGTCATTTTTCACATCCTGGCCAAAATGTGTTTTCGCACTTCCGACGCAGAATAGCGCAGTCACTGTGGAAAATCAGTGTTAGGGAGAGATTAAGAAAATCACAGTGATACTGTTCATGAGCAGAGGTCCTAAAATGCCTATGTTGAAAATTTGGTGACAAAAGTCCATGAAATGACTGTGTTACGAACGTGCATTGGACAGTTTCCAAGCACCCTCGTAACTTCGCAAATTTGTAATATTTTCACTCCAGAATTTCAGCATTATCATTTTTTACACCTCCTCATGAACAGTACAGTTGTCATTTTTTACATCCTGTTCAAAATGTGTTTTCACACCTGTGGTGCCCAATGGCGCAGTCACTGTGCAAGATCACCTTTCGGCTCACGAACTGATAGTATCACTGTTCATGTGGTGCAGTAACAAAAAGCCCATGTTGAAAACTTGGGGTGAAAATACCAAGAAATGCCCAGGGTGTTAGGGTTTCCGACCATAATGCACTACCCTGTAGGGGCTGACAGGTGTCAGGGGTGTGACTTGGGATTGTCAACAGTAATGCTTATGCCATTCCACCCCCACCCCCACCCTGCAGCCAGTGACAGGCATTGAGGTGTGCCTTGGACTCTTCAGCCCCAAAGTTCACCCCATTCTCCTATGCTACACCCATTTTAGTGTATTTCCTTATGGAATGGGGTGAGTGTAAAGCCCGAACACTCCAAGGCACACCTTGACACTTGTCGGTGTCTGCAGGGTAGGGTGAGGTGAAATGGCATGAGTGTTATGGGTGACGACCCACAGGCACACCCCAAAGCCTGTCCATCTCTGCAGGGTGGGGTTGGGGTTAGCGTCAGTTCAATACTTCACTGCCATTCCTATTCTGCATCTGTCTAACTACTGCACTTTCAATGCTAATGCCAGCAAGCAATCATTCGGCATTGACAAATGCTTGTTTTTGCCTAAGGACAGTGGCTCCAGCCAATGGGGAGTTGCCAAAAAGCTCCCAAGAGGACAGAACTTTAGGATTTTCGGTCAGTCCAGTGGGAACCCCTCCAGAGGGAGGGGGCTCTTGCCCCTGGAGGAGAATGGGGCTGCAAGGCTGGGAATGGGCCTGACTGGGAGCTGCCAGCAATTTATCCCCAGGGCAGGTAGTGCATGCCCCATCAAAAGAAGTGAGAAAAGAAAGCAGGAAAGAGAAAAGTTTGCTAAAGAAGCAGCTTTGGAGAGAGAGAGAGAGAGAGAGAGAGAGAGAGAGAGAGAGAGAGAAGAGAAGCTGCAGGTTGATGGAATCTGCGTTGTTTTAAAGAAGCACCACAGAAGTGAGATGGAAGAAAGGTTGTATCCTGAGCATGAAAAAAGGACAAAGGTTGCGTGTAAGCCTGGGAAGAGACAGAATATTGAGTAAAGAGAATAAATGTACTGAGAGAAGAAAAGGGAGAGTGAGCCTCTTTGACTTGAAGAATTGCTATGCACCTGCACAGTGAGAAAACAGACTTTGAAAGTTGTTGAACCAGAGTGCATGAATTATGTGTGAGCCAGAGCGAGAATGTGGTTATGTTGAAGTTGAGAGACTGTGAAAGCAGAAGGATGGACAGGTGCCTTTCGGGGTCGGGTACCTGATGTCTGCTCCTGAAGTACAGTGAGGAAAAGAGACTGCGGTGGTAAATCCTGAATTCTCAGACTCTGAACTGTCCCCCAAGAGCCTGATGTTCAGGAAAAGAAATGGATTACTTTGGCTACACACCATGTCAGGAAAGATAAAGAAAGCGAGAAAGTAGATAATGTGCTGAATGTTTATGCTAACCCCCGCTTCAAGTGGGGTCTGCCACTACAGGGGATCACAGATCTTGTACCCAAGTGCTAGGGTGCTCTGATCTGAGGGAACTGGGCTGTGGGGCCACTCCCAGGTCTGGGGCCCCTGTAGTTGGTAGGCCTTGCCCACATGCCCTGTGACAGGCCTGTAATGGGCAGAAAGGGACAAGCTGCAAGATCTGCAATTAGGATAAAGGAAGACCATTTTCAAGCATTGAGCCATATTCTGCCTGTGTTGCCATCAGTGCCCAGTACTTCAGTGAACTGTGCCATCCAAGGACTGATTCTGCAGAACTGTGAGTAGAAAGCAGGAATTGCCCTGCACTTGGGGACTGTAAATAGTTCACATGCCCACCAGGGCAGGAGGTAGAGCCAAGGCTTAGAGAGAAAAGATAAAGGTTTAGCTCTAACCAAGGGAGAGCATTTAAAAAGTTAAACTCTTCAAGTGCACCAACGCCGACAACCAGCTGCACCTCAGACCTACAACTAAAATCTGAGTACCCAGGGACAGGATTTCAGGGCATCATTCTGGACTGGTACCTGTGGGTTTGGGTACATCTGCAGAAGTTAGCTAGCTAGTTAGATCTGGTGGCTGCACTGATTGAAATGTGGGGTTTGAATCAAAAGGAAAATGTGATTCGGGGAAATGCGAATCTTTAACAATGCAATCCCTAAATGTATACTTAAACTCTATTCCACTTACCCCATCCTAACCCTCCCTATGTAAATAAAGTGTAATGTCACTGTTTTGCAGCAGAGCTGACTCCAGAGCCTAATTTTAGTGAGCATGTTAGTGGCTGAAAGGGGAAATGCAAATGGTTTAACCGAATGTGGGGCGGTTCGAACCTGGTAAGTCCATGTCTGGGGTAACTGTTGGGGAGGTGGGTTGGTACAACATCCCAGGGGGTTGTACTGCAGGTAATCTGACCCACCGATTGGTACTCTGGGTGGAGGCACTGCCATTTTATTTTTAGTTTTTGGGAAAGGACCCCCGTGTTACAGGTATGAGAACTCAGGCCCCTTAACCTGTACCCTAAGTAGCAGGCAGAGTTGGTGACCCTCTCCAGGATGGCGCTGGAGAGGAGGATATATAATATAATATCCATGTATATACTATCATACATATCCATGTATATACTACACTCCTCCCTCTTAGACAGAAACTTATCTAAAGTACTTCAACAGTAACATGTCCTAACTTCTGGGCTGAAGTAGACTATTTGGTACTCAGAAACAAGTTCAGGGGATTATTCTGCCCCTTGGGTAAAACTTGTTACTAACTAAGAAACAGTACAAGTAATAGTTCAGTTGCACAGAGGTGCAGGTTCAGTACATGATTTTAAAGGTCAAGTCTTTGTGGTAGTCTTCGGTGCCTAATGGGATATCTGCGGGCTGGAACAACTTCTGCTGGTGAAACAGGTGTTTTATTATTATTTTTTTGTCACGGGCCCCAGTGGAACTTCACAGGCATGAACAAAGTCCTCTGTCTCACTGTCCTCATCTGGAGTGATGGTTTCTGCTGCATTTGCTGGAACCTTGGAATGCAGCAGGTGAGCCACATGTACGTGAATAAGTCGATGTCCCACACGAACTGCATAAGTCAAAGGTCCGCGTGTTTCATTCACCACCCCAGTAATCCAAGAAATCTTAGGGTGTCAACAGTCTTGAACTATCACCCTTACCCTATGATGAAAAATTCGTACTGGCTTTGCTAACTTGTCATGATCCATTTGCTATTGTAGCTGATGCTTTGTGACAGTGTCGGCCAAGTCTGGCTTGAGCAATGAAAAATGGGTATGAGGTTGACATTTGAGAAACACTTTAGCAGGTGTTTGCTCTGTGACTGTGTGAGGAGTGTTTCTGTAAGAAAGCAGGAAATGAGCCAACCTTTGAACTGTAGGTACTTGCTATGAATGTAGTTTATTCCAAGCTTTTTTTGAATGTCTGTTCAGCTCCTTTGGCTGTGAGATTGGATGCTGGATGGTAAGGCAGAGTCAAAATATGTTAGACGCCACTCTGCTTTAAGAACAGTTTGAAGTCATGGGAAGAAAGCTGGTGATCATTGTCCAGCACTAACTCCCATGGTAGGCCATAAAAGGCAAAATGTTGCCTCAGAAGGTTTACAGTCTTTTCAGTAGTCATGACCTGTGTGGGCAACACTTCCAGCCATTTGGAGTGGACGTCAGTTACTACAAGGAAATGCTGTTTGTCCACTTTGGCATAGTCAACGTGGATGCACTTTGAGGGTGTGGTGGCCCAGGACCATGGATACAGGGATGCAGTTGATGGTTAGTTGCGGACAGCCACACATGGCACACATTGGTTGACAAGATGTTGAATATCTTGATCAAGTCCTGGCCACCAGAGGTATCCTCTGGCCAATGCCTTAATTTGAGAGATTCCAGGATGACTGTCATGAAGTCAGAAAGTAATCTCTTGTGGAACTTTGGAGGTATCACAACTCGAGCTCCCCACAGAGCACAACCTTGCTCTGTGGACAACTGGTCCTTATTGTCTAAGAAAGGTCAGTGAGTCGGGTCTCCCGTGAAGCTGGGCCAACCATTTAGGGTGAGATCTATGACTTTAGAGGGGATTGAATCTCTCCGTGTCTCTGGTACAACATCCTGTGAAGCACTGGGTAATTCCTTAAGATGTGAAAGATGGAATACTGCTCCATCATCTTCCTCCCCTGTAGCATCTTTGCATCGCAATCTTGATGCTGCATCTGCATTTGCATGATCCTGAGAATGTCTGCACTCAATGTTATAGTCATAAGCCAACAAAATCAGGGTGCATCACTGTATTCTGAGTGCTGCAAGAGTTGGTATTGTGGCCTTTGGACTCAGAATTGCCAGTAGAGGCTTGTGATCTGTTAGCAAAGTGAATTTCTGTCTGTTCAAGTACTTATGAAACTTCTTGACACTGAAAATTATGCTCAAAGCTTCTTTCTCAATCTGAGCATAGTTTCTTTCACTTGGGCACAAGGTCCTGGAACCAAAAGCAATTGACTGTTCCTCCCCAGAAGGTAGTACATGAGAGATGATGGCCCCCACTCCATATGGTGATCCATCACATGCTAGCCTGAGGAATTTGCTTAGAAGATGTTTCTTGAAAGCCTGGAATGCTTTCTCACACTTTGGTGACCAATTCCATTAAGCTTCTTTCTGTAGCAAGTCAAGGATTGGTTGCAGCAATGTGGACAATTGGGCTAGGATCCATTCATAGTAGTTCAAGAGTCCTAAAAATGATCTTAACTCTGTCACATTTGTTGGTGCAGGTGCCCTAACTATAGCATCCACCTTGCGCTCTGTTGGGTGTAGGCCTTGGGCGTCAATCTGGTAACCTAGGTACTCAACAGAATTTTGCAGAAACTGGCATTTGGGTAGCTTAACTCTCAGTTCATACCACTTCAGTCTAGCCAGAACTCATTCCAGGATTGTCAGATGCTCTTCTACTGTGGGTGCAGTTACCAAGATATCATACATAAAGCATACTACAAGGTCCAATCCATGCAGTATCTGGTCCATTGCATTCTGGAAAATTTCTGGCACTGTGGAAACTCCATATACCAAGCAATGATGCAGGTAAAGTCCCTTGTGGGTGTTGACGGTTCGATACAGTTCCAAATCTCGTTCCAGTTCCAACTGTTGGTATGCAAAAGATAAGTCCAACTTGTTAAAGAACTTACCACCTGAGAGTGTGGCAAACAAGTCCTCTGCATTTGGTAATGGATATGGATATGGCTGCATACAATGGTTCACTGTAACCTTGTAGTCATCACACAACCTCACTGCTTTGTCTTGTTTTGGTACCACAATGATAGGGGCAGCCCAGTTGCTCCTCTCTATTCGTGAGATAATACCATGGTTTTTGAGACGGTCCAGTTCCTTCTCTACTACTTCTCTTAAAGCATAAGGTACTGGTCAAGGCATGTGGAAAACTGGAGCAGCTCCTGGTTGCACTCAGATCTTTGCCTTGAAATCCCAGATTATGCAATAACCATCCTGGAAAATAGAACCATGTCTGTCCAATACTTTCTTTAACGCATCTTGCGGTGTTTTGGTCACAGTATTTAAGCTGAAGATCATTTTCCAGTTCAATTTGATCTTCATGAGCCAGTCTCTGCCTAGTAATGCAGGTATTTCTCCTTGTACCACCACTAGAGGCAAGGTCCATGTTCCTGCCTTGTAGGTGACTAGTACTTCAGTCTCCCCTAGAACAGGGATTGGGTCTCCCGAGTAAGACGAGAGTTGAATATATGATGGCTGCAGTCAGCACTGCTGAGAATTCTCTCTGTAGATGTGCTCTGGCACAAGAGATACTGAGGCACTGGTGTCAAGCTGCATGCTAACTGGGTTTCCTGCTAGCTCCATTTGGAGGTAAATTTCTGCTGCTTTTGCCCAACTTGCATAAACCATGAACAGGTGCAATTCCTCATCTTCTGCTTCAGTGGTTGCAGTGCCATCTGTGACCTACCATGCAGTAGCAGTCCGTAATGTACTTTTGCACACTTTCAGTATGTGACCCACTTTTCCACAACAGTGGCATTTCTCATGTCGAAATCAGCACATGCTTTACTGGTGGTTGCCTCCACATCCGTAACATGGCTTTGACTTTGCAGATGTGCCCTGTGGTTCTGGCTTCCGAAGTGTTTTGGGTTGTTGATAAACAAAGGAAGGACCACTTTGTGGTGCAGAATGCCCCTTGGGTGCTGGAGTATGGGTGACCTTGTGAACTCCACTTCTTTGGGGTTCAGAATGTCCCACTAGTTCCCTGGTATTCTTCTGAGCGAGCTCCATAGCAAGGGTCTTCTCACAGGCTGTTTTGAAGGTTAAGTCCTTTTCTTAAAACAGGTATTTTTGATAGGCTTCTCCTCTCAGACTGCAGAAAAAGTGATCCCGGAGGACATCCTCCAGAAATTGGCCAAAGTCACAGGTGCTTGCCAGATGCTTCGAAGCAATGATGTAATTGGCAAGAGCTTCCCCTTCCTCTTGGTTCCAATGATAGAATCTGAAGCGTTCTGCAATGAGAATTGGCTTGGGCTTGAAATGCAGAGAAAGTGTCTCTATGAGTTGGGCATATGCCACGTCCACCACTTTGGCAGGTGCAGTCAGATTCTTGAGGAGCTGGTACACTGTAGACCCCAAAACTGCTAGGAAGGCCTTTGGCTTTTTTGCATCAGGAACTTCATTTGCCTCCAACCAGTGTTCAAAGTGCTGTAAATGAAATCAAAGTCCTCTTTTGATTCCTCAGATTCTGGTACTCTGCCAGTTGCAGTCATGATTTTAGCAGGTTGTTCTGGAGCTGCAGGATTCATACAAAGAAAAACTCTTTGTTTAATTTCAAGGTTTTCAGTATGTGCTGCAATTTTTCTATTATGCCAGATGAGGCTGCTGTTGAGCCGCTTTCACTGCTGTTGTCAGGAATTTAAACTGTTGGTGAAGGTATGGACATGATTTCTGGCTGCCTTCCTTAGGTTTCAGGTTCCATATATCAGGATTTCATCTGGTTTCCCCCTTGGAGCAGAGCTGTAATTGTTTCTGTTCTTTTTTGGACTGAGGAGGTTAAATAGCCAGTTCACCAAGCTGGAGTTGCAAGTTGCTCTTTTAATCTTGCTAATATAGGTTTTGTAGCTTAAGCAAGAGATTGCAGCTGACAGATTTATAGGAGGTCATGCCAGACGAATCTAATAGATTTCTTTGACTGGGTGACAAAAGTAGTAGATCAGGGAGGGGCTGTGGACATGACCTACCTAGACTTTAGCAAGGCATTTGACTCAGTCCCACACAAAAAATTAATATACAAGTTAGCCAGCCTGGGAGTGGGTCCCAAGATGATAGCCTGGGTAAAGAATTGGCTGGAGAATAGAACACAGAGGGTAATAGTAAATGGAGTCCACTCTGAAGAAAGGGGGATTACTAGTGGGCTGCCACTGTGTTCAGTATTAGGATTGGTCCTCTTCAATGTCTTTGTAAGCGACATTGCAGAGGGACTGGAAGGAAAAGTATGTCTCTTTGCAGATGACACAAAGATCTGCAACAGAGTTGATGCACAAGGTAGGGTGGAAAGCATGAGAAGGGACTTGGCAAGGTTAGAGGAATGGTCAAATGTAAGGCAGCTTAGATTTAATGCTAAGAAGTGCAAGGTAATGCACCTGGGAAACAAAAACCCAGGGGAAGAGTACACAAAATGGGGGGTGAGACACTAACAACAACAAAAATGGAAAGGGACCTGGGGGTAGTCATATCAGATGACTTAAAGGTGGGCAAGCAATGTGACAGGGCAGTAAGGAGGGCTGGGGGATAGTAGGATGCATAGGGAGGGGCAACACCAGTAGAAAACAGGAAGTTGTTATCCCTCTGTACAGACAGCTGGTGAGACCCCATCTGGAGTACTGTGTGCAGTTCTGGAGGCCCAATCTCCACAAGAACATAGACAAGATGGAAGATGTCCAGAGGAGGGCAACTGAAATGGTGCAGGGTCTGCACCGGAAGACATATGAAGAGAGACTAAAGGAGCTTAATATGTATAGCCTCGAGGAAAGGAGGGAGAGGGGGGACATGAGAGAAATGTTCAAATACCTCAAGGGAATCAACAAAGTCCAAGAGGGTAGCATCTTTCAAAAAAAGAGGTGTGCAAGAACAAGGGGGCATAATTTGAAGATGGCGGGGCGGCTCAGAGGAAATGTAAGGAAGTATTTTTTCACAGAGAGGGTTGTGGATGCATGGAACGGCCTTCAGGAGGAGGTTGTGGAGTCAAAAACAGTGGTTGAATTCAAGCATGCATGGGACAGCCATAAGGCAATTCTAGGGGGTGGGGGTAGAAAGAAGTAGGCTGCTGGTTAACTAGGATCTGCAGCTTATCCATTAGGTAGGGAAATGGGCAGACTGGGTGGGCCAAGCAGTCCTCATCTGCCATCAAATTCTATGTTTCTATAGTATGTACATTAGCCTGACTGGTGGAGAAAGATAAGCAGTCCAACAAACTAAACGTGCGAGGTAGCAGGTGGGAATTTACAGCAATTAAAAACACATTACTTTAAGGCTGGCTCGGTGCTGCTAAGGGCTGAGGCGCTGGACACCTTACCTCATGTCACACTGGTGACCTGGGTTCAGGAATGAACTCGGGTCATCTGGGAGCCAGAGCTGTGGGACAGGGCGTGAGCAGGAGCAAGCAGCAGCAAGGCAGCTTTCCTCTCCTGGGGTAGATGCCTGCACCCTTCGTAGTTCGGCTCCCACCGGGTGGAGGTCCAGTGGGAAGCGTAGGCATGAAGGATGTGGCAGCAATAGCCAAGGGTTGGGCAGAAGGGGCTGAGCTGGTACCCGGCATGTGTGTGCACCTCCACGCATACGCACATATGCGTCTGACAGGGTCCCGGGTCGGGGAAAAAAAGGGAAAAAAATCTACAAATTACAAATATAAAAATAAAACAAAATGTGAATTTAAAAAAAAACATGCATTAGCTCACGTAACGTTTCTTGCACTCATCTGAGTTGTAGTGCTTTCATCCTGCGTCACCAGTGTAGTATATTATGTGCCTGTGCAGTGAAACTCAGTTACAGCACGTCTGTTCAGTGGCCATCTTTATTCTTCTCTAAGATAGTGGACACACATCAGTGCACATACACAAAGAAACACACACTGGGCATAACAGGAACTTGTATCCTAGGACTACACATATCCATATGCATAAAGTACAACACTAATGGTGTTCTTTAGACTTCCTACCATATATATATATATTTATACAATGTATGTTGTCAGATAAATGACAGTATAAAACATGATATCTCACATGGCCAGTGAAGATAACATTGTTATCTTCATGTTCCTATACGTCATATGTTATCTCCACGTTCCTATACGTCATATTGAAACTTATCTGGTTGATCCTGCCACTTTTTGAGCATTTCTTTCCCTTGGAGTGATCGAAGGCTATGCATGATTGAGAGATTGCCAGCCTTAGGAGGTGCCGAGTTCAGTACTATCACGGTGTATTTTCTGTATTTCATTGTCAAAAGTTCGAGGCAACAGACGCTCGCGCTTCATTTTACTGTTGAAAAGCCGCCGGCTCGGTCACTGCTGCACTCTATGTGCAGTTCGAAGCTTTTTTACAATGAAATACAGAGAAATTACGCCGTATTCTAAGTTACTGAACTTGGGGCACCTCCTAAAAAAGATTTGGCAATCTACAACTCGTCACTGTGCATAGCGCTCGGTCACGCTACAATTGTAGGGAAAGTGAAAGTACTCAGAGTGGCAGGATCAACCAGATAACCATTTAAATGTCACTTTTTCCCAAAATAATAGCAGGATCAACCAGATATTTTACTAACTTTAAACTGACAGGATCAACCAGATATTTAAACACCCTATATAATCTGTTATGTTGGGGAAGCATGTGGAGCCCTGTGTGTGTGTGTGTGTGGGGGCATGGCATGATAAACCAGATAATGCTTCTTAAAACTAACCATAAATAGCAGAATCCACCAAATATTTCTTAAGCAATAAATGACATCTGCTGTTTTGGCAGCGTTTCTGTAAAGGGGGGTTGTATTGCTAGGGCCATCACCTTTATGTCACCCATTGCATTGAGAGGGGCACGTAGTGAGTTGTGTTGGGGGGCAGGGCAAAGCATACATTGTATAAACAGAATATGACATGGCCTGACTGAGATATCATATTTCTCTTCCTCCGGGGCCATGACATCAAGATATTCTCATTCGCGGGCTTCGCCACCGTGAGATATCATGATATCACTGGCCTCTCGTGAAGATAAATATGATATCTTCAGTCGGCCATTCATATCCCTATATATATACACAGTATATATGTATGTGTATATAAATATATATATATATATACTAACATATATATATGTGTATATACCACACATGAAAAGCACTAAGGGGCCACCATTTGCATGCCCATTATGGGCTCATTTGCATGGAGAGTGTGGCTGGATTGCATGACACTGCTCCCCAATTGCCCAGTCCCAGAGAGCAATCCCTGTTGGTGGTGTTCTCATCCCCTGCTGATTGTCATCCTGATGGTAAATATAAACTTTCTGTGGTGCTAGTGTTTCCCCGCACAATCACCAACCTGGTGTTAAAATAAACTTTCCCTGGTGTCCACTGGTCCCTCCCCCCCCACATGATGTCCGTCCATTCATAAACATAACTTTCCCTGGTGTCCAGTGGTCCCTTCCCCCAGCTGATGCCCACTCGATCATAGTTAGAATGTTCTGTGGTGTCCAGTGGACCCTCCCCCCAACCAATGTCCACCTGATTGTAAAAATAACTCTCTCTGGTGTCCAGTGATCCCAACCCCAAGCTGATGTCCACTCAATTGTAAAAATAACTTCCCCTGGTGTCCAGTTGTCCCTACCCCCCTAGCCCAGTATCTACTCAAAAGTATATTCAGATTTCCCTGATGTCCAGTGGTCCCTCTCCCCACCCGATGTCCGCCTGATCATAATTAGAACGTTCCCTGGTCTTTGTTGGTCTCTCCCCCCAGCTGATGTATCCCTGATTGTAAAAATAATTTTCCCTGGTGTCCAGTGGTCCCTCCCCCCACCAGATTCCCATCCAATATGACTGGGTAATTGCATTAAGCAAGGAAGTCCCCCCCACAACAATTTCTTTGACTGGGTGACCTGGGAAGTAGATCAGTGAGGGGCAGTGAATGTGGCCTACCTAGATTTCAGTGAGGCCTTCAACACTGTCCCACGTAGGAGGTTGGTAAGTAAGTAAGTTGGGCAGCCAAGGAGTGGGCCCAGGGTGGTAAACTGGGTCACAAACTGGCTGAGTGACAGGACAAAAAAGGTGGTGGTAAATAGCATTCAATCTGAGAAGGGGGGGGTAACCAGCGGAGTGCCACAGGGATCCATGCTGGGGCAAGTCCTCTTTCATGTCTTTATAAGTGACATTGCAGAGGGGTTGGATGGGAAAGTATGCTTCTTTGTAGATGACACTAAGGTCTGCAACAGGGTCAACATTTCAGGGGAGCGTAGAAAAAAATGAGAAAGGACCTAAACATGCTTGAGGAGGGGTCAAGAGTGCGGCAGCTAAGATTCAATGCAAAGAAGTGCAAAATCATGCGTTAGGGGCACAGAAATCCAAGGAAGGAGTACAAGATGAGGGAGAGATACTGACGACCGCCAGTCAAGAAAGGGACCTGGTGGGGTAATCATATGTGATGACCTAAAGGTAACCAAACAATGTGAGAAGCCTATGGGGAGAGCCAGTGGGATGCTGGGGTGCATAGGGAGAGGTATCACCAGCAGAAAAAGGAGGTGGTTATACCACTGTACAGATCACTAGTGAGACCTCATCTAGAGTATTGTGTCCAGTTCTGGAGGTCGCATCTCTGGAAGGATATAGACAAAATAGAGGCAGTCCCAAGAAGTGCAACAAAAATGGTGCAAGGACTGCACCAAAAGTCATGAGGAAAGACTAGAGGACCTCAATATGTATTCTCCGGAGGAGAGGAGAGGAGAGGAGAGGAGAGGAGAGGAGAGGAGAGGAGAGAGAGGGAAAGTGGGGATATGACAACATTTAAATACCTCAGGTGTATAAACAAGGTACAGGAGGGTAGCATCTTTCAGAAAAGAAGGTGTACAAGAACAAGGGGGCATGATTTGAGGCTAGAGGAGGGTAGGCTCAGGGGCAACATGAAGAAGTACTTTTTCACAGAAAGAGTAGTGAATGCTTGGAACAGTCTCCCTGCGGAGGCCATGGGGGTAAAAATGGTAGGGGAATTCAAGAATGCATGGGACAGACACAAGAATACTCTAGCAATAGGGAAGAGAGGGTAAGCTGCAGATCAGCTAGGGGCTGTGGTACTGCATTAGGTAGGGAAAAGGGGCACACTAGGTGGGCCACATGGTCCTTATCTGCTGTCACCTTCTATGTTTCTGTTTCTACATATGTAATATATACATAATTATCAAGGCCACTGATTTACGGTGATTAAAACAATTAAATTCCGTTTTCAAGACTTAAGATTCCGGAATTTCACCGGTGATTGTTACTCTAATTTCTGGATTTTACCGGGATTCTGTTATCATTCTTTTAGTATGTGCATAAATAATCAGAACTAAAGAAGGCTTAATATACAGAGCATTAAATAAAACAAATGAAAATAGTACAGGAAGGAATGAAAAGAAAAACACACTTTTTTATAGATTTACTGATCTGATAGAAATTGCCAGATTCCATGAAATCTTCATTTTTACCGGTTTTTAGGCAGCACTAATTCCGGAATATTACCGGATTTTCCGTTAAAAACCGAAAAACAGTGGCCTTGATAATTATCAATTGGCAGCAGCATAAAGTTAAAAACCTTTATGTACAGGTGGGGGCATAATTCGGATAGCGCAAGAGATGATCAAGGTATTTTTTGTGACATGCCATTCTTCATTGCCGATTAATTGAAAATGCAATGAAAAATATAGTGACCTGTCACTTCTGCTCGGGCCCCTTATTCTCTGTGATTCTTTACCCCTATGTTTTACTTTGTATAAGGCACAATTGGTACCTTTCCTTGCTGCTATACCTCTGTGTACCTGGTTGTTTTGCACTGTGTCCCATTTTACACAACTACTCAGGTTGTACTTTTTACTGTGCTTTACCTTCTCCTTTGCATACTTAATTGTCCAATTGTTTATTGTATTACCACTGTACCCTTTCCCACCAGGATATATCTGTAAATGATTGCTCTCAGCTCAGTATGATTTCCTGGTACTATATAAATATAAAAATAACAACAGAAAGGAAATTAAGTATTACAAGGCAATAATACCAGCAAGAGGTTCTGTGACATGTACACCTCAACGTGAAGCTTTAGAGATTCCAACATGTCACCAGAACCTTGAGATGGTACTTCACTGAGTAATACATACTTCCATATTTGTTATTTTTGTAATATTATGAATAGAGTTGTTTATGGAGACAAAGTTTGAGAAATTAAAAGTGAACTTACCAACGGTGGTTGAGTAGTCATTTGTGAATTTCTTTCTGGAATTATCTCACTGGAAATGTCTGCTGTGTTGGATTGCGCTATTGTTGTAGTCATACAGTGCTTGTCAGGTTTTACTCTACATACGGCTACATTGGCAGGGATAGAAGCCAGTGAAGGGCAGCAAATGTGCCCATCATGCCAGAGTGGCGGGGGGGCTTTATCCTGTCTGGCACTCCTCTCCAGAATGTTGCATCTGGCAAAAGGCACATAAGGTGTTATACTTGCTGGGGGCCTTACATTGCTTGGCCTCTCTATACCTTGAAGGAGACTAAGGCTATGTTGTGCCCATCATTGTCTGCCCCCTCCCTGAAAGGGTCACCTGGTCCACTCCCTTCCCCCCTCCCTAATTTACCTGGTGGGCCCCTTATTGTGTTTCATGCATCTGCACTGTGTATTAGGAGGCAGTATAGCACAGTGGTTTAAAGCTCTGAGTTGAGACCTGGGTTTGAATCCCACAGCTTCCACTTGTGTACTGTGTGACCCTGAGCAAGTCACTTAACTTTCTTGTTCTCCCAGGTCACATATGTAAACAAGCTTTCAGCTTAGTTTGCCCCTCCTGGTAAAATAACAAAAAAAAAAAAATTGTCACGGTGTCACTGCATGTATTCTTACCTCTGCACTTGTTAATGTAACATTATGTGCAGATTGTGAAGCTGTATTTCGATAGAACTTACTATGTTTCCTTGATTATTACCCACTTACCCACTCTGCTTCCCTTATCTCCAAATATTGGCTTGGCTCTCTCCCATCTTATCTTGCTTCCCTCCTCTCTTTCTCCCCCCTTCTTCCTTTTACTCACTTAGCAATGCTTGCTCTCGCTCTCTTGCTCTCCCTCAAATGAAATCCATTGCTGGCCAAGCTGTCTTCCCGTTCCACTTTTATAAACTATGGGGCTCTTTCCCCCTTCCAGTCATTCTACTACTTCCTTTCCCATTCTGAAATCTCTCTTCCATGAGTTCTCTATTCACTTCTGCAGTTGCTTCTGATACTGGGGTGTACTCCTTTTTCTCCAACTATCCATCCAACACTGACACCAGCACTACCCCCCCCCCCGAATATCAGTCATTTCTCTCTGTTCCTTTATTCTGTTGTGCTGCTTACTGTTTAATGTTCTTTTGCCCATTTCATTTTACAATCATTTACTGTTTGGTAATTCATTCTTCAAGCATTCTTGTAACTGTCTATTGTGATGTATTAATTCCATATTATTGTATTACTTTATACACTGTACTTTGTATATGTTCTTTTCCCCTCTCTTCCCACTCCCCCTAAAGATGCATCTGGAAACAAGCTGATACCAACTAAATCTGACTTTCCTGGTAAATCTTTTGAAATAAATAATTTGTTGTGCAATAAAAATAATTAACTTGGAAAAAAAAAGTTCTCTCAGTGGTAGGGGTATCACCGATCTCATCAATGATCATGACCTGACACTGCTGTGCCTGAACACATATCATCCGGTCTTTGCTGACTTGACCTATGACCTGTCCTCTGCATGAGGCACACCGTCTCATTAGCTGAGTACCTTGCCCACAGGCATCACGCCACCCCTATTTTGGTGCCCAGGTGTTTATGAGATGTCATCGCCATTCCTGTATGATCTGCATCACTTTCAGTGATGTTGTGAGGGTGACAAGTTCTCATTACTGCTACTGAGATGTATTAGGTACTTGTGAGCATTCTGTTTGAATTTGGACTGGGGCTATTCACACAACACCTGTATGGGACCTGCACCACAATTTTAATGCCTCTGCCCTAGTAGTCACAGCAACAGGGGAACTGACATACATCCACTCGCATCTTGTACCAAGGTGGCACTCAAAGCTGCTCCCATACTGTGCCACCACCAGGTTACCACTGTGTTCCCCAATGCCCTTATCTTCCCAGCAACAGACCTCCTAAGTACAACTTTTTGCAATTGTTGATACAGATGCTACCCAGTATCACAAGCACCTCTCACTCTATATATTCGGGGGAACCCGCCACAGGCCCAAGGGCCATTGGGGAATATTCCTTGAGGGGAAACCCCTCCAGGATTCCTCCACCCTTTCAGTCATCCCCTATTACTCCCCTCTATGGGCAGCACCTCCGACATGACGACAAATCCCCCAGCAGCTTGGGATCTGCCTCTGGTGCCTGAGGTCCATCCCTGGTAGGCACCAGGGTCTTGCTCAGTGTTCAAACAATGCTCTTGAAACCTCAAAGCATCCTGCACCTCTGCCACTCTCAGCGCCCTGACAGTGACTGGCATCCAACTGCTACCCACACCGTGTGGCAGAAGCTTTCCCTCCCATTGCCTACTGTGCTCCTGACATGCATCTTGCAGCCATCACCCCCCAGGCCAAAACTTGGCCACCAATTCTCACTTCTGCTGTGAAGAGAGAGTGGTCTGGTGACTACCAGCCAGTGCCCATCCTCTTTTGCACTCTGGATGACACCCACAATATCCAAAGGCACCGTGGCGCAACCAACGTTCCTGATGGCCACACCTGCTGATTCCAGACCGGCACCCTTCCTAGGGTATCCTAGTCTGCCTCCTGCCTGACACCCCGAGGGTGACTGCCAGGTAAGGGCACTTTGACTAACAACTTCCAGACTCAAGCCCCCAAATCCCACATGCCACAAGGGCACCCTATTTTATCTGCTCTGTAGCTCTTCTGTACGGCTATACCTTTGGTGGATGATGCCAGAGCAGCAGTCCTCATCGGCTAATTCAGGTGAGCAACCACCTCCCCCTACTGTTAAGAAAGGCTTATTACCCAGTTTATTTTTACAATGAATAGTTTTTCTGCAGTGATGAAGTAAAGATGACAGTAGATCCACCATGGCTAAATCTGCAGCTTTAAAGACTTCTACGAACATGCATACGAACATACAAATGTGCCAGCAGAAACAGACCACCTGGTCTATCTAAGTCTGCACGAGTGTGCAGCCAATACCCCTAGTTTGCAGCTGCCCCACCCCCTCCACTTTGTCATCCCAGTGCCACCCTCCACTTCCCCACCCTCACTCTCCCCTGTTCCCTATCCCATGCCCTTTTGAAGCTGTTCACAGATTTACATGATACCACCCATTCTGGTAGGGCATTCCATTTTGCTACCACCCTCTCTGTGAAACAGTGTCTCCTCATTTCCTTCCTAAATCTTCTCCCCTCTATTCTTAGCCCATGCCCCCTGGTGATCCTCCCCCTCCTTAACTTAAAGACCCCATCTGCCCTGTCTTTATTGATTCCCCTCAGATACTTGAATGTCTCTATCATGTCCCCCTGTCCCTTCTATCCTCCAGGGTGTACATATTCGGGTCTCCCAGCCTGCTCTCATAGTCTCTCCCCTCCATTCCACATATCATCTTTGTTGCCCTCCTCTGCACCCCCTCCAGTAGCCTGATATCACGCTTTAGGTATGGCCTCCAAAACTGCACACAATACTGTAAGTGTGGCCTTACCAGCGACCTGTAGAGGGGCAAGATCACCTCTCTTCGCCTGGACGAAAACCCACTCACTATGCACCCCAGCATTTTGTTCGCTTTTGCAGCCACTCTCCTGCACTGGGCAGTGTTGTTCATGGTCCCTGTTATCATTACCCCTAGGTCCTTCTCCTCCTCAGTGATCCCCAGCTTAACCCCTCCCCAGCCAGTATTCTCTCCTTGGGTTCTTCACCCCAAAGTACATAACCTTACACTTCTTTGCATTGAACCCCAGCTGCCATCTCTCTGACCACTCCTCTAGCTTGCGTAGGTCCCCGTGCAGCTGCTTCCTTCCCTCCTCTTCATCCACCACTGCTGCTCCAATGTTGGTGTCGTCAGTGAACAGACTTACCTTGCTCACCATCCCGCGTGCAATGTCTGATATGAAGAGCCCAAACAATACTGGCCCCAACACAGAGCCCTGTGGCACCACACTCATCACCGGCCTTGGAGTTGAGAGCTCCCCCCTCCCCACCACCCGTTGCAGCCTGCCACTCAGTCAGCTTGTAATCCAGTTCATCATTTTTGCCCCTACCCCTACACCAGTTAGCTTCCCCCCAAGCTACCCATGAGGCACCGAATTGAAGGCCTTGCGGAAGTCCAAGTAAAGAACATCCACTCCATGACCCTTATCCAGCTCACCTGTCACCCAGTCATAATATTGTATGAGGTTGGTTTGACAAGACTTCCCTGAAACAAATCCATGCTGCCTCACATCCTCAAGGCCATTGTCCTCCAGGTATGACACCTGTCTTTCCTTTAGTATCATTTCCATGAGTTTGCACACTATGGAAGTGAGACTTACCGGACGATAATTACCCAGTTCATCCCTTGGCCCTGTCTTGTGTAATGGTACTACATCTGCCATCCTCCAGTCCAGTGGCACACATCCTGACTCCAGTGAGGTGCTGTACAGATCCACCAGTGGCTTTGCCAACACCTCTACCATCTCCCTCAGCACCCTGGGGTGGATACCATCTGCCCCTGGTGCCTTGTCTACCTTCAGTGCCCTCAGTCCCTCTTAGACTCTGACTACTTGCCTCAGTTCTTCCATCTATCACCTCCACTCCCCCTGTCCCCACTGTCCCAGCCCATGCTGGTAGCGGTCCCCCCTTTTCTTCTGTGAACACTGAGCAAAAGTATTCATTCAGTGCTTCCGCCTATTCCTCCCCCTTTTCCGTCCACTCCCCACCCCTTTTTATCCTCACTATTGTTTCTTTGCGCTTCCTTTTCTCCCTGATGTATCTGAAAAGTTCCCCCCACAATTAATTCCCTGTGCTAATCTCAGCTCCCTCTGGGCCTTGGCTTCTTTCACTTTTCTGGTCACCTCCCTGGACCATCTTGCATATTCCTCCCTGTCCACTTCATTCCCCATCCTCCTAAACCTCTGATGTGCCACTCATTTTGCCCTCACCTCCTCCACAACCTCACTTTTCAACCAGCATGGTTTTCTTGCTCTGCTCCTCTTACTCTGTGCCTTGGTGCATGCTTCTGTTGCCTCTGTAACCTCCCGCCTAATAATATCCCATTTCTGCTCCACGTCCATCTCCTGCCTTATGCTCTCCAGTTTCCCTTTCTGTACTTCCTGCATCCTCCCAAAGTCTGCCCCCCTGAAGTTTACCACCCAAGTAATTGATTTCTCTGCCTCCCCACACATTGTGATATTAAACCACACCATTTGGTGATCACTGTTGGCTAGTGGGTCCTCTACGTTTATTTCCCTCACTGCCTCCCCATTCAACAATACCAGATCTAAAGTGTTCTTTAGCCTAGTAGGTACGGTAACCAACTGTGTCAGGAGACCCTTCTGGATCGCGTCCAGGAGCACTTGCTCCCTAGCACTGGAGGTGACTGGAATGCTCCAGTCAACCCCCGGCAAGTTGAAATTCCCCACGATGACCACCTTTCCTTTTCTACATACTTTTTTGATTTGTCCCTCTAACTCCCTGTCAAGCTCCTCAGACTGGGACGGTGGCCTGTATACTACCCGAAACCTTAATTTCCTACCCTTGCATCTAGGAGCTGCAGCCAGATTGCCTCTGTTCTCCTTTCTTCTCCCTCTTCCCTTGTGCATTTGATCCTGTCCCTCACATAGGACTGCCACCCCACCCCCCCTTACGGTCCTTCCTGTATAATTTGTACCCTGGGATTGCCAGATCCCAGTCCTTGTGCTCAGTTGCCCATGTTTCTATGACAGCTGCAATATCCACCCTCCACACTGCTAAGAGTGCCTGTAGCTCAGCGGATTTGTTTCCTAGGCCTCTGGCATTCAATAAGACCACCCTCCATAATGCCCCTTTCCCTTCACTAGTCTCCATCTCCTCCCTTCTACTCCCTCCTTTTTTGGCTGCCCTGAGTCCTTCCCTGCTAGCCTGGGGGGTATGCTGTGACTCCACTCTATCTGATCCCTGCCTACCTGCATTCCACTTGTCACCCCCCCCATCAAGTTTAAATCCACCCTTGTTGCAACTGTAACCCCTAGGTGGCGTTATCCAAGGGCTACTATCCCTGCCTGCTTGGCTAATAACAGGTTAAGGGGCCTAGGTTCGGTGACAGGTACCTCCACCCAAAGGTCAGGGTTGGTATCAGTCTGACCAACCAGGCCACAGCCCTTTGGGACACTGTGACCCCCCTTGTCTCCTGCTAGTGGCCCACACAGTACGCAATGGTTACCTTCCCCACACCCCAGATAGGTTTTACACATGCACCTACATTTAGCACTTACCCCCAGGACTGGTTCCTTCAGCTTGATTCTAGGGACCGCCTGTAAAATAAGGTGATGCAAGACAAAAACAACTGTGCAATACCTTAGGCATAAACAGACTCCATAGTCAATGTAGATTGCAGAAAAAGAAGTAGATCTGATTTATTCAGGGGGACTATAACAAGGATGGGGGCAATCAGGTTAACTGGCTTAAACACACTACAAATATCACAGTTATGCATGCAGTCAGTGTCCCTATCAGTCACACTCTCTGGGTACCCAGGATGGAAAAGGGGACTAGCCAGGACCGTTGCTCGGGGTAGGCTGGCGTTGTTGCTGGTAGGGGCCCTGTGAGAAAGAAGAATTAACACACACACCCACTGATTGTAATCCGGAGCCAGAGGGCTCAGTTTGTGAAAACAACACAGTAAATTAATCAGATGACGCACTTGTGATTTAAAAGATATGTTGCAGGGAGCTACACTGTTTACTACTTACGATACCCAATGCTGAGAACAGGATGGATGAGGGTTGTTCTGGATTTCCAGAAGGAGCAGGGTAGGGAGACGAGGCCCTCGTGGCAGGGCCCAAGTGCATTCGATACCAGGCGGATTCAGTCTGATGCAAGCTGGGTACTGCTTCCAGCCTTCAACACACAACTCAAGCTCGAGGGGGAAAACATGTTGCGACCCCTCTCCAGTTCACTGCACATTTATATGTAAAGAAAGCTTACTGTACCAGGCAGGCTGCTCCTTGGTCCCAATCACAAAATCATTGCTAAAACCAGGGAGCACAACGGTAGCTAAAGTTCCTGACAGGCCGATCGCTTTTAGCAAAATCTTCGGTCTTCTTCAGGTGAGCCTGGTATCCCTCCAGTAGTTTACTTCGCAGCACACCAAGCGGATCACTGTCCGACTATTTCTCTCTCTCTCTCTCTCTCTCTCTCTCTCTCTCTCAGTAAGACAGCAATAGGGCGAGTTTCGGGCCTTCCACAATTCTCCCGCACAACACGGCCGCTCGATTATGCAAGCTCTTTCCTCTTCAACTTACAATTCGAATCTGGCCTGCCAAGGAATAGCTTGGCAGAAGACACCAGGAGAAAGGACTGCTGTGTGACTGAACTTCTCTGCTGGGACCAAAGAAGAAGAACTTTTGTATTCGACTTTTAATTTAGGGTAAAAAACCTAACATACAAAAAAAAAAAAGGTGTGTGTTTGGGTTAACTGAACTGAATGGGTATCTGAAGAGTTATCTAGGTGTAAATCTCAGGTGACTGAAAGGACTTAACTGCTGTGAGGTTTAAATTACTTGTAGAAAGATCTGGTAAGTAGGGGGAGTGGCTTAGCTAGAGGGAAGCTACATTTAAAGACTGCCTTAGAAAGTTTCAGCTAATACCTTGGCAGAAGACACCAGGAGAAAGGACTGCTGTGTGACTGAACTTCTCTGCTGGGACTATTTTGCCGACCCCCCACCCAAAGCTAGTTCTATTTTTATAGGCAAAGAATTTGACTGACAACAGGAACTTCCTGTTTAGGGGCAGGAAGTGAGTGATCACAGAACCACCAAGGACTCACCATCCTAGAAGGGCAAGAGCAGCTCTCCGGCCCCCTCTAGCTGCTGGAAGTCTGCCTCTGAGCAAGTAAGTGGTCTACTGCGAAATATAGGATATTCTTGTCTCAGAACAGGACAATCAGGAGCTTAAAAGGCACACAGGCAGAAAGTAAGGAGAGAGAGGAAAAAAAAAAACAGAGGAAAGAGTAAGGATTGCAAACAGTCAAGGGGCCAGAAATAAGACATGATTGGAGAGGTACAGTGCAGTGGCTGTGGAGCAGCAGTCTTCCGGGAGATGTTCTGGAGGATGCAGTGTTGTCCCATCTGCAGGCACCTCTCTGGGCTGAGGGAGGAGGTTGCTCATCTCCAGGCTGAGTTGGCCAGGATTTGTGGGACCTCCTCTTCCATCCAGGGACCACCAGTGCCACTGCCGTTGCCGTAGAGGTTGCCAAGAAAGAGGAGCGGTTGGACCACAGTGGGCTCAGGGAGGGTGAGAGTGGTGGAACAGAGGTGCACCCCTCCCATTGTACCTCTCCACAATTCCTATGCCATTCTGGCAAAGTGTGGTTCCTCTATGGAGGCACCCACAGTGGAGACCAAGGAGGATGCTGGGAACCTCCACAAAGGAGACCCACAGGAGGGTGGCAGGGGACCCTGCAGGGGAAGGAAACAACTCCTGGTGGGGGACTCCATTGTTAGGAAGGTAGAACTGGGGAGGGAAGGGGAGAGGGAGGTAAGGTGCCTGCTTGGCTCCATGGCTTGCAGGGACAGGAAGCGAATCCTCAGGATTGCCGGAGCAGCTGCACAGGGAAGGGAGCTGGATGTCATTGTCCACCTAGGGACAAATGACCTGGCTAAGAAAGGGATTAGAGAAGTGCAGAAAGAGTTTGTGGAATTGGGGAGGGGCCTTAGTCAAGTAGCATGCACGGTAACCTTCTCGGAGGTGCTACCCATCTATGGCATAGGAGAGGCTAAGGTGTTCCGCACCATGGGATTCAATCAGTGGTTGAAAAACTGGTGTGGAGCTCAGGGATTTGGCTTTATTGGGGACTGGGGTCCACCTGGAGTGATCTAAGCCTATACTGGTATGATGGGCTGCATCTGTCCGAAGGGGAACCAGGATCCTAGGTGATAGGTTTAAATGCTTCATTGGCAAGCTTTTAAACTAGCCAAGGGGGGAGGCACTGGAAAGAAGCAGGAAAATCCTAGCCCCCAAATAATCACGGTAGTAAGTGCGGCAAACACCAACATAGAGGTGTCGATAGGGAGAAGGGCAGGGGTAAATGAAGAAAGTGACAAAGGCAAGAAGGACAGGGATGGGGCAAAAGGGAGTAAGGCCATCAGGAAATGCAGGGTAATGAGTACCAATGCCCGTAGTCTGGGCAACAAGCTCCCTGAGCTGATGGCCTTAATAGAAGAGGGATGCCTGGATATCGTAGCAGTCACAGAAACATAGTACACAGAGAACCATGACTGGGATGTTAACATACCAGGGTATGTAACCTACAGGAGAGACAGGCAGGGGAGAAGAGGGGGAGGAGTAGCTCTCTATGTAAAGGAAGGGATAAAAGCAACCGAACAAAAGAGTAAACAGGGAGGAGAGGAGGCACTGTGGGTCACCTTGGAGACTGGAAAGGGCACCACAATCCGCACAGGGGTTGTGTACAGACCCCCATGTCAGGAGGAAGGAATGGACAAGGATATGATAGAAGGCATTCTTAGAATGGCAGAGAAAGGGGAGATACTGTTGATGGGAGACCTGAATATGCCATATGTTAACTGGAGCACATTTGCTGCAGCCATATCCAAGAGCAGGGCCATTCTTGATGCCCTACAGGTGGCAGGCATTAGACAGCTAGTTTGGAACCCACTCGTGAGGGAGCAATCTTAGACCTCGTACTCTCAAACGGGGCAGTGAGAGGATCTCAGATCTAGAAGTGGGTTGCCATCTGGGGACAGTGACCATCAAACAGTGTGGTTCACGTTAAACTCAGCTACAGAGTCAAGCCATACAAAAGTGAGGGTACTGGACTTTAGGAGGGCTGACTTTGGCAAGATGGGAGAGTGCCTCAGAAAAGCACTAGCAAACAGGCTAGAAGGAGGTGTGGAGCAACAATGGGGAATTATCAAAACTGCCATCACAGAGGCAACAAGCCTTGTGTGAAGCAAATGAACAAATCAAAACGAAAGAAAAAGCCACTATGGTTCTCAAAAGAGGTGGCTGTGAAAGTCAGGAAGAAAAGATAGCATTCCGGAGTATAAGGAACACAGAAGGAGCAGGACAGAGAGCTGTACCAGTTAAGGCAGAAGGAAGCGGGAGGGAAGTCAGAATAGCAAAGCCCAAACTGAGGAAAAGATAGCCAACTCAGTTAAGAAGAGGGATAAACCTTTATAGGTACATCAGCGGCGTAGAAAGACAAAAGGAGGGATAGTGAGGCTGAATAGAATGAACAGTGGGTGGGCAGAGGGGACAGTGAAAAGCAGGAATACTGAACGAATATTTCTGCTCAGTATTCACAAAAGAGGAGTGAAGTGCCTAATCCAATTAACAGAAGCACTCTTGATAGGGGTCGATCCAGTCCTTTCACAGAAGAAAGGGTTCTGCAAGAACTCCTAAAACTGAAGGTGGACAAAGCAATGGGCCCTGATGGAATTCACCCCAGAATTCTAAAAGAATTAAGAGAGAACTAGTGAAACCACTGGCTACTCTTTTTAATAAATCATGGGAGGATGGTGTGGTACCCGAGGACTGGAGGAAGCGGATGTGATTCCCTTCACAAAGTGGGTCCAAGACAGAGGCAGGAAACTACAGACCTGTCAGTCTGACCTCTGTGGTAGGGAAAGTGATGGAGTCACTTCTGAAGGAAAGAATAGTCAAGTACCTAGAGGCCAGTGGAGCACAGGACCCAAGGTGGCATGGGTTCACATTGGGAAGGTCATGTCAGACGAATCTAATAGATTTCTTTGACTGGGTGACCAAAGTAGTAGACCAGGGAGGGGCTGTGGACATGGCCTACCTAGACTTTAGCAAGGCATTTGACACAGTCCCACACAAAAGATTAATAGTCAAATTAACCAGCCTGGGAGTGGGACCCAGGGTGGTAGCCTGGGTAAAACATTGGCTGGACAACAGGACACAGAAGGTAATTGTAAATGGAGTCCATTCTGAAGAAAGGGGGTTACTAGTGGGGTACCGCAGGGTTCAGTATTGGGTCCAGTACTTTTTAATGTCTTCATCAGTGACATTGCAGAAGGACTGGAAGGAAAAGTATGCCTTTTTGCAGATGACACAAAAATCTGCAACAGGGTTGATACACAAGGAGGCGTGGAAAGGATGAAAAGGGACTTGGCAAGGTTGGAGGAATGGTCAGAAGTATGGCAGCTAGGATTCAATGCAAAGAAGTGCAAAATAATGCACCTGGGAAACAAGAACCCAGGGGAAGAATACACAATGGGGGGTAGTAACAACAACAAAAAAGAAAGGGACCTGGGGTAATCATATCAGATGACCTTAAGGTTAGCAAACAATGTGAGAAGGCAGTAGGGAGGGCTGGGGGTATACTGGGATGTATAGGGAGAGGCATCATCAGCAGAAAACAGGAAGTTGTTATCCCTCTGTACAGACAGTTGGTGAGACCCCATCTGGAGTACTGTGTCCACCTCTGGAGACCCCATCTCTGCAAGGACATAGACAGGATAGAGGCAGTCCAGAGGAGGGCAACTAAAATGGTGCAGGGTCTGCAAGAGAAGCCATATGAAGAGAGACTAAAGGAGCTTAATATGTATACCCTTGAGGAAAGAAGGGAGAGGGGGGACATGATAGAAACTTTTAAGTACCTCAGTGGAATCAGCAAAGTCCAAGAGGGTAGCATTTTTCAGAAAAAGAGACTTGCAAGAACAAGGGGACACAATTTAAAGATAGAAGGAGAGCTGTTCAGGGGCAATGTGAGGAAGTATTATTTCACAGAGAGGGTAGTGGATGCATGAAACAGCCTTCCTGAGGAGGTTGTCGGGTCTAAAACTGTGGGAAAATTCAAGAATGCATGGGACAGACATAAGGCAATTCTTGTGGGGGGTAGGAAGAAATAGGCTGTTGGTTAACTAGGATCTGCGGCCTATCCTGTAGGTAGGGAAATGGGCAGACTAGATGGGCCTAGCGGTCCTTATCTGCCATCAAAGTCTATGTTTGTATGTTTGTATGTTTCAGCAGACAGCTCAAGGGATTTCCCTTAGATCCAAAAGGTTCAGTTAGGCAGTTTAGCTGTCAGTCACAGTAAAAGCTCCCCCTTCTGTTGCAAAAAGGCACCAACAGTCTAAAACTACAAATTCCAACTGGTAATCCATACAGTCCCATTTCAGCAGGCTCCATTTTAGAGTCCTCCAGTACTAATTGGTCCAATTCGACAGTTCGGGACCAAAATGGTAGAACTAAACTGAAAAGTCCTTGCTGCAAAGAAGGCAGGTTAGAACTACATTATATCTTTACCACTCTAAATGTTTATCAGCAATTAGTTACATCTCTTAACAGAGCTCCCCCTGCGCCACTAGCGACGGCAGAAATGGAGCAAGGATTCAGCAGCCCGGGCGGGATTCGGGCAGGTAAACACACAGTCTCCCCATAAAGATTAATTATAACTGGAAGCAGGCAGCACTTAAAGAGACAGTACATGGAGGCTTTAAAGGCGCTCACTGGTAACAACATCTAAAAAGCTTAAACACCGAACACCTACCTGGCAGTGAGCAATTAGGCAAGCTCTGGGAAGACTTTTTGGGGACTCCCATTTGTAGGGGTGTTACACCCATCCTGGCATAGAAAAACTTGGCATCCGCATCAAGTGGGTACCTTCACAATAATTTCAAATGCAAATTATCTTACAAATCTATACCATTAACAGATTAGGCCTATAATTTCTAAGGCATTAGTCAACACATTAAAACTTTACCATACACAGTTTCTGTAATTCACAGTTCACTACTGTTGCTAAAACATAGAGACATAGAAACATAGACTTTGTCGGCAGATAAGGACCGCTTGGCCCACCTAGTCTGCCCATTTCCCTACCTACAGTATAGGCTCCTCCTCCTGGGGCTGTGTGGGTGGCTGTTTGTGCTTGTCTGTGTCTGTAGGTTAGTTTTTGTTCATTTACATGTTTTTCTGCTGGGAACACCTGTGCCATTCTTGCACACAACATTGGTGAAAGTCTCCTGGACTGAATTTCTGCAAATCGCCATCATCAGGTATCAGCTTTTTAATTTTAAATCAACTTTCTTGAAGCCTCCCCAAGGAAGCATATGCTTACAACTAGTCTTACAAACATGGTGATGCTGGGTCCTGCAACTGAATCAACATTTTCAACATTCTCATCTGACCACTCTTAAAGCAACTGCACTTTGGACTTTAAAGAACAAAGAATTTTAACACATTTTGTGACTGAATCAACATTTTTGTCTGACCTTTTCCAAAGGTATTGTACTTGTCTCTGAGGACTTTGAAGATCAAAGGAAACATACAGACAAAAGGATTTCACACATATTGCATATGCCTACTGTCTGACCTACTCCCAAGGTATTGTACTTATCTCTGAGGACTTTGAAGAACAAAGGAATATATGACAAAAGGATTTTACATATTGCATATGCCCAGGCCACAGTTTATCACCTTTCAGGAACTTTAACATATTATGTGATCCTGGATCTCAACAGTACTATAGTACTTCTCTTAAACCCTCTGGCACCAAACCCTCCCAGTCTTTTTTTTTCATTTTTCTCTGTACTTCACCATAGTGCTTAGCTATCCACCTTAGCCCACTAAAATCCATCCCACCAACCCTCCTATTGCTCCGCCAACTTCCGACTGCTTTAACCACTACCGGTTTTCCTGCCTCGCTAAAAAGATGCTTTGGCTTAGTCCCCACCACCTGTTCCTGCTCACCTCACCTCCTTTTCCCTTTATGCCAACTCCCCTCCGCCTACCCTACCCTCCACCTACTCTCACCTTTCTATACTACTACCAAACATTGTACCATGGCTTTTACTCTGAAGTCTTAAACAAACATCACCCAATTAATACCTGGGTGCAAAGAGCCATATTTCCTAATTGGAAACTGCCACATCATTATAACTCACTAACAATCACCCTCTACTGGGACTCCAGAAGACAATCCAAGCATCTTAAAAAGTACAAGCAGAAACTCACTCCAACCTATTATGAACTACGAATGGCATCGCTGAAACTCCTGCTCCTCCTACTTTTAATATCTGGTGGGATACACCCAAACCCTGGTCCTGTTGCACTGAAGCCGACAAAAACAGGGAAAGTTGGTAGTGGTCCTTCCATTATCACTCTAAATATCTGCAGCCTCCTTCCCAAATTGGCATCTCTTCAAACTCGCTGGACAAAACCCTGATATACTAGCCATTGTGGAAACCTGGCTATCTCCCAGCACCCCGGATCATGCGGTCTCGCTTGAAGGCTACAATCTTTTCAGACTCGACCGGGCAAGCAAGAAAGGTGGGGGCTGTGCTATCTACATAAAGGACAACCTCTCCTGTCAACGCGGCAGCTTCACCCCCACAAATACGCAGATGCAACTCCTCCCTATCAAACTGCTTCTTGGTGCACAAAACAAAGTTCTCACAGTGGCGCAGTCTATATCCTCCAAAGACCACCGTGCCAGTATTAAGTGTGTACTTGATTTTTGTTATTCTGCAGCCCTCTGAAATGAGCTCCTCCTCCTCGGGGATTTCAACATAAACTGGCTCGCCTCTGACACTGGCTCTTACAAAGATGACATCCTAGCAGCAAACCTGACTCAGATGGTAACCTCCCCCACCCGGAAAAATTACAAAACTGGTACAAGCACCCTTATTGACTGGGTTCTCACAAATCACCCTGACCGGATAAAAAGCATTAAAGTCCTCCCTGACTCCCTCAGTGACCACTCCCCAGTGTCCTGTACCTGGTCTAATAAATTTCTCAAGCCACCCCCCAAAGTTATAACAAGCAGAGTATTGCCTTATGGGAATCTTATCAAGTTGAAAACCCATCTCCTACAACAGGACTGGGCACGCCAATCCTTGAATCAACTGATATTAATACGCATAAGAATACTTCATTAAATCTTTCAACTCTGCATGCGACTTATCGCCCCAGTAAAAACGAAAATCAAAACGCTATCAAATCCATGGATTACTGCCAAACTACTTGCCGAGCTCAAGGTTGGGACCACCTCTGGGCAGTTGCCAGAGACACAGGCTCACCTCATGATACCCTAAAATACAAGCAGGCATGAAAATAGATGTACCTCACAAATTAGGCAAATGAAGAGCCTATTTCAGAAATGCCCTTGAATCCACCTGGGGTGATGGAAGAGCTTTTGGGACAACATACGAAACATAATGGGTAAACAATCAAAATCGTCACCTACCATTATGAAAGTTGATGGATCCACCACTCTTGACCCAAAGTCTACTGCAGATGCGCTTAATAAGACATTCCACAGACCTTAGTGGGTCCTCCCCAGATTTCTTCTCGGACTTACCTGTGCTAGCCTAGTATCACAAAAACACCCCTGGTGACAAACCACAATTTTACTTCAAGAAAATTAAAGTGCCAAGCACACAGTACACAAGAAAGGCCTGCTCCGAATCCAGAACAAGTAGTGACACACTAGATCTAAAATCCTGTCTCTCACCCTGGATGAAGTAATTCACCTTTGCAAAAATTCTTAATCTGTCACTTTGCCAAAGTCAATTTCCAGCAAATGGAAATCTGCCATAGTTACGCCAGTGCACAAAGGGGGACAAAACCTCAACAGGAAACTATCGACCAATATCAATACCCCTCCTCTCCAAAGCACTTGAACGAATAGTGGCAGACCAAATCTCTGATTACCTGGACAAATACAATCTACTCTGTAATCAACAGCACGGCTTTAGGAAGGACATAGTACAACAACAGCCTTACTTGATTTCTCTGGAGAAGTCCACTCAGCCCTGGACAAAGGGTGCCAAACAGGTGCAGTCTTTATCGATCTTACAAAGCTTTTGACACAGTCCATCATGGCTACTTACCTCCCTACTTTCTAGCCTAGGCCTGGCGAAGGTCCTTGTGCTTAGGTAAAAGTTACCTGTCCAATCGGTCACAGGCTGTAAAAATCTCTAATGAACTCTCCGACTTCAAACCAGTTCTCTCGGGTGTACCACAGGGATCAATTCTTGGACCGCTCCTCTTTAGCCTATTCCTTAACTCCCTCCCAGATATCTGCCAGGAGAAAATAATCTTATACGCTGATGATGCTGTAATTCTCTCTTCCCACAAGGATCCAAACTCCCTACGAAAAAGCCTGCAATTTGCTTTCTCTAGTGTTGAAAGGTGGTTCCTGGATAGTAAACTTGTGCTAAACCACAATAAAACAAAAGCCATGCTCTTCTCCAATCACCAAAACAAAAACAGGCATACTCCACTCACCATACAAACCTCTGCGGGAATTACACTGGACCAAGTAAATACTTTCAAATACCTTGGCATCACTTTTGACCTAGGGCTCACCTTTGCAACCCACATTGACAACACTGCGAAAACAGTGAACCAAGGCCTTGGAATACTATTCTGTAACCGTCAATTTCTAAATCAAGCGGCATTGAGAATAGCTATACAGAGTTCCATAATCTCAATCATTGACTATGGCCTTATTTATGGCTCAGCTACCTCCACTGCTCTAAGGTGTATCTCAATCACTCTAAATAAGGCCTGCCGGCTCCTCACGGGGGCTCAAAGACTGACTCACATGTGTGATCTGTACTATGAATCAGGCTGGTTGAACCTATCAGATCGTCTTATTTATCTCACCTGCACAATGGCAAAAAAATCTATCTTGGGACTGACTCCATTATGTATTCAAAACCTACTCCGACTGAATCCTGGCTCACGACCGTCCACCAGATCTGAACGCCAACCTTTCCTGGTTCCGAGATGCCGGACTGCACAGGGACAAAGATCTTTTGCATAAAGGGCCCCGACATGATTCAATGTGCTTAGTCCACCTACTCTATCCTCAACCTCGCTTGAAGCTTTCAAATCCATGCTCTAGTCCCATCTCACCACCACTAGCAACTGTGATTCGCTAGATAAAGACTACTACTCTCATGTCCATCCTCACATCTGAGGCCTCTTCCTCCTGACTAATGAACCCTCTGGTACCTCTACTACTTCCTGTCTCCCACCCAAACTCACTCCCGCTTTTTTCCTGTCCTCTCACTTACTCTCCGCCACCACCTTCCCTCCTCTCTAGCCTCCTTTGGCTTAATGATCACCTCCTCTCCTGGAAGTTTCTTTAACCCGAAATTGTCCACTGCTTGAACCTGTTATAGCTTGTTTTTTATGAAACTTAAAAACGTATTGCCTTAAACTGTTAATAGCAAATTTATGATGTAACTTTCCTGTCTGGTTTTACCTGTAATGTGTATCGTGCTTTGTTAAATGTTCTTTGTGACATGGAACCTTTGTAAAAGAGCCCTGGCTCAAAGGTATTAATTCCTAGACTAATAAACTAAACTAAAAGGCCGCAGATCCTAGTTAACCAACAGCCTATTTTTTCCTAGTCCCCACAAGAATTGCCTTATGTCTGTCCCATGCATTCTTGAATTCTCCCACAGTTTTAGACCCCACAACCTCCTCAGAAAGGCTGTTCCATGCATCCACTACCCTCTCTGTGAAATAATACTTCCTCACATTGCCCCTGAACCACCCCCCTTCTATCTTTAAATAGAAGTACATCACATAAGTTGCACAGATTATTCACATATACCCTGCAGTTTTGAATCAGGTCATTACCTCCTATACATTGAACAATGATAAAGGGGCCCTTTCCTATCAGTTACCTTGGGGCTGGATGGGACAGGGACACCATATTTAGAGGGCAGAACAATCAACCAGGAATTTGCACTTAAGCTCAATTTGGTCAGTGAGCTTTGGGACATGTAAACTCCCTTATGGACTACATCAAGAGGCAAATCCACAGGCCTCCCAGGGGAATCATAGCGAGGCGTACTATTGGTCTGACAGCTCGTCCATTCTTCCTGGGGGAAACAGCCACCGTCTTAGTACCTTTCACCTCAATCTCTGCACTTTTCTCACTTGTGAGGGGGGCCTCTGTCTGAGTGGAAGAGTTCAGTCTTGGGGCACAGTCAGCCCCAGGCTCTGTGGATTCAGGTTCTACAACACTTTGCTCTCTTGGAAAATGCTCTGGCACTGAAAGGGAACCAGGATTTTAAATAATTGATTAGCAGTTGTTTTCTTGAGACAATGCTAACTGTACAGAAAGTATTTATATAGGTTTTCTAGAAGTGTTATGCTTGTTAAACACAGTGAGGCAAGTGCTACGCATTTTCACAATGTTTTAGCACTTTTATGAGCAAAACGCTAATCAATTTTTGGAGTTAAATAAAACCCTGGGAACTGTCATCACATTCAAAGTACTCTTCATGTTCTGGCAGGTCACCAGTTGGTCTCAACTCATCTGTCTCCTCGTCAGGGAAATCACACAGTTCCACCATACACAGTAATTCAATAGCATCAGACTTGACACTTTGCATTTCACTCTCAGGGTGCACTGGCTTCAAGGACAAAGCTGGTGGGTTAGGCAGTCCAGAGGGCCCAGCTTCATCCCCACAATTGACCATGGGGTTACCTTGAAACACCTGACTCAGTTCATAAGAAGGGTAATAACCATAATTGCACTCACTCTCATCCGAAGTGGACTGACAGTCATTTTCAATTTGGGTTTGCTGTGGAGAAAACCTTAAGTCAGTAACTATGGGGGCAGGCTTACTCTGTTTCTGTTTTGCAGCAGCCCGGGCCACTGGTCCAGAGGGAGCAATCTCTATGGGCTCAGATTCAATCATTATTTGACCAATGGGCAACAAATGGTTTCGGTACATGGTCTTGACATCTTTTGAGTTGTTTTCCGGCCTCATTTTGTACACAGGTAAACCTGGCAATTTGCCTACTACTATGTGAGGAAGATGGTGCCACCGATCAGCAATTTTGTGTTTGCCGTGCAATTCTAGATTCCGCAAAACACACCGTCTCCAGCTTGAAGCTCTTGGGCCTTCACCTTTTTATCATACCTTTCTTTATTGGCCAAGTTTCTCTTTGCAGCCATGGTCTGAGCTAGTTGGTAAGCATGATTCAATTGAGCTTTTAGTTTTTGTACGTACTGTAGGTAATTCTCAGCTCTGACCCCATCAAGAGAGACCCAAAAACAAACGTCCACTGTTAACTGAGCCTCTCTCCCAAATATGAGGCAATAGGGAGAGAACCCGGTAGCATCATTCTTGGTACAGTTATAGGCGTGGACCAAGGTGCTGATCTGCTGGCTCCATTTTGGCTTGTCATTCAGGTGGAGAGTGACCAGCATGTCAAGCAGGGTGCAAATAAATAGTTCTGGCTGTGGGTCTCCCTGCGGATGATAAGGGCTGGTTCTTGACTTCCGCACCGCCCATAGAGAGAGAGCATCTCCTTGATTAAGTGACTCTCAAAGTCTCGGCCTTGGTCAGAATGAATTCTTTGGGAGGGCCCCATAGTGAACAAAGAAATTCTCTATCAGCACCTTGGCCACGGTGGAGGCCTTTTGGTCCTTGGTGTGAAAGGCTTGGGCATATCTGGTAAAATGATCTGTGACCACCAACACGTTACTGATATTTCACTGATCAGGCTCCAAACTTAGAAAGTCAATACAAACTAACTCCATGGGTGTGCTGGTGGTGATGTTAACAAGGGGGGCAGCCCTCTGTGGCAAAGCCTTTCTCTGTAGGCAGCGACTACAAGTCTGTACATGATGTTCAACATCTGCTCCCATTTTAGGCCAGTAGAATCGGGACTGCACCAGGTCAAGGGTTCTGTCGAGGTGGCCCATGTGGTTGTGTAGGGACCTCAGCACCAAGCCTCTGAAATCTGTGGGCAGGACCAATTGTTGCTTGTCTACTTAACCCCCCTCCCCCCATCTACAGTCTCTCGATACAGCAACTGATTTATTAGCTTCAATTTAGGGCCTTCTTTGTACAATAGTGCAGTTCTCAAGTCAGAAGAGCGTAACTTGGACACATCTTTCCCTGTGTAGAGGGCTTCGAGGGCTGATAGAATCATGGGGTCATGAGATTGAGCTCGCTGGAGGCTGTTATCAAACAGAGGCAATGCGCTAATATCTAGCGTGGAGAAGTGGCAGTATGCAGCTGGTATACAAGTGTCAGAAGGGCCCAAGCAATCTACCAGGCAGTCCACTGCATCTGTGGACATCTGTTCCTCCTTGTCAAACTTCTGGCACAGTGCTCAAATGTCAGGTTCAGACAGCCTGACCCAATTAACTTTTGGAAGTAGGCCTTCGGGAGAGGGCATCAGCATCTCGTGATTCAGGCCCGACCTGTATTCAACAGCATAATCATAAGTGGACAATGCAGAAAGCCACCGATGCCTGGCAGCATCCAATTTAGCTGAAGTCTGCACATAGGTCAGTGGATTATTATCTGTTTTTACCAGTATCTTTGCTCCATATAAATAGTCATGAAATTGGTCGACAATGGCCCACTTCAATGCCAAGAACTCCAATTTATGCACAGGATAGTTTTTTTCTGATTGGGTCAAACTCGTACTGGCAAAGGCCACTGGTCTCAGACTGTTCTCATGCTCCTAATATAACACAGCTCCCAAACCTTGTAGGCTGGCATCGGTGTGTAACACATAGGGTTTAGCAGGATCAGCATAGGCGAGGACGGGAGCATGGGTGAGCTGATATATGATTTTGTGGAATGCAGCCTCTAAGTCGGGTGTCCATTGAGACCCAAAAAGTTCACCAGGGTGGAAGTACACTTTCTCTGATTTGGTGGAGGCCACTCGCTTTTACCTTTTGTTCGTAGGAGGGTAACCCTGGGTAAGATTCAGCAGTGGGCGAATCACTCTTGAGTAGTCCTTTATGAACCGTTGGTAATAACCACAAAATCCTAGGAAACGTTGTAATTCTTTTAGATTGTGGGGCTAGAGCCAGGTGGTTAAGGCCTCAACTTTGCTAGGATCAGTTTCTATCCCCTCAGTGGACACTATGTGCCCCACATACTTTACGAATGTCTGAAAGAACTGGCATTTGTCGATGGACAGCTTAAGGCCGAAGTCTTCCAGTCGGTCCAACACTTTGAAAAATCAGCTGTCATGTTCCTCCAATGAACTCCCAAACACAATAACATCTAAATATACCAGGCACTCCAACAAATTCATGTCCCCCACTGCTCGTTCCATCAGTCGCTGAAAAGTGACTGGAGCACCAGAGATCCCCTGGGGCATTCTCAAACTCATAGAACACAAGTGGACAGATAATGGCTGTTTTCTCACGGTCTTCTGGGGTCATAGAGATCTGGTAGTACCCACTGAGGAGATCCAACACTGAGAACCACTTGCTTCTATTTAAACAGTCCAACGCATCCTGAATATGAGGCATGGTGTACTGATTGGGGATGGTCCACCTGTTAAGGGTCCTGTAATCTACACACATTCTTACTGTCCTATTCTTTTTTCTTACCACCACAATAGGTGAAGCATAAGGGCTTCTGGATTCTTGTATCACACCAGCCACAAGCATTTCCTGCAGGTGTCTTCTGACATCATCTATATCTGCTGGTGCTAGGTGCTGAGACCTCTCACGGAATGGCCGTTCATCTTGCAGGTGTATGTGATGCTCCACTCTTCTGACACATCCCACATCCCATTCCTTCAGTGAAAACACCTTATCTCTCTGGGCGAGTCTCTGGTTGATTCTAGTCTTCCATTCCGCTGGCAATGGGGGGTCACCAAAGTCGAACAAGTCGGGTGTCACTTGGTCAGTCACTCCAGATGGCTTGTTACTAGGTAGCACTTGAGTATCTGCACAGTGTACGGTAGTTAAGGTGCAGCCTCTATTCACCCGAATTTCTTGATCTGACACATTGTGAGCCTTGACCATGACCCGTCTGGCATAGGCATGAGCCCGAACGGGTAAGATACTGGGCTTAATCAGCAAACCTTCTGACAATTTCCCATCGCCCGGTGCGTCCAGCATGAGTATCTTATTCTTGATATCTTTCCATAAGCGGACCTCCCCTTGTAGGGTGCACTGGGTGTTGGGGCCCAGGACAATTGATTCAGGATCCTTCTTCCATAATACCCCAAGTGGCTCGTCTTGATCCACGTCTTCGACATTCTGCCACAACTCATACACTCTCTTAATCAAGGCAAGAATCCTCAGAGCCCTACCAGTTCATTGCCCCTGTTTCTCATAGCATTGCTGCGCCAATCTCCCAAACATATAAGCATTCGTCCTGATTAGTAGAGGGACCCCATCATACAGTCCAGTAGGAGGACACACCAAAGCTAAGGTGTCCACCTGCTCTGTCACTCCAGCCACTGAAGTAGGGAAAGACAACCAATTCCTGATATACCCGGCATAAGGATAGGCCTTTTCGCTCAACCCCCAGACATGCAGCCCTTCCAATGGCTGTAAGGGTACATCAGGCAAGTGCTTCTGATACCAGTCCTGAAACATTATAGTTAGTTGTGAGCCACTGTTGAGCACAGCCCTGGTAGACACTTCATTCACCTTCACTGTTGTCTCCATAGCTGGGCCCACAACCTCGGACCATTCAGGTGGTACTGAAGTTGGTGTTGATCTGGCATTGGCCTTGGTAGCATAACTTTTCCGAACAGCCCCCCCGGTGGCCGGTTGTGGTTCAGGTGGATCAAAGCTAACAGCCGGGCATGGACCCTCTTTAGATTTTCTGGTGAACGGCAGAAGACACGGATGTGTCCATCCTTCCAGCAATGATAGCAAAAGTTAGGATCTCTAGGGGCTCGCAGGTTCACAGGGGTATTGGGCGGCTCATCTTTGGCTTGGGCTTTGAGTCCTCGATCCTCTGGACTGCTACCAGGATGGAGACTGGGTGGATTTTGTAGCAAACCCCCGACTAGGGCTTTCAACTCTCGCACCTCTTCCAGTAGGTTACCCTCAGTCTGGGGTTCCAAAGAAACAACATGTATTCCCACTCCACCTTTGGCCTCTGGGGATGCCTGATACAGGTCAGGTTCTCTGGCTGCTTTATTTAACTCTTTAATCAACTCTCTCAACTGCTGGGCCTCGTCCGAGTCACTCCTCTCAGGAGTCGGGCAGGTACCAACCATCCCCGCATAGGGCTCCCAGCCCTCTTCATCAGTCTCCATTTCATGAATTTCCTTCATAAGATGACAGAACTCAGGAGGGTTAGCCTTCCTATCTTGTAACTTGAGTTTCAGTATCATTATACTGGAATGTTGGGCTGACTTTAGGATATGGTCCAGTCTGATCCGGTTCAGCTCCTTCACGGGCACTCCCCCTTTTCTGTGGGCCCTCTGCAGAGCCCTTTCAATCCTAGTAACAAAAGAGGACAATTTCTCATTTTTCCACTGCTTAGCTGACTTAAACTTCCACAACAAGTCATCCCCTGACTCAGTACTACCAAAACACTCCTTCCAGTGCCGACAGGTATTCAGCTGCCGTGGCCTCTGGACTAGTTGCTCACAAGAAATGGATGGCTTTCAGGGCAGGACCCCTCAATCTCTCCATCAGTCTCTTTCTTTTTTCCCCCTCTGAACATTGCCATCCTTGTACTAAAGGAGTGGCATAGTCCATCCATGTTTCCAAGTCGTCCTCCCCCGGGGGCACTGGGGCTGTGCCTGAAAAGAGTCAGAGCTTTCGGTAGGAATCCAACTGTATTGAGGGAATCACTATGGGGGAGGAAGCCACAGAGAACTCTTTGGAGAAGCAGGGGAGGTGGCTGGAGAGTGCAGGGGCATGTGTTCCTCTGAAAAGTCTAACACCTTTACCAGTTCTTGGCAGTTCACCCTTCAGACGCTAATAGTTTGAGCAACTTATCCTTAAACCCTTCTACACGGGTGGACCCACCCGGGGTAGTAGGATCACTGTGCAGGTGAATGACCCTCCACCCTTTCTGGGTACTCTGAGGTAAAATAACAGGGGGTACTTTCTCTGGATCTATAGGGGTGCTACAAGAGAGCAGCACTATCATAGTCTGTTCAAACAGATCTGCATCTCTTTCCTTTACCTAGACTTTACCCAAACCCTTAACATGCTCCACAGTGGCTACAATATCAGCATTAGCAATCCCTAATGGGACATCCAGTAATAGGAGAGCCTGTCGGGGGTCCAACCCCTCAGCCTCGCTCCACCCTATCATTCGGTGCACTAGCAGCTTATGAGGGGTCATTTTCAGCTTGGGCATAGCGAGATCCTCCATCTTCTCCCCAAAACTAAACATATCAGGCTAATTCCCTCACTTGGCCACTAGAAGATGCTAATCCCAGTGGTGCCTCCAAGATGTAACCCCTAGGCGGCGCTATCCCAAGGACTACTACCCCTGCCTGCTTGGCTAGTAACAGGTTAAGGGGCCCTAGGTTCAGTGACAGATGCCTCCACCCAAAGGTTGGTATCAGTCTGACTAACCAGGCCACAGCCCTCTGGGGTACTGTGACACCCCTTGTCTCCTGCTAGTGGCCCACACAGTATGCAATGGTTACCTTCCCCACACCCCAGATAGGTTCTACACATGCACCTAGATTTAGCACTTACCCCAGGACTGGTTCCTTCAGCTTGATTCTAGGGACCCCCTGTAAAATAAGGTGATGCAAGACAAAAATAACCGTGCAATACCTTAGGCATAAACAGACTTCATAGTCAATGTAGATTGCAGAAAAAAAAAGTAGATCTGATTTATTCAGGGGGACTATAACAAGGATGGGGGCAATCAGGTTAATTGGCTTAAACGAACTACAGATATCACAGTTGTGCATGTAGTCAGTGTCCCTATCAGTCACACTCTCTAGGTACCCAGGATGGAAAAGGGGGCTAGCCAGGACCATTGCCCAAGGTAGGCTGGCATTGCAGCTGGTAGGGGCCCTGTGAGAAAGAAGAATTAACACACACACACACACGGATTGTAATCCGGAGCCGGAGGGCTCAGTTTGTGAAAACAACACAGCAAATTAATCAGATGACACACTTGTGATTTAAAAGATATGTTGCAGGGAGCTACCCTGTTTACTACTTACGATACCCAATGCTGAGAACAGGATGGATGAGGGCTGTTCTGGATTGCTAGAGGGAGCAGAGTAGGGAAACGAGGCCCTCGTGGCAGGGCCCAAGTGCATTTGATACCAGGCGGATTCAGTCTGATGCAAGCTGGGTACAGTTTCCAGCCTTCAACACAGAACTCAGCTCGAGGGGGAAAACAGGTTGCAACCCCCCTCCAGTTCACCGCACATTTATATGTAAAGAAAGCTTACTGTACCAGGCAGGCTGCTCCTCGGTCCTGACCACAAAATCACTGCTAAAACCCAGGCACACAACAGTAGCTAAAGTTCCTGACAGGCCGATCGCTTTTAGCAAAATCTTCGGTCTTCTTCAGGTGAGCCTGGTATTCCTCCAGTAGCTTACTTCACAGCACACCAAGCGGATCACTATCCGACTATTTCTCTCTCTCTCTCTCTCTCTCTCTCTCTCTCTCTCTCTCTCTCAGTAAGATGGCAACAGACTGAGTTTTGGGCTTTCCACAGTTCTCTCGCGTGAACTACTGCGCAACACAGCCTCTCGATTATGCAAGCTCTTTCCTCTTCAACTTACAACTCGAATCTGGCTTGCCAGCAGACAGCTCAGGGGATTTCCCTTAGATCCAAAAAGTTCAGTTGGGCAGTTTTGCTGTCAGTCACAGTAAGAGCTCCCCCTTCTGTTGCAAAAAGGCACCAACAGTCTAAAACTACAAATGCCAACTGATAATCCATACAGTCCCATTTCAGCAGGCTCCATTTTAGAGTCCTCCAGTACTAATTGGTCCAATTCGGCAGTTCGGGACCAAAATGGTAGAGCTAAACTGAAAAGTCCTTGCTGCAAAGAAGGCAGGTTAGAACAAACACCATATCTTTACCACTCTAAATGTTTATCAGCAATCAGTTACATCTCTTAGCAGAGCTCCCCCTGTGCCACTAGCGACGGCAGAAACAGAACGAGGATTTAGCAGCCCGGGCGGGATTCGGGCAGGTAAACACACAGTCCCCCCATAAAGATTAATTATGACTGCAAGCAAGCAGCACTTAGAGAGACAGTACATGGAGGCTTTAAAGACGCTCACTGGTAACAACATCTAAACGGCTTAAACGCCGAACACCTACCTGGCAGTGAGAAATTAGGCAAGCTCTGGGAAGACTTTTCAGGGACCCCCATTTGAAGGGGGGTTACACCATATACCTTCCTGGTATTTGCTTTATTACCTCCTTCCCCTCCCCACTCAGGTGCAGCTTATCTCTTGCAAACAGATTGTTATTTTCCCAGGTACTGCCCCAGCAGCCCACAACCCCATACCCCTTAGTTCAACACCATTCTACTAACCATGTGTTCAACTCTCTAATCCTCTTCTTTCTCACTGTGCTTTCGCAGGGTACTGGGAGCACTTCACAGAAGGCCACAGACTCTCCAGTTTCCTCGCACAACCTTCCCACTTCCTCAGTCCTCTCCCTTGTTACCGCCACCGTTTCCCCCGCTAGGTCATTTGTTCCCACATGTACCACAATGTGTGGTTTCCTCCCACCCCTCTTTACGCACCTTAGGATTGTCTGTCCTGCCATGTCTGCCTTTAATCCAGGTATGGACTCCACCCATATCTGACTGCGCCTCCCCTTGCTGCCCCATCTGATTCCCTTGAGTATGGAGTAACCCAACACCAGTACACCCCCCTCTTCTTTCCTTGTTCCTTCTGTTTAAAAAGAGAGAATTTACATTTAAAATCAAGTTTCTTTTGCTTCACACAACATTAGAGAAACCCATGTGTGGGAAATGGATTATGCACATTTGAGCACAGAACTTAAGAATTTAAGAACTGCTAGCATAAGACATCTTCTTATGGTTACTAAAAATCAGATTTTAGTTATTTATTTGTTGACTGGGTAAGTACTGTACAATGGTCCAAGGGACCTTTATCAGGAATGACCCAGGCCTAGGTTGGCAATGAAAGGGGTGGAGATTTAGAGATGCATTGGTATAAACATGCTGGGAAATGTATTTTCTAGCATAATTATAGATATAGATAAAAACAAAGTGAAACTTTTGGATACAATTACAATAAAGTTGCACCAAAACACATAGTTAAACAATTAGTTTTGTAAGAATGACACATGGCTGCTAATATAGCATACTGAGTGCAACCAGTGCTAACATAGCATGTATAAACTGTCAAAATCATAGCTGCATAGCATCTTAGGCTGCACAACTGTAGTGGGATGCACTCAATAGGTGACCCTGAAGCTTTGATCTACAGTGGTGGTGGCAGGGGTAGTTCTAATTCTCACATGAAGAGCATTCCAGAGGAATGGGCCAACAGAGGAGAAACATTGTTTACTCGTGTTAGAATTCAAATGCTATACTTCAAGTAAAAGGCTATTAGAGGAGTGCAGGTCACATGGATGTGTTTTGAGCTTTCGGAACCTTGGCAAGGGACAGAGATTTGGGATAGGTACATACTTGTCCATCAGGCAGCAGGGGATGATGTTCCTGCTCACCTTGTAGGGATAACCAGCCAGAACTACTATAATGGTAACAGGTGAGTTCTAAAAGGGGTCAATAAGTCAAATCTGCATATGCTGTTGTAAGCTGTGGTTAGCAGGGAGATGTCTTCCGAAGAGGCTTGTGAGAAAATTTTGTCTGTGAGGTCCCCACATGCTGAAAACTGTTAATACCAACACAGAGGCATCACTACACTCACCAAGAGTGTCCATACTTTTGTTCTTTGAAGTGCTGGTGTAACCCCCTTGTCAACTGGGGTTACTAGAATCCCACTTAGAACTAGTGACAGGCAGGGAAAGGTAGCTTGTGAGACACCAGTTAAATGGGTTTCACACTGTCTCACTCTGTCCTCAGTCTCAGCTGAGCTGGAGGTATTACATCACTATCGAATTCTCGCAGCAGCATAAGCCACAGTGGAATGCTGCAGCTGGGGGTTAGGTTAGAATGTTGGAGTTTTCAAACTTAGTCTTGGGCAGTCGGTAGAAGTCTTCAGCCAGACTCAAGAGAAGCAGGAGGTGTGCTGCAGCTGGCAGCCCCTCAGAGCCTAGCTCTGCCATAGAGCTACTTCAGAAACAGGGTAATGTTTTCTCACCCTAGTGAAGAACACTGAAGAGACTGCAAGTGGTAGAGACTGCTCCCCGAGTTGTTCCAGTGTCCCATCCCTGGAGGGATGGGGAGAAAGATCCAGCTTTTCAGGGGAAATTCCCTGGCCCTGCTGGGAATGGGAAAAGCTGCCTGACAAGAGTTTGTTCTGAGTTACCAGATAATTTTGTGTTTCCTCTGAGAGAAGCCCTGGGGCACCTGTGAACCATGATGAGTCTGCTCTGACATAGAGCCCATGTTTTCACCAACACAGTTGTGTAAAAGTCTCTGTCTACTGTGGGGTCAGGAAAGGACTAGCAAAGTGCAGTACTTTGGAGATATAATGTATGGCTTGAAATGCATCTAACTAGAGGGGGTCTACAGGGATGGACATAACCACTTACACTACGTTGCAAGTCAGGACAACAGTTACAGAGAGAGTAGATTGTTAAATGTGATATACATTTGAGATAGCATCTACAACCAGAGAGTTCAAAGAAAGGTGTTGATTCCAAATGAATGGCTGGGTATGGATTTGGGAACAAGAGGTGGGGAGACCCCCCCATCTAGAGTAACCAGGTTAACCTCTACGGATTCACTTTGGGCACCTATAGCTTTCTCCCAGGCACTTGGCCAGTGTCTGCAGAAAATACCCAGACGTGGTATTAAGGATGAGATTTTCCCTTTAGAGCTAGAAAGTACTCGAGGGTGGTTGATGGAGCCACCACCAAAATTCCATGACATATGGAAAAGTGTACTAGTGCTGGCCGAGTGCCGTGCCAGGGAATTCAAGAGTGAGAGTACCAGTTTGGGCGTGTGTGCCCAGATGTGTTCAGAACCTGAGGATTGTTGTGTGATGAAGAAGATGTGTTCTGACCTGTATAGATCTGCATATCCAAGAGTGTTGCCCTGTGGGGGTCCATCTTGCTTTGTATTCTTGTGTTGAAGTGAATAAAAGCCACACTTTAGAATCCCACTCCTGGTCTGGACATTTTCAGTTATTGTTTCTTGTGTCTGGAATTATTTGGGTGCCCCTGTCCAGAAGTGCAATCCTAGCCCTGATGCTGAGCGAATGTTCTCTCCCCGAACCTAGGCTAGCCAGGTAGTGGGTTACAAAATGGAGGCACCACTGGGATTTGGTTTAAAATCTTGGGAGAGAACAAGCAAGATTTGCTTGGATTAGGGCTAGCGTTTTTGGCTGTCTGGCAGTAGGTAGCCCAAAAAGTTGGAAGCATTGCCACCTAAATGTGCCGCTGTGTGCTGCTGTTCATGTGCTGCTGTAATTGTGCCACCAGTTTACTGAGAAGCAGTAAAGCCCGAGAGTGTATGCCCCATGTCCTGCATCAAAGTTATAACGTTTGCCAACTTTTTAAAGTTATGTGTGACAAAAAAAAGTGTAGAAAACTGTGGAAAACAAAGGGAGATTTGTACCCTAGAAGTTGGAAGTGCTTGGTGTATGGACAGAAAGAGTCGCTAAGTAAAATGCCTTGAAAAATGGTCGAAATGGTGCTCCCACTGAGGAGCCGCAGTTAAAAAAAAAAAAAAAAAAGTGTGGTTTGTAGTTTAAATTTTGCCTGTTCAACGATCGCCGTGGAGGAGAACAGCACAAGAAGAAAGAGGCTCATCTGCATGGTGTCGAGTGATTGGTAAGACTGCAGTCAGTCCCACCCCCAAGCCAGCTCTAGAGTAACTGCACAGTGTTCAAAAGAAAGAGAGAAAGTAGTGTGCAAACTGACTTGCCAGGAGGAGCATCGCAGTAACTGCAAATGTTATAAAAGTAATAAAATCGGACTTTTCTGTTTAAAATTGGGCTCAACCCACATTTCGATCGTCTGGGAAAGAAGCGAGGTGTTTGAAGGGACAATCAGCAGGACTGCCAGCCCACTTCATTCCAGAGGCCTCCAAGACCGGCTGTAGGCCAAATTTTCCATCGCAATAGCAAGCTACTGATTAAGTGAGTACCAACCTAAGAAACAGCTCAAACTGTGTGTAATTTTAACTAAAGCCAGCTGAATCTGTGCATAGCAGTGTAATAGTTTTGTAAAAAAAGGACTGTGTCAAGTTAATCAAGCTAAGCAGGAATTCTAAGCATTAGACTGTAAGCATAATTGTGGGCTCAGCAACAGTATGACTTTCAAAGTCAAGTGAGAGACTGTGGGTTGTATAAAAGATGCAATGAGTTACAGGCAATCCTGTGCAATAAAGTAATGTGGCTTTAGGGACTTTAAGCAAGAACAGTAATTTAAAGCAAATGAAAAGTCCAGTAAAATTATATAAATGTACTGAGAGAGCAGACAGTGCAGTTTAAGCAGTTTGAGTGAACTTTATCAGTAGAGTGTGTAAATCAGATGCACAGTGGCTTGAGTCAGAAACAGAACATTGATGCACCAGGAGTGCTGCTGCCATTACAGGGTGGGGTAGTAAAGTAAACACTGCAGCAGGGGAGCCATTTTGTAAAAGTCTTCCAACAAAGTGGGACTTGAGATAACAGTGAGCTTTTGTTTTTTCTCTGCAGTCATGGCTTCGGGATCAGCCCGCTACCCAGATCATGCCCGGGTTATGATAGTAAAAGAAGTTAGCAAATTAAAAGATATTGAGAGATGTTACTACGGGGGACGTTGTCGATTCCTGGATATCCAGTAAGTGTGTGTATAATGTGCTTAAAGGCTGGAAGGGACATCATCATGGTTCCACACTGTTCTGGGTGCCTAGAGAGACATGGCTTAACCAAAGTATCCAAGATTCGTTTGGCTCCCACATGGACAAAGCTTCAAGAATCTGCAGTTGGCAGCATACAGCACCAGGTGGAGCCTGTTGGAGGAAGCTCAGTAGAGTGTGACATGAAGCAAGAGGGTATAGATTTACAGGCAGAGCAAAGTACTAATGTATCCGAGTCTGGGTCAGAGAGAGACAGTGTGGAGGGAGTATCAGCAGATCCGTGGAGAGAGGGGCCGAGCCCTAGTCTCATCAAAGAAAATGAGATGACAGAGACTCTTAAATGGGAGAGGTCGACCTCCACGCCAAGCAAAGAGTGGGTAGTCTCAGGAGTGAGGATGACTGCTCACTTTTGGGCTCAAATCTTCAGCGAGGAGGAAGATGAGGGGGAACCTATGTGGCCTTATGAAGAAGGTGTGGGTCCACAGCCTCGGGCTCTTGCCTCGGAGGAGCAAACAGAAGGAGAAATTGGTGACTCCACAGCCCTGTTCAAACAAGGAGGAGTCAAAGATCCATTTTACATTGCACTGAGCATGCGCAGCTGGCAGAATCAGGACTGGTCGCCCTCAAGCCAGGCCAGAGGTCTAAAGTTGACCAAGTGTAGTAAAGAGGAAAAACTGGTTCGTAGGAAGGCAAATAAGATGTATGGAATATCCTTTCCTACCATTCCTCGGAGAGTCTGGGAGGAAATTAAAAGAAACAGGAAATCCTGGATAGTGGAAGAGGCCACAAAACATGTGCATCCCGGTGCAAGTCGGTATGTCCGAGACAGAGTGTTAAAAAAAAAAATGTAATCGATAAAAGGTGGGCAGAACACTATTCATAGACACTGTTTGGATCGTGGATGAAGAGGGACATGAAACCTTTTTCAGTGTGAATTATGAGCACCCAGGTGGGGGAATAATTCTTGCACCTGACCCATTGTGTTATTTCCCTCAATGCAGGCCATTTCCTGTGAATGTGCCCGTGCCTACCAAGTGTAAAGCAAAGCCGTGGTAGCCAGTGATGCCATCCAGCCATTGCCGTACCTATGTTGTTCCGCCAGACTGGCATTCCAGGAACCAGGTGCCCCAGATTCATCAGCCTTGTAGTGTACTGGCTTTCTAGATTCCATCGCCTGGCCTTCCAGATGACTTCATATCCAGAGAGAACACCAGCCCAGCTGTATCCTGATTCATCACCTGGGATTTTGGATGACTTCAGACCAGCTGTTTCCTGTCCTGTTCCAAGGTTCTATCTCCTAGATGACATCACCCCAGCAGTTTGTGCCATCCTGTCATTTTCCGGAAAATGTCCGCCCAGCTGTATCTGAAGAATGCTGCCAGGGAGAGTCTTCAGCTGGAAATCCAGGTGTCATATTGATTTCATTCTTCAAGGGACAGGTAAGTCCAGACTTTTCTATTTTAATGACATTGCAGTACACACCCTACACCTAGCAGACTTCAGACTGTTTGAACCATCTTCAAAGACTCTCCCCTTCGGGATTACAGTCCTACCAGAACTGTGCTTCACCGGGCTCCGGCCCAGGAGAGACTCTTTCTTGGACTTGCCTTCGGGCACTGTTGTCATTAGATGGGACTTTTAGGGCACTCCATCCCCAAACATGTGCATTGTAAATAATGTCATTGTTTTTCTACTGTTTATACTTTTCTAAAAAACATATTTTTTTAAAATTCTCCAGTGTTTTAATGATGAAGGTTAGATAGTACTGTATTTACAAACTGAAAGTTGTTTTATCTTTTCGCTTGCAAATAATCCTAGAAAAGACAAAAAAAAAAGGACTCATCGGAGTCCCATAAGTACTTTAAAACAGTAGGGTTTAAAGTAAATATTGTTATTTACTGTGTTTAACTTTTCCTTCCACAGGCATGGTCGTGGAGGAGTGTAAAAGTAATGCTTAGAAAGTAGTGTTAGCTCTTTTATGTGTTGGTTGCAGTTGTCCAGGGTTGGGGGGAGGTCTCCTGTGTTTTGGGGGTAATTTGGGGTTTTGGTCAGATACGTTATCCCTAGAGGGCTGGGGGGGGATAGACAGGCTGTGGTTCTGACCTGCAGTAGGGGCTGCAGTACTGATCTATTAGGGCTATGCTCTGGGCAATTCTACCAGGGCCACTAGGTAACCATACAACATTGTAGAGTAGAGGCTGATGCATCAGCCGATGGCCTCTGGGCCCTTAGTGTTGCCTGCCTATGCCTATCACATGGTAGGAGAGGGCCTGATCACCCCTCTCCATAGGTAGCACAAAGGGTAGAATGGCCTGGGCCAGGTAAGCAATGACTGCGGACAGTCATTTTCCTGGTCGAGGGTGGGTGTAACCCCTTTGTCACCCAGGGTTACTAGAATCCCACTTAGAACTAGTGGCAGGCAGGGAAAGGCAGCTTGTGAGACACCAGTTAAATGGGTTTCACACTGTCTCACTCTGTCCTCAGTCTCAGCTGAGCTGGAGGGATGACATCACTATAGAATTCTCACAGCAGCATAAGCCACAGTAAAATGCTGCAACTGGGAGTTAGGTTAGAATGTTGGGGTTTTCAAAGTTAGTCTTGGGCAGTCGATAGAAGCCATCAGCCAGACTCAAGAGAAGCAGGAGGTGTGCTGCAGTTGGCAGCCCCTCAGAGCCTAGCTCTGCCATAGAGCTACTTCAGAAACAGGGTAGTGTGTTCTCACCATAGAGAAGAACACTGAAGAGACTGCAAGAAGTGGTAGAGACCGCTCCCCAAGTTGTTCCACTGCCCCATCCCCGGAGGGATGGGGAGGAAATCCAGCCTTTGAGGGGCAATCCCCTGGCCCTGCTGGGGATGGGAAAACTGCCTGACAAGGGTTTGTTCTGAGTTACCAGAGAATTTTGTGTTTCCTCTGACAGAAGCCCTGCGGCACCTGCGAACCATGGTGAGTCTGCTCTGACATAGAATCCATGTTTTCACCAATGCAGTTGCGTAAAAGTATCTGCCTACTGTGGGGTCAGAAAAGGACTAGCAAAGTGCAGTACTTTAGAGATATGTGTATGGCTTAAAATGCATCTAACCAGTGGGGGTCTACAGGGATGGACATAGCCACTTACAGTACATTGCAAGTCAGTACACCAGTTACAGAGAGAGAGTAGATTGTTAAATGTGATATACATTTCGAGATAGCATCTACAGCCAGAGAGTTCAAAGAAAGGTGTTGATTCCAAATGAATGGCTGGGTATGGATTTGGGAACAAGAGGTGGGAGACCCCCCCATCTAGGGTAACCAGGTTAACCTCTGCGGATTCACTTTGGGCACCTATAGCTTTCTCCCAGGCACTTGGCCAGTGTCTGCAGAAAGTACCCAGACGTGAAGTTAAGGATGAGATTTTCCCTTTAGAGCTAGAAAGTGCTCAAGGGTGGTTAAGGGAGCCACCACCAAAATTCCATGACATATGAAAAAGTGTACTAGTGCTGGCTGAGTGCCATGCCAGGGAATCCAAGAGTAAGAGTACCAGTTTGGGCGTGTGAGCCCAGATGTGTTCAGAACCTATGGGTTGTTGTGTAATAAAGAAAATGTGTTCTGACCTGTATAGATCTGCATATCCAGGAGTGTAGCCCTGTGGGGGTCCATCTTGCTTTGTATTTTTGTGTTAAAGTGAATAACATCCACACTTTAAAATCCCACTCCTGGTTTGGACATTTTCAATTATTGCTTCTTGTGTCTGGAATTACTTGGGTGCCCCTGACCAGAAGTGCAAACCTAGCCCTGATGCTGAGCAAATGTTCTCTCCCTGAACCTAGGCTAGCCACGTAGTAGGTTACAAAATGGAGGCACCGCACACCTTGGTTACACTAGAACTGCCTCCCTTCTGTTTACAGTCCTATCAGTCACCCAAATGATGTACAAGGCAACACTCTTTCAAGAGTACTGTAAAGCAGCATTATTCTACCCCAGGAGGGGTAAGGAGACATGAGGCACAGCAGTATCTTATGCCTTTGGGTTAGATTAACAAAGGTAACCCAACCCCTGGAGTGACATAATGCCATTATGAAATTATTTTTTAGGATTGCTTTGAAAGTTAAAATGCTGTTTGTTCTGTTCTGCATGAGGATTACTGTACATTAACATTACCCTGTTAGAATGTTGTCAGCCAATCAGAATGCTCCATTTCCAGCCACCATTTTATAACTGATTTTTAGTTTGGAACAACCATTTTCATTTGTAAATAGACTACAATTAAAACTTTACTTGGCATTGATAGGATTACAGCTCTGGATCCACTAACTATTGTCCATACCTTCAATAACGCATTCATGGACCTTAGCAGTGTTCTTCCACCTGACTTTTTTGATGCAGATGTCAACCCGGCCAATCCTGTAAGCTCTCCCCCAATGACCATCACCCGCCATTCTACTTCAAAGAAGTCTTGTTGTATGAAGCCCAAAAATACAGTATATCCATAAAGCAATTGGTAAATCTAGACACAGTGGGGACTCCCTTGACCTCAAACTGCTATCCCTCACCCTTGAGGAAGTGTTAGCACCTTTAACCAGGATCTTTAACCTCTCACTCAGACTCACATAGTTCCCCAATAAATGGAAATCAGCCACAGTTACCCCAGTCTACAAAAGTGGAGACAGGACTCTTCATGTGAACTACCGGCATATCTCCATATTACCACCTCTCTCTAAGGCTCTTGAATGCATTGTAGCTGACCAGCTTACTGAATATCTTGACAAACATAAGATCCAATGTGCCCAACAACATGGGTTCAGAAAAGGGCATAGCACCACCCTGGCCCTTATGGAATTCACCAGTTCTATACACAGCTCCCTGGACCATGGTCAATTAGTTGGTACTGCCTTTATTGACTTGACAATAGCATTCAACATGGTCCATCACCCTCTACAACTAGAACAACTATTTAATGCAGGGCTCTCCTCTGACTCCACTGCCTGGTTTAAAAGTTATCTGGACAACCACACTCAACAAGTCAAAATTGTCGACGTCATAGCTGATTCAAGACCTGTTCGCTCTGGGGTTCCTCAAGGGTCCATCCTGGGCCCACCCCTTTTTAGTATCTTTCTAAACAGTCTTCCAAGCTCCTGCCCTGAACAAATCCTATTCTACGCAAATGATGCCATAATTTACACAACTCACCTGGAGCCTATACCCCTTGAGAACCAGCTACAACTCAGATTTGCCTCGGTAGAGAAATGATTTAGTCATCACAAGTTGATACTAAACTATAAAAAAAAACTAAGTTTATGCTCTCAGCAGCTCCCATAACAAGCACAGGAAACATCCCCTGACTATCACTAACTGCCTTGGTACTGCCCTCGAGCAGGTACAATTTTTAAGTATCTTGGAGTCACCATAGACAGCAACCTATCATTTGGGGTACATATAAATAACGTTGCTAAAGCTGTAAATATTCATATTGGTCTACTCTATGGACACAGGCGATCTCTGACCCCTGAAGCCTTAAGGATAGCAGGGTTTTAAATAATTGCTTAGCAGTTTTTTCCTGAGACAATACTAACTGTTCAGAAAGTATTTATATAGGTTTTCTAGAAGTATTATGTTTGTTAAACACAATGAGGCAAGTGCTATGCATTTTTACAATGTTTTAGCACTTTTATGAGCAAAGCGCTAATCAATTTTTAGAGTTAAATAAAACCCTGGATAGTTGTACAGAGCTCTATTGTTTCTATAATTGACTATGAACTGATCATCTATGGCTCTGCGACTAATACTGCTCTCCAGCATATCTCCACTGCTCTTAACAAGACATGTTGTCTTGTCTTAGGAGCCCACCATCTCACCCACACGTGTGAACTCTACGCCCTAACCGGTTGGCTACAGTTTAAAAATTGCATCAACTACCAAATGTGCCTGATGGCCAAGAAAATAACCTTAGGCTTCTTGCCACCAGGAGTACAAGATCTTCTAAGCCCCCCTTGTCCCTTGTATTCCACGAAGCACACGAGGTTCTGAATACAGGTTCCTCACTCGCCGAACTACCCAGGGGCAAAGATCATTCACCTACACGGCCCCTCTCTGGATGAATGCTTTCAACAGTGACATCTCTTCTGAAACTAAGCTGAGCTTGTTCAAATCCAAGCTTCAGTCACAACTCTCTACAGCTAGCACCTGTGACTGCCTTCCTTAACCATGTTTTCCCAAACCTCGACCTTAGCACTCGACCTTTTTCATAGTAACTTATCACTGTTGCCTCCTATGCCTCCCCTTCCCCTGCATCCTCCCACCCTTCCTCCCTCCCTTCCCCAACTCTCCTCACATCCTCCTTCCCACACCTCTCTTACTCTTCCCAGCCCCCACACCCCTCTCTTACTCTTTCCAGCTCACCCTCCTTCCTACACCCTGTGCCCTGTTTGTCTTGACAAAGCCTGCTGGCTGATATCAATTTACTGTATGCATTTTCCTGTGCCTGAAACTGATTAGCACAACAAAAAGGATAACCTGAGAATCATGAACATAATAACAAAGGCGATAATACAAACACAAGGTACATTACACAGATGAATGAGCATATTAGGACAAGTCATAATACAGTGGAATTTTATATACAATAAAGTAAAATTCATTAAGGGCAGGAGTGCAACAAAAGGTTCTGGACACCAAACCATAACCCAAGCATGAGTGTCAAGGAGACCAAACAAGAGATACAAGGCATATTTAGGCAAACTAAGGACAGTGACAGTCAGAGGCTGATTTCAGGTGAGTCCATAGGGATCTCTTAAAAGAGAGAGATGGGAAGTGGAACACCTAGTGAGCAGTGGGAGGGAGTTCTAGAATCTAGGGGCACAGACTGCAAATGCACAGTCCCCATACAAAGTACATGACTTTGGGATAAGAAAGGACTGAGTCAGTGGACCTGAGCAGGTATGATGAATGGACAGGTTTAAATAGATTAGCCAGGGCAAAGGGAGTGGCAGTATGGACAACCTTGTCAATGAAGTTCCCAAAAGCAAAGGAGCTGTAGTTACCCGGGGACAACCAGTGAAGTTTTCCATACAGTTCACAGTGGTGGGTGAGGCGAGGGGCAGCGAGGGCAAAATGACAGACATTATTGTAGGTCACATCCCACTTCACAAGACTAGCTTCAGTAGCAAGGGTGAAAGTTGTGAGTCCATAGCTAAGTGTAGGCAGAAAAATTCCTTTGGCAAGGGCAAGACGCACAGCTGGCGTTAGATTCCTTTAGTCCTGTGGGCTAGGCCCAGTTTGACATTTGTTGCCCTACAAACATTTTGGATATGCAAGGAGTGTTCAAACTGAGGATCGAGCATAACTCCTAAGTATTTAAAGGAGGAGGTGAAAGTAATGGGGGATCCATCGGCGCTCATAATCAGCAGAGGGGTAGTATTCATCCTAAGCTTAGCTGAGGATCCAAAGAGCATGGCCTGAGTTTTCTTTATATTAAGAACAAGTTTATTAGTGAGTAACCAGGCTTGAAGCTTATGGAAGTCAGCTTGTAGATGACGAGTTACAATGTTGATGTCGTGTGAGCTAGACAGGAGAACCAAGTCATCAGCATAGAGGGTTGTGCTGCAATGGGTAGGGACCAGTAGGAAGTTATTTATAAATAAGAAGAACATGATGGGGCCCAGGATGGACCCCTGTGGGACTCAATCTTAATGGAAATAGGTTCAGAGAGGATTTGACTATATTTCACTAGCTGTTTTCTACCGGCAAGGTAATTAGAGAACCAAGCTAAGGCTGGGCTAGACATGCCAAGCAAATGAAGTTTCACACACAAGAGGGGGGTGAGCAACTAAATCAAAGGCCTTGGAGAGGTCAATGAAGATTGCACCAGTTAACATGCCATGGTTGGTAGATGTCCTAATTTCCGATGTGACCTTAGCAAGGGTGGTTCCAGTGCTGTGGCCCTTATGGAATCCATGCTGCGTCGGTGTTAGCAAGTTGTACTTCAGGAGATACTCAGATAGTTGCACCTCAACTACTTTCTCCAGCAACTTACTGACAGTCAATAAGATGTCTATGGATCAGTAGTTTTCAGTGCACTTTCGGTCACCTTGCTTGAAAATAGGGACAACCCTAGCAACCTTCCATATGAAGGGGACCACTTCTGTAGTGAGAGACAGGTTGAAGATGTGGGAGATCAGGAGCGCAACTTTGGAGACCCCTAGTCTTAAGAGTTTGGGCTCAAGATTATCATGACCCGGGCTAGAGAAAGGAGAGAGGCCAGCTAGAAGTTTATATAACTCACTAACTGAGACATATTTTAGGTAGAGGGTGGCAGGAGGAATACTCTGGCAGGGAGGGAGCTACAGGGGGGCAATTTTGGGTGACAGCAGTAGAGAACTGGGAAGCGTAGGCTGACGGATCTGAGAATTGATTATTAAAGGTATTAGCAATGGTAGCTGCATTGTTACAGTTTTTACCTGCAATAAGCATTTCAGTATCATCGCACCAACTATAACCTCCAACTACAGATTTGATGGCGCGCCAGAAGTTCTGCTAATTGCTGACAGTAGACAACAGAGCGGTAGTGCAATATTTACTCTTGGTGATACATATTGCTTTTTTGCAAACATTTCATAGCCAGCGGTATGCATGGTAGTCAGATGGCTCATCTGAGGTCTTGAATCTATGCCAGTGTTCATCTTTGACTTTCATGAGAGGCAGGAGATTACCATGCAACCACTTTGTGACTGTTCCTCTTACTCAGCATTTCACTTGCATCACAGAAAGTGACAGCAGATGGGGACCAAAGATCCATCTAGTCTGCCCTGAGTGCTACCCCCCCCTTAGAATTTCTTAGAGACAATCCTCTTACGTCTATCCCAAGCAGATTTGAATTGCCCTACTGTTTTGGAATCAATGACTTCTGCAGGTAGGCTATTCCATGGCGCCACCACACTTTCCATAAAAAACAACTTACGCATGTTACCCCGGAACCTCCCTCCCCTTAATTTCATTTCATGACCTCTTGTCCTTGTGGAGCTATTGATCAGAAAGGGTGCCTGGGTAGGGACTCTGTTTATGCCCTTCAGGAACTTGAATGTCTCTATCATGTCACCCCTATCTTTGCGCTGCTCCAGTGAGTACATGTTGAGTTGCCGTAATCTGCTTTTGTATAGCAATTCATAGTGCCCTTGTACCATTTTTGTTGCTTTCCTCTGTACCGTCTCTAGTCTATCCACATCCTTCCTAAGATAAGGCCTCCAGAACTGTATGCAGTACTCAAGGTGGGGCCTTACCAGGTACTTGTATAGTGGCATGATCACTTCCCCTCTTCATATTTGTGATACCCCTTCCAATGCATCCCAGCATTTTGCTGGCTTTTTGCACCATGTTTTCACATTATCTGCCCACTTCTAAGTCATCAGAGATGATGACCACAAGATCCTGCTCCTGTTTGGTGGCTGTTAGCTGCTCCCCTCCCAGATAGTAGACCATCCCCGGATTGCTCCTGCCCAGATGCATCACTTTGCATTTTTTTTTCATTAAATATTAACTGCCACATGTTGGACCATTTTTCTAGCTTGAGTAGGTCACTTTTCATTTGTTCCACTCCCTGAACAATGTCCACTCTGTTGCAGATCTTTGTGTCATCTGCAAACAAAGTCACCTTCCATCCCAGCCCCCTCAGTGATGTCACTTATGAAAATATTGAAGAGTAAAGGACCCAGGATGCACCCCTGTGGCACCCTGCTCGTCACACCCCATGCCCTAATGCTGCCCCGTTGACCATCACCGACTGGATCCTCTGACTAAGCCAGCTCCTAACCCATGATACCACTTTCTGTCCCACTCCAGTATGCTCAAGCTTATTTAGTAGCCTTCTATGTGGGACCAAGATGAAGGCTTTGCTAAAGTCGAGATAGCTAACATCCACGGCTTCCCCCTGGTCCACTATCTAGTAACTGAGTCGAAAAATGCAGTCATATTAGCCTGGCATAGCTTCCCACCATGAAGCCATGTTGCCTGCTGTCCAGCCGTCCAGTCTCTTCCAGGAAAGTAAAAATACTTTCCTTTAGCAGGTTTTCCATCATCTTGCCTACCACCAAGGTGAGACTGATAGGGCGATAGTTACCCACCACCTCCCTGCTCCCTCATTTATGTATGGGAACCACTATTGCCCTTTTCCAGTCTTGTGGAACAATTCCCTCTCTCAGGGATCTGCTAAAAAGATCTACGAGAGGTGCTGCCAATTCATCCCTAAGTTCTCTCAGTATGCGTGTGTGGATGCAATCCAGCCTCATGGCTTTATCTATCTTTAGTTTATTGAGTTCAGTCCTTACCCTTTCTTCTGTGAAAGGGCATGTGTCTACCCCTTGTGTATTTAGGATTCATGCCTGTTTTTTGTGTCTGTCTCCCAACAACGTACACATTAACATGTACTGGATCCAAAGGGATGCACTGATACCACACTGTAGAACTTGTGTGATAGATTTTATTCTTTAAGGTATCAAAACAATATGACAAAAGCAAATGAATATGATAGATATAACTATACTCGAAGAAGAGCTGCTCAAAACTTTGTACTCATTTGCATTATGCACATATTTTGTACCATTCTGTTCCGATACCTTTAAATAATGAAATAAACTTGTATTCAAGATATTTTAGTATGTCTTTTTTAATCAATAGTCTGTTTATTTTTTAGTTTATTTTTTTAACAAGTTTCACCATATAAGTCCAACTAACTTGAGCATCACTGCTTTCCAGAGGCATCCTAGGAGTATAACTGAAGTGTGAGAGCAGTATTTGAACCTCCACTTCCAGTAGAAGGCCAGAACAACCATTACTAAGTAAAGAATTGCGTTCTTGAGTCTGGCACTTCAGAACACATGGACATCCTGTTTCTTCCAGTAATGGTCTATATATATGTGGTAGTAGTAAAGTTTTTATTCATAGTCATTGTCACATGATATGAACATGGTCAGACCCCAACTGAGCTGAGGCTCATTTTCAATGGGTGCCATAAGCAGAGGGTTTTAGGTTGCCAACATTACATTATAATACAGTGCATAGCATTACAGCTCAATATTAGGGTTACAGTGATGCCAATGAGATCAGCATCATTGGATTTCATCACATTACCAAACAATACATGACAGTACAATACAGGCATTTGCAGTGCAGTAGTTTCCATTTTGCATTGTCAAAGGGGTATATGACAGTACAACATGAAGGCATATGCGGTAATATATGTTTACTAGGTTTGGCTTCGACAGTTACATATTGGTGCCCATGTTGCTGCAGTTATGGATTATAGCATAAGCAGTGTAGTGCCATGCTGGGGGGGGTTCCTTAAGGTGGGCTGTAAGTGTGTTTGATCAGGGGCCTTGTGGGGTGACCAGTAGGACCATTTCTCAGGGTCACTTTATCCCTTGTCGTAGTCGCCGCGAGACATTAGCGGTTTCATGGCTTCTTTAGTGGTCCATTTTTTGATGGGTCCTAGTCCAATATGATTGCTCTTCAGCCTGAGGTGCATGAGCAGTGTGCTCCAGGCTGAGGGACCCCTGAACAGGAAGGATGACCTGCCTATGTTTGTTGGTGCCTGCCGGATCCTGTATTCCATACCATCAGCTGATCTTAGATAGATAGATAGATAGATAGATAGATAGATAGATAGATAGATAGACAGACAGACGGATAGATATTATAGTGGTGCAGTAGTGCCACTATAGTTAGGGTTGAGTAGGCAGTTTCATGTTAAACCTCAAATTTTGCGCTTTAATAACCTTGCAACCATTCAATGGATTTGCATGAAATTTGGTATTTGCTGTCCTCTTGGGTATATCTCTTGATGTACCACGTTTTGTTTTGATTGGATTTGCAGATTTCATGCTGCACATAGTGAAAAAAAACACTAAAATTCGCCTATTGTGGTTGTTTTTTTCCTCATCACGCTGTAGCCACAGTGTTTGGAATTGTGGTCTGGAATTTTCAGGGTAGAAAGAGCCTGCCCAAAAAACAAGCTAGCATTAGTTTGGTGAAAAAAAAATCTGTTCCAAAGTTATTAAATTTTGCAATTTTGGGTTCTGAGCATGCTCAGTTCAATCTTTTGGATAGCTGCATGGTATGAAAAGGGATTTTGGTCTGATGAAAAGAGGTTTTGACAGCTCATAAAAAAGGATCCTTAGAATACCTTTTCATCAGGAAAAATCCTTTTTCGTTAGCCGTCATCTTGTTTTTGTTTTTTTAGCTCAAGCAAAACATTATAACATTGCCTGGGGATATCTCCTGGAGACATCCAAGTATATATTTTGTTGATGTGGATGTCCTTTACAGTTCTGTGCCTTTGCCTTAACTTTTTGTGGCTTCAGAATACTTATTTTTTATTTTACAAAACCTTTTTTGCAATGCGAAAAATAATTTTGTCGGGAAATTTATATGGCGAAAAGGGATTATCAGCAGGGCCATTTGGTCTGACAACTTCCATCCTTTTGATGACCTCAAAGCACACCCTGATGCCTGTTGGTCTGTGGAGGTGGGGTGGGGTGGGTGGCAGGGTTGAGTGGGGGTGTTAGGTTAGAAACCCTAATGCCTCATTTCTTACTTTGTTGCTTTAACCTTAACTGATGCATTAACGAAGTTTTTTGCAATGAATATATACTATAGTTAGGGTTGAGTAGGCATTTTAATGTTAAACCCCAAATTTTGCATGTTAATAGCTTCACAACCGTTCAATGTTTTTACACAAAATTCGGAGTACATGTTCTCGGATGATAGATCTCTTGATTTGCCACTTTGCTTTTCAATCAGAATTGTGGTTTTCACGCAGTAATGCGCCAAATAATGCACTTTTTGCCTTTTGGGGAAATTGTTTTATATCACACTGCATGCACACCATTTGGAATTTTGGCCTGAAATTTTGCTTCCATGTGATAATGGTGACTGCGTAACAGTGATCACTGTTTGGGCAGGTCTACATTGCCAAAAATGAATTTCGGTGATGTAGACTCATGGCGCACAGCAAAAGGGCACCGGACACTTGTAATTTACTTTTATGCAGGGGGCTGCACCCACCATTCCTCCCTACTAAAGGATTCTTAACTCCAGGGGGGGTTGCATGTCTAGGGGGTGCAAAATAAGGGGGAACCCCCCCGACTGGTGCAAAAAGCAAGGGTGTGCCCGGAACCGAACCCCCCACCCTCCCAATCCTAGCCTGCCACCAACCCACCATGCTACATGGCCAGCTCAGCAACCCACCGCTGCACTACACCCCACAAACCCTCCCTCCCCTTCCACCTGTCGCACAGTGTGGTCCTTCCCCACCCCTGCTTGTGCATGTATACACAGTGACAGGATGTCGCTATAGTTGCCAACCCCCTATCCTCTCTCCCTGCCTGCCGGTAGCCCTGTGTAAAAGCATTTTTGATTGTGTCACCCTTTTTGAAAGCACTCAATCGCAGTCACTGAATATCATAAATGGATACAAAACAATGTAATACATATATCAATACCCAATACAGTTTGATACTAATAAATAAAATATCACCTTAGAATCAATCAATCAATAGCCTCAAATATTCTAATGTGTGAATAAAAGTAAAACTTCAATTTAAACAATGAGATCAATTTAGACATTGAACATAAACTATATGAGCTACCAGTATTAGTCCAATAACTACCAAGTAGTATATCTATATAATCTATCATCTTCCTCCATACACAAAGGGTTAGAAAAGATTCTCATATGTTCAAAATAAATCACTCTTACTCAGAGGAGAATAGCAAATTCTTTAATTGTTTGCAATAACCATTAAGTTGTTAAGCCATTGCTGAACGGTAGGAGGTTTGCTATCTTTCCAGTTTTGGAGGAACAACCTTTTATAAGTTAGATCACAAGTCAATAGCCAGCATTTCTTTTGTCTGGAAATATGTGGGATCAAATTAGCATTACCCAGAATGAATACTAAAGGGGAAAACAGGACTATCGAGCCACGAACAGACTGGCAGATAGCATGAATTTGCTTCTATTGAGAAGAGATCACCTTGCAGTACCATAACAAATGTGCCAAGCCTGCATCAGGAAACCCACACCTCCAACAGTTGTTATCTGTCCCTATTCCTATGTTAAACAGCTGCCTTGGGGAATAATAATAATAATGCAATATCTTGAATTGTACGAGTCTCCCTTGCATTTCTCTGGAAGAATTGGTAGCATTTTCCCAAGACTTGTCCCATGTTTCCTTTGATATAACAATGCATAGGTCTTCCTGCCATTTCAGTCTAGCACATTCTGTTAAATGTGTATCAGTTTCATTCAAATAGGCATATAATAGACTAAAGCTTTTAGGTAAATAACATATTTTAAAGAAATTCTTACAAGCTAAGGAAGAGATAAGTTTATAAGATGTATCCAAGAATTTGTTAAGTAAAAAACTCCTTATATGTAGATACAAACAGAAATCACATTTTAACAATTTGAACTTACTTTGTAGATCAGTGAAAGAGAGAAGTCTGTCATGATCATCGTGATATTGTGAGATTTTGTTAGATGACGAAAAGGGATTTTGACAACTCACGAAAAGGGAGTTTTAAAAGGTGCTGTTTCTTTGCCGGTTCTCTGCAAAGAAACTGTTAGGACTTTTGGCTTGAAATTTGCAGGGTACAAACAGGTTGTCCCACAGATGGCCTGTGCTCCAACACATGCTAGTTACTTTACACTTTCTCAAAAACAAGGTAAGTTCATTGCAAAAAACTTTGTTAATGCATCAGTTAGGGTAGAAGTGACAAAAGTAAGGAAATGAGATGTTAAGGTTGACACCCTAACACCTCCCCACCTGACTACCCTACCCCACGCCCACCGTCCATAGACCAACAGGTGATGGGGTGTGCCTTGGGGTCATCAGGCCTAACTCTCACTCCATTCTCCTATACTGCACCATGTCAGCTTTCTTACACATTGAATGGGGTGAGAGCTAAGGCTGATGACCCCAAAGCAGACCCCATCACCTGTTGGTCTGTGGACAGTGGGGGTGATGTGGGGGAGGTGTTAGAGTATCAACCCTAATATCTCATTTCCTTACTGTTGTTGCTTCAACCCTAACTGATGGATTAATTACATTTTCTGCAATGAATATATTTTATAGCTGCATGGTGTTGCAGCTATAGTTAGGGTTGCCTGGCCACTTCTAGGTTAAACCCCAAATTTTGCACTTTAATAACTTTGTAACCATACCACAGATTTGCTTGAAGTATCGCATGTGCAGCATGGTACTATAGATCTCTGGATATGGCAAGTTGCATTATGGTCAGATGAGTAGTTGCGGAGCTGCGGCGTGCCACAAAATGCACAAAAATTGTGTTTTTGTGTATTTCTTTGCTTGAGGCTACAGCCCAAATGATTTATCCGTCCGGTCTGAAATCTTCAGGGAAGATGCAGTCTGGCTCATTGATGTGCCTTTTGAAGATTTGGTGAAAAAACACTAATCCCTTCAAAAGTTATTCAAATTTCAATTTTCCAATTATAGTCAATGGGAAAAAATATATGTGCCTCTCAAAAGCTGTCGCCACTATATTTTACTGTCGCAAATGCCCTTTTTACTGTCGTACGGTGGCCATCCTGTTTTCAGTTAGCAATGCACAAAAATGGCTGTAGTTTAAATTTGGGTGCCCCTAGGTAAACACTGACAGTTGTATTTACCCAATCGGGGCCTGAGGAACACACTACAGTGGTTATTTTGGGGGGGAAAAAAACACAGAAATGCCTTTTCTGTGACTGGACCTCCCGTAGTGTTTCAAATTGTGGCAGAACAGATGCGACACTTTTGCAAATCATGAAAGTGTCGTGCCCGTTCTTTCTCAAATTTTTGTGAAACTGTCGCAATTTGCGACACTACTGCAGCCAAAAACAGCAATACTTTGCCACCCCACTGCACCTCAACAGTTGGGGGTTTTGGGCTGACATTTGCAGAGTGGCAAGCCCTGCACCCCCAGATGTGTGTTTTGGTGGTTCAGTGCCACAATCTACAATAGCCCCATAGTTACAGCATTCCGAAGTTGAGAAATTTCCCATACGATAACATTGCGGTGCCCGTATCTTGAAAACAATTCAAAATACAGATTGTTTGCTACCTGCAGGTTAGGACTAAGCCCGAATGTAGGTTTCCAAGTCATGATTACAACTGCAGTGGAATTTTTTTCATAGTTGCTATGGTTACTGAGATATTGCCAAATTAGTGTTACAAGGGTTCCTTTTCAGTACTATAGGGCTGCTGTATGGATCTGTAGTTATGTGTAAGTGGGAGCACAAGACCAAAGGGCCCATGCTCCCACATACGCATATCAATGTACAAAAATGGGCAATATGAAGGGAGCGCAGGGCCCGGAGGGCCCATTCTCCCACAAACACATAGCAGTTACCACTTACATTACACTTCCTCAAAAAGAAGGGAAATTCATTGAAAAAATCTTTGTTAATGCATCAGTTAGGGTTGATAGCACAGTGACAAAAGTTTGGAAATTCGATGTTGGGGTTCCCACCCCTACCACCCCCACCCTCCCACGCTCCATACACCAACAGATGTTGGGGTGTGCTTTGAGGTCATCAGGCCTAGCTCTCACCCTATTCTCCTATACTGTAGCATGTCAGCTTGTTTACACATGGAATGTTGTGAGAGTTAGGCCTCATGACCCCATAGCACACCCAATGTCTGTTGGTGTGTGGAAGTTGGGAGGGGTGGTAAGGGTGGGAACCCTAACATTGAATTTCCAAACTTTTGTCACTGTGCTATCAACCCTAACTGATGGCATAATGTTTTTGTAGATATATATATATATATATATATATATATGTGTGTGTATGTATGTGTATGTATGTATGTATGTATGTATGTATGCATGCATGCATGTATGTATGTGTGTGTGTGTGTGTGTGTGTGTGTGTGTGTGTGTGTGTGTGTGTGTGTATGCATATAAAATGGAGGAGGACATCCTCCTCAAATCCAGTCTTCTGATTGTATAAAACACATCACATGACCATGCGTATATCAGAGCGCAACCACACACCTGCACTTTAACCCCTCCTAAAAAACAATTTTACCATTTTATATGATAGATAACCCACTCTAGGATGTGCGGTCATGCTCTGATATATGCGCACCTTGGGTGGTTGACGCACTCGGCCTACGGCGGCATGCATATATCAGAGTGTGACTGCACCCCTAAGAGTGGGTTATCTATGTACACAACCCAGATAGACCAACTTAGGGTAGCTGGTTCGTTCCAGTGGAGTGTCATACAGATGAGGCACACTGATGAGTCCTGGTAGGACGAAACACGTGTCTGTGTCTTTCATTGGTACCCTTTTCAGACTGTGTGAGAGGCCTTTTGGCACCATGCATTTCTGCTTAAAGTTGAACCAGCATAATAGTTTGTGGTGATTTGCATATACAGCCCATGCTGCTTTGCATTATGGGAGCATGTGTGATTATATATATGGGCAACTCCATGAAAAGGGGTTACCAAAGTGTGACATGGGTGTCAGTTTTTAAAACCCATAGTAGATGAATTGTGTTATGTGTTTTATGATGCTGCTCCCCACCACTTATTAAGTGAATATATTGGGAGATAACTTCCTGATCGGTACATGAGAAAATGGGTTGTGAAAGTTGTGCACGTAACAAAGGACACCAAAGAATTGTGACATGCATGTGTGTTTTTGTAACTCATATTATGAAACATTTGTTATTAGGCTTACCATGTGTGCTGTACCAGTGAATATGGGGTGTGGTATTTGGTAACTCCCTTATATGGGCATAAGATTAATGCATCTTTAAGGTTGCACACATAACATGGACACTAAAGACCTTTTTGAAGGGAAAAGATTTTTGTTAAAGCTACAGTTCATTACATAATACTAACACTATTCATTACAATACAAACCATCCAACATCAAGCAAAAGAAATGTGAAATATTTACAAGATCTGTTTCAAATCATCCTTCCCTGCCCTGCAGTGCATTTAAGTCCATTGTGTATGGCTGGAAAACAAACTATTCTTGTCCTGCAAGCAAATTAAAATTATTTCAAAGCATTTTACCTAAGTGTATTTCATTTAATTTGTAAAAGATTGTTAATTGTTCTGGTCAGCAAACATGTCTTTCAACTCTTGTGACAAGCTCCAATACACTCCTAATCCCATTTCTGCCTCAGTCTGGAATACTTTCCACATATTTCTTCCATACTTCAGTGCTAATTTTAAAGTTTCCCTGTAGTTGTAGTAGCTCATAAAATATTTGAGTACATTTTATATTCTCGTAGTCAAAACGCCATTGTCATGTAAATGTTGAATCCCCATGCTGGTGCAGGAATTTGAAGGTGCACAGGTGCTTATGTACTGCTGTGACCTCACCAATGTAGAATGCATTTGATTAATAAACAGCATACAGTTTGTTGACTTCAATTGGGCCTGAGGGATATGATTCTTGTTTTTGCTGGCTGCACACTGTGTGAAGTGATGTCAGGTAGCAGAACACATGGATCCTTGGGAAGATCAGTTTGGGTGCTTGTTGCGGGGGCTACATCATTTGAGGCAATGTAATTCTGATTAGTACAAATGGCCACTGATATAGGGATGCTGAAAGTAGTTTTGTTTAAGTGACCACTGGTTTCAGAAGGGAGGCAGTATAGCGCAGTGGTTTAAGGCTCTGAGCTCAAATCTGGTGAAATCCAGCAGACCAGAGCTGGGTTTGAATCCCACAGCTTCCACTTGCATACTGTGTGACCCTGAGCTAGTCACTTAACTTCCCTGTGCTCCTAGGTTGCTTCTGTAAAAAAGCTTTCAGCTTAGTGTGCTACTCCTGGTTAAATAACTAACTAAATAAAAAAAAAGATTCTGGTGCTGGCTCATATGACTGTTCTATGTGCAGTAGGCAAACAGGGGTCTTCTGTGAAGTGGGCACAGGAGCCGTTGTTAAATGCTTGACTGTCCACTGTACTACATACCTTCTGTTGTCATATGGTAGCTCTCATTGGCATTGTCTACAGAAGCATGTTAAGTCTCTGACAGCAACCACTCCTGCTTTCACTGACTTTACACTTTGTAATTGGCGGGTTCCTGGTATCGTTTTGATATTACCAAGCATGTTTTGTTTAATATCATTGCTGCCAAAACAGAACAAAGTGTGAATGGAATGGCTACACCTAACACTGGCTGGCTTTTTAATTAGATAGTTCTTGCAGTATGTATACAAGACTTCTGCATTAGCAATGGCAACACACAGTTAAGGAGGAGACTATACTACATTTTGTTAAGAATTGTTACAAGACACACATGCAGGTAAGTGGCAATGCTTTTCTACTTAAACAACACACAGTTAAGAAGGACAGAACACAACATTTTGCTAAGAACCACTGCAAGATATGCATGCAAGAAAGTGGCAATGGATTCCTACTTGGCAAACACACAGATTAGAAGGAGACTTCATGTTTCTTAAAAACCATTAGAAGATGCGTGTGCAAGGACGTGGTAAGTGTTTTCCACTTGAAGATACAAAGGTAAAGAGCTATTGGAGCCAAAACTGGCAGACAGGAAAACACAAATTTGAACTAGTAGTCCACAGTAACTTTCTATTCTCTGAAGTATATTTCTTTTCTCATCAGAAAGCCGTGATGTGATAATACTGTGCTGGATGTGTTTAACAGATGTTAGAGTGGTAGCTGACAACTCTACTGCCCCACAATACATCATCAGCATTATGATCTCAGTGACTTCACAGGCGGTTGCCCTGGCAGTCATTTACTTGCTGTTCCTAAGTACCACTGATGTCACAGTCAGCGAAGTCATATTGCTGATGTACTGTAGGGCAGTTGATCATCACTTACCATGCTAACCACTGTTCCACACGTTTTGCAATCCAAGTATTCCCCCAATCCCACACCTTGGGCAACATGGGGCAAATGTGTGTAGTTACATGCACATTTCAGCATCCTGTCACACCTATAGAAGGGATTTCATGCTATTTCATACATAAAGCATAAACCATTTATAGTAAACCCATGCCCTCTGTGCTCAGGGAATATTGTGCCAATTCAAGAATGAATGGCACCAAACTACTCACAAGCCCCACCTTGTTTGCCTGCAAGCTTTGGTATGAATACCACAGGAAAATCATAATGGAAGAGTGGTGTTGTGAAAAAGCATTAAACAACACTCCCTGTGAGCAGAAAGAGGGCAAAATGCCATGGCAACTAACACATTATCAACATATTGCATGTGGTAGGGGTGTTGTAGGAATTCTTGGCCTGCTGCCAGCACATGGTGCCTAAAGTAACCAAGACCACAAAACTAGGCAAAAATGCAAACTCTGAAAAAAATAAAACAAAGATAATTGCTGAATCAAGCCCAAATATACATAAAGCTGAAAGATATCATCCCACCAGCACTGTTTACGTGAAGGGTTCTTTATGTTAATAAAATACAGTTTAAGGGTGGCTAACATAACAGGGACCCCAAGCACATGGTGCCTAAAGTAACCAAGACCACAAAAAGCATTCCAAAATGCAAACTCTGAAAAAATAAAACACAGATAATTGCTGATTTAAGCCCCAAATATGCAGAAAGCTGAAATACACCATCCCAATAGCACAGTTTACACAAAGGGTTCTTTATTTTAATAAAATACACTGTATGGGTGGCTAACATAATGGAGATCCCAAGCACATGGTGCTGAAAGTAACAAAGACCAAAGATACTGATAAAAAGCCAACATATTTGCCTAAAACACATTTAGTAATAACACAGAATGCATCTGTAGGTTACATTTCTCATGCAATACAATTACTGTATCATTTTTGTTAGAAAACCACTTCAAATAGTGACTGCAACTGCACGATTGGTGCAAGAACAAGAAGGTCCAAACTTCAGCCAAATCACACAGCCTTAGAAATAATGTGAAAAAAATAATTTAGCAAGAAGAAAATCACTTCTGTGAACACTATTTTTTGTTAAGGCTACATTTCAAAAACAGACACACACACACACACACACACACACACACACACACACACACACACACCTGGTACTTGGCCTTTGAGGCACATTAAAATTGTACCACCAAATCCCCATCAAAAAAACAACTTAACTTGCCCAAAAGAAATATGTCACTGATTAAAACTGCTGTATGATGCTAGACTGCATTTGTACTATATAACTGCCCACTGGAAGTTAGTAAAAAAGAAAGGAGCCAGAGTCATGTAATGTTGGGAGTCTCCATTACTTAAACTGTGCCCCTCTCCAATAACACAATACCTCCAAGCCTCATTTCACAAGAAAAAATATATATTAAAATGTTCACATTTGTACTGCACAGTAAATGCACAGAAACATTTTGTTCCACCAACCTTACAGCCTGATACACACTGCAATACTGAGAATAAGACCCATTTGGTGGTGAACGCACAGAGACTACAATTTATTTGTAGTCCCTGAACACGACATTGGGGCTCTAATGCTCATTAAAATCATTAAATTGCTATACTATTTGCTAGAATAAGCCCCCAAAAATATGTACAGATGTACACTCTACTCTAAGCAACATTCCATTTGTGTGAGCCATTCTGTAGCTGTATTCTTAGACCTGAAAGTAACAAATGGCATACCTGGGCTCCATGTGGTTGCTCACGTAACTGACATACTGCTGGTTGGACACTGGGATTGTTCTGCGAGCTGGCAAGAGCAGGATTGGGACTCTGATGCAAATTCTTGTGCTTTTAAGCCCTCTGAGAGCCTTCCCCACTCTTGGTGCATGTAAGTGCACTAACATGATTATTGGGGTGGGGAGGGGTACCGGGGTGGGAGTGAACACACATCTAGGATTTCTGGACACCAGAAGACCATGGGGACAAAGGTCCGACACAGCGCTTCTGCAGTACAATATTCTGCAGTGAAACTTAGTGCTATGTCTTTTGCAGAAGCTCCCTGATCAAAACACAAGGCAATTTCTGGAGGATTTATTAATATAAATACATTTTGGGGGCAAAGGATGAACATAACCACTGGAGACACAAGTGGTTACTTTAGCTACTGCATTTACTCTGCTGTGTAAGCTCTATTCAGGCACATTTAATATTAACTAAATGGTCTGAAAACAAAGTCTGGACACAGGACAATAAGTCAAAGCAGTTTATTGTGGTAAAGAGCATTTTCTAAATTAAAATAATGAATGCTGTTTACAGTGTGTGCCACAATGTCACACATTAGGCACAAAAAATTACAACTTTTATCGCAAATCAGGTTTCTTTCTTGAGGAAATTAACAACTGGCAGCATTCATATTATGTAATTTATCTCTACCCATCACATATTTCCCTACAGCATAGTCATTCACTGGGCACAGGTATTACATAGTTTATAGATGGCATGTACATTTTGGGACACCGTTGGTAACCCATTTTCATGGAATAAACTAATATATATATATTCTTTGCAAAAAAACTACATAAATGCAACATTTAGGGTCCCAGCTACGGTGACAAAAGTAAGAAAATGGAGCGGACTCTTCCTAAGGGTTGTCATCTCTAAAGCTCACCCCCATTATATGTATGTTTCTGGACTGCATAGAATGGGGTGAGCTTTAGGTCTGACAACCACTAGGAAGAGTCTGCCCCTGATTTGCTTTAGGTGAGGTTGTGGTTTTAGGGTTGGAAACCCTAAAACCACATTTCCCTACTTTTATCACTGTAGTTGGAACCTCAAATGTTGCATTAATGTTTTTTTTTGCAAAGAATTTCTTTAGTTTTGAGACAGTATTATTGAATCCTTATTTGTCTATGGCAGCATAGGACCTAGGGCCCTGCCCTCCCATCCTGCCATGGATGTGCCAGGGCCTTTCCAAAGCAATATATTTCTTTGGAAGGGCCCTGGGCTTCTATTTCAAGTACAAAAGCAACCAAATTGCCAGCATAGCCTTCTTATTACACAACCTTATGAACCCAGTACTGAAACTTTTGAAATCCCTGCCGAAACATCATTCCACACCACCATAACACCACCACCGTAACATAATTCTGTGGCAGAGGCATGAAAACACATTTTGACAAAGATCTGAAAAATGACAGCTGTTACATTCATGAGCTCAATGAATGAATCAGTCAGTCTTTATTTGTATACTGGAAAGGTATGTGAGCAGTTCGGCCCTGTGGTGCTGAGGGTTGAGGCGCTGGACGCCACCTCTCACATCATGCCGGCAATCCAAGTTTGGGAATAAGCTTGGGTGCTGGGGGGTCAGCAGAGGAGGGAGAAGATCGAGCATCCAGTGGACTGCTCTCCTCTCCCTGGGGAGGGAGCCTGGGTGTCTCTGGCACAGTAGAGACCCCCAGTGGGGGACCAGGGGTACTACTAGCATGGAGCAGCTAAGGGGAGGCATGCGGTGGATGTCTGTGGCACTGCCATGCTGATGTCTTTACACACCCACACTTCTGGGGGAAGATTAACCAAATGGAAGAAAACTCTTACTGTGCCAGTAGGCGATGGCATGGTTCAGTGGTGGGGCCCCATGCCCAATGTTGGGCCATCTGTCCTGGTGCTCATGGTCTCCCTCCACCTCTCCGGTCACTCCATTAGATTGTAGATAGAGCACCAGAAGGAGTTGGCGGTCCCACCCCGGGGGGGGGCTCAGAGCCTGGGGATCGAGTGGCCGGGTGAGGTTGATGGGGGGATCCGGGATCGGGGAGTACTAGAGATGGGGGCTTCAGGCAGGCAGCAGAAAGCCACCACCGAGAAACCACTCCTGAGAGAGTCTGTCAGGGTAAGGGCGAAAATAAAGTCTACAAAAAAAAATGGTATGTGAGCAAAAATGCCCATTTTCACAGACGTCCAGTGTAAAGCACAAAAATAACAAAAATTACTGAGCACAAAAACAAAGATAACAGAGTACAGCAAATATCAAAAATAGACACACAGGGATAGCAATGAAATATAATACAGCACGGTATAACGGTAAATATGATGATCTCAGGATGTCCCATAATACAAAATTGACAGAGTACAATAAACAAAAAAAACAGAGGAGGAAAATACAATGCAAAATGGCACAGCGGTGGAGCTGGTGCTCTCAGGGTATACATAGAGTAGAGAGCAGCAATCTATTTTAGGGGAGGTGGTAGGGACGAATAGGGAGAATACCAAGTGTAGAAGTTGGAGATATTGCAGAGTCAGTGATGAAAGTGTTCCACAGGTCTTACGTGGACGCAGGTGCCAGGCTGGGTTCAGCATTGGGACTGGGTAGGGTAGCTGAAGATGGATGTATTGAGGAAGCAGGAGTTGATGCAAAGAAATAGCTGTGTTTAAGATTCGGGGTGAACATATTTAAAATTACAAAAATTACAAGTGAGCATAGATTAATTTCAACAAATGCGCATAGCTTTGGCATTTTTAACATATTTTGACCCCAAATTTTGATTGTACCCTTCTTATGCCCCCCGTGGATAACAGATGGGAACTAACTCCCTTGGGCCCCCTATTCTATGCTTTTCTCTCAAACCTTGAGCGTCACCAACTCAGCTTCTTCATGTTCTCCCTTTTGATAATGCCCTCCTTACTGTCCCCTACAATCCTATCTTTTCCCTACTACTTTTGGCAGGGTATGTAGAAAGCAACACAGGCCCTGCAAATATCCCTTCTGCCCACTGCAACAATATGTGGGCTAACTCCCAAGGATTGAAAATCACTCATACAAACATGTGCAGCCTCCCGTTCACATTTTCTGATCTAGAAGCCTGGGTATCCCTTTACAAGCCCCATGTCCTCGGTCTCTCCAAAACTTGGTTAGAGCCACATATCCCTGATGCCACATACCACCTGCTGGGATACTGCATGCTTTGCCAAGACTGACTGGCAAAAAAAGGGTGGTGGCATGGCAATCTGTTTCAGGGAATCCCTCTCTGCCACCCCCGTCCTCAGCTCTGATGCTGCTTCCCCCAGTGAGTGGCTCATAGCCGAGTTGACCCAGGGCTCTGCAATAAAGGTTTATGTGGATTGCTGCTACAACCCTCCAACAGGATGCACTCCAAGTGTTCTGAACCACCTGGCCAGTCTGGGTAAACTCACCCCTTTCCAGGGACACTATCCCACTATCCTCCTTGGAGATTTCAACCTTAATTGGTTAAGTGCCCAAGAATCCGACTACTCTAACCGGCTAAAGCAGCACAACTTGGTACAAATCATCTCTGTCCCTACCAGACATAACTCTTGTGCACACAACCCCTCTCTACTAGCCTGGGTGGTCACCAACAGAGAGGACAAGGTACTCCAGGTGGGAACTTTGTCTGACTCCATCAGGGATCACTCCCCTGCATACATCGTCTGGTCCTCCAAGACCAAATGCCCTCTTCCCAAATACTTATCCTTCTGTAATATTAACTGTCCCAACATCTCCAACATCCTTGATGATGTTAGGGTGATATATTGGTCTGTACTTTACTCCCTTATGGACATGACATCAGCAGTGGGTTCTTCATGGATGCCCTCCTTCAGATTCAGGATCAACACTTCCCACTCACTACCTGGAGAGTAAGGGGTGGCTGTACTGGCAGGGTCTTGAAAGAACTTCTTGCCATGATGAAAGAAAGGAACAAAAAGTGGGCTGCCTACAAGGCAGCCCCTTCCCTGCTCTCTGGAATGACTACAGGCATATGCAAAACTTGTGCAAGTGAACAGCCCTGGTCCAGAAGCGGAACTTCTTCCACAACCAGCAAAGGGACAACCTTGGTAACCCCCACAGTTTCCGGGGCTCCATCAGTTCCCTGCTTAACCCACGTACCCGCAGCCCTGCTATCCATCTAAGCTCCCCCTCAGGTACTCAGACTGATCCTGCTGAGGTCGCCCAGGGCTTTAACAAAAACTTTATTGATCTCACTACCCATCTTAGTAAACTACCCAGCCAACTACCAACCAGTCCCGGACCAGGTCCCAACAGCCTGTCTTTCCCTCTCTCCCTCTGCGCCCACCCTTCCCCCCTTCTGTTTCAGGGAAATCTCCCCCAAGGATACCACCAAACTCCTTAAGAGCCTCCCTAACAGGGGAAGCCCTAGCAGTGATGGTCTCTTCCCATTGATGCTCAAGCTCATTTCCCCTGCTATCTCCAAACCACTCACCTTTATTGTTTTATTTATTTATTGGAATCTTGGATAATGCCTTTGAGCTAAAAGCTCATTTACAAAGGTTCCACGTCATAAGGCAATAGATAAGGTATGTAGACATTACAAAACAGACAGAAGTATATACAGCAGGTAAGTACATTATGGTACATACAGATACAGATTCAAGCAAGTACAGTTAAAATACATCCGGTAGGAGAGGTCAACTTTATTGCAACAGTACTAAGAGCATACCTAAGGTGGACAAGCAATTTATAGTGGTAGCTGAGCTTTAGATCGTGCATGTAGAGTTATGGAGGGTCAGAAGTGGTGGTGACCAAAGGAGGGGAGGACAGAATAGATGAGAGGAGGGGAGGGTGGGGGCAGAGACAAAGGGGTGACAGTATAAGGGGTTGAGTAGTCAGAGGGTAGGATTGGATAGAATCTACCCAGGTTACTGTAAGTAAGGATAGGCACGGCTGTGTAATGGGGAAGAGAGGGATGAGGGAAAGAGTTTTAAAGTGGGGGGTGAGGGGAAACTGGGGGATTAATATTTGTGAAGAGAAAGCAGGAAGGCGGGACAAAAGAGGGACGTGGGGTAAGTGCTCAGTGGGGTCACACCAGGCAGGGGAGGAATTGGGGGGGAGATGGGTGCTATGCAGGACAGATAAGCTATTAATAACAGTAGGATTAGGCACAGGTGACACAGTCACAGTTACTAAGGATGGCCAGGTATTGCAGCAGCTTGGCCTTAAATGGGCGTAGTTTTGTTTCCTCAATCAGCTCAGAGTTAAGAGAATTTAGCCAGCAGGGGGCACTGTATTCAAAGGACTGTTGCTCTAGTGAGGTCCGGTGGAATGGGATAATGAGGGCAGCTTTACTCGACCCCCAGTTAGTCTAGAGGAAGTGGAGTTTCTTAGCAGTTGCCTCACTCCAGGAGGAGCAAGACCTGGGTGGATTTTTTAGCTAATAGGCAGGCTTGGTACTGAATTCTGCTATTCAAGTTTAACCAACCAGTGCTTAAATATAGTTCACAAGTGTGAGTTAAACTATCCACACCCAGGACTAGTCTGTAGACTTTGTTTAAGACAATCTTGATTCACCTAAGTGTTGTATTGGTACTGGATCTGTAGACTACCAGTCCATTATCTATGATAGAGAGCATGGAGCTGTTAACTGCAAGCTTGATGACACTTTCAGTGAGGCACTGCCTATGCCAGTAGAGCTGACTTAGTCTGGTACTAGCTGCCTTGGCAACATGGTCTATGTGCTGGCTGTAGGGGAGAGAGAGCTGTCAAGGTAGACACCAAGGTACTTAAAGGTGGTGACCATTTTGAGTGTATCAAACTTGTTATTGTAGATATTGAGGTGATGTGATTTATGACAGTTTTGATGGGAGGCAAACAACATTGTTTTAGTCTTAGTGTAGTTGAGCAAGAGACTGAAGGAACCATTTTTCAACAGCAGTAAAGTCATCTTGCATGCCTTTTTCCAGCTCTTCCAGAGTAGAGTGACACTTGTAGAGAACAGCATCATCTGCATATAGAAGGATCTTATTCTGGCAGACTTTGGGGAGTTCATTTAGAAACAGGCTGAACAGCAGGGGGCCCAAAATGGAACGTTGGGGCACCCATGTGTTGACACGCCGATGGTCAGATAGAGTGTTAAGAATCTTGACCTGCTGGGTCCTGTTAGAGAGGTAACTCTGGAACCAGCCTACAGAGACAGAAGATATACCAATGTTAGAGAGTTGTGTGAGAAGCAAGTCGAGGGTGACCATGTCGAAGGCCTTGGTGAGGTCGATGAAAGTGGTCCCCACCAAGAGCCCTCGGTCAAGTGCTTCATGGATATGACCAGTAAACTCAACCAATGCCATTGAAGTACTGTGTGCCTTCCAAAAGTCATGCTGTTCCTGGCATTGAAAGTTGTACTTATCAAGGTATGTACCTAATTGATCATTTACTATCCTCTCTAGTGCCTTGGAGAGGGAGGGCAGAACTGAAATTGGCCTGTAGTTGGCCAGGCAGGTTCTGTCCCCGCTTTTAAAGACTTTTTAAGCTGGCACTGACCAACTCAGCCATGCCAGACCCCTGGAAGGTTGCCAAGGTGGTACCAATTTTCAAAGCAGGTGACCCCCTTTCCTCAGACAACTACAGGCCAATATCCCTACTTCCCCTCCTGAACAAACTCCTAAAGAAAATTGTTCACCATCAGCTATACGACCATATTGGGAAATATAACCTGCTGTGCAGTCAACAACATGGGTTTCGCAAGTTCCACAGCACTACATCTGCCTTGGTCCATTTTACTAACCATGTCCATAGGAACATGGACCTGGGGTATGCCACGGGGGCTGTATTTGTGGACCTGGCCAAGGCTATCGACCTGGTCGACCATCCCCTCCTACATGCCATTCTCCACCAACTTGGCTGCCCTATGGAGACCTCCCTGTGGTTCCAGAGCTATCTTTTGGGGAAATCCCAGTCAGTGAATATCAGCACTGCCACCTCCTCTGACCTGCCCATCACAACGGGTGTTCCACAGGGCTCCATTCTGGGCCCCCTACTGTTCTACATCTTCATTAACTCCCTTCCCTCAAACAGCCTCTCCTGCGAAGCACTACTGTACACCGACTATCTCATCCTTTTCCACAGTGACAAGTCCATAACAAATATATCTTCAATCCTGACCCATAACTACAGTTCTGCCTATAATTGGTTCCTATCACATAGGTGCCTTGTCAATGAAAAAAATATAACAAAATCAATGCTCCTTGGGTCCAAACCCTACCTGGCCAGCATCTTCAAGTCCAACTCCTCCCTCTCTGTACTTATTCTCGATGGCCCCGCACTACAGAATGCTCCCTACTTTAAATACTTAGGCGTAACCCTCACCCCTCCCTCTCTTACACAGTGCATGTTAACACCATAGTGCACCAGGTAAATTAGAAACTCAGGGCCACTTAACAACTTAAGCATTTATTGACCTATGAGGCCTGCTTAGCTATAGCCCAAGGCAATCTGCTCCCCATTATTGACTAGTGCTCCCCCATATATTCCAAAGGTGTCCTCTGTCCTGCACACACCACTAAACTCAATCTACAACAACATCTGTTGGTTCATGCTCCTGGCACCCTACTCAGCACATCACTGTAACCTTTATCAGGTGCTAGGATGGCTCCCACTCTCAGATAGACATGACTGTGCTCTCTGTTGTATCACTGACAACACCCTCAGAGGTGGCAATGCATCGTCATGCACACCCTTCCTGAAGGCCAGAGTAGCTCTCAGATGTCTCCGCACATCCTTGATTCCCCCCAAGGAGGTCCCCAAAGTATCTACAGTCATGAGTAGCAAAGCACCGTCTGTCACTGACCCTTAACTTTGGAACAGACTCCCTGCATCCCTCCACTTGGCTGACACCCACAGCATTTTCAAACTTCATCTCAAATCCTGGTTGTTGACTAAAGCCAAATGCCTGTGTTCTCCATGGTAATCTCCCTCTTGACTTGCTATTTTCCCACCTTCCATTTCTGCCAACCATGCTCTTCAAATTGTCATACCTCAACATAGCACTTTGAGTCTGCTCTCTGAACCTATTATCCAGTGTGTAATTGCGAGTACCTACTGATCTGTGAACTGTTTTGGTATGCATTCTGAACTAGCTCAACATGTCCTATATCCCCACTCTGTGTCTGCCACCCTTCATCCAGTTCATTGTAATTGTATTGTAGTTATCTAGAGGGACAGCAGAATAGGTCATATGCTGGTAGGTTGGAGGACCTGGGAATGTACACTCTGGAGAAGAGGAGGCACAGAGGGGATAAGATTGAGACGTTCAAATACTTGATGGGAATTAACAGAGTGAACTGCAGGAGCCTATTCAATAAAAGAGCCAACACCACCACCAGAGGGCACAACCTAAAACTGGTAGGAGTTAGATCCAAGAGGGATGTAATGAAGCACCTTTTTACAGAAAGAGTGGTGATGGCATGGAACGAGCTGTCACAGGAAGTGGTGGAGTCGAAGTCAGTGGGAGCCTTAAAAAGAGCCTAGGACAAGCATAAAGGAATTTCAGGTGGCCTCATAAGGGGAAAGACAGGAAAATTCAGGGAGGAAAGGGGAGGTCGGGATCACAGAGGTAAACAAACAAGAATCAATCCTCATTATTTCAAGCAGATCCAATTGACTGAGAGGTCTCCTTCTGCTGGCTAATTTTTTATGTTGTTACGTTCTTATTGTACCCGTCTATATCTCTATTGTGCCAAATTCCTGGCCCGGGTCATACCTGAAAATGGTCCTCTGGATCAGTGCACCTACCCAGTAATCAAAGACATACATACATAAATAAATAAATAATGAGCTCATCTCATGAACAAGGATGGTAGAAAAATTTTAGATCCCACCTGAAAGGTGATTTTGCCAAGAGTGACTGCAAAATTGCCTTATGGGGTGAATTTTCATAACTCCACTGACATTGTTCATAAGGTGGGGTGTCAAGAAGACCATGTTGAAAATGTGGTGTGAAAATATGCAAAAATGGCAAACTTATGCACCAAAGTTGAAAATCCGAGTGAAGTACATTGAGCAACACTTGCCTTAGTTTCTCACATTGTAGTCGGCAGTTCCAGTAGCAAGACATGTCTTCCAGCAGAGAGTGAATCTTCACCCTGGAACTTGTTAAGGTGAATGAGTGTATGTGGGGGGGGCATGAAGGGTGTTGAGTGGTGGGTGCTGAGTGGGAGGTCAGAATGGGGGTGGGGTGTGGATCGCCAAGGGACCATTTTTTACCGGTTTTATTAAAGAAAAAAAAACATTGCGGGACCATTATTGATATAATACTTTTATGCATTTTTGTACTACTGCTAGAATGTTACTTTATTGATGTTTCTAATCTTGAATCACTTATACATACCTTTATCCCATCTTGCAAAGATTATAAGTCTCATAGGTAAGCATGGAGCAAAGAAGACAATACTGTATGTCCATTAAGATCACCATAATTAGTAATTATATCCAGTTATTCCATGTCTGCACAGTATTTATCCAAATTGGTCTTGAATTGATTTACGTCCCTACTACCTACTACATTAATTAGCAATGAATTCCAAAGTCTTACTATTCTCTGATTAAACCAGTGTGCTCTCCTGTTAGAGAAACAATGTTTCCCTCTTAATTATAATACGTGCAATCTACTGTCATGTGGTTGATGCTTGAGGCTAAGTCCCAGACATTCTTATAAGTCATCATTGGTCAGTGCACGACACAACATACACCTATCTCCCCTCAGTCTGTAGTATTCTGGAGAAAACATCCCTAAATTGAGTAACCTTTGGCTGTAGTTGAGGCCCTTGAGGTTGCCTATTGATCTTGTTGCTCTTCGTTGTACTCCCTCCAATGTCTTGATCATAGTTTTAGTGCCTGGAGACCAGAATTGGGCACAATACTTCAGATGTGGTCTAACCAAGGACACATGCAAGGGACCCATCATCTCACTATCCCTACTTATAATATGCCTTATTAGTTGATTACTGCAATTTAATTTATTTTGGTATTTCTAAATTGCAACTTGATAAACTTCAACATGTTTAAAATGCAGTCACCCATTGTCTCACTCAGACCAGGAAATATGAACACATCAATGTTAATTCTCAAATATCTAGATTGGTTAAAGCAGCATTTTTTCCACATTTCTCAATGAATATGAACCTATTAATATTGCTGAGCTATTCCTCAGGTCTCTCAGACTGGTTCCTTGCATTTCTTGATAATTGTCTTTTTATAGTCCCTACTATTATGGTTTAAAAAGTAGGTGATCAATCCTTCTCTGCTGCACCCTCAGTCAAGAATAACATTTTTACCTCTCTGTCTACTTGATTATCTACCATTCTTTTCATCTCAATTAAAAAAAAAACAAGAAAAACTTATTTTATCTTTCTGTTGTTAATCAATTTGGTCTTTCTCCCCAATTCTTTTTTTGTGTTACTGTGTGACATTCTTCTGAATTTAAGACACAACATACTGTATATCAAACTGTAATACTGAGGTGCTTAAATATTGTTGGCATTTCTGTGTGAATAATTTGCTGTCCGAAAAGTTCTGTAAGATTGACTTGTATGTACTATCCCATTTTCCCCCTTCCCCAAGGACGCATCTGGAATCGAGCTGTAGTCTGCTCAGTATGTCTTTCCTGGTAAAACTTTTAAATAAATAAATAAAAATAAGCACAATATAGTGCTTCAAACAGACACACACACACACACACACATTTCAGTTTCAGGCCAGCTCAATTCACATTAGCAAATTCTATGTAGTGGTGATATGCTTTATTCATTGGTTTACTAGCTGGTACACTGTAAGTACTTAATTTTTCAATATATCATGATCAGGTAAAATATATCTTATAGCATCTAATTTTTCCAAATGCTGGCTTGTAGTAAGGGCAAGATCAATGTACACTACATAATAAACATAAAAACTGATTCACAGCACATAACATGCCTCTAGCAAGTATTATCAAATAACATAGAAAAAAGATAACGTTTATGCAGATTTCTGGTTTAACACACTGAAGATTAATACAAATCTTTCTTATAAAGTATACAACCGGGCAATATAAAAACATAACAGGGGTGGCGATGGAAGAGTGGGGGATGCCACTAGACACCAGGAAAAATGATGACAGCAAGGGGGGCAGGGATTGGAGGGCAGAGAGTTCCACTAGACATCAGGGGAAGATCCTGACACCAATGGGGAGGGGGATCAGATGGTGGGAGGGTGCCACTATACACCAGAGAAAATTACTACAACAAGGGGGGCAGGGATCAGAGGGCAGGGAGTGCCATTAGACACCAGGGAAAATTACAAAAAGAATGGAGATAGTGATTGGAGGGTGGGGGTGCCACTAGACACCAGGGAAACTTATCACAACAAAAGGGATGGGGATCAGAGGTTGGGAGGTGCCAATAAACAGCAGGGAAATTACATTTCCCTCACAAAATACAATCTTTTTTCATCATTCATGATACAAAAGAAGAATCTTTTTTCATATCATGCAATATGAAAAAAAAGATTTATAAGGTTTAAAAAAAAAAAAAACATTTCAAGGGCAGTTCTTTAAGAGTTACTGTAAGTACCAAATTCAGCTAAGGGTATCCCCATAGGCAAGCGGCATGTGTTGATTGTTCCCCAGAATGTCATTTTTGGATTTTTTCAAATGTGAAATTTTATAAAGGAATGGAGAACAAGATGGCAGCCAAATGAAAAAGGATCCCCCCCATGAAAAAGGATGAGGTCAATGCAAAAAGGAATTCTGTTTTCGTTTCATACAGCTATTTTTAGAGCTTACTGAGCATGCTCAGATCCAATTGAACATTTCAAAATTAAATAACTTTGTAACAGATTTATATTTGTTTACCAAACAAGCAAAGGGCACATATGTGGGACAGTCCTTTTGTACCCTTCAAGTTTCAGACCAACATTTCAAACCATCTGGGCACTAGCCAAGTTGACAGAAAACCCATTTATGCCAATGGGAGAAAATCCTAAAAAAATATCTTTTTGATCTGTATCTTGGAATCTGCACATCCGACCAGAACAAAACTTTGCACCTCAACAGATCTACTCCCACAAGACTGCACATGCAAAATTTCATGCAAATACACTGAACAGTTGCCAAGTTATTAAAGTGCAAAAATTGGGGTTTAACATTGAAGTGCCTGTACAACCCTAAATATAGGGGCATGACCACACCCCTATAATTAACAAGGTCATGATCATCTGAAGATTCATCAGAGAGGTAACTTAGGTGTGGGTATGTACACAGTTTTAGCTAAACACATTATGAAAGTATTTGACTCCCAAGAATAAAGTAAACTTTCAAAAATGAAAAGGGAAGACATTTATACGGACATATGAACATACGAAGAAGTTGCAGAAGAAGGCCATTTGGTCTATCTAGTCTGCTCATATTACAGGGCCTACAGCTTGATCTTCTGCCCATGCCCCCCACTCCTCCATCCTCCCTACCCATGATCCTTACCTTACCCTTATACCTATCCCAGCCTCTTTTAAAGCTACCCACTGTCTTCATCAAGACCACCTCTTCTGGCAGTGCATTCCAAGTGTCCACCACCCTCTCCATGAAGAAGTGATTCCAGACCTCCCTCCTAGACCTCCCCCTTCCAGCTTAAGACTGTACCCAATCATGTTATGGTTGCTACACAGCTTAAAGAGACCCTCCTTATCCACCTTATGTATCCCTTTCAAGTACTTGAAGGTCCCAATCATGCCCCCCCCTCTCTCTTTCTCTCTCTCCTCTTTTCTCCAGGGAGTACATGTTCAGTACCCTGAACCTCTCCTCATATGCCTTATCCTGCTGACCCACTATCATCTTTGAAGCCCTCCTCTGGACCTTCTCCAGCAGGTTAATATCTTCTTTGTGGTGTGGACACCAGTACTGATCTCCATACTCTATATGTGGCCTCACCAGTGACCTGTACAAGAATAGTATAACCTCATCTCTCCTACTACTGATCCCCATAGCTATGCATCCCAGCATCTTGTTTGCCCTTGCTGCTGCTTTCTTGTACTGTGTGTAATGCTTCAGGTCACCAGTGATCATCACTCATATTTACTAAATCATATTTATTAAAATTATTTATACAGACAAGGGCCACTGAGATGAGAGATCTTGTTTACGGGGATATCATGTTGATGGTGACAGAGATACAGACAGTTACAAAAAAAAAACAGAATGGAAACTACATAAATTCAGGTATTACATTGGAAAAATCAAAAGTATGCACATAAATCTTTATAAAGTCATGTAATGTTTTTCTTAAAGCAGCAATGCAATGAAATTGGACAAACATTTTTACATTACTTTATTTCATTATAAAAGATTATTTTATTTTGTGGTAAAAATTTCTAATTCCACCAAAATCTAAATACTTTTTGAATGTTTTCATGTAGTTTTTTTCTTAAGAAAAAAAGATGATCTCCACATGTAGCTTATCAATTGAACTGTAGACCTGGCAAGCGTTAGGCTTGAGAAATTAAAAAAAAAAACACATGGTGCACAACATAGGAGGTACTCAGAAATGTAGATTTGATAGGTATGATAATATTTTTATCAACTGTAGCTGCAACTATCTTTTGGAAAAAAAATGTTTTATTGCACTGTTGCTTTAAACACATGGTTCAATGGGCCTAAGTAACTATTGTAGTGTTATGATTGTGCAACTGTGATGAACTGTTTAGACACTCGCACTCTCTATTCCACAGGGAAATACCACCCTTTAGGGGTACCGAATGCAAGAAACCAGTTCCACCTCTAGAGGTGCCACGGGAAGGATTCCCTTGGCTAAAGGTACCTTAGAAAAGAGCATCAAAGAGGAGTTGACCACGAGAGTGAAGAGCACAGATTGACAGCAATGAAGGACAACTGAAGAGACAAAACTGAGATGAGCAGGTTGCCCAGATTTCACTGATAGCATGGCGTGCACTGAAAACATAGGAGGGCTTCCTAAGGAGAGAGGGAATGGCAAGTATGACCACCATTCTTCTCCATCCAACAGTGGGAACCTTCCTAAGGAATCTAGAGAATATACTAGTTTAACTAACTAGATAGTTTGACCTCTGGCACATTGGAGAGGAAAACCCCCCTTCTGAAGGAGGAAACCTCTGGGGATCCAAGGCGTAGGTTGACTTCCCTCTAGGCCTGGGGTATTTATTTTTTGTGATGGCTGTGCTACTGCAATTTAGAAGGCCAAACAAAGTGGTGGAAAATATTCCAGTTTGGGAGAAGCTCTCACTCTGTCTAACAGGAACACCTTGAAAAGCTGCAAGCAAACTCTACAACTATGAGAACTTCCAAGGCAGGAGAAGGAGAGTGTTGACCGCTGCACTCAGCTGGCCTACCGATCTAAGAACAAACTGGGTAAATCAGAGATGGTCATAGCAAGAATAACTTATAAGGTGCTGCTGGCGCAACCTGCACAGCCAAAGGAGACCCCTTGGGCTTAAGGGCCCACCCTTCAGTATCTGAAGTCTTAATTTCAATATCAAGAGGTGCTGCCAAAATTTCTGCATGGCTAAAGCTCCTCCTAGAGTGAGGACATTCCCACTATGGGCCAGATGAAAAGGACCTCAACCCGAGTTTCACATGCTCAAGATGCGGACTTAGTGGTTTCAGAGTGAAGCCGTCAACTGCAGGAGGAGCCCTGAGCCACAAAATAAATGATCGAGGTTGACATGGTTACAAGCACATAAGCAACAAAACATGATAAGCTGAAGCTGTACAAATGCTGAAGGAAAGTAATAGAGCTAGACAACAGAACTGATTCATAACAGCAGGTATAATTGTAGCAGTGGTAGGTAACAGTGCAGCATAGGAGGAATTGAGCGGTTATGGTAGTAACAACAGCAGTTATGGTAGTAGCATCATTTGATAAAGGTAGATAGGAGATATGTAGAAACATTTGCAACAACAGTAAAATGGGTAGAAGCATAGGTAAGCATGATGCATCACAAATAAGGTAAACTGGAGTTACATATTTACCTGGCCAACCAGTTCCATAAAGGAGTCAATTTATTTATTACATTCAAGCTAGCAGTCCTGGAGAAACAATGAAACTAATAGAAGAGCAAGCCCAAAAAAGCATAAAGAGAAACAATGCATAATAGCCACTAAGGGCATGCTGCAATTGACAGTAATTGAAATCGACAAGGTGTAGGCTACTGAATCAATACGGTGTATGCATAAATGCTTTAAATGCCTCATAGGCTGCAAAGGAGCAGGGCAAGTCATATAACTTACATAAAGCATGCTCCTTCTACCTGGAGCCATGATGCCCCACTGTGATACCACAGTACCCCGCATGAGACTAGCAGGTAAGCCACAAGCTGAGCACCATGAGACCAGGCAGCTAATGTAATAGCTGACATTTTCAGTATAGTAATTCAGCAGAGCACAATGAATACACTAGAAGTAGCACAAAATAATTGAAAAGTAGGGAGTTGTAGCTGCCTGAGTGGAGCTAGCACTGAATGAATTAAGAGTAGAGCTGCTGAGAAACAAACATAGCACAGCAGGGAATGGCAGCTACAGTGGTAGCCACAGACATTGCCAGCTATTTCACAAAATTTCTGAAGAGTTTTTCTCTGCTGCCCCTACTGTTTAAATGCTAAAAGCACCAGATATTTCTGGAAATATCACAGAAATTTCGGGAAATAGCTGGCAGTGTCTGTGGCTACTACTGTAGCTGGGAGCAGGAGAAGCCTGGGCAAGATGCAAACAACTAAGCTAGAAAAGGGAGGGTCACGTGATGCAGCTGAGCTGAGAAGAGCTTCAGTCAGGGGGCTCTGCTGTTTGCTTCGATAATCTGTGGTAATCTGCCCTCCCTAGGTGTATGTACTGGATTATGACATACCAATCCGTTACTCTGGAGATTAGAAAGCCTGATTTGGACATTAGTTTGGAACTTGCAATGCCAAAGAAGCCTAAAACTGAAGATTTACCTGGCAACCCCGGGAGTTCTTCCACCTAGATGGCAACTGCTTCATTGGACTCCGATGCTCTCTCTGTCACTCAGGAGCTCTCTGAGAGCAAATACTTTATGAGTAATATTACTGTGCAGTTGTCCTGAATAAATGTAGCTCTGGATGAAGTAAAGGGGGCAGGTAATAATCTTGGCTCTTGAATCACTGAAGTGGAGGAACGTGTCTGTAAAATAGAAGATTGGGTCTATCCGACAAAATGCCATATTACTTCTCTGGAGGAAGACATCCAACAGCTCTGGGACAAAATTGACAATCGTGAAACTAGGAGCCACTTGAACAACTTAAAGCTCCTGGGAGTACCTGAATTGTCAGAAGGCTCCAACACTGTGGAATTTCTTCAAAGGCTGCTCCCTGAACTGCACAACTATTACTGGGACTCCCCAGAGGAGGCTGACAATGCTCACCAGGTCCTAGCTTGTCCCCCATTCTCTCATGTAGCAGCCTGACCTCACCTGATTATATTTAGGCTATAGCATTTTCATGATTGGGAGTTAATTTGTGAGGTGGAAGAACTCCCGGGGTTGCCAGGTTGAGTTAAATACAATTTGTTTGTTTTGTACCAAATCTCCTCATGTCCGATATTGAAACCTTGTATTCACTGTTCTCAAATTGATCAATGCATCAAACCTGTATATTGTGCTTATTTTTGTTGCTTATATCAAATCTGTTTCATGTGTATTACTGTTACCTTGTACTCCAATCTCACCCTGCGCCATGTGTTATGGCCTGGGTCGTGCCTGAAAACGGTCCCTGGGATCAGTGCACTCACCCGGTTATCAAAGTCATAAATAAATAAATAATTTTATCCAAAGCCAAGCAGAAAAAAAGAGTTGCTGTGGCAGGGATCTAAACATTCTCTTAAGCCAGATTTTCCGAAATGGGTGATCGACCGGTGAAAGCAGTTTGATAAAGTTTGCGACCTTGTGAGGGAGCATGGCTTCAAGTGCATCCTCAGCCCTCCCCCACCACTCTCCAGATCTTTATGGGCAGAGCTGTGGAATCCTTTGTTAGCCCCTCAAATGCTAAACAATTTATTCTTCAGCAGGGTTCTAAGATGGGGGACAATGGCAACCTTCATGGTGGTTTTGCTTCCTCGATGCCTAAACCACAGTGCCCTCCTGCATCATCTACTCCCTCTCAGCAACATGCTGCCCTTTCTCCAGCCAGTACCTTCTCAGTAGAATCTGTAGCACCTCTAGCCTCCGTTTCAATGAGTACCAATGCTGAAGACCTGAACTCTATGGAAACTGCTCCATGTGCTGCCTAACAGCTTGAAGACCTTTGGATTTTTGTCTGAACCTTGTCTCTACAACTGGACTGCTGGTGAGTGCTTATAGTCCTAATTTGTTGGAGAAGACTCTTGATCTGGGTGCTCATGGTCACCGCTGGTCAGTGGGAGAGATCTGGTGTTTCATTGGATGCTCTAGCTGTATCCTTTGAGCAATAGACTGTATGACTTGAACTACTTTACTATTTTACCATAGTTCTTTTTGTTATTTCTTTGGAATACAGGGGTTTGGTTGTTTTTTGTGGGGGGGCTTCTATAACTGGCTCAAGGCAACTTGGACTTTGATGTTAGAGTGTCAGTGCTCCCTTTATTTCTTTTATTGTTCTGGTGGTGTTTTTGGGAGCAATGGGATGTGTATTGCCTTGTGCCCAATTCCTTTCTCCCTACCTGCACAGTATAGGGTTGGTTATGGTAGTATGTTTAATTTCTTACTATGTTCTCTCATTAGTCACTAGAGGGAGCATGTTTCCTTCTTTTCACTGCCTTGTGCTGTAGGGGAGCAAATTTTAGCTCATTCAAGTATTCTTATTTGCCTTGGAAGTGCGGGGTAGTTATTTTGTGCCATCGGGGAATTGGGTTTTGGACCAGGTAAAGTGGGATACGGAAGGCCATTGGCTTTTTGTTAATGGTTGGTTAGATGGGCAGCCTTTGATTTTAGGATCCATTTATGGTCCTAATGAGGAGAAGGATCCTAACTTTCTTCATGCTCTCTCTTAGACCCTGTTGGATTTTGGTCCCGCTCCAATTTTGATGGGAGGAGACATGACCAAGTTTTGAACCCCCTATGTGACAGAAGTGGATCCTCCTCATCACTGTCTTCTGCAAGCAGCAGGGGCCTTCAGATGTTGTTATGAGATCATGCCCTTCAGGATGTGTGGTGCCTATTGCATCCAACCAGCAGAGAGTATATGTATTTTTTGGTCCAGTATAACACCTATAGAAGGTTGGATATAGTTTTGGTTTTGGGTTTTGCCACCCATGGTGCTCTTACCTCATCAATTGAGCCCATTCTAATTTCAGATCACTCCCCGTCACCTATTGTTTTAGCTCTGGGACCCCTGAGGTTTTAGCTAAGTGGTGGCATTTTAATGCTAGTCTGTGCAATTATGCTACTTTTGTGTTGCGGCTTCGTGAAGGAATCCAAGTTTATTTAGATGATATTCTGTCTGGGGAGATGGCAACAAAATGGGTTTGGGAAGGAATTAAGGCCTATGTTCGTGGCTGAATCATTGCCTATGCCTCAGCCAAGAAAAAAGAGAAAGTCAAGGTGCTGCAATTCCTGGAAAAGCAACTCTCTGATTTGCAACAGAAACATAAGGCAGGTGATCACTTCCCTAATGTATGTTACTTGAGTAGATGCATCATATTCAGTTAGAATTAATGTTCTGAATTCCCAACAGGCTGAGTTTGCTTATGCCTACTGGAAAGAGGGAGGAGGAGGCAGGTCATTTGCTTGCCTATCGCCTGAAGAAGATATCTGCTGAGATTAATATTCCAGGCATCCCGAGAAACTCCACTCTATTAACAACCCCTGGAGAGATCAATGAGGCTTTCTGTAACTATTATGAAGGGCTGTACATCAAAATTGTTTAAAGGGGAATAAAATACTGAGAAGATTAGGGCATTTTGGGATTCAGTTTCCCTCCCTAGGTTATCTAGTGAACAGGCTAGTTTGCTAGATACACCTGTTACTCCACAAGAGGTGCACACTGCTATGGCACTGGCTGGCAGTATAGCCTAGAGGTTAGAGGAATGAGGTGTGAAGAAGCTTGATACATCCAGCAGACCAGACCCGAGTTTGATTCTCACAACCTCCACTTGTATACTGTGTGACTCTGAGCAAGTCACTTAACTGGTCAGTGCTCCCAGGTCACCCCTGAAAACAGGCACTTGTGCCTAGTGGGCCTTACCCGGTTACCAAAGACTGAAAAAAAAAAAAATTGCCAAATCTCTAGTGGTAAATCACCAGGCCCAGATGTTTTTTCTATTGAGTTTAATAAACAATTTGATGACCTACTTAGCCCCTTCCTTGTATCCACTTTTCAGGAGGCTTGGGAGTCTCTTCTAGAGTCCATGTCTAAGGCTAACATTACTGTGCTGTTGGAAAAGGGTAAGAACCCTTATCAATGTTTGAGTTACCGTCTCATCTCTTTCCTGAATGTTGATTACAAAATCTTGGCTAAGGTCTCAGCTTTGCAGTTGCAGGCTGTTTTTCCTATTTTAGTGCATACTTACTTATTTATTTATTTATTGAAATGTTTCACCAGGAGACACACTGAACAACAAGTTGCTCATCTCACGGTGTGACCTAGGGAAAGGGGTTACATAGGGTTGTGAAGCATGATCAATTACAATAGTATGTGGGTAGTACAAACAATACAACATTGTAAGATTATTCAACAGTTGGAACACAGGCTATTGTACAATAAACAGTAGTGGAACATTGGGTAAATTACAATACATGTCCAAAATCATACAAAAGAACATATAAATGTACAAAACAGTAATAATGCAACAGAACCATTATAGTGCATGAGTGTACCAGAAGCAGGCTCGAGGTAGTATGCAAGTGCTGTTGGAGTAAAAAGGATGCAAAAAGGACGAGGTAGATTGTGCACATGGGTGACCCAGAAGGACAGATGGAGAAGAGAGGGGGAGAGGAAAGAATTGAACATGAGGAAAAGGGGTAGCCATTTCCTGATTCCCCATTCAGGATATTAAGAACACTGCAGGGTGGGGTCAGGGTAGGAAAGCAGAAACTGGGGATAGGTATTAAGGAGGGTTAAAGCAGAAACAGCTGAGGGAGAGGTAATTGTGTAGGGCAGAGGTAAGGGAGTAGTTGGAGGAGAAGTGTCAAATTTCAGGGGGGTGGGAATTCCAGATTTTAGAGAAGCGATGGGCGAAACCAGTTAGACCGATGAGGGTGGAGCAGCGAGGGACTGTCAAGTTGTGGGTGTCATTAGATCTGAGAGAATGGGTGGGGGGCTGTGGAGTGGAGTGAGAGGATGAGAGATAGGAGAGGAGCACTTGGAACCAGAATTTGGAGGTTAGCTTGGCACAGTGTGAGATGCGTCTGTGAGATAGTGGAAGGAAGGTTAGAGAGTGATAGCGTTCACAGTGGTGGGAGCGGGAAGGAGAGTCAAGAGCAAAGTGGCAGAAGGAGTTAAAGAGAGTGTCCAACTTGGTCAGGGAAGATTTGGGAGCAGCACCATAGACTACATCACGGTAGTCAAAGATGGGGAGTATCATCTTCTGGACAATTTTATGCCTCACAGTCAGTGGGATGCAACTATGATTCCTGTACAGAGCATCAAGCTTGGGATGCAGTTTCTTCAGGATAGCATTGATATACACAGAGACGTTGAGATGCTGGTCCAGCCAAACCCCCAGATATCTAAATGAGGAGGTGTCCTCCAGGATGGTCCCATCAAGGGTGTGGAAGGTGGGTAGGGCCAGGAGCCTAGAGAGTCTCTACCTGGTGCCAAAGGTCATTGAGACGGTCTTCTTGGCATTTAGAAAAAGCTGGTGAGAAGCAAACCAGAGCTGAACTTGGTTGAAGTCATGCTGTAAGCTGGTTTCCACAGCAGCAGGGTTTTTGCTGGAACTGTATAAGATAGTATCGTCAGCATACATGTGGATAGATGAGGATGAGCAGGCTGTGGGAAGATCATTAAGGAAAATGGAGAAGAGTAAGGGACCAAGCACTGAGCCCTGAGGGACACCAGTATTGATGGGGATTGGAGAGGAGATGGAATCAAGGATTCTCACCAATTGGGTCCTGCCAATGAGGTAGGATTTAAACCAGTTGGTGGCTGACGGAGCAAGGCCAGCTGAGGAGAGGGAATCAAGAAGCAGGGGATGGGAAACAGTGTCAAAAGCTTTGGCTAGGTCGACAAAGATGGCCAAGGTGATCAGTCCATCATCCATCCCTGAAAGGATGGAGTCAGTAAGCCTAAGGAGGGAGGTGATTGTTGAGAGATTCTTCCAAAAACCAGATTTGAAGGGGGTGAAGAAGGAGGAATTGCAGAGGAAGGGTAACAGTTGAAAGAGAACTAAATGTTGTTGAAGTTTGGCAAGGGTATGAAGGAGGGGAATGGGGCAATAGTTGCCAGGAGTGGATGTATCACCACTCTTTGGGAGAGGAAGGACTACAGCATGTTTCCAGGATGAGGGTACTTGGGCAGAAATAAAGGAGTGGTTAAGGATTAGGAAGATAGGATAAGCAACTGCAGGAGCAGAAAGGTAGAGAAGTTTAGGATCAGGAGCCTCTAGAGGGGTTCAGGGATAGGAGGGCACTAACAGCTTCATCAGAGGAGATAGTAGAACAGGAAAAATGGGGAGAGATAGGCACTGGCTGAGGTGAAGGGCTGAAATTAGTAGGCAGCAAGGGGGAGAGGGAATTTAGAAGAGATGTGGCACACAAGGAGTAGCAAGCATTAAATTCATTGGCCATGGAGCCAAGGTCAGAAACTAGGGAGTTATTTATTTTGAGAACTGGAGAGGGAGGGTGAGAGGGGGAAGAGAATAGGTCATGAACTACCCTGCAGAATTTAGATTGAGAGTTAATGTTAGTCAGGAATGAGGAGTTTAAATAATCAGTCTTAGCCGGTCTAGTAGCTTTAGTATATGAATTGCGTACCATTCTGTACTTGGCATAGTCATTTGGATGTTTAGTAGATTTGTGTTTTCTCCAGGCCCAATACCACCCCCTGAAGCAGGCCAGAAGTTCGGGGGTGATCCAGGGGAGGCGAAGCCCACGGACTCTGGTCCGTCTGAAAGGAGTAAAGGCATTCCAGGTGGCAATGAATTTATCCTTAAAAATAGTCAAGGGCTTGGTCGACAGAAATGGCAGTGGAGAGGGGGGGCCCAGTCGATGGAAGCAAGTGCAGAGCTGAGTGGGGTAAGGTCTAAGGATTTAAAGGACTGGAGCTGTATGATTTTAGGTGGAGGTTTGGGGCAATGGACCTTACGTACAATGAAAATGGGGTTGTGATCACTAAGGGCATCAGGGAGGAGACCAGATTTAATGATGGGGTGCGGGTGGGTTGTAAGTGCCCAGTCAAGCAGGGTGTGGTTTTGTGTTTTGGGATGAGGGTGTGTGGGCTCAAGTATAAGCTGAGTGAGGTTTAGAGCAGTGACGTCATTGCATAGCTTGTTTAACTTGGGAGACAACCAATTTAGATTCACATCACTCATTATGAATAGTTCAACAGATTGCAAGAGGGAGGTGATATTGGCTAAGAGTTCAGTTGTGACCGAGGGTTGAATGCTTGGGTGGCAATGGATGCCAGCCACAAAGATTGGGATTGAGAAAGGAAGGGTAATGCGGGTGACAAGGGCTTCATAGGTAGCTGGGATGGAGGTAGCTAGGGTGGTAGTAAACTGCAGTGAGGACAGGATATACATGGCCACTCCCCCTCCATGACCCAATCGATCTTGTCTGGAGAGGGAAAACCCAGGGATAGCAATGGCATTGTCAGGGAAGCTTTTTTTGAGCCATGTCTCAGTAATAATTAGGATGTCAGGGGTGTGTGAAATCATGAGACTTTGTAGCAGGTTGATTTTAGGTAGCAGGCTGCAGATGTTCAGGTGGAGGAGCTTCAACCCGTTAGGAAGGGTTGTAGTAGAAGTGGGGTTTGGAGACATGCTGTTTGGGTAAGAAGTCAGGGTAGGAGAAGAAGTAGGACCAGGGTTGGGGTGGATGTCCCCCTGATGAAAGAAGGAGGAGGGCAAGGATTAAATAGTATAGTTTTGGACCTTTGTAACTAGAGTAGGAAATACGGGAGTGGGGGAAGACGGAGGGAGGGGTGGAGAGAAGGAGATAAGGAAACGAAGAAAGGCAAAGTGACTAGGAAGGGAAAACAGAGATGCTGGAGGGTAGTAGGGAAAGTAGGGTCTGTTTACAAGAGGAGCAGTGGGGGTGACTGACAGGATGAAGGAGGTATCTGGAAGGGAAGCGGAGAGAGAGAGAAGTGGCAATAGGTGTAGAGGAGGAGATTGGGATAAGGGAAAGAACCAGGAAGGGTGTGAGTAGGAGGGAGATGAAAACCATTCTGGGTTGGGTAGTAGAGGCTTTCTACAGACTTGAAGATTCAGATCACACCACTGAATGTTAGGACGTAGATAATTTGCTTTAGGTATGAATGACACAGGGCTAGAAGTGTTAGGGGAGAGCAGTGGGAAAAGGATTGCAACCTACACATCTTGTTGCCCTCTAGAGGCTTTAAAATATAATCTGCAAATGGAAAACAGTTAAAATTACACTTTAAGCTGAAGAAATTCAGCACTGAATATTAAAACAGTCCAGATATCAGAGGCAATACTGGATTAGGGGAAAAAAGGTTAAATAAACTGGCTGATGGTAGTGACATAGTCCAGTCAGGAGGAATTTGAATATGCCTGGTAGGCTGTGGAACCAAACAAGGAGCTTGTGGTCCATGGACGACCAATAAGAGCTGTCCCAAGAGAAAGGCAATTGTCCTTAGATAATTTACAGAGAGCCAGGCAGCCTTGAGTTCCTGGAACGCTGTCTAGGCTGGACCTGCAAGCAATGGCTCGGGGAGTGTGGCAGCAGGCTCTTCTCACTGTGGAGGCATGTAGACCCCAGTCTGAGGTGCTGTTAGCCCAAAGGGCTATGAGAGGACACCTGAGGGAGAATGGACAAGCTGGGTTAGATATAGCTCTGAAAACAATGGGAGGCTTCCTGCTTTACAATTCAGAAAAAAAACATTGTCACAAATAATGGGAGTTTAAATTGTGGGGAGGGAGTCAGACAGCAAGCTAGGTGCTGGCTGGATCTGCAAAGAGGAGAAACAAAGGATGCTGAAATTGGGTGTGGACTGGAGAAATTAACTGAAAGTGACTTTTCACAGAAATACCCACTGTGGTCGTTAGAGGCTCAGAACCAAGTGAGGTTTGTGTCAGGGAGAGATGGGGCGGGCCACCTTTGATGCTTAATTAATCTGATGTGGGTTGCAGAGTCTTCACCTGATCCGATAGCTGCAGTGGCATTAGATACAGAGAAGGCCACGCAACCATCACTGCAACCTCTACCAATCTCTCTCTCTCTCTCTCTCTCTCTCTCTCTCTCTCCCCTCCCTAACAAACATGCATTTGATCCTAGGTGATAGGTTTAAATGCTTCACTGGCAAGCATTTAAACTAGCCAAGGGTGGAGGCACTGAAAAGGAGAAGGAAAATCCTAGCCCCCCCCAAAAGAAATATTAGGGTAGTTAGTGAGGTAAACACCAAGACAGAGCAGTCAATAGGGGAGAAAGGCTGGGGTAAATGGAACAAAAGACAAAGGAAGTAAGGACAGGGATGGGGCAAAAAGAACTAAAGCCATATAAAATGGAGGGTAATGAGTACCAAAGCCTGTAGTCTAGATAAAAAGCTCCCCGAAATGGTGGTCTTGATGGAAGAGGGATGCCTGGATATTGTGGCAGTCACAGAAACATGGTACACAGAGAACCATGACTGGGATGTCAACATACCAGGGTACACAATTTACAGGAGGGACAGGGAGGGAAGAAGAGGTGGAGGAGTAGCTCTCTATGTAAGGGAAGAGATCAAAGCAATAGAACTAAAGGGTAAACAGGGAGGAGAGGAGGCACTGTGGGTCACCCTGGAGACTGGAAATGGCACCACAATCCTCACAGGGGTTGTATACAGACCCCCATCTCAAGGGGAGGAAATGGACAAGGAAATGATAGATGGTATCCTTATAATGGTGGAGAAAGGGCAGATATTGCTGATGGGGGACCTGAATATGCCAGATGTTAACTGGAGCACCTTTGCTGCAGCCACATCCAAGAGCAGGGACATTCTTGATGCCCTACATGGGGCATGCCTCAGACAACTAGTTTTGGAGCCCACTTGGAAGGGTGCAATCTTAGACCTGGTACTCTCAAATTGGGATGGAGAGAGGATCTCTGATCTTGAAGTGGGTAGCCATCTGGGAACAAGTGACCACCAAACAGTGTGGTTCACGATAAACTTAGCTGTAGAGTCAAGCCATACAAAAGGGAAGGTACTGGACTTCAGGAGGGCTGATTTTGTCAAAATGGGAGATTGCCTCAGAAAAACACTAGCAAACAGGCAAGAAGGTGGGGTGGGGCAACAATGGGGAAACATCAAAACTGCCATCACAGAGGCAATAAGCCTTTGTGTGAAGCAAATAAACAAATCAAAATGAAAGAAAAAAACACTATGGTTCTCAAAAGAAGTGGCGGGGAAGGTTAGGGAGAAAAAGATAGCATTTAGGAAGTATAAAGAAACACAGAAGGAGCAGGACAGAGAACTGTACCAGTTAAAGCAGAAGGAAGTGGGCAGGACAGTCAGAATAGCAAAGGTCCAAACCGAGGAAAAGATAGCCAACTCAGTTAAGGAGGGGGATAAAACCTTTTATAGGTACATTAGGGAGCAAAGAAAGACTAAGGCAGGGATACTGAGGCTGAATAAAGAGGAAGGTGGTTGGGCAGAGACCGACAGTGAAAAAGCAGGGATACTGAACGAATACTTCTGCTCAGTATTCACAATGGAAAAGCAGGGGGAGATACCCAATCCAGTCAATAGAAGCACTTTGGATAGGGAGGTTGGTATTAGTCCTTTCACAGAAGAAAGGGTTCTGAAAGAACTCTTAAAACTGAAGGTGGATATAGCAATGGGGCCTGATGGGAATTCACCCCAGAATTCTAAAAGAACTAAGGGAAGAACTAGTAACACCACTGACTACCGTTTTTAATAAATCATGGGAGGATGGTGTGGTACCTGAGGACTGGAGGAGGGTGGATGTGATTCCCCTTCACAAAAGTGGGAGCAAGACAGAGGCAGGAAACTACAGACCTGTCAGTTTGACCTCTGTGGTAGGGAAAATGATGGAATCACTTCTGAAGGAAAGAATTGTTGTGTTCCTAGAAGCCAGTGGGGGCACAGGACCCAAGGCAGCATGGATTCACGGCAGGAAGGTCATGTCAGACAAATCTAATTGATTTCTTTGACTGGGTAACCAAAGTAGTAGACCAGGGAGGGGCTGTGGACATGGCCTACCTAGACTTTAGCAAGGCATTTGACACAGTCCAGCACAAAAGATTAATAAACAAATTAGCTAGCCTGGGAGTGGGTCCCAGGGTGGTAGCCTGGGTAAAACACTGGCTGGATAACAGGACACTGCAGATAATAGTAAACTGAGTCCACAGTGACGAAGAAGGTGGTTACTAGTGGGGTACCGCAGAGTTCAGTAGAATCTGGTCATTTTTAATGTCTTTATAAGTGACATTGCAGAGGGACTGGAAGGGAAAGTATGTCTCTTTGCAGATGACACAAAGATCTGCAACAGGGTTGATATACAAGGTGGGGCGGAAAGGATGAAAAGGGAATTGGCAAGGTTGGAGGAATGGTCAAATGTATGGCAGCTTAGATTCAATGCAAAGAAGTGCAAAGTAATGCACCTGGGAAACAAAAACCCAGGGGAAGAGTACAGAATGGGTGGTGAGATACTGACAACAACAAAAATGGAAAGGGACCTGGGGTAGTCATATCAGATGACCTAAAGGTGGGCCAGCAATGTGAGAAGGCAGTAAGGAGGGCTGGGGGATATTGGGATGCGTAGGGAGAGGCATCACCAGTAGAAAACAGGAAGTTGTTGGCCCTCTGTACAGACAGTTGGTAAGACCACATCTGGAGTACTGTGTACAGTTCTGGAGACCCCATCTCCGCAAAGACAGACAGGGTGGAGGCTGTCCAGAGGAGGGCAACCAAAATGGTGCAGGGTCTGCACCAGAAGACATATGAAGAAAGATTACAGGAGCTTAAGATGTATAGCCTCGAGGAAAGAAGGGAGAGGGGGGACATGATATTTTCAAATACCTCAAGGGATTCAACAAGTTCAAGAGGGTAGCGTCTTTTCAGAAAAAGAGATGTGCAAGAACAAGGGGGCACAATTTGAAGATAGAGGGGGGATGGCTCAGAGGGAATGTGAGGAAGTATTTCTTCACAGAGAGGGTTGTAGATGCATGGAATGGCCTTCCTGAGGAGATCATAGAGTCAAAAACTGTGGGGGAATTCAAGAATGCATGGGACTGACATAAGGCAATTCTAGTGGGTGGTAGGAGGAAGAAGGCTGTTGGTTAACTAGGATCTTGAGCTTATCCATTAGGTAGGGAAATGGGCAGACTAGGTGGGCCAAGCGGTCCTTATCTGCCATCAAATTCTACATTTCTATGATCCATTGCACCTCCTTTCTTGCCAAATTCTGGTTTCACCCTCTGCCCTCATAGCTCTCCTCCTCCTCCATTTCTCTTAAATCAGCTTCCTCACACACCCTTAGAAGCCAAGACACTCGTACCTTAACCCTTCCGCACAAGTTCTCCTCTGTAGGCCAGGCAGCTTTCTTCTACCACTTCCCAAAAATTTGGAACTCCCTACCCCAGCCTGTCTACCATGCTACCTCCCCCATGATTTTCACCTCCTTCCTAAGGGACCTTTCCCTCCTGCCTGTAACTGCGCTTACACTCCCATCCTCCACCTTCCTTAAATACGTATTCTTATTGGTTTCTTAACCCTGGTTAGCACTTGCTCAGTGTTCTATGTTAACTTTGCACTTTGTTATGACTTGAATTTTCACCTCAAAATGTATGTGCTGCTTTTAATTAGACAGTATGTCTTGCCATCTACATTTTACTGTATGTATTATTGTCATACTGAATGCATTCTTATTATTTACTGTATTTTTACTATTGTACCTCCTTTGTACCTTCACAGTTATTCCCCAACCCCTCTCCCCCAGGACACATCTGGAAATGAGCATTCACTGCTCAGTATGCTTTACTGGTAGAACATTAAATAAATAAATAAATAGATAAAAGTGCTTGACTCTGTTGAATGGCCTTATCTCTTTGCAGCTCTTGGCCTTTGGGCATGGAATTGTTTTGTGCTTTGGGTGCAAACTCTTAATTCTGCCCCACAGGCTTCAGTAGTAATGGGTACACCTAGGATCGGTTTTCCCTGAGTAGGGAACAAGGCAGGGGTGTCCCCTGTCACCACCTATTTGTTGTTTTGGCATTGGAATCCTTGGCCCAAAGCCTGAGGGAGGCTTCAATATTTCTGGCATTACACTGGGAACAGAGGTGTTTACGCAATGTTATTACCCCAATGTCCCAGCAGGCACACATTAGTTAGACAGGAATGATATTCTTATTACTCTGAGGATCTGGATCAATTGATTCCAGCTTTGGTGGAGTTGTTGAATCATTTTGCTGATCTCTCAGGGTTCCACAATAACTGAGGGAAAACTGAAGTATTACCCTTGAATTCAAAATATTCTTCAGTTCCTCTATAGATGGTGGACTTGTCTTGGGCCCTGCAACCCATGAGAAATTTAAGGATACTAATCTCCCCTCATTGGAAAGACTGGGTTCACCTCAATTTCTCCCCCTTATTACAGGCATTATGAGAGGGCTTTGATAGGAGGAGGCACCTCTGGTTATCGTTGTGGGGTAAATCTCAGACTTTACAAATGATGGTTCTTCTAGGGTGCTATAGCTTATTCGGTACCTGCTCCTGCCTATCCCTGATTCTATCTGGAAATTGTTAGATAAGCTAGTCAGACAGTTTTTGTGGGAAAAGGGCAAACCTCGAATATTGTTGCAATGATTATCAGCCCCTTTGACCAAGGTGGGCTTAAGTTACCTTGATTCAAAGGCTACTATTTAGCAGTCTAAGGCAGATATGGATGTGGCTATATGATGACTAATGTAAGGGTTTAGCCTGGTGGATTTCTATTGAAGAACACTTCATTCGGGGCAAGGCACCCGAGAAGATCTTATAGGAAATATCTGGATTACAGCGGCGTTATCCTATTCATGATTACATTCTGGGTGTTTGGAAGATTGTAGCCAAGTTAGTTTCTGTCCCTTGGCAGGTCCCACTTTCTAGATGGCCGTTATGGAATAACCCTAAATTGCTGGTCAGAGGTGCCCCCACCTATTGGTCTAAATGGTTTAAGGGAGGGATCTTGCCGGTGGTTGACCTTTTTTCTCCAGACACAGGTTGTTTTAAAGATTTTGCCACACTTAAATCCCAAGCATCAATAAATATCTGCAGTCTACTAGCAAAATCGACACCCTTCAAGTCTGGGTCTTGCAACACCAGCCTGACATCCTTGCAGTAGTAGAGTCTTGGTTATCACCTAGGGTGCCAGACTCTGCTGTTCAATGTACTGGGTATGCATCTTTCAGACTAGATAGATTTTGTAGAAGAGGAGGAGGAGGGTGTGTTATCTATGTCAAAGACCACATCCAGGGCCAAATACTAAATCATTGTGACACCAAATGCAGTGCTCAACTGATGGCCATAAAAGTAATACTCGGCAAGAATGGGAAAACATTAACTATAGTCTCGGCCTATATTCCTTCAAAAGTAACAAGCTGTCGGCTTCAAATCTGACATCAACTACCTCTCTGACTGGTGCCTAAACACAGAGTCGATTATGGTCAAGGACTTTAATATCAACTGGTACTCCCCTGATGCTGACCCCTATAAAGACTCATTATCCTCACTCAACCTCGTGCAACTGATTGACACCCCTACTTGTCTTAATTACCGGACTGGCACGGGTGCCATAATTGACTGGGTGGTCACAAACCGGCCCAGTAGAATATCCTCCATCTCAGTTCTCCCAGACTCCCTCAGTGACCACTCCCCTATACTTTGCAAATGGTCTAATAAGGCCCCAAAGGTGCCAGCCAGAACCATTAACACCAGACTCCTGAAGAAAGGCAAACTGGAAGCACTAAGAGCACACCTCAGCCTCCAAGATTGGAGCTTTATTGACCACAGCACTGACATCAACACTACTCTTGAACACTTTATTAGCAAATTCAATGAAGTGTGCAATGTCTATGCCCCTATACTAAAGAAGGATCCATGATTATGACAGCCCTGGATCACACCTCAGCTGTTAGCCCTCATGAAACATAGAGACGCCCTGTGGAGCAAAGCTAGAAACTCCGGTACCCCAACAGTCTGCCAGAACTATAGAACCACCTGTAATAAGTGCACCTGAGCTATATGTAAGGCCAAAAGCAATCACTTTAAAAGTGAACTGACAAACTCTTGTGCGACAGCCATCAGTTCTGGGAGAACATCAAGTCTCTAACTGGCAAACCTAATAAAACTCCGCCACCATCCTGAACATTAAGGGTCAGCCCACGCAGGATCACAGTCACACAGCAAATGTCTTTAACAAAGCTTTTACCAACCTCAGCAGTGTGTAGCCCCCTATCTTCTTCCAACTCCAGTTCGATATTTACACCACACAAAACTCAGGGACCCAAACCAATCCCCACCCGCCTTTCTACCTCAGAGTTGTCATACCTCACGAAGCTAAAAAGTACCTCTTAAAAGCTCTCTGAAATTCCAGAACTAGCAGTGATCAGCTTGACCTCAGAATAGTTAGGCTCACCCTGGGCATAATTCTCATGCCCCTCACTAAAATCCTAAATCTCTCCTTGGTATCTGGTGAATTCCCACCGATCTAGAAGGCAGCAGTGGTTACCCCTGTTTACAAAAGTGGTGACAGAGCCAACTTTGCAAACTACCACCCAATATCAATCCTACCCTGCTCTCGAAGGCCTAGAGTGAATCATTTCCAACCAACTGACAGACTATCTAGACAAATACAATCTAGCATGGCAACAACACAGCTTTTGAAAACAACACAGTACCACAAAGCTCTAGCAAATATACCAGCTTTATTCACAGCACCCTAGATAAAGGGCTCTTGGTGGGGGCAACGTACATTGACCTCACCAAGGCCTTCAACACCGTTAATCATAATCTGGTCCTGGATCAACTCTCCCATACCGGCCTCTCCTCTGAATCAGTAACATGGTTCTGGAGCTACCTCACCGGGAGGGTCAAAAAGCAAAATACTAGACACCTTCTCAAACAACTGCAGTGTCATCACAGGGTCCCCAAGGCTCTATCCTTGGCTCCTACTGTTCAGTCTGTTTCTAAACAACCTCCCACAATCGGTAAATTATCAGGTTCTGCTTTACGCAAATGACGCGGTCCTATGTCCTTGCAATGCTGACCCCACTATGCTTGGAAAGCAAATGCAGGCTAATTTCTTCTCGGCTGAACATTGGTTCCTTCAATCTAAATTAATCCTTAATTATAAAAAAAACAAGACAATGTTATTCGCATCATTACATAACAAACACCGTAACTACCAACTACACATTCTTAACAATCAGAACTCTCTCCTTGAAATGGTTCAAACTTTTAAATATCTGGGAGTGACACTAGACTGCTCCTTATCTTTCAACCAAGACATAGATGTAGTCACAAAGTCGTCTAATACAAAACTGGGACTACTGTACAGACATCAGAAATGTCTGACCGCTGAAGCACTCAAAACTACGGTAAACATCTCAGTCCTCTCAGTGATTGACTATGGGCTACCGGTCTATGGAGCTGGCTCCCAATCCTCTCTAAAACATATTAGAACAATTCTTAAAGCATGTTGACTAGTCCTAGGTGTACCCCACCTCACTCACACCTGTGATCTATACTCTCAGATGAGATGGCTCAGATTTGACGGCAACATTCAGTATCAAGTATGCCTGCTCATAGAAATCTACTCTTGGACTTACCACTCCATGCTTGCAAAGCCTCCTTAGCGTCCCAACATCACCAGATGCACTAGGAGTACAAACAACTCAACCCTAAGTACAAACATATGAAATTTGCTAGCAGATAAAGGCCTAGAGGTCTATCAAGTCTGCTCGAATGTGCAGCTAGCACCCCTTATTCTGCAGCTGCCTGTCCCTTCCACTCTTCCACTTCAATAATCCTCCCCTTGTCCTGTCCCATCCCCTTTTGAAGCAGTCCACTGTTCTACTGCATACCACTTCTGAAGGTAACGCATTCCACCCAGCCACCACCCTCTCTGTAAAAAAGTGTCTCCTCATCTCCCTTCTGAACCTTCTTCCCTCCAGTCTCATATCATGTCCCCTGGTGTCCCTCCCTTCCCTTAGTTTGAACAGCTCCTCTGTAGATGTCTTGTTTTTTCCTTTCATGTACTTAAAGGTTTCAATCATGTCCCCCCTGTCCCTCCTCTCCTCCAGTGAGTACATGTTCAACTCCTCAGCCTCTCTCATATGATAAGTCCCCAGCCCCTTGATCATCTTTAACGTAATGTCCTCTTCAGATATCGGGCACCAGCACTGCACGCAGTATCCAGGTGCGGTCTAACTAATGCTGTATACAGTGGCAAATCACCTCCTCCCTCCTCGAGGATATACCCTTGCAATACAACCCAGCATTTTGTTGGCCTCTTGCAGCTGCCTTCCTACATTGTGCAGAGTTGTTCATTGACCCTGTAATGAGCACCCCTAGATCCTTCTCCTCCTCTGTCTGGGCTAGCTGCACTCCCCAGCTGGTAACTCCTCCTTGGGTTCTTCATCCCAAATGCAGCACCTTGACTTTTTGGCATTAAACCCAGTTGCCAGGTGTCTGACCAGGTTTCAAGCTTTGCCAGATCATCCTGTAACCCCTGCCATCCCCTAGGTCATCCACCACCGCTCCTACCTTGGTATCATCAGCAAACAGACTGATCTTGCTCTTGATGTCCCATGATATGTCTGCAATGAATATCCCAAACAACACTGGTCCCAACACCGAGCCCTGTGGAAGCGCTCGTCACTACCCTTGGGTGTGAGAGCCCCCACCCACCACCACCCTCTGTTGCCTCCCTGAAGCCAGTTTCCTACCCATCTCACCAGTTTGCACCTGCCCCTGTGCCTACTAACTTACTTCCCAGCCTTCCATCATTTCGATTCAGATACCTTACTGAAGTCCAGATGGGACATCCACTGCATGGCCCCTGTCCAGTTGCCTAGGTTGCCCAGTCATAGAACTCCACCAGGTTGGCTTGGCAGATCTGTCCTGTATGAAGCCATGCTGTCTGCTGTCCTGTAGTCCTTTGGCCTCTGGGAGGCCCCAGCTCTCCTTCAGGATAGTCTCCATTAGCTTACCCATGATGGATGTGAGGCTCACTGGTCTGTAGTTCCAGTTCATCCTTGGGGCCACTCTTGTGGAGGGGCACACCATGTCATCCTCCTGTCCTAGAGGTACACACCCCAGATGTAGTAGAGACGTTAGAATTTCTGCCAAAGGTCCTGCAAGTGACCTCTGCCAGCTCCTTCACGCCTCCTGGGTGGATGCCATCTGGGCCTGGTGCCTGTCCACCCTCAGTGCCTTCAAACCTCCTGAACTCTGCCTTCCATGATTTCCCCATCTGTCACCCCTTCCCCCCCTTTCTGCCATTTCTCCCCCTAAGGTGTCACCCCTCTTCTCTTTAGTAAATACTGAGCAGAAGTACTCATTTAATGCTTCTGCATATGCACCCTGCTTCCTTAGCCCCTCCTTTCTAATCCTTACTGTGGTCCCTTACAGCTTCTTTTCTCTGATGCACTAAATAGGTCTTCTCCCCCATCTTAATGCCTTGTGCCAGCCTGAGTTCCGTAGATGCTTTGGCTCCCCTTACTGCCTTTGTCACCTCCTTCGATTCTGTCAAGTACTCCTCCCTGTCCTCCCTTCTCCCTGTTTTCTTGTACTTCCTAAAGGCAGCTCTTTTCCTCCTTACCTTTTCCATGACCTCTTTGCTCAACCAGCTTGGTTTCTTAGCCCTAGCCTTCTTGCTGTGGGCTTTGCAGCAGGTCTTTGGTTGCCTCCACTATCCCCAGCTTTAATGAGCTCCCACCTCTGGTTAGTGTCCATACTAAATTGAATTCTGGCCAGGTACCCTTTTACCACTTCCCCATCCTCCCAAAGTCAGCCCTCCTGAAGTCCAGCACTCTTGTGCCAGATCCACTCCTTCCTTGCCCATATCCAATGTGAGCCATACTGAGTGGTGGTCTCCCTGACAGTGGTTCCTCCACTGTAAGTTCTCTACAAAGTCCCCATTGCCAGCACAAGGTCAAGAATATTCCTAACCTGGTTGGTTCACTGACCATTTGCAGCAGGAAGCTGTCCTGGAAGGCATCCAGCAGTACCTGCTCCTTCTGTTCCTGGTTGTTGGGGTACTCCAGTCCACTCCTGGCATGTTGAAGTCCCCACAATCCACACTACCTTCTCTGGCCCTTCTGATCTGTCCCGTTAGTTCCCTGTCTAACTCCTCCATCTGAGATGGTGGCCTGTACACCACTCCCATTCTAAGAACCTATTCTTGGAATCCTGGATTTGCATCCAAAGTGACTCCGTACTACCCTTCTCCCCTTCCTCCCTTACACACTTCAGTCCTTCCTTCACATATAGTGCCACACCCCCTCCTTTCCCAATCACCCTGTCCCTATGAAATAACATGTACCCTGGTACAGACAGGTCCCAGTCATTGTATTGGGTGGCCCATGCTTCTGTGATGGCTGCAATGTCCACCTCTCCATCTGCCATGAGCACCTGAAACTCTGCAGTTTTCCTCCCAAGGCTGCTAGCATTAAGGGTAACCACCTTCCAACCTCCCCTCCCCCATCCTGCCCTCCTTTACTAGCATCACCAATAGTACTTGCCATTTGTCCTTTGTCATTGTTATGGGGGTAAGCTCATATGGTTTCCCAACCTGTGGTTTCTGCATATCTCTTGCCCAATTTCCACCCCCCCCAATCCTAGTTTAAATTCCCAACTTCCTCTATGTACTTCTCCATCCTCTGTTTCAACACTTTCTTTCCTCCTCACAAGTGTTGTCTGTCCTTGGCATAGAGACTACTGTCCTCCCAGGTCCCTCCCACCTCCCCAACAGCCCATACCCTTTAGCGCAACACCAGGTTCTTAGCCATCCATTAAATTCCTCTATTCTCAGCTTTCTTGTTGTGCTTGCCTTGGGCACTGGAAGTATCTCTAAAAAAGTTACTGATCTTCCTGCCCCCTCACATAATTGTGCTAGTTCCTCAAACCTCCTCTGGACTATATCTACTCTCTTGTCAGCCAGGTCATTCGTCCCAAGATGTATAATTAAATGAGGCTTGTCCCTACCCCTTCTAGCATATTTTAGAACAGATTGTCCCACCCTTTCTGCTGTCATTCCTGGCATGTCCTCCACCCAAATGCAACTATGCCTCTCCCCTTGCTACCCCCATCTGACTCCTCTTAGTATTGAGCCCCCTAGCACTAAGATTCCACCACTCTTACTCCCTGCTTGCTTCCATTCATCTCCCGCTCTCATTTCCAGCTCCTCTTCTTCCTCCTGCACATTATTTTCCCCCTTTTGCAATTCTCCCAGCAGAACTTCCCCTGCTCTGGTTTGGTCCAGGCATTTATCAATTACTCCTCTAATTTCATCATTTCCCTCCTCCACCTTCTTCCTCCCTAGTAGTGCAAAACTATTTTCTGAAGACCCTTCACAAATGCCCCTTCCCTCTCTCTTCATAGTAACCTGTTCTCTCCTTTCCACTCCATGACTTTTGCCACTTCTTTGCCCCCTCACAAGTCCCTATCTCCTTCTTCCATTTGTCTTTTGTCTCCTGACCTGGTTTCCCCAGCAATCGTTCTTCCTGGCCTGGGCCCCTTCGTCTCTGCTTCCCTTCTTCTGACCCTCTCCTCACCACTGTTGGCTTAAATTGCCCTCCCTCATCTCCCCTTCTTCCTCCCACCAGTATTGGCCTAAACCCATCCCCAATCTGCCTTGCCTGTCTTAGTTCCTCCTGCAGATCCCCAATCTCTTTTCTAAGTTTCTCTACGTGGTTGCACACTAAACTTCCTCCCACACTCCAGGCAATTTTTAGAAAGATTGGTGCACCACAGTTGTTGCAGCCTACCACCCTACCCATTGCTGTCATTGCCCACCAGCGACCCCACCCCACCTTTCCAGATGCAGGATACCAAACACTCCCCCAAGTCTCCCCCCTCTCCCCCCTCTGTCAGTGCAAAACATTCTTTTCTTAATTTCCCTTACCCCCTTTGTTGTACAAGTTTAGTTAGATTGAGCAACTGCTTTTTATATTCCTATCCTTCCTATCCACACTCAAAAAGAGACTTTAAGTAGCTATTGCACAACCTTCTTCAAACTCTTACGCCTCCTTTACCCAATGCAATAGCAATGCAAAGTAGTAACAATGAAAGCTCCTAGATTTGCAGTTACTTCCCTTCCACTGAGATAGCAGTCACCTCTTCACTTGCTGCTGTTCTTTCTGGATGTCTGCTTCTGCTATGACAGGTGCATATCCTTTGCCCATTTGAGGAGTGATGTCAGAACCCTGGTATAAAAATAATGGACATGGGAGGGTAGGGTGAGGGGTTGGGGGTGGGACCAGCCAAGTCTTCCAGAAACAATCAGGTAGCTGAGGCCCTTGGTCAGACCATTAGCACCCTTCCCCCACTCTACACTAAACTTTGCAGCTAGTGAGGCCAGCAAAAATGAATCACAATTCTGCTCAAAGCACCCCAAATAGGTTTGCTACCAAAAGAAACAGGACTCCAATTCAAACAGCTTCACCAACAACACATCAGAATAGGCTTGAAATTAGAAGATATAGGTCTCCAATTCCAAGAAACAGCCCCAGTTAAATCACACCAAATAGGTTTCAAATCAGAAGAAATAGGCCTCTGCAAATGCAGCCTGCTACACAGTGAAACATCAAACAAATGAGCCCACTTATAGCTACCAAAACAGGTTTCAGAATTCCAACAGCCCCAAACAATACCCTGCTAGCTCCTTAGAAGTAGTAAGAAAGAAAAGAAATAACCTTCTACCAAGTAGAATCCACAAGAAACAATGTAAAAACAACAAGAAGAAGCTACTGTACTGTAACAGATCTGATCCTGACCCCTTCTAGTTCCTTCTGAGAATCCAAAGCAACTGACAACATACCTGATTCAGCTCTGCCTCCCTAGCTGAGTGAGACCTGGCCAGACCATTAGCACCCTTCTCCCACTCTGCACTAAACTTTGCAGCTAGTGAAGACAGAAAAAATGAATCACAATTCTACTCAAAGCCCACAAAATAGGTTTGCTACCAAAAGAAACAGGACTCCAATTCAAACAGCTTCACCAACAACACATCAAAATAGGCTCGAAATTAGAAGATATAGGTCTCCAATTCAAAGAAACAGCCCCAGTCAAATCACACCAAATAGGTTTTAAATCAGAAGAAACAGGCCTCTACAAATGCAGCCTGCTACACAGTGAAACATCAAACAAATGAACCCACTTATAGCTACCAAAACAGGTTTCAAAATTCCAACAGCCCCAAACAATACCTTGCTAGCCCCTTAGAAGTAATAAGAAAGAAAAGAAATAACCTTCTACCAAGTAGAATCCACAAGAAACAATGTAAAAACAACAAGAAGCTACTGTACTGTAACAGATCTGATCCTGTCCCCTTCTAGTTCCTTCCACAGAACTACACAAGATCAACGGTCTTATGAATACCAGGTGCCACTATGGCTAATTGCGCTTGACTTAGACATCATAAAACAGGAAAAACTGGGACCTTTTTAAATCCAAACTCAAGCAGCCCTCCAAGCTCAACAGTAACAGACAACTGTGACCTGATCCCCCATCTATCCTCCTCCTTCCAGTTACCCACCTTCCAACTTGCCCTCTGGCCTTGCTCCTCCACCTCCCTACTCACTGAATTCCCACCTGACTTCTCCCCTTCCCCCTCTCCTCCTCCTCCTCCCTGTCCCACTTCACAGTGACACTCCTTTCTCCTCCTTCCCCTCCTCTCCTTCCACCATAATACCTCCTCCCTGTTTCCTTCCCCTGTCTTCCCCATCCCTTCCTCCTCAGCCCTCTCTGCCCTGGCCCTTTCGCTTTTCCCTCCCTCAGCCCCCAACCTCTCTCTGCCTGTAGGCCATCCCCTGCCCTCTCCCCCCCTTTTCTTACCTTCCCTGTTGTCACCCTCCCTATTTTTCTTTTGCTTACCTTCCTCTCACATCTTGCTAACTCACCCCTATGGGCTCCAGGTTCTCTGCCCTGCACTTCTCCCCGGGGAGCATAGTCCTCCCAGCTATCTACTCCCATTAGTACTTCAGACAAAAGAACTGCTATCCAACATGTTCTGCCTACCTAGATTAGTGTTTAGATAAGTGTCTACTCAGTCAGTCTCATCCTTATCTTGCTTACAGTTTTTGCTCTGTATTTGTACTCCTTGATTGTAACTCATACTATTTAGCCACCTAGCCTTACTGAAACCATGCATTTATTTATTTCATTTTGATAACCAGGTGGGTGTACTAGACAAGCTGTGACTATTTTCAGACACAACCCAGGAGGTTACAAAGTTATAAACAGTGCTGCATCAAAGTAATACAGTTTCAGATTAGGAGCATCAACACAATACAGTATCGATAGTACAGCAAGGTAAGGTATACAAATGAACAATTACATTTGGTCATAGACAAAAATTTACATCACAAAAATTGTGCAGCAGTATTTAAAAAACAAATGGCATTACAAAGCAATAGGCAAACATAGTAATTAAGGCAAGTGCTGTAAAAGTTGTCAGTAGAGGGCGATGTTATACAGCATATATACATGAATTACCACTGACTCAGCACCAACTGGGCAAAAACAGAACTAAATGGCATAATAATTGGTTTACAGATGCATCATAAGTACTGTGTGTAAACCCAATGGTAATAACTCGGAAGGGAAGGAGATAGGCATAAGTAGGGAGGGAGGCTATAATCCAGGTGGGAAGGAGGCAGGTGTTAGGAGGATGTGAGTGATAGGGTTTTAAGCTTGAGAAGATTAGGGAGGTTTAAATCAGGTGCAGGATTCAGGGTTGATGAGGAAGATGTGTAGTTTGTGTTTGAAGATGGTATGTGTGGGTGCAATACAGGCTTCCATGGGTATGGCATTCCAGTGCTTAGGGGCCGCATGAAAGAAAGCAGTGCCACCCTTTGTGGTTTTGCACCTGAGCATGTGTAGTAGGGCTAGATCAGCAGAATGTAGGCCATGGGTGGAGGAGTGAGACATTAGATGGGTGTTTAGTGACATTGGGGTGTTAGACCTGATTATGTTGTTCCAGATCCCTTACCCCAAGAAAGAGACACATATTCAATATTGTCTTTTGGCTGCTCAGTCGGCAATACCTTTTATAAACATTCCCATATATAGATACATAGACAGTGTCGGCAGATAAGACCTATGGCCACCCAATCTGCCCATTTAAGTTTGTAAGTTCAGTTTATGTTTTCCAGGAAGTCTGTTGCCCTACCCCTGACCTCCAGAATTCCTTTATGTCTATCCCATGCCTTCTTAAATCCCGTGATTGTTTCAGCCCCACCACTTCCTCTGGCAGGGTGTTCTGCTTGTCCACCACCCGTTCTGTGAAGAAATTCTTCCTCACGTTATACCAAACAACTATATACCAAACACATACAATATTGAGTTCCTTTTTCATCTTTTTGTCCAAAACTTTCTGTTTACATTTACCTCTTTCTCCTTTTGTCCATTTTGTCCTCTTGTCATTTCCGCTGCTGGTTCATTTTATTCTTAATTTTCTTTCTCACCCCGGGTTATGAAACCTAGAGAGTCTTGCTCAATCCTTCTAATCCCAGGTGTAAACCTGAGTGGTCTTATAATTTTCTTCGGGGCAGGTCCATTTCCTACTCCTCCCTTTCTTTTTAAACTTACCGGGTGTCCATCCCCTTCACCTTCTCTTCTTCCCACTTTTGTTTTCCCCATCCCCTCCCCCTTATTCCTTAGTAAGTATTTTCCTCCTTTTCCACTAGCCTGCCTCCAGCTTGCATTGGATGGCAGGCTTCCTCTTCTTTCTCCTCCTTTTAAACCACCTTTTCCAACCACTGGTCTATGCCCCTTCCTAGCTCAGTAATAAATATGTGGTTGCCCAATGTGGATAAATGAACTCCATCCAGCCTGTATAGCCCCAGAATCTTCTCCACCACTTCGTCATGCCATACACTTTGTCCCCCACCAAGCAATAAGTACTTCCTCACCCTCCTGTTCATTCTTCTCCTGACCTTCTCCATAGCCCTATGCTGTCTGGCCTGCCTCCACACCATGTGGCACCATCTCAGACCACATGATCATGACCCCTGGTCACCATGCTTTCAAAATCTTGATGTCCTCCTGTATATTATTAAAATATCCAACCACAGGCCATGCCTAAATAATTTCCCCCTAGATGTACAAAAAAGGGACTGGGTCTTTATTGTTCTTCCTCATCTCCGTTAGCACGGAGCAGCTGTCCCCATCTCATCCCTCGTATTCCTTTCTAAATGATCTGTACTGCTCTGTGGTCCAAACCCAGCTGTTTTCCACCTGGCATCTGTGCCTTCCTTTCCACCCAACAAATGTAGGAATGTCCCACAATCCAAATGTTCTTCCTGCATCTTGTATCTATAACACAAAATGAGATACAGTAATTTGAACGGCCCATCCTTCTTTCTCCACCAGCATTGCTCCCCCTTTACTGGTTCTGTTAGGAAAAACAAGACTGACAGGGTTAGTGCACTATATTTCTGATGTATTTCTTATAACAATCCGATGTCCAACGTTCCAGGGCTTTTACCATCCCCTGCACTTCCCAGGCTGCTGCCTCTGAGGCAGCCCCAATCCAAAACAAGTGGGATGAGGATATATCCAGGTTCTCCCACTCCACGGAGAAGGATAAACAGGAGCTAGTCAAATTGAATGACCTTTACTTAACTTTACTAGGGAACAAGCTGAATTAGCACTAATCAAAACTAAGGCCAATTATCTGGACCAAGGGGAAAAGGCGGGCAGGCTTCTAGCGAGACATATTAAGCAGTTAGAGTCCTCTCGATTAATCCCAGTGGTCCAGTCCATGGAGGATGGTCGGATTAAGACTTCCCCCAAGGAGATAGTACAGGAATTCAGGTGATACTTTGAATCCCTTTATAGTGCAGTGGCGAACCCTCCTACCGAAGCGATGATATTATCCTTTCTGGAGGGCCTGATTCTCCCTTCTCCTGTAGAATCTCAATGTGCATATCTTGCTACCGCTATTACTCAAGATGAAATTGAGGTGGTCATTAAGGGTCTCCCTCTGGACAAAACACCGGGCCCGGACGGATTCTCATCTAACTTTTATAAAATGTTCTCCAAACAGCTTTGCCCTCTGCTAATTTCTTTATTCCAGTACATTCTCAATTGCCAGGCAATGGACCAGTCTCTATTCGAGGCACTTATTGTCCTAATCCCAAAACCAGATAAACCCCTGAGTAACTTGCTAGTTATAGGCCTATTTCACTGCTTAATTATGATATAAAATCCTGGTGAAGTTATTGCAGACCGAATAAACAAGGTTCTACCTGAATTAATTGGGTGGAACAGGTCAGCTTTATGAAAGGTAGATCAGCCAACGACCACCTGAAGACATTGGCACATGTCTTCTCAGCGTCCGAGGAGAGCAGTTCCGCCATGGCCCTGGTCTCGTTGGATGCCGAGAAGGCCTTTGATAGGGTCCATTGGTGGTTCTTGCTAACCACAATGGAAAAGTTTGGTTTTCCAGAGGTGTTTCTGAAGTGGATCAACTTCCTCTATCTAAGGCCCACAGCCAGGATCTCATGTAACGGGGTTATATCAGACCCTTTCGAGTTGCATGTGGGCACCAGGCAAGGATGCCCTTTGTCCCCTCTCCTCTTTAATTTATATCTTGAGCCCCTTCTAAGAGGCATATTGTGCAATCAGGAGATAAGCGGCGTTAAAATTCAGGAGAATGTTGTTAAAGTAACTGCATATGCAGATGATCTCTTGGTGTATATTTCACGCCCAAATGAATCCATTCCGGCCTTACTGAAAACTATACGGGAATACAGTCAGTTGGCTAATTATAAATTAAACGTAGACAATACGGTGGTGTACCCCCTCAACAAGAAAATATTTAAAACAGGAAATTACTGAGCTAGGATTAGCCTGGAAGTCGGAGTCCATCAAATATCTGGGTCTCACCCTGGCTAGGAGCACAACACGAATACGCCAGTTAAATTTGGATTCCTTGGTGCATACAATAGATTTAGATTTGAAAAGATGGGCGCAGCTTCCAATTTCCTTATGGGGAAGGATAAATTTAGTCAAGATGAATGTGTTTCCCCGGTTGTTTTATCCCCTTAGCATGCTAAACATCTGGCTCCCACTCTCATGGTTCAAGAAAATTCAAGGGCTCATTGCCAATTTTGTGTGGGGTTACAAAAAAGCGAGGATGGCCTACCACAAGTTAGCTGCTCCTAAACCATTGGGGGGGGGATTAAGATTACCGCATTTTGCTCTCTATTTTTGGGCTGGTCATGTTAACAAATATCTTAGGTGGGTGCAGGCACGGACCCTTTAATCAAGCATCGTGATGCTCCCTTATGGTTACAAATTGAGCTATCCCTCATTAGGAAACATGGTCTTACACCGGCGGCCTTGTTGTATCTCAGTCCTAAACTCCTGCCCCTGCTCTTAAGAAATCTCCGATTGGGGTCTCCGTCAGGGCCCACTTGCAGCTTTGCGGTTTTCTAAAATATAATCACTTCAGTGACCTGTCACAACCCATAAGGGGCAATCCGCGTTTCCTTATCGAAGGTAAACCCCTCAGTGTCGCTTGACTTGCCCAGCCGGGCGATTGCTGCTTAAAAGATTTTCTCTCTATAGATGGAAAGGTGCTTTCCTCATCAGAGATCCTGAACAAATTTAAACTGCCAACTTCGGTGATTTTTAAGGTTTATCAGCTTCGTCATCTTTTACTCAGCAAAATGGGCAATAAGCCAATTCAGACTCCGAAAGTAGAATTTCATGGGACTCTGAGGCCTTTGGTAGGTCTACCACATGCGGTCTCCAATCTATACAATATTTTATTTAATTGGGCTTATTCTCAGAACTTGGCCCAGAGTTCTTATTGGGCCTCTGTTTTTCCCAGTGAGGAACTTAACTGGACAGCACTGTGGCATAGCTGTCACAAATTTAGCCTTCAAGACCAGCTGAGACTGATGCAATTCAAAATACTTCATAACATTTATTATTCTCCCCAGAAGTTGGCGAGTTTAAAAATGGTGGTGGTCCCATCCTGTACAAGGTGTCATCAAGGGAAGGGACCTGTTGCATATTTTTCTGGAATTGTCAAAGATAGTGCCACTCTGGACAGCTATTAAAAAATGGAGTGGACCCATTATTAGGCTTGGAGGATCTCTTCACACCCGAAATATGTCTGTTGGGAGATGTAGCTCATATTCCAGTCAGGAATAGGAAGTTCCATATATCTTTAATCTCGGCATCTCTCAAAAAAGTTGTCCTCAGACATTGGAAGGATTCTGTCGTGATCAGCTATACTGAATGGCTAGAGGAAATACTTGCCAACCTTAGAGTCGAAAGGACGATTGCTATCCTTCAGAATAAACTCACTAGGTTTAATGAAGATTTGGGGTCCCTTTACACTATTTACTCATTATAGTTTAGAAAGGGCCCCCATGGATAAAGCGGTATAATAAGGTGTCTTGTGCTGGGGTGGGTGGAGGGTGGAGGGGGAGAGGAGGGTGGGGAGTTTTAGGGGCATGGCAGAGGATGGATCCAGCTGTTATCTGTGATATGTATGTACATTCAATTGGATGTATGTTTATCTTGGATGCATTCTCTGTAATAATACCTGCAATAAAATCTTAATGGAAAAAAAAAAAAGAATATATCCGGATTCTCCCTAATTTTTGATAGTCCGTTTAGTACCCCTGACACCTGGCTGCCTTTACCCGCTCCCGTTCTCATATAAAAAACACACCCCCTTGTCTTGGCCTAATCCTCTGGTATTCCCTTGTCAGCTGGCACGGTCAAATGCCCGCATTTGGATTGGGCTCTTGGGTGACCCAGCAACCTTTTCCCCCTTTGGTCCATCTTTGATCTTGATATGTACAACCAAAGGGTCTCCCAGTCCCAATGTATATCTTCATCTTGTAATCCCCTTCCCTTGGCTGGTTTTGCCGGCCCCACCATTTCAGCTACTCGGAAGGCTTCCTTATGCAGTATTTGCAAACAAAGCCTTGAATAGCACCTCCTCATATGTAGTATAACAAATCTGTGGCAATGTTGCCATAACCTTTTCTAGCAATTGTTCTGATATCATCTCTCTCTTATCTCATCCTACCCACCTCACTCTCTGCCACCCCATCATAATTCTCTTTATAAGGGTGACCTTGCATAGCTCACCCACCCCTTCATCAGGCTCACCAAGCCTATGGCTGCCAGATTACTCCCATGGTGGCATGGGCAAGGCCTTCCTGCCAACCTCCTACCAAACCTACCCACCTGCTCCTCTGTGACTGCCCCACTTACCTCCATGGCGTGGCGCACTCTGAATGCCTGGAAAACCTTCCATGAACTCTCATAAGCTTTTAAAGTGTTGTCCGCAAGGAACTGCAGAAGAGGTATTCTGCTCCATCCAACCAATTTCCCATGAATCCTCCAGGATCTTCTCTCCCACTGGGGCTGCTCTAGGTGCTAGGGCCCGGAACCTCTCCATCTGTAGGCGGGAAAGGCTGTCAGCCATGTTGTTCCTCTCACCCACAATGTGTTTTGCCTGAAAGCTCATATTGAGCTTCAGTCCTTGCAAAACCAACTGTCATAAGATTTGTAGGACTACCCGTGATTTTGCCCCTCTGTTGTTCAGAACCTCGACCACTGCTTTATCACACCAGAACGTAACCAGCTGGTTTTCTAACCCTCTCCCCATATCTTTGTTGCCACCCAGATTGGGAATGTCTCCAAGATGTAATATCCTTAGTTAGTCCCTCTTCACCCATTCCTGTGGCCATGGCTCCGACACCCACCTCCCGCGGAAGTAGGCTCCCACCTCGTGTCCTCCTGCAGCATCTGTATACAGTTCCAAGTCTGTATTAAAAAGCCATTCTTCTTCTTGCCAGATGGCTATCCCATTATATGTACTGAGAAATTGTTCCCACACCCCAAAGTCATCTTTGATCTCTGCTCTGAGGTTGACCCAATGGTGTGGTCTTGACCCGCCGGACATGGCCCTGGCCAGGCGACATGTAAACGCTCGTCCAGACCCAATTGCCCTGCATGCGAAATTCAGGTGACCCATCAGTTGCTGCACTAGGAGTAGTGGGACCCTCTTCTTCTGGCCTACCTCCATCAACAATCTCCTCAGCTTAACCACTTTTTGACTTGGCAAATGAAACACCCCCTGACCTGCAGACACCTCCATTCCCAAAAATTCTAGACATCTGCTGGGGCCTTCTGTCTTCTCCTCCACCAATGGAACCCCTATCTCATTACATAATTCCTGGAAGTCCTTCAGCATCTCCTGCACCCCCCTTTCCCCTCACCTATGAACAGGAAATAGTCCAAGTAGTGAACTACTGTACTGTGTCCATACTTTTCTTTAAATACCCACTGCAACCAGGTGCTAAACTTCTCAAAGGTTGCGCATGCCACTGAACACCCCATCAGCATAGCTTTGTCAAAATAGTATTCCCCATTAATTTGGAAACCCAATAACTCCCAATCCTCCTTACAAACCGGTAGCAGTCGAAAGGCAGACTGAATGTCCGTCTTTGCCAACCATGCTGTTTTTCGTGCCTTGATAATGCCCACCGCATCCTCTAAGGTCCCATAGGATACCTTGCTATCTTCTTCTGCTATTAAATCATTGACCAACTCATTTTCTGGATAGGACAGATGGTGTATTACCCGGTACTCCCCTTCTTGTTTTTTAGGGACTAAACCCAATGGGGACACCCAGAAATGCAGGAACAGGGGCTCCCTGAAGGGCTCTTCGATCCTCCCTGCTTCTTTTTCTTGCCCTATATTGTCCTTTAGTAGTTCTTCCTTCCCCTGTATTGATTTTAAATTTTTGGCCTATGTCCGAAACCTCCTCCCCTTCTAATGAAGGCTAAAACCTCTTCCAAAACTCTCTATCAATTCTAAAACAGCTGCTTCGTCCGGGTACCCCACCATCAACTGCTCTACGATTTTTCCCTTAATTGGGATTTTTGACAAAGGAAAACCTCATACCTCCTGCTCATTTACCCCCCTGGTGGTATCCTCTCCCCCCGGCATACCCCCTTCCCTCCCAGCGCTGTCCCAATGTGTCTCCCTCTGTCCACCTGGACCACCCCAAAAGGAATAGTTCCCGTGTCCCTCCCCCACCTTACTGTCACCATATGACCTGCACCGGGATGCCGGGTAGCCGCCCCCACATTCTGAACACGCATGTCTAAATCTGCAGTGGGGGAAGGAACAGTACACCCTATTGTACCCCCAACAACATTTTTGGTATTGCGCTCTCCCCCCCTTTGCCATTCCCCTTCTGTCCCCCCCACCACTGTCATGGTCTCCCACCACAAATCATTGTGCCTGGAATCCCACTGGCAGTCCTCCCCATAACTAGCCATCCAGGTGCTGAATTTCTTGTCTTACTGTAACCAGTTCATGCCCCCCATCATTTTATATGGGTTTCTGATAATTAAAGAGTATGGCCCAGATATTCAAAAGGGTTTGTATCGCAACAGGGGTTGCGCGTCGCAAATCATTGCGCCATTCTGCGATGTTCTCGGCAGGAGGCGAGTTGCTCCACTGGCAACAGGTTGTGCAAAAGAGCAATGCAAATGAATGCATGCTCAACAGGAGGAGAGACCATGCATAACCTGCATAACCCGATATTCAGTCGGGTTGTGCGGATGGTGAAGATGGACCCCACAGGGCTACTCCCACAGGTAATGCAGATTACTGAGGTACAGAGCACACACACAGGCAAACCCTCAGGTTCTGAATGGAAATTGGCACACATGGCCAAAACTGGTACACTTTCCTTGACTAGGCACCCTTGGCTAGTACTAGGAGACTTTCCCATATTTCATGAGGAGTTACTGGTGGCACCCTTGACCACCATTGAGCACACTCAGGCTCACAGAAAATCCAAACCCATGCCTGGGTAAATTATTTTCTTCAGGCACTGGCAAATGCACTGAGAGAAAACAAAGGTGCCCAAACTGAACCCGGGGAGGTAAACATGGTTACTCCAGATGGGGGGTCTCCCACCTTTTGCTTCCAAATATATACTCGACCATTCATCTGGTTAATAACACCCTTCTCAGAAAACTTGTAGAGGCTATCTTGAAATGTCTTTCACATTTAAGATACTACTTTACACACTTCTGAGGTGTCATGAAGTTAAAAGTTCTGTAATTGGCAATGTCTCTTCACTCAGACCCCCACTTTAGCAGACACTTTTAAATCAGACACAAACTAAAAATGATGTACTTTGCAAGTCTCTCTCTCTCTCTCCGGACCCCATAGTAGGCAGACATTTTTAAACAGAAACAGTCTTGGTGACAGAGTCCCTTTGTCAGAGAAAAACTCACCATAGGAATGCAGGTGCCCCAGGGCTTTATCCACACAAAAGTCTTGGGTGCTCACAGAGCAGATGAATCTCAGGCAGCTTCAACACAGTCCAGGTTGGAATTCCTGGAATTCCCCCCCCCATCCCTCTGGGGATGGGGCACTGGAAAACCCTCTAGGAATGGTCTCTACTACTTCACTCTCTGGTCTTCTATGTTCTTCTTCTAGGGCGAGAACAAACTACCCAAACTACGGAGGTAGCTCTCTGTAAGAGCTTAAACTGAGGAGCTGCCCAGGCAGCAGCCTCCTCCTCACTCTCCACTCTACAGACTCTCTCTCTACAGACTACTGAACTCTAACTCAACATTCTACAGCTAACTCCCCAGCTAGCATTCCAATGTGGCTTATGCTGCTGCGACAATTCTATGATCACATCATCCTCCAGCTCAACTGAGACTGAAACCAGAGAATGACAGTGTGAAATCCATTTAACTGGCATTTCACTAGCTGCCTCTCCCTGCCTACCACTGATTCTAAGTGGGATTCTAGTAACCCCTGGGAACAAGGGGGATATATTTATACAGAATTTTTTTCATGCAGTACTTTGATACAAGTTGTGACTCAAGAGTGTGAATACAGCCAATCATGTACAGTGATATGCAGCTGTTTATGAATGAAACACACCTGTAGGCTGGCAGGCTGTGGTGGTGAAAGTTTTTATATATATATATATATATATATATATATATACACATACTGTACATATATATGACAACCTCAGTCGTAAGCACTGAAGCAATATGACCCCAAAGGGCATTGGCTGGGAAGTCAAGTTTCAAAGAAATACAAAATCACACATACCCCATAATGCAAAGCATCATGGGATGTATATGCAAATCACCACAGAATATGCTAGTTCAACTTTAAGCAGAAATGCATGGTGCCGAAAGGTCTCTCACACAATTTGCAAAGAGTGCCAATAGAAGACACAGACACATGTTTCATCCTACCAGGACTCATCATGTGCCTCGGCTGTATGACACCCCAGTGGAATGAACCAGCTACCCTAAGATGGTCTACCTGGGTTTCATTGGGGTGAACTCAATAAAAATAAAAACAAGTTAAAGACAAAGAACCTCAGTGTGTAAGCACTGAGGCAATAATTACTCCAAAGGGCATTGGTCGGGTAGCCAAGTTTCAAAGAAATATAAAATCACATACCCCATAATGTAAAACATCATGGGATCTATATGCAGATCACCACAGAATATTATGCTGGTTCAACTTTAAGCAGAAAACATGGTGCGAAAGGCCTCTCACACAGTTTGCAAAGGGTGCCAACAGAAGACACAGGCGTGTTTTGTCCTCAGGACTCATCAGTATGCCTCAACTTGTATGACACCCCAGTGGAATGAACCAGCTACCCTAAGATGGCCTATCTGGGTTTTTGTTGTAGTGAACCCAATAAAAAATAAAACAAGTTAAAAGACAAAGAACTTCAGTGTTAGCTATATATATATATAAATATATATATATATATATATATATATATATATATATATTGTTTTGGAGTGGTGCCAGTATAGTTAGTGTTTGAGTAGGTAGTTTAATGTTAAACCCATATTTTTGCACATTAATAACTTTGTTACCATTCAATGAATTTGCACAAATACTGAATGCACAGTCTATGGCAGATCTCTTGATTTATCAAGCCGCGCATTGTTGTAGAAATGATGCAGATACAGATTTACTCTATGACATCTTGCATGGAAGTCTTACTGTCATGATTACAATGACATTTGAATTTTTTTCACATCTGCTACGGTTGCTGAGATATTGGCAAATTAGTGTTACAAGGGTTGCTACAAAAAACTTTTGTTAATCGCATCAGTTAGGGTTAAAGGTGATAAAAGTTGGGAAATGAGACATTAAGGTTAGAGCACAGCACCCCCTCCACCACCATCCTCCACAGACCAACAGATGCTGGGGTGGGTGGGTGGTGAAGGGTTAGGGCTCTCTAACATCTTTCTCTCTCAACTTTGTCACTTTAACCCTAACTGATGCATTAACTAAAATATATACAAAAAAAAATATATATATATATATATATATATATATATATATATTTAGACAGCTTTTCTTTCTTTGATACAGTTTTTGGTGGCAAGATTCAAGAGATAGAAAAGATCAGTCAGGGTTACAGTGCTGTGCAGTGGTGGTTATCTTTGTAGCCCTCCTCTGGACCATCTCCACAAGTTAATCTTCTTTTTAGGTATGTGCACCAGTACTGAACATACTCTAGATGCTGCCTTACCAGTGATCTGTACAAGGGCAGTATAACCTCTTCCCTCCTACTACTGATCCCCCTAGATATGCATCCCAGCATCTTGTTTGCTTTTATATATATTACCACCACTGCACAGCACTGTCTAACCATGATTGGCTTTGTTCTCACTCCTGGAGTGTAGATGCATACATGTTTGACCAGTGCCCATACAGGGGGGAAAAAACCTTTGTCAATGCCGAATGTTTGCTTGCTGGTATTAGCATTGGAAATGCAGGAGGTAGACAGATGCAGAATAGGAATGGCAGTGAAGTGTTGAACATCACGCCAACCCCACCTCCAACCTGTAGAGATGGACAGGCATTGGGGTAAGTGTTTGGGTCATTGTCCATGACGGTCATGCCATGTCACCTCAACCTATTCTGCAGACACCGACATGTGTTGCAGTGTGTCTTGGGGTGTTTGGCTTACAGTCACCCCATTCCATAAGGACGTACACTGAAATGGGTGCAGCATAAGAGAATGAGGTGAACTCTGGGGCCGAAGAGCCCAAGGTACACCTTGATGCCTGTCACTAGGTGGGGGTGGGATGGCATGAGCAGCAAAGTCGGCAATCCAAAGGCACACCCTGATGCCTGTCAATCTGTACAGGGTGGGACATTATGGTTAGAAACCCTAACGCCCTGGGCGTTTGTTAGTATTTGCACTACAAATTTTCAACATGGCCTTTTTGTGTCCCCACCTCATGAAAGCATTTGGGACCTCTTCTCATGAACAGTGGCACTGTGATTTTGTTAATGTGTCCCAAACTTTGGGTCCCCACAGCAACCGTGCCATTCTGCACCACATGTCGAAAACACAGATCAGGAAGAATATGAAGAATGATAGCTATACCATCCATATGGAGGTGTGAAGAAATGGCAATGTTGAAAATCTGTAGTGGGAATAGTAAAATGCTTGCACTTCCTAGCATACGTGAAAATTGCACAGCGTATGTGTGTAACACAGTCATTTTATAGACTTTCATCACCAAATTTTCAACATAGGCATTTTGGACCTCTGCTCATGAATAGTGTCACTGTGCATTTCTTAATTCGTCCCAAACACTGATTTCCCACAGCAAGCATGCTATTCTGCACCGGAAGTACAAAAACACATTTTGGTCAGGATGTGAAAATGAAAGCTATACTGCTCATATGGAGGTGTGGAACAATGCCAATGTTGAAAATCTGCAGTGAAAATATAACAAATTTGTGAAATTCTGACTGTACGTGGAAACTGCACAATGCATGCTCATAACACACTCATTTTATGGACTTTCATCACAAAATTTTCAACATAGGCATTTTAGGCCTCTGCTCATGAACAGTGTCACTGTGATTTTCTTAATGTCCGAACACTGATTTCCTACAGCGACTGTGCTTTTCTGCTCCAGAAGTACGAAAACACATTTCGGCCAGGATGTGAAAAATGACAGCTATACTGTTCATAAGGATGTCTGGAAAAATGGCAATGTTGAAAATCCAGAGAAAGTTTTGCAAATTCATGAAGTTACGAGAGGGCATGAAAACTGCATAGCATACGTTATAACATGCTCATTTTATGGACTTTCATCCCAAACTTTCAACATAGACATTTTAGGACCTCTGCTTATGAACAGTGTCACTGTGATTTTCTTAATTGTCCCGAACACTGATTTCCCACAGTGAACACGCTATTCACACCTGGAGTGTAGCTGTATACATGTTTGACAAGTGCACATACAAGGAAAAAAACATTTGTGCTACCTGAGTGTTTTTTGAGGGGCTGTAGCCAACAGGGGATCGGGCACCTCTCGCCAGAAGTGCAAAAACACATTTGGCCAGAATGTGAAAAATGACAGCTGTACTGTTCATAAGGAGGTTTGGAAAAATGGCAATGTTGAAAATCTGGAGTGAAAATATTGCAAATTCGCAAAGTTACAAGCGTGCATAGCAACTGCACAATGCAAGCTCGTAAAACAGTAATTTTTTTTTAATTTTCCCCACCAAATTTGCAACATAGACTTTTTGACAGCCTACCTTATGAACACTGGCACTGTCATTTCATTAATCAGTCCCGAAAGGTGATTCCGCGCAGTGACCGCAAAATCACCTTTTGGGACAGAATAACACCATGACGGTGGCTGAATTCATGAGGAGGGGGCCCAATAACTCCATGTTGAAAATTTGGTGCCACAATTCCCAAAAATGCCTGAGATATGCATCAAAGTTGAAAAAACACTATTTATGCCATTATACAGCTTATCTGCATTTTCTCAGTTCGCGGTTGGCTTTGAAGAGTGCAGATGTGTTCCCGGTCGACTAAAGATCATCGCGCCAGGCTCTGGAGGTAACTATGGAGTGAGGGGGCGGTGTGGGAGGCAGAGTGCACAGAAGGTGGAGTCTGGGGTTTGGGGAGGAGCAGGATAGATCGCGAGAACCGTTTTCTTTACAGAAATAAAAACATTGTGGGATTTTTTTACAGGGCATTTGGTACACTGGGGTGGGGTCCCAGTGTGCTACCTGGAGTGTTTTGGGTGCTGTAGCCAACAGAGGATTGGGCATCCCGTCGGCACATGGAGGGAAGAGCTGAGGGGACTGGGCAGCCTCGGCACAAACCCAACATTTGGGGGGGACTTATGCCAGCGGGAAGTGGGCTCCCTTTATACAAATTACACTAAGGGAATGAAGCCGTGGGGACTGGAACCCCGTCGGCAAAAAATGGTGTTGGGGGCACATGATGCCAAGGGGGATTGGTCACCCTCTGGCAGGGGGTAATTTTGTTTGTGAACATGGCGGTGGCTTGCTGCCACATTCACAAACAATATTACAATAGGCAACGTTCCACCCAGCAATGACGGGTCGTTCCCTCATTGCAGCGGAATGGCTGATGCTGCAATGACGAGGTGGCTCCTGATTACTGTGGTGAAAACGTTTCAACTTGGTGGCACTTTTGGAGACCAGTGACATCAGCACACTGTGCCTCCATTGGTGCACCAATGCCAAGCCCCAAAAGCAGTGCCTCTGTTGGCTGCCACAGTGCTGCCCTCCACAACCCCTTCTCTCCTAAGCTGCCACATCATGTTTCTTTCACATACGCAAGCAAACATAAAAGTATATTTTAAATATAAATAAAGTTAAATATGCAAAAATGCTCTTTTATATATTTGAAATAGTGGGAATCTATATGGTGTATATATGACATGCATGGGCATGGACAATATATGGACCATATGTTATATAGGAAACTAAGTTTTATATTACAAATGCACTTTCCAAAGTATGCTGTCCATTCACATAGCATATCTGTGGCTTATATTTTCCTACTAGATCATATACTTTTAATATATAAAAAGGTGCCAGTATGTGTATATTGAAAATACAGTTTTGACTATATAATAAAATTAATGTAATAACATTTATTTAATTAAGCACTTTTCAAAATTTCAAAGCACTGTACAGCAAGAATACAAAACAAACACATATTCAAATACATAAGATATTAAATCAAGCTAAAACAGGAAACGCCTTTGCCCATAAAAAAGTCTTTAGTGCCTGCTTAAAACACCCCACCGTCCTGCACTCCCGGAGCTGGCGGGGCAGAGAATTCCAGAGGGTAGGTACCACAAATCCAACAGCACGAGCACCAGATGACTTCAAGTTTACCCTCGGAATATCCAGCAACCCCATATCAGCCGAACAGAGCTGTCGCAGAGGCGTATAAGGCACCAAGAGCTCTTTCAAGTAATCGGGACCCAGACCATGTAGGGCTTTGTAAGTCAGAAGGCCTACCTTAAAGGTGATCCGCCACTGTATTGGCAGCCAGTGCAGAGTGTGCAGCACCGGGGTGATATGAGATCTTCTTGATGCCCCAGTCAACAAACGTGCTGCCGCATTCTGCACTAGCTGCAAGCAGTGGATATCAACCCCAAGAAGCCCTAGGTAAAGGGAGTTACAATAATCACGGGGCAATCACAAAGGTGTGGACTAAAACAGGCAGATCACTGGGTGGAACAAGGTGCCTAATCCTGGCAATGTTCCTAAGATGGAAAAAGGCCAGCTTGACGACTGCCGACACCTGATGTCGAAGAGTCAGGCCGACGTCAAGCTCCACTCCCAGGTTACGCACCCGTTCGGAGGAGAGAATCTGGTCCTCCCCAGGACTAAACTGGAAGGAAGTCCAGTCCTCAGTCTCTCTACCCTATGACCTGGGTCCACAGCAAAAACCTCAGTCTTTCCTGGGTTCAACTTTGGCCTGCAATTCATCCAGTCTTGGATTTCTACGAGGCAGTTGTTCAGTACGAGACAGCATCAACCTGGTCAGGTGCAAAGACAGGTAGAGCTGGGTATCATCCGCGTAGCAGTGAAACCTCAGCTCATACCGTCTAACAATGTCTCAGAGGAGTAGCATATATACTGTGAATAACTTGGGGGACAGCACCGAGCCCTGAGGCACCCCTCATGGCAGAGAGAAGGCCCCGGATGAAAACAAACCTGAGACCACTCTCTGCATTCTCCCTGTGAGGAAAGATGAAAACCATCCGAGGACTGCATCAGACAGTCCGCAGATGAACCTCAGGCATTTGAGCAGAACTCCATGATCCACAGTATCAAAAGCTGATGATAGATCTAGGGGAACCAAGATGGAACGGTGTCTCTGATCTCTCGCCATCAGGAGATCATTGAGCACCCGAACCAGAGCAGTCTCAGTACTATGCCTCTTATGAAAACCAGATTGGAGAGGTTCATATAAACTATGGATGGTTAAATGGTTATCCAATTGAGCAGCCACAACTTTCTCAATAACCTTCCCCACAAAAGGGAGGTTAGAAATAGGCCTGTAGTTTGCTAGGTTCTCCGGGTCTAAAGAAGCTTTTTTCAGAAGGGGGATTACCACCCCTCCTTCAAGGAGCTAGGAAATACTCCTGTATCTAAAGAGCACTGGACAATCCGAACTAAGGCCAGGCCAATGATCTCACTACAACCCAAAATCAGGGAAGTAGGGCCTGGGTCTAAACTATAGCACATGGGATGCATCTCTTGGACAATCCTCATAATGTCTACGAAATACGGCAGTCCATAGGTGCTCCAGGAAACTCTGGGTTCTGCGACAGGGCACCGATCAACAGCAACTCCCTTAGAGTGAAGTTGGTGGCACTCCCTTCTGATGTCTTCAACCTTATTCACAAAAAGCGACAATCTCATCACAATCAGTTTGTGTAAAACTCATCGAGCTGCTGACAGACTGGGTTGCACAGTCTGTCAACAGTTCTGAAGAGTTGAGCCTGTCGATTCCGTGCAACAGAAATTTCCCTGGACAGGAATACTGCCTTCTTATGGGAAATTGCTGTTTGGTAGAGTTCATAATGCTCTAGCAAAATACGGTGGTTGGCATCAGTGGCAGTCTTCCTCCAATGATGCTGTAACCTACACCCCGACCTCCGCAACTCCCTAAGGGCCCCATCACACCACGGGGCTCCAGGGTGATGCAGAAGGGGGCGAACATGGACAGGTGCAATCTGATCGAGGGCTGTCATTATGGCCCCATTATAGGCCACTGCCAACTGCTCAGGATCAGTGCAAAACTCGTCCAACAACGAGAGGTCAATAACCGCCATCAGGTCATCAGGGACCCCGTCCCACAATGGGCGGTACCTGACCAACTCCACAGGGGCCGACCTACCCAGGGGAGCCTCAAAATTGAACCCAACAGAGTAGTGATCGGACCAACCAACTGGTTCCACCACCAGATCGGAGGCCCCGATCCCCAGGAGGAAGACCAGGTCAAAAGAGTGGCCTCCCTTATGTGTAGCTGAGGAAACAACCTGTGTAAAGCCCAGAGATGTCATCACCTGGAGGAAATGTTGTCCAAAGAGTGAAGATTCATCATCGACCCAGGCATTGAAGTTGCCCAGAACCATCAGTCTGGGCAACTCCAGAACCATGTCAGCAGCAAATCTGCTATTTCACTGCAGCAAAAGCTTCTCATCACCTGGTGGACGGTAGATGAGGGCAATCCTGCACCCTACACCAGCTGCTACAGTACACTCAAATGACCTGGCCTCCTCAACTGGTACACCAGTTAGGCCCAATTCAGTCTTGAAACAGACCGCAACCCCCCCCAACCCCATGATCCAATCTCGGGCGATGTATAACCAAGTACCCAGAGTGAACAGCTACCTCTAGAAAAAGGGGCTGCATTCCCATCCAACCAGGTCTCTGTAATGCAAGCCAGATCTGCCTTCGCAACAAAGTCTGAGATAAGATCAGTCTTGTTGCAGACAGATCTGGCATTGCATCACAGCGCCCGAGTTGGACGAGGTTGGCGAGTTGTCCCAACCACTTGCCCCCCCAAACTGGAGGTGCCCTTGGGTATGGAGACCAGAACTGAATCACCTCGTTCTAGATACCATTTGCCCCAGGGCATCTTCTGGGCCTGACCACCCCTATGGGAGAGCCCCACTCGCTCTGCTGACTGCACCCTCGCACCTACCCCGACTCCCCCTTCAGGCAATCCCCAACACCCAACAGCGGTGATAGGTATGAGCAGGTGGGGGAGAAGAAGAAGGGGTGGAGGGCACGGAAGCGGAGGCCGAGTAGCACAGAACAGGAGGTTCAAGCAGGCACATCAAGCATCTTGAATTAAAACACTGTAAATAAAAATTCCCCCAAAACACCACCAATCCTGAGCTTCTCTCACACTTCCCACAACCTAGATAAATATACAACTTCAGATAAAAATAAAATAATAAACACCTAAATTAAATAAACTAAATATCAAACATATAAACCCCCATAACACATAATATTATTTGTTGATTAGACCCACAGGTCCTCTCACAACTTAGGGGTCAACCAAAATGAAATTAACCAAAACCAATTTTATTGCACCAAGATCCTCTCACTACCTGGTGCCTACTAAAACTAAGCACTCTCACTACTTGTTAAACAACAAAAAATAAATAAACATCAAAATACTATTAAAATAAAAGAATAAACAAATAAATAAAGGAAATAATTCAGAAACCAACCTCCCGATAATATCACAATATCGGGAAACAGATGGATTCAAAGATGTTATAGAGCACTCTGACTGCTCACATTATTTCCAAAAAGAATATAAAGAAAAAGTAAAAAACAAAAACAAGGCGCTGCGTCAGCATGTGGTCTAAATGCAAAACAAAATGGTTATATTAAATGCACACTGAAAATAGAAAATAGAGTTAAAAAATCTACGTTTTGACCTTAAGTTTTCTTCAGGAAATATCTAAAAGAGAAAAAAAAACAAGTTAGTGTAGAGGAGAGGTAAAATGAGAGAGATATATGTGGAGAAAGAAGAAAGGGGAGGCTCAGGAGAAGATGAAGATTAAGACTTCTTTTGGCTAAGCAGATTTACTGTGTGGTGTTTTTTTATTTTTACTCACAGGATTGCTACTGTTTGTTGCTAACATTTCATTGCTTTATTTTTCTCTGTAGCAAAGTGTTTCTTACAGCATATATCTTCTCTGAAATTATTACAGGTGGTGCTTTACAGGTTTTACAGTTTTATCTAACATTAGGATAAGCTTTCAGGGTTACTGCATTTGTTGTTGACTGATTGTTTCTGCTCTTATCTCCTTGTTCTTTCGTCCGTGGTTCTTCTTTTTGGCAGGGGAAGGGCCAGCCACCACCCCATCCCCAACCACCCACACTACACTCCTTTTATAGGGTACCACAGTTGTGACATTTCCTGTGGCAGAGCAGGAAGAGGCGGATCAGTGGGGCATCCACAAGGTGAGCTCATTTACAGGGCACAATTTAACTTGTTATAACAAGAACAAAACACAATCAAACCATTACTTGCATTTTTTTCCTTCTAATTACTCTGACTAGGTTATAAACCCAGCAACTTATCTGGAATGGATATCATTAACTGCAGGTACTGTGGAACAATTTTCAGAAGGACAGTCTTACAGGATTTAGGACACTGTCCCACATGCTGAGCCATTGGAGATCTTAGGGCTCAGCTCCGGGCAGCATGGGCAGAGATTGCATACCTCAAATTTCATATTCAAAGAAATACATTATAAGAACCACCGCCATTTCCCAGCATCCAACAGAAAAACCTCGACCGCAGAGGGTAGTTGGACCAGGAGGTTGGCAGGTGGTTAGGAGGAACAAATCGGGTGCCCCATCACTCTCTCTCCAACATTTACTTCCAAAAACCATATAAACACTATAAACAGGTATCTGCCTCTATCTCTGAAATCAAACAAAGAGGCAGAAGACACTGCAGAGCAGGACACTCACGGCACAGGAGCTAACACAACAAAACTCACCCAAATCAGGAACCAAAACAAAAAAAAGCAAAAGAATCCAAAAACTTCAGTCATAGGAGACTCCATGATTCGAGGAGTTGATACCCATCTCCAGCCAGGGGTAATGGTCAGATGTCTCCCAGGTACATCAGCATGGAGAGACACTGACCGCATTGCTAAAATTGTTCACAAAGCAGGAGAAAACATTGATGTCCTAGTACACATAGGGACTAATGATCTTGCCAGCCGGTCAGTTGTGGAGACCAAGGAACACCTGACCAGGCTGGGTGACAAACTATCATCCATTTCATCCGGCATCTCCTTCTCTGAGATCCTGCCAGTCTGGGAGAGGGGAGCAGATGGACCGAAGGTCAGAGAAGGGGAGATAGGGGAGCTAAACACGTGGCTCAAGGACTGGTGCCAGGAAAAAGGACACAGATTTGTAGGGAACTGGCAACAGATCTGGGAGCGAAAGTTCTTTAAATTTGATGGACTGCATCTGACTAAGGAGGAGTCAGTGCATTGGGGCAAAGTTTGGCGTCTTTGCAGAATATTTAAACTAACAAATGGGAGAGGTGCAGCACTCCATCGTCGAATGGGAAGAACACTCCCCTCAGCTAGTGGTCAAACAGGGATTCAGCATGTTTGCAGTTCATTTGCATCACCAGGTAAGAAAAAAGGTTTGTCTCCCCATACAACACACAGGGTAATGCTAAACCTCACTCAACAACTAACACACCAAAATCTGGCCAATGGAAAATCATGTACACAATGTCTCACAGCCTGGGAAATAAGATCCCAGACCTGCAGGCAATAATGTCAGAGGCTAAACTGGACATAGTAGCAATTAGTGAGACATGGTTTACCAGTAACCACTTGGGAGACTTCAGTACCTGGCTATGTATTGTTCAGAAGAGACCGAGGTGCAAAAAGGGGGGGAGGAGTGGCCCTGTATGTCAATGAAAATATCAAAGCTACAGAAATTCAGAATACACATAAGGAGCCAGAAGAACTGTGGGTCACCCTGGAAACAGGAAATGGGACAGCCATAAGAACTGGGGTTGTCTACAGTCCAACAAAAACAAAAAATAGCGGCTCCAAATTCCAGTTGTGCCTGTGTATAATGCCAAACATAGAAGAAGAAAAACACGGCACCAACACTTCCACATGAATAAACTGTATTGTGCTCAACCATTTAAGCGCCACACAATGCAGTAGCATCTAAAGGTCAAAACAGCTCTGACAAGGCGATCCGACCGGTTTCGCGCCAAAAACAGCATTTTTGGTGCGAGCTCACTCGAGCGTTCGCTGTCGACTGTTGTTGCTGCATGGCGCCTGTGGCGTTCATCGTTGAAACCTGTATTCATGTAAATATTCAGTGCGTGTTCTTCTTCTATGGTAATCTACAATCCCCAGACCAGGGGATAGACACATTACTGTTAGAAGATATACAAAACATGACAGCTAAAGGGAGGTTCTGATAATGGGAAACTTCAACATGCGGGATACAGATTGGTCAACACCAGCAGGAACATCTGCCAGAACTAGACACATAGTGGATTCCTGCAGGGAGGGCCTCAAACAACTGGTACAACAACCCACAAGAGACAGGGCTATCCTAGATCTAGTACTGACTAACAGGGATGGGATCACAGATCTCAGGTAGAAGGTCACCTGGGGCCAGTGACCATCACATGGTATGGTTCAATTTGGCTACTACATCTAAATCATCCCATTCCAAGGCAAAATATGGGACTTCAGAGGAGCTGACTTTGATAAGATGGCCAACAGAGTTAAGCTAGCCCTGGCAAAAGAAACACAGGTGAGGGGTACAGGCAAAGTGGGCAAGCATTAAGGATGCAATACTTGAAGCAACATCCCATTGTGTTAGACAGAAAGGAAGTGCAAAGAAGAAACCACTTTGGTTCTCAAATACAGTAGCAGAAAAGGTCAGAGCCAAAGGTTGGCCTTCAAGAAATATAAAGGGAACACAGCGGGATGAAGATAAGGAGGCATACCAAACTGCCCTAAGGGAAGCAGGAGGCAGTAAGGCAGGCAAAGTCCCAAACTGAGGAAACACTAGCACGAACAGTAAAAGAAGGTGACAAGACTTTCTATAGATACATTAGTGAAAGGAGAAAGTCCAGAGGATGTGCTAAGCTTAATGGAGAAAAGGAGCATGTGAGGAGGAGGAGGACCATGTAAAAGCATCTATCCTAAATAGATACTTTTGCTCAGTATTTACTGAAGAGAAGGTAGGGCAGGGCCCACAGCTCAGCAACATGGACACAGGGGGAGGGAGGTGAGCACTACTCCCTTCACAAAAGAAAGGGTCCTACAAGAGCTTGCTAAGTTCAGGGTGGACAAGGCAATGGGACCTGATGGCATACATCCCAGGGTACTTAAGGAGCTAAAGGTGGAACTAACAGAGCCATTAGCAGAACTGTTTAGTGAGTCTCTGAGCACAGGAGAGGTCCCAGAAGACTGGAGAAGGCTCATGTGATCCCGCTCCACAAGAGTGGTAGCAGGGAGGAGGCAGGAGAACTACAGACCAGTCAGTCTACCTCAGTAGTGGGCAAGATTATGGAGCACTCCTTAAGGAAAGGATAGTGCAACACCTGGAATCCATAGGGGCACAGGATCCAAGACAGCATGGGTTTACAAAGGAAGGTCCTGTCAAACTAATCTCATAGATTTCTTTGACTGGGTAACCAGAGTGGTGGACCAAGGGGGAGCAGTTAATGTCGCTTACCTTGACTTCAGCAAAGCTTTTGACACTGTTCCACATAGAAGATTGATAAATAAGCTGGGTAGGCTTGGGGTGGGTCAGAAGTTGGTCAACTGGGTGGCAAACTGGTTGACTGGCAGAAAACAGAGAGTGGTGGTAAATGGTATACAGTCAGAAGAGATGCAAGTCACAAGTAGGGTACCTCAGGGATCAGTCCTGGGGCCAGTCCTCTTCAACATCTTCATTAGTGACCTTGCAGATGGACTAGAGGGTAAGGCTTGTCTGTTTGCAGGTGACACCAAGATCTGCAACAGAGTAGATGATCCAGATGGGGTGGGCAGAATGAGAAGAGATCTGGATAAACTAACAAAATGGTCAGAAGAGTGGCAACTGGGATTTAATGTAAAGAAGTGAAAGATCATGCACATAGGGAAGAGAAACCCTGAAGCCACCTATAGGCTGGGAGGGGAGTTGCTAGCAGTCACAAAGGAAGAAAGAGACTTGGGCATCATCATCACTGATGACCTGAAATCATCAAGCAGACCTCTAAAGCAGTAGGTAAGGCTAGGGGGTGTTAGGGTGTATTAGTAGGGGTATCACAAGTCGTAAGAGGGAGGTAATAATCCCTCTGTACAAGACACTGGTTAGGCCCCATCTGAGTACTACGTGCAGTATTGGAGGCCACACCTTCACAAGGACATTAACCAAATTGAGGCAGTCAGAGAAGGGCAACCAAAATGGTGCAGGGGCTGCATCAGAAGACATATGAGGACAGATTAACAGAGCTCAATATGTATACCCTTGAGCAAAGGAGGAGAGATGTGATATGATCGAGACATTCAAACACCTTAAGGGCATTAACAAGGTGAAAGAGTCTAACATGTTTAAATATAAGAAAAATAGCAGGACAAGAGGACACAGCATGAGATTAGAGGGCGATTAAGGGGAATGTGAGGAAATTCTTTTTCACAGAAAGGGTGGTGGATGCATGGAATGGCCTACCTCAGGAAGTGATGGCTATGAATACAGTGCAGGGCTTCAAACAGGCATGGATAGACATAAAGGAGCAATACAAATGAGTATGAATAGATAGGCCACTGACAGAGCAAAGGCGATGGCACATTTATAAGGTAGAAAAAGAAATGGGCAGACTGGATGGGCCTTAGATCCTTATCTGCCATCAACTTCTATGTAAGAGTGATAAATAGTAAGATTAAGAGAGAATCTGTGAAACAAAAAGGTGATGATGGGAAAGATAAAGCATAATGGGAGTGAAAGAGCTCGGGAAGTTCCCAGGTGGAGACTAAGTAACAGGGCATTGTAAGAAGGCTGAAAGGTGACAAATGTGTGGGAAAGAGACAGAAATAGAGATATATGGTGAAATGAAAAATAAATGAGTACAAAAACAAATAGACTTTAGGGAAAAAAAAGGGATGGCTGAAAGATGTTAGTGGAAAATAAGACTATCATTTAAACCAGAGGGCTGCTGGGAGCCAAGGCAGATGATCAGCTTGGCTTCCATGTTTTTTCTATGGTCAGGATCCCAGAAGCCCTGCTGAAGGACACAAACAGAAAGGTCATTGACATTGTGGTCCCTGGAGATAAAGTGGGATACAATGGGTTTAGCAGTTTCACCATTCCTGACTGCTCTGTAACGTTCCCTGAAACGGTCAGCAAGACATCTACCAGTTTCTCCGATGTAAATAGCTGTACACTTCCTGCAAAGAATACAATACACTACATTAGTGGAGGTGCATGAGAACTCCTTGGTGATGTGAAAAACACCTGTAGGCCCCCAAATCTCAGTCACACTGGAAATAAATTTGCAGGAGTAGCAGCGAGTCCTGTTGCAAGGTTTGGTACCTGGGAGGGAGGAACTGTTAGGAGTAGGTAGGGCTGCATTAAAAAAGTACTTGCAGTCAGCAGAGGTCCCAGTCAAGCTGTGAGCACTTCCAAACACAGCTTAATATAAGCCCAGGGTACAAAAATGGGAAAGCGTATCTTTTTCTGTATGGGTGCTGCTCCTGCCCACCTCCAACTGGGGTTAAAAAAAAAAAACCCCTTAGGAACAGGTTTACTTTTTCTGGTAAAGGCTTGCGGTGGTCAAGCTGTACAAAACTTGCAGAGTTCCATGCCTGAGTGGTGGCCCCTGCCCGTAGGGTTGCCAGTTCTTTATTAAACTGGTTGGGAAGCGGTCGTGGAGCCGGGAGTTTTCTTAGAAATTGCTAAAATGTGTTAAATTCAAGAAACTTTTAGATGAGTGCTCTCCTTAGCAGGCTTTTTCTTAGTTATTGTGAATGTAAGTAACTAAGTAGTTGCATTGCATATTGAACTCTTGCAAAGTGCTGACACAGCCTCTGAGCCCCCCAAAAAAAACCATAGCAATATTTTCAGCCAGCTTTCATCAGAGCAAGATGGTTATGTAAAATTCAGTGTTCAGTACAACAGTGGTTTATTTTAGCTGTACATATAATGGGGTAGGGGGTGCTTGTGGACTATTGTCTGACTATAGAGAGTCAGATGAATCTGTTTCAGGGGGCATTCTAGTAGCAGTAGTGCCACTTAGCAGAGCAGTATTACTCAGGTCAGGGGGAAGTGGTAGGGGAAAGGACAGTGGGGGGCTTCAAGAGGGCATGGGACAGACACAGAGGGCTGGTGATGGGAAGGGGGGGAATGGGCTGCAGGATAGCCCTAGTAGATATTTAGGCAACATGGGCAGACGAGGTGGGCCTGGCAGTCAATATCTGCCATCACATTCCAGTTCCTATATTTGTCCTTGATGGCCAGGCCGTCCCAGGCTCAGTTGCAACAGTTTACATTTCATTTCCAGTGGTGTCTGGCTTCTACATATTTTTGCTGCTGGGTGGACTGAAGCAAAGCACTGAGAGGATAAGTGACTTGCTTCAAGTCACACAGTGGATATTCATATTCACATGGATCCCTCTTGCTGGGTATGAAACTTGCAATCTCTTTTTTCCCTAAACCAGTGCTGAGTAGGTCACACTGCCTCAGGCTGTTGACTTGGCAGTTCTGTGTTTAAAGGCAGGTGTTTGAGGCAGTATAGAACAGTGGTTTAAGGCTCTAAGCTGCAAACCTGGAGACCTGGGTTTGAATCCCACTTGCATACTGTGTGACCCTAAGCAAGTCGCTTAACTTTCTTGTGCTCCCAGGTCACACCTGTAAACAAGCTTTCAGCTTAGTGTGTGTCTCCTGGTTAAAAAAAAAATAAATGCACAGCAGTGAGCATACACAATGATTTAATTGTTTAACACTGTTTTACTAGCCCAAAACCTAGTGCAAAGTGGCCAGGGCTAGTGCAGCTAACCCTCTGCATGTCCGTCTTGACTAGTGCAGGTTTTCCTTGGCTGTTGTTAATGGAGTTAAAAATGTCCCTGCTTTACAGTAGCAGGTTTTAGTTCTCTTGTGCTAATCTCACTCAGTGTTCCATTGTTCCAGATGCCCTGGTGTGATTAACACCTCTTTAAAAGCTGCAGTTATGTTGCAGTTCAAGAGGCGATCTGACTAAAGACTCAATGTGAGTCATTATCACTCCACTGTTTAAACTTTCAGCTATCTGCTAGAGCTTATATAAACTCCAATATGCACTGCAGGCTAGTGAATTCTCTCACTACTGCCTACTGCAACCAAGAAGAGAAAGATTCAAGACACAAGGCAAGAAACCAAGAATTAGAGAGGATGGTGCAGCTGCTTTGGCACAGGGCTGAGGCGCTGAGAACAAGAGCAGGAGGAATAATCTGTGCTTCGCGGGGTTCCCAGAGGATGCTGAAAAAGGGAATCCCATAGGTTTTCTACCATGTGAACTGCCAAAGTTACTAAAATATGAATGGTAACCTGTATTGGAGATGGAGCAGGCGCACCATTCCCTGGCACCAACCCCAAACAGGGAGAGAGACCGAGAGACCGATCATAACAAAATTCCTTTGTTTGCGCAGAAAAAGAAAGGATCTTGAGCCTAATGAGGGAAAAGAGGTACACTTACTAAGCGAGGTCAAAGGATGCACTTCTTCAATGACTACTCCACAGAGTTAGCTTAACGAGAAAGTCCTTCATGGAGCTGAGAAAATCATTCCAGGACTTACAAATTCAATACAGACTGCTCAATCCAGCTAAGTTACAAATCCATCACAACGAAGTTAACAATATCGTCAAGACTCAGAAGAAGCTAAAAGGAGTACATAGCTAGAAATGGCCAGAACCGGCCCCCCCACAGCAGGATGCCAAAATGTAACCCTGAAGCCTTAAGGACAGTGGCCTACCAAGGGCTCAAATGCTCAGGGCCCAGGGAACACAAATTGCTATAGACACCTGACTACCCTGCCTGCTGCAAATGGCATGGACAGGCACACTTCCAAGGCCAAAGGAAAACAGCACAGGAAGGACAAGGCAAAACTACAGATTCAACAGTCCCCTAGGCATGGGGACCAGAACCGGACAACTTCCTTGACTAGCAATGAATCAGTAGGGGAACCAGCACCAAAGCACCAGGAGCCAGATTTGAACCTGCTACATCATCTGCACCCCAATCCAGTGCAGCTGACCGGTGATGCAGGTCAGCTGCAAGAAACTATCATAAATTCCTGGGCAGAAGCAGCTGGAGTAGCAGTCGATGAGGCCAGTACTCTAACAACACCAGTGGACCCTACTTACATGGAGGTCACCTCTCAACTTTCAGGACATTTGCCAGGACCCGGACTGCTCACATGAACTTATATATAGGGGCAATGGTCTCTGTTTACACTGTCAGGTAACGAGCTGATATGGGGTTTTAAAATCCATGTTCTTGCTAGCTGGAGAGGGAACTGGTGGGACCATCTTAAAATTCCTGTTCATGGCCCTGTCATGTCTTTAATTAACTTTAATATAGTCCTCCCTTCTCTCTCCAGTCAGGCAAGGATGCTGGGTTTGGTGGTGGGGGGAGGTGAACTTGTTGCATACAGTAGGCAATATATGTCTAAATGTGGGTGGGAGGTGGGGAGGGGAGGCATCTTAGGAGATAAACAGTGCACGATGACTTCTTGCTAATCCCCCCTCCCTCTCAAACTAAGTAGTCACAACTAACTAGATTTGGAGATGATGGCTCCCTCCCTGCTCCTGGCTGCAGGTTACATCTCAACCATGGTCCTTCACTGCCCCAGTAGAACTGGAAGATAGGGATGAGTGCACATGAGTAGGAGACATGGGGAGAGGAGAGAACCCTTTAGAGTAGCCAACACCCATGGTCAGGTCTGTTGGAAGTCCCCCGCATGTCCCTCCACACAATGCCCAAGGGTTCCCGGGGATTGTGAGATGTTACCATGATTCTGGAGTCACTCAGGCTCCACAAATGTTAAAACATTTACATCACTCATTCGGAGTCCATGCAGCAAGAGGGTCAGCACCACATTAGAAAAAGGGTACCGGGCGGAGAGGGGGGCATGATTTCTGCCAACAAGAATAGGTGGCAGGGGACACCCCAGCCCCCTCCGGGGCAACACAAAGCAGATGACTTCTAGGGACCCTCCCCTGTCTCTCCAGTGGCTCTCCAATTGAAAGACAGACTAAGCCTCAGACTGAAAGTGCTAGGGTTCCCCCCATCTACACCCCCCTTGCACTAGCAGGCTGGCACTTGGAGTGAGGGAATGGCAGTTGGGATGTACTGTACCGACGCAACACATTGTTGCAGCTGCCACAGCAAGTTGAATGCAAGTCCCCTCAGTGCACCTCCAGGACAACCCTTCCTACAACTGCAAGTCATGGTACACAAACCTTCATTTTAAGAAAGTAGGCAGAAGGCTCAACGCGGAGGTGCCAAAGATCGATGGTGACACCCTCCGCACTGCTTCCTTCCTCCCCCCCTCTGCTGCTGTACTTCCCCCAATACAGAGACCTAGCAGAGCTGGACAGGTGGGAAGCCCCCACACTAGGATTAGACTTTAACCGATGGCCAGCTTTAGCCTTGGCCCCCTCCTCCCCACCATGGTGCAGTCTGGCTGAATGTAAGGGTAAATTGGGATGCACCTCCCCCCCCATAGCAATGTTGGGGGCATTGCTGGGATGTACTCACTAACTAAGCAGCGCTCTCATCGAACCACTGGCTTGCCTCCCGGAGCTGGCTCGATGGCTCCGGAGCTTAGTATAGATGGCGTAATTTCCAGATGTGTGTTTCAGCATCACCTCATAAATACATGTAAAGCTGGGGACCGGGAGATGAATCCACTCCCACCACTCCTATATAGATGTGGCCTGCAAACACATCATAAAGTAAAACTACCTCCTCCACTAAACTTGACACCTCCAGTGCACTTACAATTAAAGGGACAGCCCATGAGAAAGATATGATTGCCAAAGTGCAGGCACCACACTCAGGTATTACCACTGGGAGCTTCAAGCAACCGGATATTAACTGAATGGACCAGGTGTGACAGAGACATGGGCTAGACTGGGGGGGGGATAAGGGAGGGGGCTCATGGTTGCTCTGACCCTGAATGCAGAAATGTGTGCTGCAACCCCCTGAAACGGCCGGGGGCGGGGGACAGTGCTATAGCTGCTCTCATTCCACTACGTAATGGTTACCCAACCTCACAAGGCAACCAAGGGGCAAGGATCTGTGTGCAGTCTTGAGAAGAACCCCCCCTTTTGCAACCAATCACAAGCGTATATAGGATTCCCCTTTCCCTTCTCTCCTTATTGGTTTCTTGTCTCCCCAACTCTGCCTCATGTTATCCACCTGTGCCTACCATCTCTGTGAGAGGTGTTTCATCTGACTGGGGCTGCCCCAGGGTTACCCCTCACCCCCCACTAGAGTGAGCTGGAACTTGAGGGATCAGATCACATGGGACTCAGTCTGGAACATACGGCTGCAGCCCATCACAAAGGGTGGATTCAACCCCAATTTTAGGATAGTACATCCCCCCTAGTCTCAATGGAGGATGCTAGTCCTGTAGTTACTGGGTTTGGGACAGAGCTTAAAGCAGTTGTTGGCTGCAAACTGCATGTGAAGGGACTGACGGGGCTGGCAATGGGCTTATAACGCTCGACCAGAGCACCCGAGACCCCCAAAAGTTCTACTTTTACAGAGATAGAGGCCCTGTCTGCTGTTTTTGCTGTTTCACTACACAGGAATTTGACAGTGATATGTTATTTGTTCTTAAACTTTATTATTGTTGCTTCATTGACAAAAGTTTATGTGCACTATAGGGTTCAGCTTGTGGGAGATAGATAAGCTTTAAACTGATAATTAGAGGCTGGCTACCCCCACATAGGCTCCCAGAGAGAAGGAACATTCCACATTGCAGGCATATGACCCCCACTTCCATATCAATACACTGTGGACATGTAAACAGAGGCACCCTAATGCTGTCATACACTGGAGGTCCTCGCACTGCTTGGCCCTTAAAGAAAGGGCCTTACACAGAGAGATAGCCTTTTTGTGGTCTTAACCACTCGGTGCCCACAGGTCCCCCTTTCTAATTTTAAATGGCGTCACGTGACATTAAATGGGTGTCTTGGAATGTAAAAGGCATTCACACTCTGGTGAAAAGGAGAAAGATATTGGAGTTTCTGAGGAAGGGGTCGGCAGGAATAGCCTTTCTCCAAGAAACTCACCTTTTCTGCAAGGAGGCCCTTAAACTAAAAGGGGTCTGAGTGTCACAGGTATTCTCCTCAACCTATAATACTAAAAGTAGAGTGGTAGCCATCCTAATTAGTAAACACATTATAACATCTGCCCACACCCTGCTTTCACCTACCTGGGTGCAAGGAAGGCTAGTCACAAGGCTGGCAGATACCACGGGGCTAGAAAAACTGGTTAACAATAATAGCAGTGCTGAAGAAACACTATAAGGCAGAATTCCCTTTTAACCATGAGAGCCTTTTTATTTATCAGCTGTAAATTACTGGCTTTCTTAGTTTCAATATGGCTCTCTTACTGTCACAACAATAATCATGAACATGGCTGCACAGTCTAAACAGTAAATACATTGGCATAGATTAACATCACTTTCTTTCCTGACAAAAACAGCTAATCCCTTCTTATACAACAGATTTCACCCCCAGATATTCAGTGGAAAAAGTCCAGGACACACTCATTCTATTTTTCCCCACAGTTCATGGTACCTCAACCCAAAGGCGAATTTCAGGAGGATGATGCAGATCCTTTGATGCTGCTGCCGTGGCCAGGGATGGAATGAGGTGTTGGATCCGGAGGTCTGCTGCAGTCTTCTTCTTTGGTCCTGCTTGAAGGTGAAGCCTCCCTGGACTTTAACTTAGAAAATAAAAAAACTCTCTCGGCAGGGGTGTTGTTTTCCTGGGTTTACTACTGGGATTTATTTTCCTACTTGGAATTATTTGTCTCATCCAACACTTCTGAAGCAAAATTTCTAACTGCCTTTTCCTGACTGAACTTTTCTCTAGCTAGGCAGTGGTAGCCCCTTAACTATGTACCCAGTCACTTTAAACTTTCCCTGGGATTCCTCTTTTTTGTTTTCTTCAGAGGGTTGCCTGTGGCCGAGCCCTCCCACAACCCTCCTGTCAGCTTCTCCAGAGGAGCGAGAATCCCCCTCAAGCTACTCCTCTCAGCCTTTTTGCCCTCCTTCCTTGGCACCTAATTGGGTGGTTTCACTGTCAATGCTGCTGGCAGCCAATCAGGAGAGTGCTTGAGCTCCCCTAGAAGTGGGACGTCTCAAGCTGCTCCTCCCAACTGCTGTCCTTGCCTCACTTTGACTGCTGTGAACTGAACACCCCTTTTTCCTGACTGTCAAATGAAAAAAGATGAGGTGGACAGATAGGGCTGGTGATTCCCTAAATACCCTACCTCACACTTTTTTAAAAAGTATTGTGGTTTTCCTGTCCAGAGCCACTGAATGCAGCCCCCCCTCACTCTTTTTACTTAAATCTGGCTGATCCTGCCTTCTCTGCTGCGTCAGGAAGTCCCAGTCAGCCTGCATCTCCCAATGTGCCCTGTCTGCTTGCTACCTGGAGGAATTGCTTGCCTCTGCCTCCAGGTAGCCCTTATTAAATATATTTATTTATTTATTTTGCTCCTTCTGGCTTTGCTGCTGTCTGGGCTTTTATAGCCTGAAATTACCCCTGTTGTCTCTGCTTCCATTCCCCCAGTTTACAATACAGCCCTTGTGGCTCTTAACCCAGCCACAGCTGCAGTTTTATTTAATTTTGCTCCCCTCAGGGAGCTCTGAGCCCTGCCTGCTTGTGCCCCAGGTGCTAACTTTATTTTAAACTTGGCCCCTTCTGGCCATTCATTTAGACACGGAGCAGCTCCTCTCTGGCGGCACTCACCGCTCCTCTCACAACCCCGGCTCTCTCTCTCTCTCTAATGCCGCCAAGCGGCTTTACTTTTAAGCAGCTTCCTGGCTGCTTTCTCCTGCCTCCTGCTGCTCTCCTAAGCCCTGTAGGTCATAATTAAATAAAAATCACTGCCGACGAAGTGGCGATCGGGAGGGTGGAGGGAGGCTCTTCTTCTCATGCCTCCTCAACCTCCTGCTGCTTGCAGCTGTCTTCCCGACTCCCACCTGGCAGAGTAGGCCGCAGCCTGCACTCCGTGTGGGTTGGGAGTATACAGTGTGCCCGCAGGCACTCTCCTAGCACAGTTGCGCTAATGCTGGCTGCTCCTGGAGCCCAACTTACTTCCTGCTGCTGCCCAGAACTAGTGCCCACAGCCACCAGGGCACAGAGACCCCTTGCAAACCCTTGGGAAGGGGTTTTAAATTTATTTTAAACAGCTGGCCTCCTGTCCCTGGATATTAGCCAACTAGACCACCAGGGCTACTTTATTTAAATTATACTGGCCTCCTCAGGGCATTTCCAAGCCCCACAGCAGCTCACTAGCCACCTGGCTATTTTATTTACAGTTGTGGCTACTAGGCCACCACAAAGGGCACAGGGGCTTTTGCTGAGTCCCCCTTCCCGAGACCACACTTTCTCTTTCTTCTGTCTATTACTTTTATAGTTTTCCTTTAACTTTCTAACCTTTTCCTCTTTATTTCACAGGTATGAACAGGACGAGGGCCCCTGAGTATCAGGTAAGTATTACTTTATTTCTAGCCTAGTTCCCCGGTGGACCCCTTAAAGAACGTAGATCCTTTGTGACCCCTTTTCTGTTTTTATTTTTTTTACAGGTGCACAGGCGCACCCCCGGACTCCTACCCAGGGCCCTGCAGCAGGTAAGTTCCTTTACTTTCTTACTTTAAAATTGTGGTGGGTTGACTGTAACAGGTGGCTGTGCCGTTACAAAGTCCCCTTTCAGTTAAAGAATGAAGTGAAAGACCCTGAAGGTAAATACAGTATGCAGTTGCACAGAGAGTGCTGTGGGGTAAAGAGGTCACTCTGTGCAATGTATATGGTCCAAACACCTCTGGGGCTCCATTCTACATAGCTCTGGCACAGAAACTGGTAGAGATTCAGAGAGGAGCCCTGCTCTTGGGTGGGGATATGAACTGCCCTATGGATGAGCTCCTAGATAGGAGTAAATCCCCACATCACTATCCAGCCTCAGATGCCTTAAAGGACACAACTAGAGACCTGAGTGCATTAACTAATGAAAAGGCAGGAGAGATCAAGGATCCTCTCTATAAAGAAAAGAAATGGGCAACTTAGATTAATGAGGAATTTCAAGCCTTTATAAGGCACTCTACACCAGTGGGGCCCACCCTTTGGTCATAGACATCCAGCAGTTCCTGGGAAGTTGCAGCTCCCAAGCTATCTCAGGAACATCTAGAATGGCTAGACAGGCCCATTGAGCTAGAAGAGGTGGAGCAGACACTAAAATCAATGCTGAATGGAAAGGCCCCAGGAGGGATGGGTTGCCAGAAGATTTCCTAAATGCTTTCAAGGATGTACTCCTAGGCCCGGATATTCAAACTGCGCCAGGCTGTGGTGCAAGCCTGGGCGCAGCTCAACTCAGTTGCGCAGGGGTGTGGCCTGGGTGATATTCAACGGAGCTGTGCTATGGCACAGCAGCTTTGAATATCACACCCTGGCCACCCCCACTATGCATGGCGCAGTGGCACTGTGCTAGCGCAAGTGGCCAGAGTGGAGCATGGAGATGTGCTGGTGCAAGTGCCATTGCGCCATGCACAGCACCTGCGATATTCAAAAGGGGACATGCAAATGGGGCCATAATTTATGCAAGGCGCACATGGGGCCATTTGCATGTCATTATGGCCCCATTTGCATCCCATTAGCATGCAGGTGCGCCGATTCCCGATGACTTGCACCTGGCACCCTGCCAGGCAGCAGCCTTCGGGGACAGATGCCCTGCAGCCCGATCGTGGGCATCTGTCTGAAAACCAATCTCAGCCCTATTATCTGGTGGTCCAGACTGCTATGCGTGCCTGATCGCGGTGCATTGCTCGTTCATCGCCACGTCCCTTGGTGGTCCAGTGGACCGCTGAGTGTAGATCGCGCGGCACGCTTCGCCCGTTCGGTTCCGGTCGCATCGCTGCGTAACACACCCTTATTATCTCGCGGTCCAGTGATCGGCCTGCCGATCGAGCTTTCGTCATAATAATGTTCTATTTGAGCACTAGTACCCTCCTCATCTGCCCACTGGGTTCCCGCCGCCTTTCTATTTCAGTCCGCCGGTGGCTGCGGCAGCACACCCGCCTGTCGGCCTGTTGCGCTGCCGATGAGCCAGTCAGGCTGCACGCCCATTGGCTCACGCCAGAATCATCGGGCGGCAGCCCCACCGAGCGCGTCAGTCGGGGCGGGCGGGCGGGCTGGCAGGCGTGTTAGCGCTGCCACCTGCTGGCTGACCGGGGAGGAGCGGTGGAGCTCAGTGGGGGTGGGGAGGTGGTACACTAGACCACCAGGATAATAGGACATTTGTTATGTTTTACAGATGCCCGCGATTGGGCAGAGTGCGGTCCACTGGGCCACCAGGGATATTGGCGGGGGGGGGGTGTGATTTACACAGATGCCCGCGATCAGGCAGCGATCGGTCCACTGGACCACCAGGGATATTGGATGGGGGGTGTATTATACCGATGCCCACGATCGGGCACATAACGGTCCACTGGACCACCAGGGATATTGGACGTGGATTTTTGATTGAGGCAAATGCCCATGATCGGGCACATATCGGTCCACTGGACCACCAGGGATATAGGACGGGGGGTTTATTTAACCAGACGCCCATGATGGGGCATGGGGGGGCACCGCCAGGTGGCAGCAGGAACTCTGGTGGCCACCCACAGGTGGCAGCTGCCATGTTGCGCCCTGCAATGTGGCAGCTCACCTGTGGGTGGCCATCATTTGTTCCTTTTTTTTTGGCTTAACTTTGTGCAGGGGCAAGTAGGGGTTGCGCATGCATGGCTCTGCACATCCTGGGCTGAATATCGGGCTGTGCAGGTTATGCATGGGCACGCCCCCCTACCTGTGCCTGCATACATTACTGATGCGCTCCGGCGCATCGGGATTTGTGCGGCGCACTTTTCCCTTTTGAATATCATGCCAGGGCTCATCAGTGGGTTGTGCGTGGTGCAACACTGTTGTGCCATGCGCAACCCTTTTAAATATCTGGGCCCTAGACTCCTCTTTATGATGCCCTACTGGAAACCAAAACAAGAGAGACCCTGCCAGGCTTTATGAAAACTTCACACATCTCCCTTCTCCTGAAACTGGGAAGAATCCCTCCCTATGTAGTAGTTATAGGCCAATCTCTTTGATCCCAACAGATTGTAAGGTACTAGCCAAATTACTGGCAACCAGGCTGAAATTTTTAATCTTAGATCTCATTGAGAGAGATTAGGTGGGGTTCCTCCCAGGGAGACGGGGGCACAGATAGCACCATGAGGCTTCTCAATCTGCTGTGGAGCACTAAGACATCTAATTCACCCTCGATCCTTCTGTAACCACCCAGTCCCTTGGGGTTACTAGAATCCTATCAGTATTATTGTTAGGAAGGTAGCAGGCAGCTAGTAGGGAGCTCATTAGGGGCTTCTTACATAATGACATCATTGTTTACTCAGCTAGCATGAGGGAGGAATGATTAGGTCATTTAGAACTCTCACAGCAGCATAAGCCACTCTGTGTGGACAGCTGCTCTGGGGAGCTTCTAATGCTCAGTTCGGTTCAGTCTGTAGGGGAGTGAGGCGGTAAGAGTGACAGAAGGTCTGCCAGTGGGCTCTGACCAGAGGGTCCAGGATTTCTCACCCTAGTCGTGTGTCATTTCCAGCTTCCAGTTGAAGTGGTAGAGACAAAAGCTACAGCATGTGTTCCTGATTTCTACTCCCTATGAAGTGGAAGGATCTGCTTGTTCTCTGTGGACTCAAGGGGCAAACCCCTGAATGTTCTGAGGTGTTTTCAGCTGCCTTGGTATAGGACCTGAAATAGTCTGTGTGGACCAGCTACCCAGAGGAGTGCCTTTCCTGTTTCTATTTGGTTGTTCCATGCCCAATGGACAGAACAATTTCTGTGAGTACTGAAAGGGAGACTAGATCTTCACAAATGTTCTTAGGGGAGTGGATAGTCTGGGGTGCGTGTGCACATAGATAAGGCTGGATCACACCTGTTAGTGCCCCTAGTCTCACTAGTGTGAGTGAAGAAAGTTAAACTGTGAACCCTAGTGAGTGCAGTTTATTTTCTCTGTGTCACCCCAGTGTTTTGAGAGTAAAGTATGGGACCTCTAGCATTTCAGTGGAGAGTGGGGTTTCAATGGTGTAACCCTGAAGAATGGCAGAGTCTGTCGGTTGGGGCCAAGGGTTGGAGGAATGCCATCTAAACGCTTACAAGGCAGGGCTTCCTGGTTCGTAAAGGGGACCAGTATTTTTACCTTAGCAAGCGGCCATGCTGCAGGTTAAGGTGTGTGGCTGAGTTTCACATAATTGCACCTACGTCTGAGAAGAGTTCTGAGTGTGTGGCTTAGATTTCACTAAATAACACTCATGGGAAAGAAAGAGATGTTCGTGTGTGGCCCAGTGTCCACAGATGCACTTTGGGAATTTGAGAAGAAGATGTTTCTGTTTTGTTCATGAACTGTACTGTAATGCAAGGAGAGTTCTTGGATTTTGTACCTGTCCAGCCCAGACCAACCCTTGGGGGTCCACTTCAGCTTTATTTGTCATCTTTGAATAAAGCCATGCTGCACAATCCCAGTCACTGTTATGGACATTCCAATTTATTGCTTCTGGTTGTGTGGACTTATTGGGGTCCACTCAGCAGGCTAGATCAAGCATATGCCTAGCAGCCTCCACCCAGGACCTGGGTTGTGTTATTTACACAAGGTTCAAGTTGTTTGTTTCTGTACCCCCACTCTCCTCTCTTCCTCTAGAAAATGAGCCAGGTATACATCCTAAAGCCAAAGGTGGTACCTACCTCTTAGCAAAGTAAATTGATATGCCAGTATATGGGCAGCAGTGTTTCCAGATAGTAATGGGGGTGTACACACTAGTTAAACAAGTGGCCTGGGAGTTTACCCTTTCTACTCCTGGATGCTGACAAAGCATTCTACAGGGTGGAATGGAAATACTATATCTTCTATATGCACTGGAGGCCTTCAGCATTGGGCTGGAATTGAGAGGATAGGCTCAGATACTGTACAACCAGGCCTCAGCAGAGGTAGTCACAAATTGGAGAGCCTCCCCCCCTTTCAGCTACACAGGGGAACCTGCCAAGGGTGCCCGCTACCCCCCCCTGGTTTTTCATACTAGCACTAGAACCCCTATTGCAGGCCGTAAGACATGCACCAGACATAAAAGGAGTGACCATGGGAGAAGAACATATGGTAATGGACTATGCAGATGACATCCTCTTACTACTCACTGAACCCTCCAGATTTACCCCCTCCCTGCTGGTCCTCATAGAGTAATATAACCAATTATACAATGGCGGTGAAAATCCTGTAACCTTACTGGTCAAAATATGTCACATGATCATGGGTAAATTCTATAACCTACGGCTGGGGAATGGCATTTATAAAAACATAATTAAAAGACATTTTAAATTTATTTTACACATGGGTCCATTGTATAATCGCAATAAGGCACTCCAGCGTGTGAGTTATTGGGTGATTTATCCACTTCTTGTGTGGTTAAGTCACTCGGCTGCGCCTCGTGACCCACCACACAAAGCGTGAGTAAATCCCCAATAACCAACACCCTGTTGTGCCTTATTGCTTAATTATTGGGGTAAAGACTGAATGCCTCTAAATCCCAGTTCTTAGACTCCATCCAAAATGTCTCCTGCCTTCCAGACTACCCCTGGGGCCTACATCCATTAGCACAGACTACAGAGTACCTGGGGTTAATATTTCACTGGGACATAACTCAATTGGGGAAAGGTAATCTTCTCCCAGTAACAGAAGAAATAGAGGGGGACTATCAGAGATGGAAATTATTGCATATTTCTCACTGGGGGAGGGCACAGGACTTCAAATGATGGCTGCCCCCAAGCTGCAATATGTGCTGGACAATCTCCCTATACCAATAGATAAGTAACTAATCGATCACATACATACCAAGCTCCGATCCTTCTTTTGGAATGGTGGCCCAAAAAGAATCAGATGGACAAACTAACTAAGGGCTTTTGCAGGGGTGGCCTAAAGCTGCTGGATTTCTCCCTTCGAGTCACAGCTCACACTTTGGTCCAATTGGCACAAAAAGCTCCCTGGGCCACAGTTGAAGGAACCTCTCAAATGGGCAAGATGTGAGGCTCACCTGCTCGGCAAACCTCTGGCATGTGCTACACTCTTCTCATCACCGCCAAAGTGTGTTCCTCTACCTCCCACCAGCACAGATACCTTCCAGATCTGGCTCCAGTACCTGAAACTAACCAACTGGCAATCGGAAAAAGCTACAATTTTTTCCACTGTGGGACAACCCCACCCTCCAAATTGATGGGAAGGAAATAAAATATGCAGTATGGGAGAGGGCAGGCATTACTCTCTTATCAGACATTATATCAATGACTATGAACACACTCAAGAGCTTTCAGCAACTTGGGCATAAATATGACTCCCCCAACCAACAACACTGGAAATATCTCAAGATGTGGCATGCATTGCAAGGTATATCGGGACAGAAACTGGCAGGTAATGACCCAAATCCCCTAGACTCTTTACTCTAGCCTTGGGGGGGGGTGCCACTAGGAGTAGTGACATCTACTCTCACCTACTTCTCTGTAACCCAGATGCCTCTATGTGGACTAGGCGCAGCTGTCCAGATGAACTGCAGATCGAAATTACTCAGAATAGTTGGGATAAAAGCTGGCAGGACCTGAAAGCCACTGTGAAGGACACCACAAACAGGTTTACCCAGCTAAAACATGTGCATAGATGGCACAGAACAGCCAGTAAACTAAAGACCTGGGGCCCTTTTACCCGGGGATGAATGCTGGAGATGTCAATCTAAAAGGGGGAATATATCCCACATTCTGTGGAGCTGCCAGAGCCTCATGTCATACTGGATTGAGATAGGGGACATATGCAGTGGGATTCTTGGTTGCAATATAATGCTTACACCCTTGTTAGTGATACTGGGTGTTCTCCCCGACTCTCCTCATGACAGCCAAATACCATGATCTAAACAACTCTGGCTGATGGGCGCATTATATGTATACCCTTGAAGAAAGGAGGAAGAGGGGGACATGATAGAAACTTTCAAGTACTTCAAGGGAATCAACAAAGTCCAAGGTGCAGCATCTTTCAGAAAAGAGATGTGCAAGTGTAACCCCTAGGTGGTGCTATCCCAAGGGACACTACCCCGCCTGCATGACCAGATGCAGGTTGAGGGGCCTGGTACAAGAAACGGGTGCCTCCACCCAGAGGGCAGGGTTTGCAGTAGTGTACCTGACCTGGGTACAGCCCTCCGGTACACTGTTACCCCCCTCATCTCCCTCTAGTGGCCTAAATGATTCACAGAATACGCAATTGTAATTTGCCCCTGACAACAGTTTTAACCCCACACTTGTTGCACTTACCATCAGGGCTGGCTCAGCTGGCTCGGCCCTGGAGAGCCCCTGTACAATAAGATTTAGCAAAACAACTAACAGTATTTCAATGCTGTTCATACAGAGGTACACCACAACCAGTTTCAGTGCAAAAAGATTTAGATCTGATTTATTTAAGGAGCAGTAACAAGGAAGGGGGCAGAATCTGGTGGTTGATTCGAGATCTGAATAATTCAGGCTATAAGGCATGCACTCAGAGGTCCCTGTAACACAGTCACACACTCTCTGGGTACCCAGTTGGAATTCTGACTATCCTGAAGCATTGCCGAGGTAGGCCCTCTGCAGTGGCAACTGGTTGGGAGCCCTGTGATGGAAGAAAACATGCATGCACTTTAACCCACAATTTGTAATCCAGAGCCAGATGGCTCGGTCCCAAAATGATTAGCAACAACAATTAAATCAGTTGACACACTTTGATTTGAGCTTTGTTGCAGGGAGCTACCCTGGTGTTTACTCACACTACCAGTACAGGATGCAGGATGCATGAAATGGAGACCTCAGGATGAAGTACTGGATTGCTAGGAGAAGCAGGGCCCACATGAAGCACCGTGGTGCTGATCCTGTTCGTTGGTGTTGAGCAGGGAGCCCAATCCCCAGGCAGGTCTCTCGTCGGTTGTTTTTCTGCGGCGTGAGCAGCTGTCTGGGCCGAGGTGGCAAGGCCCAGACCAGGTGAACAGTTCGGAGACAGTCCGGTAAATGCTGGATACAGCTTCCAGCAAGCGTGACACATTTAAGCAGTGGGGAACCAAATCGCAACACACTATCAGCATTCAGCACACTTATAGTAAAAGGAAGGTAAATACCACAGCTTGGATGACAGTCCGGTTGCAATTCACAGTGTCTCTGCGTAAACCGTAGGCTCTGTGGCAGTCTCAAGTCCTGACAGGCCAATCGCACCGAGGCAAATCTTCAGTCCACTTCAGGAGGATTCAATTCGTCACAAATCAGGATCCAATTGCAAAAGCTGCAAATTCGGAAAAAGTCCGTTATCATGCTCGAGGTCTCTTCACTTATGAAGATGGTAGCAGGCAAGCCAAACAAAGTCTTCCCGCTGATTTCCCCTGCACACCACGTAGGAACAGCTGCTCAAATCACTCTAGCTGTTCACTCACTCAACTCTAACTTCAGACTGACTCCCTGCTGCAGGCAGCTTGGGACTTTCCCAAAGATCCAAAAGTTTTGATTCGTTGATTCATCTGTCTGTCACAGCTAGAGCTCCCCCTCCAGGTCCATTTAGGCACCAAAGGGCAAAAACTACAATTCCTACAGAAATTCACTCCCACAAGACCCCTGGGGACAGACTCCATTTCAGGGTCCACAAAGCTACTGATTGGTCCAAACTAGCAGTCCAGAACCAAGATGGTGGCGATTAACGGAAATGTCTATGCTGCAAAGGAAAGTAGGTTAGACAAACTACAATATTATTATTATTATTATTGCAGGTAATCAGTAAACAGTCACAGATTCTTGTAGGGCTCCCTCTGCGCAAATAGCGATGGCAGAATGGAGCAAAAATAGAGCAGCCCGGGTGGGACTCGAGCCTGAAACTACTCGGCCCCTACCCAGATTAATTATACTCTACGAAATAGGCAGTTCTTAAAGAGACAGGCATGGAGGCTAACAGGACACTCACATGCAACCACTTTTAAATTGTTAGGACACAGAATGCCAGTCTGGCAGTGGGCACTTAGGCAAGCCCAAGGAAGACTTTTGGGAACCCCCATTTGTAGGGGGGGTTACACAAGAACAGGGGGCCAAATTTGATAATAGAGGGGGATGGCTCAGGAGCATGTGAAGAACTATTTTTTCACAGAGAGGATGGTGGACACATGGAACAGCCTTCCTGATGAGGTTGTGGGGTCAAAAACAGTAAGGAAATACAAGAATGCATGGGACAGACATAAAGCAATCCTAGTGGGGAATAGAAGGAAGTAGGCTGTTGTTGGTTAACTAGGATCTGCAGCTAGTCCAATAGGTAGGAAATGGACAGACTGGGTGGGCAAGCAGTCCTTATCTGCCATCAAAGTCTATGCTTCTATGTAATAACAGCAAAGCTGCTACTTCTAAGGCATTGAGGGACCCAAGGCCCTCCCAATATACAGGAATGGTTAGAAGAGCTGGGCAAGTCAGCTAGTTTTGAAAAGGTACTACATGCTACTCAAGGAAGATTGCAAATCTACCAGGAGATCTGGGGCCTGTACCTGAGCTCAAATCACTATAGGATACCGAGCTGCTGCTCTCCTCCTGCACCCCTTTCCTTACAAAATAATATCCCAGCTCCTTGATGTTCTTGAGGCTCCTGATCTGGGTTCACATGTTAGACTGTTCTAGACTGTACTGGCATAGTTCAAAGGAGAAATAACTCACGTGCATTACCTCTGGCTCTGGTTAGGGCAATGGAGCACCCCTCTGCCCCCCAAGAAGCAATCCTTCACATTTATAGGGTTGGGCAAGGCTGCTGAGATGTCCCTAACCCCTTTAGTTTCCTAAACACCTACAGATAGAATCTCAAGTGGCTTAGGAGGGCACTGGAGGGGTCCTTCCATACCACCGGACACGGCCTAGGAAGGGGCTCACAGGGCATACGACTTGCTTGGTTCTCATGAATGAGATAGTTGATGCCCAGGTACAATACGTAATGATAGTAGAACTGTATAAATGATATCTATGTGCATATTTACTTTACTTTTATTGTTGCATCATGTTAAAAGGCCAACTAGTGAAACTGTTATAACACAATATGGTTACAAGTATGTATTTCCAAGGGAATACTCCCGGCCAGGCAAATCAAATGTGATATACAGCTCTCAGGGACACCGACAATAACCTCTTGTATGTTTAAATATATACTCAATAACCTACACTGACCACATTACCTCACTGGTCAGGCGCATCCACCATAAGATAGGACTCTGCTATCGCTTGAGTGACCACCTCTCGCTGGAAGCCTGCCTTGCTATTGTCCATGGCAACCTCCTTCCCCTCCTTGACTATGGCTACCCAGTATAGTCCCTCAACTGCATTACCAGTCTTAACTACCTGGATGCTACCTACAATCGAATATATGTTGACTTACCCTCCATGCCCCTCTCCTCACTCACCACTGCACTCTTTATCAGTCCCTTAATTGACTCCCTCAACAAGCATGACGCTCCTACCTGCTGGTCTGGACCGTTGCTGATACCTTGCACAATCCCTCCTACTCTCCACTATCCCTTCTTATCCAGCCCAGAACCTACTGCCGTAATATACGTTAGTTTTCACACCTTCAACTAGAACACCCTAACATAACTACGAGGATGGGCCTAAGAGCCTTCTCTGCAGCCGGACCCTCACTATGGAACAATCTCCCCTCCTCTCTACAGTTCCTCGACCCACCTCTAAATCTAAATTCCCTGTTAAGAATGCACTTTCTGTCCACCACGACCTGTGTCTGCCCACAGGCCGCTAGCATGGCTTCACCTCCCTTGCAGCTCACCCTTCCCTTCCTCTAGTAGTTCCCACTCTTCTCCGCCCTGAATACTATTGTTATTCCTTTTATTGAATGATGGAGCACCTTACCCTGTTTACCTTAATGTTACATACCTTGGTTTAGAAAATGGTCTTTTATTTCCTGGCATTTGATTGGCTAGTACCCTTGCCGGGGTTGGGGGGTACATTAACTTTCAATAGATGCCCAGGAAATAAAAAGTACTAGTCTATAGAGCCCCTTCACCAACTTAAGTACCCTAGTGCCCACCCTGCTTCCTAACTGGATAAAACACCTCATTTTCATTTAAAATCACAGCCATTGTTCCTCCTCGCTTAGCGAGAGACCCCCCCCCTTCGCCCAGACACTATATCCAGTAATGAAAAAAAAATCACAGCAGTGTAAAGGAACTGGACACTCTGCCCACCACACATACAGACATACAAGGCAATACAGCCCCGTGGCACAATGGTAGATTTTTTGATTTACCATCATTGTACCTTATTTGAGGTATGTCCCTGCTGGCTTGCTGCTCCCAAAGGTCACCTGCTATATTAATACTCTTTCCCGGCTCACCCAGAGTCTGCACTCCCACGCTGTTACCCCACAATCTGCTACTACTGTCCCAGAGGTCATAAAATAATGGACAAAAAAAGTTTTCTTTTTAAATTACTAGCAGTAACACATCGCATGCCAGCGCTATCATAGGCAGCACTTCTTCCGTTGAGTCTCTACCTCCACTCCCACAAAACTTGCTGTATTACCACCGTCCCAACCAGCTTTCCCGGCTCACTCAGAGGCTGCACTCCAGCTCCGTTCCCCTACAATCTCCCACTTCTGTCCCAGATGTCAAAAAATAATGGAAACAAATGTTCTTTTTAAATTGCTAGTGCTAACCCTAAGCGCTAACAAGTCACGTGCCAACGTTACAGAAAACACTTCTTGTCACATCTTCTAACCGCAAAGGGGAAATGAACAAAAGTCTTGCAAAAGCTGCAGTGAACACGTTCTGAAGTAAAGTATACAAAATACAGCAACACACTTCTGAGGGAAAATTTAATAGATATCTCATGTCTTCATCTGCAGGAGGTGGTGCGGGGGGGGGATAACTACAACAGAGAGGCTGAGGGGGAGAAACAAGAGTTGGAACAGCATTGAAACAGAGGACTACTTTACCACAACAATATTATTTTTATTTATTCATTTTGAAAGTCAGTTCTTCTGTAACTTTTATTACTTAATTAAAATTTATACAAATGCCTATTTTTCTACATAATACCTCCAGGGTTGGGCGGTATATGGACAAGTCCAGGGCTATAAGGCCTTCTGCCTGTGGCGTCGGGCCTCATTTCACTCCTGGGCGGTCCGTTATTGCCCAATACCGCCAACCCTGTCGGGTATTATTGTTTGCATGCTCAATTGCTGATGTACCTGGTACTGTTTACCTTATAGTTTTTCTGTTAGCTTGAGCTCCACTGTTATGTTCCTGTATGATTCACACTTTCTCAGTGTATCTTTACATTGTGTGTGCCAGTTTCTGGCCCAGGCCATGCCTGAAAAAGGTCTTTGGATCAGTATGCCTCCCAGTTACCAAATGAATGAATAAATTAATAAAATCTTATTTACCCCCCAAAAAATCAAAACAAAAAAAAAAGGGAGCTGAAGACAACAGGAGGCAGTAGAAATGAAAAAAGCCAAGGCAATGGCAGTGATGCACTGCAGATGTCACCGGGCAGTCATCAAAAAGCTGCCTTTCTGATAATGCACTTATTTTTCACTCTGTCCAGGTTATCTCAGCAGCTGCTTTTGTTCTGAATCTGCACCTAGCTCATGGTCCTGACATTTACATTGTCTCAACTATTGCACTCTTATGCAGTACTTTATTCCTATAGTAACTGCATTGTTCTTGTCCCTCAATGCAATATTTGTTTATTATTATCAGCTCTTCCTTACCCTACTGTGATGATGTCCGACTGATGTTACACTGCACCATGTATGATGTTGTGTGATATCTGCTCCTTGGGTTTATATTTGTTTTCTATTCTTGTATGACTGTGTATTACCTACTGTATAGATGCAAATGTTTTCTACTGTATGACTTATTAACTCTGGATTACTCCAGAAAAATGGACACTTTGTCTCAGTGGACTTACCTGGTTAACAAAATTCAAATTAATTAATTAATTAATTAATTAATAAAACACCTTTACTGAAGCTCTGGGCAGGGGTATTTTACTGCATTAAGCTTTGGTAAATAAATTCATTTCTTCTGCCTTCTGTTGTGTGTGGCCATTTTATTTTGTTTGTTTGTTTTTATTTTGGTGTTCAGCATTGTTACGGCTTGCACCTTTGGCCTGATCTACCTCAGTGCACCACTATTTCATGCTGTATTCAGGAACATAGGCCTGGATGTAGAGGAAAAGAGGGGGTTAGGAAGTTTCAATTCACCTTGAGTACTTTCACCCTGTAGCAATACCCCTGGGAGCCACAGTACTGTGGGTCACTCCCACCCCCTCAGATCCCACATGGTCTATGAAGCACACACCCAATCAAGGGGCACAAAAGGAGGAATTACACTACACAGGGTGCAGTAAACTCTTCAGCTGGTACCAGTACTAAAACAATGATTTCAAGTGTGATATAAGAACTAGTGACACTGGATACCCAAGAATTGCAATGGGATTCTTCTGGTGCTGCACTTGAAGAAATTTAGCAAACTTGCAATTTAACCCCCCAACAGGCTATAGTGCGCTAGCACAATTTATAGAACTTGAAATTCCAAATGTTCGGAAAACCCAACTTTGTAGTCTTGAGGTAATTGTAACCCAAAAAGGGAAAAGTACAAAAGACCCCAGCTGGCAACACTGGCTCTCAAATGACCCATGGATGCAGTAGCTCAGACAGGGTGGGAAGCAGCACACAACAGCATGTCGGGCAACATTTGGCAGTAGGCCCCAGTTGCCTGGATATGAAGCACTCCAGAGTCTCTCAGATGCTTGGCAGCAGCAGCACAGGCCTTCTGACTCAACTGTAACAGCATCCAGGAGCGCTACGCAGTGGCTGCATGGCTCCCAAGGAGCTTAGACCTCAGGAGGAACCCTCATGATCCAACTCCCCCTGGATCAAGACTACCCATGTACTAGGATACACACCCTTGACTCTCTTTTTCCATATTCACCCCACTAGATAAGGGCTAGCAAGCCCCATACCTGACTCCACAGCATCTTGATGGAGGTGCAGATCTCTGTCACTGATTCATCAGGTCAGCAGCTTTCTGTAGCATTTGGACCCCTCAAATTCTCTCATAGCAGCTTTATTCTGCAGGTGCCCTGCTGGCACCGTTACACAGATATAAGCCCAGGATAAGGCTCACAGTATTTTGAATGATAATCCCAGGATAGGACTCCTAAAATCTGGGCATGGCTAGGCCTCCAGCTCTCATGAGCAGCAGCAGGTCTGCTCACCTCTGAGTCTCTCTCTAACTGCTATGAACTCCTTCTGAGACCAGAAACATCTCTCCCCAATTCATTGTCTCATTTTCCAGTCAGGCTGTCCATCACTCCTGCCCTGACCTGGCTTCTGATTGGCTCCAGTAGCCTGACAGTTAGTTAGAGAGGGTCCTATTGTGTCATCTTCCCCACAAGCCCTCTGTCCATTTACAAGGGCTTACTAGCCTCTCACTAGCAAAATGTTGTGATTAGGGGTCATATGGCCACGGTCATGTTCTTGTAGGAGCCTTGGCTCCAGACTCCTTTATTTTAATTATTTTTGTGCCACCAAATATATGCTGCCTCCCCCCCCCCATCTTAGTTGCAGCCCTCCTGGGCTGTTATTAAGTCATGCCGCTGTGGACATGAGTGTATGGGGTTCATGGTCAAGGGGTACTGGCAGGGTCTGTGGAGCTGTGAGCACTGGCCAGGAGCCGATGCACATGTGCTCCAGCTCAGGATATGATGACAGTTCCATGTGGCATATCAAGACACCAAAGAGGAGTGGCATCCTTGTGCTCCCAGTCCCCTCTACCAGAATAGGGGAACAAGAACTGAGGAATGCGGCCACAGCCACTGTTGGCAAGGGCACAGAAGGCACTGAAGATGTCTGTGCTGCTGTGCACTCTCCCCCACCACCAAGCAAAAGGGAGCCATCTGCAAGAGAAGCACTTCCAGGGACCTCAGGAGGGTGGCTGCAGCAGTCCAAGTAAGGCCCTTCCGAGGAAGGGGTTACACTTGTGACATCACAGCCATTCCTATGGTAACAGATTGTGATGTTACAACAAAGGATTATTACTTGAGTGGTAAATGAGTTGCTGGAGCAGAAGAACTCTAAGGGGTAAATATCTTCCGTATGTGTAAATTTCCTCAGGAAAAAAATAAATAAGGGGAAGGGAAATCTATAGAAGATATATATGAAATACTGTAAAAACAATATTGCCTAAATAACGTGTTTTTCAAAGTTTTCCCAAAAGAGATCAGCTGCTATTTAAGCTTTAAACTGCTGACAAGTAGTCCATATATTATTAAAATATTATGCTGTGTGTTATGCCAGTCCAGTGGCGTGGAGGGCTGAGGCATCTGTGCCTTACTTCCTACCATGCCAGCGATCCATATTCATGGTGCAAGTGGGCCACCGGGGGTCGGCTGGGGAGGGAGAGAATCGAGCATCCAGAGGACTGCTCTCCTCTCCCGGGAAGGGGTGGGATGGAGTCCGCTGCTTGATTGACCCCTGGTGGTGGCTGGAGGCTGGCACAATGGACACAAAACATAGGGGGCGGATGAAGAGCAGACACCTGGCATGCCACATGTGGAAGAGTGTGTGGCTCAGCCATTGGCATCATTGCATGCCTTCTCTCTGTGCTCGGGGATGGGAAGCAACAGAGGAAAAAGGGAATCCCGACTGGTGGGCTGATGCCGACCTCCTGCAGGCATCGCACCTGGCCAGCCAGTGCCTCATAAAGCAGAGGTGATCCCGTTAGACACTGGGGTGATGGGGCTGGGGGGGGACATCGGTGAAAGGGGGCCGGTCGGGAGAAGAAAGAAATTAATAAAAAAAATATATATTATGCTGTGAACATGGTTTTCCATGTAGACCTAAAGAAAGCATTTTGTACTATAATCTTAAAAAAACCAACATACCGAGGTCCAGCAAGCAGTGATCTGAGATGCTTCCCAAGCACTTCATTCTCAAAATCATAGTATTTGGTCCAGTAGATGCAGAGCGTTTTATACTGGCAGACCATCTCCAGGAAGGCACGGAATGTCTCTGCCATGTTGAAATCCATTGATTGGCTACCTTTCTCCCAGACATAGATCGCTAGAAGTTCCAGTGCATACTTAGGTGGCAAATGCTGTTTAGAAGGCAGATTTCTTTTATGTGGCTCCGACATACTGTTAAAAACACGCATGTATGTGTGACAAGTAAGGTCACTATACACATTCTAGCTATTGTCACACTATGAAGAGAAAGGTGTTTTTTGGAAGGTGCAAGAAACTGAAGATAGTTTGATACGCTAAGGGTAAAACTAGCTTTGTAATGCTGATTTACATCAAATGGTGGCTGAGCAGAAGGGTTAACATTGTTTAAATGTGGCCTTGTATTATTTAACAGTCCTGTACTGCTATTTGTTTAATAGCAAAGGATGTGTTTATCTGTGCTAACTTCACAGGTTGCTAAGTAAAGTAATGGGAATATGAAGCCTCTAGGCTTGTATAAATGTATACTCTGAGGCTTTTCTTTTCATTTGTGTTCTGAGGCTGCCCTTCAGGAATGTCACATACATATTGTCCAAACCAAGTCCCAAGCTGGAGAAATGCTCACCCACTGGTGTTTTTTATTTATTTGTTCTAGGATTACAAATGGTGTGTCTATGATCTGGTGCCCGATATTGTAAAAGTGCAAGTTAATTTGCTTCCCAAGAATATGTCCCATTTCCACCACATAAAGGTGGCTAAAAACACATTTTGGGGAAATTTACAAATTACTACTTAATGTGGACTGAATTCTCACATGCCTCCTAGGCAAAAGCATTACTGGGAAAGCCCCCATGCGTGAGCAGGCATCTTCCTCCCAGGCTCAGAATATATAACCAGAAACAGAACGTAGGGGGCTCTTGTGGTGCCATTCCAATGCACAGCTCTCGGACAGCACGCCTTCTCCTACAGAGCCCTCTCTGGCTTAACAAGGTACCCTAGTCCATTTGGAACTCCACTAGCTTGTCTGGCTTCAAATCAGACATTAAGCACTACCTGACCTTCAGCTCTGTATGCACCTGCTTAACTCCAACAGCTGATAGACTCTGGATGACAAGATCTGGCTCTGTTAACAGCAACTATTCTCAGCACAAGACAGAAGCCACCCTCCTACACGTTCCTTGACAATGCCTCTGAATCACTCTAAGGGGCTGCTCCTGTACACCCCTCACCCCCCTCTCCACACTAGGATGGGTCTCTGCCTCCCCGGCCTCAGCTCTGCCTCCTTCACCACTTCTACTAGAGGCCCCTCTCTTCCCCTACCAAAATCCTGTCCTTACTGACCCTCTGCCCAACCTAACCTCTAGTGTCTCTGCACCTTACCTGCACTTGTAATCAACTAAAGTTGATGTCCATATGCTGTATAGTGTTTTAAATGTCTTAAGAAACTCTGTAACCTGTTCCTGATTGTTGTGCTGTCCAGTGTCTCAAATGTCCTAAAACTCTGAAACCTTCTTAATTGAATGTCTATACTCTGTTCACATGATGTGGAACCTTTGTAAAAGAGCCTTGGCTCAAAAGTTATTTTCTGAATACCAAATAAATAAATAAATAAATGTGGTTGTGAGAAGGGGGCTGGTAACTTGTTAATTCCCATAGGTTTTGTGAAAAAAAAAAGCTTAAAAAAATAAGAGAGTCGAGTAAAAACTAAGTCTGCATGCATTGGCAGTTCATTTTTTAGACATATTATTACATTTTTTCAAACTTATTATGTTTATGATTTGCAAAGAAGATGATGCAGCAATTGAGGTTAATATTCAACGATGCCTTTAAAATACACATATAAAATTCCAGAATAAAAGTTTCACATAATTTATTACATCAAAATACAATTATTAAAAGCCTTCCATACAATTTATACCAAACGCTTATGTTATAAACCTAATACAGTCATTGCACTTTTCTCTAAAAATCCATAAACCAATTTATATATATATATATCTATAATTTCTCTGCCGATTTTCTTCCTCTGATCTCCTCCGCTTCTCCCCACCCTGGCATTGTCACTGACCCATCTTGGGGACTTACAGGTTAAACACCCATAGGTGGCCTGTCTTGTAGGGTCATGCAAGACCTGCAGGGGTGCTGTGTGAACAGATGGCTTTCCTCCTGGTTGACCCCCAGAGCATCGTGCATGCAAAGATGCACTTTCTTGCTCATATGCAAGGTGAGCGTGGATGTGCCACATTAGCCAACCCCCCCCCACTCACTATTCCAGCTGTTGTTGCCATCTAGCCTCTGCCAGATGGCAGTCAAGCAGTGGGACCTAGGAACCACCCACCCTGAGGAAGGAGAGCTGTCATCAGACTCTTTATCCTCCCTCTCTCAGCCTATCCCCGAGCGATCCTGGTCCATTTCCAAATGCGGATCACCGACATGACTGATGGTGTGGCATCCAGTATCTCAACCCACTACACTATTGGGCTAGCTGTAACCAATTTCTTTAAATTTAGCCACACTTGGTAATTTACTACACATACTGCAGGTCTTCACTGAGAGGGAATAGAATTCCAAACTGACGGCCCAGTAAAAGAGAAAGCATTACGACCATATAAGGACCTTCCTCTAAGGAGTTCAGATTCAAGCCCACATGAAGCTCTTTAAACCAAAGTGAATATTCTGAACCTGTAAAATATCTGTAATATACTTAGGGACTTTATAGGCAACATATCTATACATAAATTTAAGTATATGAAATTACTGCTTTTCTACCAGAGACAGCCAATTTAAACTATTAAATATAGGCTAGCAGTACAAACGGGACTCTTGTTCCCATAAGTTTGCCCAGTTATCAAAAACCCCAAAATAAATAAATGTCATACATAAATGTCTCTGGGAATATTATTAGTCTAGCTAATCTACAATGAATAATATCCAGTTTATCTTTAAACACTACTGAATCATATCCATGAACACAATTCCCATCATCTAGAATCGGGATAGTCATAGTATTGATAATGCTCATCATAACCTTTGAAAGGGTTGCATCTTTTTTGAAAGACACACCAAAAAAAAAACATGAGGCAGAAACATTTTATACTGTTCATGAGCGTGGCCTTACTCTTTTTCATCAGCTGTGGGAAGTTTACAAGATACCACCCCCCACGCCCATGTAAGTAAGTAGTAATTCGTAAATCTACGCTAAAATGTATTTGCAGGGGGAAACAAAATTCTACTGTTGACATGACTACTATTAATTACCCAAATGGTGGACTTGCTCTGAAATGACACCTTATAAAACTATATGAAACTAAGAACTGCAGATGCACAAAAATGGAAAATTATTCTCTTAATAATTTAAAATCCACAAATTTCTCAGTTAATGTTGCACAACTAAAAATTGTCCTTGGGTCACATTCTAACTAACCTGAGCGATTCAGATTACAAGCCTCATATTTTTTTTTTGTTTGTTTGTTTTTGCTATCTGTGAGCAACAGAAGTCTTTAAGAACATATTTTTACACATTGTGAACCTTTTAGAAATTTCAAACCACCCAATTAACTTTAACCAAATTTACAAAATCTAGATATGCTAGGACTGAAAATGCACCGAATTTCAGATTTTTCTGTCTGAGAACATCCCTGATAATAGGTTGCAAAAAATTGGAGTTTAACACAAAAATGCCTTGTCAATCCTAACTCTAGTGGTGCTACTGCACCACTGTAATGCATACTTTTCCCTTGTTATTAATTACTAAGGTCACTTGCATGAAAATGCAGTCTTAGTGTCTATATTTCCTCCGCTCCCGCTGCTTGGTTAGCTAAGTCCTAAAGTTTTAACCTCCCATAAAATTTGGAAATAGCTATATTTTCCTCACAAGACAAAAATATATTTACAATACCAAAGTGTCCTCCTTGGTATATTGGAAATAAATAAAAGAATGGGAAAAATATGGCATGTATGCCACACATATGCATGCTATATGTAGACTATATATGACGATACTGAACAACCTCAATTTTCTTATTGAGAATATGTTGTTCATATAAATGGTGTATAAATCATATAATTTCTCGTTCTTCCATATATTGTTTAAATATTTATTTATTTATTTGCTTTTGATAACTGGTGGTGCACTAGGCATGACAATGCCTATTTGCAGGCACGACTTCGGGAGAGAAAAGTTTACCAAAAAATAATACATACATAGGGGTGCATGTGCACACAGCACATGCAGAAGCAGGGCAACAAACAGGGTACACAAGTTTACAGGTAATACAGCAACAATACTATATGTACAGGTAGTTAAAGGTTGTTAAACTAATGTTAAAATAAATAAATAAATAAACAGGTAAGGCATTTCAAACACTTTGAGATATACAGGTAATACAAAACAGTTTGAGAAAATACAGGCAGTGCTAAATTGATGGTGTACATAAAACAAGACAGTAAAGGCAAGTCTGAACAGTAAAACAGTTTAAGTGCACGGTTGTGATTGGTGAAAGAGCACAAGGAGAAGCAGGAGGAGTGGTGGGAAGCCTGGAGAAAAGGGATTAGAGAGCCTTAAAGGGTTTGAAATCAGAAAGAGAAAGAGGACATGTGAAAGGGGGGGGTGTAGAATAGGTGGGAAAGATGTATGAGAAGTGTATCAACTTGGTGACTGATCTAAGGTGGATTGCAGCAGGTACAGGGGCTAGTTACCCGCAGATGTTCACGGTGCAGTTGCTTGAAACTGGCATGGGAGGTTGCTTGACGGATTGAGTAGGGTAGGGAGTTCCAGTATTTTGGGGCCCATGTGAGAGAAAGCTTGTGCACCCATATTTGTTCTACATCTAGGGATGTGAAGAGGAGCTTTATCAGTAGATCGTAGTCCATAGGAGGGAGGTTGTGCGTGTAGTAGAGAGGCAAGGGATAAGGGGAGATCTGATCTGGCGATGCAGTCAATTTGAGCGCCAAGAGACTGAAGTCTGTGGGTAGAGGAACCAGGCCATTTAAGGTCAGCATACAGCTGGCAGTGGTGTTTGTAACGTGGGGATGCAGAGGCGTAGCGGCAGATGTTATTATAAGTGGTGTCCCATTTATGGAGGGAGGATTTTGAGGCAGTTTGGAAGATGCCTGAGCCATAGGCCAGAGCTGGGAGCAGGAAACCTTGCGCCACTGCTAGTCTGGCCGAGGGGGGTGAGGGCATAGCTAGTTCTGTAGGCACTACCTAGCTTGGCATTCACAGACTTACAGAGAGTAGTTATATGCAGGTCAAAGTTAAGAGATTCATCCAATGTGACTCCTAGATATTTGAAGGATGTGGTGTTGACCAGAGGGGGGAGCCATCCACAGTTCGGATATCTAGGGCAAGGTGGTTCATTTTAAGCTTGGCAGGTGAGCCAAAGAGCATGGAGTGTGTCTTTGGAGTGTTGAGAACAAGTTTGTTCTTAGTTAGCCAGGATTGGATGTCTGCGAAGTCCGAGGCAAGAGAGAGGGTTATGTCGTCGGTATTTCTAGCACTGTGGTAAATAACTAGGTCATCAGCGTAAAGCAGAGACGAGCAGTTTGGTGCTAGGAGTGGTAAGTCATTAATGAAAACTGAGAAAAGCAAGGGGCCAAGTATGGAGCCTTGTGGTACTCCAACATGTATAGGGGGAGATCTGATATGGCTGAGTTAAAAACTACAGCCTGTTTCCTGTCAGATAAGTAGCTCTTGAACCAGGCTACTACATCAGGGGAGAAGCCGAGGGAGCGAAGTTTATCAAGAAGAAGGGTATGGTTTACTAGGTAGAATGCCTTTGTTAAATCAATGAAAATGGCACCAGTCAGGAGGCCTGAGTCCATGGAGGTATAGATGTCATTTTCACAAGGGCAGTAGAGGTGCTGTGGCCTTTTCGAAACCATGCTGTGAGCCAGATAGAAGGTTATATTTCTGAAGATATTCAGTTGATTGAGTGGCCACTAGCTTTTCCAGAAATTTACTGAGCATTGAGAGAATAGCAATAGGGCGGTAGTTCTTGATTTCCTTGGGGTCACCTTTTTGGGAATTGGTGATTTTGGCTATTTTCCAGATGTCAGGAACTGAGCCATGACATAGGGAAAAGTTGAAAATTTTGTTTAGGGGAGAGGCAATGAGCGGGGCAGCTGCTTTCAGAAGCCTAGGTTCTAGACCATCGGACCCTAAGCTGGTATTTTCGGGAGCGGAGAGCAGTAGTTTTAGTACTTCTGCCCTGGTGATACTCCAGAACCTAAATAGGGGGTGCTTAATTAGAGGTTCAGTTGGGAGTGAGGTGATACTTATTGTCTGGAAAGATGTCAGGTAGCTAGTGAGATCTGAAAAATGCTGATTGAAGGAGTTTGCTATGGTCTCCGGGTTATTGCAGTGAATACCATTTAGAAGCATGTCACTGGTATGGGCCCTGGAATTGGCACCAAGGAGTGTTTTTATGGTAGACCAGAACTTTTTAGCGTTGCCAGCAGCCTTTGTTAGCAGGTCTCTGCAGAAGATGCTCTTTGCTAGCAAATATTTCTTTACATATGTTTCTCTGAGATCGATACTGGTAGTAGTCGCTTGGTAACCCTATTGTTTTGAAACGTCGCCATAGTTTGTCTCTGGCTCTTAGTTGTGTAAGCAGATCTTTTGTTAGCCATTTAGTCTGTGTTCCTCGAATCCAACAAGTGACACGGGGGGCATGAGTGTCTTGAAGCTGGCTGAAGTGAGCCAGGAAGTAGTCAAGTGTCGCCTGGGCATTTGTAGAGGAGTAGATGGGGGTCCAGTCAATCAAGAAGAGATCATAAGTAAACTGGGTGAGGTTGAAATGGGCCATGTTGCAGAAAGTAATTAGTTTGGGAGGTATGACGGTTTATTTGTAGCGCTACCAGATGCAGAAAAATAGGGAGTGGGATCACTATGGCATCTGCAAGTGGTGCCTGTACCTACTATGTTGTCAGGGCGATTTGTAAGGACCCAGTCAATAAGGGTGCTTGTCCGGAGGGGAGTCATGACCCTTGTAGGGTCTGTGATAAGTTGGTGAAGGTTAGTTACCTTAAATATACCAGTCTGTGTATATTTAAATACATTAATTGCAATATTTATAGAAAATGTAATTGTTTTTGCACGGATGTGCTTCTGACATTGATAGCATCCACAGGAACAGATTATTAGATACAAGCAAAGGATTATTAACAGGTGTAAACAAGCAAGACGGGCAGAAGACATTTTGGGGCCCAATTAACATAGGTGACAGGGATGTGCTTCAACTGAGGGTATTGTGGTCGCAGAACAGCACCCCTGGTACTCGTAGGCACTGGTCTGCATCCTCAGTACCCACCCACTGCATCCTGTCAGTGTGGAGCTGTGTATGGTAGCGGGGAGAGGCAGCTCTGGTCCGGACCATGGGCATCTATTTCTGATGCCCGTACCCATTTGTGCATGGATCATGCTTGTGCATAATGGAGGGTTTGCCGAGCCACAGAAGTCCTCCAGAACTGCTGTAACCCTACCAGAAAATATGTCTTTAACAAGTAAACACCAGACTATGTGGGTGATGCCCATTCTACTGTGGAGGCTCCTAGGGCAGGAGGCTGTAGAAAATAGTACAGCAGGGCCCAGAATCATCATATGTTACTAGGAGGGAGGGTGGTAACAGTAAATGCAACCCCAGGCTTGCACAGGCTTCCCTCCTCTTCCACCAGCTCTGCACCAAAGAGAATGTTTTAAGCATTAGGTGCATACCTGCCCACACACCCTGGCACACCTCATCCTAGCTACCCACACAGCTCACACAGTGGACAGGGATCAGGTGCAGAGAGTGTGCACATCCTCACTGAGGAAGCCACATAGTGCCCCAATGGTGCACATCTTGCATGTAGGGTGCACTCCATGGCTCTTCCCGGATGGGACTCTTCTGTAGATCATGCCCTAAGACAGAAAGATCCTGTTTTCATGCAAATTTCCATACAAATATAGAATAAAGGAAACATATTAGGAAACATATATGAAAAAGCATAAGATTCCCCTTCATCCTGCCACAGCAATCTGTACTCCATGTTATGCCCCTTTGAATTAGGGATGTGTGCACAGTTTGGGAAGATTCTGACTTTTCATAAATCCAAATGAAATTGAATGTCATGGTTAGGTTGCTTGCCAGTGAAGTCTGAGGTGTTCTGTAGACTTCCAGCACATTCTACATCATACAGAAAAACAACATGGAAGCTTACTAAAGTTGATTCAATGAGTTTCACAACTTAGTGATGAGTCATGCTTGTGCAATTTGTTGATAGACTGAAGGTGTTTGAATGAAGTGTTGTTGACTGACATACATGGATACTTTGACCATTTGCACCCTCTGTCCCATGGGGAACTACCACCCTGTTGGGGTACCATGAAGGCAAAGGAAACCTCTTGAGGAGAGTTCCACCACGGAGGTGCCATGGGAACATAATTCCTTTAGGCTAAAGATACCTTAGGAAGGAGCCCCAAGGAGAGAGGCACACCACTGGAGGAGGAGGGGGGAGTATGGCAGGGCAAAGAAACAGTGCTTCTGAGTGAGGCTGAAGAAACCTGGCTTATATAGCTCCAGCAGGGGCCATGGCTGGTTGTCTTCCTCACTGAACTGCAGGCATAGCCTTTGAATTCAATGGGCATTCACTACTAAGGAGGAGTTGTGGCCAGCAACTTGTTGATACTCTGAATGTATTTGAATGAATGTGTTGTTGCTTGACATATGTGGATACTTTGGTGTTCATACTCTGTCAGATAGGGAACTACCATCGTGTCTGGGTATTAGGAAGGTAAAAGAACCCTCTTGAGGAGGGTTCCACCCCTAGAGGCGCTGTGGGATGATCATAATTCCTTCGGGTGAAGGGTACCTTAGCAAGGAGCCCAAAAGTACTGTACTGCAGGTGGTGAACACATAGCCTGAGTGAGAACAGATTGATAGCAACTAGTGATGACTGATAACAGAAACTGAACTGAGCAACAACTGAGACTGTCAGTAAGTGGTAACTGATAGCAGACAGAGGCATGACTTCCGTAAGGAGAGATGGAACAGCTGGATGGAAAGAGGGCAGCCATCCAACCCCAACTCACAGTGGAAGCCTAGTAGGGTAAATGCTATATTAATATAGATGTACTACGTTGTGGACCACTTCCTATAAAGACTATCTAACTTTCATGACCTACGGCATGGAGTAGAGGGAAAACCCCCTGTGAGAAGGATACCTCTGGGGATCCAAGGCCTTGGTCGCCTTTTCTCCAGGCTTGGGATGAGATTAGTGAAGGCTCAGCTACTGCAATTTGGAGCCTCAGTTCAAGGCAAATTTTAAAGGAAGGGCTCTTATTCTGTTCCTCTGACAGGAATGCCATGGGTGTGCCGCAAGCTGAACTCTACAGCTAAAGGAGATTCCCTGTGTAGAAAGCCAACCCCCAAAGCAGGAGGAGGACAGCAACAACCACCAAAAGGCACTCACCTGGCCTCTAGACAGTGGAACCCTGGAGAGGAAGCTGAACCCTTGAGGGTTGAGATATAGGAGCTGGGCCCTTGAGGGTCCAGGACTTGAATAATTGTATGATCTTCACCCTTGAGGGGCAGAGGAAGGGAAGTAAGTGGATTCCAGATGAACCTTAGGTGGCCATAGGGGGAACAGCTTTTGAAGGTGTTACCAACATGGTCTGCACAGCTAAAGTAGCCCCCATGGACTTCGAGGCTCCACCCTCTGGCAATTGAAGTCTTAAATGCAACATCAAGAGATGCTGCCAAAATCTCCAAGATCTATACTGTCCTGTTCCATTGGGCCTATTCTGTTAATCTTGTCCCCTGTTCTTATTGGATTTCCATATTTCCTAACATTAATTTAGATTGGAAGGAGATTTGGCTTACATGTCACAGTTTTATTAGGCATGACCAATTGAGGCTCATACAGTTTAAAGTAATTACATAATATTTACTATTCCCCAGAAACTAACGGATTTGAATCTGCTAAAAGAACCTCAAATGTTACAGGTGTAATGAGGATAGAGGGACCTCTTGCATATTTTTTGGGAATGCCCTAAGGTAGCTCCTCTATGGTCAGAAATCAGGGATAAGCTTGATACCCTACTGGGGTTGGAGGATATGTTCAAGCCAGAGGTGTGTCTGCTGGGGGATATGGCTACTTTTCCAATTAGGAATAGAAAATATTACATGGCCTTGATTTCACTCATAGTTAAGAAATTGGTTCTCCGTCATTGGAAGGATAAGGTTGTACTTTCTTATTCTGAATGGCTAGCAGAACTTCTCGCTTCTCTCAGGGTTGAGAAATGATTGCTACCTCAGCATAATCAATTACCCCGCTTTGAGAAGATATGGGCCCTGTTTGATACTATCTATTCATTGTGATTTGCGAACTCACCCTGTATGATAATGATTTGAGTCGTGTGCCTCGGAGGGGGGACAATATTTGTAAGGGGTTGGGGGAGTTTTGTATTATAGGATTTTTAGGGTTGGGGGTATAGCAGAGAAAATGTTTTACCATTTTTCTAACGAGATAACTGTATATTTCACTTATATCTTGTAAAATCTTTCTCTCAGTTATGCTGTCTCTGCATAAAATGTGAATAAAATGTTAATGGCAAAAAAAAAAGAGATGCTGCCAAGTCAATCTGCATGTTCAAAGCTTCCGGAAAACAAGAAGTTGGGCTGCTCAGTAAATCACAAAATAACCTTGGTGCTAGGTTAAGTTAAGCAAATATTTTATTTGAAAGTTAAAGATCCATGTAGTATAGCAGCACCTCCACAACAGGGATCACCAAGCTTCCCCAAGCTTAGGACATTCTCACCTGAAGGGCAGAAAGAGAAGAACCCTGCCAAAGTTGTGGAACCCACCTCAAGATGTGGACTTCAAGGGAGCAGAGTGAGACCATTTTAATAAAGGACAGGGAGCCCTGGAGGCTGTGCTATGGTTGTGGCTGGCATGCATCCAAGTGCAGGAGTAGTAGGAGGCCGATGGTGAAGCCTGAGAGACACGAGCATGACTTGGTGAGATATCAAATGACAACTAGGACATTGTATGAGACTGAATGATGCATGCTTGGACTAAATGGTGAACGCATGCCAGCCAATTCCATAAGGGAAGTCAGAGGCAGAGGAAAGAATTTCTGATATGACACCAATAATAGATTAAGAAATAGAAACCTAGGAAATGCAATCACACATCACCGAAACAATCATAGTAGGGGACTGTATCCTGAGATTTGCAGACGGCAAAATATGCGAAGACAACAAGGAGTATACCCAAGTCTTTTGTCTCCCAAGTGCTAAAACTAAGGATATAAGACAACTGCTAAAAAAATCTCATTGAACTACATGTAAGTCCAGATGGTGGTAAAATGGATGTTAACGGTGCTGGGTTTCCACAGTAATATAAAAAGGGTAAACAGAGCAACTGCATTGTGATGACACCAGTAATTTGCACACAAATTATGAACACAGGTTCCAAGAAGGTGGATATTGTCACCTGACAAAGAGAGGCAGTAGTTAGAAATAAATTCCAAATGCCTGACAGACTTTTATTCAAGCATGCGGGGAAAGGGAACACGGTCACAGGGAATCTCTTACACCTAATCTCCTCTACGAGGAGCACTCTGAATCAACCAACTGTAATAGCTCTGCTTTAAGAGCATTCTATCCTCTATACCCTGTATGAGGGTGACTCTATGCAAACCACTTTCAGTAAGCGATGTAACAGCTCCGCTTTAAGAGTGTTCTATCTTCTAAGATCAGCGAATCACTATGCAATCTCTAATACTATCCTGAGGTACACCTCTACCTAAGGCCTATCACCTGGAGTACTCTACTCTAAGAAACTCTATAGCATGTCACTACAAGTTCTACATATATCATAAAAGGCAGTTCATTCATGGTTGAGCTTTCTCTGTCATCGAGAAGGAAACTGGGATGCAGGATATGGAGACACAAAGGGAACAACTTGGCTGACTGGCTAATATGATTCTGGGGCTTCTTTAAAACTAAAGGAATGCCAAGAGGACTTTGAACAGGCCATGAGTTTCTCGGCCACAACCCACCTCTCTAGGGTTGCCGTAATTTAAGAACACAAAGATTTCCTCAGCTCAAAACCCACTGAGGGCAGCCAGAATTGAGATACAACAGATCCAGTCACAGTCCGCTTCTAGACTGCTGAGAAAAGAAGAAGATGCTGAACAACCGCCACCACCTATTTCTGGACTGTTGGAACAAAGAAGATGCAGAACACCTGCCACGGCCTGCTTCTGGACTGCCAGCAGAAGAAGAAGAAGCTGAACAACTGGCCACAGCCTGCTTCTGGACTGCCGGGAGACAAAGAAGATGCAAAACACCCTACCACAGTCCACTTCTGGACTACCGGAAGGAGAAGAAGATGCTGAACAAACTGACCACAGTCTGCTTCTGGACTGCCGGGAGATGAAGAAGATGCAGAACACCCTGCCACAGCCCGCTTCTGGATTGTCGGGAAACAAAGAAGATGCTGGGGGAAGGAAGTCTGTGGAATGTGGGAGAACAACAGGGTTCTGGGCACTGAGGCCAGATGAGCCAAGGACTGACATAAAGCAATAAACAGGACAATGACTCAGGGTACTGGAACAGAAGATCTGGATGACACTTCAGTGAGGATGACAAAATAAGAAATGGACAGCAGACTTTGCACTGGGCCAGGTCATACACTGGGAACTTGATAGAGGAAAATAACAAACAATTGCAACTGAGACAACTGTGGCACAATTCTTCAGGAAATTGCTGCTGTCTGCTTCTGAGATGCACTGGAAGATGATTTCTGAAGAATTAGTGAAGCCTGAGCTGCATATACATTGGTGAAGTGACTCTGGAGAATTTAAGACTGATTTGAATACTTTTCTTGCACTGAAATACTGGCAACAAAGCAATACCAGGACAGTTCTGGCACTTACACTGTTCGTAGAAATGACAGCAATGCAATAAATGTCACAGTTCCTATTGTAGTGGTCAACTGCACAGTCTCAATGTGCAGACAGCAGTAAATAAACAGGCACTTTGCTATTCTGAGTGAATCCTAGCTTCAGTGGACCTAACTACTAGGCGGTCCCTCTAGCTACATCAGGTTCTCCTGTTACTGTGGGTACACTGCAGTGGGGAATAGGCTCTCTCAAAAGGCTATAGACTATAATGTTGGACTAGGCTTTCTTAACACCTGTGGGTCTATGTGGCTAGCTAGGCTCCCTCAGCATCTGGGGTCACTAATGCTGCTGGGCCCCTTTAACACCTGTGGGCCTAAATGGCTAGCTGTGGGCCTTGGGACTTGGGTTGTCCCTTTGAGTGACTGTGCACCTGACTTACCCTCTTTTACAGCAGTGGGCCTAATGCACCCTTTTAAACAGCAGTGGGCCTAACACTTCTAAGCTTTGAAGTTTAAGTTTATTGTTCTAGGAATTAATACCTTTGAGCCAAGGCTTATTTACAAAGGTTCCACGTCATTAAGTACAAAAACATAGTAGACAGTGTTACAAACAATCAGTAAGCGTTTAACAAGACCACAACTTAAACAGTAACATTTATGTACAGAAAAGAAAAAGGAACTCAGAGGCACTGTCAAGGGCAAGGAATAAGGATTGAAGAGCTTGAGAGGGAAGAGAGGGAGAAATAAGAAGTTTAGGAGCAGACAGAACCAGGTTAGTGGTACTCAGGTTGTCTTTGTCAAAGAGGAGACCATGGTGGTTGAGTGAAACAAATGTAAGTGCACTCAGTGGGATGAGACTTTAGTCAAAGCAGTCACAGGAGCTGGAGGCTGTGAGGTGAGCGTAAGTATGGATTTGAAAGCTCCCAATGTCGTGGAGGATTGGGAGGCAGGTTAAGGGCATTGTACCAGGTAGGGGCACGGTATGTAAAAGATCTTTGTCCCTGAGCAGTCCGGCATCTAGGGACAAGGAAGGGTTGGTGGTCAGATCTTCTGGTGGTATGAGTGCCATTGTTCAGGCAGAGCAGGTCTCGGATACATGGAGGAGTGAGTCCTAAGATTGATTTTTTTGCCATCACGCGGTGAGATACATGAGGCGATTGGAAGATGCAACCAACTGTTCCGTGGTAGAGGTCACAAGTGTGGGTCCGTCTCTGTGCTTCAGTGAGGAGTCGGCAGGTTTTGCTTAGTGCTGTTGAGATGCGCTTTAGTGCAGTGGTAGTAGCTGAGCCTATAGACAATTAGACCATAGTCTATGATTGAGATGATGGAGCTTTGAACAGCAATCCTCAAGGCATCTTGGTTGAAAATTGGCGGTTCGGTACAAAATTCCAATCGTTGGTGCACTGTTTTGCAGTGTTATTGATATGGACACTAAAGTAAGACATTGAGTCAAAAGTGATACCAAGGTATTTGAAGGTGTTCACTTGTTCTAGTGTATTTCCAAGAGAAGTTTTTATGAGGAGTGGAGTATGCCTATTTCTGTTTGATGACTGGTAAAAAGCATGAGTTTTGTTTTTTTTATTATTTAGGACCAGTTTGTGCTCAAGAACCACTTTTCAACACATGAGAAAGCAAGCTGCAAGCTCTGTCGTAGTGGATTTGGATTCTTATGGGAGGAGACAATATACGCTATCAGTGTAGAGTATTAATTTTTCAGGCAGGATTTGGGAAGCAAGTTTGGAAATAGGCTGAAGAGGAGAGGACCTAACATTGAGCCCTGGGGACACCAGAGGACTGGTTTGGAGTCAGAGAGAACCTCAGAGATTTTTACTGTTTGAGAACGTTAGCCAGGTAACTTTTGCCCAGGCTCCAGGTCCCTCAGCTAGCCCAATGTTGAGCAGAAGAGAGATTAGAAGGCTATGGTGAACAGTGTCAAAGGCCTTTGTGAGGTCTATGAAAACAGCTCCGGTTAAATAACCCTTATCCAAGGCTTTGTGAGTTTCACTAGAGAAATCAAGTAGGGCCATGATGTACTGTGTCCTTTCCTAAATCGTGTTGCTGAATGCAGAGTAGATCGTACTTTTGCAGGTAGTCTGATAGTTGATCCGCCACAATCCGTTCAAGAGCTTTGGAGAGGGATGGAAGTATAGATATGGGCTGATAGTTCCCTGGTGTGGATTTGTCGCCCCCTTTATGCACTGGTGTGACTATAGCGGCCTTCCATGTGTTGGGGAATTGGCTTTGGCACAGGGAGAGGTTGAGAATTTTGGTGAGGGGGTGGATCACTTCTTCCAAGGTGAGGGACAGAAGTTTGGATCAATGGTGTCACTGCTATTTCTAGATTTAGAGCAGGCCTTTTTTATGTATCTGTAGGCTTCATATGTCTTAACTATTTTAAAGTGAAATAGCAGTTTGTCTGGCCAGGTGGTTTGGGATACGAGTTTTGGAACTGGCAAGTCCTGGAAGAAGTCTGGTGAGAGGACACCACTGAGGTCAGTGAAGGTTTTATTTAGGGCATCGGCCATAGTCTTAGGGTCATGGGTAGTGGAGTCATCAATGTTCATTGCCGTGGGAGAGGATTTAGACTGTTTGCCCGTAATATTACGTATATTGTCCCAGAAGGATCTCCCATCACCCCATGTGGTTTCTAGAGCATTCTTGAAATAGGAGCTCTTCATTTGCCTGATTTGTGAAGTGCATAGGTTCCGTGCCTGTTTATAGTTAAGTGAGTCTGTTATGGAGCCTGTGGCCCTGGCTATAGCCCAAAGATGGTCACGTGCTTTAAGCTGAGCCAGTAGTTTGGCTGTTAGCCAGGAATTAGAGAGGGCTTTGATTTTACATTTTTTGAAAGGTGTGTAGGTGTCACAGGCAGTGTTGAAAGTTTCAATGAAGAAGTCTAGGGCAGTTAAAGTTTAAGTAGCAGTGGGCCTAGCTCACCCCTTTAAGTAGCAGTGGGCGAGTTAGGCACACTGTTAGAGAGAAAAAGATAGCATTTAGGAAGTATAAGGAAACACAGAAGGAGCAGGACAGAGAACTGCACCAGTTAAGGCAAAAGGAAGCAGGGAAGGTGATCAGAGTAGCAAAGGCCCAAACTGAGGAAAAGATAGCCAACTCGGTTAAGGGGGGGATAAAACCTTTTATAGGTACATTAGGAAGCGTAGCAAGACAAAGGGAAGGATAGTTAGACTGAATAGAATGGACGGTGGGTGGGAAGAGAGGGACAGTGAAAAAACAGGATACTGAATGAATACGTCTGCTCAGTATTCACAAAAGAGGAGGAGGGGGAGGTACCTAATCCAGTTAACAGAAGCACTCTGGATAAGGGGTCAATTTTTATTTTATTTATTTATTTAACAAATCAGAAAGACATTTGAGCCAAGGGCTGTTTTACAGAAGTTCCACGTCAAGTCACAAGAATAGCAAATTACAATGGTTTCAGTAAGTAGTACAACATGAGGAAAGTAATTACATAAACAAAAGAACAATATGGCAAGATAAATATTGTGTCAAGTGCAGCCAGTGGCCTTGTCTGATGAGGGGTGAAAGGGATTACAAGGAGAGAAGTACAGGAGGGGGTGGAAGGAGCAAAATAAGAGCAAGGAGGGAGATTCCACAATGAAGCTTATGCAGGAAAGACCCACGGGGGGATGCGGGGTGTAGAGGGAAAGAAACATCCCAGTCCTTTCACAGAAGAAAGGATTCTCAAAGAACTCCTAAAACTGAAGGTGGACAAAGCAAGGGGGCCTGGCGGGATTCACCCCAGAATTCTAAAAGAATTAAGGGAAGAACTAGTGACACCACTGACTACCCTTTTTAACAAATCATGGGAGGATGGGATGGTACCTGAGGACTGGAGGGCAGCAGATGTGATTCCCCTTTACAAACGTGGGAGCAAGACAGAGGCAGGAAACTACAGACCTGTCGGTTTGACCTCTGTGGTAGGGAAAATGATGGAATCACTTCTGAAGGAAAGAACTGTTGAGTTCCTAGAGGCCAGTGGGGCACAGAACCCAGGGCAGCATGGATTCACAGCAGGAAGGTCATGTCAGATGAATCTAATTGATTTATTTGACTGGGTGACCAAAGTAATAGACCAGGGAGGGGCTGTGGACATGGCCTACCTAGACTTTAACAAGGCATTTGACACAGTCCCACACAAAAGATTAATAGTAACCAGCCTGGGAGGGTCCCAGGGTGGTAGCCTGGATAAAATATTGGCTGGACAACAGGACACAGAAAGTAATACAGTAGTAAACTGAGTCCACTCTGAAGAAAGGAGGTTACTAGTGGGGTACCGCAGGGTTCAGTACTGGGTCTGGTCCTTTTTAATGTCTTTATAAGTGACATTGCAGAGGGATTGGAAGGAAAAGTATGCCTCTTTGCAGATGACACAAAGATCTGCAACAGGGTTGATACACAAGGGGTGGAAAGGATGAGAAGGGACTTGGCAAGGTTGGAGGAATGGTCAGAAGTATGGTAGCTTGGATTCAGTGCAAAGAAGTGCAAAATAATACACCTGGGAAACAAAAACCTAGGGGAAAGAGTACACAGTGGGACAATGGGGGTAGTAACAACAACAAAATGGAACAGGACCTGGGGGTAATCATATCAGATGACCTTGGGTTTAGCAAGCAATGTGAGAAGGCAGTAGGGAGGGATGAGGGATACTGGAATGTATAGGGAGAGGCATCACCAGCAGAAAACAGGAAGTTGTTATCCCTCTATACAGACAGTTGGTGAGACCCCATCTGGAGTACTACATCCAGTTCTGGAGATCCCATCTCCGCAAAGACATAGACAGGATGGAGGCAGTCCAGAGGAGGGCAACTAAAATGGTGCAGGGTCTGCAAGAGAAGCCATATGAGGAGAGACTAAAGAAGCTTAATATGTATACCCTTGAGGAAAGGAGGAAAGAAGGGAGAGGGGGGACATGATTGAAACTTTAAGTACCTCAGTGGAATCAACAAAGTCCAAGAGGGTAGCATCTTTCAGAAAAGAGATGCAAGAACAAGGGACACAATTTGAATTTGTATTTTTCACAGAGAGGGTGGTGAACACATGGAACCGCCTTCCTGAGGAGGTTGTGGGGTCTAAAACTGTGAAAGAGTTCAAGAATGCATGGGACAGACATAAGGCAATTCTTGTGTGGGGGGGTAGGAATAAATATGCTGTTGGTTAACTAGGAGCTGCAGCTTATCCATTAGGTAGGGAAATGGGCAGACTAGGTGGGCCAAGTGGTCCTTATCTGCCATCAAAGTCTATGTTTCTATGTTTTTATGTTTCTAACTCGGCCTTTTTAAATAGCAGTGGGCCTAACTTGCCCTTTCAAAAGCAGTGGGCCTAACTCACCCCTTTCAGTAGTAGTGGGCCTAACTCACCCCTTTGAGTAGCAGTGGGCCTAACTCACCCCTTTAAGTAGCAATGGACCTAACTTGCCCTTTTTAAATAGCAGTGGGCCTAAATCGACCTTTTAAGTAGCCGTGGGCCTAACTCGCCCCTTTTAAATAGCAGTGGGCCTAACTTGCCCTTTCAATAGTAGTGGACCTAACGTGCCCTTTTAAGTAGCAGTGGGCTTAAATCGCCCGTTTCAGTAGCAGTTGGCCTAATGTTCCCTTTTAAGTAGCAGTGGGCCTAACTCGACCCTTTAATACACTGATCCCCTCTTTAATTATATGTTGTCCCATGCCTGCTCCGCCCTTTAATTAATATTGATGAGCCCTCTCCTGTGGGCCTTTATGCTGGGTTCTCCCCGGGGTGCAGCTCTAAGCTGCTTCCTTGCTTTTTGCGCCTGGCGCTAAAAAATCTTCAGCAGCTGGAAGCAGACGGGGCATGCAGGCAAGCCCTCAGGGACATCTTTAACCCTCCAGGTAAGCACTTTCTTGTCCCTCCATACTTCCTACATCCTCTTCTCCACAGCCAGGGCCGAAGTTAGGGTTTTGGGGTCCCTCAGCAGGATTAGTGAAGTCATGGGTCCCCCCTACTTGGCCCACTTTCACCCCATGTACTTTACTGTAGGCGATATATGCATCATTTTATTTTATTCTCAGTACAACCAGTGGCATAGTTATTTTTTTTTTACAGGAAGATAGCAGTGTTAGTCCTTGGGGCTGTTCTTCCCATCCCATCCATTGCCCATCTACTTTATAGACGGGTCATAGCTTTTCATAACACAACAATGCCACATCAGAGCGAGCTGCACAGTCCTATGCTGCTGATAATAAGATAAAAAAAATTAAAAAATTTAAAATGCAAACTACTCTGCTTTGGGCCTCCTACCATGATCAGGGGGCCTCCAGCGATTCCAGGGTTTGCTGCTACCTAAACCGGTTATGTCTACAGCTACCATGATTCCCTCCAACGGATAATTTTTCAAAACACCTAACACTCTGGGTTCTGGTTCTAGAGGGCAGGGCATGTGCAGTACAATGGCATTCTGTATGCTCAGCCTGGCATTTCATCCTGAGCCACTTTTTGCACAATGTCATGCTGTCATAAAAAGGCTAAATTTTATTATTTTCTTAGCTATGTACATTATTTAAAACAGGTTTGTGATGGTATATCAGAAGCTGGGGCACGTGAGGCATTTTGGGCACCTTTTCTGAGTTACTGGAGCACCTCACTTTTCTTCTGTTGTGCCTCCAACTTCAGGGCACTCACACAGAAAACACCAGCATTAATGATAATACATGGGGAACAAATGATGTAAAATGGAAGCAGGATATTCATTTATCTTTCTACAGGCATTGTGAGCAGCTTTCTGGAAGTTTCTGTCCTTCTCAGCCAGGATCAATTTACAGCTCATTGGGGCTTAAATACCAGGGCTCTTACATAGCAGTACTGCAGAAGCAGTTGGGGTCTGGCAGAGGTTGTCTGAACCTTCTTTTGCTGAGCAGTTGGCGAAAGGATTTAGTTGCTGGATAGCTTTAAATTCTGTTTCAGTCTGTGGACTTTAGGGCAGTAGTGCTGACTTGTTTAATGCAGTGTGTGTGTGTGTGTGTGTGAGACCTTCCTCTGGAGGAGGCTGCAGTGCTTGGAGGTGCGTGTGGGGCAGACACAGGGCTGATACACTCTCATGAGAATCAGGTGAGGGCTCTCATCTCACCCTCCCTCACCCCTCCCTCCCCAGAGCACAGCTCATTTATAGGGAACACCTGCCCTGCAATTGGAGGAAGGGCTTGGTGAAGCTCATGTAGTTCTATCCATTAATGCAGCCACGGGCAGGGAAAAGCATTGGTAGGTTTCAAATAGAGTGTAGCATCCACAATGAATTGCTGATTAATGTGATAGGTGGATATTGTGGAGGGCCTTCAACTGGAATATATCAGGTAAAATGTCTGTTAGAGGCTGGGCTAGGATTAGTTAATTCACTTGCTGTAGGCATAGTTAGTGTGGGGAGGCTGTTTAGGTAGTGTGGACCATGGGTAGGATTGTTGGGTGCAATGGTTGTGGGACAGCATTGCGGATGAATATACTGTGGAGGCTGGGAGAGTGCCCAATATGCCACAGGCTAAGGAGGCTCAAGGAAGAGGTTCAGTGGCTTGGCAGGGAGCTGGGGAGGTTGATGGATGAGTGGAGGATTGTGTCTGTAGGAGGGCTGACATCTGAGAGTATTGTGGAGGCATCACAGAGAAGGAACAGTGGGTCAAGGGGGGGAAAACTAGACAGGAAGCCAGCTGATGAAGGGTGGACTCTAGTAGGACCTAGAAAAAGAGGAGCAGCAGTAGGCAGGAGGGAGGAGAAAGCACATAGTAAGGTAAAGGGGATAGGGAACATGTTTACTTTACTAGCAACACATGGGAAAGAAAATGCAGGAGGTGATTGCACAAGGGATGGCACTCACAAAGAAGAGGGAGTGAGGGGCATTACTAGTGGAGAGATTGAGCATGGTGTGGCAGGGGGAGGGATACTACTCAGAGAGGTGAGGAGGGAGAGGGAGGTTGGCAGTCAAACGGGGGAGGGGTCTTAATTGGAAGGGACAGGGAAGACACTGGGGCACATGGTAAAAACAGTCTTGAGTGGCTCCATAAATGAGAACCTCATGGGGTGGCAACGGCACAAGGAAAGAAGAGGTGTGCTGGTGTTGGGGGACTCCATACTCAAGGGGATTAGATGGGGCAACAAGGGGAGAGGCACAGTCTGATATGGGTGGAGTCCATACCATGATTAAAGGCAGACATGGCAGGACAGGCAATCCTAAGGTACGTAAAGAGGGTAGGAGAACCACACTTGTGGTAGATGTGGGACAAATGACCTTGTGGGAGAAACAGTGGAGGTAACAAGGGAGAGGACTGAGGAAGGGGAAGGTGCAAGGAGACTGTGGAGTCTGTGGCTTCTCTGAAGTGCTCCCAGTACCCTGCACAAGCACGGTGAGAAAGGAGAGGATTAGAGGTTGAACACATCATTGGTAGAATAGTGCCAAACTCAAGCGATATGGGGTTGTGGGTGGCTGGGGCAGTACCTGGGATAATAACAATCTGTTTGCAAGGGATAGACTGCACCTGAGTGGGGAGGGGAAGGAGGTATTAAAGCAAAGACTGGGTAGATATATTGCAACAAGGGTGGATATAAACTAGACAGGGGGGTGGCAAGTGGACAGCAGGTAGGCAGGGATCCAATAGAGTGGAGTCACAGCCCACCCCTCAGGCTACCAGGGAAGGACTCGGGAGGCCAAAAAAGGAGGGAGAAAAAAGGGAGGAGATGGAGACTAGTGAAGAGAAGGGGCATTATGGAGGGTGGTCTCATTGAATGCAAGAAGCCTAGGAATCAAATATGTGAGCTACAGGCACTTTTAGCAGTGTGGAGGGTGGATATTGCAGCTGTCACAGAAATGTGGGCAACTGAGCACCAGGACTGGGATCTGGCAATCCCAGGATACAAATTATACAGGAAGGACCATAAGGAGGGAGGGTGGGTGGGTGGCAGTCTATGTGAGGGACAGTATCAAATGCACAAGGGACGAGGGAGAAGAAAGGAGAACAGAGGCAATCTGGCTGCAGCTCCTAGACTCAAGGGTAGGAATTGAAGTTGGGTGGTATACAGGCCTGTCCCAGTCTGAGGTGCATAACAGGGAGTTAGCAGGACAAATCAAAAGGTATGTAGAAAAGGGAAGGTGGTCATCGTGGGGATTTCAACTTGCTGGGGTTGACTAGAGCATTCCGTCACCTCCAGTGCTAGGGAGTAAGTGCTTCTGGTTGCAATCCAGGAGGGTCTCCTGACACAGTTGGTTACTGCACCCATTAGGCGAAAGAACACTTTAGATCTGGTATTGTTGAATGAGGAGGCAGTGAGGGAAATGAAGGTAGAGGACCCACTAGCCAACAACGATCATCAGACGGTGTGGTTTAATATCACGATGTGCAGGGAACCAGAGAAATCAGTTACTCGGGTGGTAAACTTCAGGGGGTCAGACTTTGGGAGGATGCAGGAAGTACTGAAAGAGAAACTGGAGGGTAGATGGCAGGAGATGGACATGGAGCAGAAATTGGATATTATTAAACGGGGGGTTACAGAGGCAACAGAAGCCTGCACCAAGGCACAGAGTAAGAGGAGCAGAGCAAGAAAACCATACTGGTTGAACAGCGAGGTTGTGGAGGTGGGGAGGGCAAAATGAGTGGCACACCAGAGGTTTAGGAGGATGGGGAAGGAAGTGGACAGGGAGGAATATGCAAGATGGTCCAGGGAGGTGACCAGAAAAGTGAGAGATGTCAAGGCCCAGAGGGAGCTGAGAATAGCCCAGGAAATTAATGGGAGGGGGAGAAAGACTTTTTCAGATACATCAGGGAGAAAAGGAAGTGCAAGGAGACAATAGTGAGGACAAAAAGGGGTGGGGAGTGGATGGAAAATAGGGAAGAGCAGTCAGAAGCACTGAAGGAATACTTTTGCTCAGTGTTCACAGAAGAAAGGGGACCTCTACCAGCATGGGCTGGGAGGGTGGGGACAGGGTGAGGAGGTGACAGATGGAAGAATTGAGGAAATAGAGGTCCTAGAGGGACTGAGAGCACTGAAGGTAGACAAGGCACCAGGGCCAGATGGTATCCACCCCAGGGTGCTGAGAGATGGCGGAGGTGTTGGCAGAGCCGCTGACAGATCTGTACAGCACCTCACTGGAGTTGGGATGTATGTCACTGGACTGGAGGATGGCACATGTAGTACCATTACACAAGAGCGGGCCAAGGGATGAACCGGGTAATTATCATCCGATAAGTCTCACCTCCATAGTGTACAAACTCCTGGAAACAATACTAAAGGAAAGACTGGTGTCATACCTGGAGGACAATGGCCTCCAGGATGTGAGGCAGCATGGGTTTGTTTCAGGGAAGTCTTGTCAAACCAACCTCATACAATATTATGACTGGATGACAGGTGAGCTGGATAAGGGTCATGCGGTGGATGTTCGTTACTTGGACTTCAGCAAGGCCTTCGATTCTGTGCCTCATGTGCAGCTTGGGAGGAAACTAACTGGTTTAGGGGTAGGGGCCAAAATGATAAACTGGATTAAAAGCTGGCTAAGTGGCAGGCTGCAATGGGTGGTGGTAAGAGAGGAGCTCTCATCTCCAAGGCCAGTGACGAGTGGGGTGCCACAGGGCTCTGTGTTGGGGCCAGTATTGTTTGGGCTCTTCATATCAGACATTGCACATGGGGTGGTGAGCATGGTAAGTCTGTTTGCTGATGACACCAAAATTGGAGCAGTGGTGGATGGAGAGGAGGGATGGAAGCAGCTGCAGGGGGACCTACGCAAGCTAGAGGAGTGGTCAGAGAGGTGGCAGCTGGGGTTCAATGCAACAAAGTGTAAGGTTATGCACTTTTGGGTGAAGAACCCAAGGAGAGAATACTGACTGATGGGGTTAAGCTGGGGATCACTGGGAGGAGAAGGACCTAGGGGTAATGATAACAGGGACCATGAACAACACTGTCCAGTGCAGGAGAGTGGCTGCAAGGGCAAACAAAATGCTGGGATGCACAAGAGAGGTTTTGTCCAGATGAAGAGAGGTGATCTTGCCCTGTACAGGTTGCAAGTAAGGCCACACTCAGAGTATTGTGTGCAGTTTTGGAGGCCATACCTAAAGCGTGATATCAGGCTACTGGAGGGGGTGCAGAGGAGGGCAACAAAGATGATATGTGGAATGGAGGAGAGAGACTATGACAGCAGGCTGGGAGACCTGAATATGTACAACCTGGAGGATAGAAGGGACAGGGGGAACATGATAGAGACATTCAAGTATCTGAGGGGAATCGATAAGGATGGGGCAAATGGGGTCTTTAAGTTAAGGAAGGGGAGGGTCGCCAGGGGGCACGGACCAAGAATAGAGGGGGGAAGATTTAGGAAGGAAATGAGGAGACACTATTTCACAGAGAGGGTGGTAGAAAAATGGAATGCCCTACCAGAATGGGTGGTATCATGTAAATCTGTGAACAGCTTCTAAAGGGTGTGGGACAGGGAACAGGGGAGAGTGAGGGTGGGGGTGGCAGTGGGATGACAAAGGTGAGGGCAGCTGCAAACTAGGGGTGTTGGCTGCACACTTGAGCAGACTTAGATAGACTGGGTGGTCTGTTTTTCTGCTGGGACATTCGTATGTTCGTAAAACAAACCCTGGTCGTTGAGATCCAAAAGAATTTATAGAAATAGGAAGGATGATTGAAGAGTACAAATGCTGAGCAATATTCTCTGAAATACTACCCATGCCACAAGCCAGAAAACAGCAGTCAGACAAAATACAAACAGTAAATTATTGGCTGAGAACATGGGCAACAAAGGAAAATTTTAAATTCATGAGACACTGGGATACATTTTCAACAAATGGGATCTATACTTCAGGGATGGGCTTAACTTAAAGATCATGGGCAATGGTTTTTACATATTGTTAATAAAAGCTTGAAAAAGCTTGAATTGAAGTCCCTGTGCTATGATTAGTGTTTCCTGAAAATGTCATGCTGTTTGGTTTTGTGTATTTCTTTAAATCAGCATTTGTTAACTTGCTCTACAGTGGATGAAAACAGTGGCGTTATTTCTGTCCCTCTCAGTCAGGCTTGGAGAGTGATGACATCATCTTGGAGTACTGTAGCTTGCTGCTTCAGATTCCCAGTCACAGCAGACTGTAGAGTTAATGGTTTGTTTGCTCTCTAGGTTTCTTACTCATTTAGTCTCTGGTTTGTGTTTAGATAGATTAGCTTAAAATCTATCACTTTTTTCCGATAAAAAGTTGATCATTTGAGTTTCAATGCTGAATTGAAGTAGTGGAAATCTTCCTCTGTGAGACAACAGCATGTCTGTATCACAACTCTGTTCTTTCTCATCAAAACTCTTATTTTTTTCTAACTATGCAACATAGGGTTGCTTAATGAATATAAATAAATCTAAAATGTGTTTATTCATAGAAATAGTTTGTCTTTGATGTAGCCTTCAGAAATAAATTCTTATAAGAACTTTTTTTCATGTCAGATTGACAAACAGATGCCTGTCACACTCTATTAATTCAAGCACATGTACTGTCTGAACTCACAAATTTCAGTTCTCTGGTGGTTTCTGGTGAAAATACATAATGTATGTGTATAAATGGGAACACTGTATGGCTTCCTCATGCATTGTATCTCTTCCCCACAGTTGAGGCTGTTGCACCCTGCTGCCACTGTCTTCTCCCACAAAGTTGGGGATTGTGCACCCTGCTGCCTCCATCACTAGCCTAAGCAATCAGGGCTGTGGTACCCTGCTGCCCTCTGCCCAAACAATTGGGGTTGCAGTATCCTGCTGCCCTCTCTCCCCAACCACCACAGTCAGGGATGCTGCACCTGTAGCTCCCTGTTCCTGTCTCCACAGTTGGGGCTGCTGTACTCTGTTATGCCCTAGAGTCCCAGGTCCCCAACCTCCACTATTGGGACTGCTGCACCATGCTGCCTTAGGCCACTAGAGGTGGGGATTTGCTGCACCCTGCTACCCAAATCCATTGCCCCAAATGGACGGGGTTGCTGCACCATGCACACCCCTTCTCACAGTCAGGGCTGCTGTACCCTGTTGCCCCCCTGTGTCCTGCCCCACAGTCAAGGCTTCTGTACCATGCTGTCCTCTGTCCCCTATCACCACAGCCAGGGCTGCTGCACCCTGCTCCTGTCTACACATTTGGGGTTGCTGTTGACTGGTGTGCCCTACAGCCCCATGCCTTCAGAGTTAGGGCTGCTGCACCATGCTGCCACTTGTCACAAGAGTAAGGGCATTTGCTGCACCCTGTTGTGTGCCTCCACAATTGAGGCATTTGCCCCATGCTGCCCCCCCTGCCACCAGAGTCAAATCCTTTGCTGCACCCTACTACCAACATCCCTTGTCCCAAACGGGCATGGCTGCTGTATCCTGTCCCACAGTTTGGGCTACTGTACCCTGATGACACCCCCATCTCCTGCCCGAAAAGTCAGGGCTGCAGCACCCTGCTGCCTTCTGTTCTCACCCTGACAGTCAGGGCCACAGCACCCAGTTGCCCCCTGTTCCTGTCTCCACAGTCAGGGCTGCTGTGCTACACCATAGAGTCCCATGTACCCTGCCTCCACAGTTGAGGCTGCTGAACCCTGCTGTGCACTTTCATTGTCCCAAATGGGCTGGGCTGCTGCACCACGTGCACCCTGTGCCACAGTCAGGACTGCTGTGCCCTGATTCCCACCTGTGTCCTGCCCCACAGCAAAGGCTTCTGCACCATGCTATCCTCTGTCTCCTGACACCACTGTGCCCTGCTGCACCGCATAGCCTCTTGCCTCCACAGTTAGGGTTATTGCACTATGTTGCTCCCTCCTACCAGAGTCAGATCCTTTACTACACTTCCCAAACTGCTCAAAATAAAAATGGAAAAATACTTTCATCTTGTGTTATGGGGTGGGGAAAGAAGGTGCAGGTGCAGCAGCCATGAAATGTTTGGGCAGAAGACAGGGAGACATCAGGGTACAGCAGCCCAAACTGTGGGACAGGGCAGTAGCCATGCCTATTTGGGACAAGGGACATGGGCAGCAGGGTGTAGCAAAGGATCGGACTCTTTTGGTAGGGGGACAGCAGGGTGCAAATTGTCTCAACTGTGGAGGCAGGGGACAGGGTGCAGTAAATGCCTTGACTCATGGCAAGTGGCATCAAGGTGCAGCAGCCCTAAATGCAGAGGCATACCATCAGATTGGAAGCATGCTACTGTGATACCAATCCACAAAAACTGTAGTAAGGATCACTCATCAAACTATAGACCGATTAGTTTAACACCAGTATTGGGGAAAATTATGAGAGGTCATATAACAAACAAATTGGCCAGTGAAGGGAAAATGCACAGCACTCGATACAATTTTGTTGAGAAAAGATCATATATTACAAATCTGATTGCTTTCTGTGAGCCTATTAATGAGTTACTGGATTTAAATATCCCCAGTGATGAGGTCTATCTTGATTTTACTAAGGCCTTTTTTTTCCATCCTGCCTTTTGCTCTCCTGTTGCCACCTTTGCCTACATGGCAATGGGTGAGTCATGTTTTTTTGGTTTTTACCTGATTTGCTCCCCATTTTCCTGGGACACCAGATCACAGTCTTGTATGCAAGTGGAGGCACGCATGTGCTCGCAGCTCTGGTGACGTGCCCTCCTCCCACCCAGCCTAAGGCCAAGATTCCCTGTGGCTTGAATCTGCAACCTAGCCTCCACCAGATGGCAGCCAAGAGCTGGGAAAACCCCACAGTCCCACTCCGGAGAGGAGAGCTGCCTTGCAGCAGCTCGATCCAGCTCCTTGCCATCCCCCCGGCTGACCCCTGCTGGCCCGAGCTCGCTCCCGAACTCGGGTCACCGGCATGGTGACAAGTTGTGGCTTTCAACACCTCATCCCTCAGTGCCACCAGGCCAGCCTATTTTACTAAGGTCTTTGATCAAGTGCCTCATAGGAGGCTATTAAGGAAACTAAGATATATGGGTGTGGACATCTGGTTAGTAAAGTGGTGTGAAGAATGTCTGGAAGGGCCGACACAAGCTGTAAGAACAGGAGATTCAGTACCCAACAGTATCAAAGTAACAAGTGGAGTGCCGGAGAGTTCGGTATCGGGACCAACCCTATTTACCCTGTCTATATCAGACTTACATGTTGAAATCAAAAATAACATTACTAAGTTCACCAGTGACTTAAAATGGGAGGACTAGCACAAACTGATGCAGGTAAGTCATTAATACAAGAAGATTTAGAAAATACAAAACTGGGCAGATACATGGGGTATGAATTTCAATAAGGATAAATGCTGCATTATGCATTATGGAAAACAACATCCCAGAAAGCAGCATTATTTGTGTAAAACATTATTCTTTGTAACACAGGAAAGAGATTTGGGGTTATTATACAGCCTGACCTGTCTTTCTACATTCATATTAAAACGAGCATTTGTCAATGCTGAAAGTTGTTTCCTTATATGTGCTGTTTAGGTATTTGGAAGTGAAAGTACCATGCCTAAGAACGGTCAGCGGGGGTTGGAAGCTCATGCTGCCTGACCGTAGCCCATTTGCTACTTTTCTCCCCTTTGTGGAGTGTGGGCAAGCAATGACGCTTAGGCACAGCGTGCCAACGCCCACCACATGCCGCCTTTACTACACCACTCTAGTAGTGCCCCAGTCATCATCAGGGGCCGCTCAGAATGGTGGGTCCCTGGATCCTGTCCCAGGATAGAGAGGAGTCCTCCAGATGCTCAATCCTATCTGTCCCCTGCCGACCCCTGGAGTCTGGGCTTCCTTCTCTTTGTAGTGCTGACTTGCTTCATTATAGTGGATATACTTCTTGCAGGCAGATGAAACTGTAATAGCCACCTTATATATTTATTATTTATCTAGTCAACTCAGATTGTTCACTGTTACGCAGAGTTGTAGTTTCACCTTCAGAACTGAGTATTCCTGTATGTAAAGAGGAATGTTGAGCTTACATCCCTCTCCTGTTTTACATGTACTGACATTTGACAGATGATATCCTATATGTTGGTTATCATGTATAAGTTAAAACTTCAATAAAACTTTCTATGATAAAAAAAATATATACCTAGAGCAAAGGAAGGAGAGAGTGATATGATTGAAACATTCAAACACCTTAAGGGCATTAACAAGGTGAAAGAGTCTAACATGTCTCCATATAAGAAAACCAGAGAACACAGCATTAGATTAGAGGGAGACCGATTAAGGAGTAATGTGAGGAAGTTCTTTTTCGCAGAAAGGGTGGTGGATGCATGGAATGGCCTACCTCAGGAAGTGGTGGATATGAATACAGTGCAGGGCTTCAGACAGGCATGGGATAGGCATAAGGGAGCAATACAGATAAGTATGAATAGATAGGCCATTGACAGAGCAAATGCCGGTGGCACATTCATAAGTTAGAAAAAGAAATGGGCAGACTGGATGGGCCTTGCGGTCCTTATCTGCCATCAACTTCTATGTTTCTATGTTTCTACATATGAACCCAGGTCACCTGCGTAGCGTGAGGTGTGGTGTCCAGCACCTCAACCCTCAGCACCAGTGGGCCAGCAGTAATGCTGCCTTTAATACTCCCCTTCCCTTCCTGCTCCAGCGTACCCTGTCCCCCGCGTACAAGTCACTATTCCCCCCAGATCCTACCCCAGTTAGTCACCAACCCATAATGTTTGGTGTGGCACCAATCCCTCAGCCACTCATTGAACTCCTCAAGCATACACTTCCATGTTGCACATGGTACCGCAGTACCTCCAAGAATGCCACCCCACTTCCTCACCCCCTCACACTGCCTGCCCAACTACTTGAACCTCCCTCACTACTTCCACAGTGTCCCCGCAGTCGTTTGTATGCACATGCAACAGTAAATGAGGTTTCTTCCTCCCCTTGTTGCACACTTGAGCAGTGCCTGCCCGCCACTCCTGCAGTCAACCTGGGGAGAGCTTCAACCCAAATATGGCTGTGCCTTTCCCCCTTTCCACCTCATCTTACCCATTTCAGTATAGAATCCTCCAGGATGAGTACCCCTGTCCCTTACCCCTTTCCTTCTAATGCCCTTCCACTACCCCAGTATTCGTTCTTCCCGCCTTACCCCCACCAGCTGCACCCCTGTGACTTCTGTATCTGCACCCCTACTTCTGCCTCACCTCTTTTCTCTGCCATATTCCTCCCATTTCCTTGAACCCTTCCCAGCCTGACTACTTCCTACTGGGCTCCCATGTCGACCTCCCTCCTCCCTGCTGATTTCCAACCCTCTTCTATTCTTCTACCCCGATAGTGATTCCTCCCATCCTTCCCCTTCCCATAGCTTTTCTCCTCCAGTCACCACCCTCCTTCCTTCCTACTTAGCCCCTTCTACCCTTTCGTCCTCGCTAACTCTTCCTGTACCTGTTGCCATCCCTCTCGTGCCCCGCTAGTCCTCCCCCCTTCAGTATGTTCCTGCTCCACCTCTCTCTCCCATAGCAGAGGTTTGAATCTATTCCTAGTCGATACCCCCTCCTGCATCTCTTCCCCTATCGGTTCCCCCTCCTACTTGTTCCCCTCCATGCCACCACTGGTCCCTACCTACCTGCAGCCATCTGCTCTCTCCACTGGTACTCCTCGTGGTCTCTTCTTCCCCATCAGGAGGCCCCCCCGCCTCGGGCACCCCTCCCTCCCTTCTCCAGTCTTTTCTGTTAGTGCCTCTGATACTGGGGTCAGTTTTACTCCCAGTTGTTCTTCCCAAGGCCCCTTGCCATCTCCTACCCCCAGATGCCTACCAAACTCATCTGCCCTGCCACTTAGATTCCTCCTAGCCTCCACAGTTCCTCCATCAAACTAGCCAGTCATGTACAGACCATACACCCCCCCAATCCTCCAAGCCCAGTCCAGGATCATGGCGGACCCACACCCTGCACAGCACATCACCCTTCCAAAGATGCCCGCCCTATTGACATGTGACACCTGCCCCATTTTGGCCCCCATCTTATGTTACGGGCTCTTACTCCCAGGTTCTGTACCCTACTACAACTGTTAGGCCCCTATTTACTCAAATTCCTGTTCCCCCCCACATTAGTCCCCCTACTGCCCCCTTGCTGACTGGGTTAATTCAGTCTCAAATCTCATCCATTAGATAATGTATTACTATAGCAATCCTAAAGCCTCCTTGTCTGTTTTTCACCCCATAGCTACCATACCTTTTGTTCTCAGCTCTCATATAGTTTCCACTTAGCCCAGTTGAATCCTGTTGCACTCCAGTATTACTCAGCTCAGTTAGAGAAATAAACAGAACAAATAAATATGTATTATTACAGCAATCGTAACAGTATAGCTCAGTACTTAGCTCAGTTAGAGAAATAAACAGAACAACTAAATCTGTATTATTACAGCAATCCTAAAATTATCCAATCATTGCTTTGTCCCCACTCCAGAGAACCTGCTGTAATATAGAACCATAGAGAACATTGGGCAGTAGGGTGGGCAACTCTAAAGTCCCGGCAGAGCTCCATTGAGCTTGCTCACTCCCCCTCTCTCACTCTCTCATTCTGTTTCTCCCAGAGCTGCAGGCTGCCCTTTTGTACTGGGCTCATGCCTGCGTTGGTGCCTCTTTCTGCCCACAAAGAAATCTGCAGCAGTTCTGACAGAGCTCCGCTGAGCTCGGTCACTTCTCTCTCACTTGCTCGTTCTGTTTCTCCTGGTGCTGCAGGATGTCCTTTTGTACTGGGCTCCTGCCTGCATTGGTGCCTTTTTCTGTCTACAAAGAAATCCGCAGCAGTCCCAACAGATCTCCGTTGAGCTTGCTCACTCCCCCTTCCTCACTTGCTCATTCTGTTTCTCCTGGCACTGCAGGCTGCCCTTTTGTACTGGGCCCCTGCCTGCGCTGACACCTTTTTCTGCCCACAAAGAAATTTGCGAGGTTACAAGGGTGCATGGAAACAGTGCAACACACCTTGTAACACAGTCATTTTATAAACTTTTGTCACCAAATTTTCAACATAGGTAATTTAGGACCTCTGCTCATTAACAGTGTCACTGTCATTTTCTTAATCTGTCCCAAACACTGATTTCCCACAGCGACTGCACTATTCTGCACTGGAAGTGTGAAAACACATTTCGGCCAGGATGTACAGTGCACAGTACTGGAGACCCCATCTCCGCAAAGACATAGACAGGGTGGAGGCTGTCCAAAGGAGGGCAACCAAAATGATGCAGGGTCTGCATCAGAAGACATATGACGAAAGACTAAAGGAACTAAAGATGTATAGCCTCGAGGAAAGGAGGGAGAAGGGGGACATGATAGAAACTTTCAAATACCTCAAAGGAATCAACAGACTCCAAGAGGGTAGCATCTTTCAGAAAAAGAGATGTGCAAAAACAAGGGGGCACAATTTGAAGATAGAGGGGGTACAGCTCAGAGGTAATGTGAGGAAATATTTCTTCACAGAGAGGGTTTTGGATACATGGAACAGCCTTCCTGAGGAGGTCATAGAGTCAAAAACAGTGGGGGAATTCAAGAATGCATGGGACAGATATAAGGCAGTTCTAGTGGGGGGTAGGAGGAAGTAGACTGTTGGTTAACTAGGATCTGCAGCTTATTCATTAGGTAGGGAAATGGGCAGACTAGGTGGGCCAAGTGGTCCTTATCTGCCATCAAATTCTATGTTTCTATGTGAAAATGACAGCTGTACTGTTCCATAAGGAGGTGTGAAAATGCCAGTGTTGAAAATCTAGCATGAAAATATTACAAATTTGTGAAGTTATGAGCGTGCATGGAAACTGCACAATGCACGCTTGTAAAACAGTAATTTTTTGGATTTTTTTCACCAAATTTGCAACATAGACCTTTTGAGAGCCCACATCATGAACAGTGGCACTGTCATTTTGTTAATCGGTCCCAAAAGGTGATTCCGCACAGTGACCACAAACTCACCTTTCGGAACGAAATAATGCCATGACAGTGACTGAATTCTCAAGGAAGGGTCCCAAGAACCCCGTGTTGAAAATTTGGTGCCAAAATTCCCAAACATGCCCGAGATATGCACCAAAGTTGAAAAAACCCTATTTATGCCATTATACAGCTTACCGCCATTTCTTCAGTTTGCGGTCGGCTTTGAAGAATGCAGACGTGTTTCTGGTCCACTGAAGATCATCATGCTGGGCTCCAGAGGTAAGTATGGGATGGGGGGTGGGGGGAGGCGGAGTGCGCGGAGGGTGGGTGTGGGTTGGAGGAACTCTACGAGGGACCGTTTTCTTATTTTACAGGTGCAGGGAAAAAAATACATTGCGGGACTGTTTTTTTTTTTTCAGGGACTTTGGCACACTGAGGTGGGCTCCCAGCATGCCACCTGAGTGTTTTGGGGGGCTGTAGCTGACAGGGGATTGGGCATCCCCATCGGCATATACCAGTTGTGGGGGGAGAGCCAAGGGGAGATTGGGTACCCTCCTCGGCAGACAACAAATTGGGGGGGAGACATTATGCCAGCAGGGTGGGCTCCCCATTGGCAAATCCAACTGGCAAGGGGGACTGAAGCTGACGGGGATTGGGTGCCCCATTGGCAAAGAAAGCAGAGGGACATGATACCAAGGATTGGGCACCCCATCGCAACTGGGTCAGGGGCATGCAAGGTACCGCCCTGCAATGACGGGTCACTCCCTCATTGCAGCGGAATGGCTGACACTGCAGTGACGAGGTGGCCTCTGATTACAACAGCTAAAACATTTCAAGGTGGTGGCACGCTGGCTGAACTAGTGTCAGCAGCAGCATGCCACCCCATTGGGGAAAGCGAGCCAAGCCTCCAAAGGCTGTGAGGGCATTGGCCACAACAGTGCCACACCTGCACAACCTGCTTCTGCAGCAAGCTGCCACAACATGTTTTTTGAGCATGCACACAAGCAACATACAAATCAGTAATAAAGCACTTAGAATCTTGGGTAATATATTGTATCTTGGGTAATATAAAAAGACACTTTTGTAGCAAACATATGGATGTTCTTATGCCACTGTATTGATCATTGATTATGCCCCACCTGGATTTTTGCTCTTAGATTTGGTCCCCCTTGTGTAAGGGGTAAACTGAACATCAGAAAAAGTACAATGGAGATTAACCAAATGCATTTATGGTCTGGAAGGACAAGATTATAAGGAAAGACTAGAACTTCCAGGGCTGTATAGTTTGGAACAAAGGAGAAAGACAGGTGACCTACAATTGCTTTACAATACACCAGGTGTCAAATATCTATGTGCAGCATTGGGACTGGCTTTTAAAGAGTGTGTAATACAAGAGGCCATCAAATGAAGTTAGAAGGGAGAAGCTTTAGGACAAATGTAACCAGTCAGGGCTTGGGTTGTGGTTATTTTTGTTTTATTTTAGCGCCGATGCCTCCATTATTGTAACTCACTACCTGGCTGCCTGGGTTTGGGGAGAAAACTGTTGCTCAGCATTTTGGCTAGGTTTGAAACTTCTGCACAGGGGCACCCAAGTAATCCGGACACAGGAGCAATAACTGAAATGTCCAAACCAGGAGTGGGATTCTAGAGTGTGGCTTTATTCACAACAACAACAGAATAATAAAACATAGATGGACTCCACGGGCTACACTCCCTGGTAATGCAGATTAACGGATACTAGGACACATCTTCATACAACTGTAAACCACACTGGGCTCTCAGTCCAAACTGGTACTCTTGTACTGGATTCCTTGCCATGGCACTCCGGCCAGCATTTGGACACACTTCCATATGGCATGGATATTTACTGGTGGCTCCCTCTACCACCCATGAGCACTTCCTAGCTCCATAAAAGAAAATCTTCATCACTAATCCCATGTCTGGGTGCTTTCTGTGAACACTGGCCAAGTGCCCAGGAGAAAGCTATAGGTGCACAAGTGAACCCGTGGAGGTAAATCTGGTTACTCCAGATGGGGGGGTCTCCCACCTCTTGCTCCCAAATCCATACCCAGCCATTCATTTGGAATCAACATCTTTCTTGTAAAACACACTGTTGTAGAATGCTGTCTCAAAATATATGTCACACTTAACACTACTCTTCATAAACTGATGTTCTGGCTTATAATGATCTCTGAGTGGCTATGTCCATCCCTGTAGACCCCCACTGTTTAGATGCATTTTAAGTCACACACAACTGTAGTACTGTACTTGGCTGTCCTTCCCTGACCCCACAGTAGCAGATGCTTTACACACTGTCCGGTGAAAACATGGGCCGTCTTTCAGAGCAGACTCACCAACTGGTTTGCAGGTGCCCCAAGGTCTCTGGTAAAGCAAACAAATCCTGGTGCCTCAGCACTTCAACAACAAATGTCAGTCTGCTTTCCCTCCTCAGCAGGGCCAGGGGATTGCCCCTGAAATTGCTGGTTTCTTTCCCCACATCCCTCCAGGGATGGAGCACTGGAACAAGCTTGGGAACGGTCTCACCACTAGACCAATTTCTTATGTGTACTTCTCTGGGGTGAGAACACACACCACATTTCTGTGCAGCTCTAAAGCAGAGCTAAGCCCTGAGGGGCTGCCACCTGCAGCACCTCCTTCACTCTGAGCCTGGCTGAAGACTTCCAAAGACTGACTAAAAACTCCCAATGTTCTATCCTAACCCTAACTGCAGCATTCTAAAGTGGCTTATGCTGCTGTGAGAATTCTATATGATGTCATCCCTCCAGCTCAGCTGAGACTGAGGACAAGTGAGACAGTGTAAACCCATTTAACTGGTGTTTCATAAGCTGCCTTCCCTGCCTGCCACTAAATCTAAGCGGATTCTAGTAACCCGGTGATGGGGAGGTTACACAAACATCAGAGGATCTTATTTTACACAGAGAGTGATGGGACCTTGGAACACTTTGCCCAATGAGGGTCTGAAGGCACTAAGGGCAGATAAGGCTCAAGGTCCCGATGGCATTCAGCCCAGGGTGCTGAAAGAGCTGGCGGAGGTATTGGCGAGGCCGTTGGCAGACCTGATCTATACCTCCCTGGACACAGGATGCGTACCACAGGATTGGAGGATGGCTCAAGTGGTGCCCTCCACAAGAGTAGCCCAAAGGATGAATCGGGCAATTACAGACCTGTAAGCCTCACATCCATTGTAGGAAGACATATGGAAGCAATCCTGAAAGAGAGGCTGGTGACCTTTTTGGAGGAAAATTGACTTCAGGATGGTCAGCAGCATGGGTTCATCTCAGGAAGATCATGCCAGACCAACCTAATTCAGTACTATGACTGGGTGACGAGTGAACTGGATAAAGGCCATGCAGTAGATGTACTGTATTTAGACTTCAGTAAGGCCTTTGAATTAGTGCCTCATGGGGGGTAAGTTGCAATATTTGGGGTCAGGAAAAAAGATGGTAAACTGGATCATGAACTGGCTCAAGGGGAGGCAGCAATGGGTGGTGGTGGTAGGGGAACTCTCATCCCCAAGGATGGTGACAAGTGGGGTGCCGCAGGGCTCTGTGCTGGGTCCGGTTTGTTTGGGTTATTCATATCAGATATCTCACTTGGCATTAGGAGCAAGATCAGTCTGTACGCAGATGATACCAAGCTAGGGGCAGTGTTGGATGACATAGAGGGGTGGCAAGGGCTGCAGGAGGACCTGATAAAACTGGAGGAGTGGTCGGAAAAGTGGCAATTGAGCTTCAGTGCGAAAAAGTGCAAGGTTATGCACTTCGAAGCAAGGAACCCAGGGAGGAGCTACCAGTTGTGAGGGGTTCAGATAGGGTCACCAAGGAGAAGAAGGACCTAGGGGTGATTATAACAGGTAACATGAACAACTCAGCTCAGTGTAGGAAAGCATCAGCTAAGGCCAACAAGATGCTGGGATGTATTGCAAGAGGAATCTCATCCAGAAATAAGGATGTGATCCTGCCGCTGTACAGGTCACTAGTCAGGCCACATTTGGAGAACTGCATGCAGTACTGGCATACCTTTCTGAAGAAGGATATCAGATTGCTGCAGTGCATGCAGCACTGGGCAACTAATACGATCCAGTTGCTGCAGGGCAAAACTTACAAGGACAGGCTGACTGAGTTGAATACGTACACCCTGGAGGAGAAGAGGGATCTGGGGGATATGATTGAGACATCAAATACTTGAAGGGGATTAACAAAATGGGCACAGAAGGGATATTTAGCTGAGGAGGGAAAGGGACACGAGAGGGCATGATCTCAGTTTGGAGGGTGGAAGATAGAGAGAGATGAGGAGGCATTTTTTCACAGACAGGGTGGTGGAGAAATGGAACACTCTAACTGAGGAGGTGGTATCCTGTAGGACAGTGGGCAGTTTAAAAAGGGTATGGGACAAGGCATGGGGGGTGAAGGTGGGGGAGAGGATGGTGGGGCAGCTGCAGTATAAGGGTGCTAGCTCGCATTCGAGCAGAATTGATAGATCATTAGGCCTGTTTCTGCTGGCAGACTCGTATGGTCACATGTAATGAGGTTGTCCAAGCAAAGGATAGTGTCAGATTTAAAAGGTTGTTGGATATCCACATGCTGAAGACATCTGAGTATTCCACTGAGTAGTTGGGGAATAGGCAAGAACCTTCAGGTCTATTCCTGTTCATAACTAACCTTAGTTCATTGCTGATGCTCTACGGACCAGGTAGGCTGAGGCAGTGGAGAACAACAAATGAAACTACTAGGGAAAAACTGGAGCACCTAAGAACTGAAAACTAGGAAGCAGCATGCTGCTGAAGTGAACAATTAATTCAATCACCAGAACACAAAGGGTAACTGCCTTACTAGGAGCCAGTGTAAACATTTAAGAATTGCAGTTGGACTGGAGACTGTAAATGGCTTGGAAAAAAACAGCATCATTTAAAACCTGAAACAGCACCGCAAAGCAGAGAACCACAAAGGTAGGACACTGTGAAAACTAATAACACACAAGAACCAAAACAGAAAAAAACAGGAGTTACAAGAAAATGGGAATGCAGCAGAAGCAGTTGAATGAGAGAAGAAGGAAGCTGAACTGCAGCTAGGAAGGTAGAAAGTAAAATACTGACCTAGAAAGCATGAGGCTCAAACCAAACAGAAAACCCAAATGCACAAAGACAAGGGAGACAAGGGAGACAAACACTGAGCGGGGTGGGGACAGAGTCTCCAGCTGCAGCAAAGAAAAGTACAGTTACATAAGAACTTACCGTAACAGTAGATCTTTGAGAGGAGTTCTTGCAGCTGGCAACACCATAAGGATTTAAGCTGGCAGGTGCCATGACCACACAGAAAACTTCTAGCTAGCAGTCATTAGCGGAAGACCACCACCTGACATCAGCCTGCCCCCGATGTCCACCTATAGTATAAAAGGGGCGGTCCTCCAGTCCAACCTCAGTTTCCCTGCTGGAGACCCCGGCATGCATAGTAATTGGAGAACTGAGGAGGTTCCTCAGAACCGAGGAAAACGAGGTAACTGTGATGGACTGGAGAAGCAGTCAACTGGGGGATGAAGGGAGGGAAAGCAGCACCTGCTGCAACAGCTGCTCTCAAAGATCTACTGTTATGGTAAGTTCTTACGTAAGTGTACTATCTTACTTTGAGGGGGCTCTTCCAGCAGGCAATACCAGTAGGACTGAGTCCCAAGCAGTGTAAGGACTGACCCCAATCAGCTGGGAAGAGGCAGAAATCAGTCTAAGGCTCACAAGAGACAAGGCGCTGCAGGACTGCAAGTACTAAGGTTGCCCTATGCCTAGAAACAATGTCTGGACTATAATGCCGAATGAAAATATGGATGGAACTCTAAGTCACAGGTGCACAGATATCAGCAGTGGACACATTTTTAAAGGAAGCAAAGGAAGCAGCCATGCCTCTGATAGAATGGCCTTTGACCTGGCTCAGTAAAGACCTGTCGTACCTGCAGTAACAATAAACAATGCAACTGGCTAACCATTTAGATAAAGATTGTTATGAAGCAGGAGCCCCTTCTGTCTTTGGGGCAAATGAAACAAACAACTGGTCAGTTTTTCAAATGGCATGGGTGCGGTCCAAATAATAGCGAAGCACCCAGTAGATGTCCAGAGTATGAAGTAAGGCATCTCCTTGATTGGAATACGCTGGGTAATATACAGGCAGGTAGATGTCTTGATTCAGAGTAAACTTAGACACCACCTTAGGCAGAAACTTAGGATTAGTCTACAAGGATACCTGTTCTTGTGGAAAACTAAATGCGGCTCTTTATACATCAGAGCCTGAAGCTCAGAAATCCTTCAAGCAGAAGCAATAGCAACTAAAAATGCTTTCCATGTCAGAAAGCATAGCTTTCAGCTTGCGGCAGGCTCAAAGGGAGGCAAAGTAAGCTTTTCTAAAGCAAACAAAACGTCCCATGGAGGGACTAGGTCTCCAATGGGAGGCTTCAGATGCAGCATACCCCACAAGAAAGTGCAGGAAAGATCCAGCTGGGCAAGAGTCTTGCCTTCAATAGGTGCATGGTATGCAGAGATGGCAGATAAATGCACCTTAAGCAAAGAGTAACTCAAACCTGAGTCTGCTAGGAAAAGGAGGTAATCTAGCATGAGATTCACCGGACAGGTGAAGGGGTCCAGGTGATGAGCAGTGGCCTAGATACAGAATCGCTTCCACTTCATAGCACAAGTGGCTCTAGTAGAAGATTTCCTCACTACCACTAGGACATTTGTCAGGCATGGGAAACCCTAAAGTGGGTAACTGCTAAGTCTGCAGGAGCCATGCATGAAGATGCAGAGACCTGAGATCGGTGGAACAGAGTGCCCTGCTCCTGGGAGAGCAGTTTGGAGCACATGGGCAGCAGAATCAGAGGTTCCACTGCTAGTTGCTGGAGGAGTGGAAACCAAATCTGGCTCTGCCAGTATGGGGTTATCAAGATCATCTTGGTCCCCTCCGACTGCAACTTGAGAAGAACTCTGCAGTAATGAAAAGGGAGGGAAGGCATACAGAAACCTCCCTGTTCAAGAGAGGGAAAATGTGTCTCCCCAGAAAACACCAGGCCCTGGATCTAGTGAGCAGAATCTGGGAAGTTTTGCATTGAGTGGGGATGCAAAGAGGTCCATCTCAGGATGGCTCCATCTGTCAAAGAGATCTTCGATCACTGAGGGAAGAAGTTCCCATTCATGTGCCTTGGACCGAGACTAGCTTAAGCTGTTGGCCAAGGTGTTTAATATGTCTGGAACATGAATGCCAGCCAGTTCCAGGTGATGCTGTATGGCCCAATACAAGATTCTCATGGCCTCTCTGCAGAGGGGGTAACAGTGAGTTCCCCAGCTTGTTTATATAGAAGACCACTGACATATTGTCCATCAGGATTAAAAGAGGGCCCAGGAGCAGGTTGAAATGAATGGCCTGCAGGGCATAAAGAATGCCCTGCATCTCCAAATCATTGATGTGGGAGATGTTGCTCCTTGGGGACCAAGTCCCTTTAGACTGATAGTCTGCCAGATGGGCACCCAGCCCTGGCCCAATGCATCCTTAGTCGAGACCTGATGAGGCGGCTCTGTCCAAAAGTAGCCCCCTTTGGAGAAATTGTAGGGATTTAGCCACCATACCAGAGTCTGTCACACAGGGTTGGAGACTATCATCAGTTGCTCCAGATCGTCTGTGCACTGGTCCCATTGGACCCAAAGGTTCCATTGGGATACCCTCATGTGCAGGTGAGCCAGAGGAACTGTCGCAATGGCCACTGCCATGTGTCCTAGCAGCCTTAAGAATGATCTGGCAGGAACCTGGTGAGACAAGGATACCAGTTCAGCCTGTGCTTGTAGGCATTCTGCCCTGTCTGAAGGCAGAAAATTTCTGCCTTGGGCAGTGTCCAAGACTGCCCCAATGTACTGAAGCATCAGGCTTGGCCAAGGGAAGGATTTGGGGAGATTGAGGGTGATCCCCAGATCCCGAAACAAGGTGAAGGTGGCGTCCATGATGCTGATTAACTGGTCCCTAGTGGGAGCTGTCAGAAGCCAGTTGTCCAGGTAAGGGAAGACATAATGACTTTGCTCTCTTAAGACCACAGCCACTACTACTAGGCACTTTGCATGACTCAGGGAGCAAAGGACGGGCTGAATGGCGAGAGCCGAAACTGGTAATTGTTTCTTTGCAAGTAGAAGTGAAGGAACCTCCTATGGGGTTGAAAGACCAAGATGTGAATATAAGTGTTCTGCATATCCAGTGAACAAAGCCAATCCCCCCGATGAAGTAGAGGGAGAAGGCTGGAAAGAGTGACCATCCTGAAGAGTTTGTATTCTTTGTATTGGTTCAGGTGGCTGAGGTCTAGGATGGGACACAGGTCTCCAGTTTTCTTTGGAACTAAGAAGAAATGAGACTAGACGCCCACCCCCTTTGTGCTGATGGGACGGGTTCTATGGCCTGTTTTCTCAGGAGCACCTGAATCTCCTCATGGAATAGGGTGATGTGGGCCTGAGGGTAATGGGAGGGAAAGGGGAGGGATTGTCTGGGGGCATCTCCTAAAACTCTAGAGTGTGTACCTTTCCCACTAACTGAAGAACCCATTGGTCTGAGGTTATTTTGTGCCATCCCTATAGATATAGAGAAAATTACCCCCACCACCTCCCCATGGTCCGGCTAGAGGAGGGGCTCGGGGTAGAGTCAGGCTGAAGAACAGGAGACAGGCAGAGCAGCCTGGGAGGTTCTGAGGGGCCCAAGGGCTGAAACCTTTGCAGCAGGGGTAGTGGCTTTACACTTAAAGGCACTCCTGGGTTGATTGACCCTGGGATTGCTGCCTGGAGGACGACGAAAGGGCTGGCACTGGAAGGAGTTGGGCTGAAAGCAGTATAAGGTGTGTACCGAGTGCAGAGCTTTGCCCGACTCCTAGAGGTGAGCAATTATTTTCTGGGAATCCTCGCTGAAAAGGTCAGGACCCCTGAAAGGGGCATTCAGGATTTTGGACTGCACGTCAGGATTAAAACCTGAGACTCTGAGCCAGGAGTAGCAATGAGTACAAACTCCTGTAGCTGCAGTTCTGCCGATGGAATCTGTCGAGTCATAGGAGGCTCGTAAAACATTAGTACCAACATCCGTGCATGATTTGAGAATGTGCATTAGCTCAGCCTTGCCAGGATTATCAGGCTGAGCTTGGACCACCTCCAAAGCCTTTGCCCACAGGGCATTCAGGTACTGGACCTTGTGGGCTAAGAAATTCAGGGAACGGATAGTACAGTTGGTCAAGGCATAGATCTTCTTGCTGAATTGGTCCAACTGTTCAGAATCTCTGTCTGGAGGCTGAGTGCTAAGGTGCTTAGGCTGCTTGAAGCGGTCATGGGCAGCGTTAATGACAATGGAGTCAGGCCCCTGGATGCTCCCCATAAAAAGGTTCATCCCTGAGGGAATTATACAGGCGATCTGCCTTCTTGGACATCACCAGAGTAATGGATGGATGCTTCAGGGCAGCCCTATTGACACCCTTGAAGGAATCAATAAGGGGAGGAATGACCAAGGGTAATGACTCCTTACAGCGAAAGATGGCCAGCTGACGTTGCTCGGGCTCCAGTTCCTCCGTATCCCAACCCATAATGGTTTGAATGTGCCTCACGACATCCAAAATAAAAGGATAATCTGGAGGAGACCTAGGAGTATTTCTGGGGTACTCCGGTTCTGAAGGCAAGTCAGAGCCTTTGGATTCCTCCAAAGAGGAGGAGGAAGAATGTCTAGCTGACTCGCCAGAGTCTGGAGATGTAGAAGGTGAGTGATGATGCTTATGTTGGTGAGTAATCGGGTGGCTGGCACCAGCCCTATTTGGCTGCAGAATAGGCTCCCTAGGAAGAGGCATTGGTGGTGTCCTAGAGGGATCCTCAGCCTTGTCCAGATTTGGAGGAGGGTCCTTAGGAGGAGGAGGAGGAGGGGGCCTCCTCAGGGACTCCTTGTCCTTAAAATATGCCCACCAAGCTGCAAACAGAGCATTGAGATCAGTAGGGGGATTCTGAGGAGTTATGGGGGGACCTGCATCCGGGAGTAAGTGTAGAAGGCCCCAGCATCAGTTCCTTGGGCTGTGGTAACCCAGGCGTCGGTTCCTGAAGCATCGGGTTAGCAGGTGTCAGCCCCAAGGGAGTCAAATTATCTGGTGCCAGTCTAGTGGGAGTCGACAAACCAGGCATCAGTCCCTCAGGCGTCAGCTGGGGGATGACCACAGGATCGTCCAGTGCTGTGGGGATTGGGTGACAATGGTTGAGGCATCGCCAGGGTCGACATCGGGGTGGCTGACATCAACTGGACAGGTGTAGGCTGATGTTGATCTGGGGAATCAGCCAACACCAGCCGTGAAGAAGAGCCTGTCCGAGAGCTAGCTCCTGAGTGGGGCAGAGGTGTCACCTTGGTGGGGAGGTGAACGCATGCCCTGGAAGTCACTTAGAGATGCTGGACCCTGAGGTTGGAGCAGACTTAACTGTGCCTTGACTGGGAGGACAATTGGCAAAGACCTGCTACCGAAGGCCCAGTTGAGTCACCTGGCTGAAGACCCACCGAGTGTAAGGGCCTGAGTGTCAGGGGCTGAGAGGCTGGGAAGAAGTCTTGAACCCAAAGAACCATCACCTGAGACTGTGATGAGAGTGGGTGGTTTGACCACCAGGAGTCCAGAGGGATTGAGGAATGCCTGGGAGGTGGAGGCCGACCTCCCATGAGAGGAAGACCCAGAGTTGGTCACCGACTTATAAGGTGACTGAGAATGGGAAGCTGACCTGGGTTTGTCCCTATGCTTGTCCCAGTGCTTGTGCTTTCACTGGACTTCTTCTCTGTGTGGGATGAAGGGTCGAAGCCCCAGAGACAGGGAAGAAGAGGTGCTTTGCCTGGGCTCCTTCTCCATCGCAGTTGATTTTTGCTGTAGCAGGAAGGCTTCCAGGGTCTTCTGGCAGCAAATCCTGGTGTGCTGGCTGAAGTCCTGGAAGTGCTGGCAGGTCTCAGTGTCATGGTCCGGGCCTAGGCAGAGCAGGCAAGAAGAGTGGCCATCCTTGTAGGGAAGCTGCTTGCCACAGGCACACTTCATCCACTGCCACTCCAAAGAAGAGGATGGAGAAGAAGACATGCAAGAAAGTGTTGTAAATTTAAGGATGAAATAAAAATAATAAAGCCCAGGTAAATCGTGAAGAAAATGGCAGCCGACTAGAGCAGAAGACGTCCGTGGAGGTCCAACTTGCATGGGTCAATGGCGGGAAAAGAACTGGTATTGGACTGGGGAGAACCCCTTTTATACTGTAGGTGGAATTCGGGGGCGGGCTGACATCGGGGGGTGGTCCCCTGCTAATGACTGCTGGCTAGAAGTTTTTCTTGGGGTCCTGGCACCTGCTGGCTTCAGTCCTAGTAGTGTTGCCTGTTGCAAGAGCCCCTTCAAAGTAAGATCATTACTTGTGAGTGAGGCAGGAGAAAGCTGGCTTAAATAGCTACGGGGTGTGGCTGGTTGCTCCACCCACTGAACTTCAGGCAAAGCCTTTGAATCCTCCGACTCTAGAGGAAGAAGAAATCACAGTGGTACCATGGATTGAAACTGGCACTAGCTGACAGAACAAGGATGCCCTGTTGCTGGATGTGCTTAGGGATACAGCTAAAACCAAAAAAAAACAAATCCAGCACTACCCACTATCAAATGCAAAATAAGGTACCTAAACACAGCTAAGCTATTTCAGAACATTGTGTATTTTATCTTATATAAAGAGCCAAGAAAACAGTACCTAGGAGTGACAGCCCTTCTTAGAGACAATGGCAGTAACACCACAGATCTCTGACTGGTTTCACCTATAGCATCATCAGAGAGTGTCACAGTCCAACATTCCACTTTGTTAAATAGCAGGAAGTTTAAAGGTTCACAGACGAGTGCAAAGTGCATATGAAAACATTCACATCCTGATGCAAAAAATGGAATAACTGTAACATTAAAAACAAAGGATAAACAAGACAACCATATTTTGACAACCGTTTATCAGAATTCTTATTTATGCTCAGTCAGTAAGAGGGTCTGTATAAAATGCAGCGGATCTTTGAAATGCATGTGCTGAGCATAAAATATTTTTCTTTGAATCGGACAGAAATGCACCATCCTCATAAGTTCATGCATAACCTATCAAATACAATAATGCCAGACTACGAAAAGAAAATGTGACAAGGGGGATGGGGTTTGAAAGCAGGTAAGAACCATGAAAGGGACCCAAATGGGAAGTGGAGGGGGAAGAGGAGAAGGGTTCAAGGGAGAGTTGAGTGGTGTACAATGCCCATAGAAAAATGGGGCTTTATTTTGTACATCTACAATTTACTTTAAAACCCCTAAATCTAATTAAAATACTTTGCTGAGCATAATTAGATATACAGAAAACTCAGTCAATGCCCTCACTAAATGTCATTATCCATTATAAAATGCAAGTACATGGACACCAGTGGGCATGAAGACAGAGCACATTCATGAAGAGCAGTTGAGGAATTATAACTGTAACAAAATCCCATATAAGTAGAACCCAATCAGATAATTTCAGGAAGGCTGTGAGTTTGATGTTGTCATTGAGATCATGGGATTTAAGGCTCCTCAAACATGAATCCAAAAGGAATCTCATTTGGGTTTTATGTGATAACAGTGACTCCAGAATGGTGAGTCCTTAATCATGAAGGAATTACAGCGAGGAAGCAAACGGCAACTTTTCTTTTTTTGTGGGGGGTGTCATCCCCCACACCCCCTTACTTAAATAACCAACTCCTATGTCCTAGCACCTAGGGGAAGGGGTAATACCTACATCACCATTTGATCCTCACGTAATTCCCTCACCCTCTTTTCCTTTGTCGTTTCAGATTTGCCCACATTATGTGCTACTCTTATTTGGTCCTGAGCAAGTCAAGGTTCCATCCCCTTGGTACCAATTTAACTTTTTCGATTCCACATAATTGAAATTCATACTGCACACAACTGGAGACTTCTCTAAATGACAACACAAGGTGCTGTGAACATCTTTGTTCCGAATGGAACTCAGGTGTTCCCCTACCTTCAGGGACCTTTTGGTTTTTCTGGCACAAAAGACTGTACAGGAGCAACTGGCCAAATAAATAACTCAATGGGTGCAACAATTAATAAATCTTGTGATGTCATATTCCCTATTGCTGTTGGCACCTACTAAAGGATTTTCACTTTTTGATTACTTTACAGTGCTTGCACCAACCACAAGTTCTTCTTCACAACCACTTCTTCAGATACATTGGTGAGAAAAGGAGAAACAAAGATCAGATTGTGAGGATTAGGAAGGATGGGGAGTGGAGAAGGGGAGGACCAGGCAGGGGCACCGAATGATCACTTTGCTCTGTGTTCATGAAGAAAAGAAGAAGAGCAGATACCCAATGGGAGGGGTGGAGTGGGCGGGGAGGTGACTGATATTGGGATTACAGAAGACAGGATCGTGGAAGGACTAAGGGTGCTGAGGGTGGACAAGGCACTGGAACCAGATGGCATTCACCCTAGAGTACATGGGGAGCTAGCAGAGATCCTGGTGGGACTACTGACAGACCTGTTCAGTACATCACTGGGCACAGGATGCATGCTGCAAGACTGGAGGATGGCTCATGTGGCCCGAAGGATGAACCAGGCAACTACAGGCTGGTGAGCCTCACTTCAATCATGGGGAAGCTCATGGAGACAATCCTAAAAGAGAGGCTGGTGACATTTTGAGGACAGTGGTCTCCAGGACAGTCAGCAGCATGGATTTGTCTCAGGCAGATCCTGCTAGACAAACCTAGTTGGGTACTACGACTAGATAACCAGGGAACTGGGCAGGGCCAGTGGACATCCTGCACTTAGATTTCAGCAAGGCCTTTGACTCTTGAGCAGCATGGGAGGCTGGGGAGAAAGCTGGACTATGTGGGGTGGGAACAAAATGGTCAACTGGAGTGCCAACTGGCTGAGGGTTGACTGTAAAATTGAATTTTAAGCCCTGGTAGTAGCCAGTGGTATGTCTGATGCCAGTGAAAGCAGGCTGCAAAGGAGACATTTAATCTTCAGAGAGATAAAGATGAGATATGGTCTTAGCATGCTACAATTCTAGGCAGACAAGATCGAATATTTACAGTATGTCAAAGGGTCAAGAGGGATCTAAAAGGTCATTTGAGGTCCCAGTTTCTGAATGTGAGGAAGTAAGGTAACCTGGTGATTACCTGCAGTACGTCTCTCTGATTTTCTCATACAAGACACACCTTCACCTCCCATTCACCCCCCCAAAAAAACCCTGTTCACAACTGCATCTTATCCCACCTATTGACAGATCTCCAGACTTCAAAAGCCCCAGGTTAATGGAGCCCAATGTCCCTATCATTACAACAAAGGCTGAGCCCTGTTCCTTCTCTTTGCATGATCTGAGTCCCTGACTAAGTGACTAGTCTTACACCCAAAAACTTGAGAGCCCCTCTTTTGTTGCTATCTAGCTGTAGAACAGATGTACATTGATGTACCTGCTTGTACCAGTGCTTCACCAGACGAATTAAGCTCTTCACTTTTGTTGGGCGCTCCCTAATGAAATCTCTCTGCAGCTCAGTGAAGCAGGTAGAGTATTCCCCAGGCAGACCATGTGCTTCTAGCAGATTGATGTATACTTGAGGGTCAGGTTTCCCACCAGTCCATTGACCTTTAATTAAAAACAAAATAAAATAAAGATAACATACAGCACCTGATAGTAACAAAATGTTTGTATATCATAAGTCTGGTTGGTCCCACCAGCCAATCAGATATATAGTTTTCCCTTCACTGACCAATATTACGTGGCTGGAAATCCGCAATGCTGGGCTCAGCAGTGTCTGCCTTTGTCAAACAAGTTAACTCTAGCCAGCAACAGATTAATGGGGTTCAGTATCAATCACTGGAATATCAATGGAAGGAAGAGGGGCTGGAAGGGAAGGCATGCCTATTTGCAGATGACACTAAGGTCTGCAACAGGGAGGACCCTCCAGAAGGGGTGGACAAAATTAAAAAGGATGTAAACACACTGGAGGAGTGGTCAAAGGTGTGGCAGCTTAGATTCAATGCAAACAAGTGCAAAATCATGCAATTGGGGCTTGGAAATCTGGGGTGGGGAGTACAGAATGGGTGGAGAGGTACCGTCAGTCACCAAGCAGGAATGAGACCTGGGGGTTATCATATCTGATGACCTTAAGATGACCAAACAATGTGAAAAGGCAGTGGATAAATCCAGTGGGGTGCTAGGGTGCATAGGGAGAGGTATCACCAGCAGAAAAAGGAGGTGATTGTGCCACTATACAGATCACTGGTGAGACCTCAGTTGGAGTACTGTGTCCAGTTCTGGAGACTGCATCTATAGAAAGACATAGACAAACTGGAAGCTGTCAGAGGAGGGCTATCAAGATGGTGCAGGGTCTGCATGGAAAGCCCTATGAGGAGAGGTTGAAGGAACTTATATATACCCATTAGAGGAGAGAAGAGTGAGGGTGGATATGATTGAGACATTCAAGTACCTCAGGGGTATAAACAAGGTAAAAAAGGGTAGCATCTTTCAGAAAAAAGATGTACCAGAATTAGGGGGCATGCAATGAAGCTAGTGGGAGGCAGGCTCAGGGGAATTGTGAGAAAGTACTTTTTCACAGAGAGGGTGGTGGATACATGGAACAGCCTCCTGGTGGAGGTGGTAGATTCTAAAATAGTTGGGGGGCTGAAGAATGCATGGGATAAACATAAGGGAACCCTGGAGTTACGGAAGAAAGAATAACCCACGGATCAGTTGGGGTTCTTTTTTTTTTTCAAATAATCGGCATTTGGGCAGATTAGGTGGGCCATGCAATCTTTATCTGCCATGAGTTTCTATGTATCTGTTTGCTTCTGTATAAACACCTCCCACCCCACCCCCATGGGGCAAGGCTGAAAATGTCTCCTAACCATCCCTTCCTGTTAAGAAGAATAAAATTAGCAAGAAGTGTCCTTAAAAAAGTTTATCTAACCTTAGCCATGGGGAGTGAGCTTTCCCACTACAGTAAATAACCATGTGCCTGCCATAGCCTACCATAGTCATTTTTCTACCATTAATATCCACTAATTTATAATTAAGCAACTAAAGTGATTGACACTCAACCAATGTGTTGTGAAAACAAACCAACACAGTCTTCCTAACCCGATACATGGTCAAAGCATGATCAGTATAGTTCATTTGAATTCTGACCTGTTTGGCACTTCAGAGCCCACTTCCCATCCCCCCTTTGCTCCTACTGTACCTAAGGCATCATAAGCAGGTAGGACATCGACTTCAATCGACTCGGATAGCCGTTTGGAGTGTATTGTGAAGCTGAGAACACGTGGATTAGGCCATTTATTGGGGACGATGTCTACTTCAAACACGTTTTCTTCCTGACATTTCTTTAACATGTCTGTCATTTCTTTTATGATGTCTCTTCTAGATTCCTTCTGCTGCTCGTAGCTGCTAAAGCAGTTAAGGAAGACAACAAGATCTGCATCCGATCCATTCTTTAATGCTGTCCCTTTCGCAGAGGACCCACCCTAGAGGAAATAAAATACATAAAAAGCCATTTGAAAATATTCTGAATCATCAGTCTGTTTTAAAGCAGCATTTGCTAGTCCCCAAAACAATTCATTATATAGTTTTCTTAGCCAAAATGTATTTCTGGCATCTGTTGATCCATTCTCATTGTATTTTTAATTTTCACAGACATTTTTGAAACAACTTTCATAGCTTATTTTGTAATTGATTCACATCATTAATTATGATCGTCATTCGTTAACTTTTAAAAATCTCTTTCATTGCAGTTACCTGTTGAATGTACAAACTAAATTCATACTGTGGATATATTAGGATGGTGCTGACACTTGTTTCTGATGGTGAACAGCACAGCAGTGTACCACGATATTTCATTTTTTCATAGCGAGCATGGCACGGGAGTGAGAACGATTAAAACAATTCCAAATCCTGTACCTTGATCCAGGAATGAAAGAAAACAAAACAAATAATGGGAATGCTGGTATTTTTGTCAGAAAAACACTGTGGTAAAAAAACCCTATATATAGACTAAGAAAAACTGTTGCTTTAACCTTTTAACCTTTTGATTTAGATAATTCTCTAATTTAATCTTAGTGGAAATTACATGTACGTATTGTAAGTCATCTCACTGACCCATAGGATGCTTCCTTGATCCTCCTCCTCCCTCAGCTGACCCCCAAGTGGCCAGATTCATTCTCAAACCGGGTCTCCAGCATGGCAGCGGGTGAGCTGAAAAGCTTAGCACTCCATGCCACGGGCCAACATAAGTCTTCTTTCTTTTTTTTAAATTGCCTTTTTATGAAAATTTTTTGCATTTACACACTAGGTTGTGAGACCAAATTCATAGTACATTCAAGTGCATAGTCTGGGTGTTCAGAGTATCATTAATCCTTATACAGTCATATCCAGTTCAAAGAAGTTTACAAGCACATATGACCAATGCTAATAAAGGTAGAGAGAAGAATTAAGAGCTATAATGAAATTGTTTTCATGTAACATCTGTGTTGGAAAGAAATAACGTTTATCTTGATCAACTCATTGTTGGTTGTGTTTTAATTTCTGGAATGTTTTACTGTCTGGTTAGTATTCCTCCCTAAGAGGAGGCCGGTTAGTGAGACAGTGCTGTCGGCCTTATGTTAAACCTGTAATAGGAGAGAGTCTGGAGTATTAGAAGGTTTGGTACATGTAAAGTTAAGTCTAAGTCAGTTGTTAGAATAGGTAAGAAAGTGTGAAACGGTTAGTAAATATAGATGTGTAAAGAGCTAGAGAGGTATAAAGTTGTGAAAAGGTAAGCATTATCTATAAGAAGGCCATTCAATAAGGATGGACAGAAGTATCAGCCTAGCTAGGCAAATAAAAAGAAAGTTAGTTATGGAACACAGTCAGGGTAATGAAGGGCTTGATAGTTCAACCATGTATGCCAGAATGTCTGAAAGGATGTGGTGCATGAGTTTATGTTAGCAATTATTCTATCTAAATTATAGATTGCATAAGTCAGGGCTCTCCAACATTCCTATAAGTCTTCTTTCTAATGTATGCAAACTCAAATGTGATAGCCTTTCATCCTGTTTGATTTTCCAAACGCTTTATCATTTTTGTGGCTTTATTCTGTATCCTCTCTATATTAATATTGTCTCCCACTGATGAACCTCCCCAAACTTTTTTTTTAATTGAATATCCTTTATTCTTTTTTTTTAAAGTTATATTATGAAATTATCAGGCATACGAGACAACACACATAAATCTGTACATGACATGTTAGCCTTATGGTTACAGCTGCTCAATAATAAGTATTATTAAAACTACTACTATGACATCTACAACTAACATACTATTTGCCAGCAGATTAGGCCTTCACGGTCTCTTCGAGTCTGCTCGAACCTTAGATCCTTAGTTGGGTGCCGAGGCCCTCCCATCCCTTGTGCTCCAGAAACCCTCTCATCCATCCCCACCCCCTGGGACAGGCCATCATCTGATACATCCACTTTCTGTGTCTGTCCCACCCTCTCTTGAAGCCCTCCACTGTGGATCTCTGATCCAGCTCACCAGGCAGTGCATTCCAAGGGTCCACCACCTCTCAGTGAAAACCTCCTCCCCCTCACCCTTCCACCTTCCAACTTCAAACCATGCCTCTGGTGATACCTCCTGCTTTAGTCTAAAGATCCCTCCATGTTTACCCTATTTATTCCCTTGAGGTACTTGAAGACCTCAATCATGTCCCCGTCTCTCCTCTCCTCCAATGAAAACAGACAGAGCTCCTCAAGTCTGTCCTCATACGTCAAATCCCCTAACCCTCGTATCATCTTAGTTGCCCTCCTCTGTACCCTCTCCAGGAGCTGTATGTCCCTCTTCAAGTGTGGTCTCCAGTACTGTACACAGTACTCAAGGTGTGGTCTAACCAGTCCATTGTACAGCAGCAGATCACTTCCTTGCTCCTAGAGGTGATCCCCCTTGCGATGCATCCTAACATCCTGTTTGCCTTGCTAGCCGCTTTCCTGCACTGCTCAGAGTTATTCATACATGCATCCACCATGACCCTAGGTCTTTTCCCCTATTGAGGCCTCCAGTGCCTCCCTCCCAGGGTGTACCTGTGTTTAGGGTTTCCCGACCAAGATGCAACACCTTGCACTTGGTGATATTGAAATTTAATTTCCATGTGTGAGCCCAGCTTTTCAGGGTGTCCAGGTCCCTTGCAGGGCCAACCTCCCTCTTCTCCCTCAACTACTGCTCCCATCTTGGAGTCATCTGCAGAGACTCATTTCACACCTATACCCTCCCTGATGTCCGATATTATGCATTAAACAGGATCGGACCCAGGACGACCCTGCGGTACCCCACTACCAACTTCTCTAGGGTTGAGAGCTCCCCACAGACCACTACTCTCTGGGTACGTCCAGCTAGCCAGTTTTCAATCTATTTGACCATCAAAGGGCCTACTCCTAACCCCATCAGTTTCTCCACCAGACCATTGTGGGGGACAGAGTCAAACGCCTTGCTGAAGTCCAAGAATAATACATTCACAGGCTTTCCCCTGTCCGGTTCTGATGTTACCCATTCATAGAACTCCACAAGATTGGTTTGACATGATCTACCTGGCACAAACCCATGTTGCCGACTATCCAGACCTCCCACCTCCTCCAAGTACACCCCCAATCGTTCCTTTAGTATACTCTCCATTAATTTTCCCACCACCGAGGTCAAACTGATGGGTCTATAGTTACCTGGTCCTTCCCTCGACCCCCCTTTATGGATTGGCACCACATGTGCCTCTCGCCAATCCCTAGGTACCCTCCCTGTCTCAAGTGACCTGTTGAAAGGCTCCATGAAATTGCAGCCAGTATGTCCACCAATTCCCATAGTACTCTCAGATGAATGCCATCCGGCAAAGGACATTGTCTTTCTTTGAGGCCTTGAGGGCTAACCACACCCTTTTGGCGGAGATAGCATCATCCATCCCTTCCACCTTACTGGCCTTCTTATCCTTATCCAGATGTGACACCCTGGGGTACCTCTCCCTCCCTCTTGCTCCATTTCTGTTGCTCCCCTGATCCGACTCACTGCCGCTTCTATCCCCTTCGTGCCTTGCTTTGTAGATATCCCATCCCCCTCCCTAGTGAACACAGAGGCAAAGTACTAGTTAAATACCTCTGCCTGGTCCCTCACCTCTTCCACCCACCCTCCTTCTGATCTCAATCTGCTGAGATGGCCCTTAGTTTTTCTCCACTCCCCAATGTACCGGAAGAACCCCTTTTCCCTCCATGTATCCCTGTGCCAGCCTGCTCTTTTACTGGACTTTGCTCCCTCACCATACGGGTGACTTTTCTAGATGCAAGATGGTACATTTCCTTATCCTATCCCTCTTGTTGTTTTTTATTTTTGTAGGCCACCTTCTTTTCTCTGACTGCTACCTGTACCTCACTGGACCATCAGCATGGTTTATGTGACCTTGCTCTACGTTTCAACTTAGCGCAGATCCTGACTGCCTCATGAAGTCCCCATTTATGACCTCCCATCTCCTTCCACCACTTGTTATTGATGCAATCCCTTCAAGTGATCCTTGAAAATATTCCCATGCCCACAAAGTCTGCCCCTGAAGTCCACTGCCAGTGTCCTAGATCCTCCTCCCCCATGCTTATTTGAAACCAGACAGTATTGTGGTCGCTGCCAGTCAGGGGTCCTGTACAACCAGGTCCCTTAAAGATCCCCATCTGCCAGAACCACGTCCAGGACATGCCCCTCCCTTGTGGGCTCCAGCACATGCTGTGTTAAGAACACATCCTGGAAGCCGTCCAGCAGCCTCTGCTCCTTGGCCACCTTAGAGGACATGGTTCCCAGTTTGTACCTGGCATATGAGGTCCCCATCAACACCACTCCTTCCCTTTTGGTCCACACTGGGCAATGATGTTGTCCAGCAAACCATCCTCTAGAACATCACTCATCCCGGGGGCCTATATACTACACAGCAGCCTTATCTCCTGCTGGGGATCGTAAGGTGACCCATAAGGCCTCCCACGTTTCCCTCTGCCTCTTCTACCCTAGCAATTTCTATGTCATCTCTAATGAACATTGCCACTTCACCCCTCTGCCTCCTTTCTATCCTTCCCTAAGCATAGTGTACCCCCACACGTTTAGAGTCGCATGATCATGGTTTTTGTTGGCACGTCTCGTGACGCCGCCATCCACCACCCGAACAGCATGGCCTGGAACTCTGGCAACTTGCTTCCCAAGCTCCTGGCATTTACTAACACCAACCCACCCTTATCCCTGATCCTCTTTGCCGACCCCACCCAGATTCCTTATACTTCCATCCTCCTCTGCTCCTCCTGAAACCTCCACCCTGTCTGTTCCCCCTCCCCTTGGGCTTGAAGGCTACTCCCCTCATCTGGAGGAGAGGGCTTCTGGTCAGCGCCTCCCTTATCCCTTCCCCCCTCACAAGTTTAAACCCCACCTTTCTTGAATGTAGTCAGCCATCCCCTGTTTAAGGACTTCCTTCCCTAATGAAGCAAGATGAAGCTTGTCCTTGGCATATAGTCCCTTATCCTCCCAAACTCCATTCCAGTTCCCTAACACCCCCAACCCACTCTCTTCACCCCACTTCCTGAGCCAGTCATTAACCTCTGTGAGCTTAATTTTTTCTCCACTGAGGCCTTTGGTACTGGCAATATCTCGAAAAGGAAATGTTGCATCCATTATCCCGACAGACTCTGGCAAGTTCTTGGAACCTTGCTTGGATTTCAAAGCGCTATTTCCCTCTAGATCGTTAGTTCCCAAATGCACCAGAAATCCAGTTTCCCTCACAATCCTAACCATTTCATACACCATGAACTTTGCTCTGTGCACTGTCAGCCCAGAGATGCTCACTACCTTCACCTGGCTATGGCATCCACCCCGTCCTCCCACTGGATACCCTAATCTTCGAGTCTCCCAATAACAGAACCTTAACACCACCATCATCCTTATGGTTACCTCCACTATGCCCTCTCAGCCCCCATCCCCCTTTTATTCATGATCTCAATTCCATGGGAGTCTTCCTGCCTTATTAGAGACCCCTTGTCACAATTCCTTTCTGCCTCCCTCGTTATTTTGCCACTAACTCAAACTCCCTCTGAATAGGTGTCCCCTTTAACCCTCTCTTATCCGAACCATTTATCCTGGCCCTGATGGTTTCCCCTTCTCCCACACCGCCATCCTCCCCCCTTGTAATAGTACCCCTGCATCCAGAGGCTCTCTGTGGGTCCCCTTTAGCTAGAGCTCCATCCTTGTTACTGACCCCCCTGCTGAAGGGGGGCTCCTCTCCCACCTCCTTGTCTCCCAGTTTCTCTCCAATCATGCTCTCCTCCCTCATGTCTGCAATATGTTGCATCTCCCCCATTTGCTTAACATTTATGTTTCCCCTTCTACCTCTGGGACTATTTCTATCCTTTCCATTGCCGGTCTGTGATGCCCTATGGGTATCTGACTCCCTCCCCCCGGCCTCTGTATAAGTTTCCTCATTTCCACCAACCCCTTCCTCCCCCTCTAGGTTGCTTAGTACCTCAAATTTATTGTGACACTCTGTAATGGCCTCCATCCGTAACCCGAGTTTCCCCTGACTGCACCTCTAAACTGCCCCTCTTCTTCCCCTCTTGCTCTGTTCACCTTAGGAGCTCCCTTCCCACAGTCTGCTGTTTTAGGCTTCCGCACGACAGCCCCTCCTAACTCTTCCCCCTCCACTCTCTTTGTATTCAGAATGTTCACCCTGTACACTTTCCCCTTAGCATCAACATCCCTATCTAAGGGTCCTCTGTCCCTAATATCCCCCCTCCTGCTTGCTGTAACATAACGTCCTGTAATTTCAGAGCATTGCCCCAGCCTCCCCTCAGCCCCACCCTTCTGCTGCCCATATCCACACCCCTTATCCTTGGACACCCCCCCCCAGCTCCCCCAGCTTACTCCTTAACCAATATACCTCACTCCTGATACAAGATAGCTGTCTACAGAGTGGGCAGCCTCCCTCTCTCCAGGCCCAATTGAGAATTATTGCCATCCCACAGCCTGTGCAGCCTACAACCCTTCTGAAGATGCCTGCCATGGTGGAATATGGCCACCCTGTTTATCTTCCTCTGTTTATAATGGCACACCCCCTTTTCTCAGTCCCTTTCCCCTGGAATACAGTTTCTCTCTATACTGACTGCAGTTATTTATAAACCCAGTTTCAACCCCACCAATAAAGTTCCCAAGTCTCACAAACACATACAGTCCAGTGTGTGTTCAGTCCCACTAACAGTGTGTGTATGCAGACATCAGGTACTGTATGATGTCACAGGCCCACCAGCTCCTGTTGCTTCGAATTTCAGTCCCAAACAGAAATACTCAGCCCTTCAATCCCAACCCCCAGTGGCTTTTCAGTATTTAAGAAAGCCTACAAAACAGGATGGGTGGGTGGGCTCTTACCAACACCAGGCAAACAACACATTTAAATTTCACTCAAATTATCACTGCCAAACAACTGTTCCCAAGCCTCAAAAGTTACAATATCACAGCCCAAGTAACAGTTCTAACTCAAGGTAATAATTTTTAACACATAGAACTAATTTCTCTTACAAAACTATTCAAATATTTCAGTTAAAACAGAATATAACCCCAGACCTCTGTCCTTACCAGCCTCCTGCTTATGTTCCCAAGTGAACAGTGAAAGCCAAGGTAATTCCTGTTAAAGACAAGGTAATTCCTGTTAACATCCCTCCCTAACACCAGGCAAACAACACATTTAAATTCCACTCTAATTATCACTGCCAAACAACTGTTCCCAAGCCTCAAAAGTTACAATATCACAGCCCAAGTAACAGTTCTAACTCAAGGTAATAATTTTTAACACATAGAACTAATTTCACTTACAAAACTATTCAAATATTTCAGTTAAAACAGAATATAACCCCAGACCTCTGTCCTTACCAGCCTCCTGCTTATGTTCCCAAGTGAACAATGAAAGCCAAGGTAATTCCTGTTAAAGACAAGGTAATTCCTGTTAATGTCTCCTCCCCCTAACACCAGGCAAACAACACATTTAAATTTCACTCTAATTATCACTGCCAAACAACTGTTCCCAAGCCTCAAAAGTTACAATATCACAGCCCAAGTAACAGTTCTAACTCAAGGTAATAATTTTTAACACATAGAACTAATTTCACTTACAAAACTAATATAAGTGTCTCTTAATACCCCTCCACCCTCCTCCCCCCTGCACCTTCCTATCTGTCATAACACACATTTTCTCTTCTCATCTTGTCTGTATACAGGCACATCACATACTGTTTAAAGATAGAGCTTGTTGGTGTTTGAATAAGCTAGTAAAGGGTCTTCCATAAGTTTAAACCTTAAGCACTTCATTTCAAAATAAAATCTCTAGGATCAATTAAGGAAATACAACATCTGTATCCTACCTTATTATTGAGTAGTCGAGGTTAATGTATGTAGTTTGCCCCATTTCTTATCAAAATATTGGGGAATGTCTAAGGCTTGTAATGATTTCTAATTTTGAGTTAAAGGAGCTCATTTAGCCATTCTGAATAGAAGATTGTTTGAGAGACTTTCCAGTCTTTCAGCACCAATCTTTTACTGAGTGGGAGATTAGTGGCATAAGCGTATCTCCTCTCAGTATTGGAACATGAGAATACTCTCCAGTATGCAAACCTCAGGTTTTAAAAGGTGCTCTAAACCAGTAAAGGATCAAGTTAGTTTTTGATTGTTTGCCATAGGGGTTTAATTAAAGGCAATCCCAGAAGATGAAAATAGTACCTTCAGGTAGGCCACACCTGATGCACTTTGGTCTTATAGTTTACCCATAGCTGCCAGTTTAGTTGGGGTGTAATAGATGTTATGTAGTATATAAAATTGCATTAGAGCGAAGCGGCCCATCAGCGCGGTAGTGCAGGATTTCCGCTTGCGACGCCGGCGACCAGGTTCGAGACGGACCGGGTCGTTGGAAGGCGCCAGGGTGAGAAGGATTGAGCTTCCCATGGACTGCTGTCCTTCTCTGGGGGGAGGGTTGGGGAGGTGACTGGCGCACTGAGGACTCCTGGTGGAGGCCGGGGATCTCAGGTGACCGACGCGTACAGTTCCAGGAGGCGGGGCGGACGCTGGCGTCAGTGCACGACCCTGCCTCCATAAGGAAAAATGGCAGAAAACCAAGGTGGGCAAGGACCGTGTCTCCATGAAGCCCTCCTGGAAGACCTCAGTTCACCGCCGTCGCTGCAGGTCCCCCAACTAGATATTGGCTTCGTGGTCACTGTAAATTGTGGCCACGGTGCCGCCCTCTGGGGGGCAAGCCGGGGGTGACTGGGGGACCTCTGCAGCCATAGATGGTGGTGGAGGCTTCCAGGGACCATGGCCAGGGCTGATCAATGACAGGGTCCTGCCATAGAAAGACAAAATTAAAAAAATTGCATTAGACAAAGTTTATCATTGGAAGTGTAGGTGTATACTGCTTGCCATATTTTATCCCAGCAAAGGTTAATATCCAGAAATTAGAATTCCCAATATGGAGATGCCCCTTGGATATCCTGGCAAATAGCTGGATACAGTATGGCAATTATTTTGAAACAGCATGTGGGCTCCATGCCAAGGTGGTAAGCATATTAAGAAGGTCGTTTGATCAACATTCCAGATTCCTTCCAATTTGCTGACCTAGTAAATGTTTAATTTGGTAACCTTTGAATATCTGGCTAGGAGAAAGGTGTAGGGAAAGTAATAATGCTGGGGTGGGTTTAATTTTACCATCTTCTAGTAAATCTGAAACCTTTATGTCCCTTCCAGGGGATTTTCTGTAAGTTTTATACATTTGCTATCTAACATGAAGTTTGGGTTTGAAAATATAGGCTGAGATATGTCTCTACTGGTGTTATATTTAAGAGCTTTGCACAGTTGGGCGTGCCCTTTCAGTGACATATGGATCAGTTCATTTTTCAGGATATTCGAACCTGTTGAAGGGGTGATATATAATAGACTAGCTGGGGATAAACAACTTTGCTTAATTACCTGGTGTTCAATTTGTAACCATATTGGTACCTAGTTCTGGTCCATCAAAGTGGAATTAGGAGGATACCAGTGGAGATATTTCACCATATGACTTGCTAAATAATAATGAAAGAAATTGGGAAGCCTAAGACCACCTTTCTGTTTAGTTGCTCCTTGCTTAATATATGATCTTTGAAGTGGTTTTGCCATCCAAAGAAATTTGGAAATAATTTGTTGTAATTTCTGAAACCACATTTATGTAAGATAAAAATAAAGCATGTTCAAAGGCCATCATGTATGCTGATGACCTTGTTATCTTCACTCATGTCCGGGGCATCAGGGTCATTAATCACCAACTGAGTGAAGACTTCATGAGCATCCAGTCCTGATATCATCTCACAAGCTGGTCCTAAATCTTGGAAAGACTCAGGCCATGCTGTTTGGGTCCCAGGCTAGTTAAAGGCCTCCTTGGTCCCTCTGTGCATCTCAGGGACTGATGGTGTTCAGTGATCATCACCAACTCTGTCAAATACCTTGGGGGTGACACTTGACCCTCAACTCAACCTTGGTCAACGATCCACAATGTGTGTCAGGCTGTTAACTGAAATTGGGTCTGGCCTACAGGGTGAGGAATTATCTTACCATGGTTGCTCGACTTGCACTGGCCAGAGGAGTGCTCCTCCCATCTTTATCCTATGGGCTTCCCTTGTTTGCCCGTACTACTAAGGTTCACATCACTAGGTGGACTGTAGCCTACAATAATATCTGCCACTTTGCTCTCACAGCCCCTCGTCTAACCCACCACTGCGATCTGTACAGTAGGCTGAACTGGCTCTCCCCATCCAATTACATGAACTTTGTCCTGGGCTGCTTCATGGGCACGGTTCTTGGCTCTGGCACCCCCCGGATTGGCAGAGTTTCTTGTGCTGGCTCCCTCCACTCATTACTCCCTAAGATCCCTGGGTCCCGCTGTTCTCAAGGTTCCTGTGACATGCACCCAAATGGGGGATAGGAACTTTGCATCCTGTGCCCAGAGGCTTTGGGACTCTTTTCCTGTCCAGGTCAGGACTGCCCCTACCCAGGCATAGCTACGAACCTCCCTATGGAAGCACTTGAAGCTCTCCTCAGTATGCAATTGTTCCAGACCTCCCTGAGTCTCTGCTCTGTACTCAAGCTCAGTATCTCTTGTACCTGGCTCTGGCCCCACTTGTTGTTGACTGCCTGCCTGGGTGTGGCCCTGTGCATATTGTATATATTCTGTATATTCTTGTTAGGTATATTGATATTGAAATTGTTCTGTTATATGTTCACATTTTATGGTGTCCACTGCTGTAATCTGAGCTATCCTACTATGTATGTTATGTTTCCTGACTTTGGCATATGTCTGTACCTTATCTGCATCAATTTGTACTCTGTATGTTCTTTTATTCTGTAATCTCATCGTACCCAGTCGTACCTGAAAATAGGCAAATGTCTTTTTCTAGTGTACTTACCTGGTTAACAAAAGCTAAATAAATAAATAAATACATAAATAAATGGGGTAAAATACTCTGGGGAGAATATTCATTTTAATTATATTCATTCTTCTTTGCAGTGAAAAGATATATGGAAGTCCATCTGTCCAGGTCTTCTTGTATAGTGCCTAATAAGGCATCAATATTTAGTTTTTTTAATTTGGGACAAAACTAGAGTAATTGTGAGGCCTAAATATTTGAGTTTGGAGGACCAGTTTAGTTGCAGGCCTGCCATCTGCGACTGATATGTACGGGAGTTTAGTGGCATTATTGTGATTTTTCTATATTCAATTTGTAATTAGATAGAGTCCCATATGATTCTATTATGGAAATTACTAATTGGAGAGAAGTTAAGGGATCAGTAATATGCAATAGTATGTCATCGGCATATGCCGATAGATGCAAGTCCCGGTCTCCTACCTGAATTCCTTTGATTAGGGGAGAATGTTTTAGATGATATAGGAGTGGTTCCAGATATAAATTGAAAAGTAATGGTGAGAGAGGTCATCCTTGATGTGTCCCAGAATATAGAGGGAATAATTCTGAGAAAACCCCGTTGCAGTAAATTTTTGCTGTAGGATTGGTGTATAAGATTTTTATCCACCTAATGAATGTTTGTGGAAAGCCGCATTTCTGTAAAACTTCAAATAAAAATACCAACTAACTATATCAAATGCCTTCTCTGCATCCAGGGACATCATAGCCATTGGATAGGGTGCAGCTCTGGATACAGAGATTACATGAAACAGCTTTCTGAAATGATCTACAGAGGAGCGGCCTGCAACAAATCCTACTTGCTCTGAACTAAGTAATGGTGTCCATACCTTCGTTAATCTATTAGCCAAGATTTTAGCAAAAAGCTTTATGTCATAGCTCATTAGAGAAATTGGACGGTAATTAGATACTAATTGTGGGGATTTATTCGGTTTTGGGGGAACAATTATTAGGGTTTCTAGGAGGGAGGGGTCAGATAGTCCAAATTCACACAGATAATTAAACATTTTTAACAATATAGGTGAAAGCTGGTCCTTGAAAACTTTATAAAAGCAGGGTGGAAAACCATCTGGTCCAGGAGCTTTATCTTCTGGTAGTAAATTAATGGCCTCCATTAGTTCCAGTTGGGTTATTGGGTGTATAAGGGTATCTGCCTGCAGCTCAGAGAGAGAGGGAAGTGGGAAGTTGTTTAAATGCACCTGTATTTCTGCAATTTGGGGACTAGGCACTTGAGGAGAGTATAGGGGCCTGTAATAGTTCTCGAATTCTTGCACAATTTCCTTTGGAGTAGTAAGGAGGGAGTTGTCTTTAAGGGAGTTAAGTGCTACTACTATTCTGGATTCTTCTTGTTTCCTTAATCTAAGCGCAAGTAGGTGGCTGGCTTTATCTCCCTGTTCAATATATTTAGCATGGGTCTTGAATAAAGCATATTGAGCTTGTTCTCTCAGGGTTTCTGAATATTGATGTTTTAGTTTAGTTAATTGTTCCAATGTATCCTCCTTGTGAGAAGATAACAGTTGGTCTTCTAGGGTTTTGATTTGGGAAAGAAGGGAGGATGAAGCTGCTTCCCTCTTTTTTTTTTCCAAATAGAAGAAAGTCGAATGCATTCTCCCCAGACTACACATTTCAAGGCACACCATAATTTGTCAGTTTGGTTAATAGAACCCTGGTTATGTAAAAGGAATTGGTCAATTGTTTCTTTGAGAACAATTAGTGATCATTCATCCTGGAGAAGCTGCACATTCAGCTTCCACACTGTACTTTTAACTTTGTTGACTGAGACATTTCCTACCATCCATACTGGTGCATAGTCAGAGATAGATCTCAGGGCCATACCACTACCTATTAAACCCTCTAAAATTGTGTTATTCACTAGGAAATAGTCAATACGGGATAGCGCACCGTGTACTGGGGAATAAAATGTGTATCCCCTGGTTTTGGGGTTTAATAGTCTCCAGGGATCACTAAGGCTGTTATTTGCCATAAACTCTCTTAGGGCTCTTTGAGCCAAGGAAAGAATAGGACTTTTAAAAGTTGTTTTGTCTAGCTCTGTCGAGTGGACTAGTTTCCAGTCTCCTGCAATAATGGTAGGTAATCGGGGAAAAGAAGATAAAGCGGTCCTAAGAGTTACAAAAATTTGGGTGACTCTACATTGGGCCCATATATTGCTCCCCAAATCTCCTCTATATGATTTAGTAGTCCTTGTAGAAATACAAATCTCCCTTGTATATCTGCGTGACATTTCTGTAGCCTGAATTGGGTACCCCTAGAGATAAGGATTGCCACTCCCTGTTGTGCTGTTGCATTCCCTGCTGCATATACCTGATTGATTTTCCTCCTAAAAAGAATCCCTTTGTTTTCTAATAGGTGATTTTCATGAAGAAATGCTACATTACAATGCAAGGCCTCTAAGTGTTTAAGAATTTGGTATCTCTTAACTCGGTTCCGAGCTCCTTTAATATTCCAGGATATAAATCTTACCGCCATCTGGGATTAACCTGACAGTTTGCAATAAGGGAGATCTGTCCCTTAAATATGGGGTAACTATCAACTCTGGGATTAAAAAGCCTTAGATTGTCCTTAAGTATTAGGGGACCATACTTGGTTAAAGATTGACATGAGTTTGAACTTGCTCCATTATTAATGACACCTGTATCTAAAACACCTTCCTGATAATTGGATTCTGATACTAAATAGGTGCAGTTTCATGGAAACAAAAACATTCCCATCCCAACTAAAAAGGCTAAATCCTCAGTCCTATTGACTGCAATCCTATTATTTTTTGGCTGTTATCATTTTCCACCACCAGACAGCCCTATCCTCCCCCCCCGCCACTACTCGTTACAACCCTAGTGATTTTAAACTCCCATTTCAGTTTCTTTCTTATCAGCCTTTAAACATTGGCATTACCTTTAACATTACCAGCTGGTTTTCATCAGACTTATTACATTTCCCATCAGCATTGCTACTACCTAAAAGAACCAAAAATAGTCTAGAAAAATAAATAAAAACTAAACCCCAGTCAAACTTTAGGTCCACGGATTACTATGTGGTTTTGCTAGTATACCAGTCTATGCACTTATTTTGTTACAATGATATGGCAGTGCTGACGAGACATCCAAGTCCAGCTATTTACGTTATATCAGCACAAGACACTGATTTTGCTGACTTGCTTGAGGTACTGGTTCTCCAGTATAAGCCCTTTGGTCACTTAAAGAGGTCTTGATATAACTTCTTAAGTTCGGTAGCAGCAGAGTTGAAAGTTTCAAATGAGATCCTTAGCCCTTCTTTGTTGATCTGCAGAGTAGCTGGGTATCGCATATGGAATTTGCCCCCCTGTCTCCATGAGCTAGATAACCGGGTATTTCGGCGAGTGCAGTGGATCAATTTAGAGCTGGTTGTTGTCTGGTTATTATTTGGTGTTCTGATTCCAAAAATAAGACAAAGGTGGTGTTAATTTGGAGGATTTGTAGCAGGAGGTTGGCGGAGTGATGCAGAGTGAGACTAGCTGGCAGCCATCACAACCAGAAGTCCGAACCTCCCCAAACTTGAGACCTATAGTCTATTAATGGTTTAACATAATTTCCGTAAAGTGGTAATACAATTTCTTCAGCTGTATGGCTAAAATGCCATCTAATGATGTTTAGTATGTTATTTGCTTTACTGAATATCTCATTCACCTGTTTCTTGTTCCTTAGATCATTAGTGATGTGAATACCTAGATCTTTTTCACACATGGTTTCCTCTGTCCTTCCCCCCTCTGTTGTTCCTTCCTTAAATATGCATTGCCTTTGTTAGGCTTCATCCCTTCACCCATACTGGCAACCCACTGTGCACTGCTGACATATATGTAATCATCACTAATAGTTAGGGCATTGGTACTTACCATACAATTGTAAGTTACCAGGAATATCACAATTATAATATTGCTAGTAATGCAAGTAGCATGCCGAGAATACATGCTGTATTCTCTGTATATTCTTCTGAGAAGGTATTGTATAGGCTGCACTGCCATCATGTGGATTTATGTAACACCACACCTTCACTTGTATTTTGTATGACTTTTTTGTTCTAATTTTTAGCTGATTTTACACATTTTGTCTATCTTTAGACAACACTGTGGAGCCACCTAACTTTTAGCCAGTAGGGCTTGTTTTATTTATCTAGTAGCTTGTGAAGGTAATAGTTACCATGGTTATTATCATGGTATATAAGTTTCTGTATTATGTATCCCCTCTGAGACCATAATACCCTGGGGTATTGGGAAACTCAGCTTCCAGTGTCTAAATTGGTAAGACTCTGATTTAGAGAGAATATCTGTTTTTTGTGTAATAAACAAGTTTATTACCACACATGCTGCTTGTCTGTTGTTTCCTCTGCTAGTTTATTACCATCAAGAACTTGAGAAGTGTGGCTACATTACTGGCCCACCTTACATTTTGGTGACTGTGCACAGGTGGTCTAAACTAGTGAAGATTCACTGTTTGCTGGCTTTTCCCTTGCAGGTAGTAAGTAGGTGTACACACCCATACCACCTCGCCTGTGTTTTTCACTCCGTAGCATCGTGCGTAGTCTGGCTGCTTACTGGGCAAGGTTGATACCATCTCACCTTTTTCAAAGGCAGTTTTGACTTGCAGGATTGCGAGAGTGCAGGCGCCCACCCATCTGTTCAGTTCAGCCACTGTGGCTTGATACACAGCAGGGTAACCACTGACAGGTCCATTTGGGTTTCCCAACCTTTTCACAATGTCCAATATCTGCACAGATCTGAGATTCAACGTCTTAAACTTTCTTGCTTTCCATAGAGGCTGGAGCAACTTTGCACTGGAAGTGAAACACTTTGATAACCCAATGCTGGGGATCTCAACCCAGTACTCTGAGATGAGAGAAACAGCCAAAAAGTGTGTTAGCAAAGGGCTGTTGGTCGTGGCTTTTTATGGTGCTCTAGAAGCCTCATAATCAAAGTTTCACTCCCTCAAACTGCAAATCTCTGCTTTCATGAAAGAGCTGGACAAGCAGGCTACTGAATGTCTTAGGAAAGAGCAGAGGCTGGAGGATGAACTTCAGTCACTGCGTAGTAAAAATGAGACAAATGCATGTTGCGAGAGGAATGTGATAGGCTGAAGCAGGACAAGAAGCAGGTTTTACAAATTAATATTTTGTTGAGTGATATGAATGAGTCATTGTGAAAGGAGAATAAGGAGTTGCAGGAGGACCTGAAATGGGTAAGTCATGAGTTGAATAGTGAGCTTAGGGACAACTGTGTATTGAGTGCCACGTATAGAGTGTTACAGAAAGAGGTTGCAAAAGGTGTTGGGTAGAACAATGCAAAAGTTAGTCACACTCAGTGTAGAGCAAAGATGGCAAAGCTGCATCATCAGTGAGAGGTGTTGGCTGGTCACTTCAAAGTGATGGGGGGCTTCCATTACATGCCCATCAATCTCACATCATCTGGTGATGATGATTCTGGCAATGACAGCAGCCAAGATGGTGCCCTACCATGCCTTCAATATGGCACTTCCCAACCCCACCATCCACAAGATGGTGGCACCCTACACTATCCTATTGTGAAGCCAGATCATGAGAGATATGATGAGTATCATGTGTGATGCCAAGATGGTGACCCCGATGATAGGGGAGGTCAAGGCCTAGCCTCTCCAATTGCCATCCTGAAAAAGGAGGACAAGCAGGAGATCGCTCAAATGATTGAGGCAGCTCTCACTAGGACAGAGATGACTGAGGAACAAAAGCAGATCTTCCAGGATCACATGGAAAACATGTTGAAGGAAACCACTACTCAGAAGTCTCTTGTTCGCTGTATGGCTGAAGCCGCAGTGGAGACCGTCCTTTGCGGCACACATGCCCAGAACCTTTTTCCTGATCCACTTCCCATAATTCAGACTAATGTCCTTCAGATGGCCCACTCTGTACAGCAGATCATTGACAGTATAGACCGCATGACCCCCAATGACAACCTTAGCAGTCATTTGGAAAAAGTTTGTTCCAAATGTGAGATGCTCAGTCTACCAGCGGCCTACCAGGTACAGGTTCTCTGGCAGACTGTAGACCCTAGCCTCTGGTAGAAACTTTCAGAGGATGTTCACCAAGCCACAAATGCAACTTTTGATGACATCACTGTGGAACTCATTGCCGCACACTTCCCAGGCATAGTCGGAGTGGTGTTGGCCCATCCTGTCAAACTGTATGCCAAGGAAAGTCCAGCTACACACTACCAGAGGTTGTGGCTGACCTACCATACTGGCAAGCTGCTTTTGCAGGAGGATGCAGACACTGACCAAACTGAATACAAGACCATGTTTATTCGAAACATGATTCTGGTTGTGCTTGACAAGGTTAAGTCCATGGTTTTCCTTTGAGCCCATGGTTTTCCCCAGAACCAACAAATATTCAGAGATTCTCTGAAAGACAGAACATGTCTACCAGCTGTACCTCCAAGATCAGAATTCTGGCTCAAAAGCCAAGGTGGCTGCGGTACAATCTACCAGTGAGCCTACAACCCACTACACCATGGAGGGCAAGGCCCAGGACAACAAGGACGTGCCCTCCAATGAGAAACAGAACTATAAGATGGGGGGGGATCCCCAACAGAAATAGGAACAGATAAAGAAACTGGAATAACCCTAATTCCAATCAGAATGACAATTGGGTCAATCGAAACTATCAACAAGGCCCCTTCTACTGAGATGTAGAGGTGGAGAATAACAGCCTCTGTACACTTCTTAAGAAGGTTCAGTCAGTGGCCAAAGGCCATCCCAAAACAGAATGTTGAAGCATTGGCTCCAGTAACCCAGTCCCTGCTAGGCCAAGGAGATACAAGAACCTCCTCTGGCTTGACTGCTACAGGCCCAAATCCTGAGGCTTTGTCCATTGCAGCCACTACCACTAACACTCCAGTTACCCTGTATCCTATGCAGGATCTGAAGGAGGCCAGACAAGACCCTGCTGACTTGTGTTTTCAGGAACCACTTAAAGACAGCAGCAATAGTTCAGATTGACAATTACAGGCCCCAGTCTGGATTGTGAACATAGAAACATAGAGACTTTGACAGCAGATAAGGACCGCTTGGCCCACCTAGTCTGTCCATTTCCCTACCTACAGGATAAGCTGCAAATCCTAGTTAACCAACAGCCTATTTCTTCCTGAACAATATTTTTATTGACACAAATGAAAGGTCTTGCACCAAAGCCACCGTCGGGGCCCATCAAATTGTTCTATTACTTGATACAGGCATGGCTGTGTCTGCACTACATGATGAGGGATCCAGCAAATTCCTCTTGGTCCATCAGATGGAGGACCAATGCTCAAGGTGTGGATGGCACTAGAGTGCCTACCTACTGCTCTATTGCACTCTCCGTGATGTTGGGTACCCTCAACACAAATCATACTTTTGACCTCATGGTATTACATCATCATGCTGGTATCCTAGGAATGGATTTCCTAGAACTACATGGTTGTGTGGTAGACTTAGCCAATTGGCTCTTGATCCAAATCAGAAGAAAATACCATACCGTCATGATTCCTGAGTCCCATGTGGTTGTCACCATTGTGGTCAATGACAAGGAATATGATGTCATAGCTCTATTAAAGACACATGAGTTCTTCAAACAACTGTTACTCATCCTGCAGAACCACACTGACATTTTTGCAGCATGCAAGCATGACTGTGGCAGAATGCAGGCCAGCATCAAAATCTCAGGCCCTGACCATGACAGGCAAAGGGCAATATCCTTTCCCTGCAGATGCCTTACCATCACTCAGAGAAACTATCCAGTCACTCCTCCAGCAAGGTGTGATCAGGCCTTGTGTCTTGACTGTCAACTCCCCTAGTTGGCCTGTGAAAAAGCCCAATAATTCTTGGAGACTCACTATTAACTACAGGAGACTAAACCAAGTCACTCATAGCTGCTCCCCTACAGTAGTTTCAGCACCTGATGTGCTCAAATTGCTAACACTAGATTGTAAGTGGTTTAGTGCCCTTGACATCTTCAATAGATTTTGGTTTTTGCCACTGGCTCAGGAAAGCCAACATAAGTTTGCTTTCACCTTTGAGGGTCATCAGTACACCTGGACCTGACTCCCACAGGGCTTTCACAACAGCACCTCCTTTTTCCATCTACACATGATGGATGCCTTGCAGGGTTTCTGTGCCCCACAATCCCTTCTGCAGTATGTAGATGACCTTCTCTTAGCAACTACCACTAAGGAGCAACATCTTAACCTGCTTGATGAGTTACTGGCTCTCTTACAGAGAACAAGTCTAAAGTGCAACCCCGCAAAAGCACAAGTGTGCCCGAAAGAAGTTATCTTTCTGGGCCTGTGTATTACAGAGCAAGGCAGGAGCCCAACCTAGAAGAAGATCCAAGGCCTACAAGATTTGCCACTCCCCACCAGTGTGGCAACACTCAGACATTTCCTGGGAATGGTCAACTATTTCAGGGACTTTACTTGTGATTTTGCACAAAGGGCCACCCCTCTGTATCAGCTCCTGAGAAAGGATATCCCCTGGACTTGGGGTCCTAGTCACACTAATGTTGTGACTCTTTTGAAACAGGCCTTGGCCTCTGCTCCAGCACTAGTTAACACCAATCCAGCTTTGCCCTTCCATCTGGAAACTGCTATTCAGACATTGCCATGTCTGCAGTACTTGCTCAGAAGGTGAATGACATTTTGAGACCTATTGCCTATGCTTCACAGATATTATCCCCAGTAAAACAGAAGTACAGTCTTTGTGAAAAACACCTTCTGGCTATCTACTGGGCTGTGAAGCATTTCTTATACCTCATTGGGTATTCACTTATCATTTTGTACACTAATCATACCCCCACAAATTTTCTGTTGTCAGACAGAGTTAAGGATGGTTCAGTGTCTAGCGGGGCACCACAAAGCCTGGCTGAATCGAAACAACTTTTCTTAATAAAAGAACAAAAGGAGCATAAACTAGTGTGGAAGCAGAGGAAAAATGCATGGGTAGACAGGAGCACTGGAGCGGAACAGCACTGTGGCTATCTTGTTGCTCCGCCCCCACCCACATCTGATCATTTCTGATGACCTGAAGGTAGCAAATCAGTGGGGAAGGCTGGAAGGATGCTGGATTGCATAGGAAGGGAATCACAGCAGAAGGAGGTAATAATGCCCATACAGATCACTGGTTAGGCTACACATAGAGTACTGTGTACAGTTCTGAAGGCCCCACTTCTGTAAATACATAGAAAGGGTGGAGGCAGTACAAAAGAGGGCAACTAAAATGATCCATGGCCTGCATTAAAAGCCCTATGGGGAAAGGCTCAAGGATCTTAACATGTTCTCCCTGGAGGAAAAGAGGGAAAGGGGGGATACTATAGACATTCGAATACCTCACAGGCAAAAACAAGGTACAGGATGGAAGCATTTTCCACAGAAAAAGATGCTCAAGGAAAAAGGGTCATGCTATGAAGTTAGAAGGTGGAGGATCAGAGGAAAGGTGAGGAAGTACTTTTTCATGGAGAGAGTGGTGGATGCATAGAACAGTTTACCAGTGGAGGTGGTGGGGGTGGAAACAGTGACAGGGTTCAAGAACACATGGAAGAGGGATCTTAGCTGTGGTGTTGGGGGGAGACCAGAGACCGAGT